>CM028129.1:394247500-397152500 GCA_016271365.2 Neoceratodus forsteri
AAACAACAACAATAGTTATATAGTCTCCATACAGCTGTAAAATTTAAGCTTCTGGCTGCCAGTCAGTTGAAGGGCACCACAGGGGGAGGCCCACTGCACTGCTTTTCATGTCTGGACTCACACTAATTGAGCAGATAGTGAAAGACACACTATGCCAGGCAGCATTGCAGGTTAAGAAGGAAGGCATTGATGCCCTGCCAATTATGTACCAGGGCATGTGCACACCATGCAATAGACACAGTGTACAGCACAGCTAATGGTACAGCACTCCACAGACCTAGTGCCTGATAAGACTAGGTAGGTTGGGCCTGCAGATGTCCCTGTGGTGCCAGCCATGCCTGGTGCACCCAGTACCACCTCATAGGCACATGACACACCAGGTAAAAAGCATTACAATAAATATCACAGCTAGATGGTGCAGCAACCCCCATTGATGTGCCATGGCTCATACCAAGTCCACTGTCATCCACAGGCAGCACACTAGGGAGAATGGACTGAGACAGCCCCATCTTCTGACATCCCCTGTACTTACCTTCTTACCTAGCATCCTCTGCCTGCAGGACTTATGGCAGGTTGCCTGGCATCATCCTGCAGCCAAAGGGGTTTCTCATCCATGTTTTTTTCCCTTGAGCCATCCACGTGCAATGGCATATAACGAGCTCCACACCCACAGAGACATCCTCAAATGCCCATGATTGGCTTGCCTACTTGTGTGCCCAGACTGTTCTACCACCTGGGCATCTCCAGGTGGCAGGCAAACAGCGGTTAGCACCCTCCCAGAGGGAGGAGAACCATCCTAGGGAAGTTGAATCCTCCCTCCCCAGCCAGCCCCCAAATGACATGAGTCCTGAACCCAGGTTGCTGGAGTGGCAGAAGGTAAGACAATGAGCACCTCAGTATTTCATGCCACTGGGCCAGTTCCACTGAAGTCCTGTTGAGACATACACAGAACAGATATCAGTGACACAGCACACATGGGGCACTGGCAGTTCTCACCAACTGTATGACAGTCTGCACTTACCACCGCTGGGTCGAACATCATCCATAGGTCTCTATTGTCTTGTTAGGTCAGGACACTGACCCTCTGGAATGCTGTTGGCATTACAAATGCACCACCATCACCAGCTCTAGGGACAGATGCTGCTCTCTCCTTTGTCATGGTCGAACTGCAGGAATCTTCCTCCATGTATGTCACAACATATAGCTGGCATGACAGATACTGGCCCCCATAATAGGCAGTGCCTGTAATGTGACAGACACACAGGGCCTGGTAAACTCTAAGACCTGTACATATGCTGCATGGACCAGTCTACTGCCATGTATAATGCCCACACAGACAGTGCATGTAACACTCACCACACACCATGGGTGCAACAGTCAGAAAGAGGTGACAAGGTCAGCACTACAGCTGATTGTGCAATGTGCCTCTCACTATTGGTGAACCTCATCCTCACTGATGGGAAGCAGGAGTGTGAACTGGAAGTGAGGAGAAGGCCACATCCTGGAGTGTTCGGGAGCAGGCTGCATGCATATATCACCCACAACACGCACACTGCCTGGAGTGGTAATGTATAGACTATCACACTAACAGGCAGCTGCATGAGCTTGTAAAAATACACATCACACCCACCAAAAGAACCACACATGCCAAGTTAGTGAAGAGAAAGGTGATGCTGTGTTGGAGATGGTGATTTGTCTATTGCAGATGTACTTCTACTGCCTGGATATGTTGAGTGGCACTATGATCTTGCACAAGGGAAGGTGTGCAGAGTTTTCACCACCTGTGCCATGCTGCACAACACTGCTGATTAGAAATATATCCTCATGCCCTTGATTTTCTGGACTGGGACCATAGCAATATTGTGTTTGATTAACAGCTGGATTGCAGGTACCAGGGACCACCTGTAAAACCTTTATCAGTGAGGGCAGTGAGACATAAGCTTGTGCAGCAGGGTGCATTTAGTCAATGGCAGTTCACTGGTCACTGTTGTATATAAATCTATTGTGTACTGGTATTAACTAGGCCCATCCTGTAAATGAGTTCTGTACTTATTTGTTGCCTTCATGATATATTGTCACTGTTGTATGTAACTCTATTTTGACCGGCCTTAACCAGGTCCATCTTGTAAATGAAATTTGCTCAATGATATTCTCCTGGATAAATAAAGATTTTGATTGATTGATTGATTAATTGATTGATTGATTTAGTGGGTGGTGTGTTTGTCTGTGTTATGCATACGCCTGTGGATGTGGGTGTCGGTGCATGCTTGACAGTAAGTGAGTGTGCTTGTGGTGTACAGCTGCAATATATATGATGGGCAATGTACTGTGTCTGCCTGAAGGTGTGCACTATGTATTTGTGGCCCTGTATGTCCCAGCATGTGCATTATATTTTGTCAGTGTGCTTGGCAATATCTGATGAGGTACCTGTGCCCGTCTAGTGGTCTTGCTCCCATAGCATCTTGCCTTTGCTGGCTGCTGTGTGCTGCACATGGTGGTTCTGTATCCTCACTTGTTGCCCTGTTGCTCAGGGGCTAGGTACTGTCTACTTGTGCTCACATGGCATACCAGGGTCTGTGTTAGGCCTGGTACACACATTCTGTCCTCTTAAGTATGTCCCCTGTCTGTCTTACTTTGGTCCTCATTCCATGGACATCGGTGGTCACCACATGGAGCTGTACCATGTTCTCTTGCATTGCATGTAGGCTGTCCTGCTCCAGCTACCAGACTTTGATGTAGTACAGATGCAGTGGGTTGCTGTGACAGCTCCTGTCCTGTACATCTCTGCCACATAGGCTGTCATTATCACTGCCTTGTTATGCTGTGTGTGTGGGTTATTTCCCTGTAAGTGCAGTGTATCCCACCACATCCCAGTTGCTGCACTGGACCTCCATGGCAGTTTGTGCTGGGTATGGTGTTTGTACTTAGTGTGTGCAGCCTTGTTTTACTGCACTGTGCTGTGGGTGCAGCTTTGGCCTGTGTGTTGTCTGAAGCAGGTGAAGATGGAGCCATGTGTTTCCTGGCATGATGTTTCAGTGAGGGATGTGCCTGGTAACATTGCTTGATGCTGTCTGTGTCTGATAGTCTATGCATGGGAAAATGTGCTGCTGCTGGATGTCCACTTGGTTTTGTACACCTCACTAGGATAGCCTCCTTTTGGTCCGCATCTGCACTGTCTCAGTCCATTCTCCCTAGTGTGCTGCCTGTGGATGACAGTGGACTTGGTATGAGCCATGGCACATCAATGCGGGTTGCTGCACTGTCTACCTGTAATATTTATTGTAATGCTTTTTACCTGGTGTGTCATGTGCCTATGAGGTGGTACTGGGTGCACCAGGCACATTGGCACCACAGGGACATCTGCAGGCCCAACATACCTGGTCTTATCAGGCACTAGGTCTGTGGAGTGCTGTACCATTAGCTGTGCTGTACATTGTGTCTATTGCATGGTGTGCACATGCCCTGGTACATGATTGGCAGGGTATCAATACCTTCCTTCTTAACCTGCAATGCTGCCTGGCATATTGTGTCTTCCACTGTCTGCTCAATTAGTGTGAGTCCAGACATGAAAAGCAGTGCAGTGGGCCTCTCCCTGTGGTGCCCTTCAACTGACTGGCAGCCAGAAGCTTAAATTTTACAGCTGTATGGAGACTATATAAATATTGTTGTTTTTTTGTTCATGCCCCCTTATCACCATGGTTCACTTCAGGGACTATCATGGCAAGGGGTCATGAACTCCGTCCTGTTTCTCGGACCCCATCCTGCCTCGGTTTACTCCCCAGGTGGGGAAGCAGGGAGGGGGGTACTTCCCCAACACTTGCACCATGTGCCAGGCCTCTGTCTGACCTGGGTCTGCACCATACCCCCGCCAGCCCCGTAATCAGGCAAACTGCGGGGCCATTTTCAATTTTTCTCTCTGTACCCCTGAGGACATTGGCAGCTGAAGATGTCCCTGGAGACATGCGCACGCTGATACGTGACGCCGCTCCACACCCCAACCAATGTCCTTCTCTCCCATGTGGAGCCCCCCCACTGCACCTCCACCCATGTGCACCCAGGTGATGACATTGCAGCAGGAGTGGCATGCCTCCCCCCCTCCCTGGAGGAAGAGAGCACCCCTAGAGTGCTCGATTCTCCTCCCCTGGCCAACCCTCCAGCTCCCCGGGCTTGCTTCCATAATCGGACCGCCAGCATCACAAGCAGTAGCACTACCACTGTGCCGGCAGGCTGGCCCTATATAACTAATGTTTATTGGCAGCCAGTGTAAATGCTTCATGCCTGGCTCCATTAATGACTGACAGGATTTCCAGCCTTATCCATACCCTCTGCTCAGTGCTGTAGAGGAATAGGTCAAGAAGCATAGGCAGACTATGAGAAGTTATAAAATTCTCAAGTAGCATTTTATTAGTTTCAATAACATAGAGAATAATGCATATGCGACTATGTGTTATGAGGTTTATTTACACACCCGAGGTGTGTGATGACCCATAATGTTTGAGAGCGAAGCTTGAGAGGTTTATGCATTCATCACATACTGAGAATGTGTGAAGAAAACCTCATAAGCACATAGCTGTATATGTTTTATTTTTATAATTACTGGTGCTTGGTGTTTTAAAAGAAGAAAAAGTTACAGCTTCTTGACTAGTCCATGCTGTCTCTTGCTTATGTAATATGAGCTATATGCTCAATTGAGCTTTTGTTGTATCTTTTTTGTACTTATTGTTAAAGTATACTGGGTCTGGAAAATTAGCCCTATCCACGAACTACTGATGTTTGTTTAAAAAAAGGGGCAGGCATTGTGCTAGCCACCGATACTGCTCATGAAGGATCCCAATGTTTTTGTACAAGTGGAGGGCTGTATTAGCTCTCATTTTGGGTTTCTTTTACTGCCAGTTTGTGTTTTGGTGAAGGGAACATTTTGTGAAGCCTGCCCTGAGGGTGAGTGGGAATCTTGTTTTTTTGGACCTGCAGTTCAGATCGGGCTTTTCCCACTTGCACTTTAGGGACAGTTGAGCGCGAGCTTTCAAAAGTCATAATAACTGGTTATCACAGTATTCTCCAGTTATAACAGCTTTTGAAAAGTAACACAAAGTTGTGCATTAAAGGGGGTCACCAGTAATTATAATAAAATACAAAATATAAAATTGTGCAGGATTGCTCTTCATAAAGGTAGTTCAAACAAAAATCCTCCATCTGAGTCTCCCTCTGGAAAAAATTTTTCTTTGATTATATCAGTTGTTTTTGAATGGCAGTTCAAACTCTGTAGCCTGTTGCTGTAAGTTACATCTCCTGTTTTTCACAAAATGATCAAAACTTTGACATTTTTCTTTCTGAGGCCAGCCTGATGAGTACATCTAGATTCACTAAAAATTGCAAAGTGCAGTGCAAAAGTTTGAATTGCTCCTTGCATTTGAACAAGTAGTGAAAAAATACTATTCACAGATGGATGGCACAGTCCGCTATCCGACTGTGAATAGAGGGTAGGTAGCAGCAGCAGTAACCACATTACTGCTATGTCTGATCCCACTAGCACTGCCCCAACCTGCATTCCCTTAAATGGCCGCACAAAGAATAGTACCAGTGCGCTATTTGTTATTCAAAAAATCAGCCATGCAAATGAGCCCATTGGGCATGCAAGGTGCTAGATGGACATTTGCATGTCCATTATGGGCTCATTTGCATGGGCTGTGGGTGTCGTAGCACACCCCAACCAGTTGCTGCCTGATGCAGCATAGTAACTGGTGATCAAGTGGTCCCTTCCCTGTCCCCAATGCCAATCTTTGTCCCATTAATTCCTATTAAATATCCCTGGTAGTCTAGTGGTCCCACCCCCTCCCTTGTTCATTGATCACCATCCCATTACTAAATAATAGTATCCCTGTAGTCCAGTGATCCCTCCCCATCCCCATTCTCCAATCACTATCCTGTAGGTGAAAAAAAAGAATGCCCTGTCCCATGATCTCTCCCTCGTTGATTGCCAGCCCAAAAAGTACACTGAAAAAAGAGAGAGAGAGAGAGAGAGGCAGTGCCAGTTGTATTGGTATCCCCTGTGTCCTCTGATTGCTGGCCTGTCATACAGTAAGGAATCTCCCTGGTGGCTAGTGGTCCCTTCACCCTCTGGATGACACATCCAATCTGCATAAAATATTACCATTGGTGTTCAGTGGTTCTCTCCCAACATCCTGATCCCTTGTTATAGACAGATCCCCCTTCCTGGTGGTCCAGTGGATCCCCACACTTTCAGAGATTGACCCCCCAACCCGCTGGCCCCCAAACCAGATCCCCAGCTGGAAACTAGTATAGCCTTCCTCTCACCTCCATGGCTGGCCTCTGACTGAACACTCAAGTAGGCAGGTACTGTTTATTTATTTATTGAATTTTGTTGACCGGGTAGGCCCACTGGGCCCCGGAGGTCCCTTTTTCAGGGGCGACCCGGGAGTAAAAAATAACATACAGGTAAACAGAAACAGTAAAAGCAGGTAAGAGCTGTAAAATTAACATACATGTTAACAGACAGTACAAGTAGGTAAGCAGAGCTGTAAACTTGCATACATTCCAAATGGTTTAACAGTGATAACACACATAAGGCAAATTCCATACTGTATAACTGTGAAAGACTTAAAGGCATTTACAATACAGAAGGTGGAGAGGGAGGAGGGGCCGTGGCATAAGGTCAGTTCCTTGTGCATTGGCAAGTGCTCCTGGCGAGCAGGTGAGCTTTGAGCTTAGACCGGAAGCAGGGGCTCGACCCTGCCTCCCGTACCTCCAGTGGGAGTTTGTTCCAGTGGGAGGGTGCAGTAAAAGCAAAGGACCTGGACCCAGCTTTTGTCTTTGTTTTGGGGACCACTAAGAGGTTTTGTCCTGAGGAACGGAGGCTCCTCAGGTTGGTTTTGACACTAACTAGTCCTTTGAGACTAGGGGGAGGTGAGGGCCCCAGAGGCTTAAAAGCTTAAAAGTTTACTTTTATTTTATTTATTTAATAACATTTGGAATTACAACCCTTTGAGTCATAGGCTCCTTTACAAAGGCTCCATGTCAATCAACAATGAAGACATACATATAGTAGTAAGCAGTACAGTGTTCAGGAAATAGAAACGAGAGAAAACAAGTAATGGAAGTTACGCATACTAAAAATTATGCACTATTATAAGTACAGTGATCATGGAAGAAAGACAATGCACAAAAACACTCATATGGGGGATACTGAAACAATAGTGTTTGGGAGAGGAGGACCCTGCGTCATCCATAATAAGCATAATATTTAGCTTTCGGATGAATACACATTTTTTTCCATATATATCATAACATTTATGAGGTAGATTTATACCACAGAGCCCCACCAAGAAGGGGCAGCAGGAGGAAGAGAGGGTTAGGGACAGTCAGAGGCTGAAGATTACAGCCAATGAGTTTTGAGACTGGTCTTGAAGGGACCGATCCTGGGCTCCAGGGAGAAGGGGGGGCTGTTGAGCCAATGGGGGTGCTCTGTAAAAAATGCCCTTTGTCCAAGGGAAGTTTGACAGTGGGGGACTAGTAGGGAGGTCTCAGTAGAGCTACAGGAGGTTCTAACCAATGCAACAGGTTGGATGAGGCTATGCTGACCAAGTGGGGCTTGACCAAGGTGGATTTTCTTGGCCAGGAGGCAGGTATGGTACCAAATACAGGCGTCAAATGGTGGCAACCATTCAGCAGACTTGTATAGATCACAGGAGTGTGCCCATCTGTCACAATCCGTGACCAGTCTGCACATTATGTTTAGGGTGACTTTGATGCATTGTAATGCCATGGGGTCAGCAGTGCCGTAGATGACAATGCCGTAATCTACCATGGAGAGGACTGAAGAAGTAACATCCAGGCAAATAGCCATTGGGGGAAGGCAGTGTTTATGATAGTACAAAAGTCCAAGTCTGGAGTTGATAGCGGAGGACAGTTGTTGGATATGTGCATGGTAGGTGAGAGGCGTGTCAAGGGTGACACCTAGATATTTGAACGAATCAACCAGCTCAAGTGGGGATCCTAATGAGTTGGTGATGGTCAGCAGGAAGTCACGATGAGTACTCTGTCATTGAGCAAAGATCATTGATTTTGTTTTATTATAGTTTAGAACTAAACAATGGGAACTGAACCATGTCTCAGCTTCAGTGAAAAAACCCTGCAGGGCATGCTGGAGAGATTCAGGGCTGGGGTGGGTCCAGAAAATTACCGCATTGTCCGCATAGAGCAGAATTTTTCCAGGGCATGAGCTGGGGAGGGAGTTTAGGAAGAGGCTGAAGGTGAGGGACCCCAAGATGAAACCTTGGGGTACTCCTGCATGGACCTGGAGGTTGGTTGATAGAATGGAGTTAATTTTCACCTGCTGGGATCTGTCACAGAGGTAACCTTTGAACCAAGTTATTGTTACATCTGAGAGCCCCAGGGAGGGCAGGGAGGCCAGAAGCATAGCATGATTAACAGTATTGAATGCCTTTGTGAGGTCGATGTACACTGACCCCACTAGGTGACCATATTTGAGGGCATCATGGATGTAGAAGGAGTATTCTAGGATGGCAGTAGTGGTGCTGTGACCCTGGCAGAAACCATGCTGTTCAGGGCACAGCAAATTATATTTAGACAGATGGTCCATCAGCTGATCAGCCACTATTTTTTTGAGGACCTTGGAGAGGGAAGGTAGAAGGAAGATGGAATGATAGTTATTTGGGGACAGGCGGTCACCACTCTTGAAAATAGGGGTGATGATAGCTCATTTCCAGGGGACAGGGAATTGCCCTAAACTGAGGAACAGGTTGAAAGGTTTGGTGATGGGTTGTAGGAGCTCCTCGAGGGCTAGCTAGAGGAGCTTCAGGTCAATGGAGTCACTGCTAATGTGGGACTTGGCAGAGGCTTTTGAGAGGTATCTCCTAGCTTCCCATGTTGAGATGATTTGGAGGTGAAAGTGCGTGATGTTGGAAGGTGGGCTGCAACCAGGGATGGGGTCTAGTGGGCTGAAGAAGTTGGAGGGATAGGACACCACTGAGATCTGAGAATGTGGTGTTTAGGGTATCTGCAACAGACTGGGGGTCCTGTGTTAGGTTACCATTAACTAAGAGCTGGGCAGATGGGAGGTGGGTGGCAGATTCCTGTTAAGTTCCTTTATGTTTTTTCAGAAATGTCTTCCTGAGTCCCAGGTGGAGGAGAGCGCCTGTTGGTAATGGGTTGCCTTGGCATGGTGAATGGCCCAGGTACATTTGTTTCTGGCCTCATGATATTGTTGTCTATCCAGTGGGACTGTACTATATACAGAATGTGCTCACTGAGAGCTCAGCTGGTGGCCAACTGTGGATGTGAGAGGAGGGCTGTGCTGGCCACCAACTGAGGTTCAGGTTTGGGGGTAGCATGGTGGGGGGTCAGTCTCTGACAGGGTGAGTTTGGGGGGGTCCATCAGACCCCCAGGAAATGGGGGATCTGTCTATCACAAGGGATCAGGATGTTGGTGGGGAAGCATGGGACACCAATGGTAATATTTTATATGTACTGGATGGGTCATCAGGTGGGGGAGGGATCACTGGCCACCAGGAAGATTCCTTACTGTATGAGTGGTCAGCGATTGGAGTACATGGGGGGAGAATGGATACCAATGGCACTGCTTGTCTATCTTTGCAATGTACTTCTCGGGCTGGCGATTGGCGAGGGAGGGAGCACAGGACAAGGCATTATTTTTTTTCACCTACAAGATGGTGATCTGAGAACAGGAAGGGGGAGGGACCATTAGACTACCAGGGAAAATTATTTGTCTTATATGGGGACGGCAATTAGATGTTGGGGAGGGGGAGGGACCACTAGACTAGCAGGGCAATTTACTTGTCTACTTGTCTTTTTATTTTTATTTTTATTTATTTATTAAAATCTCGGATTACAAATACCTTTGAGCAGAAACTGCTCATTTACAAAGGTTCCATGTCAAAGGATGAGGGTCACCATACATACAGAGGTAGTAAAAGAATGCACAATAAACTACCAAAACAACTAAAAGAAAAAATAAAGATACTCAGTTATAACATACTTTGAGATAATATTCATATAACGAGCAGCTTGAGTAGGCAGCTGGCTGCGGTAACAATAAGAGATAGAGGGCACCATAGGCAGTTAGTATTGCAGTATAGTCTTATACGAGGATGGCAAGCAGAAGCCGGGGAGGAGGGCAGGACCACTAGACTAACAGGGAACAGTATTTTTATTATATGGGGTGGCGCTCAAACATGAGGGAAGCAGAAGGGATCACTACACTACAAAGGTAACAGTGCTGTTGGTGTGGGGGCCTCTGCAGTGCCTCTGACAGCCACTACAGTTGCATTGAATACCACAAGGTCTCAGTCGGCATTATTTTCTCCAATCAAGGCACTTCCACAAAAGGCCCTTGCATGGAGACAATGGTTTGTGAATGGCACAGTGCCATTATGCATGTCCCCTCCTCCTAATTTGAATTGCGGCCCCCTGAACCCTTTGCCCCAGCATAAGCCCATTCTGATTGTGCAAACTTGGATTTTATGAATAACAGTATGATGCAAAACCCAGCTTGCACCACTCAAATGGGATTTTGCGCCGGTGCAAAGCTTTGTGAATCTACACCCTACCTAGTCTGAACAGGTGCAACAAAATAATACATTTTGTCCCAGAGCTGATTTCCTATTGACAGTTCTGTAGATACAGTTGTGGATGTCAAAATGCATCTCAAGGTCAACCTACTGTGTTCCAGGTTGTTATCTTTTCTAATAAGCCCAAGCAGCTTTCTGCAATCATTTTAACAATATAAATTATGTACATTTGCAAACCAAGGAATCCCAGTTTCACATAAAGATTCACATATATGTGGGAGAAATGAGTGGGTCTTGGGTTAAATGTGAGGAGGAAGGTAGGGCAGACTTGATGGCAAAGGAGTCCTTTTCTGATGTCAGATTTCTGTTTCTATGTTTATATTTTTTTAACCACAGAGAAGCAAGGGAAAGAAGAAAGAACAGAAACAGCAAGTGAAGGAAGGGAGATAACAGTGGGGATTGTGGGACCATTGGAGCAGCCAA
This sequence comes from Neoceratodus forsteri, assembly GCA_016271365.2. Lineage (NCBI taxonomy): Eukaryota > Metazoa > Chordata > Ceratodontiformes > Ceratodontidae > Neoceratodus > Neoceratodus forsteri. The sequence continues at coordinate 394,258,552 of CM028129.1, forward strand.
TTGCAATGTGCTACAACAAAAATTTGATTGCTCAATCAGACAGGCAAGAGACAGGCAAGTGGCAGAATGGGAGAGGATAAAACAGATCCTTGCTTTTAACTCTCTCTGTATAACAAATGTGTCAGGATCTTACTCAACTCTTCAACCCTGCCATACACACACCCTTTAAGAGGGAACCTGTTTTTTTTTCCTCCAAATTATTTTTAAAACCTTCTTTTGTTTCTCTTTTAACATTACCTTATAAGACTTACAGTTCTTTGCATATGCAGTATCCCTTTTTTATAACACCTTTCACCCTAAGCATTTCAGTTAAGCACACACATTTTTTTCAACCTTCTGAATTCACAATTCCTGAACCATATCTTGACAGAAAATCAGCATCGACATTCTCTTTTCTGGGCTTGTGCATCACTTTTAATTTGATTGGATATAGTGTCAGGTACAACCTTGTGATTCAAGAATTTTTATCTTTCATTTAATTAAGCCAACAGAAAGAACTGTGATCTGTTAGAAGTACAAAGTCAGATAAAACTCAAGGAATGTTATTGCCCATTTCTGAGCAAGGCATCCTTTTTCAATAGTGGAGTACTTTTTCTCTCTATTGGGCAGTTTCCTACTGATGTACAGAATGGGATGTTCCTTCCCATTTATATTGTGACCCATGACTACTTCTGATTCATCTCTCTGTAGCAAAAATTGTCTCTCATTGTCTGGACTTCTTAAAACAAGGCATGGACATAAAACAGCCTTGATGGCTTGAAAAGTCTTATCTCACCCTGGGGTCTATTGTACATTATTCAGGTGCCGTTTTTGTGAGTTCATTGTGGGGGTAGCTAACAGGGCAAATTTGGAAACAAATCTCCATTGACAATCAGCCAGCCCTAAAATGATCTGACATATTTCTTTGTTTTAGAGACAGGACTGTTAGCTATAGCATCTATCTTGGAAATCGCTGGCTCTACTTCTCCATTTCCTAAAATATAACTCAGATACCAGTATTTGGTTTCCTGCATGCCTAACGTGCACTCGGTAGGATTAATGGTCAGAACTCAATTTCTGATTGATTGGATAACTGCTTACAGGTGTTCCAGGTGACCTTTCCATTCTGAACTGTGTACCACACAACATCCAGGCAAGTAGCACATAACCAGTGTGAGGGGCTAGAATTACATCAGTGTACTGCTGAAATGTATCAGATGCACCATGTAAACCAAACGGCATGGTGGTGAACTAATAGAATCCAACTGGAATGGAAAATGCAGTCTGGATTCTTTAGGGGAATTTGCCAGTAACCCTTGCTGAGATACATAGATACAGAGATACATAGACAGTGTCGGCAGATAAGGGCCTGTGGCCCACCTAGTCTGCCCATTTGAGTTTGTAACTTCAGTTTATGTTTTCCTTATTACTCTGTTGCCCCTTACCCCTGACCTCCAGAATTCCTTTATGTCTATCCCATGCATTCTTAAATCCCATGATTGTTTCAGCCCCCACCACTTCCTCAGGCAGGGTGTTCCACTTGTCCACCACCCATTCTGTGAAGAAATTCTTTCTCACATTTCCTCTGAATCATCCTCCCTCCAACTTCAACCCATGCCCTCTAGAGATCTAGTGTACTAATGTACTTGGCACTTCCCAATTTGTTCAACAGATCATCTATCCTGAGCAAAGGATAGCTGTCAAATATGGACACTTGATTGAGTTTCCTACAATCAAGGCAGATTCTCACACCCCATTCTTTTTTATTTACAGTCGCCATTGGTGATGACCAAGCACTTCTCAATTCTTCAATGATACCTAACTCTTTCATTTTTGCATTTCCTAAACCACATCTGCTCTTAACCATTCTGGTAATCTGTATGTCTTTTGTCTGACAGGGTGAGCATTATCTGCCACTATTGCATGTTAGACCCTTTTTGCTTGGCCTGGCACGGTGTTAAAACTACTTTTAAATATCTTAATCAAGCTACAGATTCTTCAGTTTGTTCTGTGGGAAAGGAAACATTCATCTTTACAGCATCAGAAATTACATAGAAACATAGACACATTATACAGTATGGTGACATTTTATTCATTATCAATATGAACAGGATTGATCTCCATTGAGTAACAACTCATTTTCAAGGAGGTTCTTAACACATAAACACTGATACAACATATAGATAGGCATAATAACATATCATTTCACATACGGTGTATACATACAATCAGTATTAATTAATATAAAAATACAATACAAATTGCAATTTAAGACTTAAAATGTACATAGAAGAAGAAAATGACTGCACAAGCTATCTCTCTTAAACTTACATCCGAGTTTTATATTCACTAAGGTGCTTATTTCATACTTGAGGGAGCAACTTTTTATCACCTCACTCTCACTTTATATCCCAATTTTATGTTCATTAATGTGCTTATTTAGATACTTAGGAGAGCAGCATATTATTTACTCACATACAAACTTAAAATGTATGACCATAAATATTAATGTGCACAACATATTCTTGAATCTTGTATTAAATCTGTAAACCATTTTTTAATCAAATTTAAATTTATAGGAGTATCCACACTCCTCAGATCCAGCAGAAAACTACTTCAAACTTTGGGACCCCATTAAGGGGAGATGAACTTCCCAACTCCAGATTGCATCTAGGAACAATGTATTCTGTACCCTGAGAAGATCTCAATCCCCTTCTTTGTTCCTTGACCTTAAAGTCTCTCAGGGTATATCTGGGCAGTTGTTTCCTTCTCATTTTCCCCATGAATGCTGCTAGGTGCAAATTCCTACTATCCTCTAGGCACCACCAATTTAAAGCTCTATATAGATCGCAATGGTAAGTATTCCTGGGAGCATCTAGGATGAAGTGGGCAAGCATATTGCTCATGACATCTAGCCTTGCTAGCTCCAACCCAAGGCCCTCCCATACACCAAGACCCCATAATCTAGCACAGGCAGGAACATGGTATCCACGATCTTGTGCCACACCTCAAGAGTCATATAGGGCTTCAGTCTATAGATCATTCCTAATTTCTTACTAAGGTTACCCAGCACATTTCCTATGTGCCTATCCCATCTTAGTCTGTGATCCAGCCACACTCAATGAATATTTATAATGGTTACCTGTTGAACTTTCTCACCCCCCCCTTTGGTCCTAATATCCAATGGATAATAGTCTCTAGCAGGGACCCAAAAGTGCACCACTTGTGTCTTTTTTACATTTAAAATTAAATTTAGAGAAGTAAAGAATGTTTCTATCTCACAGAAGGCTAATTGTAATTTAGAAATAATACTGTCTGACGCACTTCTTTCCACATAGATCAAAGTATCATCTGCATATATATGGTACATAACATTTGGGTCACTAAACTCTATGCCATTTATGTAAATATTAAAAAGTAGAGGGCCCAGGATGGATCCCTAGGGCACCTCCATCTTAATAGGGTGAGAAGATGATCTATATTCACCAATTTCCACAATTTGCTCTTGACCCATAAGGTAAGAACTAAACCATTCTGTTCTAACCTCATAACTCCCATATCCCAGAGCCCAGACAGTAGGACCTCATGGTTTAGTTTATCGAACGCCTTTGACAAATCGATAAATATAGCTCCCACTGAGTTTCTCCTATCCAGACTCATCTGGATATCCCCTACCACTTTCAATAAAGCCTTCTGAGTGCTGAACTTTGATCAAAAATCAGACTGGTACGTATTCAACAGATCTCCCTCCTCCAAATAGTTCTTCAACTGTCTAGAGACCAATCTTTCCATAATTTTGGAGGTCTGGGGGAGCAAGTAGATGGGTATAAAATTTCCCATCTCCAACTTAGACCCTCTTTTATGGACTGGCATAGTATTAGCCAGTTTCCAGCCATCCTGGTATTCCCCTGCTGAAAGTGAGTAGTTAAATAAATAAGCACCTGGGAAAAAATGATCTGTAGGGAAGAAGGATAGAGGAGGTTCAGGATAGCTTCAGGGTTGTGGGGAAGCTATGCAGTGAGGGGGAAAGCACAGTAGCATTCTCAAAATTCCTGCCAGTGCCAAGAGCAAATACAGATAGGAAATGCAGAATCATAGACTTCAACAAATGGCTGAGGGTATAGTGTAAGTCCATGGGGTATGGATTAGTGGGAGAGTGGGGTAGCACATGGGAGAATATGGACTGGTATGCAAGGGACAGGCTACACCTCAGTAAGCAAGGGTCACAGGTGTTAAAGCAGAGACTGTGGGAATTTATCAGCAAAAGATACAATTTAAACTAGCTGGGAGATCTATGGAGGAGGACTGAACCAAGAGAGGGGGTCCAGGGGATCTCCCCCCACAGCAAGAATGAAACCAAATTTCACTAGGGTTGGGATAGAGGGGGAGGGTGAGAAGGTAGCAGGGAGCTATAAAGGGTGGAAGGTGTTATCACTAAATGTTAGAAGCCCGGGGAACAACATGGCTGAGTTGCAGGCATTGATGGTGGGGGGGAAGGGATAGACATAGCTGCCATTACAGATACATGGGCAACTCAAAATCATGACTGGGACTTGGCCATCCCATGATTTAAGTTATTTAGGAGGGACATAGAAAAAGGGAAGGGAGAGGGAGTAGCCATTTATGTTAGAGAAGAAATTGGATGTATTAGGGAAGAGGGGGAGGTGGGCAGATTGGAAGTCATTTGGCTGAAGCTTCAAGCCCTGATGGGAGCTAAGATCTGATTAGGAGTTGTTTATAGGTCCCCCAACCCAGAAAGAGGACACAGAGAGGGAACTGGGGGAGCAGATAAGGATACTCAGTGATGAAAGGAGCACTGTGGTGGTGGGGGACTTTAATCTACCGGGGTGGATTGGAGCATCCCAGCAACCACATGTGCCAGGGAGCTGATTTTCCTGGAAGCATTCCAGGACAGCTTTCTGACCAAAGGGTAACAGCGCCAACAAGAGAGGGGAACATTTTTGACCTTGTGTTGAATGATGGGGAACTTGTCAGGGATGTACAGGTGGAAGAACCTCTGGTGGGCAGCTATCACCGCACAGTGTGGTTCTCAGTCTACTTTGGGAGGGAAGCACCCAATACAAAAACTAAGGTCTTGCATTTCAGTAGGGTGGACTTTGGCAGGATGGGCAGCATACTGAGTAAATACACAGATAGCATCCACCCAGACATGGACACAGAACAGAAATGGGTTATCATCAAGCTGGGACTGACTGAAACCACAGAAGCCTGTACCAAGAGCAGGTGTAAGATATCTAGGACCAAAAAAACAAGCCGGATGACTAGGGAGGCAGTAGGGATGGTGAAGGAGAAGAGAAAGGCATTCCAAACATTTAAGAGAACCAATAGGGCAGAGGACAGAGAAGATTACATGAGGATATCCAGGGAAGTGAGTAGAACAGTAAAGGCTGCAAAGGTGGCCAGGGAAAGGAGGTTAGCTCAGGGGATAAAAGAAGGGGAAAAAGATTTCTTAGATATATCAGGGAAAAGAGGAAGAGCAAGGACCAAATAGTTAGGATCAGGATGAACAGTGGGTGGGTAGATAAGGGGGATGGGATGGCAGAAGTACTCAATGAGTACTTCTGCTCAGTATTCATAAGGGAGAGAGATGGGCTGGTACCTGAAGAGAAAGGTCGGGCAGGTAAGGCAACCACAGATGTGGTTATCACAGCAGAAAGGGTGTTGTAGGGCCTTAAGTCACTGAGGGTGGACAAGGCATGGGGGCCAGACGGAATTCATCCCATGATGCTGAGGGAGCTGGCAGAAGTCCTAGCAGAACCATTGGCATACCTGTTGAACACCTCTCTAAACATGAGGTGTGTGCCCAGGGATTGGAGGGAGGCACATGTGGTACTTCTCCATAAGAATGGGCCCAAAGACGAGCTGGAGAACTATAGACTAGTGAACCTTACCTCAGTCGTTGGAAAAATGATGGAGACAATCCTCAAAGAAAGGCTGGTGCAGTTTCTGGAGGACAATGGCCTGCAGGATAACAGGCAACATGGGTTTGTCTCTGGCAAATCCTGTCAGACAAACTTAATTGACTTTTATGACTGGGTCATGAGGGCAATGGACTGGGGCCATGCGGTGGATGTTCTCTACCTGGATTTCAGCAAAGCCTTCGATTCAGTACCACACAGTAGGCTGATCTGCAAGCTGGAGAGACTGGGGATGGGGAGAAAAATTGGCAGATGGGTTGAAAACTGGCTGTGGGATAGACAACAGAGGATAGTGGTGGAAGGTGGGAGACATCAGAGCCCAGGGCAGTGACAAGTGGTGTCCCACAGAGCTCGGTACTGGGACTGGTCCTGTTTAATATTTTCATCACAGACATAGCAGTAGGGATCAAAAATAAGATCAGCCTCTTTGCAGATAACACCAAGATCTGTGCTGAGGTGGACGGGGGCGAGGGGGGGCAAAGTACTTCAGGAAGATTTGGCAAAACTGGAGGAATTGTCAGACAACTGGCAGCTTGAGTTCAATGCCAAGAAGTGTAAAGTGATACACTTGGGAGCAAGGAACTCAGGATACAGTTGCTGGTTGGGAGATGTCCAATTATCCACATCCGAGGAGGACAAGGATTTGGGGTGCTGGTGACTGGGGAAATGAATCACTTGGCACAGTGCAGAAAGGCACTGGTCAAGGCAAACAGGATGTTGGGGTGCATAGCAAGGGTGATTACTTCCAGAAGTAGTGAGGTCATACTGCCCCGTACAAGCCACTGTTGAGACTGCACTGGAGTACTGCATGCAGTTCTGGTGGCCATACTTAAAAAGGGACATCAAACTGCTGGAGGTGGTGCAGTACAGAGCAACAAAGATGATCCTGTGGTTGGGAGACAGACCTTATGAGGAAAGACTAAGAGAGCTCAATATGTATACCCTGGAGGATACAATAGAGAAAGGAGATATGACTGAGACCTACAAGTACCTGAAAGAGATGAACAGAGTGGACAACAGAGGTGTGTTCACTCTCAAGAGTGGTAGGAAAACCATAGGGCTCTCTCTAAAATTAGAAGGGGGCAGATTCAGGAGGGAAAAGAGGAGACACTATTTCACAGAAAGGGTGGTGGTAGGGTGGAATGCACTGCCGGAGGAATCGTATCACTGCAGACAGTGGGGAGCTTTAAGAGGGGATGGGACAGATTCAAAGGTAGGGTACAATTTGGGAGGGGACATGGAGGGGGGATGGCAAATGAGGGTGGGTGGGCAGCTGCAGTCTAAGGGACTGATGTGTTGCACACTCAAGCAGACTAGATAGAACACAAGGCCTGTATCTGCTGGCAATTTCATATGTTCATATGTTCGTAAGCTAATGGGTAGACAATACCTGCACATGCAGATACACGGCATGTAGGCACTACACCCTTTTGAGCATAGGGACCAATATACCTATGGAAATGGAAACTGAATTTTTAAGTTTATGAACTTGATTTATTTCAAGATTGTTTAAATATAGATTTTTTTTTCATGATAACACAGAGGGTTGTAGTTTCCTGATCAGTTTCTCAGAAGCACGGTGTCAGATCGACACCCCCACATCGACTCCCCCACAGCGACACACCGAACCTGACCACAGTCACAGTGCCCGGCAAAGCACAGTGATGCACCACCCACAGTAGCAACAGGTGCTGCTGCCTCTCTGTGTGCCCATGGTGTGGGGTCTGATGTTGGGTTGCAGTCCACCCGTGGTGTTTCTCTGTGTGCCAAGCCACACATCCCTGCCAGCCATTGCTGCAGTGCTTGTCTCCATGGTTGTTGCCTCTGCCCAGTGTATCCCATTGTCGTCTGTCTGTTGCTGCCATAGCACTGGGGGGGGGTTGCCAATCACGGGCTCATTCTTGAGGGGTTAGTACACAGTGTGCCATACTGTGTATGGTAGTGGTGGTGGCAGTCAGGGTGTGCAGTGCGGTGCCTTGTGTCTCTGGTATGTCCATCTAGCAGGTATGCATCGGGGCAGGCCACAGCATTGTGCTGATGTCGATGTGGGGGATGTCGCTGCAGTTGCCCTCACTTTACTGTGGTGCATCCCAGTTTCTCACATGCTTGGACAAAGTTTTACCCTCAGTGTATTTCTCCCACCTCCCACCAAATGAATCAGATTTTTTATACATTGGATTTGGTATTTGTTTAACTTTTGAAAGATTATATAGAGGTTTTGTCATTTTGGGAGAGCTGGCTAATTCCAGTCTGTGTGGGAGCCATGCCTTCAGTGATGGAAAAATGCAGCTCTGCAACAAGAGTTCTGTCATGGAATCTGGTGAAATTAGTTTAGTTGGGCTAAATCAGTGACTATTGACAATGGCCATCACTCCAAGAAAGAGAGTAGCAAGAAACAGCATTCACATGATGCTCTATGCATGACAGGGGGCTGGGTATGCACAAGAGGTGCGTATGTGGCCCATGCGATTTTGCACCCATAGACAGGCATGGCTGGCCAGCATTCATGATTGCCGACCATCTGTCCATGGCTCCATTCTCCAGCAGGCAGGATCATGGGGGGGGGCAGATCAGTGCAGAGCAGAGGACACATGCAGACATCCAATAGGATGCCCCACCTGGTCCTACTTTAGATCCCTGCATAGAGCAGGGGATTGTGGGTCAGCATGGGTCCCAGTTTTTGATATTGATGGGTGAGTTACCCAATGACTGCCCCAGCCCTCCCTGCCTGACTGGAAAGCTGGGGCAGCATGGTAGGGAGGGTTTGCATTCCCATGGCCGGTGGGGTCATCAATTGGGGGGCTTTAACAGCGATGGCAGGGTCCCTGCCTGCATAGCTTGCACCCCCTCAACCGGCACTCCATGCTTTTGTGAGTGGCACAGAGGGCAGACAGCCCCCTGACACTCCCCCTGGACCACACATGCACATATCCATGACCGGCTGGGGGGATTCAGTGAGGAAGGGATGCATGTCCCTTCCATGCATGCACGTAAGGATCTGGGGGATGCTGGTGTGTGGTTGTGGCTCTTAGGCTTGCCTGTGCAACAGAGGTCTGTGATGCGTAGGCAATCTGACCATTAATACATAGAGTTCAGGATGAGGAACATACAGTCTGGCACATTTTTGTATTTTTAAAGAGACAGTGCATACTTTTGTTTTGTTATGATGATAGCCAAAGAAGGCTAGCTGACTTTGCATTTAATAATCCCTTTCACACCAGAATCTCCATTCTCGCAGAGAAATGCTACCCCTTTTTAAAAAGTTAAAACAGGAAACATTAGGCTGCCGAAGATGTATCCTGTTTCAGCAGGTGTGATGGACATATGACCAGATGGATATATTAATTTCATTTTATTAATGCATTTTGTTAGTGTAATTATGCTTCTGTCGTAAGTGGGCACAAAACATGGTTCCAAAGTCACATAACCAAACAGGTCTTATGGGAATAATTGGCCAAAGCTGCTCAAGGGAATGTTCCCTAGGGAACATTCAGTCACAAGATTCTGTAAGGCAGATGTGAGCATGCCATTTTTAAGGCCTCTGGCATCCTGAAAGGCAGAGGCATGGGGTTGCACAGCTGGTGCATCCTGCAAAATAGAATCATAAAAGTGGATTGAGAAGGTTTGGGTGTGAAGTGAGCCAGCTGACCTGGGTGATGTCATCCATCCACACACACACACACACACACACACACACACACACACACACACACACACACACATATACATACACTCATTTAGAGGGAGACATGGGAGAGCTGTCACTCAAAGGGGGTGAGACTCTTCCCCACAGTGAGAAAAGGAAAAAATTGAGGTACAAAAAGCCAGCACATTCTCTTGGACTGGAACATCAAGACCAGAGCCCTGCTATACAAAGACTAGCTGATCAGTAAGATAGCACAGTGAGGGACAGTGCTTCTGTAGCTAGGACAAGTGAAAGAATTTAGAGAAGGATAGTACAGAATTTTTCTGTACATCAACTGTCTGTTAACTTGCTTTATTTTCTGTTTCTTAATTGTTTCTTAATAATTGTGCAACCCTTTTGTTTTCCTGTAAATACATCCTGCTTGTAAATACTTGCAGTAAAGAATCCATGTTTTATAGAATTGGTGACTACTTGTTTTATTTAAAATGGTATTTCTTCTTCTGCTAGACTCTTTTTGCAGACTGTCTCAAAAGGGCACTCTACCCACAGTTAATGAGTTGACCTTCCTGATCTTGTGCAAGGAGGTATAAAGCAGGTTTCCTGGTTCCTGTCTGGTAAAAACCTAATGGTGGCAGTGAGCTAGAAGTCCCTGGTGAGCAAATGTTTTGTCACAGCAAGAAAATGCATGATAACTTGAGCATACCCATTGGGGGGTTATGTTTTGTAATACTTGCATGCGCATTTGTGTGCAGTAAACATTTTGTTACAAGAGTTGCATTTCAGAGGCGTGCCGCTGTCAGGTCCAATGCAGCTCAGTATGCAGTGAGTTCAATAATGAAAGCCCAATGATCAGCAAGGCTGATTATGATGCTGTTCTCTTCTTGATGGGCAGAAACTTCCTGTAGTTTAATGGTATGTGCCATTCCTATCATGCTGTGACTAATTTCTTTCATCTGCATGATGCTACCCAGCAGCCAGCTGAGGGGCATCTAGATCAGCCAGCTCCTCTACCTCCCCTCGAATGCCGGTTGCTTGTACCCCAACCAAACAAGCATTTGTCAATGCCGAATGTTCGCTTGCAGGTATTTGCAGTGGTGTTTGGCATGTATGGTGCTTTACCCTAATGCCCTGTGCGATTGCTGGTATTTGCACAATAAATTGTCAGCATGACCTTGTTGTTACCCCCATTGTGCGCTACATAGGCGGAAACACGTTTTGGGGAGGATGTGAAAAATGACAGCTGTACTGCTCATAAGGAAGTGTGGTCAAATGGCAATGTTGAAAATCTGGAATGGAAAATATTGAAAATTCGCAAACCTACGGCGTGCGTGGGAACTGTGCAACGCACGCTCGTAAAACAGTCATTTGTAGGATTTTTTTCACCAAATTTTCAACATTGCCATTTTAAAACCTCTGCTAATGAACAGTGTCACTGTAATTTTCTTACTGTGTCCCATACATTGATTTTGCTTCACCGACTGCACCATTGTGCACTACATGGGTGGAAAGACGTTTTGGGCAGGATGTGAAAAATGACAGCTGTACTGCTTATAAGGAGGTGTGGTAAAATGGCAATGTTGAAAATCTGGAGGAAAATATTGAAAATTTACAAACTTACGAGCGTGCGTAGGAACTGCGTAACGCAGAGTCATAAAACAGTAATTTTTAGGAATTTTTTCACCAAATTTTCAGCACAACCATTTTAAGACCTCTGCTCATGATCAGTGTCAATGTGATTTTCTTAATGTGTCCCATACATTGAGTTCGCACACCGACTGCGCCATTGTGCGCTACATGGGTGGAAACACATTTTGGGCAGGATGTGAAAAGTGACAGCTGTACTGCTCATGAGGAGGTGTAGTAAAATGGCAATGTTGAAAATCTGGAGTGCAAATATTGAAAATTCGCAAATGTACAAGCGTGCATAGGAACAGCTCAACGCACGCTTGTAAAACAGTCATTTTTTGGAATTTTGCACCAAATTTTCAACATGGGGTTTTTGGGACCCCTTCTCATGAATGATGTCACTGTGATTTTCTTAATGTGTTCCGTACATTGATTTCGCACACTGAATGCGCTATTGTGCGCTACATGGGCAGAAACACGTTTTGGGTGAGATGTGAAAAATGACAGCTATACAGCTCATAAGAAGGTGTGATAAAATGGCAATGTTGAAAATCTGGAGTGAAAATATTGAAAATACGTGAACTTATGAGCCTGAGTAGGAACTGCACAATGCACGCTAGTAAAACAGTCATTTTTTTGGGAATTTTTGCACCAAATTTTCAACATGGGGTTTTTGGGACCCCTTCTCATGAATGATGTCACTGTCATGGCGTTATTTGAGGCCAAAGGGTGCAGTGTGTTGCGTTTTGCTTTTAACTGCTTTTCTATTTCAGTCCACATCCCTGAGGATTGAACATTTTGCCCCTGTTGCTGCTGTTTTGAAAAATCAGTAAAAGGCAAATGAACTGATTAATTTTCTTCTAAATCTCCACCTGGCCTGCTGCTTGAATTCATCTCAGTTAGTACTGTAGAAATAATCTGAGGTATCTGTGTATCCAGTCGAACTGCTTTGCATGTGAGTTTTTTTTTTACTTTCCTTTTTGTCTACTCTTCTGACTTGTGGTATTGTTTTGTCACTGTCCCTGTCCCTCTGCTGTGAGTTTCACTCCCACCTGACCCTATCACCCCGACTTGATCCACTGCCAGCTCACAGCTCAGTTACTTTCCCTTTGTCATTTTATATGGAGCATATACACTATGGCAATGCTCAGCACTCTTTGTGTTGAGTAGGGTCTTGGAAGCATGCATCATACCTCACATTTTGCCACTGAAATGAGGGATGTGGACACTAAAAATGAGGGACAATTACAGACACTGTCCCTCATGATAATCAGGACACGTTCTGAAACATGAAGATACAGTACCTCAGAACACAGTGGAAACCATTGTATTTACTTGTACTGATGATAGCCCATGAGAATTAATTTCTACCATAAAGCAGGGTGCCATTTAGGTAGGGCAGAGGGGGGCAGTTGCCACTCCCCCCCTGCATTTGTGCCTAGGTTGTTCTTATGGTGTGGCAATAATGCCATTAAATTTGAAATTAATCTTTTACACAATAAGTGTCCCCCGACCTGTGTTGTGCTCATGCTACAAGTGCACTCCTGACTCAACTATGTCTATATTGTGTTGTCCACTCTCTCCACCTGGTGGCACCATCACACGTGATGTGGAGGAGCTCCAGCCAAGCAAGAGCACATGAGTCACATGAGTGGGACACTGTCTTTCCAGCCACAGAGTAGACAGGCTGCACACTACAGCTTGGAGGTGTCAGTGAGCACTGAACTCTCAGTAGCAGTGTTGTGGTGGCTTAGTTTTGTTGGTCTACTCTTAGTTAGTCTCCATCTCCCTTGGTGGCTGAAGGGGCTGGGGGTGAGCTAGAAGCTAAATCGAGACTAGGCTACCTACTTACTCTACTAGGCTCACCTCACAAAAAAAAGAGTGTGGGCCCCCCAAGGCAGCAAGCTAGGCCTGTTAATAACTTTGCTTCACATGCCTCGAGTATAGTGCACACAAATCCAACCAGGGCTGTCACTGAGGAACACACCATCCTAAATCCATGCTGCTGCTGCTGCCCTTACAGAAATAATTATATGAAATGTTTTCATGTTGCACACATAAAACTACCCATGTGATATGTGTGCTTCAAGCATGATTTAAATGTTAAATTAGAACCAATTGCATGCATGTGGTATCCGTGCAGCAAGCAGGTGTGGAAAGCATGTTCCTTATGTTAAATTGGAACAGACTGCATGCGTGTGGCATGTATGCAAAAAGCAAGTGGTCACTGATAACTGCACACATAAAAGTTAAGGGATTTGCTCAGGATCACACCATACACAAGTGGGGGTTGATGAGATTGAAACCAAGTTCTTCAGGTCTCCAAGTCACCTGGTTTGCAGTTCAGTGCCTTTAACCACTAAGTTACACTGCCTGCACACATATGGCTCTCTTATACTTCAATACAAATCTGCATTCATCTTCATGCATGCAGCATGCTTATAGCTGCTGCATACTTTTTAGTTTTCTTGTCCCCTCTCATCTCAGCTGCACAGCTAAACTGTAGCACACATACTAGGGAAAACACATGTGGTTCTTCCCATCCCAAATACACACACTTACCCACAAAACTACTTAATTACTTCTGTCTGTCCTGTACTCCTGCTATTTTCTCTCCATAGTTTTGAATGCTTCCACACAAACAGACTTTAAGGGGCATACATAAATGTAGCAATAACTCAACACCTACCCACATGGTCAGTCCCCCCCCCCTGCACACACACTGTAGTAGGTGCTGCTGTGCTGCTACAGACAACCCACCAAGTATAGACATAAGTTGAGAGTCTCTTACCTGAGTACTAGGGAGCCAGAGGCAGGAGTCTTTAAGAGATGATGTCCATGGGTCAGAGTGCTGGGGTATACCCCCTTGAAATAAATGGAGTTATTTTTTTTACTATTTTATACATTATGATATTGAGTTGGAGAATATTGAAGAGCACTGTTCTGCTAAGAAGGCCCTTGGTAGTCGAACGGTGGCTTTCATTAACCTCCAACTTTCCATCAGTGATGTATAAAATAGTAATAAAAAAATACCACCATTCATTTCAAGGGTGCATGCCCCTGCAGTCTCCCTTGCCCTATTTTATAATGTGCCTGAGCATGTGGATGTGGAGGTCGGCTTCACTGTGGGGGGGGGCATAAGCCTCACTATAGTTAGGCTCCAATAGTCTGTGCATACCATACCACTCGACTGTCCGTGAATGCAAGGGACAGCCTTCATTTTACCCCTGAAAACTCCTCTTCTCCTCATCCATCCCTCATAGAAAACATGCTGCTCTCAAGAGGATGTCCTGAAAATTTAGACTTTATGGCCAGCCGCACCATTTCAGATTTGGGAGCCAACAACCAGTGGAGGCCAGGTGCTAGTTAGCCCCTAGGTGGCATGCTCTAGAATGTCTGGAATATCTCTAAAAGGTAAAACTTATTTTTTGTGACTAAAAAGTGAAATGCAAATCAGGAAAAATTCAAATGCATGAATTCATCTGTTTACACCCTAGATCAGTGCATCAGATTTGGGCTTAAACCCGACCAGTTATTAACCAATTTTTTTTCCTGGCTAAAGTTCTGAATCTCCCTTCAAAAATGTAGTTCCTATTTCTCTACCTCACTCCAGTCTATTAAATAACCATCCCATATGGGTCATGAAGCTGTCCAAAGGCACAGAAACATGAAAAACATCAGTATTTCAGTCCTTCCTCCTTCCCTAATTCACCTGTAAAAAAAAAAAAATGATTTGCTTTACTTTACTTACCCATCCATCTGGCCAGATCCTGTGGCCTGGCCCAGTGTGCCACCAGCCCAGTTTTCAGTCCGCTTCACCTCTGTCCTTCTGCCAGAAGCTGGATGCTAGAACCAACCATCCCAGGTCCCCAAAATGGTCCACGACCAAATCACCTCACCAACTGAACCCACCCAACCTGTGTTGCTTGCTTCTTGCTTGGCTGCTGCCATGGCTGCTGCTGCTGCACTGCACTGATCAAGGACTATGAAGGCTGCCCCCACTACTGCTAGGCCTAGCTTGCTGCCCCGGGGGACCTGTGCTGTTTTTTTTGTTTGTTTTTTTGTGAGGTGAGCCTAGTAGAGTAAGTAGTTAACCTTGTCTTGAGTTAGCTTCTAGTTCACCCTCTGTCCCTTCAACCACCAGGGGAGATGGAGACTCACTAAGGGTAGACCAACAAAAATATGCTGCTACAACACTGCTATTGAGAGTTCAGTGATCACCAACTCCTCCAAGCTGTAGTGTGCAGCCTGTCTACTCTGTGGCGGGAAAGACAATGTTGCACTCATGTGACTTGTGCTCTTGCCTGGCTGGAGCTTCTACACATCAGGTGTGATGGCACTGCTGCTAATAGGTACAGAGAGTGGACAACACAGTACAGACACAGTTAAGTCAGGAGTGCACTTGCATCATGTGCACGCACACAGGCTAGGGGGGAACTTATTCTGCAAAAGATTAAATCCAAATTTAATGCCATTATTGCCACACCATCAGAATTACCTAGGCACAAATATGGGGGGGGGCAATTGCTCCCCTCTGCCCTACCTAAATGACACCCCTGCTTCATTCTCAGGTGCTAGTAATTGGTACAAGTAATTACAATGGTTTCCACTGTGTTCTGAGATACTGTATCTCCATGTTTCAGGATGTCTCCTGATCAATGTGAAGGTTAGTGTCCATTATTGTCGCTCCTTTAGGAATGTCCAAGTTCCTCATTTCAGTGACAAAAATATAGTGCATGATTCCAAGACCCTACTTAGCACAAAGAGTTCTGAGCATGGCCATAGTGTATGTGCTCTGTAAAGAATGACAAAGGGAAAGTAAGTGAGCCAAAATAGTCATGGAGAAACACATTTGTAGCATTAAATATGCATAAAGGGATTTATATGGCCCAAAGCAAAAAGGTCAAGCTTCATAACACAGAGGCCCCTCTTTGCACATCTGGAATGGGGGAAGTTGGCTGACTATATCCTATGCATTTAATGCAGTAAGCCAACAATACAAATTAATGGCCATTAAACAAGTTGCAAAATGATCAGAATTAATGAGTTTACCTAATTTTAATGGGAACTCAGAGTCAAATGTAGTTTAATGGCTCTAGTTGCTAGCAGGAGTATGAGAGATAGAATCTGATGTTTTTTTTTTAGATGAGATTTGCATCATCTTAGTTGCTGCACACATGGCAAGCATGCAACATGTAAACCTGATGTGATTTTTACTGATTTTCACACCAGCTTAACTGCTGCATTCATGTCAAGCATGCAACATGTGAACCTGATGTGATTTTGAGAAGATGTTCACATCAGCTTACCTGCTGCACACTTGTCAAGCTAGCAATATGCAAACCCGATTTGCTTTTTAGACCTGGTTCGCTTAGATTCACTTTGGGTATGCTAACCACATGCAAACATTGCACAATTAAGCATATGGCATGCATTCTGCATGTACACAGCACACTTAATTTGTGTAAGGGTTGTGGACTGATGAATTATACTGCAGAAAGAAATTCTGCAGAACTGATCACTGAACTGTGGAATGAATACTTGTATTGTGCAATGATCTATTAAACTGCAAAATAAAAATCCACAGAACTGTCATTCCACTGTTCATGTGTATTATTCAGCAGTTCAGCCAGAAAATTCTGCAGAACAGTGTAAAAATTCACCAAACACATTCTGAAGATTCCAGTTTTGCCAGTGTCAGAAGTTCAGAAAATTTTGTGTAATTTTGTGGAAGTTCCATGAAAGCAGAATTCTTAACTTCTGCCTAGCTGTAGTTCTTATTTTCACATATTTTGCAGTCCATTTGGACTGCAACATGAGAATAATATCACAAACTGACTTCATTGGAAAAAGGATAGATCAAAAGCTGGGCTATTTGTATAAAAATGTAAATTCACTGATTGAAGATGCACGTTAATAGCAAAGTAAATTTTGATTCCAACACTTGATTATGGAATTGCATTGTGTGTGAATCAGAATAAGGTTTTCTTCTAAGTATCAACACATTTAAATAACATCTGTCACTTTGCCCTAGGGGTCCCATATAGGACTCACCATTGTAATGTATACTTGGGAATGGGGATTATGCCACCCCAATTGAGTATAGACTATATTGCAGCAGTCTTTTTCTTTCATTTTTGTTTAATTCTGCACCAAGCATGCTTTTTTCAGCATGTTTTCCACACTCAATGGCCTATCACATCAGGAGCTTCTTATCTTTTTTTTTTCTCAGTAAAACCAACTTAATTTACAATGGGCAAGAAGTTGTTTTCCTGGTTTGCTCCAAGCATTTTGAAATGTCTGTCTGATTTGGTTAAATCTGCAAACAATTCTATGCATTTTAAACATCTCTTTTTTTTTCCTGATTTGTTTATGCCCCCCCCACGTGCTCCAGTTCCCACCACTACTTCAGGCCGCCATAGTCCCGACTTACCTCCTACTATCCTCACTCAAGCCCTCCATCCTGACATTGCAGCCATCCCTGAGGTAACCCAGTGTGACCCTTCACTGGGTGAGTCCCTCTCCTCCGAGGGGGAAGGCCAGCACACTCACTATTTGTCCCTGGGTGATGCTGAGGTGGATATGGCTCCCTGGAGGGTTTCAGTGGTGTCAGAGACTGGCAGCCATCATCTGGTGGATCCTGGAGCTGGTTTTCTGATTTCCTGTAGTTCCACATCATGCAACTCATGCAGTGCTCCCAGTCTCCATCAGGGGCCACTGCCGAGCGATGCTTCCCCGCAACCCACCTATTGCCTAAACACTCTTGGTGTGTAGGGTAAATAATAACAATACAGATTCTTGTGTCTCACAGTCTGCCAAGAAACATTCATAAATAAGCAAGGAGTACTAATAAAGTTTATTATACTACTTATACCAAGCACGTGACAAAGAAAATCACAAGGGAGATGGGTTTCTCACCACTAGCCTGACGAATGTATATATCCAGGATTGTAGATCTTTGGTTCTCTAAGGTCTTGTCTCTCTCCCCCCACTCTTCTAGAGTACTAATCTTCTAGAGACTACTTACAGTTGGTTGCAGACAACTATATACTACAGACAACATCATAGCAACATAGATTATTTCATAGTTACAGATATGCGAAACAATATATATTGTTCCTAAGTCATTCTCCATTGGAGAATGACTTAGGAGACAGAATTATTAATGAGTATCATATGAGACAGAATGTGCTCCCATTAGCATTATAGGTTAGACAAAAAGAAATGCTGACTGGTTCAAACTACATGTGGCATTTTTTGATTATGTATAATATAAGACATAACACAACAAAGGATTTCTTCTGTGTCAGCTTGCTTAGACAAAGAGAACTGCTGACAGGGCTCTATTACACGAGGCATATCTCCCTAAGTGTAAAACACATACTACATATAATTATATGAGAATATATACTGTATATACAGTATATATATACATATATATATATATATATATATATCTGCAATAATCACTGATGATCCCTCAGAGTCATCTTATCAGTGATTAGGTAGATTATATATGGGATATATGTAAAAGACAAACATAATCTAGATAACTGTATAGTGAGATATAATGAATTATGCATGAGAAACAACATATATTAGTAGCAAAGCTGCTCGAGCCCACTACAACTCAATCTACATGGTTTCACCTCTGTTGAGATTCCATTTGCTAATCATAAACTTGTCCTTAATCACAAAAAACAAAGTCTATGCTTTTTAGCAGCTCTCACAACCAGCACTGGCTACACCCCCTGACTATCTCCACCAGTCAGGGAAATACCCTTGAACAGGTCCAATCTTTCAAATACCTAGGGATCCTGCTTGACTTCAACCTATCGTATGAGGCCCACATTGACAGCATAGCAAAAGCTGCTAATACTCAACTAGGCTTACTGTTCAAGCACAGTCAACATCTCACCCCAGAAGCCCTGAAGATTGCTGTCCAGAGTTTCGTGATCTCCATCATTGATTATGGCCTAATCATTTATGACTCAGCCACAGCAACTACCCTCAGAAGCATATCAACATCCTTCAACAAGGCCTGTCGGCGTATCACTGGAGCCCACCATCTCATACATACCTATGATCTTTATGCTCAATCTGGATGGCTCCAACTCTCCAACCATATTAAGTATCTAACCTGCACCTTAGTGAAAAAAATTATCCTGGGCCTCGCCCCTCCTGGTGTTCAAGCTCTCCTGCACCCTAGCTCTAATTTGCAAAGATTCAGGAGATCTGAATTGCAAGTCTTGCAAGTTCCCTGCTGTCACACTACCCAGGGTCAATGATCTTTCACCCATAGAGCTCCCTTGTGGCTGAATGGACTCAGCACCACCATCTCCACAGCTCCCAAACTTGGCATGTTTAAAACCAGGCTCTGACTCCATATTACTGCCTCCAGCTCCTATGATTGCTGCATCTAATCAGAAATACTTGCCACCACCAACAGCCTTGCCTTGCCCCCCCCTCATAGCACTTATCTCTTATTTTACCTCTGGTCCCATGACCCCTCCCCTTCCCACCTCCTCCCCTTCCTCTTCCCACCCCTTCTCTCCAGCACTTCTCCCAGTGATGTCTGGCAATGCCTCCAGCTGCTACTACTCCCATCTTGCCATCCCATTGCTCCTTCATTGTTCTTTACCCCTCTCCTAGTTGATGCTGTTCTGAGCCATTCTATGTACTGATCTCTCCAATGTGTTGCCTCCTCCCTTAATTAATAACTGTATAATAACTGGTTACCATTTTTTTCCATAGGGAAACTGAGTTATAATTCTAGCATTATAACCAGCTGGTTATAACAACATTCACGTGCCCAGTTTCCCTACTGTAGCGCATGCGCCTGCTGCAAACTTCTTGCTCTCTGTGCGGTCTGTCCCCGCTCTTCAGTGCTCTCAAATTCCCCAACAGAAGTCATTGGTAAGTTCTTTTGTTATTTTAATGCAATATTACCGGGCACACACACAAAAAAAACAACTACCTAATTGGCCCCAAGATAGAAAAAAAAGCTGCTTCAGTTTACAAGCCAGCTGCTATGGACCGCATTAAAACTCCAACGGTCCCTGGCTTGACTTCCTACCAAAATAGACTTATTTTGTATAATTTCTGTGGTGAAAAAATGGCCCCCAGCAATTTACAAAATAAAGGATGGGTAGGTGTGTAAAACTCAGATTTTAACCCCCTCAGGGTGGGATGCCTTAATAAACCCCTCGAGCTTCACTCTCTTGGTTTATGTTGCATCCCACCCCTTGGGGGGTGTAAAACTTTCATTATAACTACCTACCCATCCATTATTCTCTATATAATGTACTGCTTACCTGCAATTTTGTTATTTCTGTTGTATGCCCTGTATTGTACTTCAACTGACGTGGAACCTTTATAAAAGTGCCTTGGCTCAAAGGTATTTGTAATCCAAATTTACAAACCAAATAAATAAATAAAAAAAGCACATTCCTAGCACCCATGCTTATATGATGTGTGCCTATATCTATATGTTAGTGCGAAACAGTAGCATCACATTACAGTAGACTAGAAATACAGTGCGAGGTGTATGTGGGATGATTGGGGGCATAACCCAGGAATAATAATCCCCTTTTTGTTGCCCTAATTTCAAAAGTGGCAACACAGCAAAAAGATGGTGGTAGGCACCATTTGTTTACAGGCCTGAGGCATGAGCCTGATAAAGGAAACTTAGCTTGTCATGGTGGTGTTTCAGCGTTTTCCTTAAACAACAAAATGTAATTATAAGGGAAAATGTTTGTAAACCTTGTATTACTATAAACATTTGGAATAAAACTTCGCAATGTGGTTTTCCAATATCAATATGATCAGGAAATACTGATATGTATCAGGTGTTTCTGTCCTATTGGGAAGAAATTGAAGAGACAAACTTAAGTTGCCTGTATGGATATTAAAAATAAGTAAAAATTGAGATAGAGCATCAAGACAGTTAGGACTACAGTTAATGATATCTGGCTCTGGGATGGGAACAGGTGTGATTACCATATAACCTATTACCTGTTTAGGGAATAAAAAAAGAAGTTCAAAAATTTCACTTTGCATAACATTGAGTCCATATCATATGAATGTATAGTTGGTCACCACACAATGTTACACATCAGCAGAATACACCACCTGGAAGGATGACATTTTTCAGTTGATAAGTTGAACAGGACATGAAATGTCAATGTCCACAAGACAAAAAATGCAAACAGTTCCAGGGATAAATCTAGGGTGTCCTCAAGTGTTAGATGAAGATTCACAGTTCAAATCTGATGAATTTAAATTTTCTAAAGGGAAATCAAAATGTTCAGGAGGCAGCAGTATTTTCAGATGCCTCAGCATGGGATGCATTAGATTGCACATAGAGTTTTACAATGGAATAGCAACAGTGTTCAGTGGAAGATGATCACACGGTTGCACAAAGATTAAAATTTTATAACAGTACTCAGTTTGTATGAGGTGCCAGCCAGGCCTGATAAACAAGCAGTGAAGAAAATTGATTTCTTGATTGTAGAGGAAATGAAGAAGAGTCTTCTTACTGAGTTAGGGGATTGCCCCTAACCCCAGACTTGCTTCATAGTGTGCATAACAATGAGCTTGATTGTAGAATCTTAATAGGCTGGACTGAATATGGTTTATTTGAAAGTTCACAAATGGAAGCCTAATTTTAGTTATTAGGTCAGTATTCACGAGTTGTTAAGACAAGTTGGAAGATGTCACATCTGCATACAAGGTAATATTCCTTTCAGATATGACATTCAAAGTTCAGAATCAGTTTTGATTCCAAGACCTCATGACAAACAAGGAAAGGAGGTAGTTTCAACCTTTTACGATAAAACTTCCCATCAAGATGACCAGTAGAATGGATGGTTGCCAGATGATCAGAGATGGATGTTGTCAGATGAAGATGCGCCAATGGCACGGTGAAAGTCACAAACATGGCTTCCTGGACTGTGCAGGAATAAGTTTCAAAACATGGAGCAAAACTGGTGTGTGTGGTGACATATCCAAGGTTCCTTGCCATTGACAAGGGAATAGTGCTAGATTCAAACAAACATTTAACACATGAAATAGAAGTGCAAAATGTGGCAATGCCACTGACCCATACTTCTGTCATGTATGAGATCAAGGATATGTCCTAATTCCAGATCCTGGAAAGATAACCAGAGGGTTGTAAGAACATAATAGCCATAGGTAGTACAAAGGACTTTACTAGCTATGTGATGCTCATCTGCTTCCTTAATGCAAGCAGAAATGAATCCATTAACAAGAACATTTGTCAGGTCAAACCCCTTCACAATATCTTTAATATTGTAAATGTAAATCACTCTTTATGAGCAAAATCATGTATACCATGCAATTGGGGGGGTATCGTATTATATTTCATACTATCATAAACCTTTAACATATGTATGAATAATGGCTAAATCAGTCTTATTTCAAATAGATATGTCAGAGCCAAGTAGGCTTGAGTCTAAACCTGTGTTGTTGTTTTTTAATAAAAAAAATAAAAATTAAAAAACAAAATGCCTAGTGCGTTTGGGTAGGTTTACTATTATAAGATGTATCACTAGCAGTCAGGATGTGAAAATCCTAAGTGTGTGTATGTGGTGCATGCGTGCCATGAGACCCTGTATAGGGGGTCATTAATGAGTACCTGGTATGCTGCCAGGACATTCAATCACATTATAAAAAAAATGTGGGAAATGTTTGTTGTGAAACATAAAACAAATCATTTCAAGTTCTAAAGGGTGAAATTTAAAAATCACTGAGATGTGCAAGAACTGTACATTATTAACTAGGGTACCTGGCTGAGAAGTGGCTTTTAGACCACTGGGTGGGACAGGGTTCTATTGTGGGCACTTAGTATTAAGTGTTGAAAATTATGGGACATCATTGGATAAAAACCTTTAGGTCTAATGGGTTTTATTGCCATGTTCTGTAAATTGGATGCACAATTCCTGATTATCAATAAAATGTAAACAGGAGTCCAGATCAAGTCTAACTTCTAGAATTGATCCAAAGCAATTATCATAACATTCAGTAGGGCCTCACTACCCTTTTGGACAATGAACATGTCTTTTAGGACTTTAGTGTGAATTACACAGGATGCAATTAAATCATGTGGGTTTGCAAGGTACTCTGCCTCAACAATCTTTTTAGGATTAGGTCACTGGTCCTTATCTGCAATAAGATGTGTAGTTTGGGCTTATAAGAAGACCCATACTTTTAAAAAGAATAATAAGCATAAAAGCAAGCATCTCTCTGGAACCTAAAAGGAAAAAGAAAAGACAAACATAGTTAGTTTAGTACTATTCCTCCCACTGGGGTATGGAAAAGTAATTTAATTTCATTTAAACTGGTTCATTTGATTGGCATGTAGCCATTTATCAATGACTGTTATAGTGAGGAAGTCTAACTTGGTAGACTGCTGGACTGAGTGTGTTTACAATGGGATAGGGCCTGTTGTTGGGCCTTGCCCATACATTGTGAAGCAGACAAGTGTATCTTTTGGATGCCTTGTTTGAGTTAACATATTTATCTACTGATGCTCCATCAGCAGTGAGAGTACACAGGACCAGAAGTAAATGTTCTTGGAGTCTCACGAACCATCCGGTCATGATTTCAAAAATGGGGTTGGCTG
Organism: Neoceratodus forsteri; assembly: GCA_016271365.2. NCBI lineage: Eukaryota > Metazoa > Chordata > Ceratodontiformes > Ceratodontidae > Neoceratodus > Neoceratodus forsteri. Next base: position 394,282,385 of record CM028129.1, read on the forward strand.
TGTACCTGCAGAGGGTGTCCCTCTTTTTGTCGTAAGGAGTAAAGACAATAATGCATCCCAGTCCTTTGGGGTTTTTCTGAATAAGTTTGGATAACATAACTTTGATCTGCCTGTTAGCCCATTCCAACTGTCCTGATGACTGTGGTTTGTAAGGGATATGAAACTTTTGTTTTACCCATAACAAATCCAGAGTTTCCTGCATTACTTTGGCTGTAAAGCCAGATCTCTGTAATCAAAATTTACCTTTCGGGGTAACTCCCACCTGATCAATAGCTGGTTTACCAAGACATTTGCAGTCACTTTGATAGGGTTGTTCTGTTTTGGGATAGCTTTAACCTTAGGTCGGAGATCACTAGTGCAAGCTAGTTGTTCTTAATGGTTTGCATAGGGCCAATATAGTCAATCTGGATGTTGTTCCAGGGGCCTAATTGCCTCTGAGGTAAAAATGTATTTTTCCTAGCTAGTACAGGATTGTTCTGTGCACAGATCAAACAGTTACAGTACTAATGTAGCATTCTACATAATTTCTCATGTGTGTGGTTATTAGACAAAGGATTTCAGTCTGTCTAGTGTTTTTACTGACTCACTGGTGTCCACCAGTTGGGAGTATCATGTACTTGGTACTGTTGATAAAAATCTACTCTCAGGTGCTCAGCAATTACCCATAACTTTTCATGAGTGTTATAGAAGTGATGTTCCAAATGAGTATGCCATCACTGGATAGGTGAATGTCATTTTCACTTTCTTATAATACAGTACAATTGGGGTATAAGGGCTTATTTCTGGAAGTTATTCCCCAGTTCCTTTACTAAGGAACATATACGCTGCCCTCAAATGAGGGTCCTTCTTTTGGAACATGAAGTTCATGTATAAAATATGCTTGAACCTTATGAATATAGTTTGTATTTAAACTGTTAGGTTGTGATGTACACAAGGAAGTCATTGTATTTCACAGTGATACTATAGAGTGCTGGAACAGAAGCTTGTTTTCTTCCCAATGAAATTCAGTTTAGAGAGAAACAAACCCAATTAGAAACTGTAATAAAAACACAGTATCTGCAGTCTTTTAAATCAAGGCCATTTTGTCAGACTGCAACACTTACCCCTCTCATGGAGTGCTGGTATCATTTTACACAAGGAAAAATCTTTTTATTCCTTTCTTAACACAAGCTGTGTCTTTTTCAAGGACGTTCCAGCTCTCTAAACCATTCACAAATATTTGTGGTAATTAGTAGACTCCTCGCCTCCCTGCTTTTCATTTTATTTGCCAGGCATGTTTTAACATTGCCTGAAAATTGTACATATACAGTGATACAATTACTAGCCATGCACATTTTGTCATCACCAGAATGTAAAATAATTCCAAACCCTGCTATCTGACCCTCATTGGTATGTGTGGCTGAGTCATCAGTCAAAACATGACACTCAGTGGTGTCTTTTAACACTTTCTGAGGTTCTGTCAGAAAGGGCACTGGGACAGGTAGGTCAGGGGGTTGGAGTGAACAATCATAGGTCTCTCCTGCAAATTGTAGGCCATGGGCCAACAAGGATGATGTTTTGATAGGAAGGACAGTGATGTCATGATCTTGTAAAATGAGAGACCAGTGTGCAAGTCTGGCATTGGATATAGAGTCATCTTTTACCCTGTCTGACAATGGAACGTTAGTTGGCAAATGATTGCAAAGCAGCACAATGGATGCATATCCAATGATGTACATAAAGTATCTCACTGCCCAGTATGTAGCCAAAAGATTCCTTTGAAAACGGTTGTATTTCAGCTCCACTGGGACAAGCATCTGGGATGCATCAGCAATGGGTCTGATGTGTCCATTGTATTTTTGGGCTAAAACTGCTGAGATTGCTTTATCTGATGTGGAAGTTTCAAAATAATGCCCTAAAACTGTGTTAGGATTAACCACTGCTGGGGCCATGGTTAATGATCCCAAAAGAAAAGACAATGATATCAGCATTATGATGCCTTACAACTTCTTGCCTTTGGTGCCTGTCATTGTATGTGCTGGGAATAACCCAGACTGTTTCTGGCTTGTGCCTGTTGTTGCATTCACAGTATGGGATGATTCAGGTGTCACTGATGGAGGGGGGGTACTGCATCATGTGCTGACAGTGCTGGCACTATCAGGGGTACCTGCACAGTGGAGAAAAGTGTTGTGCAAGCTGCATGTAGGTCTCCAGCTATAGATTGTGGTTCAGTAGCCATCAGGGTGGTGAAAGTAGTGTTGAGACAGTTGTCAGCTCAGGTTCAGAAATCAAACCTGTAACCCTCCCCCCCAGCGTGGCCTGTGATGCTGAAAATATCACAGCCATGGGGCTTTCAGAATCAGGGTTGTCCCCATCCCCATCAAATGTAAAGAGAATTTCCCCACCGGAATGTTGCTGGATGGTAGCAACATTGTTTTTAATGTTGCAGCTTAAGGTATTAATGCACTGCATAGGAAATGCAGTATGTTCAGTCTTCTCTCGGAAAGTTGATATTAAATTGCATAGAAAATAAAAACAACATTTCATGTAATTAACTGCAATGTGTTCTTTAACCAAGGACACTCTAATACCTTAAACATTGCTAGCAGAAGTTTCTTCCACAGAGTCAGACACTGACTTCGTGGAGTCACGTGATGCAGTCCACTAGATAGCAGCTCTCCAGCACAGCTCCAGCCTTCTGACCCATTAAATCCCTAACTTTACAGGTAGTAATTGTTAGAAGCTCACTAAACTACTCCTTACGCCTTCAGGAAGGGGTCTAAACAAGAATTTCGAGCAAGGTTGATATATGGAGATGACTATGAGGAGGAATTTGTCCAAACATACTCCTCCAGCCACGCCTGAGAAGGCCTCCAAAAAATTCAGGACCTCAAGTGGCGCAGAAGGGTCGACCTCAGAAACCACTGTGGAGGAGCAGCAGCCTCTTACCCTGCAATGATTCCTGCAAGAATTTGCTCCCTTTAAAGAAAACATGAGTGTAATATCTACTGAGATTAAAAGTCTAACTCAGGCGTTGGAGGACCTACACCAGCGGATGGCAGACAGTGAAGACAGAATCAGCTCGGTGGAGAAAAGGATTGAGAAAACAGAGCCTGAGATCATGGTTATTCATCAGAAACTAGCGCGAATGGAGGTTAAGATTGAAGACCTAGAGGGCCGCAGTCATAGAAATAACGCGGTCCTCATAGGTCTCCCTGAAAATGAAAAAGGATCCGATGTTGTGTTATTTGTGCAAAAACTAGTGGAAAAACTAGCTGGTCCATCACCCTTTGGTCTGACATACATCATCGAGCGAGCGCACAGATCTCTTCGCCCAAAACCACCAGCAGGAGCACCTCCTCACCTGTTAATCTTTAAATTCCTAAACTTTTTAGAACGGCAGCATTTTTTCCCCAAAATTTAAGAATTACATGAAGTGCGCTGGGAAGGTGTTAAAATCAGAGTGGCACAGGACTTGCCAGCATCTGTTAGACAAAAAAGAGCCTTGTTCCATCCTTTGGTGTCCAAACTAATTGCTGCCAGTGTGAAATTTCAGATAGGGTACCCAGCGAAATTAGAGGTCATGATATCTGGATCGTGGGTATCCTTCGAGGACCCAGATGTTGCTGTCATGGGGCTTAAGAACGCTTTTCCCGATATGTTTAAGGACTCATGAAAATCCTGTACAAGAGGGACTTTGGTCACTGAGTTGGTCAAGGAGACGTCAGATGTGGAGCTAATTCAAGTCTGAAACCCTTCTTACCCTATGATGACAACCCAAAGGTATGTCTGTCATTCTACTTGCGAAGCCAGTAGATTGGGTAGTCCCCAGATGAAGTTTTGTTTTTTCCTTTGTCCCCTGGCCTCCTCTGGTAACTCCCAGTGCTATGCTTCAATTCACTAAGGGAGTTCTGTTCTCAATACATAGTTTTAGGCAAGTCACAGTCTAAAACCCTGCTCCTGCTGCATTAATATGGGAGCATTTCGTAAGTTAGCTCATCCAGAGTCACCGCTAAAAGCAGTTTGCAAGTTGAATTTTCCCTGCTCGATTGCTGCAACTGTGCTTGTCATATTTCAACATTAGTTACCGCTTGAGGGAGCCCGGAGCCTGGTAGTGATATGAATCCCGTGGCTGTCAGATAACTAAGTTGCATCACCGATATTAGCTGCATAATCCCGTTAGCTAGGTGCTGCTTCATTGAATGGTGGAGCGACTTACGGACGATTTTCACTCCAGCGATGGGCCTCGTTCAGATTCAGATAAATCTCACTTTCAGAAACTGGAGGTTATTACCACTTACTATCATTGGACAATAGTTTGTTAAATGAGACATTGGATTTTGAAAAGAGGCTAAATAAACAATTGTTAAGAGTGGCACCATAAAAAGATTTTCGTTAGTGTATTCCCTCACAAGGGGGCTGAAGTTCTAACTTGTTTTCAGGTGCACAAGCATTAGGTTTGAATTTTACCACAAGAGACTGAGTTCAGTTAGTGAGTATCTGGGGCGTAGTATGTGGATTTAATAGTTGGATGACACATAGGGTGGGAGACGCCTACATTTTCAAGATAAATGCAGATACCTATATATATGAAAACCTGCTAGTTGTTCCCTGTCTCTTATTTTGTGAAATTAAGATTGCGGTTCTGACGACTAAGTGATGTTATCATAATGTTCTGCAAGACAATGGGTGGTCAGAACAGCTTGGGAAAGGAGAGAGCTGGATGCTCACTTATGTTTATGTTAATTTAGAGGCATAGGTGTTAGGTTATGGTTAAGATACCAGCTTAATATAACTAATAAATTAGAGTGGTTATAGTATGAGGATAGTTTATCTGAATAATGAAAGTTAGAAGGAATAGTTTGTTTCATGCCCCCCATTGCTAATTTTGCTACTAGATGGCAAATGGCAGAACGCATTAACAGGGTGGTAGTAGGGTCTGGAGGGCTGGGGGGAAGGCAGGCATAGTAGGGTGTTCTGTTGACCATAGATCGCAGCAATGAGGGTGGGAGGCAGGGTAGGAGAACATCCTGATACAGGCACTGGTATATTTTCGTTTTGGGTTGTTGGATTTTGGGGGTTGGGGAGGGACCGGGTTTGCTCGGATCAATCCACTAATACATGGTCCAGAACAAAGCTCATTGGCAAAATGCCCAGAAATGTTTACATTTGTATGCATTCAGTCCATGATCAGTAGTCTAGTCTTTTCCACATGGAATGTTAAGGGGATCAGGCAGAAGATTAAACAATACCAGGTCCAGAAACACTTACAGCTGTTAACGTCTGATATCACTTTTATTCAAGAATCCCATCTACTGATTTCAGAAGAACTCAAGATGAGAAGGCAGCAAATAGGGCAAGTGTTCACAGCTGAGGGTACCAGGCAAAGTCACGGGGTGATGATTCTGCTAAAGCGCAACATCCCATTTTCACCATCTAAAGTTATTAGGGATGCTCATGGGAGGTATATATTTTTTTCGAGGGAGAATATATACTACGGAGATATTACTGGGTAATATATACAGACCGAACACTGATTCTCCGGGGTTTTTTGTTGAACTAATCAACATATTAGCCCCTTTTTTTGCAGTTCCTATGATTTTAGGAGGTGATCTAAATTTAGTGTTTGACCCAAATATGGACTGTACATGTAATAGATTCAGAGGTCTTTCTCTGGCCCAAAGGGCTCTAAGAGACATGTGGGACAGGGTGGGACTGTGTGATGTGTGGCATACTCTACACCCCTCAGATAGATGTTATACGTTTACCTCTCCAGTTCATAAAACATCTTCCAGGATTGACTACATCATGATTTCTCAACGATTATTATCGGGGGTTGTAGACTCATCCATTCACCCAGGACCCCCATCAGACCATTCTCTTGTTAATTGTCAGCTTTCTTTTGCTGCTGTCCCAAAGGTGGAAGGTCGTTGGAAAATTAATAATCAACTTTTAAAGTACCCGAACACAGTGGAATACATTAGTAATCATATGTCACAATTTGTATCTGCTAATTTTAACACTACCGGAAAACCTGATATGGAAAGGGGTGCCTTAAAAGCTTATCGGAGGGGACTGTTAATTGGGGTGGCGTCAAAGAGGAAAAAGATGAGAGAGCAGCATGTAACACAGATTCTTAACCAGATTAGAATCATAGAAAAGAGCATGTCCCCTCACACACTGGAGCAAACCCAGTTGGAACTTGTAAAATTAAAGGACTCCTACTCGGAGCTTCTGAGGGAGAGGGCAGAATTTTTGATTCTGAAATCGAATGCAACCTATGTTGACCAAGGTGAGAAAGTGGGTCACCTCCTAGCTGCCTGAATCAAACAGCAAGAATCTGCTAGGTTTATCGCTTCAATGTGGTCTTCCGATGGAGTGCTGGTAAATAACCAGAGAGAAATTACAGCAGAATTTCAGAAATTTTTCCAATTATTGTATTGTCCGATGGCTGACCCCCCCCCTTAAAGATTTGGATCACTATTTAGCTGAATCTCATCTGCCCTCTATCTCAGAAATGCAACAAGTTGCATTATGTGCCCCCATAACTGAAGCAGAGATCTTAAAAGTTATAGATGGCCTTCCCCCTTGATAAATCCCCGGGACCAGACGGGCTCTCGCCTAATTTTTATAAAAGGTTTGCAAAGCAACTTGCCCCTTTACTCCTCTCTTTGTTTCAACAGATTATTGCAGGTAACAGTACAGATGGTACATTGTTTGAGGCATTGATAATGTTACTGCCAAAACCAGGTAAAGCACCAGAATATATGGCAAGTTACAGGCCTATATCTTTACTTAATCAATATATTAAAATTTTGAGTAAATTGTTAGCAGATCGTCTTAATACAGTCCTTCTGGATCTAATAGGAGCAGAGCAGGTGGGCTTCATGAAGGGGAGGTCAGCCAGTGATCATATACGTACCTCGGCCCCTCTCCCTTCACCCTCGATCCCCTTGCTTTGATGGGACATTGAGGGAGTCGAGAAGAAAGGGGCAAAGATTGGAGCGCTGTTGGCGGAAATCTAGCCTGGAAGGCGACAAACTTAGATTGATGGCCCATTATTTGGACTATCAATCAGTAATCTCCCATAAGAAGGCAGAGTTCCTGTCCAGGGAGATAACTGCGTCAAGAAACTGACCTGCTCAGCTCTTCCGGACCATCAACAGGCTGTGCGCAATCCAGCCTGTCTGCGGGGTCGGAGAGCTTTTTCACAAATGCAGTGTGATGAGTTTGCTCAGTTCTTTGATGATAAGGTGTCATCAATCAGGTCGGAGATCTGCAGCATGCGTTCAAACGAGCATTGCAGTGATCAACATGGGGTTGCATGTCCTTGGTCTGTCTGGATGGATTTCGACCAGCCAGTGATCATGGATATCATGAATATTGTCCAAGGCTTGCGACCGACTTGCTGTAGTGTGGATCCTGGTCCTACGCGCCTCCTTGTGGGATGCATGGATGTGATTGGACCAATCCTCACGAGGATAGTCTGGAGTTCTTTGGATCAAGGGATGTTTCCAGAGCCTTTGAAGGAGGCTGTCGTGACACCCCTTTTGAAGAAACCTTCCCTTGACCCCGACTGCCTCGCTAACTACAGACCGATCTCTAACCTGCCCTTTTTGGGCAAGGTTATTGAGAAAGTAGTCGCATTACAGCTTGATGACTTTCTTACCACCCATGAAGTCTATGATCCTCTCCAATCCAGTTTCAGGAAGAGGCATAGTACCGAGACTGCATTAGTTCGGGTACTTAATGATGTCCTAATGGCAAGAGATCAGAAGAGCCGCTCAATCTTGGTTCTTCTTGATCTCTCTGCAGCATTTGACACTGTGGACCATCGGATGTTACTAGATCACCTGTGGCTACTCTGCGGACTGTCAGGGCCAGTCCTCAGATGGCTCCATTCTTTCCTCACAGGCAGAAGTCAAAGGGTAGTCTCAGGGATTTTCTCTTCTGCTCCCTTTGCTCTGTCTTGTGGGGTGCCACAAGGCTCTGTGCTTTCCCCCATGTTGTTCATGGTGTATATGCTGCCGTTGGGAGACATTATAAGGGGTTATGGGCTGAGTTTTCACTGCTATGCAGATGATACTCAGCTCTATATGTCCTTTGTGCCTGAACAAAATGATGCAGTCTCAGTTTTTAACAACTGCCTCGCTGAGATTCAGGATTGGATGAATGCGAACTGGTTGAGGTTAAATCCAGATAAGACTGAGGTATTAGTTGTTAACCCGGGTCATTATGCGAAGAAGTTGACTCCTGGGGTCCCCCCTGGTCTTTTATTAGGGGATACCCAGTTAAGACCTTCTGAACAGGTGTGAAATCTGGGCGTTATTTTTGACAGTGCGCTGACATTAAAGATGCAGGTGTCGGCCACTGTCAAATCTTCCTTTTACCATCTGAGGAATATCGCCTGGATAAAACACCTTGTTCCACATGATGACCTTCCTGTCTTGGTCCATGCATTTGTTTCTTCCCATCTTGATTACTGTAATGCTTTATATCTAGGGTTGCCGGAGGTAGATCTTCGTCGCCTGCAGCTGGTGCAGAACGCGGCAGCTAGGTTGTTGACTGGGCTACCAAGAACTTGTCATGTCACACCTGTGCTGCGCGAACTGCACTGGCTGCCAGTGCGATGGAGAATCACTTTCAAGGTCTCATTGCTGACCTATAAGACCCTACACGGTCAGGGACCAGGCTACTTGCAAGATCTCCTTTGTCCCTACCGTCCTCTCCGCCCACTCCTCTCATCTGGTGAGGGATTGCTAGAGATTCCCAGGGTTTGTCTTAAATCATCTGGGGCAAAGGCCTTTTCTTTTATGGCCCCGACCCTGTGGAATTCTCTACTTCATCAGACTAGAGAGTGCCTGTCCATGGAATCATTTAAGAGATCCCTGAAAAGTCATCTGTTTTCACTGGCATTTGGTTAGTTTATTTTATGGTTATTTCATTGTTTTATGTTTTTATTTATTATTGCTGATGTTTTATTTCTTGTTTTGTATCAGCGCTTTGATTTATTGAAAAGCGCTTTATAAATAAATTTTGATTTGATTTGATTTGATTTGATTTGGCTCATGTCTTCTCGGCATCCAGGGATGTGGAATACCCTGCCGCTTTAGTTTCCCTGGATGCCGAGAAGGCATTCAACAGAGTAAATTGGAATTTTCTTTTCCAGACATTACATGCCTTTGGCTTTCCCCTAGAGTTCCAAAACTGGATACAGGCACTTTACAAAACTCCAACAGCCAAAGTTTTATGCAATGGATGAATTTCCGATTTGGTTTCTTTGAGATCTGGCACTGGACAAGGTTGCCCTTTATCCCCCCAACTTTTTAATTTGTATCTGGAGCCCCTCATCTGGAGACTGGTTGCCAGTCCTAGGATCCAAGGTATCACCATACAAGGTATTGAAGTTAAGGTCTCGGCCCGCTACTTAAATTTCCTATCCTGGAAAATCTATCCCACATCTACTGGAAGTTATCAAAAAGTATAGTCTGTTTTCCAACTACAAATTAAATGTGGAAAAGACAGTGGTTTTCCCTCTCAATCAGAGAGTGATGAAGCATGAAGTTAGTACATTAGGCCTGCTCTGGGGAAATAAATCAGTGAAATATTTAGGCATTACTTTCACAAGAAGTGTTGCACTGTTGCAAAAGAACAATTTGGATTCTTTATTATATATTATTACCCAAGACTTAAACAGATGGTTCCTTCTACCATTGACTGTCTGGGGCAGAATTAGCTTCATTAAAATGAATGTCTTCCCTCATTTGTATTATCTGCTTAGTCTCTTGAACATATGGCGACCTCAATCATGGTTCAAGAAAGTGCATAATATTTTCTCCAACTTTATTTGGGCTAGCAAATGTCACCGTCTGGCTTTTCACAAGTTAGCGGCCCCAAAACTCAGAGGTGGCCTTCACATACCACATGTTGACCTTTACTATTGGGCCAGCCATGCGAGCAAATACCTAAGGTGGCTTAAGCTAAGTGACTCAGAGGAGTCCTGTGTGTATAAACCCCTCTGGATTAAAATAGAAATGCCCAAATTCGATACCATAATCTTTCTCCCGCTGCACTGCTTTTCATGCAACCTAAGAACCTTCCAAAACAGATGTGTTCGACACCCATTGCAACATCTGTGAGGGTGCACTCCCAATTTTGTTGCTTTATAAAATACAATCATTGTCTAGATTTGGAGCAACCGTTGATAGGTAATCCCAACATCAGGTTAGATGGGAAGGTTCTTTCCCCTTTGTGGCTCCCGCAAGTTAAGGAAGTTAAACTTACATACTTTTGGAATGAGACTAAAGGGGTATGGCTTTCATCTCCAGAAATTCTGGATAAGTTGGGAGTTCTGACCTCTAATATTTTTAAAATTTTCCAACTGCGGCACATATTGGTGAAGGTCATAGGGATGATGGCCCAGTCACCCAGGTGTCCTTTCTGGATGAATCTGGTTCAAATGGTGGGCCTTCCTCATGCCGTATCAAAGGTTTTTAATGTTTTATATGATTGGATCTACCCCAAACCCTTTGGACCCTCAGACTACTGGGCAGTGCTCCTTCCTGAGGTACCCATTAACTGGGAGATGCTCTGGCAAGGGTGCCACAAATTTATTACACAAGACAGGCTCAGACTCAAGCAGTTCCAAATTTTGCACAATCTATACTACACCCCTCAAAAAATGGCTAAACTCGGTACTGCCTCTTCTGCTACCTGTATAAGGTGTGCCCACGGGGAGGGTAACCTTTTGCATATTTTTTGGCTCTGTCCCAAGATAACCTTCTTTTGGTCGCAAATTAAACACAGAGTAGATCCCCTATTGGGACTCGATGACTTGTTTTCATCAAAAATTTGCCTTTTAGGAGACTACTCTGAAATTCCAATAACCACGGGAAATACCACATGGCTTTAATATCCATGTCTGTTAAAAAATTAGTACTTAGACATTGGAAAGATAGCGAAGTAATATCGTATGCCGAATGATTGAAGGGACTCTTGGCTAATCTTAGAGTGGAAAAAATGACAGCCAGTCTGCGTAACAGAATGAGTAAGTTCAATAAAATCTGGGCCTCGCTATAAACCTTATATTCTCTTCAAATGACATGAGGTAATGGATCTCAAGGGTAGAGGTATGAGTTAAGAAATGTTCTGGGAGGGGAATGGGGTGGTGGGGGGTGGAGGGATATTGTGGAGGGGTTTTCTTTGTGAGGTGTGGCCCTTTCCCCTTTTTTTCCCCCTCTCTTTGGGTGTAGTTGTGTTTGTGTGGGGGGGAGGGGAATGGGGGGAAAGAAAAGGGGTTTATGTTTTTGCCGAAAGTATATACTCGTATCCTTTGTATCTTGTGACTATGGTGTATTGTATGTTGGAAACTTTAATAAACTTTAAATTGCAAAAAAAAGACACTGACTTCATGACAGATTGTGTACCAACCTCATTCAAAAGTATATCAACATAATTTTAATGAGAATTTTCTGTCCCTAAGAAACACTAGTGTTACTGATAACATTATTAATCATGCCAAAAAAACTGGTTTGTTTTGTTTGGTTATGGCAGCAATCACAGGTCCCTGTGACTGCATGATCGAACCTCCGTGATATGGTGGTCAGACATTTTGAATTACCTCAAGGGCATCTTGGGTTACTGTGTTATGACTATCATCACATGACCGTGAGCAGCCATCTTGGGGATGGTATGAGGATGCAGCCTGATGAGATGTGTGGCCACCATTTTGAGACTCTAACAATTCTCCATTTTGTGAATCACAGAAAAAGAAGTGGCTAGCCTTTGTTCTAGTCCACCCCACAGCATACTGTGAGTGTTCAAAATCAAACTCTTCAACATGAGAAGAGGCAAGGTCTTTGGGCATTAAGGTAGTATGCCCTGCCAATACCTCTGACTGATGGCACAAGTTCACCATATCTGACTTTTTACTCTTACATTCTAACTTCTCAGATACAGGAGTTCTCACACTGTAAAGAGCATTGTTTTCAGATTGCAAGACATCCCCATCTTGTAAAACATGCCTATTATCGACAGAAGCTGTGTCACAGTTTATATTCAAAACCTTCAATTCATGTCCGCTGTACTGAAAACATACTAAATCACGCTGTTCAATCAAGGTCTGGTGTTGAAATACCAGCACATTAACTCTTTCATTAATTACTTCAGACTTATCTCTAAATTCCTTGTCTTCAAAACGTAAGGAATCAGTGTTACTAGCCAGAACACCATTAGTTTGAAAAACATTTTTTCCAACAAATTTTGCCCTTTCAGCGTTATCTCTTAAGGCATGCAGGTCTGTGCTGCTTCTGTCTTTAAAGAGAGACTCATTTACTAGATGGACAGACTGCAGCTCTTCTCTGTATGAGAAGCCCGTTTCAGACTAATTTCCTGCTTGAAAGCAGTATTCTCCATTTTGCAAGCAATATATACTCAGATTCCAAAACAGATATTTTATTTAGAACAGCATCAAAATAATTAAACAACGTTGCAATTAATAATCCTTCAGGATCATTGGTACCATTTTTCAATTCCCCGTAATGGGCAATGATATCTTTTAAAGGGCTACCATTGGATTCTGCTACCTCAGCAAAACCACACCTACCACCATAAGCAGTTTGGTGTTTTAAGGCATCCAGTCTCAACTCAGTACTGATATATTTAGACATGTCATATAAGATAAGAAACCCTTAGCTGTCTGTAGATCAAAAACTTTGTTTGCAACCAAAGTTCATGAAAGCACACAAACAACCTTTGGTGTATGTGGACACCTCGATGAGTAAATACCCATTAGGATTTAAATCCACAAGAAAGCAGTCTATCTGTCTGTTCAGATCCCTTTACAGCTGTGTTCTCACAGAGAAAGAATAGGACAAAAATAAATAAACAACTCATTACACAGAGATTGAATATCTGCCAAGAGATTCTTTTGTCTGACTATAGAAGACACAACTGAGCAAAAAGTTAAACAGAAGCTGCTTTTTTAATTGCTTGTTACTTGGGATTTCTCACCAAGTGTTTTAATTTACAGAGGAAATTAAAATGTACTTTGGCAAACATCCAGAGTCCTGCCGTGGTCGTCATTTATGTTGCCTAAACACTCTTGGTGTGTAGGGCAAATAATAATAATACCGATTCTTGTGTCTCACAGCCTGCCAAGAAACATTCGTAAACAAGCAAGGCGTACTAATAAAGTTTATTATATTACTTACATCAAGCATGTGACAAAGAAAATCACAAGGGAGATGGGTTTCTCACCACTAGCCTGAAGAATGTACATAATCTCCAGGATTGTAGATCTTAGGTTCTCTAAGGTCTTATTTCTCTCCCCGCTCTTCTAGAGTACTTATCTTCTAGAGACTACTTACGGTTGGTTGCAGACAACTATATGCTACAGATAACAGCATGGCAACAGAGATTACCTCATAGCTACAAATATGAGAAACAATATGTATTGGTCCTAAGTAATTCTCCATTGGACCACAGATGAGTTTATCGATTAGCTCAAACCATTTATTGGAAATGTTGTTTGGTAGACGGGATAATAAATGCAGTAATTTAGGGGTTGCTGCTATTTTAAGAGCTTCAGTTTTTCCGACCAACAAACGATGCAAGGGTTTCCACTTGTCATATTCTTTTTTAAGCTCTGTTAAGAAGGGATTGAAATTTGTATTGCATATTTAAGACATCTGCAGTATGATCTTGATGCCCAAGTAAGTTATGGCATTTTTGGTTGACCTTAGTCCAAGGGGCTACATTATGGGTTCTGTGCACAGGTGGTTGATAGTTTGGACCTCCATCTATGCCCTGTTTATTTGAAGGCCAGAGATTACGGTGAACATGGATAGGAGATCCAGGAGATGGGATGTGGAATCAGGGTCTTGAGTGATTAGGACCAGTAGGTCGTCCACATAAAACAACATTTTATATTCTTGTTCTGCTGCTTGTATCTCCTGGATCCCTCTATAGGCCCTACTGAGTGCCACTAGTGGTTTGATTGCAATGACAAATAATAGGGATGAGAGCAGGCATCCTTGTCGAGTGCCCTTACCTACAGGGTAGTGATCTGAGAGGATGGAAACGGTAAGGACTCTAGCTAAGGGGCTGGAATAAATGGTCTGTACCTTACTGATGGAACTTAGCCCAAACCCCATGTGTCGGAGTACTTACTAGAGGTACACCCATTCCATGGAGTCAAAGGCCTTTTCAAAATCGATTGCGATGGCCACAGCTTGTGAAGATGTGTTTTTAGCTACGTGCACCAGGTTGAACAGTATGTGCATATGATCTGAGATTATCCTGTCTTTGATGAATCCAATCTGGGAAGGGTGGATATGGCTGGGCAGCATGGTCTTTAATTTTGAAGCTAAGGCTTTTTCAAATATTTTGCTGTCTACTTTGATGGAGATGTGTCTGTACCTGGCTTGGTCAGTGAGATCTTGCCCTTTTTTGGGGAGATTTGTTATGTTAGTCATTCTCATGGTAGTGGGAAATGTACCAGTGGAGGTGGATTCCACAAATAACTGTTGTAGTATGGGAGAGATCATCTGGGATAGGTGTTGTATGAACTCTGTCAGGAAACCATCATCTCCGGGAGCCTTTCTTGGTGTAAGGGACTTAAGTGCAGCTTTAATTTCTGAGGTAGAAAGTGGGGCTTCCAGGGTCTGTAATTGTTCAGGCATGAGTTTAGGGAGATGCAGAGGTTGTTGAAAGGCTGACAGAAGTTGGAGATCAAGGGTTAAATTACAGCTGTAAAGTGAACTGTAGCATTCTCTCATAATTTAACTGATCTGCAAATCTTTGCAGAAGATTTGGCCAGTCTTGTTCTGTAGGGCAGCAATATGCCACTCTTATTGTTGTTTTTTTTAAGTCTATAGGCAAGCATCTTGCTGCACTTTTCTCCCTCCTTCCCAGTATTTGTGACATAGTCTGAAAATGGTCAGTTCAGCTTTCCTAGCTAACTAGGTTTCATTTTCCAGGTGGAGGTTAAGTACCACCTTGAAGAGGGCTGGATTCTTGATGCCTTTTGGGAGGACCTTGAGACTAGTCTATTTTTGCTGAAGTTCCTCTTCCAGTTGTTGTTTTTTTTTCAATTCAAATTTTATTGAAAATTTAACAATATAAATACAATACTGAATACTTACAAATGGCCAGCCAACATTAAGCTAACATTAATCAGTTTAACATTGATCAACATTGGTGCACCCAAAAAGCATGCACATATGAAGAAAGTCCTACTAAGATACATAAATGGTCTAACTACAGTCCAAAGGACCAAAACCAGTTCCAACTAGCTGACATTTCCAATTAACTTGTAATGAATACACCTCTACGTCCAGTCCCCACTAATAAGAACTAATGTGCCCTCATACACATGGAGGAGGAAATAAGGCAGTCAACTGAACTGGAATAAGCTAAATAGAGTAATAACAAAACATCAAGTACATAAACAAAGATTAACATAGTGCATTAACAAGGAAACAAGAAACAGCACCACCCAGAAATAACAAGGCATACACAATGCAAGGTGATCAGTCTCCACTAATTTATTTATTTATTGAACAATTTCACCAGGAGATTGCTCGTCTCACAGTACATCCTGGGGAAAGGGAAATTGGGGTACATAATCAAGTGGAACATTTACAGGAGGTCAAATACAAAGACATAGGAACATCAGGAATGTGATAGTCATAATACAATTTGGGGTTTGTACAATTCCTGGAGCTGACACAAATAAATTAAACATAACAATAGTGCTTATGCATGCTATGTTCAATTAATTCAGATTAATAAGGGTGATATGTGGTGCACAACCCAAATAGAAACTACATGCGCACCACTAAGTGTGAAAGGAATTCAGGGGAGAAGTATAGACACTACCCCAACTTACATACAAATCCCTAAACTCCTTGTTCAAAACATGTTTAAATAAGGAGTCAACACCTGAGCAAATAATGCAGCCTTCCCCACAGTTCTATAGGAAAGTCGCCCATGGCTATCCAGTTTATAGAGACCATCCTCCCATTCTGCCACAGTAGGGACTTGTTCAGTGCACCATTTCTGAAGGTTGAGGCCCTTGGCCTCTGTCGCCACAGTCATGAACCACAAAGAAAGAGGAGTGTTCAAAACAGGGAGCTGATTGGCATTACCCAAAAACTGCAGAGAGGCATCAAAGGGAATTGAACAACCAAGCACCCCAGAAATCCTTTCCCCAATCAAGGTCCAACAGTTGGCCAGTTTGAGACAGGATCACAGAATATGCAACATGGTACCAGTCTACTGATGACATCGCCAACATTCAGCATTAACTATTAAACTCATTTTGCTCAGCAAATCCAGGATTTTTAAGCACCTGTGCCTTCCAAACGGGATAAATAGTAGGACTGCAAAGATACTCCCTCCGCACATAGCGCCACTTGGCTGGCAGGTCCTGCCTAACCCTCTGCAGGTCTCATCACTTACTCTGCCACACAGCCCCTCCCCCCCAAAATGGCTCAGAAACTAAGAAATCTCCTTTTATCAACTGCCTTCCTTTCATTGCTCATTGCACTTTTCCTGACTGACACTATCCCAGTACTATCACCTGCTGTTGCCTGCCAGCCTTCTCTTGATGACTTTAGGATGTCCAGTATTCTTACTCACTCTCACAGACTCTCACATACCCATGGTCTTATTACTTCTAAAGTCTAAAAGGTGATACCTTATGGATGGCAGACACAAAAAGTCTGCTAGTACACTCTGCCCAAGCATAGCAACCTAAAAAGGTTGAAATTTGTGGCACTACTCCTATGGATGCACAAGCTTCTTATGCATGCTGGTGATGTAGATAGTAACCCTGGACCTGTCCACACCACATCTACTCTCACCTCCCCTCCTTGGCAGGGAGAGAAGGGTCTCAAATAGTTCACCTGAATATTAGAAGTCAGAACCACACCTTAACAAATTATTGCCTAACCAAATCATAATACTGCCTACCAGACTGTCCCATAACGCATCTATGGCAACCCTCATTGACTAGATCCTGACACCTAATGAGGACAAGATTGCCTGCTCTGGTATCCTCCCAAATAACCTTAGTGACCAGTCTCCAGTTTTCTGTGTCTGGTGCACCAACTGTACCAACTTACCCAGAGCACCTTCATATATCATACACTTCCGATATCTTATCTAAATTGGACACAGTAAAATTCAAATTGGAGCTGGCCAATCAAGACTGGTCTGACCTCTGGAACACTACTGATGTAAACATAGCCCTAACCCATTTTAATACTATATTTCTATCACACCAAAAGAAACATGCCCCCATCACAACCAGGAGGGTACGAGGTCAAAAGACTAAATGGCTGACACACCCAGTAATATTGCTCATGAAAGAAAGGGACAAATGCTGGACTTCTTTCAAAGAAACAAATAGTCAAACAGATTGGGCCACTTACAGAGCCCTTAGAAATAAGGCCAAACAAGAAATTCATAAGATCAAAAGCAACTTCTACAAAACACACTTAGCCACTTCTCATAAAAACCCTAGAATATTTTAGAACCACCTAAAAACTGCCCTTGGTTATTCCAACCCTACAGTCACACCAGACTTCGAAGTCGATAGAGTGAATTGTAATAACCCCCTTACCATCTCTAATATCTTTAATGTACCATTCACCGATCTGTCACAAACACTTAACTTATTAAATAAACATACTGGAGGCCCACCCCTCTTCCTACACCTCCAATCCCTAATCACCCCTCCTTCCTCTTTAAAAGGATCTCAACAAAGGAGGTTCTTATACTACTTAAGATGGATCTCTGAATCAAAATCAGCAGGCCAGGATGAATTGGAACCTAGGCTTATAAAAATAACAGCCAAAGAGCTGGCATCCCCACAAGCATAGATTTTCAACCTCTCCCTCTCTACTTCCATGGTCCCTACTGCTTGGAAACAAGCTAACATTGTCCCAGTTTTCAAAAAGGGCAATGCTAAAATCATTAGCAACTATAGACCCATTACTATTCTCCCAGTGCAAAGCAAAGTTTTAGAGAAAATAGTCTCCTCCCAACTTACCTCATACCTGGACAGCAATAACCTACTCTGTCAGGCCCAGCATGGCTTTCACAAAGGTTCCAGCACCACAACAGCATTACTTACACTAACAAACATAATACTCACATCCCTTGATAGAGGGGAATATGCTGGGACAGTATTTATAGACCTTACAATGGCCTTCGACATGATCGACCATCAGCTACTGCTCAGTCACTTAAGCTCTCTATGAGTGTTGGAACACACTCACCTTGGTTTACTAGTTACCTTCCAAATAGGAAGCAAAGGGCTAAGATCAGCTCCTCCTACACTGACTTTCTTCCTACAATTCTTGGTGTCCCACAAGGCTCAATTCTTGAGCCCTTGTTATTCTCCCTTCATATTAACTCAATTTATCTTCGTTTCAAGAAAAGTACCCCTTCCCTTTACGCGGACGAGTTGGTTTTCATCAGTCACGCTCTCAATATTCGTAACATTAATAATGCTCTATCATCTGACTTCCAGGTAGTACAATTCTGGCTCAAAGAAAATATGTTTCTGCTGAATAGTACCAAAACCCAAGCTATGCCCTTCAGCACCCCCTCTCGGTTATGCAACTCATGCATGCCTCTCTCAGTTTCTGATGCAAACGTCTCTCCCCTTGTTACTGTCACAACCTTTAAATACCTAGGAATTACACTGAACCCATCCCTTGAATTCACTCAGCATATCTCCTCTACATGTAAGGCTGTAAAAACAAGTCAAGGTGTAGCCTATTGAGCATGTAGTAACCTCATCTCCACCACTAGGATTATTATAGTACGGTGTCTACTACTATTGAAACTTACATATGGACTATCTATCTTGGCCAACACCACAGACTTCCTCATACATAAATGAATGGTGAGCTATAACAATATATGCCACTTTGCTCTTGGATGCAACTACCTCATGCATCACTATCTCCTGTACAGTAAGCTAGGATGGCCCTCACCCCATGCCCTTATGGACCTCACACTAGGGAACATTGTCCATTGAGTGCTACAAAGCCAAATCCCTCATTCCCTAGCCTCTTGCCTTATTTATTTATGACTTTGATAACGGGATAGGTGCACTGGTCCAGTGTTCCATTTACAGGCATGACCCGGGCCACAAGGCATGAGTAGGAACAGTAGCAGTTGGTAATCAAATTACAAGGTTACATTAAAAAAGAAATACATAACAATTGCACAGGAAATACATAATAATTACACAGTAGTTGGGTGCAAGGCAGGTGATAATATGTGCAGTATTTACAAGATGAGGCATTTCAGGAGGATTAGCATAGTAGTGCCAATGACTCTACTGTAGGTAAAAAATTGGAAACCTCACTCGATTTGAAAGTACACAAATGAGGACCAGTGATGCCCAAAAGAGAGCTGTAAAAGGAGGAAAAGGGTAGGTAAAGGAAGCAGAAATAGGAATTGGGAAAAGGGGGAGATCGTGTGATGCTGTTCCCCGAGTGTCTACGTCTGCTTCTCACTCCTGCTCCACATCTACCTTAATTATAACATTCTAACTTCTTAATACTAAAATTTGAACAGCTAATCAGCTCATCCTACCTCAGAGGCATCGTAGAGACACCTAACTGGAGAAAAGCAGTATTTGAGTAAGGGGAGAAATAAAATCAGTGGAGGCAGACATGTGCCAGGCCCTCCCATCACACACCCCACCGCAAATGCCTGACAAAACATCCAAGCAGCCTAAGGGCTCAACTCCTGCCAGGGTGACTACCTTTGCAGTGGCTTCTTCACCTCTGTCAGAGGAAATATTCTTAGCCAAACTTGCTCTTCTAAAAATGGCTTTCCGTGAGTTTGCTGCAGAATTAAAATCGATCAGAAAGGACCTCGACGACTCCAGCTGCCAGATCTCTGATGTATCAGCCAGAATGACCTGTACAGAATCCTGGCAAAAAATAATTGACCTGGAGATCATCCTGCTTAAGCAAAAGCTGGCAAAAAATGGATCTGAAGCTTGAAGATCTTGAAGGCCACAGCTGGCGCAACAATTTGGTGGTCTTTGGCCTCCCCGAAGACTCAGAGGGCTATTCTCCTATCCTATTTGCCCAGATGTTCCTCGCCAAGGTGGCAGGCCCTTCATCACACAGCCATTCATATGTGGTGGAGAGGACCCACCACTCATTAAGGCCTAGACCTTTCTCCAGATCTAAACCCAGACCTTTCATCCTGAAGCTGCTCATCTATTTAGATCGACAGCATGTCCTGACCAAAATAAAAGAGTAACAGAAGATACAGTGGGGAGGCTCCCAAATTTGGATCACAAAAGATCATCCAGCCACCACCAGACAAAAAAGGGCTGAATACCACCCATAAGCTACAAAACTAATTGCTGCAGGAATAAGATTCTTTATAATGTATCTAGCAAGGCTCTCCATTTAGTGTAGAGGAGCTTGGAAAACGTTCGAGTCAGCACAACAAGCCTCCCAATAATTGCCAAATATGTTTGCCAAATTATTTTTTCTCCATTATTTTTTTCACTTTTACATTTGCTATTGGAACCTCTCCAATGAATGGCTTCGGGGCTACCACACGACTTGGATTTATTCGCCTACTGTATGGTGATCATTACTTTTATGGGCATGTAAAGAAACAAAGTGTCTGAAGCCAGAAGCCTCCATGTGATTCAATTACTTTTATGAGATATGTTGGCATCAAACTACTGTACATCCCTTCCTTTTCCCAGTGCATATACCATCCCTTTTGTTCCTCCTCTCCCTCCCCCCTCTTTTTTTTCTTTAGAGTTGTTGAAATTGTCTTCCTCCCAGGCAGGTTCTCTAACCTGATGAACCATTCTGGGGCATGCCAAATTCCATTTTTTGGAATTACTCCTGGTGGTACTCCCCAAAATGGTCCCTTTCCATCCCTAGTGTTACCAAATGGGAAGTATTATCTGTGAATTTTGATTGATGTTGGTAGTTTAGCACTGAGCTCCCTTGAGGAAGAATGTTGATATATTAGTCACCCACTTTTGACATGGGGTGTAGGGTTTAGCTGTTTAACATAGTTCAGATTTGTTACATAGAAACATAGAATTTGATGGCAGATAAGGACCGCTTGACCCACTTAGTCTGCCCATTTTCCTATCTAACAGATAAGCTGCAGATCCTAGTTAACCAACAGCTTACTTCCTCCTACCCCCCCCACTAGGACTGCCTTATGTCTGTCCCATGCGCTCTTGAATTGCCCCACTGTTCTTGACTCCACAACCTCCTCAGGGAGGCTGTTCCATGTGTCCACAACCCTCTCCGTGAAAAAATAATTCCTTACATTACCTCTGAGCCGTCCCATATTATCTTCAAATTGTGCCCCATTGTTCCTGCACATCTTTTTTTCTGAAAGATGCTACCCTCTTGGACTTTGCTGATTCCCTTGAGGTACTCAAAAGTTTCTATCATGTCCCCTCTCTCCCTTCTTTCCTCAAGGGTATACATATTAAGCTACTTTAGTCTTTCTTCATATGTCTTCTGGTGAAGACCCTGCACCATTTTGGTTGCCCTCCTCTGGACAGCCTCCACTCTGTCTATGCCTTTGCAGAGATGGGGTCTCTAGAACTGCACTGTTATTCATAAAATGGAACTAGGGGCTGTTTTGTGGGGTGGGGTGGGCATAGATGCTTATTGTTACTGTGAGGGACAGCAAGCATGCATTTATATTTGGGCTGGGGACCTCTCTGCTACATCTTGTTTTTTCTAGTTGATGTTCTTTACTGTTGCTTTGCAGGAGGTCTGAGGGAGGGTTTCTGGGGTTACAAGGATACTATTAATGCTTCAGCAGGGAGGGAGTAGGTTGGGGAAGGGTTTCATAGGAGGGAGAAGGGTAGGGAGGGTGGGTTGGGGCGGTGGGAGGTGTGAGGTTATTGCCACTGATCTACAACTGAATATGTGTTTTTATAGCTATGTACACAGGTTTCACCCAATGACTACTGGGAAACATTTATAACAAAGTAAACAACAAGATTGGTCAATATAATTTTCTTTTGTGGAATATTAAAGGGGCCCAGTCACCCTTAAAGAGGACTGAACTTCTGCTCCATTTAAAATCCTTGCACACAGATATAGCCTTCCTATAGGAGACCCATTTGGCAGCTGCATAACTTCCTCTCCTGTGGAAACTCTGGGTTGGCCAGGTTTTTGGTGCTGGCCCAGACTTCTGCAGGAGAGGCATAGCCATATTAATAGCCCAACAGATCCCCTTTAGATTACTACACAAATGTTACGACCCAGAGGGTTGATATGTTTTGATAAGAGCCTTATTGGGACACACAGAAGTGGTACTGGGGTCAGTATTTGGCCCCAACACAGAGGACCCAGCCTTTTATACTGCCCTGGCCCCTCTTCTCACTGATTGGTCCACCCTGCCCATAATTCTAGGGAGGATTGGAATACAGTCCTTTCACCTTCACTAGACAGAATCGGTGTCCCCAAAAATGTTCTCTCATCCAGTTCCAGAGCCATTCATGACCTCATTTATTCCTTGGGTTTGGCAGATCCGTGGAGAGTTCTAAATCCTATGAAGAAAAAATATTCTTTCTACTCTCCTCCACACCATTCTTCCTCCCGAATTGATTTCTTTCTCATAGGTAGAGACCTTATTGGGGGTGTCAACTTATGTTGTTACACCTCAAAAGTAATTTCAGACCACCATCCGGTTTCTCTCCATTTTGCATTATCTCCAGCTGCCCCTAGAAAGAGAACATGGAGGCTGAACAATCAACTTTTGAAACCAGAAGACCTCAAGCAGTACATTCAACAGTTTATTAACAACTTTCAACAGCAGAATGACCCCTCTATGCCAAAACTAGACTTTCTATGGGGTGCTCTCAAATGTTCCTTGAGAGGGGAATACATTAGACTTGCCACCAAGCGTAAAAAACAGCATACAGAAGCCATCTCTTCCCTCTTAGCCCAAATAAAACACACAGAAGAGAACATAACCCTAGACACTCCCACAGAACATTTGTAGAATCTCAAATCCCTCAGAGCTAAGTACAATTTAATGGTCAGAGAAAAAGCAGAACACGTTATGCAGAGATCTAAAGCCTACTATTTTGACCAAGGTGACCTGGCTGGTAAGCTCCTCACCCTTCGTCTTTGCTCCCAAACTTCAGACAAAATTATAACATCCATTAAAGCTCCATCAGGTAACATGTTCACTTCTTCCACCGCTATCTCTAAAGCTTTTAGAGACTATTATCAAGATCTTTATTCTCCCTCTCAGGCTCCTTTCTCCTCTGTGTCTCTTGACAAATTCTTGTCTGACATACCCCTTCCCATGCTGCGTGAACAACAGGTGGCACTTCTAAAAGCGCCGCTGTCTCTATCAGAACTTATTGAAGCAATAGACTCTCTTCCCTTAGATAAATCACTGGGTCCCGACAGGTTTACCAACAATTTCTATTAAGCATTTAAGGATCAAGTAACCTCTATTCTCCTAGATACCTTTCAATATTTCTTCCATAATGGCATCTCAGATTCTTCCCTCACCATGGCCATCATAGTAGTAATTCCTAAACCGAACAAAGACCACACTCTGGTCACCAACTACAGACCAATTTCCCTGATTAACACAGACCTCAAAATTCTAGCCAAAGCGATGATCAACCACCTAGGGCAGATTTGAGAAGCTCTTATCAGTAGAGAACAATTTGGTTTTGTCCGAGGCCGTCTCTCTGCTGATCACTTAAGGAAATTTTTCTATCTCATCTCTGTGTCCAGGGAGACTCAAACCCCTGCAGCTTTGGTCTCCCTGGAAGCAGAAAAAGCATTCAACAGGGTGTTATGGGACTACCTGTTTGAGCTTCTTTTCCACTTTCTCATCCCTCCAAAATTCATTAGATGGATTCAGGTCTTATATACTTCCCCATTAACTTGGGTCTCATGCAATGTGTTCCTCTTCTCCCCATTTCTACTGCATCAGGGAACTCGTCAGTGCTACCCTTTGTTCCCCTTTTTGTTTAGCCTTCATCTTGAGCCACTAATCAGAAAGTTGAAACTTTCTCCCCAAATCTCAGGCATTCCACTGTGCAGCCAGGAGTTTAAACTCTCAGTTTATGCAGATGATATCCTTCTTCATCTTTCCTCCCTGACCGACTAGCTCCCTGGTGCACTTCAAATTATCACCCGCTTCGGGAGGATCTCGAATTATAAATTAAATTTAAGTAAAACTAACATACTGCCTCTCAACAAATATACTCTCCGTGCAGACATAGAGCATCTAGGCCTGCAATGGAAATCAGATAAGTTACAATACCTAGGAATAGTCCTTACACTGTCTTTATCAAAATTCAAACAGTTTAATTTGGATCTTATTTTATCAGTAATCAAGGCCGGTTTGTCTCTATGGTCTTCACTTCCACTTCCACTATGGGGGTGCATGAGTATTCTTAATATGAATATTCTTCCACGTCTCTTATACCCCATCTTGATGTTCAGTGGAGCCCTTCCCCATTCCTGGTTTGCCCAAATTCACCATCTCTTCAGTTCCTTCCTCTGGAAGGGGAAAAAAGCCAGAAGAAACTATCTCCACCTTACTCATCTTAAAATGGATGGAGGCTTACAGGCTCCTAATATTTTCCTCTATTACTTGGTCATACATCTATTAAGAATAACCTACTAGTGTAATCCCCCGGATGACAGTGGATGCCCTCTACTTTCCTCTTTGGGTAGAAATTGGAAAAGATTTGTCACCAATATAATGTAGAGTACAATGTACTCCCTTTCACAACTAAAACACGCCTCCCCAAGGCCTTACAGACCACTTCTTATGGCCACTCACTTCAGGTACATTCCCAACTCTCCACCTTTTTTGCTATTGATCCCGAATGGATGCTTCCCAACCCCTAGCCAGTAATCCCTACCTTCTCATAGCTAGGAAACTCATTAATCTGCAAGCATTCTGGCCTACCATGACTGTGGAATGTGTCGAGCAACTTCTGGAGGGGAAAAAACATTTTGCCTTTCTAGAGAGCCGGCACGGTGTTTGGTTGGCTGCCTGCCCAAGTCTTTAAATATTTTCAAATAACTCACATGCTAGGCCAATACTTTGGTAATAAGATAGGTGATACTTATTCTCCAGCATCCTACATCAATATCTGAACTCTTCCCCCACATCCCATTTTATTACCTATTCATATCAGTTTCTCATAAGTGCTCTGGCTCACAAAGAAGGGAATAGATTTCACAGATGGGATCACTCCCTACCATCACCAACACTTCCCAGGCAGTGGCCCTTAATCTGGAAACACTTGTATTGCATAATCAAATGGGATTGTTACAGGTACATGCAATTCCAAATTAACCATGATCTATTTTACACCCCAGTAAAACTATATAAGATGGGACATCTTACCTCAGATGTGTGTCCCAAATGCCATCTGGCCCCTGGAAACTTACTACATACACTTCGGTAGTGTGCAAGGATTGCCTCCCCCCTTTTGGCCTCAGATTCAATCCAAATTGGATCCCCTGTTGCACGTACAAGATGTATTCACACCAGAAATATGTATCCTGGGAGATTACTCTGGGAAAGTCTATGGTTCTGCCAGAGCTCATATAGCACTGATTTCAACAATGCCCAAAAACTTTATTTTGAGACATTGGTTAGATTCCGCCCCCACTTACACTGAGTGGTACAGAGAAATTCTCTTTGCCTTGCAGGCTGAGAGAATTATTGCTGGAGTAAACCATCATAATGCCAAATTCAAGCACATATGGGAACCTCTTCAAACCCTATTAATGGTTCATCAACCTTAGATTCTTTGTGCTTCCCCCCCCCGACAGTCAGACCCCATTGTTTCCAATGCATTATTACTCTAAACACAGTGAGACACAGGTACAAGTTACTGTCAAAGTATTCAAAATTGTTCACCAACCCTTGTTCTAGTGCTCCTCATCAAGTGATTCTAGAGGCAATGGGGGGAGGACTCTTGGGGGGAGGGGATGTGGGGGGAAGGGGGTCCAGAAATTCTGTAGGACTGTATTTGTGTTTATTGTTTCTTAAAAATCTGTTTGAGTCAATACTGTATATCTCATGTAGTAATGCTTCTGTTTCCCTGGCTTGTGATAATGGCTCAATAAACTTTATTGAATTAAAAAAAAAAGGAGACGGGAAAAGAACAGGAGAGTGGGAGGGGTGTTAGCAAGCAAGGCAGCTGCATCAACCCTTGTCCAGAATCCAGGATTTTAGGTTAAGTTTGAAGTTTTGATGAGAGTTGGAAATACGCTGAGTGGGGGGTAGCCCATTCCACAGAGAGGGGGCCATCACCGAGAGAGCTTTCCCTCCCATATTTGTGGTGGTTCTGGGCACCTCAAGGGTAGGCACCTCCAGCCTTGAACCCAATATTAGTAGTTACACCCTTAGATCCTCTGGCACAGACCTATTAAAGGTCCCCAGATCATGTACCAGATATGGCAAAAAGTGTTTCTCCTTTACTTCCCCAAAGCTCTGGAACAAGCTGCCAGCAAATGTATGGTCTGATCAAAGAATCAGCACCTTCCGTAGTTGCATTGGAGCTCACTCGCTGCAGTGCTCCCTACGCACATGCCCATAACAACCCACACTGACAACTTGCCTTGTACTGCTTCAAGCATATTGGCACACACAGCAGCGCCTAACATAGGACTCTGAATATAGTACTGTATTACCTACCTATAGTCACTATCTGTACTGTATCTACTCCGACTAGCAATGAACTGTTACTAATTGTTACAACCTGTAACCCCTGTGTTCTTCCTGTGGAAAAGACTAACTCTACTGTACCTTCACTGTGATACTCTGTAACCTCCTGAACAATTTCTTAATGTACTGTCTACTGTATGCACTATTTGTGCACTTTCTCATGATGTGGCACATTTGTTTTTATTCTGTTTGGGCCAAATGTACCTACTTGCCTTGCCCCCATGAACCTTGTATTATTCCTGTTATTGTCATTGCAACCATGTCATTTCCAGTTGTTTGTACTCTCCAGGGTCATGCCTGAAAATAGGCTAGTTTGTGCATAGTACACCCTACCCGGTAAACAAAAACAAAATAAATAAAAAAATAAAATCCGGGGTCCTATACCAAAGGTGCAAATTTTTCCATTGTATGAGCGTTCCTTTTAAATCTTGGCCTCCCTTGCAATATTAGATGAACAACAATCCCAGTCTGCCTTTGATAGGGGACTGCCTAGTTGTTTTTCCCATCATGTTTTCAAAGCTAAAGTTGAAGGGATGTAAAGTTGGAGCAGACCATTATGAATCCAGCCTATCTTAGGAGTTCAAGGTGTGGACAATCCACCCCACCCCGCCAGATCCAAGATATCATCCCATATGCCTTTTAACGGAAGTGAAGAAATCAAATATCGAATTTGAAAGTGCTTCAACAAATGAGACTGGGGCAGGGAAGTCTGGGCCTTAATAGTAACAAAATCATTAAACTGACCCATTTTTAGATGAAAGAGGTCAGCAAACCACCAAAAACCAGCTGCAGCCCACTGGGGCCAATAGATAGGTTCACCTCCTATCTGCAACTGAGGATTATTCCAAATGGGACAATGTGAGAAGGGGGCCTGCCACTGTGACACATTCAGTTTAGACATCCCTTTGCAGATAGCTAAGACACACTCATGGATGGGATAGCTTGGACAAGCTAGTGAGGGACACCATAAAATGTCTTCGGGTGTACCTCAGAAAAAAACTTCTCCTCCAACACCAGCCACTGTGAGGATTCATGGCACACCTCAACGAATAACCACATCCAAATCTGTCTTAGGCCTATAGCTAAATAATATCCCTGAAGCCAAGGGATCAATAGCCCACCTTTATCTATGGAAGCAGCCAGTCGGGGTATAGAAATTCTAGGTTTACTACCTTCCCAAAGAAAACATCTAAAGAGTTTGTCTAAGGATGTCCAAATTATATCTGGAATTGGTAAGGGCACATAATGGAGGAGCTATAGAATTCGGAAAAGAGCCATCATTTGCAGAGTGTGTGATTTACCCCAGAGTGACAAGAGGAGGTGCTGCCATTGATCCACATATCTTGCAGAGACTTCAACAGTGGTGGAGAAGTTAAGCTGAACCCATTCCTTCCAATCAGGGGAGACGAGGATACCCAAATACTTTATTGGGTGCTTCACCCACTTTAGCCCCAGCTCCTCCAGAGAAATGGAAAGGCACTCCGAATTCAAGGGCAAAACCTCCATCTTTTCCAGTTGTTCCTAATGCCAGAAAGGGCTGCAAACTGATCCAGCAACTTTATCAATGCCGGGATAGCCTGAGCTGGGTGAGGCAGAGTGAGGAGAATATCGTCAGTGAATATCATGGGCTTGAATACCTCCCTCCTAACACCATGCCTGGCACATCCCAGCATTCATGCAGCTTTTGTGCCAAAGGCTCAGGTGCCAGAACAAAAAGAGCTGGGGACAAGGGACATTCCTGCCTTGTACCTCTCCCTAGGGGAAATATTTCAGCTCTTCCAGTTGTTTAATGTACACCTCCCTCTCCTTCTTTCGGTGAGCAGCATATCCTATGATGAGCTCCCTCATGGTTGCCTTGAACGCCTCCCAGAGGGTGCTCACAGATGTTTGACCATCGTCATTTACCCAAAAGTAAGCTGCAGCTTCCTTCTGTATCCAGGTTTTAAAGTGCAGGTCAAACATCAAGAGAGGATCAAGCCTCCAGGAGGGGGAACATTAGGTTACTGGTCCCCACACAATCATTAGTTGTAATGGGGCATGGTCCAATAATATTCTGGGGTGAATGGTAGACTGTAATATCATTGGTATAATGGGATGAGATGCCAGCCACAGGTCAAGCCTGCTGTATGTTTGGTGTACAGTTGAATAACATGTATAGTAACTGTTACATGTGATAACGGTGAAAGCCTAAAGGCGTTCACCATTATTGAGAAGTCAAGAGTGCCAAAAATTTCTTTCAGCACTCTGACACCCCGACGCACAGCAAAACAGCACCGAGGACTTTGTTTTCTAATGTTTTATGTGGGGGGCTGTGTCCCCTGCACCCCCCTACTTAAGAATTCTCAACTCTATGGGGGTGCATGTCAGGGGTGGAAACATTAAAAAAAAAAAAGGTTTGGGCTGGGAAAAACAAAAATGCATCAGCACCCAGACCCGAACCCAGTACCTTGCCGACCAACGCCAACAACCCACCCACCAACCACGCCACAGGGTCAGCTTGGCAACCCACTGTGGCATCACCCCTCACATTCCCTCCCACTCCTCACTGTGCATGTTCCCCCCCGTGCATGTACATATAATGATATCCCATCACCATATTTGCCAGCCGCCCTACCCTACGGTAGCCTGGAGACATGCGCTGCGGATTGGGTCACTGTTATTGGAGGCACCCAAACCCCAGCACTGATATCTCATGTTACCATAGCAATGGGTTCTTGGGTGGCAGATTCTGCAGACATCAGTTAGGGTCTGGTCTATCATCCACATCTTAATTGCCTACGCAGCTTTGGCATATGGCTCGGGGGCACTGCGGCTATGATCCACTAGATGGTCTAGCATGAGGTTAAAATCCCCACCCAGGAGGAGGGGGTGGAATTTTGGTCATTAAGTTGTGTGATTTGGGTGGCCAGATGGTGGAAAAAAGATGAGGCATCTTCATTGGGAGCATAAAGCTTTCCCCATGCTAGTGGTCCTGAGGGGGTGTTTATGAGAGCCAGGACCAATCTCTCATCTGCATCCCTTGCTAATTTCAGCAACTGCTATTGAAGTGAGCAGTGGATAAGTATAGAAACTCCCCTTTTTCTGTGATTGGCAGAACTGTGGACATCGGTACACACCCACTCCCATTTGAGATTCTGGGCATCAGCCGTGAGCAGGTTGGTTTCTTGTAAGAAGGTGACCTGAGTATGAAATCTTTTTAAGGACCAGTTTTCTTTTCACAGGCAAGTTTATACCCTGGATATTCTAGCTGAGAAAATGTATGTCAGCCATTAGGAAGCATGGGGGCAAACTCCTGCTCAGATATAGCCAGGTGAAAAGGAGGCAGATCTAGGAGGCGGAATCAGGTAATTTATGAAGTCCATGCTAAATAAAGCTATGATCCAGTATCGCCAGACTCCAGTGATAGCGGACTACAGTAGTGAATTAAGATCAGTAGGAAGGCTCAAAAAAAGCAGAACTAAACAAACAACATTAACCATAATCATATACATAGACATTCTTGTCAGAGGAGATAGGAGGTTGGCCTGGCCCTTAATGATGGGCCAAAGGTTCCTAGTCACACTCCTGAGCTTAGCTTCAGTGGGGGAACTTAGTAACATTTGTTTGCAGTAGACATCTGGTCACTCCCGACAGGCCTAAGGGGTTTTCTAAACCTGAGATATTTGGCATAGCAGGAACCGGGGCATGGGGATAGTGAGGAGACATGGCAGACTGAGATCCCACTGTGGCAGACTCTGTGAGAATGCGTTGGTAGCATAGACAGATCCAAGGGTGAGGGGTGTCAGTGTTGGTCAGATCCATGGGGTGTCAGCAGGGGTGATGATGCTGCCCCAGAGGATCGAGTTAAGGGGAGGAGGTGGAGAGATGAGCACTACATGAGAGTGATATTGGGCCAGCTAAGAGTCTTATCAGTAAGTGACTGAGATTGTGGGGTCTTAGGTCCCCTACTCCAGTACTTAGTACTTGTTTAGCCCTGTACCTGGCAGCTATCTGTATATCCATCACTAGAC
This sequence comes from Neoceratodus forsteri, assembly GCA_016271365.2. NCBI lineage: Eukaryota > Metazoa > Chordata > Ceratodontiformes > Ceratodontidae > Neoceratodus > Neoceratodus forsteri. The sequence goes on from CM028129.1 coordinate 394,313,122, forward strand.
ACTAGGGGTTTGTGCTGTATTTGCATTTATTATAGCCTGTGATAATTGAAAACAGCAGCACAGTGGTTCCCTAATATGTGTACCAGATGAGGGGAGGGGCCCCATAAATAGTGGGTGGTTGAATGCAGGTGAGAGGGGGTGGGGGGTGTTGGCTTGGTCCCAATACATCTCATCCTTTGTCCTATATCTCAGTCCTTTTTGAGCTCTAGTCCTAGGTGCTCCAGAAATAGCTACAGTAACATATTCAGCCAGTGCAAATCTTAAAAGACATAATAAAAGACAAAATAAATGACACACATATACTTAAGCAATAAGGCACTCCAGGGTGTGTGTGTTATTGTGCAATACTGTCACAACTTGGGTGGTTGAAGCACGAGGCAGCAGGATGATTGCATTCAACACCTGAGAAGTGATGTTATTACACAATAACACACACCCCCTGGAGTGCCTTATTGCTATTATACAATGACTCCTTTATTGATAAAGAAAAACAAAATGAGAAAAATATGTTTAAAATGCTTTTTTCAGTTTTTCTTAGGGTAGGTATACATATTGAAAAAATAATCCATGGTTTCCCTTGTCTGCAGCAGTTGGCACTGTTGCTTGGCATTTGTCCTGTATCTTATTTTAGGTCTTTATACCTGTTTGTGTCTGGATAAGTCTGTCACCCTATGCTGTACCATGCCATTTCAGCCCATCAGGTAAATGACTGAAATTGTCTGTTGTGCTGTTTGTCTTTTTTCAGTTGTGTTTCTGTGGGCAGGATGTGCTTAGAAAAGGGTACCTGAAGCAGACAGTCACCAGCTCAGCATTTCAAATATGCTCACTCTGCTAAAATGGTTGTTACTGAATGAGCAAGCCTGACTGAGAAGGAACTGAAAGGAAAAGCCATGTGTGACTGAAATTGTTTACTATGCTGTTTTTTTTTTGTTGTGTTTCTGTGGCCACGATGTGCTGAGAAAATGGTACCTGAAGGGGACAGCCACCCGCTCAGCTTTTGAAATACGTTCGCTCTGCTTAACTGGATGTCACTGAGTGAGCGAGCCTTACGGAGCTGTAACTGAAATGAGGAGCCATGTGCTGTCTGTCATTTTCAAGTTCTGCTGCTTTGTTCAGTAGAAAGGTGGGTTCAGTTAAGATTTCAACTGTGACTAAATATTTAAAATGTCAATGGCTACTGAATGACGCGATCGCTAACGGAAAAAGAAAGCCATGTCCACGCTCTGTCTCTTTGAAGAACCGATTGCTTGGTCCATCCTGTACATAAGCTGCAGTACTATAAAAAAGAAAAAAAAATGTTGTGCTTAAAAGAATGTGAGTGGTAAAACACAAGGAGGTGGACCAAGGGACGCAGTGTGCGTTTGGTGGGGGGGGTGGACTTGTGATCACTTACTAGATGGTGTGGTTAGGTTTTGATGTCCATGTCTAAAGCCATGACTGTTCTGTACAAACAACATTATTTTTAATTGGTATCTGACTCCCTTTAACTCTGTGTGGATAGCAGCCGGGGAATTCAGTGTACAGAAGTGTGATGTCAGCTGTATCAATTATTGTGGTTGTATGGGGACTGTCATCAGTTTAGCAGTGGCTTTAGTAGGGAGGGATTTCATTCACAGTTCTGTGGTCATCTCTGTGCCTGCCCTACATACAATGATGTTATTGTGTAATAACATCACTGTGTCTAGGGGTCAGCAGCTAATCAGGTTGCTAGAATTTCTCTTGCCATTGTATGATGTTCATTTTCCGCTTGCTTAGAAATAAAAAAGAAAGAGAAGCTTGTGTAGACAGCAGGCTCATGGAGGTGAGAGGTGGAGGGGATCATGGGTGAGAGAGGAAACACCCCAGTGGTCAGTATCCCATCATAGTTTGAGCAAGCCATGTTTGACCTATCTGGGATGTGTCTTTGAGTGATTAATCAGCCAATGGCATCAGGCAAGGTGGTATATTCAGGTCAAGTCCCAGAAGACTAAGCAGGCTACCTGTTGTACACAGTGTCTCCACATTGCTAAGGACCCTGGATTTGATCTCCATTACAGGCATTTGAGAAAGATGACTTTCATCAGCTCTTCATAGTGCCTGTCATCATCCTGGAAATGGCTAATGTCAACAGGATTGTGAGTCAGGGATGCAGGGCAACTTCTGAAGCTGAGGGGCAGTACCAGCTATGTGAATCAGTTTGTCTGGGAGGCTGGATGGTACATCCAAAGCAATGTATATTCTCAATCGATCCAGTGGAGGGATGACAGGCTAGGTTGAAGACCCCCCTTCCCCATACTTGGAACATCATCAGGCAGTCTAGATCAGGGACTACAAGGCCCCATCAGTTAACACAAATGAAGATTCCTCAATTAGTGCACTGAGTAAGATAGAATTTATGCAAGTGGTGAGCCCATAGTATGGAAGGGGAATGGGGGGGATGGGAGACAGGTGAAAAACTGAAGCCCTCGTATGAAACCTGTTAACACATTAGGCACCGGGGGGGGGGGTCTGGTGATGTGTAACCGGCCTCTTAAGTTTGAGAAAGAGAGGATTCTAAATGCATATAGTGCCTAATGGAACCAGAGCTGAGTGGATTTCCGAGTTCAGCATAGCCATGCGATGTTGACTTTCAGCCATCAAAGATCATCACATCCCTGCCTCCCCTTGGGATTGCGCACAGCCACAGTATTGAGAGGAAAAGACTGTGTGAGGTGAGCAAGTGGGAAAATGACTGTCTTAAGCTGTTGAAACCACCTCTTTCCTCAGGTAAACACAGTTGGCATCAGACTTCCGGTGACTTCACTGATATGGTGGCAGCTTGAAAATTCAGTTCTCCTTTTCCCTTCTCCTATCCTCTACCTTCCTTCAACAACTCAGAGTTTAATAGCAGTCTGAATTGGTCTTCTGTGGTGAGTGATGGCCTCTAAGTCTAGCAAGCTGAAAGCCTCCACCCCTGCAGCCAAAATAACTGAATTATTCTCAGGGTAGACATAGAGCTCGGCCACTCCCAAGGTCCCATCTTTGCACCTCTGCTCCTCAGCCTCTATCTCCTTGGTAGAAATGGACTACGACGAAGATGGGAAGCCAATAATGGTGGAAGATCAAACAGTTCAACAAGAGTTAACAATGGTACATAAAATAGAAGCTGCTTTTGCAGCCCTTTAAAGAGGACAGGAAATGATTTCTAATTGGCAGCTGTTTATCAATCAAAATCAATCAAAATCTTTATTTATCCAGGCAGGCACCATTGAGCAAGTTTCATTTGCAAGGTGGATCTGGTCATGAATACATCAAAGTACAGTACAGAAGCAGGTATACAAAAAGCAATAATATACAACAAAAAAAAGTATATACAGGCCCGGATATTCAGAAGGGTTGTGCCATGCATAACAAGGGATGTACCAAGCATAAGTATGGAAATGTGCCTTGTGCAATATTCAGCGGGGCTATTTCATGATGCAATAAGCAATGCACAAGTACAATAGTAATGAATTCATGCACAAAAGTAGGGGGAGGAACCATGAATAACATGCACAGTGCGATATTCAACAGCATGCGCCATGTGCAATAGGGGAGCAAGCGAAAGTTGCACGACAGCTGAAATGATCCAAAATAAAATGGAGCAAGAAAGGGGTGCAAGAATGCAAAAGGGAAGCCACAGGTGAGAGCATGGTGACAGAGAGCCAGGGTGGTACAGAAGGAAGCAGTGTGCAGGACTGGGCAGAAGCAGGACAGGGCCCAACAGAACTGAGCCATAGACAGGGTAGGAGTGGGTAAGCCTGTGCCACTGTGCAGCAAAGGCTGTGGAGTGCCACAGTGGACTGAGGGCAGTGGCAGGAGGCAGGACAGCCACAGCCAAAGGTCAGAGGTGTACCCAGTGCAGGAGGGGCATCAGGAATGGACAGCAGGGGGAACGGGACAACAGCCACTGGGGGACACCAGCCAGGGACATGGCCAGCGCCACCTTCCAGATGGAGGTGGTAATGAGAGGTGTGAGAAGGAAGACAGCAGGGGGGGCATGGCCATGGAAGGGCCCATCAGCGGTATGCACAGAACAGGCAGTACCGAGCCCGCACCAACTTCGAATACAGCTCTGACACAGAGATTGTGGGCTGGTAGCGCCTGAACAGGGCGAACCTGAGGCAACTCTGTGAGCTGTGCAGTGATGAGATGCAGGCACCCACATGCCAGAGCCTTGCTCTGTCAGTGGAGATGAAGGTGACAGCAGTCATGTGACTGCTTACCACGGGCACCTTCCAGAGACCAACAGGGGGCATGACAGGCATAACCCAGTCGGACGCGTCATGCCTACTCACACAATTGCTCAGCGTACTGCTGCCACATGCTGTGGAGTACATCTGTTTTTCCAGCACACAGGCACACATACAGGAGTTTCACAGGGTAGCATGGTTGACTGGCATGCTCAGGGCCATTGACTGCACCCACGTGGCCATCTGCACACCACCTGGCCCGGAGGGTGCAGCGTACATCAATCGCAAGAGGTACACAAGCATAAACTGCCAGGTGGTGTGCGATGCCAGGGGGCACATTACTAATGTCTGTGCCAGACACCCTGGGGGAGGACACGATGCCTTCATCTGGCACCAGTCTGTACTGTGCCACAGGTTTGAGAGTGGGGACATCCCCACTGGCCATCTAGTGGGTGAGTATGTGTATCACGCAGGATGACATGAGCAGATGTGGAGGGATGCATAGTCAGAGGTGCCATGGGTACTGGCCTTGTTGGCCCATGGCATAGCTATGCAGACCACCATTCTATTGTCCACCCTCTACACACAGGTGACAGTGGGTACCCGCTATGTCCCTGGCTGCTCACACCATACCAGCGTCCCATGACCCCATCACAGCTATGGTACAATGAGGCACATGCCACAACACAAAATATCATTGAGTGGGTGTTCGGGATGCTGAAGGCATGGTTCCGGTGCCTGGACACATCTGGCGGTGCCCTACAGTACAGCCCCAAGAAGGCCTGTAGGCTACTCCTGGCCTGCTGTATCCTGCACAACATGGCCACCAACTGTGGGATAGCTGTAGAGGTCGAAGAGGGGGACAGCGGTGGGGATGATGAGGACCCCTGTCCAGCTGGTGATGGGCAGCCACCTCCTGGGAGACGAGACCCCTGCCTGATCCGGATGTCACAACTGCACTGGGACACCATTACAGAAGAGCACTTTGGACAGCACAGGTAGGTCATGGGGCCATGAGCAACCACCATGGGCAAGGGCACAGCCCACAGACAGGCATGGCAGGACACCGGGGTGGACGGTGGTAAGGTAATGGGTCTGAGTGTGGCACCACACACGGCATCAGGGATGGGCAGGGCCGAACACGACATGTGCACACACACGCACACACACCACAAGACATGCACAAGGGGTAGATGGTATGCCAACCCCAACAGCCACCCCCCCACACACAACCACACACGACCATGCCCAGTGGCCATCACTGTGCGTGCCTCAGATGTTGCCACCATTGCACACTGGCAGAATGCACAACACAGGCATCATTATGCACACGCCACAGTGGCCGGCAGCTGGGAGGGTGTGCACAGGGACCATGTGTGAGCAGGGCTGGGTACCCCACCCATGCATCACACAATGCTCACTGCACCTCACATAGGGCAGCGGCAGACAGTGGCCATGTTGGGAGACAGGTCAGTCACATGTCATAGTACCACAGCTGCCACGGATGCATGGGCGGCCCTGCTGAGACCTGCCAGCCATGCCACGCAGACCATTGGCCTCATGGGATGGTACCGACGGTCCCTCAGGGGTGACGCTGCATGAACGTGACCATGTTCACACAGGGGTCTGCAGCCCACCAAACATGCCCACACCTGGCGTGCTTGGTATGCCCACAGCCGAACCCGGTGTTGACATAGCAGATGTTGCACAGCACTGGGAATGGGGGGGTGGACATGACACTGCACAGTGTTTGCGGTGGCTGGGTACCGAACTGGGTGCCAAATGTGGCCATGACAGCTGTCATTGCATTGGTCTGCCTGTCAATGGCAGCGGTCACATCTGCCCACTGCCGGGCCATCTCTACCAGGATCAGATCATGGACCCTGCTGCACTGCTCCTCTGCCTGGTGCAGAACTGCACTGAGTGCATCCACCGCCGTCATGAGCCGTATCTGCTGATCTACTGAAGCCTGGAGTAGATGGCTGTACTCATCAAAGAGGTCATCCGCTGGTCCGGCATGCTGTCCCTTGTGGTGTTCCTGGCCCTGTTGGTCAGCACCCCTTGATGATGGGTGCTGCACAGCCGAGCTATGCCGGGTCACGTCCACATGTGGTGCACTGCCACCGCCCCCCGACACTGTCCCCTCATCGCCATTGGCCGACTGCTGGTGCTACCCCTCCGGCTGCCGATCGCCAGGGCTCACCGGTGCTGCCACAGCGGCCGCAACAGCCCCACCGCCCTGGAAGCACACCAGTGCTGACCAACTGGGGCATACAGGTACAGGTTGGGACTGTGATGTTACACAGGCTGCCACAGCGGCACCACCCACGGCAACGCCCATGCCATTGCCTGCTGTGGGACCATCCTGTGTCCCACATGTATCACTGTCCAGGACATGTGGTCCATCATCATTGGTGCTGGATCCAGCACCAATCTGTGTCCCAGAACACTGGAGACTGTGGGCGCTGTCATGCTGGGACACAGGCAGGGCCTCGTCCGCACCTGCACCACCCTCATCAGTCCAGACAGACATACAGGTATGCACTTGTCTGGTCCCTCGGATACCTGTGGAGGTGGATGGGTGATCCTCCATGTCCAGGGCATCCCCCTCAGTGGACACACCCACCACCGCTGACCCATGTAGATGCTCAGGAGCTGTAAGGGAACACATTAGCATTAGTGGCTCTGCCCTACCCTGTGGCATTCCCTCCACCACCCACACAGTGACAGCACAGGACCTACCATGCAGTGATGGGCTGCCACCCATCTGGAAGCCACCACCAGGAACACCCTTGATGGCACAACGCCACATGCTGTTGGCCACCCACTCCTCCTGTGGCGTCAGGTGTGGTACATCCAGATGGCCCCCACCAGTGGCAGCACATGCAGCCCTGATGACAGTCACCTTGTCTTTGATCCACCTCCTGTCTGTGCCGACCTTCTTCTTACACTCCTGCAGGACCACTGCTGGCTGCCATGCTGGTTCACTGCATGCGCCACCTCACCCCATGCCGCAGCACAGGCCTGTGGTGTTCCCTGCTGTCTGCTGAGCAGCGGTTTCTGGTCAAGATATGCCTCGAACAGGGCATCTGATTCAGTCTGGGTGAAGTTGGGCCTCCTCCTTCTCTCCTGTCCCTGTTCCTCCTCTTCCTCATGGTCGGTCATGATCGAGCCTGTGGAAATGACAGATATTACCTTGGACTGTGCAGTCCCATTCAGCCCTCGTAAACCACAGTCCCCACATCCTAACAGCATGCAACCCACCACAATAGACTGCAATACCTAACTATGGCCTCTGCAGCCTCATGTCGCATTCATATAGTGCAACACATGCAAATGAGGCGACGCGCAACTGTGAGTGGATGCTAATGCAGTGGTTGCGCCATGGAATAACTAATGAGCTGATTTGCATATGCTGGCTGAATATCGCACTGTTGCACCTTGTGCAATGTTGGTGAGCATGCTCAGGCTATGGTGCAGCACTGTGACTTGCGCAATCAGCACCGCACGGCACAAGCCTGGGGTGCTGATGGCAACGTGTGTGGTGCTGCTGACGTGCTGTGCATGGGAGGCAGTGCAGGTCATGGCCACCACTGTGCCTGTGGAGCTAGTGCATTGTTCACCCATGTGGCGCTCATGCCTTGGTGCACTATAGGTGCCATGGAGCCACAGCACGGTAGGCCACTGCAGGGTGTCACACACAAGCACCCTACCGCACTATATGCAGGGCGTCCCACTAGCGCTGTGGCACTCTATGCACGGACAGTCCCTTGACCCTGCAGTTGACCTTTGCCCCCTAGGTGTCATGCATCCGCATGGGTGCACCTCTATCGTGCAGTTCAGTGACAGTGTGATAGGGACTGGCAGCGCAGTACTGCACTGCCTCTGCACATGGGGAACATGCGCTACAGAGCGCCATTTTGATTGCAATACCAACTGCAGGATGCCTAGTAGGAGAGCGCAAGTGTGGAGCACAATTCAGCTGGCCAACTTGGTGGCCCTAGTTGAGCCACATGCTGATGCCCTATTTGGGCAGGATCCCCTAGACAGGCCACGTACTGCTGTGTGGCAGGAGGTGTCTGATAGCCTGGAGGAGGCAACTGGGATCACCAGGACAGCGGAGCAGTGTCACCACTGGTATGGTGACCTACAGCGGCAGGACTCTAACCAACTGGGGCATCTACAGGCATGCACCCAGCGAGGTGCCATGCCATGGCCAGGTAGGTGCTCCATCCAAACACTGGTTGTGTCCATCAGTCTGGGTATCGTGGTGTGCATAGGTCCACCCCGCAGGAGGGGTGAGGGCTGTCTAGTGGGAGTGATGGTGGTGGTGGGGGTGCATCATGGCTGGGCTGTGTGGGCACGCACACACCAGGGGGGGCTTTGCTACTGGCTTGTATTAATGTTTCCCTCTCCATGTTTGCACTCTAGGCCCAGAGAAGTGCCATAGGGAAAGGAAGGCCCAAGAACAGGTGGAGCAGTACCGAGTGGGTGTGCTGCCGATGTAGGCGGGACAAGGTAGAGGGGCCATGGGCCAGCAGCACCCTGCTGGCATGGATGCATGTGAGTGCCATGTTTCCCCTTACATCTGTGTATGCTGGGTTGCAGGGGTGGTGGCGGGGTGTGGCCACCAGCACTTGGCCCCACTGCCATGCATGCCACACGGTGCACTCAGCACTGTCCTGTGGCACTGCATGTGTGGGTGGGCATCGCAGGTGGTTCGTGCATTCACTGTGTACATGGCTGTGCCACTGCCTTTGCACCGCATAGCCATGTCAATGTATGGCCACGATGGTGCTGGGTAGGACATGGGTGGTGGGTGGGTGCAGTGTTCCACATGGCTGTGGGTGCCTGGGTAGGTGGGTCATGTGGGCACGGACACTGTGAGTGGTCGCATGACATCACAGGGGCATGGCCCAAGGCTGTATGCCATGCACATTGGGTGTGCTGCAGGGGGCTGACCAGTCACGTGTAATGACTCTGCTCCCTTGTCCTAGGTGGACAACAATGGACTGCACTGGAGTAGAGAGTCCTGGAGCTGCTGCAGCTGGTGAGGGCCACCCTGGAGCTGCTCCAAAGGATGGACAGGGCGGAGGACAGCATCACAGGAGGAGACACCGAGATCGTAGTGGGGAGAGGGGTTGTCATTAGGCCCACTATGCCCCAGTGTACATTCCCCCCGGACTAACACTCACACCCCTTCATCCCACTCCCAGTTGTACACCCTTGCCCCATGCCCACCCCCACCTGGTATGTGGCCCTTCCCCCCACATTGTAAATAGTTTGTTTTTCTGTTTTGTATTGATTGATAAATAAGCTAGGTAGGCTCGGGGTGGGTCAGAAGTTGGTCAACTGGGTGGCAAACTGGTTGACTGGCAGAAAACAGAGAGTGGTGGTAAATGGTATACAGTCAGAAGAGATGCAAGTCACAAGTGGGGTACCTCAGGGATCAGTCCTGGGGCCAGTCCTATTCAACATCTTCATTAGTGACCTCGCAGATGGACTAGAGGGTAAGAGCTTGTCTGTTTGCAGATGACACCAAGATCTGCAACAGAGTAGATGATCCAGATGGGGTGGGCAGAATGAGAAGAGATCTGGATAAACTAGCAGAATGGTCAGAAGAGTGGCAACTGGGATTTAATGCAAAAAGTGCAAAATCATGCACATAGGGAAGAAACCCTGAAGCCACTTATAGGCTGGGAGGAGTTGCTAGCAGTCACAAGGAAGAAAGAGACTTGGGCATCATCATCACTGATGACCTAAAATCATCCAAGCAGACCTCTAAAGCAGTAGGTAAGGCTAGGGGGTGTTGGGGTGTATTAGTAGGGGTATCACAAGTCGTAAGAGGTAATAATCCCTCTGTACAGACATTGGTTAGGCCCCATCTGAGTATGCGTGCAGTATTGGAGGCCACACCTTCACAAGGACATTAACCAAATTGAGGCAGTCCAGAGAGAAGGCAACCAAAATGGTGCAGGGACTGCATCAGAAGACATGAGGACAGATTAACGGAGCTCAATATGTATACCCTTGAGCAAAGGAGGGAGAGGTGATATGATCGAGACATTTAAACACCTTAAGGCATAAACAAGGTGAAAGAGTCTAACATGTTTAAATATAAGAAAAATAGCAGGACAAGAGGACACAACATGAGATTAGAGGAGGCCGATTAGGGGAATGTGAGGAATTCTTTTCACAGAAAGATGGTAGATGCATGGAATGGCTTACCACAAGAAGTGGTGCTATGAATACAGTGCAGGGCTTCAAACAGGCATGGGATAGGCATAAGGGAGCAATACAAATGACTATGAATAGATAGGTCACTGACAGAGCAAAGGCCGATGGCACATTTATAAGGTAGAAAAAGAAATGGGCAGACTGGATGGGCCTTGCGGTCCTTATCTGCCGTCAACTTCTATGTTTCTATGTTTCTATGTATATTGTTCAGTACTGTAATACAGACTTATTTGTTGTGACAACTGTGGTGGTCTCTGATTTGCAGAGGGCTTATGATGCTAGCTGCAGTGGTGTTTATGCGCCGAGGGTGGTACAGGCCTGGGTGGGTGGGTGGGTGGGTGTGTGTGTGTGTGTGTGTGTGTGTGTCTGGCAGGGACCAGCCTATAGTGTGGATGGGGGACTTGATCCCTGTCTGTGGTATGTGTGTTGTTCCCTGTGCACTGGATGACTGTGTGCAGTGGTCCCTGGTGCATGTGCTGTGTCTCTGGTGCCCCTGTCCATATGTCCATGGCCCATGCAGCTGACCCCCTTGCATGTCTGTGGTAAGCACGGTCTGCTGGCACGTCATTGGTGGCTGTCCATTCTGGCCACCCTCTGGCCACGGTGCAATGGCAGCTTGCCTCCTGTCACCAGTATGGTGCACGTCTGCCTCGGGTGACACTGTGGCCTATGCTGTTGTTGTCCCCCCTCCATGATGTCACTGGTGTCTGTTGTGGGGTCTGTGTTCTGATGTCAGTCACTTGTGCTCCAATCGCATGCTGGTGGCGGATGCCTTCATGGTGCATGCGCGGGATGGCTGGTACAACTGTGCCATGGTGGGGTGCAGACCATGGGTACACAGCATCAGTGGTCGCACAGCAGTGGCATTTGTTGCCCCGCTATTGTGTCCCTGTGCTGGAGTGCCTTTGGGTCTGGGTGGGTGTTTGTCCATGCCCTGTGTAGCACATGCCTCCATGCACCACTGTGAGTGGCTGTGCTGGCTGTTGGGGCCAGTGCTGGGGCAGGGTGTGTGCTTGGGTAGGTGTGTGGGGTGCTGTCCTGCTGGTGGTGGGGTCCAGGGCAGGCCTTGTCGCATGCGGTGTCCCTCGGGTACCGATGCAAGGTCGACCTCTCTGCAGTGTCACGGGGAGCCGTACAGGGCGTCACTGTGTCTGCAGTTGTTGCACTGGTGGCTGGTGCTGCCCCCTGTGGGGTGCTCACAGTGGGGCTACATGCATGGCTCCATGGTGCACAGGGTTTCATTGTCACAGTGGGGGCTGTGGCATGCATTTGGTGCCATGCTCTGTTGGGTGCTGCTCCTGAGCAGGGTGTCTGGGGATTGCTGTGCAGGGTGCACTCTGCATTGGTTGGATGGGGTGGCACTGGGTGGCTGACCTTCCTTGTGTTGCAGTCACTGCTTGATAGGGGGTGTGCTGGAGCACCATGCCCCAGCTGTGGATTCGGTGCTGGTTTTCATGGGCTGGTGGTTCATCCAGCTCACCACAGGTTGTGCAGTTCATGGGGTGAGGGGGCGCTGTCTGGTCTGCTGCGTACTCCTCCACCCATGGCTTCCATGGGTGGTGCACCCCTGCATCCTGTCCCTGCGCATCCCTGGTTATGCTACTGCACTACTACCCTGCTCCACTGCGCATCCCTGGTTGTGCTACTGCGTATCAGCTGTGTGCCACTGTGCATCCCTGGTTGCGCCATGGTGCAGTTGGCACAATATTCAGTTGTGTTGTGCAAGCGTACCTTGGCCTGTGCTGTGTTTGAATATTGCGCATGTTGCGCATGGGCACACTGCACTTGCACCTGCTCCTGCTATTGCGCTACTTTGTGCAGCAGTCTGACTATCTGGGCCACAGTGTATACAGTACAGTACAAGGTTGAAATAAGAAATAAAAAACAAAACAAAACAGCATTATTTTACAATTGAAGAAGTCAGCAGATGTACAATCAACCATAGGCATACAGGGGTTATAAACAGAGATCTTTTGAGTGAAGCTGCCGGCAACTACACATATAGGGGAAAGAGGCCGTGTATGGGGTGGCAGGTTAGAGAGGTAAAGAAGAGGAGGGATATATTACTGACGACTGGGGGAAAAATTGAGCTAAAACCACAGAAAGTGAAGATGGCTGTCGTGTACTTGTTTATTATGATAATGACGGAGGAGGGGTAGATAATTGGGACACTGCTATGGATGGGGTGGGACTTAACCAGGCTGAAGTGGACAGGGAAGGGTGGGTGCAGCAGAAAAAGTTAATAGGGAAAGAGTGAGAGCCAGGGCTAGAAACAAGGCGAGCATCAGGATGGAAAGGGGGAGTTGCGGAATTAGTGGGCTAGCAGCGAGAAAAACATTTGCAAGGTGCTTTCATGTAGCGATCATAGAGTGCCTGCAAGATATTCAGGCTAACGGGGCAGCTCAGCTTCAAGTTCCTTTGTAAACCGTTCCACAATGTGGGTAAAGAGAAGCTTAGAGCAGCTTTGCCGAAATGAGTTTTGACCCTTGGAACTTGGAGGGCAATTAGAAAATAGCTCCTTAGAGCGTAGGTGACTAACACACTCCAAGGAATACAGTCTGAGACATATAAGGGGAGCTTGTTGGTCACCACTCTGAAGGCCCATAGGGTGGCATTTCTATTCCTTCTATAGTGAAGGGAAGTCCAGCCTAATGAAGAGTACAGGGAGCAGTGGTGTGTGGAAAGTGGAAGGCCAGTAATGAACCTGATACCTCTGTGGTAGAGGGTGTCCAACTTATCCAGTGCAGAGGCAGTGCAGTAGCTGTAGAGCAGGTCCATGTAATCTATTAAAGATAGGAAGGTAGCTTGAACCAGTTGAATCTTGGCCTCCTTTGTGAACAGGTGGTTAATCCTGTAGAACAGTCCTAATCTTTGTCTTAGTTTCTTCTGTAGTTCTTCGAGATGGTCAGCGAAGGAAAGTTTATGATGGAGCCAGACTCCTAGATATTTGAATTTAGCTACATACTCTAGTGTTTCTCCAAGAACAGTGGTAATTTGTGGGATAGCTCCCCCCTAGCAGGAATTGCCGCATGCAAGGAGGGGGAGAAGAGCATGTTTTTTGTCTTTTTTGCATTGAGCAAAAGCTTTTTGATTATGAGCTGGTATTGTAGAAGGTTAAATTCATCTTGGAGGTCTTCACAGGTTGCTTCCGGTGTGGGATGACTCAAGTACAGTACAGTGTTGTCCACGAATAAGTGGATGTTGGCTTTTTTGATTGGGTCATTAATGCTGTTAATGTAGACTGCAAAGAGGAGGGGACCAAGGATAAAGCCCTGGGGCATGCCCCTCAGCATAGGTTTTAATAGAGAAAGATCACCTTCAGCTTTAACCTACTATTTCCATTCTCCGAGGTAGTCTGCAAACCAGCACATAGATTTATGGTCCAAGCCTAAGGTGCTTAGGGAGGAAAGAAGCAGGCTGTGATCAACTGTGTAGATTGCCTTACTACGATCCAAGAAAACAGCACAGACATGCTTCTTGTTGTCAAGGTCTAGGAGCCAATCATTGGTCACCTTAGCTGGGGCTGTTATGGGGCTGTGCTTTGCTCTGAATCCATACTGAACTGGGTTTAATAAGCTTCCGGATTCTAAATATACTCCTAGCTGGCCACACACTATTTGTTCTAGTACTTTAGACAAGATGGGGAGGAGGGAGATTGGTCTGTAACTATTTAGATCACAGGGGTCACCTGCTTTTAATAGAGGGATGACATGGGCTATTTTCCATTGAGGGGGGAGGCTACCCTGGGAGAGTGACATGTTGAATAGGTGGGTGATTGGCACCGCAAGCACATGGTAGGCACATTTCAGATAGTATGGCTCTATGAAGTCGGAGCCTGCTCCCTTCCTGGTGTCCAGTTGCAGCAGTAGGTCTTCCACCTCTTTTAGAGAGAGACAGGCAGGAGGGAGAAGGCCTCCTCGGTAGAGGGGGACTCGTGGGTTGGTGGGCCCTGAGCTGTGCAGAGGTCATTGGCAGGAGAAGTATCAAATGCTAGCCCTGCCATTGCAAAATGGTTATTGAGGGCTTCCAAGATCTCTGATCGGTTAGCAATAATGCTGCTACCAGACTTAATTTTTGCTGGAATGGAATTACCAGGTACATGTCCAGACATGTCTTTTAATGTTTTCCAAAGCTTTGAAGGATTTCTTGAGGCAGAGGTTAGCTCCCAATGATAGTAGGTGGCCTTGGTTGCTCTGACCAACTTTTTGCAATTGTTATGTGCTCTCTTAAAAATACACCAATCCGAGTCGTTCTTGCTTCTTTGGGCTTTTTTCCATAAAGTAGCCCTTTCTAAAAGGGAAGCTTTGAGCTCAGATGAGAACCAATGGCAGATGCTGCTCCTGACCCGCACCTTAACCAAGGGTGCATGCTTCTTTAAAGCCTCACTTAAAATATCGTAAAAAATAGTATATGCCCTGTTAACCGTTTTGGCTAGGAAGAATTCCTGCCATCGTGGTGAATGTTTCAAGTCATGGACGTAAGCAAACAAATCAAAGTTGCATTTGCACCTTTTGATAGAGAACTTTGCCATAGACTGTGGGCTGTGCATGGATCTAATGATGGAGATTATACAATGATCACTAATGTTTGAGAAAAATGTTCTGACATGAGAGAACAGGCGTGGCTTGCTAACCAAAATTACTTCTAAGAGGGAGCTGTTGTTAAGGTTCTTTTTATTTGGACGAGTAGGCTTGCAAATGAGTTGCACCAGCCCTAGAGTATCACAAAAGGATTTCAAGGGAGCTGATGCACTTGATAGCCAATCGTAGTTCAGGTCACCAAGAATAATGGTTTCCAAGGAACTGAGCCCCAGTACAGAACTGAGATGAGACAGGAGATAAGGCCCGGCAGAAGGGGGCCTGTAACAGCCTATTACACAGAGTGCACTGGAAGGAGAAAGTTCGATCTTTAGGGTCAAGCACTCAAATTCTTTGTGGGAGGACAATGCATCTATGCATGTGGCTGAGTATTTGCCCCTTACATAAATTGCCACCCCACCTCCTCTTGATTGCCTATCCGCTTGGAAGAGTAAATAATTTGGGATATTGATTTCATTGTCTGGGGTGGCTGGCCTAAGCCAGGTCTCAGTGATCACTAGGACGTCAGGTAGGGTGTGGCTCACCCAAGCCTGGATAAGGGTGAACTTTTTCAGCAAACTACAGGCATTAAGATGCTTAAAAGACATTCCTTTGATACCTGCCTGGTCTGATGGAAAAGCAAGGGTGTCTAATGGTCCTGGGTTGAGTTTGACATTGCCTGAGCACAATAATAAAAGAATAATGTTCCCAGTTACATAAATGATATCCATAAGCCTAAATGATTCACGTTACTCTACCTGAATTAAAAGTGATGCAAAAATTTTTATTTTGCATTGTTTTGTGTTTATGGGCAGCATTCTCTTACAGTTCTTTTCATGGAACCAGTGATATGGAGCATTCTCTTACAGTTCTTTTCATGGAACCAGTGATCTAGAGTTTTAACTATGTCACGGGTTGTGTACAGAATGCTAAGCATGAGCTGTTGTCCTATCAGAACCATGCTCAGAGTTCTATATACAAACCGGGACATAGCTAAAACTCCAGATCACTGGTTCCATGAAAAGAACTGTAAGAGAATGGTGCCCATAAAAACAAAACAATGCATAAAACAGTTTTTTGCATAATTTTTATTCAGTTACAGTAACATATGGATCATTTAGGCTTATGGATATCATTTATGTAACTGGGAACGTTATAAACAGCTGCCAATTAGAAATCATTTCCTGTCCTCTTTAAATGCAGATGAAGACCATGGACAAGAAAATGACAGCCACTACACAGCAAGTTGGCAACCTGGTGAATAAGACAGGGGATCATGACCGTATCCTTCTTTATCTTTCACAACAGGAGATTTGGAAAATTGAGCCCAAAGAAATAATTTCCATATCCATGGTCTTCATGAGTGAGTAGAAGATGGTTTCCCCTCAATGACTGATTGCTTGAAGCGCATTATGAATTAAATTCTGGACCTTCCTGCAGAAATTTCTCTCAGTATTGAGTGTGCTCATCATTCGTGACCAATGTCCAAAAGATCAATCAGCACAGCACTACTGCTCTATCATAGTTCGAATGTTGGATGTTACTACTAAAGAATAAATTCTGGCCACTGCATGGAAGAAAAAGTTCTTACCTATGACAATCAGACACTTTAGAGAAGCAGGACTTTTCCACAGCATTGCAAGCTAAATGGCAGCAACATTAGGCTGTTATTAAGCAGCTTAAAGAGAAGAAGGCAATCAGAGGACAAGTAATTTATCCTGCTTGGCTTAAGTTATTTCTGGACTCAGGCCCTATAGTTTATGAAAATTTGGCAGAAGCAGTCTCTCAATTGAGACAATGGGACATCACCCTTCCTGATTTGGATATGGAGAACCTGGAGCTCTCACTTTCCAAAACCATTTGGAGTACGGTTTCCGGTGGCTGGAAAAGAGCTCACCCAAGTGATAGCCTACCCTTGTATTTGAAAAGGGATTTAAATGGACTGTTAATGGGTGCCTCTGTTATTAAAGATTCCTCCAAGTCCCCATCTCCTGTGTCCAGCTTGCCCTGACTTTTCAAGTTTTAAGCCATTTGCACCTGACTTGAACACGTTTTTGCAGATGGAGCAAGGCTGACCTGGATACATGTTTTTTTTCAGTTTGACAGTTCTTATATTGCATTCTTCATTTACTTCAAATGGCCCTTTCTTTTTTTCCTCTTTTTTACAGTTTAACGTGGCATTTAAACCTGGTCTCTTCTGAAGGTAAGGTGTCAGAGGAGTGGTTGTGGGGTGGTAGAGGCCTGTGGGGATGGGCGGCTCTGCCCTGGCCTGGATCAGATCTTTGGGTCCCTCCATTGTGTAATGTACCCCACTCACTCATACACCTTCTTTCTTTCCTTGAAGGGTGTGGTGAGTAATGGTTGGGCAGGTGAGTGATACAATTTCAAGTGGGGTGCCTTGTGCTTTGGTCTGCTGGCCAACAGCATCTGGGAACTTGTGGAGCCTTAGGTTTTCCCATGGCGTGAAGCAGGTTAATCTGCAGGACCAGATGGCATTTCTGGCAATTTAATCTCTGTTATGAAAGACCATCTGTGTGTACCCCTCAAAATCCTCTTTGACAGAAATCTTAATACAGGAGTTGTACCAAATGAATGGAAACGAATGTGATTTCACTGTTTTTTTTTATTTATTTTATTTTATTAAACTCTAGGATTACAAATACCTTTGAGCAGGAACTGCTTGTTTACAAAGGTTCCACATCAGAAGATGGGGGCAACATACATACAAAGGTTGCCAAAGATATACAATCATAACACATATCAAGGTTGGCAATATATACATTTTTTTTACAGTTATAATACACTTTAGAAATAATAGACATACTAAGTAGGCAGTTGGCTGAGGTAACAGTAAAAGATAAAGCGATTAAGAAGCAATCGGACTGTAAGCGTATGATAGGGTAGAAGGGGGAGAGAAGGAAGTAGGCAGGCTGAAGGGTCACTGTCAATAGGATGGGGAGGGGGAGGGTGTCTAGTACTGGGGAGAAGGGGAGCAGGAAGGGGGTCACAGAAGGGCAGGGACCAGAGAGAATGATACTCAGGTAGGAGGCGAGTTGCTGGATATGAGCAACTAGGTGGTGGTAGGAGCAGACCTTTTAGGAGAAGCAGTCACATTGAGTGGTAGAGGTGAGGTAAAGTTGGAGATTCCTTTTAAAGGGTCCAAGCATAGCAGAGGAAAGTGCTGCTTTGTTGAGGGTATTGAACCAATGTGGAGCCCTATGGGTGAAGGACTGCTGACCCATGGAGGTATGACATCTGAGAACCTGGAAGGTTTGATATTGGGCACTGTGAGTATGCTGACTGCCACTGTCAGCAGTAAGGATTGTACCAAACCTGGGGCATGAGTCCAAGGAGAACCTTTTTGGTAAGCAGGCAGGTCTTTAAAAAGGGTGCTAAGAACTCTCCAGATAATTATTATCCTATTAGCTTACCTCCTATTTTTTGCAAAATATTGAAACGGATTATTAAAGATGAATTGAGTTTAGCTGTGTAAGGTTTGGACCAATCACAGCACGGATTTATAAAGGGTCAATCCTGTACAACAAATCTGGTTAGCTTTTACAATTTCTTCAGTGAAAATATGGATAAGGGTATCTCTTATGATGTTATCCTTGTAGATTTAAAAAAAAGGCTATGATTCTGCACCACACTGGGCATTAATTCGAAAGTTACAGCTTTATAACATCAACCAGGTATATTAACTTGGTTAAACTTGGTGTATTTAGACAAAGTAGGCATAATGCCCATTAAATTGTCTCCCACTTGTAGTGGGGTTATCTATTCAATTTGTTACCCAATAAATACTCATCTAACCTTTTGCTGAAGGTATCCATAGTAAGTGCCTCTACAATATTTCTAGGTAGACTGTTCCATAACCTAACAGTATGTATATTATAAAAATATAGGTGTCTGAAAGTATGTACTCTAGGAATTACAATTTGTGTATTGTGCAGTCTTAAATTAACATTTTTATGGAGTCTATGTATACCACATTGTTCCATCAGGAACATGTCTTTCATAATTTTGTTCATTAGTAACAAATCACCCCGATTCTTCTAGTCTCCAGTGAGAACAGATTGAGTATCTCCAATCTTTTCTAATACTCTAAGGTTTTTAATCTCTGAACATATTTGGTCATTCTCCTCTGGACTCTTTCAATTAGGTTGATCACCTTTTTGAGATAAGGGCTCCAAATTGGGGTTCCATAGTCCAAATGCGGTAGTACGTATGACTTGTATAATTTCATGACACATACATCATTCCTGGAAATGAAGGCTCTCTTAATGGAGCAAATAATTCAATTACACTTCCAGGCAATTTTGTTTGAATGTGTTGTTGATGATAGATGTGAGTCTATCCATACCCCCAAATCTTTTTCACTTTTACTATTTTTAAGTACCTTATTATTAAGAAGGTACTGATAGTTTGGATTATTTTTCCCAAAATGTAACACGATACATTTAGCGTCATTGAATTTTATATTATTTTTCTCCACCCATTGTTCAATAGCCTGGAGATCTTTACATAATAGTTGGTATTTCGGGATGGACGAAACATACCCACCTATTTTTGTGTCATCAGCAAATTTAGAGATGACAGAACCAAGACCCTTTCCCATATCACTTGTAAATAAACCAGATAGTAGCGGGCCCAACACTGATCCCTGTGGAATACCTCTGGGGACATTTCCCTTATTGGAGAGAACCAAATTAATTCTCACTTTTTGCTTTCTTTCCATTAACCAGTTTCCTATCCATCTTACAATATTTTGATATATTAAGTGGATTTCAAATTGGCTATCTAATAGGAAGCAAAGAATGATAATCGATGGTCACACTTATCAGCCTGGCAAAATGTAGAAAGTGGTGTTCCACAAGGCTCTGTTTTGGCCCCTTTAATTTTCCAGACTTTTATATCTGACTTATCCAATGGTATTCATAGTAACATCACAAAATATGCAGATGACTGCAAACTTGCCAACATTTGTATGAACTCAGACAATCATAACTTTATTCAAAATGATCTCAGTAAATTGAAGGCCTGGTCCATAAAGTGGAAATTGTGCTTTAATTCATCTAAATGCAGTGTTATACACTTTGGAAAAAACAATGTAAAAAAAACAATATCATCTTTATGGTAATATATTAACTAGTAAATCCAGCGAAAGAGATCTTGGCGTTATTGTTGATATAGGTCTTAACTTTGGCGACCATATTACTAATACTATTAGTAAAGCAAACAAAATATGGTGGGCCATTCAACATAATATTTCATTAAAGAACCCAGACATTTTGTTGCCATTGTATAGAGCTTATGTAAGACTGCATTTTGATTTTGTCTCACAACTTTGGTGCCCGTTTAGAAGGAAGGGCATACTTAGAATTGAGAGAGTACAGAGAAGCATTACAAAATCTGTAGTATCAAATAAATATCTGACCTATGAGGAAAGACTACCCAAATTTAGTCTGTTGTCACTGGAGGAGAGGAGACTTAGAGGTGATATCTTACTTTCATGGAATATTATCCATGACCAGATCCTTTCAGTACAATGTGGCCTAGATCTACTACCAGAGGCCACCCGTTGCAACTTACAAGAAACAAATGTAGTAGTAGTAGTAAACATTTTTATTCAATTGACAAGCAAAAGAATAGGAGACTCGACTGAGGCAAGCTTATTTCCAGCAAGGTCCTTAGTGCAAACATTTCTATTGGCATTATAGTTAAAAAAGTTACAACACAAATTACATGTATAAATATACATACAGTATAAACTAACTCCACAACAATGTTGAGTTACAATTAACTACTTAACATCTATATAAATAATCTACATAGACATTACAGGACATATTCATTCACATACATGTGCAAGTGCAAACCTTCATCATATTTAATACATAATATTCAAGGTGAATCAGCAATAAACCTTTTATCTGCTTCAGTTTTGGACCATTTTTTTATTTCTCTTTTACAAGGGCTAGAATTAAGTGGTCTAAGGTGAATTGGCAATGAATTCCATAAATTGGGACCCAAATGAAAGAAGTGTGCTCTACCCAGATCTGTCCTTCTTCTGGGAAATTCATATTCCATACCCTCCGAAAAGCATAGGCCTCCTCTAATCATCCTAACCTGGAGTTCATCTGTAATATATTCATGTAATTTACCCCTAACTGAATTAACCATGTATATCAAAGCATGAAAAGACCTTCTATCATTTGGATACATCCAATTCGAAGACTGATATAGCTCACTTCTATGAGTTCTCTTTGGTACATTCAAAACAAACGTTGCTATTTTATTAAAAATAGCATCTATCTTAACTAACTGGGTTGAGGTTGCCCCCATATAAACAATATCTCCATAATCCAAAAGCAGTATCAGAGCAGTTGTAACTACATACTTCTTTACCCTTTCATTCATACAATTTGTAATTCTGTATAGTGCATCCAAACATCCACTAACTTTCTTAATTATATGTTCTAAGTGGGTAGTCCATCCAAATGATCTATCCAGGTACATTCCTAGGTATCTATAACATTGCACTTGTTCAAGAACAATTTTATCTTTGGTTACTAAATTCAAACCTAACTCAGAATAGGTTACACTATTCTCTTTGGAGAACAGTATAACCTGAGTTTTTTTTTAGTTCAAAACTAGTTTAGACTCACTATAAAATATCTGAAGCTCATCAAACTCGCTTTTCAGAGTAGATTCTATCTGCATTATCGATGTGCCTTCCACATAAATAACGGTATCATCTGCATATAGGTGACATTGTACATCAGAATTAGTTAAAACAAAATCATTCATGTGCAAATTAAATAATATTGGACCCAAAATGGATCCCTGTGGAACTCCAGAAATAATTGCCCTAAGGCCAAATCCCCATCCATTTACTGATACCATTTGTTTCCTTCCAGATAGATAAGCATCAAACCACCTAACTACATTAGTAGAAATACCCAAAGCAGGTAGTCTGGACAGGAGGATGTCATGGCCCAAGGTATCAAATGCCTTAGATAAATCAGCAGAAAAAAAAACACTGACATCCCACTGTCCAGAGCACCTGCAATGTCCCCAGTAACTGTCAGCAAGGCAGAAGTTGTGCCATGCAAAGGTCTAAAACTAGATTGGAATTTATTAATCATCCTTCCTTTTTCCAAATATGTCTAAGTTGTTTAGCTACCATCTTTTCAAACACTTTAGCCACTATTGGTAGTAATGAAATAGGCCTATAATTCTCTAACAAAACTCTAGAGACCTTTTTAAAAATGGGAATTATTCTAGTCAACTTCCACATTTCAGGAATTTCCCCACATGTGAATGACATGTTAAAAATGCTGGCCAAGGGATACGAAATAACCAGAGCTGCATATTTCAAAAGAATTTTGGGAATCTCACCTAAACCCCCTGCTTTCCTAAAGTTTATTCCGAGTAATGCATTTTGTACATCTAATGATGATACAGGTTCAAAATCAAACTCCTTACCCTTTTCAAACTCAGCTTCTATATCTTTTTTGAGAACTTTTGGTGAGAAGAAATTAATTACACCTTATGATAAGGCCACTGTGCCCATGGTTGTAAAATAGTTGTTAAAACTATCCACAACCTGTGGGCCTAATGGGATTTTCACCTTCCCAATCTCAATTTTTTCTGGGTAATCTAATTGTTGTTCTCCTTTAACCTTTTTTTAAACTTTCCAAAACTTTCTTGGATTGCCAGTCAAGTTAGTTGTTAATTCCCTATTATGATAATCATGTTTAACTTTCTTAAATTCATAATTATAGTGATTTCATAATTGTTTATACTTCACCCAATCTGTGTAATTTTTTGTGGATTTAGCTACATTCCATGCCCTATTTCGCTGTTTCTTAAATTTAAAAAGGTAAGAATTATACCAAGGAGCATTATTAGACTTTAGTTTCCTAATTTTAGATGGAGCATGCCTATTTCAAATTGTCAAAAAATCATCATGGAACATTACCCAAGCATCATCAACATTGGGGACCAATTCTAACCTTTCCCAATTATATTCTTCCAACTCTAGCATACATTTTATATAATAAAAGTTTTTAAATTATCTATATTGAACTATTTTCTCTGACTTTCTTGGTTTCTTTTGATTTTTTATGCCATATATCATCTGGTGATCCGAAAAAGAATCTGGGAGAACACCACTGGCCACAAACTTGTCTGGATCCATAGAAAACAGTAAGTCCAAAATTGTGGAAGAAGTTGGGTGTTTAGTGTTAACTCTAGTTACATCTGTAATTAACTGGGTCATACCCAAAATGGTACCCATCTGTACAATACTATAATCAATCTCTACCATTCTCCAGTCTACATTAAGATCCCCAATCAGCAGAATCTCATGGCTATTCAGGTATTCCCCAAAAAAGTTCTGCAATGGATTAAACTCTTCAGAACTGGCTTTGGTGGTCAGTACATACCCAGTAATAATAAAGGCTTATTAAAAGGAAAATTAAATAGTAATGGAAGAACTTCAGAACCACACCAATCCTGTTGGCAATTAAATGTTAACACATTTAGGGAGCTAAGCGCATAAATAATAATCCCCCCCTTTGGTCTTTCCTCCATAAATTATTACCATTTATGTGTACCATATTATCCATAATATTGTCATTTAACCATGATTCTGT
This sequence comes from Neoceratodus forsteri, assembly GCA_016271365.2. Taxonomy (NCBI): domain Eukaryota; kingdom Metazoa; phylum Chordata; order Ceratodontiformes; family Ceratodontidae; genus Neoceratodus; species Neoceratodus forsteri. The sequence continues at coordinate 394,336,786 of CM028129.1, forward strand.
AACTATAATCACATCTGGACTTTATTTAATAGTCCATTCCCTCAGATGTTCAATCTTTCTTAACAGATTACAGATGTTAATATGAATCACACACAACCCTTCTTTCTTCAAAATATTAGCAGTTAAATCAGGATTCAAAACATCACAGGAATTGAAATTATTTTCAAAATCCAAATTGGTATAGGGGCCTGGATTAGGATGAACATCCCCATTTACAACTAAACATATCATTAACACCATTTTACAAAATTTATATAACTGCACTTTCATTGTTACTTTCTTAAGGTGTTTAATTGTGGGTTGGTCCAGATAAATTTTATTTTGTTCCCACCCTACCAATAATCCTTTATTTATCATTATCCACTTAGGTTAAATTCCAAATAATCACTCAACAGCCCGGATGAAATTGTATAATTACTTAATTGGCTCACCCCAGCACATGTGCTTGATGTGTCCCCATGCAGCCAGTCGCACCGATAAATTCCCGTACAGTCACTATTACTCAAGATACTTCTAGGAACAAGGGGAAACATACAACCACTCACATAAAGCAAAATCCCCAACTGAAATAGCATCATTTCTAAGGTCAAACACAGGGATTACACTGTGGAGCAAGTTATTTGTAAAATGCTCCTAAATACCAGTATTAAACCACTACACCAAAATTAAAATGCCCCATCCCAACTATAATTTCTAAAACTAAACACTAAGCATGAATCATTACTGTAACAGTCTTTCATAAATAATACCTATACTGTATATAACATAAGCAGCTAAACAGCCTAAAACATTTAAAAACAAGGCACCACCAGTATATTTAAACAAACACTGCTAAATACTACATTGATGTGCCTTGGTTAAAACAGCATTTGCCCTGACTTACTTGTAACTAATCCAACACTTTCTGTGTATGAGTGGCGCTCGCACCACTCCCTATCGCTTGAGCTACACTCACGCTAGCGAGCAGCACATAGATTTAAACAAGAGTGCCCACCCCTTTCCCTGACCTCAGCGGTTGGCTCCCCCAAGTCCCCTGCACACTGAGATGTAAAGGTGACACAGAATATCAGTAACAACAGCAAGAAAATGCACAGTCTCTCACTCTGGGCTCCTTGAAGATGGATTCTGTTGTAGTACAAGTCAGGGACACAGCTCAAGGAATGCAGTTGGAGATTAGTAAATTTCAAAGCAAGCAGTGCCTAGATTTAAACAAGAGTGCCCTCCCCTTTCCATGACCTCAGTGGTCGGCTCTCTCAAGCCCCCTGCACACTGAGATGTAAATGTCACACAGAATATCAGTAACAACAGCAAGAAAATGCACAGTCTCTCACTCTGGGCTCCTTGAAGATGGATTCTGTTGTAGGGCAAGTCAGGGACACAGCCTGGGGAGTGCAGCTGGAGATTCTAAGAAAATGGCATATTATTTCTCTCAGAGAGTTGTTAGACCATGGGATATGTGCCCTTAAAGATTATTGTTAGCAATAATAAGACCACTTTTAAAAACAGACTAGACAGTTACATGAGATCAGGAAAACAACTGAAATATTATATGCAAGCTACGAAGCTTCATGGGAATCATAGCCTTTTGCTTCTATCAGTTCTTAGTATGAATCTTAGTGCTATGAGGGTGGCAGGGGTCTTCTCTCAGCTTATACTTTAATTCTTTTGTTGAACTTAATTATTGGAATGCTGCTGTCGGCAGAGTGGGGGGAGCCCTGGCTGCCATCGGTGGAGCTCTTGACTTGCTGCTGGGAGTTGATCTGTTTCCACTGAAGCATTTTCAAAGTGTGCTGGCATTATTTCTCTCCTCCTGTGTGGCTATCACCTTTGTTTCCTCCTCATATGGATATGATTGATGATTGATTGGCCAAATTCCACAAGTGCAGGGTCTGAAGGCAGGTTAATGAACCTTCCTGCCCTCCCCAGCTTCCAACTGACCTGACGCCGAATTCCACAAGTGCAGGGTCTGAAGGCAGGTTAATGAATCTTCCTGCCCTCCCCAGCTTTTGACTGAGTCAATGCCAAATTCCACAAGTGCAGGGTCTGAAGGCAGGTTAATGAACCTTCCTGCCCTCCCCAGCTTCTGAATGAGCTGACGCCAAATTCCACAAATGCAGGTACGATTTCCCAAGCAAGTTACTCAGCCAAATTTTGAACTTGGTGTGATTCCTGTGTAGCCTGCTCCCAGTTCCCTGTCTGTGCTGCTGCAGCTCTTTGAACATTTTTATCATTTGGCTGTGATTTTAGTTGCCCTTTAAGTTCAGAATTTTGCATTTAGCCCTAGCTTAGCAAATTGTATAATTTTTTTACATTGTTTAGCTGGTCTAAATTTAATTGCTGGTGCAATACAATATTGTTACCTGCTAGCTGACATTTTTTATTAACTTCTTTGTACTCAAACCCCTCCAAGCCTACAGTTCCTCTCTGTCTGCATCTCTCTGTCTCTTTCTGTCCTGCACTCACTCTTCCTTCCTTCCATCCCCAATCCCACATTTCAGCCTAGCCCCCTGCTTGCCCTTATATAAATTATTTGCCAAGTTTAAAATCCCCTCTCTTTCCTTCCAGGGTCTGAAGGCAGGTTAATGAACCTTCCTGCCCTCCCCAGCTTCTGACTGAGCCAATGCCAAATTCCAGAAGTGCAGGTATGATTTCCCAAGCAAGTTACTTGGCCAGATTTTGAACTTGGCATGATTCCTGTGTGGCCTGCTCCCAGCTCCCTGTGTGTACTGCTGCTGCTCTTTGAGCATTTTTTTCACCCAGCCCCCACTCCCTCCTCCCACCTTAATTAAATACTCTAAAACTCACCTCTGGCCTTTTCTAACTGGCCCCAGAAGTCTGGAGGCATGTCTACACTCCAGAAAGCTTAGAGATCCCACCTCCTGCATTTCAAGTCACCCCCTTCTCACTGAAGGCACGCCTAGCCTGTGGTTAGTGTACCCTTGACCCCAAACTTAAACTAATTTCTACATTCTATTAAATATTCTTCTGCCCCTCCTTTTCTGGAAGAACTAGCTCCCTTCCGTTGGTTCTTCTTTCTCTGCTAAAGTCTTTAGACTCAGACTTCAGGATTAGTCAGGATAATCTTGTCTGAACGTCTTGCCCCTTCTTCTCTGAAGAACTCCCTCATCATTGGCTCTTCCCTCCCTGCTTAAAAATCTAGAACCAGGCTTTAGGATTAGGCAGGATAATTTCATCTGAATTTCCCATACTATTCACATACTTTCTAGGAACACCACTCCTCATTGTGAAATGAGGGCTGCACTTTTGCTGTATCTTTTAGTTGGTAACCTGCACTGCTCACAAACTCTTTGCCCTGAGTCACCCAAGTTGGGAGCTGTTGCACCAACATGCAAGCCATTTGCCAATTTCTACGCTCTGTTGTCCCTGGACCCCTATTTAATGCCCCAGTGGCATGCAAGGACAGCGCAATCCTTGCCCCCCAGGCTCAATGCCAACTATGTATTCCCCCATCTTCTCAGTTCCTCACAACTCTATCAAGCCAGGGTTATGATCCATGAAACACTGTGCTCATTCAGAGTACAATGCAGACACACTGAAACACAAACTGGTCCTTCCATAAATTAGAATGTGCCAGGTCCTTTAGACTGCTGCTAAAAGCACTTATTAGGATCCTAGTGTTGCTGTTGCTTTGTTCAGGAACAGTCAAGCTAAATCCAGGCCCCCAACTACCAATGCAAGTCCCCTATGACCTAGGACACCTTAAAGGGCTGCGTATTCTTCATTTGAATGTGTGTAGTCTATTGAAAAAATTGGATGCCATCCAAACCTGGATCTCGCATACTAAACTGGATGTCCTGGTAATTACGGAATCCTGGCTCAAACCCTCTACTCTAGACACTGAGGTGAACATTCCCTCCTATAACGTCTTTTGTATGGACAGGCCGACAAGAGGGGGTGGAGTCATCATCTATATGCTGGATAGGTACACCATCTCTGTTACCGACTCCACTGCTGTTGCAAAGGAATGTGAAAGCTTAACCATTAAGGTCCAACTTGCTTCCTCCTCATTGTATATCATGGGATGTTATATACTCCCTTCTGCAGGCCTTCACCTGCTGAGCCATCTTACCAACTTCTTAAGTAACACGCAGGCTGAGGTCATTATCCTGGGAGACCTCAATTTGGATTGGTTTTCTGATACCTCCACATCACTTAAAAACCTGTGTGATACCTTTGGGCTGGCCCAGCTTATCTCTGAAGCAACATGACCAAACAAAACAAACCCCAGTAAAAGCTTCCTGGTGGACATTATACCAGCAAATAAACCACACCTAATCACTCAGTCTGGCATACTCTTCTCAGATGTCAGCGACCATTGTCTCATTGCTTGCGTAAGGTCTGCACCTAAACCCCCTTCTTCATCTAGGTACACCTTTAAAAGATGCTTGCGTGGTCTTGACATCAATGCCTTCCTTTCGGACCTCCAGGAGTCCCTGCTCTGGCAGAAATTTTACCTGGCAGGACGGTCAGTTGAAGATGCATATCAGTCTTTTGAAGCCATTATGTTATATGCGCTTGACACATATTCCCCCTAGTCAAAACCAGACCAAGAAACGTTCCTTTCCTTGGTTTACATCAGAAGTGAGAACGGCCCTACATAGCAGGGACAAACTATGGAAAAAGGCTTGGAAAACAAAGCTCCCTGAAGATAGGGCTGCCTTTAGCACTGCCAGGAACTATTACACGAAACTAATCAGAACCAAAAAGGCATCTTTCTACCGAACATCACTGGATTCTTCCACTAAATGTCCTGCAAAATTCTGGAGAACACTTAAGGATATCAAAGGTCATGCTCCTGCTGGTTCTCTTCCCTTAATAATCTTGAAATATGATACATCTATCACTGACAAAGCTGGGATCCTTGATCTATTGAATGACCATTTTGCCATCGCAGGACTGGCCTTTGACTCTTCGCTGGCCAGTCACATTCGCACCCAATCCCTAGCACAGGTAGCATCTAACTTTACCATACCCCTTCCACCTCCACTTTCTCCTTTCACCTTGTCTCCCTCAAGGAGGTAGAAGATCTGCTGCTGCATCTGGACACCAGGAAAAGTGCTGGTGCTGACCTTATTGAGCCGTACTTCTTAAAGATCAGTTACCGTGTATTGGCTGAACCAATCAAGCACCTTTTCACCTTATCTCTTTCACTGGGTGTACTTCCTACGGTTTGGAAGACAGCTCAAGTGATACCCTTTTTCAAATCTGGTGACCCAACCGATCCCAATAAATACAGGCCTATCTCGTTACTCCCTATCCTCTCCAAATTGCTTGAAAAACTAGTAAACTTGCTACTTAGAGATTACTTAGACTGTACTAACCTGCTCAACCCAGCTCAATCTGGCTTTAGGCCCCACCATTGTACAATCACTGTTCTTGCAAAGGTAATGAACGACTGGCAGAAAGACCTTGATGATATAAACTATCTGTGTGTGCAGTCTTCCTTGACCTAAGTAAGGCCTTCGACACTGTTAATCACGACCTACTTCTGACTACCCTTTGCACTACTGGTATGGACAAGGCATCTCTGAACTGCTTCTCCTCCTACCCTTCCAGGCGCACTCAGCAGGTAAAAACTGTGGGTGACTGCTCCCCTCTGAAACCTATCAATCGAGGTGTACCTCAGGGTTCAATCCTGGGTCCCTTGCTTTTCGCACTTTACGTCAACAACATCGACCTTGGGATCATATCTTCAGACATTTATCTTTTTACAGACGATAGTGTTCTATATACGTTCTAGACCTACTCTTGAGCAGGCATGCACAGATTTGCAGAATGATTTTAATATCCTGCAGCACAACTTACTCAAACAAAAATTGCTATTAAATGCCAAAAAAAACTAAGGCTATGCTTCTGACCCAGAATATCTGTGCTTTTATGTCACACATGGCGGGCATTGTGCAACCTATTACCATGTTACTTGGAGAAGCTCTCGACTATGTTGATAAATTCAAATACCTTGGGATGTGGATTTACTGCCACCTGTCCATCACGGATCATGTAGAGGAACTCGCAAAAAATCTGAAACAGAGGCTCAGCTTATCCTATAGAATCAAACATCTTCTTACCCATGAGGCCAAGAGGAGGTTGATTCAAGCTACTTTTCTATCACTATTGGATTATGCTGACTTCATCTACAGTCATGTTCAAGGGACAGGCTTAGCCAAGTTTGACGTTCTGTACCACAGGGCCTTATGCTTAATTTCTGGGGCAGCTTCTTCTACTCACCACTGTGACCTGTACCCGGCAGTGGGTCATCTCTCACATTCAGGAGATAAAGGAACATTGCCCTTTGGACATACAGAGTAACTGCCAAGATGCTGCCACAGTATATCTCTGACTGCTTGCCCCTATGTGTTTTGGGTATGTAACTATGCCCTGAGAAGTCATTCTCATATCTCCTTAGTGATACCCAAGGTAAAAACCCGCTATGACAGATTGTCCTTTAGCTTTGCCCTATCCCAGTTATGGAACAAGCTTCAAAAAACTCTAAAATTAGCTAACCCCATAAAAGTCCCAGAATTTAAAAATCATCGTGCAAGAACTTTCTCCGAGCATTGCAAGTGTTATTCTTGATGTGCCCTGCCTGATTCTGACCTCCTGTTATCAACCTTTACTGCCTCATTGCTCTCTTTATAGCCATCCTTTCCTGTCTTCTACTTCCTGCCTTTCCTAGGTTTTCCTCTACCTTTACTGCTCTTCAATCTGCCATGGTATAGAAACATCATGGTCATTACAGACATTACATGTGTGAATATTATATATCCTGCTTGATTATCCTTCTTATGATGTAGCTTTGTATACATTACTATTTGTTAAATTTGTGCTGCTCTATAATAGTAGTAGCTATGTTGCATCTGTATATGTATTATTTATCTGTTGGCATTTCTGTATGATTGACCAGGCCCACCTTGGAAATGAGCTTGCTCAATGGTGTTCCACCTGGTAAAATAAAGATTGATTGGTTTATTGATTGGTTCCTTTCTTAGTCTATCTGTACTAGTTTAGTTACTCCTTACTCTTGTTTTTATTTATTGCGGGTGCTACTGTGTATTGAAATTGGAATCCTAAAATGTTTAAGTGGTGCCTGATGCTTTTGTTGTACCTACATTTTTCAATAAAAAAGCACAGTTGGCATTTGGCACCACAGACGGAATTGGTAACAGACAGTCCCCTCACTCCACTGGCAATCACTTTCCTGGTTCTGTCTTGGGAAGGAGAGGGGCACACAAGCAACATTTATATTTGTTGCAGGTTCCAGGGAAGGCCATGGCACTGGGGCACCAGAAACTGATAGTCCAAACACATAAGCTGTCCCCAAATGGAAATAGAGTCAAACGGTAGGTTTTATTCTGACACAAAGTGCCCAATTTTAAAATGAGGTTAGAGCAATGCAGTGGACTTACATCAGGAGGCAGTATAGTGCAGTGGTTTAAGGCTCTGAGCTGCAAACCTGGAGACCTGAGTTTGAATCCCACAGCCCCCACTTGCATACTGTGTGAGCCTGAGCAAGTCAATTAAATTTCTTGTGCTCCCAGGTCGCACCTGTAAACAAGCTTTAGCTTAGTGTGTCTCTCCTGGTTTTAAAAAAAAAGGAAGTTTGGTCAAACATTGGGGAATTTGTGATTTTACGCTAAAGTCAATCACAAATCCCTGACACAAGTCCATGGTGTTGAACACTGCAAAGTTAGACCAGCTTCCCCCCCATCTAACTTTATGACCATGGGGGAACAGGGCTTGCACCAAACCTTTGACATAAGTTGCCATAAAGGGAGAAAATTGTTGCAACTGCACCAGCCCTTGTAAAATCAGGCTGTGTTGCATCAGAGAGCTTTGGCGCAGCTGCACCAAGCACTTTGGTTAATGTAGTGATTGATGCAAGCCCTGTGTCAACCTTCTAAAACCAGGCCCAAAGAATCTGGACAGAAAACACAGTGTTTGCCCACTGGGGCTGTAGGTACAGAACTAGAGGTACATATAGTCCATCTTTTCTGCAGTAGTAATTTGCCACACTTACGCGTACGAAACCCACACCCCTTTTCTGTAGGGGCACAAACTACTTTCTCCCATCCATCCATCTTCTGGGCTATGGACTAGTGCTGTGCAGAATACAGAATTCTGCTAGCAAAATTAGCTTGGAATGATAATTACACCAGTCGAATTTCCTCTGGAAATTTGCTGGTTCTTCTGTGGTACTGTATTTTGCCTGCTGCGATTCGTGGAATAATATTCTGCAGAACAGTATTTTTTTTTTCCATGGAAAACCATTCTGAAGCCATTTCCTCTGAAAATATTGAAATCTGTGGAATAATAGTCGTGGAACAGCATTTTTTCAGCAGAAAGTCATTCTGCAATCATTTCCGCAGAAAATATTGAGATCTGCGGAATAAAATTCTGTGAAAATGTTGCAGGAAAACTCATTCCACATTTTTCTGTTGTGGAATTCTGCCATTCTGTTTCTGATGAAATTCAGCAGAATTTCAGTGGAATTTCAAAAATTCCACAAAATGTTGTTGCACCGCAATTCGAAAATTCCACACAGCACTACTATGGACACTAGACAAAATCAGGATTTACCTTCCCGGAGCAAACACTTTGAGCTTCCCCTAGATCCAAGGTTTCCACAGGATCTTCCCACTGGACATGGCTTGTCTTCCAACTGTGAGAAGCAGTACAATGAATAACCTGGGCATCACATTTTACTCCTCCCTTGTCAGACAGAATCTTTACTTTAGTCCATTTCAGCACAAAGGGGAGGCATCTTTTCCCATATCAGATCCATACTGAGGAGAACTGTTTGTGACTGAAACAGTCCTCCATCAGTGTCTGAAGTACCCATTTAAAATCACTACAGTCATTTCCTTTGAGCTCAAATGCTGACCGTTATCCCAAAACTGGGCAGCACTTTATCTTAGAGTCTCTTAGGTAGGGACGGACCCCATGATTACTCACAGTTGCAGAACATCAACTCTGCGAAGGAGTCTTCACCCTCACAAGGGCATGGAACCATAGCTGGCCATCACAGCTGCTCAAAGATACTCACATTTACTGACTTTGAGGCTGGCCAGTCAGGGTGGAAGGGGAGACCTCCACTAGCCAGCCCAACACTCATCCTCTGCCAGCAGAGGGGGAACCCCCCAGTCTCTACATTCAGGCAGAAAACTCTCCCTAGCAGCATTCCATTCAGACATTCCAATGTGACCATGCTGCTGCAAGAGTTCTATCCCCTTGGGGCCTCTGTCAGGCTGACTGACAGAAGTTGCCATGGGAACAACAAAGCAGGTTTTTGAACTTGGGCTGCCCAGGAAATCTACCCAGTAGTGTTACTCAGATAGTATCCTAGAAATTATGATACCAACAGGTACCTCCCATTCTGCCAGATAGTTGCTGTGGTAGGATAGTAGTGCTACCTGACCATGAATCCTACCCTATAGGATCCAGTGCATAGATCCTACAAATGTTGTGGATCCTAGCAACAGATCCAGCATGGATCCTAACTATCTGACCTAGAATCCTTGGATCTGACCTAGAATCCCTGGATCCTAACTAGGAACCATTGCTATCTGACCCCAGATTCTAACTATCTGACCTAGGATCCCTGGATTCTAGCTAGGATCCTGGATCCTAACTAGGATACATGAATTCTAACTAGGATCCATTGCTATCTGACCCTGGATCCTACATCTGTCTTTGCTAGGATTTCTAGTGGGATCCTAGGTAGGATACCAGCACTATCTGACAGCTAGTGGTAGGATACACAAAAGTACTATCTGAACAACACTACTACCTAGCAACCTAATCTACCAGGTTCTTAGTAACACTGGGGAACCTGGGGGTTACACTGTGTTTGTTTAACATGGTGAAGCAGAGAAGATGGGGGGGTGACTTGGTGAAAGGGGGGAACACATTTTATAGTCCAACAACATGCATAGTACCCAATCTGTAATTATTAACAAATAAACATTAACAATAATAAACTGTTCTTCTGAGATAGGGGTAGCATATGTAAGGGATGAATACTCCTCTAACTATCAGCACCTGCAGTAAACAATAACTACGGTGCAGCAAATAAGCATTTACATTTCCTATTTAAGCCTCTCCTTGTCCCCTCACCCTCCAAAATCCCCTTCTGGTTGAGACAGTTTTAACCAGCTTTTGATATTCATATTGATGATGAGAACCATTAACAGTTTGCGGTACCTTCAGGTCGAGCCTGCCAAGACACTATCGGATTCCATGGCTGGAGATGATCCTCCATTCTCATGGTCTTGGTTCAGTGCAGGGTCAAAGTTAGTGGCAACTTTAACTGTAGCAGCCACTTCAGCCCAAGCCATTACCTTCTGAGAAGGATTTCATGAACTGACACTTCAGTGATTGTAGGAAGGGTGTTGGTAGTAGCCACCTGTTTTGAGGGTAACTGGTTGACTTGTTTAGCTGTGACTAGGGTTGAGATCTTATTCACTGGCCAAAGGTGCATACCTGTTGGAGGTACAGAAAGATAAAAAGCAGCCTTCATCTGCAGTGAATTCTTCTACGCTCCTGCTTCTGCTTATGGAACGTAGGCACAGGTTACTTTTTTTCCTTGGTCCGAAGGAGTTTATTAATGCTTTTAGATTTTGATCTTTGAGTGAGGGACCAGGGCTCTTCAGGTTGACCCTCTGCAGTAGAGTGTACAGTGTTCCAGTCCCTGGGCTGGGTGGTGTCCCTGCTTGAGAGGTCCTCTCAGGGATTGTGGCTTACCTGGTGCTGCAGGCAAGGGTGGTTCGGGTCCCTTGTGGTTAGTGTTCATCAAGATAATCAATGGCAGCCTCTGGAGAGTGAAAAGATTTCTGTACCCCATTGGATCTAACCTGTAGCATAGCGAGATACCTGATAGCAAAGGGGATGCAAAGTTGGTGTAGTTTATGCCACACCACCGTGTAAGCTGTCTGACAGTTCATGAGATCTGTTGAAAAGTCCTGAAAGACCATTACATGGTGGCCTTACCACTCTAAGGGCCCCAATTCATATGCCCTGTGCAATATGTCCTCCCTTATTTGATAGTGGAGGAATTTGGCAATGATTGGAAGGGGGTTTTCTTCCAGTCTGGGCATGGGAGCGAGAGAGCGCTGGGCCCTCTCTATTTCAAAGCGCAGATACCCTGATAGTTGCAGGAGAACAAGGAGGATGTAGTACAAGAAGCCGATGGTGCCCCTTACCTCTGCTTTTTCAGGGAGACCAACAAACCATAACTTGTTGCATCTCCACCTATTTTCTTGATTGTCCAGCTTTTTCTAGGGTATCTGTATTGTTTTTGCCTGGTCCTGGAGCTTGGTATGGAGTTCTTCAACCACTGTCTCTGTGCTACTGCCTATTCTTTTGGTAGCAGTGACCCGAGTATCATAGAAACATAGAATCTGATGGCAGATAAGGACTGCCTGGCCCACCTACTCTGCCCATTTCCCTACCTACATAAGCTCCAGATTCTGTATGATCTGCAGCTTACCATCTCTTTCATACCGCTTTGGTTGCCTTCTGTCTATTCCATGAATTCTTGAATTCACTCATTTTTTTTTTATTTTAGTTTTTGGTAACTGGGTAAGGCCCACTAGGCACAAGTGCCTGTTTTTCAGGGGTGACCTGGGAGCACTGGGCGGTTAAGTGACTTGCTCAGAGTCACACAGTATGCAAGTAGAGGCTGTGAGAATCAAACTCAGGTCTGGTCTGCTGGATGTATCAAACTTGTTCACACCTCATTCCTCTAACCTCTATGCTATACTGCCAGCCCTACAATCTCTGCAGGAAGGCTGTTCCATGCATCTGTCACCAGCCCACTCCTGTGGGGCAGGATTTCTCTCTGCATCTCAGCAAATCCCTCCAGTCAGGGATACTATTTCTCCATCTTCTAGCATGCTCACTGTTTCACAACTTAATATTCACCAGAGAAGCACAGGGCATCCTCTCTTTGTGTAAGGGGATACAAATACAGTTTCAAGTCTGTGTTCCTGGGGTAGAACCCTTCCGCCACTACACCACAAACCAGAAAGCCACAGAGTGTATGGGCTTTTGGGGGCTCTATACACCCTATTATGTGTCTTTCCCCAGAAATGCAGAGCTCAGGTCAAACTCCCACAGGCTCCTCTTGAGACCCTTCATATTTCCTCCCCTCCTTTTGTCATGAAGTCCCTAGTGGTACTACATATTTGGTATTGTTTAGCCTTAAAACAAGTCACATAAGCATGGTATCATTTGAGCAACTTTTCCAAAGGCAGCACACACAAACAACATAATAAAAAAAACAGTAAATAACATAAAGACAAATAATTTGTTGATTACAGGATATTGAAAATAAAAAGGAAAGTATACATAAAAACCTTCACTTTAAAACTCAGAGATTAAAGTTATACCTTTAGTCCTTAGAAGTGTGCTAGTTGAAGCCTTGGCTCTCAGTGATCCAGGAGGAATTGGCTCTGCTCAAGACAGGCAGGGTCCCAGATGCAACAATGGCAAATGGCTTCAAGCAATGAGGCAAAAGCTAAAACACTCAGATACCCCTCTGTATCCTAGTTTTAAAGGGTTTCAAAAGGGCAAGTCCAGTGGATAGTGGCTGACCCTGTGACTGGCTAGCATTCTGTTTCTATGGTTCCCCAACCAATCAGAGTTTAGTATTTTATTACAATATCACAGATATGAGGTTCTGAATATAAAAAAGACTCAGAGGTCAGCCAGCTCAAACCAGATTTCTGGGAGAACATTCCAGCCTTCCAGCTGGGCGATAGCTGTAGATAAAGGAAAACTACACCCTCATATCTTCTAAATTTTGTTTCCATGTCAGCAGGCAACTGTTTTCATGTAACTGTTATAGATGTATGCAACTGCTTCAGTCTGTTTTCACAGTTCATACTAGGCTCTGTAACTGTCCTGGGTTGCTCCAGTTGGTGATTCCTGAAATTTCATTGTCCCTAAGAGATGCATTAGCATATGAGAACATGATGCATAATCAACCTTTAAGCTCCCATATATGCCTGTCTGCTTAATTAGTCTTCAAAGAAACCGTCTGCAAGAAGGTGTGAAATACCACATTTACCATTAATGAGCTTTGCAAACTATCTGAGTTGTAATGTAGGGTTTTCCCTTTAAACTCCACTCAGTTTATGTGTTTCCAGAGAGTTTTTGCAGCATATTTGTTCTTTCATCATAGAGATACTGTACATGATATAAATGGTTGATCTGACATCATGTTCTCATATGCCAATGCCTTTTTCATGGACAATGAGATTTCAACAACCATGAAATGGAGACTCCCAGGGCAGTCACAGGGGCCTACCATGAGTACTGAAAACAAACTAAAGCTAACATTAACAGCTACAGGAATGGAGCTGTCTATTGATATGGAAGCAAATAAAATTTAATTGATATGAGGGTGTAGTTTTCCTTTAAACTGCACTCAGTGCAGTCATTTACTTACATGGCAACCCATTCAGTTGGTAACAAGCTTAATTCAGTGTATATCTCTCAAAACAAAGGGGGTCCAGACATCACGACTCCTAGTGAGGTCCTGCCCTTTTACAAGCAAATTGAACTACCTACCTCCCAGCTAGGCTTAATTATTCTTTTGTCTCTTTTTAAATAATTTGATTAACTCTAGTCAGTGGTTAGCAGGAAACTGTTTTCCTGCCCAGTAATAAGAAACTCACTTCATTCTACAGGGCCCATGTACTTATACCCATGATCCTTTGCACTTACACTTGCCATGATGGGCTTCTGTTATGCATTATATACATAAAATTAAATAAAACATGACCAAAACAATAAGATATGACCTTATCTTGCCACAGCATCCACCACCCTTTCTGTGAAAAAATACTTCCTCATATTATCCCTGAGTCTGTCCCCAGTCTCATACTGTGACCCTTTGTTAATGCACCTTTCTTTTTCAGAAATATGTTGCCCTCCTGAACCCTGTTTATCCCCTTGAGGTACTTGAATGTCTCTATCATATCCCCCTTCTCCGTCCTTTCCTCCAGAGTATACATATTAAGGTATTTCAGTCTTTTCTTATATGTTTTCTGGTGCATTCCTTTCACCATTTTCATTGCCCTTCTCTGGACTGCTTCCACTCTATGCCCTTCCGGAGATGTGGTCTCCAGAACTGAACACAGTACTCCAGATGTGGCCTTATCAATTGTCTGCATAGTGGCATGATCACCTCCTGCTTTCTATTGGTAATGCCTTTCCCTATACACCCCAACATTCCTCCGGTCCTCCCCACCACCTTCTCATATTTCTTGGCTACTTTCAGGTTGTCTGTTATAATTACCCTCAGGTCCCTTTCCTGTTTTGCTGTTGTTAGTATCTCCCCTTCCCCATCTTGTATTCCTCTTCAGGATTCCTATGCCCCAAGTGTATGACTTTGACCTTCGTTGTACTGAATTTAAGCTGCCACACTCTTGACCACTCCTCCAAATTGCATAGGTCTCTTCTCATTCTTTCTACCCTGTTTGGAGTGTCCACCCTATTGCAGATCTTGGTGTCATCTGCAAAGAGGCTTACCTTCCCTTCCAGCCCCTCTGCAATGTTGCTAATGATGACATTGGAGAAGGTCACCCCAGTACTGAGCCTTGTGGTACCCCCCCACTCACCCTCCTGCCCTGGAACTGAACTCTGTTAACAATCACCCTCTGTGTTGCTCAGCCAATTTCTGAGCCAATTCACCACCTTGGGACCCACTCCCAGACTGCCCAACTTGTTCACTAGCCTCCTATGTGGGACAGTGTCAAATGCCTTGCTAAAATCTAGGTAGACCATGTCCATGGCCCTTCCCTGATCAACCACCCTGGTTACCCTAGTCAAAGAAATCTATCAGATTTGTTTTACAAGATCTACCTGCTGTGGATCCATGTTGCCTGGGGTCATATGCCCTGCTGGCTTCAAGATATGCTACAATCCTTTCTTTTAGCATCAATTCTATTATTTTCCCCACCTCTGAGGTCAAAGTGACTGGCCTGTAAGTCCCAGCTTCTACCTTGCTCCCACTTTTGTGTAGTGGTACCACATTCACTCTCCTCCAATCTTTTGGTACCACTCCCTCCTCCATTGATTTGTTAAATGGGGCTGTAAATGGTTCCCCAGTACCTCTCTCAGTTCTTTTAATATTTTGGGATGCATCCCATCTAGATCTATTGCCTTGTCCACTTTTAGTTTTGAGAGTTCCTTTAGGACTCGCTCCTCAGTGAATGGACTGGTGTCCAGCTCTCCTCCATGTGTGTTTCTACCATCTAATTTTTGTCCCTCCCCTTCCCCTTTTTTTTGTAAATACTGAACAGAAATATTTGTTCAGAATTTTTGCTTTTTCTGGGTCCCCCTGTGTACACCCCCCCCCCTTATTTAGCCTCACAATCCTTCCATTGGCCTTTTTTCCTTTCCCTAATATACCTGAAAAAGGTTTTGTATTCTTCTTTTACTGATTGTGGTTTTCTTTCTTCAGTTTTTGCCTTTGCGCATCTGACTGCTTTCCCCACTTCCTTCTGTTTTGCCTGATACAGTTCCCTGTCTCTCTACCTCTGTGTTTCTTTGTACTTTCTCAATGCCTGTTTCTTTTCCTTAACCTTCCCTACCACTTCTTTAAAAAAACATAGTGTTGTTTTCCTTCTTTTTGCTTTGTTGACTTGCTTTACACAGAGGCTTTCTGCCTCTGATATGGCTTCTTTAAGTGTCTCCCACTGTTCCTCTGTCCCCCCTCCCTGTACCTTTGCCAAGATTTTCTTGCAGTGTTCCCCATTTTTTCAAAGTCAGCCCTCTTAAAATCCTGGATCTTTACTTTTGTGTGGCTTGATTCTACTACTGTATTCACCTTAAACCACACTGTATGTTAATCGCTGGACCCTACATGGCAGGCCACTGATTGATCTGTTATTCTGTCACCATTGAGGAAAACCAGGTCTAATATTGCTACCTCTGGTGTGGGCTCCTCCACTGGCTGATGCATGGCCCCTGCAGGGCATCCAAGATGTCTCTGCTCCTGGCAGTGGCTGCTGCACAGGTGTTCCAGTTGACATCTGGCATGTTTAGGTCCCCCAGCAGCAACACTGCCTCCTTCCCTGCCATTTCCAGGTCACAGATAGCCTGTGTATTAGTGGCTGCCACTGATTTGACATTGTTGATGCCCAGAAGCATTTGAGCCAACATACTGTCAATACACTTCATGGAAGGAGCTGACGCCATCTTCCGCCATGAGGCAGAATTCTCGTTCAGAGGATTTATATCATATGGGATACCCGAGCTGAGTGAGGCAGCAGAGAAAAAAAGCAGATATGCTCGATGCCTGTTGTTGGAGAAGTACTGGAGTTCAGAAAATCCTCAGATTAGTTAGGATACAGAGTGTCCAAAGTCAGAGTGAAAGGCTTAAGCTGCCATTTTGGCTGGGCCTAAGCCATGCCCCCTGAAGTGTTCTTGTTGATATATATTATTGTCTACATTATCTGTATTTATTTGTTACTGTTGTCTGACTATTTTTATGTCAGGTGTGACTGAAAAAGTGCTGTACCCAGTTCACTTCCTGGTTAAAAATAAAAAATGAAAAAAAAATTTAAGATATTTCTCTTGTAGCATTTGCTTTCTTACCACTCTGCTCACTTCCCTTGACTTAGCAGAGTAGTCCACCCTATCCTCCTCCTTCTGAGTATACTTGTATATGCTGAATGCTGTCCTCTTGTCGCCTACTGTTTTTTTCACCTCCTTGCTGAACCGGCCAGGCTTTTTGGCCTTATCTTTCTTACTTTTGATTTTGGCACACTCACTAGTGACCTCCATCAGTCCCATCTTTATTATAGCCCATATTTGTTCTACATCCATCCCCACTCTGACGCCAGCAAGGTGTTCCTTCAGAACTTCTCCCATCATACCAAAGTCAGCCCTTCAAAAGTCCAAGATCCTCATCGTGGTCATGATCTTCACTTTGCCCATGTGCAGGTGAAACCACACCATGTGGTCGTCACTATCTGCAAACAGAAGATCCACCATCACATCCTGAACATGTGCACAGTTGGACGAGATCAGCTCCTGAATGATTCTCTCCCCAGTGGGCTCCATGACACCCTGAGTCTGGAAACCACTCTGGAATGCATCCAGCAGTACTTGTTCCCTAGTAAAGGAGATAGCAGGGTTTTTCCAGTCCACCTCAGGTAGTTTGAAATCTCCCATTATTACTACTCCCCCCTGGATATATCAATGATTTGACCCCCCAGTACCCTGTCCAATTCCTCATCCTGCGAGGGTGATCTGTAGATTACCCTCATCCTTAGTCTCCTCTCCTCAGTGGATTGTACCTCAACCCACAATGCTCCCAGCTTACCACAATACTCCCATCTTACCCTCCACCTCTTCCTCGCTGGTATAAGTTATCCCCCCATTCATGTACAGAACCACCCCCTTCCCATTCTCCTATTGCACATTTTATACCCAGAAATTGCTAGGTCCAAGTCATAGTTTTGTATTGCCCAAGTCTCTGTCATGGTCACTAGTCTACCTCTCCCTCAGCCAACAATAACTATAGTTCCACCATCTTGTTCCCCAGACTTCTGGCATTCAGAGACACCACCCTCCACTGCAACTCTGGACCCCCTTACTCTTCACCTGCCACCTTCCACCCCCATTTATTTTAGTCCCTTGCTTCCACTGCAGGCCTTAAAGCAGCAGAGTGAGGGGTGGCATGGTACCTTAACTATATGTTTTTGTTTGGTCACACTCCAGGTGCCTCCCCACAAATATTACTAAAATGCATTGTAAATGCAGGGGTTGAGCTTGCCAAACCCTTATGCTGAGTTGAATGCAGGAGAATTGTGGCCTAATAATTGGTGAGCTCCCCAGTAAAAGACCTGTGAGCCTCGTATTGGCCAGAGCACACTACATAAGTAATAAAGCCAGAAAGTGGTTTCTCCGTAAGACAGAGAGAAAGCAGGGGTACCTCAGCTCAGAATGGCAAATAAACTGTGACACTTTTTCCTGACCGATGAAGGTGGTCGCCTTGTGGTGGTCAGGCTTGATCATAATTCAGCTGGATGATGAGACTAAGAACTCCTCCAATAATTTATAACAAGTAGGAACATTGGTGTTATTTGAAAAAAATTGCAGGCTTTAAAGCAGCAGGGTTGGGGGGGCACTGGTACCTTAACTATATGACATTGTCAAGTCCCCCCCCCCATTGGCCTCAAACTGCCCCTAGTATAACACATTCTTATGATTCCTCATATTCTGTATGGGAAAGGAAAAGAATAAATTGTTTAACCAGGAAGGGCACACTAAGCTAAAGTGTGTTTCCAGGTATGACCTGGGAGCACAAGGAAGTTAAGAGACTTGCTCAGGGTCACACAATACACAAGTGGAGGCTGTGGGATTCAAATCCAGGTCTTCAGGTTTGCCAGTGCCCTAAACCACAGTGCTATTCTGTCTCCTATATGTGTGTATGTGTATGTGTATATATATTATAGTGGCACGGTAGTAAGGGTTAAGTACCCCATTTAAGGTTTAATCTGAAATTTGTCAGCTTAATAACTTTGCCACCATATGATGGATTTGCCTGAAATTTGGAAATCTCTGGATCTGCCAAGTTTTGTTACAGTCGTATGTACGGTTGCAGAGCTACAGAGCACCGCAAAATGCACAAATTAAGCATTTTTGCACATTCTTTGCTCGTGCCTACAGGTTGCATGGTCTGTGCAACTAGTCCAAAACCTTCAGGAAACATGCAGCTAGGGTCCCTGTTGTGCCTTTCGAAGATTTCATGACAAAATATTAAATGGTTCAAAAGGTATTCAAAAAACAAGTTTCCCATTATAGTTAAAGGGAAAAGTTAACAAAAAGTTCGACAGTGTCACAAATGCAGTTTTTAGTGTCGCAAATGACCCCTGTACTGTCACAAATCTGCCATATTGTTTTCATTTGGTGGCCACAGAATGCTTGGCATTTAAATGTGATACCCTGTAAGGACACAATTCTTGTTGTGTTCACCTAGTCAAGTTCTGAGGATGCTAGCCATGTCTTTTTTGAGGGGTTAAACACCACAGAAATATGTTTTTTTAATTTTTGTAAACAGTAGTGTCACAAAGTAGTGTCGCACATTTGACAGTTTTGTGATTTGTTTTGTGAAAGTGTCGCAAATCATGGCACTACTTTGAGACACTATGCCCAAATCAATAGGAAATCTTTGTCATCCTGCAGCAAAAGAACGTTTCGTCTTTGGGGCTGAAATTTGGAGGGAAGAAAGCTAAGATCCCACAGATGTGCCTTTTGTTGGTTTGGTGACAAAATATTAGAGGGCTGCAAAGTCACGGCACTCAGAAGTTGATGATTTTTCCCAGAGGCTAACATTATGGTGTCTGCCGTGCCTTTCGCGGCCTGTATCTCAAAAATGCTTTGAGATACAGACTTTTTGTCAGAAAATGATTAGCCCCCTGCTAGGGAGCTAAGTGCAAAACTAGCCAAGAAAGTCATAAATAATATGAGATTTTTATTTTTTCTATGTCGTACGGTTCCTGAGATATAAGCAATTTACTATTCCAAGTGTTCATTTTCTGCTCCGAGGGCCATTATTATGCATGCATTCTTTGTATTCACTGTGCTTCGGAATGCATCTTTTTGGGAAAGAAAGTGTGTGTGTTTGCGTTACTGTTACAGTTATCGTTTCCGCTTGAGCTTCCGTAACTGTTTGCATTACTGTTTCTGTTTACATCACTGTGTGCATTACCCTTTGCGTTTGTGCTTGCGTTTGCATTACTGTTACCATTTGTGTTTCCATTACTGTTTTTGTTTGCATTTCCTTTTGCGTCACTGTGTGCATTACCATTTGCGTTTGCGTACATGCTTCCATTTGCGTTTTCGTTTGTGTTTGTGTTTCCTTTGGCATCATTGTTGGTGTTACCGTAAGCATTTGCGATTCCAATTGCATTACCATGTGTGTTACAATTTGCGTTTGCGTACGTGTTTGCATTTGCATTTCCGTTTGTGTTTCCTTTGGTGTAATTGTTGGTGTTACCATAAGCATTTGCATTTCCAGTTGTGTTACCGTGACCGTGTGTGTTACCATTTGCATTTGCGTACACACTTGTGTTTGCATTTCTGTTTGTGTTAGTGATCCCTTTGGTGTCATTGTTGCTGTTACCATAACCATTTGCATTTCCAGTTGCATTACTGTTACTGTTTGCTTGTTTGCTACCATTTGCATTTGCGTTTCTGTAGTCCTTAGCGTTTGCGTTTTCGGTAGCGTTTCCATTGTCGATTGCGTTACTGTTTCCTTCTGCATTGCCGTTGCCATTACCATTTGCATTTCTGTTTGTGTTACCGTTTCCATTTTCATTACCATTTGTGTTTGCGTTTCCATTGGCGTTAGCGTTTGCATTACTGTTTTCATTAACATTTACATTTCTGCTGCTGTTAGCGTTTTCATTACCATTTGCGTTACCATTTCTGTTTTAATTAATGTTTGCACTTGCATTTCTCTTACCATTTGCATTATCGTTTATGTTTGTGTCACCATGTGTGTTACCATTTGCACTTGTGTTTGCATTACTGTTAGCGTTACTATTTTATTTTACTGCACTGTTTCCATCATCATTTGGGTGAACATTACCATTCACTATTTATAGTGCACATCCTCAAAAAGAAGGGAAATTCATGTTAGGGTTGCCACCCCTTGCACCACACACCCACCCCGTCCCCACCAACAGGCATCAGGATGTGTGTTGGGGTCATCGGTCCTAACTCGCACCCCATTCTCCTATACTGCACTGCCTCAGTTAATTTACACATGGAATAGGATGAGAGTTAGGGCCTTTGACCCCAACGCGCACCCCGATGCCTGTTGGTGGGGATGGGGTGGCAACCCTAACACCAAATTTCCTCACTTTTGTCTCTGTGGAACAACCCTAAATGATGCATTAAATGGATTTTTTTGCCATTAATGCACACACATATATATATATATATATATATATATTATGTAATAATAATAAATGATGGCAAAGTGTTGCATTTGAGGAAATAATACCATTGAGGATATGATGGCAAAGTATTGCATATGGGGAAATAATACCATTGAGGGGTTTAACAAGTCATAAAGCCATGAGCCCGAAGGGAGAGTGGCCTTTATGCGCTTGTTAAATCCAAAGATGGTATTATTTCCTCATATAGGAAACAGAAACATAGAAGTTGATGGCAGATAAGGACCGCAAGGCCCATCCAGTCTGCCCATTTCTTTTTCTACCTTATGAATGTGCCATTAGCCTTTGCTCTGTCTGTGGCCTATGTATACTCATCGGTAATGCTCCCTCATGCCTATCCCATGCCTGTTTGAAGCCCTGTACTGTATTCATATCCATCACTTCCTGAGGTAGGACGTTCCATGCATCCACCACCCTTTCTGTGAAAAAGAACTTCCTCACATCACCCCTTAATCGGCCTCCCTCTAATCTCATGCTGTGTCCTCTTGTCCTGCTATTTTTCTTATATTGAAACATGTTAGACTCTTTCACCTTGTTAATGCCCTTAAGGTGTTTGAGTGTTTTGATTATATCACCTCTCTTCCTCCTTTGCTCTGGGGTATGCATATTGAGCTCAGTTAATCTGTCCTCATATGTTTTCTGATGTAGTCCCTGCACCATTTTGGTTGCCCTTCTCTGGACTGCCTCAATTTAGTTAATGTTCTTGTGAAGGTGTGGCCTCCAGTACTGCACGCAGTACTCAAGATGGGGCCTAACCAGTGTCTTGTAAAAAGGGATTATTACCTCCCTCTTCCGACTTGTGATACCCCTACTAATACACCTCAACATCCTTCTAGCCTTACCTACTGCTTTAGTGACCTGCTTGGATGATTTCAGGTCATCATTGATGATGATGCCCAAGTCTCTTCCTTCCCTTGTGACTGCCAGCAACTCCCCTCCTAGCCTATAGGTGGCTTCATTGTTTCTCTTCCCTATGTGCATGATCTTGCACTTCTTTGCATTAAACCCCAGTTGCCACTCTTCTGACCATTTTGCTAGTTTATCCAGATCTCTTCTCATTCTGCTCACCCCATCAGGATCATCTACTCTGTTGCAAATCTTGGTGTCATCTGCAAACAGACAAACCTTACCCTCCAGTCCATCTGCAATGTCACTGATGAAGATATTGAAGAGGACTGGCCCCAGGACTGATCCCTGAGGTACCCCACTTGTGACTTGCATCTCTTCTGACTGTATACCATTTACCATCACTCTCTGTTTTCTGTCCGTCAACCAGTTTGCCACCCAGTTGACCAACGTCTGACCCACCCTGAGCCTACCCAGCTTATTAATCAATCTTTATGTGGAACAGTATTGAAAGCTTTGCTGAAGTCAAGGTAGGTGACATCAACTGCTCCCCCTTGGTCCACCACTCTGGTTACCCCAGTCAAAGAAATCTATGAGATTAGTTTGCCAGGACCTTCCTTTTGTAAATCCTTGCTGTCTTGGATCCTGTGCTTCTATGGATTCCAGGTGTTGCAATATCCTTTCCCTAAGGAGTGTCTCCATAATCTTGCCCACTACTGAGGTAAAACTGACTGGTCTGTAGTTCCCTGCCTCCTCCCTGCAACCACTCTTGTGAAGCTGGATCACGTGAGCCCTTCTCCAGTCTTCTAGGACCTCTCCTGTGCTCAGAGACTCACTAAACAATTCTGATAATGGCTCTGCTAGTTCTGCCCTTAGCTCCTTTAGTATCCTGGGATGTATGCCATCAGGTGCCATTGCCTTGTCGACCCTGAGCTTATCGAGCTCTTGTAGCGATGACTAGTCCCAATTTTAAGTACTGACCCCCCGGCTTGCTCCTCACAAGCCTAATTGTTCTCTCTCTCTCTCATCCCCCTGTCTTATCAACACTAGACCCATCCATCCCCTTATCCTTCCTTTCTCAACCTCGGATAGGAGCTCACTACCCCAGGGTTGTGACATCCTACCATGCCCCATACTTTATAGCATTCAATCCTGGGGCTCACACATACTCCTTTTCTCCATCCACCTTCTCTACATCCCATTTTACCAACTCCTCTCTGTGCACTGTGCCCTCCTAGCCTTTCTCCCCTACCTCCCTCCCTTCCCCCCTACCTTCGCCTCTACCTGGTATATATTTTTATTTTTTTTCCTCCGTTACTTCCTCCTGCAACCTTAGATAACCTGCTTTATCTTCCTATAGACACTTCCAGATTTTGATGTGTTGGTTGTTGGGTGAGGTCCAGCGTTTCCACTGTGCATTGTATGGGGAGCCAGACCTTTTTCCTTTCCTGGTGATGCAAATGCACTACAAACATGCTGAACTCTTGTTTGATCACTAGCTGAGGGGGGAGAGGTGTTCTTCCCATTCGACGTACAGGGTGCTGTCATGTTTTATTTTATGTAATACATAAGAGTCATAGTTTTTGCTTTAACCTTTGCAGGGCCATGGACTAATATATCAGTCCAAAATTCCTATACTTTCTAATTCTGTTGGCAGTCTAAGGGTTAAGAGAAAGTGTGCTGTTTTTTGTGTAGCTTGTTTAGGTTAGTGTCTGTTCATAGTTCTCTAGCATTCCCTCTAGTGTTTGTTGGTAGTATTGTTCAGTATTGTGTGGCATTTGAAGTTCCGAATAGTCCTTTAAGGTTGCCATAGTGCAGTGGCTTGGTATAAAAGGAGGGCTGGTTCAACAGTTTTTTTCTTTAGCATGATTGAAGATTGCAAGATGGAAGGAAGCATGTGAAATGTTTGGTGAGTTCTTCAGTAAGCCTGTGTTACACAGTTGGGGAACTGGTGTTCAGCATTTGAAATATTTGCTGAGTTTTTCAGTAGGCCTATGTTATGCAGTTAGGGAAATGATGTTCAGCATTTGAAATGTTTGGTGAGTTCTTCAGTGACCTGTGTTACCCATTTAGGGAAATGGTGTTCAGCATTTGAAATGTTTGCAGAGTTTTTTAGTATGCCTGTTTTATGCAGTTAGGGAAATAGTGTTCAACATGTAAATTGTTTGGAAAGTGTTTCAGGAGGCTTTTGTTTTATAACTTGTTTATAATTTGTTTAACTTTGATTTCTATGCAACTGATACACAAAATTGTGACAGCAAGTCATGAAAAAAGATGTTAAACAAAGAAAGCACACATTTGGCCATCACTTTACCAACACTTAATGGCAGAATTCACCTTACAAGGTCTAGATGAGTAACACACATCAACATACATATACGCATCTATGTCCCTGGAGGGCCCTGCACACCCACAGGCAAATAAGGATATGATTACACTATCTGAAAAAGTATGGAGCCTTTTCTGTCTCAAAAATTTCAGACCAAAATTCCAAACCATCTGGGTGCAAGGCAATTATAAAAACAATAGCATCAGGAGTGGCTGCTCTGTTTGGGGATGTTTCTAATGTTCAGGAACCATGCAATAAGAGTATATCAAGGAACTGAAACAACACAAGGTTGGGTATAATTACACAATTAACATGCATTTCAGTTCTACTAAATGGGAGGCAGACACTGTAAAACAGCCAGCAACATCAATACATTTTAGAGAAGGTAAGCAATCAGAAAATGTGGGTATTTTACTAGAAATAGTATGATGCAGAAAGGGTTGACAGTGTCCATTTATTTAAAAAAAGACACATCAGGCTACCAGTCCATGCCCACTAGCTCTCATTGCCCTGGCTAGCTCCCTGTACTCTACCTTAGGCCTCAAGGGTTTTCACAGCTAAACCTGACACACACAAACAATGTTGTAGCAAAACATTTCATAAACATTAAACAGTAAACTTCTTGCTTTCCTTTTTCCATGAACATTTTTTTAGACTATAGTTTTCACAGTAGCATACAGATTCATTGAAAAATTAGCATCCATGATGGAGACATGGGGGTTGTAGGGGTGGGGAGACAAGGAAGGGAGACAAAACAATACAACAGTGGTTGGTAGGATCATATAAAACACCAAATGAATTCTGAAGCTTCCCAGCATACCAAGGAACTGAGCCAGTACCTTTAAATGATTACAGAGAGCACTTTGAAACTAGTAGTTGCCTGTCAATGAAATAATCATGCTTTTTAACAGTGGATCCATATACAGAATTTGAAAAAAAAGCGACTTCCAGTGACATTATGAATATGACTGCATACTAGCCCAAGGTGCTCCTCCAAAGCCACAGAAAAATAGAAAGATTTTAGCTATATTCTGTGGTTTACCTGAAATTTCGACGGTCCCCTTATCAATCTGACATGGTGGGGAAATCGTTGAAACCGAAGAATTCAAAGGCAAATGCATTGATCAGCAAAATGAAGCAGTTGGTACTTGGTGAGGCCTTGGAGGGTCTAACAGCACTGCCGCCACATAGACGCCAGGCCTCCAAACCCACAGTAGAATCGGAGGAAGAACCATCGCATTCAGAGAAAAACACAGCGGACACCCTGCAACAAATCCTGAAAACAGTCACAAAGATAGATACTTCCCTGACTGACCTTAAGAATGATGTGTGAGTCCTGGATCGAAAAGTCTCTGAGAACATGGCAAAGGTGGTAGAACTAACAGAGGTCCAGGACACGAGTGAACTTCGCCTCCTCTACCTATTGCGATGGGACCGGGAAAACCAACAAAGAATGGAAGACCTAGAAAACAGGTCCCAAAGCAACAATTTCAGGATACACGCTGTCCTGGAAGGTCAAGAAGAGGGATATGCAACTATGAAGGATTTTGTGCAACATCTGTTCCGATTGGTGCTTTCGATCCCCTTGGACCTGAACCTGGATATTAATAGGGCCCACCAATCATTGGCCGCCAAACCCACGGACCCTGCAGTGAAACCACGCTCCTTAATCATACGGATGGTGTACTACCAAAGTAAAGACTGGCTTCAGAAAGAAGCGTGGTGACTCAGAAACCTAAAGTACCATGAGGCACCTATATTTTTTGACCAAGACTTCTCGAGTGCACTGCAAGCGGAGAGGCAGAGGGCTAGAGGTATTGTAAGGGAGTTGAAGGATCAAAAAGACATACAAGCCCAAATCCTTTACCCAGCCAGACTGAAAATACATTTAGAATCGGGAATAAGATCTTTCTCTTCCTTGGTTGAAGCAATACCACTCCTAAAGGAGCTAAACATCCCAGTGCCAGATTTAGAGGTGGAAATCCTAGAGAAAAAATTCTGTTCTGAGATGTGGTCCATCCGTGCGAGAGGAACCAACAGAAAAAGAGGTCTGCCTGGAGCCATCTTGCCTGAGGCAGCTCAAGATGTTGGTAAACTGCTGAAGTGAGTGGACCGAAAGGAACACAAAGGCAACATGAACTCTCTGCAAGCCGCTCATAGAGGAGATAAGTCATGAACTCACTTGTGCTAGGACTAGATTTTAGTATCTCTAATTGTTTTGTCTCCCTCCCTCCTCTGGGGTGGACCAGGGGTGGGCTGGGCTGTATCTTCAGATCAAGACTGGCTGGTTTCATGGTGTTTCAGGGTCCTGGTAAGAGGGGTTTAATGTATTGAAGAGGAGGGGGGTTCTTTCTCTTCCTTGCTTGCCTCATACAAATTGGCCCGGCAACTGCAAATCGTAGCTTGGGGGCAAAGACAAGTAATGGAACTGGGAGGGCTAGGCCATTGGATACTGCTTGTGCCGCCTTCCGCCCCCCTTTAGCCGCATGGGATCCCATTTGTACACAGCGATGTAGGTGGTCCGAATTCAGTAACCCTCTCCAGACGCCACAGATGGCAATTCCTGCATGTTGGTCTAGTTTTGCTTTTTCGCTTTTCTCCTCGCAGTCAGAGGAGCAGTGGTTTGTTGGCAGGGCGGGGACTGCTTATGGTTCTACATTGCTAGGCAACCTGAGAGTGGGAGAATGGAAAAAGTAGGGGGAGGTCTTCATTTAAACATCTAGGCCTCAAAATAGACTGGTGGCTGGGGGTGGGAGCGGGGAAGGGCGACGCCAGCGATCAAAAACAGATGGCTGCACCTCGTCATTAAGGTACAGTTTGGGTTTATAGGCATTTCAAGGTAAAAGGTATGTTTTTTATTTCAAATTATTGAGATCGGAAAGGCAGGGGGAAGGAGTCTTTATAAACTCTAAAGAAGGCTAGTGACGATCGGTATGCTGGAGAGATGGACATCAGACTCCACGGTAATTGGGAGGTCTGTGGGTTCCGTGGGGATGACATAGCTTTGACCATAAGGCGCTGATGAGAAGATGGAGGCTAAGGAGGAAAACAGCTATAAATTGCTTAAATGGGAATAGGGGGCTGATTCTGTGGCTAATGGGACTAAGGGATAAGAGGAGATGTAAAGCCTAAATGAGAATTTCTAAAAAACCAAAAAGAGGGGTAACCATTGTCTAAGGTAATACAGGGTGGGGGAGGAGGTATCAAGAGTGCAGCAAGATAAAGTGAGGTCAGTTTCTAGTGGTTAAGTGCACGCACAGTAGGCGTGAACAGTCACAACCTCCGAAAACAACTGGGAGGTGGTTAAGATTAACAGCTAGCCATACAAGGCTAGTACCTCCTTGGAAGTTTGAATAAAGTTATTAGAAGTGTTCTTGAAATAGTTCCCAGGTTATTAGGGAACAAGTTATTATTGGTAAACGGCCACATGTTATTGGCTGACTTGCAGCACTGTTTCTTTATTTTTTACCTTACAATGGTTTACAAAAGTGCAAAGTCATGTGAACTAAAACTCTGTGGAAAAGGAGGTGGGCACCTTGGACTGGTCGGGGAGGGAACTTAGTGGGCACAGTGCTAAGGGTCCAGCAGCACGACGAACTCCATTAAAATGACACAGCTGAACATTATATCTTATAATGTTAAGGGCATTAATTCACCAATTAAATGCACCAGATTGTTGGCGGAGTTAAATCACTTAAAGTGCAACATAGCCTTATTACAAGAGATGCACTTAAGCTCAGTGGATCATGGCAAACTCAGGCGAACATGGGTGGGTCGGGTGGAAGCGGCTTCACATGAAATAGCAAAAAAAATGGGGTGGTGGT
The DNA here is from genome assembly GCA_016271365.2 of Neoceratodus forsteri. NCBI lineage: Eukaryota > Metazoa > Chordata > Ceratodontiformes > Ceratodontidae > Neoceratodus > Neoceratodus forsteri. The sequence goes on from CM028129.1 coordinate 394,364,781, forward strand.
CCTCTTCAGGAGGGACTGTCCATTTCAGATACAGGAAGTGGAGGCAGCTGCATCGGGTAGATTCATTAGAGTAACTGGTAGAATTCAGGACCAACTGGTGCACTTAATAAATGTGTATGCTCCTAATATAGACCCGGATAAGTATTTGGATGAGATACTTCATAAAATAGTGGAGCTTATGGAGAGTCAGATAGCACTAGGGGGGGACTTCAATGCAGTGCTCTGTCCTACCATGGACAGTTCATCTGGTCAGACATCCACGAATAGAATGGCAACCAAAAAATTGAAGCTATTGTTGGGGGGGGGGGGGTTAGTTGATGTGTGGAGATCACTGCATGGATCAGAACAGGACTATACATATTACTCTCCAGCACAGAGGTCGTATTCATGGATTGACATAATATGTATGCTGAAATCAGGCCTTTACCGATGTACCACCTCCACCAAACACCCCATAACGTTGTCTGATCATGCGCCAGTGGGTATCCAGGTATCCTGGAGTAGCATAGGTAGGAAAACAGTATGAAGGCTGAATACCTCCTTGTTAAATGATAAAGTATTTCAGCAACATATATCTCAAACGCTGAAGGACTTAGAATCCAACTCCCCCATGGAAGACACATCACCCCTGATATTGTGGGACATGATGAAGGTGGTGGCTAGGGGACAAATAATAATCTACGCCTCGAACAAAAAGAGATGCAGTAATTAAAAAAAGGCTAGAGTTAATACAGTCAATAGGGGTATGGGAAGAGGAGCAATTAAAGCCAACCCGACAAATTCAAGGGTGCTGGGTGAACTAACCAAGGCCCGAGCGGCTTTGCAGGCTCTTGATAATAAAAAAGCAGAGGGCGCTCTAAGGTTCTCTATTCAAAAATACTATGAAGGGGGGCCAGGGCATCAAAGTTGCTAGTCATGTGGCTTAAAAAGGCCCAAGCAAATAGATGTATACAAAGTATTAGAAATAGGGAACAGCCTAATCTGAGGTGGACATCGCTGCAGGACATTGCTGCGCAATTTCAGCAGTATTATGAGAAATTATATAGTGAAAATAAACAACCGCAAGACGTAATACAGGAAACGGAAGAATTCCTCCAGACATTGACATTCCCAAAACTCCCCATAGAAGATCAACATGCTCTTTCTGCACCCATTACAGAGCAAGAGTTATACTCAGTAATAACTTAGTTGCCAGCAGGTAAATCCCCCGGGCCCTGATGGGTACCCAGTGGAGTTTTACAGGACATTCAAAAAATTGTTAGTGCCCAAGCTGAAATTGGTCATGAATTCAGTCCTAGAGGAGGAGCAGCTTCCACAATCCTGGACAGAAGCTCTAATCTCAGTTATTCCAAAAATGGGGAAACTGGTAGATTCATGTGACTCTTATAGGCCAATATCGTTACTGAACCAGGATTTCAAATTTTTAACTAAAATAATGGCCAATAGACAGCAGCAGTGTATTGAACGCCTAATTCACCCGGACCAAGTGGGTTTCATACCCCACCGTCACCTCTCCGATAACATAAGAAGATTATTAAACATAATAACAGCCCAGGTTAAAACAAATTCGCCCCAGGTAGCGCTTTTTTTAGATGCAGAGAAAGCATTTTATCATATTAATTGGACATATATGGGAGAAATACTAACACATATGGGAATAGGGGGTAATTTCTTAAAATGGACCATGTTAGCTTATCAAAATCCATCTGCCAGGGTCAGAGTGAACGGGACGTTTCAGATACCTTAAAGGTCAGACGTGGTACGAGTCAGGGATGTCCCCTATCCCCCCTGCTATTTGCATTAAGCATAGAACCCTTGGCTCAGGCCATAAGGCAAAACAATAATATAGAGGGGATTGCGGTAAATGGTGTAATGAATAAAGTCTCTATGTACGTGGACGACACCCTAATTTACATAAACAACCTGGGGACCTCTCTTCCCCCACTCTTACAGCTCCTGAATAGATTTGGGAGAATTTCAGGATTTAAGGTGAATGAGGGTAAGTCGGAAATGCTGATGATTGGGGGGGGGGATCCCAGGGTTTGAGCCTTGGCTCTCCCTTCTCCTTGGCCAAGGACAAGGTAAGGTACCTGGGCATACAAATACCAACCAAACTATCAAAGCTATACTCGTCTAACTATGGGACACTTAAACAGCAAGTCTTAGCGGCCATGAACTGCTGGCAAGACATGCTGTTGACCCTTTCTAATAGAGTCGAAACAGGTAAGATGAATATACTGCCCAGATATTTGTTTTTGTTCATGAATCTGCCGATCCCATTCAAACGAGGAGATTGGAAGGAATTGAGACGGAGACTGAGCAAATTCATTTGGGCCAGATGGCGTCCCAGGAAAAGATGGGAGTTAATGTCGGAGGCCAGGTAGAGGGGAGGGTTGGCGGTCCCGCATTTTTATAATTATTACTTGGTAACTCAGACCTTGCCAATACTGCATATGATATCACCGGGCCACAAAGTCAGCTGGTACACGATGGAGAAAAATGCATCCCCGAAGATGCCTCTCAAATATTTGGTATGGATTGCCCTCAGACCTGATATAAGTAGAATTAAAAACAGATGGACCAAACATACACTAGAATTCTGGCTCCAAACATGACAGAAATGGGAGACCTTGATGCCAGTGTGGGCTTATATACCCATGACCTACCTCCCCCACTTCCCTTTAAATAATAAAGACAATAGCTTTTTAAACTGGAAAAGACAAGGGCTAACCCATCTTGCCCAATTCCTGCAGGGAAATGTCCTGAAAAGCTTTACAGATTTGCAACAGCAATTTAGCCTTCCCTGGCAAGATTTTTATAAATATTTACAATGCAGACACTACGTTGAGACGAGAATGGGCCTGGCGGCCATGTCCAGCCTCATAATACCACCCCTAACTGGGACATACCAAAAAGCCCAAACCAGGAATATGAAAGGGTTCATTTCATATATTTATAAGACATTACAGGAGGGTGAGGGCACCTTGCAGGTCCAATACATAGAACAGAAGTGGGAAGAGGAATTAGACATAAAGCTGTCAGAAAAGGAGTGGGGGGGATTTGGCTAGAGGTAAGCAAAATATCTAATTCCCCAACATGGAAGGAACACCGTTGGAAAGTGGTGGGTAGATTTTTTCATAACCCCGATACTTTCACAACATTACACATCACCTCCCTCAGATAGCTGTTGGAGGGGCTGTGAAGCAAGAGGTACAACCACCCATATATTTTGGAGTTGCCCACAACTTACTAATTATTGGAAAGAAATAACTCGAGCTATCACAGAAATTTTCCATTTAGAGGGAAGATTGGGTCCAGAGAATATGGTACTCGGCCTCTCACCATCTGAGATAAGGTTAGGTACCCAAAAGTATTTATTTTACATCCTGATAGCGGCGGCCTCAAGGACCATCACACAGCATTGGCTTAGTGCCCACCCCCCAACATTTTCTCAATGGGTAACTAACGTAAGTTGCATCAAAGATTCTGAGGGAGCCACAGCACATCTGGGATTGCTGACCGACAAGTTTAACTCTAGATGGTTACCTTATTATACTTACACAGAAAAATGTACAGGCACACCGGTGCTAGAGCAATATATACTTCCATGGTGAAGAAGAGAGGAGGGACGGAACCGCCACCACCGCCGCTCCCCATCTTAACAGTGCTGTGTGCTACCAGTTGAAGATGGCACAATTAGAGCAGCTGGGGTGCCAGCACAAGTTGAAAATGGATTTGACTTTGTTATGGAATTAATTTCTAAAAGGCCTTAGTAAATATAATCTAGATGTTGCATGATTATAACCTTGCACAAAATAAGTTATGTAGTTATTTTTATTATTTTTATTGTTTAACTGAAGCGGTATTTACATTGTCTAAAGTGAAGTACAATCTTTGAAGGTCAATAGAATTATAGGGCATAGTACTAGCTTATTCAAGCTGGAACAAAGAGGGACTTAAATGAGGATACACTTCAGATCAAAAAAGACTCTTGCTGAAGGACAATCAAGCAATTGAAAGATAGAACTCTTTCCTGCTAATACAAAGCACAGTTATGAAGAAACTATAAGCAATAAGATATTCCTATTTGATTTATTGTATACTGTGTATGTATTGTCAACCCATTTTTTTAGCTCTTTTATGCAAAAAAAACAAAAACAAAGAGATGTACTGTACATTTTTAACAAAAAACTGAATAAAAAGCATTTTGTAAGTTCAAAAAAAAAGAATTTGAAAAAAAAAGAGGACACTCAGGAAACTGACTGGCATATTCTCAGTAATACACTATGGTGTTCAGGACAATTAAAAAGAAAAATAGGAAAATAGAAAATCCCACTCACTGATTAAAATCATGGAAGAATATTAACCTTACTTATTTAAGTACAGTATTAGGGTATTATTAGAATAGGCAATAATACATAATGCAGTCAGGTTTTACTTCACTCGCAAATTATCTGCAAAGTCACCAAATTCGCCTCCGTGGATCAATTCTCAAAGTTGCCCCATTACGTTACAATTCGCCGTTTGTAACTTCGCCTTGCCATTTTTTTTTTTTAAGTGCAAATTGCACTTAAAAAAAAAAAACAAAGCAAGGAGAAGTTACGAATTCCAAATCCACCAACTCCCTGGTGTCTAGTGTCCCCCCCCCACCCCACTGCCGATTGCCAACCCCAACGTAAAAAATATATTTGTAATTCCTGGCGCTCAGTGATCGCCCACCCCCAATGATTGCCGCCAAAGTGTAAAAAAAATATTTGAAATCCCTGGTGTCTAATGGACCCTAACCCCATCAGGTAATGCCCCCACCTACTCTCCCCCAGACCTCGAGAGGGCAACCAGCACAGCCCTCCACTCTCCACCATGGCTGGCCACCTGACTGACCTGGAATGAATGAGTGCATACCTGCATAGTCTAGGTGGTGGCGTATGCCATGCAAGATGTGTGGCAAGGGCTGCCACATTAATTTACAGGGTGTGAATGGCATGTATTATGGTCAGGATATGTAAACAATGTGCATGTGCTATACATGTCTGGAGAGTGGTGCTTGTGCAGTGCCACTGCCATTGTGGGTTGTAGGACTTTGTCTGTAGGTATGCTGAGGACCATGTGCCCAGTCTCCTGACCAGTGCATATGGACGGGGGGACACCTGCATGTGGGGGGAGGGCTCAGTGTGCTGCTCCTCTGTGGCATCCTTGGTTGTAGTGCTGTGGCTGTCCTGGTGGATGTTACTGTCCTCTTATGTGGTGGCTGTGTCATTCCCTTGTGCCTCCATGCACTGTGTAATGGCAGTGTGCATGTAAGCCATGAATGCACCCTGTGGCAGGTCCACCTGAGTGCTCTCTGTGTCCCAGGGTTGTGTGTCCACATCCTGGTCGGGGTCCGCTGATCAGGGGGACACCTGTGTGTGGGTGTGTGCCAATGCGGGGTGGTGTGTGGGCAGCCATCCATGTGGTGCATCCCCTCTGAGCAGATGGTCCAGAAGCCTCTCATGGAGGTCGGTCAGCCGGTCGATCCCATGCCTCATGTCATGCACCTCACCAGTCACTGCCACCAGAGCCTCTGTATTGAGGTTGTGTGCCTCCAGTCTGTCCAGCTCCAGCTACTGCAGGTTGCTTTACTGTGCTGCCATGATGCCACAGGTGTGCATTGTACAGGTGCAACCCATGGCCTGTGTCGATGGTCCTTCATCACCACTGTCCACAAGGCATGTCAGTGACTTTCTTCCCCTTGCCTTGCCATCCTGGTATGCCCATTCTGTGCCACTGGCTGTGGTGCTGCTGACCACTCTGTCCCCACCACTCTGTGCCTGTCATCCTGGGGTGTGCTAGCTCACCCAGCTGCTGTGACCTCTGTCCACCACCTTTAATGGCTCCTGTGTCCCCTCATCCAGGGCTGCCAGTGTACTGTCCTGGTTGGTCTCTGACTCCTGCTGTGTCCCCATCTCCTTGTTAGTCTGGCTATGGGCGTCCCTTGCTGTTACCCATTGCTGTGGTGCATGTGCACTGGTGACCTACCTGTGCCTTCCTCCTCCTTCTGCCTGGCATCATCGCATCCCACCTGCTGTGCCAATGTGCCCTGACTCTGCGGTGTTGCCCCAGCTGTATTGCATGCATCAGTGCCTGTGTCTGTGGGTTTAAACATAGGAGGCAGTATAGTACAGTGGTTTAAGGGTCTGAGCTGCAAATCTGGAGACCTGGGTTGAATCCCAGAGCCCCCACTTGCATATCCTGTGTGACCCTGAGCAAGTCACTTAACTTCCTTGTGCTTCCAAGTTGCACCTGTAAACAAGCTTTCAGCTTAATGTGTCTCACCTGGCTAAACAACTGGAAAACAAACAAACAAAAAAAGAATGCACTTCTGTTAGTACATGCATGCTGTGACATCCCTAGGGTACACGTGTTCTGCCAGTGGATGCATACCTTTCAGGGCGTCTATGCCTTCCACCTCCCCATGGGTTGTGATGTCTGTGAGGGTGTCTGCAGCTCTCCTCTTCGGTGGTGTCAATTGCTTTTTGTTGCTGGCTGGGTGAGCCACTTCCAATGCCCTGGTGTACCTGTACAACAATGGTGAATTTCTTTTTCACTGATGCATGGAAGTCCCACCAATTGTGCTTTATGGCTAACAGTGTCCTGGCTTGTGGACCAGCAGCATTCATGCCAGCCTGGATGTCCAGTCACAGTCATGCCTTTACCTCTAGTGCAGTGGATAAGAACTGTGCCCCATATGGCTTGGTATATTGCATTCATGTAATGCTGACCATGAACGCCACCTGGCCACCGATGAAGTTTGGTGCATGGGGATGTGCTCTGTCTTGTATCCAGACATGGTCGCAGCACTGTTCACCTGCATGGGCTGCACCTTCAGGCTGCACCAATGGCAGGGTGTGCCCATCTGCACTTCTGTCACTACACGCTATTGTTTCCATGTTCTGCTACTGCATGGTATTCACTTCTGTGCTGCTGCACAAGGTTGTACCAATGCTCTTATATGGTGGAGTCAAGGGGAGAGTCCACATATCCTTTGCTGACTCTGTGTGCAGTGTGGCCTGTTAAGCATCTCCTGTCATCCTGCCTCCTTGGTCCACGTGTCCTGCATGGCCATTTGTGCGTACTGCATACCATGGGTGCATTGTGCCCCTCATAGCTGTGTGCCATGGTTCCAACGATATTTGCGTGCAATTTATGCACTTTTGTGTATAGGCACCATTATAAGCTGGGGCTGTTCTTCTGGTGCCCTCTCGGCTCAGCACTGTTTTAGTGCCAATATACACACCATACACTGCAGAGTACAGTTGCTTACTCCTGCCAACCTGTACTGGACAGTAGTACCCCTTTCCTCACTGGTTCTAGTGTTAACACTTAAAATCCATGAAGACGCTCCTGATGCTTTACTGGGTACCCAGTCATTCAAATGTAGCAGTTTTGATGATGTTGCACATGGTTGGCTGTTAGCAGTGCACTTAAACAAGGCAATCTATCAATCTTTTGTAATTCAAAACCCCAAAATGAAATTGCTTATAAACACCCACAAGAGGTATTTGTAAATTCAAGCCTTATGACCTAGACAATTAAAAATGACTTCTTAAACTATAGTAAGATACAAACGATGCAGGTGCAATGCAAGCCCTGAGTTTACTCACAGTTTCCTAGATCAGGAGATCTCCTTTGATGCACAGGGTGATGATGCATTTTACAGCATGTTGATCTCTGGCTGGTTTCACTCTCTCTTCTTTTGTGAAGGCCTTTGGTGTTGGCTGGTACACTGGCTGTTTCTCCAAGCAGGTCAGGCCTCTCATGGCCTCAGTATTCAGTATCCAGTTTTCCAGACCCTGCTCTTTGGTTATCCATGTTTTCACAGACAAAGAATTCCACCACAACAACCCTGCATCTGTTAATACCAAAGGGCTGCAGCAGGACAGGGGCGGCTACCCCAGCAAGCTAACAGAGTCCTGAAACCACTGCACTCCAATACCAAAAAGTAGCACTGTCCACACAAATACTTTGTGCTTCACAATGCTACTTTATTGTAAATATACTTAGAGTGAATAAGTGCTGCCAAACACCATGGGACTGCAGACCCCAGTGCTTCATCCTTAAAGCTTCATTGGGGCAGAGACTAATGCACATCACTTTTAACAGCCTCCTCATTAATTAATCAATTAAATGTAAAACCTAATACAAATACACTTCTATTGAAAATAACAAGTAATAAAATGCCATAGATCAATACAAACTGTGTTACCATGGAAAAGGGCATGCTGCAAGTAAAATGGTTCAATTTTGAGTCTATAACATAATATCAGATATTTTCACAGTTCACAATGTAAAGATAATATCGCAAATGAACTTGAAACAGAAACATAGAATTTGATGGCAGATAAGGACCGCTTTGCCCTCCCAGTCTGCCCTTTTTTCCCCTGCCTACATTATTACCGCAGATAGAGTAGTACTTGACCTACAGCTCTTTCTCCCTCCCCCCTTCCTTTCCACTATGATTCCCTTGTGCCTATCCTGCATTCATGAACTCTGCCACTGTCTTCACACCCATCACCTCTGCTGGAAGACTGTTTCAGGAATCCACCACTCATTCTGTGAAGAAGTACTTCCTAACATCTCTCCTGAATCTGGCCTTCTCCAGTTTCATATTATGCTCCCTTGTTCTTGAGAACCTTTTCTTCTGACAAATACTTCCCTCCTGTTTCTATTTACCCTGTGAGATATTTAAAGGTCTCTATCATAACCCCCCTCCTGTCTTCCAGGATGTACATATTGAGGTCTTTTAGTCTTTCCTTGTAGGGGCTTTTGATGCAGACCCTGCGCCATTTTAGTTGCCTTCCTTTGGACAGCCTCCACTCTGTTTATGTCCTTCTGGAGATGAGGTCTCCAGAACTACACACAGTACTCTAGGTGGGGTCTTACCAGAGATCTATACAGAGGTAACACCAACTCCCTCACTGCTGGTGATACCCCTCCCAGTGCACTCCAGCATCCCACTAGCTCTCCCAACTGCCTTGTCGCACTACCTGGCCACCTTTAGGTAATCCGATATGATTATTGCCCAGGTCTCTTTCCTGCTTGGTGGTTGTCAATACCATTTCACCCATTTTGTACATGGCTTCTGGGTTTCTGTGCCCTAAGTGCATTATTTTGCACTTTTTCACATTGAAACCCAGCTGCCATATCCTTGACAACCCGTCTAGTTTTCTCAGGTCTCTGCTCATCCTTTCAGTCCCCCTGGGAGTTCAACCCTATTGCAGATTTTGGTGTCATCTGCAAAGAGGCAGACCTTCCTTTCCAGCTACTGTGCAATGTCACTTATAAAGACACCCCACTGGTCACACTTCCTTCCTCTAAGTGAACTCCATTTACCACCACCCTCTATCACCTATCCCATAACCAATTTCTTACCCAGTTTACCACCTTTGGACTCACTCATAAGCTTCCCAGCTTCTTACTAGTCTCCTATGTGGAACAGTGTTGAAAGCCTTACTGAAATCTAAGTAGGCCACATACACTGCTCTACCCCAATCTAATTCTTTTGTCACCCAATCAAAGAAATCTATTAGAATAATTTGACATGATCTCCGCCCTGTGAAATCATGCTGCCTTGAGTCTTGTAACACACTGGATTCAAATTATTCCACAATCCTTTCCTTAAGCAGTGATTCCATTCATTTTACCACCACTGATGTCAGGCTGACTGGCCTATAATTGCCAGCCTCCTCCCTGCTACCACTTTTGTATAGTGGGACTATATTCACCCTCCTTGAGTCCTCTGGCACTACTCCTGTTTCCAGTGAGCTGTTAAACAGGACTTTCAGAGGTGCAGCTAGCATATCTATGAGCTCCCTCAGTATCCTTGGATGCACTCCACCTGGTCCCATTGCTTTGTCTAACTTTAGATTAGAGAGTCCCTTCAGGATTCTCTCCTCCAAAAAAGGACTAGTGTCTGTCTCCCTCCCTCCAAAGCTTCTGTTACTTTTTTGTGGCCCCTTCCCTTCTTCCTCTGTGAACACTGACCAAAAGTATTTGTTCAGGGTGTCTGCTGTTTCCTGATCCCCCTCTGTACAGTCCCCATTTCCCTTTTTAACCTTACAATCCTACCCCTGGTGTTCCTCTTTTCATTTACATACCTAAAAAAATGTCTTGTCCCCTTTTGCTACCTTCTGAGTGATTCTCTCTTCAGTTTGTGCCTGTGTGCTCCTTACTACTTTCCCTGCTTTCCTCTGTTTCCCCTGATACACCTCCCTGTCATCCTACATCTGCATCTCCTTATATCTTCTGAATTCTATCCTTTCTGCCTTTACCTTTTTAGACACCACTTTCGAGAACCATAGCGGTCTCTTCTTCCTCCTGCTTTTGCTCGCTTGTTTGATGCAGAGGTTTGTTGCCTTTACTATGCTCCCTTTTAGCAAAGCCCACTGTTCCTCTATCACTCACCGGCCATGTTCCACTGCCAGGACATCGCTGAGGCATTCACCCATCTTTATAAAATCTGACCTTCTGAAGTCCAGGACCCTTGCCCTTTTGTGGCTCAACTCCACAGCCATCCTTATACCAAACCACACCATACAGTGATCACTGATCCTCAGGTGGCATCCCACCTTGACATCCACAATGCTGTTCCTGTTAGTGAGTACCAGGTCCAGTATTGCCCTCTCAAAAATGGGTTCACTGACTAGTTGCCTGATTAACATCCTCTGCAGACAGTCCAGGATGTCCCTGCTTCTAGCTGAAGCCACTGATGGGAGGCTCCAGTCTACATCCAGCAGGTTGAAGTCCCCCACCAGTAGCACCTCCCTCTTTTCTGCCATGGTTCCACCAAGCATCATCAACAACCAAGTTGCTTGAAATGCGGCACAGTGACACCAACAAAGTCCACAGGCAACATTTTGCTTGTCAGACATTGAGTGTTGCACTCTAAGTCAGAGTTTGTCTGAAGGGGGTGAAATATTGCCAAAATATGCAAAATTTCACCATCGGGTCCATTACAGCAACAGTCTCGAAGTTGTTGCTGTAATGGATTTTGATGTTGAAATTTTTATATTTCGACTGTATACATTCTGCCATCTTTCCAGTGGCTTCCATTGGTACCTTATCTAATTCCTCCCACTGTGCTAGAGGTCTGTAGATCACTCCAGTGTGAATGGTGGCTTCATTCAATTCAATTTAATTCAGCTTTATTTATAAAGCGTTATTCACACTGATCATAGCACTTAAACAGTAAAAACAGAATACATATCTTACTAAAAACATGCAATTAATCCAGCAATCCTACAGCAAAAATCAATAGTCTGGAAAAGCCAGGTTGTACAGGTGTGCTTTTAGAGCAATTTTAAAGCACTCCACGGTCAGGCACTCATGTACTCAGTGAGGTACAGTGTTCCACAGGGTAGGGGCCACAAATGCAAAGGCCCAGGCCCCATATGTCTTCAACCAAACCCTGGGAACCTCTAGCAATCCCTCATCACTGGAATGGAGTGGTAAGCAGGGGCAGGGACACAAGAGCTCTTGCAGGTAACTCAGCCCCTGTCCATGTAGGGCCTTGAAGGTCAACAAACTGACCTTAAAGGTGATCCGCCACTGACCTGGCATCCAGTACAGACCACAGAGCACAGGTGTGGCATGATCCAACTGAGGTAGCCCCATCAACAGCCTGGCTGCCACGTTCTGCACCAGTAGCAAGTGGTGGATATCAACCCCAGGTAACCCTTGGTACAGGGAGTTACAGTAATCAAGGCAGGAGGTCAAAAAGGCATGGACCAGAGAAGAAAGGTCACTAGGCAGAGCAAGGTGCTTAATCTGGGTGATATTCCTCAGATGGTAAAAACAGGACTTGACAACGGCCGATGCCTGAGAACAAAGTGTCAGCCCATCATCAAGAATAACGTACAGATTCCACACCTGTTCAGTGGTCAGCAGCTGGCTACCACCAAGCCAAAGCCCAGAGGCAGAGGCAGAGCCAGCCACCAGCCCCTCTACCTGATGACCCAGATCCACCACCAGAATCTTGGTCTTGTCCAGATTCAACCTCAACCAGTTGGCATTCATCCATTCTTGGTTCTCGGCGAGGCAGCTGTTAAACACCAAGACTGCACTATCCTGTTCAAGCACAAAGGACAGGTAGAGATGAGTATCATCTGCATAGCAGTGAAAACCCAACCCATACCACCTTACAATGTCTCCCAATGGCAGCATGTACACCACGACAACATGGGCAATAGCACAGAGCCTTGGGGAACTCCACACTGCAGAGACAATGGGTCAGAGGAAAAAATCCCAGACACCACCCTCTGAGATCTGCCATCTACAGGGTGACACACAGTACCTCTGCCCCTCCCCCCCCATCTGTATCTCTGTTGCTTTTATGCTTCCTCATATAAAGCACCACACACCATCCTTTCCTTCCCACCCGGTCCTTCCTGAACAGAATACAGCCTGGTATTGCCATGTCCCAGTCATGGGTTTCAGTGTACAATGAGTCAGTAATGGCCATGATAACCTGTAGGTCCAGAATCTTATTTCCTAGACTTCCAGAATTCACATCTAATATCACAGTTATTTAAATTCTGCAGTCAGCCAATAGCTTTAAACCATCCTGCTCCCTGGTGATCTGCAGAAATCTATTGCGGCTTGTCTAAGTATAATATAACAGAACACTTAGAAATCTGGAGCTGTAAGAAGGACCTGTAAATGAAAAAAATCACAATAGAAAGGTGCAACAATATATTTGCAAATTTCATTTCTGAATTAATATTTAGTAGGACTATATTGCACACTTTCTCCAGTACAGACAGAGGACCATAAGAATTAGAGGGTGGGGGAGTTGAAAATTCAGTTTTCTGGAAGGCAGAAGGCACTGAGAGTTGGATGGTACAGGAGGATGGGGGGGATGCAGTTAAAGAACAATTAGAGGAGATATACTTAATGACAGTGGTAAAATACTGAGTGATTAGGTTAAAAATGGAAATGGAAGAATAGTAAACAAGGGAAGGACCAGTATTTACAAAATAGTCTTAACATTGACTGTATGTTATTACAAATCCACTAAGAAGGGTTTTAAATCCCAGTGCTCATTTAATCCATTATATGTCCAAAAGCTCTCCCTTCTGAGAAGCTGAACCTCTTGCCTCCCCCCACTAGGTGTTCTTACATACTCTAATCCTTTAAATATGAGCAAACTTGAATCTTCTTTATGTTTTTCTACAAAATGTTTCCCCACAGGTGTATCAAGCTTCTTATGTATAATAATATGTCCCCCGGAGCCACTCGTTGTGAGATAAGAGTGGTTTCACACGCATTCTGATCGAGAGAGAACAGCAAAGCGAAGCTGAGCTGTTCTGGCTTGAACAGAATGCAGAAGTGAAACCACTCTTACTTGCAAAAATTTGTGATGAGGGAGGTATTAAAATATAGTAGATCAAAGAAGGCTGTATGTAATTAAAGAAAAAAAATTGTCCCAGAATGTGTCCAATTCCAGGACATCTGCACATGAGATGCTCTTCACAGAATAAGAGTATCTCTCACACAGGGTAAAGGAGCTCTCTGATTGGTCAGGAGTGCTCCCTTGAGATATAATTTACAACTGATCCCACATGGTCATGGGTTCTTTCCTTTAGCGTTCTAACAGTCCTACCCAGATAACAAAGTCCACAGGGACTCCAGAGCACATAAACAACGTAATTAGTTGTGCATGATATGAAGTCTTTGATAGCAATCTCCCAAGGCACTTCACTACTTCTAAAATGTTGCCCTGCACACCATGTTGGCAGATATTATTACATTTACACTGGAAAAATCACTTTGGTAGTTGTAGAAGCCAACATGTTCTACTACCACCACTGTTAGAAAACTGGTTATGTACCAGTTCATCTTTTAAGCTCGGAGCTTTCATGGAAGTAACTCTTAGTGTCCTACCCACTACTCTCCCCATTGTTTCTTCACTGTGCAGTATATGCCAGTTTCAGCAGACAATATTACCAATCTGCCCTGTAATATTGTTGAATTCAGTGGAGAATGTGATAGAACCTCAGTTGTTAGTTTTCTCCCCTATGTTTCATCTAGGTTTCAAATTGGGTTCACCATCCATATGCCTCACCTCATTAAAGGAGATAGGAAATGAGTTTTACATAGTTAACTGCTTTTCCATCTTCATTTCCCATGGCAGTTATGCATTCTGATATGTTTTGATGATTTTTTGATAAATAAAACATCTAGCTTTGGGGTACCCTAAGATTTACATAGTGTTCCACTCTCCTCACCAGCTACTGCTCTTTCCTTTCATATTTCTAAGGCATTCTATGACATCAATAACTCCCGTTGCATGTTATTCATCTGAATGACCTGAAATGGTGTTAGTGATGTCATAGAATGTCCAGACAGTATGAAAACAGAGAGCAGCAACTGCTGAGGAGAAAGGGATTCAGAGTAGTTAAAAAGGCAACAAAATTTGATTATTAATTTAACAAACAAGGTCAAAAACATATCAGAATACTAGGAAGAAAAATAAAAGAATAACTGGAGCATGTCTAGAGATGTAAAAACTGTTTCCTATCACCTTTAAGAGCACTCTCCAACAAAGTCTCCTCATTCCCCCTTTCCAAATGTAATTTCAGTTCACTGATTGCTCATCATAATCATCTAATTCAGAATAGTGCCTCCTAATATGGAGAAACTGACTGAAAGGAAGTGATTTTGTCAAAGCCATAGGATGTAAACTATCAAATCTTAAAGAGCAACTGACACCTTCAGGAAAACAATATTTGGCCACAGTTCAGCATGTATTTCACATTAGTTCTGTATTCCTCCTCCTCATTATTTATTACTGATTTAATCTGCATAAAAACAGGATCTTTGGGCCTGAAGATGTCATCTATTCCCATTGTTTTCTCCTTACCTGAAGTCATAATGTGCTGCTTATGACATCACAGTTACTTCCATGGCAACAGATTGTTATGTCACAAAAGAGGATTATGACATGAAATAGGGAGTAAGCTAACTAATAATAATAGTAATCTTTATTTATATTGCGCCTTTCAAATACCAAGGCGCATTCCAAAAAGATTGAGTACAAAGAAAGTAAACAAACAATAATATAAAAACTGTTAAAAACAAATGCAAAACATCAGTCAGAGACACCGTAGGCCCTATTCCAGAAAAAGGATTTAAGAGCTTGTTTAAAGCTCCCCACAGTCGTACACTCCCTTATCTGACATGGTAGAGAATTCCAAAGGGTTGGTGCCACAAACATAAAAGGCCGGGCCCCAGCTGATTTAAATGTGACCCTAGGAATCTCTAGCAACCCCTCGTCGGCTGAGCGGAGTGACCTCATAGGGAGGTAAGGAGTCAGGAGATCTTTCAGGTAGTCAGGGCCCAGATCATGTAGGGCTTTAAAAGTCAGTAATCCAACTCTGAAGGTGATCCACCACTGAACTGGTAGCCAGTGCAGACCCTGTAGCACCGGAGTAATATGAGATGTTCTAGGAGTACCTGTTAGTACTCGAGCTACGGAATAAGAGGCAGATAAACTCTGAGTTATAAAGATCATATATTTTTGTAAATTTCCTCAGTAATAAATAATGTGCAGGAGAAATCTATAGAAAATATATGAACCCAATTGTAGAAATGACATGGAAAGTGCAACTCTCACTGGGATTTAAACCCACGACCTCAGTAATCCATGCTTTAGCTCTTAACCAACTGAGCTATGAGAGTTCAACCAATTAAGGCCCCTGAGTTTTTCCATGTGAATCACACATACATTCCTTTCTGTTGTTGCAATGAGCAACCAGGATATATACATATATATATATATATATACATATATATACTGTATATATATTATGGTAGCACGGTAGTGCTACCATAGTTAGGGTTGAGGAGCCATTTCTATGTTAAACCCAAAATTTTGCACCTTAATAACTTTGCAACTGTTTAACAGATTTGCCTGAAATTTGGAATACACAATCAAGATCCATACACCTTGGGATCTGCCAAGTTTTGTACCAGTTGGATACACGGCTGTGGAGTTAGTAAGCATGATCTGCGCGCATGCGTTTACGCTTTCTCTGGAATTCTACGGTCGCTCCTACAGGTCGCACGGTTTGTGCAACCAGCCCGAAATCTTCAGGAAACGTGTGGCCGGGGTCCCCGATGTGCCTTTCGAAGATTTTGTGAAAAAATATTAAACAGTTCAAAAGTTATTCAAAAAACAATTTCCCATTATAAGTCAATGGGAAAAGTTAACCAAAAAGTTCAACAGTGTTGCAAATGCATTTTTACTTTCGCAAATGGCCCTCTTACTTTTGCAAATCCACCATCTTGTTTTCAGTTAGTGATCAGAAAAATGTTTGCCATTTAAATTTGGGACCCTCTAGCAACCTAATTCTTTTTGTATTCACCTAGTCGGAGGCTGAGGATGCTAGCCATGTCTTTATTTTGGGGGTAAAACACCCCAGAAATATGTTTTTCAAATTTCTGGAAAAAGTACTTTTACAAAGTACTTTCGTGCTCACGAAAGTGTTGCAAATTTTTGCGAAAGCTTTCACAAATTGCAACAGTGCTTTTCTAGGCTGTGGGGAAATGACAGCAATTTTTTGGCACCCCGCTGCAAAAGAATGGATCGGAGTTTTGGGCTGAAATTTGGAGGGAACGGAGCTGACATCTCACAGATGTGCCTTTCAGTGTTGTGTTGAAAAAATATTACACGGCCGCAAAGTTACGTCACTCCAAAGTTGATGGTTTTTTCCTATAGTATAACATTACGGCAGCCGACTCATTATAGGAATCCTTTGGCACCCTGCTGCAAAATAACGGTTTGGTCTTTTTTCCTGAAATTTGGAGGGAAGACAGCCAACAGCCCACAGATGTGCCGTTCAGTAGTTTGGTGAAAAAATATTACAGGGAGGCAAAGTTATGACACTCCAAACTTCTCTTTTTTTCCCACAGGATAACATTACGACGTTCGCCCGCCTTTCAGGGCCCTTATCTCGGAAACGGTGCGAGATACGGACTTTTTCTCCGAAAAACACTTAGTACAAAACTAGCCAGGAAAGTCATAAATCATAAGACTTTTAAATTTTTTTTCTACATCGTACGGTTCCTGAGATATACGCTATTTAGTATTCCAACTCCTCATTTTCTGCTCCGAGACACATTATTATGCATACATTCTTTATACTCACTGTCTTTCTCTATGCAGCTTATGAGGAAAACCAGCCTGTGCGCTTACATTACTGTTACTGTTGCCCTTTCCGTTTGTGGTTCCATACCCATTTCACTTACCGTTGATGTCTATGCCACCATGTGCGTTATCCTTTGAGTTTTCATTTGCGCTTGCATTTCTGTTATTTTTTGCCATTTGTGTCTACAGTACTGTTTCTCTTTCTGTTTCACTTTGCATCACCATGCCTATTGACATTTCCGTTTGCAGGCACCATGTTACTATGTGACAACACATCACATGGCAGACCGTTCCCATCTATGCCACCGTGTGCATTACCCTTTCTGTTCTCATTCATGCTTGTGTTACCATGTGCGCCACTGTTAGCGCTTCTGTTTGCATTGCTGTTCCTGTTACTATGCCACAAGACATCACGTGGTGGGAGCGCAGTGCCGCTGCATTACATTCACTATTTCTCGTTATCATTCTCAAAAAGAAGGGAAATTAGAGGCAAAAAACTCAGTTTAATGCATTAGTTAGGGTTGTTCCACAGAGACAAAAGTGAGAAATTGGTGATAGGGTTGAAAACCCTGGGACCCAACCCACCCCAACTGGCATTAGTGCGCATTGGGGTCGCGGTCCCAACTCTCACCCCATTCTCCTCATACTTCTGCTGCTTTACACATGTGATGGGGTGAGAGTTAGGCTGACAACCCCAATGCACACCCCAATGCCAGTTGGGGGGTGGGCTGGGGGGTCCAAGGGGGGTTTTCAACCCTAACACCTAATTTCCTCACTTTTGTCGCTGTGGAATAACCCTAACTAATTCATTAAACGGAGTTTTTCGCCTCTAATATACTGTATAGATTGATAGATAGATAGATAGATAGATAGATAGATAGATAGATAGATAGATAGAGAATATATGCGGAATGAAAACTGAATTGTACCTGCATATTATGTTTTTCAAAGTTTTTTTTGAAGCATCAGCAGCTCTTTAATACACTGTTAGTTGATGTTTCCTTTCTGTAACCTTAGTGACAATTCAACCTTTCTCAACATTACCAACCAGTTTCAAATCTTAAAAGTTGACTGTCCTAGGATCTAAGCTAGCTGTAAATCACTAATTTAGATCATTAGTATTTAACCACTTGACAAATTCCTTTGCTTTCTAGTCTGTACCTTCCCAAATACAGACACAATCGTCAATAAACCTATACCAACATTTTAGATTTCTGAGAAAGGGGTTTGAGTTTTTATTGTATAACGTAAAAACATAGAAATTGATGGCAGATAAGGACCTCTAGGCCCACCCCGTCTTCCCTACCTGCTGCAAAAACTACAGACCCTACTTGATCTCTGGCTTTGTTCTCTTTCCTATCACTATGGCTCCCCTATGCTTATCCCATGCATTTCTGAATTTCCCTACCAAGTTAGCCCCCACCACCTCTGCTGGGAGGCTATTCCATGCATCCACCACCCTTTCCATAAAGAAATATTTCCTCACATTACCACTTAGTCTACCCCTTCCAGCCTCATTTCATGTCCCCTTGTTCTAGAACATCTTTTTCTGAAAGATGTTACTCTCCTGTACCTTATTTATGCCCTTGAGATATCTGAAGGTTTCTATCATATCCCCCTCTCTCTCTCCTCTCCTCCATGGTATACATATTTAGTTAGTTCCTCCCGTCTCTCCTCATATGACTTTTGGTGCAGACTCTGCACCATTTTTGTTGCCCTTCTCTGAACTGCTTCTTCTCTGTCTATGTCCTTACAGAGATGCAGCCTCCAGAACTGGACACAGTACTCCAGATGGGGTCTTACCAATGATTTGTACAGTGGCATCACCACTTCATTTCTTCTGCTGATGATACCCCTCCTTTTGCACCCCAGTACCCCACTGGCTCTCCCCACAGCTTTGGCACATTGTTTGGCCACCTTTAGGTCATCTGATATGATTACCCCAAGATCCCTTTCCTGTTTGGTGGCTGTTAGTATATTTCCTCCCCCATCATGGAAGCCTACCCTGGGTTCCTGTGCCCAAATGCATGATTTTGCACATCTTTGCAGTGAATCTTAACTGCCACACTCTTGACCATTCCTCTAGTTTACCTAGGTCCTACTTACTTTTTTCCACCTCTCCTGGAATGTCTACCCTGTTGCACATCTTAGTGCCACCTGCAAAGAGGCATACGTTTCCTTCCAGCCCCTTTGCAATGTCACTTATGAAGACATTAAATAGGAATGGCCCCAGAACTGATCCATGTTGCATTCCACTGGTCACCATCCTTTCCTCAGATTAAGCTCAGATTTACCACCACCCTCTGTGTTCTATCCCTCAACTCATTTCTAACCCAGTTTACCACCTTGGAACCCATTTCCAGGCTGCCTAGCTTGTATACAAGCCTCTTATGTGGAATAGTGTTGAAGACCTTGCTGAAGTCCAGGTAGACCACATCCACCACTCCACTTCACCCACTTCCCTGGCCACCCAGTCAAAGAAATATATCAGATTTGTTTGACATGACCTTCCTGCTATGAATCCATGCTGCCATGGATCCTGTGCCCCACTGTGTTCAATATATTCCACAGTCCTTTCTTTTAGCAGTGATTCCATTATTTTCCCACCACTGAGGTTAGGCTGACTGGCCTATAGTTTCCAGTGTCCTCCCTGCTCCCTCTTCTGTATAGAGGGACTACATCTGCTCTCCTCAAGTCCTCTGGAGCCACTTCTATTTCCAGCAATTCATTGAACAGGGCTGCCAGTGGTGCTGCCAGCACCTCCCTAAGCTCCTTTAATATTCAAGGATGCATCCCATCTGGTACCATTGCCAGTCCACTTTCAGTTTTGTGAGTTCCTTTAGAACTCTCTCCTCTGTAAATGGACTGGTGTCCACCTCCCTCCCCTTATTGCTCCTGTCACTTAGCTGTGGTGCCTCACCTTCCACTCTTCTGTGAATACTGATCAAAAATATTTGTTCAGGATTGTTGCTTTTATTTATTTATTTGAGTTTTGGTAACTGGGTAATTCCACTGAGACAATTACAGACCCTTTTCCAGGGACTACCCAGAAGTGAAAAATGTATACTGCAGAGTGCATTAACATTGCAATGACATTTACAATGGAGAGATTAGTTATACAGCATTCAAAGATCCATAGTATTAAGGTACATACAGATACAACTGATGGTATATATAATAACAAACAGATAGACTATACAGTATTGCGGTGAATACAAGGCTCACACAAGGGAGTCAGCTACAGAATAGATTTATTAGTTAATGATAGTATATACAGGAGACCAGAGCAAACCAAATAG
This sequence comes from Neoceratodus forsteri, assembly GCA_016271365.2. Classification (NCBI taxonomy): domain Eukaryota; kingdom Metazoa; phylum Chordata; order Ceratodontiformes; family Ceratodontidae; genus Neoceratodus; species Neoceratodus forsteri. The sequence goes on from CM028129.1 coordinate 394,385,262, forward strand.
TAGCTAAGTTTAAAGGTGAGGCAAGGAAGGGAACAAGGGGTGAGGGGTAGGGCAAGGATGAGAAGAAAAGTAGAGTGGATAGCGATCATGATCTAGTATCACCAGAAGCAGAAGCATGTTTCAGAGGCAGAGAGAAAAGAAAGCAAATTGGACTGGAATGTAGGGAGGGTTGTGCATGACAGGATGGATGGGGGGAGGGATTTCCAGTCACACACAGCTGCGAAGTTGAAGGATTTATGTGCCACAACTTGCTGTAGTTTAGGCGTTATGAGTATGAGGAGTGAAGCAGATCTCAGGGCACATTGAGGTTTTCTTAGGTGAATAGACTCACTGAGGCAAGGGGAAGTACACTTGTGAACCTGCTTGTGCATAAAACTCAGGGTGGCATACCTTAGTTTAGACTCATAAGATAACCAACCCAGAGTAGAGAAGACATCACAGTGGTGGTGATGGGCATTGACTCCCAGGGCAAATCTACCCACCCTATGGTAAGCCTGCTTGAGGATAACTAATGTAGTAGTGTTAGTTGTGAGCAGAAGTGGAACACCATAAGTTAGGAGTAGGAGAAGGGAGGTGGATGCAATCTTATGACAAGAGGCTGAGGAGAGGAAGGGGTGAATATGATAGAGTAGCCCTAATTTTTGGTTCAGTATTTTGACTAGGATGGAAGTATGAGCATTGAGAGATAGGTAGGTATCTAGCGTGACACCCAGGTATTTACAGGTATAGACAGATTCAAGGGCATCAGCACTGAGGGAAGTAATCCTGAGAGGGGCAGGGTGTGGGTCGAGGAGGGAGAATGGGAAAATAACATACTTTATGTTTTCTTGATATTAAGGACAAGTTGATTGTGTAAGAACCAACCTTCAAGAGCAACAAAGTCAGAGGCTAGCTTGCTGTTGATACATCTGACATCAGAGAAGGAACAGTAGATAACTGCATCATCTGCATAGAGGTGTACAGAAGTCCCTCCACAGTTATTTTTGCAGCTCATTAATAAATAAGGCGAACAGCAGAGGGCCCAGTAAGGAGCCCTGTGGAACACCGTGGGTTATAGGTCTAAGGTCAGAAAGAGAGCCAGCCCACTTGTCTCTTGGAGAGCGGCAGGAGAGATAACTTTGGTCCCAGGCTAAGGTAGTGGTATCAAAGCCAATAGAATGTAGCTGTTGGAGCAGAAGATCATGACTGACCAGGTCAAACACCTTTATAAGGTCGATTTTTCCAAGTCCCCTTCTGCATAATCACCTTCTTCCCACTTAAGCCTTACAATTCCACCCCTTGTCTTTCTCCTTTCACTAACATACCTATAAAAAGTCTTCACCCCGATCTTTACTGCTTGGGCTACTTTTTCCTTCATGTGTGCCTTTGCGCTCCTGACTGCCTTCCCTGTCTCCCTCTGCTTATCTAGATACACTACCCTATCCTCCTCCTTCTGTGTTTCCTTGTACTTCTTGAAAGCCATTTTTTTTCTCTTACCTTCCTGGCCACCTCCTTTCAGAACCATAGAGGTTTTCTTTTTCTCTTGCCTTTATTTGCCTAACGCAAAGTTTTTTTGATTCCACTATGGCTTCTCTTAGATGGGCCCACTGTTCCTCAGCTCCCCCCCCGGGTCCTCCCTCCCTGCTAGAGCTTTCCTGAGACATACCCCCAACTTTGCAAAGTCTGCCCCCCTGAAGTCCAGGACCCTCACTTTCGTGTGGCTTGACCCTGCCACTATACTCATATCGAACCACATTGTGCAGTGATCACTGGATCACAGGTGTCCACTGACCATGACATCTGTAATTCTATTTTCATTGGTAAGTACCAGGTCCAGAATTGCACCCTTATGTGTGGGTTCTAGCACTAGCTGCCTGAGGCATGCCCCCTGCAGGGAGTCCAGTACATCCCTGCTCCTGGCTGAGACTGCAGCTGGTATGCGCCAATCAACATCTGGCAGACTGGCAGACTATAGTCACCTACCAGCAGCACTTCCTTCCTCTTTAGTTGCCATCTTATGGATGGATTCTACTAGAACCTTGTCCAACTCTTCCCCTTGTGCTGAAGGTCTGTTAATCACACCCATGCGAACAGCAGTGCCACTGCCCATCTCCAGGGTGACCCACAGGGCCTCCTCCTCCCCCTGCAATCCCTGTACATCAGTTGCTTTTATACCATCCCTGATGTAAAGAGCTACCCCTCCTCCCTTTTTACCCTCCCTGTCTTTCCTGAATAGAGTATAACCCGGTATAGCTACATCTCAGTCATGGTTACCATTATACCATGTCTCGGTAATGGTGACATTGTCCAGGTCAGTTTCTACCATAAAGGCCACCAGATATGGGTATATTACCTTTTCTTCCCACAGACCCGGGAAGAGATTTGTATAAGATGGGGTGTTTGAGACCCCCATAGCTGTGCGACAAAGCTCTGTTCAGTATCCAATTTTCCAGTCCCCACTCTTTGGTTGTCCATGTTTTTACAGAAAACCAAGGTTGACCATGGGCATCCATTGTCAGCTCTGCTTTATTCATAATATTTATCCATGATATCTCCATCCATGGTTTGTCCATCATTCGTGGACAAGACTGCCCATGGTTGATAAACATGCACAAAAGCCTGGAAAACACACATAATCAAGAAACATAGAAACATAGAAATTGACAGCAGATAAGGACCACTTGGCCCACTTAGTCTGCCCATTTTCCCTACCTACTGTAATACCGTAGCTCCTTCATGATCTCCGGCTTTATCCCCCCTTTCCTACCACTAAGGTTGCCTTATGCCTATTGTATGCATTTTTTAGTTCTGTTACCATTATTGCCCCCATCACCTGCGATGGGAGGCTGCTCCACACACCCATCACTCTCTCAGTGAAGAAGTACTTTCTCATCTTACCCCAGAGTCTGTTCTCCTCCAGCTTCACAGCATGACCCCTTGTTCTTGAACACCTTTTTCTCTGAGAAATACTTCCCTGCTATACCTCTTTTATACTCTTGAGGTATTTGAAAGTCTCTATCATATCCCCCTCTCCCTCCTTTCCTCCAGGGTGTACATATTGAGGCCCTATAGTCTCTCCTCATAGAGCTTTTGGTGCAGACCTTGCACCATTTTAGTTGTCCTTCCTTGGACCACCTCCACTCTGGCTATGTCCTTCCAGAGATGTGGCCTCCAGAACTGAACACAGCACTATAGAGGATGTCTCACCAATATTCTGCACAGCGGTATCACCAACTCTTTCTTTCTGCTGGTGATACCCCTTCCTATGCACCCAACATCCCACTGGCTCTCCCCACTGCCTTGTCACACTGCTTGGCCACTTTTAGGTCATCAGATATGATTAACCCCAGGTCTGTTTCCTCTTTGATGGTCATCAGTACCTTTCCCACTTCATTATGTACTCCACCCCTGGATGTCTGTGTCCAGGTGAATGATTTTGCACTTCTTCCCATTGAATCTTAGTTGCCACACTCTTGACCACTCTTCAAGCTTACTTTTTTTTTCCAGTTGTTTAACCAGGTGAGACACACTAAGCCGGAAGCTTTTTTACAGGTGCAGCCTGGGAGCACAGGAAGTTAAATGACTTGCTCAGGGTCACACAGTACACACAAGTGGGGGCTGTGGGATTCAAACCCAGGTCTCCAGATTTGCAGCTCAGAGCCTTAAACCACTGTGCTATACTGCCTCCCTACTGAGATCCCTCCTCATTTTTTCCATCCCACCTGTAATGGCAACCCTGTTGCAGATCTTTGTGTTACCAACAAAAAAGTCTACCTTCCTTTCTAACCCCTCTGCAATGTAATTTATAAATACATTAAAGAGGACTGGCCCCGTACTGATCCCTGTGGCACCCCACTGGTCACCCTCCTCTCTTTGGAGTGAACTCTGTTTACCACCACCCTCTGCTGCCTAACCCTTAAATAATTTCCTACCCATTTTACCATGTTAGAACCCACTCCCAGGCTGCCTAGCTTGTGTATGAGTCTCCTATGTGGAACAGTGTTGAAGGCCTTGCTGAAATCTTGGTAGGCCACATCTACCGCTCCACCTTGAGCTAAATCCCTGGTCACCCAGTCAAAGAAATCTAGCAGATTTGTTTCACATGACCTCCCCCAAGTGCATCTATGCTGCCTTGGATCCTGCAAGTCACTGGATTAAAGATATTCCACCATCCTTTCCTTCAACAGTGATTTCATTAATTTCCCCACCACCAAGGTCAGGCTGATGGGCCTGTAGTTGCCAGCCTCCTTCCTGCTCTCACTTTTGTGGAGTGTAATAACATCTGCACTCCTCCAATCCTCCAGAACCATTCCCATCTTCAGTGAGTGGTTGAACAATACTGTCAGTGGTGCTGCCAGTACCTCAGTAAGCTCCTTCAGTATCCTTGGATGTATTTCGTCTGGCACCATTGCCTTGTCGACTTTCAGTTTTGGGAGTTCCTTTAGGACTCTTTCCTCTGTAAATGGACTGGTGTCCACCTCCCTACTATGAATGCTCCTGTAGCTTATATGTGATCCCTTTCCTTTCCCTTCTTCTGTGAATACTGAACAGAAATATTTGTTTAGGATATCTACTTTGTTCTGGTCTCCCTCCACACATTCCCCTCCTCTCCTCCCCTCCTTAGTCTTACAATCCCCTTCCTTTGTCTTTCTCCTTTCACTTACATACCTGAAAAATGCCTTGTTCCCTTTCTTAACTGCCTGGGCTTTTTTCTCCACTGTTTGGGCCTTTGCACACCTGACTGCTTTCCCTGCCTCCTTCCCTCACCTGATATCCTTCCCTGTCCCCATCCTCCCACTGAGTATCCTTGTACCAGAAAGACTGATCGGGAAAAATAAATCCATATTCAATTTGGTAAAAGTGAAAAAAGAAGATTATGATAAAATAATATTTAAAATTATGCAGTATGGCTCTGGACACACATCAAAGACAGCCACCGATGGATGAGCACCAACTGCCACACCCTTACAACTGGACACCTCAGTACAACTGCGCAAGTTAATCGGGGGGGGGGGAAGGAGTACTGAACTTGTGCAGTGGCAGAAGTATTCCTAAAAAGGAATTTCTGGGACAGAGTCATTTCACTGAAATACTGCCACTATCTTGGGACCTCTGACCTTGGCTGCCAACCAGTCTGGGAGCTGGGTGAAGAAACAAAGCTGGAGAGACCTCTGTGGTGCTGGAGGACTGATTAATTCAGGCACCCTTTTCTAGGCCAGAACCTCAAAGACTGCCTGGGCTTGAATGACAGCATGTTAAGCCAATTGGAGCTGGACTTCTCAAGCAAAGAAGCAGGGGCTGTGCTGACATTGGTGAGATCTGGTTGAGATTTCAGAGAAACAGTACTACTGTCCAGAGGAGAGTTTGGGAGGCATCACAACAGACTGTGCATCTCTGATAAATGAACCATGAGTAAAATCCTTTTCCTTTTGAGGAGCTAAAGGAGGCATTCATGCGCAGCCCAGAATGGGTGATGACATTAAGAATATAGTGCATAGCTACTGTCTGAACTGCAGTAAGGCTGCTGTGGGGTCTGTTAACAGACACTGCAGTGAGATGTAGAGTTAAGACTGTCCACGCAGAGATTGAAAGCCATGATGTGTGGGTCAGTAAGGGAATATAGTCATCAAGAAGGTAGATAGCTTGCCAAATCTCCAAACAGAGTCGATGAAGTCAGTGCCTGAGGGTGGGTGAAGTGAAAGCAGAAAGGCAGCCCAGCTGATCAAAGGAGACTGTTGTGATTGGAGGTCAAGAGGCCCTACAGAGAGAAAGAGGTGCCACCCAGTGGGGAGCCATAAGTAAAATCAGGACTTGCCCTAGTGTGGGCTGTTAATTTGGGAATTTGCTTTTTGCATTTCACCAACAGACCAGGATCTTACACATATTTCACTGGTGAAATTTTCATTTGCCATTTTTGCAAAAAAAAATGGCCTTTGAGTCATGGCATTTATAACTGAGACAGCTGCGTACATTTAATTTAAAGAGTATAACCACCAGCAAAAATTAGGCAACATCAATGTGCCTGCATTGATCCAACCCTGGGAACAAAGGAACTGTTACAAAGGCAGCAACATATGGTTTTGGGGAAATAGCTGGTACCAGGTGATAGAGGATAGTAGCCTCCAGTACAGGAAGTACCAACATTTTATCTGTATTGTGACTAGCGGTGTGTGGGAGGGCTGAGTGTTGGCCTGTGCCTGCTAACGGCAGCACCAGAACAGTGTTGGATTCGACAGCAGTTGCACAGGGCACTTAAGTAAAGTCCCTGTTTAGGTCATGCTTACACAGTGTGAATAACAGTGGCCACAGAAGTACATAGAAACATATAATTTGTTGGCAGAAAAGGACCGGATGGCTCACCCAGTCTGCCCCCCCCAGGCACACACATACTTTTTATTTACCAATATTCCCTCATGTCTGTCCCATGCATGTTTGACCCCCCCCCAAGTTTTTGCTTCTAGTACCTCACTCTTGTGGTAGCCTCTTCCAGGTCTCCACACCTCTTTCTGTGAAGTAATATTTTCTCACATTCTTCTAAAAATTTCCCCCTTCAAGCTTCATATCATGCCACTTAGTTCCACTACAATTTTTCATTTGAAACAGACTCCCTACCTGTACCCTGTTCCGTGCTCACTCCTGTGAGGTGCTTGTAAGTCTCTATCATGTCACCTCTCTTCCTTGAGGGTATACATATTGAGATTCCTCAGTCTCTCATCATATGGTTTCTCATGCAAACCATGCACCATTTTAGCTGCCCTCCTCTGAACTGCCTCTACCCTGTCAATGTCTTTTCTCAGATGTGAAATCCAAAACTGTACAAAATATTGCAGGTGTGGTCTCACCAATGATCTATACAGTGGTAATATCACCTCCCTCCTTCTGCTTGTGATACTTCTCCCTATGCACCCCAGAAATCCACTTGCCCTGTCCACTGCCTTGTTACACTACCTGTGACTTTGAGGTTATCAGATATTATAACCCTTATATTCCTTTCCTTTTTGGTTACAGACAGTATCCCTCCCCTAATTTCATACTCATCTCTAGGATTTTTATGCCCCAGGTGCATGATTTTAAACGTTTTAGCATTGAACCCCAGCTGCTGTACCCTTGACCATTTCTCAAGTTTTCTAAGGTCTCTTCTCATCCCCCCCCCCCGAATATCCACCCTGTTACAGATCTTGGTGTCATCTACAAAAAGGCATACCTTCCCTTCAAGTGTTTCTGCAATGAAACTTTTGAAGATGTTGAACAGGACTGGCCCCAGTAGTGAACTGGGTGGTACCCTGCTGGTCACTCTCCCCTCATTAGAGTGAGTGCTGTTTACTACCACCCTCTGCCACCTATCCATTAACTTGCATTTTACCCAGTTATTAACTTTCGCTCCCACTCATAGACTAACCAGTTTCTTTAACAGTCTCATATGTGGTACAGTGTCAAAGGCTTTGCTGAAGTACAAATAGACCACATCCACTGCTCTTCCCTGATCTATTTTCCTAGTCACCCTGTCAAAGAAATCTGTCATATTTGTCTGGCATGACCTCCCACTCATGAATCCATACTGTCTTTGGTCTTTCAACACTCTAGATTCAAGATATTCCACAAGCCTTTCTTTTAACAAGTTTATGTTACGACATCTGCTCTCCTTTAGTCACCTGGAACCTCTCCTGCTTTTAGTGATATGTTGAATAAGGCTGCCAGTGGTGCAGCAAGCTCCTCCCTGAATTCTCTTAACATCCATGAATGTATCTTGTCTGTTCCCATGGCCTTTGCCACTTTCAGGTCTGCAGTTCCTTCAAGACTCTTTACTCTGTAAATGGACTTGTATTTACCTCCCCCTTGTGTCTTCTTGCTGCCCTTGTTGGTCCAGCCCCCACTGTGAAGACCAAACAGAAGTATCTGCTCAGGATACTAGCCTTTTCTTGATCACCCTCTGTGCAGTCACCATCTACAGACTTCCTTATCCTTACTATCACTCCCCTTGCCTTCGGGCAGGTATAGCATTCCACATGGTCGAACTGATCAGTATTGAGGCCCCCTTAAATCTTTCTGTGGGTTGAGACACCACACAATTTCTACTTTCTGGATTCAAACACCTTCACTAAAGAGACTGCATATCAATACTGTGTGGAAAGAATTTCTTTTATGGACTTTAGTTTGAATGATTATATGTTTCTTAACATGTTTTCATAGTGCTGTTGATATGGATTGATACTTTTTTTATATATATTTCTTTCTTTTTTGTACTCTTTTGTGTAGTTGTGTGAAATCTAATCTGTGGGGTTTAGCCTGGATTACAATATTTCTGTTAAACAACAACAGACTCAGAGAGCCCAGGAGCCACCACAAATAACTGCCTGCAACCTGGAAGTAGAGGCAGCCTTACCTCTAATGCATCTGGGTGGACACCCATCCTGCATTGGGCCATAGAAATTAAAAAAGAACAGTTTCTCGATATATATTTAGATTGTAGCTGTATTTTTAAAATGTATAATCAATAGACCATGTTAATTATTACACTTTTGATTCAATTTTTCTATTGTTTTTAGTTAAAATTGCTATATAATTCTTCAAGCATGATCTCCATGAATTAGGGTTTTACACACACTGGGCTTGATTCTCAAAACTTAGTACAAGCCATGCCAATGGTGGCTTTCACTGATTTCTGGTGTGCCAGGGACCCTGTGCCTGATTCTCTAACGGGTAGGGTCCCAGCGGCCAAGTACTGCAGTGTGCAGCAACTGTGGCCATGCGCCAAACAGATGCTACATCTGGCTGGTGTGCCGCAAGCTGTGGAAAAGCCCTGCACCATTCTAGTACATCTCTGGAGACTAGTGGTCCCCCCTCTAGCCCTGATCCCCTTTGTTTCATAAGTTTCACAAGTAAATTCAAGCTATGGGACTTGCACCCATAATGCTTGCCAATCCTATTATTTAATGAGTACTACACTAATGTTCTCCCATGCAATACGCTTGTCTAGGTGGCTATGAACCTTGATGTCTTTACTGTCCTCAGCTGTCTTATGGTTACCCTAATTGTTTTATTTTACATCCTTATTATGATCTATGCCTAAAATGTACCCTTATGTAACTATTACTGTGCTACCCAATGTATATCTTGTTTTGCTCCTGTACACCTATATTATGTCTGTGCATTTCTGCATATTGTAACCAGTGTCCTGTGCTCTCCCGGGTAGTGCCTGAAAATAGGCAGGTCTGTTGCCTAGCGCACTTACCCAGTTACCAAAAGCTAATAAATAAATAAATAAAGGCAGTAGTTTTATCTTGACAAAATATATCAAGTCTAGTTTTAAACATGTCAATACTTGTATTTTGTATTAAAAGAAATAATGTCCCTAATGGTCTAGGGAGCCCCCCAGCCACAATCCTTTTGTATTAAAATAAATACTGTCCCAGGTGGTCTAGTGGACCCCAGCTCCGATCCCCTTGTCTTAAAAGAAATAACATCCCTGGTAATCTAGCAGACCCCCTGACCTCAAGCCATTTAGCATTAAAAGAAATAACATCCCTGGTGGTGTAGCAGACCCCCCCTCCCTATCCCTGATATGCCCGTATAATGTAAATATATCTGTCCTTGGTGGTCTAGTGGACCCCCACCCTGGCAGGCAGTGCCCCACCACCCCATTCCCCCATTCCATGCCATAGCAGGCTACCGGCACAGCCCTCCACTTTCCTCCATGGCTGGCTGCTGACTGAGCTGTCAAAGAGCACGTATAGTATACAGTACATGTTCATTGACTGATTAACAGCTGAGCCAAACTGTACAAAATATATGACTATTTAGATAAACATAAATTAATCAGAACTAGTTCTGTACCATCTGTAGTCTGTCATAGTAAAATTATAAGTGATATTGAATTAGCTGAGAAGACAGCAACAAGGTCCTCCTTCACATTTCCTATTGATCCCTTCCACTCTTTCCCCTCACCCCTCTATGGCTTTCCCCCATCCTCCCTCCCTGCTGTTATATCTCCTGAGCTCCCTTGCTTACTTTAAAATGCTTTGTCCCATACCTTCTCACTTCTGACGAGGCCCCTTGGCTGATGCCATCCCTTACCTTGTTGATTATTAGCTATTAGGCTGAGTCTCTTCTCATTTTCCTGTAAATGGGTCATTTCATAAGACCCCACTTCCTCTAATATGACCCCTTGAATTCCAGGTTTTAATCAAATATGCACCATGGCATACATCGTACAATGCCACATGTATTGGAACTTCTCTAGTTATACACTCTTGTAATGTCTTGTATAACTCCTTGTTTTATTTGTTCTCCATCTCATACTTTTCCAATATGTATTGTTCTTCTGATGTGGAACCTATGAAATGATCTTGTTCTCAAAGGTGTTATCCGAAATTTCAATAAATAAATAAATAAAAAGGTTTAAAGAGGACAGTAAAAGATATCTACTTAGCATCTGTTTGCTCAATTCTTATTGTAAGAAATAATATTCATGTGCCCAAATGCTCCATATATAACTGTATTCAAATAAAAGCTGATGAGAAAACTGAATTCTGCATTGGTGTGTTTTCATAGGTAAATAACAGTCTGTACAGTTCTCATCATGGACCCAATAATGTAGAGTATTGATGATTTCATGGTGCATGTGCTGGGCTCTGATCACTAAATCAACAGCACATGCTGCTTAGCATTCTGCACTCAAGCCATGACATAAGCAAAACTCCAAATTTCTGGTTCCATGAAGAGAACAATACAGAATGTTGTCCTTACAAATAAAATATAAAACACAGTTTCTTACATCAATATGTTTATGTACAGTTAAATGTGAATAATGTGGAAGAATGAATTCTATTTATGTTAATAATAACATTACATACAGCTACCAATTCAAAAAAGTTGCCTGTCCCATTCAAATATGTGGCTATGAAATACGTATAGCCATGACACCATGTTTTTAATTCAGTAAGTATGTTATCAACAAATTGTCATCTCCTATATAACATGCAGTTTCTTCACTATTTATTTATTTATCTTTAAACTGGTGACCAGCAGAAGTGTGCTGAGCCAAGGCTTGATGTCAGGCATGACTCTGGGAAGGGGTAACAGGACATAAAAACAGGTACAAACAAGATAAATTAAAATGGCATCTTTTAACAAGCAAACATTACTGTGGTTACAGCAGAAAATATCAACATTGCAATATTTAAAATTCTATGATGGCCACGCATGATGGGGAGGCACTTTAAATAATTAAATACATACATAAATAAACAAGTAAATAAAATACATAAATTACTAACTAAATCAATAAATCAATGCAGACAGTTGAACAGCAGTACAAATAAATAGAAATATTTATATGTGTATGTCAGCAGCCAAAGATAATATTAATTGTAATCAGTTTATCATTTATACATGTATGTCAGCAGCCAAAGATAATTGTAATCAGTTTATCATTATTGGAGTAGTTGTGGCAGGCAGACAAACACAGGCAGACAGATGGAAAGATAGATAGATAGATAGATAGATAGATAGATAGATAGATAGATAGACAGACAGACAGACAGACAGACAGATAGATAGATAGATAAATAGACTGTGTATACAAAAAGTGTTCCTTAAAAAGTACACTGTAAAAATCAAACAGCATAGGAGATTTTGCAATAGTTGTATCAAGGTTAATGTCAGCACTGTTTTGTGTATTTTCTTGACCCAATTCCATATTTCAATGTATAAGGGGCAGAAAGATGAAACATACTGTATATAGTATTACAAACAGAGATGTAAGGGTTCAGTGCAAATGGAAACCTAGCATGGGTTGTATGACACTACCACAATTTGTGCCCAAGAAAAGCAAAGCCTTAGCCTCTGTATAAAGAGTGGCACTGTTATTTGTTTAAACTGAGAAGCTAGAGGGCCTGAGTCAACTGGTGTGTTTTATTTGGGAAGGGGGGGCATAGAAACATGGACACTAAAGTACTGCACTAATGCTTTTTAGGGAATGCAGTGTATCTGCCCCCCCCCAATCTCTTTTTATCAGTCTCATCTAAGAGCCACAGAAATGAAACTGTCACTCAGAGCAGCTCTGGGGCCTGTCAGATGAACATTGAGCCTTTTCATTTTGATGGGTCAGCCTCGAATCCCCCTTGAAAGCAGAATCCGTGCCACTGTGCTTTTTCTTGCTGAATTCTGAATTTTAATGAAACTCCAAATCGCTCAATAAAGGCAGGGGCACAGGGAAGTAATCCAGCCCAGCCTGAGTGAAATTTGTATTTTATTTTTTTTTCAGCCCATTATTCTAATGGCTTAGGTAGATTGCACTGGGCTTGGTTTGCAGGGCAGGCGTTGGTTGAATGAGGTGCCCTTTGTCTCAATGCTATCCTGAGATTAGATGACAGCCCTCCGAAAATGAAAGGGTATGGCTCAAATTTCCTTGGGTAAATATCCATCCGCGTATTGTAATTTGCACCTATGCTGCTCTCATTTTTGATGTGTGATTCAAGTATGTTAGGGAGCAAGGCTCATGCACATTAAAGAAAAAGGATTTTTTATGAAAAGTGATCTATAAATAATACATTTCAACCCTTGACAACCATAAGGATAAAGCTGTTCCACTTTTTTGTAGTTTAAAGGAGAGCATATATTTTCAAAATGACTTGAAGTGTGGATATTAATAAATAAAATCTCTTTTGTTCCCTCTGTATGTGTATGAGTGTGTGTGTGTGTGTGTGTGTGTCTGCAACCTTGCCATCTGAAGCAGCTTTGGGGAACTTTGGCTGGGTCTCCTTACCCAAATAATTTGTGTTTGTGCATCTGATTTCTCATGCTCCCGTTTTTTTTTCATGTGGAGCAGCTTACCTGTCAGTCTGCAACTAATCACATCTCCCCCTTCTGTCATATTCAGAAACAATCTTTTTAACCTCCCCTGTAATTCCAGTTTTTGTTTTCCTTATTTTCATCTACTTGCTTCTTTTACCACTCTATATATTGTATTGTTATTTAATGTAAAAAATTATATTTCATCTATACAGCATTATTGAACTACTGTGGGCAGGATTTTCAAATGTAACTATCTTGGATCAACCTATCCATATTTTAAAGACAGATATCTGTCAGAATGGATAAACCATCTACAGATCTTAAGGTGCTGGAAAACTTCAGACTTGTGTTGAACCTTCCCATTATTGGGAAGGTTACTGAGAATGTGGTGGTGGTGATGCAGCTTGAGGCTCACATTGACTGGCATGACATCTATAAACCATTTCAGTCAGGCTTTCATCCACTTCACAGCAAGGAGACTGCAGATTGCAGCGGGTTGTGATGGGGTCTTTGTTGTCACAGCTAGTTGGGATAGCAGTGGCATTTCTTAGGGGTCTGTTCTGTCCCCCATGTTTTTTGTGGTGTCTATGCTTCCTTTTGTGTGGGTCATTAGGCCGTATGGTGTGAGTTTTCTTTGCTACACAGATGGTACTAAGCTGTACCTATCCTTTGCACCTGATGGAGACAGAGAGGTCTCTGTGCTGCAATAATGTCCACAGGATATTGCATATTCGATGGCCTCCAGCTGGCAGATCCTTTCTCCAACCAAGACGAGGTTGTTATTGATGGATCTAGGTCCTTTTGGACCAGCAACCAGGCGAGATGCATTAGTGTGGCCAGCATTACATGGCACTGTCTGGTGGCTGTGGATAGGGTTAAAAGTCTGGAAATCACTGTGCATTCCAGGCTAACACTTGAACACTATGCATCAGCTGTGGTTCACAGGGGATTTTTCCAACTTCAGACTAGCTCCTGGATTAAACCCTATTTCATGCAAGAGGCCCTGGTGAATTTGATACACATGTTTGTTACTTCGAGGCTCGAGTACTGTAATGTTTTTTTGCCTATAGCTATCAGAGATGTGTGTATACTACCCCAATCTGGTGCAGAATGCTGCAGCAAGTTTGTCTTTGGGTCAGCATACACATATATTACACCAGTGTTGTGCATCTGCACTGGCTACCAGTTAGGCAGTGAAGCACCCTAAAGATTGCTTTCTTAACATACAAATCCCTGCACAATTTGGGTGCTGGCTACCTCCAAACTGATCAGTCTACTCCACCATGAAGATTTTATTGGCCATCCTGAGATCACAGTTTAGGTTATTGGGAGATAGGGCATTTTCAGCAACAGCTCTAGCCATCTAGAACTCTTTGCTGTACCACATGAGGAGTTCTTCCATGGAGGAGGCAATTACAAAGAGGCTGGCAAGGCATCTGTTTAAGTTATCCTATGGTATTGCCAAAGGTTTATAACAGTTTCATCAGTGTTTTATTGTGCTATATGGTTCAGATGTATAACTATTTATTTATTGTGCAATCTTTAACTATTTTTGTATTTTTTTATTGATGTATTTGTTTGTGCTTTGAAAATGTGTAACTGCGAAAGGCACACTGAGCCAAGGCTTATTTTCAGGTGCAACCCGGGGAGTACGAGTAGACAAATACATTCAGTTTAAAAGTCTAGTTAATATTAACAAAGGGTGTTCTGGTAAAATGAATAAACAAAAGTCAAATTAAACAGAAGACAACATGCTGTATACAGTAGAAAGATCAAGCAAAATGAACAATTCCTGACAATATAAATAGTGGGAGATTTATAGACTGTGTGCAGTGAGGTCGTGCTGGCAATAAATAAGATTTACAGTTGTCGTACTGTCACAAAAGATTGGAGAAAGGGTATTTAAGAATTACACAAACCAGGGCAGGTTTTCAGATCAAATGTATAAATTGGGTAAAGGTGCACAGAAGTGACAAACAAGCATAGAGAAGGGAGAGGACACGGGACAGGCAAGCCAAGGCAAGAGAAAGCAAAGAGGAGTTTGAACTGATACTTGAGAGAATGTTAGGAGGAGGGCAGATGAAGTGTTGGGGAGAGATTGTACTGATGGAGGGAAAATGGGAGAAGAAAGTTGATTGCCTAGCAACAAATTTGGAGTAGGGAATGGAGAAGGTGTGGGACTCCCTAGAGTGAATAGCATAGGACGTGGAAGGGACAAGAGAGAGGAAAGAGAAGAAAGAAGAAAGAAGAGACACAAAGTAGTGTTCAGAAAAAAAAGGACAGTGAAAGAGATGGCAGGAGGCAAGGGGTGGAATCAAGAGCAAGAGACACTTTTCTTAAATGAATATTGCCTCTGAGACAGCGCTACCTGGGAGGCAAATGACTTAATCACGCCCTTCGCTGTGTCTCATTGTTAATACCTTCTGAAGGGCAGTAACTGAGGTTGCCCACCTCTTGCTGCTGATTGGTTACACATGCCGCTGCCTTGGAGGCAGACTATTTAATCCTGCCCTCTGCTGTGTCTCAGGTTAATGCCTTATGAAAGACAGCAACTCAGGTTGCCACCTGTTGTTACTGATTGGTTATACGTGCCGCTGCCTCGGGGGCACACCACTTAATCCCGTCTTCCGCTGTGTTTCACTGGTTTGTTTGTTTGTTTTGTTTATTTATACTGATAGGAGCATGGGCCAGAAAAGACCTGTTTTCTGAAGGCAGTAACTGAGGTTGCTGCATGTTGCTGCTAATTAGTTATTCACCTAGTCTCTAAATGGCCCTCCGATATGCTTTTTCTTGCTCTGATTGGGTGGTTCTAGCCTGCCCCTGATTGGCTGACATACAGAAAGCCCCTTTTTTAAAGACACTTTTTTTAAATGAAAGTTGTTGCCAAGACAGATCTGCCTCCAAGGCAGCCTTGCCTTTGAGGCAGCTATGGATAGGGCTACCTCCCAGGCAGGGCTTTAACCGCTATAGCGAAAGACCTGAGCTTCACTGCTGAGCCAGCTTGGCTGTGTAGTGAAAAAGTCTACAGCCTGATAAACAAGAGGTTGAGAGTCTGAATCCACACAAGGTCCCCTCAGTTCTCTTTTGTCAGAATTTCACTTGAATGGTGATACATGGCAGCATGGTGTTAGAATAGAAAGTGTATTTTCTCCTGTCTCTCTCTCCCCTCATCTTTTCTTCCCTCCTGCTCTCTCTCTCCCATTACTCCTGCCTCACCCACCTCACCCTCTCTTCTGTTTCCCTTTTTACCCTTTTCCTCCTGATAAGGCCAGACTCTGGCTGCTCTCATTCCGTACCACAGTTTTAATTTTTTGTCATTGAATTTTTCTTGTTTATTTAATTTTACTGTCATGTTATTGTTCACTGCTTTATTTTTAACTAGGTCTTTGCTTGTTTTTTATTCTCAATCAAACATGATTGCTCATGTTATTTTGTTTCCTTGTAATTTGTACCTCGAAGTGAAACCTTTTTGAAAGAGCCCTGGGCTCAAAGGTATTGTAATTCTGATAAATAAATAAATAAGAAAAGGGACTCAACTGTACCTCAGAGGCAATGTTCATTTAAGAAAAATGTTGCAGATCTGCCTCCAATACAAAACTTTATTGTTGCAATTATTCTTTCTCACAGCTATAGTAAGTCTCTTTTCTTATATGCTTACTATTCTAACACCATGCTGCCATGAATCGCCACTCAAGTGAAATTCTGACAAAAGAGAACTGAGAGACCTTGCGTGGATTCAAACTATCATACTAACATACTAAAATGCCAGCAGAGTAGGCCCTATGGTCTATCAAGTCTGCTCGAGAGTCAGTATCCTGAATGGCACCATAACCTAACTCCTCCCTTGACCCCCCCTTCCCAGACCAGGGTTCCCCCCCTCAGACAAGCATTTCTCTACTACATCCCCTTCTTGTACCTGTCCCAGCCCTTATTTAACCCCTTCACTGTAGACACATCCACCAGTTCCACAGGCAGTGCATTCCATGGTTCTACCACCCTCTCCATGAAGTATCACCTCCTCCTTTCTCCCCTAAGTCTCCTACCCTCCAGTCTCTGACCATGCCCTCTAGTGGCCCCTCCCACCCTCCTCTGAAGGATCCCCTGAAGGCGTACCTTATTCACTTCTTTTAGATACTTGAAGACTTCAATCATATCCTCCCTGTCTCTCCTCTCCTCCAGTGAGAACAGGTTCAGCTCCTCAAGCCTCACCTCATAAGTCATATCCCCCAGATCCAGGATCATTCTGGTTGCCCTCCTCTGATCCCTCTCCAGGAGATTAATATCCTTCCTGAGGTATGGATGCCAAAACTGCACACAGTTCTCAAGGTGCAGTCTGACAAGGCAATTGTACAGAGGCATGATCACCTCTCTACTTCTTGAGGTAATCCCCCTGGCTATGCAGCCCAACATTCTATTTGCCCTGGCTGTGGCCCTCCTACATTGTTCCAAGTTATTCATTCTGGTATTCACTAACACCCCCAAGTCCTTCTCTCCACTTGAAACCTGCAATCTGCCCCCCCCCGGGTGTACACCTGACCTGGGCTTCGTTGCCCTAGGTGAAGCACCTTGCACATGCTGGTGCTGAACCTCAGCTTTCAGGTGCATGGCCATCTCTCCAGAGCATCCAGATCTACCTGCAGGGTGACCCTACCCCTCCTCCCCATTCACCACCCCCAGCTTAGAGTTGTCCTCAAAGAGACTCATTTCACTCCTGATGCCCTCCCTGATATCAGAGATGTAGGCATTAAATAGGAGTGGCCCCAGAACTGATCCCTGAGGGACCCCACTAATGAACCCCCTGGAGGATGAGACTACACCCCCTACCACCACCCGCTAGATAAGATCAGATAGCCAGTTTCTAATCCACCTGACCATCCAAGCCCCCACCCCCATCTTTCCCTAGTTATCCAGCAGACCAGTGTGGGGGACCGAATCAAACACCTTGCTGAAGTCCAGAAAGATGACGTTGACTGGCTTACCCTGGTAGAGTGCAGATGTCACCCATTCATAGAATTCCACAAGATTAGTTTGAAACGATCTGCCTGGGATGAAGCCATGCTGGCAATCATCCAGGAATCCCTGTTCCTCCAAGAACACCCCCAGCCTTTCCTTCAATATGACCTCCATCAATTTGCCCACCACTGATGTCAGGCTGACTGGCCTGTAGTTTCCCAGCTCATCCCTTGATCCTCCTTTGTGGATGGGCACAATATGTGACTCCCTCCAGTCCTTTGGCACCCTCCCTGACAGTACAGATGCATTAAAAAGGGCCACCTGGTATGTGGCCAGTACATCAGCTAATTCCCACAGCACCCTTGGATGGATCCCATCAGGGCCCAGAGGTTTGTCCTTTTTTAGGTACTAGAAGGCCTCCCACACTCTGTTAACAGGGATTTCCATGTCTGTGCTTCCAATCCCCTCTTCCGATCAATTGTCTCCCCTCCCACACGGATCCGCTTCCTCAGCACCCTCTGCAGCACGAGGAACTCCATTTTGTAAGGCCTCCACCCCATCTTCCCTCCGTGTCCCCCTTTCCAGTAGCTCCCCCTCCTCTTTCCTAGTGAAGACCAATGTAAAGTATTCATTGAGTAACTCCACTTGATTCCCTGCCTCCTCTGCCCATCCCCTCCCCATCTTCAACCTACTGAGCTGCCCTTTTACTCTTCTTCTTCTCTCCCCAATATATGTAAAGAACCCTTTTCCCCCTTCCTGATCCGCTGCACCAATCTCTGTTCCATCCTGGCCTTGCCCCCCCCTCACCACCATGGTAACCTGCTTGGAAGTATGAAGATACACATCCTTTTCCACGATCCCATGTAATCACTTGTACCTATGATAAGCTGCTCTCTTCTCCCTTACCGCCTCCTGGACCTTCCTGGTCCACCAGCATGGCTTCCTCAATCTATCACCCTTACTTCTCACCCTTGCATAGGACCTGGTAGCCTCCTGTAACCCTCTCTCAATGATTTCCCACCTACTCTCCACATCCAAGCCCAGAGTTATCCTATTCAAGTGGCCTCCCAGGATATGCCCCATGCCCATGAAGTCTGCCCCTCTAAAGTCAACAATCATGGTCCTAGTGTGGTTGGTCCCTCCTCCCAGGTCCAGGACAAACTAAACTGTGTCATGGTCACTTCCAGCTAGGGGGTTCCCCACCTCGAGTTCCTGAACCAGATCACAGTCAGCCAGGACTACATCCAGGATGTGACCCTTCCTCATCAGGTCAATAACCTGTTGAACTAAGAACACAACCTGGAAAACATCCAACAGCCTTTGCTCCTTGGTAAATGGGGACATCATAGTTCCCCATCCATTACTGGCATGTTTAGGTCCCCTAATATCACCACCCCATCTGCTTCCTGACCACAATGGTCCTTAATATTTGCCAGCAAGCAGGCCTCCGTGTCACCCACTAACATCGGGGGTAGGTAGACCACCCCCAACTTGACAGTCTTACTCCCTTGGGTTTGCAAGGAGACCCATAAGGCCTCCACGCTGCCCACTGCTTCCTCCACTCCACATATCTGGATGCTTTCCCAAACAAACAATGCTACCCCCCACCCACTACCCTATCCTTTCTCAGCACAGTATATCCACTCAGGTTAAGGTCCCAGTCATGCACGAAGGTGGCCCAAGTTTCAGTGACAGTCGCCACATCCACTTCCCCATCTGCCAGCATTGTCTGGAGCTCTGGCATCTTGTTGTCCAAGCTTCTGGCATTTATCAAGACCAGCCTCCAACCCCTGCCCTTACCCCGTCTCCTGGTAGCACCCTCAGAGGTTACATGCATCTGCCCACCTGGTGTCCCCGGAATCCATTTTGTTGCTCCATTATGGGGCCTGCAAGGATCAGCCCCGCATCCCCCCCTTCCCTTCACAAGTTTAAACCCCACCTAGCCTGAATAAACTTTGTCAGTTTCTGCTTCAGCACTTCCCTTCCCACCATCCTGAGGTGAAGCCTATCTCATGCATACAACACCTTGTCCTCCCAGGTTACCCCCCAGTTTCCCACTACCCCATATCCCCTAGCTTCTCCCCATGTCCTGAGACATTCGATAACCTCCTGCATTTTCTGTTTGTTTTCCACACTGGCCCTCGGTACCAGCAGGATCTCCGAGAAGGAGATTGAGCAGTCGTTGGCCTGACAGACCCTGGCAAGTTCACGAGACCTAGCCTGACACTCCAACACATTATTTCCTGCGATATTGTTTTTGCCCAGGTGCACCAAGATATCAAAAGAGCCTCCATAATCCTGTGCCAGTGAATAAAACATATGCTTTGCCTTGTGCACAGTCAAACCGGAGATACTCTTGAACCCAACAGGACTGGTTTCTCCCTTCCCCTGCCCATCCCACTGTATATCTCTAATCATAGAATCCCCAAACAGAACCACCCTAACACCTCTGTTGCCCTTAGGCCCACCCTCTTTGCCAGCCTCCTCACCAACTCCTGCCACTTCCTCATTCCTAGTACTGCCCATAGAAGGGGTAGCTGGTGGCCCCCCCATGCAAATCTCCTGCAGCTCTGTCCCCCTTACCCCAACTCAGTTTCCCAACTGTTCCCTCCACTCCATATACTGCCATGCCCCTAATCCTAACCCTAGCCAACCCTTCTGTTCCAGTCTCTCCAAACCCCCTAGCCCTATCCGCTTCTGTCACCGAGGCCATATCATCATGGCTTATTTGAGTGGCTTCTCCCCTACCTTACCATAAACTGTTTCTCTGCCTGTGCCCACCCTGCCCCATGGCTCCCGAGGTGGTGCTTCCCTCCTCAGCACCTGCTCTATTTCCCTATGCCCCTCAAAGCACGCACCCCTCAGTGCTTCCGTAGTCTCCACTCCTACCCCTTCTCCCTGTGCATTATATTCTATCACATTTTTGGCCCTCAACGGCTTCATTCCCTGCACTTTTGCAGGCCTGTCCCTGCCTCTCTGACTATGGTCACCACGCTGCATCCTCCCTGGGGCCCAGGTTGCACTAGAACCTCCCACTGGTCAACTCCCATGGGTTCATTTCCCTTACTATTCAGTGTGCCTACTCTCACAAGATCAGTCCCAGTGCCTTCTAATTTCCCTACCCCTGTCTCACCCTTTGGAGTTTCTTCACAGTCGCTTTCCCCTAGCACCTCCTCCACCAGTGGGATGAGGGGTGCTAACCTGTTTGCTTGTTCAGCTCTAATGCTGCCCCTTTTGCTGCTGGTAGAGAACTTGTTAGAGGTCTGACTCAGAGTTGCAGGCATCCTCCTTCCTTTACTTGGTCCTACTGTCCTCCACTCCTTCTCATCCCTCACAGCCCCCATGCCTCCGGCCTCCAGATTTCTCATCTCCCCTCTGATTGTGCCATTACCAACTATCCTGTTGCATCCCCTGTCCTCTTCCTGCCCTCCTTCCTCCAAGCCCCTACTCTCTCAGAACATAGGTCCAAATCCTTTGTGCCTCCCCTCTCCTTCCTTGGCTGATAGTGGCCTTGCCCCTTGGCCCCCCTCCTCTAACCTCCCCTCTGCTCAGTTCCCTCCTCAGCCACCCTATTTCCTCCTTCAGCTGTGTAAGGTGTTTACACACCAAGCACCCTCCCATCCTCCAGGCCCAGTTTAGGACCATGGCCACCCCATATCCACTACATCCAACCCGTCTGCCAAAGAGGCCATCCCCATGGTCACCTCTCCAGTGGCAGCACCTATCCATAACCATGCCTGCTAGCACAAATAAGTTGTTGACCATAAAAATATAGGACAAAGCACAAAACCCCACCCTGTCAGGCAGCTCAAAACCCCCACATCAATGCCAAAAGATCCTGGGTTAAAACCTGTTACCTTCCTGCACCTTCATGCAGTGTTAACAAATTTATTTCCCAGCTGCCCATGCAGCTCCCTGTGTTTACATGCACCTTCGTACAGTGTTTACAAACACATTTTTTTCCCCAGCTGCCCATGCAGCTACACCCCTCTAGACAGTCACCCTCCACCCTAGCAGTATCCAGTCCCTCAAAATAGTTCCACCCCTAATCAATCATCAGAGTATGGTCACCATTAAAAATCCCTTTTTAGAAGCACCAGGTCATAGTCACCATTTGTATCTTATGGGTCCAGTGTCTTGATGTAGCTTCCCCTGAAAAGACCAGGGCAGTTTCACAAATCACAGCTCCTCACTGGTATTTTTCCCTTGGTGGTTTAGATTTGGGCAACCTCGCAAAGATACAGAGCCTTACAGTTATTGTCCTCACCAAGCGATCATACAGCTCTCAGTTCCCTGTGGCCAATTAAGCTCCTTACAGTTGTCTCATCAACAGACCCTTTGCTCTCAGCTCTCTGTGGTATCCATAGACCTTTGTGTCCCTTGGCCACTCCCTCCTACTTCTTCATATTTCTGCCACCTTTTATTTTATATAGCTCCTCTCAACTCTGGCATTTAATTGAGGCCAGGGTCAGGGATGGTGGCATGGGACAAAAAAAAACCCTGTAGCTGGCTCACTCCTTGCTGCTCCCTCACCTCGCCACTGAACCCAGTGAGTTACAGCTTCTCACTCAGAATTGCAGTCTCCTGCCAACCCTGTGACCACTGATGCAGCCATCTTACAGCCCAACCTCCTCTGCAGCACACTGATGATCCCTCTAGATGCTGCAGCCCAGCACAACTTTTTAAAGCCTGGCTGCATGGGCCCCTCACTTCCCGATTCATGGAGGCGCCGAACTAGCTGGCAATTGGCTGGCTTTTTAACCTCCTGTAGCTGGCTCACTCCTTGCTGATCCCTCACCTCACCACTGGCCCCAGTGAGTTACAGCTTCTCACTGGCAATTTCGATCTCCTGCCGACTCCTACGACCACCGATGCAGCTGTCTTCCAGCCTGACCTCCTCTGCAGCACACCTACTATCCTTCTCAGTTTATCAGGCTGTAGACCTTTCCACTACACCACCAAACTGCCACAGCAGTAAAGCTCAGTCCTTTAGCTATAGAGGTTAAAGCTCTACCTGGGAGGCAGCCCTATCCATACCTGCCTCAAAGGCAGGCTGCCTCAGAGGCACATCTGCCTTGAATACAACTTTCATAAAAAAAATGTCTTTAAAAAAGGCACTTTTGGTATGTCATCCAATCAGGGGCAGGCTAGAATGACCCAATCAGAGCAAGAAAAAAACATGTGGGAGAGCCATTTAGAGACCAGATGAATAACCAATCAGCAGCAGCAACAGGCAGCAACCTCAGTTACTTCCTGCAGAAGGTATTACCCAATGAGACACAGCAGATGGCGGGATTCAGTGGTCTGCCTCCGAGGCAGCTGCATGTATAACCAGTCAGTAGCAACAGGTGGCAACCTGAGTTACTGTCCTTCATAAGGTATTACCCAATGAGACAAAGCAGAGGGTGGGATTAAATAGTCTGCCTTTGAGGCAGCGGCATGTGTAACCAATCGGCAACAAGAGGAAGGCAACCTCAATTACTGTCCTTCAGAAGGTATTAACCAATGAGACACAATGGAGGGTGGAATTAAGTCATCTGCCTCTGAGGCAGCACTGCCTCAGAAGTAATATTCATTTAGGAAAAGTGTATCTTGCAGAATCAAGACATTAGTGTAAAGGGAACAGTGATGGGTATGAGATGGAACTTTAATGATGACATGGCAGAAGGCATTGTAAAGTATCTAGTCTGGGGAAAGATGAGATGGGGCAGCACCATAGACTATATCCTGCTAATCAAAAATACTTTGGTGACAATTTCCTTGTTGACTAGGTGGAGGGTGCCAAATTTGGGGTTGGGCTTGCTCTGGATGATTTTGATATGGGTGAAGTCGAGCCTTCCATCCAGTCACATACCCAAGCGCTTGAAGTGAGGAATTACTTCAAGAGGGGTGCCTTCTAGTGTACAGTAGACTTGTGCCAAAGATTATGTACACCATCTTCTTGGCATTGATCCAAGGTTTCTAGGACTGGAACCAGCATTGTTCTGTTTTGTGAAGCACCATGAGCCTATGGGATAGGGTGCCATGTTAATAAAAATGACTTACCTTGTCTATAAGAAGGTCTCTGACCATTCAAATTATGGCCACAGCTGCATCTTTCAAAAGCCGTGTTTGTGGTATAAAATGACAAAAAATAAATATGACACAAAATGACATTGGTGCGAAGGGTCACAAACAGTTGGAGCGCTTTGAAATGTAGGTGGGTATAAATGGATTTGGTTGGACAAAGACACAGCATTTCTTCGCATCTGCATTTGACCCTTTTGAAAATCCTGACAGTATGTCCCCTTTTGGGAGAGTATACCCATTCTTTGAAGTATTTTGAGAAACATTTTTTATGAAAGATGCTATATGAAAATAAAATGAATTGTGAATATATATGTGCACTGTTTGTTGTTTGTGTATATACATGCATAGACAACTGTAGCCTTTTGCATATTATATTTATCCCCTGGAGGGAATTTATTGTATTTTTTTTATTTTATTTTACAATGTTTGGCCAGGAAAGTTACACATGGCTGAAGATAATTTCCAGGGGCATCCCTGGAGTACAGGGAAAATAAGTGGCTTACTTAGCATCACACAGTATGCAAGTGAAGATTATGGAACTCAAATCCAGTTCTGCTGTATGTGCCAAGATCTTTCATAGCTCATTGCTTTAACCTGTAGGCTATACTGCCAGCTCAAATGGGTCAGTAGGAGTCCTAACCTGTGAAAGATATTTAGTAAGGAAATTTTATTTAACCAAAATTTGCATTAAACAGATTATGGGTTGCTTCTTGAGGTACAATATCTTATATTCCCAGGGGTCCCTTGACATGCCAGAGAATGAAAAAAGGAAAGTATAATGCGTAAAGTTGTACATTATAAAAGTAAAGAAAGTCTAGAAGAATACAAAGTCTGCCAAAGCACTGCAGCAGACATTCACTTGTCTGTGTCCCCTGCCCCGCAACTTGTAGTCTGGCAGGTAGGGGTTCTGCTCCCGAGTGGTGGTGAAGTCCTGGCACCACCTCTAGAGGAGGAATAACTGGGGCCACCTGCAAAGCATGGGTCACTTGGGGGGGGGGAGTGAGGGGCTAAAAACAACTGAAACCAGCAGCTCACCTTCATTTCGGACTCCCTGTTCAGATCAGCAGATCTGCCAGAAGAAGTTAAGATTCCAGGACTATAACAGCAACTTGCAAATTTCAGTCTAGTAAGGGTTAGAGCTAATACCCTTATTTCTTTCTCCTTGCCATTTCCTCAGCCAACTATATTACGTATAAGCAAGCCAGACTATTTAGCCAAAGAGCTCCTGCTGTAGGGGGCTAAAATCATGTTTTTGGGGCAGGCTAAGGAAGTTTTAGACTTGGACCAGATGCTGTTGAGCGCCTTGGGTATATTGGGGTACAGCAGGGGAAATACTCCAGTTTTTCATGGTCTCCTCCTATTCCACAGCTGCAAGAGGGTCTTGCCACTGTCAGAGGCCCTGATTGCTGGCATACACTCATAGCAGCAACTCCATGGGATCTGAAGTCCTGCACTATCTAGTCGTGCACTGGCAGTGCTGATGAGAGAAGCAGGGAGAAGAACTACCATCTACAGCTATCAGGTGGGTGTCAGGGCTCCCAGCTGGGAGCATGAAGTTCTATCCAGAACTGGGGAGGTAGGTAGGTAAGAAGTCTCAAGAGTTGGTGTACTAGCAACACGTGGTGGAGGGATAACCCAGTCACATGCTGAAGCAGCTTGCTTTGCTATGCTCCTCCCACTGCTGGACCTTGCTGCTCTTAATCCTGAGGACAAGTGATGGAATCACAGTGGGGATCATCAGAAGGAGAAGATGCTAGCTTGCATAGTGGGCTACCTCTATTAATGGCATCCCTCGAAAGCCTCCTTTGGGAAGGCTTACTACTTCATACAGTTGACAATGTAAACCTTAAGGCATCCTCACCTCAGAGCGTAATCCTTGTTTCTGTGGCTTGTTTGTTATTGCCCATTTAGTTAGATGAGGGGGTTTAATGTAACGTTTAACAGCTGTTCTAGAGCAGTTTAGCGAAGGAAGTACTCACTTGAAAAGGCAGTAACCTGACAAGTTCTAGCATGGCATGATACTCCAGGATCTGGCAGCATACCCTAACAGGCTTCAGTAGATCTTTTGATCATTTGGTTGATATATTCCAGGTTGATTTTCACCACTCTCTGCTGGTGAGTTCCTCCCAAGTCATGCCATGGGGAGGGGGGCCAAACACCATGCTACATGCCCCCCCCCATCTTGGAGGCTTCGGGCTCAGTTCTCAAAGGGGGCATGGAGCAGCGCAAGCTGTGGTAAACAGCAGCTTGCGCCAAAGCCTGGTGCACCAGGGACACTGCACCAGATTCTGGTACAGAAGGTGTCCTGGTGCCTAAGTCCCCACACCTGTGTCAAACCTTCCTGTGTAACAAATACATGGTGCATTGGAGGGGGTTTGCCACAAGCTCCTGTGGCAAAGTCAAAAGGTCCCTCCATCCATGATCCCCAGGTTATATAAATAAACCCCCTTCCCTGGTGTTCTAGTGGCCCCCTTCCCCAATCCCCGATCTCACCCGTTTACTTAATATGAAATAAATTGCCATTTCTGATGATCTAGTGACCCCCTCCCCATCCCCAAACTCCCCCATTTTCCTAATATTTAGTTAGTTAATGTTTATTGTTCGACAACTTAATGCCATTTCAATATAAAAAGAACAGTATTACAAATACATTGTTCCACAATACTTCAATAAAGAGCATCAAAAATATAGATTATAAAAAAATCCACTTGTTATAACAAGTTATTAAAAGTTTTACAATACATATTTTAAACCAATTACCATTATTATAATATACAAACCCCAGATTATCATTCTGGTTTCACTGATTCAAAATCAATTCTTTTGTAAGATCACCATTTCGGAGCAATCCCATGCCAGATCTGTTGTTGATTTGATTATCTGGCTAAATTAAGCTTCTTTTATTTCAATAGAGCAGAGGAGGGAAGCCACAGAATCCATCTCTGTTTTGATCTCTGTTTTTAATAGATATGTAACCATATCTTTTGGTTAATATTTTAATCTCCCCAATATGTCCCCTATATATGTGTTCCTTTATTTTGTGTATAAGGGGCATAATATTAACATATGAACAAGATTGTCTTGACCTAATGCACATTTACATATTTGTTTGTTTTTATCCCCTTTTTTATAATGTGCATTTAACCAATTGCTTTCATAAACTTCAAATCTGAATCTAGAAGTATTTTTCCTTTTACTGGGTTCTTTAACTTGGATCAGATATGTTTCTAACCTATGAACTCTTTTGTTTTTTGACATCCATAAACATTTTTTGTTTTGTAGATCCATTTGTCTTGATACATCTTTAGTTCTGGCTTTGATTTCTTCTGTTGCCATTTTTGAGGGCATTCTAAAAATATCCACAAGACAATGGAGCAGTCCATAGGGTTTTATGATCTTTTCTACTATATATGCTTGGGTATACAATATCCTTTTCAAGGTAGCCAATAGTTTCCTTAATGCATTTCCATGGAAGCCTATTCTGTGACATAGCATAAGCGTTGATCCAATAGTTGGTGCACCTTTCTTTAATCTGACATTTGATCGAACATTGTCCTAACTCTGCTCTAACTGCTTCAGAGGGGGTCCCATTGGGAAATCCTGAGAGTGTTTTTGTAGTATTTAGCTATACTTCTGTCAATATTATTTCTTTCATTCTCCCCCTCATATTTCAGTTCCATATAGGAGTTGACTTTGAATTTTAGCGTTTAATACCTTTATAAAGTCTAATACAGAATGTCCTCTGTATTTATATTGAAAACTGTTTATAACAGGTAAGAATCTTTTTACATTAAGTTCCATTTCTTTAATATGCAGCAAACAGAAAGGTGGCAGCACCAAATGGCGTCAGTGCCAACAATTGTAACAACAGTACTCACAACCAGGAGTCGGCAACATGAACCTCCAACCAACATAGAAGAAGTTTGTGGAATCAGGAGATAAAATCCATAAATCCTTTATTTGTGGTAATCCAAGCAGATAATCCAAAAACAAGTGAAAAGTTAAAGAAACTATGTTAGGCCGCCAAAGAGTGAAGTGTCCAGTCAAACATTTTCAAGTGCAGCAGGGCTATAGCAGGGCTCAAAAACAAATCAAAATTATGGATGGCAGAGTAAACCTTGGTGAAAAATAACAAATGCACACACCTGTTCAGGTCTAGTACTGCATATAATGACTACAAGATGTAACTTTTTGGACCATCATAAAAGGTGGTTTTTAAGTGTGTCAAGGTGAAGCATTGGTCTGTGGTAGAATATTTTAAATGGAACCCTGCATGTGCTTCATCTAGATTGTCATTTTGCTCAATTCACTCTGTGATCCTGTTATTAATAATTTTGGCAAAGACTTTCTGCCTACAATCTATCAAACTTATAGGTCTGTAGCAGCTAGGATCATTCTGATCTCCCTTTTTATGTTGGCTTGAGCATGCGCAGCCAACATATTGTGGTAGTAGCAGATTTGGAGGTACGGTCACTGTTGGGTGAATGCAGGGCACACATCAGTAGGTGTGTCCCTCATTGCCCAATAAGCATGCATGCTGGTGCCACACCATGCATACATAATGTGGAGAGCACATTTAAGGAAAGGTCTGCTGCAATGCAAGCAAAGCTTGTCATACGCAGCGGAACTCCTGAAGTGCTTTCCATGGTCAGAAAAAAAATTTAACATGGCAGCACTCTGCCTGCCATAATGCCGACTTCAGGAGTGCCCAATCCCCCTGTAGGCATGCCCTGCCTCAATGTATGTGCCGACGGGGGAGCCCACTCCACATCGGCATAACACCCCCATTGTTATGTGCGAAGGGGTGCCTAATCCCCTTGGCTTTTGCCCCCGCTTTCATTGTGTGTGCTGATGGGGTGCCCTAATCCTGTCGCTATACAGCATCCCCAAAAACACTTAGGTGGCATGCTGGGAGCCCATCCCAGTGTTCCAAATCCCCTGAAAAATAAAAACAATCCTGCAATTTTTTATTTTTTTTTGTAACCTGAAAAAAAAGAAAACTGTCCCTTGCAATCTCCTTGCCCCTCTCACAACCCGCACCCATCCTCTGTGCACCCTGCCTCCCCACACCCCCCCTCAACCCATACTTACCTCCAGGGTCTAGCACGATGATCTTTGGTGGACCGGGAACACGTCTGCAGCACTCTTCAAAGCCGACCATGAACTGAAGAAATGCTGGTAAACTGTATCATGGCATAACTATGTTTTTTTCAACTTTGGTGCATATCTCGGGAATTTTTTGGAATTTTTACACCAAAGTTGCAACATGGGGTTATTGGGACCCCTCCCCAAGAATTCAATCACTGTCATGGTGTTATTCCGTCCCGAAAAGTGATTTCATGGTCACTGCACTGAATCACCTTTCAGGACCAAGTAATGAAATGACAGTGCCATTGTTCATGAGGGGGGCTCTCAAAAAGCCTATGTTGCAAATTTGGTGAAAAAAGTCCCAAAAATGGCTGTGTTATGAGCGTGCGTTACGCTGTTTCCACGCACGTTCGTAACTTTGTGAATTTGTAATATTTTCACTCCAGATTTTCAATATTGGTATTTTTCCACACCTCCTGATGAACAGTACAGCTGTCATTTTCAATATCCTGGCTGAAATGTGTTTTCGCATGTCCGGCGCAGAATTGCGCAGTTGCTGTGTGAAATCAGTTTTCCGGACAGTTTGAGGAAATTATGTTGACATTGTTCATGAGCAGTGGACCTAAAATGCCTATTTTAAAAATTTGGTGCTGAAAGTCCATAAAATGACTGTTACAATCGTGCATTGCGCAGTTTCCACGCACCCTTGTAACTTCGCAAATTTGCAATATTTCTATGCCAGATTTTCAACACTGCCATTTTTTCACACCTCCTTATGAACAATACAGCTGTCATTTTTCATATCCTGCCCAAAATGTGTTTCTGCACCTGTGGAGCACAATGGCATGGTTGCTGTGGGAAATCAACTTTTGGAACAGATTAACAAAATCACAGCACCACTGTTCATGAGGGGAGGTCCCAAAATGCCTATCTTAAAAATGTAGCTAACAAACTCCCCAAAATAATTGGGTTTCGGACATGCGTTGTGCAGTTTCTATGCATGCTCATGACTTTACAAATGTGTCATATTTTCACTCCAGATTTTCAATGCTGCATTTTCCTATGCCTCCTCATGAACAATACAGTTGTCATTTTCCACATCCTGCCCCAAATGTGTTTTTGTCCCTGTGTCACCAAATGGCATAGCCACTGTGCTAAACCACCTTTCAGCTAACAAACTGATTGTGCCACTTTTCATGAGGTGAGCTCACAAAAAGATAATGTTGAAAATTTGGAATAAAAATACCAACACATGCCGATGGTATTAGGGTTTCCAACTGTAGCACCCAACCCTGTAGAGATTGACAGGTGTTAGGTGTGACTTGGGATCATCGACTGTAATGCTCATGCCATTCCACCCCCACCCCCAACCTGCAGCCAGTGACAGGCATCGTGGTGTGCCTTGTACTGTTCAGCCACAAAGTTCACCCCATTCTCCTATACTGCACCCACCTCAGCATATTTTCTTATGGAATGGGGTAAGTATAATGCCCAAAAACCCTAAAGCACATCACGACACTTGTCAGTGTCTACAGGGTAGGGTGAGGTACAATGGCATGAGCGTTATAGCTGATGACCCAAAGGCACACCCCAATGCCTGTCGGGCTCTACAGAGTGGGGGTGGGGTTGGCGTCACTTCAGTACTTCACTGCCATTCCTATTATGTGTCTCTAGGTCCGGCACTACCAATGTCAATGCCAGAGAGACAACATTCGGCATCGACAAACGCTTGTTTAATAATGGCACTATTATGTTATATTTCCAACATTTTGGTATATTTCTGGTATATAATATCATTTAACAAAGTTTGTGCAACAGTGGTATCCAGACTTCTATATTTTTTTCAAGACTTCCACCAGTACCCCATCAGGGCTGGGTGCCTTATGCAAGGCAAAGGATTCTATGGCTACTTGTACCTCTAATGGATATACATCTAAATCAACTTCAGTCCAAATTTGATTTGTTTCGCTTGTGTTCTTGTTCTCATAGAATATTTTTTTGTAATAATCCATCCAATGTTTTAGGTTTGATATTTGTTTCTGGTTCTTGTCTATACTCTCCTAATCATTTGCTTACTATTAACTAGAATTTTTTTCTATCTTTGTAGTCTACTGCTATTTCTATTTTTTTCCATAATTGTCTTATATGTTCTTCTTTATTTTTATGATAATTTGTTTGTGTTCTTTCTACAATTTATTAAACTGTCTTTTGTCGACTGCATTACAGTTATTTTTGACTGCCCTTAATTGTTTGTTTATTAATTTTTTAGCCTGTTTGCACTCCTTATTGTACCATTCTGATCCCTTTTTTGTTTGGATATTGATTTCTTTATTATTTCTGAAATTTTTCCATTGTTTCATAATCTGTCTTTATTGTAACATGTTTCTTTTTTGTCCAATATTTCACACATGTTGTCCCATATTCCTCTGTCTTCCATTATTTCTGGGAAGTCCTCTCCTTCTATCATTTTCCAACAGATACTCTTGATGCTGACCACCTTAGACTGATGGACCATTATCAAGTCTATCCATCTGCAATAACCTGTAAGAAGGCAGAGTTCCTGTCCAGGGAGATTGCATTAACTCAGAATCTACCAGCTCAGCTATTCAGAACTGTAGACACACTGTGCAACCCACCCTGTCTACACGTTCGGAAAGCTTTTTCGAAAGTAGAGTGCAACAAACTTGCTAGATTATTTGTGAATAAGGCGGCTGACATCAGGTCAGAACTCCAACCAGCACACTCTATTGGCATTGCTTCTGATCAGCGTGTGGCCACTGCACCTCAGTTTTCCTGGAGTGCCTTTGACCAACCGGCGTTCATGGATGTCATGCAGATTGTCCTGAGTGTGTGTGCCCTACATGCTGTAGTTTGGACACAGGATCCACTTCCCTGATTTTGGGTTGCATTGATTCCATCGGCCCAGTCCTAGCTCAGATAGTATGGTGCTCCTTGGAAACAGGTGAGTTTCCTAGCTCCCTGAAAGAGGTGGTTGTGACACATCTCTTGAAGAAAGCTTCTTTGGACCCAGACTGCCTTGCAAACTACAGACCAATCTCTAACCTTACCTTTTTAGGGAAGGTGATTGAGAAAGCAGTGGCTGCACAGCTGGAGGACCATTTGACCATCCATGACATTTATGAACCCCTCCAGTCTGGATTTTGAAAGAGGCATAGTACTGAGACAGCACTGGTTTGGGTGCTCAATGATCTCCTGATGGCTAGAGATTGGAAGAGCCATTCCATCATTGTTCTTCTAGATCTCTCATCAGCGTTTGACACTGTGGACCTTGGGGTCCTGCTCAACTGTCTGAGGTTCATCTGTGGACTGGCTGCTACAGTTCTTAGGTGGTTCACATCATTCCTCACAGGAAGAATGCAGATAGTGGTTTCTGGGGTTTATTCCTTGGATCCAGTTTCTCTGTCATGTGGGGTTCCTCAGGGGTCAGTGCTGTCCCTCATGTTGTTCGCAGTGTATATTCTGCCCCTCGGAGACATTGTAAGAAGGTATGGGCTAAGGTTTCACTGCTATGCTGATGATAAACTGCTCTACCTTTCTTTTGCACCCGACCAGGAAGGAGCTCTCTTGGTCTTTAATAGCTGTTTCGTAGAAATCCAGGAGTGAATGGATTCAAGTTGGTTGAGATTGAACTCAGGTAAGACTGAGGTGCTGGTCGTGGATCCAGGTCACCGGATAGGGGGTTTGGGAGTGGGTTCACCATCCGGACTTTTTCTTGGGGGTGTATCTCTCCTGACCTCTGAACAGGTGCAAGACCTGGGGGTAATTTTTGATGAAGGGCTTACCCTGCATTCTCAGGTGTCAGCTGTTGTGAAATCATCCTTTTACCACCTAAGAAATTGCTCCAGGATTAAGCACCTTGTTCCATCTAGCGACCTTCCTACTTTGATCCACGCCTTTGTGTCTTCATGCTTAGATTATTGCAATTTCCTGTACTAGGGCTACCAGGAGTGAAAATCCATCACATGCAGCTAGTGCAGAACGCAGCGGTCCGGCTTTTGGCGGGATCATCTTGGTCTTGTCATATTTCACCAGTTTTATGTGGACTGCACTGGCTGTCAGTTCAGTGGTGGATCACCTTTAAGGTTGGTCTTCTGGCTTTTAAAGCCCTACATGGATAGGGTCCAGACTACCTGAAAGAGCTCCTGGTTCCTTACTACCCTGGACGATCGCTCTGCTCAGCCAACATGGGTTTGCTGGAGATTCCAAGGGTGTGTTTGAAATCTTCTGGAGCCAGAGCTTTCATGCATGCAGCCCCAACCCTTTGGAATTCTCTACCCCATTGGTTATGGGAGTGCACTACCGTGGTGGGATTTAAGCAAGTGATGAAAACTTTTTTATGGTACCAAGCATTTAATGAGTAACTGTTTGATGTTTTTAATGATCTGATATATATTATATGTTGCTGAAATGTTTATTTTGTGATTTTAAGTTTGTTAGACACCTTGGCATTTGAAAGGCACCTTATAAATAAAGTTTATTACTATTGTTTTTAACCTCTATTGACATGTTTTTCTTCTCTTTTAAACAATCTTTAGGTTTTTTTCAAAGGTTTAATTCTAAACCAGAATGTGCACTCTCAGTTTTTGGGTTAACTGTTAGGTCTATACAATCTTCCAACATATTCATAGTTACCTAGACATGATCTATGACTGATGACCCATTACCCCGCATATATGTATATTCTCCGGCCTTGTTAGATCTAGTTCTTCCTTTTATTAGTACAAAGTTCTTACATATCATCATCACCATCATCATCAAATCTTTATTTATTCAGGCGAACATCATTGAGCAAGGTTCATTTACAAGATGGACCTGATAAGGTCAAGTTCAATAGTTGATACACAACAGATACATCATACACTTTATAAGACAGATATACATACTGAGAAAAATAATGTTTATTACACAATGATGTACAGTAAATTCACATGATAAAACTTGGTTACAGAAAGGTTAAGCTAATATTTACAGTATGTACAGTACATACATATCCCAATGGGGGCCATGGCAGACACACAACATAATGAATACTAGGATGGTGAAGGTATTATTGGGTGCCATAAGATGGGGGTGTCTGTCTGGAAGGAATATGCCATATATGATTTGGAAGTCAGATTTGTAAGATGACTATTCTAGCTCTAGCGGTAGCAGCTGCATTTCTCTGTAAAGTAGGCTGTACAGTGCTGTTTAAAGGATGCAAATGGAATGATAATGGACAGTTTTAGGGATTTTTGTAGGGTGTTCCATGCTATAGCTAGAGAATAGCTGATTGCTGCACTCCTAGCCTGGTGTTGAATTTGGGCAATTTGAGCAGGATGATATTGTTGCTTCTTAGGCGTAAGAGCTAGGAGTGGTCTGGGTGAAGCAGTCCAGGATATAGTTTGGAAGTTTTTGATAAAGCTCTGTAAATCCATAGTGCTGCATTTCTGCTCCTCCTGATATGAAGGGAAACCCATCCAACTGCATTATAAAGAGAGCAATAGTGGGTATTACATGGCAGATCTGTAATGAACCTTATTGCTCTATGGTATAAGGTATCCAGCTTGTGAAGGTAGGAGATGGGGTAGTGACTATAAAGGAAGTCTGCATAGTCAATAACTGATAGAAAAATGGTCTGGACTAACCTCATCTTTGAGTCTCTGTTAAGGAAGGGTTTTAATCTATAGAGAAGGCCAAGCCTTTGGCGAAGCTTTTTTAACAGTTCTTCTAGATGATGAGTGAAGTCGAGTCTGCTGTCAATCCACACACCTAGGTATTTGAAGTTTTCAACATACTCCAGATTTTCTCCAAGTATAATGCATAGCTGGGGGAGAGTGATTGAAGAGGATGTGCTGATGGAGTTCTGATTTGTGAACATCATTGCTTTAGTTTTCTTTGCATTTAACAGAAGCTTTTTCTCGAGTAGCTGATGTTGTAACAAGGAGAATTCTGTTTGTAGGATTTCACGAGCAACTGCAGGTGAAGGGTTGCTGACATACAGAACAGTGTCATCAGCAAAGAGGTGTACTGAGGAATTGGTAAGGGTTGAATCAGTGTTATTTATATAAATGGCAAAAAGGATAGGACCCAGAATAGAACCTTGGGGGACTCCTCTTGACAGTGGTCTTAATGGGGATAGGTCACCTTCAGCTTTTACCTGCTGTGACCTACCGGTGAGGTAGCATCTGAACCACTTAAGGGAGGGTGGATCTAGGTCACAGGAGTATCCTTATATCATATCCTTATAATAATTTTCCCCATCCTTGGATATTTTATTGTCTTTAGATACTCTGATTATGCTTACATCATTTTGTCCTACTATTGTTAAATAATCTATTATTTCTTCTGTTAAACTGGATAGATTTCCTATTCGTAAATTAAAGTCCCCTGCTATAATAATCCCTGCTTGTGGGTATTTATCTATTTGTTTATTTAGGAACTTTTCTAAATCCTTTTGGACATTTTTATCCTGATAATTACTATTATTAGGTGGTCTATAGATGTTTATAAATATTATTTCTAATTCCTTTTCTATTACTTTTATTGCCAGAATGTTTTCATTATATGTTATTAATTCCTTTGTTGTCCTTGCATCATCCAATTTGCAAAATATTGCTAATCCTCAACCTGGATTCCAAAGTTGTTGTATTTTTTTGCATCTTTAGTGTATGTTTTAAAGCCATATACATGGACCTTGCTCTTTGTCCATGTTTCCTGTAAATTAATATATTCAGATGTCTCTAAATATTTAATAAATTTAGCGTCAGCTAAATTATTCAACAATCTCAAAACTTTCCATGATAACACCTTCATAGTGCCTGCTATATTAGTTTTATTATTATGATCTTTTATAGATTTCTGTGGCTCCCCTCCTCTGATCAAAATATTTTGTTGTCACTGGTTAGCTTTGTAATTCTCCAAAACGGAGTATCTATTGAACATTTTTACTATTGCATCCCATTTTGTGGATAATTTAGTATCCCTTTCGTCTAAGTTTTCAGCTTCAGGTTTCTCTTCATCACAGATAAACATCCCCAAGTCATCCAGCATGCTATTTTAACTTATCAGTAGCTCATATCGCAAGATATTTTACACCCAGAGTGCGATGTGGCTTTCCTCCTCCCATCTGACCACCTTGCTGATATCATTAATTTTTATTTTTGTTTGAAGTAATAGCCCTAATGACTCAATTAACTTAAAGTGCAAAACTGTTTTTGTTTCTTTATTAAATTGTTTTAACCCAAAACATTGATATCAGTATTCCACTTTTGGTAATATCCTTCCTTTTGCATACATTTCTGGGACTAGTTCTTTTAAAGACAATACTGCTTCTAACTCCATTCCCATATCATTTAATTCCCTATGTTTTCCCATATTTCTTGTAAAATAAAATATTGGTCCAAGACAATCAGGATCGATTCTTCTGTCTTAATTGGTCTTACTATACTCATATAATCCAGAATATGCCCATTCCCAGCCAGCAAGGTGCCCAGAAGTTTTTTTTTTAACATTTTATTCAAACTGACTGGTTGTTCCATGGGCAGAATCTCTACCCCATACATTGGCATAATGAAATCTAATCCCTAAATTTTTGTCATAAATGTTTCAAACTCTTGGTTGACCTTGTCCTGACCTCTTTCTTCATTATTTTCTTGCTTTCTTATATTTTTCCTTTCCTTCTTATTATTCCTTTCTTCTAGCTGTGACTGCCTGCTATGTTTTTCTATATTCCCAGAATTATCTATCAATGCCATATTTTCTGTGATGTTTATTTTTGGGTTTACTTCTTTGCTTTTTCCCTGTTTTGTGTTTTCTGCTTTTTTCCTTTTCCTCCTTTTTCTTGTCCACTATTTCTTTTTTGATATTTCTGCAATCTTGCTTCACAGTTGAACCTACACTTTTCTTTATCCTGTTTCCCTAATTTTCCTTATTGTCATTTCTTCCTTGTAGAGAAGTATTATTTTGGTCCAGAAGGGTGACCTGAGTTTTTTTCCTTTTCAATGTTTCCATGTTTGTCTCCTAATTCCTCCTCATCTGTCTTTCTAACCCTTTTTCATTTTTTCTCTCTTCTTCTATCCATTTCTTCTCTATCTCTTTTATTGTTCAAGATTCTTCTTATTGTTTTCCTTTCTCCCTCAGCAAGGCATGTGTTCTTTTAAATTCTTTACAGATGCTATCATCCCTTTTGCTTTCCTCCAATAAGATTATTAACTCATTATGTTCGCTGGTGTCCTTTGTTTTAGAAGAGATATTTAGCCATAAACTGTTTTCCTCATATTCCTCTAAATCCCTCTGCTTATTTTCAGTTATGGCTTCTTTCCTCTCTACTTCCTTATGACCACATTCCAGATCTTCCCCGTTTATTCCCTTAATCCTTCTATCCCCTTCTTACTTTTAACACTTATGCCCTTCAAAAAGGATATTTATTTTGTATTGCTACCAGTTCTTTATAAAGCAGTGCATTTGCTAAATATGCTCACTTAAAGTCAGTTGTACATCTCTGGTTATGCACACTATATCTGCTATTTATTGTGAAACAGGGCTCATTACTTGAGTCCATTTCATGTTCTCTTCTGAATCTTTCCAGTCTAGCTCATTTGTATCTCCACCTACATAATTTAATATCCCAGACAGGTCCATATCAATTGCTTGAATGTCCTGTGCTTGTCTACTAGAATCCAATTTGTCTATTTTTATGTCAGATTTCTTCCTTATGTCTTCCTGGTACTGGGTCCATTGGCCCTTCTCTATTTTTCCAACTGACTTTCCTGCTATTTCTTTTCTAATAGAGTTGCTCATGTTAGAAATGTCTTTATTTAATTCCCCTATATCATCAAATATCCCTGAAAATATTTTCCTGTCTTTGGATAGGAGGCCCTGCCCTAATGTTCTCTACTTTGTCTATCTCAAGGTCTTGTTTTCCCCCATGTTGTTGTTATTGGGAAAGAAAAATCTGTAATAGCTATAGTGTGTGTGGATGTCTTTCCCATTCCTCCTTTTCTCACTCCTTTACCTTTGTTACCCAGTATACCCCCAATCATTGTGTCTTTAATATTTTTGGCCTTTTTTGTTTTTACTATCCCTTCCCCTTTCTCTGTTTTCCCCCTTGATCACTTTTTTCATTTTATCTTCTGAAGTGTTTTTCCATACCTTTAGATTGCATCCACTTCCTTTTATTTATAGAGTCTTTTTTCTGTATGATCTTACCACTTCTTGTGGTTAGTGACATCATTGGATCCCTTTCTACTACTGTATCAGTTTTTATATAAATGAATGAAGGGGAATTTGTAATATATTATTTCATATTCTTACATCCCCTCACATGCTATTTCTTAATTTAAAATTTAAAATAGTCCTAATTTAAGAGATTTAACCATTAAATAATTGAACAGTCAAGTGGTTGAGCAGATTGAGCAAAAACAATAAGATCTAACTGTTAGCGAGTGATGAAGCTGGCAGTAAGTAAATGAGCAAATGGGTGAACAAGTGAATGAGCAAATGGGCAAATAAGGAAATGGGCATATGTGCATATAAGCAATTGAGCAATAAACAATAAGAAAGCAGATGTGCAAATGTGCAAAAATACAAATAGACAATTCACACCTAATAATAAGAAAATAGACAATTAAGAAAAATTAGCGCATATGCAATGGCAATATGCAATGTGCAAATTAAGTAATATAAGCTCCAGCCTAAAGTTCAGCTAGGAGGCTTAAAAGCCCAGGACATATATTTCTATAAAAATAACAACTTTCTGAATCTGACTTTTCCCTATTCTCCTTACACAATTGGCACACACTTGCATTTCCTTTACACACTTGATCCTGATCTTAGTCTTATTTCAACCAGATACCTTCCTATGGGAAGCAGCATTTCAGTTCTTATCTGGCTCTTTAGCTTGCATTTTATTAATCTGCTGCTGCACTATGCACTATTTATGCTGTATGTGTTACATGTACTATTAGTGGTCTCTGGGTCTGATTTTAACTATTCCAATTATATAGCTCTTTTTAACTATTTGTTGCTATTTCTTTCTTAAAAGGTGAGTAAAAATCTCCTAATATGTCTTTTACACACAGTCTCTTAAAAGGGGCAACAGCATGCTAATGATAGTAAAGGTAATAATGATAGTAAAAAATAATTCTACAAATATAAGATAAAGTATTGGCTCAATAAACCTAATAACCAACAAAAGTATCCGGATGAGAGGAGGACAAGAATTAAAAATCCTATCCGCTCATTCCTACTCAGGAATATTTTGGTGATTTTTCTCTTCAGTACTTTGGTACTCCCTCAGCCAATCATGCTGTGAATGCACCACCGGGCTTGCCACAGTTCTTTCAATGGAAGATGAGCTCTACCACTGTCCAGACTCCAAGTTCTTCCTGCAAAAGCACAGTGCTGCAAGACCCACCTGAGTTTAAAATCTAAGCAACACAAATTGGTCTGGAAAGACTCTGGTCTGTCCTTAATATGCAGGCAACAATGGCATACCTGTCATAGGATTAGTTAGTGCCTTTCACGGCTCCTGCTAGTGCTGAGCTCCTCTCAGCATGGCATGCAGCTGCTCACTCTTTCTCTCGCTCCTCTTAATATTAAATACATTTCCCTTTGCTGGTGGTCTAGTGGCCCCCCAGCCAAGCAGGCAGTGCCCACCACCCCACTTCCTCCAATACCAAAACACAGCTGGTGACTGGCACAGGCCACCTCACAACTCCATGGCCTGCTGCCAACTGAACTGTCACTGAGTGTGCACAGTAATGTGTATGCACTATACACATTACTGTATGCACTTAATGACAGTTCAGTCAGCAGCTGGCCACTGAGATGTGAGGTGGGCTGTGCTAGTCACTGGCTGTGTTTCAGGAATGGGAGGGGAGTGGGGTGGTGGGCACTACCCGCTGGGGAGGGGATGGGGGGGCTACTAGACCATAAGGAAAAGAAAAGTTTTTTAATATTAGGAAAATGAGTGAAACTGGGGTTCAGAGAGGGGGCCACTAGACCACCAGGAAAGGGAAATGTATTTAATATTAAGAAAATGGGTGACATCAGGGATTAGGGAGGAGTTCACTAGTCCACCAGGGAAAGGAGATATTATGATATATTTATACAACCAGCAATATCGGGGAATGGGGCTTCAGAGGGGGACTGCAGCACAATGCTGCAAACAGGCAACTCTCCCAGAGGAGAATTTTCTAAGTACCCTTAGACCAGCCCTGGCTGGTCTAAATGTACTTAGAAATTCTCCCTATGGAAGAGTTTTGTGAATCCCACATTCAGAGATGTGGCAGCTTGTGTAAGCCACATGCCCTCTAGCACCATGACGCAGCCCATTGTTGGGTGCACGGGAGGCACAAACCCCATTTAGGGCAGGCAGCCTGCAGTTGATGAGGGCTGCTTTTGTAAATAGCTCAGGGGGAAGATTTTGAAGCAAGGTGCCACTTGGGCCATTTATGTTTGGTACAGACACCTTACATTAATCTCAGGGCTTTGAGAATTGAGCCCTTCTTCTTCAAACACCAGAGCCTTCCCCCTGTTATTTGGCCACAGTTGCTGAGGAAACTGCATTCATAGGGTGGGGAGGACTGGGATCCTCGCAGAGTACAATTTTCTGTTAATATATGAGCAACAGTATATCTGCTACAGTTTCTCATGCTTTAAACATAGAAACATAGACTTTGACAGCAAATAAGGACTGATTGGCCCACCAAGTCTGCCCATTTCCCTACTTTTTGGATAAGTTGCAGAGTCTAGTTAACCAACAGCCTACTTTCTCCTACCCCCCCACTATAATTGTCTTATGTCTGTCCCATGCATTTTTGAATTCCCCCACTGTTTTTGACACCACAACCTCCTCAGGAATGCGGTTCCATGCATCCACTACTCTTTCTGTGAAAAAATATTTCCTCATGTTGCCCCTGAGCCATCTCCCCTCTATCTTCAAATTGAGTCCCCTTGTTCTTGCACATCTCTTTTTCTGAAAGATGCTCCCCTCTTGGACTTTGTTGATTCCCTTGAGGTACTTGAAAGTTTCTATCATGTCCCCCCTCTCCCTCCTTTCCTCAAGGGTATACATATTAAGCTGTTTTAGTCTTTCTTCATATGGCTTCTGTTGCAGACCCTACACCATTTTAGTTGCCTTCCTCCTGACTGCCTCTATCCTGTCTATGACCTTGCAGAGATGGGGTCTCCAGAACTGCACACAGTACTCCAGATGGGGTCTCACAAACTGTCTGTATAGAGGGATAACAACTTCCTGTTTTCTACTGTTGATGTCTCTCCCTATACATCCAGGTATCCCCCCATCCCTCCTTACTGCCTTCTCATATTGCTTGCCTACCTTAAGGTCATCTGATATGACTACCCCAGGTCACTTTACATTTTTGTTGTTGTTAGTACCTCCCCCACATTGTGAACTTTTCACCTCGGTTTTTGTTTCCCAGGTGCATTGCTTTGCACTTCTTTGGATTGAATCTAAGCTGCCATATTTTTGACCATTCCTCCAACCTTGCTAAGCCCCTTCTCATCCTTTCTACCCCCCTTGTGTATCAACCCTGTTGCAGATCTTTGTGTCATCTGCAAAGAGGCATACTTTTCCTTCCAGTTCCTCCACAATGTCTCCTATAAAGACATTAAAGAGAACCGGTCCCATTACTGATTCCCGTGGTACACCACTAGTAACCATCCTTTCTTCAGAGTGTACTCCATTTACTATTATCCTCTGCTTCCTGTTGTGCAGCCAATTTGTTTTCCAGGCTACCACCCTGGGACCCACTCCCAGGCTGGCAAACTTGTTTATTAATCTTTTGTGTGGAACTGTATCAAATGCCTTGTTAAAGTCTAGGTAGGCCACATACACAGCCCCTCCCTGGTCTACTACTTTGGTCACCCAGTCAAATGTATACCACACTGGAACATACTTAGGTTCATGCCTTGAGCTACCATTTAGTAGTGGGCATAAAAAGACTCACTGTACAGACAGTGTGAGGTGGGTGAGAATATGGTTGCATGTACATCTTTCCATAAAGTGCTACAGACCAGGAATAGGCTAAGCCCTTGACAGGAACAGAGCCACAGCAAGTGCTCTGAAGGCAACATTTTCAGCTGAGAAACTGGGACCGAGGGATTTTGGAGAAGAGAGCACACCACCGACCATATGCCACGATCGAGTGGTGTAGAGACTACATAAATAGAAGAAGTTTAGGTTAATCTGGGACCTTACATCTGCCTCACATTTTAAACTATAATAGGATAAGAGCAAGGAATGAGCCTATGCAGGGAGGTTTGTAATTCTGACATTGGGTGTCCAGCTGCCCCCATGCCATGTGGCTCTGCCCAAAATGGCACAGAATGCCATCCCCACACTCTGACCTGCATGCTCAGACCCGTCTACATATAGTTTTGTTTTTCTTCAGTCA
Organism: Neoceratodus forsteri; assembly: GCA_016271365.2. Classification (NCBI taxonomy): domain Eukaryota; kingdom Metazoa; phylum Chordata; order Ceratodontiformes; family Ceratodontidae; genus Neoceratodus; species Neoceratodus forsteri. Next base: position 394,427,564 of record CM028129.1, read on the forward strand.
GCAATGGCATTTGCAGGCAGAGTTGTGTTCTTTTTGAAGTTGTCACAGTTTTCTCATTTTTAGAACTTAAGCAGAAGGCTTATGGTTTAGGACAGGCTTCAGTACATTCAGAGTTGTCTTAGAAGCCAGGATGCACAGGATAATTGAATTAAAGAAGGCGCACAGCATAGCATTGCATAGGTTTCTCCTTTTAGGATACAACAGGGGAATATTTTAGAGAGCACTGCATAGCCATTGCTAGAAGGGGAGATGGATAGCAGGCAAGGGAATGCAGTAATAACAAACTCTGGCCAGAGCCACAACAGCTGCTAATGCATTGATGTGATGAGAGATATAGAATTAATGTGTGACTTATCTGTATTATTGTGATGTGAATGTTCCACATTTACACCACAACAGTGGGAAAAATTAAAATAAAATCAGAAACATCAAGATGCAATATTTCAGTTTTACTGGGGTGCTGGTTTTATCGATTTTTACAATACAGTTAACCAGGCTAGCTCAGCTAACATGTAGTATATCATTTTCAAAATGGTCCTGATTGCAACCATTGCTACAATGTGTTTTCCAAATAGTGACCAGTTGGAATGCAATATCTTGTTTTCAGAAGCATTCTACTTTTGGTGACTGCAGGTGGTTATTTACACAGTGTATCATTTCAGTACAAGATGGGGATTTATGATGTCAGCATGGGAATATGGAACTGGTGAGGTACTGACATAGACAGCATCCTACTGTTGTTTACAATTTATTTACACAGGACAGCTCAAATGAGTTGCAACATCTCATATTCAGTGGAATCCTTCTTCCACCTGCAGTGTGAGGTATAATAGTCCCTGCTACAGAACTGTGGAGTAGTCAACAACACTTTTGATTTAGCACCAACACATTGATGTCAAATACATTTTAGCTACATTAACACAGTACATTGACACTAGTTCTCAAAGTCTTCAACTAGTAGTCTGGTCACTTGGCCATTTAAACAACAAGAGATTCTGGTGACATTTCCGGCATGATCACAAGCTAATCTGAGAGCTCCCTCAGCTATCTAGTTAAGTCGGAAAGAATCCTCTTCAATAATGAAATAAAATTAGAACAAACAGGTGGAAATAATACTTACAAATTTCTAACAAAATGCAAAGAGTGAAAGAGTCTAGAAATTCACACCAGAAAGGAAGATTGAAGCAACTCTTGATTGATGTGGCCATGGACAGAATGCTGGCCCCAATGCGTTACATGGCCCCCTCAGAGTCCTTCATGGAGCTGGAGCTGGATGAAGACGCTAGTGTCTCAAAGACTGACTGAGTACTACAAAAAATTCTGTCTACAGTGAATAAAATATAATCCACCTTAGCAAACCTGAAAATGGACATTAAAGTATTGACAAAAAGGTAATTAAAAACAAGGAAAAAATCACACAAGTAGCTAAAGCACAAGAAATGAGTGATTGTGTCCTCCTCTATCTACCTACTCAAAAAAGAAAGACTTACTGAAGCCAGATTGGAGGATGTGGAAAACTGTGCATGAAGAAACAATTTCTGCATATACAGAATTCAGAAAGGAGCTGAGGAAGGGTTCTCAACAGCCATTAACTTTGTTCAACACATACTAGGGAAATTGCTTTCGATCCCCTCAGATTACACCCCGTAAATGGAACGTGCCCACAGGTCACTAGTACAAAAACTCATTGACCCTAGGACAAGACCAAGATCGTAGCTAGTCAAAATGTTAAAATACCAAATAAAAGAAGGCATACTCCAGGAAGCGTGGAGAAATAGGCACCTTACCTTTGAAAGTTGCCTAGTTTTCTTCAACCAAGATTTCTCAATTGAACTGCAGGCAAAGTGTAACCAAGTTAGAGCTGTGGTAAAGGAGCTAAGAGAAAAGCCCGACTAAAAGTGATCTCCATAGCCAGAACAAAATTATTCAACTCGCTGGTGGAGACGGCTCCATTTTTGAAAGAATGAGAGATCACTCTACCTGATTTGGGCATGGATATCCTGGAGCAGAAGATAATTGATGGTGCTTGGGGCCTAGTGTTGAGAGGAAAGAAGCATAGTCTGCCATGGCAACTCCCAAATCAACTGGTCCGAGATTTGTCCAAACTGCTCAAGAAAATAGATGGCAGCCATGGCACTACATCTAAGGTTCAGAACAAGGAAGGCTGAAGGAGATGAAGAGCTGAATTGTATGATCAGAGGACATTTCTGCACTATTGGAGTGCCATTTCAGGTTTGAAGCATTGGGCCAATTGGCAAATTGGTCATTTGCAGGACTTCACATTAGTTTATATGTGGAGAGGTTTCCTTGTGGGGTATATCCCGACAGATTGGACAGCTCCTTTGATTTCTTTTTTAATTCCCCCCCACCTTGGGGAACTAAATAAATGATAACAGTGTGAGGGAAGGAGAGAGGGGCTAGCATGCATACATGTGTAATTTCATTATAATTTATTTGCAGTATGGGTTTGATGAAAGTGCCTCTCACCCCATTATTCTCTTCTTTTTGCAAGGATATAAAAATATGTAGCAATTTAATTACTTGTAAGAGGCAACTTTGGAAACTAGATACGCAGGGTTTTCTTATCAGTATGGGGTGGGCAGCTGGGGGGATGCTCTTTTGTTTTTGTACAGTCAATTGTTAAAAGGTTGGCTTGAACATTTCACTAGGGGATTGAAAGGACTTTCCTGTCCTAAGAGTGGAAGAGCAGTAAAAACCAACTATTGCGATCAAATAATAACATCTAAATTGATTAGAATGTCAAAATGTACTGTGCCAGGGTACAGGTTACATCAAAGTCCATTCAGGGAAGTAAATGTACCTAACCCTTCCCTGAAGTTTTCTTCACAGGATTCAATTCTTCTAATAGATTCACTGGCCCTCTTGATGGACATATCTGTCCTAGGAAGTTAAAACTTACTTGCTCCTCATAGAGGACATGATTTGTTGTTTGTAAAAAATGTTAATGGTTACTTTAAACAGGTTCTCATGTTAGTAGTTTTTACAGTTAAAGTTATTTTTCAGGCTCATTACTGGAACAAGTGGCATGGTAGAGTTCTACAGAGGCAATGGGTGCAGAGTACAGTTGAATGGTATAAGGGATTAATATCACACAATGATAAAGATTGATGAACTTACAATAGTGTCATATAACATAAAGGGGGTGCATTCACCAGTAAAAAGAGCAAAGTTTTTAACTGAAATAAAAAAAATCAGATGTTCAGTTGCCTTTTTATGGGAGACGCACATATCTATAGAAACATAAACACATAGCAACATAGACTTTGATGGCAGATAAGGACCGCTTAGCCCACCTAGACTGCCCATTTCTCTACCTACAGGATAAGCTGTAGATCCTATTTAACCAACAGCCTATTTCTTCCTACCCCCCACAAAAATTGCCTTATATCTGTCCCATGCATTCTTGAATTCTCCCACAGTTCTAGACCCCACAACCTCCTCAGGAAGGCTGTTCCATGTGTCCACCACCCTCTCTGTGAAAAAATACTTCCTCACATTGCCCCTGAGCAGTCCCCCCCCGTATCTTCAAATTGTGTCCCCTTGTTCTTGCACATCTCCTTTTCTGAAAGATGCTACCCTCTGGGACTTTATGAGTGAACATCTAAACTATGAAGGAGCTGGGTGGGCCATGTAGAAGCAGCCTCTTCTCCTATCGGGAGGAAGGCAGGCATAGCCATCTTGTTACATAGAGGTTCACCTTTGGTGATCCAATCAGTGGAGGGCAGGATGGAAAGCAGATTTCTATGGGTTACAGTGGATAGGCATAGGGAACCTATACATCTGGTTAATGTATAAGCCCTAAATGTGAACACAACCATTGTTCTTAAAAGGTTTCACAGAAAGTTGTTATGTTACCACCGGGACAAATTATCTTGAGAGGAGACTTTAATGTGGCTCCTCAACCTAAATTAGACAAATCATCGGTATCCCTGAACTCTAACAGAGCTGCAACTAAGACCCTAGTGGCAGTAATGGAAGAACTGGAACTTTGAGATGTTTGGAGAGAGTAGCATCTTAGGGGGAGAGAGAGAGAGATTACTCATTTTATTCTACAGCACAAAGGTCCAATTCTAGAATAAATTTGCTTTATACACAAAACATACTTCAGTATAGGGTAATAGACTAGAAAATACACAATATCACATTATCAGACCATGCCCCCATATCTCTTAGATTAAGAATCCCCCCCAGGACTCAGTCAAACTTTGGAGATTGAACATCTCTCTGCTCAATAACAAACTCTTCATGAACAAACTGGAAGATACTATAAAAAAAGTGTATAAAATCAACACTCAGCAAGGCTGAACATCCCTGATAACATGGGAAGCAGAGAAGGTAGTAGCTTGGGGGAGATAATTAGCTATTCATCGGGGAAAAAGTAGCAAATGTCACACATGACAGACTTTTAAGGCAGGCTGCAGAATTAGAAACACAACATAAACAAAACCCTAATCAAATATCAGTCCTTCAGGCCATTCCAGTGGTGTTGAGGGTTGAGGCTTTGGATGCCACACCTTGTGCCATGCTAGCAACTGGGGTTCGGATGTGAGCCCAGGCCACCAGGGGTTGGCAGGGGAGGGATAGGATGGAGTGTCCAGAGGACTGCTCTCCTATCCCGGGGAAGGATCCAGGGACCCACCGCTCTGTAGCAGTCCCTGGTGACAACTGGGGAGCACTACTAGAGCAGTGTAGCAAAGGAGCAGAGTGCAGCAGATGTCAGCATTCTGTGCCTAGACATCACTGCACACCCACACTCCACAAGGGAGAAAACCATGAAAATGGGCTACAGTCAGGCAGCATGAGCTTCTGACTCCCCACTGCCCACCCTGAATGGTGCCTCCTCAACTGGATCCTGCTCTGGTGGGTTAAGCTGGAAGCTCCTCACAACCCTACCATGGGGGGTAATCCATGGAGGCATGAGGAGGTTGGCCTGATGTCGGGATGCAGGGCTAGGGAGGTTGGTCGAGATGACCATGCTGACCGTAGCCTGGGGGAGAAAAATATCTATAAAAAAATTTTAAAAATCAGTCTTTCAGGAGCTAGTTAAAATTAGGGAAGAACTCCAAAAATTTGAAAGTCAGAAAGCAACTAAGCTCCTTGCATTCCATTTCAGAAAGGCTTAGGCAGACAGAATAGTCCAGCATATCTCTAAAATAAGCAAAACCACAGTCACCCATGGGTAGAGCCAAAGGATATCGCTTCACAATTTAGAACATTTTTCCAGAAATTGTACAAGGAAGATATGACAAGGGAAGATGTAAAATCCAACACTGAGGTCTTTCTAAATAAACTGAAATTGCCCAAACTGACACTTCAATTGGCAGATCAGCTCAGTACATTAATTAGTGAGCAGGAGGTCAGGCAAATGATAAAAACTTTACCATCAGGCAAATCACCTGGGCCAGATGGCTTAAGTGTGGAATTCTGTAAGAAATGTATAAGTATAGTCTCCCCAATTTTAACTTGAGTGTTAAATGATTGTCTTGAGGATGGAAAACTTCTGACCACCTGGAGGGATGCCCTAATTACAGTTATACCAAAGCCGGGTAAGCCAACAAAAGTTTGTGAAGCATATCGTCCAATGTTCCTGCTGAACCAGAACCTAAAAATTCTAACAAAAATTCTCACAATAAGGCTGCAACAGTGTATTGAACACCTGGTCCACCCAGATCAATCAGGATTCATACCAAACAGACATTTACAGAATAATATAAGGAAATTATTAAATGTCATAAATTATAAATCCCCAACAAAAACAGCACAATTAACCATTTTTTAAGATGCAGAAAAAGCATTTGACCTCTTAAATTGGGAGTATCTTAAGACTGTTGTGGAACACATGGGTTTAGGTGACAGGTTCTCGAGATGGGTCTCTCTGCAGTATGTTATGAGGGGACTATGGCAAGGATTAGGGTCAATGGAACCCTATCAGACACATTAACAATAGCGAGAGAGATATTAGACAAGGTTGTTTCCTCTCCCCATTATTATTTGCCCTTAGTTTGTAGTTTGGAACCACTTGCTGCCGTGTTCTGGCAGGCATCAAATATTCAGGGAATACAAGTGGGACAACACCAGTGTAAAGTCTCATTGTTCACAGATGATGCACTGATATATTTGGAGCATCCAGAGTAATCCCTGCCCCCCTTTCTTCAATTACTACTGTTGCCTAAACACTCTTAGTGTGTAGGGTAAATAATAATAATACTAATAATACAGATTCTTATGTCTTTGGAGTCTGCCAAGTAACATTCGCAAACAAGCAAGAGTACTAATAAATGTTTATTATACTACTTAGGCCAAGCATGTGACAAAGAAAATCACAAGGGAGATGGGTTTCTCACCACTCTCCTGAAGAATGTACATAAGCTTCAGAATTGTAGGATCTCAGATTCACCAAGATCTTGTTCTCTCTCTCCCTCTCTCTCTCCCCACTCTCCTGCGGCTACAATAGGTTGCAGAAGGCTATTTACTACAGGTAACAGCATAGCAACAGAGATTACATCATAGTTATGGATGTGAGAAACATTATGTATTGGATAATGACTTAGGAGACAGAATTACTATTGAATATCATATGAGACAAATAATATGCTTCAGTTTGCATTATAGCTTGTACAACAGAAATACTGATGGGTTCAAACTACACGTGGCATTTCTTGCCTTTGTATAAGACATAACAAAGGTTTTCTTTCTGTGTCAGCTAGCTTAGACAAAGAGAAGTGCAGACTGGCCACAATTACATATGATTATATGAGAATATATACATAGTATATATGAGAATATATGTATATGTGTATATATATATATATATATATATATATATATATATATATATATATATATATATATATATATATATAGATATATATACATACATATAGTGTATAAAGTAATCACTGATGATCCCTCAGTCATCTTATCAGTGATTAGGTAGATTATATATGGGATATATGTAAAAAACAAACATAATGCATTATAGTGAGGTATAATAGTTATGCATGATCTAATCCTATGAAGGATATCATCATTAGCAAATATTAGCAGCAAAGCACATTCCTGGCACTCATGCTTATATGATGGATGCCTAAATCTATATATTAGTGCAAAATAGCAGTATCACAGTATAATAGATCAGGAATACAGTGTAAGGTGTATGTGAGGTGTATGTGGGACGATAGGGGGCATAACCCAGCTGCAACACTACAGGAGTATGGCTCAATTTCAGGATTTAAAATGAATAAAGAAAAATCAGAGGTTATGCTAGTGGGTGGAATGGTCTCTCAGGAGGTCAAAATGCAGATTCTCTTTAAATTGATCGCAGACAAAGTTAGTTATTTGGGCATCTGGATTCCAACTTATATCTCTAAGCTGTACTAATATAACTATGGCCCTTTATTGCAACAGATCTAGCAAGATTTAAACAGATGGAACCCCCTCCCCTTATCTTTCTCCAGTTGTCTAGACACTATAAGAATGAATGTTTTGACTAGGTTAATGTTCTTGTTCACCACACCACCGATCCCGATTCCTCAAATAGTATGGAAACAGGTGAATAAAAAGGTCTCAGACGTCATATGGACAGGTAGAAAGCCTAGAATTAAGTAGCTCCTCCTGTTGTAAACTAAAGAAAAGGGTGGATGGGGTCTCCATGACCTACAGACATTATTTAGCACCACAAGTGTCACCTCTGATTAAGATGCTTCACATATGCCGTATAGGTACTTTGAGTGCTTTGGAGGAGACTGCACATAAACATATCCCATTACAAATACCTACCCTGGACAGCACTATCTAGGGACTTGTGTAAAATTAGGAATGAATGGACAAGACACACTCTCTTTATATGGTTAAAAGACACAGCTCAGTGGGAACTTCCCTCTTATGTCTGGCATTATATTCCCCTTAGACATCTTCCGGGAGTTCCTACAGAAGAAAGGGGAGATTGTTTTGACACATGGTCTAAAATGGGGCTAAAGTTTCTCCCTCAGTTTTTACAAGGAGAAGTAATCAAAGACTTCATGGCATTGCAATAAGAATACAATCTCCTGAAAAACATCTTCTATAGGTACTTACTGTGCCACCATTATATTAGACAAGTCCAAGGGGTGATGGCACTGACTAGTTCAGTACCACAGGCTTGTAGTATGATTCAATCCAAAGCCAAACTTCAATGCACAAAGCACCTTATCTCAAATATTTATAACATTATGCAGAAGGGGGTGGGTTGTTTGTTTATCCAGAAAATACAAGATAGGTGGGAAGTGGAACACGGACAAAAACTATCAGAGGAGGTGTGGGAGAATGTCTGACATAGAACCCACAAAACTACAGCATCTGCAATATGAAGAGAATTTTGTTGGAAAGTGAAAGGAAAATGTTTTAATACACCAGTCATTTCCAGACACTTCTCCAATCACTCCACTGACACTTGTTGGAGGAGATGTGGTGAACAGGGCACACACTACCATGTTTTTTGGAGTTGCCCTAAAATACTAGAATATTGGAGGGAAGTAGGGAACATAATAAAATCAATATTAGGGTTGGAACCACTGAAGTTTGAGAACTACATTTTAGGAGAACCCCCAGCAAAGTCATATACAGCAGCAGAGTAGTACTTATTTCTAATTTTAATAGCATCTACTTTGAAGGGGGTGACTCAGAATTGGTTAAAACCCATGCCTCCTTCTCAACACCAATATTTTTGTAACTTAAGGTCAAGTCAGGAACACTGAAGCTATAAAAGCTAAATTGAGATTATAAATTGACAGATATAATACTAGATGGCTACCTTTTTTCATTATAGGGAACAAAAGGGGGGATACCAGTTTTGGAACAACTATAAGTTAATTAAAGAATAAAACCACCATTTCACCTTTTAGATAGGTTTATGAAAGGTAATATACCCCAAAGCCTGTCTCTAGAGAGAAGTAACAGAAAATAAAAGAATAAGAAGTAATGAGCCATACTAGTTATAAGTTTTTGACTTCATTAAATTATGACTTTATTAAGATAAGAGCTGACAACAGGAAAATGACATGTTGTGTATGTATTACAGCACTAAGCTAAATATATATTTAACTAAGGAATGTAACAATATGTTGTCCCAGTTCCTTTTGCTGAAGAAACTGTGGTGGGGTAAGACCAGGTGCAGTAAGTGAATGTATAGTGGACTTTTGCCTACAAAAAGGGGAAAAAATAGAAAAAGTATTCATTACTAAATGCGTACATGGTTATGAATGCAGGTATATTCATGTAACAATGGTTCATTGGAATAGTCCTGGACAATATTACAGCTGTGTAAAATGCATTTATGATGTTGCATTGATTGGATTATTGTTTTGTAAAAACAGCTCTTAATAAAACTCAAGTTCAAAAAAAAAATTAAACAAGAGAAAGGTGACACAGGATAGGCTATCAGTGTTTGCATGAAAAAAGTAAAAGACAATACTTCTTGTGCATGGACGTCTTGTGTAGATCTTTTTGGACAAAATACAGTAGGACAGACAGGGAAGCTTAAACATAAAACAAGTTATCTGATACATGGCGGATCAGTGTCCTGTCAGACTGAGGATGACATCCTGTTCGACCTTTAGAAATTATGGGAAACTGAGTTAGTAGAGTTGTGGAGAGGTGCAAAAGCTACAGGTCGAGCACAGATATTAAGCTACAGCCATTTTTGGAGACAAGGTACAGTTTAAAGTAAAATAGAAAAAGGCAAAAGAGAGAAATAAAAAACTAATGGAAATGGGAGTGAGAAAAAGACAGCGACAACAAAATGAATAAAAGAGCTGTAGTGGTGTAGGTGTTCAGTTTTATCCTTCAGTGCCTGAGTGGCCTTATTTAAATATAATATAGCCCTAATAGTCCAGTGGGCTACTCTAGGTCTTTGGGCATGGGGATCTTTCCTTTTAAAGCAGTGCTCTTTTGAGCAACATCAGTGGCTCAGTAGGTAGCACACTCGCCTTTGAGGCCGGGAGATCAGAGGGCTGTGGGTTCAGTTACCACATCTGGCACTTGGGTTAATATCCCAGTACTGACACTGTAGTGCAACATGAGAGGGGTGCTGCACTTCTGAGGTGCCATCTTTCAGATGAGATGTTAAACCGAGGACCCATCTGCATGGATTGGTGGTAGTTCAAGTGGGTGTTAAATGTCCCATGACACTTATTGAAAAGAGTAGGGTAAAGTTTTATTGAAACATAAATTGTACAACAGTAAACAAAACATGATACAAAAAAAAGAAAATAACAAGAAAAACTCAGAAAAAGAAAACTAAAACAAAGAAAACGTAGATAAAGGAAAGGAAACTAACAGTTAGCCAATCAAGTAACTGCAAAATCAGAGTCTGTTATCCAAGGAAGAGCCTTCCAAAGTTCCAGAAGTGTCGCCTCAGATAATAAGGTACTTTCATGCACATAAATGTTCTTCAGGTCCTGTACAATTTTTTTCTCAAGCTCCAAGTAAGAGCAGTCTTTTTGCTGTAAAGTAAACAGACAGCGTACCATCCAGATATTCCATTTAATTATAACAAAAACAAGGTTCAGGGTATCTGTGTTCCAAACTGACCACTGTGGGGGAGCTCCATATACAATATTCAGATAAGAAACCATTTGAAACAAGGGAGTAGCCCAAACCTGTGCCAAAAAAGACCACCAATTCTGTATAAAAGAACAGTCAAAAAATAAATGAGAAACAGTTTCAGGTTCAGTAGTACACAATAGTCTAGAACATATTCGGTCTTGAGACTGCTTATGTTTGTGATTTGCCTTCACATTAATCCTTTCATGGCAAGACAGCCAGTGGAAATCCCACATATGGGCAGGCACCCTCTTACATCTTAACAGAGACAAGAGGGAAGAAAGGTGTTGGCTAGGGCACTTTTCGAAGGGCAACTGTATAGCACAAACAGTCAAGAGTAAATTATTATATAAAACTTTATGTGAATGATTTAATAGCATCTGAGCAGATATCTTCCATTGTTTCAAGCGTAAAAACATATGTTTAATGTAAATCGGTATACCAGCAGTTTGTCGTAGCACATTTAGTGAATTGCATTCCCACTGATGAAACCATAACCTGCAAGAGTCATAGAACCAAGGTTCCCACCCAATCTGAGTAGTGATCAGCAAAGGCCTGAGATTTGCAGTGAGAAAAATACATATAAAAAATAGCAGAGGATTAATCATGTGAACACCACCCACTGTAATTGGTAAGTAGGTAACATTCCGCTTTATCGTATTTAACCTGCTCCCCCAGAGAGCCTGAAAAAACAGGCTAAAAACTGCAGTTTCCAACTGTTTAGGGATAGGGATTATATAGCTCAAATAGAGAAATGTTGGTATCAGATAGGTTTTAATCGAAAAACATGTTTCTTTTTCCCAATCTGCCCCCTATTCCAAGAGGCCACCTTAAGTTTACCTTGTTGTAGTTTAGCATTCCAGTTAAAAAAATCAGAATCCATAGTCCCAAAAAAAAAACCCAAAATATGAATAGGGCCCTCAACTAGACGTAAAGGGCCAATATGATCCAAGGGGGCTAATGTAGAACCTAACCGAATACCCAAGCTTTTATTAAAATTTAAAACTGCGCCAGAAAAATCACCAAATGTGGAACACACCTGTAGAGAAATAACCACAGAGGCTTCATCGGCTACAAACATCATCTGCATATGCAATAGCCTTATAAGGCGAGAGCAGGGCAGAACTAGAGATAGCATGAATCTGAGGATGGGCATTCAAATGGTGAAGCAAAACATCTAGAAAAAATACATATAACAAAGGGCTCAAAGGACAGCTTTGACAAACCCCTCTCTTGATGGGGATCATTGGTCCCACCCAACCATTCACTACAGGCACAACAGTAGCCGTTCTATAGAAAGCATGAATCCATCTTATTATTACATCCAGTACATGCAAAAAACGTAGTGCTTCCCATAAAAAATCATGACTAACAGAGTCAAAAGCCACCTTCTGGTCCACTGATACAACAAGTCCCAAAACCGTGGCCACATAACCATGAGAAAATAATTCTCGAAGGAGGATCAAATGGTCAGAGATTCTCCTGTTAGGCACAGAACATGATTGTGCAGGATGCAAAACCACCTCTGCAATCCCCACCAAACGCTTCACAATAATTTTCATCAATAACTTAAAATCAGTCTTTAACATACATAAAGGGCGCCAATTCTCAAGAGAGTGAATATCTCCTTTCTGCTTGTATATATAAATCAGAGTACCCTTCGCAAATTCCAAGGGGATAAATTCACATGTTAACAGGGAATTAAACACAGATGTAAGTTCTGGAACCAAGTGGTCACCCAGCACCTTATATAAGGCAGTCCTCTGTAAGGGTAAGGAGGAAATAGCCAATTTCAGGTCCTGCTCCATTATAGGTAAACATGCCTGGTCCAAACTCGGCTGTGAAGGGGCTGGGATATCAAGGTCACTATACAAGGTCACAGGATCACCAGCTACTGCTGGGAGAGGAGAAAATAGGGCTGTCATATAATCTGTCACAATTTGACAAATATCAGACTGAGAGGTACATAAGGTACCTACAGAATTAGTAAGGCACGTCATAGTTTTCTGGGCAATTTGACTCAAAAGGGCAAACAGCATCACGTGTTCCCACAATACTAAATTTGTGTTGATGATAAAGTTGTTGTGATTGCCAGGATTGGAAATTCTTTTTTTTTTTTTTTTGAAATTCTCAGTTTATTCGTTTTACAGAACAAAGGAAACATACAGGGATCGAAATTACAGTCAGTAACAAGTGACATAGTAAGCAAAAGAAACAAATAAAAAAAAAACATCAATACAAAACCTCATATAATCCCACCCGCCAGCCCCCCCCCCCGGAAGATGTCACCACCACTAGAAGATACCCCTGAATAAAATCAACTAGCCCTGGGGAAGAAAAAAAAACAATTGGAAATTCTCATTTAAATCATATCTAAGACAGACTTTAACCCAAAAGAGGGATAGAATAGAATGAAAGGGAAAGGAACCGCAGGGGACCCCAAGGGGAGGCTTAGTGGAGGTACAAGGCATACAGTTTGCCCCACTTTTTGTGGAAAGTCGGTATAGCATGCCTGGAACTGGCTATTAATTTTTCAATTTTAAAACACTGAGACATTTCCTCCACCCACTCCTGGTAAGAGATCTCCAATTGATCTAACCAGTGACGGAGCACTAATCTTTTAACAGCAATTGAAATTAGGGCCATATGGTATTTTTTTTCTTTAATCTTGGTGCTGGAATAAATACCTAGTATACAGATTTCGGGTGTAAATAATTCCTCCAATCCCAAAAGTGGGTCCATACTGTTACAAATACTCTTCCACAAGGGGGCAACCATCTCACAGGCCCAGAATACATGCAAAATACTACCCTGGGCCTCACTGCATCTGGTACATTTAGCAGAACTGGACCTCCCAAATTTAGCTAGTTTCAACGTGTATACATTATTATTAATTATGTAAATTGTGTAAGTCTGTTCCTATCCAAGGTGAGGAATCTATACATATCTGTCCACACCTGACTCCAGGATATAGAGGACCCAGAAATCATTGATGTCCACACCTTGGAACCAGTTAAAGCCTCTGGGGCTTTGATGAGTAAAGCTGAGCATAAAGCCTGGCTATACTATGGGGTTTAGTTACATGAATCTTAAGCTGGTCCAGGAAAGGTCTAATATTGAGGTGGTCCTCACCAATCCAAAAGCCTTGGCTATAAGGTGTCTCAGTTGATATACCTTAAAAATATTCTGTGGGGGGATATTAAATTTTGTCAACAGGTCCCCAGAGGAGCCAAGCGAGTCCTGTATATAGAAGTCATCCACAATACAGTCTTGGATCTGCGGCAGCCATGGCGGGAGCAGCCATTGAGATCCAATCCTAATGTTAGGGTTGAGAATCAGCGGTTGGGCTGGGTCTTTGGAATGTTGTATTCTAACCGAGGCACAGTATTGGTTAAAAACCTTTACTGAAGTCCCTATCACTGTATTACCTATTTAAGCCGGTAAGGCCGAGAAGTTGCAATAAAAAATGAGGATTTATGTTGTGTTCCTTCAGAAGTATGAGCTCAAGCTTCAGCCATTTAGGCATATAGCAGTCATTAGGAGGACAGAGCCATTTGCCCATTTTTACTAAGTGACTGGCCCAATAGTAAAATTCGAAGTTGGGTAAACGAAGGCCTCCATTTTCCTTAGACACACACAGTTTGAAAAAGGATCTCCTTGGTTGTTTGCCTCTCCAAATGAATTTGGTTAAGGATGAGTGGACCTTTTGGAAAAAGGATTTGGGCAGCCATATATTTAAAAGGCTCAAAGGGTAAAAAATACGTGGGAGTATATTCATCTTAATTATGCTAATTCTTCCACCTATAGATAAGGGGAGGCTCTCCCATCTGTTAAGATCACTCTGTATTTTGTCCACCAAATCCTCTAAATTAAGTTTTTTTATTGTGTCTATATCACGGGCTAAATATATGCCCAAATATTTAAGATGAACTGGGGCCCATTTCATTCCAAATTGGGTTACATCGGTGGAACAAGAGTGAGTTAAGCGGAAAAATTTCAGATTTGGTCAAGTTCAATCTGTAATTGGAAACTTCACCAAATTGATTGACAATCTTCAGGACCTCCCGAAGGGACCTACATGGGTTGGTGAGGTGGAGAAGGATGTCATCCGCAAATACCGATATGGTCAGCATTTGTTGGGCAATGAAACATCCTGTAATATCAGGTGAAGATTTGATGCGCGCTAATAGGGGCTCCAGATAGAGGTTAAATTGATACGGTGATAATGGACAACCCTGGCGGGTGCCCGAATGCAAGGGAAACCTGGAAGAGAACATCCCATTGCAATAAACCTTTGCTGAAGGGGAGCCATAAATCGCCTTGACCCACTGAATGAATTGTACCGGAAAGCCCATCCTATCTAAGGTAGCCCACAAAAACTCCCAACTGACACGGTCGAAGGCTTTTTGGCATCCAAGGCAACCAGTGCCATAGGAGATTGAGAATCCTGGGCTAAATGAAAAATGTGTGCGAGGGTCCTCATATGGTCTGATGCTGATCTCCCCTTGACAAAGCCTACCTGTTCCACACTCAGAAGTGGTTACCAAACTTGTTTGATCCGCAATGAGAGGATCTTAGTCAAAATTTGATGTCATAATTTAGCAACGAAATTGGCCTATAATTGGCTGGGTCCGGGATTGGAAATTCAACATATCACCCTGTAATAATTGTAATTGCTGAGAAAGGTCTTGCCCCGTTGTATATGCTATTGTTAACAGTGACTGAAAATGTACCCTCTTCTGCAAATATTCCAAATATTCCCTCCTACATTTCTGGCCACTATAATTTTTCACAAAAAAGGACCAAATCATGCTTTGTATCAGTCCACCACTGAATAGGGTCCTCATAACATATAAAGACAGATTTACGGGCCTGAATAAAGGACAAGACAGACTGCACGAATGTCGGGACTTGTAACAAAGATGTGTTGAATTTCCAAAGTCCAGGACCTTTACGGAAAGGGACAGCAGAGCCAAGACCAACCCAAAGCAGTTTATGGTCAGAAAACACAACAGCTTGTACTATGGCAGAAGTAACAGATAATGTACGGGACAAAAAAACAAAATCAATTTGAGTAGACAGTTTACCCTTTTGAAATGTAGGAGTATGTTGTTTAGTAAAAGAGCAATAGGCATCATTTAAATGAGCGGTGCGGACCAATTTCCCCAGTTCATGAGAATCACAAAACAGCTTTTTAGTAGTAGCGAAAGAGCTCTTATCATGAAGACTTAAATCACAATTAAAGTCACCAGAAAATAATACTTGAAAAGAGATGTGCAAGTAAGGGCGAAGTAAAGAAAATAAGGCTATACGTGCAGTCTTAGTTTGAGGGGCATAAATGTTAATCACCCAATAAGGACAGGGCCCAAGTACAAAATCCAAAATGAGCGCTCTACCAGGGGCCACATCAAACAGTTTAAGCAAGCGGAACTGTGGGATGTTAATTAAAATCCCCAGTCCCGAACAGGAGTCCTGACCTATAGACCAAAAAGAAGGGCCCAATAACCAGTCCTGTTGTGCTTGTCTGATCTCTTGTGTGGTATGAATTTTAGTATCCTGCATCAAAAAAATCCCCAAAGGCAAAAGCCGAAAAAAGGAAAAAAACAATCTCCTTTTTGCCGTATGCTTCACACTATTTACATTAATAGTATGGCAAGCAAAGTGAGACATAGGACTGAAACAGAGCAGAGAAACACATTACGATTTCCGTTTCCCACCCTCCTTTTTCCCGTTAAGCTTCACTCTGGCTTTCCGCTTCTGAGAAAGACCAGTACCAAGTTGAAATTCAGAGTCAGTGGTTCCATCAGGGAGGGAAGAAGCAATGGAGGAAGAGTCAGACTTGCCTCCAGCATCATCTGAGACAGGTTGGAGAAGCTCAAAAGAATTATACAGGGGTACGGGGGGGGGCTCCAGAACTAATGGAGGGGATGGTAATACCCGAGGGCTATTCCTCATCGACCTCCGACAAACAATACTAGAGGGCACTCGGGGGGGTGGCATAGTACTTGGACCTGGAACAGGGTCAAGGACAGGCAGAATGGACTGGGCAGGTTCAGGGGTAGGGGAAGTCACAACTAAGGGTCTTTCAGAAAAAGAATCCACTGGAGGCTCTACACCTGGGATTACAACAGGCACAGAGACCTGCAATAGGGGCTGTGTGACTACAGGAGGTGGTGCAACCGAGGTGGCCCTGATACGATCCTTCTGTGCTTGTGTAATAATAAATCGCTGATCTACCCCACCATCATGAAAATCCTTGTTATGAGCAGCCCACTGACAATTCTGAAACGTACGCCCCATTTCGACACAAAGGTTACATTTACACTCATTCAGACAGTGAGCCCCCCCATGACCCAATTCACCGCAGATGTTACATTTAATCTTATCACACACATTGCTAAGGTGTGAGGGGTCACCACACCTGTAACAAGCCTTAGGCTGACCTGGGTAAAACAGGACCTCCCCTATCATGACCTATAAAAAAAGAGTTAGGTAAGTGTACAGGACCAGAGTCATTAGTGTGTAACAAGACCTTAACCTTCCAGCCCCCAGTCCAGATATTCTCTGTATCCAAAATAGCTTCAGGCTGACCCTGGATGTTACAACGCTGTTTCAGCCAGTAAACGACATCAGCCACATCAACACCCTCATTCCAAAACAAAATAGTAATATTCTTAAAAGCTGGTTTAGAAAGGGGAACAGCCTGAAATGGGGTCCATAGAGCAGTGTTCCTCAAAGCATAATACTTCGACCAAAAACGCTCCAAGCCACGAGATGTTTGAAAGCTTATATCAAAAATGGCTTCACCTGAGATGTGAATCAGAGCATATATTTCATGAGAAAAAAACTTTAAAGAATCCTTAATAAGTGTACGCACTACATACACACGATCTGGAGGCTCAGGTAACCCCCCCATGTAAGCTAAGCGAACAGCATTATGCCTTTTAGCAGCCTGAATCGGAAATTTAAACAAAGATGAAAAAGAACGACTCGGCTCAGTCTTTTTAGAGGGCAGCTGTAGTGATACTGGAGCCGGAGTCTCTAGGGATATATTAGAAGAAGAAGCCCGAAGTGCAGATCGCTGTAAATGGTCTAAAACAGGGTTCTGCGTTAGCTTGAATTCCTTAGGTAAACACAAGAGGTCAGGAGATGCCACAGATCTTTCAGGTGCATGCTGCATCTCAGGGAAGTCTTCGGGGTTGGGGGACCGTATTGGAGATGGACTGGAGATCCATTACCCAGCAATGGGCTCCTGCACCCAACCAGCACCTCACAACACCGAATCTACAGTCCAGGTAGGTGCTGCAAAGGGATCCACAACTTGGGGTGCTAACGTAGAAAGAGAGACATTGTCACTGTAGTCACAGCAGAAGCAGTAGTCAGAGCAGAAGCAGTATGCACTGTGGTTGTCTGGGAGGCGGGTGGTAAAGAAGCAGCAGTAGACATGCTAGGAGCTTCTAGACAGGCTAGAATGGCAGTCACTAGAGGTGTCACTGTGGTCTGTCCCCTAGAACCACCAGACACAGCAGGAGGTTGCACACATCAGATTTGTCAGCTCGTATCCATTTTAGTTCTTGATTCAATTTCATCTTGGTAATCGCAAAACGGCGTTCTGCCTTGGCCAAACGTTCCTGGATCTCCTTTTCTGCAGAGAAGGCAACATCAGGGTCAGAGGAGGAGGAAAGATCCTCCATTATGTCAACAGCAGGCAAGGAAGATTGAGAGTCCATTCCATTTTGAGATAGCAGAGGTTCAGGCACTGCATCCCGTATATATGTTTCGGATCCTAAAGCAGTAACATCAACTTGCAGAACATCTGTAATTGTAGTCGAGGTCTCCACAAAATCAGAGGCAGGAGTCGAGACCAAGTCTCCCACTTCCATAGCTTCCTCCACAGCAGGCAAGGGTGCGTCTGCCATCTTGGACAGAGGTTCCCCCTCTGAAGAGTAGGGGAATTTTTTATTACAACCAGAAAGCAAAACATATACAAAATAGTGTTTACAGCACACAAAATCATAATATAAAACAAGGATTAACAGAAATAAGTATTACATCATACATTCAAAAATCAGCAGCAGTTTAGCGACCCAAAAAACTAACCAGTGCCAACTTCCCCCCCACTAAAATAGTAGGGAATTGTTTATTATCATAACAGTGGACCAACAGTGAAATATAAACTGTGGTATGTCACATAAAATAATAAACAAATCATATAGAAAACAAAACAAATGAGTATTGTCAACATACCACGTCAGAGCAATGTAAAAGAAATAATATGAAAACATCCCCCCCCCACTAAAAAGGATTAGGGGAGTATTGCACTTAAAAAGCAACAATCAAACAATAATATATACAGTAGAAATCATAATGCACAACAAATGGAAACAAAACAAGTATACTAGCATGCAAATGGGATGTACAGAAAGCATAACAAAACAGCATCATAAAATGATTGGAAAATTAAAAAAACAAATAGTACCAGAAGATACAAATGCCCCCCCTTAGAGGGAGGAAGAGGGTCTAAAACAAAACTTACACGTATGCAGAAAATAGCAGTGCCCACCAAAATTACCCCAAAAGGAGGTTCTAGCCTTGTAAGCAGGGATGCCTAGCACTTTTCAAGAAAGCCTGGACATAGCACCATAACCTTTACCTTGTGTCAAGCCAGTTCATTTTCCTCCACCACAATCGAAACAGTTCAGGATGCACTTTTTCCTTTTCCTGAAGTCTCCAGCTAAGTATTACCTTCTTAATGTTATAAATAATCTGGGATGCAAAGAGTAATTTCTGCTGAAGTGTCAAATTACACCGTGCTTGCCACAGCTGAAAGCCTATATGACCCATTAACAGGCACATAGTGATTATATCATAAGTCACCCAGGAGCCCAGAAGAACCCCTTCCACCCAGATCTGTGATATAGGATCCCAAAAAGGATTTAAAGGCCACACATCCTGAAATTGGGACCAAAAGGAAACTACAAAGGGACAATCCACAAAAAAATGTTCTATAGTTTCAACCACCCCTTAGCAGGTTTCCTCCCTGGGACAAAACCTTTACAAGAGTTCTTTATGCCTCATATTGCCTTTTACCCCTAATCTCTTGTGGAGACATAGCCATAAAAATCACACATATAGCGGGGTACCCTCTTGCTTACTAATAATTGTAATTTGGAATGTTGCTCAGAAACTGGTAAATCATGAAACCAAGGATCCACAAAAAAGTAATTCTGCAATATAGTACTATAGAATTGCTGACGTGTTTGAAGAAGAAAGGATTTTCTGACAACATGCCAGGATTTCAACTTTTGAAATATCGTATGAAAGTGACTAGTCAATGCACATAGCCATACCTGCCGGACCAAAAAGGAATCCTGAACCCAATGCCTAAGAAGGGGATCTATACTATCAGCCACCCACGGGGACCAGATCTTAACAACCCCCTTGAGCAAAGGAACTAAATTATAAAAGATAAATATACTATGCAAGAATACAACTGGATTCACCATACCCAAACCTCCTTCGCGATAGGTAAATAAGTGATACCCTCTTCACCGATTTAATCTATTACCCCATAAACAAAGAAAAAATACATCATAAAGAGAGGTTTCTAAAGAAGGGGAGGGGAAAACTGCAGCTATAAACAAAAATATGGCAACAAAAAGTTTTAATCAAATAAATTTGCTTTTGTTTTAGACATTCGGCCCTTATTCCAGAGTAACACCCTATTACGTACTCCAATAATTGGCTCTCCCAATTGTACCGATGATCGTCCACACCTCCAAAATAAACACCAAGAATTTTCCTACAGCCAATTTTAATAGGCATGTCCCAAATCAATGCCACATCGGTGGCCCCATACCCCAAAGACAATATCCCACTTTTAAACCTATTAATAGAGGAACCAGACATAGCTGAAAAGGTGTACAATAATGTCCGTGCAGCAACAGCAGAATTTTTATCTGACAGAACTAAAACCAAATCATCTGCATATGCTATTGTCACTATCTGTGGGTCCATATAACCAACTGATAAATCCAACAATATCATCTGTATTATTTAAAAGCATGCAAAAGGGGGTCAAGAGATAAGACATAAGTAGGGGACTTACTGGACACTGCCTGCGTACTTCTATGTACCTCAATATCTCTTCCCAACCATCCATTTATGCTGGGTATCAGAGTGATGTCTGTATAGCAGGTACATAGCCAGTTTATAAATTGTGAGGGAAACCCATACCGTCTCAAACTCTCCCACATATAACTATATTCTACTTGATCAAAAGCTTTAGCCTGGTCAAGACAAACCAGATGCCCAAACATGTCTCCAGATGCTCCTTTAGCTATAAGCTCCCTGAGTAGGATCAGTGCATCCTGAACCCTTCGGTGTGGCACCCCACTAAATTGTGATGGATGTAATAAGGAACCCAATACACCCCATAATCTAATCCAAAAGATTTTCATCAAGATCTTATAGTCAGTGTTCAAAAAGAGACAAAGGCCTCCAATTATCTAAACCCATGCTCCCTTTATTTTTATACAGTAAAGCAACACACCCTGTAACATGCTTTTAGGTAGAGACCTGCCTGTAACCCAGCATTCAATACCGACATAGGTCAGTACCCAAAACTTCCCACAAACTTTTATAGATTTCATGGGACAATCCATCAGCACCTGAGTAATTCCCACTTCAGAGACCAAATTGCAGTCTTTAGTTCATCTACCGTAATGGGTTGGACCAAAGTAGATTGCTCATCTATAGACAAAACAGGGACTGGTCTTCAAGAAACCAATCATTAATGGGGTCTCAGGAGCAATCTACTCTTAAAGGATGCAGTAACATAGTCATGTATCGTATCTAAAATACCTGTATTTGTTGTAACATGCCCCCAGTTGAGGTGTTTAAATACATCATAGCTCGAGTGTTTAAGAAGTTTCAGATTTTCAAAAGGTAAAGTATCCTTCTTGTACCACTAATCCCATATTTATGCTTTCTCCACATCCTGTAAAAGCTGAGACTGTAAATTAGCCAACTCTTCCTTTACCTTTTAATTTGATCCAGACCTGCAGATCCCAAAGACTGGCAGAAGGTAGACAAAAAAGAAGTCGTTTTCTAAGATATTGAAGTCCATCATGCCGGAATCTCCCATTTAAATGACCTATGGTTTTAAAATAGAGTCTGACTTCACATTTCGTGTCCTCCCACTGGTATTTAAATCTTCATATAGAAAGAAAACAGACTGACGTGCTAAAAAATGGAATGTAGACCATCAGCCACACAGGGATATCTAATAAGATAACATTTAATTTCCAAAAACCTGGCCCCTCCAACTTCAGGCACGTCACATAACACTAATCTAAGCATTTTATGATCTGATGTGGCCACCTCCTGCAAGGACTATGATTGCACTACAACCCCTGGTGAAAGAAAAAAATAGTCAATTCTGGAAGCTCTAGTTCTGCAAAAATAAGTATTTCTAAATCCATTAGAGGTAGGTCCAAAAGCATCATTCAAACCAGTATCTGCAAGAAGTTTTGACAAGCTTGTCATATCACTATACACTTTCTTCCTCATTCCAGAAGAAACACTGGAAGGCAAGGAGCAGTTAAAGTCCCCCCCAAGGATAGTAACATAAGAGGTGCATAGAAAAGGGTATAATGAATTAAAAACATAGAAACATAGAAACATAGAAGTTGACGGCAGATAAGGACCGCAAGGCCCATCCAGTCTGCCCATTTCTTTTCTACTTTATAAATGTGCCATCGCCTTTGCTCTGTCAGTGACCTATCTATTCATAGTCATTTGTATTGCTCCCTTATGCCTATCCCATGCCTGTTTGAAGCCCTGCACTGTATTCATAGCCACCACTTCTTGTGGTAAGCCATTCCATGCATCTACCACCCTTTCTGTGAAAGAATTTCCTCACATTCCCCTTAATCGGCCTCCTCTAATCTCATGCTGTGTCCTCTTGTCCTGCTATTTTTCTTATATTTAAACATGTTAGACTCTTTTCACCTTGTTTATGCCCTTAAGGTGTTTAAATGTCTCGATCATATCACCTCTCTCCTCCTTTGCTCAAGGGTATACATATTGAGCTCCGTTAATCTGTCCTCATATGTTCTGATGCAGTCCCTGCACCATTTTGGTTGCCTTCTCTGGACTGCCTCAATTTAGTTAATGTCCTTGTAAGGTGTGGCCTCCAATACTGCACGCAGTACTCAGATGAGGCCTACAATGTCTTGTACAGAGGATTATTACCTCCCTCTACGACTTGTGATACCCCTACTAATACACCCTAACACCCCCTAGCCTTACCTACTGCTTTAGAGGTCTGCTTGGATGATTTTAGGTCATCAGTGATGATGATGCCCAAGTCTCTTTCTTCCTTTGTGACTGCTAGCAACTCCTCCCAGCCTATAAGTGGCTTCAGGTTTCTCTCTCCTATGTGCATGATTTTGCACTTCTTTGCATTAAATCCCAGTTGCCACTCTTCTGACCATTCTGCTAGTTTATCCAGATCTCTTCTCATTCTGCCCACCCCATCTGGATCATCTACTCTGTTGCAGATCTTGTGTCATCTGCAAACAGACAAGCCTTACCCTCTAGTCCATCTGCGAGGTCACTAATGAAGATGTTGAATAGGACTGGCCCCAGGACTGATCCCTGAGGTACCCCACTTGTGACTTGCATCTCTTCTGACTGTATACCATTTACCACCACCTCTGTTTTCAGCCAGTCAACCAGTTTGCCACCCAGTTGGCCAACTTGACCCACCCTGAGCCTACCTAGCTTATTTATCAATCTTCTATGTGGAACAGTGTCAAAGCTTTGCTGAAGTCAAGGTGGCGACATCAACTGCCCCTTGGTCCACCACTCTGGTTACCCAGTCAAAGAAATCTATGAGATTAGTTTGACAGGACCTTCCTTTGTAAACCCATGCTGTCTTGGATCCTGTGCCCCTATGGATTCCAGGTGTTGCACTATCCTTTCCTTAAGGAGTGCCTCCATAATCTTGCCCACTACTGAGGTAAGACTGACCGGTCTGTAGTTCCCTGCCTCCTCCTGCTACCACTCTTGTGGAGTGGGATCACATGAGCCCTTCTCCAGTCTTCTGGGACCTCTCCTGTGCTCAGAGACTCACTAAACAATTCTGCTAATGGCTCTGCTAGTTCCTCCTTTAGCTCCTTAAGTACCCTGGGATGTATGCCATCAGGTCCCATTGCCTTATCCACCCTGAGCTTAGCAAGCTCTTGTAGGACCCTTTCTTTTGTGAAGGAGTAGTGCTCACCTCCCTCCCCTGTGTCCATGATGCTGAGCTGTGTGCCTGCCCTACCTTCTCTTAGTAAATACTGAGCAAAAGTATCTATTTAGGATAGATGCCTTTACAGGGTCCTCCTCCTCACATGCTCCCTTTCTCCATTAAGCTTAGCAATACCCCTCTGGACTTTCTCCTTTCACTAATGTATCTATAGAAAGTCTTGTCACCTTCTTTTACTGTTCGTGCTAGTGTTTCCTCAGTTTGGGACTTTGCCTGCCTTACTGCCTTACCTGCTTCCCTTAGGGCAGTTTGGTATGCCTCCTATCTTCATCCTGCTGTGTTCCTTATATTTTCTGGAAGGCCAGCCTTTGGCTCTGACCTTTTCTGCTACTGTATTTGAGAACCAAAGTGGTTTCTTCTTTTGCACTTCCTTTTCTGTCTAACACAATGGGATGTTGCTTCAAGTATTGTATCCTTAATGCTTGCCCACTTTGCCTGTACCTCCTCACCTGTGTTTCTTTTTGCCAGGGCTAGCTTAACTCTGTTGGCCATCTTATCAAAGTCAGCTCTCTGAAGTCCCATATTTTGCTTTGGAATGGGATGATTTAGATGTAGTAGCCAAATTGAACCATACCATGTGATGGTCACTGGCCCCCAGGTGACCTTCTACCTGGAGATCTGTGATCCCTCTTTGTTAGTCAGTACTAGATCTAGGATAGCCCTGTCTCTGTGGGTTGCTGTACCAGTTGTTTGAGGCCCCCTGCAGGAATCCACTATGAGTCTAGTTCTGGCAGATGTTCCTGCTGGTATTGACCAATCTGTATCTGGCATGTTGAAGTCTCCCATTATCAGAACCTCCCTTTAGCTGTCATGTTTTGTATATCTTCTAACAGTAATGTGTCTATGTCCTCCTCTGGTCTGGGGGCCTGTAGACAACCCCAGTTCTTATGGCTGTCCCATTTCCTGTTTCCAGGGTGACCCACAGTTCTTCTGGCTCCTTATGTGTATTCTGAATTTCTGTAGCTTTGATATTTTCATTAACATACAGGGCCACCCTCCCCTTTTTGCACCTCGGTCTCTTCTGAACAATACATAGCCAGGTACTGAAGTCTCCCAAGTGTGGTTACTGGTAAACCACGTCTCACTAATTGCTACTATGTCCAGTTTAGCCTCTGACATTATTGCCTGCAGGTCTGGGATCTTATTTCCCAGGCTGTGAGCATTTGTACATGATTTTCCATTGGCCAGATTTTGGTGTGTTAGTTGTTGGGTGAAGTTTGGCATTACTCCTGTGCATCATATGGGAGACAAACCTTTTTCTTACCTGGTGATGCAATGAACAGCAAACACGCTTGAATTCCTGTTTGACCACTAGCTGAGGGGAGGGGTGTTCTTCCATTCGACGATGGGGTGCTGCACCTCTCCCATTTGCTAGTTTAAATATTCTGCAAAGACGTCAAACTTCTGCCCCAATGCACTGACTCTCTTTAGTCAGATGCAGTCCATCAAATTTAAAGAACTTTCTCCCAGAACTGTTGCCAGTTCCCTACAAATCTGTGTCCTTTTCCTGGCACCAGTCCTTGAGCCACGTGTTTAGCTCCCCATCTCCCTTCTCTGACCTTCCGTCCATCTGCTCCCTTCTTCCAGACTGGCAGGATCTCAGAGAAGGAGATGCGAGAAAATAGATGATAGTTTGTCACCCAGCCTAGTCAGGTGTTCCTTGGTCTCCACAACTGACCGGCTGGCGAGATCATTAGTCCCTATGTGTACTAGGACATCAATGTTTTCTCCTGCTTTGTGAACAATTTTAGCAATGGTCAGTGTCTCTCCATGCTGATGTACCTGGGAGACATCTGACCATCACCCCTGGCTGGAGATGGGTATCAACTCCCTAATCATGGAGTCTCCTATGATCAGAAGTTTTTGGATTTCCTTTGTGCTTGTTTAGTTTTGGTTCCTGATTTGGGTGAGTATTGTTGTGCTAGCTCCTGTGCCGCAGTGTCCTGCTCTGAAGTGTCTTCTGCCTCTTTATTTGATTTCAGAGATAGAGGCAGATACCTGTTTGTAGTGTTTATATGGTTTTTGGAGGTAATGTGTTGGAGAGCAGAGAGTGATGGGGCACCTGATTTGCTCCTCCTAACCACCTGCCAACCTCCTGGACCAACTACCAACTAACCAAAAAGGGTTACTCGATCAAATTTAGATTGAGGTGTATAAACATTAAGTAACCGTAAGGGTAAAGAACCCCACTTAACATCCAAAACCAAGGTCCTACTGGCTAAAATCTCTATCTGATGAATTACTTTTATATGTGAATGAAAAAACAAATCCCCACCCCACTACACAAATCACTTCCCAAAGACCAAAAACAATCTCCCCACACCCAACCAGTAGTGGCAGCCTCTGTCTCCTTAGGAGAATGCAAACGAACATCCTGCAGGAAAACACAGTCCAGATTTTCATATAAAAACTTAGAATAAGTGCTCTGACATTTAACAGGAGATTTAATGCTATTTGCATTTAAAGTTGCCACTCTAAAGTAAAAGGGAACCATGAGTTAATGAAAGGGTAAAGTCACTTTACTTTGCTAGATGCTCTTGTTACCCTTCCACTTTTCCCATCTGATGGCTTAGGGCCAATCTGTCCTTCAGCAGGTTCCAAGGGCTCAGACCTTGGGGGTAGAAGGCAGAGACATGTCGAAACCGCCTCTGGAGCCTCTACCAATACTGCAAAGGTATTAGGGTCAGCAATAGAACCATGCATGAAGGTAGCTGTTTTCCTACCCACCTTCCCCTTTCCTTTAACAGATTTCCCTTTCTTGCCACTAACCATAGTAAAACGGTCTACCAAGGGATCCAAACTAGACAATACCGAATCCTGGCAAATAACCCCCCCTTGTCCTATCTCTGGTACCTCATGAGTCACCACTTCAGGTTATCTATAGAGTCTGTGCTTGAGGTAGAGTTATCAATCAAACCTGACACGGGCAAAGGGAGACTAGCCCCAGAGGTACTGGGATCCAACCTTTGTCCAGTAGGAATGCCAAGTCGAACTACCTCCCTAATATAATGGTCCTGTACCCCAAAATCAGCTTCCAGTGTGTTTTTAGCTGCCAAAGGGCAAAGTTCAAATGTGTGACCCACCACATCACAAAGACTGCATTTAGAGGTTTGGAAACAGTGAGCACTAGGATGACCAGACTCCCCACAATAAGAACATTTTAGCACATCACAAGAGGTGCTTATGTGAGTCCTAGACCCACACTTGAAGCAAACCCTTGGCTGACCTGGATAAAAGGAACCCTTATCCCTCCCCCAAAAAACAGTTGGGGAGATGCACCAAATCAGAATCAGTAGAGTGGAGTTTAATGCTAAATTTCCAACCCCCATTCCAAAATCCCTCTGCATCCAGGATAGGAACAGGATTCCCCTGTATTTCACATCTCTTAGATAACCAGTTAACAATATCTACGACATTAACCCCTTCATTTCTGAACATGATCATAATGACCCTAAAGGCCTGTTTTGAAAGAGGCAGTACAATAAAGTCTGACCATAGGGGATTAGTTTTTAGATTTAAATAGCGACTCCAGAATAGTTCCAAAAGAGCTGGAGTGCGAAAACTGACATCAAATGTAAACTCTCCAGGAACATGGATCAAGGCGTAGACTTCAGAAGGGGAAAAACCCATACTTTTCTTCAATAAAGTTTTTCCAACATAAAATCTATCAGGGGGATTATCCCTGGGGCCAACATATCGTAAACGAATGGCATTTCGCCGCTTGGCTAATTCTAGAGGTTGCCTAAAATGACTGGCATAGGAAGGTTTTTCCACAGGTTCCAAAGCTGGCCCCTGCATGACAGAGGAAGTAGCCACATCTGCAGCCATTTCCACTGACAGGCTGTCCAAGGGTAGTCCAGAATCAGTAGTAGATTTAGGAAAAGGGGAGGCTAGAAGTTCAGAGACTAAAACAACAGGAGAAGGGACTGATAAAGCCACAGTACTTATCTCTGCAGACTCCGGTAGTGCTGAAGATCCATCAGCTGGCTTCCATGAATCACCCAAAATCGGAATCCAGCCAGCCCCACGCAGCGCACGCTCCGGAGACCAGGATTCATCTACCAGATCTCCCCAATCTTTAGAAGTCGAAACTTCACTGACTTTTGGTCTTTCAGTAGCCGGATGCAACTTGCTGAGCCCCACTGCTGCTGCAATGCTCGGGGAACCCTCCAATCTCTTCTACTTCTTGTCGTCCTCCACAGCGAGGTTCCTACGTTCCTGTACCAATAATGCACTCACACGAAGAAGTTCCTCTTCCAAACAGCGTCGTTTCTCGGACAAACTAAGCCGCAGCGTAGCAACAGAAACTGAAGGACCACTTGAGTTGGCATTTTGCTGGCCACCTCGCAGGTGCATCCCAGCCACCATTTCAGCTTTTCCAGAATCAGTGAAATCAACAGGTGAGGAATTACACTGGGCTATCGCAGCCCCATGTGCAGCTCCTCCACTGTCCTCCTTCTCCGCCATCTTGGTCCCACCAGAAAATGGGTCCCCCCTGCTCACAGGAAGCAGGAAGTAGGGGAATTTCCCTGGTGTCCTGGCCAAATTTCCCTCATTCACTAAAAAAAAATACCACCAACAGCTTAATCTGGTTCATGGTCATTTGGCATTCATCTGTATCCCCATCCCCCGGGCTGTGCCTGAAAATATGCAGGATTTGTCTAATGCACTTACCCAGTCAACAAAAACTAAATAAATAAAAATAAATAAATAAAATAGAATATGCTTGGCATATAATGGATCCTGGCAGGGTTTTATTCCCCATTCTACACCAGCATGCCCCTTCTGCCAGCTACCCCTCAGCACTGTTACTCTTCTTCTCTGGGACTTAACCTATCCTTTGTGCTGCTGTAGATCCCACTCCTACCACCACAGTTGGGCTTCTGGTGACCAGGGTCACCCCCAGAGCCCTCAAGACATCTATAGCTAGTCTTTTGAGGATGGACACCTAAGCTGATGGAGTGTAGCTAGCTGGGGGAGCTTGCATCATCCTGTAGTGTCAGGGGAGTAATTTTCTGCTTAGTTTCGACTAGCCCCTGGACATTGACATGCTCAGAGTTAATTAGGATGGATGCACACACACACTTGTCATCCTCAAGCCCAGCTGACATCCAACCTCCTGCTATGCCTTGGCTGCACTTCCACCTATAGTCACCCAGGTGGCAGTATTGCAGAGGCAGTGGCCTTTCTTCCCAGAGTAGGAAAGCATTCGTAGGGAAGCTCAGTTCTCCTTCCCCTGCCAGCATTCTGACTGACTGATCAAACTATAAGGGCTGACCAACATAAAACCATGAGCCATCACCAGTTTCATTACCAGGGGGAGTAATTAAGAAAATAATCAGGTGTGGGAGGTGAAATGTCAGAACCCTAAATTTGCTGTTCCATCTCAACTAATGGTATGCCACCTGTTCAAAAGTGCTGTGCTACAAATTAAACTGCAGAGCTGTGGTGTGCAGGTAATTTTCTTGGTAACTTTGCAGTCAGAATACCAGTGTGTTGAAAATGGTATTTTGCATTGAAAACTGATATGCACAACACAGCAGAAAAACATTAATTGCTAGCCCTGATTATTCATTATATGGTGTCTGGCCAAGGTGATGGGCCATAGGGTTTTATGCTGGTCAGCCCATTCATTCAGCTCAAATGGTCTGTCAGTCCATGAGGAAGGACTTCTGTGTAGTCAGTGGGGCAGTGGGGGACCGAGAGGGACTACTTACTTTGGTCATACTGCAGTGAGTAGGGTGGGAAGCAACACACTGAGTTTTTGTGGGGGTAGCCAGTCATATAATTGGTCAGCATGGCAGTGGCACTGGATGGGCTCCGGTGGGGCCGGGCTTGTCTGGCCAGCTAATGGTGGGCTCCATTAGACATTCAGATGGCATTGAAAGGCACTATAGCAGGACTGTATCTGTGGCATGGGCCAGCCAGGAGACCAGAGACAGACTGATGGTGCTCAACTGTTACTGATATCTTAAGATCACACACACATTAAGTAAGTAACAGTGATGTGGGGAGGAGACAGAATGTGTGCTACAAGGGTGGGGGAAGCGGGGGATGTCTTTAATTTGATGGTGGGGTGGAGAGGGGGGCCCTAACAGTAATGTTAACTTTGTGTGTGAGGAGTGTTTAAAACCAGGCTTGTATACGTGCCCCACGCTCTCATAGTATGCCCCAAGGGAGCCAGGCATATTTTATTTATTTTTTTCCGTTTATTGAAATCTCAGAATTACAACCTTTGAGCCAGGGGTTTATTTACAAAGGCTCCATGTCATAGAGTGAGGAAAACAATGGCAAAGTACAAGGTACAAAAGAACAACAATTATATACTGAGTCCCGTAAAATGAAGGCAAAAGAAAATACAAAGTAAGTGCTTTGTGGTTACAGTAGGTTAACATAGCAACAGTTTACAAATGTTCAGGAATACAAAAGAATCAAGAGTTGCAAGAAATAACAGCATTGCATACAAAGAAGGAGCAGCTATTTAGAGATGACCTTGTCAGGGACCTATTAGTAGAAAGAACAGGGGTAGGGGAACAAGGAAGTATGAGGGGAATCAAAACAGAGGAAGAAATTTAGAGCAGCCCAAGATAGGCATTGTACTGGAGGTGTACTAAGTCATAAGGTGAACCAACAAGAGTGCAGAGGTGGAGAAGGGAGAGACAGAGGGTGGTAACCAGTGTAGTATGGGTGGGAGTTAACTGAGGAAATAGGAGAACAATAATAGGTAAATGGAGGAAAATTATCTATAGGCAGTGAAAGAGGAAGTGGGAGAGGGTGTAGACACAAGGGGGGTAGAACTAAGGAGGAAAGAAAGGGGGGTAAAGGGGAGAGAAAAGGAGCAGTTGGGGAGACAGGGCGAAGTATAAACCTGAGTGGTTGACAAAGATTGGGGGGGGTACATTAGCTACAAAGTCAGAAAAAAGGGGAGAGGAAAGAGTGGGGGGAGGGAAGAGAGGAAAGGTGAGAGAGGAGGAAGGTAAATAATAGGGGGGGCAGGTGTAGGGTAGGATGGGGAGAGTCAGGTATCTAGGAGTGGCAGTCACAACTGTTCCATTTCAGGGAGTACAGTCTAAGTTTGGTTTTGAGGGTCCCAGCCTAGAGTCAGCCAGGAGGTCACATGGGAGGTTATTCAACCAGCTGGGAGCCCTATACACAAATGTTCATTAGGCTTGGGCAGTATGGCAGGAAGGGACTGAGAAATTGGGATGGGAGGTGCTTCTGGTGTGATGTATGTTATTGGCCCTAAGGAGAAGAAGAAGAAGGTGAAGAGGGGATCAGTCCAAGACTAACCTTTTTAGCAAACTGGCAAGTTTGGTAATAGACTCTGCCCTGGGGGTTTAAGCAGTTTGCTGCACAATAAAGGACACAAGTGTGCATGTAGTGGTGGGCTCCAGTAACAAGGAGGCACACCTTATTAAGAGCAACACTTAACCTCCCGAGTGAGGAGTTGGAGGCAGCACCATAGATAATAATTTCAAAGTCTATGATAGAAAGGACTGAACTAGTGACAGCTAAGCGGAGTGCATCTTGGGTCATGCTATGTCTGTGTCGATAAAGAAGCCCGAGCCTGCAGCAGATATTTCTGGATATTAAATCGATGTGTTTCTGATCAAAGAGGTGGCAATCATGGGTAGTGACAAGATACTTAAAATTATAGACCTGTTCAAGGGGTGAGTTGTGATGTGGTGCTGGGCATTTTTGTACTTGCTGTGAGGGCTAGCGAAGAGCATCACTTTGATTTTCTTATAGTTAAGAATTAGTTTGTGATTGGTGAACCAGGTCTCAATTGCAGAAAAACTCTGTTGCAAACTGTTGGTAAGGGGTAGAGGATTAGGCTGGGTGGTGAAGAGCAGATCGTCATCCACATACAGGAGCAGGTTGGTGGGTCATATTTGTGGCACGGAGTTCAGAAAAAGGTTGAATAGTAGTTTGCCCAGGATTGAGCCCTGGGGAACACCTGAACTAACAGGGAGACTAAGAGAAAGTGTGTTTTGTATTTTCACTCTTTGGGTTCCATCATCTAGCTAACTTTGTAACAACCCTGTGACTTCTTGAGATAGTCCTAGGGAGGATAGGGACTTCGAAAAAGGGAGTGATTGACATTATCGAATACCTTTGTGAGGTCTATGTAGATGGAGTCCACAAGGTGACCACAATCTAACACCTTATGAGTGAAATCAGTGAATTCTAAAAGGGCAGTGGTGGTACATGTACTGTGCCCCTTTCTAAAACCATGTTGTTGGGCACAGTGACATTGGATATGGTAGGTGTCCACATACTCGTTCAACTGGTTCACAACAATATACTCCAAAGCTTTAGAGATAGGAGGTAAGATGGAAATCAGTTGGTAGTTGAAGTGTAAGGCCCTGTCACCACTCTTGTGAACAGGTGTTACTACCGCTGCTTTCCAGACTGAAAGGAATTGACTTAGATGAAGGGAGAGGTTGAGAAACTTAGTAAGGGGTGTCAGAACTGCATCTAAGGAGAGGCAGAGCAATTTAAGATCTAGTGTGTCACTACTAAATCGTGAGTTAGTGGGAATCAACAACAGGTATTTTTTTGCTGACCCAGTAGTACCGGCCTTGAAGTGAAAGGGGGGAGTAGCAGTGGGTGAGTCAGTGTTTTGTACACTGCTAAGGTGTAGGGCAGTGTGGAAATTAGGAGGAAGTATTGCATTAAGGTCAGTGAATGCAGTGTTAAATATTTCAGCAATTTCTTTAGGATCTTGGGTGGTAGTTCCATTAAGATTAAGCATTGAGGGAAGGGATTTTCTGGGTTTGCCAGTGAGGTTTTTAATGTTCTCCCAGAACTGCTTGCTATTACCCCAAGAGTTGAAAAACTGGTCTTGGAAGTGTTTAATTTTAGCAATATGTACTGCTCTGGTGCAAGCATTCTTAGCTTCCTTGTAGCATTGCCAGTTCTTGGTGCTATTTGTGGTGTGTGTGACATGCCAGAGGTGGTCACAAGTAGCCATTAGTTCAAGGAGTGATGGGGTGATCCAGAGATTGCTAGCCCCTTTGATTTTATGATTTTTGGAAGGGGCAAATAAGTCACATTCACTGTTAAAGAGAAATATGAAGTGCCCCAAGGCTGAGTCCACACAAGAGGCGATGTCAATAGGTGACCAGTCACATCGACGGAGGTGATCTTGGAACTATGAGAGCTGCCCCAGTCTAAGGGCATGCAGGTAGGAAGTCCTGTATGGGGGTTTGGGGAGTTGATGTGACCAGCAGCATATGATCGGGGAGAGATCACTAAGGGAGTCCGACAACATTATTGTGTCAGAAATCCTGTCAGGGCAATTAGTGAGAATGAGGTCAAGTAGAGACTGAGTCCTGGTTCTATAGTTAACCCTGGTTGGTGTAGGAACCATTTGTATAAGGTCAATTGCAGCCATAGCATCCTTAAATGGACCAGACTAAGAACCAAGCCAGCTGACGTTGAAGTCCCCCAGCACAATAACCTCAGAGCATTTAGGCAGATTGGTAATATAGTCAAGGACTGAGTTTAATCCTGCAGCTTTTTTCCTGAGTGGGATGTAGACCAATAGGACAAGGAGTGACTTCTCTTGATTGCCCAGAGCTATTTTGATGCGATATCCTGAACAGGATTCCCTACAGACAGTGTCAGAAGGGCATGACCCTGAATTGCATCAGAGAGGTAAATTGCACTTTCTCCCTTTCTTCCCAAGCCTGTCCACTCTGAAGCAGCAGCAGAGTCAGGAGTTTTTGAGGACAGCTATGTTTCTGCAACAGCAAGCACATTAGGCTTGTGCTGTTTAACCCATACTTCCAACTGGTCAAGTTTGGGTAGCAGACTCTGGATGTTAAGGAAGCAATCTTGAGACCACTGGAGTTAGTGGATTCAATAAATGGTTGCTGAGGTGGGCTGGGATTAGGGTGAACATTTACAGAGAGCAGAGGAAGTAATATGACAGCCATACTTAGTTCCAAAGGAGTGACTTTGTAGACCAAGCCTCCACCCTTTACAACCCAATGCCATGACCTGGCTCCCAATGAAGAGCAATGGCTGGTGTCATCCCCTGGCTCAAGAGGAGAAAATAAGACCTATAGCTAAACCACTAATGCACAACATGACACATATTCTGATCAGCCAAACTAAGGCAAGGCATGAGGGAACCACCGATACCCCTCCCCTGCTCTATTTATTAACTCACTCCCACCAGAACAGAACAAGTAATGGAAGAGAGGGTAGAATCAGGATGGGCAATCAAAATGAGAACAGGAGAAGGGGAAGACAGGGGAGGAGAGGAGAAAAGGGAAGGGAAGGGAAGACCATCTGTGCCTTTGAGGAGATTGAGAAGTGCTTCACCACATCCAGTTACCAAAGGGTTTACGCAGTCAAGGCATATACAGAAGGAGGGAGGGGGAGGGAAGAGAAAGGGAGGAGTGTGGTGGGAGGGTAGCATTCTGTATTCCAGACTGCAATATCCAAACAAGGTACACTGCAACCAGCAAACAAAAGATTGGTGCTTACCAAATGGAGTAGCCTGCCCCATGTAAGTACAACAGTCAAAACAGGATAGGTAGCACTTGGTGCTTAAATCAGCTTGCTGATTTATGCACTGAGTGCTACCTATCCTGTTTTGACTGTTGTATTCCAGACTGGGAGGAGATGGAATGTGTCTTGGGACCCACAGTACATGCCATGCTAAGCCACCCATGGCACGGAAAAAAAACACGCATGCTGCTTTGTGGCAACAGAAGAGGGGGGACATGGAGCCCTTCCTAGTGCTTGGGCACCACAGTGAAGAAGGGAGTAATGCTTTCCATCTGATACCACAGGGAAATAGAAACCACATTTCAAGACATACCCCTTATAGCTTGACAAACAGGAGTGCTATGAAGCCTTTGAGGATGATCTGCTGCTCGCAAAAGGATACAAGCATTCAGCCAAGGTGCCCTGGTAACAAGCTGGTTCTGGAAATTAATAGTCCCATACACAATTTAAACAATAGGATGTGTAGTCCACAGAATAATGAGGCCAATGATTTAGGGCCATCCAAAACCTGTCTGACTTGACCTGTGAGCAGGGATGGGAGAGAGACAGAGTGTGGTGATGAGAAAACCCCAACCCTCCTAGCTATGGCTTAGTAGCAATCAGGATTTAGAGAAGGACGAAAAAATTGTGTTGAAGCAGCTGAGTTGGAGTTTTCCCTTTACATATTACCAAAAAAAGGTTAACTATTGCACTTTGTGATGCAGAGACTGTGCTAACAGAGGGATCAAGTAAATACCAATGAGATGCTATGATCATGACCTAACCACACAAAAAGTGAGCACTCGGGATCAGCAACTTAAATTAAATGCACTTCAGCAATATGTTTGATTGGAATCATAACTCCATCACAGAAAATATTATACATCTTCATATTTTTTCATCACAATTCATGTGATTTGGGCTCCTACAATCCAAGCTCAATAAAGTGCAGAATTACAGTACTTTGGGTGAGGACATGTCACTCACAAAATTCATAGAGGATTGGCAGAACACTCAAGAGGTGAAAACAAAAACAACAACAAAAAAAAGTAGAAATGTCCTGATACAGACAGCCACCACAGTACCCCAGCTCAGTAGTACTTTCACTTTCGGTGCTGAGGAGCATAAGAGTTGACTTCTAGCACTAACAGGGGCATCAGGTCTTCTTCCCCCCTCAGTCAAGTCCTCACAGTAGCTATGAGACTGGAGTCTAGGTTGGGCCTGCTCTTTTGATGAGTTCTTAAAAAAGGTTATTTTGCACCATTGGGCCAGGAATGGGGGGAAGGGAGATCATGCAGAGGGAGAGAGCAGAAGTTGTTTTTTCCTTGCACTGCTGGGCCAGGAATGGAGGATAGGTGGGGCACAGGCAGAGGAAGGGAGGGAGCAGGTGGGTTCTTCAAAAGAAAAAAGTGTGAGAGGGGAGAAAGGGAGACAGAAGGAGACAGAGGGAAAAGTAGACTGATCATACTGGATGTGCTTCAACTCCACTCACTGGGTAGAGCGTGGATCAAACAAATGTGATGCATTCGGTATCCAGTCACATCCCCTGACCCACTATTTTCTCTCCCCCTCCTTTCACTATACATCAGCATAGCTCTTGCCATGCAGCTGTAAAAAGAACTGCAAGAGGTACAGCACAAAACCAGCAAGATGGAAGGTGGGCTGACAGAGGTACGAGTTCATCCACACTACAGGGAAAGGCATTACTTTACCTATATAAAAGAGAATGGTAGCTGGTAGCTCCACAATAGGGAGGGAGACTCTAAAAATTGGGATAGGTGGCTGAATCAGCATATTCATGATCTCTTTCCTGCAAAGCATGCTATGGGATTTACTACAGCTCCCCCCTCCCCCAGAACAGGAGCTTGAGATGCAGAGGTCACATAAAGCCCTAACTAGGAACTAACCAATTCAGCTACCAGGCTTTGTCAGCAATAGTATGCTTTTCAGATACCATGGAAAACAGATGCTGCTGTTGACCACATGGAAGCTAAAAACTGTACTGTATAAAGGACAGAGACTGCATTTTGAACCAGACTGCTCTGTTGAGCTTCACAAATGCAAGTAGGTATACCTGGTCCAAAAACAATTAAGAGCTTTGGCTTCTCAGAAGGAACTAGAAGGGTGACATGATCAGATCTACAGTACAGTAGCATCTTCTTGTTGTTTTTACATTGTTTCTTGTGGATTCTACTT
Organism: Neoceratodus forsteri; assembly: GCA_016271365.2. Classification (NCBI taxonomy): domain Eukaryota; kingdom Metazoa; phylum Chordata; order Ceratodontiformes; family Ceratodontidae; genus Neoceratodus; species Neoceratodus forsteri. The sequence continues at coordinate 394,464,177 of CM028129.1, forward strand.
GGTAGAAGGTTATTTCTTTCCTTTCTTACTACTAAGGGGGCTAGCAGGGTATTGTTTGGGGCTGTTGGAATTTTGAAACCTGTTTTGGTAGCTATAAGTGGGCTCATTTGTTTGATGATTCACTGTGTGGCAGGCTGCATTTGTGGAGACCTATTTCTTCTGTTTTAAAATATAATTGGTGTGATTTAACTGGATCTGTTTCTTTGAATTGGAGACCTATATCTTTTAATTCCAAGCCTATTTTGATGTGTTGTTGGTGAAGCTGGTTGAATTGGAGTCCTGTTTCTTTGGGTAGCAAACCTATTTGGGGGGCTTTGAGTAGAATTGTGATTCATTGTTGCTGGCTTCACTAGCTGCAAAGTTTTAGTGCAGAGTGGGGGAAGGGTGCTAATGGTCTGGACCAGAGGCCTCAGCTACCTGTTTGTTTCTGGAAGACTTGGGCTGGTCCCACCCACCCCTGGTCCATGGTTTCCTTTATACCAGGAGTTCTGACATCAATTCCTCAAACAGGCAAAGGATATGCACCTGTCATAGCAGAAGCAGACATCCAGGAAAGGAACAGCAGCAAGTGAAGAGGTGACTGCTATCTCAGTGGAAGGGAAGTAAATGCAAATCTAGGAGCTTTCATTATTACTTCTTCGCACTGATATTGCATTTGGGAAAGGAGGAGTAGGAGTTTGAAGAAGGTTGTGCAATGGCTACTTAAAGTCTCTTTTTGAGTGTGGATAGGAAGGATAGGAATATAAAAAGCAGTTGCTCAATATATCCAAACGTGTACAACAAAGGAGGTAAGGAAATAAAGAAAAGAATGTTTTGCACTGATAGAGGGGGGAAGGGAGACTTGGGGGAGTGTTTGGTATCCTGCATCTGGAAGAGTGGGGGGTCGTTGGTGGGCAACGACAGCAATGGGTAGGGTGGTAGGCTGCAACAACTGCAGTGCACCAATCTTTCTAAAAATTGCCTGGAGTGTGGGAGGATGTTTAGTGTGCAACCACATAGAAAAACTTAGAAAGGAGATTGAGGGTCTGCAGGAGGAACTAAGACAGGCAAGGCAGATTGGGGGTGGGTTTAGCCCTATACTGGAGGGAGGAAGAAGGGGAGATGAGGGAGGGCGATTTAAGCCAACAGTGGTGAGGAGAGGGTCAGAAGAAGGAAAGCAGAGACAAAGGGGCCCAGGCCAGGAAGAACAATTACTGGGGAAACCAGGTCAGGAGACAAAAGACAAATGGAAGGAGGAGATAGGGACTTGTGAGGAGAGGCGAAGAAGTGACAAAAGTCATGGAGTGGAAAGGAGAGAACAGGTTACTATGAAGAGAAAGGGAGCGGGCATTTGTGAAGGGTCTTCAGAAAATAGTTTTGAACTGCTAGAGAGGAAGAAGGTGGAGGAGGGAAATGATGAAATTAGAGGAGTAATTGATAAATGCCTGGACCAAACTGGAGCAGGGGGAAATTCTGCTCAGAGAATTGCAACAGGGGTAAAAGGGGGAATAATGTGCAGGAGGAAGAAGAAGAGCTGGAAATGAGAGAGGGAGATGAATGGAAGCAAGCAGGGCGTAAGAGGGGTGGAATCTTAGTGCTGGGGGACTCAATACTAAGAGGAGTCAGGTGGGGTAGCAAGGGGGAGAGGCATAGTCGCATTTGGGTGAAGACCATGCCAGGAATGACAGCAGAAAGGGTGGGACAATTTGTTCTGAAATATGCTAGAAGGGGTAGGGACAAGCCTTATTTAATTATACATCTTGGGACAAATGACCGGACTGACAAGACAGTAGATATAGTCCAGAGGAGGTTTGAGGAACTAACACAATTATGTGAGGGGGCAGGAAGATCAGTAACTTTTTCATAGATACTTCCGGTGCCAAAGGCAAGCACAACAAGAAAGCTAAGAATAGAGGAATTTAATGGATGGCTAAGAACCTGGTGTTGTGCTAAAGGGTATAGGCTGTTGGGGGGTGGGGAGGGACCTGGGAGGACAGTAGTCTCTATGCCAAGGACAGACTACACTTGAGTGAGGAGGGAAAGAAAGTGTTGAAACAGAGGATGGAGGAGTACATAGAGAAAGCTGGGAATTTAAACTAGGAGTGGGAGGTGGCAATTGGGGAAGAGATATGCAGAGACCACAGGTTGGGAAACCATATGAGCTTACCCTCCATAACAGTGACAAAGGACAAATGGCAAGTACTATTGGTGATGCTAGGAAAGGGGGTCAGGATGGGAGGGGGAAGGGTGGAAGGTGGTTACCCTAAATGCTAGGAGCCTTGGGAGGAAAACTGCAGAGTTACAGGTTCTCATGGCAGAGGGAGAGGTGGACATTGCAGCCATCACAGAAACATGGGCCACCCAATACAATGACTGGGACCTGTCTGTACCAGGGTACAGGTTATTTCGTAGGGACAGAATGATTGGGAAAGGGGGTGACACTATATGTGAAGGAAGGACTGAAGTGTGTAAGGGAGGAAGGGGAGGAGGGTAGTACGGAGTCACTTTGGATACAAATCCAGGATTCCAAGAATAGGATTCTTAGAATGGGAGTGGTGTACAGGCCACCATCTCAGACGGAGGAGTTAGACAGGGAACTAGCGGGACAGATCAGCAGGACCTGCGAGAAGGGTGTGGGTGATTGTGGGGGACTTCAACATGCCAGGAGTGGACTGGAGTACCCCAACAACCAGGAACAGAAGGGAGCAGGTACCGCTGGATGCCTCCAGGACAGCTTCCTGCTGCAAATGGTCAGTGAACCAACCAGGTTAGGAAATACCCTTGACCTTGTACTGGCAAATGGGGACTTTGTGAGAGAACTTACAGTGGAGGAACCGCTGTCAGGGAGTGACCACCACTCAGTATGGCTCACGTTGGATATGGGCAAGGAAGGAGTGGAATCTGGCACAAGAGTGCTGGACTTCAGGATGGCTGACTTTGGGAGAATGGGGGAAGTGGTAAAAGGGTACCTGGCCAGAATTCAATCTAGTATGGACACTAACCAGAGGTGGGAGCTCATAAAGCTGGGGACAGTGGAGGCAACCAAAACCTGCTGCAAAGTCCAGAGCAAGAAGGCTAGGGCTAAGAAACCAAGCTGGTTGAGCAAGGAGGTCATGGAAAAGGTAAGGAAGAAAAGAGCTGCCTTTAGGAAGTACAAGAAAACAGGGAGGGGGGAGGACAGGGAGGAGTACTTGACAGAATCGAAGGAGGTGACAAGGGCAGTAAGGGGAGCCAAAGCATCTATGGAACTCAGGCTGGCACAAGGCATTAAGAAGGGGGAGAAGGACTTCTTTAAGTATATCAGGGAGAAAAGGAGCTGTAAGGACCACATAGTAAGGATTAGGAAGGAGGGGGGTTGGGTGGAAGCAGGGTGCGATAAGGCAGAAGCACTAAATGAGTACTTCTGCTCAGTATTTACTAAAGAGAAGAGCGGGTGACACCCAAGGTGGGAGAAATGGCAGAAACAGGGGGGGAAGGGGTGACAGATGGGGAAATCATGGAGGGCAGTGTTCGAGAGGGTTTGAAGGCACTGAGGGTGGATAAGGCGCCAGGCCCAGATGGCATCCTCCCCAGGGTACTGAAGGAGCTGGCAGAGGTCCTTGCAGGACCTTTGACAGACCTATTTAATGCCTCACTACATTCAGGGTGTGTACCTCAGGACTGGAGGATGGCTCATGTGGTGCCCCTCCACAAGAGTGGCTCCAAGGATGAACCGGGAAACTACAGACCAGTGAGCCTCACATCCATCGTGGGTAAGCTTATGGAGACTATCCTGAAGGAGAGGCTGGTGGCCCTCCTAGAGGCCAAAGGACTACAGGACAGCAGACAGCATGGCTTCATACGTGGTAGATCCTGCCAAACCAACCTGGTGGAGTTCTATGACTGGGTAACTAGGCAACTGGACAGGGGCCATGCAGTGGATGTCCTGTATCTGGACGTCAGTAAGGCATTTCGACTCTGTGCCACATGGAAGGCTAGGAAGGAAGTTAGTAGGCACAGGGGCTGGTGCAAAGCTGGTGAGATGGGTAGGAAACTGGCTTCAGGGAAGGTAACAGAGGGTGGTGGTGGGTGGGGAGCTCTCACACCCAAGGGCAGTGACGAGCGGTGTTCCACAGGGCTCAGTGTTGGGACCAGTGTTGTTTGGGATATTCATTGTAGACATATCATGGGACATCAAGAGCAAGATCAGTCTGTTTGCTGATGATACCAAGGTAGGCGCGGTGGTGGATGACCTAGGGGATGGCAGGGTAGCAGGATGATCTGGCAAAGCTTGAAACCTGGTCAGACACCTGGCAACTGGGGTTTAATGCCAAAAAGTGCAAGGTGCTGCATTTTGGGATGAAGAACCCAAGGAGGAGTTACCAGCTGGGGAGTGCAGCTAGCCTAGACAGAGGAGGAGAAGGATCTGGGTGTGCTCATTACAGGGTCAATGAACAACTCGGCACAATGTAGGAAGGCAGCTGCAAAGGCCAACAAAATGCTGGGTTGTATTGCAAGGGGTATATCCTCGAGGAGGGAGGAGGTGATTCTGCCACTGTATAGGTCATTAGTTAGACCACACCTGGAGTACTGCGTGCAGTACTGGCGCCCGTATCTGAAGAGGGACATTAAGTTACTGGAGGGGGTTCAGCGCAGGGCGACAAAGATGATCAAGGGGCTGGGGGACTTATCATACGAGAGGAGGTTGAAGGAGTTGAACATGTACTCACTGGAGGAGAGGAGGGACAGGGTGACATGATTGAAACCTTTAAATACATGAAAGGAATAAACAAGATGGGTACAGAGGGGCTGTTCAAAGTAAGGGAGGGGAGGGCACCAGGGGCCATGATATGAGACTGGAGGAGGAAGGTTCAGGAGGGAGATGAGAGACACTTTTTACAGAGAGGGTGGTGCTGGGTGGAATGCTTTACATGCAGAAGTGGTATCCAGTAGAACAGTGGACTGTTTCAAAGGGATGGGACAGGACAAGGGGGAGGGTTAATGAAGGGGGATGGTGGAAGGGAGGGGCAGCTGCAGAATAAGGGGTGCTAGCTGCACATTCGAGCAGAGTTGATAGACCTCTAGGCCTTTATCTGCTGGCAAATTTCGTATGTTCATAATGAAACAATTCAAATCAAAGATCCTGTTTTTCACTAGGCTTAATCCACTGATTGATGGGAACACTCATGAATTTGCTAATTTAACAGAAGCCGCCCCCACTCCTGAGTAACTTGGTGTCAAGCTATAAAAGAAAGTGGCAGGCTGCATGGAGTGTGCTCTCAAAAAACTCTACATGGATATCAACTGATGGTGACTGCAAAGTGGGGGTGTCTTGCCTCTGTGAACAGGTGATCCTCCCCTCTTCAGAGGGTCATCCTGGTTACGGTGGGACTACTCCATCCACAGTTGTCAAGTACTTCTCTAATCCCCTTCCCCTTCCGTTTTCTAGAACTTTCTATCTCTGTCACACTTCCCTTGCTGAATGGCTGCCAGCCTGCGCTTGGCACACCATATCCCAGAACACAGGAAGCCATAAGCTGCCTCTTTATTTTGCAGTTAAATATTTTATTGAGTTTTCAACTTACATACATCAAATCTTACATGTAAAGAGATAAGGGCGAAGGTTGTGGTCACATATACAATCATTTAGATGCTGCAGTAAATATCATATAAGGCGCTCACCAACCAGTTCCAGTGCTAAGCAGGCAAGGAGGATGGTCAAGGCATTGGTGTTCCATATCCTTGTCAGCATATCCTTAAGGGACTGGCAGAGTTCCACGATAACCTCCTCCCTACACAAACAGAACACAGAAAACCACTATTCTGTCTACAAACTACTTAAGACACAAACTGTATACAGTCAAGGATTATACAGCATTTATCAGCTTTAAATCAGCCTTATGTGACATATATTCCAGAGGCGGTAGGACTTCGTCTGTCTATTACTGTTCATCCTATCCCAGCTTTGGGAGTTACATACTTTATAAAGGGGGCCCAACACCGCTTATACTGTGCCATTGTGTTATCCACCAAGTGAGAGAGTCGGTTCATGGATGTGATCTGCAGCAGGGAGGTCATAACCTTCTGGGCTGTGGGAACATTCTGGGACCTTCACCTGCAGAGGAGCAACAGCTTGTCCTGTATTGCCAACAGGGCCAGCCACCTGAATTATTGTCCTCTGAGGTGAGGTGCCTCTGATTTCATACCGAGGAGGAGTAATGTAGCTGTTTTGGTGATGTTCTTATGAAGGACTTTAAACCCTATGTCACATACATACTCCCACAGCCCTTGTATTTGGGGATATTCCCAAAGGACATGTAAAAGGTCCCCCTTACTCCCCTGACATCTCCAGCAGCAGTCCGAGTTTAGGACCCCTGCCCTCACTAGTACCACCGGAGTGCGGTACCAGGAGTGCAGAATTTTATTTTGTATCAATCTACTCTTGGTATCCACAAAGTCCTCATGGGCACCAACCCAGCAGTCTTTCCATTGTTCGCTAGTTATGTCAGACCAGAGGGCCTCCTCCCGTTTTGCTTTGGATGCCTCAGATTGGTTGGCAGTGTGTCCCTTACTCCTGCATAGATCTTGCTCGCTATTCCTTTAGGTGTGTCTAGCCAGTATGGTAGGAAAATAGTGGGGTCTTTCTCTGGTGCTGATTTCATGTGTGTTTGGACTGCTCTGTGAATTTGCAAGAACTTCCAAAAGTCTGTCTTCGGGACTCCCCACCTTGTTTGAAGGTTAGTGAAGGTGTCCATCCCTGTCCCTCCCATAACCATTATGTCTCCCATCTGCTCTATACCCTTGCTCTCCCAGTCTGGCTATCCTATCAGTCTTCTATCAATAGTGATGTGCTCAATCCTACACAGTGGTGTTTTTTTCATGGGTGAAAAGTTGGTTCTCAACTTCTTCTCCACCCTGGCCCAACAACTTAGGGAGGGGTCTGTAGTGGGGTGACTCTTCATACTTGCTCCAGGGGGAATTATAGATATACAGGGCCAAACTTGCCCTATGGCTGGCTTCTTTCTCCATAGCCACCCACTGGGGTTGTTTCTCCCCTGATGTTCTAAACCAGTGGAGGGTCTGCAAAACCTGAAAGGCCAATTTATATCCCTCAAACCATAACGTGTTCCACTCTCCCATTCTCCAGGGGATCTCAGTTTGTTCCTGCTGTATCTCAGAGGCTTGTCTTCTCACATGAATCTGCCCACCTCCTTGTCTATTTTGTGGTACCATTTTGGGGACAGTGCTAGCGGTATGTGTGCTAGTTTATAGAAAACCTTGGATGCAATGATCATCTTCACTGCCGTTATCCTACCCGCTAGCTTAAGGTGTAGTTTGTTCCATCTATTCATGTTGTCTACCACCTCCTGTAGTAGGGGCTGGAAGTTACGGTCCCAGATCCTAGAAAAGTCTGCTGTGAAGGTGATGCCCAGTTAAGTAATGCCTTCCCCAGCCCAACTCAGACTTGAGTACCCTAACGCCCCAGGAGTGCAGTGTGGGTTGAGGGGGAGTACCTCTGTCTTAGTTGGATTCAGGCATAGGCCCGACAGTGCATGGAAGGCCATGAAGAATACCAGAAGGGGAAGGAGGGCACCAGGTAGGTCGGCCACCATCACTAGCAGATCATCTGCATACATAAGAGTGGAGTAATTTGTGTGACCAATCTGTATACCTCTGATGTCCTGGTGCTGCCTGATCTTGGCTGCCAATGGCTTCACTGCTAGCACAAACAGCCCAGTAGAAAATAGGAAGTTGTAATCCCTCTATACAGACAGTTGGTGAGATCACATCTGGAGCACAGCATGCAGTTCTTGAGGCCCCATCTCTGCAAGGACATAGACAGGATGGACGCAGTCCAGAGGAGGGCAACTATAATGGTGCAAGGTCTGCACCAGGAGCCATACAAAGAGAGACTAAAGGAATAGAAACTTGCAAGTCCCTCGAGGGAATCAGCAAAGTCCATGAGGGTAGCATCTTTCCGAAAAAGAGATGTGCAAGAACAAGGGGACACAATTTGAACATAGAGGGGGGATGGCTCAAGGGCAACGTGAGGAAGTATTTTTTCATGGAGAGGGTGGTGGACACATGGAATAACCTTTCTGAGGAGGTCGTGGGGTCAAAAACAGTGGGGGAATTCAAGAATGCATGGGACAGACATAAGGCAATTTTTTTTTTTAAATCACTATTTTTCCGCCTTTCCCAGCCTGCCATCCCCGACCCTTCAGGATCCCCAAGGCAGACATCCCTCTACCTACCACACTGGATCCCACGGAGCTTTGGCTTACCCCCCCCAAGCGGGGATGGGGCAGAGTCCCCTTACCCCATCAATCAACTTTCGGCGGTCCGGGGTCCGTCGGGCGGGTGAAGGCACATCGAGGGCATGTCTCCGGGGATCTGTCTTCCCAGTGATAGCAGGCATTTTCTCCATTTTCTCCCACCCCTTTACAGCATAGGACCAACCAATGTCAAGGCATCAAAGGTCGATGTCACGCTGTATAGCGGCCGCCCATGCCCCTGATGTTAGGGGCTTGCAGTACTCTGAGCCTCCGCTCGGAGTCAGGCAAGTGTTCGGGCTATGGCCTCAACCCTCCCCGGAGTAGACAAGCCACCATGGGACGCTCAAGCCTAACTCCCCCCGGCCAACCCACCAATGACCCAAGTCCGCTCCCGAACCAGGGTCACCAGCGTGGAGCGAGGTGTGACGTCCAGCACCTCAACCCTCAACACCACCGGGCCGACATAAGGCAATTGTGGTGGGGGGTAGGAAGAAGTAGGCTGTTGGTTAATTAGGATCTGCCGCTTATCCAATAGATAGGGAAATGGGCAGACTGGGTGGGCCAAGCAATCCTTATCTGCCATCAAAGTCTGTGTTTTTGTGTAAACAGAAGTGGGAAAGGGGGCATCCCTGCCTAGTGCCTCTCCCCAGCTGGAATGGGGTCGAGAGAGTGGAGTTGGTAAGCAGTCTCGCAGCTGGGGAGCAGTACAAGGCACTGATCCATGCCCTGAATCTGGGTCCAATTTCCACGTGTGCTAACATTGCCTGGAAATAGTCCCATTTCAGGGAATCAAAAGCCTTTTCAAAGTCTATGGCCACAGCAACTGTGGGTGTTCCAAGATCCCTGGCCTTATGGGCAAGATTGCACAAAGTCCTGATGTGATCAGCACTGTACTGCCCTGGAACAATGCCTACCTGAGCTGGGTGTATGAGCTGAGGCAGGAGGTGGCTTAGTCTACAGGCTATGGCTTTGGTAAAAAGTTTACTGTCAAAGTTGATTAAGGAGATGGGGTGGTAACTTCCAGGGTATGTGGGGTCTTTACCTTTTTTGGGCAGAACTGTGATGACCACCTCCATTATTGTAGGTGGAAAGATACCTTCTAATTCAGCCTGCCAGTACACATTTTGTAATTCATGGGAGATTATGTCAGCTACAGTCTGCCATAACTCAACTGTGTATCTGTCTTCTCCTGGGGCCTTCCAGTTTTTGAGGGAGAGCAGGGTGTCACTCACTTCTTCAGTAGTGATTTGTGTATCCAGCCCCTCTGCCTGTTGTGCCGTGATGGCGGGGAGGGTTATGGAGTCAAGAAAGCTAGTGGGTCCCCCATCCTTGATGAGGTATACGGGTTGTGTAGAAGGAATCCATGACCTGGTTCACTCCCTCTTGTGAGGTGTGTACTATTCTCTGCTTGTTTCTACATTCTGCTATGTGTCTCTCCATCTGTTGCTTCCTGAGCCTGAAAACCAACACCTTCCCTCTTTCTCTTCACCTTCCCAGTACTTGTGCTTCAACCTAAGGATCACTACTTCAGCCTTTCTGGTCAGAAGCACATTGTGCTCCATTCTAAGTCCCATGGTCTTCCTAGCCAAGGGTCTTTGCACATTGGGGCACACCTCCTTTTTCTGTTTCTCCACCACCACCTTAAGATCCCCCTCCAGGTCTCAGTCACTTTTCCCATTGTTTTCTTCTGGCCACCGCAAACCCAATTATCCTGCCCCTCAAGGTGGCTTTGAAGGCCTCCCATGTGTTCCCAACAGTGGTGTCTTGCATGAGGTTCTCCTGAAAGAACATCCTGGCCTCCCCCTTTGCCCATGTCACAAACTCAGGGTCTCTTGTTAGCAAGGGATCTAGTCTCCATAAAGTGGATAGGGGAAGGGGTGGTCCCCACAGGAGGTTAAGTAGTACCAGAGCATGATCTGATACTAGTATAGGGAGTATTTCAGCAGCTGTGGCCACCTGTTTAATCAGGGGAGATGTAAGACAGAAGACAATGCGGCTGTATGTTCTATGGACAGGGGAGTAGAAGGACTAGTCCCTAGTGCGGGGGTGTAACAGTATCCAGATATCAGCTTGGCCTTGATCCCTCATCAGACTCTGTAAGGCTATGTGCTGCCCTATGCATGTATAACCCCCACCCCAGATCTTTTGTCTAACATTAGCTCCATTACTAGGTTAAAATCCCCCCCCAGTATGATTGGGGTGCCCCCTTCTATCATGTTTAGTAGATTTTGCGCTACCAAGTGGAATAAACCTGGGTCATCCTCATTAGGAGCGTATAAGTTGCCTACAAGGATAGGCCCTGTAAGGGTCTAATATTTGGTAAGTACCCATCTCCCTTGGGGGTCTGGGTCTTGATGAGGGACCATTGTAGCTGTTTGTGGTGCAGGATCACTACACACTTTTATTTGTTGTGGCGGAAGCATGCGTCACCTGCCCCACCCATTCTCTTTGGAGGAACTCATGATCCTTTATGCAGAGCTTGGTTTCTTGTAGCATGGCCACCTACACTTTTTGTTTTTTCAGATATGTCAGCACCTTCTTCTTCCTCTTCCCCGGTGTGTTCATACCCCTCACATTCCAGGACATGCAGGTTAAATTAGCTATATTGGGAGCTGGATATGTCAATGTATTTCAGACACTTCAGCAAACAGTGACCAAGGGAGAAGGTGCTACCTTGCAAGTGATTACACCAGAGTGCCCCCTTGGGGAGTAGGACCATCAGTCTACACTTCGGTTTTGACCCCTGATTTGTGGCCTGTGACCAACGTCTGCCAGCACTATATACACATCTTTTCACCCCTTAAAGCTTCTTCAGTAGACATGTCAACATTTTAATCCCTGTATAACTATGTACAATATGCATCTTTGTGCTCACCTGAATACACCGGGTGTCTGCAGTCGACTGCCCTTTCCTGCACCTTCAGACCCACCCAGTGAATCCAGAGGCCATGTAATTGTGTGGTACTCTGTTCACCAGCTCATTCCCCATTCCTGCTCCTTTAGTACTGTTACTAACAAGGAGAGATTGCAAGCTACCCTAATCACAGGGTGATTTTCAGTGTCAATGGCTCAGCAGGTAGCACACTTGCCTCTGAGGCCAGGAGATCAGAGGGCTGTGGGTTCAGTTCCCACATCTGACACTTGGGTTAATATCCCAGTACTGACACTGTAGTGCAGCATGAGAGGGGTGCTGCACTTCTGAGGTGCTGTCTTTCAGATGAGATGTTAAACCAAGGTCCCATCTGCCTGGATTTGTGGTAGTTCAGGTGGGTGTTAAAGATCCCATGGCACTTATCGAAAAGAGTAGGGGAATTTTTTTATTTGAAATACACATATCATCACATTTACAAGAAATATGCATAGAAAAAAATCTTAGATACAACAAAATGTACAATTTATAACAATGCATCTCATCTAATAAAATTAAAGGGTAATATTATTCCAGTATGATGCAAATTGAGAAGGAGATAGTCGTTTCGATTCCAAGTCCTGTAAATTCAACAAAGTAGATTCAATATACTGTATAACAACTAGTGGACAAGTTGGAATTTGTTGTAAAACATATTTACACCTGGCTTGCCACATGAAATATTTACATGCTGCAAAGAAAACTCTGAGCGTACTGGGGTGAAAAGAATCCCATTCCTTAGGAAAAATACTAAAAATTAAAGCAGGGTATGTAATTCTACTTAAAAAGGACCAATTCCATTTATTTGCTAGAGTTTTCCAAAATAAGAGAGCATCTGTACATGTGAAAAAAAAATGTTCCATAGACTCTTCAATATTTATACAAAAGGGCTTGGGGCAAAACGTTCTTGTGCTGACTTATGTTTCAGATTACAGACATCAACTTCCATGAACACACAACCAGGTAACATCCCACATGTGAGCAGGGATTCTTTTGTCTTTCAGGGTTTGTAACGCATAACTGGTATATGATGGAGGACATAGTGGGAAGCTTAGTATTGGTGCATCAATCTGAAGTAAATAAGTATATATCTGCTTCCTAGTTAAACTTAAGATAGAAGTTTTAGCCACTTTCCAAGAGCGAAGAAATCGAAAGCTATCAATAAAATATGATGGAATGGAGGGCATACGAGCAACTATGGGGGGCAAATTAGTCCAGGCCAACATCGCTGTATCTATTGCATGCGAAACCCATGAATCACATACAGTCAGTGTATAGTTATAACTGTGCAAAATATGGTGGAAAAAAAGGAGAAAAAAAAGAATAGGGGGTTTATCATTCCCAGGCCTCCCTGAGAAAGAGGTAAGTATGTGACCTGCCTCTTAACAGGATTTAGACGACTACCCCATATCATTTGAAAAAAAAAGACTAAATATTCTAGTTTCCAAATGTTTCGGAGGACAAAAAACATGGCTTAAGTATAAAAAAATTGGAGATAAAAATTTCTTAACTATCATTATTCGTTTCTTTTTACTTAATTTCCACGTTTTCCAGATGCGTATTTTATTTTCTCCTATAGCTAATTGCTTCTCCCACTTATAAGTTGAATCGTTTAATGAGTTGAACCAAATTCCCAGTATTTTCTGAAGGGTAGTACAGATTTTAATTCCTTGTACAACTTGTATATCATGTGTAGAGTGGTGCAATGGAACACATACACTTTTTTCCAAATTTAATTTATTTCCCGAAACTGACCGGAAGGATTGAAATATCAATATAGCTTTCTTACTAGAAGAGAGATCTGAACATAATAAGACTACATCATCCGCATAAGCAGATATTTTAATAGAAGGTGAACTAGAGTGAGGGGTGATACCCATAATATCTGAACTTTGTTGTATATGTCGGATGATGGGATCCAGTGCAAAGATGTACAATAATGGGCTGAAAGGACATCCTTGTCGTAATCCAATTTTTTGTAAAAGAGTCGGACCTCGAAAACCGTTTATCATGGGAAAGAAAAATGCCAAGGATAACATATATGATATCCATGTTATAAATTGTCTTGGGATGCCATACATTGATAAGATCTGTATCAAAAAATTGTGATATACTGAATCGAATGCCTTTGATTGATCTAAAGCAAAGAGATATCCAGATATTTTATGTTGTATTTTTTTCTCAAAGATTTCACATAGTAAAAATAAATTAGTATGAATGGATCTACCAGGTATGGCACATGATTGAGCCACGTCAATTAAGTCAGGCGCAACTAATCGTAGCCTAGAACAAAGAATTTTGGAGAAAATCTTATAATCTGTATTAAAGAGGTGTAAAGGTCTCCAATTTGTGAGAGAAGTTGCATCTCCTTTTTTATATATAAATTTCAAAATAGACAGTCCGAAACTTGGCGTTTTTTCCATTTTATCAAGTAGGTAATTAAAAACTTGTGTTAATACTTCTAGTAGATGTTCTTTAAATGCTTTATAAAATTCACGTGTTAAACCATCTGGTCCAGGTGAAACTTTCAAATTTAGGCCAGAAATAGCTTCAGAAACTTCTTCTTGTGTTATCCGGCTGACTAGTTTAGGAATGCAGTGTTTAGGGAGTTGTGGGAATTGAGCTGAGAAAATAAGGGGCGTCTTGGTAGATTCTTGAGGGATAATGCAAAATTGAGTTTGTAAATATTCAGTCATTATTGACATCATGTCAGGAATAGAGGTCATTATGGTACCCTGAGCATTTTTTAAACCGTGCATTGTTGTTGACTGTAATCTAGTTTTGAAGGCAATAAAAGGATCAATACCTGGAGTGGTACTTGTTCCCGTTCTCATAATAAAATCTAACGTTCGGGCTCTGTCGTATTGGAAAGAAAGCATATTATCCTTTATTTTAGAAATTTGCGATGAGTAATCTATTTTAGAGGTAGATTGGAGAGACATCAATTTATATAGTTGATTGCGATATAATAGATACGTCAGATAATTTTCTCTAACAGTTCTTTTCCCTAAGGCTTTGAAAAAATAAGCTAAATCTGTCTTCGTATCATCCCACCATTCCCATAAAGAGTCATAACATATCATAACTGAAAGACGGGCTTGAAAAAAACTATATATATAAGATTGTGTATCTTGTGATGAAAACAGAGAATTGTTTAACTTCCATATAGTATGAGTCAGTATAGGTGTATTAGAGGAATCAATAGAAACGTTACCAATTAAAAGGCAATGATCCGAGATCTCATTTGGAATTACTGAAATGGAAAGTGGAATGCATAGACGGGAAACAAATAGGTAGTCTATCCTGGTATGAAATATTGATCTGTAATAAGTGTATCCTGCATCTGAATGTAAAAATCTGTAGGCATCAGTTAAGTCAGCATCTTTAACTAAAGCAGATAGAGCTGTAGAATCACAATAAATTTTTTTCCCTGAAGACACTCTGCTTTGTACATCAACAGAAACATTGAAATCTCCTCCCCATAAAATATGTTTTCTTGTACATAAATAAGGTTTAATCATATCTAATAGCGCTATTCGTGCTGCCTTAGTCTGAGGACTGTAAATTACAATTACTCTAAAGATGAAGATTGTTTAATACAATCTATAATGAAGGCCCTTCCTGGAAATATATCAATAATGCGAGTTATTGAGAAATGTGAAGAATAAAAAAGAATACCTATGCCATCTGCAGAGTCAACTCCAAATGTCCAATACGAAGGACCCCTATGCCATTCACGCTGTAATTGCCGAATTTCTACAATGCTTGAAATATGAGTTTCCTGAACTAGCAAAATATCTATTGTCAGATGATTTACATAATGGAAAAAAAGTAATCTCTTTTTGTAGCTTTTGAGGCTACATACATTTAAAGATGCAATGCGGATGTTCATTAGTAAAAAGAATATCAACCACTTCCATCTGTAACTGTCATGTTTTTCCGCTTTTTCCCCGCTTTTTTTTGTTTTCACTAATTTTTCCTGACAGCATCAGGAGGTTTAATAGTAGGGTATCTATATCAGAGGGCGCTATAGACATGTCTGAATCTCTATCTGTAGCTTCTTTGTCTTCTTTCAAACAGTCAAATGAGTTAGATGTAGGGATATCTAAAGCTTCAGTGACTGTCGAGCAGTGGCTCTAGTCATTCGTTTAGCTGTCTGAAATTCTTCTTTATCAGAAACAAAAGAAGAGGAAGGTGTGGCGAATACTTGATTCAGAGGGAGGTTAATAGGATTTCCACTTGGGAAACCTTGCTCTGTTGTGGTGGGGGGGTTCTATGCTCTGGCAAGGCCGAAGCGTCTTTCTCAGATGAAGGAACTAAGGGGGAATTAGCAATATCAGGCATAGAAATATTATGCTCTTGTGCTCTATCTTGTGTTTTATCTTGTGCCATTTGCACTAAGGCATCTGAATTCCATTCTGCTGACCTGTTTCTGCTTGCCCATGGGCATTGGTGGTAGGCATGCCCTGTTTCACTGCATAGATTACATTTAAACACATTTCTGCACGACATACTTGGGTGTCCATACCCTCCACAAAAACTACATTTAATTAGATCACAAGTACTGCTAAGATGCATAGTGGCACTGCATTTATAACAGGCCCTAGGTTGACCCCCGTAAAAGCAGACCCCTCTATCTTTGCCAAGAAAAAAACTATTAGGAAGGTGTACAACTCCTGAGTCAATTTGAAATAGTTTAACTTTAAACCTCCAGCCACCAGTCCATAGACCATCATCATCTAGGATGGCTTCAGGAGGGGAGAGAACATTGCAATGATTTTGTAGCCAATGGTAGATGTCGCTTACACTGACTCCTTCGTTTCTAAACATAATGGTCACAGTTCTTATTGTGGGCTTTGATAAAGGAATGACCGAGAAAGGGGTCCATATAGGGTCATTTTTTTGCACAGTATATAGATGCCAAAATCGGTCCAATCCTGCCGAGGTCTTAAAACTAACATCAAAAGTTTCCTCTCCTGAAATGTGTATTAGGTCATAAATATCAGAGGCTGTAAAGTGTAGCATGTTTTTTAAAAGTGTTCTTGCCACATAATATCTATCTGGAAATACAGGCAGTCCTCCTCTGTAGCGGAGACGAACTGCATTCCTATGGGGAGCTGGTTCAAGTTTATTTTTAAAGAGGTCTGAAAGTACTGGGGATCGGCCTGGTGTCTGAGATGGAGGGGGATTATCTTTATTCAGGGTCAAATCAGCATCTTTATCTTGTGTAAAACTACCTAATAAAGAGGCACTACTCAGCTCAGAATTCTGCATTGTGTGTATAGAAGGGGCAGAAGTAGTTGGAGGCAAGTCAGGAATGAGGGGACTCGGGGGGGGGGTGCTGTTTGTGAACCTGAAATCTGCATTAAAGAAGCGTTAACAACTCCTCTTAAACATTGGTCATGTCTTGTATCACCTTCATCCATTATATCCCCCCAAGAATGAGAAACTGTCCCAGAGGGAGGATTTATAGATTTACTATCTACCACAGTCAGTTTACTAATATATGGTACCTCGTTGGAGCTCTGGTGTGTTGCAGGCCTGTTTGCAGTTGGTAAGAGTGCTTGAGAAGATTTATTCCATGCAGGGTCCGGCGTCCATGTTCCTGTCGGCATTTTGATCCATCCTGCTCCCTTCAAAGAGACGTCCACAGACCAAGCGTCCTCCGAAATTAATTTTAATTGTTGCGACTCAGGAGTCGAATCCACGCTGGTCGAGGTCTCAGAAACTGTTTGCTTCACAAGCTCAGGTCTCAAAAAGTCTTTTGTCCAGTTTTAGAGTCAGTATTCTGGTCTCCTCTTGTTGTCGCCAATACTGCGGGGAATACAGGAGGCAACTGGGAAGGAGCAGTGTTACTCCCGCCGCACCCTGAATCATTCGTTCCGGCTGGCGCGGTGGGGAATTGCTGGAGGCGACTGATGAATTCACCTTGTCGCGCTGAAAGTTTTCTCGAGGAGATTCAGGTAAAATGAGTTCTGCTATCGTTGTAAACACCGAGGATTCAGTAATCTGAGTTGTATTTTCCACTGAGATAGCTGTAATATCCGTTGAGACAAACGAAATCAGGAAGTCAGTATCACAGGCAGGCAGAGCCTTACCTGACTCCTCCATGGTGCTACAGGAAGCAGAAACTCCACCTACAGAGTAGGGGAATTTCCCCGGTGTCCTGGCCAAATTTCCCTCATTCACTAAAAAATACCACCAACAGCTTAATCTGGTTCAAGGTCAGTTGGCATTCATCTGTATCCTCCTCCCCCGGGTCGTGCCTGAAAATAGGCAGGATATGTCTAGTACACTTACCCGGTCAACAAAAACTAAATAAATTAATAAATAAATATATAATTTTGGTATGTCCTTGGACAACAATTAACCAGGGAGCCAGAGTTCTTTACTCTGGCTGGTTGGCAGCCCTCTCCCCCTCGCCAAACACATACAGCTCCCATCTTTGCCATACTGTTTGGCCAGGGGGGTCTATATGGCGTGCCTGAAAAGGGGGGGTTCCCTTGGGGGGCTCCAGACAACTGTCATGGTACTCGGGAGTATCTTTCAGTCTTCCCGTGTTCTATGCCCTTCATGTCCTTTCTCCCTGTGGCTGTCCATGCATTTATTCGTGTCCTCCGGGGGTGGGAGAGTTGTGCCGCAAGGGAGAGTATGTGGAGGGGATGTATCCGGAGGTTGCGGCCATGCCACTAGATGCAGGTCCCTCTCTCCCCCGTCTTCCCATCCCCCTCATAGGTCTCCAGGAGATGGAGGAGAGAGGTCTGCAAATTCTGCAGCATTTGGAGATTGTATTACCCAGATGAACCACTGTCCTGAACTTGCCATCTGTTCTCCTAGGGCTCAGTGGCATTATCATCTCCGTTTATGCCTCTCTCTCTCTTTAGGTTAGCACCATGTTATCTCACCCCCCCGGAGCATCACTGGCACTGTGGAAAGGGTGGGTGTGTCTGGGAGTAGGACAGCACAGTGCCTTGAAACCTGCACGTGAATCCACTAGTTCACAGCCACCGCAACTTATCTGTGGCTTCCCCATTAGCCTCCTTCCCAACCTGGTGACAAAAAATCCTCACTCACATACCCCCAGTGCCACAGTATCCCAAATTTACTTATCTGATGCATTTCTCTTTATTACCCAGTTCAAAAGTTCTTCTGTGGTAGTTCACTGCTTCTCCGGGGGACTAGTGGGGATGGTAAAAGTTCTGTGGTCCCCTCTGGTGTAGTCTTCTCTTCGGCAGTGATTATGAGGTGGAGTTCTTCATCATTTGCCTCGGTCTCTCCGGTGGGGGGGTGCTGGATCCTGGTGCCCTGCTGACATAGGCCTTTTTCACAGCTCTGGAGAAAGGTCTCTAAGGCCTCATATTTGTTGTGGGTCATATATCTAACCAGCACCATGGCAGCCTCACCCTGGAGCTCCTGATCCTCATGCTGTTCATTGGTCTCAATTCTGGCTTGAGGGGGCTCCCTCCTGACATGGAAAATCTGTGATGATCTTTTTCTGGTGCACCACAGCAGGGTCTTGTCTCCCACCCCTTGGTAGTGCTCCTCTGTCTCCATGTGGTCCACCTCTCTACCAGAGGGATGGACCATGTGCCTGATCTGTCTAGGGCTTCTGCGACTACACAATTGTGGGTTGTTCTTGTCCACCCATTCTGTGCTGATGCTCTTTAAAAATTATTCCAGGGCTATGGGTGACTCAAAAGACTTGGGCACTCCATTATGTACCACTTTTATCATGGCCTGATACCGCAGGGAGTACTGGAGGCCCATCTGCTGCATACTTTTTCTTGCTGCTGTGTACTCCCTGCATCTGTTCAATAAGCCTTTAGAAAAATTCTGGTATATGGAGACTGAGTGCCCTTGCCAGATGAGGCAATCCATCTCCCTAGATCTGGCTAAGATTAGCTGCCAGGTGTTGTAATTTAGGAGCCTGATGTGGATCTGCCTCGGTGTCTCCCCCTTTCTTGGAGCTGGTGCCAGCATCCTGTGCACCTGCTCAATGTCCATATGGAACGCAGGTGCCAGGTGCAGGATTTCAGGGTGGACTGTATTTAGAAAGGAGATGGTGTCTTTGCACTTAGTGCCCTCAGTAAAACCCAGCAGGTGCAGATTGTTCTGCCTGCTTGGTTTTCCAAATTGTCCACCTTCAGAAGAAGCATCTGTAACGTGGCCTGGTGATCTCTGGAGTTTGATTTTATTTTGGCGATTTCTTGTCCTTGAGCAGCGGATGTCCTCTCAATGTGGTACAGCTGCCCTTCTAACTTTAGTATGGCTGTGATGGTTTGCTGAGTGGCCAGGGTTAGGATGTCCATTCTCTGTATAAGCTGTGAGAACATCCTAACTACCTCCTTATACATTCATCAGGACTTCCTTTTGCTGAGCCATGCTGCTGGCAAATGAAAGAATCTGTATCTCGGTCACAGCCATTAAAAGTTCCTTTGCTTCCCACAAGAAAGGTATGTGCTGAATCCAGACCTGATGTACTTGTAGTTTCTCTAGCACCTTTTGGTTTTCTCTGAGGTTGTCTTAGAAATTGATATGTTAGTGGATTCCCCGTGCTGTAGCACACAACTGCAGTTTTAAGCTGACATCTTGTTTGTAGCGAAACCACACCCCCGAAGCTGCCTCTTTATAGTAGAGGGACATCCCATGAAAACTACTAAAAAATACACTGCCAAGCCAGGACAAACTAGGCAGCTGGGGTCCCAGAGACTGGCAGAGGTACACAAGGTCTCACTTATGCCACCATTTCCAAGCTGGCCATGGAATGGCATATGGCTGGCCTGCACAGCTCCACCTTGTATGGGCGGCCTATAGGATGACAGCTCACTTACTGCTTGCTGGCTGGCTGTGTAATGGTGGTGGCTTGGTTGGCAATGTAATGCTGGCTGGTTGTCTGATGACAGCTTGTGCTAGCTAAGTATGACCTCCTTGTCTTGAGTGGACTGTTTAATGCCAGCTCTCCTGTCCACACTAACTGATGAGGTAACGCTCCAATCCCCCTCTCTCTCTGCCTGGCTCTCAGTAACACTGCTGTACGCTTGATTCCTGTCCCCTTGGCTCCCACCGGACCGTGTGGGCAGGTAGCTAGAGGGCCGACAGTCTCTGCTAGTCCCCTTTGGGCAGTGCTGTGCAATGCCAGGTTGATGAGGAACAAGACCGCTGTCATGGTGGACTTGATTTCTTCAGTTGACTTGGCTTGCATTACCGAGACCTGGTTGAGGAATGACACTGGCCCAGAATTGGAGGTGTCTGCTCCAGTACTCGGTGGTGCACAGCCCAAGGAGGGATTGCAGGGGTGTGGCCATCTGTTTAGGTCCAGCTTGTGCTTCTCTATGCACCCAGTGGTTATACATCATCATTTGAATGTGTGGCAGTGCGTGGGGGGGCAGGTGCAGGTTGCAGGATTCTCATCATTTATCATCCTCCAGGATGGGGGGGGGTTCCTGCAGGAGGTAGCAGACTTTGTCACCAATAGGGTGTTGGAGTCCCACAGATGGTTAATTCTGAGGGAATTCAATGCCTGGATCAATGATGAATCCTTGTTCTTCAGTTATGAACTCCCCCAGATGATGACATCTCTGGGCCTGACACAGGTAAATACCTCTGTGACCCACCAACACGGCCACACCTTCGACTTGGTATTCTAACTGGGGCTGACATCAAGACTGATTGGGTCATTTGATCTGATCACTGCATGGTTGAGTTCTTGTTTGGACCCCCAACCCTGATTGAGATAATCTACTCTCGCCCTTTTAGGGGATTGTCCCCCGAGTGACTTTTGGTGGTAGTGGATTTTTCTGGCATGAGTACTGCCTCTGCGGTTGGCATGTGTGAGGCAGTGGCAGTCTGTAATGGGGCTGTTACCAAGGCACTCAATGCCATTGCACCAGTCCATAAGTGACTCACGTCTTCTTGCCTGAGACCCCCATGGTTTGATGGGGCTCTCAAGGAGATGAAGACCAAGGGTCAGATGTTGGAGCATTGCTGGTGGAGGACCCAGTCTATTGAGGACAGACTGGCCCTAAGAAATCATTATCATGACTATCCGGGGCAATCAACCATAGGAAGGCAGAATTCCTGTCCAGGGAGATTGCTGCTGGGAAGACTAGACCAGCTCAGCTGTTTCGGACTGTGAACAGGCTGCTACATCCAGTCTGTCTACAGCTGAAAAAAAAAGCATTTTCAGTCACGTTGTGTAAAGAGTTTGCTCTATTCTTTTCAGACAGGATGTCCTCCATCCAGGCAGGGATCTCCTCAGTTGGGAAAAATTCACCCTGCAGTGGTAGACCTGGTTAGTGCACAGGCATTTCAATTGCCTGGGGGGGATTTTGGCCAGTTGAGGTGGCAGAGGTCATTGAGGTGATTTTTTTTTTTGTATGATCTACTTTTCCGCCCCGTGCTCGCTGGTCCTCCACTCCTTCAGGCTCTGCCAAGTTCCCCCTGACCTCTTCTGTCCTTGCCCAGCCCTCCTCTGATCCCCCAGATTGCAGCTGACCCCCGGGATATCCCAGTGTATCCCTTTCACCGGGCGGGTCCCTCTCCTCCGAGGGGGAAGGCACATGGGAGAATAGCCCCAGTGCACACTTCTAGGGCCCGGGGATGCTGCTGGGGAACAGGAGGTGCCAGGAAGGCACCTGAGGCCCTCAGGAACAGAGAGCCATCATCCTGAGGCCAGCGAGCAATTTTCCTGGCTTTCTTGAGGTGCGTGATGTCCGGATGTCAAGGCAAAAGCCGAGATCTGTCACGCACCACACCTAATGACCCCGACGTGCTGCTCCACCACCGGCCTCCGCCAGTGGTTGCTTCAGTACCGGGTCGCAATCCCTTCCCTCCCTGGAGACAGTGAGCAGTCGTGGGATGCTCAAGCTGCCTCCCCCCCCCGGCTGGCCCTCCAGCGGCCCAAGCTCGTTCCCGAACCCAGGTCACTGGCATCGCGAGTGGAAATCCAACAGCTGCGCTGATGGGCTGGCTATTGAGGTGATTTTGAAGTTGCGGCCAACATACTGTGAACTGGACCCTGGTCTGACCCATCTCCTAGTGGGAGGGGCCAAGGATATTGGTCCAGTTTTAGCCAGGATAATACGGTGCTCACTCTAAGAAGGGTGTTTCCCTAGCATCTTGAAGGAAGCGCTGGTGCGGTCCCTACTGAAAAAAACATTGCTTAACCCAGATGTCCTAATGAATTATAGACCTATCTCCAACCTCCCATTTGTGGGGGAAGGTTGTTGAGAATGTAGTTGCTCTGCAGCTCGAGGTACACCTCTTGACCTTTGACATCTATGAGCTGTTCCAGTCCAGCTTCAGAACCAGGCACAGCACTGAGACGGCATTAGTTTGGATGCAGAATGAACTCCTCAGGGCAAGGGATAGAGAAGAATGGTCAGTTCTCGTTCTCTGCAATCTCTCCTTAGTATTTGACACCATGGAACACATTGTGCTATTGGATCACCTTAGAGCAGGGGTGCACAATGTGCAGCCCAGGAGCCACAAATGGCCCCCACAGCAGCTGTCTCTGGCACCCAAGGACCTAGCAGCTTCTACTTGCTGTCTTTTTGTTATTTTTAGTTTCAGTAACATTGATAAATAAAAAAATAAATTAACAAATGAATAGATAAATGTATGTTTTGATTTATTTTATGTGTACATTTAATAATGTCTTGCTGGACATTTGTCACCTCGGGCCATTTTACATTGGCCCTCGGCCAGTGGCACTTGGCCCTTGGCCTTGACTGAAGTCTTCAGTCTGACCCTCCTCAACAAAAAGTTGTGCACCACTGCCTTACAGTGTACTGTGGACCCACCGGAACAGTCATCAAATGGTTTGAGTACTATCTCACTGACATGAGGCAAAGAGTGGTGATGGGGAATTTCACCCCCTCCTTGAAGCCCCTGTCATATGAAATGTTTCAAGGTTTGATCCTTTCATTGATGTTGTTCATGCTGTACATGCTATCCCTTGGAAAGCTCATTATGCAGGTGATACCTAGTTATATTTGTCATTTGCCCCTGGAACTGAAAATGCTGTGGAAGTGCTAAATAAATGTCTGGCCAAAATTCAGGATTGGATGTCCTCAAACTGGCTGAGGCTGAACCCCAACAAGATGGAAATTCTAGTGACTGAGCCTGGCTAACGGCGTGATGGGTTGGCTACTGGGGTGGTAACAGGTTTAGTACTGGGATCCACCCCATTGATCGCCTCCCCCAGGGTGAAAGATATGGGTGTTATCCTTAATGACAGATTGACACTGGAAGCTCAGGTGTCATCTGTCATAAAAAGTGTGTTTTACCACTTAAGGAATATCACCTGAATTAAACCCCTGCTTCTGCCCAAAGACCTGCCATCACTGGTACATGCTTTTTTGACTTCTAGGCTGGACTACTGTAATGCTGTGCACTTTGGGGTCAATGGATGAATCCTCCGCCAACTGTAGCTAGTGCAGAATGCAGCAGCAATGCTGCTGGTGGGTCTACCTAACTCCTGTCATGTGACCTTGGTCCTGCGGGATCTGCACTGACTGCCTGTCAGATGGAGGATCATCTTCAAGGTGGGCTTGCTCACCTACAAGGCCATATACAGCCTGGGCCCTGGTTACCTTTCTGACCTCCTAACTCCAGCCATTCCGGAATGTTTCCTATTCTTCTCCACTGAGGGCCTCCTGGTGATTTAGAGGGCCTGGCTGAAGACCTCTGGAGGGATCACTCCTTTGAGGTGGTCTGCCCGGCCCTATGGAATTCGCTGCCAACTTTTTAAGGGAGGCCCCAATGGTGGAGGTGTTTAAAGGGGGCCTGAAGACCTATCTTTTTAAGAAGACATTTTATGAGAATTGAACAAATTATTTAATATATATCTGATTTTAGTAATTATGTGACTTCTGTCTGTACTGTTCGAACTTACCTTGAACTGCAAAGGCACCCAGATCCTCTGGGATTGGGTGCCAAACTACGAATAAAGCATTACTTACTACACTGACTGGGCACTTCCCGTGACATGCTCCACCTGTTTGGTTTCCCCCTTGTTTGTCTCCTGTACTGGACCCTAGCAAGGGGATGCTAAGGAAGATGTATTACACCCATCCCAGAGAAACTTTATTCAGAGGTACTGTGATGGTGAGGTTAGGGAGTGCTAGCTAGCAGTGGGCTGGGCTGTCCTGACAAGCAGGTTTTTTCTTCTTTTTCCAAAGACAACAGGCAGCAAAAGGAAAAAAATGCAAGGAGCAGACAGACGGAGAAAGGAAGAGAGTGCCCAGCCTAGTGATTCATACTGATGTGCTTCAATTCCTCTGGCAGGGCAGCATGTGGAGCAAAAAAAAAGATCAGCTTTCGATAGGATCACACCCTTTCAGACCTCCTATTCTATCATCTTCTCCTTCTGCTATACATTGAATATGCTGTGCTATGCATATTTGTGTACTATATGTCTGCTCTTACTCTGCAGCCATAAAAAGAGGAGTAAAACATGCTTGCAAGTGTACAGATGGAAACTGTACACAGTAAGAATAAATAATGTGAAGATTTCAATATAAGCTCTGCAAAGCAATATAATATGACTCTTAATCAACCTGCAAAGTATAGACTAAAGATAATGCAAAATGTTAGTTTGATTACTCTGTAATGCTAGGATACAACATTATATAACTCTTTACACACACTGAACAGAATAGGCTAAGAAGCAATGCAAAATTAAATACCCTGCAGGGCTAGTTTGAAAAATGCGAAAGTTCTTAACCCACCTTACAAAGAGACAGAATCAAGGGGATTAACAAGGAGGGGCTGGGCATTTGTCTAAGGGCTATACATAACCACTATAAAAGGCAGGTTAAATTGTTATGGTATAGTTTTACACTGAACATCAGGCTTGGAGAAGCACACAGACAGATAAACTGTACTTGCAAACTTTAAAGAGGGCAAATTCTCCTGATATCCTGGATTCTCCCTTCTGGTGACTCAAATGACGCACAGGACCCAAAGCAGCATGAATTTACAGCAGGAAGGTCATGTCAGACCAATCTAATAGATTTCTTTGACTGAGTGACCAAAGTAATAGACCAGGGAGGGGCTGTGGATATGGCCTACCTAGACTTTAGCAAGGCATTTGACACAGTCCCGCACAAAAGATTAATAATCAAGTTAGCCAGCCTGGGAGTGGGTCCGAGGGTGGTAGCCTGGGTTGCAAACTGGCTGCACAACAGGACACAGAAGGCAATAGTGAGTGGAACACATTCCAAAGAAAGGGGGGTCACTAGTGGAGTACCTCAGAGCTCAGTACTGGGTCCAGTCCTCTTTAACATCTTTGTAGGTGACATTGCAGAGGGTCTGGAGGGAAAGGTATGCCTCTTTGCAGATGATACAAAGATCTGCAACAGAGTTGATATACAAGGGGGGGTAGAAAGGATGAGAAGGGACTTGGCAAGGTTGGAGGAATGGTCAGACATATGGCAACTTAGATTCAATGCAAAGAAGTGCAAAGTAATGCACCTGGGAAACAAAAACCTAGGAGAAGAGTACACAATAGCAGGAGAGGTACTAACAACAACAAAAATGGAACGGGACTTGGAGGTAGTCATATCAGCTGGATGGTGACATCCAGCAGATCAGACCTGGGATTGAATCCCACAGCTTCCACTTGCATACTGTGTGACCCTGAGCAAGTCACTTAACCTCCTTGTGCTCCCAGGTCACTCCTGTAAAAAAGCTTTCAGCTTAGTGTGCTACACCTGGTTAAAAAAAAAAAAACAAACAAAAAAAAAAAACAACAACAGATGATCTAAAGGTTGGTAAGCAATGTGAGAAGTCAGTAAGGAGAGCCAGGGATGCATAGGAAGGGGCATCACAAGTAGAAAAAGGGAAGTGGTTATCCCTCTGTACAGACAGTTGGTGAGACCCCATCTGGAGTACTGTGTGCAGTTTTGGAGACCTCATCTATGCAAGGACATAGACAGGATGGAAGCAGTCCAGAGGAGGGCAACTAAAATGTTGCAGGGTCTGCATCAGAAATCATATGAAGAGAGACTGAGAGAGCTTAATATGTATATCCTTGATGAAAGGAGGGATGGGGGACATGACAGAAACGTTCAAGTACCTCAAGGGAATCAACAAAGTTCAGGAGGTGGCATCTTTCAGAAAAGAGATGTGTAAGAACAAGGGGACGCAATTTAAAGATAGAGGGGGGAAGCTCAGGGGTAATGTGAGGAAATCTTTTTTCATGGAGAGAGTGGTGGATGCGTGGAACTGCCTTCCTGGGGAGGTTGTTGGGGCTAAAACAGTGGGGTAATTCAAACATGCATGGGACAGACACAAGGCAATTGTAGTGGGGGGTGGCAGGAAGTAGGCTGTTGGTTAACTAGAATCTGCAGCTTATCCAGTAGATAGGGAAATGGGCAGACTGGGTGGGCCAAGTGGTCCTTATCTGCCGTCAAAGTCTATGTTTCTATGTTTCAAATATTTCTCTCAGCTCCCTCCACCTTTGATTTAGAGAACATTCTGTCTCCGTCTCACCTTCACTTGCTGAATGTCCAACAGCCTTCGCTCAACACACCATACCCCAGAACACAGGGAGCCAGTGGCTGCCTCTTTGTAGCACAGGGCCATACTACAAAAACTGCCACAAAATACACAGCCCAGCTTGGACAAACTAGGCACCTGGGTCCTGGAGCCAGGAAGCAGAACAGGAAGTCTTGCTCACGTTGCCATTCCCAGTTTGGCCATGTAACAGTGGCTGATTGACCCCCACAGCTCCACCTCATGCTGGCAAACTATGGGATGGCAGCTCACTTGCCAGTGTAATGCTGGTTGGCTGGCTGTGTGATGGCGGTGGCTTGTTTGGCAAGGTAATGCTGGCTGACTGTGTGATTGTGGCTTGCTATAGCTAAGTAAAGACTCTGTGTCTCAAATGAGCTGTTTAATACCAGCTCTCCTGTCTGCACTGACTGGCTGATGTAATGCTCCCATCCTTTCTGTCTGTCCTGCTCTTGGTAGCACTATATTGGCTGGTCACATTTGCTATGCCTTGCTCCACTGGTTTTGTTCTTGGATGATTGGCTCCAGTGCCAGACTCCAGCAAGGGGATACCCAGTACAATGAATACCCATCCCCGGGAAATATTGTTCAGGGCTGCTGTGATGGTGGGGACTAAGGAGTGCTAACTACCAACATATTGGCTGTCCTGACAAGGAGGTATTTTCTTCTTCCAAAGACAAGAGTCAGCAAAAGAGAAAAAAAACCTGTGAGAAGGGGGAAGAGGGTGATGGGGAGAGAGAACATAGATACATAGATACATAGACAGTGTCGGCAGATAAGGGCCTATGGCCCACCTAGTCTGCCCATTTGAGCTTGTAAGTTCAGTTTGTTTTCCTAGAAGTCTATTTCCCCTTACCCCTGACCTCTAGAATTCCTTTATGTCTATCCCATGCATTCTTAAATCCCGTGATTGTTTCAGCCCCCACCACTTCCTCTGGCAGGGTGTTCCACTTGTCCACCACCCGTTCTGTGAAGAAATTCTTTCTCATGTTTCCTCTGAATTGTCCTCCCTCCAACTTCATCCCATGCCCTCTAGTCCTGAAACATCTTTTTCGCTTAAAAATAGTGTTTTCCTGCACCCTGTTCCTCCCTGTAAGATACTTGTACGTCTCTATCATATCCCCTCTCTCCCTCCTCTCCTCCAGGGAGTACATGTTCAGTTCCTTCAACCTGTCTTTATAAGACTTGTGATGCAACCCATGCACCATCTTTGTTGCCCTCCTCTGAACCTTCTCTACCCTGTCTATGTCCTTACGTAGGTATGGTCTCCAGAACTGTACACTGTACTCCAGGTGGGGCCTCACTAGTGTCTTGTATAGCGGAATTATGACCTCCTTTCCTGCTGGTGATGCCCCTGCCTATACATCCCAGCATCCTATTTGCTTTACCTGATGCCTTGTCACACTGTTTCCCTACTTGAGGTCATCGAGATGACAACCCAAGATCCCTTTCCTGCTTGGTGCATGCTATATCCTCACCCCCAACTGATATATTGTGCCAGGGTTTTGTGCCCTATATGCATTATCTTGCACTTCTTTGCATTGAATTTCAACTGCCAAACCCTTGACCATTCTTCAAGTTTCTGCAGGTCCCTTCTCATTCTGTCTACACCCTCTGGTGTGTCTACTCTGTTACAGAGCTTTGTGTCATCAGCGAACAGTGAAATTCTGCCTTCTAGATCCTGTGCAATGTCACTGATGAAGATGTTGAATAGGACCGGTCCCAGCACTGATCCCTGTGGTACTCCACTGGTCACTCTTCCCTCTGTGGAGTGACAGCCATTTACCACCACCCTCTGTGTCCTGCCACCCAACCAGTTACCTACCCACCACACTACTGTCCTGCCCACACCCATATTCCCCAGTTTGTGTAATAGTCTTCTATGTGGCACAGTGTCAAGGCCTTGCTGAAGTCCAGATAGGCCATGTCCACTGCCCTCCCTGATCCACCTCCCTAGTCACCCAGTCAAAATTCAATGAGGTTGGTCTGACATGACCTCCCCTGGTGAAACCATGCTGCCTTGGGTCCTGTAGTCCATTGACAACCAGATGTTCCACCAATCTCTCCTTCAGTAGTGCTTCCATGATCTTTCCCACTACCGAGGTGAGGCTGACTGGTCTGTAGTTCCCTGCTTCCTCTTTGTTCCCACTTTTGTATAAGGGGACTACATCTGCTGTCCTCCAGTCTTTGGGTACCTCCCCTGTTTCCAGTGATTGGCTGAACAGGATAGCCAGAGGTTCAGCAACCACCTCTCTTAGTTCTTTAAGGACCCTGGGGTGCACCCCATCTGGCCCCATTGCTTTATCAGCTCTTATTACTTCCAGTTCCTTCAGGACCCTTTCTCGTGTAAAGGGACTTGTGTCCATTTCTGCACCATTCTCACCACTTGTACTCCCTTCAGACCCATTACCCCCCTCTTCCTTAGTAAAGACTGAGCAGAAATACCTGTTCAATATGTCAGCTTTACTGTTGTCATCCTCCACGTAGCTCCCATCCTCCCCTTCAGTCTCACTATCCCTCCCTTTGTCTTTCTTTTTTCACTTATGTACCTGTAAAGGTTTTGTCCCCTTTACCCACTGATTTTGCAATGTGTTCTTCTGTCTGAGCTTTGGCTTCCCTTACTGACTTCCCTGCCTCCCTTTGTTTCTCCTGGTACTTCTCCCTATCCCTTCTGCCTGTGTCTTTTGTATTGCCTGAATGCAATCTTTTTGGCTTTCACTTTCGTTGCTACCTCTTTGGAAAACCATAATGGTCCCTCTTCCTTTTCCTCTTGCTAACCTGCTTAATGCATAATTTTGTTGTTCTTATAATCCCCATTTTAAATACTGCCCACTGTTCCTCAACCCCTGATTCCTGTCCCATTCCCCTTAATGCCTCTTTCAAGTATCTCCCCATTTTCCCAAAGTCTGCCCCCCTAAAATCCAGGATACGTGTTTTTGTGTGGTTTGGTTCTGCTTTTTCTGTGATTTCAAACCACAATCACTGGTGGTCACTGTTACCCAGGTGCTCCCCCACTGTTACCCCATCACACTGTCCCTGTTTGTGAGCACAAGGTCCAGTATTGCCTTCTGCCGAGTTGGTTCCATGACCAGTTGCTTGAGGAAGGCACCCTGAAGGGAGTCTAGGACAAATCTGCTTCTAGTTGATGCTGCTGCTGGGATGCTCCAGTCCATGTCTGGAATATTGAAGTCTCCAACCAGTACTACCTCACCTTGTCTGCCATCCTTTGGATGGCTAGCATCAGCTCCCTATCTGTTTCTTCCTCCTGGGCTGGTGGTCTATAGACCACACCTGTGCGGATGGCTGGCCCCATTTTCCTTTCCAGCTTAACCCACAGTATCTCTCCCCCATTTTGTTCCTCCTGGATCTGTGTGGCCCTTATGTCATTTTTCACATACAGTGCCACTCCTCCTCCCTTCCTGCCTGCTCTGTCTCTTCTGAATATGTTGTAGCCAGGTATGGCCATCTCCCAGTCATGGTTATCATTACACCAGGTTTCAGTGATGGCCACAATGTCCAGGTCTGACTGTACCATGACAGCCTCCAGATCTTCCATCTTGTTGCTAAGGCTCCTGGCTTCTGCACACATGGCTTTCCATGATTTGACCTCCCTAGACTGCATCACTGTTCTACCCCAGCCCCTTCCTTGGTTGTCATTTATCCCTGGTTCTCCTTGCTGTCTGCCCTTCTGCTGAATTTTGCCCCTTTTCTGCTTATCCACCTTTTGGACACTAATCTCCATCTTTTGCACACTGCTTTGCAGAGATAGCCACTCCTCTGGTTCACTGGTTCCACTACTAGCTGTGGGGGGTGAGCAAGTAGGTACCGTCCTTGCTGGCCTGCCACCCCCCTTTGCTAGTTTAAATGCTTGTCAATGTAGCATTTAAACTTATCATTGAGTGCTTGGATTCCCCTCCAGGATGGATGCAGGCTGTCAGGCTTGAACAAACCTCCATCCCTCCAGGTGGGTCCCCAGTCACCAATGAATCCAAACCCTTCCTCACAGCACCAGTTCTTCAACCATGAGTTAAAGTTCCTGGTGCATGCACTCCTATGCTCTCCCTTGCCTCTCACAGGTAGTACTTCTGAGAAAGTGACAGAAGTAGCTACTTGCTTGAGACCCCTCCCCAGTTTCCTAAATGAAGGAGAAAGACAGAGAGAGAGAGAGAGCCCAGCCCAGTGATTCATACTGACATGCTTCAACTTCACTGGGTGTGCTGAGTGTGGAGCAAACAAAATGTTCTGTGATTGGTTCGGTCATGCCCTTTCAGACCCCCTATTCTCTGTCCTCCTTTCATGATGCATAATCATAGCTCTCACGATGCAGTCGTAAAAATGCATTTTCTGCAATTTTATACTTTCTATATGACAATGCTAGGCTAGGGAAGGCAAGGAGGTCTGCATGGAGGGAGGGGAACAAATTGGCACTCCCTTGAAAATAGGGGTAGGGAATAGAAAAGGGGATGAGGTAATAGAGGGCAGAAAGGTGGGGAATAGAAAAGGGGTTGAGTGAAAGGAAGGGCAGGAGATTTGGAGGAACATATGTGCAAATGCTCGAGGCCTGTGCAATAAGATTGCAGATCTGGAAGCCACCATGGCAGGGGAAAACCTGGATCTAGTTACCATCACTGAGACCTGGTGCAATGAAAACCAGGACTGGGACATGGAAATACCAGGATTCACTCTGTTCAGAAGGGACAGTGTCAGAAGAAAGGGAGGATGAGTAGCTGTTTAGGTAAGGGACAGAATAAAGGCTACAGAAATACAAAGGGAACGAGGGGAGCAGATATACTTTGGGTCACTCTGGAGAAGTGGAATGGGATCGTTATCCATACAGTAGTGAGATGCAGACTTTTAGCACAGATGGAAGAGGTACATAGGGAAATGCTGGAAGCAATTGAAAGGCTGGCTCACTAAGGAGAGTTGTTGCTGGTGGGATAATTCAACCTATCTGACATGGATTGGAGACTCCCAGCAGTGGCAACTTCCAGGAGCAGGAACATCCTGGACACCTTGAATGGGATGTTCCTCAAGCAGCTAGTTAAGGATCCCACTCATGGGGGAGAATTACTGGATCTAGTGCTGGCAAACAGGGACAGTGTCATAGACATCACAGTGGCAGACCACCTGAGGACCAGTGATCATTGGATGGTGTGATTTGGTGTAAAAAACTCGGTTTGCACTGAGCCGCACAAGGATGAGTGTCATGGACTTCAGGAGGGCCGATTTGAAGACAATGGGAGAATGCCTCAGGGATGCCATGGCAGAGAAAGGGATGTCTGAAGGAATAGAGGAACAGTGGGCAAAAATAAGAGGGCACTGAAAGAGCTATGAATCTTTGTTCAGACAGGTCTGCAAGGACAAGAGGAAAAAGAAACCACTGTGGTTCTCTAAAGAGCTAGTGGAAACAGGGTGAAAAAAACTAGCATTTAGATGGTACAAAAGGTCACAGAAAGAGGAATAAAGGATAAATTACCAGGAGAAGCAAAGGGAGGCCGGAAAGGCAGTGAGGAGAGCAAAGGCACAAATGAAGGAGAATATTACCCAGTCAATAAAAAAAGGGGATGAAACCTTCTTTAGATACATTAGCTAGAAGAGGAAGACCAGTGGGAGATAACAAGGATTAAAAAGTGAAAGCGGGGCTCTGATGAAGGGGACCAAGGGAAGACAGACATATTAAACATATATTTTTGTTCAGTATTCACAATAGAAGGGGTAGGTGAAAGGCAAAAGATAAAGAACAGGGCCAAAATTGGTAGGGAGGTGGACACTAGGCCTTTTACAGAGTAGGAAGTCCTCAGGGCACTATCAAAATCAAAAGCTGACAAGGCAATGGGACTGGATAGGGTTCACCCTAGGATACTGAAGGAGCTCAGAAAGGTGCTGTTGCACCCCGAACAGCTTTGTTCAACATATTGCTGGAAAGAGGGATGGTTCTGAGGAACTGGAAAAGGGCCAATTTGGTCCCACTTCACAAATGTTGGAATAGGGAGGAGGCAGGAAATTACAAACCTGTCAGCCTGACTTCGGTAGTTGGTAAGGTTATGGAATCACTATTAATGGAAAGTATAGTTGAATACCTGGAAACAAGTGGATTGCAGGATCAAAGGCAACATGGTTTCATGGGGGGAAGGTCTTGCCAGATAAACCTGATCAAGTTCTTCCACTGGGTGACTAGTGAAGTGGATCAGGCTGGAGCAGTAGATGTAGCATACCTTCATTTCAGAAAGGCCTTTGACACCAGGCTGGTAAACAAGCTGTCCTGGCTAGGAGCAGAACAGAAAGTAGTAAACTGGATAAAGAGTTGGTTGAGTGACAGAAGTCAGAGGGTAGTGGTAAATAGAGTCTGCTCGGGAGAAGACAGGGTGCATCAGGGGTCAGTACTAGGCACAGTCTTCTTCAATGTCTTTATTAGCAACATTGCTGAAGGGCTAGAGGGGAAGGTCTACCTGTTAATGGATGACACAAAAACCTACAACAGGGTGGACACACCGGGAGGGTGAGCAATGATTTGTGGAAGTTATAAGAATGATCAAATGACTGGCAGCTGGGATTCAATGCTAAAAAGTGCAAAGTCATGCACTTGGGGCACAGAAATCAATTGGCAGGGGAGGTACTGACAACTACCAAACAAGAAAGGGTCCGGGGTAATCATTTCTGATGACCTGAAGGTAGCCAAGCACAGTGAAAAGGCAGTGGAAAAGGAAAGAATGCTGGGGTGCATAGGGAGGGATATCACCAGTCGGAAAAAGAAGGTAATATTACCTCTGTACAGGTCACTGGTAAGACCACATCTCGAGTACTGTGTCGAGTACTTGAGGCCCCATCTCCACAAGGACATAGATACGGTGGAGACGGTGCAGAGGAGGGCAACCAGGATGGTGCAGAGACTACAGCAGAAGCCGTACAAGGAAAGACTAACAGAACTGAATATGCACTTGCTGGAGGATAGAAGGGAAAGGGGTCATATGATAGAAACATTCAAGTACATAACAAGTATTAATAAGGTACAGAAAGGTAGCATTTTCCACAGAAAGCCGAACTTGAGGACAAGGTGTCATGCTATGAAAATGGAGGGGGAAGGCTCAGAAGGAATATGTGGAAGTATTTATTTACAGAGAGGGTGGTGGAGTCCTGGAATTGCCTCCCAGAGGAGGTGGTGGGTGCCAAAATGTTGAAGGATTCAAGCATGTGTAGAACAGATACAAGGGGATCTTGAAAGTAACACAAGGGGTGGGGAGACTGCAGATCATGTAGGAGCTGCGGTGGCATAGTAGGCAGGGAAAATGGGTAGACTGAATGGGCCAAAGGAGTCTTTATCTGCCCACAACTTCTATGTTTCTAATGCAAGTTTGTGCAGTTACTGAGCACAGGGAGGTGTATAAATTAATGGATTCACATTGATTGTTCCAGCAATAAGTCATGGTAATTCGAGGCTAGGTGCCCCCCCCCCAGTTCGGCCTCAAATAGAATAATAAAAGAAATTCAATTTTGGGTGAATAGTGTATAGTGCTTGTATGAACTTTGGCCTTTCTCTATTCCCACCCTTGGTATAGGAGCAAGGCAGCAATATGGAATAGAAGGCCAAGCACCAAGGGGAGAAAGCGTGCCAAGGGAGGAGGAGGAGGAGGTGGGAAGGATGGAGTGCATTTGAAAATGCTCTGAACAGTGGTTCCTGGGAGATGCTGGCTTTTATGTGCCATGTGGGAGGAGTCAAATTCCCTCACATTGAATCATGGGCAAAGCTCTCGCATTTGATGTTGAGTGAATAGTGTATAATGCATGTGTGAACTTATCTTTGGCCGGTCTCTTTTCCAACCCTTGATATAGGAGCCGTGGCAGTGATAGGGAATAGAAGGCCTAAAACATTTTACCTCATCCAACTCACAGAAAGTGTGAACAGTAACACACAGGAGAGGAAACAAACCCTGTGGAAGAAACCTCTGAGGACCCATGGCTACTGAACTGCCCATCCTCTGGGCATACTAAGAGGAGATAAGAATAGTTTTCAAGTTTTAAAGGGCTATTGGTACAGTTTGAAGAGTCCATCGGTCACAAGTCTTGGTATCAGGAGCAGACATGGATGATGATGATAATGCTAGATTTGGAGGAATGACTTGGATCACAGAAATTAGTCTGAGCCACTGTGAAATTATTTTCAATGCTCGATGAACACAGAAGATGCTGCTGAATGATTTAGAAGTAGACTCAAAGTATTGTGGCATGCACGGTTTGATCAAATGACTGCTGGCAGCACCGTTGAGAAATTGATGTGAGTTCAGAAATCATAGGATCTGATAGTCCTGAATTTGGCAGTACCAGGATGAACATGATCTGTTTATTGAGTAATTTGTAGAATCTCTCAGAATAAATGATGCAGTTTTCCAAGACATGGAGCGCTAGCTAGATACTGAGGAATTAAAACATAGTCTCATACAGCAGAATGAGTCCATCCAGGAATTCAGTTGGAACTTGACAGAGATGTAGTTTACTAGGCTAGGAGACTTGAGTTTGAATAAATGTCATTGAAGGTCTCAAGTGATATTTTCAAAGTTTGACAGTGGAGGACTGCAGTGTATGATTGGGGGATGTGGAGTCCTAAAATTGCTTGAATAGGATGGCACAATGGAGGTTCCATTTGCTGTAAAATTTTAAAGTGTGATGCAAATAAGTGATATGGAGGCGCTCCTCTGGATTTGCTGGATAGCACAATGAGTTGACTGCATCATAGCACTGACTTGGAGTAGGCATTAGAATTTCAGCTTGCTGATGATCATAGTGCTAAATCAATAATTTGAGGGAGAAGACATGCATGATATTGTAGAGTGTAGATGAAGCTGAGTTCTGGAATTGGTATGGAGATGGACAGCTGTTTTGCTCATTATCGCAGAAATGATTCGTGTGATGGATGCAGTAGCTATTGATAATGCCCACAGTATTTGAAGGAAGATGGAAGCAAGGTGACTTACCTAAGTGCAATTTGAGAAGATGCTGATGAAGTCCAGGGAGTGAGGAGCATGACCTTAGAATCGCATGGATAGCATAGGACCCATAAGTATGGCTGGGAGTGGAAGACATGAATAATTCTTAGAGATTTAGGTGCATGACAAAGGGATGAAATGAACATGTTGCAGGATGAAACACTTTCTGACAGAGACAAGTCGATGTATATCATGATGACTGTTAAAAAGAATTAACCAGAGGTAGGGCAGCCAAAAAACTTTGAATCATGCTATCAACTTGCAAAGTGGATGAAACTGTATCATCATAAGCAGTTGGAGAAGGGCAGAAGTAAGCAACTGCAATTAATCTAGATGAAGTAAACATTCTTAGGTATCCCAGTTTAGGTACTATGAAAGCAGATCACATGGTTGCATAAGTGCTAAGAAGGACTGAAAATAAGTAAAGAATGGTGTTCCTCAAGTTGAAGCTTGAATGTTGCATAGGAGTTCTGCATGTCATGCTATGATGGAAGCAGGGATGAATTCCTGATGGGGGAAGTCAAACCCTAAGATGATATGAATAGAACTGAGTTTGAAAAAAAGCCAATTACATGAAACAGCAGATTCCCACTTAGATGGACAAAGTCAAGCCCTGGAACGCCATGAGTAAATTAGTGATTGAGAAGGAGCAATGTTTTATTGTTGTCAACCACAATGCTCACCCCATTCTGTAAGCTGATATGGGTACAGTATATGAGAATGGGGTGAGCGTTAGGGTTGACAATCCCAAGGCACGCCCCACACCTGTTGCTGCCTGCAGGGTGGGGGTTGGGTGTTAGGATTGGAAACCCTAATGCCACATTTCCCTACTTTTGTCACTTTAACCCTAACTAGTGCATTAACAATGTGTTTTTTTTTTGCAATGAATTTCCTTACTTTTTGAGATATTACTTTTTCTGTAATTAGTTTTTATAAATGCATGAGTGTTTTTCTATAATTAGTATTTATAAACGCATGAGTTACTATAAAGAAAAAAAATTTTGACCATATTCATTGGTAGCTGTAGGATTCAAACCTAGATCTCCACAATCATAGCCTAGAACCTTAGCCACTACACTACATTGCTTCCTTGAATATCACTCTGTCAATGTTCTCTTATCCTATGTCAAGACAGATCCAGACTAAACCAGCCAATAATAATTTACTTTTCTCTGTATTGCCAAAAGTCATTTTTTAAGCTTTGCATGTTTCTAAGCCAATGAATTGTCTGAAACATTTTCAATTCACATGAACACAAAATTAGTACTCTGTCTATTTTAACATAAGTTAGACAAGCATTAGACAGTGCTGAATGTTTACTTGATGGTATTGCATTGGTGCTGCATGAGTTAAAGAGATGCATAATAGGAATGGTAGTGAAGTATTGAACTAATGCCAACCCCTACCCCCACCCTGCAGAGACTGACAGGTGTCGGGGTGTGCCTTTGGGTCATCGGCCATAATGCTCACACCATTCCACCTCAACCGACTCTGCAGACACTGACAGATGTCATGGTGTGCCTTGGGGTCTTCAGCCCTTAAATTCACCCCATTTCATAAAGCAATAAGCTGAGATGGGTGCAATATAGGAGAATGGGGTGAACGTTATGGCCAAAGACCTCAAGACACACCTCAATGCCTATCAGTGGCTGCAGGGTGGGAGTGGAATGGCATGAGCATTACAGCTGATGACCCCAAGCCACACCCTCGATGCCTGTCAGTCTGTACAGGGTGGGGCGTTATGGTTGTAAACCCCAATGCCCCAGGTGTTTGTTGGTATTTTTGCTCCAAATTTTTTAACATGAGCTTTTTGGGACCACACCTCATGAACAGTGGCACTACCATGTTGTTACTCAATCCTGAAAGGTGATTTTGCACAGCAAATGCACCAGTCAGTGCAACAGATGTGAAAAGACATTTTGGGAAGGATGTGAAAAATGGCATCTGTACTGTTCATGAGGAGGTGTGAAAAAATGATAATGTTGAAAATCTGGAGTGAAAATATGAAAAAGTGGCAAAGTTACAAGCATGCATAGAAATTCCGTAATGCATGCTCATAACAGTCATTTGTTTGGAATTTTTTCACAAAATGTTCAACATGGCCTTTTTAGGACCTTCCCTCATGAACAGTCACACTGTGATTTCAATAATCTGTCCCAAAAGTTGATTTCACACAGCGACTGTGCCATTCTGCGTCACAGGTGCAAAAGCACATTTCAAGCAGGATACAAAAAATGACAGCTGTACTGTTCATAAGGAGGTGTGAAAAAATGGCAATGTTGGAAATTTGGAGTGAAAATATTAAAATTGAAGTTACAAGCGTGCATACAAACTGCACAATGCACACTCATAATGCAGTCATTTTTTTGGATTTGTTTCACCAAACTTGCAATATGGGCTTTTTGGGACCCCACCTCATGAAAAGTGACACTGTCATTTTGTTAATTGGTCCAGAAAGGTGATTCCATGCAGCGACAATGAAATCACCTTTCAGGACAGAAAAATGAAATGGCAGTGCCAGTCTTCATGAGGTAAGGTCCCAAGAACCCCATGTTGAAAATTTGGGACAAAAACTCTAAACAATGGCTGAGCTATCAACCTATGTTGAAACCCCCATTATAGGGCTTACCGTGATTTTCTTCAGTTTGCGGTCGGCTTTGAAGAGTGCTGATGTGCTCCTGGTCCACAGAAGATTGCAGCGCCGGACTTCCGGAGGTAAGTATGGGTGAGGGGAGTGCAGGGAGGTGGGGTGTACAGAGGGACGTTCAGGATGGAGAGGGGCAGCACGGACGACAAGGGACCGTTTTCTTTTTCTGTAAGTTTTAAAAAAAATAAATAAATAATAATAAAAAAAAAGACTTCAGGGGACAGTTGTATTTTTTTACAGGTGAAATACTATGAAAAATAATTTGTGGCACACTGGGGTGGGTGCATGGGGGTGCATCCGACACCAGGAATGGGCATCCTGGTGTCAGAAAAAGATAAGAATTACTTTGGTACACTGAGTTGGGCTCCCAGTGTGCTGCAATAGTGGGGGGGCATGCCAACACAGGGACTGGGCACCCCATTATTGGCAAAAGATATGTTCAGACTTGGGGGAGCATGCTGACATGGGGATTGGGCACCCCGATGTCAGCTTTGGGAGGAGTGTGTGGTGGGTGGTAGGAGCCACCAATTATGCAAAGCTATGGCTGGGTTCATTTATTTATTTTACCGAGAAAGGCACACTGACCAAATGAGTTGCTCATAAGTCCAGCCATTCACATTGCTGTGCACTGTAATGCATATGGCTGGAATATGCCTGGTTGCCAGGAAGGCAGGAGATCTGCCACTGCAGTGACGAAACTGTCTGTGATTGGAGCGGCAGATTTCTTTCAAGTCTGGCGCTTGCTCTGAAACTGCCATCATCAGCAGCTTTCCTATTAATTGGTGGCCGAGGGATGCACCCCTGAAAGCGTTGACTAGACTGGCCAAACACTGCCACACCTCTGCAATGTTCTACTCACCTCAAAATGTTTCTTGTCTGAGTGGTATAAGAAGGAAGTCCCACCTCTGCTAACTTCTAAATTTCCACCAGTGGACAAACAGATGACCATTGAATGCTGGAAAAAAACCCAGATGATTCCATAGCACGGCTGTCTGGTTCAGTCAGCAAACATAAAAATGACTTCTTTCCTGCTATAGTCCTAATGTTTAACATACTGATTTATAGTCCATGTTTCAAAACAATTCTCACTTCCCAAAGAGGGATAGTTTGTAGTTTTCACCCAATTTTTCTAATTCTTTCATTTAAAAAAAAACAGGTATGCAAATAAGCTCATGATTATTCATGATCTATGGTTACAGTGACATTTGTGAAAATGTGGGGCACATAAGTGTTCTTCTTTCAATGTGAACAGTTGAAACCAAAAAGAAATTATTGTAAACAGTAATTTTGAACAGACCAAGTTTCCCAAAGAGGGATAGCTTGTAGCTTTCACCCAATTTTTTAATCCCTCAATTTAAAAAAAAGGGTAAGGAAATAAGCTCATGATTATTCCTGAGCTATGCGGTGATTCAAGGCATCCAAGCCACTCCACTTTATACAGCTATTTAAAGTGCTTAGAGAGCATGCTCAGAACCCCAAATTTAAACATTTAATAACTCTGGAATGGATTAATATTTTTTCACTGTCTGCATCTCGGAATCCACACATCCAACTGGCTAGAATTGAACCTTCCTGCCATCTGTAGGGCAGTTACTAAATTACACACAAGTTCTGGTATAAATTATATACTTTCCCAGCTAGAACTGATCCCTTCTGCCATTGGTAGGGCAGTCACTGAATTACCCATGAGTTCCATTTAAGCAATAATGCATGACAGAGTGTTTGTTGTTATAAAATTTACAAATGTCCAAAAATAACTTTGGAATGGATTCATAATTTTCACCAAACCAGCAAAAGACACATCTGTGGGCCAAGCACTTTCTTCTCTGAAAATTTGCGATGAAAATTCCAAACTGTCTGGGCACAAGGCAATGTCAAAAAAACAGCAAAAAATAGCAATTTGTTACATTTTTTCACTATCTGCATTTTGGAATTTGCACATCAGACCAGAACAAAACTTGGCAATGACAATTTGAAGATAGGGAGGGATGACTCAGGCAATGTGAGGAAGTATTTTTTCATGGAGAGGGTGGTGGACACATGGAACAACCTTTCTGAGGAGGTCATGGGGTCAAAAACAGTGGGGGAATTTAAGAATGCATGGGACAGGCATAAGGCAATTCTAGTGGGAGGTAGGAGGAAGTAGGCTGTTGGTAAAACTAGGATCTGCAGCTTATCTGATAGGTAAGGACATGGGCAGACTGGGTGGGCCAAGCGGTCCTTATCTGCCATCAAAATCTATGTTTCTACAGCATGTTTCTATGTATACTTCTATGGCCGATAAAGAGACCTACTCTATGAGACCATGCATGCAAAATTTCATGCAAATCTGTTGAATGGTTGCAAAAACATTGAAGTGCAAACGTTTACACTCAATACTGCCATCTGTATGGCAGCCGTTGAATTACACATGAGTTCCATTATATAATATACTCTTACCCTGGCTAGAACTGATCCCTCCTGTCATCTGTAGGGCAGTCATTATGGTACAAATGAGTTCCATTTAAGCAATAATGACTGAAGAGATGGTTATTTCCTAGAGATTAATGACTGGCTGGGGGGAAGGGTGGCCCGAGGAGCAGTCGAGGGTCATCTCCACCCAGCCGGTCATTAATTGGAAGGAAATGACCAGCACTGAGGTCACTATTGCAATTATAAGTCTAATTGCAATAATGATTCTTTTTTCTTTCTGTGTTTGAGTGCCGAAAACAATTTTGTTAATGGGACGCTGCTGTCAATGTACAGCACATGAGCCGAGTGCAGCTGCCGTGCTGGTCATTTCTAAGAGATTTCAGACCAGCACCACAGCCAATCAGTGAGCTAGTTCACCTCATTAATGATTAATTAGACTTATAATCTAAATTATACATTACCCAGCTAGAACTGATTCCTCCTGCCATCTGTAGGGCAGTCACTGAATTACACATGGGTGTGTTGTTGTGAGAATTACATATGCCTAATAATAATTTGGGAATGGATTAAATTTTTACCAAACCAACACAGGGCACAACTGAGGGCCAAGCCCTTTCTACCCTGAAAATTTCAGACCAAAAGTTCCAAACTCTCTGGGTGTAAGGTGGTGATAAAAATAAAAAAAATTGCACAAATCAGTGTTTGTTTTTTCACTATCCACATCTTGAAATCTGCACATCTCTGCACATCTGACCAGAACTAAACTTGGCACATTAAGAGATCTACCAAACAAGACCACACATGGACAATTTTGTACAAATCACTACTGTCATCTGTAAGGCAGCTGCTGAATTGTACATGAGTTCCATTATAAATTATACACTTACCCTGGCTAGAACTGATCCCTCCTGCCATCTGTAGGGCAGGCACTGAATTACACATTCGTTCAATTTAAGCAATAATGTACCACATGGGGTGTGTTGTTGTGAGATTTATGTACACTTAATAATAACTTGGGAACAGATTAATATTTTTCACCAAACCAGCAAAAGGCACATCTGAGGGCCAAGCCCTTTCTACCCTGAAAATTTCAGACCAAAATTCTAAACTGTCTGGGTGCAAGGTGATAAAAAAATTGATGTTTCTTGCTTTTTTTTATGTTTTTTTTGCTATCCTCATCTTGGAATCCGTACATCTGACCAGAAATAAACTTGGCATACCAAGAGATGTAGCCAACAAGACTGCACATGCAAAATTGTGTGCAAATATGTTGAACGGTTGCAAAGATATTAAAGTGAAAAGTGTAACAATCACTACTGCTATCTGTAGGGTAGTCACTGAATTACACATGAGTTCCATTATAAATTATACACTTACTCTGTCTAGAACTGATCCCTTCTGCCATCTGTAGGGCAGTTGCTAAATTACACTCAAGTTTCATTATGAATTATAACGTATAGAAAAATTGTTAAATCTGTAAAATTAAAATTAAAATAATTGTAAAACTGCTTTCAAAAACATAATAACTTTGTAGTGATGAGTATCAATGTTAACAGAAGCTGTCAAACTCTGTTATGCATGGACATGCATAATCACCCATATATAACAGAGTTTGATTATACACGGCCATGTATAATCACCCATGTCAATCAATCAATCAATCAATCAAAATCATTCTTTATCCAGGCGAACATCATTGAGCAAAGCTCATTTGCAAGATTGATCTGGTTATGATCAAATTTCAGACAAAATACAAAAGATGAGGGATACATAGCTAATGACATGATACAATTTGATACATATAAGTCATAGCATACAAGACATCAGCCAATAGCATCGAACAAACAATGTTGCAGCACTATCATCTGCAAGTGATAAATTGTGAATCTCAGATTTACGTGACAGTATGCTAATTTGGGTTAGGCGGGTAATAGTAGAGGAGGGGACTAGGGTAGACCTAGAAGCAAGAAGCCAGACTGTAGGGGAAAGTATCATCATAAGGCATTGCCAGAATAAAACATAATTATTAATAGGTAGCTTAGATGGAGATAGGATAAGTAAATCAACAGAGGACAGTGGAAAGCAGCAGATGGAGGATAGAGCATGAGAAGAGGCAGGATTAAGAGAAATGTATGTAAAAGAGGACAGGTTAAAGACAGCTAGTATGGTGATATTGGGGTTATTGGTTCTGATTAATGGTGAGAAAAGCACTTGTATGATTCCTTAATAAGACTAGAGTACAAGGCCTTGAATGAACTGATGCTGATGAATGTATTCAATTTTACGGTTTTCTGTAAATTGTTCCACAGGGAGGACAACACAAAGCTGATGGCTGTTCTGCCTTGGCGAGAGTAGACTTTGAAATTTTTAATGAGATATAAGACTGACTCCTCAGGGCATAGGTGCTTATTGAGCTTAGCAGGAGGCAGTCCGAGATGTATTTTGGAAGTTTTTTTGAGATAGCTCTGTAGGTCCAAAAAGCAGCATTTTTTTCCCACCTAAACTGGAGGGAGGTCCATCCTACGGCTGCATATAATAAACAATGATGGGTACTGA
The DNA here is from genome assembly GCA_016271365.2 of Neoceratodus forsteri. Lineage (NCBI taxonomy): Eukaryota > Metazoa > Chordata > Ceratodontiformes > Ceratodontidae > Neoceratodus > Neoceratodus forsteri. The sequence goes on from CM028129.1 coordinate 394,507,431, forward strand.
AGGGAAGACTGGTAATAAATCTCAGAGGTCTATGGTGGAGCATATCCAGTTTTGTTAGGTAAGAGGTAGGACAGTGGCTGTAAAGAAAGTCTGCATAATCTACTAGTGAGAGAACTGTAGCTTGCACCAACCTCATCTTTGCATCGCTTGTGAGTAGATAACTGATCCTGAAGTAGAGACCAAGTCTCTGGCGAAGACTTTTCAGCAAATCCTCGATATGCTCAATGAAGGATAGTTTATGGTCTAGCCAGACTCCTAGGTACTTGAACTTTGTAACGAATTTTAGGTTTTCCCCTAGCATTGTAGAGATCTGTGGCACTGCTCCTGTAGTTGCTGGAATAGCTGCATGTATATAAGAAGAGAGGAGCATCGCTTTAGTTTTCTTTGAGTTAAGTAAGAGCTTTTTGCTTAGGAGCTGTTTTTGAAGTAGGTTTAATTCAGATTGAAGGTCGTTATATGCAGCTTGAGGTGATGGGTGGCTTAAGTAAAGCACCATGTCGCCTTCGAATAGGTGGACGTTAGCCTTAGTTACACTGTCACTTATGTTATTGATGTAAATTGCAAACAGAATGGGACCTAAAATAGATCCCTGGGACACTCCTCTTAGTAGGGATTTAATAGATGAGACTTCACCTTCTGCTTTGACTTGCTGTAAATGGTCAGTAAAGTAATTTGTAAACCACCAAAGGGAAAGAGAGTCCAGGCCTATAGACTGCAAGGATGAGAGGAGTAGGCTATGGTCGACAGTGCTGAATGCCTTACTTAGGTCCAGGAATACTGCACAAAGTTTTTTTTTCCAGTTCAATCTGCCAGTTATTAGTCACTTTTGCAAGGGCTATGAGAGTGCTATGGTTAGCCCTGAATCCAGATTAGGCATGATTTAGTAGATTTGATAGTTCTAAATAAGATCTCAGTTGTGTGCTTACAATTTTTTCCAATAATTTCAACAGGACAGGGAGAAGGGAAATCGGCCTATAGTTGTTGAGGTCACAGAGGTTTCCTGATTTAAGCAGAGGTATAACGTGGGCTGTTTTCCAGATGAAAAAAAAACTCCTTGACTAAATGATAGGTTAAATAGGTACGTCATAGGTACAGCTAGTACATGGTAAGCAATCTTTAGGAAGTATGGGTCTAGGGAGTCAGTGCCAGCACTTTTCTTTTTGTCCAGTTGACATAGAAGGTCTTCAACCTGTTTCAGGGAGGCAGGTTGCAGGGAGAATGTAAAGTTTGTGACTCGGACTTCATTAGGTTGAGAGCCCAGCTGGGAGCATAACAGGTTCACAGGAGAGTTAGCCCCACTGTTGTAAAGTGGTTATTAAAGGAGTCCAAAATTTCCACCCTCTCAGTGATGGTGCTGTTACCTGAAATGATCTTAGCTGGGAGAGAGTTACCAAGTGTGTGACCAGAGAAGTCCTTGATGGTATTCCAGAATTTGGCTGGGTGCTTGGTGGCCAAATCCAGTTCTGTTTGGTAGTATGCAGCTTTTGCATCTCTAATCTTCCTGGTAAATAGGTTTCTGGCCCTCCTAAATGCATACCAGTCCGATGGGGTCTTATATCTATGTACTTTCTTCCAAAGCTTGTCCCTCTCTAACACAGCAGATTTGAGATCAGCGGAGAACCAACGACATGTTCTGTTCTTAACATGCACTTTTATTAGAGGGGCACATTTGTTTAAAGACCCTAGTATTATGTTATTGAGGATGTCATAAGTCGATTGTACTGTCCTTGCCAGATAAAAATCCTGCCTTCGTGTGGAGTATTTTAGCTCGGCTAGATAGGCATATAGGTCAAAGTTCCGCTTGGATCTTTTAACAGAGAACTTTAAGGAGGATAGAGGTGTAGCAACTGATTGTACTCCAGCTATGAAGCAATGTGAGAACAGGTGTGGCTTGCTCACTAGTATAACATCCAGAAGTATACTATTGCTAGGGCTCTTTTTATTCAAGCGCATCAGTTTGTCAGTGATTTGCGTTAGCCCATGGGCATTACAGAAGGATGTGAGGGGTGCTGAGACCTTGGTTAGCCAGTCTAAGCTAAGATCCTCTAGAATAATCATTTACAGAGAACCATTCCCTAAGGCAGTGCCCAGATACATTAGGAGTTGTAGGCCAGCAGATGGTGGTCTGTAGCATCCTATAATACACAGTGATGTGTTGTGTGAGATCACTACCTTGAGGGATAGACATTCAAATTCATTTGTGATGGTTGCCGAGTCAAGACAGGAGACTGTGTACTTGTCCTTCACATATATGGCTACCCCACCACCTCTTGTTTTTTTTAATTACGACGCATGATGTTTGCCATGCTGGGGTGGGCTCCCAGCATGGCAATTACATGACACAGGATGTTTGCCATGCTGGGGTGGGCTCCCAGCATGGCAGCTAGAAAGCTTTGGGGGGGCAGTGGAGCTGACAGGGATTGGGCACCCCAGTCAGCCATTCCACTGTTGCCACGCTGGGGGTGGGCTCCAGCGTGGCACCCGTAACTCTCTGGGGGACTGTGAGCCGACTGGGATTGGGCACCCCAGTCAGCCAAACACATTGTTGCCACGCTGGGGTGAGCTCCCAGCATGGCATCTGGAAGACTGTCTGGGGGAGGGGGGGAGAGCACTTCAGTGAGCACTTCCCTTATCTGATCGTGCTCACTAAAGTGGCTCTCTCCCTTTCAACTGTAAGCCACTGCATTCTCGAGTGCTGTCATAGACAGCTGCAGCATGCATTGGGCAACTGTGGCCGCACCTTCAAACACACGGAGGGAATTGGAAGAGAGGGTGCCACAGGTCCAGAAACTCGGATGATAGCACTATGTTTCTTGCACATGCATGCAAGCAAACATAATAAAAAACAGTACATGTAAAGTTGATTTAAAAGGAAAATGCTGATGGTTAATTACATTGCAAATTTCAACATAGGCTCATAACTTTATTTTGTTTAATACTTTTATGTCAGATTTTCAACATAGGCTTCCAATGACCCCATCTCATGAACAAAGGCAAAGAAAATGTTCCACTCCTGTCCAAAAGGTGATTTTGTGCAGCTACCATGAAATCACCCTTCAGGACAGATTTACCTAATGTCACTGTAATTGTTCATGAGATTGTGTCCCAGAAAAGGTATGTTGAAAATCTGGGGCAAATATATTCAAAAATTGCTAAGCTATGCTGCTAAGTTCAAAACCCCATTGAAATACTGTACACTGAACCACGTACTTGATTTCTTCAGTTCGCGGTCTGGCATTGAAGAGTGAAGAGATCTCTACAGTCCCAAGAAGATTACAGCATCAGAACCCTGGTGGTAAGTAAGGCTTGAGGAGTGTGGGGTGGTGGGTGCTGAGGGGAGGTTGGGTGGGGGAACAACAGTGCAACAGACAATGATTGATGGTTTTCTGTTTTACAGGGTTAGCAAAAAAAATTATGAGTGATGGTTTTCGATATTTCAGGTGATGGCACTGAAGGATTGGGCACCCCCAGTGTCAGCGTTACATTTATGGGGGGGGTGCTGAAAGGGAGGGTCAGGTGAGGGGGAACAGTTACTGGTCACCTGCAACAGACATTGATGGATGGTTTTCTTTTTTCAATGAAACTATGCAAATAACATTTTTTTTAAACCTACGAAGGATGGCACTGGGGGATTGGGCACCCCCCAGTGTCAGTATTATACAATGAGGGATGGTTTTTATTATTTCAGGAGATGACACTGGAGGATTGGACACCCCCAGTGTTACGTGTATGGGTGGGTGTGGAGAAGGAGGATCTGATGGGGGGAACAACAGCGCAGCAGACAACAATGGATGGTTTTGTATTTTACAGGGTTAACAAAAAAAAGAAAAGGATGAGGGACAGTTTTTGATATTTCAGGTAATGACACTGGGGGAATGGGCACCCCCAGTGTCAGTGTCATGTTTATGGTGGAGTGTGTGTGCTGAGAGGGTCAGCTGGGGGGGACAAGTTACAGGGCACCTGCAGCAGACATCGATAGATGGCTTTCGAATTTTTCAGCCAAATCTATATAAATAAAATAAAAAATAAAGTACGAGAGACAGCACGGGGGGTTGGGCACCCCCAGTGTCATTGTTATACAATGATGGACAGTTTTCGATATTTCAGGCAATGACACTGGGGGATTGGGCACCCCCAGTGTCACTATTATGTTTATGAGGGGGTGGAGGTGGGTGCTTAAAGGAAGGAAGGTCAGTTGAAGGGGCCAGTTATGGGGTGCCTGCAACAGACGTCAATGGATGGTTTTCTTTTTTTCAGCCAAGTCTATATAAATAAAAAAAACTACAAGGGATGGCACTTGGGAATTGGGCACCCCCAGTATCAGTGTTATGTTTGTTGGGGGGCTGGGGTGGTGGGTGCTCAGAGGGAGGGTCAGGGTGGGGAAACAGTTACGGGCACCAGTTACAGACATCAATGTATAATTTTCTGCATTATAGGCAAAGATACAAATGAAATTTAGAAACAAAAACTACAAGGTGGAGCCACTTGGGAATTGGGCACCCCCAATGTCAGTGTTACATTGGGGGTTGGTGGGTGCTGAGAGGGAAGATCAGGTGAGGGGGGCAGTTACAGGGGGGCCTGCAACATACATCAATGGATGATTTTCTTTTCTACAGACGGACAGGCTGCTGAGGTTGAAAGCAACTCAGCTGTTTGCTGACTGACTTCATACAAATCAAAGGACCAAAGCCCTCTCTGATTGGAGTGGCTTCAGTTCATTGAAGTACACAAAGCTTCAGCCCACCAGGCAGAGAGTGATGTCAGGACTACAGCTTGTGGTTACTGGTGTAGACTGCTGAGCCCATTTTTTGTGAACTGCAGTGGGCTCAGCAGTGTCATCCTGAAAATCCACTATCTTTGTTACAAAACACTGGATGCGCAAGTGCAGCCAACATAAAAAATAATAAAAAAAAAAAAAAAATATGATAGTGGAAGCTGGTGAGGGGGCACTAGACACCAGGGCTGTTATATGTATATTAATAGGGACCGGGGCCATGATTGGAGGGTGAGGGGTACCATTGGAGACTAGGGAAAATAAATGCCATTCAGTAAGGAATGCCCATAAATCCTTTCCTGTGATAAGAAATCCTTTTTCACCAATGTTTTCCATTCTGGCGATTAAGGATTTTTTGTCACGTAAAAGGATTTTGGACTTGGAATTTTTTCTAATTCTTTTCCGTAATATGGAATCCTTTTCTCTGAATCCTTCACTGTGGTCACAGAAAAGGATTCTGTCTAGCGAAAAAGGATTTGGGACCTATTTTTTTTTAAATCCTTTTAAGCAAGACGATTCCTTTTTCATGAATCTTTTTTTGTTCTCAAGAAAAAGGAATCGGCTGACGAAAAAGGATTTTGAACTTATTTATTTTTTTTAAATCCTTTTTCAAGAGATGACTCATTTTCTGCAAATCCTTTTTCATTCTCGTGGAAAAGGAATAGCTCGCTAAAATGGATTTTTGATGTAGTTTTAAAAAAAAATCCTTTTACTTGAGCCGGTTCCCTTTACACGAGAACAAAAATGGATTCAAGATAAAAGAAGTTAGTGAGTCATGAAAAAGGATTTAAATACCAGAAAAAAAACATTCCTGACACATTTTAGGAGTAATAAAATAAATCATACACCTAATGAAGTCCCAATGAGCCGAATACATGTTTTGATGTCTGTGCTAGGCACCATTTGGCTGACTTATGCAACTATTTTATTTGAAAAAAATGGAAAACAAGATGGCAGCTCACAAAAAAGGATTTTTTTCTCACAAAAAAGGATTGCTCTCTCAGAAAAAGAATATTTTTTCATGTGACCAAATTCCTTTGTCGTTCCAGGAAGCTATTGAAAAAGATTGAAATGAGCATGCTCAGAACCCCAAAAATTTAAAATGAAATAACTTTGCAATGCATTAATATTTTTTTTAACAAACCAGTGACAGGCACTTTTGAGGAGCAAGCCCTTTTGTACCCTGAAAATTTCAGACCAAAATTCCAAACTGTCTGGGTGCAGCTCAATGCTAAAAAAAGTCCACAAAAAAAGAGAATTTTAACATTTTAGCACTATGTACAGCTCAAAATTTGCTGCTCCGACTGAAACAAAACTTGGTACATCAAGAAATCTAGCACAGAGGACTGCACATGCAAAATGCCATGCAAATCTGTTGAACAGTTGAAAAGTTATTAAAGGGCAACATTTGAGGTTTAACATTAAAGTGCATACTCAACCCTAACTATTGGGGTAGTGCCACACCCCTATAATTCAGTGCAAAAAAACACAGAAACACAGAAGTCTAAAGTGCTAAAAGATGGGAGGGTGTGGGTGAGGTAGGGGAGGAATGGGGAGGGGTAAGGTGAGAGGGAGGAAAGGGAGGACAAGGATAATTGGCATGAGGGCGTTTAGGGCCACATGATGCCAGGCGTGAGTGTAGAGGTTGACCAATTAGGCAAAGCAGTCACAGTGGCTGGTAGTAGAGAGGTGAAGTCTTAATTGCCTTTTGAATGGTTCTAGTGTAGTACCTGAAAGAGATTCTTTGTTGAGTGAATTTAACCACTGGGGGGCCCTGTGGGAGACTTGACCTCTGGTCCATAGTGGTCCAGCATCTGGGGACCTGGAAGGTTTGACTTAGCATACTTCGGGTGTGTTAAGTACTGCAGTGGGCAGTCAGAAGCTTTTCAACCCTAGGTGGCATGAGCCAAAGGAGAAGCTTTTAGGTTAAGAGGCAGGTCTGGTATTTTATCCTGCTGATGAGAGGGAGTCACCCAGACTGGGCGTATAAGTCACAAGTAAGTGTTAGGTGGGCCACACCTGTAAGAAGTTTGCATGCTTTGTTGAGCACCACAGATATCCTGTTGAGGGCTGTAGGAGAAACGGAGCCATAGATGATAGCCTTTGCAACATTGTCAATGTGCCGAGCATAGGAGAGGGAACAGTCCATAGCAACACCGAGGTATTTGAACTGAGGAACCTGCTCCAGTGTAACCCTAGAATGGTTAGTGATGATGAAGGGTAGAGAGTTATGTTTGCTCCTTGTGTTGCAGAAAGTAATAACTTTTGTCTTGCTGTAGTTCATGACAAGTTTGTGCAAGCTTAACCATCCCTCAACGTGTTTGAAGTCACACTGTAGCTGCCCTTCTAGATGCTTGGTGTCGCAATGGCTAGAAAACAGGACTGCGTCATCTGCATAGAGAAGTATTTTCTGATGGCAGATGCTAGGGAGGCTATTCTGGAAGAGACCAACGAGTAGGGGTCCAAGGATGGACCCCTGTGGTACTCCTGAGAGAATTGATTTCTTATCAGAGGTGACATCATCAATCTTAACTCATTGAATGCTTCCCTCAAGGTAGCTTATTATCCAGAGCAGGGCATCCTTGGAAAGCCCATTAGTTGACAGTTGTCTGAGTAGGAGTGGATGATTAAGCAATAAGGCATGACAAGATGTGTGTTATCATGTAATAACGTTACTCCTGGGGTGGGTTGAAGCATGAGGCAAAGCTGAGTGCTTCCACCACCCCAGGAGTGATTTGATATTCCAATAACACACACCTTGGAGTGCCTTATTACTGATATCTAATGGCTCGATGTTATACAAAATAAAAAAAATTTAAAAAGTTTTAGTAGATTTTTAGTGTTGCAATATACCTTTGTTTCTGAAAAAAAATAATCAATAGCCTAAAGCAAATCCATACAGTGATGTTATTGTGTAATAACATCACTGTCTCAGGGACACACTGACCAATCAGAGTCCAGGAAATTGTTTTGCCTTTGTATAATTAAGCAATAATGCACGACAGGGTGTGGTATATCATGGGATATTGTCATACCTCGGGTGGTTGGGCATGAGCCTCCAACCACCCGAGAAGTGACAATATCCCATGATATACCACACCCTGGAGTGCATTATTGCTTTTATGAACAGGAATACAAGTTTTAGCAGTAAAAAAAAACACAAAAAAAAAGTTTGAATCGTTCTGAAAATGTGTTTTGTTAGGTGTTGGAGAAGTACCTTTCAATAAAATAGTTCCTGGACAGCTCTGAACAGCAGGTGGCACTGTTGTAAGTCAAGTTCATGGAGGAGGAGTGTACTGTATGTCTCTCTCAAAACGTTATCTGTGGCAAGCAGGAAGCAGCAATGTAAATGGGAAGAATGGACATCTTCCAGTAAGACATCTGGAAATGTGAAACTGTCACTTGGACGGCTGTTAGTACTGTTAAGAAAACAAGTCGTGGGCTGGTTTTGGATCCTTTACTGTTTTTAAAAAAAATACTCACTCAAGGCGTGACTAGCGCCATTCTTGCCCTATACTAGATACAACGTGCTGTGCGACTGCCACCTTACGTTACGTTTCTGTGGGGAATGGAAACGTAGGATGCAGAGGATGTTTTTGGCAGCTCGGCTATTGTTTTTCCCGGCTCCCAGCAGCTTGTGTTGTGCTGCATTCTGTCATGGATAGATTTGTGAAGAGTTCATGTTTAAAAAAAAGATAGCAGCGAACTGGATATCCGACTCGGACTGTGGGAGATGAGGAACACTGAGGAGGCTGATGGCCGGAGGTTTTCTGAAGCCGTGATGATGTAGCCCAATATCATCATGGCTTCAGAAACCTCTCAGCCAGTCAGCTTGCAGTATTTATGATCCCTAGTTCATTATTGACAGTATAAAATGCCTTTGTAAGGTCAATGAATATTGCACCCACATAGTTTCCTTGGTCAAGGATGGTGTGCATGAACCTTGTAAATTCCAGTAGTGCAGTGGTAGTGTTGTGCCCTTTTCTAAATCCATGTTGCTCAGGACACTGGATATCATATTTTACCAGATACTCGGTTATCTGGTCCGATACAATTCATTCCAGGGCTTTAGATAAGGGGAGAGGATGGAGATGGGTCTGTAGTTGGTATGCAGTGACCTATCCCCACTTTTGTGTACAGGTGTATTGGTTGCCTCTTTCCAGAGAGATGGGAATTGGGCCAGCCTTAGAGAGAGGTTGAAGATTTTTGCCAGGGGTTCAAGGATTTCATCTAGGACAAGTGCAATCAGATTCAGGTCGAGAGAGTTACTGCCGTACCATGAATTGTGGATGACTTTCCGAATATATGTATGGACTAAGTGCATTGGGAGCACTTTGAAGTAGAATTTCGGGAGTGAGCAACCGTTGCCAGCAGTGTCATGGTGAGTACTGGTGGTAGTACACTGTCCAGGTTTAAAAACGCATTGTTAAAGGTGTTGGTGATAGTATCAAGGTCAAGCGTAGGACTTCCGTTGATGTCTAGCATGGAGGGTGGAGATATAGGGTCTTTCCCTGTGAGGTCTTTCATGTTACTCCAGAATTGTTTCCCATCCCTCCCATGTGTTGGAGAGCGCCTCCCTGAAATATTTGCTTTTCACATTCTGTATGGCACATGTACATTCATTTTGAGCTGTTTTATATTTAATTATATTCCCAAGCGTAGATGTGGATTGAGCACAGAGCCCAAGGTGGTCCTTATGTATGTCTGAGAGTGCAGGGTCCGGAGGACCCTGGGCTCCCACAGCAACCTAAGTATACCATTTTACTATCTCAAAAAGTAAAGAAATAAACTGCAAAAAACTTTGTTAATGCAATAGTTAGTGTCAAATTGACAAAAGCTGGGGAATGTAGTGTTAGGTTTTCCAACCTAACACCCCACCCCACCCAGGCAGTACAGCAGGTGTTGAGTGTGACTTGGGGTACTCAAGTCTACCGCTGTGTGTGTATGTATATATGTATGTATATATATATATATATATACACACACACACACACATATATATATATATATATATATATATATATATATATATATATATATATCATCCCATTCCATGAGTAAGCATGGTAAGATGGGCAGAAAATAAGAGAATGGGGTGAGAATTAGGGTCACAAACCCCAAAGAACACACCCATGCCCATTCCTGAATGCAGAGTGGAGGTGGGGTCTTAGGCTTAGGAACCCTAAGGCTGTATTTCCCTACTTTTGATGCTTCAGCCCTAAAAGTGCATTAACAAAGTTTTTTGCAATGAATTTCCTTACTTTTTCAGATAGTTTACTTCAGGCCCTGTGCTCCTACCCTCCATAACTGTTATGATGCCACAGTGGAAAGGCCCTGCACTTTCATGCTCCATGATTTTCCTTATATTACTGTGGGAGCGCAGGGTCCTTTGGACCCTGTGCACCCATCTCTCCATAGATGCATCTCCAAATTATCAGCATAGCCATCTTATTACCCCAGCACACGCAGCCAGTAGAGAAAATGTTAAAATCCATGCCAAAACATAATTGTGCACAAGTAAAATGCCATTCTGTGCCACAGAGGCAAACACACATTTTGGACAGGATGTTAAAAATGACAGTTGTACTGTTCATGAGGTGGAGTAAAAAAATAGCTATGTTCAAAATTTGGAGTGAAAATATGGAAAATTATCAAAGTTTCGCACGTGCGTAGAAAACGTTCAATGACCACATGTAACTCTGCCATTTTTAGGAATTTTTTCACCACATTTTCAACATGGGCTTTTTAGGACCACACCTCTTGAATACTGGCACTGTTATTTCATTAATGGGTCCTGAAAGGTGATTTTCTGCACAGCGACTGTGAAATCACCTTCCGGGCCAATTAACAAAATGACAGTCACAGTGTTCATGAGGTTGGGTCCCACAAAGCCCATGTTAAAAAATACAAAAATATTGCTAAGATATCAATCTAAGTTCAAAGTTCCATTGAAATAACAATACACAGCACTTACCTAGATTCATCAGTTTGCGGTTCGGCTTTGAAGAGTGCAGACATGTCCCATCCTACAGAAGATGACAGTGGATGACCTCCGGTGGTGTAGGACAATGGGGTGTGGTGTGGTGGGTACTCTGTGGGAGGGCTGGGATGGGGAGGGGGATGTTGGGGATGACAGGGGGTCATAGTCTTTTTTTTTCAGCTTTAAAACAGAAAAGCACATCAGGGTCTGTTTTCTTATTTACAGGTTTAACAAAAGTAAGGATTTGGGAACACTGGGGGTGGGCTCCCAGTGTCCCACAGTGCAAGGGGGAAGGGGCACTAATGGATATCTCGGGACACTGGGAGTTGGCTCCATAGTGTCACACACTGCTGGGGGGAGATACATGAGTACAGATACTGGGAGTGGGCTCCCCAGTGTCCTACACTGCTGGGGGGGTGATTTATGTCTGGTGTCGCTGTGAGTGGGCACCCCAGTGTCCCACATTTGGGGGAGACACATGCACTAGCAGATCCTGGGGCTCCCAATGATGTGGATGTTTGGCCACAAGTAGATGCCAAATGTTCGCAAGTGTGGGATGTTTGAAAATACACTATGCCTATTTTACCACATATGTGAACATTTATCATCCACTTGGGGCCAAACATTTACATCATTGATAACTAAAGAAAAAGCACACTTCAAAGGTGCTTCTCTGGTGGAGTAGTGGACTGGGAGCAAGGTCATGGGCCCAAAGGTCCTGCATTTAAGGCCAACCGCTCAATATTTTTTCGTATTTATTTATTTTTTATCAGATTACAATACCTTTGAGCTAGAAACTCATTTACAGAGGTTCCACATCATTAGGATACACAGAATTTAGATGACATATAATTGTTTAGAAGCATAACATACAAACCTTTGGTAATTGTAGTAAGCAGTATTAAAACAGAGGGACAAGCATACACATAAAAGAACAGAGACATAGCTGCTTATATGGTGAACAGTGCTTTAGACATAATTGAGAGGAGGGGAAACAAGAAAATGATGGGATAACAATGTGAAGAATATCCACCGCACAGGCTTTGTACTAGGCAAGTGGGATAGAGGTGAGGTGATGGAGGAGGGACAGGGTTGATAGGATGTGGGAAGCAGGGAGGGAGGAAGTGGCGGTCCAGTTGTCTGGGGGTAGGGTGTAAGTGCATAGGTAGGTTTATTGCAGGTTGGAAAAAAATATATGGACAGACCAGTCTCAAACCCAGGTTCCCCACACCTACAGTCCTGTGCCCCAACCTCTACACCACCACAGAAGCACAGCAGCAAATGTGTTTTTTCTTTAGTTAACAAAATATGTGTATCTTAATTCATCAGTTTGCAGTTTGACTTTGAAGAATGTAGATGTGTCCCAGCCCACAGCAGAGGACAGCAGATAACCTCCGGTGATAAGCATAGGGCAAGGGGGGTATGGGGTGTGGGGTGCTCTGTGAGAGGGTCGGGATGAGGAAGGGGTATGATGGGGATGACAAGGGACTGTTTTCTTTTTTCAGGGCAAAAAAAAAGATGTCTGGGGACTGTTTTCTTTTTTTACAGGTTTTAGAAGAAACATTTTGGGACTCTGGGAGTGGACTCCCCAGTGTCCCAGACTACTGGGGGGGATACACATCTGGGGACACTGGGAGTGGGCTCCACATCATCTCACACTGCAAGGAGGAGGGGCAGACATCACTGAGGACACTGTGAGTGGGCTCCCCAGTGTCCATGCTGTAGGGAGGTGGGGGACATCACAGGGGACACTGGGAGTGGGCTCCCCAGTGTTCCACACTGCTGAGGGGAGGGAAAACATGATTCAGGACACAGGGACTGGGCTCCTTAGTATCCCATGCTTTGGAGGGGGGTTACATATGTGTCAGGACACTGGGAGTGGGTCCCCAGTGTCCCACACTGCTGGGGGAGAATACATGACTGGGGAAACTGGGAGTGGGCTTCCCAGTGCCCCACACTGCTGGGGAGGGCTACATAAATGGGGGGTGCAACTAGACACCAATGGAAAGGGGCGACTCAATCCTGACTCCAGGGTTGGCAGCACAAGAACCAGCTGCAGCTGCAGGAGTCAAGAAAATCCTGCTGTTCTCATGCAGAGAACACGGCAGAAGTGGGCCTCTTGCTAACCTCAGCACAGGGTATATCAGGTGCCAAAAAAAAGTATTTGTGGGTAAAATACGAAAAAACAAACATCAGAATGTGGCTAAATGGGCCCCGTTTAGCTAAATTTTGATGTTTGTTTCTTCCATGAGACATCTATTTTTATATCTGTTCTTTACTTTGACGGTCTCACAAATGAGAACACAATATGGCAGACAAAACACTGCTTTGCAGAAAATAGAGCAGACTCCTGCAACAATATGTCACCCTCTCTGCCCAAACAATGTGCCTCTTGCGTAAACAAGACATCTTTCCTGTGAACACAAGACTGTTCCACACCACACTCCCAGTGACACTATCACCCTGCCTGCGAAAACAACATACATCTCTGTAAAAACAAGCTTGTTTTCATGCGGGACACTTAACCTTTTCCATAGGAAAGATGGGAAAATAAAATAGGTTATGACTTTTGACCAGATAAATATTTTTTCACCATACCTTCAAAAGGCACATCTGTCAGTCAAATCTTTCTACCCTGAAAATTCAGAGCACAATCTAAAGCCATTTCTGAGAAATGGCTGTGAAAAATCAGGAACAAGTGGTACATTTAGGATTGTGTGAAGCTCTGTATCGCAACAACTTCAAAACAGATTCACATGAAGTTTGTCAAGTAAAGAGACCTTCCCCTGGCGATTATGCATGCCAAATATTGTGCAAATTCCTTGAACAGTTCCAAAGTTACTAAGGTTTAAAAATTCAATAGAAGTTTGCCCTCAACCCTAATATGCTGGCACTACTGCACCAGTATTTATATATATATATATATATATATATATATATATATATATATATATATATAGACACACACACACACATATATATGTAATGCCTGTGAGGATATAAAAGGGCAGATTTTGCCATGCCGATATCTTCAGTGTCATGTGACCTACAGTAAGAGTAACGCATGTATCCTGACAGTAAATCATATAGCCTCACAGCAGGTCCACCAGAGGCACTATCTGCACTGAACTAACACCACAAACAGCACTCAACCCCAACTCTGAGTTTACTCATGGATCAGCTCCAACTGTGAACCTTTTCAGTGTGAAACCGGCATTCACACTAAGAGGTTAATTTTTTTATACAGCTTGTATTGAGGAATACAAAAACATAGCAAATTCAATAACAGAAACCACTACTCACTTCCCAAAATGCAAACAGGGCAGCCAATACCGCCCTCCCTTCCCAACACCGACATCCACTGCCTACAGCACCTCACAGTGCCTCACTACCCAGCAATGACCTCCTCTATTGCCTGAAGGAGCTGCAAATAAAAAAGCCAGGGTCAACCAGATACATCATGTTTACAAAGTAAGCTGGGGGAAAAAAGGGAAAATAAAAAAAAACTACTGCACCGCAACCTGGCTTCCTTGCTAAATGGGAGCTGCTGCCGCCATATTTAGAAAACTGCTCAGCCCACCCATATATAACTGTAGTCAATATAAGGCCACATTGGCAAGGGCAGCACATTGGGACCATAGCTACCATGCTAATATCCCTACCTACTAGTAGGAGTGAGATGAAACAGCGGGGGGGGGGCATTCAAAATATATATTAAAAAAAAAAATAATACCAAAACATGAAACAACATTACATAAATGAAATATGCAATGGGATGACTGTAAATATCCTGATATTTCTCCTCGTGCAGTTTGGCCTTGTGACGTCACTTGTGGCTCTGCCACCCATGATGTCACAAGGTCAAACTGTACTCAGGGAAATATCAGTGACATTTCCAGTCCTCCCATTGCATATCCGTAATTTACTCTGTGTGTGTGTGTGTGTGTGTGTGTGTGTGTGTGTGTGTGTGTGTGTGTGTGTGTGTGTGTGTGTGTGCATATATATACTGATATATATATATATATATATATATATTTATTTTAAATAAGTCTATTAAAAATCAACCTTGTACTTTTCCCAGTATGCTAAATTCAATCTGCCTGCTCCTTCTGCAGGGCCTGCAGCTGCCACTGCAGACTCACACTTTGCTTGTCTCTCTCCTCTCTCTTTTGTTGCATGATTTCACCAGACCACCTAACTAAAACTATAGTTAAACAGTGATAATTAGCTAACTAGAATGATACTGCATGATACTATGGTAATTTTGAAAGTTTTCTGATCGAAAGTCACTCTTTTCAATATAAAAGAGCACCCTTGCTATCACAGGCCCTTCACCTGTGAGAGAGAGCTGGAAATGCTACAAAGATTATCACAGTGCAAGGATTTCTCAGTTCCAGCATTGCTGATTGGCTGCTGCAGGTCATGCGTCTTGCCAACAAATTGGACATATTCAGTCTATTCTCCATGTAGAGGTCTGTGTCATGAAGTTTAAGTGACACAATGCTGAAAGGAAATCATGTTCCCTAAGGCCTGATTCACTGGTGTCCAGAATGACAGATTTCAGCATGTTCCTCCAAATGTAAATTCATCATGGTCTTACCCTTTTTTGGAAGCATGAGATAGCAGGTTTAAACTCCACTAGAACCAAATAATCAATGTATGACCTTGGGCAAGTCACTTAACTTCCCAGTGCTTCAGTCCACCTAGCTGTGCAGACTTGTAAAAGTAGAACCTCACTGGAAGAGAGAGGCTGCAACTCATGTTGGCTATCATGGGTAAACTGTGAAAAAAATGTACAGGTGTTCTGACTATGTAGCCCCATATTTCTCCCCTCTCCCATTCTAATAGTGCTGTTTCCACTTAGTGTAATACTTTGTTTCATAGCACAGTGACGTGCCAAAGAAAGTTAACTTGTCCAAACAGGTACTGTATGATTCAACATGCTATGGCGCAACACAGTAGTGCACAGTTATCTGTTTTCCATGTATACGCCTAAGTAAAATGAAGATAATCGACTCAAAAACATCAATGATCATTCATGACTGTTTCATGAACATCCATTACAGTCCGCTAACTGTTCTTCACCATAGTTCATGACCAAGTTCATGAACTGTTTAGCAGCACAAAAGTTCATGAAGTGATAGGATCGTGACAAAGGTCCTTTTTACGTTGCTTGCACTTGTGCAACAAACCTTTTGCTACAGAGAACAGCATTTCAGAAGTGTCACTGACTAGCCCAATACAGGTCAAGCTGCATTGGGTTTGTCCTTGCCAGACCAATGAGTAGTTGAAATGAATGAAGCACTCAAATGAGAGAGCACTTATTTATTTCCTGCTTCTGTTTCACCCCCCTTCCCCGCAGTTCCTGCACCCTGTTGTCCCGCTCCCTGCCCTCTCTCCCATCCTGTGTCTGCATAGTCTATCATTTGCCATATTTGCAGATTCCTACCTCCTCCTTGTAACTATGCAAAGGCAACAGTTGTTTTTTTTTTAATTACTAAAAATAACTGGTCTCAGAGTCACAGTTTTTTTTTTCTGTTGGGCTGAATGTTGCTTTACCTGTGTTTAATTTGTTCATTAATCTATCAATCAGTCAAAATCTTCATTTATCCAGGTGGGCATAACTGAGCAAGCTCATTTATAAGATGGACCTGTTAAGTCCGGGACAAGTAATACAATACATACAGAGGTATTTACAGTAAGGATAAGTAGTACAAATATATACAATTACTGCATTTAAGTACTCAGTTACAACAGTTCATAACAGTACAAGGTGCTCCAGCTCACGGGAGGAGCTGGTGCATCCACTTGTTCAGAGGGGAGTGTAATCACACAGTTTTCCTAATATTAACATTATGAGCAGAAAGATAAGGATACTAGCAGCCAGGCATATAGGTGATTGCAGCTTTTCTGGTATATATCAGCAAGCAAAACAGATTTTAGTTTGGTTTAGGGAGAACACAGATGCCAGCTGAAGGAGCCAATCAGAGATCAGAGCTAAAGAGTGCTCGCTTTCCAATAGGGGAGTAGCTTTGCTGTGCCTTGCTAGTTGAGGGTCCAGGCTTGGGTCCGCAGGTGGTGGCTGAGGCAGCACTGACCGCCTGGTGCCCAAGATTCCCATGCCTGTGGAATGGGGAGCCCATAGAGCGCCTGTCTTAGAGAGAAAAAGAGGAGGTCAGGAGTGATTGCCAACCATGGACAAGAGATGTCTTCATCAGCAGAAGAGCCCAACAGCAAGACAACCTAGATGTGGACTCCTATAGTGCCTAGAGCCTGGCGTGAACACAATGATTCGGGAAGGGGTGTAATCACACAGATTCCCTCCATATAATATTCTAACAGTAGAGTAAGGCACTGGTAGAAGTGATGACAGCTTTTTTGAATGGATTCCAGCAGGGAAACTAGATTGTATTTGGTTTTTGAGGGAAACACAGAAGCAGACCACAGGGACCAATCGGAAGCCAAAGCCAAAAAAGTGCTCAATTCCAATTGGATAGTGGCTTTGCCATGCTTCACTAGAGGAAAGTCCGGGCTTGGAGTCTCGGGCAGCAGCTGTGGAAGCGCCGACCTTCTGGTAACAGTGAATCCCATGCTTATGAAGCAGGAAACCTCAGTGGGGCTTGACTTTGGTCGGGGAGCAAGTTCTGGGAAAAGGGATGGAATAAAGAGAATATAGTGCCGATTCTGGGAGTGTGGTTGATGCAGTGGGACAAATTTATGTGCAGAGACAGGAAGATGTCTGGAGTCTAATGGTCACAATAGCCATAAGAGGATATGGGCCATTCCAGTTTCTATAAGCATCAGCATTTAGATCATAAGTGGTTCACAAAACTAGAATCACCAGTGATTACATGTTCTTTTAAATACAGCACAGCTGAAGGGCAGTTGTCTAAGCTTCGGTTAAAGATCAAGGGCTGAGGTAGCAATTGCATGGCTCACACACATATCAAGCATATAAGGACTTGAAGGTATTCAAACTGCAGAGGCAGCTCAACTTCAATAATTTTTGCGCTTTGTTCCACAAGGATGGTAACAAGAAGCTAATGGCCACTCTGCCAAAGTGGGAGAAAGCCTTAGGGATACATAATGAGGTGTAGGATGAGCTTCTTAGAGTGTACATTCCTAGCTCACTTAGTGGGAGACAGTCAATTATGTATTGTGGAATCCTTTTCATGAAGACTCTATAAAGTCCAAAGAACTGCATTTCTGTTCCACCTAAACATAAGAGAGTACCATCCTACGGCTTTGAACAAGGCACAATGGTGGGTGGAGATGGGGAGACTGGTAATAAACCTGATAGCCCTGTGATAAAGCATATCCAACTTTGTAAGAGAGGCTTTAGGGCAATTACTATATAGGAAATCTGCATAATCTCTCAGTGAGAGGAAAGTAGTTTGGACGAGACGCACTTTTGCATCTCTAGTGAGGAACTGGTTGATTCTAAAGAATAGCCCCAGCCTCTGCCTTAGTTTCTTTACCAGGTCTTTATCATGTTCAGTGAATGAGAGATTGAGGTCAAGCTACACTCCTAAGTATTTAAACTTTGCAACAAACTCCAATTTCTCCCCAAGAATTCTAGTGATCTGGGGTAGTTTTCCAGAACCGGCTGGATTCATCATATGGCTATGGGGCGAGAACAACATAGCCTTTATCTTTTTAGCATTTAGAAGAAGTTGTTTGTATAGAAGCTGATTCTGGAGCTGGTTAAATTCCTCCTGGAGGTCTGCACAAGCGGCTTCAGGTTTCAGTTGACTAATGTATACAACTGTGTCATCAGTGAACAAGTGTATGTTAGCTTTGTTGATAGCCTCATCAATATTATTGACATAGATAGTGAAGAGTAAGGGACCAAGTATGGATCCTTGTGGTACTCCCCTCAGGAGAGGTTTGAGTGGGGATAACTCACCCTCAGCCTTAACTTGTTGACACCGTCCTACAAGGTCCTCAGTGAACCATTGCAAGGATACTGAGTCCAGTCCTATACTGGTCAGAGAAGAAAGTAGCAGGCTATGATCCATGGTATCAAAAGCCTTGCTGAGGTCTAGAAATATGGCACATACGAAGTTTCTGCTGTCTGGTTCTCGATACCAGTCATCTGTCACTTTGGCAAGGGCCGAGATAGTACTGTGTTTAGCTCTGAAACCTGATTGCATGGGGTTTAGTAGATTTTTTCGTCAAGGTAATCACTTAGTTGAATGCTGATGATTTTTTCCAGGAGTTTCAACAAAATTGGGAGGAGGGAAATTGGTCTATAATTGTTAAGATCGCATGGATCTCCCAGTTTAAACAAGGGGATAATGTGCAATTTTCCACATTAGAGGAATGTACCCTTGGGAAAAAGATAAATTGAATAGATGATTGATGAGAACAGCTAAGACATGGTAGGTGATTTTAAGGAAATAAGGATCCAAGGAATCAGCGCCAGCACTTTTCTTAACATCCAATCGTAGCATAAGATCTTCAGCCTCCTTCAGGGAGACCGGTTTGAATGAGAAGCCGGGTACTGGGGCAGGAAAGTCTATGAATGGAACATTTATTTGGGAGCAGACCAGGGATGTAGGACAACTGTCAAAAGCTAGACCAGCAGTAGCAAAATGATTAATTAAATGCATCTGGGATTCCCGATTCAAGTAGTATAACATCTAACAATGTACTGTTGCTCATGTTCTTCTTGTTTGGTCGTGTAGGTTCATGTATTAGTTGTACTAGCCCATGGGAGTCACAGAATGTATGTAGGGGTGAAGCAGTCTTGGAAAGCCAGTCAAAATTAAGGTCACCTAGAATAATGGTTTCAAGATTCTCTTTCTCAATAACAGCTCCAAGATGTGTAAGAAGGAGTGTACCAGCTGATGGGGGTCTACAGCAGCTAATCACTCTGATGTCAAGGGAAGTGGATAACTCAATTTTCAAGGTCAGACATTCAAACTCATTCTTGACAGAGGCTGAATCCAGGCAAGCCATTGTAAATCTTTCCTTAATATACACTGCCACTCCACCTCCTCTAGTGGGCCTGTCTGTTCTGAATAACTGGTAAGAAGGGATACTAATCTCCCTATCTAAAGAAGCTGGCCTAAGCCAAGATTTGGATAATACCAGAACATCTGACTGAGTATGACTGATCCGCGTCTGTATCATGGTAAATTTTTTTTGGAGCCTGCAGACATTGACATACCAAAAGCTCATACCTTTTAAGGAAGCAGTATCCGAAGGAGATACATGGGCAGAGATGGGACCAGGTTTTAATTCAGCATTACCCAAACATATCAGTAACAGAAGTATCAATGTTATTAGGGCAGCAATGGTTAGTTTAAGAAGTGTAGCCCTACTACATCTATGAGGCTTATCCGGTGGTGTAAACCAAGCACCACCTCTGAAGGTATACCGTCCTAGAGCGAGGTGAATCAACACCTTGACTGAAAAATGCAGGAAATGATTGACACTTTAATCAACAGGAGATATAGCTTGGAAGGGTGGCTTAGTATGGGTGCCACCATGATAGGTGCCCTGATTGTGATCAGATAGTAAGACTATCTGAATGGCACAAAGGTAACTGTGGTACACGTCCATGTTCAATACACAATTCACTAAAGGGACATGTTTGGCTTGCTCAGGATTCTGCCAGTAGAAAGCCACTGGTGCACAGGAGAGGGTGACCAGCAAGGATTTAGACAGGGAACCCCTCAGGGTGGGGCTGTCAGGGCCACCCATACCTAAACTTTACTATGTGCTTATGTCAGGTGTAACATTATTGCCACTGCATGCACAATCAGAGCCAATAGTGGCTAAATGCTTGTTGTGTTGGTGTCTCTTGGTAGGCAAGTCCCCTGTACTTTAATTTATACACACACAGTGGTTGAGCCCCCTGTACTTTTAATCCAAGGCTTTAAATTACACACCCAGTGATGGAGCCCCCTGACCTTTAATTTAACACACATGGTGGATGAGCCCCCTGTACTTTTAATCCCGGACTTTAATTTACACACACGGTGGTCGAGCCCCCTGTTCTTTAATTTACACACACATGGTGGTCAAGCCCCAAGTACTTTAATTTACACACACACACGGTGGACATGCCCCTGTACTTTTAATCCTGGACTTTAAATTATACACGCAGTGATTGAGCCCCCTCTACTTTAATTTACACACAAGGTGGTCGAGCTTCATGTACTTTAAGTTCTTTATGTTACACACACAAATACACATACACACACACACATATGCATGCACACACACACACACACACACACACACACACACACCACACATGACACACCACACACACACCACACACACACAACAGATGCACACACACCAGACACACACTTGCTTCTCTTCATTTCCGCGACCTGCGCTTCACGCTCCCTTTGGCGGCTCCTCCACCATTTTTGCTTCTTCTGCTAAGTACTTTATTTCAAATCTTGTTGGTGAAGCTCTTTGGCTTGGGCTCTGAGGATTCACCATGCATTGATTGGGTGCTTGGGAGCTGACATACATATTCTTTGAACAGTATGTATTTTGTACTGCCTTGAAGGATATTTGAGGTGCCTTTGTCCTGTTTTGGTGTGGGACCGAGCATGTCTGTGAGTGATGCTCTGTGGCTGTTTTGGGTGACTGAAAATGCAGAGAGAGTGCATTGAACATACAATACCAGTTCACCATAAGGCTTATAAAATTCTGTAGCTGTGTATTCTGACAGCTGGTAGCAAAGAAATGGAAGGCTAAAGAAGTGAAAGAGGATGGTTCATCCAGAGGTACAATTTTACTAATGTGTTTAGGAAAATAATAAAACATAAAATAGACGTGGTTTAAAATTAAGATTAAATATATGTTTCTCTCTGTTCGTGGTTGTATGAGTTTTGGACACATGTGATGATTCAGTGAGTTTAGGGGGTGGGGACAATATTTGGTGAGTGTGGCCCCTTTTGTCCTATATTTGTTTTTATTGGGGTGCCATTGATTTGAAGGATACGATATTTGGTTGGGTTGGATTTTTGGTTTAATTGTAGATGTATGGCCAGGTTCCCTGAAGAGGGGGCATGCCTGAAACGTGGGAGATGCTTTGTCTGGATGTTACAAATATAAAGAATGAAGGTGTTTTTAACTATTTATTGTGAGTGGGCCTTTTCTATCAAAAATAACACTCAGTTCATCTGTGTGGTCATGAATTTTTTTTTTTAACAACATCCTCAGTACAGTATGTGATAACCTCATAAACCTCTGGAACTTCCCTCTCAGGGTTTATGGGTCATCACACACCTCAGAGTTGTGTTTTTTTTTTAAAGAAAAAAGTGCCTGCACAAGAGACTTTCACTACAGAGAACGGCATTTCAGAGGTGTGTCACTGACTAGCCCAATGCAGGTCAAGCTGCATTGGGCTAGTCCTTGCCAGACCAATTATCATGTAAGCTAAGTATGACAGTGGTTCACAGTTTATGGGAGAAAAGTTTGTGTAGTTGAAACAAATGAAACACTCCAATGAGAGGGCACTGACTTGTTTTCTGCTTCTGTCCTACCCCCTGCCCCACTGTTCCTGCACCCTGTTGTCCCGCTCCCTGCCCTGTCTCTCATCCTATGTCTGCATTGTCTGTTGTCTCCTCCACTTCCTTGCCCTGTGTTTTGCTTTATTTGTCATTCCCCATACTCCTCAGAGCCCCCACCCTCCTCCTCCTGGTGCTTCCAGACTGGTAACCCCGCCTGTTTTCCCCACCTGGTGCTTGCTCCCCTCTTCTGTGATCAATAAATGGTCTAACAGTGCCAACATCAGTCTGCTTTGAAAATAGGGTTGGTCTTTGCAAATCCTGCACTTACGCTGTAGATTTTCCATTCCAGGATAAAACTACACTGTAGGAAACAACAAGGCCCGATGCAGTTGCACGGGTTCCAGCACAGGCACCCCCAAGCAGGGTTGTCCAGCTGGTGCCCATCATTAGAGCATCCACAGGTGTCCGATGGACACCTGGGATGTACGTATGGGACACATGCAGCAGTGTGGCACCAGCCCCTTTCTGTAAGAGTCTGCTGTGCAGCATCAGTCTGCAATACAGTTTAGGTTAAAAAGGAGGCACAGTCTACAAAAGTTCCTAAGTCTGCAGTGAGTATCATATTTCCTGAACTTCGGCACAGCATGATCTCAGTTAAATCAATAAATCACAGGCTTGTAGAGGAAGACTAAAGTGAGGCATCAGGTGACAGATGCAGAAATCGTTTGCTATATTTGCAGATTCCTACCTCCTCCTTGGAACTATGCAAAGGCAATTCTTTTTTTTTTTATTTACAAAAAAATAGCTGGTCTCAGAGTTGCAGTTTGTTTTTTTTCTGTTGGGCTGAATATTGCTTTCCCTGTGTTTAATGTGTTCATTATTGCCTCTGTATGCACCATCAGTGCCAAACATCTAAACAGCAAATGCAAGCAAGCAACATTCAGTGTTGCAAATGCTTGTCTTTTAGACCAGTAACAGTCTGGAATTTGTTTCCATTTGTGATTTGTGGGCTAAATACTTTTAATGTTTTTAAAAATTATGCACTAAATGTGTTTATGAATAAGCCTGTTTGTAAATGTAAATGAAGCTATTTTATTATGTGGTATTGACTGAATGCATTGTTCATCTGTAAATGATGTGGACACCTTTGAAAATGGGTTATTATAACTCAAAAGGTTTTCTGAATACGATAAAGTAAACTATAACCGAGACAAGAATCAGTTTGCATAACTAATTTGCATATTGGAATGAGTAGTTTCCCACTGTAAGATTTTACGTAACATCACAAAATCAGAACTTTTTTTCAGTTTAGGAGTGCAAAATATATTCCCTACAAGGAATTAACTATTTGGACACCTTAAGGCTTAACATTTAAACTACCCACATTTAAAAGAGTTTTGCACTCTGCTAATAACAAGCATTTGTCAATGCCAAATGTTTGATGCTTGTTAAACAATGTTTTTTGGTTTTAATGTTTTGACCCCAACCTTGGAAGAGCCTTGTTTTGGGATTTACCTTACAGGCATGATATGTACCATTTGTAGTATATTGGCTGAAATGCCATTTTTCACCAGATGTGCCAAAACACACCTCATACAGGATGTTAAAAACGACACTTCATGGTCATGAGGTGATGTGCAAAAATTGCTATTTTGAAAGTTTGGGGTCAAAATATTAAAAATTACCAAAATTACAAGCCTACATTCTTAAATTCCAGCATAGGCTCATGGCTTTATTGTGTTTTAACATTTTTGCCCCAAATTTTCAACATAGCCTTCTTATGACCCACCTCATGAACAAGTGCAGAGAAAATGTACAACTCTTGTCCAAAAGGTGACTTCTCACAGCAATTGCAAAATCACCTTTCAGGATGCGAAAACACACTTTGGCCAGGATTTGAAAAATGACAGCTGTCAGATTTATTAGGTGCTGTGAAAAAATGGCTATTTTGAAAATTTGGGGTAAAATATTGAAAATGACCAAAGTTATGAGCATGTGTTCGCAAACTTCAATGTAGGCTTATAACTGTATTGTTTTTTAATATTTTTACGGTAAATGTTCAACATAGCCTTCTTCTGACCCCACCTCATGAACAATTGTGGAGAAAATGTTCAACTCTTGCCTGAAAGGTGGTTTCATGCAGCAACGTGAAAAAACCTTTCAGGATGCAAAATCACATTTTGGTTAGGATTTGAAAAATGACATCTATGAGGTGCTGTGAAGAAATGACTATTTTGAAAATCTGGGGTCAAAATATTGAAAATTATCAAAGCTACAAGCCTGTGTTCGCAAACTTCAATGTAGGCTCATAACTTTGTTATTTTTAAATATGTTTATGACAGATTTTAAACATAGCCTTCTTATGACCCCACCTCATGAACAATGGTGGAGACATTTTTTTAACTCCTGCCTGAAAGGTGATTTTACACAGTGACTGCAAAATCACCTATCAGGACAGATTTGTCTAATATCACTTTCATTGTTCATGAGGTGGTGTCCCAAAAAAGGTATATTAAAAATGTTGGGCAAAAATATTGAAAAATGCTCAAGTTATGCTACTAAGATCAAAACCCCATTGTAATACATTGAACCACATACCTGATTTCCTCAGTTCGCAGTCTGGTGTTGAAGAGTGAAGACATGTTGCAGTCCTGAGAAGATAAAGGTGTCAGACTCCTGTGGGTAGATAAGGGTTGGGAGGTGCAGGGTGGTGGGCGCTGAGTGGGAGGGTGGTGTGCGGGGTACCTTACAGCACAACAGATATCAGTGGACAGTTTTCTTGTTTTACATGCTTAAAATTAACAAACAAACAAAAAATAACATGGAGAGACGGATTGCTTTCTGAAACTGGGATTGGGCAGCACAGTGTCGGCACCTTACATAATGGTGGTGGGTGACACAGAGGGAAGGGGGGTGTCAAGAGAAGTGGTAGTGGTGGTCAGCACCCTGCTCCACTAAAATTAAATATAAATGTACATGGAAAGAGTAGGTAGGTGGGTGGGACAGGCATCTGGAGGGGATGGGGAGAAAGAAGTGGTTGCTATGGTGGCACCCCACTCCACTTACATAGATAAAAGATGGGAAAAGGTGGGTCGATGAGCCACAGGGATGGGAGGGGTGGAAAGAAGCAGTAGTGGGGGTGGGCTCCCCACTCCTCGTACATTACAAAAAATATTTTGTAATACACGAGTTCATCTACATACATTGGTAAGTACAAGAAAAGAAGCTGAACTCTGGGAAACTAGTCACTTTCTTGAAATGATGGCTTGTAAGTACTGTAATTGCACTCCAGAAGTAGAGCCGTGATACTGGGCATGTGCATATCCATATTTATATACGCTTATACCCAATATTACGGCTCTACTTTCGAGCACAAATAAAGTACATATTAGCCCTCATTTCAAAAAACACAAAGTAAGTCCTGGAGTTCAGCTTTCTTTTTACTACCTAAAAACATATTTAGCTGAACTCTGGAACAGTGGTCTAACTCCACGCTGGTGCCAGAAACAAAGCAGGCTGCTGTGTTGAAAGACAAGGCTGCTGGTGCTGATAGTCAATCAACTGCTTTTCCTGATCCTCTTCATGTAAATCAAAGGACTTAGGTAATCTGATTGGAGCGGCTCGTTCCTTTGAAATACACAAAGTTTACACCCAGCAAGCAGGGAGTGATATCAACTGGAGAATGGGTGGTCTTTTGCCTACATTGCCATGCCCCCACTATTTTCAACTACAATGGGATCAGCAGCTTTGAAAGAGCCATTGCTGCCCCCAAATATGCCACCGAAAGTAAGGCTGCATCTGGTTACCATGCAGCTGGCTTTGAAGTCTTTCATGCTGGTGGTTGAAAAAGTCAGCTCATGTTATAGGTGTCAGGCTGCACTTGCACTTTTCATTAAGGGTGATAATATTATCATTCCAACCAAATGATGGTATTATTGGGAGTGAAGTGTGGTATTACTGAGAAGCTGGTTGTGTATTACAGCATTTTTTTGCATAATTTTTGATGCTATTATTTTAAAGATACGTATATTACAATGCAGTATACAAAACATTAACTTTCGAGCAAAACAGTTCTGGAGGAAGTAGATACAAAACAAGACACGATGAGCTTAGAAAGAGAGAATAAATTCAGATTACTACAGTGCAACAGAAAGTTAGTGTAATAACTAATCAGTTGAAGATCGGGAAGGGCACTGATAGGAAGGAGTTTGAAAACATGTAGGGTGAGAAAGACAGTGACACAGTAATTTGGAGTCCTTTGCAGGTGCAGACATTCTAGTTGCTTAGGAATATGTGAAGTGCTTGCTTGAAACAGATGTGGGAGTTTGTTAAAAGAATTCAATTGTCATGGTAAATTTCTTAGCTATCCTATCTGAACTCTAGAGCTTCAAATAAGTAGATTGTGTTTCAGAAGGGGGCACAACACTTTCTCTCACAAGGCCAATGTTTTCCACCATGAGTATGGTTGGGTGGGGCATAATGGAAGGAGTGCATTCTGACGCAAGAGGTGGTTGGTCACTCCTGGAACTAAACCATGTACCCATTGCTTATGGGAAAAAATAATTTTGTACATTATTTTTTGCATCAACAAAATGAAAATCATTTTCTATTGGTACCCACTGAAGGCATCCATTCTCCAAAGCCTGTTTACACAAAAGCCTTTGAAGAACAGTGCACCTGCAAGGGATGGACTTTAGTCTGGAGAGGTGAGATGTCAAAGCCATAGCTGGTAAGAATTATTTCACAGAGGGCTATGAGGTGTGGTATCAGCTCACGTGATTTCCTTCTCACACAGTAGAGTTATGTGTCCGACTATTTAGCAGTTGAGGGATTCAGTGGGTACATTAGAGGCTGACTGTTCAGAATTGTCACTTTCTTTTGGTCTTCTAATTCATTTTTACTATAATGGCTACAGTAGTAGTAGTATAGTAGTTCCTATTCCCTTGCTCTTACCTCAGATGGTGTTCTACAGTTGGGTGGAGCTTCTTTAGAAGATGAACAGTATACAGTGTGGACCTTTTCAAAATGTTGTCTCTGCTGAAAATGAAAGCAGGAGGAGAACCTGTTATTGAAATGGCACCGATGTTAGTGAGGACACTGATGGCAGTGGTGGTTGTACTGGTGGAACACAAAGCACCCACTTTCCTCTATTACTATAGATTATGAAAAAAATTACCTTTCTTCATTTTGCATAGTTTGAAATAGGTACTTTGGAGTTGTGTATAGAAAAACATTCAGCAGGGCCGGCCCAGCAGAGTGGAGAGCTAAGGCATCTGTGACTTACCTCCTGCCATGCTGGTGACCCGTGTTTGCAGTGTGAGTGGACCACCAGGGTCAGCCAAGGAGGGAGAGGATCGAGCGTCCAAAGGACTGCTCTCCTCTCCTGGGGGTGAGGACTGAAGTTCCTGCCAAATGACTGCCTCCAGGTGGAGGCCCGAAGGTAATGCAGAACTGTTGGGTGCCAACAAGGGGAGGGTGCTGTGGAACTTCTGCAGTGTGAGTGCCTCCATGCTTGCACGTTGATGTGTGCGCCCCAGCAAGGGGCAAGGGAAGGAAAAAAAGGAGGAAAAACACCGCAGGCTGTGGATGATGACTGACCCCCCCCCCACGGGCTCTGCACCTTGTGGCCAGACACCACTGCAGCCCTGTGGCAAAGGGTGTAGGTGAAGATAAGTTACGGGGGAGTGGGGGTGACAGAGCTGGGGGGGTTGGTTAGAAGGGGGAAGCCAGGGGAGACCAGGCGATAAGGAGTATATAGAAAAAAAAAGGAAAACATGCAGCAGTGCATCATCTATCTTATCTAATTCTTGTAGCTCTATGACATGGCCCAGCAACAAAATTAAGCAATGTGGCCCATTTGAGTCTCTTTAGTAGTGGTAGATTTATATGGCACTCTGTCCTTTAGGCTTAGGACACTTTACATTCAAATCAATAAATGCAAATACATCAATTTAAAAAAATCCACAAATCATAGCTAGGAAAATTTACAAAAGTAATTAAAGGGATAAAACAGCCAAACAAAAAAACCAAAGAATGCAGAGTGCTTCAGATCTTTGATGTCCAATCACATGTGTGTGTGCTTGAGTATCATCTGAAAGGAAAACAGAACAAGCATTTGTCAATGCTGAATTTTGTCTTGCTGGCATTGGCATTGGTAGTGCAGGAGTTAGAGAGATGCATAATAGGAATGGCAGTGAAGTATGGAACTGACGCTAACCCTCACCCCCACCCTGCAGGGACCGACAGGCATTGAGGTGTGCCTTTGGGTTGTCGGCCATAATGCTCATGCCATTTCACCTCAACCTACCCTGCAGACTCCAACAAGTGTTGCGTTGTGCCTTGGGGTCTTCAGGCCTTATGCTCACCCCATTCCATAAGGAAATACGTTGAGATGGGTGCAGTGTAGGAGAATGGGGTGAACTTTGGGGCCAAAGAGTCCAAGGCACACCTTGATTACTGTCACTGGCTGCAGGTTGGGGGTGAGGGTGTAATGGCATGAGCATTACAGCCGACAATCCAAAGTCACATGCCTGATGTCTGTCAGTCTCTACAGGGTGGGATGTTATGGTTAGAAACCCTAATGCCCCAGGTGTTTGTTGGTATTTGCACTCCAAATTTTCAACATGGGCTTTTTGTGACCCCACCTCATGAAAGCATTTGTGACCTCCGCTCATGAACAGTGGTACTGTGATTTTGTTAATCTGTTCAGAATATTGATTTTCCACAGTGACCGCGCAGTTCTGCACCAGATGTGCGAAAACACATTTTGGGCAGGATGTGAAAAATGACAGTTGTACTGTTCATAAGCAGGTGTGAAAGAATGGCAATGTTGAAAATTTGGAGTGAAAATATTCAAAATTCTCGAAGTTACAGGTGTGCATGGAAACTGTGTAATGCACACTTGTAACACAATCATTTTTTGGAATTTTTTCACCAAATTTGCAACATAGGCTTTTTGAGAGCCCACCTCATGAACAGTGACACTGTCATTTTGTTAATCAGTCCCGAAAGGTGATTCCGTGCAGTGACCGTGAAATCATCTTTCAGGACTGAATAACGAAATGTCAGTGGCTGAGTTCATGAGGTGGGGTCCCAAGAACCCCATGCTGAAAATTTGGAGCCAAAAGTCACAAAAATGGTTGAGATATCCACCTAAGTGTTAACCTACCTTTTGGTGCCATTATGCAGCTTACCGTGATTTTCTTCAGTTCGCAGTCAGCTTTTGAAGAGTTGAAATGTGTCCCGCTCCACTGAAGATCATCGTGCTGGGCTCTGAAGGTAGGTATGGGGTGGGGAGGTGCAGAGAGGTGGGATTAACAGAGGGTGGGTGCGGGTTGGGGAGGGGGGCACTCCGACTCAACAATAGACTGTTTTCTTATTTTCAGGAATGGACATCGCAGGAAGGTTTTCTTTATTTACAGGTGAAATTAAACAACTGTTGGGCACACTGGGGTGGGCTTTCAGTGTGCCCATGACTTTGAGGGGGTTATGTTGGTCACACTGGAGTGGGCTCCCAGTGTCCCAGTGTAGCACACAATGGGGGTGGGGTGGGGGGCAGGAACATGCCAATGCGGTTGGCTTCAGAACACATGCAGGCACACTGGGGTGGGCTCCCAGTGTGCCACACAATCTTGAGGGGGAGTTATAAACATGCCAACAGGGGGATTGGGCACCACCAAAGTTGGCTTGCTGGGGATTGTTAGAGGCTGACTGTGACAGCTGCTGCCATGTTTATTGAAATGTTTCAGCAGGCAAGGCACGCCCTGCAATAACGGGGTGCTCCCTCATTGCAGTGGCAAAATTCTTTCAGGTTGGTGGCACGCTTCTCAAGGGCTTCATAGACAGTGTGCTCATTCATTGGTGCCACAGAAACCAGTTCAAAAAAGCAGTGGTGCCACTGGCCACAACATGGGCGCACCTCCACAACCTGTTAGTCCAGCAAGCTGTCACAAAATGTTGCTTGCGTTGCGCGCACAAGACAACATAAAAATGGCATATCTGTTTGTTAATGCTCTGCAGCAAAAATAATTAATAAAATTATCAGGCACAGTTAACTGCCTAAAACTATATAACTCAACTCACCAAAGTAAGACCAAGTGCTTGCATTGACGATCAGTGGCATGGGCCTGCCTAAGTATGAAACCACAAAAAAAAAAAGATGTTGAGAGTGTTACTTCTGTAAGGAAAGCAAAAGATACTATATTAGTAGGTCTTATTAACTTCCTGCAACTACACCCCTGAAAAAAAATAATGTTTGACATGCATACGCATTTTGCTAGTGTTGTTCTATTATGATGTTGCATCAGCTATAATATTTCCAATTATACATTCAGTTTCCCTTTCCTACATGTAATTTGATTGTATTTTAACACTTTTCCTGTAACTGTGTCTCCTCCAGCTCTACATGACTCCTCAAACTTCTTTTGTATTTCTGCTTAGTTCCTTATGGAACAGAATTAAATACCCCAGGGATGATGTATACCCCCCGTAGGGCCCATTGCCTAAAGCTGTCATCTATAATCTCACAATGCATGTCTACTTCAGTGTTTGATAAATATCTTTCACCCTCCTTTATGTTGTCCCTCCACTTCTCCCATGCTGGAGAGATTTTTTTGTAGTTTCTCCTTTTCTGCTTCCATCTCTGACTGAACCCCATCCTACCTGTCCCCAAGATCCTCACCTGACTTCTCTTGGACTTTTCTGCCTCTCTGTCTTCCATGACTTACCCACCCCGAAGGTAGGGATGTTGGGGTTCCTCAGGTCATTTGAGGTCTAGATCAGGTAGAAGGAGACGCCAAGGCTGCTGATGTAGGACTTGCAGGAGTCCAATTTTATTCTGCTTGTTGGGCTAGCTTTTCTGTGTTCTTTCCACACTCCCTAAGGATGCTGGTAGCAAGGATACACATGCAAATGCATGAAAGCATGTGTAGTGGGGCACCAGTTGGCATCCTCCCTCCCAGGATCTTCTCTGCCTGCACTGTCACCTGTGGTCATGCGTGACAATATTGCAGTAGAGATGGCTGGCCTCCCTTCCCAGAAGAGCAGAGAATTCTCTTTGATGATCAGTTCTCCACTCCTGGGACTGGGCTCATTCTTGAACCTGTGGTTCCAGCATCATAAGTGGTACCCCTATTACTGTACCGATGATCCATGCAGTCAATAACCAAAATAGAAAATAAGAATTTTGTTCTTGAAACAGTTAAATTTATGGAAGGCTCATAGCACAACTTGCCTAGTAAATTATTTCTAGTCCTGAAATCTCCTTATATCCAAGGCCCCTAGAATTCTGCGGCTGCAGAATTTTACACAGAACTTGCAATATACTGCAGAACTTCTGCACTGCCACAGAATTTTCTCTTCTTGGTGACTTTTTATTAATATTTCTGTTTATCCATAGAATCTGGTTCCCTTCCCCTCTTTTTCTTATAACAAAACCCCTCTATGCTCAGAATATGATGTTATCATTGCTATAACATCAAACATTAGCTAATGAAATGGCTGCATTCTGCAACAGAAATGAACAGTCACTTATCTGCCGCAGCTCCCACTGCCAGAGGTGGTGGCATAGCACATAACGCATGTTGATATTTGCTCAACCTGCACTACAGCCTAATACAATTTTCAATCTTGCATTACTGCACTAGGGTCAACTTAAACAAAACCATGTCAGTAGCACAGACCTGTTAAGTCCATACCTCACTTTGTACAAACTTATTTGTGGCTTTAAGGTATAGAGATGCCAACTGAAATGAATAACTGGTAAAATGAATTTAACTGTCATTTTTAAGAAAAATAAAGTAATTATACCCAGAAAAGTGGAATATAATGATGTGTAGACCTGCTGAAAGAACAAACCTGTTAAATAATTGCGCTGTACACATTTTTGCCAGGGTTATTGATTACATATTGTCATTGGTTGATAGAGTCAAATAAAAGTTATGGAGAAATGTGTTTAGGGCCAGCTTTTGGGCCAGAGGGTAGCATGCTGTGTTTCCATGCTGGCAACTCAGGTTCAGAGATTAGCTCTGGGAGCTGGCTGGGCAGCACAAGCACTGGTGGAACACATCACTGCTGTGAGCCTGGGAAGGTATGGTGCAATGCTCTGTCTCACGGTGGACACATTGTGATGGACTGGAGAGCTCTATCTCACAGTCAGTTCACATGCATGTTATAGCCTGATGGTATTACGTAGTATGTCAGGGGAAGCAGGTTGGTATGAAAAATGAGTTTTGCAATAACTCCTCTGTTCCATTTATTCCATTTCCAATGGGACCTGTATGAATGAGGATGCAATTTCATGGAAATAAAAAAAATAAATATATATATATATATATATATATATATATATATATATGTATATACACACACACAGTATCTCTCTATCTCACTATACACACACACACACACACACACACACACACACACACGTTTGTAAGTATGTTACAGATTGCATATAAAATATATAAGTGATATACAGAGGGAACCTCATTAGTGGGATAGATAATATGTGTATAGAAGTACCTTATTTATCACATAAGGTCCCCTCTGTATATTTCATTTATGCAATAGGTTAGGAAGGGAGAGACATTTGTTTTGCTTTTTTAGGCATACAATTATTTATACAAGTCTGTAATTTCTTGAACTAGTGTTACTGTGCTTCCCCCATCCTGATTGCTATAACCAGTGGCATGAAAGCGAAGTCAGGATGACAAGCTGACACTGTAATGTATTAGTTTGTTAGTATCACAGAACTTCTGCAGGAATTACAAACCACTGCTGCAGAAGTTCTGCAGCAAATGGTAGTCTTGCCGCAGAACTTGGTCCCACTGTGCCGCAGAAAATTAGGGGCCTTGCCTATATCCTTCTGTAGCTGCTCCCAATACAGTATGTTCACAGGTTGCTACATGCAAAATATACAGTATAGGGCCTATGCACTATTGTGCTAGAATTGCACCCATATGTGACACGATGCTGGCATCAGCTATATGGTATGCATAATGTCCCAGCAATGCACCATGCACAAATTCGATTCAATTAAATTTTTACCAGGATAAAACCATTGAGACAGCTCATTTGCGAGGCAGTCCTTGAAGGACTAACATACACAGGGGTACTTAGAATTAAAAATCACAATGGCTTATGCAAAAACAGTAATAACAATACCAGTTGTACAAAACAAGTAATGTGCGGGAACAGCTTACTTGGGTTCTACACATAAAAATCGAGGTGGCAGATGCAAAAAACAATGCTAACAGTACAAAGGATACGAGACAGATAATGTGCAGATACAACTTAAAATAAATACACAGGAAAAACTAACACTAAAAAGAGTTGGAGAACAGGAAGAGTAGCTGGAATAAGGTGTAAGAGTATGGGAAAGTGGCAAGGAGAGAGCTAGAGACAGGTAGGGGACAGGGGAAGGGAGGAAATGGTGGAAGAGTGTATGGATAGGCAAAATTAGGAAAATGAAGGTGCAGAGAATAGGGAGTAAGTACAAGGTAATTAGGATTTGTATAAGAAGCAGATTGGGTAAAGAGGACTAACCTATGGGATCCCTAGACCCTAATATTGGGGATTCCCTGCACTTAAATGAGTGCACAGGGCATGCTGAAGTGGGGTTGTGGCCTATGGACACATGCAGGGCCATGCAGATGGCAACTTGGGCAGGCCCAACATATGTCCATTGACCCCACCATATATGGGCACTGGCACCACCCCACATGGAAATGTGGAAGTGAATATCATGATTTAAATGGGAAGCAGGCAATGGCGGAGGATGGCAGTGCTGTACCTGAGCTACCCAGTTCACCAGCAAGGAACAATGGCACCGGACCTGTGGTGGCTGATGGTTATTGACCACAAACTTCACTGGTGACCAGGTGGTGGCCATGGTCTCAGATATCCATACACATTACCTTACCCTCTATGGAGTAAAGCCCCTTGTGGTGCTGTCTAAGATGAAAGCCCACTTGTGGCTTGAGATACAGGCCACAGTGAGTGCAGCCGGTCCAGAGGCATGGACAATACCAGCCATTAAGCACAAATGGTGTGACCTCTGTTTGTCTGTCAAACATAAGCTGGCAGCCAGCAAATGGGCACAGCTAGGGACTGGTGGTGGACCACCCACAAAGGGACTTGGCTTATCCCTGATACAGAGGATGGTGGCAGACACCCTCATGGAGTTGACCCTGCATGGGGAAGTTGAGGGCATGGATACAGTTCCTGGTATGTAGTACTATGCAGGGCCAGGAGCCAGGATGTCCTGGATGCCACATAAAAGCTAACCTTCCTGTGTTGCATCCTACAGACCCTAATATTGGGCATGCCCTCAACATGGAGACAGCATCCTCTATATAGATCCCCATACACCTGAGACTGGAGGATGGTGTAGGTAGGTGTCCCTTAGGTGGCCAGTAGCACACCATGTAATGCTAGCTGCAGTGCTGCTGCATGTAACACATGTACCTCCTCTCACTCCCAGATGCAATGCAAGAGTTGGTGTGTAGAGTGGACACAGAGACACTACTGTGGGCCACACACATGGTGACAGTGGAGGAGATGCAAGTGGTCATGGATAATGATGACACTGCCCTCATAGACAGCCATCTCCATGCAAACCCCAGTTCCGAACCCCTACCACAGTCACACTGTGAACTGCAGCTAATAGACACCACTACCCAACAGCCACATGTGGCTTGCATGCATGCATGGCCTGCTATAACACAGCTGCCCTGTGACAGTGGGAAAAGGCCCCTCCAACAAACTGACCATCCAGACACAGAGGCCAGACACATGTGGAGTACTTCACACCTCCTATATGGAGGTGTGAGAGCTGGAATGGGAGAGGATCTAGGCACAGCACAGGAACACAAAGACCCTGCAGGTCCTGACCGTTGAGGTGCAGGTGTGTGTGTAGTGGCATAGACTGCATCATTGACCTTCTTGAGAGGCTGACAGACCACCTGCTATCCAGGGTCATAACGGTCACCCAGTCTGTCTCTGTGCCATGGCAGGATGTGTTGTCCCAGCCTGAGCTTGCCAGGCCCCCAAGTTCCAAGATACAGCCTAATGTCCCATCCAAGCCAGCATCTGCCAGCTCCCCAGAGTCCAATGCACAGGCCAGTTTCCCATTCCAGTCTGCAACTGCCAGCTCCCAGGGTCTGTGGCACAGCCCAATGCACCAATGCAATATGCAAATGATAGTCCCAGCATAAGAGATCTCCAGAAGGATACCCAGCTACAGCATGTGCCAGAGACACAAGCAGTTATTCTATCAAGTACAGGTCGCAAGGCAACATCAAAGACCTGGCTTCTTGGCACACAGTCATCTTCACGGCTAGTTTGGCAACTATCTAGGAGGCTGCAGAGCCAGGCAGCAGCAACATACTCACAACACAATGGCATAAATGAGAGTAATGTACACATGCCCTTAACACCATACAATGCTACACTTCACACATGCATACACATGCATAGTGCACCCCCTTCCCAGTACACAGCCATAAATCACCAACATGTACACTGCTAATTATGAAAACCCCATATAACCACAGGCTTCCAGCAGGGAGGGAGTCACTCCGGTCTGGATGCCATCACAGTGCCACGCTGACCTAAACCCCCCAATGGTAGAATGCCCCATGTGCATGGAGCACTGACCATCCAGTCAGTGTCTCATCAGCACACCTCTGATGCCCCACACCCCCATCATCACCCAGCGTGGCAATCCCATGTCTGTCCTACGGCATGGGTAGAAGGTGCACAGCAACATTGTGCAACACAGTACATGCTGTGAACACTCTGAAAGCCCTCCAAGAGGCAAGAATTACTGTGCTACCCATCACATCCAGGCACTGCAACCTCATCTTCAGCAGCCCTACTGTCCTGTGGGCTTCATTGTATGCCTTCTCCTCGGCACCATTTGGTACCAGGAACAGGATCATCAGGTACGGCTGTAGTGCATATCTGCTGTCACCTATGCAGAGGGTAAAGAACATCCATTATAACATTATGTGTCACTGTATTAACCTTTGCTGCATATATGCTGCAGACATCTACTCACGTATCAGCCATCCTTGCCCCCCCCACACATGCAGAATGGAGGCCACACAGCTTGGATCAGTAAAATATA
Organism: Neoceratodus forsteri; assembly: GCA_016271365.2. NCBI lineage: Eukaryota > Metazoa > Chordata > Ceratodontiformes > Ceratodontidae > Neoceratodus > Neoceratodus forsteri. The sequence goes on from CM028129.1 coordinate 394,543,793, forward strand.
TATGAATTACGACATGACCTAGGGTACTTGGCATTCACATTGGTGATGATATCCAAAGCATCACATACCACTCAATGCAATCTATACTGTGGTACACCTTATGATTCCTGTGTGCCTCCTCAGCCAATGTCAGCACCAGGATTGCCACATGCATGCAGTCAATTGCCCCCAATATACTGCACATGTCATGCATGGCACAGAATGCTTCTTTTATGGACCATATGTCCGATTCTGCTGTGGAGAATGCTATGTGTTCATGCACATGCATCAGCAGGGCATCTGTTACCTGCTCCAGTGCCCTAGACATGAATGACTGGCTGACACCTGTGACAACACCTCTCCCCTGGATGGAGCCAGTAGCATAGTAGGACAGTGCACATAGCACCTTTGTCTGCATGGACATCACACAGGACCAATGGATATATTGTACCACAGGGGGCTGAACAAGGTTGCATAGCTGTGCTATGGTGGCATGGTACAAACAGATTTACTCAAGGTCATGTGCATCCAGCAGGGCATAGGCATCCAGATTGGGCCTGAATACACATGGCCATGGTATTGGCTGCACTGGCTGATCACTCTCCATCTTGGCATTCAGAAATAGGTCATTCATTAACATAACTGGACACATTTTGAGTAACCCGGGTCTTCTACCTAACAGCTGGACATCGACAACACTGCTGGTTATGCTGCACAGCCCTCCACCTTTGAAATTAGATACATAGATACATAGACAGTGTCGGCAGATAAGGGCCTATGGCCCACCCAGTCTGCCCATTTGAGCTTGTAAGTTCAGTTTGTTTTCCTAGAAGTCTGTTGCCCCTTACCCCTGACCTCCAGAATTCCTTTATGTCTATCCCATGCATTCTTAAATCCTGTGATTGTTTCAGCCCCCACCACATCCTCTGGCAGGGTGTTCCACTTGTCCACCACCGCTCTGTGAAGAAATTCTTTCTCATGTTTCCTCTGAATCGTCCTCCCTCCAACTTCATCCCATGCCTCTAGTCCTGGAACATCTTTTCACTTAAAAATAGTGTTTTCCTGCACCCTGTTCCTCCCTGTAAGATACTTGTATGTCTCTATCATATCCCTCTCCCTCCTCTCCTCCAGGGAGTACATGTTCAGTTCCTTCAACCTGTCTTCATAGGACTTGTGATGCAATCCATGCACCATCTTTGTTGCCCTCCTCTGAACCTTCTCTACCCTGTCTATGTCCTTACGTAGGTATGGTCTCCAGAACTGTACACTGTACTCAGGTGGGGCCTCACTAGTGTCTTGTATAGCGGAATTATGACCTCCCTTTTCCTGCTGGTGATGCCCTGCCTATACATCCCAGCATCCTATTTGCTTTACATGCTGCTTGTCACACTGTTTCCCTCACCTTGAGGTCATCAGAGATGACAACCCCAAGATCCCTTTCCTGCTTGGTGCATGCTATATCCTCACCCCCAACTGATATAGTGTGCCAGGGTTTTGTGCCCCATATGCATTATCTTGCACTTCTTTCATTGAATTTCAACTGCCAAACCCCTGACCATTCTTCAAGTTTCTGCAGGTCGCTTCTATTCTGTCTACACCCTCTGGTGTGTCTACTCTGTTACAGAGCTTTGTGTCATTAGCAAACAGTGAAATTCTGCCTTCTAGGTCCCAAGCGAATGTCACTGATGAAGATGTTGAATAGGACCGGTCCCAGCACTGATCCCTGTGGTACCCCACTGGTCACTCTTCCCTCTGTGGAGTGACAGCCATTTACCACCACCCTCTGTGTCCTGCCACCCAACCAGTTACCTACCCACCACACTACTGTCCTGCCCACACCCATATTCCCCAGTTTGTGTAACAGTCTTCTATGTGGCACAGTGTCAAAGACCTTGCTGAAGTCCAGATAGGCCATGTCCACTGCCCTCCCCTGATCCACCTCCCTAGTCACCCAGTCAAAAAATTCAACGAGGTTGGTCTGACATGACCTCCCCCTGGTGAAACCATGCTGCCTTGGGTCCTGTAGTCCTTGACAACTAGATGTTCCACCAATCTCTCCTTCAGTAGTGCTTCCATGATCTTCCCACTACCGAGGTGAGGCTGACTGGTCTGTAGTTCCCTACTTCCTCTTTGTTCCCACTTTGATAAGGGGACTACATCTCGCCCTCCAGTCTTTGGGTACTCCCTGTTTCCAGTGATCGGCTAACAGGATAGCCAGAGGTTCAGCCACCACCTCTCTTAGTTCTTAAGGACCCTGGGTGCACCCCATCTGGCCCCATTGCTTTATCAACTCTTATTACTTCCAGTTCCTTCAGGACCCTTTCTGTAAAGGGACTTGTGTCCATTTCTGCACCATTCTCACCCCTTGTACTCCTTCAGACCCATTGCCTCCTCTTCCTCAGTAAAGACTGAGCAGAAATACCTGTTCAATATGTAAGCTTTACTGTTGTCATCCTCCACTGCGCCCCATCCTCCCCCTTCAGTCTCACTATCCCTCCCTTTGTCTTTTTTTTTTCACTTATGTACCTGTAAAGGTTTTGTCCTCTACCCACTGATTTTGCAATGTGTTCTTCTGCCTGAGCTTTGGCTTCCTTACTGACCTCCTGCCTCCCTTTGCTTCTCCTGGTACTTCTCCCTATCCCCTTCTGCCTGTGTCTTTTGTATTGCCTAAATGCAATCTTTTGGCTTTCACTTTCTTCGCTACCTCTTGGAAAACCATAATGGTCTCCTCTTCCTTTTCCTCTTGCTAACCTGCTTAATGCATAATTCTGTTGTTCTTGTAATCCCCATTTTAAATACTGCCCACTGTTCCTCAACCCCTGAGTCCTGTCCCATTCCCCTTAATGCCTCTTTCAAGTATCTCCCCATTTTCCCAAAGTCTGCCCCCCTAAAATCCAGGATATGCCCCTTTGAAGGGGTATGTACAAACTATACCTGCGGGGTGACATATTGTGCATGGGCATCACTGGGCCACACCTGTCCCATGTGGGTAATACAATGGCAGCTGAACACACATCCACTTATGATTCTGAACCACAGGTTGGCATGGCTGGGGCATGCAGCAGAAAACTGTGGCATATATCTGAGAGGACATACATAAATAACCCCCGATATGGGTACTTTGTGGGAGCTGGAGGAGACCGGTGAGGTATGTATCCTACAGGCAAAGTGTGTATGACTGTGCCTTATATGTGTTGCATGTGTTGTAATGGTGATCTCTGTGCTCTGTTTATGTTTTCACAGGGCTACGGGGGCATCTGGGTGAACTGGGACTTGTCCACAAGGGGTAGCAAGGTGAAGCATTGGCAGTGGCTGTGACCAGGTGGGAATGTTGTCCCCTGCAGTCATATCATTTCCTATTATGAAGGGTGGGCAGTAAAGAAGTGTACTGTAAAGATGATGTCTGTGAGCTCTGGATGGTGGCTGAGCCATCAAAGGTATGTTCTGTGGATAGTAGGGTACTTGTATGTACAACATATACATTTATGGCCCTGTATGTGCATCACACTCATGCCTGTCCTCTCTCTGTGTTCTTCTCATTGCAGGGTTACAGTGGTCCACTCAGCAGGCCAGTACTTGTGGTGCAAGGCTGCACCCACTCCAAGCCACCAGGGTCCAATGTGGATTTGATGGAGGAGGATTAGGAGAAACAGGGCTAATCCATGTCCTTGGCTGTCATGCAGCTTTCATACACCAACCATTGCAGTTCATGCTGTAGTCATATGTGGTTTATGCAGATTGCATATTTTTGCAATGTGACTCGTCCATTGATGGTTTCATGTATCATACAGAGTGCATGTGTGTTTGTATGACCCGTCTGTGGATGATATTTCATAATTGACATACATTGCCATTCTGATAGTTCATGAAAATGTTGCTGTACATAACTCCACTGTCCAGGTCATTATTCTGGATTCTGGAACTAGCAGAGCCATTAGCAGAATTGTTTAGTGAGTCTCTGAGCACAGGAGAGGTCCCAGAAGACTGGAGAAGGGCTCATGTGATCCCACTCCACAAGAGTGGTAGCAGGGAGGAGGCGGGGAACTACAGACCGGTCAGTCTTACCTCAGTAGTGGGCAAGATTATGGAGGCACTCTTAAGGAAAGGATAGTGCAACACCTGGAATCCATAGGGGCACAGGATCCAAGACAGCATGGGTTTACAAAGGAAGGTCCTGTCAAACTAATCTCATAGATTTCTTTGACTGGGTAACCAGAGTGGTGGACCAAGGGGAGCAGTTGATGTCGCCTACCTTGACTTCAGCAAAGCTTTTGACACTGTTCCACATAGAAGATTGATAAATAAGCTAGGTAGGCTCGGGTGGGTCAGAAGTTGGTCAACTGGGTGGCAAACTGGTTGACTGGCAGAAAACAGAGAGTGGTGGTAAATGGTATACAGTCAGAAGAGATGCAAGTCACAAGTGGGGTACCTCAGGGATCAGTCCTGGGGCCAGTCCTATTCAACATCTTCATTAGTGACCTCGCAGATGGACTAGAGGGTAAGGCTTGTCTGTTTGCAGATGACACCAAGATCTGCAACAGAGCAGATGATCCAGATGGGGTGGGCAGAATGAGAAGAGATCTGGATAAACTAGCAGAATGGTCAGAAGAGTGGCAACTGGGATTTAATGCAAAGAAGTGCAAAATCATGCACATAGAAGAGAAACCCTGAAGCCACTTATAGGCTGGGAGGGAGTTGCTAGCAGTCACAAAGGAAGAAAGAGACTTGGCATCATCATCACTGATGACCTAAAATCATCAAGCAGACCTCTAAAGCAGTAGGTGAGGCTAGGGGTGTTAGGGTGTATTAGTAGGGTATCACAAGTCGTAAGAGGAGGTAATAATCCCTCTGTACAAGACATTGGTTAGCCCCATCTGGAGTACTGCGTGCAGTATTGGAGGCCACACCTCACAAGGACATTAACAAATTGAGGCAGTCCAGAGAAGGGCAACCAAAATGTGCAGGGACTGCATCAGAAGACATATGAGGACAGATTAACGGAGCTCAATATGTATACCCTTGAGCAAAGGAGGAGAGAGGTGATATGATCGAGACATTTAAACACCTTAAGGGCATAAACAAGGTGAAAGAGTCTAACATGTTTAAATATAAGAAAAATAGCAGGACAAGAGGACACAGCATGAGATTAGAGGGAGGCCGATTAAGGGGGAATAGAGGAAATTTTTTCACAGAAAGGGTGGTGGATGCATGGAATGGCTTACTACAAGAAGTGGTGGCTATGAATACAGTGCAGGGCTTCAAACAGGCATGGGATAGGCATAAGGGAGCAATACAAATGACTATGAATAGATAGGTCACTGACAGAGCAAAGGCCGATGGCACATTTATGAGGTAGAAAAAGAAATGGGCAGACTGGATGGGCCTTGCGGTCCTTATCTGCCATCAACTTCTATGTTTCTATGTTTCTATGTGCTGGCATGCCGCTGTCTGGGGGGGTGTCTGGTTCACAATGCAGGACTGTGGGCTTAAGGAGAGCTGTGGCCTCTATGTGCATGTGGGGGGGTGTTCTCCCTTGGGGTGGGGCACCATTAATGTGGTGAAGGTCATTGCCATGGTTGCCCTATGCTATTCTGTTGTTCATCCATGTGCCAGCCATTGGTGAGTAGCTGCATGAGTGTTGCACAGCCAGTACCAGACCTCCATTGCAAGGGGAGTCCTTCACAGTGATATTCCTCAATGACTGTACCCATGGAACCTACAGTCGATGTGGTATATCCTTCAGACTCACACGCATGTGGTTTGCAGCAGCCCTCTACATGGCATTGGGCTGTGCAAACCACACCACTCACTGGGTGGATGTATTTCACATACTGAATGCATATGTGGGGGTGGCACACATGCTGTTATGCAGCCATGCCCCTCTGCATATGTGTAGCACTACTACAGTGCAGCAACATGCAAGATGCCTATGGATGCCTCTTCAGATGGTATATGCATGCCCCACAGCTAAGCTGTGCATGTGTTTGGGATGTATGCTCTTATGCACATGTGTTGTGCACCACTGAACACTGCGTATCTATTGTGCATATGCCCCATATGGGTGCTGTAGACAGCATCCTGCTCAGAGTTTTACTTTTATTATTAAAGAGCCTGTGACTGACATCCTATTAAAAACTTATGAAAAACCTATTGTAAGGCAGAATTCCACATAAAATTCTGATGTTTTCTGTATTGCCTTTTCTTGTATTCTGTATTACCCTGGACATTTGCATGAAAGCAGACTGTAAGTCACTGGGACTTTACCTGTGCTGGATGTTTGACTGCAAGTAACATCATAATCCTCTGCTTGTAACATTATATGTTTTGCTACAGCAACAAGCTGAGATGTCTGAAGCAGAGGATTATATTTTCACTGGTAGAGATGCAGCAAGAGCAGAGGAAGACCATCACAGATCCTCTTTTTATGACAGTTTTGATAAGTAATTAAAATAGAACAAAAGTAAACAAATGAAATACTGTGTAAGCTATATTGTACATATTATAGATTTTTAAAATTGTTCTTCTGTCATATGCTTTTTTTATGCAACATTTCACCAGTGTGCAAAAATAAATAGTCAAGTCAAGTCAAGTCACATTTATTTAAAAAGACGCCCAATCCCAAAGGCTCTGGGTGCCGCACAAAACTTTACAGCATTTCATACCGCATGAGTATATAAAATAATATAATAAATATAATCAAAATTAAACCCCAAAAGCTTGTGAAAATAAGAAGGTCTTCAGGCGAACCCTAAAGGCAATTATAGTGGGGACCTCCCTAACTGCAGCTGGTTAGGAGTTCCAAAGAGCGGGGGCAGCAACACTAAAAGCTCGGTCACCCGCAGATTTCAATCTCGCTCTTGGAACAGCTAGGAGGCCACCACTAGAGGAGTGGAGATTATGGGAAGAGGAAGAAGGTACCAGGAGAACTGACAGGTAAACAGTGCCCTGTCCATGTAGGGCCATATAGGTGAGAAACCCCACCTTGAAGAGCACTCTCCACCTGACAGGCAGCCAGTGCAATTCGCACAACACGGGTGTAATGTGACAAAATTTACTCTGTCCGGTCAGAAGCTGGGCAGCAGTGTTTTGCACTAGCTGCAGTCTGCGAAGAGAGCCCCCAGAGACCTCGAGATAGAGGGCATTACAGTAGTCAAGCCTAGAAGTGACTAAGGCATGTATTAAGGTAGGGAGGTCCAGAGACGGAACAAGAGGCTTAATCCTGGCAATGTTTCGAAGATGGAAAACAGGAATGGACCACGGAAGATATTTGAACCTCCATGGACAAATTCCTGTCAAACATCACATAAGATTTCGCACCAAGGAGAGGCCATCAATGACGCGGCTCCTAGCACAAGGCCAGTTGCAGAGTCAGAGGCCATCCCATCACGAACTCTGTTTGACTCCACTACCAATACCTCAGTCTTGTCAGGGTTCAGTTGAAGCCAGCTGGAGGCCATCCAGTCGCTGATCTCAGCCAGACAGATATTTAACACATCCACTGCGTTTGATGTTCCTGGGGCAAAGGATAAGTATAGCTGAGTGTCATCGGCATAGCAATGAAAACTCAGACCATACTTCCTAATGACCCCCCCCCCAGGGGCAACATATATACTGTGAACAACATTGGGGCCAGTACCGAACCCTGAGGGACTCCACACAAAAGGAGGCCGGGTGTTGATGAGAAACTTCCCATCACAACCTGCTGTCTCCTATTTGTGAGAAAGGACTCAAACCACTTGATGACAATACCTGTGAGTCCACATAACTCCCTCAGGCAGAGAAGCAACACACAATGGTCCACAGTATCAAAAGCTGAAGAGAGATCGAGGAGAACAAGAATTGTCCTGTTCCCTCGGTCTCTAGCCCTGAGGAGGTCATTTTGCACCCGAACTAATGCAGTTTCAGTGCTATGTCTGGCCCGAAAAGCCGACTGGAAAGGATCATATAACTCGTGAGTCATGAGATGTTCCTCCAACTGAAGCGATACCACCTTCTCAACAATCTTCCCCAGAAATGGGAGATTGGAGATAGGATGGTAATTTGCCCGTAATTGTAATTGTAATTTGTAATTTGACGGTAAATATACATGGTACCCCTTCCCTAAAATATTTTGAGATTCTGTTAGCTTAAGCCATATAGTAAGGCTGTCCTGTTTGTCTGGAATCTGGAATCCACATTAAAAAAAGAAAATTCTGTTGTTTTTTTGTTTGTTTGTTTGTTTTTTTTATTAAAATGTGGAAACTGTTTGCCTACTTTTCACAGTATATCTATCTTTAGTCATGTTCACTTGTTGGTGGCCGCTTGGTTCCTTTGGATGCTTACCGAATCTACCTTACTACTACCCATGGCTACCACCAGGAGCTTATGTCTCAGGAGAGGGCTCTCACATCCCATAGAGAGAATTGCCACCATCTCATCTGCCAGAGACAATACCTACAGAGTCAGGGTGGAACAATAAGGTGTCAGATAGAGCTGGATGTTCTTAAAATATATTGTTTTCAAACCTCTCTTCACCAGCCTAATAATCTGTATGCATTTGCTAAATAATTACTGGTAACCCCCTTTAATAACGAATTTTACTAGATCAAAAAAATGCCATAATAAGGCATTTTGACACTCACACAACACTGTGCAAACCACGCAAAAAAGAAAAAAAGAAAGAAAAATGTCTTTACTGGACAGGGAGCATATGTGTGTGTGTGTGTGTGTGTCTCACTCAGAATTGTCTTATGCTGGCAGTTACTCCATGCACCAACAATTATAAAAAATTAAGGATTGCCAAGTGTGTTGTTAAGGATATTTTTACATACCCTTGATGTGTGATGAGTGTATAAACCTCTTGAGCTTCACTCTTGAGGTTTAAGGGTCATCACACATCTTGGGTATGTAAATAAAATCCATAACACACACTTGCCTATCCATTATTCTCTATTTTATTATGCTCTAACTCCATACTAACTATGCATTTACCTTTCAACCCACAGGAATTGTTTTGGGCTTTTTTTTTTATGACAGCTGTTCTCTTTGGTTGTAATTTTAAAACTGATAATGCAGTAGAGATTCCTCTTTTTCAGAACCATTTCTGATGATCTCTAGTCTGAAAGTAAGCCTCTCACATCCCTTGCGCTGAGAGGGCAGAGTGTATACTACTTTTGACTGCTCCCTTAATTCCTTCCATTATCCCAGACAGGTAATGCTACACACCTCAAACCAGTTGTCACTTTTTCCTTTAGAGCTGGGAGGAGTACCAAATTAAATGACATCACATATCATCCTGCAGGATTCAGTGAAAGAAATGATTGAGAATAGATAAGAACCACTGTCTATCTGTCTGCCTGTCTGCCTGCCTGCCTGCCTGTCTGTCTGTTATATATATATATATATATATATATATATATATATATATATACAGTATCTAGGTTTTAATCTAGGTGGACTACTGTACAGGGGGGAATTTTTAATACAGGGTTCCTGGAGTCACTTATATAGTAATGCACCATATGTGACTACTATTATGATGTGAGGCTGATTTGCATAATCCAGCACTTGAAGCAGACAGACCTGGAAACAAGAGAAATGTAGTGTGAGCCTCAGACCTTGTCTAACTATAAGAGTTCAGATCCTTGACACATGTTGCTAGGCATCATTATGTTAGCATCCTACCAGTCTGAGAGCATGAGAATGATCCCAATTGATGCATCTCATGATAAGTACGTGAGATTCAGCAGGTCTGGCCCATATAAATGTGCACCTTTACACACTTACACTTCATACATACTAGGACTGAGTAAACTGTTTACAAATCAAATTAAGTAAGGCAAAGCAATTTTAGTTTTTAGTGCCTTATACCAGGGGCTCAGGGCTCTGCATAAAGACAGGTAATAAATAGAAGAATAAAATGCAAAACATTAGAACTGGTTCTAGGCTGAGTCTCAACATTTTCCAAACAAATCATGTTTGAGTCTTGTTTTGAGCCTTGTGACTTGCATATGATTATTTATTCATTATTCATATGTTAATTTCTGATTATATTTTGGAGCATTAGAACTGCTCTAGAGAGGTGCTTTATGATTCTGAATTTTAGAAACAGCCAGTTTCTATGGGGCTCTTCTCTAAAGTAAATCCCATCATGGGTGCATATATACATATGTGCACATACATATTGTTTCATACAAACATGTATACATCTGCACACATAAGCATTCAACAGCAGACAGTTTGTTGGATGGATTGATGCTGCTGTCATTTGTATATCTTTCCATTAACCATGTTGCTTAGTTCTTCATTTCCTGTGTTTATGAGAATTTGTTCAGTTCAAGGTGAGATTTTTTCTTGCAAAAAAAAAACAAACTCATAAAAAGAAGTTTGTTATCCATGATTGGAGGAAAAAAAGCTTTTCTCATCCTATTGTTTTGTGAACACACTGACATATTCACATTTCTGGATTTTGTTGAGAGACCGGAATCTTACATTTTTACATACAAATAAAGCAATTTGTAATAAGGCCATTTGTATTTTCAAATAAAACCAAAGTGGACTTGTGTGGAAGTGTCAAGACTTGTAAATGTCTGTTTTGAAGAAAGCTTGTTACAGTTTTTGGGACACTTTAGATACACTTAGACTCTAAGGATAGTTAGCATTAAACAAACTTCTACCCCATCCTGTATGATTGGGGCTAGTCCTATGCCCACCCCACCCTCCTTCCCCATTATCCCATACTCTTTTGTTTAAAAGAAATTTGTGGCTCCTGGCACTGTGACAAAAGCTGACGAAGTCCATTATTTGGTGGGCCCCTCCCTAACTTGACCTCCCCGAACCCTCTAACTACTGTTAATTAAAAGATGAAACCCCTTCCTAACTCTGATCTGACATTTTGATGAGGACTTGGGCATGGATTTGAAAGTAAAATCTTGACTATATCAGTTGCACATCTACCCAGGAAAATCTGGGAGCATCTGTGACCATGCAAAAAACAAAAAAGTGTGCAAGTCAGGGGGTAGACTGTTCTTGTGTAAGTCTCATTAGAACCACAATGGACATAGAATAAAATGTGTCTGCGCACCAAATATTACTGATAAAATGAATTTATTAATGTACACTAACCAGTGGTAGCCTCTGTCCATCAACATTTGGGGGTACTAAAACCCCTTTGTCAGGGTGATTGGCGTACCTCAAATGGTGTGTCTTCTTATTCATCTTGTGTTTTGTCATTACGCTTTCAGTCATATAATAGTCATATAATAAGAATTTCATCTTTTGTATGGCTCCCCAAGAAACCACTTGAATATGGAAGCTCTTCTATATTCAAGCAGTTGCTAGGGGAGTCACACAAAAGTGCTATAAGCACCAGGAAAGCCAAGGCTGGCAGATAAAAATCATACTATATCATACTGACAAAGGGGTTTTAGTACCCTGAAATGTTAGTGGACAGAGACTACCTCTACATAGTGTGTATTTTCCTATGTCCATTGTGGTAAATCAGTTGCACCCCTATGTCACAGTATAGGCAGTGACTGGAGCGAATGGGCACATAATCAGTCTGCCAAGTGTCATCAGTGACACAGTCACTGTGCCCTCTCACCTCCCACTTGAGTTTCCACTTGCTACAGTCATCATCTATACTTAGAATGTTGTGGGCATGCTGTAGGAGGGAGATGATGACTGATCTAGCTAGTATTTAACTTCCACCACCCCCAACCAAAGTCATGGATCAGCGTCAGGAGGGGCACATCTTCCAGCCTTTTGAGGACTGGGAAACTGAGTCATGGAAGGGATACCATATAAAGGAGATGAGGTCAGCTCTTGGCTCAGTTTCTAGTACTGCTTGTTATGTAAATGAGTGTGGAGAATGGAGAAGGTGGGTCAAGGACGAATAACTGACTGAGGAAACGAGGGTGTCAAACCCTTATTTTTTGCCTGTTTGATCTCCATCCCAGTTATTAAATTGTTAGCCAAAGTTTTTCATTTGAAGTTGACCAAAAAAGGGTGCCAAATCAAAGCTGAACCAAATTTACAATTAGCCAGTTGTCCTTACCTTTAGCAATCAACAGCAGCAATTATCACATTTGTTACTACTAACATCACTTTCCTGAACCAGCTTACCTCTTTGTAATAACATTTTCATTCTTCACCAAGAGAGAAGAACAGAACTTAAAACTACAAAACATGACTGTCCAAGGTCTGACAGTCTTCAGACATCTCTTCAAGCATAATCTGACTGATGTTCTTCACCCTCGGACAGGTTTTAATGATATAAACAATGGCTGATGCCCCGATGTCAAAAGGTGCATTTACAAGTGCGTGGTGACATCATTTTTTGTTTTACTCAATGCTTGCTCTTTTGTAGACTGAGTAGTTTGGCAACTCATACAGGAAAGTATACCAAATACAGAAGCTGAAAGGGTAATAAGTGCAAACATGCCATAAAACAAAACCCCATTTATGTGTCTATAGTGATGGACAAACTGCAATTACAAAATGGGTAGGTAATGTTCTGCATCCTTGAAAATAAAAAAGATTCTGAAGCGATGTGATTATGTAAGCAATAATACCTGACAGGGTGAGTGGTATTGGGGAACAACAGACTGCCCATGGGCTTAATGATGCCCGACGCTTCAGGGGGATGGCCTTACAGCCCCTGGAAGGCCCAGCATTCCCCAATACTGCCCACCCTGGAGGGTATTATTGGGCTTAGAAAATGGGCTATCTGTGGCACTTTTATGTGGGATTTAAAAAAATTAAAGGCAAAATAAAAAAAATGGGGTAAGAATGAAGTTTTTTTGTTTGTCCTATAAAGTAGTCCCACCCTTTCTGGGCTATCCCATCTCCTTTTGCCACTCCCCACAGAGCTGTTCTCTTGTTCTCATCTATACCAGCCCCCACCCCCCCAGCATCAACTCCTCCAGAACAATGCAGTTTATTGTAAAGTCCCCCCCAGCAGTATCTTTATGTCACTGTTTAGTGAAAGAAAGAAAAAGTTTTCTGCCCTACTTATGAGTCTTTTTCCCACCTAGGAACTTACAACTGTTAGGCATGCGGCCCTATGTGACCCTGTAATGTAAAACCAGGAAATGGAGACCCAGAGGCATAATGTGGCACAGCAATGTTCTAAATGTTTGTTTTCCTATCTTTAATACTTTAGGGCTGTTAGATTTTAAATTTGTTGTGATGACCATATGAGACAGCCCCTTGTCAGTAACCTGTGTTGTGCTTCCGTGTCTCAGGTGGATCAGCATCGCTGGGGATATGTGTCATCAAGAGGTATTGTGATGGCAAACCAATGAAGAAAATGTCAGGTTAATGTATCATTTTTCATCAGTAGGTGTTTCTATGTTATTTTTAAAAATGTTTTAAATATATGAAATGAAAGTGAGGCCAAGTCGGGGGGGGGGGCGCGGTGGCCAACAATTCTTCCACTAAGAAGCCAATTGGACTGCTTATTTTTGTGTTCCTTTTTTGTGTGTGCCTGCTCTTTATTTGACCAAATGCCCCTCAGTGGTGCTGTAAAGAATGTGGGGGAGAGTGTCTAGTAGCATAACTCAAGGCAGGCCTGGCTGCTCGATTTCAAAGCAGCTACTGTACTGTACAATAAACATTGCACTCCACAAGTACTAGGCGGGATTTACCTGTTCAGCATTAGTGCCGATTAATAACCCGCTGCAGGAAAGTGTCAGACTGCGGACTGAAAAGTAGAAACATTACGATAGCTACCAGAGGTGACAGTCTGTGTTCAGGAATGGGGATTGGAAAAAAAATTGTCAGGTTGTGGCGGTAGGCTAAGAGGGATGGGAGGTGGTTGGAGGATCAAGGCTGGGTGTCAGCTCTCGCTAAGCAGGAGAAAAAACTGGTGGGCGTTTAAAATTCAACATTCCATTGGCACAGTGATAATGGTTATTAGGTTGGTGGGGACTGGCACTTTTAGACGCCCACCTTTCCAGGGCTATCAGCCAATCAGAGCCCAGGAATTTCATTGCCTATTTTCTAAAGTGCAACAACTAATGGTTTAGACTTGTTTTGGCAACCAGGACACAAGACATTGGGCAGGATTAACTAAAAAAGGCAAAGTGCTGCACAAAAGTTTGCGCTGCACCCCGCGGTTGCACTGGTGGGCAATCCTGCTATCCGACTGTGAATAGAGTGTGACAGAGAGATCCTGCCACTCTTGAGGACTGACCTTTTCTTAAATCTGTTGCAACAGTTTTTTAATTTCTTAGCCTAATATATCCTTTACAGTTTCTAGTCCATGAGGTTGGCCACCTATGGGCACACTGTCCCATTTCTTGACTATGCTATAGTGTCCTCTTTAATTTTCCTTTTCCCTCTCAGGTCCTTGTACAGGGAGGTTATTGTGGTGACCTCTGAGCTGATGTAAAACAACAGACTGTGTTCCTCACTGTTGAATTTAGTATGCAATAGCACTGTGTCATAAAAAACCTTGATGTATATGCCTTATATGTATGAAACCTGTAACTGTTGAAGATACCATGACACTAGGTGTTTTTTTTATAAAGTTTAAAAGTTACTTAGGTTACTGTATTATAAAAATTAAGTTGCCATGGTAGGGATATCAAAACACCACCATTGTGTTGTTTAAATGCATGTAAATTACAGATTGTTTGAGAGGACCTTTGGCATCATGCATTCCAGCTTTAAGCTGAACAAGCCTAAATGTCATGGTGATTTGCATATAGATCCCATTGCATTATGGGGGTATGTGCGATTTTGTATTTCTTTGAAACTTGGCTTTATTGCCAATGCCCTTTGGGGGTAACCCTTGCTTCAGTGCTTATGCACTAAGGATCTTTGTTTTTAGCTTGTTTTTTTTGTTCTCCCCATCACCCAAACACACAAGACCAAAATAGGGGATAGCTCATTTCCACAGGAAAGATAGATCAGTAGATGCTGACCAAGTGCAGAGGAAGGACATGCATAGGCTGTTGCTGCAAACTGATGTATTGAAGATGGGATATGCCATTATCCACTGTGTTTTAAATAAACATCACACAGAGATTGTGTGTTGAACCTGAAGTTCTGTGTCTGGTACATCTATTATCCCACAACCCCTCCACATAGGGACAGGTAGGGGCTTTGCTGCAAGCAACCTGATTTCATTACAACCTGCCTTTGAAAATCATGGTTGCTGCATTCGATGACGAAAGGCACCACTTGTGTTATACACCTGTGGCACAGGCACCTTGTGTCTCAGAATTTCTTTTGAAAATCAAGCCCATTATCTCCAGGGGTGCTTTGTACTTTATATTCAGTAGCACAGAAAATTGTTCACTATAGCTAACGCTGGTCACTATATAGTCATTAGTGGGTGTCAAATGCACTTCTAAGTCTAGGGTACTTTTATGGGGTGATACTTGTCTCTTAAAGAGGGACAGGGCAACATGATTTCATTTATATTCTTTCTCTCCCAGCCCCCCCAAAAATAGTTTTATACCTGTGAAAAAAGAAAACTAACCCATGTTGTAGAGATGCTCTCTCTGTTTGGTAAGAATCACATGAAAGAATGAATGATGTGAATTCCTTTAGTAAAACTTAACTGCTGAAGCTTTAGTCAATGAAGTTTTACTATTGGAATAGCTGTCATTTATTTATTCGCTCATGGGATATTTGCCAAACAGACAGGACATGTCTGTAATGTGGGATAGTCTTCTTTCTTCACAGACATAAAGCTAATATTTTGGGGGCACTGGGAGATGGAACAGGATGAAGGGTGTGAGAGGATGGTTGGGAGAAGAGCATTAACTGAATTATTTGGGTCAGGTGGGGAAGCAGAGAAGTTGGATTTGGCTTGCGCTTGGGACTAAGGCCCTTTCCACAATACACCGCTCTGGCCCGGTAACGGATGTAATCTGTTATGGCCGGGGGAGCAGTACAGTGCGTCCATACTGTGGTGGTGTCCATTATGGGACCGGCACCACCGGTCCACACTTCAGGAGACGGGAGACTGTTACAGCGGCGCCTGATTCCACAATGCAGCTCCACTGTGCTTCTGGCCCTGCAGGGGACCGTTACTGCCCATCCACACTACCGCCGGTAACATTACCAAGGCGGGACCGGTTTCATAACCATTGTTGAAACCACCTCATATGTGGATTCAACAACGGTTATGAAAACGCCTTGGGTAATGTTACAGGTGTAAATGCAAACCGTTGCGGTAAATGGTTTGGGCACTCTGTAACATTATGGAGGCATAGTGTGGACAGGGCCTAAGAGTTTTACAGTTACTGAGGTTTTTGTAGTGGCAGTGAACTGAACCAGGAGTACGGCTGTTCTGAAGTTTTAGTTCAGCAGCAAAGTTCCAACAGAGTTGCAAAAAATTCATTTTCATAAAGCATTTCATGAAATTCCAACTTTGCCACTTCACAATGAATTTCCTGGGAAAGTGTCACTTGCTGGTGAATTTGTATGACTTTGCTTCAAAAAGTGTCGCCTTGCCTGCCAAACGCTTTGCAAATTCAGCAGTTCACAAAGTTGGCAAAGTTCATGAATAAATTTGCAAAGCAAAGTTTGTCAACTTTGCACATCTTTTTCTTCAAATTGAATAAACTTTATTGAGTTTCACAAATAACAAGAACAACCATAAAACACAAACATATAACAAATACAATCAACCAATCCCCCCCAGAAAAAAAAAACTACCCTCCCCAGACAGCAGAGTGGCATAGAGCACTGTACTGAGACTGAATTAAACAAATAAGTAAAAACCCCATTCAAAACTTAAAAATAAATAATCACTAGGGGAGACCTGGGCTAACCTACAGCGTATAGAGAGTATGCAGTTTACCCCAGATCTTGTCAAACTGTGGAAGGCAGTTATGTAGGTTTGCAATCAATCGTTCATTCCTAAGGTTAGTACTTCACACATCTCTAACCTGGAGAGGGGAGGAGGGAGTTTTTACAGCAGATGGTGGTGTGGGGAAGGGTGAATGTATTTATAAGGCACTGGATAGTGGAAGGGCATGGTTACAGCTCAACTGAGTGGGGGGAGGACAGATTTAAAAAAGCAATTGTTTTTAAACTTCACCATGCAAAATAAATGAAGTCAGAACTTCACAAAGGTCCCCAACATGCAAAGTTCCCAACTTCACAACAACTTCATTAGCAAAGTTTACATTGGCTTCATCTCTACCCACAAGGAACAGGACCTATGGGTACAACTCCAACTAGAGAGGGAGAATCAGACCCTGTAGGACAGTGAGGCTACCCTTTGGACTCCATTCATGGCAACTGCTAA
The DNA here is from genome assembly GCA_016271365.2 of Neoceratodus forsteri. Classification (NCBI taxonomy): domain Eukaryota; kingdom Metazoa; phylum Chordata; order Ceratodontiformes; family Ceratodontidae; genus Neoceratodus; species Neoceratodus forsteri. Next base: position 394,561,017 of record CM028129.1, read on the forward strand.
GGATCTCCACAGGGCTGACCCATATCACATCACATCAACCCTTATAAACAGCAGTTCAAGCCGATAGTAAATATGGAAACATATCTATTATAATTATGGAGGAGGATAAAGAATAAACGAATAATGCACAACAGGATGGGTGTTATGCTCCAATAACATCCTGCCTCAGCTGATTGGGCATGATGCCACAGGCCGAGTGCATCCACCACCCGAGAAGGGTTGTTATCCAGCATAATACCCACCCTGGAGTGCATTATTCCGATTTTACAATGGCTCTTGAGATTTTGAAAAAAAAAACATATAATCAATACACTTACAATTTTTTTTTTTTACTGATTTAGCAGTGTGGAGGAGTGTTCATACAAAAAGAAGTTCCTTTTGTGTTTTTTCCAACAAGTGGCATGCTTACCATGTGCTGTGTATAGGTCTGTGTTTTTCTCCCTCCACCACCACACTGTCTCCTATTGTCATTCTGTCTCACTTTCTGTGTTTTTCTTGGCCTTTCTCCTTTACCATCTAGTAAGTTACAGTGCTATGTTTCTCAGAAGAAAAAGAACAAAACTAATAAGAGTTTTTCTTCGGTTTGCCGCCAATCCAAGAACGTAGCTCTGTTGACATGCGCGCACGCTGACATTACAGTAGCCGATCGGGTTTTAATATAATTTGTATTTTGTATTCTCCTGGTACAGTTTGCAGCATTTCTGATCTGCATCGGGATAAAGCTAAGGACAATGGCAAAACTGCTTGGTGGCACTGATGAATTGAGGGAGTTTGGAGAGCAGAAGATGTGTGGGCGTGCCTGTTATTTTCAGAAGCTGCTCAGTGCAGCTCTGTGTTTAAATGTGGAGACTAAAAAAAATAAAACTTTGCGTTTGTGTGAAGGGGGTGAACTTTTCACTGCAGCGAGTGAAGTGAGGCATGTTGCCTTTTTGAAAACTCCGCTGCTGACCACGGGTCAATTACGAAAGCGTCTGGCAGCATGGAATCGGCAGTGATTTTTTTTAAACTCATTTGGTCATTTGTGTGCTGGGACTAGAGCTGAGAGATTATGCTGGTACAACATCCCAGGTCCAGCCCCAGGTGAACCAATCAGAGCCCAACATTCTTTCTTGCCATTGTATAATCACAGGTTTAAAATAGCAGCAGTAGCAAAAGGAGAATTTGGCTCCCCATCTAGCAGAACACTTGGTCATAGCAGTAAGGTAACTGAGGTTTCCCAATTCTTGCAGTGGCAAAACTTAGGAAGAACTTTAGCATTTTGCTAGCATTAGTTAAAGTGTTACTCTACACCTCTGGTGATTGATGATGACAGAAGTAAGTAGAAAATAAGTTTTATGCTATCAGGTAATCAATGGTTGCAACAACAATCCTGGCAAACTTCAGCAGAAAAAGTTCAAGTTGATCACAGCCATTGCTGTAGTTTGACCAAGCAGGGGGGACAAACAATAGCTGGATGACTTCTAACAGCCACTGCTGTACCACTGAAGGTTGTGGATGATCATGAGCAGCATGAGAGGAACAAGATGAGGGGACCTATCTCACAGCTTTTGCACAGGTGGTTATCTTCTGAGCTCCTACTCTAGGCCTGACTAATGCTTCACTAAGTGACAGCTACACACCACACCAAGCATTTCCCTCATTATATGTGCCAGAGCAAATGGCAGCAGGAGCTGTCAAACCATAACCACCGGACAACCTCACTGAATTTAAGGAACCCATGGGATTCCCAGGGGTTACACAAGATATCCTGAAATCCCATTGATTTTCTGTTCCAGAAATTACCTTCGCAAAGAGTGTAGGATAGCATCAGAAATTATTCCATTTACCTTGTGGCATTAGGCCTATTTCCACTGCCACATTTGCTCTACATGCTCAGGTTGCTACGGTGCAAGTGTGGCAGTGTGGAGTGGACACTTTCCAGATTATGGTAAATCAATGCCCAATCCACTCTTGGAGTCCCAACCAAGTTGGGGACTCATTGCTGTGTGAGCAGTGTAAGCCAGTGAGTGGAAAGGCAGCACCACAAACACTTTAATAAAGAGCTTATCACAGAACACAGCCTTGTCCTTTGAACTCAAGGCCTATCTCCCTAGCACAGCTTGCATCAGCACTGAGAGGCGGCTGTGTAGATTTGGCTGCTGGATCAGCATGGAAGGAGGGCAGCATTCAGAGTGAAACACTGTAGTCTTACTTGGCCATGTAAACATGGCTTTCAATACAGCACGAAGAACCTCCGGGGCCCACTTTTCAAGCTGGTATCCAGGGATGTAGGTAGTGTAACATCTCTGGTGCTCTCCTTAGAACAGTCTTCCTTACTCCTTCTACACACACACACACACACACACACACACATATATATATGAAGGCAGCTGATAGTAGGCTATACTGCTGCAGCAAGCTTCTCCCACATGACAGCAGTGCCTATATCACATGGTACAAGTGACAGTGGGAGTCCAATAATTAGCCCAGCATTCTCAGGACAAAATTACATGCACATACATATAAGAACCCCGGGGGGTCATGGGATTACACCAGAACTTTAAAATTCTGCAGACTTTCAGCTGCACATTGTTCAGGTCATACCCACATGCACCCAACACACAGCAGAAGGCCTCATATGGATTCAGGGACTCCGTTTTAGAAAGGGGATTTTCTATGATGAGCAATGGAGCACCAGAAGGTAAAGCTGCAATGATTAGCCTTGCATTCTGAGGACAAAATTACATTCACATACATTTAAGAACCACAGGAAGTCATGGGATTACTCTAGAGGCTAGATTTACAGAGATAAGGCAACTGCAGCACACATTTTGAGCTGCACTTTTCCCTAGCCCAGCAGACTGAAATAGCTATTCACAGACTGATAGCGCACTGCACTATCCATCTATGAATAGAGGATGGGTGGGGCCAGCATTAACTCAATAGTGCAGATCCAACTAGCTCCCAGTGCAACCCCAACCCTAGCCATGAAAATGGCCAGGCAATGGATTGCACATTCGCTGCAAGGTACTATTCAGGAAATTAGCCATGCAAATGAGCCCATTGAGCATGCAAAATGCTAAGGGCCTATTTGCATGCCAATTATGGGCTCATTTGCATGGGTTTGTGAGCCCCTGCAGCCCACAGGAGAGCTATCCCTGGTGCTAGTGGCCTCCCACCTCCCCATCCCACACCTGCACATCCCAAGCAATTGTCCCTGGTGGCTAGCGGTCCCTCCTCTCACCAGACACCCATCCCAGCAGAAGTTTAAAAATTCCTCGGTAGTCTACTTCTGCCCCCCACCCAACACCCATCCTGTTGACAGTCAGAATATGCCCTGGTAGTTTTAGTGGCACTCCCCTCACCAATCATCATCCCAGTGACATTCAGAATATGCCCTGGTAGTCTAGTGGCCCTCCCCCCACCTGATCCCTGTCATGGTGACATTCAAAATAATTAGGGTTGTGCAATGTTAAGAGGTGGTTTCAATCAGTGGTAATCTGCACCACGTATGGGTCATACAAGGGTCCCTTGCAGTGAACAGATTTTTAGTGAATTCCACATTGCCAATATTTAGCTCCCCTCCTCGTCATTTGCATAGCACTAGTCTTTTCAGGTTGCTTGTGCAAATCCTGTTTTGTGAATAATTTCATTAAGGGCAAACCCTGGTTTACCCCCGTAAAACCCAGTTTGCACCCAGGCAATCTTTTGTGAATCTAGCCCCTGGTGCCAAAACAAGTTTTAATATGACAGATGTACCTTTGTGGTAAGTAAATAGAGTTTTGTTGGCAGTTTCCAGAGACCAGGGGCTAGAGTCACAAAACTTTGCCCCGCGAAAACTTGGTTTTGTGCCAAGAGGGTATTCACAAAGCCCGGTTTGTACCCTCAAACCGGGTTTGTGCTGGGGTAAAGTGTGGCGGGGGCCACAATTCTTATGAGGGGGAAGGGACATGACTATTGGTGCTGTCCGATTCACAAAGTATTTTTGCTCCACACAAGGGTCATTTGCAGGCCCCTTGCATGAAAAAAATAGCATCAACTGAGACCTTGCTTTAATCCTCCAGGACCTTAGTGATTGGTGGAGGTACTGCGGCAGCCGCAACCCCCCCCCCGTGCCGATCACTGGCCCAATCAGTAAAAGACTAAACATACTCCCTGGTGCTTGTGGTTCCCCCCACTCTCCAGTGATCACTGGCCTGAGATGTTCAAAGTATTTCCCTGGTGGCTAGTGGCCCCCCCGATCACTGATCACCAGCCTATTATACACTACATAGTTTCCCTGGTGGCTAGCAGTCCCTCCCCACCACTCAATCCCTCACCCAATATAGAAGAAAAAGGTTCCCTTGTAGCTAGCAGTTCCTCCCCCCACCTGATTGCCTGCCCAAAACATATAATATATTGTCCCTGGTGTTCAGTGTACCCCCATCCTGATCCTTTGTATAATAAAGTTAAACATTTCTCCGGTGGTCTAGTGGCCCCCCACCCCCCACCCTGGCAGGTAGTGACCCACCCCCACATCCTGATCCCAAGCTGATGACCAGCACAGCCCTCTTCTCTCCAACATGGCTGGCCACCGACTGATTTGTCACTGAGCGTGTACTGTACATGCTCATTGACATTGATTGACAGCTCAGAGTGAACTATCCTTCAAGGAACACGTATTAAATACAGTATGTGCTCAGTGACAGCTCAGTCAGTAGTCAGCCATTGTGGAGAGAGGAGGGCTGTGTTGGTCTTTGGCTAGGGGTCAGGATGAGGGAGGGGGTTGTGGGTCACTACCTGCCAGGGAGGGGAGGTAGGGGGAATAGTAGACCACTGGAGAATTGTTTAACTTTATTATATAAGGGATCAGGATGGGAGGGTTCACTGGACCCCAGCGAAAATATTTTATATGTATTGGGTGGGCGATTGGGTAGGGGGAGGGGCCACTAGCCACCAGGGAACCTTTTATTATATACTGGGTGAGGGATTGGGTGGAGGGAGGGACCACTAGCCACCTAGAAAATTACATAGTGCATAACAGGCCAGCGATCAGTGATCATAGAGGGGAGGTCACTACCACCAGCAAAACTATTTAGTCTATAACAAGCCAGCAATCGGGGATTGTGGAGGGGGGGAAGGAACCACTACCACTAGGAAAACTATTTCATTTATAATGGGACGGCAATTGGTGATCGGCATGGGGGGGCACTAGGCACCAGAGAATTTTATTTATTTTCTGGGCAGGACTTCAGGTGGGTCCACCACTGGACACCAGGTAAGTCTTTTAGTTTTGATATCGGACTGGTGATTAGCAAGGGAGGGGACCGCTAGACCACCAGGGAATGTATTTATTTAGATCAGGCTGGTGATCGATAAGGGAGGGGACTGCTACACAACAAGGGAATATCTTACATTAGATTGGGCCAGCGATCAGCGAATGGTGGCAGGGGGCCATATTATGCTCCTCACTGCCTATGCAAATGGGCCCATAATCAGCATGCAAATGGCCACCTAGTGCCTGGTATGCCTAACAGGCTCATTTGCATGGCTGTTTTTCTGAATAGAAAATAGCACCCCAGTCCTATTTCTTGTGGACCCGTGCTCCTGGCTGCATGTTGGGTGGCACTACTGGGGTAGCGCTGGCAGTCCTGGGGTTACTGCTCAGATAGCATGGTGCAGTATCCAACTGTGAATAGCAGTTTCTGACACTTGGGCAACTGCAATGCACAATGCAAAATTTTGCATTGCCTTTGTGAGTTTTTGTGAATCTGGCCCCAAGTCTCAACAGTGCCATTCCCTGTAAAAGCAAAGCAAGGAAACCCCTAGTCCCACCTGCTAATGCGATCAAATCCAGTAAACATAATATTCTTACTGCTTAGCTTTTCTTTTAGATAAATGTTTTGTGCACTTAGCTAGTCTGTGCAGGGTGAATGAGTCAGCACCTTGCCTGCTAACTGACAAGGACCCTCAGTGTTCTTCACGTGTGGTTAAATACATTTTACTTCCTGCTTCACTGTGGACCAAGAGGGTCATTTTCACCCTGCACAGATTGGGTAAGTGCACAGAAAGGTGGACTTTGGAAAAGGCAAACAAGGCTCTAGTTACTTACCACAGAAGGTACAGTTATCATATTTAAACATTTTTGGTACCATGTGTTCATGAGACAGAGCAGATATATGATTTTTTTTTGTTTTTACGAACATACAAACATATGAATTTGCCAGCAGAAAAAGGCCACCTGGTCTATCAGCTCTGCTTTCGAGGTGTGCTTCTTGCCCTCATCTTGCAGCTGCCCTCCCCCTCCCCTTCCCTATTACCTCCCTTCACCTTGTCCCATCCCCTTTTGAAACTACCCACTGTCTTACAGGCTACCACCTAGAGCATTCCATCCTGCCATGACCCTCTCAGTGAAAAAGTATCTCTTCATTTCCATTATAAATCTTCTCCCCTCCAATCCAAGGCCTTGCCCTCTTGTGTCCCCCGCCCCCCTCAGCCTGATTATCCCTTCAGTACCTGTCTTGTTTATACCTTTTACGTACTTAAAGGTCTCAACCGTATCCCCCGGTCCCTTCTCTCCTCCAAGGAGTACATGTTTAGCTCTCTCAGCCTCTCCTTGTATGGTCTGTCCTCCAATCCCTGGATCATTCTTGTTGCCCTGCATTATACCCCTTCCAGTAATTTCACATCCTTCTTCAGATATGGATGCCAGAATTGCACACAGTTCTCCAGGTGCGGCCTGACCAGTGCGCTATAGAGAGGCAGGATCACCTCCCTGCTCCTGGAAGAGATCCATCTCGTGATAAAACCCAGCATCCTGTTGGCTTTCATTGCCACCCTCCTGCACTGCTCTGTATTGTTCATCTTCCCTGTTACAACCACCCCTAGATTCTTCTCCTAGGTGGAACCTAGCTGCACCCCTCCCAGCTGGTAACCCCTCCCAGGGTTCTTTGCTCCAAAGTGCAGTACTTTGCACTTTTTTGCATTGAACCTCAACTGCCACACTTCCTACCACTCCACCAATTTAGTCAGGTTGTCCTGCAGCCCCTGCCAGCCTGCTATATCATCCACCACTGCCCTCAATTTGGTATCATCAGCAAATAGACTGATCTTATTTCTGAAGCCATACAAGATGTCCTATATGATTAATCCAAGTAGCACTGGCCCCAGTACTGATCCCTGCAGCACCCCACTCATCACAGCCCTTGGGGATGAGAGTTCTCCCACTACCACTACTCTCTGCTGTCTTCCCTGTAGCCAATTCTCAATCCATTTAACCATCTTAGTCCCCACCCCCACATATCTCAACTTCCCTCCCAACCTCCCATGCGGCACTGAATCGAAGGCCTTACTGAAATCCAAGTATATGACATCCACCGCATGACCCTTGTCCAATTCCCACGTGACCCAGTCATAGTACTCAACTAGGTTCATCTGGCAGGATTTTCCGGAGACATACCCATGCTCTTGACTGTCCTGGAGCCCAATGTCTTCCATAAAGGTCACCAGCCTTTCCTTAAGTATTGTCTCCAACAGCTTCCCCAAGATGGCAGTTAAGCTTACTGGCCTGTAATTATCCGGCTCATCCTTTGGTCCACTTTTATGGATGAATACCACATGGGTCATCCTCCAGTCATGCAGTACACACCCTGTCTCCAGGGAAGTATTGAATAGTTCCACCAGCGGTCCAGCCAAGATCATGGCTATTTCCTTCAATGCCCTGGGGTGTATGCCGTCAGTCCTGGTGCCTTATCCACCGTCAGAGCCATTAACCCCTCCAATACCCCACCCTCAGTGATCACCCCATCCATTACCCCCTCTGCCCCCCTGTCCACCCCCTTCAGTAGCTGCTCTCCTTTCTCCCTTGTGAATACAGACCAGAAGTACTCATTCAGTGCTTCTGCCTGACCCACCCCATTCTCTGCCATCCCCCATCCTTCCTGATCCTCACTATCTGGTCCTTGCAACTTCTTCTCTCCTGTATGTATTTGAAGAAGTCCTTTTCCCCATCCCTGATTCCCTGCGCCAGCCTCAGTTGCCTGGAGGCCTGAGCTGCTCTGACTCCCCTTGTAACTTCCTTGGACCTCTTCACATACTCCTCCCCCTTATCCTCCCCCTTCCTGGATTTCTTGTATTTCTTGAACGCAGCTTTTTTAGCCCTCACCATTTCTATGACCCCACTACTTAACTAGCTTGTTTTTTTAGCTCTTCCCTTTTTGCTCCGCAATCTGGTATATTTCTCAGTAGCCTCCAATATGCCCAATTTGATTTTTTCCCATTTCTGATTCACATCCCAGTGTGGCTGTATTCTTTCCAGATGTCCCTTTAAGATTTCACCCATCCTACCAAAGTCAGCCAGTCTGAAGTCCATCACCCTGGTCCCTGTACCGCAGCTTCTCACATCATATTAAGTGTGAGCCACACCGAGTGGTAGTCACTCCCAGCCAGTGGGTCCTCCACCCCACCTCCCTTACAGCCTCCCCATTGGCCAGAACTAGATCCAGTGTATTCCCCAACCTAGTCGGCTCAGTGATCATTTGTGCCAGGAAGCAGTCCTGGAAGGCATCCGGGAGTATTTGCTCCCTAGCACTCGAGGTGGCTGGGGTACCCCAACCCACTCCTGGTAGATTGAAGTCCCCCACGATCACTGTGTTACCTTTCCCACACACCTTCCTAATTTACTCCACCAGCTCCTTGTCCAGGTCTTCCCTTGAGCTGGTGGCCTGTATACCACCTCCATCCTGAGAATCTTATTCCTCGTGTCCTGGAATTGCATCCATAAGGCCTCTGTCCTACTCTCCTCCCCCTCTTCCCTTGCACACTTTATCCATTCGCTTACATACATCGCTACCCCTCCCCCCTTCCCCTTGCCCCTATCCTTCCTGTAAATCCAATTCCCTGGGATCATCAGGTCCCAGTCCTGGTATTGGTTGGCCCATGTTTCTGTGATGCCAGCTATGTCCACCATCTCCTCTGCCAACAGAGCCTGTAGTTCTGCAGTTTTGTTCCCCAGACTCCTTGCATTCAAGGAGACAACCCTCCAGGATGTTCCCTTACACTCCTTACCCAATTTCCCACCCTTCTCTCACTCCGCCCTTCAAGTCCTCCCTGCTTCCAACCCAGTTTGTATGGGGGGGGTAGGCTTATTTGTCTCCTGTCTCCTAAGAGCCTTCCCTTCAAAAACCCACTCACCTCCATCTGCCTAGTTTAAATTAACCTTTGGTTCTATGTATTCTTCTAACCTCTGTTTTAGCACCACCTTCCCTTCCCTGCGCAAATGTAATCTGCCCACTGCTTACAGATACCTATTGTCCCAGACCCTGCCCCAGCATCCCACTAACCTGTACCCCTTGGATCAACACCAATTTCGCAGCCAACTGTTGAATTCATCTGTCCTACCCTTCCTTGTCGTACTTGTCCTGGGCACTAGGAGGACCTCAGAGAGGGCCACTAAACTCCCTAGTTCCTCACTTAACTTACCCAGTTCCATGAACCTCTCCCTAACCACCTCTACTGTTTCCTCTCGCCAAGTCGTTTGTACCCACTTCCACCACCACATGTGGTTTATGCCTTCCCCTCTTCGCACACTTGAGAATAGCATGTTCTGCTTTATCTGCTGTCAACCCAGGTACAGACTCTACAAATATGTGACTATGTTTTTCCCCTTTACTCCCCCATCTGACCCCTTTTAGTATGGAATCACCCAGTACTAGCATGTTCCCCCTCATTTCTCATCCCTCCCCCAAACTCTCTTTCCTTGTGCCTGCTGAGAGTCCACAATGCCCTGCACATTTGCATCCCTATCTATACTCTCAACTCCACCCCCAGCCACCTCCCCTGTTCTGCCCCTTCCCCTAACACTCTCTATACCTGGCTTATCTCCTTTACCACCTGGAGCTCCCTTACCCTCAATGCCAACCCTACCATTCTCCCTGATCCCCTCCTTTCATCTGTACTGTAACCTCCACATCCACCCCCACAGCCAGACCCTTTTTTCTCTTAACCGGGATCTGCTCCCCCTTCCTCAGAGCTGTGCCTCCTGGGAGACACATAACCTCCCTCTCCCTCCTGATGCCTGATCCTATCTCCATACCCTGAACTATTGAGTTCCCCACTAGCAGAAACTTCCTTCTCCCCTGGAGTTCTCTGGCACCATCCCATGTGCCCCCCTCCTGGTGGATCTGCCCTTCACCCCGGTCAGATGGATATCTGAACAGTGTATTAGGCAGCATAATATGAAAAAAGAATGTTTTGTTAGTATGAAAATATAGTATAAGGACAGTACAGTGGAAATATGTTTAGTGAAGTATTTATACTCAGGCTGGTTAAAAATTGCTTTACAATGCAATAGCAATACTGTTTTTAACACATATTTTTTCCAACGAGCAGAAAATAGGTACATACAATGTAAGGACTTATTTGAGTGTTTATGCTGTGATATTTGAAGTGGTAGAGCTATGAACCTTTTACGATTACTGGAAATTAATGAATGTAATAATTGTAACAGGGCCTGAAGAATGGAAGCCTTTGGGTCAGGTATGGCAAAAAAAAAAAATAGAGTTAATTTCATATTTGACCAAAACATTAAGGGACAGATTTTCAAAGCATGGCACAGGGCTTGTACCAAGCCCTGCACCATGACACTTACATTCTGCCAGTGTGCCAAACACCATCACCACAGCTGCACCCAATTTTACAATCTCAGGTGCAGATGTGACTGTTTTCACAATTTATGGCAGCTTGTACCAAATTTCTGGTGCAAGCTCCATAGAAAAGGCTCCCCAGGATTCCTGCAAGTCAAACCAAAAAACTTCGTCTAACTTGTGGCAATTGCCGCATGGAATAGAAAGTCCCGTTAGATCACTGCAAGCCCTATGCGCAGCATCGTCGGCTTACCCAGGGCTTGAAGCGATCTAAGCCTTTGGAAAATTCTGCCCGATGTTTCATCGTGCTACATGAAGAACATTACATTGGTATCTGAGGAAGGCTGAGGACTAGTGTAGTGGGACAACCAGGTGGGCCAGTGTGTCATGCAGTTTGTTGTTTCAGTGTGCTGCAATATAAAAAAATAAATTATACATAGATGGTATGGCTGGGGATCATTAGCATTGTCGATTCTTGTAAGAAAGAACTATGGAATACAAATATTGCAGAGAAAATACTGAATGTTCGATTTTAGATGAATGGAAAAAAATAGTATTAAAGTTATAAAATGTTCTAATTTGTGCATAACTAATTTTGTTGTAACTGATTGCCCTGAGTAAGAAGGGTTTTCCTTTGAAATGTTGGCAAGGCAACTTTTAGGAGTGCTGTCACCAAACAGGAGTATAATAAAATGTGATGTAAGCTATTAGCTTTTATCACATTTTATTATGCCCCTGCTATATATAAAGTCAGTGACTATGTGGTTTGATAAGTGAGACATTAGCTCCAGAGGTGGTTTGGACATAGGCAGACTTTGTTTGGAGCTGACTCTTCCCTGTTGTTTCTCTTCATAGGAGGTGGGCCACATGGGATTTCAGTAGGACTGAATATAAAGTGTCCAGAGTTAGTTTTAGAGTCATGTTAGCCCTGAGATATCCAGGTACTACTCGTTAATTGGTTGAGGTTCATGCATGCAGCTCCTCCATGAGAAAGTTTTTAGTTTTTTTGGTTAAAAAAAAAGAAATGTGTGATGGGAAGTTAATGGATGAAAATGAATTATTTTGCTTTCTCTACTAGAGTTGTGTACTCTCATTGAAGCATTGCCAGAAGGATCAAGTACAGACACTGACTAAAAATGACATGTTGCTTGACTCTACCACTGTGTTGGCACATTAACATTTTTGTGTCAGTGTGATATTGGGGAACTCTGACCTTATATGTTCCATTTTTTTTTTACTACTAATGGACTCTGCCCAGTCCTCTCCCATGGTAGAAGGCTCCATGGTACCCAACCGTTAGGGGCCAGTTACACTGTATTCCATAATAAACAAGAATTCCATACATAGAATATGTTGAAAGACAGATAATTAGCAGGTGAGGAGAAACTACTTTTTCCTAGTTACTTTAAAAAAAGAAAGTGCCTGATAAGAATTAAAAAAGTTGGCTTTTTTATTTGTTAAATGGTTTCTCAATTCCATTCCTGCACAGGCATGTGGTTTCTGGTTCAGGAAGAGGCCCAGGATACTAGAGGGCTGGTGAGAGAAAGAAGGATTGAATAACCCAGAGGCTACTTTCCTCCTCAGAGTGGGAGGCTGTTTGCTTTCCATTGGGTAATGGATACCTGGTGGTGCCCGAGTGCAACAGGTCAGTCAGAAATGGTTGTGGGAGAGGAGACACAGAGGGCATTGTGGCATGCATTTCTATTGCATGCTGCATCATGAAGCCACAGGCCATCATCTTGGGGGAAGGGAAAACACTGAAAGAAAACATCCTCCAGATCAGCAGGATTGTACCAGCATGTTTGTGGACCATGCCAACTGGCCAGCAGGAGGAGCCACAACACCCCTGCATTCAGATTACACCATATGGAAGGGTCTACTCCTCCCTTTAAGAGGCCCTGCTGTTGGAGAGTTCCAAATAGTACTGGCCAGGGATGTTCTCTGGGGTTCAGGATGGCAACAGGGTTAACAGTAGCCTGTTTGATGGTGGCTGTAGAAGAGAAAACAAAACATTATTTAAAAAATGTTTCTCTATTTACCTGCTCTATAAGTGCAATAAGACATTCCAGAGTGTAAGTTGTTATGTGCTAACCACAGTTCCAGGTTCCAAAGGAACTTGGTGTAAATGCTCTGTGTCTTACAATGCAGTTGGGCATATGGTTATCACATAGCAACCCACACCCTGGATTGTCTTATTGCTTTCTTAACCACCTAGCTACTGACACAGTATGAAATCATTCTATCCTGCACAGTAAATAAAACACTGAGAATGAACAGAAGCCTATTATTATTACCCTAATTAGAAACTTGGAAACAAAGTCACTCCATCGTAGCAATATATTCTTGATGTACTGCAACGCATAAATATGTTGGCAGGCTGGACTTTCCAAAGTCCAGAATCAACTGTAAACTGCTGAAATGTAGTTGAAAAATCATGATAGTTTAATGGGTGCAATTTCTCTACAATACAGAAAGTGGATAAAAAAAAACACTACTTGTTCAGCAGTGTTCTTGACTTTATAGCTGTTTGTAGATCAACTAGCCATGAATGGTTGGAAATGGTAGATAGACTATAAATAAAAAAAATGTTATATTGAAAATGCAGAAAAAAACATTGACGGTCTTAATTGTTGTACAAAATGATGGCACAGGTGTACTTTGTTCCAGTATTGGTCTGCTGAATGTTTGGTTATATTTGTGTGAGCAACAATGTAGAAGATATCCACTTGCCTTCTGCTAGAAAAAGAACACATATTCAGGAATATATATGATAGTTTTATAAACAAAACAAAAAAAAAACATGCATCATGTATCAAACCAAGCCTAACAGGAAAGAGCAAATGCATCACATATAATCGAGATCCTGCAACAAGGAAATAGCTCAGAAACAAAACTGAAGCAAGTAGTGAGAAACATCTCCTGTTATTTGGAACTACAGTAGTTTTCCATTGCTTCACATTTTCCATTCTGTTTCTGTGTGAAAATGTGAAGATGGGGCAACGCAATTCAAATGTTTATGTAAAGAAACCACTAAAATAAGCTGAGAATACTGAGAATGATAACACGGTTCTTGGCAACCCAATAAAATCAGATTAGCCCACATGTTCCAAAAGGTTTGAAGAAACACCAACAAATCCCGGTATGCTAGTGTAGGCTTTTATAAACTACTGTAGCTGGTGATTGGGACTCGATATGTTATTCTGAGTTTCAGATTTCTCAATGATTCCTCATTTAAACATTAAAAAAAATTAAAAATAACATAAGCATCATATTGGTAGTCTAACAGCAAACCGCAATCCCCTATTGAATTGCATTGAACACATTCCCAGCATGTAAATAATGCCGGCATGTGCTCCAGCACTGTCATGCTAAGAATCAGTTTTAAAAAAATGTTAAGACCTGGCTGAGAGAGCTTAAGCATGGAGTTAAATTTGTTTTTTAAGATGCTAGCAAACCCTATATTAGTTTAAAAGGGACAAAATTGACCTGGTGGGTTAATAGTGTCCCTTTAGCCACTAGAAATGCTTTAGTACACTGTTGTAGAATGCATTATGAAGTTTGCAGTTATTTAATTGTATAATATTTTTGTTTAATAATAGCAAAACAGCACACCAATGGGTAGGTACCTCTATTAATCACCATCATGGGGCAGAAGCATTTGGCTTCACCTCAAGCTGTTTATCACCCTTAGGAGAAAGATTAGCTTGCAGTTCTGTAGCCTTTGGTTGTGCCTGGTCGCTTAAATAACACGAATCTCTTTTGTAGTTAAGTAATTAAATCAAGAATGCTTATTACTAATAGTTTGCACTGTTTGTTGAACTGTTTCAGTTTGAGTTTTTCATTTTGAGTGTAGCACAGTTGGAGTTAGATGTGATCAAGCATTTTTAAAGCTGCCTTGTTATTGGTTCATGACTATACAATTATGCAAATAGGTGTTGTGTATGATTGTAAGGAATAATACAGCTTCTGGAATCTCTTTAGCCAGTTACATCACTTAAATCAATTCCTTGCACATTCAATAATACATTTCATACCTCAAGTCACAGCACTACCGGAGCTGTTAGATACCATGCTGAACAGAATAATATGCTATGGGCCTCATATTGAAAAACACATGAAGTGACTCGTAGTGGGCTGTGTACTCACACAAGTGTGTGAACAAAAAAACAAATAAAAAAATATTTTATTGGAACCTACATGCTACAGTTCTTTCCAGTGCTAATAGGTTTCCAGTATCCATCCTGTGAATGCTGCACATCCATTCACCTTTGCAGCACTTTTTTTGCATTTGGCTTATTTTTTTCTCTTTGTAGTGTACCTACAGTTTTGTGTTTTTGTCCAAAGCAGATGAAACCAAGCAACTCACATCCTGTTTTTATGCTAGTATCCTTAGTAATATGGAAAACAGGAAAGATAAATACAGGAAATATCTGAATTTTATGCTAAGTTCTGTCTAAATGTTCTTTTCAAAGTGTCACCTGTAATGCCAGATGCTCATTCAATGATACAGTGCACACAAAAGTCAAGTTGAAACTTAGCAGAACATTTTGGTAAACTACATAAAAATTAAGTAGGCCAATCTGCACAGTTTTGCTTACATAGAATTGTGCCCAGCTCAAGTTAATAGCAATTTCAGATGCCAATCCTAGCTTGATGTAGTGGCCTATCTGAACTTCAATAAGGCTTTTGACACTGTGCCTTACAGGAGGCTAGTTAGGAAACTAAGCAGTTTGGGGATGGGGGAGACGTGACAAGCTGAGTATCAAACTGGATAAGAGACAGGAGGTAAAGAGTGGTGGTAAAGGGTAGCCACTCAAATGATAGGACAGGGACTAGTTGGGTGCCAAAGGATCTGGTGTTGGGACCAGTCCTCTTCAATGTCTTCATAAGTGACACTGCGTCAGAGCTTGAGGGTAAGGTGTGTCTCTTTGTGGATAATATAAAAATCTGCAGCTGGGTTGACACTCGGTGGAGTGGGTGAAGAGAATACAAAGGGATCTGAGGAAACTACATGAATGGGCTAGGGGGTGGAAGCTGGGTTTCCATGCCAAAAAGTGCGAGGTTAGACACTTAGGGCTATGGAACCAAGGGGCTGTGTATAAGATAGATGGAATGGATGTTACAGTCACAAAGCAAGAAAGAGACCTAGGGGGTCATCACATCTGATGACCTCAAGGTAGCTGGGTAGCATGACAGAAGAAGTCATAAAGGCTACCAGGATGCTGAGGTGTATTGGGAGAGGGATTTCTAGCAGGAGGAGGGAGGTGGTGCTGCTATTGTATCGCTTGCTAATGAATCCTCACCTGGAGTAGTGTGTCCATTTCTGGAGGATACACCTCTGTAGGGACATTGAAGGAGTGGAGGCGTTGCAGAAGAGGGCAACCAGAATGGTGAGGGACTTACATGAGAAGCCACAGGAGGAAAGGGTGCAGGAACTCAACATGTACTCCCTAAAAGAGAGGAAAGCAAGAAGGGACATAAGTGAAACCTACAAGTACCTCACAGGGGTGAACAGGATGCAAGTGGAGGGTCTATTTCAGAGAAAGGAAGGCACTAAAACAAGAGAGGATGCAATGAAGATAAGAGGGGGAAGTTCAGAAGAGATATGCAGAAATATTTCTTCACAGAAAGGATCCTGGATTACTGGAGCAGTCTGCCAGAGGGGGCAGTGGGGGAGAAGACTGTGGGGAGCTTCAAGCATATGTTTGATAGGCACTGGGGCATATTAGGTAGAGGAACGGGGGAAGGAGTGACACCTATGACCAGCTAGGGTCAGTGGTTATGGAACAGGCAGGGAGAAGGGGTAGACTGGATGGGCCTCAAGGTCCTTTTCTGCCAACAAAATCTTGTTTCTGTGTGGCAAGGTATTGGATACAGAGTGTATCAGATTCACTGTAAATAATGCCGTAAGCAACCTGAGGCAAACACTTCTGGTACTGAATGCAGTAGTAGGCTTCTAACAGTTTTATGTGATAAGGGCAAGTTGGTTAAGTCACATACCAATGACAGTGACCAAACAACTACCCGAAATCACAAAAGTGAGCAAAAACAGATTGCAGCAAACGGCAACGGTCAATACATTCATTTAGCAACAAAAACAATTAAACATTTCTTACGCATACAAGTTTCTCACAACCCCCAACTACCAGATTCTCCACTCCACGGGGGGAAGGGATTTAAAAAAGAAAACGGAAGGACGCACAAAAGTCATATCCAGCCCCAGGATCTGAACCCAGATCCTTTAATTTCAAAGGCAGTGGCTCTAGCCACTATGTCAAATGAGCAGTTTGGTGGAGATGGGCCACACTGTCCCTCTTATCATCATCAAATGAGTACAGTTCATGGATACACTCATTATCATCTGTTCTTCAGTATATTGCACCAGTAGCTCTTCCAATGAGTGGCTTTATTGAGTCACTCTTACTGAGTAGCTCAATAAAACTCGCTCATATAAAATGATACCCTTCTAACTAGTAGGTACACCATTAAGAGGTTTTAGACTAGAGCATCCAACTCAAATATGAAATTAAGTCTTGGGACCACAGTCAAGACCCAACAAAAGAGCACAAGGAAAATTAATTATAGAGCTTGAGGCCATACCGCTCAACTATCCCTCATTAGAAAGGTTATCTCTTATTTTTCCACTTCACTCTTTTCTGTTTCACATCAAGAAGATGCTGTCAATAGCAATTCATATTAATATTTGACATTCTATTGTGTACTGGGTCAATATAGTGCTGTCAAAACAGCACATGGATTGCCGCACTGCAGAAAGCACCAAAGGCAGTACTGTGACAGGGGTTTTACAGCGATCAGGAATAACCGCTACCTCGTCCCTGTATGGTGAAATGGGAAAGTGTCAAGGAGGCTGCCAGTGCAGTGCCTGGTTGAGCCACTCCCATGGTGGAGTGGCTAGAGCACCGGCAGCTTAGGGGACTTGGGGCAGTGGTTTGATTCACCCCAAGTCCCGTACTGTTGTGGCTTTATGTTTTTTTTTTTAATTAATTTTTTTGCCTGCAGTGTTTTGCCTCATCCCTGAATTCCACATTTCCATGGAGTTAGTTATAGTAATTGTGGAGGGTGTGGGGGGGCAAAGCCCCTCAATTCAGAGGGATATGGGTGGCACAGCCCCCACAAAAAATAAAAAGTCCCATTGTACTTAATGGGGTGTGTGCAGTCCTTGTATTGTTGGTGTTTTCATTGACAATATTTCGGCTTGCGTGGTTTTATCTGCTGCATTATTTGCCCACGCGATTTCCTTTGAGGCATGATGACTCTATGCCATTCTATTGACAGTAAATGGTATTTAAACCTGATTCCTATTTTTTAGAAAAAGAAAATACTTTTTTATGGTGTCTTTCATAAAAACTGCATACCAAAATACTTTACAGTCCTCAAGATGGAGGAAGAAGAGGAGAAAGCTGTTTCTATTTGCAGTGCACAAGGAGATTCAAAGAGCAGACATATAAATTTAAAAAGATTACCAAGTGGTAATAAATGACTTCCTAAGCATCTCACAGTGTGTAAGTAATAGCTTGGGAATTCAAACTCAGGTCTCCTGGTTTACAGCTCTGCAGTCAATCCACTAAGCTAAACTACCTGCCATACATCATTCCAAGCTTCAGTCTCCATATTTGTTAATGTGCCTCACATGGTGAGAGCCAGTGTCCCAGTGTTTGTGTGACAAATGTTTGAGAAGTATTCTTGTTCTCTAATCAGCTGGCCCTTAATGCTAAGAAAACAGTCTTCATGACCTTTGTCACAAGGCAAAAATTCTAGGATTACTGGTCTCCCCTCCTTCCGCACTCTGGTTGGGTCCACCATCGAAGATGAACCTTCCTTCAAATACCTTGGGATCTGGCTTGACAGGCACCTTGACTCTTCTGAACATGTGGATGCCATGCAAAAAAGTGCACCTCCAATTAGGCTTGATGTACTGTAATCATGGCTGCATCCACCTTCTGGCCTCCAGAGCCGTTGTTCAGAAAATGATCCTCCCTATATTTGACTATGGCAACATAGTCTACAGTACTGCTCCCAAATTTACCCTATCCAGACTGGACACCTTCTTTCACTCCTTCTGTCATTTTGCTCTGGACTGTTCACCATGCACCCACCACTGCTCTCTCTACACCTCCCTCTCCTTTCCTTCCCTTGAAGCCAGATGCCTAGCCCACTGCTCCTCCTTTATAGTCAAATACTGGCTTAGTTCTTTCCCTGCACAAGCTCTGATCCAAGCTTGTAGCTGCTTTTACTTCTGCCATTTTCCTTTGATTTTCTAGAGAAAGTGTCTGACTTATAGTGGGAGAGCATAATTTTAGTGCTTTGAGTACTTTTAATTATTAGTTAGTTTTGTGTAGGGACCGAACATTAGGCAGGGTTGAAAACAGTGAGATATAATAGGAGTTATAGGTTTTATTTTTTAGTAAGGAAGGTTTTTGTGCACTGTGCTGTAACTTTTACTAAACTTCATCTGATTAAGTGAAGGGCCAAAATCCCTAGCAGTGACTGTGACTGAATCTCTCACCTGTGGCTTTAGGAGGAAGTATCAGCATCGGAGAGGCCTTGGTGATGCTGTTAGGGTGTTGAACTGCGACAGCCTTTTTTCTATGAAAGTAGCCATGTGTCAAAGAACTTCTTTCACTCCTGGACTCAGGAGACTGGCTGCTTCTGCTGGATCCTGGAGCCATTTTGGGATTGAAGAGAAGCGGCTCTCCTTTGACTTGGTTTCCTGCGGGCTCTGTGTGAGCCAAAATCTGCAGCTGCTTTTGGTTTCTTTCTTCTGGAATATTTCTTCACCAGATTCAAATGTGATCTGATTCCCCTGGTTGACTGTAAGTACTGTCCTCAGTGTTTCCCATCTGTAAGCCCCTTTTGCCATTCAAACTCCTGTTCATGTTTAGAACACTAGTGAGTGCAGAACTTTTCTTGATTTCAGGAGCTGAAATTGGTTTTAAGAAGGTGATAGTGTCACAGTGAGAGACCTTTCTGAAGCTGATTTGCACCTGTGAGAGAAGTGTTGTATTTTGCTGTTTTGGAATTTGGCACTTCATGATGGCTCTGTGTCAAACCCAGCAGTAAAGAAATTTTCATCTGGGTAATGGTAGTGTGAGTCCCATTCCCTTTATCCCCCTGAGCTTTGTGGAGCTTTGGAACTGGTATTCAATACCTGAACTGAACTGTCTGCTGGTACTTTTGGTCTGATTTTTTGTAAACCTATAATCTGTTTACCTAACCTCTTACTGGGTTGGGAGTCATTATTATAGCACAACATACTTTATTGTTCTCTCCCCTTGTAATTATTTTAGTTATTTTATTGTGGTGTATTGGTGTGGGGGAGGGGTGGATTAAACTCTTTCTTTTGTGGGAAGGTTTGTGGGAAGTGTGTATTGGGGTTGTCTGGTGGTAGAAACTATTTTTGGATATGAAATTAGTGGTTTTTCAGAGGGGGTGAGTGTATGAGGAGTATGAGTGGTGAGTGACTTGGTTGTGTGTGGCAAGAACTGTTTTTAGTACAGCTCAGCAGGTTGGTATTATCCATGCTTATTTAAATGGCAGTGCTAGTTGGGCTGTCTTTAAAGAGTTGGTGGCTCTCCGGTTTAGCTAGGGTGTGTTGGAGTCATGACTTTCTGCAACTCACCTATGCAGCTTCCCAGCTACATGACCTCCACCCCTTCTCTGACCTTCTGGTACTAGCTACTGCAGTAAGGTGCTGCGGAGAGCTTCACATTAGTAGGGTGCATAGAGGTCAATGGTGGCAGGGAGCAGTGGGTGCAGCAGAGGTGATCAGGATATGAGTGGTGAGGTGTAGTAAACACCCTGTGAATAGACAGAGCCTTGAAATAGGCCAGATGTGTTTAGTCTCCATTCCCAGGGGTCCCACTAGACCAAGTGGTCTGGTAACTATGGGTCCGGCACTTAGCAGCCTCTGCCAATCCACTTTGGACGGTGCTATGAAATGCCAGGTCAATAAGGAACTGGACCGCAATTATAGTGGACTTGATTTCCTCTGTTAACCTGGCTTGCATCACGAAGACTTGGCTGGGTGACGATGTCAGACCAGTTTTGGAGGTGATGTTCCCCTCTGGGTACCACACAGTACACTGTCTGAGGAGGGAATGCAAGGGTGGGGGTGTGGCAATCATTTTTAGATCTTGCCTGAGTTTCACTGTGTACCCAGTTGGAATGGCCAGGTCTTTTTAGTGTGTGGAGGTACATGGGGGTTCAGGTGCAGGTTGCAGGATCCTCCTTATCTATTGGCCCACTGGGGCCAGGGGGGATTTCCTGCAGGAGATTGTGGAATTCATAATCAACCAAATGCTGGAGTCCCCCAGGTCTTTAATCCTGGGGTACTTCAATGCCTGGGTTGATGACGAATCCTCACAATTTGGTTATGACCTCATCCGACTGATGTCATTGCCTGGCCTAGCACAGGTGGTTACCTCTGTGACCCACTACAGCGGCCACATGCTCAACCTGGTGTTTTAGCTGGGACATGGGGTTTAGAGCCTCAAGATTGATCAGGTCAGTTGGCCTGTTCACTGTACAATGGGACTCACATTTGGGCCCCCCCCCCGAAAGTCCTCCCCTGTGGTAATGGTCAGCTATCACCTTTTAAGGGGGGTTTTACCCAGAGGGTCTGCTAGTGGTGGCTATCTTAACTAGGGTGGAAGCTGCATGTGCGGTTGGTGTCAGTGAGGTGGTAGCTACCTGTAATAGGGTGGTATACGAAGATGCTGACTCCCTCACACAGGTCGGTATATGACCCAGGTCCTCTCACTTGAGATCCCCCTGGTTTGATGGGGATCTCAAGGTGTTCAGGATCAAGAGTCAGAAGTTGGAACATTGCTGGCGGAAGACCTGGTCTGAGGAGGACAAACTGGCCCAGCAAGTTCATTACGATGAGTACCAGGGGGCAATTACATGTAAGAAGGAAGAATTCCTATCCAGGGAAATTGCTGCAGTGAGGAACAGACCATCTCGGCTATTTAAAACTGTGGACAGACTACTTCACTAAGTCTTCCTACAGCCAAAAAAAGCCTTTTCATGCACTTTATGTGATGAGTTTGCGCTGTTCTTCTCTGACAGGGTGTCCTCTATTCTGTCGGGGATTCCATCAGTCAGGCACGTTTTGCCCTGCAGTTATCATGCCGGGAGGAACAGAGGCACTCTGTCTGTCTGGGAGGAGCTTAAACTTGCAGAGGTGGCTGAGGTCCTATAGGTAATATCAATGCTAAAGCACACATATTGTGAACTGGACCCAGCTCTGACCCATTTCTGGATGAGATTTGCCAGGGCTGTTGGCCCAATGTTCACAGGGATTGCCCGGCATTCGATGTCAGAGGCAGTCTTCCCAGAGGCTCTGAAAGAAGCCCTGGTGAGACCCCTCTTGAAGAAACAATCTCTCGACCCTGATGTCCTGGTGAACTACCATCCCATCTCCAACCTTCTAATTTTGAGCAAGGTTGTTGAGAAACTTGTGGCACAATAGCTCAATCACCTCATGTCCTTTGACATCTATGAGCCATTCCAGTCAGGTTTCAGAGCCAGACATAGCACTGAAATGGAATTAGTTAGGGTGCATGATGACCTCCTTAAAGTTAGAGATAGAGGAGACAGGACAATTCTTGTTCTCCTTGATCTCTCATCAGCCTTCAATACTGTGGATCACTTTGTGCTTCTCGATCATCCCCATGAATACTGTGGACTCGCTGGTACTGTCCTCAACTGGTTTGAGTCCTATCTCTCTGACAGGGTGCAGCGGGGACAGATGGAGAATTTCTCCTCCTCCGCAATGCCCCTGTCATATGGAGTGCCACAGGGTTCGATCTTGTTGCGATGTTATTTGCAGTATATATGCTGCTCAGGTAAGATCATTCAGCAATACAGTGTGGGGTTTCACTGCTATGTAAATGATACCCAACTGTATTTGTCCTTTGCCCATGGAATGCACAACACCATAGATATGATCAACAATTGTTTGGCCGAAATCAATGACTTGATGTCCTCCAGCTGGTTGCGTCTGAACCCAGACAAGACAGAGGTGCTGGTGATCGAGCCAGGTTATGGGTGTGATGAGAGTGCTTCTGGAATGAGCACATGATTGTTTCTGGGACCCGCTCCATTGATGACCTCCCAGAGGGTGTGAGATCTTGGTGTGATCCTGGACAGCAGACTGACTCTTGAGGCTCAGGTGTCGTCTGTTGTAAACAGTGTTTTTACCATTTGAGGAATATCACCAAGATTGAACCCCTCATTCTGCCTGAAGACTTACCAAAACTAGTACATGTCTTCATTACCTCCATGCTAGACTATTGTAACTCTCTATACTTTGGGGTCACTGGAGGGACCCTCTGCCAGTTGCAGCTTGTGCAGAATGCAGTGGCCCAGTTGCTGACTGGCCTGTCCAGGTCCAGTCATGTGACCCTGTTCCTGCAGACTCTGCACTGGCTGCCGATCAGGTGAAGGGTCCTCTTCAAGGTGGGTTTGCTCACTAAAAGACCCTATAAGAACTGGGCCCTGGCTACCTGTCTGAGCTCCTATCACCTGCCACTTCAGTCTGCTCTCTCCGCTCTTCAACCAGAGGCCTCTTGGATGTTCCCAGGGTTTGGCTCAAGACCTCAGATGACCATGCATTTAGTGTCACGGGACCAACCCTGTGAAACTCCCTACCAGCTACTGTCTGAACGACCCCATCAGTCAAGCAGTTAAACAGAGACTAAAAGCTCAACTTTTCCATCTTGCCTTTCCAGAGGATACAATATAACCTGCCCCAATTACTGATTTATTAATCTTAATCTCAATGAGTTATTCTAGTATTTTAAATAGCATTATGATTATTATTATTATTGTTATTGTTATATTTTAATTGATTATGTGCATAGTTTATTTCATTGATAGGTGCCCAGAGCCTCTGGGGTTGGGCACCATAAAAATAAAATGTGCCTTGCCTTGCCTTCTTATCTCACCTCTCTCTTCTCCCAGTTTCCATCTACCCCTACACCCTTCACAGCTCTATCTTTTGCTCCCTTGCTCTCCCACTTCCCCAGAACTTCCTCAGTCAGCCAGGTTGCTTTATTTTACTGCTTCCCTGTGCAATGACTGACAATTTTGGTAAGGAGAGAGGGAATGGCAAAGCAGAAAGAAGGCCACCATCCAACCCCAACTGAACTGCGGAAATCTACCTGGGTCAAAATCTACTACTATAGATATACTACTTGATGGATTACCTAACCTTTATGACCTTTGGCACTTAGCACAGAGGAGAGGAGAGGAAAAACCCTCTATGAAGGGGAAACCTCATGGGATCCAAGGCCTTGGTCATCTTCCCACCAGGCTTGGGATGAATTAATGATGGCTCACTATTGCAATTTAAAAACCCAATTCAGGGGAGATTTTTAGAGGAAGAGCTTCACTCTGTTCCTCTAATGGGAAAGCCATGGGGCTGCTGTAAGTAGAGGCTTCTGCAGCTAAAGAGGAACCCTGCTGAGGCCCACCACACAGTTGAGAAGGAGAGCAGTGGCCACTGAAAGGCATTCATCTGGCTTCCAAGTGAAGCCTAGGGGGAGAAGCTAAATCCAGGAGGGGTAAGGCCAAGCCCTGTAGGGGTAAGAATCGGAAGAGTGAATAGTATTCTCCCCTGTGAGGCAGGAAGGACAAGGGAGGGTACAGAATGGAGCCCAGGTGAACCATAGGTGGGTGTAGGTAGAAAAGCTTTTGAAGCTGCTGCCAATACTATCAGCTGCTAAAGGATTTCCCTGGGGCTTGGAGGCCCCACCCTCCGGCAGCTGAAGTCTTAAAAGCTACATCAAAAGGTGTCATTGATGCTGTCTGCACAGCCAAAGACTTCCCCCAGAACAGAGGATCTTCTCACCCTAATAGTAGCAGAGAAGGACCCCGGCTCCAGCAAGGTACCCACCCTCAAGATGCAAACTTCAAGGGGGCAGAGCTGTGCTATGTAGAGAGATGAAAGGATGCAACTGAGAGTGCAGGATTGGCAGTGCAGCTGGTAGAATTGAGAACAACAATAGATAGCAGGAGAGTGTGTACAACTGCTAGCACTGAGTATATGAGACTGCATGAAGTGAAGTGCATCTGTTAGCACTAAGGACAGGGAGACAGCACGAATACATCAAGACAGCATGAGGTGGAGTGCAAGTGCAACTAGTAGCTTTAATTATGGCAAGCAGGCATGCTGGAGCAATGGAAAACCATACTTAGTGCTGGTAAGAAATGCAGTAGCATGGTGAATCAAGCTATGAAGCAGTGCACTGCTGAAGTAAGTAATGAAACCACGAATCCAAAGGGAATGATTGCTAGGCTATGACCCAGGTGTAAGCAATTAAGGAGTTGAGATGAACAGGGGACTGCAAATGGTACAAACAACAATCTAGGCAAGCGGGGAGGCTGCATTTGGTACAAAAAGACAGCAAACATGAGAGCTTGGAGGAGCACAGGGCAAATTAAATGAGCAAAGGTAGGGTGCTAGGAAGACTAGAAGAGCCCAAAAGAAACAGAGCAGAGAAAAAAACACAGAAACTGAAAATAGGAGGGCAGCACAAATCAGCAGATAGTGAAGTACAAACTGCAGCCAGGAGGCAAGAACAAAATACTGACCCAGGAAGGAGGAGGCACAAAGGAAGCAGAAATCTCACAATCACAAAACAAAGCAGGAGAAAAATACCGGGGGGGAGCATAGAGCTCCAGCTGCAGCAAAGAAAGAATGCATCTGAATTAGACTGTAGGAAGCTGACTTAAATAGCTAAGGCAGAGGGTGTGGCTAGTTGCTCCCACCCATT
Source organism: Neoceratodus forsteri (assembly GCA_016271365.2). Taxonomy (NCBI): domain Eukaryota; kingdom Metazoa; phylum Chordata; order Ceratodontiformes; family Ceratodontidae; genus Neoceratodus; species Neoceratodus forsteri. Next base: position 394,586,416 of record CM028129.1, read on the forward strand.
GAACTGCAGTCATAGCCTTCGATAAACTGGATAAATTGTCCATTTTTGTTAGGGCTGGGAGAACTCAGAGAAGTTCTGACCCTTATTAAATAAGACTCGAAACATGAGGGGTTCTGATTTGTCCTGATTAGTTCTTATTAGTTCTGATTTTTCATAAAAATTTCAATTGATGGGTTAAAATGTATAATAGGGCATACATTATCTGTAGTATTCAACACAGTGGGGCAAAGGGAATGCTTTAAATAATTATTTGTATGAAAAATAAAGTAGAACTGATAATGTGGAATGGAGTTGAGGCAACAAAGACACATGTAGCAAAGTCAACAGCATGTAGTAGTTTTTCTGTGGTGTCCCTTGACCTACCTGCTTTGGTCCAGCACAGCAGCACATAATACACTTTCTTTGATTTCTCTCACTGATCTCTCTCTCTCTCTCAGTTCTCCTGGTGTATCCCCCTCTCTCTCTCTCTCTCTGCTGTGGCTGCTGCTGAGTGTTTTTTAGTACATATATTTTGAGGAATCTCTTTCCCTCTTTACACTGTTCCCCATTTCTCTCTTTCGATCTTTCTTTCTCTGCAAATTATTTTTTTCCCTTGTGCTGGGCCATCATTTTTTTTGTACAGTAACTAAGTAATGCTGATCATTCAGCTGAAGCAGGCACTCAAGTCCTGTTCTGCTTTACAGTATTTTTCTCCTGAGATCTCACTCTCTCTTTCTGTTTCTATCCTGATCTATGTGTTTCTCTAGACCTGCATTGTCTGTCTGTCTCTATCTGTTCTCTTTTATGAGCTTTTTGATTCCCCTGCCTCCCTCTGTCTCTCAGTCACAGTCTCACTTTGGCATGTTTAAAATCCCACTTTCCCTTGTTCTTGCTCACTCTTTCAGTCCCTCCTTATCTCTTGCTGCCTATCTCTCAACTGATCTATGCAAGGCATGCTAGCATGTTGAGCCAGACCACATGAAGATTCACCAAGAAATACCCACAGAGAGGAATGGCTCACAAGACCTAGCTATATCCTCAGTAATGAGATGCCACCCATGCATGGTCAGATGCAGCAGCAAAACACATCAGGTGACCTCCTTAAGTTCCTGCCTCCACTCAACCAGTCACATAAAGCATTCATGAGGAGAATGAGAGGAAATGCAACACTCATGGACTGGGAGCCGAACTCTGACATCTGAGTCCCTATTGATCCAAGTCTGCAAGTGAGTTCTGGATCCAAGGGGGGAGGTCAATTTGTTGTGGAACATTCCACCCAGCCCTAATGAGTATTATTACCAATATGATCTACACTGATTGTTGCCATGCTTGACCTAAGAAGTCAATTGTACCAGCTGCTCTACTACTTGTTGCAGCCAATCACTCACACTGTTTGAGTCATAACGCACTTCAAGTCATTGCCAAAAAGATTAGTGATAGTGAACTATGAAAAGCTGACCCACGTTAAGGATCTCAGGCTTAACCTACTGCCAGTGTCCAAATCACAGATTTAAAGGGCCCTCTTCTCTTGGGGAAATGTCCTAGATTTGCTTGTTTAAAAGACAACTTCTTTTCAAATGGCTCTCAGCCCTGGCCCATGGCTGTCAGACCTCCTCTGCTTAATGTCTGTTCTACCACCTCAGCCTCAACTTCTCCCCCAATGCAGAAATGCCCTGCCTGCTTATGCAACAGAATGCAATCCCAGCTAGAAATGTGGAAATGCAGGACTTCTACATCCTTGAATCACACATGCAATCAATGGAGGCCAGAGGTGGAGAGAGTGACAACATTAGCTGCCAGTCCCTGACTCCTTAATCCTGACAGCAATTTTTTGGTGCTCTCATTAAAGGACTCCCGGTGAAACCTGGAAACATGGGTTTGAACCCCACAGCAACCATTTGCATACTGTGTAACCCTGAGCAAGTCACTTAACTTCCTAGTACTCCCAGGATGTACCTGGAAATGAATTTCAGCTCAGTGTGATTTTCCTGGCCAACAATTATAAAATCAAGGTAAAATAAATAAGGACTTGGAATTTCACTTTTGGGGTTGAGTCCTTTTTCATATGAATTCTGGAGTGAGGGCTTAATTGGGGGGGGGGGTCTGATTTAAATAAGATCTGTCTGCACACCCCTAATTTCTGCTGACAGGTTCTGTAAACAGATGTTGTTCTTATCCCAGATTACTGTTCATGGCATTTCTTCCATGTGTCTGACCCAGCTTGGATGGTGAAGCAAGTGAGGCATCAAATTGTGGCTAGCATTATAGCCTAGAGGTTACAGCATGAATTGTGAATGAGCTAGGTACATTCAGCTGCCTTGGGTTTGATTCCCACAACCTCTGCTTGCATACTGTGTGACTCTAAGCAAATCTCCTAACCAGCCCAAAGCTCCTGGGTCTCCCCTGAAAACAAGCACTTGTGCCTAGTGGGCTTTACCCAGTTAATGAAGACTAAATAAATAAATTCCATTTCATTTGATTTGTCAGGGTTTTTTTGTAAATAAAAGAAGTGGAATAAAATACTTGCACACATTAAGGAGAGGAATAAACACTAAGTCCCCTCCAGTCACAGGTATATGTTGATCTGTTTAATTCCACTCCATATAGTTAACTCAAGAGCTCCTCCCTGAACCAGATGCTAGCCTCTGCTGGGATTTGAACCTGGTATGAGTGGAAGAGCAAACATCATGTACCAACATAGCAGCACCCACCAAGCAGATGTTTCTGTTTCAAGTTACAGATCTACTGGTATGCAAAGGTTAGAGTCAGACTAGATTCATAATTAAGAGCAGTATTTTTTCTCTCCTCAGAGTAGACAGATGAAAAACCTCAGCTGTTTAAACAGGAAACACATACTTTGAACTGCAGTTGCTTGAACTTGACAAGCACTTTTTGTGAAGAAAAGAAGACATTGGATTGTTTAGTATCAAATGTTCAAAACAATACAACAGTAAGAAACAAACGGCACAATATATGAAGCTGTCACATTAAAGGATTCAGTCTCATAGATGCTGGAAAAGAGAGCGCTATCTAAACTCTGAAATATTACTGGGTGTGGGGGCAGTTATTTGCATGGTGAATAATGTTCTCTTTAGTGATGAATTTAATAAAAGGAGAACAAGAGAATTTAAAACAGGAATTCAGAGACTGATCGCCCAGCTGCTGTGCAGACAGGAACAGTTTGGACTCCTCCAGTACTCATGAAATTTCACTGCCATCTCAGGCTTAACCCAAGGAGTTGCAACAACCTTCTCCCTTGATGAGAAGCTAAGTTTAATAATCATATTGAAGACTTATTGCTGCTAAAGCCCACAGATAGAAAATGACATTGTTTATAGAAGCAGCCAGTTTTTACTGTCTGGTTCTGAAGGACATCCCCTTCTTTATTTTGCCAGCTGGAAGTGGTCTAGAGGAGGGCTACCAAAACAGTGCAGGGGTTGCACAAGATACCATATAAGCAGTATGCACTTTGTTTAAAGTATATGTACAATATTTCTTCTGCATTCCTGGTAATGTGCACAGAATGCTATTGTTTGTGTCAAGCCTCCTATCCTTTTTATGGCTGCAGTGGGTGGAGCCTGCAGACGTTTTGCATGTACAAAAAGAGTGATGTCATGTTTTCTGTCTGTGGAACTCACTGAAGGTGTAAATAGTCTCCTCTGCCTTACCCTCCTCCAAGAAATGTTTTCTGCCCTCCAATAAATACACTTTCATGTTAGTCAATGGTTTCAGAGCACTATTTTCTTTCTTAAATGGGAGCTACAAGAACTGGAACCTGTGTAGCAGGAAGCAGCATTAGTTTTTTGGGGGGAGTAAGATCCACCCCTATCTCCACCCGAAAAGCTTCTAAAGATCCACCCCCACCTTTTTTTGGTTCATGTGGGAGGGGCATGAGTTGAATCTATCATGTTGAAATGACTGACTATCAGAGCTGCCTGGGGAAGTAATTAAGGAATGCCTGAAACTGCATCTAGACATATCCTCCCCCCACCCCACCACACACACACATAGACATCATGATTTTTATTTCAACTCTAAGCATGTCAATATTTGGAACTAACAATATGAGCAAATTGGGCATAAAAATAAAATAGAAAAAAAAGGATCAAGCAGGTGCCTTTTCCTTTGTCAGATACATACAGACAGAAGGTCACAAATCCTGTATGACGAGTTCATTATATGAATGTTTTCCATGTAAAACATAAATTTTGTTAATGTCATGTCAGTAACATCATTTGTAGCCAGTAAACTATTATTTACATAGGTGCTATAAACAACAGATTTTAATTCAGAAATCCAGTCTTGATAAATATGTTTTTTAGCAGTTCTGTAAGATTTATGCCTCTCTGATGTAAGAGTGCATAGCACAGAAATGAAAGGGTTTCTGTAATTGATTGTTGTTTGCATGAGAAGTGGACATGACAATGGCATGCAAGCATAAAGTCTAAATTGTTTCTTGGCCATTCTGGGATCAGAAGTTTAGCAGTAATGTATGAAGAGAATAAAGTCTTGTGTTTTGTGCATTTGAATAGGTTTAGTGCTTTGAAGTTAAAATATATAAATATATATACATAGTGTCATGGGCACCTGAAAAGGAAGGAGATACTACTAAAATAAATGCTATTCTGATGATTTATTAATTTATTTATGTGTAAGTGTTCAAGTGTAGTTCTGCCTAGGTCATAGACACATAGGCCCAGATATTCAAAAGAGTTGAGCCTTGCACAATAGGGTTGCACCTGCGTAAGTCCGAAATTGCGCCATTCTGCGATATTCAGCAGGAGGCATTTGCGCTCCTGAAATCATGCTGAGCAACAACGCAATGATAATGAAGGCATGCGCAACCAAAGGGGGAGGAACCATGCATAAATGGTGCAGTGCGATATTCAATGACTTGCGCCATGCACAATAAGGGAGCAAGCAGAAGTTGCACCATAGAGGAAATGAGCCAAAATAAAAAGGAGCAAGGGAGAGGCTCAAGAACACTATAGGGAAGCTACATGAGGCAGAACTCTAGCCAGACAGACAGGGCAGGAGGCACAAACAGGTCAGGTCAGGGAAAGGGCAGTCTGAACAGCCAGGCACAGGGAAGGTGTGGGGAGTCACACAGCACAGAGGCCAGCACAGACAGGTGTACCCGGTGCAGGGGAAGTAGCAGCCAGGACAGCGGGGGGAATACAGCAACAGCTGCTGGGGGGGTGAACACAAGCCAGGGACAGGACCAGAGCCACCTTCCAAATGGAGGCCGTTATGAGGGGGGTGAGAAGGCAGGCGGCAGGGGGGTGTGGCCGTGGAAGGGCCCGTCGGTGGTATGCCCCCAACAGGCAGTACTGAGCCCACACCAGCTTTGAGCTGTACACTGATACTGAGATTGTGGGCCAGTACCACCTTAATAGGGCAATTCTGAGGCGGCTCTGTGAGCTGTGCAGTGATGTGATGCAGGGACCAACATGACGGAGCCATGCCCTGTCAGTGGAGACTAAGGTAACAGCCTGCATGTGCTTGCTCACCACGGGTACCTTCCAGAGACCAACTGGGGACACCACAGGCATAACCCAGTCGGCCACGTCATGCCACCTCACCCAATTCCTCAGCGCACTTCTGCCACATGCTGCAGAGTACATCCATTTCCCCAGCACAGCGGCGGAGCACACAGCAAACATACAGGAGTTCCACAGGGTAGCACGTATGCCTGGCATGCTAGGGACAATAGACTGCACCCATGTGGCCATATGCACACCACCTGGCCCCGAGGCGGCCGCTTACATAAATCGCAAGGGCTATGCTAGCATCAACTGCCAGGTGGTGTGCGATGCCAGGGGGTGCATAATCAATGTCTGTGCCATGCACCCTGAGGGAGCACATGATTCATTTATCTGGCACCAGTTGGCACTGTGCCACAGATTCGAGAGTGGGGACATCCCCACTGGACACCTACTGGGTGAGTATGCAAACCACATGGACAATCATAGGGCCTGGAGGGGCATGGCCAGAGGTGGCATGGGTAGTGGCCTAATGGCCTGGGGCAGGGCAATGCTGATCACAAAACTAACCTCCACCCTCTACAATCAGGTGACAGTGGATACCCACTCCGTCCCTGGCTGCTCACACCCTACCGGCGGCCCGCGACCCCATCATAGCAACGCTACAATAAGGCACATGCCACCACATGTAATATCATTGAGCAGGTGTTCGGGATGCTGAAGGCATGTTTCCGATACCTGGACACCTCTGGTGGTGCCCGACAGTACAGCCCCTCAAAGGCCTGTGGGCTATTCCTGGCCTGTTGCATCCTGCACAACATGGCCAATGAATGTGGGATAGCCGTACAGGTCAAAGAGGGGGACAGCGATAGGGACAATGGGGATGCTGGTGACAATGGTGATGGGCAGCCCCCCCTTGGCCGACGGGACCCCACTGCTCTGGCTGGCACAGCTGCACCGGGACACCATCACGGAGGAGCACTTCAGCCAACCCAGGTAAGTCATGGGGCCATGCACAACCAGCAGTGGCTAAGGCACAACCCACAAACATGCATGGACACACACCAGGGGTGCATGCCATCAAGGGAAGTGGCGGGGCACGGAAGGACACACACAACCAGGGATGGGTGAGGATTAACATGCCACACGAACGGACACACACACACGCTCACACACAACGCAACAAACATGCACACAGAGGGCAGGAGGCACACCGACCCAGAATGCACACCCTAGCAACACACATGTCCACAGGCCACCACGCCCACTGTCTGTCCATGTGCATGTGTCAGATGCTGAGCACCATTGCACATTGGTGTACAGCACAATGCAGGCATCATCATGCACATGCAACTGTGGACAGCAGCCGGGAGGGTGTGCAGGTGGACTGTGTGTCTGCATGCAGGGTCAGGTACTCACCCATGCACTGCCCACTGAAACACACAATGCACACAGGGCAGCACCAGACAGTAGCCACATTGGGAGACAAGTAAGTCATGCGACACAGTGCCACGGCCGCCACAGATGTGTGGGCGGCCCTGCCGAGACCCGCCAGCACTGACAGGCTGACCACTGGCCTCATGGGGTGGCATTGATGGTCCCCCAGGGGTTCCACTGTGTGAATGCGACCGTGTCTCACGCAGGGGTCTGCAGCACACTGAACATGCCTGCACCAGGAGTGCTCAGGATGCCCACAGCTGAACCCGGTGTCGACAGGGTGGGAGTCACACGACACCAGAAATGGGGGGTGGATAGTGCACTGCATGGTGTCCGCGATGCATGGGCACCTAACTGCGTGCCCATTGTGGCCATGACAGCAATGAATGCCTGTGCATGCCTGTACATCCTCCCGCAAATGGTCCATCCCTGCCAGAATCAGTGTGGTGTCCCTGCTGCGATGCTCCTCTGCCCGCTTCAGAGCCACATGCAGTGCATCCACGGACATCGCAATCCACATCTGCTGCTGGACCGATGCTTGCAGTTGGCAGGTGTGCTCGTTCAAGAGGTCATCAGCCTCCTCGGCATCCTGTCCCTCAGGATGTGCACGGCCCCAGTGATCAGCACCCCTTGAGGGTGGGTGCTGCACACCAGGACCAGGTCTGGGCATGTCCACAGGCAGTGCACAGATGCCGCCGCTGAACCCTGTACCCCCAAACCCATTGGGTGACTGCTGATGCTGCGCCTCTGGCTGGCACTCCCCAGGGCTCAGTGGTGCCACTGCAGTGGCCGCAACAGTCCCACTGTCCTGAACAGACACCAGTGCTGCCCCACTGGTGCTGACAGGCACAGTCTGGAACTATGCTGACATGCAGGCCTCCACAGCGGCACCACCCACAGCCATGGGCATGAATTGCCCTGCTGTGTGGCCATCCCGTGGCACACACATGTCACTGCCCATGATGGTCATGTCATCATCACTGGTGACGGACTCTGCACCTGCCACAGTCACAGCATGCTGGCATCTGTGGATGCCAGCATGCTGGGACACAGGCAGGGCTTCCTCCACACCTGTTACAATGACATCAGTGTGGACAGCCAGGTAGCCCCACTGTCGCAGTGATCCACATATACCTGTATAGGTGGATGATCCCTCCTCCAACTCCAGCTGACTGTCCGCAGTGGACAGGCCCACCACCACTGACCCATGCAGATGCTCAGGATCTGTAAGGGAAAGCAAAGTCACGTTAGTGCGTGTGACCTACCCTGCCCCCCCATAGACAGACCATGACTTACCATGCAGTGATGGGCCACCACCCATCTGGAAGCCACCACCCGGAACACCCTCAATGACACTGCACTGCATGCTTCCAGCAAGCCTCTCCTCCTGTGGGGTCAGCTGTACCATCTCTGGCTGTCCCCCACCTGTTGCAGCACGTGCTGCCCTGATGGCAGCCATCTTCTCCTTTACCCTCCTCCTGTCCGTGCCCATCTTTTTCTTACACTCCTGCAAGGAGTGCTGGTGGCTGCCATGCAGGTTCACAGCACATGCCACCTCCTCCCATGCAGCAGCACGGGCTTCAGGTGTTCCCCGTCGTCCACTGAGAAGTGGCTCCTGATCCAGGTAGGCCTCAAACAGGGCCTCAGTTTCGGCCTTTGTAAAGTTAGGCCTCCTCCTCCTCCCACTATTGTGTTCCTCCTCTCCAACAACCTGCTCGGTCATTATGTAGCCTGTAAGAATGGCAGTTGTTACCTGTGACTGTGCAGTCCCACGCATGTCCCTGAATCCACAGTCCACACTCCCAAACAGCATGCAACTCACCAATAGACTGCAGTACCCGTCTATGGCCACTGCAGCACTTTGTCACACTTTTATAGCGCAATCCATGCAAATGAGACTAGGAGCAACTTTAAGTAGATGCAAATTGCAGTGCTGCGCCATTGAATGGCTGATTAGATGATTTGCATATGACGATTGAATATCGCGCTGTTGCACTTTGCGCAATTGTGTTGAAAGTGCTGAGCCAATGGTGCAGTTCTGTGACATGCGTAGTACACCTCACTGCGCATGCCCGGGTTGCTGATGCAGGCATCTGCCATGCTGATGACATGCTGTGCTTGGTAGGCAATGCAAGGCATGGCCACCATTGTGCCAGTGGTGCTATAGCAATGGTCCCTACATGGCGCTGTGGCACTGGGCCATCATAGGCGCAATGGCCCAACTGCTCGGTAGTCCATTATGGTGCTGGCACACAGGCAGCCAATCGCTCTACACACATTGTCTTCCAGTGGCACTGTGCGTGGCCATGCGCCAGAGACCATTGACCCTGTGCCCGACCTTTGCCACCTAGGCACCATGTGTCAGGCATGGGTGCACCTCTATCACACTGTTCGGTAACAGCGCAATAGGGAATGGCAGCGCTGTACTGTGCAGCATCTGCATGTGGGGAGCTGTGCTGCAGAGCACCATATTGCCTACTATAACTGTAAGGATGGCACGCAGATGAGCAGCGCAGTGGTCAGCCATTGAGTTGGCAAATCTGGTGGCAATTGTTGAGCCACACCATGGGCCTCTCTTCGGGGAGGCGCCCCTGGACAGGGCCAGGACCCAGGTGTGGCAGGAGGTGGCCACTGCCCTAGAGGAGGCCACCGGACAGGGGAGGAGCACGGAGCAGTGCAGGCACCACTATGGGGACCTGCGGTGGAGGGAGCCAGAGCTACTGGCACGACTGCGGGCACGTGCCAGGAGGGGCATGGTGCCATGTCCAGGTAGGGGTTCCATCAACACACTTTTATCATCCATATGGATAGCAATGTTGTATGTGTCCAGCACATAGGGAGGGACCATCTGGGGTTGGCTGTGGTGGTGTTCACAGGGTGTGGGGTGGGTGGGTCTGGCTGGGTGGGAGGGCACACACCTTGGGGCAGGGGGACTTTTCTTCAGGATTGTACTGATGTTCTTCTCTTCTTGTTTTCCCCACAGGTCCGGACAAATGCTGCAGGTTGAGAGAGGAGCGGCGGAGGGAGGAGGACCATGCAGCCAGGTGGGGTGAGGGCCATCACCTCCCACCTTACCGGCCCAATGAGGGTGAGTGCCATACATCCATGATTACTATTGCATGCTGTGTGACAGGGTGGGCAGTGGGGCATGGCCACCATTCATCGACACCACTGCCATGCACGCAACTTGTTACAGTCAGCACTGTCCAGTGGCAATGCATGTCTGGGAGTGCATCAATGGTGGTCCATGCATGCACCAGCTGCATGGTTGTGCCACTGCCTTTGCACCACATAGCCATGTCACTAAATGGCCACGGTGGTGCTGTGCATGACTTGGCCAGTGGGTGTGTGCAGCATTCCGCATGGCTGTATGCACCTGGGTGGGCAGGTCCTGTGGACATGATCACTGCGGGTGGTCACACACCATCACAGTGGTATGTCCCATGGCCGTATGCCATGCACAGTGAGCAGGCTGTATGGGGTTGTGCATTCACACCTATTGACTGTGCTCCCTTATCCTAGGTACCTGCCATCTATGGGACATCAGGGAGGCTGTGAGGGAACTGCTACTGCTGGCCCGGGAATCACTGGAAATCCTCAGGCGATTGGATAGCACCGGGGTACTGAGGAGGCACAGAGGCCGGAGGACTCACAGCACAGAACGGCGCTCCCGCTAGGGATCTCTCAGTCCCTGAATTCCCCTACCCCCCTGGACCCACCCTCACACCCTCCTTTCCCATTCCATTTGTCCACCCCTGCCCCCTACCCACCCCCACATTGTTTGTGGCCCTCTCCAACCTTGTATATAGTTTTTGTATTCTTGTAAATAGTTGAATTTTATATTTGTGCAATACATTTTATTTTGATATGAATACTGTGGTGGTCTCTGATTTGCAGCGGGCTATAGGTGCTCAGCTGCAGTGGTGTGCATGGCGTCAGGGGTAGTGCAGTCATGGGTCTGTGTGTGTGTCCATGTGGAGGTGACTATGGTGTAGGGGTAGCTATCAGTCAGTGTCTGTGGTATGTGTGTTGTGCCCTGTGCTCTGGATGACTGTGTGCAGTGGTCCATGGCATGTGCTCTGTGTCCATGGTGCACCCATCGGCCCGTCCATGGCCTGTGCAGCTGACACACATGCATGTCTGTGACCTGCATGGTCCGCTGGCATGTCAGTGGTGGCAGTCCCTGCAGGGCGGCCACTGTACCCGTCACTTTGCTGGGTTGCCCCTGTCACTGGTGTGGTGCATGCCTGGCTTGGGTGGCACTGTGGGCACCACAGTCATTGTCCCACCTCCATGCTGTGCCTTGTGTGTGTTGCAGGGGATGTGCCCCACTGTCTGTGACTCGTGCTCCGGGCGACTGCTGGTGGTGTACGGGTCCACATTGCCTGCGCAGGGTGGCTGGCACTCCAGTGCCATGAAGGACTGTGGGTTGAGTGTACACAGCTTGCATGGGCCCACAATGGGGGCTTGGTTGCCCCACCACTGCGTCCCTGTGTTGGTGTGCCCTTGGGTATGGGTGGGTGTCTGTCCATACACTGTGTGGCATCCGGTGTGGTGCATGCTTCCACACACCACTGTGGGTGTCTGTGCTGGCTGTTGTGGCCAGTGGTGGGTCGGGGTGTATCACTGCAATACTGTGCAGGGTCCTGTACCACTGGTGGTGGTATCAAGGGCATGCCCCGTCCCGTGTGGGGTACCTCTTGTGCCGATGCATGGTCGGTCTCTCAGCAGTACCTCGGGGGGACTGTGCATGGTGGCAATGTGTCTGCTGTTGTTGCATTGCTGTGTGCTGCCACCCGCTGATGGGTGCTTGTGGTGGGGCTGGCTTGCATGGTTCTGTGGTGCACAGGGTTGCAGTGTCACAGTGGGGGTGGTGGTATGCATGGGGTTTCCTGCAGTGGTGGTCACTGCTCATGGGGGGGTGTATGGGGTCACAGTGCAGGGTGTGCTCTGCACTGGGGGGTATGGTGTGGCACGGGGTGGTCTGCCCTCCTTGTGTGCCAGTCACAGCTTGCCGGTAGGTGTGATGGGGCACCATGGCTCGGCTGTGGGTTGTTTGCTTGTCTCCATGGGCCAGTGGTTATTCCAGCCCTCCCCCAGTTGTGCTGTGCTTGGGGTGTGGGGGGATGATGTCTGTTCTGCTGTGTGTTCATGTGCCCATCTGTGACATGGGTGGTGGGCCCCTACCTCCCTGGTTGTGCAGTTACATTGCTCTGCTGCTGGGGGGCTCCCTGGTTGTGCTATGGTGCCTCTGGACTGCTCAGCTAGACATCCCTTGTTGCGCTATGGTGCATCAGATCTGCTCAGCTTCCCCTTCCTAGTTGCGCTATGGTGCAGGTGGTGCAATATTCAGTCATCGGCAGTAGGCGCAATGTGGTCTGCTCCGTTTTTGAATATCACGTCTCTTGCGCATGGGCGCAATAGACTTGCGCTTGCTCCTGCTATTGCGCACTTTTTGGGCGCAGTTTGAATATCTGGGCCATAAGCTATACAAAAGTACATTTAAGGATGGATGTATTAGTCAAAACTTGTAGTAGCAAAATAAAGCAAAAAAAATAATATATTGTGTTTTTTTCTTTCAATTTATTTAACCAGGAGTGGCACACTAAGCTGAAATCTTGTTTACTGGGCAACCTGGAAGCACATGGAAGTTAAGTGACTTGCTCAGGTCACCCAGTATGCAAGTGGGGGCTGTGGGATTCACACCCAGATTTCCAGATTTGCAGCTCAGAACCTTAAACCATTGTGCTATACTGCCTCCCTAGTTATGGCAGTCATCTGTGTTATGGTCTATGATTTTGGTGTAGTAAGCAGCAAGACATTGCATAGCTGTTGTAAAATGTCAATAAGTAGGTCATACAACAGATGTGCTGAGCAGTTACTGAAGCAAGAAATGTATTTAGGATAGTAAAATATTCCTGATAAATATGTGACATTTGCATCTCAATTTCAAGGAGGTCCATATGGGGTGTCGATGTCCAATATAAAGTAGTTATAGTTTTCAAGTTGTCTGAATAATTGCTTTGTACTACCACTATTACTAAATTTAATTTATTCTATGAAGGAAATTAAGATTAAGTAACTGTCTGTAAATGTATTAAAAACATTTACTTGGCCTTATAATGTAATGCATTAAATGCTGTTGCTAGGTTAAGAAATCACATAACAGCAGTAGAGATGAAAACAATGGGATGCATAGGAATTTGAAAAAAAAAGTATACATTAGCAGAAGCAGTGTCATGACTTCAATTTTTTTATAATTTCACTCTAGATTTTCAACATTACCATTTTTACACCTCCTCATCAACAGTACAGCTGTCATTTTTTACATCCTGTTCAAAATGTGTTTTTGCACCAGTGGTGCCAAATGGCACAGTCGCTGTGCAAAATCACCTTTAGGCTAATGAACTGATAGAGTCACTGTTCATGCGGTGGGGTCACAAAAAGCCCATAGTGAAAACTTGGAGGGAAAATACCAAGAAACACCTAGGGCATTAGGGTTTCTGACCATAACACCCTGCCCTGTAGGGATTGACAGCCATCAGGGGTGTGACTTGGGATTGTCAGCAGTAAAGCTCACACTATTCCACCTCCATCCCCACCCTGCAGTCAGTGACAGGTATCGAGGTGTGCCTTTGACTCTTCAGCCCCAAAGTTCACTCCATTCTCTTATACTGTACCCATCTCAGCATATTTTGTTATGGAATGGGGTGAGTATAAAGTTTGAACACCCCAAGGCACACCTCAACACTTGTCTGTGTCTGCAGGGTAGGGTGAGGTGAAATGGCATGAGCGTTATGGGCAATGACCCAAAGGCACACCCCAATGCCTGTTCATGTCTGTGGGGTGGGGGTGGGGTTGGCATCACTTTAATACTTCACTGCCATTCATATTCTGCCTGTCTCTCTCTCTCTCTCTCTGTATGTCTATGTAATTATCTTTCTATTAATTGCATGTATCGCTATTTTTACCTATTTCTAAAACAAACCTGCATATCACATTTGCCTGCACTATGAGCACATAAGTATAAAACTGTGCATATGTGTATTCCACTTCTGCACATACCTCATACATTCCTAATATTCCCATTATCACAAGCATAACTACCTTGCCCTTCTCAAAGGTGACCCTCTCTGAAAGTTACTAACGCATATTCTCTGCTAACAGTCCATCATTACAGCTGACTTCCTGAAATCAACAGGTTACTTAAATATAACTTACTTCACCACATGGACAAAAACCCTGTTTCTCTAAAAAAAAACCAAAAAAACTGTAAATAATCCCAAGGCTGAACATATGCCAGTCATTACTTTTTAAGGTACTGCCACCTTCTGTACCATCATGGGGATTGGCATATGTTTCCCATGATGCTTTGCATTATTGGTGTATGTGCAATTGTGTTTTCTTTAAAATCTGGCAGTCCAGCCAATAACATCTGGGATAACACATACATCAGTGGTATTTGCTCTGGGGTACTTTTGTAAACCTATATTGCTTCTTAATCCTTCCATTAAAATGTACACCTCCATATATTTTCCTAATAATAGGTATGCCTTCCTTAGAACAGAAACTAAAACACATCTTACTATTTACAAATCATTATGTTGTTTCTCCATACCTCCTTAACAATTTCACACAACTTCACTACTTTCATTATGTAGCCATGGTGGATCTGACCAGAATTTATTTTTTACAGGATTAATAATGTCTCTTTAAACTACCTCCCCAAGCTCCATAGCATGTCCCTGTGTTATGTTCTCCTCTTCCTGTGAAAGTGACTCTGCTCCTGCACCTTGTTCACCCAGATGAGGTACTTATAGAGGACAGCAAATCTAGAGGCGGGTGAAGTTCCCAAACTTTGCTATGTGGAGCACTTCGCGTATTAGCACCAAATTTGCGTAGTGCTCTGCATTGAGAAGCGTAGTACTCCGCCTCCTAATTTTAATATGGAGTGCATTGACTGCAATGGATTTTGCATTGTTTCACCTTGTTTTACTGCCTTCCTCTTAATTTTAATGCAAAGTGAAACTGATTTGAATGGACTTCACTTTACTTCACCTTTTTGTTGCTCTTTGAGGCACATTTTGCAGTGATTCATGGGATGGCAGTTCACATGAGATCTAGATTGTCTTGTGCAGCCTCAGTTCTGCATTGTGTGTGTAGTGGAAAGCTGGAGACAGTTTGCTTTCTGAGCTCTGAGAATCAAACCATCGAAAAAGCTTTAGAAAATCACAACCGTTGGTGACTGGAAGAGCCCCTTCTCATTCTCTACCCCCCATAAAACTCCTTAAAATGACCATGAGCTGTCAATGAATGAGCACGTGCTTGTGCAAGCATGCATTCATTCATTAAAAGATTAGTCGGGCTTCCAGCTGTGGAGGTGAGTGGAGGGCTATGCCAGTGGCCCGGTCTGGATGCAATCAGGATGGGGGGAGTGGGGTGGTGTGGTTGCACTGGTGGGGCACTCCCTGAGTGGGTTGGGGGCTGGGAGGTCCACTAGACACCAGGGATTGAATTTCAAACTATGTATGTTATATTTTTACATTGTGGCTGACTGGCCAGCCATCAGCATGTGTGTGTGTGTGTGGGGGGGGGTGGCAGGCCTTGGATGGGTTTCTTTATTTCAACTCTGACCCACAATTGGTTGGGGGAACACCATGGATTTAACTGAACAAATATACATATTTTGTTTACATTGTGGCTGACCAGCCAGCAATGGAGGGGGGGAGTGGCTGGCGATCAGGGGGGAGACACTAGACACCAGGGAGGGATTTATATATGTTTTTTGCACATGTTTATGGACAAAGTTTGTGTTTGAAGTGAGGAATTTCACCGGGAAAATTCTACATATTGTATTTGATCCGAGATCAGTTAATTTCGCGGACTGAGCTTCACATACTGTACTGAGCGCAATCTGCAAAACTTTTTGTGGAGCGAAGTTTGTGGACTTCGCACATCTCTATTCATGATGCAATAGTCTCCAGTCATCTCCTCTCCTCCCACTGCATCCTGAGTGTTTAGACTTTGTTGGGATTAGAGATGGGCAAAGTCCACAAAATTCGATCTGCAAATTAATTGGCGAATTTCGTAGAAATCACAAATTGCGAATTTGTGAAATTTGCAGATTGTGAAGTGCAGAAATTCACCACAAAGTGCAGAATTGTGCCCACAAAGTCTGCACTTCATGGCAAAAATTTTGTGATTCAGGTGAAGTCGAAGTTTCTCAGGTGTTGAGGAGCTTTGCAAAGCTCTGAGAAGTGTGAATTTTTCGCATTTTACCTGAACTTCACCTACTAAGTTTTACTTCTCCACATCTCTAGTTGGGATGTTCCCAACTCAAGGAAAGATGCAGTAGGAGATGACCAATGACTGTAAACAAACTCAGATTTGTGTGGTAACACCAGTATGGTGGGCAGTCTGTTTTTCACTTTTAAAAAGCTAAAAAGAAAGCAGAATCAAGCTACCAACTACATCAGCAAATTCTATAAAATGTGAGTGATGATAAAATGTTTTTTTTTGTACTAGGGACAGTTTGAAGCCTAAGGGGATTTACAGTGTCTTTAATTCTGTGGTTTGCATTACAGATTGCTCAATACAGTATCCTCTTTGTGTGTTCAGTTCTAGTCTTGAACATCACAAGGCCCGTGCATGGAATCAACATGAATTATGTTATACATATTGTTTTGGTCCTTTTTCAAGTTCTTGTGATGATTTTATTCTCTGCTGTAGTCACCATTAGCTTATAAATTCTTCCTTTTCTATGTTTTCTCTCATTAGTATTAACAACTAAAATGTACATTTACATCTTGGTATATCATTCCTTGTATTTTAATGCACATACTACTTGATTAGTGTCATTTTCTTCCCTACCCTTTTCATTCCCCTTTCCCAGTCTCCTTTTTCATTTAATGTGTTTTTAGCAATACAGCTGTGATATTCTCAGCAAGAACCTACTATATACATTTGCTTACCCTATCTCCTCCTCCTCTTCCCCCAACTCCGCTGTGTCCCCAGATTCCCTCCCAAACAGACATACACACCTTGTTATGTGGGCGCTTAGTCTGCAATATTTTTATTTTATTATTTTAATTTATCTCTGTATTTATGCTCTAAACATTTTGTATTTATTTACTTACATCATTTTCTTCATTCCGCTTATTTATATTGTCCCAATTTATTTATTGCATATTCAATATTACAACATTCCTCTTCTCCTCCAGATGTACATCTGGGGTCTGTCCTTGTCTTCCTTTCTTGTGTCTTACAGGGTATGTGTGTACACACATACCCCCTTTTCTGGTCTGAGTTGTTCTGAGACTGTCTATGTGTACACCCAGAGCTGCCTATTCTCCCCCCACCCTTACCCCTCTTCCTCCCACCCCCTTATTTCCTTTTTTTCCTCATGCCATCCACCTTTGGCATGCTCTAGGGCTCCATATCCCCTTCACCAGTTTTTTGCTGTCCACCTTCAGCAGTCTGACTTTTTGTTTCAAAATCATTCTTTACCTTCCTTCCTTCCTTGTAACAAACCAAAGGTCTAGGTGGGTGGGAAAATCAAATAGCTAGCAAAATTGTGAGGGCTGCTGTTCTAAGCAGCCCCTTTTAAACCCCCAGTCTCCACCTCTCTCTCTCTCTCGCTCTCTCTTTTCTCTAATCAATCAGTTCTCCTGCTCTCTTGCCAGGCCCCTCCCCTTAGTTGTGATGTTATTCTACCTTCTATAGCCCCTGCCCCCACCCTCGCCCCTTCCCTCATCCCTTCCTGACCTGCCATTGAGTCACCTTGATTGGTCAGAGGCCTGGAATAAATGGGTTTGCCTCTTTAAACAGGAAAATCAACTTGTTCCCAGATTCCCTCTCAAAACGACACACAAACCATGTTATGTGGGTATTCAGTTACTTCAATGTATCCCTTTATTTACACTCTAAACATTTTGTATTTATTCACTTCATAATTTCCTTCATTTCACGTATTTATATTGTCCCAATTTATTTATTGCATATTCAATATTACAACATTCCTCTTCTCCCCCATGGGCTAGATATTCAAAGGAGTTGAGCCTGGTGCAACCCCAGAAATGCACCCCAGGGCAATATTCAAAAGGAGGAATTGCACAGTGCAATACCCAATGTGCCACAATGCAAAGATAATGTATGTAATGCATCTCCAGGTGGCATGCTCATGCATATGGGGCACATCTCGATATTCAGCCAAGATGTGCAGTGCATGTGCCGGCACATCCTGGCGATGTGCTGCATAATTGGACATAAAGTTGAACTTGTAAAAATCATGCTCAAGTGGAAGCCACCCACAGGTGAGCTTCTCTAATGCAAAGCACAACACAGCAGTCTCCAGCCATGGTGGCTCCCACCCCAGAACACTGTACACAAGCACCCACAATATTCCCTGGTGGTCCAGTGGTACCCCCTCCCCACCCATAACCCCAATCACTGTTCAAATGGCTCAGTTCATGCCCTGGTAGTCTAGTGGTCCCCCCACACAGAGGACCCCCAGCCCACCCAGCTCCCCTAGTCATCAGTGGGCAGCAAATCCACCCGCATACCTCCATGGCTGCCCATCGAATGACAGCTTATAGTATCTGCTGCAAGCCCATTGGTCCACACTGTGAACCAATGGTCTTGCAGTGCAGTGATGTTATGGGTTGGGGGGTACTACTAGACTACCAGGGCATGAATTGAGCCATTTGTATTGTGATCAGGGTTACAGGTGGGGAAGGGGGTACCACAAGACTATCAGGGCATGAATTGATCTGCTTTTATGGTGATCAGGGTTATGGGCAGGGATGGAGGTACCACTAAACTATCAGGGACTGAATTGAGCCATTTTAATGGTGATTGGGGTTATGGGTGTGGAGGGGGGGTACCACTAGACTACCAGGGCATGAACTGAGCTATTTTAATGGTGATCAGGGTTATGGGTGGGGAAGGGGGAACCACTGGACCACCACTGACAGAACAGCATGCTGTGCAGGGTGCCAGGCACATTTAGCTGGCCAGCCCCGCACAACTCATGCAAATGGGGCCATGATGGCATGCAAATGGACCCATTTGCACCTTGCATGCATTATGACCCCATTTGCATTTATGTGTCTGAATATCAGGAATTTGTGCATGGTGTATCTCTGATGCGCTGGCTCATTTACCATTCCTGGTATTCAGACCTGTCAGGAGGATGTGCTGGTGCATTGTATTTGTGCCATGGGCATCTTTTGGTGTATTTAGATGAGATGCGCCATGGCACATCCCTTTTGAATATATCCCTTTATTGCTCCAGCACAACTCAGTAGTGGGGAGCAACCACTTGTGCCATTGCCAGGAGCACTTTTGAATATCTAGCCCTATATGTACATCTGGGGTCAACCCTTGTCTTCCTTTCTTCTGTCATGAAGGCTATGTGTGTAAGCACCTACTTCTTTTTCTGATCTGAGTTGTTCCGATGCTGTCTGTGTGTACACTCAGAGCTGCCTGTCCTCCCCTCACTTTTATCCTTCATCCCCCATTTCCTTTTCTTTCACTAGTCCTTCTCCAGCTTGCAATGAATGGAGGGCTTCCCCCTTTTGACCCCACTCCTACCCCCCCTTTTTTATGTATGCTGTTCTATCCCTTACCCTTCTATTGTGTTTGCTATTTCCACATTAAAAAAATCTGGGACCATCTCTACCAAATGAACCCCATCAGGTCTATAAAATTCATCCCATTTTTTCTTCAATCCCATGATGTATAACTCTTACCCCTACTGTTGTAAACTTACCCCCACTCTCTGGTTCATCCACCTTCTGGCCTTCTTTAGTGCCGTATGACTGTGGACATGCTGCCAGACTCTCCTCAGAACCACCTTGGAGCAGACCAAAGTGACCTGTGGCCATCATTCTTTCATCAGTTCCATGTCATTTGAGTGAATCTATTTGAGCGATTACGATTTGAGTGAATATTTAACAGCGACTGCAATTTGGGTGATGCTACAGCTGAGTGAAGCACATTTCAGCTAAATATTTACATGCACATTTCTTCATGTTTTGCAGGGGGGCACCCCTTGCACCCCTCACGGGGGCCTGTGCCCCTGGCCCTCCCATCTCTAGGATTCTAACTCCATGATGCATATTGACTCTGGGATTCACTGTACTTGTGGAGTTGCTGTAATGTGCCGGTCGCTGTAAGGTTACTGTCACTCATTTTGCTTTCGCTCATATTCCTTCACTCAAATTGAATCTCTCAATTGATGTGCTTCCCTTCAATCTTTTTACTATCTTCCTTTATTTGATAAAACATGTCCAACCAGGGTCTTGTCCCCAGGTCATTGCCTCCCAGGTGTATTATAAACAAATCTGGTTCTGGTTCCTCAACCCACATGTCTCAAAGGGTTGGGAGCAATTGCACCCATTACTTCCCATGGATCCCTCTCCATAGCACTTGCATCTGGTTCTGATCTTGGTAAATTTGATGGCCCCCTGGCCTTGCTGCTGCCTGCATGCCACCCAGTAAATAAATGAAGCCCTCAGATCCACACCTCTAATTTCCCTCTGTGGCCTGAAAATAAAACATATAGATGTGAGAATCAGCATCACCACATGGCTACCCTCCCCCTCCTCCGCTCGTGCCCACATTGGATCATGGCCTGCTGTATCCTGAAATGGAAAAAAGAACAACATGGTCAGTAATTCAGTTTGACAATGGATGTACATAGCTTTTATAACTATTTGAGGACCATCTTCCCACTTTCTTTAATTCCTTTGTAGACCCTCCTTGTGCTGCTACCTCAGATGCAGCACCTATCCTAAAAGTGTGAGATGAATTATTTATTTTTATTTATTTATTTAGAATGTTTCACCACGAAGGCACACTGAGCAACAGGTTGCTCATCTCCTGGTATGACCTGGGGGGAGGGGGAAACAATAGAGACAAGACATTTTACATTCAAGTTACAAAGATCAGTACAGCTTACAATTAATTAGGCATTTGTTACAACAGTGTTGCATACATATGCAATTTGTGAGACAATACTAAGTGCAATGGTAAAGGTGAACAAGTAATATCATGAAATAAGGGGTGAGGAAGAGAGGGTGAGATGACAGGTAGGGAAAGGTCATGTCCCAGAGAGACCCCTTCAGGATGCTGGGAACCCTGCAAGGGACCAGGGGACTGGGGTAGGGATTAGAGAGTGGGAGAGATAGGGAATAAGTGTGAATTAACACCTCAGAGGGGGAATGAAGCCTGACCCCTAAAAAGAGAGCCCTTCCAGATGCGATGAACCCTGCAAGGGGGCCGGGGAGACCAGGCAATTGAAAAACCTCCTGCAGCTAGGTGTTGTAATTTTAGAGGGGTAGTGAGAGGGAGGAAATGAGAAATAACACCTAGAAGGGGATGAGGCCTGGCCCAATGTAACTCTCCCAAATGCTGGGGACCCTGCAAGGGGACCTGGAAAGCCAGGATAGATAGATGGGGAAGAAAAGGAGGAAAGCCTAGGTACTATTGAATCCCTTCAGGATGCTGAGAACCCTGTAAGGGGAGTGTGAAGGCTAGGGAAAAAGGAGAAACATAGTAGGGGAAGGGAGAAAGGAATGAGAACTAGCACCCTGGAGGGACTAGAGTCAGTAGAGTCAATCAGTAAATTCCGAAGGGGGTGAGCTGTAAGGAGCTAGATGAAGGAAATTAAGGAGGGTCACAACAGGAACAGTTAGGTGTGAGGTAGTTGGAGAAGATGGAGTTGATGGAATAGAGTGAGGAGGAGTGTTGGATTTGGGGAGGAAGAGGGTTCCATATTTTAAGGAAGTGGTGAGAGTACCCAGATTGGTCAGAGATGGTGGAGTGGCATGGGACAGTTAGTATGCAAGTGTCAGTAGATCTGAGGGAGTGGGAAGGAGGAGGGGGTGTTATAAAAGAAGGGGAGAGGTAGAAAGGGAGTTCACCCAGACAGTGTTTAGAGGTGAATTTGAAGCAGTGTGAGAGGTGTCTATTTGTAGAGGAGGAGAAATAAATGGCTCAATAGAGGTCACAGTGGTGGGTGCAAGAGGGATCATCAAGGGCAAAGCAGCAGAAGGAGCTGAAGATAGTGTCCAGTCTGGTCAAGGAAGACATGGGAGCAGCACCATAGACTACTTCACAGTGGTTAGAAATGGAGAGGATCATCTTCTGACTAGTTCACACCTAGCCGCAGGAGGGATGCAACTGTGATTCCTGAACAGAGCATAGAGATTGGGGTGCAATTTTTTCTGGATGGTGTCAGTGTGTTCAGAGAAGTTGATGTGTTGGTCTAACCAGACCCCAAGGTATCTGAAGGATAAGGTGTCCTCAAGTACAGTCCTGTCAAGAGTGCGGAAAGTGGGAAGGGAGGGCAGCCTAGAGAGTCTCTGCCTTGTGCCAAAGGTCATGGAGACTGTCTTCTTGGCATTAAGGAATAATTGATGGTTGGCAAACCAGAGCAGGACCTTGTTGAAGTCAAGCTGAAAGCTGGATGTAACCTCATCTGGACATGAGTCAGATGCATAGAAGACAGTATAATCGGTGTACATGTGTATGGCAGAGGCGATGGAGCATGCAGAAGACAGGTTGTTTAGGAAGATGGAGAACAGTAGGGGACCAAGAACAGAGCCATGAGAGACACCAGTGCAGATTGGGAGGGGAGGCGAGATGGCATCTGCCATCTTAACTGACTGAGTTCTACCAGTAAGGTAGGCCTTAAACCAGTTGGTGGCAGAGAGGGTTAGACCAGCAGATGAGAGGGAACCAAGGAGAAGAAAGTGGGAAACAGTGTCAAAAGCCTTGGTAAGGTCAGCTAATATGGCTGAGGTGATTTAGCCATTGTGCCTCCTGGAGAGGATGGAGCCAGTGAGCTGAAGAAGGGAAGTGGTGGTAGAGTGCTTTTTTCTGAACCCAGACTGGAACATGGTGAAGAAGGAGGTATCAAATAGAAAGGAGGTGAGTTGGGAGAGGACTAGATGTTCTTGTGTTTGCCTAGGGAAGGGAGTAGTGATATAGGGTGATAGTTGCCAAGGGATGAGGGGTTACCACCTTTAGGTAGGGGGGAGAACCACTGCATGCTTCCATGTGGTTGGGACATTGGAGGTTGAGAAGGAGAGGTATAAGATTATGAAGAGGGGGTAGGCAATTGCTGGGGCTGAGAAAGAGAGGAGTTTAGGGTCTAGGTCATCTGGGGAAGATCCTTTAGGGGGATTGAAGACAAGGAGGGCATTTAGAGTATTGGACAGGGAGACTGGGGAGAATGAGAAGGAGGGGAGTGAGGAAATAGAAAGTGGAGCAGTTTGTGGGGAATAGAGAGGTGGCCATGACATTTAAGGGGAGGGGTAGATTAGGAGGGACTTTAGTAATTCGGTTGCAGAGGAGGTATAATAGGGGTTAAATTCCACAGCTAAAGCATGAGAGTCGGCTACAAGATTGCCATTTACCTTTAGCACTGGGGAAGTGGGGCTAGACTGAGGGGTAAAGAGGGCATGAACCACCTTCCTGAACTTGGAAGGGGAATTTATGTTAGTGAGGAAAGCATTTTTGAAGTATTTGGACTTGGCTAGCCTTGTTGCCCTGGCACAGGTGTTTCAGAGTTTACGGCAGTCCATGAGGTTGCTAGGAAGCTGGGTGTATTTGTGGCACTTCCAGACACAATATCTGGCCCTATGACAGGCTAAGAGTTCAGGAGTAATCCATGGTAGATGGTTGCCCCTAACCCTAGTTTGTTTGAGAGCGGCAAGGACGTTCCAATTTGCAAGGAATAATTCTTTGAAGTAGGCTACAGCCTTATCAACTGAGAGGGAGGAGGCTAAGGGAGACCAGTCAGAGAGGGAAAGGTTGTGCAGGAGAGGTTCGAGGTCTAGGGATTTGAAGGAGCGAAGTTGCAAGGTTTTATGCGGAGGCTTCGGTCTGTGGATTTTCCTGACAACAAATATTGGGTTGTGGTCGCTAAGAGTGTCTGGGAGGATACCAGAGCTAATTACTCTGTGGGGGTGGGTGGTAAGAGCCCAGTTGATCTGGGAGTGATTTTGTGTCTTATGGTTAGGGCAGGTGGATTCCAAGATCAATTGAGAGAGGTTCAGGGCACCAAAATCATTATGTATTTTGGATGTCTTGGAAGACAGCCAGTTTAGGTTAAGGTCACCTAAGATGTACAGATCACCAGAGTGAGAAAGGGCTGCGATGGAGGTTATGAGGTCGAGAGCTATAGAGGGCTGGTCATTTGGGTGATAGTAAATTCTGACTATAAAGATGGGAAGGGTGAAGGGCAGAGCTAAATGGATAGCTAGTGCATCATGTGATGCTGGGCTAGTGGATGAATAAATAATACAATATTGGAGGGAGGTAAGGACGTACATAGTGATACCACCACTCCTACCAGCAATCTTGCCACAGGAGGGAGTAGCCAGGAATGGAGACCTAGAGATCCGGAATTGTGCTGTTTAGCCAAGTTTCCATGATGATCAGTATGTCAGGTTTTAGAGTGGCCACCATGGTTTGTAGGAGGTAAATTTTTTTGAAGAAACTATTTATATTTAGATGAAGAATCTTGAAACCCTTTGGGAGGACAGCGGGAGCAATAGAAGGGACCATGGTAGATAATGGGACATTCAGAGCATGAGGCACAGATGGACCAGGGTTGGGGTGGATATCTCCACAGGAGAGCAAGAGTAGAGCTAAGATGAAGAAGAGATGCTTGGATCATTTATAGTTGGATGTGGAGGAACCATTGAAACTGGCAAGGTAGTGTGCATGACAGTAGAGGAGCAGGAGATGAAAAGTAGCAAAGAAGGGTGGGACAGTTAGTAGTGAAGCATGAGTGATAGAGGAAGAATATAACCATAGTTCAAATGGTGGGGAGGAAGTGATAGCCAGGATGTAAGTAGGGGATTGGAGATAGGAGGTTGGAGAAGGTGAGTTATTTGCCAGTTGCGAGTATAAACCATTCGGAGAGGTTAGGGACAGTACTAGTAGTAGGGGAAATGGGAAGAGAGGAGAGGACAGAAGAGGTTTCATATTGCCGAGATGCATGATTATTTGGATAGTCAATGGGAGTTCTGGTGAAATGAGTAACAAGAGCAGAAGCAGAGTAGAGGAAGCCGAGCAGTGGGACAGTTAAGTTAGAATAGACAAAAAGTCCAGCAGGGAACTAGAATTACAGTACTCAGTGTATTGCTCTCTAGCGAAAGTTCCATATAACCTGCCAAAGGGAAAATGGGTCCTTAGTAATTCACAAGCAGATTTGGTCACCTGACACCCAGGGGCTATAAGTAAGAGTCCAGATAGGGCTTGAGGGTGGGGAGCCAGCACAAAGTGCCAGCGGGAAGTAGCCTGAAATCTGCTGAGTTCCTGCTGAGGAAACAAAACTGGCTGGCTCACTAACTAAGATTAGCAGGGACAGGACTTTTAAATTAATTCATGAGAAAACCATGTGGGGCACCTGCTCACTCACTACACTTCAGATCTTTGGTTACAAAAACTGCTTCGGTTGTGTACAATCTCCGATGCAGAAAAGCAGCTCAACACTACACCTCTGAGCTCCAGTTACAAAAAACTGCTTTTGTTGGGTACAATCTCTGATGCAGAAAAGCAGCTCTGAATCAGGATTACTGCCCTGAAATTAGGGTAAACTGGATTGAATTCAGGAGGCGCCTCAATATGAAATTAAATGCTTGGATAGAGGCTCCGGTGTACCTGGGCTTGAAAATAGTGTTAGCAGGAAGGCTCTTAAATTAACTATTAGAGTTTAAACTGTAGGAGCTGAAAATGAGCAGCTCACAGGCAGGAAAACAGCTCTAAATCTGGAAAGGTGAACTGTATTGAAGATCAAATGGAGCCCCGATCTTAAAGCAAATGCATGGAGGGAGGCTCCGATACACTCGGATACCATAATAAATTTTCTCAGGAAGGCTCTTAATTTAGATTATTTAGGTTATGGTGTTGGGAGCTGAAGCAAGAGTTCACTGGGAATAAGGTCCATCTAATGAAATTATTCGGTTGAAACACTTTAAGCAAAAATCAGCAGCTCACTGGGAGGGAATTACAGTGGTATATTAGCAACAGGCACAGTACACGCAGTAAGTTAAAATCCCTGGCTCAGTGAGGCCGGGGAGTTGGAAAGACAACAAAGTAAAAAGGTGCCAAGTTCAGATCTGAAACAGAGGTGTACCTGGTTTGGCTGATTTGTAGGTGGGGAGCAGCTTCTACTGTTGTGGTCATGGGTGGGGAATGCCCATGGGGCAAGCAGGGAAATGTGAATAAAAAAAGCCTGCTTTATCTTCCACCAAGAATTAAAATCCTTTTTTTAATACTGCTACCAACTGTGTCAAGGTTACCAGCCTTCCATCTCCGTGGATGAATAAGTGCTCTACGCTGGCTGATCTAACTGCAGCATACACTGACAGCATTTTGACAGGGCAGATTGCTTTTTTTTTCATGCTTTTTTAATGTAATGGTTATATCTCTCCCAATCTGGTCTGTTTCAGATTTTGATAGCCTCAGGCTGATCTCATCCATCTGCTATGCTATCTCCCCCCACAGCAGACCCTCCCTTACCCCCTTTTCCGTGGCCTACAACTTCACTGACCAGAAACGCCCCATGATACATCACAGTGTATATTGCCCTAAACAGGTACGCCTCATCTCTTGATCAGCATATCTTTGGAAGGGCTCCCAAAAATCTTTACAACAGGTGTTTAAATATAAGAAAAATAGCAGGACAAGAGGACACAGCATGAGATTAGAGGGGGGCAGATTAAGGAGGAATGTGAGGAAATTCTTTTTTCACAGAAAGGGTTGTGGATGCATGGAATGGCTTACCACAAGAAGTGGTGGCTATGAATACAGTGCAGGGCTTCAAACAGGCATGGGATAGGCATAAGGGAGCAATACAAATGACTATGAATAGATAGGCCACTGACAGAGCAAAGGCCGATGGCACATTTATAAGGTAGGAAAAAGAAATGGGCAGACTGGATGGGCCTTGTGGTCCTTATCTGCCGTCAACTTGTATGTCTATGTTTCTATGTCTCAGAAATCAGGTGCCTATTGTCTGGTACCTTTCCCTTCACTCAAAGCCAAACCTGCATCATCCTTCTAACCCTCTAGCTCTTTCCTGTATCCCCCCAGCCTCATAAATTACATACAAGGTCTATAGCTGAGATGTGGAACCCCATACTGTAGCGGCGTGAGCAATACTGTTTTTCAAATGATGTACTATAAATCTGGCTACCTGTTCTTTGGTAATGGCCCAACCTACCTCCATGCCTTGGCTGTCTCAAAAGGTTTGAAATGCTCTTCAAGAGCCTTCATAAGTCCTCAATGTCTGGGGTGACCAAGAGTTGAGGAATAACATTTCAGCTCCCTCCAACCAATCTCCCATTTGTATGGTGGTACTGCAGTCTTTCTGTGTTCATCCCCTGGGGTGATGGCCCAAAACCTGTCCAACTGCAGATGGAAAAGGCTGTCAGATAATGTGTTCTTTACTCCCTCTATATGCTTTGCCCTAAAAGACATGTTCAGTTTTAAACCCTGCAGCACTAGTTGTTTTTTTTTTCCATTCAAATGTTATTAAGATTTTCAATACAGAGAACAAATTATAACATTATTAACATAGTACAAACAATTCAGATACAAATATTGTGATAATTCATTCTCACCCTACCCTTCCCCCTCCCTCCACCCTCACAACCCACACCAAACCTCCCAGCACAGCATTATATACAGTATTCTAAGCCAGAACTTATGATGTAGTATTAACAAACCTTAAACTTGCAACGAGTACAGGGTTTGTAATGGGCCCCATATCCTATTAAACTACTTAATTTTATTGTGAAGGCTTGCAATAGTTCTCTCTGTTCTGAGATTAGCGAGAAATTCCTGGAGCCATTCAACATGAGTTAGTACATCAGAATCTTTCCAATGTCTAAGAACCACTTTCTTAACAGATAATGAAATTAATGCTACAGTATATAATATTTTCTATTCACCACTGAAATACAGGAAAAATCCCCCAAAAGACATATTTCAGGAGTAAACAAGTCAGACAGCCCTAAAAGAGGGTCAGCCCTTTGTTTGATAGCGGTCCAAAGTGGGGCAACTTTGGAACAGCTCCAGAAAATATGAAGAAGATCCCCCTCTTTGCATTTGACATCTTGTACAGAGAGGAGAGGACACAAAACCTAATCTAGCCAATTTCTGTGAGGAATAATAAATGCTGTGCAGAATTTTAAATTGTATTAACCTGAGTCTTTCCTGTTGCAAAAATGTATGACAGTTTTGCCACAGAAGAGACCAGTTCAGTTCCTTGGCGGAGAAAGAGAAGACCAAAAAGCGACAGGGGCAAAATTATCAGGGTAGGCCCAGCTAAATAAAACACTATATATCTTAGATACAGCATGAGGTGAACCAGCCAGCTCCATCAAGGTAGCTTGAAAACTAATATGGGTAGCCGGAGGGGGAATCATACCTATTACCTTTATCAAGAGATGACGAAGCTGGAAAATCTTAAAAATATTTATACGAGGTATCATAAACTTGTGCATAATTTCTGCTGAGGAACACCATTGTCTATCGGGTGTGATAAACTCATCGAGATGACAATCTCCTATCTGAGGAAGCCAACTGACTAAAAGGGGCTTGTTATTTAATTGAAAATTGGGATTACCTCTTATGGGTTGGGATAAGTCCTTGAGGTTCTCATATTTCAGAAATGCACACCACTGAGAATGAGCCCTGATCGAGACTGCTGTAGGGGAACTGCGTAAAGAATCAGGAAGGGAACTGACTTTGGTATATAACAATGCAGTGGGGGAACAGCCATTTTTTTATGGAGGCTAACTCCACTTCTAACCAGATCGGAGTGTATGAAGACTGGGCTGAAAGCTGTTCTGCAGCACTAATTGTCTCAGTACCTTCATTACTGTGTTTGACCTGACTCCCTTCCTATTCAAAACTTCCACTACTGACCTGCTATCACACCAAAAAGTGACCTCCTGGTTGTGCAATTCCTCCCCCCATACCAGTTTAGCCACCCATATGGGAAAATCTCCAAAAATGTGATATCTTTTGTCAGGCCTAAATGTGTCCACTCACTTGGCCAGGCCTCAGAGAACCATCTTCCTTTAAAGTATGCCCCCATCTGTAGCCCCTCCCCCCCCTGCTGCACCTGTGTATAATTCGAGGCCCATGTTAAAAACCCAATCCTCTTACCAAAAAGTTATTCCATTATATTCTTTAAAATAATCTGCCCATATCTTCAGATCCTCCCAAACCTCTTTTGAACTATCTACCCAATAGTGGTGAGGCTTAGTGGCACCTCTTGTAGCTCTGGCTAGGCGACATGTAAATGCACGCCAAGGATCTGGCACCCTACATGCAAAATTAAGGTGCCCCATGAGTTGCTGAACCTCCTGTAGCTGTACTCACCTGCATCCTTTGACCACAGTCAAGAGGTCCTTTAGTTTGTCTACCTTCTGTTGTGGTGGCTTAAATAGAGCTCCTTCTGTGTCTATTTCAATTCCCAACAATTCAATCTGCTGACTGTGACCACCATTTTGTCTGGTGCTAATGGTACACCTAGCTCCATGCACATGTCCCAGAACTGGTTCAGCATAGTTTTGGTCTCTGACCTCCCTTCCCCCACTAGTAAGAAGTCATCCAGGTAGTGTATCACTGTCCTGTGCCCATAATGGTCTTGGAATACCCACTGCAACCATGTGCTAAAAATGTTGAATGTGGCAAATGCAATGCAACATCCCATGGGCATTGTTTTGTCAAAGTAGAATTGTTCCCCCACCCAGAAACCCAATAAATCCCCTATCGGGTCACTATCTCGTACACTCTACAGTGCATGTTAAAACCACACAACAGGAACAGCACAGTAGGGAAGAGCGAGAGGGTGCAAAACTACAAAAGGGTGTATGCACGGTAGTGCACTCTCTCACTCCTCCCAGGCAGAGGATAAGAACTCTGTTGGGAGGAGGGCCAGCAAGCAGCTGCAGTGGCTTGACGGGTTGTGCCACAGGCAGCAAGGGAGGCAGTGCATCTGTGGACCAGGTTTCGATTCACAGTCCCAAACTAAAGAAATTTTTTTATATTTTGCTTTTTTGTAAAATTGTAAGTGTTAACCCCCCTGGAGTTGGTTATTTAAATTCGGTGGAGTTCGGAAGGTGCGGGGGGGAGGGGTTAAGTAAGCAGCAATCATTTTGCAACATACCACTCTGTATTAGCAGCACGGTATATTGCTGCACAGTAATGTCTTGTGACATTATGACCCTGTGCCAATAAATCCCAATTCTCGGGCCTTACTGGGAGCAGTCAAAAAGCTGCTTCAATGTCTGTTGTTGCTAACCAGGCTCCCTTTCTTGACCATATCAGCCAGACTGCCCCTTCCAGTGTTGCATATGTAACTCTGCTATCCTCTTTGCCAATGTAGTCATTTATTGATGCCCCTTCTGGACATAACAGGTGATGTGTCACCTGAAATTTCACCGGTTGCTTTTTGGGTACCAATCCCAATGGTGATACTCTTAGGTTGTCGAATGAGGGAGTCCTAAAAGGACCTTCCACTCTTCCTGCATCTATTTCCTTCTTTATCTTTTGCACTAACAGTTCTTCCTTACCCTTCAATGATCCTAAGTTCTTAGCCTTAGACACTATCCACTGCCCCTGGAATTGTAGGTTAAACTTTTTGAAAAATCTTTGCTTAAAGCCCATGATGCCTCCCAGTTTAGGTATTCCTCAGTCTCTTGTTGCAATACCTGCAACTTTATGGGTGTTTTTGCCATCTGGTACCTGCCCCTTTCCTCCATCCATTCTCCTTTTTTGTCAAACACCTGTGCTTCCCAACACCTTCACAAATCCCCTGTAGGTTGTATTTTAGGTAGAATCCCATTGTTGGATCCCCATGTTTGTTGTACACTTTTATTCTGTGTACTCTCTCCCCCCTACAAAACCCTTCCCTCAGCTTGATCCCCTGTAGCCTGAGTGGCCTTCCTGAAAAGACTGGCTTCCATAGTTATTCCCTATCCCCTTTTCTATGTACATACTACATCCGGACACAGGGTGGGTGCCTCAACATCTACAGCCGGCATTTCTGAAGCGGCAGTGAGGCCATGAGCCTTGTGCTCCGTTGTAGCCCCAACAGCATTTTTGGGCTACTCCCATCCTCTTTTGCCACTCACCTTTGCTTCCCCTGGCTACTGTGAATGTCTCCAACTACATATCTGAATGCCTGGCATCCTATCTGAGATTCTCGTGGGATGCCATCCTTTGTCTAAACATTTCATCATACCGCAACCAATTATTTTTTTTTTCCAGTTGTTTAACCAGGTGAGACACACTAAGCTGAAAGCTTGTTTACAGGTGCATCCTGGGAGCACAGGAAAGTTAAGTGACTTGCTCAGGGTCACACAGTATGCAAGTGGGGGCTGTGGGATTCAAACCCAGGTCTCCATATTTGCAGCTCAGAGCCTTAAACCACTGTGCTATACTGATTCCCTATTATTCCCCCCCTCCACATCTTATATGCATTCCTTACTATCAATGAGTATACTAATAATAACATGGACATCTCATATTTCTTTTCAATTACTATGGCTGTATAATATGTGAAACCTACTGCCCACACATCCCACATTTTCCTTTTGTGGCTTTGTCCCCCTTCTCAATTCCCAGCAGCAATTCTGCTACCACCATATCCATTTTTTTCAAAACTCTCTCTCACCATTTTTTTAACTGTCTCCTTGTTAACTAATGCAAATACATCTACATATTCCCCTTACATATTTTTTCTTTTGTTGCCAGTGGCACGTGATCCCCAGTTCTCACTCCTGGCATGCCTACCTCTGTCCTCACCATCCCAAATTCCCAGTATCCTTTTTTTCTACTACTGTAACTTCTCTCTTTTCTTTTTTAATGTCCCCCAATACTTTTTCCAATTGCCCAATACTGTTCTTCCCCATGGACCCTAACACCTGTTCCATATATTGTTTTATATTGCTTTCCACCAAAAGGTCAACATTACCTGGTTTTGCTGGCTCCAGTACTGGAGCTGGTATCAGTATGGATGGTATTTTTTGCAGTTCATTGTCTGGTGGGAGCAGCCCTTGGAGGCACACCTATGGGGCCTGTGGCAGTAGCAGCACAGGCTGAGGTTCCAGGCTAGATTCTGGCTGTGGTTGTGCTACTGGCATAGGAGGAGTGGTCATTGGCGGTTGTGGGAGGACTGGGCCCACTTTCCCCAGAACCCCTGGGATTCTTGGGGGCTTCTTGCTGCCTTTCCTTCCCTTCCCCTTCATGCCTTCTGTTTTTCCCTATGCTCATCCTGACCATAGCCTGCTGTTTCAAGAAGTTTTTGGGCCTTCTCCACCAGCTCCATCACCGCTCTCACCACTTCCTCTTTGGAATACTGGTTCTTTCTAGGTGCTATCGCGTATGTCCTTCAACACTGAAATTAATAAAGACAAACCAGTTATTTGTACTGTGCAGATGGTATATTATAGTGGCACAGAAGTGCCACTATAGTTAGGGTTGCATAGCCATTTCTATATTAAACCTCAAATTTTGCACTTTAATAACTTTGGAACCGTTAGTCCGATTTGCCTGATATATGGAATGTAGAAAGATGTACCATAGATATCTGGATCTGGAAATTTCTGTTTTGGTCAGATGTACACTTGCAGAACCAAAGTGCACTGCACAAGTGAATTTTCCCCAATGGTGGTATCCAGGAAACGCACACACTTAGAGTAATTTATTTGGAATTTAATGGAAGGATGGAAGTTACTGAAGTTGTCAAAAAAATTGTTTTAAGTTTTCCTCTCCTGCTTTTCATATGCTAAAGATATCATCAATATATCGATAGCATTTTAATGGTTTATGATTTTGCTTGCTGAGGAATTTTTCTTCTAGATCTGCCATGAACAGATTGGTGTACTGTGGTACCATCTTGGTGCCCATAGCCATTCCCATATTTTGAAGGTATATGTAAGTGATGAAGCTGAAATAATTGTGTGTAAGGATATATTCCATAAGTTTGGCTATCACATCTGGTGGATATTTACTCTCTGTGGTGGCTTTTCGCAGGTATTCATAGCATGCCATTATGCCATCTCTGTGAGGGACATTACTGTGTAAGGATTCAACATCCATTGTGACCAAGACAGTGTCAGGTGGCTACTGGTCAATACTGTGCAGTTTGTTTAGAAAGTCTGTAGTAGCCTGTATGAAGCTGTTTATGTTTTGCACCAGTGGTTTGAGTATACCTTCTATAAGTCCAGAAATCCCCTCAATTAATGTGTCAGTTCCGGATATAATTGGTCTGCCAGGGTTTCCAGATTTATGAATTTTTGGTACTGTGTAGAAGGTTCCTAGTGCTGGCATTCTTGGTATCAGATGTTCCAGTTCCTCATGTGTATGTTCTGTAAATGTGCTGATTAGTTGTTTCAATTCTTTCATGAATTTCTTTGTGGGGTTTGTGGTTAGCTTCCTGTAGTAGGTGTTGCCCGAAAGTTGTCTGTAGCCTTCCTGTATGTAGTTGGTTGTATCCATGATCACAACTGCACCCCCTTATCAGCAGGTTTAATTGTGATGCTTTTATTGTTTTGTAGGCTATCAACTGCTTTTCTTTCCAAAGGTGAGAGGTTGTATATAATTTTCCTATGTTTGCTGGAGATTTGTAATTGTATCCTGTGTCTAAAGCTGTCTATATAGTTGTCCAGTTTAGGGTTACATCCACTCAGTGGAGTAAAGAGGGAGTGCTTATTTTTGTGGTTATAACTCCTATCAGATAAGCCGTCTTGATTGTGAAAGAGTTCTCTCAGTTGTAACCTTCTAAATAATTCCTCTAGTCTGAGTACAGTTGTATTTCATCACGTTTTGAAGAAGGACAGAATGTCAGAACTTTAGAAAGAACTGACATTTCTGGCTGTGATAGCTGATGGATAGAGAGAGGTTAATTATTCCATTGGACATGGTCATCCAATTGTCATTCCTAGTAAGTTCTGATTCAGTGTTTGTTGTGGACTCATATCTGGGGTGTATATTCACTACTATTTGGCAACTGGTGTGTGGCAAGATAGGGTCCTCTGTGTGCTGTATAGTTTTAATTCCAAGAGGTTGAATGTCTAAGGTTCACTCTGAGGCTGACTGTTGTGTGCACTGTGAGCTGGGCTCGTCTCTAGGCTGTGTTGTATTGGAAGCAGTGCAGTCCACAGGAAGGTAAGGTGCTCAGTTTCTATGACACTGTCATTGTGAGAGATGAAACCATCATGCTCCTTCTGTAAGAGAATCTGTAGTTTCCTTTGTTTCCTTTTAATTGCAACTCATTCTCTGATGTAGAGGCACTGAAGTTCCTTTTTCTAATTCTTCTGTTCTTCTTCAATTTTGCTATCGTAGGTTTTGAAGTATTAGCTAGTTTGTGATTTTATCATTTTCTTTTTTCTGTACAGTTGGTGTATCAGTCCATTTTGCAGTCTTTCACTGGTACACTTGCAGAGTTGTTGTGCATACCATGAGATGTGTGTAGTGACTAGTGGGTTCTTGATGAAAAGACCTCTTGAAGTAATATTCCTTTTCTTGCAGGTTGAGAGGAAGAATATGTCACTATTGAGTTTGGTTTTCTTCTTTGTCAGCTTGCTCAGTTTCCACTTTTTATGGCTAAATGTGGTATCCTCCATGTTTGTAAAAATAGAAATGTGATAGCCGTGTTAGTCCAGTCAACAATGTAGAGAAAAAACAACAAATATGTTGCAGGCGATACTATTTTTTGGACTGACAAAATTATTTTTAAGACTAGCTTTTGAGAGACAAAACTCTCTTCCTCAGTTCAAAGTGAAAACAGCTGAGCAGTATGATAGATTTAAAGGTTGAATGTGGATTCATAACCTAGACTAGCAGTTTACAGATCAAAGCATTGCAGTCAATTTTCACCTCTTACAAACAGGAAGACTAATTTTCACTGGAGTGTGTCTGTTGGAGAGATCAACTTGTAAGATCAAAGGGCTGCCTAATTTTACTCTGACTCTGGACCATTAATTAACATTTCTAAAAAGTCAAGAAAGGAAGAAAATATATACCATTGTCTTAAGAAGGTACCTGCTAAAAGAACCAGAGGGTGCTGATGTGAGGGTTTAAAAAGAAACTCTGAAGCACTGATTTAAGCATAATCACTGGTAGTGTATTAAAAAAAATCTTTAATAAGTTCTTTTTCTTTAGTGTCAAAATATTGTATCATTTGTATTTCAAATGTTTGCCTATCTTGGCTATTTTTGAAGTTCCCTTTTAACACTCTGACAGTAAAGTCTTTGGTGGAGTGAGCTGGTCTAGAAAAATGGTCCCCTACTGGCATACTTTCATTTGCATGGGTATCTGTGAATCTGTGGTGATTCATTCTTGTTTTGAGTTCCAGTCCAGTTTCACCAGCATAGCAGCCTTCCTCACATTTTCTACATTGTATCATGTATTCCACATTGTTAGAAGAACAGGTATATGAGTTTTGGATTGTAAATGTTTTTCCATTATGACTGACACATGGCTCAGGAGAGATATGTGTACATAGTTTCCAGTGAGGTGCTTTGCATGGCTTTGTACCTTTGTCACGTAGTTGGAGCTCAGAGGGAAGTTTGCTTCACACCAGTTACTGATTCTGGTTTGGTGGATGGTGGAAGGTAGGCACTGGTGGAGTGGGAAATATATTT
Organism: Neoceratodus forsteri; assembly: GCA_016271365.2. Classification (NCBI taxonomy): domain Eukaryota; kingdom Metazoa; phylum Chordata; order Ceratodontiformes; family Ceratodontidae; genus Neoceratodus; species Neoceratodus forsteri. The sequence goes on from CM028129.1 coordinate 394,621,994, forward strand.
TTTAGAGTTTCATCTTCAGACAGTAGTGGCTGTAGATCTTTAATTATTTTCTGTAGTTTTCCAGGTCTTGGTTGTTGGTTACTACCAGAGGTGTGCAACCAGATGTTCTCTGTGGCTTGTACCGTAGTACTGTAGTTCTTCCCTAGGCCTACAGAGTGCAGAATGGATAGTCCTGTCAATGGAGCTGGCTTTATATACTTTCTGTCTGAAAGCTTATTTTAGTGTAATAAGGTGTCTGTCCCTGTCATCTTGATTAGAGCAAATGCAGTGGTACCGGATAGCATGGCTGCGTATAATGGATGTTTTGGTATCAGAGGGTTGGTAGCTCAAGCTGTGCATATAAGTGCATCTGTCTGTAGGTTTTCTGTACACAGATGTTTGCAGTGTTTAATTTCTTAGTGTGGCTCTGGTATCCAGGATATGCACACACTCAGAGTAATTTATTTGGAATTTAATGGAATGATGGATTTTATTGAACTGTCAAAAATTCTTTTACGTTTTCCTCTAATGCTGTCCATATGATAAAGATATCATCACTATATTGATAGTATTTTAATGTTTTATGATGTTGCTTGCTGAAGAATTTTTCTTCTACATCTGCCATGAACAGATTAGCGTACTATGGTGCCATCCTTGTGCCCATAGCCGTTCCCATATTTTAAAGGTAAATATCGGTGTTGAAGCTGAAATAATTGTGTGTAAGGATGTATTCCATGAGTTTGGCTATCACATCTAGTGGATATTTGGTCTCTGTGGCGGCTTTTCACAGGTATTCATAGCATGCCATTATGCCTTCTCTGTGAGGGATGTTGCTGTATAAGGATTCAGCAACCATTGTGACCAAAACAGTGTCAGGTGGTAACTGGTCAATACTGTGCAGTTTATTTAGAAAGTCTGTAGTATCCTGTATGAAGCTGTTTATGTTTTGCACCAGTGGTTTGAGTATACCTTCAATGAGTCCAGAAATCCCCTCAGTTGATGTGTCAATTCCAGATATAATTGTCTGCCCGGATTTCCAGATTTGTGAATTTTTGGTAATGTGTAGAAGGTTCTTAGTGCTGGTCTTCTTGGTATCAGATTTTCCAGTTCCTCATGTGTATGTTCTGGAAATGTACTGATTAGTTATTTCAATTCTTTCATGCATTTCTTTATGGGGTTTGTGGTTAGCTTCCTGTAGTAGGTGTTGTCCGAAAGCTGTCTGTAGCCTTCCTGTACGTAGTTGGTTGTATCCATGATCACAACTGCACCCCCCCTTATAAGCAGATTTAATGGTGCTGCTTTTATTGTTTTGTAGGCTATCAATTGCTTTTCTTTCCAAAGGTGAGAGGTTGTATTGAATGTTCATCTGTTGCTGGAGATTTGTCATTGTACCCTGTGTCTAAAGCTGTCAATATAGTTGTCCAGTTTAGGGTTACGTCTACTCAGTGGAGTAAAGTGGGAGTGCTTCTTTTTGTGGTTATAACTTCTATCAGATGAGCCCTCTTGATCATGGAAGAATTCTCTCAGTAGTAACCTTCTAAAGAATTCCTTTAGGTCTGAGTACAGTTGTATTTTATCAAGTTTTGAAGAAGGACAGAATGTCAGATCTTTGGAGAGACCTGTCATTTCTGGCTGTGATAGCCGATGGCTAGAGAGGTTAATTATTCCATTGGACATGGTCATTCAATTGTCAGTCCTAGTAAGGTGTGATTCAGTGTTCATTGTGGACCCATATCTGGGGTGTATATTCACTTCTATTTGGCAACTGGTGTGTGGCAAGATAGGGTCCTCTGTATGCTGTGTAATTTTAATTCCAAGAGGTTGAATGTCTAAGGTTCCCTCTGAGGCTGTCTGTTGTGTGCACTGTGAGCTGGGCTCCTCTTTAGTCTCTGCTGTATTGGAAGCAATCCACAGGAAGGTAAGGTGCTCAGTTTCTATGTCACTGTCATTGTGAGAGATGAAACCATCATGCTCCTTCTGTAAGAGAATCTGTAGTTTCCTTTGTTTCCTTTTACTTGCAGCTCATTGTTCTCTGATGTAGTGCACTGGAGTTCCTTTTCTAATTCTTCTGTTCTTCTTCTATTTTGCTGTCATAGGTTTTGAAGTATTAGGCTAGTTTGTGATTTTATCATTTTCTTTTTTCTGTGCAGTTGGTGTATCAGTCCATTTCGCAGTCATTCACTGGTACGCTTGCAGAGTCATTGTGCATGAACAAATGAAGTCCAGTGCGCCCCCCTCCCAAACTGCCCAAATAGGGGCTCTTAGTTATCAATCTTTGGCCAAAATGTGAACAAGCCAAACCACTCCATCAAAGTGGAACAAATCGGTTTGGTCCTACACTTTAAACAATGTAAAAAGTACCTTGCCAGTCTGAGTTAGAGTCCTGCTGTTTCATTCTCTATTTGCAAAGACAATACTCTAGCTTCCTTATCTCACATTTATAAAGTGCAGGCTGCTAGATGTGGCTGGAAGTAAATCACTAGGAAAGTAGTCACATCTTTCCCCTAATCATAAACCAATTCAATGTGTGATCTGTTCAACCCTGGCTTTATACATTTATTTAATTATTTTTAGAGAGGCTCCTGGTTGTGACCAATATCAATGAACAAATGAAGTCCAGTGTGCCCCCCCCCCCAAAAAAAAAACTTTCCAAACAGGCCTGTAATGCAGGATTTTTCTATCTCTCATATTTTAAATAGGGGCTCTTAGTTACCAAACTTTGGCCAAAATGTGAACAAGCCAAATCACTCTGTCAAAGTGGTTCCAATCAGTTTGGTCCTGCACTTTAAACAATGTACCACATTGCTTGAAGAACAGGTATATTTCCCACTCCACAAGTGCCTGCCTCCTGCCAGCCACCAAACCTGAAGCAGAAACTGGTGCAAAGCAAACTTCCCTCTGAGCTCCAACTAGGTGACAAAGGTATAAAACCGTGCAAAGCACCTCGCTGCAAACTATGTACACATATCTCTCCTGAGACATGTGTCAGTCATAATGGAAAAACGTTTACAATATAAAACTTGTATACCTGTTCTTCTAGCAACATGATATACATGATACAATGCAGAAAATGTGAGGAAGGCTGCTCTATTGGTGAAACCGGACAGGAACTCAAAACAAGAGTGAATCACCACAGATTCACAGTTGCCCATAAAAATGAATATACGCCAGTAGGGGACCATTTTTCTAGACCAGCTGACTCCACCACTGATTTTACTGTCAGAGTGTTAAAAGGGAACTTCAAAAACAGCCAGGATCAGCAAACATTTGAAATAAAAATGATACAATATTTTGACACTAAAGAAAAAGGACTTAATAAAGATGTTTTTTTAATACACTACCAGTGATTATGCTTAGCTTAAAGCAATGCTTCAGAGTTTCTTTTTAAACCCTCACATTAGCACCCTTTGGCTTTTTTAACAGGTAACTTCTTAAGACAATGGTATGTATTTTATTTCTGTCCTGTCTTGACTTTTTAGAAATGCTAATTAATGATCCAGAGTCAGAGTAAAATTAGGCAGCCCTTTGATCTTACAAGTTGATCTCTCCAACAGACACACTCCAGTGAAAATTGTTTTCCTGTTTATAAGAGGTGCCAATTGTCTGCAATGCTTTGATCTGTAAACTGCTAGTCTAGGTTTTGATCCGCATCCAATCTTTACATCTGTCATACTGGTCAGCTGTTTTCTCTTTGACCTGAGGAAGAGAGTTTTATCTCTCGAAAGCTAGTGTTAAAAATAATTTTGTTGGTCCAATGAAAGGTATCACCTGCAACATATTTGTTGTTTTTTTCTCTACATTGTTGACAGGACTAACATGGCTACCACATTTCTTTTTTTTACAGACCAGATGGAGAAATCTTGTGAGCAGTAGCCTCAGGCAACAGAATTTTGTTGTGCTCTGCAGCTCTGCAAGCACTCATCCAGCCATAACTCAGCTTACCAGATACAGAGATCTATGGTACCGCACTGTGCATGCAAAATTTCAGGCAAATCTGTCCTATGGTGGCAAAGTTATTAAAGTGCAAATATATATCTATATATATATAGATAAATATCTATATCTATATCTATATCTATATATATATATATATATATATATATATATATATATATATATATATATGTGTAATATATTTTTGTATATATTCCTTTTTACTGGTAGGCTTACCACCAGAAAATATATGATTATTTTTTCATCTTTTTTAATGCTCCTATCAGTAAACAAAACACCTACAGTTCCCTTATGCGCCCTGTAACCGTAAACCTGTCATTATCACCCTGTTCCATATATAACCTCCCCACTTTTTTATTGATATGTTCTCTCTTTGTTTTTTTGTTTTTTTTTTCCAAAAAAATGGGTTTTAAACTAAAATAAACACATCCTTCATGTCCAACATCAGGAGTAATTATTTTGACCATATCTGAAGCTCCACAGCTGTCCTCCCTTATCTCCTTATCCCACAGTTCAAAACTCCTGCTGTGCATTACCCATTTTAACTAAGATGGTGACTGCCATGTGGTCTGCTGGCAAAAACAAAATGGTGGCCTCCATGTGGCCTGGCCCTGTTCTAAAATGGCGGCCCTCCATGTAGCATCCACACTCGGCATTCTCCAGAAAAATTAGGATTTTTTTTCATGCTCCTAAACTAAATTCTGATAGAAACAATCTCAGTGCTTCCTTTTATTGTAGCATGTCAATTCAGCTACTCAATTACAGTGAAGCAATTTCGGTGACTACAATTACAGCGACTGCAGCATTACAGCAACTGCGACATTTCAGCAATCCTCCAATATCAATGAGCAACTCGGAGGATGTTAATTTAGAAATGGGGTTCTGGGGGTGCAGCAACAATAAGACATTGTCAAATTGCCTAGCTTCTGCAGGGGTACATGGATGTTTTTTCTATTTCAGGCAAGTTACGTGGATGCACATGCAGCAGTGACCAGCTATGCATACAAGGTATGTGTATGATGCCTATTGTGCTGTCACTTTTTTCTTTCTCGGGGCTTCACCCCCAGAACCCCACATGTGGGGTGCTCAGTCCACTGCACCCCCTATAATTAATATAATCTACTCTGAGTTGGAGTTGATTTGGAGAGGAGGGTGCAAGACCCTGAGACAGCAGTGCTGGGGTCCCACAGTGACATTACAGTGACCCGTCATTGTGTCACTGTGCTGACACTCACAATAGAGTTGTCGGTGTTCAATTGGCATATGCTTCTCATGTCTTCCCCCCTTTACTATTTGGGTTGCATGATGTTACTGCACTTTGTATAGATTGTTATACATATATATGACAGCCACTGCAAAAAAATGCATTAATTTGCCCGTTAAGGATCAGCTTTAAGCAAAAAAAAAATAGGGAAATGCGCCATTAGGTTTCCATTCCTAATCCACTACCCCCCTCTGGGCAGCATAAGAAAAGGAAATTAGGGTTTTGGCTTTCCTAAGTCTTGATGACTCAGTGGTGGGGTCTTCCTTGGGGTTATCAACCCTAATGCTCACCTCTCACCAGAGCAAACAAGATCAGATGTGATCTGTTTTCTTCAGGCAAGGCCCACACATTGTTGGCGATATTTGGTGAGACATACTTCTGTACCTCTAAAGAGTATATAAGAATGAGGCACTGGCTTGGAGCTGTACCTTGAGGTCTGGACAGGTGGCTGTGGGCTGGGTGGTGAGCATTAGGGTTGATAACTGTAACGGTGACCTATCATTGATTCGTTAAACTCGGGAGAGCCAAACCCCTACAATATTTTTTTTTCCTTTTTGCTGCTTCGGGGTGGGGGGTTGGAAGTTAGAGTTGGAAACCCTAATGCTACAATTTCCTACTTTTCAAACTTTAAGCTGAACCCTAACTGGTGCATTAATGCAGTTTTTACAATGAACTTCCTTTCTCCATGAGATAGTAGAAGGACCTGAGTGAACACATCCATCTGGCTGCAGAAGTATTCCTGAATGTACTTCTGTGCATCTAGAAGCACTAGGACCCTCTGGGCATGCACTTCTGTGCAGCTACAGATACAGACATGCTGGGCTGTGTGGGCCATGCACCAACTGAGGAGTCCACTTGAACATGGAAACAGAGTCTTCCGAGCCTTGCACTTCCATGTTGCTACATATGCAGATGTGCAGGAGTCTGTCTAGGTACGGAAGTGGCCCTGCAGTTCCATGCAGCTACAGATGCCCTTTTTCAATCATGTGTTAAGTATGTTTCAACACTTTTTCATGAGATAGGGTCATAAAGAGCACCTGTTAAGAATTTGGCTTTGAAATTTTTAAAAATGGTACAGTTATAAACAAAAGTCTTGATTCTTTGAAAATAAAGAAATTCTTATTTCGTGAGCCTTTATTTCTGTATCATGAGCTAGCAGTCGTGTTTCATCAGGGTTCACGAAAGAAGATTGTTGACTAACGAAACAAGATTATGAAAAAAAGGTTCAAAATCTTGTTTCAAGAGACCACCTCCTTGTTTCATGAGATTTTCATGTCCTCATGAGGCAAGATGCCTTCTCATGAAGCAAGAATGTAAAAAATGTACAAAATCTCATTTCATGAACCAAGTTCTTGTTTCATGAGATTTTCATGATGTCATGAAACGAGATGCCTTCTGATGTAACAAGAATCTGAAAAAACTTAAGTCCAAAATCCTATTTCATGAGGTGAAATTCTTGTTTCATGAGGCCCTATTCTTTCTTTCCTGAGCCTCACAAAACAAGAATATCTACACATTAAACAAGCCTTGCTAAGGATTCTTGGGATATCCCAAAAATCACCTTTGGGACATTTTTTTAAAAACGAACTCCAGAATTAAACTAAATGGGTCTGGTTTAATTAGGATCATGTGCTTGTGTCTCTCCAAGGCACCATTTTGATGAGTTTTCAAAAGAAATGTTTTTTGAAAACAGCAGAAACAAGATGGCTACTATACAAAAAAATAATTTTTTCTCATGAATAAAGAAATTTGGCTCGTGAAACAAGAATCTTCTTTGCGAGCAGAAATTCTTCTTTTGCATGGAATATCTATCTGAGAGACCCTACTGAGCCTGCTCGGAACCAACATTTCAAATGCTTATAACTTGGGAACAGATTAATATTTTTGCACCAAACTAATAATAGGCACCATTTTAGAGCAAACCCTTTCTACTCTGAAAATTTCAGAACACAATTCCAAACCATCTGGTCTGCAAGTAAGAATAAAGAAACAGCAAACCCCCCACTTTTTTCCATTCTGGTACTCCCTGGATCTTGAAATCTGCATATCCAAAAGGACCATAAGTTTTCAAATCAAGAGACCTTACCTACCAGGCTATGCATGCAAAAATTTATGCAATTCCATTGAACAGTGGCAAAGTTATTAGGGTGCAAATTTTAGGGGTTTAACATTAAACACCCTACTCATCCCTAACTATAGGGGTGCTAAAACACCCCTATAATGGAGCATCTCTATGCACTTAATAGTATCTCCTGATACCTTTGTCCTTTTTGTGCTTCCTTTTGCTTGCACAAGAAACACCTTGTGACAGTACTGCATTTGAGAGGTGTGCCAGGGATGGGTCCAATGTAGAGCACTGTACAGTGTGCTCAACCATGACACTCCAATGACAACTGAAGCAGAGTGTGACAGCCTTTGGAATTTCACAGCAGGGAGCCAGCCACACTTGAGAGAAATTAACTGCACCAGTGAGAGAGTGTGCTTCATTCCTCACATTTATATAGCCGGCATTGCAACTCTGCATACCCTCCAACTGCTTTCCACTGCTGCAGTCCATCCCACACCCTCTGTTCCCAAACCCAGCCTGGCATCTTTCATTAAACCCTCCCGCTCCCTCCCACTGTTGCTGTCCTGCTTACTCCCATCCCAGCCCCGGGTATCTAATCAAACCCTCCTGTTCCCTCCCACTGTGTGCTGTCTGCCCAGCACCCTCCGTTCCCTGTTCCCATGCCAACATCAGGGTGCCCAATCCCTATGTCAGCATCATGTACCCCCCAACTCATGTGGCACACTGGGAGCCCACCCCAGTGTGCCCCAAATTATTGTTTCTGTATCTGTAAATAAAGAAAACCACTGACCTCATTTTAACCTGTAAAAAAGAAAATGGTTCCTCACTGCCTCTCCAGTCCCCCCTTCCCATCCTCATCCTCCCACTGAGCATCCACCTACCCACACCCCCTTACCCTGTACTTACTTCCTGAGGTTAGTGCTGTCATCTTCGGAGGACCATCTGCACTCTTTAAAGCCAACTGGCAAACTGAAGAATCTAAGGTAAGAGCTGTATAATGACAGTCAATGGGGTTTTCAATGTAGGTTGATATCTCAACCATTTTTAGGAATTTTGGCCCCACATTTTCAACATGGGATTCTTGGGACCCCACCTCATGAACACTGTCACTGTCATTTCATTACTCCATCCTGAAAGGTGATTTCATGGTCACTGCGTGGAATCTCCTTTTGGGACTGATTAACAAAACTACAGTGCCACTGTTCATGAGAGGGGAGCCAAAAAACCCATGTTTCACATTTGTTGAAAAAATTCCAAAAAAATGATTGTTACAAGCGTGCATTGCACAGTTTCTATGCACGTTCCTAACTTCACCGATTTTAAATATTTTCAATCCAGATTATCAACATTGCCATTTTTTTATACCTCCTTATGAACAGTACAGCTATAATTTTCTCATCCCGCCCGAAATGTGTTTTTGCACCTTTGGTGCAGAATGGTGCAGTTGCTCTTGAAACCACCTTTTTGGATGAGTGAACAAAACAACAGTGGCACTCTTTATGAGGTAGGGTCCAAGAAAGACCATGTTAAAAACCTGGTGAAACAATTAAAAAAATGGCCGAGTTACACCCGATCATTCAAAATTTTCAACACATGAATGTAACTTTGGTCATTTTAAATATTTTCACTTCAAACTTTCAATATATCATTTTTATCATGCCACCTCATGACCAGTACAGCAGTCATTTTTCACACCCTGCCCATAATGTGTTTTGCACCTGTGGCATGGAATGCCATTTTCCCATAGATTTGAAAATTTTCACCTACAGGGTTCATGAGGTGGGGTGATAAGAAAACTGTGTTCAACATTCAGGGTCAAAATATGAAAAAATGACAAAGTTATGCCCACTTGTTACAATTTTGGTACGCATGCTAGTAACTGTGTAAATCTTAAATATTTGCACACCACATTTTTTTGTTATTATTTGTAATCCTGCTCCATGGTCCTCTCTATCCAGAGGGAGCTGCAGCCCTGCCCCCAACATCCACCAGCTGACACTGACCAGCTACCCCCAAGGCTTACCCCCCACCAAGACCAGATCCAGTTCAGGGGGTCAGCACCATGACTATTTGGTGGAGGGACCTGCGAGCTTCCTCCATCATCCACCATGAGCTTTTTTCCTCCTGGTTTCTTCCCTTTAGGGGCAGAGTATCCAAGGACACCAGCGATGGTGATGCATACGCGCCTGTGCTTGCACCCCATCTGGTGTCTTCCCCACCTCTGACCCAATGTCTGCAGCATTGGTGTGCCAAACCCCAGCTGCCACTAGGGGCCAGGCAAAAAAGGAGAGCTGTTCCTGGGATGCTTGATCTTTCTCCTCTCCTGCCAACCCCCAGTGACCTTTGCTCACTCCCAAACATGGGTCACCAGCATGGCATGAGGTGTGGTGTCCAGTGCCTCAACTCTCAGCACCACTGGTCTGGTGATGCACCCCACATTTTTAACATAACCTTCTTATTACCCAAGCTTCTGTATTCAAATGCTGTCCTAAATATGACAGCTTGTCAAAACATTGTTCAGGCAGGCTTTTCCTCCCACCAGAAGTTCAACTAACACAGTACACACCCGCCACATAAACCATGCAAGGAAAAATTTGGCATTGACAAATGCTTGTTTTCTTTCTTTTTCTTTGTTTTTTTCATTGCCAGCATTTAATGTTTCTGATTGTGATGCCACATTTGTGGTATACTCTTTTGGTTTTATTGTGGAATTAATTAGGGAGCACATCTAGTTTGATTTTTTTGGAGCATACTTATTTTAAAGCATCTGTTCTGATGTGCTATTGAGTTCAGGTTAAAATTTTGAATTGAATGTATGTATCTTTAAATTGCCTAATTAAATTATCAACCCAAACAGCATAGCCCCACCCACTGATCAATCTCACACTAATGACGTGAAGTACCAGGGTATCAGTGCTGTGGATCATTCAACACAATCAATTTTTGAATGGATGGCAATATTTCTGCATTGCTAAGTATCATTTTTTACATTTCTTTTTGAATGCTGCCTTGGGTTTTATTTCACCCTTTAAGAGGGATGTGACTAAACACTTCTTAACAGAAAGGGTGGTGGATGCCATGAACAACCTGCCAAAAGAGGTGTTCGGGCAAAGATAGCAGGAATCTTCAAACTGCATGGGATGGGCACATGGGTATCATAAGCAGAGGTAAGGGAGGGGGGAGTAACACCTGTGACCAAATAGGGTCCAGGATATAGTATTAGGCAGGGAAAATGGATCAGACTAGATGGGCCTCTTTGTACTTTTCTGCTGACACATTCTGTGTTTCCATGTTTAAGATGTTCTACCAAATGATATTAAAACAACAGCATTTGTTAGGCAGAAAAAAAAATCATCATGTAGATTCTTAGCAAAAATGTATTTATAACTTGATCTTTATACTCATTCTCAGTCTAGTTTTCATTTTTTCAGATACATTTAAAACAACTGTTATAACTTATTTTGTCTTTAATGACTCATGTTATTAAAGGTGGCTATCACTCACAATTTTTGAAAATCTTTTCCACGTAGTATACTTCTAGAATGTACATACTAGTTTCATACTGTCAATGTATTAAGATGGTGCTACCTTATGTTTCTAATGGTAAGCTCCATAAACCACACCATGATATAACATTTTTAATTATGTGCATGACAAGGGAGTGGGAACTTTTAAAAAACTTCAAAATCCCACATGTCAGTTCAGGAATGAATAAAAATGGAAAGAAAACTGAGTTGTTAGTGTTATTGCTAGGAACACATTATTACTGATAGAAATTACATGATGACTAATAAATACTGCTGCTTTTAGTTTATTTATGTACCATCCTTTTTTCTCTTAATTGTTGTATGTGAGGCACCCAGAGCCTCCAGGAATGGGCACCCATGAAATAAAATGTGCCTTGCCTTGCCTTCATCATACCTCATTAGCAGTATGACCTCACTCATTGTGACATCAGATTAGACCAGTCTAACAGATGGAGAGTAACTCTTAATGGCAAGTTGTATTATCACAGTCAGGGTAACATTAAAATACTGATGAGATATGAAGGGAAATAGGTGTAGATATTGATTGAATGAGTGATTGATTGACTTGATTGATTGATTGTAATCAGGCAAGTGCTATAGGCAATACAAAGCATATTCAGGAATGAACTGGGTATTACAGAGTTCCCAAACCCAATAATATATTACAGCAGCAGGTAACATATTTAGTACAATCCAGGAACTACAAATTGCACCCTACATGAAGAATAAGGCAGAGCCCCAGATATTAGGTAGCAAAGGGTAACAAAGATAAAAAAATGCCATAACATACAAGCGGGTACAGATTGTTAAACTTAGGCAGCGGTTGACACAGCAATGCAAAAAAACTGGGCAAAATATTTGACCCTACCCTTTTTTCCACTATAAAAGAGTTCAGGCATCTTCCAGTTTTATTTGATGGTAAAACGTTTCTAGTTACATGAGCATTTGGGTATTACATGAATGTTTTAATTTATTTTTTTCCCCTCAGGAAAAAAGATGGCCATAACATTTGGTTTAGAAATTATATTGTAGGCCTGGCAAGAGTTTAGACTGAGGAAATAAAAAAAAAAACATGACTTATAGCACAGGAAGTACTTAGAAATGTAGATTCTACAGCTATGCTAATATTTTCATTAATTGTAGCAAAAAAATAGCTTTTTGAAAAAACATTTTAAGTTGCACTGCTGCTTTACATAATATTGATTTATGTGAGGCTTTAGGTAGAGAACCATCCTACACAGCATGCCTAGTCCTGACAGGTAGAAAATATACTTACAGTAGCAATAGGAATAAGAAATATAAAGCATGCCAGATACAGACAGTAACCACTGGCTATTATAAATATGTACAGTGTGTTCAGTAGAAGTACTTGCTCTTTAAAATTCAGTCTGGAGTCACTAAGATCAAATACTTATGTAGTGCTGAGCCCTGAGTGCTCATGTGGTGATCTAGAGTAGAGTATAGACTTTAATAAGCTAGAACTTCATCAGGGATTATCAAATGGCAGCTTTTCTGACTGATGTGTGCTCACCAATAACGTTCCAGTGACAAAGAAACTAGCAATATGTGCATCATGCCATTTTACAAATGTGCTAGATCAACAATGGGAGTCTTTAGGGCTACATGTTGCTTGCATGTTTGCAGTCACAAGAAAAAAGAGACTGTGATATTCAAAAGTCAGAAAATCAGACAAAACCAGACTGTTAGTGTGACAAACCATCTGGTTCCACAAAAGACCTCTAGGAACTTAATCTGGTAGAGCTCTAAATTCTGTAAGGGGGGTGTAATCTGGTACACCATTCTTGGCATCTCTCCTTGTGATACCATGCAACCATAAATCCCATGATCTACAGTGACAGCGCAGTTAGTGATTCTACCCCAAAGCTTTGGAATCTCTTCACCACCCTACAATGGCTAATTAATGCTGATGTACAGTGTTTTTTCTTTACAGGCAAATGGTACAAAACAATATTTAAAAACAAAAACTTATAATATTACCACGTACATTTATTGCATGTTATGCAGAACTGCTACAGTTCACATTCCAAGAACAGAGCTCAGATTCTTCCTGTCAGCACCCAAGTGAATCTAGTACATTTCCCCTGCCTGTTTCTTCTTCATTTACTGGTACTACTGCCTAATGCAGTATAATTGAATCAATTTTACTGTCTGAAATCTGCTCATCTGATGTCTTTTTGGCATAATGTACTGGTCAACTTGACAGGGTAATTTGGTTTTATTGGATATTTGAACCGCTTTAGGTCTTTGGAGATTAAAATTCTTTGTCACCCTGGCTTTCCAGTGCACAGTACTCTTTCCCAGCTGACATTTCAAACATTTCATTTAAAGGCTACTTTGTGTAAAACTTTGTATAATACTTTACATATGTTCATAGAATTGGGGGTGTGGGTTGAGGTTTAAGGAACCAGTCCACCACAAAACTTTTTACGTTTATATGTGGTGTGAAATGTGTCTCTTATTGTATAATAGTGTCATCCCATGTAGCTTGCGTGAGAGGACCACAAAAGAAAGCTGAGCAGTTCTGTCAGCACAGACTGTATAAAATAATAATCTACCACAATTAGAGGCACTTTTCACAACACATTTAAATGTATTATAAGTCACACGAGTTAGATAGCATGATTATACTATATATAAGATATTTTCATTCCATATTCTTTTAATTAAAATCAAGAAATGTAACATTCCTCTCCCTGCTTCTTAAGTGGAGCGCTCCACATTGACATTGCTGCACAAGGTAACCACTGCACACAGGATAAGAGGTCCTGTGTTTCTCTGAACAGGTTGGTTCAGATCCTGTAAGTGATTTATAATAACAAATATTTACAGTCTCATCCCTCGCATAGCAAAGAAAGCATTTGCAAATAAAAGCTAATTACTGGTAGTTTTTTTCTTTATTTTGCACTTTATTTACTCAAGACAGCCTCAGTTAGATGCAACTTCTCATTTACATTAGAACCCATCTTCCTCTTAATTTTACTGCTGCTTGGACAGAAACACAAGGAGGTAAAGTAGCTTGTTTAGGGTTACACTGCATATCAACAGCTTCGGTAGAATTTGAATGTAAAATTTTCAGTTTCATAGTTTGCAGGCATGCAGTAAGTTCAAACTCATTGACCACACTGCCTACCCACCTTATTTATGATATATAGTTACTCACACATCTGTCTGTCTGTCAGTCTGTCTGTCTATCTACCTACATTATCTATCAATCATTAAGATATACTTCCACATATTTAAAGAGCTAGTGTACTGCCTAAAACTAATATTAATTTTTAAAAGCAGTTAAGTATCACCTTTTATATCTGAGGTACTTTTTCTTTTCCCATTTGTTAATTAGAAGATTTGTTACACAGTGTAAGTAGATATGATATATGGGACAGCATTCTGCATGACAGCTGACACATCTAGCTCTTTTCCTCCCATTACATCATCAGAGGGTCACCAGCTCAACCACCAGGGGGCACAAAATGGAATCTGGGGGAGCTTCAGAAGAGATCTAAGAAAGCATTTTTTCATGGAAAAGGTAGTGGAACCCTGGAACAGTCTGCCAGTAGAGGTGGTGAGTGCAAGGACCATAGCAGCTTTCAAGCAGGGTTGTGATAAAGCAATGGCATGTGGGGGAACTGTGGGATCAGGAAACTGTAAAAATCAAATGGGGGCTAGATTCTGGGACCTATTAGATGTCTTGGAATTTCCTGGACAGACTATATGGACCCATAGTCTCTTTCTGCCATCACTTTTATTATATTTCTATGTTTCTACCAGCATTGTGACCTCGCGGATTGTGACTTCATAACTGCTTAGGAAGAACCACTCAGTAGCTGCCAGGTCTGTCCCCTACGATGTCAATATCAGTAAGGTTACAGTGCTGATGATGTAGTGGGAGTAATAGAACTACATATGTCAGTTGCTAGGCAAAGTGCTTGCCCACTCATCCAGCATAATACTATCACATAGAAAACTTTCTAATGAGCAAAAAGGAAAAGGAAAATACTTAAAAAGCTACAACTGATTACTTCTTAAAATTTGTAACATTTTCCAGTCTGCTATTTTTGGTTCAACTATCTCTATAATTTATAACGTGCAGTTTAGTGTTTTATACTGTTGAAATCACTGTGCCAAGGCAATGACCAATCAATCAGAAAATGAACTTATAAAGCTATCTTTTCACTTCAGTTATCCAGTTGGTCTCTATGTTTGGCATTCAACATTTCTATGGTATAATGGTATAGGGAAAGTATCTTGATGCATAAACTATTGGCTGGGTTCTTTACTGCAAACATTTTTTTTAAGTTTCCTTTCTGTAAAAAACTTGCAACTAGTGGAAACCATGGGCTTAAACCGTATTCAATGAAACATTGTGCTTAATAGGTAGGAATGATTAGGCAGTGTGAAGTGGTTGTTTGGTAGGATTAATGAATGATTGGTAGGACTGGAATGATGGAACTATAGCAATGATAGGTAGGATGCTAGAATGACTGGTAGACATGGTGTTTGGCACAACAGAGTTATAATGTTAGGAACAGAATACATCTGAATTGTAGTAATGAAGGAACAAGCAGTTTGAAAAGTTGTTCAGAATGCAGAGTTCTAAGCATGTACATTTTCAGATTTGGTAACCTCTCCTTGTATGTCAATTTCTGCTGTCTCTGTATCATCTTGGTTGCTTTCTGTTGCACTGTCTCCACTCTGTTCCTTGTCTTTCTTCAGATATGGATTCCAAAACTGCACACAGTACTCTAGGTGAGGCCACACCAGTGACATATAAAATGGCAGCAGCATCTCCCTTCTGCTGATAGCAAACCCTCTCCCTATTCACCCCAGCATACTGTCTGCTCTGTCCTCAACCCTATTGCATTGTGCTGATGCCTTCAGGTTGGCTTATTACTTCTAAGTCCTTTTCCTCCACAGTGCTTCCCACTACTAAATCCCCCATTCTATTTTCAGTTTTATGATTTTCTTCCCATGTTTGTATTTTTTGGCATTAAATTCCAACTGCCATACCTTAGACCACCTTCCCAATATACCCAGTTTCTCCTTCATGATTTTGACATTATTTTCACTAGCCACCCTGCCTCAGATCTTAGGATCATCTGTGAAAAGACATATCTTGTCCTGGATCTCTGCATCTGTGATGCAGATAAATATGTTGAAGAGACCAGCCCCAGGACCAATCCCTGTGGCACCAAGCATATAGCTCTGCTACAAGCTTTAAATTAATAGTCTAATACACTATTGTGAGAAGGCAAACCAAAGGTGAAGTATGGATAGACAGGCATGGAAACAGAGAACAGGACTCAAACACTGGACCATCTGTCCACATATAGGGCAATAAAATTATTTTACTGAAGCCAAGTAAGTTGTGTTAAGGGCATCTATACCACTAAAAGGACTTCACAAATAAACCTGGAACATAACAATCTAATAGTCCACTTAATCTTACTGTTCCCAAAGTAAAAATTAAGATGGGCATGCAAGCCATCTCAAACTTTGCTCCAACTCACTGGAATAAATTACCAGTGAGTTTACACCAAATCTCCAGTCATGATAATTTTAAACTTTTACTAAAACAGCATTATGCTGATTCTCTGAAATATGAATGTTAATAATCCTGCATTCCTACTTTTATTGTATTTTGTGTACTGTATTGTATTTGATGTATTGTTTGTTTATTTTTGTCTAATCTTGACTGTTTTGTGCGGTCTCAGGTTGCATTTGAAAAAGGGCCTTGGCTCATATTGCTTACCTGGTTATCAAAAGTTTAAATAAAAAATAACAAAAATAACTCCAGGGCAGTTGGGAGGGATAGGCTAGGCAGGGGAACAGTAGATGGTGGTCCAGATCAGAACATGACAGAGGGACAGATGATAAGAACTGAGGAAAGACTGGGACAGGAGGATGAGAAAGGGAACAGAATGCATGGCTCCAGGAACACATGAGTAATAATGGAAAACTAAGCAAGGAAGGAGAGGCTGCACACAGTGTGTGGCAGACCAAATACTGCAGCCTCACTCCCATCTTTGGTGTGCATGTCCAGAGTGGCCCCTGTAGAGATGAAAGGACCAGGAAGCAAACAGGTTTGGAAGACAGGAGGTCATCTGAGGTAACCAGGTCAAGTAGGTAGGAAAGCAGCAGTGGTACATATGCCCAGAAAAGCAGCAACACTGGACATGACAGGATGAATGGCTGCAGACAAGACAGGAATTCACCAGCACAGAGTGAAGACAATGGCCAGCTCGAAGGGTGAGCAAGGGAAATGTGGCATGAAATCCAGCAGCTGTACAGCTGCTGCAAATCAGCATCTGAAGAACACTTGGGTCATGTGCAGTTTATGTAAAACTCAGTGGGGGCATGGCATGTGTCACCCACTGCCCCATCAAACTGCAGGCATAGCACTTTATTTCCACAGCTACCTTTTGAACTGTAATGGTCCAACTCATTTGCCATTGTTGATAAATCTTTTAAGGTAGTGAGACAAACCTTAGATATATTTGTATCCCCCTATTCTCTCCCCATGGATCCCTCTGTCCCCATCAGAATGCTGGGGGCCACCACAGCTACACCTGCCCTCTGATCAGAAAACCACACATGCAGCTGCCTTCACAGCTAACACCAATGCCACTTCTTGGTCTGATTGCAAGGGGTGCATGAATGTTGGATGTTAAAGAAAGGCAAACACAGAGAGCTTGCAGAATTGGTGGAAATTTTATTTGTGACACACTGGTGTCAAAACTATCTATAGAAAACACACACACAAACCTGACTCCTCAATGTTTTGTGTTGCTCTGACACTTCACCTGATGGCAGATATTGTCCAGCACCCCTTTTACACTCTAATTGTAAAGTACAGCAGATCATTTTTAGTACTGCATAATGTCCCAGTTACAAATGAACTGTATGATTCAGAGAAAGAAAGAGGAGCTCTATAAACCATGCTCAAAAAGTGTATAAAAAAACTTAGTGTGAAAGTGCTAAGAAATGCAGTTAAAATGTGCATATATGAAGGGTATCCTGTGCCCATCCTCCATAGAGCTAGGTGCCTTATCTCCAAGGTACACCCAGACCTAGCTGACCTTAGTATGGGATTATGGGAAATGCACACAGACACCAGTCTCTTAGGTTTTAGACATGCACTGGGTGAAGAAAAGACAATTTTAATGGAATATTCTGTGTACATGATTTAATAACGTATGACTGTTTTCCATGGGAAAGTTCTTGTAACAAGTTTTACATGGCTATATTTTGTTCATAACTTAGTCCCCATCTTTGGATTTGGCCACATCTGTTCCATGCACCACCTAGCCTCAGCCCAGTTATCCCTCCATGGTATTAGGTTCTTTCAACCCAGTGTCATGCCCCCATGGTTGGGCCAGTGGGCCAGCACCCCCCTCAAAGGCACCATATGGGAGGGTAAAAGAGGGCTGTGTGGTGCCATTTAGGTCCCCACCTGGTGATCAGAGGGATCACTTGGTCTTACTGTGATGATGTCCAAAAATCATCACAGGCATGATGGCAGGACCCATTACGTGTTTGGATTGGCTGACACTTCTTTTTCATTTACATTACTCTTTATAAAATGCACGTGAGGGCTGTAGAGTTGACCTTCTTTGAAGCTACTTCAGTTTAATTAAGCCTAGGCTGCAGTATCAGAACTAAATGGTGCTCAAGTCAGATATAGCTTCAGCATGAATTTTAATATGCTAGTTGGACACGCTTCTTGTCAACTTTCTTGTCACTTTCTGAAATGACAGTAGTGCTAAAAGACTTTTGTATGTCTTGTACCAGCTGTTAGTTTGCACCTGTCAAGCACTAGAAACATCAGGCAAAATTGTTCAGTTGTCTCTGGCAGATAGGCAGATATGTGTCAATTGAACTGCAGGAGAAGATGGGTCTTGTGCTGTTAACTGCTCCATCTCCCCATCCTCAGCACATACTAGAGTTGATCTGGGTATAGCTTTCATAGAAAAGAGGGATATTTTGTTCCCCATCATTATCTTCCATGACCTATAGAATGGATGAAAACATAATGCCTGAAACTGCACTCTGCCTCTTTAAAACTTTCTTATCTTACCCATTAATATGCAGAGTGAGTTGTAAACCAACCAAGCAACACAATGTGCATTCTCATCTCCTCATTTTCCCTTCTCTCTATGAATATTTAAAAATCCTAATGTACAGTATCTTGGACCATTTGGGCTTTGCAAAAGATCTATCACTGTGTAAAAAATATCCTTTTTATTCCTTAGCTAAGGACTTCTTCCCATTTTCCAGGGCATCATTGCAATTGTGGTGCCAGGAGCTGGGACTTGGCAAGGCCCGCAATATAATTTGCAATCTGCAGTGAGTGCTGGCTATCCTGCCCCCCAACCCCTCCTTCTTACCAGCCTGCCTGCAAGAGTCAACAGGGGGCATCCCTCATCTGTCTCAAAGAAAAATAGCAGCATACTAATTAGAATTCTGTTTGCCAGAAGCCTCAGAGTTGCTGTGCTTATAGATTTCAAGCTTCTTTTGTTTGAAATAAATTGCCAACTTTTTTTCCTCCCTCCTTTGCACAGGCATGAGAGAGCGGGTGTCTTATTTTATTCAAAGAGAGGGAGAAAAAAGAACGCCAGAGAATGAAATGCTGAAGGAATGTCAGTGCTGTGTTTAAAAATGCCTGGTATGCTTTTCACTAGAAGACCCCCATCTCTGATAGAGGTTGCCAAGAGGCTGGCAAAGGCACTGTGCCCCATTCCTGACACTTAAATTCTGGGGGACGGCTCAAATGATGTAGCCCAGCTCCGAGACAGATGGCTAAAGCTTGGATATGAACTCTGTGAAGAAACCACAAAGCTCTGGAGCTCAGCAATTCAGAAGACCTATTTAAAAGCTTGTTTTAATGCCTTTTCTTGTATGTGACACCCTTCTTCAATAAAAAAATCTATTGGTCACACACTAATTTGCTTCAATACGAATTCTGTTTTTCCCTCATTAAAATACCATTATCTAGATCTGGCATTTAATGAAAATATGAAGGTTTTTTTTTTTGTTTCTTTTTTCATAAGCATTTTAGGAATGGCTGATTTTAAAGTGAGAACAAAAGGGTTTTTTTTTCACCCAGAATCAGAGAACCAGTCTATGAAACCTCCCCTGCTGTTTTACTAACTACTTCAAGGGACACTGCCTACAGTACTGTACCTCTTGTATGCATGAAATGGTTTTGTTTCAAAAGGATTTGAATGACCAGCCAACAGACCCAGTCCTGAAAAGGCATTCTGGACATTTTACATCATGGGAGGGGGGAGCAGGCAACTTTGATTTTATATATTTTCATTCTGTAAGTACCCATCTCACAACTTTTATAGCTACCACACTTTCCCATTAGAAAATACATGCATGTGGCTGCAAACATCACAAAACATAAACTTACACACAACAAATAAATTATAAAAAGAAACTGCTTGTTAGGTATGCCAATAGTGTTTTTCAAGTATTTGGATCCTCCTCTGGATTCTTCCCTAGACATGAATTCCCGGTTTAACTAATGGTACATTTACATTGTGTTCTATGAATCTGATTTTGTTTGCATAGATTAGCGTATAAAGACAAAAGATTATCAGTTCTGAGTGCTCTGTCCTTCCATTGTCCCCGTGAGCAACACCGTTCACATTAACCTGTGCAGTGCCAAAAAATAGCAGGCAGAAAATTTTTGTAATTTTTTAAATCAGTCCCTTATATATTCCATAGCTGGAGTTTGTTTTTTATTTTCTTCTGTGTGCTCATTAGATGGTTTTCTACCTAATAGTATTGGGTGTGATGTGAACAGTGATACTTTACCTGGAAGCAGCCATATCCAGCTCTGTTCCTCCTACTACATCATCAGCATGTGGCCTCACTCATTCTTACATTACAAACCCTGCTGCCTGATTGGTAACTTGTGTCACAAGTTACCAATCAAGCAGCAAGAGACTGACTCTTCCTGGTTGCTAGTGATGTCATAGTCAGTAAGGTCACAATTCTGATGCTGTGCAGGGAGAAATAGAACTGACTCTGTCAGGATCAAGGTAGCATGCTTTTCCACAGCACATCTACTTTAGTATTATTGGATAGAAAACCTACAGGGGTTGAATTGGGCAGGAACCCACAGGAATTCCGTTCTACCACCTCTTAAGAAACTGTATGTCAGTTCCACCACCTCTGTCATCTTTCTTCATTGACTACAGTAGGAGAGTTTTACCACCTAGAAGTTACCTTGTTGGCATGCTTACTGGAACCAGATTCAAACTCCAATTTCAATGGAGTCAATGCTGCATTCCTCAATTGGAAACTCATGTAAAATAATTCTGAGTTGGGTTCCTGTTTCAATCTGAACCAGGTTCATTTGCAGTGGTTCAAAAGCATTGATTATTTTGAACCTGGTTATGTTGTACATGCAAACCTGATTGTGAATTGATTCTGCTATAATTACTTTTGAAACTGCAGCAAAAGGAATGAAACCAGACTCAAAATCCTCAATTACTGTGTGTTTACATGCAGTGAGAATCGGTCACCTTGCAATCAATTCACACTGAATTGATTACAAGGTGACTGATTCCCACTGCATGTTTACAAACAGAAATTGAGGATTTTTAATCTGGTTGTTCATTCTCATCAATCCAACAGCATGTAAACCAAAAAGGATTACAATCTGAATGAAGTGAATTGATTACAAAGTAATTGATTCCCACGACATGTAAACATAGCAAATGACAGTTCCACTAACTTGAACTCCAGATATAAGAGTTCCTCCCACCTAAACATTTCCAGTTTAACCACGGAAAATCTTCTTAACTAAACAGGAAAGCAATATTTTGGTTATAAGACATGATAGCTGAGTACTTCTGAAAGTTTCTTATGATTAAAAGTAGAACACTAACTCTTTAAAGCATTAGTTTCCGTAAAAAACAAAAATACGATTTTTGTATAATTGAATATAGAGGTGTGTATAATGTGGAACTCGGATGACAGAATTCATGCAGAATGGCAATTCTGCTTCTGAACTGCATTTTGGAATTTTTATTTTAATTCTATGGAATTCTGAAAAGCATTTTATGTAAACCATGGAATAAGATTCTTCAGAAAATGGGCAAATGTGTATCTGCTTCAAGACTGGCTAAAAGAGCCAATCAGCCTGGCCGGTATGATACAACAGAGACTGAGAAATAACTGATCCCAGTCTCTGTTGCCTCATTTAGCTCTGAAAGTAATGGGCCAGCAGAACATACAAAAGACAACTGCCACCATGTTTATTGCTTATCTTACTCATCCCTAAACTGTCGGATGATCCCCTGGCTTGCAAGATCATCTGTGCCAAAGAATTGCAAAGTGAAATCATAGTTGTAGCTTAAAAGAGCTTGGGCTGTAAAACTGCACAGTGTGTTCAGTGACAGAGAAACTCCTAGCTCCAATAGCGCAACTTTCTTCATTTTCCATACCATCTACAGTTCAGAGAAGAAAGCAAGTACCGCTCATCCCATGCAAAGTAGTGGTGCCAGAGTTACTGGTCTCTTTAGCTGAATTCAGCAGTTTATAGCAACAGCATTTTTGTTCAAATCAAATGAGTCCCTCTTTCTATTTTTTCCATTTATTGCAAAATAAAACTTTCAGGTGTCACACTGCAGTATTTCTTTGTTGGGGGGGCAGTAAAGTGGTTGGCAGGCCCATCAATGTATTTCTTAATCACTCAGTAAATCTTCCCCTAAAACAAACTGTAGCTCATTAAAATGTATAAAAGTATGGAACCGGAATGTCTCAGCAAATAAATGCTGTCTGTAACAGAAACCCATAATAACCTCGGAGAGACATAGCATGGTAGCTCTGCTATTGATACTGTGCCTGACAGGACCGGTACTTCCAAGTTTTCTATACTGCAGAAGTACTGTGGTACAGAAAATGAGGAAACTACCACTCCTCTCATGTACAGTGTTGGTACTGAAGATACTGCAAGGTCTCTGTCTCTCTCTCAGAAGCTTATAAATATGTCTGCAACCATATCAGTTTCTTTTAAAGCAGCACATTAAAAAGAAAAGTTGAAAAAAGGCAAAATCCCAATCCAAAGACCATATACTGCTGCAACAGTATGGTCCCATCCCTCTCTACATTCTCCAATTCAGATACACTTCTAAAGTAAAAAATAAAACACAATAACTCAGGCCTGCTGCTTCCAAAAGGTAGGGGTGTGTGTGTGTGTGTGTGTGTGTGTGTGTTGGGGATAACCATGACAACATAATGCAGGTGGAGGAACTATTTTATTATAAAACGTATTTAAAACTAATTTCTTATTAACATTTCTTTATTTAGCATATTTTCTTTTGCAGTGCCCATCTTCTAAGTGCCATAATACCCTCCAGGGTGGGTGGGATGGGCTATACTGGATCTTCTAGGGGCTATAAGGCACTCCACCTGCAGCATCAGTCCTCCTCATGCCCCTGGGTGGTCCTGTATAGCCCTATCCTGCCCGTCCTGTTGAGTATTATTACTTATGCAGATCACGTAAAATGTGGAATAATCTTCCATGGTTTTGCAAAAAGGAATCCACAATTGATATTCCACATTCTGAATTTGAGAATTCTGCTTCTGACAGAATTCCAGCAGAAGTGAAATTTAAAAATTCTGCACTGCTTGCACTCTTTTTCAAATACTAATGTTGATCCCTGCTGTTCATTTTTGTTTTCAAAATCATTTCTAAGGTTGCATTTCTATGGTGCCACATTTTCTTTTATGTTCATCCGGCCATAATATAGGTACTGGGCCTGGAGTTAGTCCTGGCATTCCCAGTGTCTCATCAGGTCAGCGGACAGGTTCTGCTGCATGCTAGTTCATCTTAGTCCCAAGAAAAGTGACAGCACACAGTGGGTGTTCAAATATTGTTAAGAATAGTGGTGAACACCTGGGGCAACCAGGATTAATGGAGCTCCATTTTAATTATTTCAGAATTTAATAAATGTTGGTGAAAAATACTCAAAATAGTAGGCAAAATGTGCATCTTATATGACAGGGAAAAGAGCAATCTATGTGGAATTAAAAGTAGAGCATAGACACAGACTTTTCCACATATAATGATCTGCTGCTTTAAATAGATACTGTCAACACCTTTAGGCCTCAAAGTGTTTCTTGTTTAAAAAAATCATGTTATGATTGGTCACATTCTGTAGAGATTTCTGATGTAGCTGGTAATTTGATACTGATTCCTTTCAAAAAGCAAAAAAATAGTTACTCCACTATGGGGCATACAAGTGGTGCTGCCTATCCAAAATATTAAAGGAAAACACGAAAAAACAAATGATGAACCCATCTACTCCGTATAGCATACATATTATAGCCATCAAATCATATAATGACCAGCTCAGAAAAGGTACTGTACTGGGATCGGTTACAATTTTATTTCATCTGAGTCCTCATAACACATACCATCATCAACAGAACCATGCAAAATACATACAGTTTCAGCTGGTGACAGACACATTAACAAAGCAGTGGTGTGTTCATTGACCTACCAGTCTGTAAGCAAGATCCTTTGCCAAAATGGCAACATGAACTGACATTTTGCCTTGCCCCAGCAAGGCTTTCTCAGAGTAGGTGGGTGCATCTTTCATTTGTTCTGTTTTACTTTTTTTCTTTTAAAAGTAAAAAACAGACAGCCTACCACACTGGTGCTACCACATAAAAGCAGGTTTGTTTACAGTCCTTGATCAACTCCCACTGCATCTTTTCTGGACTTGGAAACACCTCCAACACAGTTTAGTCACTCATGATGCAGAGTGTGGGGGGAGGGTCTATCGCATCATGAGCGGCTGCACTGTTTGGTGTTGTTCCTAATATTCATAAAGTATGCAATAAGAGCAGATCAAGGATTTGAAACAAAACAATGCTATGTATAACTACACAGTTAGTATGCATTTCAGTTCCACTATGATAGGAAGCAAGTAGAACAACCAGTGACTTCAAACAATTTTAGAGAAGGTAAGAAATCCTAAACTGTAGGGTTTCAAGCAGAAATATTATGATGCAAAAAGATTTAGAGTGCCCCTTTAAGAGCATTGCTTTCACCACGAACATGAACAATGACAGAAATCCAGTTTCTCATGAAGATCTCTGTGAACAAAAAGAATCTTACTAAAACAAGAAAGTACAACAAGTTTGCATGATTAATTTAGTATATAAAAGGGTGGGGGAAGGGAATCACATGTAGCTCAGCCTTGGTTAAGAAACAGCATTTGAGGCCTAAGTGAGGTTGGCAGGATCCTTTGCCTGTTCTTTAATAGTCTTGCACTTTGACTTTCTACTAAGTAGAAAAGCAGTGCAACCAGAAGGAATGAATCTTTGTTTTGATGACTTCAGCCTGTGAGAAAAAGTAAAAGGACACTGTCAGCCTCTCTTCCCCACCATGAGTCAATATTGGTTCATTTTAACTGAAAAAAGAGACTTAGTGTTGGAAACACATAGTACTGTTGTGTGTTTAACTTAAGAAAAGAGGTGTAAAAAATACACTTGCAGTATCATGACACTGTGGTAGCTCACAAATATTGCACAGCAATTAGTTGTGTGCTGTTTAACAATTTATTTACTCAGGATAGTCCAAGTAAGATGCAGTGCCATGTTTTCAGTAGGGTCCTGCTTCCTCTTATTTCCCCAACTGGGTAGACTTGAGCAGTAAGAGGTTAAATGACTTAGTCAAGGCAGGGACACCACCAGAGTTATAAAGTTGTGGGTGCAAATGCACCATAGTTAAAATGTTAATCAAGCTAGGGAGTCCAGGGGCATTCCACCCCCACATCAGAAAATGTTGAAATTTGTACTTTAAAATGGTGACTTTTCCTGCATTTAAATAATGAAAGCAGTGTTTGAAAAGCCTGGTTATTATCTGCATTTCTTAAATATTTCCAGCTAAAACATGTCCCCTAGCACAAGAACTCTTTTTCATGCCCTCATATTTAAAAACTCACCACCCTCAGCAGTATGCTGCAGCCTCAGTCTGCCCCATATAGCCTCCTTTCCCTCTGGCTTGTTTAACCCAGTGTTGACCCCTCTCTTCCTTTACATTACCTCCTCTTTAAGAGGGATTTGGCTTTCTATGTTAGTTTCCTACTCTATCCCTTTCCAGGTGAGCTGCCCTCCCTTCGGCTGACTCTTCCTGCTGCTTTGTCTTTTATCTTACTCCACTCCCCCCACCATCGCATTTCACTGTTCTGCTGTGTTCCTTACTTCGAACCCCACACTTCTCTTTGACTATCCTGTGTAATAGAAGGTATGGCAACAGCGCAGCCAATTGGAACATGGGCACTTCCAGCAAACCCGCTCTGATTGGCCAGGACTTTTCCCCTGCTTTTGCAACCTTTTGCCACCTGGCGCTTTTTACAAATAGATTTAGCTGCAACTAAGCAAAATTCAAGTGTCTAATAGAAGTTTTTTTTTTTTTTTTCCCATTAGCAGGTTATACAGATCTGCCACTAGAGGGATCTTGTTCTTTTATTAAAAAAAAAAAAGTCTACCCTCTTAAAGTCACAGTTGCTTTACATGCTATATACCTTCCTTGAAGTGCCTCCCTACAAAATCCTATTTTGCCAGAAGTTTCTCTTTTCACTACCTCTCCCTGCCTGTTTCTTTTTTTTCTTTTCTTTTGCCCTACACCAGCTATGGGTTCTCTCCCCTACCTGCTCCTTCCGCTTCTCTCCCTCCTTGTCCTTCCTCCCTTGTTCTGTCTCCCAGGCCCCTGCCAACCCCACCCCATACCCACTATCTACTTAATCAATTCCAGCAGTACCTTGGGAACTCTCCACTTCTCGACCAGTCCTCCCCATGGGCCTCCACTTGGAAATACCTGGCTGCTTCTTAACACCACTAAGATTGGTCTTAAAGCCAGCCTATCCCTACTGTACCACATTGCATATCATTGGGACTGTCATATGGACTCTACCTACTGCCATATACTAAAAGGAAACACAAATTATCACTATTGGACCTGCACCTCTGTTCAACGAATCTCCTCCTACTTCTCCTACTGATCTCAGGCAACGTCCATCCGAACCCTGGCCTGGACTGTTCAAGCCTTCTGAAAAAGGCAGAAGCCCTCACCATCGCAACCATTAACATCTGCAGCCTGTTACCAAAGCTTGATGCACTCCAAGCCTTTATCAGCCAACATAATCCTGACATCCTGCTGTAGTTGAAACATGGCTGACACCAAAAGTTCCTGATCTGGCAATTACCTTACAGGGCTACAATGTTTTCAGACTGGACTGTGTCTCTAAAAGGGGAAGGGGCTGTGCCATCTACATTAAGGATAATCTCCTGGGGCACCTTGTTCCAACCCCCATCCGTGCCTCCTCGGCCCAGCTTCTACCCATTAAAATTCTTCTAGGTCCCAATCAAAAAGCCCTCACCATCGTCTCTGTATATATATTCCACCTTGAGATCAAGATCTTGGCATCCAAGAAGTTTTTAACTTCGTCAGCTCCCAACCTCCTGGCTCTGAACACATTCTGCTTGGTGATTTCAATATAAACTAGCTCGCATCTGATGGCTACACTCATAAGCATGCCCTTGCAGCTGCCAACCTCTCACAATTGGTCACCACAACAACTCAGATAAATTCCAAAACTGGTACCCGTACCCTGCTTGACTGGGTTCTCACCAATCACCCTACCAGGATCTCTCATACCTCCGTTCTCCCAGACTCTCTCAGTGACCACTCCCCGGTTATATGTGAATGGTCTAATAAATTTCTAAAGCCACCCCTATAATCATTACCAGCAGAGTCCTCCCTCGTGGTCAACTTACCCATCTCAAACAGTGCCTATCCTTGCAAGACTGGCTGCCCATCTACAAGGAGACAGATGTTAACCTTGCCCTTGGCTACTTCATCACTGCCTTCAATAAGGCCTGTGACCTCTTTGTTCCTTCAAAAAAATGGAAAACAAAAGCCCTCTGTAACCCTTGGATAACTGTGGAGCTCCTTCCACAGCTGAAATCTAGGGACCACCTGTGGGCCATGGCTAAAGCCACAGGCAAACAATCTGACATCCAAAAATACAAACATGCTTGTAATGCCTGCACAAAATCCATTTGTCTCAGAAAAAGCTCATAATTATAAGGATGTCCTCACCAACACCTGGTGAAATGGTCGTGCTTTCTGGGACAATATCAAGGACATTACTGGGAAACAAAGTCCCCTCCGGCCATGTTAATTGTTAAAAGGTCTACTACCCTTGATCCCATGGTTATTGCAAATACCTTTAACATGGCTTTTACTGACCTCAGTACTGTTCTACCACCTGATTTCTTCACAGTCAGTCATACCCCCTCTAACACACCCTGCACTCTGTCAAACCACCCTCATTCCTACTTCCGGGAGATTAAGATGAATGAAGCTCGCCGCCATACTGCATCAACCATCTCCATTTCCAGAATCAGCAGTGACACCCTGGACGTTAAGCTGTTATCGCTTACACTTGACGAGGTCCTCAGTCCCCTAACTAAAATTCTTAACCTCTCTCTCTCCATACCAGTACATTCCCTGAAATATGGAAAACTGCCACTGTGACTCCGGTCCACAAAACTGGGGATAAGACCTGCCACTCTAACTACCACCCAATCTCCATATTGCCACCACTAACCAAGGTCCTAGAGCGTATTGTTGTGGACCAGCTCACTGATTATTTGGACAAATATAATATTGTGTGCACATAACAGCACAGTTTTAGAAAAGGGTATAGTACCACCACTGCCCTGCTTGAATTTACTAGTGCAGTGCATAGTTCCCTTGATAAAGGACTTCTTACAGGGGCTGTCTTCATCGACGTCTCAAAGGCATTTGACATGGTCCATCATTGGCTGCTGTATCACCAACTACTCCTTGCTGGCCTCGCACCGGACTCATCCCACTGGTTCAGAAGCTACGTTGACAACCGCTATCAAAGAGTAAAAATTGCCAGTGCTATCTCGGACACCTTGCCTGTCCGCTCTGGAGTACCTCAGGGGTCCATACTGGGCCCTCTCCTTTCCAGCTTCTTTTTAAACTCCCTACCACAATCCTGCTCAGAACAAATCATCCTGTGTGTGGATGATGCTGTTATCTTTTCTACGCACAAGGACCTTTCACCACTACAACACAGCGTCCAACTCCGATTCAGTGCCATTGAAACATGGTTCTCCAATCATAAACTAGTTCTCAATCACAAGAAAACAAAGTTATTGCTATTCAGCAGTTCACATAACCGTTACAAGCAACACCCCCTTGCCATCTCCACCAAGCAGGGAACTGTCCTCGAAAAAGTTTACTCTTTCAAATACCTAGGGATTCTGCTTGACCCCAATCTCTCCTATACGGCTCACATTGACAGAGTGGCTAAAGCTGCCAGCACACACCTTGGATTACTCTACAAGCACAGGTTTGTGCATATCCTTCTGGAATTTACAATTTTTTCTGGCCTTACGGTGAATCAGAAAAAGACTACCCTGTCACCGTTAAATCTAGCCTGCACAAAGGACTCTCTACAGGGTGCATTGATAGTATGGGTTCCCGCAAGGATTTTCTTATTTAGGGATTGTCATCATGGCTCATTGGCAAATTTATTTATTTATTCTTTTTCGAGGCGCCCAATCCAGGAGGGTCTGGGCACCATACAGATAATTACAAACTAAAGAAGAACCTGGCAGAAGCAAACAGTACACCTCTGGTCACCACACTGACAACAGAGGCCCAGAAATGGCTAAAGTTAAGATTTTCCATAAAGGGTAAAGTAGAGGTCCTACGTATGTTCACACTCCCCAAAGTGACCTATCTCTTCTGTAACTTGCCAGTAAAAATGCCTTCTAAAATATTTCAAACCCTGGACAAGCTAGTGGCAGTGTTCCTGTGGGAAGGTAAACCTCCTAGGTTAAGCAAGACTAGACTAAGAGCACACTGAACGGTGGGAGGACTGGGTCTCCCATGGTTTCAGGGCTATCTCCTGGCCTTCAGGGCAGCTCAGGCTATCAATCGGTTCATGCCCACAACACAAACCACACTGGTCTGGGTGGAACTAGAGGCAGACATGGTGGGAACCTCATAACTGGGGTCTCTCCTAGGCAATGGAAGACATTTATTTATTTGTTATATTGGTTTACAACCTTTGAGCCAGAAGCTCATTTACAAAGGTATCTCGTCACATGTAAGACAGATGGTAATACAGAAACATGGTATAACAGCAATTACATTAAGCATGTATTACAGACATTTGTCACAGACATTATTTACAGTATTTGGATGTAGATATTTTCAGACATTTTTTATAATATTTGGATGACGATATTTACAACAAAACAGCAGAAGACATTATAAGCTTGAGAAAGCATCTAAACATAGTAGTCAGTCCTATTCATGGGTTTGGTGTTATTGACGGAGGTTGCAATCCAATAATGGACTTTGTCAGAGAATTTGGATCAGAATGGGTGAGAGAGTAAGATATCAGTAGCAGTTACAGGAGTGGCTATTAAAGAGGTGGTTGCAAAGAGTGGTTTTGAAGTGGGCAATCTTGGGTGCACTGGTGATGGTGCGTGGGAGTGCATTAAACCACATGGGGGGCCCTGTGGTGGAAAGATCTCTGGGCAAGGGAGGTTTTTACCCTGGGCACAACCAGAGGTGCTTTCTCTGAGTTGCGGGTGAGGATAGTGGGGGTTGCAGGATGAAGAGAGGCATGACCCCGGTGGGGAGAGTTCGAGCAGTATTTTCTTGGTCAGTAAGCAGGTCTGGTAGTGGAGCCTTTCATCAAGGTTGAGAAGATTGGCAGAGGTATAGAGGGAGCAGGTGTGAGTGAGCCTAGGTGCGCCAGTTAGGAGCCTGCAGGCCTTGATTAGGGAGGCCTGGATTTTCTGGAGTGTGGAGTTATCTGCTGCCCCATATACAGGGAGCCCATAGTCCACTAGGGACAGTATTGATGAGGTGATCACAAGCCTAAGGGTGTGGGGGGGAGACAGTCCCTGTGTCAGTAAAGGAGTCCAATCCGGGTGTTTGTTGTAGCAGCAAGGGTGTTTATGTGGTCATGGAAGGTAAGGGCCGAGTCGAAGGTAAGTCCAAGATATTTGTAGTTGGATACCTGTTAAAGTGAGTGCTAGGTGCAGGGAAGGATGTGGAGACGTGCATTTTTTGCTTTGTTTTGGCAGTGAGAGAAAATCATTGACTTTGTCTTTTTTAAGTTTATGACCAGTCTATGGTCTTTAAACCATGTTTCGGCCTGGGAGAAGGCATGTTGGAGGGAGTCCTGAAGGGGTGTGGGTTTATGATGCAAAGTAAAGAGCACTGCATCATCTGCATATAGTAAGATTTTTGTGGAGCAGGACTTTGGTAAGGAGTTTAGGTAGAGGGAGAAAAGAAGTGGCCCCAGGATAGAGTCCTGGGGCACCCTGGAGCGGACGGGTAGTGTGTCGGATAGGGTTCCGTTAATTTTGACGCGTTAGGACCAGGTGGAAAGGTAACTGGAGCACCAGTCCAGGGGGCCTGTGGAGAAACCAAGTTGGTGGAGTGAGTCGAGAAGGAGAGGGTGGCAGACTGTGTCGAAGGCCTTGGATAGGTCTATGAACACAGCTCCTGCAATGTTACCAGTGTCTAGGGAGGAGTGCAGAAAGTTGGTGAATTCTAGGAGGGCTGTGGTGGTGCTATGGCCTGACTGGAAGCCATGTTGCTCTGGGCATGGGATGTTATACTTGGTTAGGTATTCAGTAAGTTGGGTGGCAACCACTTTTTCTAATGCTTTAGAGAGGGGGGAAGAATGGAGATGGGTCGATAGTTATTTGGGGAGGCTTTGTCACCACTTTTATGGATGGGGGTAATGACAGCTGTTTTTCAGGCACTAGGGAATTGTCCGAGGCATAGAGATTTGTTGAGTAGGTCCATTAGGGGGACTAGGACCTCGTCGAGGACTAGTCAAAGAAGCCTGGCATCTAGGGGGTCATTTATGGGGTTATTGCTGTTTAGCACTTTTTGTAGGTGAGGACGAGCTTTGTGGGTGGATATTTTGCACAGGACGAAACAAGGATGCTGCAGGGTTGGGGGTTGGGATTGGGCCACAGGGTCAAAGAAACAACTACGGAGAACAGTACTGAGATCTGAGAAGGTGGTGTTTAGACAGTTTGCTATGGTGAGTGTGTCTGTGGAGGCAGTGCCATTTATGGTGAGCTGGGAGGGAGGTGGGGAGTAAGATTTCCCATTGAGTTATTTGATGTTATTCCAGAAGGTCTTCGCAAACCCCCACGTGGTTGCAAGAGTGGATTGATAGTGGTCTGCTTTGGCCTTACGGATGGCTCAAGTGCATCTATTGCAAGCGGCATTGTAGGATTGTCTGTCTGCCAACCTGCCCGATTCTGTGGCTTTGTGCCAGAGATTATCCCTGTCTCTCAAAATTTGGAGTAGGGAGGGGGTTATCCAAGGAGCATGTTGCCTTTTGGTGCAGAGTTTGGTGAGTGGGGCATAGAGGTCACAGGCCTTGGTGAAGGCCTGTGTAAACAGGTTGAATGCAATGTCGACGCTGGGGGCTAAATTAGTGGAGGACCAATCTATCTGGGTGAGTAGCTGTTTAAGTTTTATTAACCGTCCTGGGCAGAGACGCCTTCAGAAGGTTGTTTGGGCTATGGGTTTGGTTGTGGAAGAGGTCCATTGGAATAGGATGGGTGAGTGGTCACTTAGGGAGTTGAGAAGTACTTATAAATCCAGGATTTTGTAGGGGCAGTTAGATATAATGATATCCAGGAGGGTGTGGGTACCAGTAGATGGTTGAAGCCTTGTGGGTTGGGTAACTAATTGGACCATGTCAAGGGCTGAGAATGAGTCCTTTGTTGGCACGGCTGAGGGGCCAAGCCAGTTGATATTGAGGTCCCCTACTAGTGTCTGCTCTGCATTGTGTGGTAGGGTAGAGAGGTATTTGGTGAGGGATGTGACAGCAGTCTTTTGGTTCTTAGGGGGTATGTAGGTGACGGTGAGGCATAGTGGCCCCTGGAGGGGTCAGGGTGATTTTTAGGGTGAGGGCTTGTGCTCTGTTTGTGAGTTTGGGGGGGTCGGAGCATGTGACCAATAATGTTGTTATTGATGTAGAATGCACAGCCACCCCCATGCTTTCCTACCCTGTCTTCCCGATATAGGGTGTATCCGGGGAGTGAGACAAAGGCTTCGCGAGTAGATTTGGAAAGCCAGGTCTCCACTAGGGCAATGACGTCTGGTTGATGAAGGGTTGCCTAACATTGAAGCGCTGCAGATTTCTTTGGCAGGCTGTGTATATTCAGAGAGGCAATGCAGAGTCCAGAGGGTCTGGTAGGTGGAGTGGTGGGGGCAGGGCCTGGATTAGGGTGGATATTACCAGGGAGGAGTAGTAGGATGACTAAGGCTCTAACCATAGGGTGGCAGGTTGTTAAAATTTTGGGAGAATGTTTGGGGGGGGAGAGGATGTAGTGGAGCAGGGGATGGGCAGGGTTTGGAGGGATTGGTGGATGCAGAAGGGGTGGAGCCAGGGAGGCCTGGGTGGGTGCTGGGGTTGGAGCTGCCGGTGGGAGGTGGATGCAGGGGTCTGGTGTGTGTGATGACAAGGTGGGGTGTGGCCAGATATGGAGAGATGCAGCAGTTGCAGTTCACAAGGGGCATAGGGTGAGGTTTGGCTGGTGGGAGGTGAACCCCAGAGTGGTTATGAGGATGAGGCACATAAGGTGGAATTGAGCAGACATGGTGCCTAGATAGCTTTGGGGGAAGAAGAAAGAGGTTATGGGGGGGGGGGCCAGAAAAGCTGTAGGCTATATCCTAACACGACAGCTTCCCCAATGTTGTGGGAAACATGGAAGGCCTGACAGTTCTGTATGAAATTGATGCACACCTCCAGGACAGCATGGGCAGCCCCATTAAGATACACTCTGATCTGGGACAACCATAACATCTGTATGGGGGAAACCATCAAATGTCACTCCTGGATAACAAAAGAAGTACACTCGATTGCAGGGTTTGCCCTCCCTGACATCGAGAGTCAGGGAGGGGAAGGCCTCTTGACCACCAGGAAGGAAGCATTGTTATTTCTTAACCTAATAGGAGACATCAGGGATCAGGAAGGGGGCCACTCGACCACCAGGATTGGAGTTTTATTTATGTGACCCAGGGATGGGGGATGGGGGGACTACTTGCTTTAGCTGCAGCAAACCCTCCTGTGCGGTTTGTGTTTGTCACTTCAGAGAGGTTGGCCAAGTGTGAGACTTAGGTTAGGACCCTCCTGTACCAGAATCTCAAGCACACGGGCTTTGGCGCATGCTGCTGTTTGCTGTAGCATGTGCTGATCTAACCCCCCTTTGAGACTCAAGCCCAAAGCATTTATTGCTAAATCCATGAAATACTCCTGGCTCACCTGCATTTGTGAAGATCTGAGAAAAGCAGCAGCATTCCTCCTTTATGCATGATGCACACCCACAGGCCGGTGGAACTCCATGCCATCCACAGAATGAGATGAATGTCCCCACACATCCATTCCTGAATCATCTGAGCACATGCGTCGGCAACCCAGTCGGAGGAAAGCAAGGGCCAGGAGGATGTAAATACTGTATGTGCCATCCTAGAAATTATCTGTGCTACTCTGAGGGCATACATGGGCAGCTGGCATTACCCATCCTGGAAATCTGCTGTAACACTGGCTAGCCCATAATGAAAGTTTACTGTGCTACTGGTGTGGTGATTCTAGGGCACATTGAGGCCACCCACTAGTTGCAACCAGGCCTCTGAGCTGGCACAGATTGGGCACCTCCATCGGCCATACAGACTTGTGCCACGCTGGGGTGGGCTCCCAGCGTGGCAGCTGTAAGACTGTTTGGGGGGGCCTGGAGCCAACAAAGAACTGGGCACCCCTGTCGGCCATATGGACATGTGCCATGCTGGGGTGAGCTCCAGCGGCACCTGAAAAGCTTTTGGGGTGGAGCTGATGGGATTGGGCTCCCCCATCAGCCATACAGTATGTGCATGGGAAGGCATGAGCATGCAATATGCATGCATGTGTGTGGGGGGAGGGCTACTTACTGAAGTGGCGCTCTCCCTTTCAACTATATGGCACTGCATTTTCAACTGCTGTCATAGACAGCGGCAGAGTTGATTGTAGAACTGTGACTGCGGCTGCAAACACACTGACAGAATTGGAAGACGGCTGCCATACCTCCGAAAACTCGGATGATGGCACTATGTTTCTTGCACATGCGTGCAAGCAAACATAACAAATGGTAGCTAAAGAAAAAGCCTAACCAGCACTAAAAAAGGCCAAAACATCTGAATCACATAATAGATATAAATTTGAACTCTTGAAACTAAAACAAAATTGATCAGACAAGAAAAGGGAAAGGTGAAGATAAGATTAGCTCACACAAAAGACAATTATAAATTATTTTACTCCTACTGTATGTCAGTAACTACAAAAATGCGCCAAATCAACTAGACGCTATAATTTACAATGGTAAAACAATTATTAATGACAATGAATTGGTTAGTGTCTTTGATCATTCCTTCATTTCTGTTTTTAATCCAAAGAACACCTCAAATAGCCTAATAAATAGTGCTTTAATAGGTTCTATTTGTTTCACACAAGAAGACATATTTGCCTCTATTAAACTTCTGAAACCAGATAGCTCCCCTGGCCCAGACAATATTAGTCATAGAATATTAAGTGAGGTTGCAGATAAGATTTCCTAACCCCTGATGATATTGTACAACAAATCCATGGACACTGGAGAGTTGCCTGAGGAATGGAAACCATCAGTAGTTATCCCTGTATATAAAAAAGGGTCAAAACACCAGGTCGCCAATTATAGACCTCTTAGGTTAACATCGATTTGTTGTAAAGTATTAGAAAGATTAGTTAAGATCAAAATAGAATCTGAAACCAGGGAATTAGACATAGTAGACCATAACCAGCATGGTTTCACCACCAACCGGTCATGCACCACAAATCTGATAACTTTTTATAACTCTGTTAGCAGAAGCATGGATAACAATTTCCCAGTGGACGTTATATTACTCGACTTTGGGAAGGCATTTGATAAGGTGCCTCATCTAGAATTGGTTAATAAACTAACAAAACTTGGACAGAATCACAAGTTTATTCAATGGGTGAACAACTGGCTGACCAATAGGTCACAAAGAGTGAGAATTAGGAATAGCCTATCTTTTCCAAGGTGTGTTACTAGTGGGGTGCCTCAGGGCTCTGTCCTGGGACCAGCATTGTTCAATGTGTTCATAGGGTGACATAAGTATGGGTATTAAAATACCATAACAACATTTGCTGATGATATCAAACTGCGGGGTGAATACACTGACCAAGTAGGAAACCCTCTGTAAAGACATGGCAAATATTGAATTATGGTGTCTAAATAATGAAATGTCATTAAACCGAAATAAATGCACTAGACTCAACTTTGGGACATAAAATCCTAATTACAGTTACAAATTAAACAACCAAGAGTTAATATCATTTATGAAGGAGATGCCACAATAAAGAGTTTAGTATTCCTAAGACAAATTCAACTAATAGGGACAATTTCTCCACAGTATTCACTGCCAAGGCTTGGAATCTTCTTCCAGAAGAAGTCCTTAACTTGAAAGATTTCCATCAATTCAAAAATTAACCGGACAAGTATTTAAATTGGGCAGGGAAATAACACAGATTAATACACCCACTAAGACTGGGATATACTCCCAATGGGCTAATAGCCTACTTATGTCAAAATAAAACTGAGTAAACCATACTATTCACTGATATCAGAGAGATAGGGCATAAGTTAGAGCAGTCCAGTGGATCAGAGGATTTTTGGGGTATCAGTGTGATAATGGCCTCTTTCAGTGTTGGAGGAAGGTCAACTTGTTCATTTGCTTCCTTCAGTGTGGCTAGTGGGGGAGATGAGATTTCTTCTGAGAGCATCTGGTATAGCTCTGCTGACATGCCATCTGCTCCAGCAGCTTTCTCCTTTGACAGCTGATGGAGCACCCCTTTCAGTCTGCTAAGGCTAGGGGTTCCTCCAATTTTTGTACCTCCTCAGGGTTCAAGTGCAGGAGTGTGGTAGAGCTGAGAAAAGCTAGAGTGTCAGGGTCTGGGGAGGGAACCCTGGGGGAGGTCCTGGAAGTGTACAGGGCTTGATAAAATTGCCACATAACTGCGTTAGCTTCCAAGGGCTTCATTACTGTCCTCCCTGTTGAAAACCTAAGAGCATGATTCTGGGAGCTAGCTTTCTGCTTTCTCAAGTGGTAAGTTAGAAGCTTAGCCTCTTTGTCACCCAACTCCCAAAATCTGTACTTTGCTCTAAGCAGCTGCCATTCTGCCTTGCACTGTATAATGATATTTATCATGTTTATCAAAAAGATTGCATTCAGGCAATACAAAAAGACACAGGCAGAAGGGGATAGGGAGAAGTACCAGGAGAAGCAAAGGGAGGCAGGGAGGTCAGTAAGGGAAGCCAAAGCTCAGACAGAAGAACACATTGCAAAATCAGTGGGTAGAGGGGACAAAACCTTTTACAGGTACATAAGTGAAAAAAGAAAGGCAAAGGGAGGGATAGTGAGACTGAAGGGGGAGGATGGGGGTTGTGTGGAGGATGACAACAGTAAAGCTGACATATTTAACAGGTATTTCTGCTCAGTCTTTACTGAGGAAGAGGAGGGTAATGGGTCTGAATGGAGTACAAGGGGTGAGAATGGTGCAGAAATGGACACAAGTCCCTTTACACGAGAAAGGGTCCTGAAGGAACTGGAAGTAATAAGAGTTGATAAAGCAATGGGGCCAGATGGGTGCACCCCAGGGTCCTTAAAGAACTAAGAGAGGTGGTGGCTGAACCTCTGGCTATCCTGTTTAGCCGATCACTGGAAACAGGGAAGGCACCCAAAGACTGGAGGATAGCAGATGTAGTCCCCTTATACAAAAGTGGGAACAAAGAGGAAGCGGGGAACTACAGACCAGTCAGCCTCACCTCGGTAGTGGGGAAGATCATGGAAGCACCACAGAAGGAGAGATTGGTGGAACATCTGGTTGTCAATGGACTACAGGACCCAAGGCAGCATGGTTTCACCAGGGGAAGGTCATGTCAGACCAACCTCATTGAATTTTGACTGGGTGACTAGGGAGGTGGATCAGGGAGGGCAGTGGACATGGCCTATCTGGACTTCAGCAAGGCCTTGACACTGTGCCACATAGAAAACTATTGCACAAACTGGGGAATATGGGTGTGGGCAGGACAGTAGTGCGGTGGGTAGGTAACTGGCTGGGCAGCAGGACACAGAGTGGTGGTAAATAGCTGTCACTCCACAGAGGGAAGAGTGACCAGTGGGTACCACAGGGATCAGTGCTGGGACTGGTACTATTCAACATCTTCATCAGTGACATTAAGCAGGACCTAGAAGGCAGAATTTCACTGTTCGCTGATGACACAAAGCTCTGTAACAGAGTAGACACACCAGAGGGTGTAGACAGAATGAGAAGGACCTGCAGAAACTTGAAGAATGGTCAGGGGTTTGGCAGTTGAAATTCAATGCAAGGAAGTGCAAGATAATGCATTTGGGGCACAAAACCCTGGCACAATATATCAGTTGGGGTGAGGATATAGCATGCACCAAGCAGGAAAGGGATCTTGGAGTTATCATCTCTGATGACCTCAAGGCAGAAACAGTGTGACAAGGCAGCAGGTAAAGAATAGGATGCTGGGATGCATAGGCAGGGCATCACCAGCAGGAAAAGGGAGGTCATAATTCCACTATACAAGACATTAGTGAGGCGCACCTGAGTACACGGTGCAGTTCTGGAGACCTTATCTACATAAGGACATAGACAGGATAGAGAAGGTTCAGAGAAGGGCAACAAAGATGGTGCATGGATTGCATCACAAGTCCTATGAGGACAGGTTGAAGGCACTGAACATGTACTCCCTGGAGGAGAGGAGGGAGAGGGATATGATAGAGACATACAAGTATCTTACAGGGAGGAACAGGGTGCAGGAATGCACTATTTTTAAGCTTAAAAGATGTTCCAGGACTAGAGGGCATGGGATGAAGTTGGAGGAGGACGATTCAGAGGAAACATGAGGAAGAATTTCTTCACAGAACGGTGGTGGACAAGTGGAACACCCTGCCAGAGGAAGTGGTGGGGGCTGAAACAATCACGGGATTTAAGAATGCATGGGATAGACATAAAGGAATTCTGGAGGTCAGGGGTAAGGGGCAACAGACTTCCTGGAAAACATAAACTGAACTTACAAACTTAAATGGGCAGACTGGGTGGGCCATAGGCCCTTATCTGCCGACACTGTCTATGTATCTATGTATCTATGTATGTTTTTCAGGCCAGTGATCACGGAAAGCAGGTCACTGGGAGGAGATGGGGCATGCTTAAATTGGGTTTCTAAGGCAGAGTGCTCCTGTTGTAGCTTGCTCATCTCCTCCCTTCTCTTCCTAGTTTGAGAGGCAGTGTACGATATCATGCAGCCCCTTAGGAAAGTCTTAAACACCTTCCACAAGATCCCTGGTCTAACTTCCTCTGTTGAGTTTATCTGGAAAAAAGCCTGAGTCTCTGCCCATAACCATGCACAGAGCTCCTTATATTTCAGGAGTAGGGGATTACTTCTCCATCTTGGGAGGATGGCTGGTTTCCCATCGGGAGGTATGACATAGCAATCGGGGTATGGTCGGAAATAACCTTTGGTTCAATGCTAGTATCGTAGATGCCATGAACCACCCTTCCATCTGCAAGCCAGAAGTCAATGTGGCTGTGGGATCCATGGACTGCTGAAAAGACGGTATAATCCCTCCCTCTGGTGTTATCTCGTCTCCATGGATCTATCATACCCCACTCCTCCCTTTGGCCTGACAGGGTCTCCTTAGCCCTAGGGTGGGTTTTAGAGGTGAGGCAATATTGATCTAGAAATATATCTGCCACTAGATTAAAATCTACCCCCCCTCATGATTATAGATGCCTTTATCCTCTCCTTTTGCCACAGACAGAGCCTGACTGACCTAGTGGAAGAAGTCATGCTCATCGTGGTTGGGTGCATATATGTTCACCATCACTGCTTTACCCCCTGGGAATGCGAAACATGCTACTACCCATTGACCCTGCCTCTCAGTTTTAACCAACTCCTCAACCCACAAACACAACCTATGTATTAAGATAGCCACCCCTCTCGATTTGGATGAAGCAGAGCTATGCACTACCCTTCCAACCCAATTCTTCCGGAGCCATTGTACTGTCCTAGCAGTGAGGTGTGTCTCCTGGAGCACAGCGATATCCATCTTCAAAAATTTCAGGTGCTGTAACATTTTGGCTCTTTTGACTGGGTGGTTCAGTCCCTTCACACACCTCCACCCCTTCTGCATGTTGTTGAACATACTCCCCAGCTATTAACACCCAAGTTCCACTTGCCTCCTGAGGTCACTTACACCTAGACTTGCCTCCTGTGCAGGTTGTGCTGAGGACTACTAAGAGAGGAGAGCGGGAACTCCTAAGAGAGATAGGGTGTGGGCTGGTATCCTTGGTGGGTGTCTGTGTCCCTAGGTAGAATGAAAAGAGAGTTTTAGCATGTTTCCTTAACTGCTACTCCCCTTTAAAAGAAATATTAAGAGTGTACAGTGAATTCAGTAATAATCTAGTCCTGCCAGATGTAGCTTAGCAGCATAACTGATTGATTGAGTTACTTTTCACAAAGATAGAGTTCATGTGAAACTGTTTTGTGCTGTCCTTTAACAGCTCTGACTCGTTGCCTTGTACAGTGTTCAGCATTTCAGCTGCCCTATCGCTGTCAGAGTACCCCTGTTCCTTTGTTCTCTCCCCTCTCCTTCCCCCACGCCTCTGCCTTCTTAAAACAACCTCTCCCTTTGTCCTTCCACAGACCCAGAACCCTGAGGAGCGGAGGTCGCGAGGGCACTCCACAGCCCTCCCCCACCAAGCAACGGATGGATTCCCTGCAGTTAGCCCAGGTAAAAGCCCAGCCCTGCATGCCAGCGTTTGGAAAAAAGACTGCTCCTACTGCTCCTTGCTCTTTGGCGCCTTTTTCACCATTTAAAAAATTCTCCGTGGCGCAGTCAGCATCAGGACTCTAGTTCAAAGCCACATACCTGCCTAATCCAGCTGGTGTCTGTAATTTTGAGCTGCAGCTGCAGTTTTTCTATCAGAGCAGATGGTCTAGCCCCACCGAACGCTACACATTTGGCTCCCCACCGCCCCCACCACCACCCTTGGTTGGCTCTCCCTTATATAGGCTGGTGGACGTCACGTGAGGCTGAAAATAACCTATCAGCCCTGTTTCCCATCTGCAGGTTATCTTTTCCCATGACTAGCGGACGCCCTTCCAGCCCAGCATATTCCGCTCCCTCTTAGCTGCCTTTTTGGCTTGCTACTCTGCAGTGTCCCATCTCATTTCATGTCTTTTTTTCTTCTTTTCTTTCTGACTCTGCTGCCACTCTGTGACTTATCTACAGCACCTTGTTCTGTTTTTTTCTCCCTTTGGTATCCCTGTTATTGCTATATCCCTGCCTGTGCATTGCTCCCTGCTCTCCCTTAGCTCTCGACCCTTGGCAATCCTTTTAGGTAGTTCCTTGCCCCCTGCCCTATCAGGCAGTTCTTTTTTACCACCAGTCATCATGACTGTTCCACCTCCCCCCCTTCCGGACCCTCCAGAGGCGTGGCCACCCTAACAAGCCAGCCTGCCATCCTGCCTTCTCTCAAGTCACCCCCTGCATGGCTCTCCTCAAAAGGGCTAAAAATTGCCCACCTAAACATACGTAGCCTCTTAACCAACCTAGCAGAGCTTACTGCTTGGGTCGCCCACTACAAAACGGATATCTTGGGTATCTCGGAAACTTGG
Organism: Neoceratodus forsteri; assembly: GCA_016271365.2. NCBI lineage: Eukaryota > Metazoa > Chordata > Ceratodontiformes > Ceratodontidae > Neoceratodus > Neoceratodus forsteri. The sequence goes on from CM028129.1 coordinate 394,663,656, forward strand.
CTGAAGCCTCATATTCCTGATGCCATGTGCACCCTCCTGGGGTACAGCCACATCAGACGTGATCGCGTGGGGAACAAATGGGGTGGTGGGGTGCTACTCTATTACAAAGTGCACCTAAATGTGTCCACCATCGATCACCCACCAAATACCTCCCCCTCAAGTGAGTTCTTGCACGCCCTTCTCTTGCTTGGGCACATAAAGAAATTACACCTGATATGTACCTACAACCCACCTAAGGGCGGACTGCCAGGACTATCCTCACTTCTCCATGGTATAAGCGACAAAGTGGGTCCGAATGAAATCCTCGTCATACGTGATTTCAACCTTAACTGGATGGCATCCAACTGCAAATTATATGAGCCACTGCTCTCGAGTCTTGCCCTAAGCCAAATTATCACTGAACCTACTAGGCCCTTCTCCAGAACAAAGGGTCGCTAATCGACTGGATCTTGACCAACAGACCTGACAGGATCACATCCTCAGGCATTCCCCCTTGATGCCATCTCTGACCACTCGCCTATCTACTGCACATGGGGCATCTCACAGACTAAAATCCCCAGTAAAGTGATCCAGATGAGGGATTACTCAAAATTCAGCATACATGACTTCCTCTCTGACCTCATACTAGTGGACTGTTCAGGGGTCACTGCTCTAAATGACCCAGCACGAGCCCTGGATGAATTCTTAACTAAGTTTATTGCCATGCAGAACAAACATGCCCCCCCTCACTAGAAGACGAGTGAGAAGCGCCGTTACCAAATGGCTTCATGGGGGCCTATTCTCACTTATGAAACTCAGGGACAAATGCTGGGAGACCTACAAGGCCTCCAAAAGCAACACTGATCTCCTTGCTTACAGGACCCTCAGAAACTGTAAAAAAGCCATCCACTCAGCAAAAAGTGAATTCTGCCAATCTGCCCTGCTCTCCTCAGCCAGCAACCCGAGGAGTTTCTGGCAGAGTATCAGAAGCATGGTTGATGGGTCTGCCAGAGAGTAAGTCACTGACTTACTCATTGGTGGGGTCAACTGCAATAACCCCCATACTATCTCAAATGCCTTTAATTCCATGTTCTCTGAATTGTCTGCCCCACCTTCCCCGTCCACTGCCCCCAAGTCCCTGACACCCCCTCTTGGACCCAACTTCTGACCCCTTCTACCTACAACAAGTGTCTGTCAATGAGACCCACAAGCTGAGCCAAAACTGCTCAGGATAGGGGCCCACCTCCTTGCCAGGCCCCTCACACACATCTTCAATACCTCCCTTAACTCCAGGATCATCCCAGATATTTGGAAAGTGGCCAAGGTTGTCCCTGTCCTAAAACCAAGAAACCCCAAGGATCCCATGAACTATCGACCCATTGCCATTCTGTCTGCTACCTCCAAGATTATTGAGACAGTTGCGGCCTCCCAGTTATCTCAGTATATACAGAACCACAACCTCCTCTCTCCAGCACAACATGGGTTTAGGAAAGGGTATAGTACGTCCACCGCCCTCGCTGCAGTCACCTCGTTGATCAGAACTACTGCTGACCAGGGCAACCTAACTGGAGCCATATTTGTGGATCTCTCCAAAGCCTTTGATAGGGTAGATCACTCACTCCTCAGCTCCACTTTTCTATCCCTTGGTCTCTCCCCCCCTGCCCATGCATGGTTCCTCAACTACTTCTCTGACAGGCAGCAGTACACCAACTTTAATCAGACCCTTTCCAACCTCTCTCTCTCCAGTCCATTGTGGGGTCCCTCAGGGTTCTGTCCTTGGCCCTACCCTCTTCTCCCTCTTCATTAACGAACTATCATCCATCACTGTCCATGAGCATACTACCCTGTATATGGATGACCTTGTCATCTTGGCCAGTGCCCGGGACATAGCCACCATTAACTCCCAACTAAATGTCGACTTCAAGCACATTCAATCCTGGCTGGTGGAACATAGACTTCCCATCTATCTCAAGAAAACCCAAGCCATGCTCTTTGGTTCCCAGAACAAGACAAAATCCTGCACTACTCCCCTTCAAATCTTCGGGGCTGACGGCTCCCCTCTGCAGACAGTGGCCGCTGTTAAGTATCTGGGCGTCTCTCTGGACCCACAGCTTGATCTTTCCCTACACATTCGGAACATCTGCAAGGCAACTAATAGTAAGCTCGGCCTCGCTTACAGATCCAAAAACTGCTTAACTCCAGCAGCTCATATGGCCCTAGCCAGAGGGGTCCTCCTCCTCCCTACACTCTGCTATGGGCTAGTAACCTTTGCCTCAGTACCTAAATCTAGCCTCCTGAAGTGGGACACTGTCTACAGCAACACCTGCCGCTTTGCGCTTTCCACCTTTCCCCTCACGCTCACCTGATCTCTACACATGCCTGGAGTGGCTCCCTCCAGAGAAGCACCGCACCTTTATACTTGGGAACTTCATCGACAACATCATCAGATCGGCCACCCCTTCTGCCCTCACCCTTCCCCTCAACCCTAGCACCCCATCCTACCATCTTAGGTCGAGGGCAACACTGGATCGCCTGGTTCCTAGAACTCGCTCCCTTACGGGGGATTGGGCCTTCACCACCTATGCCCCCAAAATTTGGAACTCGCTCCCAGCCCTCACCCGGTCCTCCCCCTCCCATCCCGGCTTCAAAGCCTCCCTTTGGAACTTCCTGAAATTATCCTCCACATGTCCTTGTACCTCATAGCGCACTAGCAACTGGCATGCTGGGGTGTCTCAGCGTCCACTGCACTTACCTCCAGTACTGGTAGGAAACCAGTACTGGACATCCTCTCACCATGCTCTCTCCTGCCCTCCTTCCCTAAGGGTTCACCTGACCATCTAGACCCTCCCCACACCCCAGTGTACCTTTTTGCCCACTCCTCATTGGCACTTACTTCTGTTTGCATTAATCAAAACTGTTAATGTATTTTGCTGCTCACTGCCGTGGTCACCCTGTATGTTCCACAGCTGTATTTATCGTGTGATAATCATCTCTAATGCAGTTTTGCTACCTTTTCATTCCCTGTTATGTCTGTTATTTTCTTGTATGTTAAATTTGACTCATGCTGTCAGCTCCCTACCCAATCCCTGTTAAGCCTGTTATCTCACTGTATGTAAATTGACTCCTTCACTGTTCTTGTATACAGCTACCTATGTAACCCTCCCAGGTCGCACCTGAAAATAGGCACTTGGCTGTCTAGTGTGCCTTATCCGCTTAACAAAAGCAAATAAATAAATAAATAAACTTACAAGTTAAACCAGGCACTAAACAAAGTGGTGTAGGATTTTAAATAAGAAAACGTAGCAATAATCATTACTGACAAGAACTATTTTCAGCTTTTAACACTCAACAGTTCTGGTGGTGGTCTGTGACCCAAAAATGGGCATGCCCACTGCCAAGTGTACCATACAACCTCAGCTGTGTAGTATAGCAATAGAAGATTGTGTATTCACTAAGGTATCTAGAGGTGTTTGTGCAAGAGGTAGGTAGGTAAAATTTTTATTTTTATGCAGGAAATACATGTCATTAGGATTTTAACAATCCTGTTCACAAGACAGTCCTGTGTACTGCTATCTAAAGAATACATAAAAGGAAAAACATAAAATACGGTTGGTCATGTGCAAAACAACAGCTATTAAATATACAATAAATACAGAGAGAAAAAGGGGTGTATATCTAGAAAGCACCCTAGCTATGCCACCCTAGTACCTAACGGGGAGGTTAAGTACTTCCGATAGAAAATACCCATTCTGCCCCTACCCTACACCAAGGGTTGTAGGGTGTAATTCAGATTTAAAGTTGTTCGAGGACCATCTTAATGTGACCCTAGTTGTCTGTTAACATGGAGTCGTAGGAGCAAAAGTTGAATGTTGTGCAGCTGGTGATTCACCCTTCTAGCTGCCATACTGTCATAAACAGATAGCCTCAGGTTTGTTCCTATGAGAGGGCCATGTATTGGTGATACACGTGCATCTCCCTCAGCATACTACCATTGTTCCATTCACTCTAGAGGGGTGCTAGGACTACTCAAAGTACCGCCCTTACTTCTGCCCAAAAAAGGGGGGGAGGAGGAGGGTCCACTGAGCCTATATAACTTTTTGCCATCATCTCCTGGAGACAGACTGTTTTTTATGCTGGGGGAGTCCATCAGTGGACATATGAGATGGGGGGCTATACTTCCCACTAACAATACAGCTAATCCTGTGCATCCTAAAGAGGGTATGTAGTGGGACTTATTCCCCTGCAGCTATTAGGAGCAGGTTAGGGGTGGGCTTGCCATTAGAGAGGGTTGGGTGGGTGCTCCTGGCCCCCCTTGTTCCCTACAGCCCATCCACTTATGAGGTAGTTGCGCTCCCATTGATTAGGTAATGATCTGGCTAAATTGCCTACAGCAAATGTTCATGGGGAGGGCTTGGTTACTGCCTGTGGGGTGTGTGTACTCCCCTGCTACTAAAACCCATGGAGTGGCACAAGTAACACTTCAAAGGAGAACCCTCAAACAATAACACCCCATATAGTATCCTGAAGTTGGGGGGGTACAATGAAGAAAGATGGACCCTTTCACCAATGCAAAATGTTGTTCTTTTTTTTCTTTTCTGGTTCCCCTCAGTTCCATCCCCTCCCCTACCTTTGCCTGTAGCCTCAGACCCTCCCCAATCCTTTGTTCCATTTCACGCTGTTCAGCGCTAACAAGGGTGGGTCGCAAATAAGAGACCCACACTGCGGGGCTTGTGCAGCCCAATCTCCTGCCCAGATGCCAGGACCTCCCCTGCCTACAAAAGGGCTGGGGAGTGGCCAGAGTGGGAGTCAGCAGCTAAACATGGAGGGTGGAGGATGTGAAAATTACGGACCAAGAAAAAGTACCTGGTCTGCATTGTGTCTGTGGCTCCTCCTGTGTCGCTCCCCTCCCCTCCCTCTTCAGTTCTGGGGTGCTTGGTGGTGGCAGCAGCAGCAGGGTTAGTTGGGTGGGACTGTGGCTCCCTGATGTGAACTGTCTTCTTCCCCCAGAGCCCAAGTTGCATGGGGGGGAAGTATCTGCCAGCCTGATTGAAGAGGTGCATCGGGAAATTGGTCTAAGCAGAAAACGTGCCCAGGACCCTGTGGTTCTGCCCCAGCAGCCGTGCAGGCCAGAGAGAAGCCAGGTGGAAGCGTGGCTCCCCGGCTGGGCTTCTTGTCTCCCCCAGCAGTGCTAGTCCCGGGCTTTGTTGATGAGTGCACCGAGTGCCCAATCTTTTGTTTTAAATCGCGCCATAGGCACGGGGAGGAGGAGAAAGGAATAGATTTGAGGGCCGGAGCCCAACAAGTACAGGAAGGGGCAGCAGGCAAAGGGTCCAGAAGGAAAATTAAAGGGCCAGTGCCCTAGTAGGGACAAGGGGGGTGCAGTGGGCTCCCTGGGTGAGTTACCAGCCTGAGGAGGAGAATGTGCAGGCAGTGGGCCGAATGCCCAGAGGAAAAGGCCACAGGAGTGGCCAGAGATCACAGAGCGATGCTATTTTTTATTTATTTATTTTTTACTATAGTCAAAAGGACTCCAGAGAAGGCAGGCAGGGTGAACAGCAGCTTGCCTCTAGGTGGGTAAGGAAAGAGGGGCGCCACGATCTAAAAGCCCCAAAAGATGGTGAAATTCAGAATTAAGGCTCCACCTAAGTTCCAGGGGTAGCAGTATAAGCCTTGGGATGGGAGTGGTCAATGGGGGACAGTCTTGGTGCATCCAGCGAGCCTGGGTTTGAGTCCCATGGTCTCCACCTGGCAGGCCCTCATTGGTATTCATGAGGGAGGTGGGACAAGGCAACAGCCCTGTCAACTCAGACGCAGGAGTAGTTATACACATTAATGGGAGGAGGGAGTGGCCTAGGTTTGCTGGCTAAGGCACCTAGTTTCACCTAGCTTCACCTGAGCTCTTTTCTTCTAGGTTGCTTGAAAGGACAGAGCAAAAAACCTTACCAGAGCAAGGAAAAGGATTAAGGCTTCTTTTGGCTAGGCAGATTTACTGTGTGTTGTTATTTTTATTTTGTACTCACAGGAATTGTTACTGTTTGTTGCTAACATTTTATTGCTTTATTTTTCTCTGATTCAGATTGTTGTTGTTGGGTATACCTTCTGCTGCATTATTACAGGGTGTGCCTACAGGTGTGTGCATACAGATTACTGCTGTAATCTTCTGATTCAAATTGTCTTTTGCAAGATATATCTTCTGTCACTGCTTTATTTTTCTCTGCAGCAAAGTGTTTCTTACAGGGTATATCTTCGGTGAAATTATTACAGGTAGTGCTTTACAGGTTTTACAGTTATATCTTTCATTAGTATAAGCTTTCAAGGCTACTGCATTTGTTGCTGGCTGATTGTTTCTGCTCTTACCTCCTTGTTTCTTTCATCCAAGGTTCTTCTTTTTCTACAGGTGAAGGGCCCATTTACCCACCCCCATCCCCAACCACCCCACACTACATTCCTTTTATTGGATAGCACAGTAGTGACATTTCCTGTAGCAAAGCAGGAAGGGGCAGATCAGAGGTGTATGCACACTGTGACCTCATTTACAGGGGCACTAGTATTTTAACTTGTTATAACAAGTTATACAAAAACAAACAAATGGCAAAATCAAACTTTTGCTTTCATTTTCTTCCTTCTAATTACTCTGACTAGGTAATAAACCCAGCAACTTATCTGGAATGGATAGCATTAACTGCAAGTACTACAGACCACTTTTCAGAAGGGCAGTTTTACAGGATTTAGGACACTGTCTTACATGCTAGGCCATTGGAGATCTAAGGGCTCAGCTCCAGGCAGCATGGGCAGGGATTGTGTGCTTCAAATTACATATTCAAGAAGAAATATATTATAAGAATCACTCACCATTCCCCCAACATCCAACAGAAGCACCTCGATTGTAGAGGGTAGTTGGTCCGAGAGGTTGGCAGGTGGTTAGGAGGGGCAAATCGGGTGCCCCATCACTCGCTGCTCTCCAACATATCACCTCCACAAACCATATAAAAACTACAAACAGGTATTTGCCTCTATCTCTGAAATCAAACAAAGGGGCAGAGGACACTGCAGAGCAGAACACTGCAGCACAGGAGCTAGCACAACAAAACTCACCCAAAACAGGAACCAAAACAAAAAAAGCATAAAGGAAATCCAAAAAAACTTCTGATCATAGGAGACTCCATGATTCAGGGAGTTGATACATATCTCCAGCCAGGGGTAATGGTCAGATGTCTCCCAGGTACATCAGCATGGAGAGGCACTGACCACATTGCTACTATTGTTCAGAAAGCATGAGAAAACATTGATGTCCTGGTACACATAGGGACTAACGATCTCGCCAGCCGGTCAGTTGTGGAGATCTAGGAACACCTGACCAGGCTGAGTGACAAGCTATTATACATTTTGTCTGACATCTCCTTCTATGAGATCCTGCCAGTCTGGAAGAGGGGGGCAGATGGATGGAAGGTCAGAGAAGGGGAGATAGGGGAGCTAAACATGTGGCTCAAGGGCTGGTACCAGGAAAAAGGACACCAATTTGTAGGGAACTGTCAACAGTTTTGGGAGCGAAGGTTCTTTATATTTGATGGACTGCATCTGACTAAGGAGGGAGTCAGTGCACTGGGCAGAAATTTGATGTCTTTGCAGAATATTTAAACTAGCAAATGAGGAGAGGGGTGCAGCACCCTGTACGTCGAATGGAAAGAACACCCCCTCCCCCCTCAGCTAGTGGTCAAACAGGAGTTCAGCATGTTTGTAGTTCATTTGCATCACCAGGTAAGGAAAAAGGTCCGGCCCCCCATACGACGCAGAGGAAATGCCAGACCTTTACCAACAACAAACACAACAAAATCTGGCCAATGGAAAATCGTGTACACAAATGCTCGCAGTCTGAGAAACAAGATCCCAGACCTGCAGGCAATAATGACAGAGGCTAAACTGGAGATAGTAGCTATTAGCGAGACATGGTTTACTAGTAACCACACTCGGGAGACTTCAATACCTGGCTATGTACTGTTCAGAAGAGACCAAGGTGCAAAAAAAGGGGTGGTGGAGTGACCCATTATGTCAATGGAAATATCAAAGCTACAGAAATTCAGAATACACATAAGGAGCCAGAAGAACTGTGGGTCACCCTGGAAACAGGAAATGGGACAGCCATATGAACTGGGGTTGTGTACAGGCCTCCAGACCAGGTGGAGGACATAGACACATTACTGTTAGAAGATATACAAACATGACAGCTAAAGGAGAGGTTCTGATAATGGGAGACTTCAACATGCCAGATACAGATTGGTCAATACCAGCAGGAACATCTGCCAGAACTAGACATATGGTGGATTCCCTGCAGGGGGAGGGAATCAAACAACTGGTACAACAGCCCACAAGAGACAGGGCTATCCTAGATCTAGTACTGACTAACAGGGAAATGATCACAGATCTCCAGGTAGAAGGTCACCTGGGGGCCAGTGACCATCACATGGTATGGTTCAGTTTGACCACTAGAACTAAATCATCCCATTCCAAGGCAAAAATATGGGATTTCAGAGGAACTGACTTTGATAAGATGGCCAACAGAGTTAAGCTAGACCTGGCAAGAAGAAATACAGGTGAGTGGGTACAGGCAAAGTGGGCAAGCATTAAAGATGCAATACTTGAAGCAACATCCCATTGTGTTAGAGAGAAAAAGGAAGTGCAAAAGAAGAAGGAAACCACTATGGTTCTCAAAAACAGTAGCAGAAAAGATCAGAGCCAAAAGGCTGGCCTTCAGGAAATATAAGGGAATGCAGCAGGATGAAGATAGGGAGGCATACCAAACTTCCTAAGGGAAGCAGGGAAGGCAGTAAGGCAGGCAAAGGCCCAAACCGAGGAAACACTAGCACAAACAGTAAAGAAGGTGACAAGACTTTCTATAGATACATTAGTGAAAGGAGAAAGTCCAGAGGGGGTATTGCTAAGATCAAATGGGATAAGGGGGAATGTGAGGAGGGGGACCATGTAAAAGCATCTATCCTAAATAGATACTTCTGCTCAGTATTTACTGAAGAGAAGGTAGGGCAGGGCCCACAGCTCAACACCATGGACACAGGGGGGCAGGGACATGTGCACTAGTCCCTTTACAAAAGAAAGGGTCCTACAAGAGCTCGATAAGCTCAGGGTGGACAAGGCAATTGAACCTGATGGCATACATCCAAGAGTACTAAAGGAGCCAAGCATGGAACTAGCAGAGCCATTATCAGAACTGTTCAGTGAGTCTCTGAGCACAGGAGAGGTCCCAGAAGACTGGAGAAGGGCTCATGTGATCCAGCTCCACAAGAGTGGTAGCAGGGAGGAGGCAGGGAACTACAGACCAGTCAGTCTTACCTCAGTAGTGGGCAAGATTATGGAGGCACTCCTTAAGGAAAGGATAGTGCTACACCTGGAATCCACAGGAGCACAGGATCCAAGACAGCATAGGTTTACAAAAGGAAGGTCCTGTCAAACTAATCTCATAGATTTCTTGACTGGGTAACCAGAGTGGTGGACCAAGGGGGAGCAGTTGATGTTTCCTACCTTGACTTCAGCAAAGCTTTCGATACTGTTCCACACAGAAGATTGATTAATAAGCTGGGTAGGCTCGAGGTGGGTCAGAAGTTGGTCAACTTGGAGGCAGACTGGTTGACTGGCAGAAAAAAGAGAGTGGTGGTAAATGGTATACAGTTAGAAGAGATGCAAGTCACAAGTGGGGTACCTCAGGGATCAGTCCTGGGGCCAGTCCTCTTCAATATCTTCATCACTGACATTGCAGATGGACAACAGAGTAGATGATCCAGATGGGGTAGGCAGAATGAGAAGAGATCTGGATAAACTAGCAAAATGGTCAGAAGAGTGGCAACTGAAGTTTAATGCAAAGAAGTGCAAGATCATGCACATAGGGAAGAGAAACCCTGAAGCCACCTATAGGTTGAGAGGGGAGTTGCTGGCAGTCACAAGGGAAGAAAGAGACATGGGCATCATCATCACAGATGACCTAAAATCGTCCAAGCAGATCACTAAAGCAGTAGGTAAGGCTAAAGGGATGTTGGGGTGTATTAGTAGGGGTGTCACAAGTTGGAAGAGGGAGGTACAGTAATAATTCCTCTTTACAAGACACTGGTTAGGCCCCATCTGGAGTACTGCATGCAGAACTGGAGGCCACACCTTCACAAGGACATTACCCAAATTGAAGCAATCCAGAGAAGGGCAACCTAAATGGTGCAGGGAGTGCATCAGAAAACATATGAGGACTGATTAACGGAGCTCAATATGTATACCCTAAAGCAAAGGAGGGAGAGAGGTGATATGATCGAAACATTCAAACACCTTAAGAGCATTAACAAGGTGAAAGAGTCTTACATGTTTCAATATAAGAAAAATAGCAGGACAAGAGGACACAGCATGAGATTAGAGAGGCTGGTTAAGGGGTAATGTGAGGAAGTTCTTTTTCACAGAAAGGGTGGTGGATGCATGGAACAGCCTACCTCAGGAAGTGGTGGATATGAATACAGTGCAGGGCTTCAAACAATCATGGGATAGGCATAAGGGAGCAATACAGATGAGTATGAATAGATAGGCCATTGACGGAGCAAAGGCCGATGGCACATTCATAAGGCAGAAAAAGAAATGGGAAGACTGGATGGGCCTTACGGTCCTTAGCTGCCGCCAACTTCTATGTTTCTATGTTTCTTTGCTAGTGGCCCTTGGTCACCCATGGTAAAGGTTGTTCAAGCACCACTAAAACTGGACTGTGCTGTTGCCCACCTACCACCCTCTAGAGGCTGTATTTTCTGCAAAACTAAATGGTGCTTAAAAATCTAAACTGTTTGCATGCTCCTGGAATGTGCTATCAATTTGCACCCTTGCATACCTGATGCCCAGCTTCACTGTGTTGTCCAGACCAGCTTCACCAGAGCCTGACGCTGACCCAGGAAGGTCCCCGGCCCATCCACCATCTGCAGCAGAACTACCTCCAGTAACATCAGCCTGTACCAAAGTCCTGTCACAAAAGTTCTAGCATCAGCCCTGCGACGGTAAGTGATAGGAAGCCACTAGTGAGGTATCCAGTAGTGAGTCAGTTTAGGAGCTGCCTCTGCTCAAGCTTGAGGGACAACAATTAATGTCATGCATGCCCTTTTCTTATTTTGCCGGTTGTCCGTAAGTGTCCTTGTGCCCCTGTCACTCCACTGAGGCTGCCAGAGGGTTACATTGCTAGCAGTCATTTCTGGGAGGTGTCCTATGTGCCGGGAACCTGCCATGGTCATTGCAGCAAACCATCCAGAAAACCATCTGTCGACCAGAAGTCTTCAGCTTCTTGTTCGGAATCACAGAGGATCGCCAAATTCTTCATAGTCCAGCTAGCAGTGTTCCTCCTTTGTATGTTGTTCATCTGGGGGATGCCCCATTATGGCTTGTTTGTTTCAATGCCCAACTGCTGATCAGTTGATGCATAGGAAAGCCTAAGCTTGGTTCATCAGGTTTCATCAGCTTGGACAAGTGGACGTAAGACTTGGAAAATGGGGGTTCATCCCCTCTTCTTGGTTCACCCAATTGTTTTTCCTGTTCATATTGTTGAATTGTTTACTTTATTACACTGTGGTGTTTTAGAAACAATGATCTTGTTTTTCTTGTCTCTGGTAAATAAACTTCTTCATTTGGGTCACTGAGTAAGCTTCTTGCCTCTCCTTCCAGATTCATCTGGCCTGTCCTGGAAAATTGTTAGGGAACCATCTTACGGCCCCCTACATTCCCTGTACATCTGACTTGCTACTGCAAGGGGTGAAGTCCTCACCCATTCCCTCCTTAAAAGAAACATAGAAACAGAATTTGATGGTAGATAAGGACTGCTTGGCCCACCTACAGTAGTCTGCCCATTTCCCTACATGATGGTTAAGCTGCAGATTCTAGTTAATCAACAGCTTACTTCCTCCTATCCCCCACTAGAATTGCCTTATGCCTGTCCCATGCATTCTTGAATTCTCCCACTGTTCCTGACTCCACAACCTCCTCAGGAAGGCTGTTCCATGCATCCACAACCCTCTCTGTAAAAATAATTTCTAACATTACCTCTGAGCTGTCCCCCCTCTATCTTCAAATTGTGCCCCATTGTTCTTGCACATCTCTTCTTCTGAAAGATGCTACCCTCTTGTACTTTGTTAATTCCTTTGAGATACTTGAACGTTTCTATCATGTCCCCCCTCTCCCTCCTTTCCTCAAGGGTATAAATATTAAGCTGCTTTAGTTTCTCATCGTATGTCTTCTGGTGCAGACCCTGCACCATTTTGGTTGCCCTCCTATGAACAGCCTCCACTCTGTCAGTGTCTTTGCAGTGATGGGGTCTCCAGAATTGCACGCAGTACTCCAGATGGGGTCTCACCAATTGTCTGTACAGAGGGATAACAACTTCCTGTATTCTACTGTTGATGCCTCTCCCTATGCATCCCAGTATCCCCCCAGCCCTCCTTACTGTCTTCTCACATTGCTTGCCCACCTTTAAGTCATCTGATATAATTACTCCTAGGTCTCTTTTGATTTGTGTTGTTGTTATTTACTCACCCCCCATTGTGTAGTCTTGCCCTGGGTTTTTGTTTCCCAGATGCATTACCTTGCACTTCTTTGCATTGAATCTGAGCTGCCACACATTTGACCATTCCTCCAACCTTGCCAAGTCCCTTTTCATCCTTTCCACCCCACCTTGTGTATCAACCCTGTTGCAGATCTTTGTGTCATCTACAAAGAGACATACCTTTAATTCCAGGTGCTCTTCAATGTCACTTATAAAGACATTAAAGAGGACTGGTCCCAGTACCGAACCCTGTGGTACCCCGCTAGCTACCCTCCTTTCTTCACTGTGGACTCTGTTTACTATTACCCTTTGCATCCTGTTGTCCAGCCAGTTTTTCATCCAGGCTGCCATCTTGGGACCTACTCCAAGGCTGGCTAACTTGTACATTAATCTTTTGTGTGAGACTGTCAAATGTCTTGCTAAAATCTAGGTGGACCATATCCACAGCCCCTCCTTGGTCCACTACTTTGATCACCCAGTCAAAGAAATCTGTTAGGTTCATCTGACATGACCTTCCTGCTGTGAAACCATGCTGCCTTGGCTCCTGTGCCCCACTGGCCTCTAGGTACGGAACAATTCTTTACTTCAGAAGTGATTTCATCATTTTCTCTACCACTGAGGTCAAACTAACAGGTCTGTAGTTTCCTGCCTCTGTCCTGCTCCAGCTTTTGTGAAGTGGAATCACATTTGCCCTCCTCCAGTCCTCAGGTGCCACCCCATCCTCCCATGATTTGATAAAAAGAGTAGTCAGTGGTGTCACTAGTTCTACCCTTAGTTCTTTTAGAATTCTTTTGTGAATCCCATCGGGCCCCATTGCTTTGTCCACCCTCAGTTTCAAGAGTTCTTTCAAAGCACTTTCTTCTGTGAATGGACTGGTATCGACCCTCCTTATTCAAAGTTTCTCTCTTGTTTGGTTTAGGTACCACCCCCTCCTCTTCCATTGTGAATACTGACCAGAAATATTCATTCAGTATCCCTGCTTTTTCACTGTCACCCTCTGCCCATATTCCCTTCCCTTTATTAAGTCTCTGTATCCCTCCCTTGGTCTTTCTTCACTTCCTAATGTACCTATAAAAAGGTTTTAATCCCCTTCTTAACAGAGTTGGCTATCTTTTCCTCAGATTGTGCCTTTGCTATTCTGACTGCCTTCCCTGCCTCCTTCTGCTTTAACTGATAAAGTTCTCTGTCCTGCTCCTTCTGTGTTTCCTTATATTTCCTGAATACTATCCTTTTCTCCTTAACCTTCCCCTTCCACCTCTTTTGAAAACCATAGTAGTGTTTTCCTTCATTTTGTTTTGTTGATTTGCTTCACACAAAGGCTTGTTGCCTCTGCCATGGCTGTTTTGATTATTCCCCATTGTTCCTCCACTCCTCCTTCTTGCCCATTTGCTAGTGCTTTTCTGAAGCACTCTCTCATTTTCCTAAAGTCAGCCCTCCTAAAGTCCAATACTCTTGTTTTTGTATGGCTTGACTCTATGGCTGTGTTTATTGTAAACCACACTGTTTGGTGGTCACATGTTCCCAGATGGCTACCCACTTCTAAATCTGAGATCCTTTTTCCTTCCCCATTTGAGAGTACCAGGTTTAAGATTGCTCCCTCCCGAGTGGGTTCCAACACTAGCTATCTGAGGCATGCCCCCCTGTAGGGCATCAAGAATGACCCTGCTCTTGGATGGGCCTGCAGTAAAGGTACTCCAGTTAACATCTGGCATATTCAGGTCACCCATCAACAATATCTCCACTTTTTCTGCCATTTTAGGGATGCCTTCTATCATTTCCTTGTCCATTTCCTCCCCCTGAGATGGGGGTGTGTACATAACCCCCATGCGGATTGTGGTGCCATTTCCTGTCTCCAGGGTGACCCATAGTGACTCATCAACTTACTGTTTACTCTTTAGTTCTCTTGCTTTAATCCCTTCCCTTATATACAGAGCTACTCCTCCTCCTCCTCTTTTACCCACCCTGTCCCTCCTGTAGACTGTGTATCCTGGTATGTTGACATCCCAGTCATGGTTCTCTGTGTACCATGTTTCAGTGACTGCCACAATATCCAGGCATCCCTCTTCCATCAAGGCCACTAGTTCTGGGAGCCTGTTACACAGACTGTGGCCACTGGTACTCATCACCTTCCATTTTTTTATGGCCTTACCCCTTTTAGCCCCATCCCTGTCCTTACTGCCTATTTCTGCATTTACCCCTGTCTTGCTCCCTACTGACTCCTCTACCTTGGTGTTTACCTCTCTAACTACTGAGTTTTGTGGGGGGAGGCTGGGATTTGCTTGATCCTTTTCAGTGTCTCCCCCCTTCACTAGTTTAAATGGTTGCCAATGAAGCATTTAAACCTATCTCCTAGGATCCTGGTCCCCCCCCAGACAGATATATAGGCCTGCATCCTTCCAGGTGGCTCCCCAGTCTCCAATGAAGCCAAAAACCTGAGCTCCACACCAGTTTTTCAACCATTCATTGAATCCCATGGTGCAGAATACCCTAGCATCATCCTTGCCATAGACAGGCAGCACATCTGAGAAGGTTACTGTACATGCTACTTGTCTAAGGCCCCTCCCCAACTCTACAAACTCCTCTTGCACTGCTCTGATCCCATTCACAGCCAGGACATTTGTCCCTAGGTGGACAATGACATCCGGCTCCCTCCCTTGGGCAGCTGCTCCCGTGATCCTGAGGATTCACTTCCTGTCCCTCAGAGCCATGGCACCAGGCAGGCACCTTACCTCCCTATCCCATTCCTCCCCCACTTCTACCCCTCTGATGATTGAATCCCCCACCAGGAGTTGTTTCCTTCCCTTGTGGGGTCTCCTGCCACCCTCCTGTGGGTCTCCTTTGTGGAGGTTCCCAGCATCCTCCTTGGTCTCCTCTGCAGGTGCCTCCATACAGGAACCACTCTTTTAATGGGCCATGAGTGGGTGAGGGGACCCCCCTTTACCTTTTTACCCTCCCTCCCTTCAATTCTTTCAGACAATAAACACTTGTAACACAGGAAAATGAACCATGGTAGTGCTGCAGGTGGGTTATACTTGCACTTTGTCCAGGCATCTCCTACAATCAAGTATAGCAATGAGTTTATAGTTCAATTAGCCCTTGCCTGTGGTTGCCACCTCAGCAAATGTTTGGGTTCCAGGTCAGATGTGTCCTGCCTGGATGTTGGAACTATCCATGTCTTCTTCTTCTCCCTCTAGGTATTTGGATGTCTCAGCCCAGTTGTTTGTTGATGTCCCTGGGATGCTTTAGGTTTTGGTTCCTGCCCCATGTGTCCATTGCTCCTTGCCACTGTCAGAATCATCCCTCAGGAATTTTGCAGGGGGTGATACAGGGCAATGCAGTGTTCTCCTCTCCCATCCATTTCTGCTCTGGGACCTGTGTCTTGGGTGTTGAGAGTGCAAACTTATGCAGGTGCCTGGATTATGCTGTTCCTCTGGTCTTGGCACTTCATTGCCTTGCTTTGAGTTTGCTTAGGGGTCTTGTGTGGGGATTGCCATTTTAGGAGTCCAGGCAGCCATTTTTATGTTTTTAGTGTCAGATTGTTTACATTCCCCTGCATGCAGATTACCATTCTTCTCAATCTGCTGTCTCTCTGGTCGGGTATGTGAGTCCCATAGCTTTTGCTAGGTTGTAGTAATTGCCCTGGAGTTAAGCCAGGTTTTGTGCAGCCAGTTTGTTATATCCTGGGGTGAAGTTTCCCAAAATTCTTTATCATCCTTAAAAACCCAATGGTTAGCAAGTCCCTTAAAATGGTATTTGAAGTCCATGTTTCATAATTTGACTTTTATGGGCACAAAGGATTTCTTCTTCATGGCAATTTCATGTGTAGAGTCACAGTACAAAGATATATGAACTCCATTCCAGTGCAGATCTCCTAACCCCCTGGCTACCCTTAACACCCACTGTTTGACCAAATACCTGAGCAAATACATTGATGAGTCTGCAGTCTGTCTCCTCATTCTATGTGCCCAGTCCATTTCTACGGCCTTCTCCATCACTTACCCAACAGCCTGGGAAGGAAGTCATTCAGGAATCCTTTCATACTATGGCCCTTTATTCCTTTGGAGATGCAGAGGATCCTGATATTGTTGCGGCACCCCTGATTCTCCTGATCCTTCACTTGGTCCCACAGTTTTTGTACTTTCAGCTTGTGGTCTTCCATGCTTCCTATAATGGAGAGCTGGTGCTTTTCCATACCATCTGTCCTCTGCTCCGAAACGTTCTTCCAAGCTTGAAAATTTTTGACATCTTCTGTATTTCCTGCCAGAGATGTCTTGATAACAGCCATGTCCAAGAGCAGAGTTTCCAACATTTGGGTGATGTATCCCAAAGAATCTGCCACTGGGCTGGAAGGGGATCCAGACCGAGGGTTGCCATGTTGGGATATAAGGCTTCTGTGTGTGTTTGATTTGCAACTCCAGAGATAAAGAGGAAAGGCATTTATTCTAGACAGATCAACCAAGGTATGTTCCATAAATAAAGCAGTCCAGCTGGTTAGTGCAAAGGTTTTAGTCACAAATATCAAGTCATTTGCAAAGTCCCCAAATAGTATTTCACCCACTCTGATTAATCACTCTGCACATGGTCACTTCAGTATGAGGTTAGGGAGCTCTGATCCTTGTGGTTGGCCTGCTGCACAAAATAAAAAAGGCAATATTCCTCCATGTTAATGCATTTCAAGATAGGATTTAAAGCTTATCAATCAATCAGTCAATCAAATCTTTATTTAAACAGACGGAAATCATTGAGAAAAACTCATTTTCAAGATGATCTGGACAATAAACAATAGCAATAGACACAGTTTACAGTAATACCACACAATACAATTGAGTTAGAGAAAAAAAAAACAGTAGCAATATGATAACAACAAAACAAACAAGGGATAGTTCATAATAAACAAGAGTATTGACATTTCCATAGATAGACACTAGTTACATAACACCTGGGGTAAACCAAGGGTCAGAATGGTCAGAGCCATGAAATTGGATTTGAAAGGTTAAGTGAGCAGAAGAGGGGGGAGTATGAAGTGGGAGAACTCCAAGGAGTGAAGAGTCCCAGTGAGAATGGACAGGAAATGGACTTCAGTATGCAACATAAAGATAATAGGCCTACAGCAGAAGAGGAAGAAGGGTCATTTAATAACAAGTGGGCCCGGCATCGGGCTACAGAAGGAAGGGCAGAAGAAGCCTTAATCCCAGAGCCAAGGGCAAGGATTACGGGGATACAGGTACCAAAAAGTATCTAAGGGGAGACAAAGTATGGGAAGGGACGGGATGACAGGGGAACAGCAACTGAAGAGTTAATTACAGGGAATTAAGGCAAGAATCAAGAAGGACACAGGGCGTGGCCCTGCTGATAGCCAAAAGATGACCCTTTCCTCCTGTGGAGACGGTCAGTGATCCTGAGGGAAGGTTTATCTCCATTTTTGGTAAATTGGGGAATTTTGATATATTATTGGGGTCAATTTATGGCCGTAATGTAGAAACCCTTTCTTTTTTTACCCACCTAGCATCAGTATTGGCTCCCTTTCTCCAATACCCTATTATACTTGGAGGTGATTGGAATTTAGTTCAGGCAAGTGACTTGGATGGTACATATCTTGGAGGGATGGGATCATCTTCAGTTCAGAAGGCCTTAGGGGAATTTATCTCCTCACTAGGTCTTATAGACCCATGGAGAGTATTTAACCCATCAGCTAAAGATTTTACCTTTTTTCCCCAGTGCACAAAAGCTATTCTCGCATTGATTATTTTCTAGTCAGTCATCCGTTAATCCCATGTATCATTGAATCAAAAATATTCGCCCGTGTAATTTTTGACCATTCCTTAATTGCATTCCATTTAGAGTTACCCAACTTTCCTATCAGGTCACATATGTGGTCGTTAAATAATAACCTGATAAAGGATAAACAAATAATTTCAAGATTTCAGGAACTTTTGCAGGACTCCATTCAGGTTAATTATAACTCAGTTCCTGCGGTTGACCTGGTCTGGGCAGCTCTAAAAGCTACATGGAGTGGGGAACTTATATGTATTGCTACAGTACTAAAAAAGGAAAAGTTAATCCAAACCAATATTTGCTTGCAGAGAATTAGGGATTTGGAAATTAAAGGAGTGGACAACCTTTCGCTTCTAGAAGAACAGGAATTTATTAGGCTAAGAACACATTATGCAAGCACTTTACTAGAGAAAGTAGAGAGATCTGCTTCCATATTAAAGGCTTCATATATTGGCCAGGGCAGCAAAGCAAATAAACTATTAGCTTGGCAATTAAAGCAACGGTCAGCATCAAAATGGATTGAGGCCATTAAACATCCACAATCAGGTTCCTTGATGGCTAACCCACCTGAGATGTTAACTCTCTTTAGAGAGTATTACCAAGCATTGTACTCCCCTGACTCTTTATTGGGTGCCCAATATGAAGCAATGTCAGCCTTTATAACTAGGGCAGACTTGCCTACCCTATTGGTAGATAACCAGATCCATTTAACAGCTCCAAACACAGTGGAGGAGATCTTAGCGGTGATTGACTCTTTAAAACCAGACAAGACGCCGGGCCCAGATGGCTTTATGGGTCTGTTCTACAAAACCTTTAAAAGGTATCTCCTTCCCCTGTTGTTACAGCTTTATACTTACTGGGGTTTCTTTCCAGTCAAGGATCAGTCACTATTTGAAGCGATAATAATTCTCCTGCCCAAACCAGGGAAGAACCCTACTGTGATCAGTAATTACCAGCCTATTTCCCTGCTTAATATTGATGTTAAAATTTATGCAAAAATTTTGGCCAACAGGTTGGAAGGAGTATGGACGTGTTTGATAGGCCCTGAACAGGCAGGGTTTGTGGTGGGGCGTACCTCATCAGATCATTTTAGGAAGCTACTTCACCTGGTTTCTGCATCCAGGGACCCCAGGCTGGAAGCTGTCTTGGTGTCCCTGGATGCAGAAAAAGCATTTGATAGGGTAGAATGGACATACTTGTTTGAAGTCCTTTCCAAATTTGGCATTCCATAGTCCTTTATTGAACAAATCCGAGTTTTGTATCGTTGTCCAACAGCAAGGTTACGGTGTAATAATCACATTTTGGATCCTTTTCCACTTTTTGTCGAGGCACGTGGCAGGGAAGCCCTCTTTCTCCCTACTTGCTTAATTTGTATATAGAGCCTTTAGCTAGAGTTCTCAAATTAGAACAGGGGATAAGGGGCATGTGATTTGAACATTTGGAACTTAAGTTATCCCTGTTCACCGACGATTTACTTCTGCATATTTCCAATAGCAGACAGTCCCTTCCTCGGGCCCTTCTAATTATATCACAATTTACTGAGTTTTCAGGATATAAACTCAATAAAAATAAAACTATGGTATACTCCCTATCCCTCTTGTTACGAGGGACCAAATTGAAGGTATGGACCTCCAATGGGAAAAAGAGTACCTAACCTACTTAGGTATCAAAATTTGTAAAGATACTAGTAAACTTAAGGAACTTAATTTGGACCCCTTGATAAAAACAACAAAAGAAGATTTGGCCAGGTGGAACAATTTACCGTTATCCTTTTGGGGCAGGTCGAATGTTTTGAAAATGACAATCCTGCCCAGGTTTTTTTACCCCCTAAAAAATCTTAATATTTATCTTCCTAACTCCTTCTTTTTGTCTCTCCAGAGAATATGTTCAGATTTTCAATGGAAAGGGAAAGCTCCGCGAAGGGCTTTTGGGAAGCTTACTTGCCCTAGGGCATTAGGGGGGCTACAATTGCCAGAGTTTTATGTTTACTACTTGGCAATCCATACTAGCAGATTTTTGCATTGGTTTACACCAAAGGTAAATGTCTTGGAGAGCCCCGCGTGGTTATAGTTGGATAACCAGCAATCCAATTCCAGCAATCTTGCCCTGGCAACATTGTTGTATAGCCCATGGTCAAATATCCCATTTAAGCTCAGAGAGTCTCCACTCGGGTGGGGTGTGAGAGCTTTACATCAGTTATGTACCCTGATTCGGATCCATCCTATGAAGGATCTGAGGCAACCTTTGTTTAATAACCAGGTGCCCCATCACTCGCTGCTCTCCAACACATTACCTCCAAAAACCATATAAACACTACAAACAGGTATCTGCCTCTATCCATGAAATCATATAAAGAGGCAGAAGACACTGCAGAGCAGGACACTGTGCACAGGAGCTAGCACAACAATACTCACCCAAATCAGGAACCAAAACTAAACAAGCACAAAGGAAATCCAAAAAACTTCTGATCATAGGAGACTCCATGATTCGGGGAGTTGATACCCATCTCCAGCTAGGGCTGATGGTCAGATGTCTCCCAGGTACATCAGCATGGAGAGACACTGACCGCATTGCTAAAATTGTTCACAAAGCAGGAGAAAACATTGATGTCCTAGCACATAGGGACTATGATCTTGCCAGCCGGTCAGTTGTGGAGACCAAGGAACACCTGACTAGGCTGGGTGACAAACTATCATCTATTTCATCGCATCTCCTTCTCTGAGATCCTGCCAGTCTGGGGAGAAGGGAGAAGATGGACCTGAAGGTCAGAGAAGGGGAGAGTAGGGAGCAACACGTGGCTCAAGGACTGGTGCCAGGGAAAAAGGACACAGATTTGTTGGGAACTGGCAACAGTTCTGGGAGCGAAAGTTCTTTAAATTTGATGGACTGCATCTGACTAAAGAGGAGTCAGTGCATTGGGGCAGAAGTTTGACGCCTTTGCAGAATATTTAAACTAGCAATGGGGAGAGGGTGCAGCACCCCATACGTCAAATGGGAAGAACACCCCTCCCCTCAGCTAGTGGTCAAACAGGAATTAGCTGTGTTTGCCATTCATTTGCATCACCAGGTAAGAAAAAGGTTGGTCTCCCATATGATGCACAGGGTAATGCCAAAATTTCACCCAACAACTAACACACCAAAATCTGGCCAATGGAAAATCATGTACACAATGCTCACAGCCTGGGAAATAAGATCCCAGACCTGCAGGCAATAATGTCAGAGGCTAAACTGGACATAGTAGCAATTAGTGAGGCGTGGTTTACCAGTAACCACAACAGGAGACTTCAGTACCTGGCTATGTATTGTTCAGAAGAGACGAGGTGCAAAAGGGGGAGGAGTGGCCTGTATGTTCATGAAAATATCAAAGCACAGAAATTCAGAATACACATAAGGAGCCAGAAGAACTGTGGGTCACCCTGGAAACAGGAAATGGGACATCCATAAGAACTGGGGTTGTCTACAGGCCCCCAGACCAGGGGGAGGACATAGACACATTACTATTAGAAGATATACAAAACATGACAGCTAAAGGGGAGGTTCTGATAATGGGAGACTTCAACATGCCAGATACAGATTGGTCAATACCAGCAGGAACATCTGCCAGAACTAGACTCATAGTGGATTCCCTGCAGGGGGAGGGCCTCAAACAACTGGTACAGCAACCCACAAGAGACAGAGCTATCCTAGATCTAGTACTGACTAACAAAGAAGGGATCACAGATCTCCAGGTAGAAGGTCACCTGGGGGCCAGTGACCATCACATGGTATGGTTCAATTTGGCTACTACATCTAAATCATCCCATTCCAAGGCAAAAATATGGGACTTCAGAGGAGCTGACTTTGATAAGATGGCCAACAGAGTTAAGCTAGCCCTGGCAAAAAGAAACACAGGTGAGGAGGTACAGGCAAAGTGGGCAAGCATTAAGGATGCAATACTTGAAGCAACATCCCATTGTGTTAGACAGAAAAGGAAGTGCAAAAGAAGAAGGAAACCACTTTGTTCTCAAATACAGTAGCAGAAAAGGTCAGAGCCAAAAGGCTGGCCTTCAGGAAATATAAGGAACACAGCGGGATGAAGATAGGAGGCATACCAAACTGCCCTAAGGGAAGCAGGTAAGGCAGAAGGCAGGCAAAGTCCCAAACTGAGGAAACACTAGCACGAACAGTAAAAGAAGGTGACAAGACTTTCTATAGATACATTAGTGAAAGGAGAAAGTCCAGAGGGGTATTGCTAAGCTTAATGGAGAAAGGAGCAAGTGAGGAGGAGGACCCTGTAAAGGCATCTATCCTAAATAGATACTTTTGCTCAGTATTTACTGAAGAGAAGGTAGGGCAGGGCCCACAGCTCAGCATCATGGACACAGGGGGAGGAGGTGAGCACTACTCCCTTCACAAAAGAAAGGGTCCTACAAGAGCTTGCTAAGCTCAGGGTGGATAAGGCAATGGGACCTGATGGCATACATCCCAGGGTACTAAGGAGCTAAAGGAGAAACTAGCAGAGCCATTAGCAGAATTGTTTAGTGAGTCTCTGAGCACAGGAGAGGTCCCAGAAGACTGGAGAAAGGCTCATGTGATCCAGCTCCACAAGAGTGGTAGCAGGGAGGAGGCAGGGAACTACAGACCAGTCAGTCTTACCTCAGTAGTGGGCAAGATTATAGAAGGCACTCCTTAAGGAAAGGATAGTGCAACACCTGGAATCCATAGGGGCACAGGATCCAAGACAGCATGGGTTTACAAAGGAAGGTCCTGTCAAAACTAATCTCATAGATTTCTTTGACTGGGTAACCAGAGTGGTGGACCAAGGGGAGCAGTTGATGTAGCCTACCTTGACTTCAGCAAAGCTTTTGACACTGTTCCACATAGAAGATTGATAAATAAGCTAGGTAGGCTGGGGTGGGTCAGAAGTTGGTCAACTGGGTGGCAAATTGGTTGACTGGCAGAAAACAGAGTGGTGGTAAATGGTATACAGTCAAAAGAGATGCAAGTCACAAGTGGGGTACCTCTAGGATCAGTCCTGGGGCCAGTCCTATTCAACATTTTCATTAGTGACCTCGCAGATGGACTAGAGGGTAAGGCTTGTCTGTTTGCAGATGACACCAAGATCTGCAACAGAGTAGATGATCCAGATGGGGTGGGCAGAATGAGAAGAGATCTGGATAAACTAGCAGAATGGTCAGAAGAGTGGCAACTGGATTTAATGCAAAGAAGTGCAAAATCATGCACATAGGGAAGAGAAACCCTGAAGCCACTTATAGGCTGGGAGGAGTTGCTAGCAGTCACAAAGGAAGAAAGAGACTTGGGCATCATCATCACTGATGACCTGAAATCATCAAGCAGACCTCTAAAGCAGTAAGTAAGGCTTGGGGGTGTTGGGGTGTATTAGTAGGGGTATCACAAGTCGTAAGAGGGAGGTAATAATCCCTCTGTACAAGACCATTGGTTAGGCCCTATCTGGAGTACCATGACAGTATTGAGGCCACACCTTCAAAAAGGACATTAACCAAAATTGAGGCAGTCCAGAGAAGGGCAACCAAAATGGTGCAGGGACTGCATCAGAAGACATATGAGGACAGATTAACGGAGCTCAATATGTATACCCTTGAGCAAAGGAGGGAGAGGTGATATGATCGAGGCATTCAAACACCTTAAGGGCATAAACAAGGTGAAAGAGTCTAACATGTTTAAACATAAGAAAAATAGCAGGACAAGAGGACACAGCATGAGATTAGAGGAGGCCGATTAAGGGGAATGTGAGGAAATTCTTTTCACAGAAAGGGTGGTAGATGCATGGAATGGCTTACCACAAGAAGTGGTGGCTAAGGAATACAGTGCAGGGCTTCAAACAGGCATGGGATAGGCATAAGGGAGCAATACAAATGACTATGGATAGATAGGTCACTGACAGAGCAAAGGCCAATGGCACATTTATAAGGTAGAAAAAGAAATGGGCAGACTGGATGGGCCTTGCGGTCCTTATCTGCCGTCAACTTCTATGTATGTTTCTATGTTTCTATGTAACCAAAACTTAAAAATAGCTAAGAACATCGTTAAAACCCAACTCTGGGGATCCCATCATGAGTTATGTTTAAAAGAATTCATTTCAGGGAACTCATTGGTATCTATTTCTACCTTACAAAATAAGTTCCATGTTCCTTCTAAATTCTGGTTTCAGTTAATGCAAATACGCCATTGTATTAAACATTTTCTGGGCAAATTACTATGGTCGGATCATGCGGGGGAAGTCTTAACTACCCTTTGGAATTGTCTAAAGGTCAGAAATCAATTGCCAAATTGTATAAGGGAATCTTAAGTCAAGCCTTGGTAAATCCTTCCCCTATAGCCTATTACTGGAAAAACAATTGGGCTAAGGATTTTTCAGATAAAACATGGAAAACTATCTAGACTGACAATTTTCATTTAATCAAGCAAGACCGTTTGAGAAACATCCAGTTTAACATTTTACATAACTTATATTATATGCCTAGTAAATTATACCGGATGGGCAGGTTGTCTTCTGCAGAATGTAAGGATTGTGGTTCTGATTTTGCTACATTATATCATAAATTGTGGTCGTGCCCCAAGATGGCAAAATTTTGGGACACGATCAAAAGGCGGGTGGCACCTTATCTTAAAATTGCCCCTTACTTGGTGGAGGACACCTGCCTTTTAGGTATGCATTCATCTATCCCCACCATTTTTCAAAAAGTCTAGGTAGCTTTGGTTGCCTTGGTTACAAAGTTGTTAATTCTAAGACATTGGAAGGAGGAATGGGAACCCTCTTTTAGAGAATGGTGGGCAGAATTTCTTACCTCCTTAAATGCAAAAAGAAGTGTGGCTATGTTCTTTCATTCCGGGGAGAAATTCCAGGAATGTTGGGGAGAGCTTTTTTCAATCCTTAAAAATAAATTTGGATATTGAATTAGCTCCCATCTGATTCTCCCCTTCCTCTTTACAAAGTTTATGATCCCCCTTTTATATTTATATTGCTATGGGATTTTCCTTTAAGGCTGTATTCCCAGCACTACGCTTACTCTGGGGTGCCACAGCATTTTCTGTTTTATTTATTTCCCCTTTTTCTGCCACGTTTGGTTTATTTCTTTGCTAAAGGGTTGTGCCCAAAAAATTCCTATAAGGGACCAATTTGTTTATACTGTTATTCTTTTATGTGTAACTGGGCCAAGAAGATGGGGCTGCTGCAGGGTGGGATGGGGTTACTTTTGGGTTTTCTTTTGTTAGTTATTGCTATCGAACTGTAAACATGTCTGAGTTTGTCTAGTCACAAGATGGAATTTGTTTTGTTTTCTGTATATGTTAAAATTTGTACTAAGAAAATAAAGTTATTTGCAAAAAAAAAAGAATCAAGAAGGACACATATAACTAAGCAGGCAGTAAGATTTTAAGGTAAGCAGTTGCAGGTTTCTTTGAAGGATCGATTATAACTTGTCAGAAATGCTACTAGACCTATAGGGTAAAGCAGCTTCAGAGTTTTTTGTAATTTATTTCAAAGTAGCAGAAACATGCAATTTTTGGATGTCCAGCCAAAGTGCAATCTGACCCTGGGCACAATTAGAGAGATGTATGAGGCACTTCTCAGCCCGTTCTTACCTGCCATGCTTAAAGATAGGCAATCAGTGATGTGCAGCTACAGCATCTGAGTGATGGCTCTATATGTCCAGAGGGCAGCATTTCTCTGCCATCTAAAGTTTAGGGAGGACTGGCATGCAGCTGTATATATGAGGCAGTGATGCATCGAGTAGGGGAGACCAGTGATAAACCTTAGGGCTTGGTGATAGAGTGTATCAAGTTTAGTAACCACAGCAATGAAACCCTGACTATAGAGGAAGTCTGCATAATCTATCAGGGAAAGAAAGGTCATTTGCACCAGTCACATCTTTATTTCCTTAGTGAGGAGGTGCTTAATCCTGTAAAAGAGATCAAGTCTCTGAGTTTTTTTAATAATTCTTCAATGTGATCATTGAACGAGAGCTTACAGTCAGTTCAGACCCCCAGGTATTTAAACTTGATAATAAACTCCAAGGGTTCACCTAGCAGTGTGGTGATCTGTGGTAGCCCTTTATGAGCTGCCTGATTTGCTGCATGAGCAAAGGGTGAAAAAACATCACCTTGGTTGTTTTAGCATTTAGGAGAAGTTTCTGATGCAGGAGCTGTAACTGTAATTGATTGAATTCCTGCTGTAGGTCACTGCAGGCAGCTCCAGGAATATCTCTACTGATGTACAGCACTGTATCATCAGCAAAGAGATGTATTTTAGCATCTTTGATATTGGCATCGATTCTGTTGATGTAATTTGTGAAAAGCAGAGGACCCAGAATGGACCCCTGTGGAACACCTCTCAGTAGGGGTTTAAGTGGTGATAATTCCCCTTCTGCTTTAACTTGCTGGCGTTGACCTGTAAGATAATCACAGAACCATCTCAGCGATAGCTGGTCAAGTCCAACTCTGTAGAAGAAAGGAGCAAGACATGGATTGAGCCATATCAAATGCCTTGCTTAGATTTAGAAAACTGCCCAGACAAAGTTTTTAACATCCAGATCACAGTGCCAATCACTTGTTACCTTTGCTAGTGCAGAGATAGTACTGTACCATGGTCTAAAGCCTGACTTTAGAGGCTTAAGCAAATTAGTATTATCTAAGTAGTTCCTGAGCTGAGAACTCAGTATTTTCTCCAGCATTTTTGACAGAGTAGGATGCAGAAAGATAGGCCTGTAATTATTAAGATCACTCGGGTCTCCAGATTTGAATAGAGGAATCACGTGGGCAGTTTTTCATATAGGTGGAAGTTCTCCCTAAGAGAGGGATAAATTAAAGAGGTGCATAATTGGTACAGCCACGACATGATAATTGATCTTCAGGAAAAAAGGGTCCAGGAGGTCAGCACCGGCATTTTTCCTGATGTCCAGCTGTAACAGAAGGTCTTTAACTTCTTTCAGGGTGACAGGATGCAGAAAGAATGTAGTGCTAGTGCTAGGGACTACTAGGCCCTGTACACCGAGCTGCACATGGAGATTGCTGGCAGGGGAAGCATCAAAGGCTAGACCAGAAGTCGTAAAGTGGTTATTGAGTGAGTCAAGGATTGTTTGTTTGTCAGATACTGTTGAGGAACCACTCATAATTTTTTTGGGCAAGGAATTTATGGGTGAGAAGCCTTCTAGCTCTTTTAGGGTTTTCCAAAATTTGGAGGAGCACTTCGTAGAAGAGTCAAATTCCAAGCAGTAGAAGTTTGCCTTTGTCTCTCTGATCATTTTGATGCAAGTATTCCTTGCTCTCCTGAAAAAACCCCAGTCAGCAGGTAATTTAGTTTTTCATGCAGATTTCCAGAGCCGATCTCTATTAACCAGTAAGGCCTTTAAGTCAGCAGTAAACCACTGGCAAGATTTTGTCTTAGTACGGATTTCAGAAAGTGGAGCATGTTTGTCCAACACTCCTACAGCAATTTCTTGAAAGATATTGTATGCTGAGCACACTGATCTAGCAAGGTATAAGTCTTGCCAACGCAAGGAGTCTTCAAGATCAGAAGTAAAGGCAAGGGGATCGAAGTTCTTTTGACATCTCTTCAGGATGAACTTGGAGTTAGAAGGCAGTTTGGGGGTAGTTCTTATACAGGCAATAAGACAGCGATCACTAAGGTCAGAGAACAGTACTCCAGCATGGGAAAAAAGATGTGGTTTGCTTACTACAATGAGATCCAACAGAGTGCTGTTGATAGGGTTCTTTTTCTTAGGACGCGTTGCTTCAGTAATTAGTTGGGACAGTCCAAGGGAGTCACAGATAGATTTAAGTGGAGTTGAGGCACTAGAAAACCAATTAAGGTTAAGGTCACCCATGATGATGGATTCAGAAGACAAAGCACCCATATAATTACTTAAGTAGGTCAGTAGCTGGAGTCCCACAGATGGAGGCATATAACACCCTATAACACAGAGAGTAACCTTAGGGGAGAACTCAACTTTAAGGATCAGGCATTCAAATTATTTGTGAATTGAGGATGTGTCCATGACAGTGGCAGAGAATTTTGTTCTTGATATATATATATAGCAACTCCTTCTCCTCTGGTCAGCTGTCTGCTCTAAATAGAGAGTAAGAGGGAATATTTACCTCACAGTGTGCAGTTCCAGGTCTAGGCCAAGACTCAGTGACCACCAATACATCAGGTGCAGTGTGGCAGACCCAGGCCTGTATAGAGAAAATTTTTTTAACAGGCTACACGCATTGATGTGTATAAAACGCACACCTTTGCAGTGTGATAATTCAGCAGGAGTTGTCATAAATGTTGGAGGGCCAGAATTAAGCTCGATGTTGCCTGAGCACAGCAAAAGAAGGAGCAGATGATTCCTAATGGCTCCTATGATGATCTAATGAGTTCTCACCCATTCACGCCTATGTAGGTTGAAATATGTAGTTGAAGGGTTCCAGCAATGATAATCTAGAGGGCCTAATGCTACATACTGTATAGAAGTGTTCTCACTGAGAATAACAGGGTGGTCTAGAAATAGTGAGCAGGGGTAGGTGAAGTCATGCCATTCAAGCCTGAGAAAGTACACATTCCAGCCTGCCATGGTGGTTGTATAACCAGTTCCAGTGTTAAGAACTTAAGGTCGCACTTGGGCCAGTCAAGATATTTGATGATGCTCTGGCAAGCCACAGTGGTGCTAAGGTCAGATGAACCGCTAGGAGGTAGCTGTATATTCAAATGGGGGTATAATAGATATAATAGGAGAAGGAATAGTTGAAGTGCTAACAAGCAGCCCTCATAATGAAGTTTAGACACAATGTGTGCTTTATTACTTGTGGTAGTCCAGCGATGTGAGACTAGGAGCGACAAATCCTATCTTACTAGAGTACTACCAGAGACTAAGAAAAAAAGAGATAATGGATCTAGTCAAGGATAAACTTTCATATCCAGACCCCACAGACCTAGCAAGTAGTAAATGTTCCCTTAAGAGGATTGGTAAGAGCACTACTGGTCAGTACAGGTAATGTTCAATAAAGGGGGTTGGGTTACTGTCAACATCGGGCATATTGCAATCACAGCCCCTCTTGTGATTTAGTAGTATAAGGAGGTAAACACCGAGAATTAAACAGCATTTTGGTCTGTGGCAGAACAGAGTAAAAGACCAAAGCAGCCATTTTCTTTGCCAGCTTAACCATGTCCCTCAGACCAAGTGAATTTTAACCGTGAATTCTTTCTTCTTAATATCCTTAAGGACAAGGAAAGCTGGTAGCTGATTATCTTGAATTTTTACTTACCACCCATATTGAACAGAGAAAAAAATGACTACTATATTCAGCACTCTTAAGGGGCTTTTGAAAAATGAATTAATCATCAGAGATGTGTCAACAATACTGGTAGACGCTGATTTTAAGTCAGGAATTGGAGAAAAAACTGAAACATTTATAAGAAATGAGATCTTGGTAATTGACAAGCACTTGTCTATACCAATAAAGTTTTTAATGGACAAAAAACAAACACTAGGGGTATTAATTTGTTCTATTTTATATCCAGTAATAACCTTAGAGTGCTAATCGGAAGGACTGCAAAAGCAGACATACAGCTACATATTGTGGAGGGCATCAAAAGTGGAAACAAAACAGTTCTTCAGGTATATTAGTGAAAAAAGGAAGAAAAGAGGGGGAAATGTGAGGCTAACAGAGGGGGATAGGGTGATTGAAGTGGACTGGCAAATGTCTGCCATCCTTATTGATCAATTTTGCTCAGTTTTCACTAGGAAGGATGGTGGACTCTTGCCTGAGAGTGGCATGAAAGTGACCATTAAGAGGGTCCCAGATATGAGGCAGTCAACATTTACTACCAAAAGAGTCTAAAAGAGCTGGCACCCCTAAAGACTGATAAGGCCCAGGACCAGATTGTTGCATCTGAGGATACTTAGAGAATTGGCAGCAGAACTGACTGATCCCCTGGAAAATCAGTTCAACACTTATCTAAGGACAGATGTAGTTTTGAAGGATTGGAGGGGGCAGACATAGTTCTGCTCCATAAAGGGGGGGGATAAGGAACATGCTGGGAACTGCAGATCAGTCAGTCTTACCTCTATCATAGGAACATTGATGAGTCACTTGTCAAAGAGGATCTAATGGACTACTTGGACAGCAATGGTCTCCAGGATAGTAAGCAGCATGAATTCATGGCAGGGAGGTCTTGCTAGACTAACCTTATATTTTTTTTGACTGGGTGTCAAGGGAATTGGATAAAGCTCAAGTTGTGTATATGCTCTACTTTGACTTCAGCAAGGCTTTCAACTTGGTATCCCACAGATGCCTGCTGAAGAAGATGGAGGATCTGTGTGTGGCTAAGGTCACAGTAAACTAGGAAGGCAACTGCCTAAATGGGAGGCAGCAGAGGGTTGTGGTCAATAGGATTAAATCAGACAAGAGGGAGGTCCTCAGTGGGGTTCCACAGGGATCTGTGCTGGGTCTGGTCATCTTCAGCATCTTCATCTGTGGCACTGGTGATGGGATCCAGGGCAAGCTGGGTCTCTTCACAGATGACACTATGGTAGGTGTGATGGTGGAAATGGCTAGAGAATAAAGGAAATGCAGAGAGAGAAAGAGAGATATTTAGAAGAGCTGGAGGAGTAGTCAAGGGATTGGCAGTTGAAATTCAAGACCAAAAAGTGCAAGGTGATGCACTTAGGGAACAAGAACCTCAGGATGGACTACTCGATAGGAGGGGTGAGACTCAGTACAACAGCTGAGGTACAAAACCCTGGAGTTATCATCAGTGATTCCCTAAAGAAATTGTATCAGTGCAACAATAGGATGCTTTGATGTCTCAGGAGGGATATTGGTAGCAGAAAAGGGAGGTAATACTTCCCCTGTAGAGATCCTTGGTGAGGCCACCTGGAGTACTGAACCCAGTTCTGGGGTCCTCACCTCAGGAAGGATAGGGATAGGCTAAAGATGGTGCAGCATAGGGTAACAAAAAGGATTCAGGACAGCACATCATGTCCTGTGAGGAGCATCTCAAAGCACTGAGCATGCACTCTCTGGAGAACAGAAGGGAGAGGGGAGGAAAGATATAATAGAGACTCTCAAATGCCTAAAATGAATTTAACAGGGTGGACTGCAGGGAACTATTTGACTTGAATACCAACTCACAGTCTCATGGTCATGAGTGGAGGCTAACAGGAGGGAGATTCAGGAGGGGATGTAGAGAAATACTATTTTACAGAAAGGGTGTTGGAGCTATAGAACAGGCTGCCAGGTAGTGGGTAAAAAAAAACATAAGTGATTTTAAGAATAGCTGGGACAAAATGAAGGGTATAGTGGTTGCTCAAGGCATTAGAATCAGGGAGGGGAATGGAGGGGATAGGGAGGGCTAGCACCCTGGGGGAACAATTAGGCCCCAGAGCTAGACAGGAAACTTGGGCAGACTGGATGGATCTCTGATCTTTTTTTTGCCATCATTGCCTATGTGTCTGTGACTAAAGGAGATTCAAAAGGAAACTTTACATATATTTTGAAAGTGGGCAGCTCTCTTAATTGATGTATTTATCTTGGATGTGTGTATTCCTTAAACTTGATCTCCACTTTAGAGGTGTTACAAGAATTTACTAATGATCACTTACCTGAGTGCCTTAAAATTAATTTAGCAATAGAAAATACTACAAGCAATAGATGCTCTCGTTAAAGCAGTGATGAACACATGAAAGTTAAAAAGGGCAAAATTGTGACTTGAGACCCATTGTTACCATATAAAATAAAAGAAGTCTGTGAAAGCAGAGTGGCAAATGCTCCTAAAGAACATTTTCTATTACTACCTGATGATAGTGAGGAGTTATTTGAAGCCTTGGATATCATACAAGAACAGTTTAGCAAACAACTAAAACATAAGGCAAAAACTTTAGACATAATCTGTCATAGTATGATCCCACAACAGTGTCCTCTCAATTCTTCAAAATGACTTCAACAGAGTCCAGTCCTGGTTCCTGAAAAAACAGCTTAAACTCTATGCCAAAAAAACTGTAACCATGGTCTTTGGCTCTAGACAAAGTTTGCCTCCCTACCTGCCCCCCCTTCAATCACCAATCTGGACAACTCCCCTCTCGAGTTGGTCCCTGCCTTCAAGTACCTGGGGGTCTGGCTGGACAGCCACCTCAACTCCTCCACCCATGTCGAGGCCATCTGCGCCAAACTCTGGCTGAAGCTCACCATTCTCTATTGACCACAAAGCCAGCCTGTCCCTTTCCACCCGTAGTGAACTCATGTGGAAAACAATCCTGCCTGTGCTGGACTATGTGGACATCATCTACAGAATGGCCCCTACCTCATCCCTTTCCAAACTTGACATACTACTCAACTCTTTCTGTTGTTTTGCCACTGCCTCTCCCCCACTTACTCATCACTGTCTCCTCTACACCACCCTTTCCCAGGCCCCACTCTCACACAGGAGAACCATCTACAGCACCTCCCTCATAGCTAAATATTGGCTAGGCTCCCTACCCCCCACCTCACTTCCCACCTTTCGCCAGCCAATTCCCTCAACTACTGCCTCCGCCACAGAGACGCATGCACTTTCTACCTCTTGTGCCCCCACAACGCTGCCGACAAAGCTGCCTTTTCATACAATCTTCCCCTCCTATGGAACAATATTCCACCTTACCTTCACCAGGCCTCCTCCCTTTGAGCCATTAAACATCTCCTTAGGCTCCTTGCCCCACCTCTCTGCCTCAGATGCTCCATTGAGACTCCCCTCCCATTTGGGCCCAACTCTCAGAGGTGGCTATGGCCATTACTGTATCACAGGTCTCAAAGTAAATTCATCCCTCTCTATTGTATATTTCAAGGACTTGCTTTACCATACTGCAATCGTTTAAAGTCTCCACTGTTTTTCTGATGAAGTACTTACTGCCTGTATTCTGTAATTACTATTTGTACTTTTTTCTGATGTTGCTCATACTGCCTGTATTCCTAAATACTTTTGTGCCTCTTGTACAACTCAGTGTACTCTTGTACCTGGGTCACACCTGGAAACGAGCCTCAGCTCAGTGTGCCTTTTTCAGTAACCAAATAAAAATAAATAAATAAATAAATAAAATAGGTGTAACAGACTCAAGGCAGCTATGAACAAAGTTGGCAGAAATGCACATAGGAAAGGAGATCTGACTTACAGAGAGGTACATATTAATATTCAAAATGAGTATAGATCTTCATTACTGAAAAAAAGAAAAAGCTTGCAAAGAAAACCTTTGGACCACATTACAGGGTTGGTATATGAATACAAAACTCTTCTGGAAATTAATAGTATTTGGAGGGAAAGAAAATAAGATGAATATCGAGTGCTGTATCCCACCCACAACTTGGATGAAATATTTTAGCAATATTTTCATGAAAAAGAAAATACTCTAATTCACATTTAAGTAACTTCTCATATAATGAAGAAGTAAATTCATGTTATGATTAAGAGTTCACAGCAGTAGAAGTAGCTTTAGCAATTAAGAAAAAAAGAGAAAAATAATAAATTTATTTATTTTATTTAGTTTTTGTTGACCGGGTAAGTGCACTAGACAAATCCTGCCTATTTTCAGGCACGACCCGGGGGGAAGGGGAATGCAGATGAATGCCAACTGACCTTGAACCAGATTAAGCTGTTGGTGATATTTTTAGTGAATGAGGGAAATGTGGCCAGGACACCGGGGAAACTCCCCTACTCTTTGCCTGCAGGGGGCCTTGCTTCCTGTGAGCAGAGGGGACCCTTTTGTCTGTGGTACCAAGATGGCGGATGACAGTGTGGTTGCTTGTGGAATTGCTGGAGATATTTTGGATTCTGACCTGACTACAGCTTCACCCATGGAGTCAAGAATACCTGTTATTATCTCTAAAGAAACTACAAGGCTTCAATCTGCAGAAAGAAATACTGAAGGTACCACTTTAAATGAATTGCCAGACAATCATCAAGAAGACTTGCCTCAGACACCACTTTACCCAGGTTCAGGAACTCAGAGCACTTCTAATGACACAGAAAATTATCTGCGAAGCATGTATTTTGCACACAAGGACTTTCTTATTGGTCTAATGCACTCTGATTCACAGTTTTCCTCACAGCATTTTTTGTCAACTTACCCTGCAGCAGCCACTTCTGATATGACTCCTAGCACTAGAAATGCCACAAACTCTGCATCGGGAGCACCTCTATCTTTGCATCTATGGGACTTTCATCGCACCACAGAGGACATTGAGAGCATTTGGTCACCCATGGCAGCGCTCCATGCTGCTGGCTGGCAGCAACATTCAGAAGGAGCGCCCTGGACCTCCCCAAGGGCTGTTTCAGCCCAGGAAATCATCTCTGAGGCTTACAATGAACTCTGATCTTCAGGAGACGCACCATTACCGATGAAAACACCTCTGGAACCAGTATCTTTCCCTAGTAATGCTTCACGCACACCTGCTATCTCCCGAACAACACCTGACATCACAGATACTGTCACGGGCCCCAACTTAGCCAGACATGAATCTACTTCATCCTCCTTGACTTCGGAACATAATTTAGCTGGTACATCTGAGCCATTTGGTCACAGCCTGCAGGTGAGGGCAGTAACTCAACCCCATTTAAACTCAGTGATCTGTTCACAAACTTAGGTGAGCCAGCACAGCGAAGGAATGCTGTACATATGAAGTTCATGGGGGACATTGCTACAAACCCTGACAGAAGAACTGTATTGCATAGTATGTTGTGGGACTCTTTAGGGATAGGGGCAACAGAATTATTTGCCTTCATTCATGTGCATGGGGGAATCTGTGCATGACTTAAGTTTTAAAAATGTGTACACTTTGGAGAAATTCTGGGAGAAATATGAGCATGTAAAACATCTGCCACTCTGGGCTCCCTTTATGGTCATCCCCCTCACTAAACCAACAGTGAAAATTGTTACCTTACTGTTTCGTAGTGAGGGGGTGAGCATAACAGACGTCCAGTACTGGCTCAGGCAGCGCTGCGATGTACTAGAGGCCCCTCGACCTATTTTGGACGAGGACCTAGTATGGACTGGGGGATGGAAAGTAAAGGTACAACTTAAAAACACAGATAAAGGTATCTCTCATTTACCAGGCAGCTTTCACATAGGCAGGGACCGTGGCTTATGTTTTTTACCCTGGACAACCACGGACCTGTCATAAGTGTGGTTCTCGCACCCACCTGAGCAGCACTTGCGACAAGCTCAGATGTACTTTGTGCTTATCCTATGGACATGTGAGTTTGGGTTGTCCAAACCCTCTATACTGCAATCTGTGTGATGAGCTGGGGTGCTTCTATCACCAGTGCCCTTAGGCAGATCATAATAGGCTCGACCGCCCTCCCCAGGACCAGATAGTGCTTATAATGGATTCCCAGACTCAGGCCTTATGCTGCAGGGAGGCCCCGGCCCCTGCCACTTCTACCCTGGCACAAGAACCTCCTCTCCCTCAAGAGTCTGAACCTACAGCCAGACAAAGGGCCATTCCCAAGTTCCCTGGCACCCCTATAGCAGCAGTACCCCCTTCTGAATCAGTCCCTGCTAGTACCCAGGCTACCATGCCTCCTCCCCCCCAAAGGACTCAGACCACTTTTTGGTAATCCCCCCTTCTAAATGGGGTAAAGGAAAACAAAAAGCAGAAGCTTCCACCCCCAAGAGAACAATTATCATGAGGAATAAATTTCAGGCCTTAGCCAAGAGACGACAATGGGGAGACATGGAAGGGGAAGATGGAGACTCGGATTCTTCTCTAGCCTCTTCCTCCTGTATGAACTTCTCCTCTGACTCCCAGCTTGATCCCCCTCCCTTCAGCAGATGGAGGTAGGACCCATGCTAACATTACCTGACACTAACTCCTCCAGAATGGCACTGTACTTTCTAGGATGAACCATCACCAAGGACTCCGCTGCTTCACCCTAAATGCATGCAGCGTTAAATCCTATAGAAAACAACTCTCTACAATGCAGTACCTTTCTGACTTACACCATGACATCTATTTTCTCCAGGACACCCATTTGAAATCTCCTCATGAGCTTTCTCAAATTAAAACTCGTTGGCATCAGGGCTCTTCATTCTGGTCATATGGAGAGGATAGGTGTGATGGCCTAGGTATTTTGTTTGCAAATTTTAATTTCCAGATTTCCTGGTTGGAAGACATAATACCAGGATGAGCCATGCTTGTAGACTGTACATACCAACAACACAAACTCAGGCTCATTAATGTATGCCCCCCAGATCATTGCCTCCAGAACAGATTTATTTAACAAAATACACCCATACCTGTATTCCAACTGGCAAATCTATATGGGAGGCGATTTCAACTGTGGTCTTACTCTCTCAGATTGGGGTGGCTCCACCCAAAAACTTTTCTCAGATTCAATTGCCCTGAACAAAATTATTCAGACTGCGGCCCTCATAGATTGACATAATGCTTTACATGGTCCAGGTGCCAAAACCTATCATAGAGGCCCATACGCTACCTGGATAGATTTTCTTTTTGTCTCATGGAATATTTCAGTCACACAGGCAAGAATCACACCCTGTGAGACTTCAGACCATCTGGGGATCTCTCTGGTTTGCTCCCCCTCAGGGAACTCCTTTCCTGGTCAACCCCACTCTAGGTGGAAATTGAATAGTTCATTGTTGACAGACCTGGCCATTTCAATGCATTGCACAGACCTTCTAAGGGCCCGGCTGTCCGTAATGGAAGCATATCATTCCCCTCTACAATGGTGGGAAGACACTAAGAGTGATATCAAGATTTTCTTCCTACATACAGGGAGGAAGAGAACACTGAGTTCATATTTTTGATACCTCACTCTCAGACAAAAACTACAACAGGCCATATCTCTTTCTTTCATATCCCACATGGACTTCTCTCACACAATAAAGTTCATTAAGGAAGAAAAGTAACAGTTCCAGTATCACCGAGCACATTCTTTACAGATGGAAGCTCAACATGGGACACAAGGCTCCGGTCCCTCCTTAGATATCTATAAAAGTTGCACTGACAGGGTAAATGCAACCCACATAGAGGAACTTTTTGATCCTGCTTCCAATACCCCCCACAATTCCTTGCTGGACATAAAGCGTATCGCCAGCTCTTATCTAGCTACGATGTTTGGCACCACAACTCCTGTGGATAGTATCATACCTTTCCTTTCAGGTATTTCTATTCATCCTCCATCCCAAGATACATTGAAACATCTCCTTGAACCTATAACACCAGAGGAAACTCAGCAGGCTATAAAACACCAAAAGAAGCGCACTTCCCCTGGATCTGATGGCCTTACTGCAGAATTATATATACAGTTTATGTTATTTTTTGGCCCCTTTCTGATGTTAATATATAATACCATCATAAGCACTAATTCTACTCCTAAAGGATTTTCTTATGCTATTATGATTTTATTATTCAAGAAAGGGAACAGAGCCGATATACGGAACTAGAGACCACTAAGTCTGCTAAACGTAGACTATAAAATATTCACTTCCATCTTGCTCAATAGGATGCTGTCTGTTGCTGCTCAGATTATTTCTGAGGTGCAGACTTGTGCCCTTCCCGGCAGATCTATCCTTTCCAACCTATCCCTCATTTGAGACATTATTTCAAACAGTACCCCCTCTTCACCTGCCCTGTTACTCTCATTGGACCAAGAAAACG
Organism: Neoceratodus forsteri; assembly: GCA_016271365.2. Lineage (NCBI taxonomy): Eukaryota > Metazoa > Chordata > Ceratodontiformes > Ceratodontidae > Neoceratodus > Neoceratodus forsteri. Next base: position 394,701,625 of record CM028129.1, read on the forward strand.
CTTTTGACTGGGTCAGCCATGTTTATTTGTTCCAGGTTCTTGCACACTACCATGTTCCCCAGAAATTCATCTCTTGGCTTAAACTCTATGTAGTACTGTTGGATACAACCCCATATAAATGGTTCTCCATGCCCCCTTTTAGGCCTTAGAGGGTGCAACAGGGCTGCCCTTAAGTCCTCTTTTATATATTTTCCAACTGGACCCTTTATTATAAACCCTACTGCTGCACCCATCTTTACCTAGAATCTCTTCCCCCATTGGAAGACCTCTACCTCCAGTATGTGCATATGCTGATGATTTGTGCATTTGTGCTACCCTCTATCTTCAGGAGATAGTACTTCCCCCTATTTTCAAAGCATTTGAGACAGCTTCGGGCTCCCAAATAAATATAGCAAAAAGCACAGCACTAGTGGTGCCAGCTTCAGCCAGCATAGACTTACCGATGCATATTGTAGATATCCCTCTGGCAATCGCTCCAATAAAAATCCTGGGATTACATTATGGCACCTCAGATGATGCCAGCTATAACTGGAATATAGTATTAAATAGAGCAGCACACTCCCTTTCCTTTTGGAAAGGACATAGCATTGCAAAACAGAAAAGAGTGTTTTTATTGAAAACTTTAATACTTCCCCTCTTCTTACACGTGGCATCAGTGTTTCCGGTCCCTTTTTCTCTGGAGGCAAGAGTTGACAATATTTTTTTTCAAGGCTTCTGGGGCAGCTGTTTAAATCCCATAAAAAGATCATACACATACATTGATTATTGTCATGGTGGGGTAAGGATGCTGAACCTGATAGTATTTTTCCATAGCCTATTTCTGAAAATCACGATACCCCACTTACTCCATGATCCACCCCTATTTTGGCATTTAATTATATATTCTTTTACCATTAAGGTATGCCAAATATGGCAACAACTCCTGCATGACATCCCTAGGAACTTCAGAAAACTAGGTATCCCCAGCTTCCTCTTCCCCCCTTTTCTGAAGATCCGGCAATGGAAACTCTCCCCTACACATACATTGACTAAAACCAGGAGACAGCTTGATAACTTTGTTTTAGATACCCATTTTTCTGACTTACCACAGATAGTATCTACACAAGGCTCCCTTCTGGAATTAGAAATGCCCTTCTCTCAGTTAACTGACCCCAGGATCCCCACACAATTTTGGGATATCTCCTGGCTAGCTTGTCATGGAAGACTGGGTGTCACGAACAACCTAAAACATAAATCAGTAGAGGAGCGAATATGCCCCCGAGACTCTTGCACAGCGGTACTGGAAACCATGCATCATTTTTTTATTGATTGCCTATATAGTCAAGTTGTTTGGACCCTCCTTTTACATAATGGAAAGAAAAGGCACTTCAGAATGTAACATATGATATCCTGGTGTATGGGATATACCCCCCCTGGATTACAGAAATATCACACAGGGACCTTACATCTCATCTTTGCATCCTGCCGCTATTATTTATGGCAGGCCAGGTGCGCCTTTCTCCTGCAACAGAAAGTGTTTTCTGCAACGCAAATAGTTGCACAGATTGTTTCTAGCCTTGTGTAAATCCAAAATGCGGAAAAAAAGTTGTTAACTTCTGCTGTATACAGTTCATATTGGAACAATTGTGCATGGATTGAAACTGCAGTACCCTGAAGATGTTTTTCTTTTTTCCTCTCTGTATTAGTAAGCATTTATTTTGCTCCATTTAAACTGAACTGTTTCTTTTGACTTCTTTTTCCTTTTTTTCTCCCCTCACCCTTGTTTATTGGTCTTATTTGTGGGTTGATTTAATTTTGTCTTTCTTGCAAACCTTATTTACAGTTTCTGTAAAGTTGACATTGTATTTTGTTTATTGAGTGTACTGCACTAATTTTTCTTTAAATAAAACATTCCCCTGCTCTTTTTTGATAAGTGCCATGGGATCTTTAACATCCACCTGAACTACCACCAATCCAGGCAGATGGGACCATGGTTTAACGTCTCATCCAAAAGATGGCACCTCAGAAGTGCAGCACCCCTCTCATGCTGCACTACAGTGTCAGTACTGGGATATTAACCCAAGTGCCAGATGTGGGAACTGAACCCACAGCCCTCTGATCTCCTGGCCTCAGAGGTAAGTGTGCTACCTACTGAGCCACTGGCACTGGCAATCACCTCATATAGATGAAATTCCAGCAAAAATGTATACATAGACTTTGACGGCAGATAAGGACCGCTAGGCCCATCTAGTCTGCCCATTTTCCTACCTACAGGGATCAGTCCTTGGGCCCCTCCTGTTCAACGCCTACGTCTCTGACATAAGGACAGGAATCAGGAGTGAGATGAGTCTCTTGCGGATGACTCAAAACTGGGGCGGTGGTGGATGGGGAGGAGGGGAGGGTGGCCCTACAGGGGGACCTGGAGGCTCTGGAAAGATGGTCTAGAAAGTGGAAGCTAAGGTTCAATGCAGGGAATGCAAGGTACTCCACCTGGGGGCCAGAAACCTGGGCCAAGTGTACACCCTGGGGGGGAAATGCTACAAGTCTCGATGGCTGAGAGGGACCTGGGGGTGGTGGTGGATGTCAAAATGAACAATTCGGAGACTTGTAGGAGGGCAGCAGCCAAGGCCAACAGGATGCTGGGATGCATCGCTAGGGGGATCACTTTCAGAAGGAGGGAAGTGATGCTCCCTCTGTATAACTGCTTGGTGAGGCCACACCTTGAGCACTGTGTGCAGTTTTGGAGGCCACACTTAAAGAGGGACGTTAAACTCCTGGAGAGGGTCCAGAGGAGAGCAACCAAAATGATTTGGGGCTTGGGGGACAGGACCTATGAGGAGAGGCTCAAAGAGCTAAATATGTACACATTGGAAGAGAGAAGGGACCGTGGGGACATGATAGAGGTCTTCAAGTACATGAAGAGGGTAAATAGGGGAGGAACAGTCAGGGTGCTTCGAAGGAAGGAGGAGGGAGCCACTAGAGGGCATGGGTGGAAGCTGGAGGGGGGAAGATTCAGGGGAGAAAGGAGGAGGTGCTACTTCACTGAGAGGGTGGTGGAGCCATGGAATGCACTGCCTAGGGGGCTGGTGGAGGCAGAGATGGTGGAGGGGTTCAAGAGGGGCTGGGACAGGTACAGGGGAAGGGTTCTGGAAGCAAATCCAATGCAGCAAGAATATCCAGAACTGGGAAGGAGAAGCCAGAGAAGGCGAGGGCAGCAAGGTCAGCACCCAGGGTGGGGGCTGACCAATCGAGCAGACTCGAAAGACCGTTAGGCCTATTCTGCTGGCATTTTAGTATGTTAGTATTTCTACCTAGGATAGGCCGCAGATCCTAGTTAACCAACAGCCTATTTCTTCCTACCCTCCACAAGAATTGCCTTATGTCTGTCCCATGCATTCTTGAAATCTCCCACAGTTTTAGACCTCACCTCCCTCAGGAAGGCTGTTCCATGCATCCACTACCCTCTCTGTGAAATAATACTTCCTCACATTGCCCTGAACAGCCTCTTCTATCTTTAAATTGTGTCCCCTTGTTCTTGTAGATCTCTTTTTCTGAAAGATGCTACTCTCTTGGACTTTGTTGATTCCACTGAGGTACTTAAAAGTTTCTATCATGTCCCTCTCCTTCTTTCCTCAATGGTATACATATTAAGCTCCTTTAGTCTCTCCTCATACGGCTTCTCTTGCAGACCCTGCACCATTTTAGTTGCCCTCCTCTGGACTGTCTCTATCCTGTCTATGTCCTTGCGGAGATGAGGTCTCCAGAACTGGACACAGTACTCCAGATGGGGTCTCACCAACTGTCTGTACAGAGGGATAACAACTTCTTGTTTTCTGCTGCTGATGCCTCTACCTATACATCCCAGTATACCCCCAGCCCTCCCTACTGTCTTCTCACATTGATTGCTAACCTTAAGGTCATCTGATATGATTACCCCCAGGTCCTTTTCCTTTTTTGTTGTTGTTACTACCTCCTCACCCATTCTGTATTCTTCCCTTGGGTTCTTGTTTCCCAGGTGCATTATTTTGCACTTCTTTGCATTGAATCCTAGCTGCCATACTTCTGACCATTCTTCCAACCTTGCCAAGTCCCTTTTCATCCTTTCCACGCCTCCTTGTGTATCAACCCTGTTGCAGATCTTTGTGTCATCTGCAAAAGGCATACTTTTCTTTCCAGTCCCTCTGCAATGTCACTGATGAAGACATTAAAAAGGACTGGACCCAATACTGAACCCTGCGGTACCCCACTAGTAACCCCTCTTTCTTCAGAGTGGACTCCATTTACAATTACCTTCTGTGTCCTGTCGTGCAGCCAATGTTTTACCCAGGCTACCACCCTGGGACCCACTCCCAGGCTGATTAATTTGACTATTAATCTTTTGTGTGGGACTGTGTCAAATGCCTTGCTAAAGTCTAGGTAGGACATGTCCACAGCCCCTCCCTGGTCTACTACTTTGGTCACCCAGTCAAAGAAATCTATTAGATTCGTCTGACATGACCTTCCCGCTGAGAACCCATGCTGCCTTGGATCCTGTGCTCCACTGGCCTCTAGGTACTCAACTATTCTTTCCTTCAGAAGTGACTCCATCACTTTCCTACCACAGAGGTCAGACTGACAGGTCTGTAGTTTCCTGCCTCTGTCTTGGTCCCACTTTTGTGAAGGGGAATCACATCCGCCTTCCTCCAGTCCTCGGGTACCACACCATCCTCCCATGATTTATTAAAAGAGTAGCCAGTGGTTTCACTAGTTCCTCCCTTAATTCTTTTAGAATTCTGGGGTGAATTCCATCAGGACCCATTGCTTTGTCCACCTTCAGTTTTAGGAGTTCTTGCAGAACCCTTTCTTCTGTGAAAGGACTGGGATCAACCCCCCTATCAAGAGTGCTTCTGTTAATTGGATTAGGTACTTCCCCCTCCTCTTTTTGTGAATACTGAGCAGAAATATTCATTCTGTATCCCTGCTTTTTCACTGTCCCCCTCTGCCCAACCACCGTTCATCTGTTCAGCCTCACTATCCCTACCTTTGTCTTTCTATGCTCGCTGATGTACCTATAAAAGGTTTTATCCCCCTTCTTAACTGAGTTGGCGATCTTTTCCTCAGTTTGGGCCTTTGCTATTCTGACTTCCCTCCTGGTTTCCTTTTGCCTTATCTGGTACAGCTCTCTGTCCTGCTCCTTCTGTGTTTCCTTATACGTCCGGAATGCTATCTTTTTCTTCCTGACTTTCACAGCCACCTCTTTTAAGAACCATAGTGGCTTTTTCTTTCATTTTGATTTGTTTATTTGCTTCACACAAAGGCTTGTTGCCTCTGTGATGGCAGTTTTGATGATTCCCCATTGTAGCTCCACACCTCCTTCTAGCCTGTTTGCTAGTGCTTTTCTAAGGCACTCTCCCATCTTGCCAAAGTCAGCCCTCCTAAAGTCCAGTACCCTCACTGTTGTATGGCTTGACTCTGTAGCTGAGTTTAATGCGAACCACACTGTTTGATGGTCACTTGTTCCCAGATGGCAACCCACTTCTAGATCAGAGATCCTCTCACTGCCCCCGTTTGAGAGTACAAGGTCTAAGATTGCTCCCTCACGAGTGGGTTCTGAAACTAGCTGTCTAATGCCTGCCACCTGTAGGGCATCAAGAATGGCCCTGCTCTTGGATGTGGCTGCAGCAAATGTGCTCCATTTAACATCTGGCATATTCAGGTCTCCCATCAACAGTATCTCCCCTTTCTCTGCCATTCTAAGAATGCCTTCTATCATATCCTTGTCCATTCTCCCCTGACATGGGGGTCTGTACACAACCCCTGTGTGGATTGTGGTGCCCTTTCCAGTCTCCAAGGTGACCCACAGTGCCTCCTCTCCTCCCTGTTTACTCTTTTGTTCAGTTGCTTTTATCCCTTCCTTTACATAGAGAGCTACTCCTCCCCCTCTTCTCCCTGCCTGTCTCTCCTGTAGGTTATGTACCCTGGTATGTTAACATCCCAGTCATGGTTCTCTGTGTACCATGTTTCTGTGACTGCTACGATATCCAGGCATCCCTCTTCCATCAAGGCCACCAGCTCAGGGAGCTTGTTGCCCAGACTACAGGCATTGGTACTCATTACCCTCTGCTTCCTGATGGCCTTACTCCCTTTTGCCCCATCCCTGTCCTTCTTGCCTTTGTCACTTTCTCCATTTACCTCAGCCCTTCTCCCTATCGACACCTCTATGTTGGTGTTTGCCGCACTTACTACTGTGATTATTTTGGGGGGCTAGGATTTCCCTGCTCCTTTCCAGTGACTCCCCCTTGGCTAGTTTAAAAGCTTGCCAATGAAGCATTTAAACCTATCACCTAGGATCCTGGTTCCCCTCCCAGACAGATGCAGCCCATCATGCCAATATAGGCTTGCATCACTCCAGGTGGACCCCCAGTCCCCAATGAAGCCAAATCCCTGAGCTGAGTATAGATATGAGAATACTAGCTGGACAGGAATTCTTACAAAGCTCTTTATATAAATGTGTCCCAAAAAATAACTGGCTCTTTGGAATACAGCAAAGATCATATCTCTGTATGAGAAAGGTCTACCATAGTGATCTGTCCACTTATAGGCCAATATCTTTATTGTTTATATACCAGAAAATATTTCACATATTCTTTTAGATAGGTTTCAAGCATGGGCAGATAATAATATTGTCAGTCACCATCAATTTGGTTACTGTGCAAACCAGTCAGCAGTTGACTGTATTATTATTATTATTGACTTTCTCTTACAAAAATATAGATCTGGGAAAGAAACGTCACCCTTCATGGCCTTTTTAGACATCAAAGGAGCCTTAAATAACTTAACAGAGAAACACCATGGACATTTTTAGAGACAAAGGCACTGACAATAATCTTCTCAAACTAATCCAGATATTACATGACAATATAACATTGCATGTTCGTTACAGTCAAAATGGAAATGTCACTGGAAAAGTAAAAGTTGAAAAATGGGTAAAATGGGGCTGTTCACATGCCCCTCTTATTTTCAATATTTGTATCAGTAAACTAATAAGTGGTATTTACAGTCTAGATATAGACTTTCAAAAAATTTCTGTTACAGCGGTAGTTTTTTCTCACTCTGTTATGGGTCTTTAGAAATTCTTGGACAAAATGATCCAGATCCTCTTTGCACTAGTGCTAGAATGAAGTGTGACTAAAACCAAAATAATGCAGTTTACTCAACAAAACAAAAAACTTTTCTTGGACATACAGTGAAGAGAAACTCAAAGAAGTAGATATTTTTAGATATCTCAGACTGTTAACAAGTGCAAACAATAAAATGTGGTTATCTCATGTTAAAACAAACAAAACAATCATGGCAAGCAATGTTGGGTATCTATAAGTTTACTAAATTGTTTGCCATTAACTTAGTCATTGCGAAGACGCAAACTTTTTCTGCTAAAATTTATTTGAATGTCTTGCATGCAGCTGAACTGTGGGGTGTTGAATATTATGTGAAACAATTAGAACCTATTCAAAACATGTTTCTTAGACTAGTATTAGGATTGCCACAAATACCAACTCCCAGAATTTGTATCAATGGAAACAGGAACTTATTCACTTACAGTAACTGCATTAAATAGAATGATTAATTATTGGAGAAAATCATTATTGGAACTGAGAATTTCTTATTACAGTCATGTTGGCAGGAAATCATGTTTAATATTTCTGGAAAGATTAGTTACAATTCATGGTTTCATGAACTGAATTAAACCGTTAAGCCCTTGGGCTTAGAATCCATATTTACACATTCATTTTTATTTGTTTATTTATTTGATAACCACATACGAACCCTAGTCTGAGGAATCATTTTCAAGAAGGACTTGGGCCATTTAGATGGCATGAATAATATATGAGAGTCAGCATATAGTATATTAGTATCAACATGCAAGTGGAGGTGATACACATAGTCCAACAATTTATAGAACTAATTAGCACATTAGAATCAACATACAAGTGGTGGTGATACAAACAGTCCAACAAATAAACAGCAGAGCATGTGGTTGGATAACCTCAGTCAGGTAGAGTGAGAAGGCAGACTAGAATGGACAACCGGTTAATATGTACTAACGTAACTTACAAATGAACAAACAACGGGACTATAGTATTGGATAGTCTGCTGCTGTATTGGTCCTTGTACAAAAAGATGAACAAAATGGGTGATTTGGTACCTTTTATTGTACCAACAAGAGATTCAAATAATGTTTTCAGCTTTCAAACTTACACATAATTCTTCATCAGAAAAAGGCAGTTATACAAATAAACCACCATAAGTACATGGAGCAGAAGTGGTAAAACAAAATTACCCATGGGCATGACAGTTCTGTTGATCCAAAGGAGAGTAATTGGATATAAAACAGAGACAGAATACAGAACTAAGAAAACAGTCTTTGAAAACCTAGTAGGCTTTAAATTTACACAGCTCAGCATAGATGTGATGTGGCAGTAGAAGGCCTATAAGTTGTCAATTCCTAATTGCCTTCCAGAAATAGATAGTAGACTGCATGTGTGTGTGTGTATATGTGTGTGTGTGTGTGTGTGTGTGTGTGTGTGTGTGTGTGTATGCTTGGCACTAAGAAGCAGCCCTTCCATATGTATGAATCCAAAAAGTACAAAACCAAACACACACACACACATATATATAAAAAGATACATCTCTCTCTCTCTCTCTATATATATATATGTATATGTATATATATATATATATATATATATATATATATATATATATATATGTATATATATAGATATATATATATATGTATATATGTGTATATATATATATATATATATATATATATATATATGGAATATTAATATATTTATAACAAATATAAGACATGTCTATGTGCTGTACCTGAGACAAGAAAAAGGCAGTTGCTGTTTAAATTATATAATGGGCCATGAAACTAAAGTCCACATTCATTCCATCACTATATGTATTCAGAAGAAAAATAAGTCTGACCTCATACACCCAGTTTTCTTGTGTATTTCTGAAGTGTGCTTTAAGAACCAGGACATCATGTAATGATGTTTTTTGTTTTTTTTGAAATTTGATAACATTTATTGAAAATATACAACCAACCAAATATGTGAGTAGTAGAGCAAACAATCAGACAATGAATAAGAAACCTCCCACCCAATCCCCAACCAATACTCACCCCGACGGAGTGACCAAGGAAAGGAAAACAAAACAGTGAAATAAAATCATATATCAAGCTATGAAAAAAAAAAAACTATACAAAACCCAGGTCATATCATTAATAAGTGGATAACACTCAACCTAAGTTGTGTAAAGAGTATGTAGTTTATCCTGTCTCTTATCAAATGAGATATATCTATGGTAGAGGCTTGCAATCATATGTTCCACCCAGAGGTTAAACAGGAGCTCTTGCAACCATTCTCTATATGAAATGTAAGTCTGATCCAGCCAATGTCTTAAAACTACTTTCTTAACTGAGGGAGAAATTAATGCCAGATAGAACTTTCTCTCCCTCACTGTGACCGAGCTGTAGTCTCAAATGAATCCCCACATTGACATCACCTTGTCCTTTGCACCTGACTGGGATGATGTGGTCTCTGTGTTTAACAACTGCCTCTCTGAGATCCAGGGCTGGAAGAGTGCCAACTGGTTGAAGCTGATCCCTGGCAAGACTGAGGTTCTGGTGGTGGACCCGGGTCATTGGGTAGAGTGGTCCTCAGCTGGACAGGCCTTTGGGCTTTTGCTAGGCAGAAGCCAGCTGTTGACCTCTGAACGGGTGTGGTGTTATTTTTGACGAGGGGTTGGCCCTGAAATTTCAGGTGTCATCCATTATCAAGAACTCATTTTACCACCTGAGGAATATCACCTGGATTACGCACCTGGTTCCACCCGGTGATCTTCCAACACTGGTCCATGCCTTTGTGAACTCCCACCTTTATTACTGCAATGCCCTGCACCTAGGGCTACCGTGGGTTGACATCTGCCACCTGCTGCTGGTGTAGAATGCAGTGGTCAGGTTGTTGACTGGGCTTTCTTGATCTAGCCATGTCGCACCTGTGCTGTGTGAGTTGCACTGGCTGCCAGTTCAGTGGTGAATCACCTTTAAGGTCAGTTTATTGACCTACAAAGCCCTACACAGACAGGGACAAGTTACCTGCAAGCGCTTCTGCATCTCTACTGCGCCCTCCAGCCACTCTGCACCACCAATGAATGATTGCTGGAGATTCCCAGGGTTTGACTGGAGATCTTTGAAGCCCAAGCTTTTGCATTTGTGGCTCCTACCCTGTGGAATCCTCTACCTCATCATGTAAGAGGGTGCCTGACTGTGGAGAGCTTCAAATCAGCACTGAAAACTATTTTTTCCCTTCTTGTCTTTATGGATAATTAACTCTTTGGAAGTTTGCTCTATGTTCTGGTATTCTAAATATTTAGAATTTCAAGGTTTTAAACTCTGTAAAAGCACTTCAGTGTAAGCTGAGTTGTGCTTAATACATATAAAGATTAATATTATTATTGCATCCTGTCCAGTACGGGTGACTGCCTCCTCCTGCAAGCCACAGGAGCTGCTCTGAACCCAACAGCTGTTCTGCGCTGACCCACCTGCCTCTCAGCCTACAGCCAGGTACACATTTGGAAGAGCAGCCCACAGCTACCAACGAGATTGAACTTGGTGCTTTTTGCCTTTCTGGGCCACTGCCCCCTTATCGCCACTTGCTGGGCACCCATTGTCATGCAGACCACCCAGGCTCCTACTGATCACTCTTACTATCCTACTCCTCGGACCCCTTAGCCCTTCCCTCAAGGGTCTTCTTCTCACACCTCCCACCTCTCCGAACCACCACCGATTGCCACCCACACTGTCACTAGCTCTCTTGCATCCCCCATCCCCCAACATATCTCCCTGCAGTCATGTTCCACCATCAACCTCCATGCCGGATCACATTCCCTTATCACCCTTGCCATCCCTTGTACTACCTGCACTATAACTATGCGGCAGCTATCCTTGACAATAAGGCAATGATATGTTGCTCTTCTCAGAGTCTTTGCCATAATGCTACTAATTTATGAAAATGTTCATCCTAACCAAGGCCCCATCTTGCCTAGCCCAAGCCTATTGCACCACGGACTTAGAATAGCTGCAATGAACATTTGCAGCTTAACCAAAAAGACAGCAGGTCTCCATTGCTGGATACTGCAACATCAGCCAGATGTACTAGCCCTCACAGAAACCTGGCTCTCCAAAAAAACACCTGACTCCATGGTCACCCTTCCTGGCTTCAGCCTTCACAGAGCCAATGGAATGGGCAAACGTTGTGGGGGTGTGCTGTATATGTCCGTGACTCCATGATATGCCAAGCCCTTCCAATACCTCCATTAGACCATGGTGCCCAAGCCTTATCATTAAAACTTACTCCAGATCCCTCCAGAGCCCCTGTAATTCTTACTGTCGCATATGTCCCCACAAGAAACCAAGCTCCTGCTATACAACCCTTGCTAACTACATCTCTGGCTTCCCTCCCAAAACAGAACACATCATAGTTGGAGACTTTAATGTGAAGTGGTTTGCCAGTTCAGCTTCCCATGCCAAGGACACCTTCACTGCACTGGACCTGACCCAGCTGATGAGCCAACCTACCATGAGGGACCCAACTAACGGCTCTAGCACCCTGATTGACCTTCTCCTCACCAACCATCCCCACAAAGTCTCTGATCTGGTGGTCCTTCCAGACTCCCTAAGCAATCACTCACCCATCCTCTTTTCCTGGTTGTTTCTTCAGCAGAAACCCAAACCAAACTATATTACCCGGTGTCATCTCTGACCTGGAGGCCTCACAAAACTAAGAAAATACTTAATTCAATGGGATCAGTCCCTCATCTCCCGGGCCCCTATTATAGATGAAGCCCTTGATTATTTCACCTGTTCTTTTAATAAAGCATGTGACATCTATGCACCACTAGCAAAAGTGCAATCCAAGAAACGTAATGCCCCCTGGGTCATGTCTGCACTTCTCCAACAAGTAAAGCACAGAGATGATCTCTGGCATAAAGCAGTCACATCCAGCATGCAGGCAGATAGGCAAGCCTTTAAAGCGACTCATAACAGATGCAGTTGGGCCATTAAACAGGCCAAATCGGGCTACTACAAAATGACCCTTGCCTCCTCCTGGGGAAATGCTCGGTTGTTCTGGGACAATATCAAGGAACTCAATGGCAAATCCCAGCTCCCACCATCCCTACTAACTGTCAACAATGTCCCTACCACTGACCCGCTAGCCATCACCAACTGCCTCAACTCATCATTCTCTGACCTTAGTGCAGTACTCCCAAACAACTTCTTTGACCCCACTCCTGCAACTCTGCCCTCAAACACCCAGCATCCCCCCTTCCATCTCAGGGTGATCTCTACGAATGAGGCAAGGCCTTTTCTCATGAAAATACTCAGTGGCTCTTGATATTGCAAAGATTCTTTTGATATGAGAATCCTACATCTAGTACTAGATACAGTCCTCTCCCCACTGATTGACCTCATTTACTGCTTCCTAAGTCCGGGGCAGTTCCCCACAGCCTGGAAGATAGCCACAGTCACCCCAATCCTGAAGAGTGATGATAGCACCTCCCCCAATAACTACCATCCCATGTCCATTCTCCCACCACTCTCAAAAGCCCTCAAAAAAATTATAGCCACCCAACTCACTGAGTACCTACTTGCTCACAATCTACTTTGCAGGGAGCAGCATGGCTTCAGATCTGGGCACAGTACAACTACGGCTCTCACTGAGTTCTCTAATTTTATTCACTCTGCCCTAGATAGAAAACACCTAGCTGGAGCTGTCTTCATCGACCTGTCAAATGCCTTTAATACAGTCTCCCACCCCTTACTCTTAAGCACACTCCGCCACATAGGTCTGTCCCAAAGACCCATCTCCTGGTTTACCAGTTACCTCACAGCTAGATCACAATGTGTCAAAATAAACAACACCCTCTCAGCCACCCTGCTAGTCTGCTCTGGGGTTCCCCAGGGCTCCATCCTCAGCTCCCTATTATTCAGCATCTACCAAAACACCTTGCCCAATTCCTGCTCCTGCAACCTACTACTCTATACGTACAACGCAGTTCTTTTTGCCTCACACCCAGATCGAACAGTATTACAGTCCTCCCTACAACACACATTTAACCAGATTTAAAACTGGTTCATAGACCAAAGACTTGTGGTCAATGTAAAAAAGACAAAGACTATGCTCTTTGCCCATCTACAGAATAAGGCCAAGAATGTGCAGCTAACAATCCTCTCCCACTCTCTCCTTCCTCTAGAACAGATCCATAGACATAAATACTTGGGCCTTACATTTGATTCCAGCCTCTCCTTCCATTCACACATTGACACTCTATCATCAGTCATAAATGTCCGTATAGGCCTATTGTATCAGCACAAGGATTGCCTACCTCCAGAAGCCCTTAATCTGGCTGTCACCTCCTCAGTCCTCTCCCTAGTCAATTATGGGCTCACTATCTATGTGGCTGTTGATCACACAGCCCTTAACAAAATCCACCTTGCTGTAAACAAAGCATGAAGACTCCTCACTGGGGCAGACAAGCGTACCCATACCTGTACCCTATATGCCCTGACAAATCTCTTTACCCCGGGTGAAAGGCTATTTTATCAAACATGTCTCCTCACAAAGAAAATACACCTGGAGCTTACCCCCTTGGGGGTTTCTGCATCTCTCCTATTCTCCCATACCTCAGTGAACACCCGTACTGCCAACTGACAGGTGTGGTCCATCTCAAGGGTTAGAACCTCCTTAGCCCAAAAGTCATTCCCACACAGGGCCCCAGCTTGGTACAATGAACTCCCCTCTGATGTCTCCTGCATCTCCAAATTAGGACCTTTCAAGTCAGCCCTCAAAGAGCACATTCTCGCTTCACATCACTGCCAATGTACCAGCTAGTGTTGGGTCATTTATCTATCATCTCATGGGATCACCCCGCCACTGAGCTCCTACCAACAGGGCTACCAAACATTACCTATTAACAATGCCTCCTTTGGCTGCACTCACAAGGTATCTGTCTAATTCTCTACATCGCTGTAAATATCAAACCTGTTACTCCCTCCCTCTAGCAGCAAACTTATTGTTCTCTTGAAAACTGTAAAATACAGCTCTCAGTAACACGCTCAATGCAATGTATAGCTGATCTTGATTCTGCAATATTGTATAACTAAAAAAACTGTAACCTTTAGCTGCCATTCTATGTCTATATGTATTAAGTGTTTATGTTTGTTTTCTGAAGCGGAGCCTTTGTAAATGAGTCCCTGACTCAAAGGTTGTAATCCTAATGTCTGTTAATTAAATAAATAAATAAATAAATAAATAAAATATTATTAGTTATAACAGGTCCAAAAGATTTGTAGGAGAGAGCCCTCATCCTGTCCACATCTAGTGCAGAGAGGTGATTGCAGCCTGCTCATTTTCAAAAATTTTTGAGGAGTGAAGTAAAGGTTTAAAATATTGAACTGTGTGAGCTGTAATCTGTCCTTTGAGATGTAAGTATATAAATCCCTCCACATTTTTTGCCACTTAAAGGAACCAAGGGCAAAATGGGTATTCCAATATGGGGGAGTCCCATCAAGTTTCAAAAATAATTTAGACAAAAGAAATTAATACAAATTGGCCACAGCATGTGGCTTTAGAATCATATCATTGATGTGATGCAGGAGCTCAGATTGATCAACCATCCAGGTACCAGGCCCAAACCAGTAAAGTAAGGCATGTTGCAGCTGGAATACTTTAAATATTGCCACATTGCCAATATGAAACTGGTCTAGAATGTCTTTGGAAGGAATTAAGACACCTTGTCAAAGTAAGTCACGTACTCTCACATCAGCCAATTGGGGAAGCCTGTCTTCCATAATGATCCAGCCTCCAAACTTAAAATTAGGGTTGCAGAGTATGGATTGCAGGACAGCCTTTGTAGATAGATACTTCAAAAGACAGCAAAACTGTGAGTAAACACAGAGTGAAACACCTATTACAGAGCTTCTCAAAATTCATGGAGTGTTTTCAAGGGGATGAATAGCATGGATGGCACGGACAAGCCCAAATTACCGATCAGTTCTCACTCTACATCTAACCAGATAGGTACATACACTGAAGCATGATCCTGAGGTGGCGGGGACATCCATTTAAAAAACTTACTAACATGGCTTGCAAAATAGTATACAGCAAAATGTGGAAGCTTAAGACCCCATTTTGCTTAGAAGCAGCCAGTTTTTTCATAGGACCTCCTCAGTGCTTTGTTAGACCAGATAAAATCCAAAATAATACCATGAATACATTGGAACCATGATAGTGGATGCCAGAGATTACGGCATATTCATAGGGTAAAACAACCTAGGGAGAACATTAATTTTAATTATATTGATCCTCCCTCCTAAAGTCAGGGGAAGGGCTCTCCACCTCTTTAAGTACTGCTAGAGTGCAAGTATCAAGTCCTCTAAATTGAGTTTCCACTTGAGAGACATACTCTTTGAAAGATAAAGACCTAGATATTTAATGAAGCAAGGGGACCAGCTCATCCCCAGTGATGTGATGTCCAATTTATTAACAGACAACGTGAGGGGCATAACTTATGATTTATAAAAATTAAGCTTATAATTAGAAAAAACACCAAACTCCTCAATAACATACACGGCAAGAAGGATGGAATCCTTGGGGTGAATAACATGCATGAAAATGTCATCAACGTATACCGACAAAAGGAGATTCATGGAGTCCACTTCAATTCCAGGTAGATCAGGGGTAGTTTTAAGATATTGGATCAAAGATTCCAGTTATAAATTGAATAATAAAGGGGATAAGGGACATTCTTGATGACTGCCAGAAAATAAAGAGAAATTGTAGGAAAAAACTCTATTACAGTAGATTCTGACACTCGGGCAGGAATAAATAACCTTAATCCAACAAAGAAAAGCCTGAGGAAAACCAAATTTTTCCAATGTAATGAACATAAAATTCCAATCAACTCTATAAAAAGCTTTCTCCATGTCCAGGGAGACCAACACCATAAGGGTGATAGAGTGCCTGGACATGGAGATAATATGCTCACGTTTGTGCAAGTGGTGTTCCAAGGAGTGAGTAGACATAAAACCCACTTGCTCTTGATTGACAAGAACAGTCCAGATGGCATCAATTCTCAAAACTAAGATGTTTATAAGACTTTTAACATCATAATTTAATAAGAGACATTGACCTGTAACTAGAAACCATATCCAGAGTTTTACCTGATTTGAGCAAAAGAACAATCATAGCCTCGAGAATCTTAGGGTCTGAGGTACCCACTGCATATAAATATGGGAAAAAAAACAGTGCAACAGAGGTATTAATTCTTCTGCAAACAATTTATAAAAATTAGTAGTAAAGCTGTCAGGACCAGGGGCCCTGTTCAGGGGTAGACTGTCTAAATCTTTTCTAATTTCAGATAGAGATAAGAGACAAAAAAAGCTTGCTGAGTGGCAGATAACTAAGGTAGGAAAAGAGCAGTGAGGTATTCCTCAGTTCATGACTTCTCTGGGGGTTAGACATAGGCCCATATAGATCTTAATAATAATACTCAAATTTCGTAACTATATCCCTAGGTAGTGTTTTAACAGTGCCTTCAATGGATTTAATAGATGGAATTAGCTAACATGCCTCCCATTTCCAGAGGCATATAGCCAACAAATGACCAGCCTTCTCCCTTTGGTCTATGTCTGTGGACTGTATTTAATTTTTTTTTCATTTAATATGCTTTATTAAATATTCAAACAATTAACAACAACATGAGGAAGAAATACAAACAAGTTCAAATAACATATACAATAATGCAAAAACACAGCCCCCCCTTCCCCCACCCTTAACTCCCATGCACCATTGTTCCTAGTTTGAGAAAAGTGTCAAAAAGACTACAACCTTATTAAGAAAGCCTTGGCTGAGGACACCATTCTGGATCCTGAAATGGGGATACTCTAACTGGTGCCTTTTGTGCTGTTGTGGATGAAGGTATAAAAAGGTTGCCAGCAGTCCTAGAATTTGCACCATGCACAGTTGGAGTAAGCTACCACCCGCTCAGTCTTTAGGGCACTTAAAAACTCCTGATACAGTACCATTCTGAATAAGAGGGCTGCCAATCACCCCTCCAATGCCGGAAAATTAAAAGTTTGGTAACCAAGGTTATCAAGGCCATGTGGGTCTCCATATAAATAGTGGGAATAGCCATGTAGTCCCCATAAGACACACTTCTACAGTGAAAAACCTAGCTACATTGATGAATGCAGGCATCTTATTTATGATTAATAGCCAAGAAGATTTAATCTTAGGACAAGTCCACAATTTGTGGTAGAGTGTGCCATCTTCCAAACCACAGACCTCACACAGAGGTGACTGTATTTTACCCATTTTAAATAGCTTTGAAGATGAATAATATAAATCATGCATTGTATTAAATTGTAAAAGCCTTAATTGATCCTTTTTAACAAACCTATAGCTATCTACCCATATTTTTTGCCAATATAGGTCATGCAGAGTTATCCCAAATAAATTCTTCCAATAATATGCCACTGGTGGGAACTTGCTCCAAGACTGCTAACCTAGCTCCCTATACAGGCTAGAAACAGGCATGTTCTTAAAACACAGAGAAGACAGTTTGTTAAAGATATCTTCTGCTTGGTTCTTTCATGGGGAGGACCCAAAAATGGGTCACACAGTGTCTGCCTTGGGCCACCTTAAAGTAGTCCTGAGTTTTAATAGAGAAATGGTGCATAATCTCATCCACTGACAGCATTTTATCATTATCCAAAAATGCAGCAAGTGAGGTCACTGGTAAACCCATCCACCTTTCTGGGAAAAGTGGGGAACCTAAAATACATAAATTAAGGTTCTTATAAGGGGGCTGACTAATATCTTTGTGAGGGGGTAAGGCTAATGCTCTGCATAGTTGCCAGTGTGCTCTACATCCCATCCCAAGGGGGTATCCCTGAATTCTTGAGGAGATTCACTCTAGGCGTATATACCAGAGAAGGCAATGAGAATCTGTATTTAGCAGCTGGGGCATATTCAATAGAGTTTCAGATTGGATGGGGCACATCAGATACATCTGCATTAAACCATTGAAAATACAGTGCCTATGCATAGCTAAATAATAATAGAATATATCTGGTAGGTGTAATGCCCCCAAACTGCAAGGCCTACACAGCTTAGTATATGGCCTTCATGGCATTTTACCTAACCACAAAAAAGAAGAGCAAATAGAGTGGATCCTAGCAAACCAACTCTTAGGAAGAAATATATTTAACATGTTAAGGGGGTAAAATAATTTTGGTAAGAATACCATTTTAATTTCATTGGCTCTCCCCCACAGTGACAATGGCAAGAGATGCCATCTAGCTAGGTTCCCCTCTATCTGCTTAACCAAAGGATCAAGATTTAAAGACTGCAGATGAGGAAAATGCTGGGAAATGTTTATACCCAAGTATGTTGATGCACGGACCTTCCATTGTACCCCCATATTTAATACCTCATCTTTAATGCACCTTGGAGAAAGTGGATATACTACCGTCTTATAGCCAGAAAATAGGCTGAACTGTGATATAATTTGCAATGCTGACGATAAAGAGGACTTCAAATTGGACAAGTGGAGCAAAATGTCATCTGCAAAGGATGACAGTTTAAACTCAATTCCAGCAACATGAATACCCTCAATATCTCTTGCTTGGTTATTTCTGTGGGCTAAGGTCTCTATGTATAAATTGAATAAAAAGGGGGACAAGGGGAAACCCTGTCAGGTGCCACTGGCCAACCAAAACCAATCCCAGAGTTTGTTGCATAATATTCGGGTCGAAGGAAATCAGTACATAAACTGGATCCTGTTGATAAATTCAAGAGGTATTTTGTAACTGCTGAAAACCTCAAATAAACAGGGCCAAGCCACCCTGTCAAATGTCTTCTCTGAGTCCAGGGACACAAACACAGTGTTTATGTCTGGGTCCCTGGATGCAGACAAGAGATAAAAGAATTTATGAAAATGGTCACTAGCATTGTGCACAGACACAGAACCGGCCTGTTCTGGGCCTCAAAGAGATGTCCATACCTGAGTTAGGCATGCTGCTAGAATTTTCGCATAGATCTTAAAGTCCATATTTATTAAAGGAATAGGACAGTAGTTTCCCACCTAGGTCAGGTCTTTCCTGGGTTTAGGGAGAATAACTATTCTGGCTTCAAATAATGATTTTTCATTGGGGGGATAAAGTCCAGGAACTAAATAGGGTGGTAAGCAGTGGAGTTAACTCTTCCTTATAGGTTTTATAAAACAAGGAGGGGAACCCATCTGGCCTGGGTGCCTTGTCCAACGGGAGGGTGCCAATAGCCAGAGCCACCTCATTCTTCATGATGGGACTCCTCAGGAGCTCCTGCAGTTCGCAGACAGATGTGGGAGGTTGGTCTGACTCAAAAATTCTTCCATCACCTCAAAATGGGAAGGTGACAAGGCAGCAGATGAATATAACTCTTGATAAAAATCTTTAAAAATATCAGTCATATCTTTCACATTGCTAATCAGATTACTGGAATGGGGATCCCTTCATGTGGCTATCCATCTATTATATTTAAACTGTTCTAACCAAAGAGGTAAAAGCCTACCCACCTTGTCACCTTGACTGATATAGGTTGCTCTAAGCCAAGAGGCTGCCTGGTCAACTTTCTCCAAAATGTAAGCTGAATATTCTGACCTAAGGTAGCCCTGTTCTTTCCAGTCCTTTTCTGGAGTATAGGTTGACAGCCTTTGTTCTAAAGAGTGGATCTCGTGAAGCCATCTATCGGCCTGGGCCTGCTGTTTCTTTTTGCTGATGGTAGCTAGCCAAATTAATTCTCCCCTCCAGGTAGTTTTATGAGCAGCCCAGAAGGTGTCCCAGGCTGGGATGGACATATAATTGAAACCCCTTACCCCTGCCTTTCTAGCAAAATGACAGGTGGCATGCTGTTGAAGCTGACAGCAGTACCTGGTGGGGACTGGGTTCGGGGAGGATGAGGTTACTCGGCACAGGGGGACCTAGGTTTGGCTACTCTGCACCGGGGCACCCAAGTAAATCCAAACACAGGAAGCAATAACTGTAATGTCCAAAACTAGGAATGGGATTCTTCAGTGTGACTTTTATTCACATACTAGCTGAACAAACAAAGCATAGACGCACCTCCATGGGGCTACATTTCCTGGTAATGCAGATTAGAGACTACAGAACACTTTATCACCATTTCCAGCCCTCAGGCTCTGAACCCACCAGGCACACAGCCCGGACTTGCACACAGCTTTGGGTACACAGCCCAACTTGTACACACTTGGGTTTTCCCCACGCACCCGGCTCCCCTGCCGGCCACTTGATCCACAGTCCATTGGAAGAATGAACCAATTATCACATCGTGGCTTCCCACACTAGAGTCTGTGACTCTTAGAGAGAATTTTCCTTACAATCCCATGTCTGGGTACTTCCCCCATCATTGGCCAAGTGCCTGAGGCAAAGTAGAAAAACCACAGCAGAAATCCGTAGAGGTGGACCTGGTCACTAAAGATGGGGGGCCACCCATCTCCAGCTCCCATAGCCCATACCTGGCCATTTCTCTGGAAAACTTGAACAATTCCTTTGCTGAACTTCTAAATGTAGATTAAGGGTAGATGTCTGTCACATCTCCTCTAAATATTATTTGCATCTCACAACTCTCTGGGATTTGACACTACTTTTACTTGCTTGGCCCATTTCTCTAGGCTTCCCAATATGTAGTTCAATCCCTAGATTTTCATACAAGTCCCAGGGTGAAGAAAACATATGCCCTTTTTAGCCAGAGCAGACACTCACCCTTAAGTTGCAGGTGCCCCACAAGCGACTCACAAATCTTCCATCTTCCAAAATAAATCCTGGACTAAACAGGCAGCTTTTCTTCCACTTAGCAGAATTAAGGGGATTGCCCCAGGAATCTGCTGGGAATCTTTACATCCCCCCGGAGGGAGGGGGCACTGAGACCCGAAAACAGTGGTCTCCACCACTTGAGTAATAAACTTCACTCCTCCAAGCCAAACTGCAGACTCTCACTTGAAAACTCCCAATGTTCTAACTCCCTTTGCTGCAGATTCCAATGTGGCTTATGCAGCTGTGAAAGTTCTATTGGTGATGTCATCCCTCAGTCTCAGCTGAGACTGAGAACAGAGTGAGACAGTGTGAAACCCATTTAACTGGAGTTTCACAAGCTGCCTTCCCTGCCTACCACTAGGTCTTACTGGGATTCTAGTAACCCCGGGTAACAAGGGGGTTACATAATTAAGTTGTACAGACTTTTTTAGGAATACTTTAAAATGATCTGTTAAAGCCTGGTCCTTTAAAACTAATGTATTTAAAGACCATGTATGGGGCCTTAAAGTTAACCGTGTAATTACCATAGTTAGCCCCACCGGTGAGTGATCTGAGAGTACCCTAGCATGCAGTTGACAGTCCATAACAAAAGGGAGCAATGATTTACTGATCAAGAAATAACAAAGCCTTGAATAAACCCGGTGAGCTGCAGAGTAAAAGGTAAAATCTCTGGATGAGAGATTAACTAAATGCCAAGGGTCCACAAGCCTCAGGTGGTCAATAAATACCCGTAGAGTCCTCTGTGCTGGTGACAGCCCACTTTTAGTTCTGTAAAACCGGTTGAGGTCATTAGCAAAGGCCAAGTTCCAGTCTTCACCTAATAATATGGGGAAGTGACTAAAGGGTGCTCAGGCAGATGCCAACTGTGGGAAAAATGAAGGAGAGTCAGTATTAGGCCCATATATTAATCCCAACACTATCTCAAAATGACCTATTATGCCTTGGACAAACAAAAACCTTCCATTGTGGTCTTTGACTTCTTTTATAGATTTAAAAGAAAAGGATTTCCTCACTAAAATTGCCATTACCCTTTGACAGGGCTGTCACCCACTCCAAAAGCTTGGCCCACCCACAACTTACAAAGCTGATTCACCTATGTCTCATCAAGATGAGTTTCCTGTAGGAAAACCATTTGCAGTGATAACTTACTTAAATGTCTTAAAATCATATAGTTGTTCTTGTTATCTCCCCCCAACATTCCAGCTTTAACACATAGAAACTGTTAACCATAATTAAATTAACAAGAAATTGTGAGCCTTCTGATGACAAACAGTGATGCATGGGATATACTCTCCCCATACCCCTTCCCAAAAGACACAGCAGTAAAAAAAACTATTGAGATTAGCACACAGAAAAATAAAAAAAGTCTTGAGCAAACCCAATAAGTTGTACTAACCCCAGCCCCTCCACCCACTCCTATCAGAAAGGTCCATTATGTTTTCACAGGGAGCACCATCAAACACCCCAGTATAGAATTATTATCTATTTTAAATATGTCTCTACATTATAGTAACCCCCCACCATCCACCCCCCCAATCTTTTTTCTGTTGTTTTAACAAATTCCTATTTAGGATTCTTGAAATAACCATAGCTGCTGCCCAGGAACCTCCATTTTGTAAGTCAGCAGCTAATAATGTAGTGCCCCTCATAAATAGCCTTGGGCAGACCTTAAGCGATGCAACCAAGGGGACAGCAAGATACTGCCCGCAAGTGCAGGATATTGCCAAACAAACACAGTGGTAATAGCCACAGGAATTAACACCTCAAGCTTATCCACCTTTCAGTGTAATGCCAAATGAATCAGGTGTAGGGGTGCCACAAAGAAAAACAAAGCGTTAAATGAACCGTAGAAAATGCATGACATTTCCAAGGACCGAGTATAAGGCACAGCAAAAAAAGAACTTACACCTAAAGTCTAATGGCTTGAACCAGGTTTGGGCAGCCCAATTTAACATAAAAGTGAATCAACTCTTTTCCACCACCCTCTATAATATTAAGCTCAAAACCCTTTTTTACAACTAACAAACAACTAACATAAGTGAACTGTAGATGGTGCTTATACTGCTTCAGATTGTAGCAGCGTAATGTAACTCATCGCACCAAAGAAACTGAAAGTTCTAGAAGGTGGTGGAAAGGTCTGGCAATAATTTAACTACCAAAATAAACATATTATGTCAGGATCCCCAGACAATATCAGAGCAAACAGTAAAGAAAACACAAACAGGTTGTTCTGACCCAACTAGGAATGAGCTATTACAAATTTAGATTCCTAGGGGTTAACCTGATTGTCCCAGCTTGTATTAAAAATAAAAGCATATGTCAGAACTATTAGATCAACAGTCAAAATGTCTCTCCTCATTGAAAATAAGATTTCTTGGCCAGAATAGGGGAGAACAGCTTTTCCAAAAGAGAAATCAAATGGTAAACTTTTAGGTAACATGGTCCCAAAAGTCAAACACAGATTGGGTAAGACTGCATTAAAGCTCAGCCAACTTTTTTGCTGAATAAGTCAGGAAACAGATCAGCTAGTTCTCTTGCTGCTTGATCTGCTGTTTCAAAGTGGTGAATGACAGATTTTGCTGTTACTTCTAACTGGGCTGGACAGAAAAGTCAATATTTTATATGTGCAGCCCAGAGTTTAGAAAGCAAAGGTCTGTAGGAGGCTCTTGCCTGGGAAACTTTTAATGTCAGATCGGGCACCAGCCTTAATTTCACACTGGATCATTGTAGCCCATCCATTTCTGAACCTTCCTTATGATAAAATCATGATTGAGAAAGTTCAATAATTTTAAAATTATGGGCCATGGAGGTTCACCCAGGGCAGGTTTTGCACATAAAGCCCGGTGAGCCTTTTCAGTAATGTAGTTGGAGCCATTAGGGCAAGGGCTGACAATTTTAGTGCAAAACATTTGCATAAAAGCTATCATGTTGGTCTCCTCCTCATCTTTTGGAAAACCAAGCAGAACCAGCTTATTTCATCGATTATGACCGTCCAGGTCATTCAGCTTATATTTGAACTTGTGTACTGTATGCTTTAAAGATACCAGCTCCGGATCGATTTTATTTTGATGATCCTCAAATGATTAAAATCTGTTCTCTGTATCAGCTACCCGTATCTTCAGTTCTTTCAGTGTTGGTTTTAAATCTTTCATGTCATCCAGTAAGGAAAAACAGCCTCCTTTATAGTGTTGAGCTCAAGATAGAGCTGGCCTGGGGAAAGATATACAGGAGCCAGAGGAGGACGAGAAGCTAAGGAGGTGCTTCCATGAGACCATTTTGCTTAAAGCTCTAAGAGAGAGGTTCCTCAGCTACATCGGATCGCTGCTTGTAAGCATTATCCTCTTGCACCAACATTTCCATTGTAGGGTTTTCAGATCCACGGCGAGACATTTTAGCAAGCTGTTGAAATAGGCTGAAGCAAATTTTGTTAGTTTGGAGACACTTTATTATATAAAAGATTTGAAGTTTGTCCTGAGTTCTGTTAGCTTGCTCCTACCTCAGCCCCAGCATCACAAGACTCAATGGACTGCATTTTAAGAATAGTATATTCAGCTTTTTCTCAGAGTAGGTCCACATACTTTTCCCTGAGTAGCATTGATGCCCTCTGGACCTCCTCTGGGGTTTGAGAAGATAGGGAGTGTTCTAGCTCAGTAATTCATTGTAGGAGAGACAATGCTGCTTGTAGGTGAATATGTTTCCATGTAGATGCTAACCTGAGGATTTCTCCTCTCAGAAAAAAAAAGAAAGTGCACCATTCCAAATCCCCCTTACCTGCGGAGTCAGTGTTTTATGAGGTAAAAACTTCAATTTGTTTCTTAACGCTGTTAATAATATAGGGATCTTTAAGCAGCTGGTTATTCAGCTTCCATGACGTATCCCATGTAATGATGTTATAAAAGAAGGCCTCTTGGTTGTGGAGTGATGTTCACTACCCTGTATTTGTTATTCAAATGCCAAATGCTAACTATACAGAGGGGAAAAATGGATAGACCCACTACCCACTACTTTTATGTAAAGAATACCTGAAAGTTTTACAAAAAGGTGACTACCTCTTAAATAGCAAAAACAACAACAAATAAATAAATATGACATGTACTCTTTGCAATTGCTAAATTTATACAGCCACAAATGGCCTCTTATGTATTAAAGACAAGTAGGTGGAATGTATAAACAAGAGCTCTCAAAAATGTTATTCTGTCTGTAACTGTAAGCAGTAAGGCTGAACCGTTGGTTCTTTTAACAAAAGTTTTTAAAATGTTATGTATGTGTGTACAGTCATTTTCATTTTATTTTGAACTGGTAAGTGTTAAGCATACTTTAAAAAACATTGAACTGAGCTTAACTGAACATAGTGATCCCCCCCCATAACATTAGACTTACAGGGTGTCTGATTGCACAGTTAGTATTTGTTAAAATAAATGTGAGCTGCTCTTCAGTATGTGAAAATGAGCCATTTTTTTAAATAAACAGTAACAAAATAGAACTACTAAAAAACTATGAAGGCAGGAAGTGGTTAATGTTTAGAAGCTTGAGCTATAGTTGATTTTCTTACTTGTTTGTTTATATTAGAAGGCTCAGGAAAGATAGCTTATAGAGTGTGGTGGGGTGTGGGGTGTTGACAACAAAATGTCAAAGGGAGGTCAGGTAAAAAACAATAAATAGCCATAGGGAGGCTGTTGAAAGATAAGTCTTTCAATAGACTCTGACATTTCTGAGAAGAAGGGGAAGCCTTCCTATGACACTGAGAGCAAGAAAGACCTAACCTAGTCAAATAGGTCAATCTGAAACTGTAAGTTAATACAATACTTCCTACTTTTGAGAAAGGGGTCTACAGTTTTGATACAAGCAAGAACTTTAAGAGCAGCTATGAAGGGCAAAAGACTTTGCTGAACCAATCATTTGTAACTGATGCAAAGCAGTTGCCAAATCTGAAAACCAAATATGTTAACCATTCGGATACTATTTGATACAGTTGCTTATAAGGCATATATATGGTGTTCAAGTTTTTTCTCTGTCTGAATTTTTTTTAGTGCTCGTGAAAGGTGCTTGATTGACAACATTGGAACCTGAAGTCCTCAGTGTATCAACATGATGTGCACAACATGGGTGATCACAGATCAAGCTTCCCCACACTGACCTATCAATGTGCTTCAACCCTGCTATTGAGGTACAGTACAGCCCTCAGGTGATAATGACTTTCGATCACTGCTGACCTGTGCTGGATATGAACCCATGACCTAGAAGTGAAAGGCTCCTTAACCCACAACCAATCCATTGAGCCATGAAGTTCAACAGTAGTTTATAGTTTTATTGCATTTATTGTTGTGCTGGTTGTTCATAAAATGACCATATTTGCACTGTGCCCCTTTTTCCATGGTCTGGATCTGTATCCTGATGCAGTCCTCACTATAGCCACATAGTGTTGCTTGCCATCAATGGTGCCCAGCTCTGTGTGTTCACCATCTATGGACTGTGGCACTTACCCCTCTTGTAAGTCAAGTAACAGCATTGTGCATAGACGATATTCAAATTTTCATCATTCCTTTATGGTATCCAACATTATGTATGAAAGATGCCAAGAAGTACTAGAGTGAGATACAAACAGTGACCATCTGGCCTACTGATGCATTTTCTGCTATTACAACTTATTGTCAAAGATTCCTGCCAGTAACTACAGCATGTCATTTAATTTGCTGTCTTAAATGGGCTCTGGTATCCACCATGAGCCTCAAAGTGTCTCTAGTTTAAATGTTGTTACCTGATCAAAAAGAGGGGGTGAGTGTCCCAGTCCATGGATGTGGAACACAATCAGCTGAGAACCAAGTGAGTGTCCCAACTCTTTTGTGAGTGCCTGACATATCTCTCTGCTAGATAGCACCTGCTATTCTTGTGTGGCTTTCTGTTTGTGTGCTTTATAAATATTCATCTATGGACTGTTTGTTAAAAGAGTCCACCATAATGTCTTCACCAGGTTGAGGTCCAACACTTTCTTGTGCCCAGTTAGAATTGGCAGTTGGAGGATTGCTTTTTCTGCACAGTGCCACAGATAAGCCACTTATGCCTGTTTTTTACAATGATATATATGTGTGTGTGTGTGTGTGTGTGTGTGTGTAGGGGTTCCAGCCATGATCATAGCAACTTGTCTCCCCTCCTACACAACCTGCTTATGCACCAGTGTCCCCTTCAAAACACTGGTCCCATACAGAGCCCATTATTGAAATCATGCCTACATGACAATGATTGCCTTCTCCTCTGACTACACTTGGTGTGGGTGGCTGTCTGTACATCAGGACCCCACTCCCAACTGTCCCTCTAGCTCTTTTGTTGGAAGGACTGGTGACAGTAATGGCCAGCCATGTGGCTTTTAACTCAGTGACCATTTTGCAGGCTCCTCTGGTCTGGCCTTAATCAGACTATCCCCAGATGATATTTTCACATTGCTCTGCACAGGATGTTAGACCGTCTTATATGCTAGGGTCAAGGTGCATTCCATTTGTGTGCCCCTCCCCCCCTCATAATTGTGGACCTTACTAACATCACACCTCTGCACCACCTTGCATACCTGGCTGTATAAATCACTGCCCTTGCTAATCAAAGGGCTGTATGGCCAGATATTTGCCACCGATTTGTGTTTCATTTTCATATATCTCACTCATTTTTGTGGATAGGGTCCTAACTCAATAGCAGGATTACCTGTTGACTTATTTATTGAAATGTGTTCACCAGTAATATCCATATGAAGACAAAAGCCTTGTCTCAGCTGTGCAGAAGGAGGGTAAAAAACCTGCAAAATACATAAACGTTAAAACAAGAACACAACAAAAGCGTTAGTCTCTGCTCTTACAGACATATCTCAATTTTGGATTATTAACTTCAGCAAATTTAAAGTTACTCAGAGTAACACCTTTCCATAGGTTAAGTGGAATCATGTTCAATGAAGCCAGGCCCGCATATAACATTATTTTTGTTTATTCTCTTAAACTGCCTCTGTCAGGTTTACATTTGATCTGGCCTGCTTACTGCTCCAGGACTACTCCTAATCATGCCAATGACCTCTGCCTTCAACTGGCCTCGTTTCTGTAGATAACTATTGCTTATCCCTGGCTCCCTCCTCATTTTGACTTAGCCATGGTCTAATTAAATGGGTAAAATGCACTCCTGGGTAGCCAGCATCGGGGAGGGTCTAGCCTTTCAGAGCACTGGTGAGTGTGGGCATTGATTAGTCAGATCCTTCTTACTACATCCAAGTATAAAGCATTAACTCCTGTTACACAAGCATGCATGCTTACAAATTCCCTGGGGGTGCTAGATGATGTGTAATCACCTGCTTCTCCACTAGTGCTTTCACTGGACTATTCCTAGTTGTCTCTAAATAAGTGGCATCATTTTCTCACCCACCCCAAGAGGAGAGCAACCTCATTCCAGGCTTTGAGCAAGAATCCAGGCAATCTGGACCAGTCCCTTGGAGTCCAGAAAATGCTTTTAAAAATAAAATCTAGTGTGAGGGCAATAGTTATCCACATCTTCTTTATTCTGTGTTTAGCCAGATAAAAAAGTCTACAATTCTGCATGCTGGATTTAAGGAATCAGGAAAATAAAATAAAAATAAACATATTCTCCTGTCTCATTACAATCATCTCAGTCATGACATTCTCTTACCATGCATATCCCTTTACTCCCAAGTTCATAGGAAACCTATGCATTATATGCATCTTCATTTATTACATTCATTGTTTTGAAATGTGCAAAGTGCTTTACTTAACTCTCACAGTCATTGTTTTGAAGGAAAAGTGTATTAATACTGAATAAAAAAGTATGCAACATTATAGATCCTACCAATGAACACATATACACACACACACATCCATAGCAGTATTATGCCTGATATGTTGTATCCGCAGCCCATTTACTCTGGTAGGTTTCTACCTAATGCAGACCTTAACCTACAGGTTGTGTTCAGATTTCTTACAAACTACTTTCAGTGTTTATCCTAAACCAATGAGACTCCACAAATTCCTGTTCTTGTTATAGAAATTAGCAGGTGGCAGAGCAGCAGAGTGATCTATAAGATGGCACCTGTCACCAGTGAGATTTCTTCTTTGTTCAGAGGGTCTTATTTGGTTTGAACTCTCTGTAGTCTCTCTGTTATCATCTCATTTTCCTTCTCACTGCTGGCTCTCTTTACTAATCCTTTCCAGCACAGGCTACGATTCTGATCTCCCTGGAACCTTCTGCCCAGCAAAGTCAACAACAACAAAAAATGCAGTGGGAGGCTACAGTAAGTGTTTTGTCTGAAAAAAGATTCAAAACTAAGTGGCTATCCCTTATGGATTCAGCAGTGGTTTATTTTGTCTAAGTACAATATAATTTATACTATTCAGTAGGGGAACCGAAGGAAGCATAACTTCCAATCTTATTAGACTGTAATCTGAAAGCTTACTTCTATTTTATGCTATTCCAGTTAATAACTACACAATATGATTGTTTCTATTGGCCCCATAGTGTCTGATGTCAGTGACTTCATTCCTTGGCAGTCACTCACTCATCCCTGGCTTATGTCTAAATGACTAGTGGTAACAGGGGGGATCTGTAATCCAGGCTAGCCAACAGTAAAACTAATATCAGACTTGCAATATTTCCCTAGGAAAAAAGGTTTGTAGCCTCACATATTCATTGCTCCTTGAAGAGCTAGGGGTCTTGATTTTCAAAATGGTCAGACGGTGCTGTGAATACATCTTGCACTTGTGCCTGTGTCCATTTAGCTTGTTACAATTTTCAAACAATGCATTTGCTTGCAACAAAAAGTCATGCTTTGCAGTGAAACAAATGACACTTATGCAATTTCCATTACTTTCTGATGCAATTATATATAGAAATTGCCTCAAAATGCAAATGCTGTTAGCCCATCTAATAGATGATCTAGTAGTTTGGACAAATTTGCTAATGGAAAACCTTGTAATTTCCATTATTATGTCTATGGAAAATGTGTACAAATACAAAATGGTTTCTAGGAACTTTCTTCTTGGTATATTCCATAGAAACCATGGAAGATTTAGAGAAACTATGCAAAATCTTGGGATGGGAAGAGATCTAGGTACATGTATAGCTTTATGTGGTAAAATATTACAGTGTCATCCATAACATAAATTATATACCATGAAAGGAAATGAAGTCTGTGTTGGGATGGCAGGAAAGAAATGTCAATAATAAGAGACATTCATGAGCAGAAGAATGTAGAACAGTTATCTGTGGTGAAGGGAACTCACTCTCTTAGAAATCATAAGGCAGATGGCTTTCCAGTGAACATCACCATAATAATTAGAAACATGTAGAAAATGGGGAAAATATACAAGACAAATGGATTCATCAAAATTGTTATAAATTGAATGTTGATTTTACTTAAAATGTATTTGTAGAAAATGTATGGTGAAGCAAACATTGCTTTCAAGTCTGTCTTGTTTAAACAAAACAAGACACAACATACACATATAGTAACAAATCCCAAAATACTGTAACCATAAAGAGTATCAAAGAAATAATAACACATTTAACAACAAAATCCATGAAAACCATCACACATTGCAATTGCATTGGGAATTGGTGCTTAAGTAAGCTAATAAATAATGTTTAAACATTATATTATAATCAGTAGACTACCCAGTAACATGAGAGCTTGGTGACCTTTATTGTCTTTATTATGATGTGAGAATATAGCTTGTGATGAAGAAGTTAAGGCATTTTAAGTCATCTCAGAAGAGTCTTGAAATGGCATGGGTCTTAATCTATCAAATAACTTGGTCACTGAATAGACAGTGGTAGAGTGAAGCCCGTTAGGATCAAGTGCAGTGTCACAGTTTCCCTGCATGACAAAAAGGATTAACTCATAATTAAATTGCATTATTCCCTGCAGTAACTCTACTGTAGAATTCTGAAGAGTTGGGCTTGATCCTGGTGAATTTTACTGTAGAGGAAGAAGAAGAAGAAGCAGAAGAATCAACATTTATATAGCTCTTTTCATACACATTGTATCCCAAAATGCTTTACCAGCAAAGTAGACTGGTAGTGAAGTGACTGAACATGAAGTGGCAACAATTTCACACCCACACACTGCCTTGGACAATTGCATGAACCAATTTTATGGAAGGGGAATGCTGCCAGCACACCAGGGAAAGCTTAGACATGAAGGATTACCCTCTTGAAAAAGTCAAACAACTGTGGGTAAACTGTAACAGAATTGGCAGAATGATGTAAAGAAAATGGAGATACAATTATTATGAAACAAGGTGTACAATGTAATGGCCATGATTCAAGAAATGGAAGGTGCAGATTATTGTTTGCATCTGTATTATAACTGACAGTGTATTTGTTTGGAGTCCTTTTCAATAAAATTCCCCTACTCTTGAGAAAAGTGCCATAGGTTTTTTTACTTCCACCTGGACACCCACCAGAACAGCACCAGAGACAGGTGGAAGGGGCCACAGTTTAACATCTCATCCAAAGGATGGCACACTATGACAGTACAGCACCCCCCGAGTACTGTACTCTGGTGCCAGTGTTTAGGTATGATCCCAATTCTGGTGTGGGACTAAAACCCACAACCTTCTGGTCCAGAGGCAAAATACTATCAGCTGAGTTCTTTTCATCAGGATGGCTAGGCATCTTAACACATACAGTATCTGCTTTCACACTGAGAGTAGCTTGAAAATGGAAAGAAAGCTAAATCAATGTTAAGGTATGAGGGTTTCCTGTTGAAGACCGCAGTACCTGAAAAACAGAAATAGAGGGGTTGTTAGCAGAGATGGTTTTTGAACTGGGCTAATACCATGTACAGGGTTTGGAGTTGATAGGCATAAGATTCAAGCAGCAGTCTGGGCTACTGGAATCCAATTAATGCAGATTTGCAAGCTGATGGAATTACAAAAAAATGGGATTCAAAGTGTGGTTGTTTGAGTTTAAGCTATTGGTGTGATGGAATAGTCTAGGATGATGAAGGATGTAGGCAGTAAAAGTCTTTTATGAGATCAAAAGGTTTTATAGCCTTTTTCTGATTTGAAAATGGCTGACTAATAAGGAAACATCTGGACGCCTTTGGTATAAGAAAGCTCTGAGAAGTGAAGAAATGTTTGAAGTCAAATTATATTTAGCTGAAGTTTGAAGAGCATTGGATAGGATCTTTTAGACTGGAAAGATTTGTTTATTTGAGTCTGACATTTCTGAGAGTTTAAGATGACAGTAGATGTGAAATTATGGATGTATGACACTGGTAGGGCATGGAGCCCTTTGATAGTTGTGCGTATGAAGCCCTTTGATGTTGAGTACATTTGATGACTGTTGAGCTCAGGACTCTCACACAGTCATGGAGCAGATACCTCTTAGATGGTCATAGGACACAAACCCCTTGCTGGTCATGGGTCATGTAGCCCTTGATAGTGTGGGGTATGGAGCTTTTTTATGGTTGTGGGTAAGGAGCACTTTAGTGTTAATGGGGATGCAAGCCCATCATCATTTGTTGGATATGGATCCCTCAAATACTTATGGGGCACAGAACCTTTAGATTTTTTATGGGACATCCAACTCTTAAATTTGTCCACAGTGTAGAGCCCTGTAATGTTTCCTAACCAAGATCTAGTGGATTTGAAATGTGACTGTTGGGCCAATACATATGAAACTTTGACACTACACTACACTAAATATGAGAACAACAGGAATCATTGTCTGGCACATTATATAGGATATTCGTATCATGTTACTGATGAGATCCTGTATAGTCTTAAGAACCCTTGCTCAGAAGTAGTAGGATTTGATGTTTTGAGACATTTGACATTGATTTATGCTAAAATACTAAATGCTAACTAGTAGGAATATAAATATTATTCCAAATGGTTACTCAGATCCTTTTCATGTTTGTGCTTGCACAAAGTGAACATATTCCTATAATGGGTGATTTTAGAGGTGCTTGAGAGGTGTAGTACTGTCAGTCCAATTCAGGGTAGTCTGCATTGGGCTCAGCAGTGATCAACCAATGATCAACCATGTTGATCATGACACTCTTCTGGGTTCGATGTGCTGAAACTTTGTGAAGGTCATAGAAAAGAGCAACCCGTATTAGATGTTGGCTCCTTGCTTTGATCTGAATGATGCCATGCAGCAAGTAACTGATTGGCATCATGATCAGCCTGTGCCTTGTCCCCCATCTCCACCTATTACAATCACTGGCCCCATTGTGCTGCATACTTCAAATTGCCTACAGCAGTCCTCACTTTACAAAACAAATAAACCCACCAGTTGCCAATCTTCCCACCCTCCAGAACAAAACTCCATCCCCACTTCACAAAAAAGAAGCTCACCCTCTGGTAAAGATCCTGACCCTCTCCTGATAGAATCCTATCACCAGTTTCTATACAGAAACAAACCCACTCCCTGACAAAGATCATATCTCCTCCCTATTGTATGCTGTCCCCAGTTCTTATACAAAAATAAATCCACCCACCCCTCTGGCAGGTATCCCTCCCACCTCACCATTTGCTTCCTGTTCCCATGCCCATTTTCAAAAATCCAATCATTTGATAAGTATCCCTCCCACCTCCCCATCACTTCCTGTGCCCTATAAATATGAATGTGACACTGGGGTGCACAATCCCCAGTGTCATCACCTGAAATAAAGAAGAACATCCCTTATTTTTCTCCACACCCAAGGTTCACCGATGTCTGTTACTACCTCCCCCACCTATCACCATTATATTCCCTCACTCAGCACCCACCAGCCCACACTCTCCAATCCTTACTTTCTTACTGGTAGTACAACACCTTATCCTCTCTGTGCCAGACACATGTCTTCATTCTTCAACGCTGGACCAGGAACTGAAGAATTCATGTAAGTGCCAGTTAATGTATTTCAGTGAGTTTTGAACTTGTACTCATAACTTCGCCAGTGGTTAATATTTTCGCCCATATAGTCAGCATGGCATTTTTAGGACCCTGCTTCATGAACAAGGCACATGAAAATTTTCAAATCAGGCCCAAAAGATGATTTCACAGGTTACTCCATGAAATCACCTTGTCTGTGGGATTTAAAAAGTTTCACCTATGGGATTCATGAGGTGGGGTTATAAGAAGACTATGTTGAACATTTGGGTAACAATATTAAAAAGCAACAAAGTTATGATGGTACACTGAAACATTTTGATGCTCACACATAACTTTGGTAATTTTCAGTATTCTCACCACAGTAGTTTTGGGATTTTTAGCAACTTACATGACTGATTCCTAACCTTAAAGGATTCTGTGCTTTAATGTTTATATCCATTGTGGGTATATGCTTTGAGTAGCAATATCTTTTAAATCTTCTTTCTGATCTCTTCCCCCTCTCTCCCCCAACCCCTTCTTGTCCTTCCCTTTCTATTATTTCCAGGCTTGGTACTGCCTTTTTTCACTCATTCTTTGTTGTGTTCACTTTATCTCTTCTTTTCTTTATCCCCCCTGGGTAAGTTTTCTTTTTCCTTTGATACATTGTAGCTATTTTTTACAGCATCTTAATGAGTGTTTTGTGTTTATTGTTCACATAATTATCTTTTTACTCACTAATGTGTGTTTCTAAATAAAGTCATACAACACCAGCATATTTAACTGCTTTTCAACCTATCGCAGTGAATTACGTCACAGGGTGTTACTAGTACCACATGTTCTTGTTCTGTCTTTATAATGTGAGCCTTAATTTGATGTTGTAGCCTTTGAGAAAGGACATGCAGTCCGAAACATGTCAGGCATGGTTTACTGTTGGTTGCGTTTTAAATCAATGTAAGTTTTTTTTTTATTATTTTTGATTTCCCAGTATTGGTTTGTGTGTGCAGGAAACCTTGTGTAGCAGTGCTACTTGGTGAGTTTCCTTGCACCACTTCCTTGGGCACACTCTATGGGATATTTAAGTATTGAAGCATGGAGCCATAGAAATGGCAGGCAGGCTTGAATGTTTTGGGGCTGAAGAGTCCAAAAGATATTGGGGGTGTAAAACTGTTGCCTAAAGCCACAGAGACCTTAAGGTGTGGGGCCAGAAGGTGCTGTGGCAAGCACCCCAGGAGACATTGCTATATTTGTTTCAGCAACAGTTAATTTGTATCCACAAGTAGTGTTGTGCAGAATTTTCAAATACTGGCAGAATGAAATTCCATGGAAAGCTCAAAATTCCCCAGAAATTCCTCTAAATTCCACCGGAAATGGAATGGTGGAATTCCACAGCATAAAATAGTTGCAGAATGATTTTCCATGGAAAAATCACTATTCCACTTAATATTATTCTGCATATCTCAATATTTTCTGAGGAAATTGTTGTGGAATAATTTTCCCTGAAAAAATACTGTTCAGTGGAATATTATTCCGCAGATCACAGTAGGAGGAATTCTGCTGGTGAAAAAGTGAAATTCTGGCTGAAATTCCACAAGCGGAATGGTCATTCCACACGAAATTCCACCAGTGGAATTCTGCATTCCACACAGCATTATCCACAAGTCATTTACACTTGGCAAACTCTGATGAGAATTACTTGCTTTATGGCCACAAAACATTTTCATTTTAAATACTCCTAACTGTTGCAGAGCCTAAAACAGTGTCAGACAACCCAACTCTATCCCGATGGATTGTATGTTCTGATTTAGGGTTGCATAGATAATGCTGCTGCATTTTTATATACAACCAAATGTCATGCTTTTTGGCTGGAGTGGGTAATAATGATTCAATGGGCCTACGCAACCATAGTAGTGTTATGCTTGTGCAGCTTTGATAACGGTTTGGCTCTTCGCACTCTCTATTCCATGTGGAATTACCACTCTGTAGGGGTACTGATGGCAAGGAACCCTTGAACAGGGTTCTACCACTAGAGGTGCAATGGAAAAGATTCCCTTAGCTAAAGGTACCTGAGGAAGAAGTCCCCTGAGGAGAGAGGCATGCTGCTGGAGGATATGGGGAGGATAGTGGAACCAAGAAAAAGTGCTTCTGAAGGAGGCTGGGACCAACTGCTTATATAGCTCAGGAAGGTGTGTGGCTGGTTGTTCACCCCATTGAACTACAGGCATAGCTTTTCAATTTAATGGGTCTATGCAACCAGAGTAGTGTTATGCTTGTGCAATTGTTATAACTGTTTGGCTATTTGCACTCTGTATTCCATGGGGAATTACCACCCTGTAGGGGTACCAAAGGCAAGGAACCCTTGAAGAGGGTTTCACCCCTTGAGGTGCTGTGGAAAATTCCCTTAGCTAAAGGTACCTTAGGAAGGAGCCCTCTGAGGAGAGAGGCATGCTGCTGGAGGAGGAGGGAAGGATGATGGGGCAAAGAAAAAGTGCTTCAGAAGGAAGCTGGTAGCAAGTGCTTATATAGATCAGGAAGGGGGTGTGGCTGGTTGCTCACCCCATTGAACTACAGGCATAGCCTTTCAATTCAATGAGGAATTACCACCCTGTAGGGGTAACATAGGCAAGAAACCCTTGAAGAAGGTTCCACCCCTAGAGGTGCCATGGCAAAGATTTCCTTGGCTAAAGGTACCTTATGAAGGAGCCCCAAAAAGAAAATTGAGCAGTAAACATTGACTACAAGGTAGAGAAGCAGACTGACAACATCTAGACAGCTTGATGTAACTCCAATGAGATGCACAGGTTGTCAGGATTGCACTGATAAAATGGATTACAGTAATGACATTGGAGGCTTCCTAAGGAGAGAAGAAACAGTGAGTAGGACTACCATCCATATCCATCCAACAGCAGAAACCTACCTAGGGAAACTAGGGAATATACTATAAACAACTAACTAGATATTATGACCTTTGGCATGGAGGAGAGGAAAAACCCTCTTTTAAATGGAGAAAACCTTTGGGGATCCAAGGCCTAGGTTGCTTTCCCTGCAGGCTAGGGGTAGTTTATTTAGTGACAGTTCAGCTGCTGCAATTTAGAAACCCAATCATAGGTGAGGAACTATTCCAATTTGGTGGAAAGCTCTCATGATCCCTCTAATTGGAACACCATGAAGGGTTGTGAGAGGCCTCTGTAACAACATGCACTCTGAAGCAAGAGTGGACTCCCAAGGCAGAAGGAGAACTATGACTGCTGAGGCACTCAGTCAGCCTACCGACCAAAACAAACCAGGTGAACCAGAGGTGGCTGTAAGGAGAATAGCTTTTGAAGTTGCCATGGTGATGTCATAGTCAAAGGAGTGCTCTTGGGCTGTAAGACCCCACCCCCTCAGCAGCTGAAGTCTTATGTTCCATGTTATGAGGTATACCATATTACTGCACACTAAAGCTCCACCCAGAGTGAGGACATTCCCACTATGGGCCAGTTGAGAAGGACCCCACCCCAAGGTTCACATGCTCAATATACAGACTTCTTGAGTGCAGAGCAAGACCATCGGCTTACTGGGCAAGCCAGAAAATGTAATGGACATGGTTGGCATGCCTCAAACTAATGAATGAGAGCATGAATCAACTTCAAGTGCTAGATAAGAGGAGGCTGGGTGAACCAGTGGCCATAGATTAGGTAGCAGATTATTGATAAGGAGGCTGGGTGAAGCCAGTGACTGTAGATATTGATGAGGAGGCCAGTTTTTACAGGTTGTGAGTGAATTCTGTAACAATGAGAACTATAAAGGCAGGGCCTGGGTGAGGTAGGAGGCTGGGTGAGGTAGAAGGCTGCAGTGCAAGCCAGCATTTGGTGATTTGATAGTAGTAGCAACCAGCAGAAAACAAGCCAACCAATTCCATTAGAGAAGTCAAACTGATGGTGACATACAAGGTAGGTGTTTGGGTAGTGAGAGGCTGTGATGCCTTTGATTGAGTCAATGAGGTTTAGCATAAATTAATGAGGTTTAGCAGATAGGAGATATGGTGCAGCATTTGCAACAGCAATAA
The DNA here is from genome assembly GCA_016271365.2 of Neoceratodus forsteri. NCBI lineage: Eukaryota > Metazoa > Chordata > Ceratodontiformes > Ceratodontidae > Neoceratodus > Neoceratodus forsteri. The sequence goes on from CM028129.1 coordinate 394,739,424, forward strand.
AAATGGGCAGCAGCATAGGTAAGTACAATGCATCGTATATGAGGAAAGCTGAATTATGTATATGTTTGGCCAACCAGTTCCATAAAATAGCAAATTATAGTTTACATAGAAGCATTTGATGCTATGGTTTCAGCATGAATAGTGAAGTGATATGATTGCATGAATAGTGAATTGATATGACTGGCATGAATTCCTTAAATTCCATTTAGACAGAGATAGGTTATTCCAGTAAGGAGCATGCAGCACAGTAATAGAATGCAATGAATATCTGAAGGCCATGAAGGCTGTGAGGTTAATGATTAATGCATGGATAATTGAAAGCTGTGTAAGCAAGAAAGCAAGGCAAAATCATATAGCTTACATAAAGCATGCTCCTGCTACTTGGAACCAAGATTCCCCACTGTGACATCACAGTTCCTGCCATAGAAACATAGAAACATAGAAGTTGATGGCAGATAAGGACCACAAGGCCCATCCAGTCTGCCATTTCTTTTTCTACCTTATAAATGTGCGATAGGTCTTTGCTCTGTCAGTGACCTATATATTCATACTCATCTGTATTGCTCCCTTATGCCTATCCCATGCCTGTTTGAAGCCCTGCACTGCATTCATAGCCACCACTTCCTGAGGTACACCATTCCATGCATCCACCACCCTTTCTGTGAAAAAGAATTTCCTCACATTCCCCCTTAATCTGCCTCCCTCTAATCTCATGCTGTGTCCTCTTGTCCTATTATTTTTCTTATATTTAAACATGTTAGACTTGTTCACCTTGTTAATGCCCTTAAGGTGTTTAAATGTCTCAATCATATCACCTCTCTCCCTCCTTTGCTCAAGAGTATACATATTGAGCTCCATTAATCTGTCCTCATATGTCTTCTGATGCAGCCCCTACACCATTTTGGTTGCCCTTCTCTGGACTGCCTCAATTTGGTTAATGTCCTTGTGAAGGTGTGGCCTCCAGTAATGCATGCAGTACTCCAGATGCGGCCTAACCAGTGTCTTGTAAAGAGGGAATATTACCTCCCTCTTACGACTTGTGATACCCCTACTAATACACCCTAACATCTCCCTAGCCTTACCTACTGCTTTAGAGGACTGCTTTGATGATTTCAGGTCATCAGTGATGATGATGCCCAAGTCTCTTCCTTCCTTTGTGACTGCCAGCAACTCCCCTCCCAGCTTATAGGTGGCTTCAGGGTTCCTCTTCCCTATGTGCATGATCTTGCACTTCTTTGCATTAAATCCCAGTTGCCACTCTTCTGGCCATTTTGCTAGTTTATCCAGATCTTTTCTCATTCTGTCCACCCCATCTGGATCATTTACTCTGTTGCAGATCTTGGCATCATCTGAAAACAGACAAGTCTTACCCTCTAATCCATCTGCAATGTCACTAATAAAGATATTGAAGAGGACTGGCCCCAGGACTGATCCCTGAGGTACCCCACTTGTGACTTGCATCTCTTCTGACTGTATACCATTTACCACCACTCTCTGTTTTCTGTCTGTCAACTAGTTTGCCACCCAGTTGACCAACTTCTGACCCACCCTGAGCCTACCCAGCTTATTTATCAATCTTTTATGTGGAACAGTATCGAAAGCTTTGCTGAAGTCAAGGTAGACAACATCAACTGCTCCCCCTTGGTCCACCACTCTGGTTACCAAGTCAAAGAAATCTAGGAGACTAGTTTGACAGGACCTTCCTTTTGTAAACACATGCTGTCTTGGATCCTGTGCCCCTATGGATTCCAGGTATTGCACTATCCTTTCCTTAAGGAGTGCCTCCATAATCTTGCCCACTACTGAGGTAAGACTGACCGGTCTGTAGTTCCATGCCTCCTCCCTGCTACCACTCTTGTGGAGCGGGATCACATGAGCCATTCTCCTGTCTTCTGGGACCTCTCCTGTGCTCAGAGACTCACTAAACAGTTCTGCTAATCACTCTGCTAGTTCCACCCTTAGCTCCTTAAGTACCCTGGGATGTATGCCATCAGGTCCCATTGCCTTGTCCACCCTGAGCTTAGCGAGCTCTTGTAGGACCCTTTTTTTTGTGAAGGGAGTAGTGCTCACCTCCCTCCCCCCTGTGTCCATGGTGCTGAGCTGTGGGCCCTACCCTACCTTCTCTTCAGTAAATACTGAGCAAAAGTATCTATTTAGGATTGATGCTTTTATAGGGTCCTCTTCCTCACGTGCCCCCTTTTCTCCTTTGAGCTTAGCAATACCCCCTCTGGACTTTCTCCTTTCACTAATGTATCTATAGAAAGTCTTGTCAATTTCTTTTACTGTTCGTGCTAGTGTTTCCTCAGTTTGGGACTTTGCCTGCCTTACTGCCTTCCCTGCTTCCCTTAGGGCAGTTTGGTATGGGAATAACAGGAATCCACAAGCTGAGCACCATGAGACCAAACAGCTCTGTAATGTTGATTGGGTAGGAATCCCCAAATTATAGGTGCTTTTACTGACAAGGACCTAGTTAAAGGCACTGGCAAATAATAGCAAGCCGATGAGGCAGCAGAGCAATAATAAACTGCAGCACAGACACACTACACTGCAGAAAAGCAAGCAGGGGAATTAAAAGCGGGGGGTAGCAGCTGCCTGACTGAGCTAACAATGAAAGAATTGAGCAGAGATGCTGACAAACACATAGCACAGCAGAGTGTAGCAGCTAGCCACAGCAGGATGAGCCTGGACCAGGTACAAAACATTAAGGTAGATAAGCATGCAGACAGCAGAAGCAGAGAAGCATCAGATGACCTGAAACATACAGATAACAATTGCAGTTGTACTAAGGGTTTGCTGAAATGTGGTGAGTAAATGGGAGCCTAAATAGCACAATCTCAGGATTAGCACAATACAAACAAATGGCAACAGGATGCTAGAAAAACTAGAAAACACCAAAAAAGAAAGAAAATGAAAAATGAAAAAAACACAAACACAGGAGGACATGAAACAAGCAACACAAAAAAGTGTGCAGCAGCCAGAAGCAAGCAATACTAACCAAAAAGCAGGAGAAACACAATGAACAGAAGTCCTGCACAAACCAAGCAGAGTCAAAAGCACAAGGGAAGAAAGGAGGTAGATGCAGGAAGGGGGAGCAAAGCCTCAGCAGGTCCCAGTGGAGAAGGCATGGGTGGAAAGAGCCTCTGTCCAGCAAAGGAAAAAGTGCTTCAGAAGGAGTCTTGGAGAAACATTTTATATAACTCAGGAAGGGGGCGTGGCTGGTTGCTCACCCCATTGAACTACAGGCATAGCCTTTCAATAATATGAGCTCTGCAATGGGAAAACCCTGATTCTTATTTTCAGAGCAGATACTCAGTTTAATCCATCCATCCCAAGGCATTGCACCAAGTGGGCCTTACTCATCTACCAAACAGTAAAAAAAAAGAATATCCTAATAATCCTGTAGAAATGCCCTACATTCTGGATTTATAGGCTGGATGGTCCCATATAGTCTTGGATAGTCCCAGGTAATCAGGATAATGACCAGGATTAGAGTGCAAGAGCTAACCCCACACTCTGAGTAGTCTTTGTAGTGAAGTAAAAATAATAAATAAATAAAAATCACTTAAATTCACCTTCACCTCCTTCACCAAGGGTGCAGTAAAGGTGACCTCAAATAAGCCCTTCACTTCACTGGCAAAGTCAGCTATGTAACATGCAGTGGCCTGTAAAAAAGGAAAAACACTTCCCCATTCTTGTAGCATTCTTATTCCCTTCCTGCCCCATGTCCTAGCAAACGAAAATTAGTTACCTTCTTTTCCTAACCGACTTAGCATCCCAAATCCCCCCCCCTCACCAGTGGGTGCACTGATTAAAACGTAAGAAGAATACTGTCAGTAGAGACATTGACTCACACACCCTCAGCCAACTGCTATTTGAATGAGAGCAAAGATGCGCGTACCATGAGCATGCTTTTGCACTCATTTATTCACACAGCAGCAGCTAAGGTGAAGTGTGGAGTGCTTCACTTATTGCTGTCTTGGGGGATCAAATTCTTCTTTAAAAAATAAATCAGCTCACCCAAGGGGGAATTTGGTGTGGGATGGGGTTTTGGGATGTTTGGAGAATTTATTGAATTATTGGGACTTTGTTGAGGAGATTGGGGATGCTAAGTGGCTTGAAGGAAGGGGCTTTAAACCATTAAAAATCAAGGAACTGTGGGGGGAGGTCCAGGGATTTGAAATGTTCGATGGGTTGGGAACAGGAGGAACTTATTTTCTTTTACTAAGATTACAGTGGAGAGGAGGGGGCTTATGGGGCATATGTGATGCTAGGAAGGTGTGGAGGTGGGGTATTTTTCCAGTTATTCATTGACAGGTTCCACTGCATTTGGCAATGGACCCTATTGGTGTATTAGGCAAAAAGTTAAGTGAAGACACTTCACAATGCCTTGAAAAGAGTTTCTACAAAATGACAAATTTGATGTCACTTTTCCCAACCTTCATGAAGGGCAAAGTGTTTTTCTTCACCACTCTTTTACTGGTAAAGTTTTACTTTGAAAGATTTCTAACAAAAACATTTAATTGCAGGACAGAAATACCTAGTCATAAAATTTCAATTATCTGTGGTATCCAAGCATTCTGTGAGAGACCATCAGTACCACAAATAAGGATAATTAATTCTAAATATGGTAAAGATTGTCTGGAAAATGGCCTTGAAGCATATCTACCCTGTATAATTATTGTTACACACTGTCATGGTGTGCTGAGCATTAGAATGAAAAGTCTACAGAACCTTAATGTATGCTTGACAACTTAAACATTTTCTACGTGGTGCCTTGTTCCTAGATCTTCTTTGCAAAAGTGGTTTTAGTATCAACTGGACTGCCTGGTCAAACCATGGTCAAATATGATAAAAATGGATGGATTTCTATACTACAAATTGGGGCCCACATATTCAAAGGAGATGCACAGCACATTCCTAAATGCACCCTCACATCTCCGGACTTGTGAGGGACATCAGGAGTGTGGCAATAGTCAGAATCCCCTCGATGTGCCATGCAAACCCAACAGTGCTGCAGTTCAGAATATTATGATGTGGGCACACAAATGAGGGATTCCTAATGCATATTCCCCATATCACAAAATTTAAATCTCCCTTTGTGAAGACACAGTTGGATGCTCTGGCACAAAGTTAGGAAACCAAACTCCTGTCCTAACTTTATGCCAGGCAGGGTGGTGCCACACGCACAGTCCATGGCCAGTCACATGATCCCCCTCCCTGGCCCTGATCACTGGAATGGAAACCTGTTTCCCAGCCCCAATACCATAGTGCAGTGGCCCCCCTTCCCCAGCCCTGATCACTAATAGAATAATAGGAACACAGGTTCCCCATTTCCATTGTGTAGGGTCCACCCTCCCAGCCCAAATCACACAGTGACATGAACAGACACATATACTCCCTTTTCCATAGTGTAGAGCCCCACAGCCCTGATCACAGTGTGCCCTATAAATAGAAAATAATGTAGGGATCCCCCTCCCAGCCTGGATCACAGAGTGATATGAACGGACACATATATCCCCTTTTCCATAGTGTAGGGACCTCCTACCCAGCCTCAGTCCCAGATGACATAAACAGACACATATATCCCCTTTTCCATAGTGTAGTGACCCCCCTCCCAGCTCCGATCACAGAATGACATGAACAGACACATATATCCCATTTCCATAGTGTAGGGACATCCTCCTAGACCCAATCACAGTGTGTCCCATAATAGAAAATTAACCCCTTTTCCATAGTGTAGGGACCCCCCCCTTCCCTGGCCCTAAACACTGTATGATATAGCATACAAAACCATGTCCCATTGCCATAGTGTAGTGTCTCCCCACCCCAACCCAGTGGGCAGTAACTCCCCTCCCTGCATCTCCCAACCCAACCCATGCCAGTGACTGGCACAGCCCTCCATACCTTGCCATGGCCAACCACTGACTGACCAGTACCCAAGCATGTACAGTATATAGCATGGGCTCCTTGGCTGGTGACAACCAATGAGTGTGTACTATGTACTGTACGCAGTCAGGTACCAATCAGTCGGTGGTTGGCTGTCTTTAGGATCTGGAGGGCTGTGCCAGTCGCCAGTGTGGGTCAGGTTGGGGTGCAGGTAAGGGGGTTACTGCCTTCCAGAGTGGTGGGGGGGGCACTACACTATGGCAACAGGATACGGTTTCATATACTATTGCATACAATGCTCGGGGCCAGGGAGAAGGTGTCCCTACACTATAGAAAAGGGTTTCATGCTCTATTTATGGGACACACTGTGATCGGGACTGGGAGAGGGGTTCCTACACTATGGAAAAGGGGATATATGTGTCTGTTCATGTTACTCTGTGATCAGGGCTGGGAGTGGGGACCCTACACTAGGGAAGTGGGGAACCTGTGTTCCTATTATTCTATCGGGGTTCAGGGCTGGGGAGGAGGTGATTTGCATATGCAGCCCATGATGCTTTGCATTATGGGGGCATGTGTGATTTTGCATTTCTTTGTAACTTGGCTTCCTGTCCAATGCCCTTTTAACCATTGCCTCAGCACTTGCGCACAGAGGTTCTTTGTTTCTTTGTCATATATATATATATATATATATATATATATATATATATATATTTAAAAAAATACTGGTAGTCCATTCCCTGGTATCTAACAGGTCACCCCTGCCAGGTAATGCCCCACCATCACCCTTCTCCCCCCACCCTGACCCCAAGCTGGCAACTGGCACAGCCCTCCACTCTTCACCATGCCGGCCACTGACTGAGCTGTCCATGAATGAGCACATACTTGTATAAGTACATGCTCATTCATTGACAGCTCATTCAGGGGCAGGCATGGTGGAGAGTAGAGGGCTGTGTGGGTCGGTGGCTCGGGGTTGTGGTGGGGGGAGCAGGGTGGTGGGGCACAACTGCTGGGGGATGGGGGGTCTGCAGACACCAGGCAATAGACTTTTTTTTAAATATGTATTATTTTTTTACTTATCACAGGGGCTCGGGGATGAGGGGTCCACTAGACACCAAGGAATTAAATACTACATGTGGATCAGGATGGCGGTGACCACTGGACACCATTATGACAAGCAGGTGATCAGGTGGGGGGAGGGACCACTGGAACCTGGGAATCATTAGTATTGGGCATGTAGGCATTTGGGGGGAGGAACCACTAGACACCAGGGAAAGTGTCAACAATTAACATCGGGCTGGCCATCAACAAGGGGAGGGACAATAGACACCAGGAAAAGTGCCTTTTTTACATCGGCTGGTGATTGGGGGGGATAGGGACAACCAAACACCAAGGAAGGAGTGTCATTATCAGCCGGCAATCGGCAGTGGGTTGAGAACAACTAGACATTAGGGAAAGATCGGGCCAGCTATCTGTGAGGGGGAGGACCACTAGACATCATTGAAAGATCAAACCAGCGATCAGCCGGGAGGCAGTTACTCCACTGGTGTAGTTACACTCCACCAGTGGAGTTTTGTCTTTGGCAGAGTTTCCAGTTTCACACGAATTTGAACTTCACATTGCAGAATAACTTTGCGAAATGAGGGAAATTCACGAATTAATCAGCGGAGCAGAGTTTCCCAGCTTTGCACATCTCTAACAGTGAGGACACAATCAATATTCAAGCTAATATTGACACCTTATATAAATGGGAAAATACTTGGGGAAATGCAGTTTAACCCAGATAAATGTGTGGGAAATAACATTTGTACCAAATGTAACTTAGGTGGGTGGATCTAAGAGCTGTTATGAAGGAAAGGGATCTAGGGGTTACAATACAATCAAATCTATCTTTCAAATCTAATAATTTTATTATGCATAAGGCTGCTGTTGTACCTCTTTACGGATACTAGCTAGACCTGACCTGGGCTACTGTTCATAGTTCCAGTAAGCAATAATGAGAAAGGCCCACTCCAGTTTAATGCTAACATCTCTGACATCAGAAGAGGTACCAGGAGTGAGATGAACCTCTTTGCTGATGACTCCAAGCTGGGGGTGGTGTTGGATAGGGTGGAGGGCACAAGGGCCCTTCAAGAGGACATGGAGACCCTTGAGAGGTGGTCTCACAACTGGGGGCTGAAGTTCGATGTTAATAAGTGTAGAGTTCTCCACTTGGAGCTTAGAAACTCATCTCAAGAATACTTGGTGGGAGGTGAGAAACTGCAGGTTATGGATGTGGAGAAGGACCTGGGGTGGTGGTGGTGGACACCAAAATAAATAACTCTGAACAGTGCAGGAGGGCAGCAGCCAAAGCAAATAAAATGCTGGGGTGCATTGCAAGAGGGATAACATCCAGGAAGCGGAAGTGATTCTCCCTCTGTATAACTGCCTGGCCAGACCACATCTTGAATACTATGTGCAGTTTTGGTGACCGCATTTGGTAAAGGATATTGCACTCCTTGAAAAGGTCCAGAGGAGGGTGACCAGGATGATACAGGAGCTGGGGGAAAGGACCTATGAAAAGAGTCTCAGGGAGCTTAACTTGTATTCCCTGGAGGAGAGTAGAGGAGAGGAGGGACAGAGGGGACACAATTGAGGTTGTTAAATACCTTAAGGGGATAAACAGGGCACACATGATAGGATTCTTCAGCTGCAGGAGGCAGGGGCCACCAAGGGCATCACCTGAAGCTGGTAGGAGGGAGGCTCAGGGCTGAGACTAGGAGATGTTACTTCACTGAGAGGGTGGTGGAGCCATGGACTGGACTGCCAGGGGAATTGGTGGAATTGAAAATGGTGGAGGATTTCAAAAGGGGCTGGGACAGGTATAGGGGGAAGATTAAACTGAGTAATGCCAGAACTGGAGATGCACACCTGGTGGGGGAAGATGTGAGGGAGGGAGGGGAGGGCAGTGAATGATGCATCTACCAGGTGCTGATCTTGAGCAGACTCAATAGACCTTTGGGCTTACTCTGCTGGCATCTTAGTATGCTAGTATTGTATAAAGGTTCACACTCCAAGGCGCACAATCAAAACTATAAACCATGAGTTATGTGGAGCAAGCATAAATATTTATTATAACTTACACAAATGCATGTGATAAAAGCCAGTCATATGAACAGTGCCCCATAGCCTGAAAAAACTGATGACATTTCATGCCCTAACCTGGCACTTTGTCAAGGATACTGAGATCATAAAATGTGCTGCTTAAATAGTGAGACATATGACATAATTACAGGTGCATCAAATAATTACCTCACCCTCTATATAGAACATGTAAAAAAGCAAACTCAAAACACTAATAAAAAGCCTGTGCAAACAAATTAATATAGAGCAGTGTTTAGAGCTTTTCAAAACATATATATGAAACATATATCAACAAGATCTAATGGTACAATTAATTTTGTTATACATAATATCAATATAAACATAAGCATAACAAATCGTTGTGGTGGGATTAGCACAAATATATTATAGTAGTCCTTATGGAAATTCTTGTAGTTCATTTTCGTATCTCCAACCACTTCTCGAGCAGCTTGAACACTGACTCTTGTGTGACATAGTTCAAAAATTTATTGTACACCACAGGTGACTGCTGAGAGAACCAGAAAAAAAGGCTTATCAGCACAATATTTCTGAACAGTACAAATAAACAGTAATAAGGATTTTAGAAAAATGGGGACAATTCAAATTGTTAATTTAAACCAGGTAGTCTTAAACTATCAAGTTGAAACATCCAAAAGGCTTTAAGTCTCAACAAAGCAGAACTCAGCCCCCCCCCCCATGCATTACCAGGGTTACTTGTTCCATTCCATAGAAACACCATATATAGTCATTTCTATTCCTATTCAGATTAGTATGATCTGCCAAAACATTTTCATTTCTAGCATTCTCTATATCTCTCAAATGCTTGCCAGCCCATAGTTTTAGAGTCCTAGCAGTTTTTCCAACATATTGGCTCCACATTTACATTCTGCTCTGTAAACTACACCCACATTATCACAAGTTATCAGTTTTTTAATTTTAAAAACCTGTCCTGTAATATCATTTGTAAAGGTTTTACATTTCTCAATGTTAGTAGAAAACTTAGATTTACCACAGGGAGCACTGTCATGAATCAGTCTTACTGCTTGTTAATCTATTCCAGGGAGAAGTTGTAGAGAACTTACTAAAAATCCCCCAAATTCTTTACTCTTCTATAGACAAACTTAGGCTGTTCCTTTGTGAACTGGCAGCATATTGGATCTGCTTGAACAATGTATCAGTTTTTTTAAATGATCTATCTGAATTCACTGGACCTCTTTATATAAGTAGTAATGTATTTTAAATAATCACTATCTTCGGCCCTGTCTATTCTCTTCCTTGGTGTAAGTAAAGAGATACATTCTTGGGTGGCTGCCCAATTATTTGCTTCAACAATATCAGTTTCCTTATAGCCCCTTTGTTTGAATCATACAGGCATTTCTGCAGCCTTCTCTTCATATAGCTGATCTGTGCTGCAATTCCTACGGATACATAAGAATTGTCCCTGTGGGATATTTCTCACCAAGTGTGCAGGGTGACTGCTAGATGCCTGTAAGACAGAATTGGTGTCAGTTTCTTTCCGAAAAAGATCAGTACAGATTAAACCCTCTGTATTCTTCTGAATAATCAAATTCAACTAGTTAGCACTATCTTGGCTATATTTCACTGAAAAATTTAAATCGGGGTTACAATGATACAGATAGTCAATGAATTCATACAGCTGTACCGCAGTACCCTTCCTCATCATGAACAAACTGTCAATACATCACCAATAAAATTCTATATGTCCATTGTGTGGATTTAAATCAGGGTCCTGTATGGCTGTAAGCTTTCATAAGCCCATATACAAATTTGCATAACTTGGAACAAATGTTGCCCCCATAGCTGTAACAGTCAGTTGTCAGAAGTGTATCCCCAGGAAGATAAAATAGTTATTTTTTAACATTAACTCACAGGACAGGAAAAACATCATAGATTCTTTGTGTAAAAATATTTATATAAAGAGATTCCACATAAAGGGTGATGAGGAATGAGACTGGAGTCAATCTTTAGTTTTCAAAAGAATGCAGAATGTCAGAAGAATCTTTCACAAATGAAGAGAGTTTCACTACTAGGGGGTTTAAGAAAGGAATCAATGAATTTAGAAATTAGTTCTGTTAGGCTCTGGAACTATGGGAAGTGACAACATTTGTACCAAATAAGACTTACAGTAGGTAAGGTGGATCTAGGAGTTGTTACAAAGGAAAGGAATCTAGGAATTACAATACAGTCAAATCTAACTTTAAAATCAAATAACTTTATTACACATAAGGGTGTTATTGTACGTCTTTATATTACTGTTCATAGTTCTGGTCACCCTAGCAGAAGGATGACATTCAATATATGGAAATAGTTCAGAGTCAATTTACCATAATCATTTATGATCTTGATGACTTAGATTATAAAAACAGGCTGCAACATCTAGGGTTGCATAGTCTTAATAGGACATGGTTGGGGGGGGGGTTATTCTGATGTATAACTAAAGTAAAAATGATGAACTACTGGCATAAATGGGTTTTGGGTTTAAAGAGATGACATATGACACAAGAAACCACAATAAACAATTCTGGGGAAAATCCTTTAAGACTAACAGAAGAGGCTCTTACTTCACTCAGAGAGTGATTAAATATGGGAATAGTTTACCTCAAGACATTATAGATGCGCCATATATAGATTGTTTCAAAAAACTATTAGATGACTACATGGACACCTGGGAAGGCATTTGGGTCACCACTGTATAGTGGGTGGGTTGACAAGAAGAGTCTTTGGTGTACATCTACCTTATAATACCCAAGTACCTATGTACCTACCAAAGTACCTAACAAAACTGGGTAGGAAACTTCACTAAGGTTAAGCTTCAGTAGTTTCATATCAGTCATTGTTATACCTATTCTTGTTTTAATTTTAAGCTACTTTAAAAGAACAATTGACTTCATCCCAGGCAAGCAGCCCAAACTGAAATTTAGGCAAGTAATTTCACAGGATAGGCAGGTCTTTTTTACAGGGTATACCACGTATCACTAGAAAAAGCCAAGTTCTTTTTTGAGTCTGGTAAGTAGATGGACAAGTTACTGAACACATTTTAAATCCACTAGTGATTTCCTTATCACCAGTTATATCCACACCCTCTTTGTCCTATAAAATCTCTTAATACCTGCAATGATAAATTCATGAACAGGAGGGCTCAGCATATCCAGCACATATTTTGTGGAGGTGTTATGACTATTTCCAGATCCTATAGCTCAAAAGTCTTCCCCCCACCCACACTTTGTACTGTCTAATCATCTTTTCTACATAATAAGCTAAATTTACATGTCACCATGTAGACCACCCCTGTAGAACTATAAGTAATGCATTTGTTTATTGTGTGTCCCTGTCATGTTTTGAAATTCTGAAAAGTTGTCATATTGCAGATATCAAAATTTATGCTGAGTTATTCTGAATATAAAATGTTCTTTCAGTTCTCATAAACTTTAGACTTTATAGTTTATGGCTTGGCAAAGAAAATAAGTGGATAAATAGAACAGAAAGTTTTAAGCCACATAGAGAATGCATTGCATTATTGCTACATTCACTGAGGTTTGTATGTGCATAATTTACACCAGTGCCCAGCACTTATGAAGGCTGCCCTCCCTTCTCCCCTATCACATGGGCTTGGTCACTGCTCCAACTCCAAGTGCTAAAGGGTAGAGGCGAGAACTGGGATTTCAGCACAGTTAGCTTCTAGCAGCACAAGAAAGTCTGGTAAGTGCTCCGAGTAAGCAAGCAAGCGGGCTAATCACAAACCAGCAATAAAGCCTCTGTTCCACAATTCAGGCAACAGTGGAATACCTTTTATAGGGAACAGGTTAGCCTCTCGGAGCTCCTGCTCCTTCTACAACCAGCAACCATCAGCACTCAGCTCTGCTCTGTGTCTGGATGGGCATGTAGCTGCACAATCCACCTGCCTCACAATCCACCTGAATAATGAAGAACTATTGCAGTTATAAGAGTACAATGCAGAGTGTCAATATTTATGACAATGTATGGGTGAATTAGGAAGTCATGCGGGGATAGAAAATTATTGGTGGGGTGGGTTGTTGTAGATTATGTACCACTCTATCTGCTAGATTAGGACCTCAGTGCTGGCTCACTTGCTAGAATATGCAGGTTTCTTTTAAGGATATCATAACCTTGTATGCATGTGGATAGTAGATGGATATGAACCTAATCCTTCAAGGGGCTATACTCTCCTTTACTCTGGCCTAAAGATGTTCATCTTCATTTACTCTTTAAGAAATTTCCCTATTTGAGGCTGCACATATAAGGGCTGGGTCCCCCAAAGAAGCTTGTTAGGATCAAAATGTTTGAGACATTCTTAGGTGGCTCCTGTGTTAAGCAATCAGCTATAAATTCATGCATCTTGTAGCTGCAACTATTCTAGAAAGGAAAGACAGTTTGTTTTATGTATTTGGGCATGTGGTGCTGTGATTCTGTTTTGCATTGCTTTGGGCTTAAACAGCATAGTCACTCCTGGAGCAGCCTTATGCTTTTGTACTTGTAAGTGAACTAGCAGCAAATTAGCTTATAATTACATGTAACTAAAATAGCAGCAGCTCTTGCTGAATGTGACCAGTTGAGTATTCAAAAAGGTTCATAGGTATGAATATGAGTCTTGTAGCTTTGAAAAGCCATGTTACAACTCATCACATATCAGTGGTGAAAAAAGGTTCTCTTATGTCCCATGTGGGTATCCAAAGCTTTTTTTAAATTAATCCAAATTTGTACTAGCAACCATTGATTCTGGTAATTTATTCCATGCTTCAATGACTCAGACAAAACCATATACCCCTTTTAGTGGTTTTATAAAATTTGCCCTTTTGCTGCAAACTATTGAACCTGGTAGATCTAGCTCCTGTTTTTCTACTCAAATCTGACATCTCTTCCAAATGTTATAATCTTGAAAGACCTTATAAACATAACATAGATCACCCCTTAATCTTCTCTACATCAGGGAGAAGAGGTCTAATTCATTCATTTTAGTTTTTTTTTACTTTCTTTGTAGCTTTTCTTTGTATTTTTCCTGTAAGTGTCATGCTCCCTAAATTTTGAGGTGTACAATATAGGCCTTATCAATGAGGTATACAGGGGTATAATAACTTTTTTATCACTACTTTTAATATGTCTGAGAATATTTCCAAGTATTTTATTTCCTTTTTAAACCATCTCTTTGGCTTGATTATTAACATTCAGTGTATTATTTATCATCACCCCGAGTCTTTTTTATTATCAGTGTTAGCTATTATTCTATTATTTATTTTGTATTTAGCTTTAATATTGTTATGTTCGAAATGCGTAACTTTACATTTATTTTCATCAAAGCTTAGTTTGTGTTGTTTTGCCCATTCTTCAAGGTTAAATATTTGTATTTGGAATTTCTTAGCAACCTTTTTCCTATTTGTTATTGCACCAGTCTTTGTGTCATCTGCATATTTGCAGAGCCACTCACCTTCAGTAGTTTTCATTGTGAAGACAAAATTATTAAATAGTGTGGGTTCCACATTTGACCCTTAGGGCACACCACTCATCACCTCTCCCCATTCAGATAGGAAACTCCTGACACTGACCCTCTGTCTTCCATCACAAAGCCAGGATTTTACCCATTCTACAAGAATAGGGTCTAATTTTATTTCAGTTAATCTGTTTTTTAACTTATGGTGTGGAACTGAATCAAAGGCCCTGGAGTAATCCAAATATGCTAAATCCACAGGTAAATCTTGATCTAGAACACAGCTGACTGATTCAAAAAAGTTTAATATATTAGTTAAACATGATCTTTCTGGGCACAAACCCATGCTGTGTAATATCTATTAGCCCCTGTTCTGTTATATGCACATCAATCTGTTCTTTTATGAAACCTCCATTATTTTATCGAAGATTGAAGTTATACTAATAGGACGATAATTACCTACTTCTTTTTTTATCTCCTTTTTTTAGGATTGGGATAATGTGTACCTCTTTCCATTCTGGTATCACACTACCTTTTCTCATGGAGGAGTTTAATAGAACAGTAAGTGGACCAGCCATTTCATCAGCTACTTCCGTCAAACTCTTGGATAAAGACCATTGGTTTCCATTGCTTTATGTATATTTATCTCTTTTAATTTACTTAGTAGTTTGTTTTCTGTTATAGGTCTTATGTGTGTATTATTTCTACAGATACCCATATTCGTACTGAATTGTGGATCATCTTGTTTTTGAAAAACACTTATAAAGTACTCATTGAGTTTGTTGGCCATTTCTATTTCATCTTCCATTAATGACTCCCCATCTCTTAAAGGACCAATATGTTTTTGACTGCCTTTTAAGTTTCCAACATAGGTAAAAAAAAAAAATATTGTCTTTGGTCAGTGTAGCCTGTCTTATTTCAGCATCAGATTTGGCTTTTTGGATTAATCATTTACATTTCTTCTGGAAGTTTTTATACTTTTCCCAATTTTCTGGTGTTTTGTGTTTCATACATTTTATATGCCTTTCTCTTTTTACTATTTTTTTTTTTATTTTATTATTTAACCACTTCAGAATCCATCGTTTTTGATCATACTTTTTAATTTCTGGTACATACATCTTAATACAATATTCTAATTTATTTCTTATGAGATTACATGTGTTTACCCAAGAATGCCCCATCAACTCTTTTCTCCAATCCCATGATTTTAGGTCTGATTTAATTGTAACATAATACACTTTATTACAGTATAACATCTTATTTTAGTATTACTCCTTGTATTTACTTTTCCAGGTCCCATTAATTGTAAAGCTAACCATTCAGTGGTCACTATCACCAAGGGATTGACTTTGATATTGCTTATTTCTTGATCAAGGTTACTGAAAATAAGGTCCAAGATGTTTTCCTTTCTTGTACTGTCTTTAACCAACTGTTCTAAGTTTTTATATAGAACTATCTCTATCATTCTAGTCTCAATAATATTTGTACAAGTTAATTTATTCTAGTCAATTTTAGGGAAGTTAAAGTCTCCCATTAGGATACAGTTTCTACTTGTATTCATTATTTCTATGGCATCCATAAAACACATGTTTTCAATATGAGTCAGGTTTGGCAAATGGTAGCATAGACCAACAATTATTTTTTTATTCTTAATTTTAATTGAACCCATATCTGTTCCACTCCATCCTCTTTTTGTAAAACATGGTCTAATTTGTGTGCTTTGGGGTAGTAGAAACATATAGAGCTACTTCCTCTCCCCTTTTGTCAGTTCTTTCTTTATGAAATAAATTAAAGCCTGGATCTCTTCTATCCATTCATCTTTTTTAAACTACGTTTCTGTGATTCCACAGATTTGTATGTTATTTTTGTGTTGTAGTTATTTTAATTCCTCCATTTTGTTTTTATGACTTCTTGCATTAATTAATAGTTCCTTAATGCCTTTTATGTTCAAGAGTAAACCATCCCAACAAAACAGATTGTATTTGTTCTGAAAATGTTCCAAGTCTTAATTTATTTATTTTATTTATTTATTGAATTTTGATGACCGGGTAGGCCCACTGTGCCCCGAAGGTCCCTTTTTCAGGGGCAACCCGGGAATAATAGTACAGACATTATGAACTTTTGTACATTTACATATACAGGAAGTCATGGGTATACAGTATTCAGCTGTTTACACATAGCAGTAGTTATAAGAGTTATATGTATCATGTTGGTAAGTTGTAGTTCATTGCATTCAAACATTTATCCTACATGTTAGTGATACAGCACTGTGGATTCTTTGGGTGACATAGTTCAAGAGCCTTAGGATGGCTCAATGAGGAGAAAAGTTAGTGCTACATTGTTAGGGGGGTAGAAATTTTAGTTAGTTGTGCATTGTACATTGAACTCCCTGGAATAGGCACCATCTGCATAACTAATTATTCATTTTTGCCATCTTCCTATTTAGCCTGTATCCCACTATTGGAACTGGTAAATTCTCTTATAAAATAACTTCACAATTTTATTCCTTTAGGCTGTATTCTATAGTTTTAAAATCATTAAAAATGTTTTCTTCTGCTTTTTGCTTTATGTCATTTGTTCTAGCATTTACCAGGATTAATGGATTGTCCTCATGTCTTTTTACAATGTTTGGTAATAAACTTTGTATATCTGTAAGGGAGGCACCTGGGAGATAATTACTGATAATACTTTATTATTTCTTGTTGTATAGAAGTCGATGTATTTTATAATTGAATCACCCTCTATATAAACTGGATGACTGTATGTCTCATCCTTGTTATCGGTATGGGGGGAGGTTCTATTGTATTTTTGATATGAGTAGGCACACTTTTATTTTTGATATCACCATTTGAATTGGACATTGGTGGGGAATCACTTGCCATATTTGCTTGTTCTTTGTCATTAAAGATTGTATTTATTTCATCTCTGTTTTCCACTTTAAATGCCTTTGTATATTCATTATGTGTTCCTATTTCACTTACAATATCCATCAGTTTGTGTGACTGATTCTCCAAATTATCCATCAGAGTTAATAGTGGGGCATATTGATTGCTAGTTGAAATTGTGAATTCCATCGCCCTTCTTCCTTACTTGTTTCTGTTCATATTAGCCTGACTACACCCTTCCTCATTTTCATCATTATCTCTGTACCCATCCCCTCTTTAATTATTTCAGTTTCTACTGTTTCTCTTGATATCTGTTTCTCTGAAATGTCTTTTTCCAATTGATTTGTAACACATTTTAACTCTAATTCCACACCTGTGAGTCTTAGTTTACTTCTTTCAGTTCTAAACACTGTCTGCATATATATTCAGAAAAATCTGAAAATTCCTCTATGCTAAATTTAAAACACTGTTTGCAGCTGACTCCAGTTTCCCCATTGCTGAGTGTTACAATATCATGATCCATTCTAGTTTGAGTGAAAAAAGTATAAATAGATGAGTTCCTAGTATTTGTTCACAACTCAACTGGCTTCAACTAGGATGCTCAGTAACATAATGCATTTACAGGATAACTTAGTTCATCCAGAATTACATTGAATAGCTAGTAACCTTTAATAACACAACTGAGAATATATATCCAGTTCTAAAGAGACACTCTCTAATTCATACAGATCAATAATTAGTAGAGCAAAGGGTTTGAATAGACTTACTTAGGTGAGCATCAACTAATCTAAATATTTTGAAAGTTTAACATGAGTTGAATGCTTTCATTATGTTGAATGTAGGATGAGAACAAACACTTCAAATCTGGAGTTTTTATTCTGAGTTTACCATAAATTACATATTAGGTAGGTTCAGTGAGCTAATTTGCCAGTTCCAGCAGAACAGACTTATCTTCTTTTTGTATTCTTATTAATTTCAAATAATGGTAATTTTAGGGTTCGACATGAATTTTGAAATAACAATACCAGTTTAGACAAGGAAAGCAACCATATTCAATCAAATCAAGCAGCATGTATTGTCTCACCATAAACTAAAAGTGCTTCTCTGTTGAGACGTTTAAATGCAAACTAGAACCTTTCATGTTTATGGAAAATGAAGACAGAGAAACACAGCACAATGTACACCTAAAGGGTAAGTACCATGTAACTGGAAACTACATATTCTTATCCTAAACAGATAAGCTAACTCAGCAGAACATATTTTCAGATCTAACACAGCTACTGTATAAACTTACAGCTCAAGCATTGTTGAATGAGATGAACATTCTGCAGTTGAGTGCTAGTTGAGAGTTCAGTGTGTGATATAATTCACAGCAGTTAATTTTTGTGACAATATTTCAACTGACATTAAACTAAAATATAATTGACACACCTAGTTGACCACTAGCTGGATGCTCTGGTTGAGCACTATATTCATATTGGGATTGAAATTTGGGTCTCCTGGTTCATAGCTATGTGTTAGAACACTATGCCAAGATACCGCGCAGTAAACACGCTCTGGTCTGAGTCAGTATGGCTGCTAATGAATTAGCCTTATAAGGGATATTGAATAATGTGTTGCTTACTTATTAGCCTGATGAGGGATATAGAATAATATGTTACTTACTTGTACTTTACTTGTATTATTTTGATTAAAAAAATCCCACATTTAGTGAACAACAGGAAGACGTTCTGGGGCTGGAATCAGCTACCTTCCAGAAACTACTTGAAACATGGGGGGTCAAGCTGCTGGTATGCTGTGGTATTTATTCCTACACAATCTACAGCATTGTATTACTGCTCTGCTGTGGTCAGGATCCCACTGACTTTTTCCATCAGAGGGGTTAAAAAGCAAAGTTCATCTTTTCCGATTCTGAATGTGTCCAGCAGAACGTTAACAAGAAGTCTTCTTTCAGTGTTGCAAATGGAAAGGATTCACTGAGGGGGAAAAAATCACCTGTGAAATAGAATTGAACATATTTGACAGGAGTCTGAGGATGTTCCTTCATTATATGTTTCTTTTTACCCTTAGTTTTATGCTTTTAGGATTGTGTATTTTACATTGAAGTAGTCCTTCCTTATTTTACTCCTGGAACAGAGTCTGACTTTCAATTTTACTCCCCAAACAGGGTTCCCCTGGGTTCCCTCCCATCTCTACTACTGCCTGCTTTAAACTTCACAAAGCAACATAAAACATGTGACACAAGGATGGTATTTGGGCCTAGTGGTAGACCATAGAATTGGGAAATAGCAACTTCAGGTTAAAATCCCATGAAAGCCACTTACTCAGTGTTATCCCAAGCAAGCTGCAATAGGTAAGTGTAAGATCAAGGTTTAGGAGATATTGAGAATTAGAACAGTGTTTTGCAACAGGTTAAACTGGGGTTTGCTCTGCTTTTTACTTGCAATGTTGGTAACTTGGGTTTGGGAATGAGCCTGGGACCTCAGTGGGCCAGCTGGTGGGGAGGTAGGATATGCATCTGCAGGACTGGTCTCCTTCTTTGAGAGGGTAGGCTGTAGTTACCAGTGTAAGTGTGACTTTCAGGGCAGGCTGGGAGTATAGCACCAGCATAGGACCATGCAGTTTGGAGGAGATGTCAGCAGATATCTCTAATATATGTGCAGGAGTGTGCATGCCCCACACTAACCTCATTGCACATCCACATCTCCAGGGGTAACTTCAGAAGAAACCCCCTGAAGCTGCTGCACAATGATGCCAAGGCCCTCATAAGTGATGCCTCTTCCCTCACTGAGGGATGCTGGGGGAACTGAATTACAATCTTGGTTTCCCCCCTTGTGGTTGGGAAGCCCCACCACTGGGGTAAGCCATAGTCTCCCAGACTCCCCTAGCAGGCCCTTAGAGCCAGCACAGCACAGAAGTGAACCTGAGAGGAGCACACTGGCAGATATGGGGTTTATCCCCAGCCTCCTTTCAGAGAATAAATAGAGCTTAAAAAAAGAAGCAGGTGCAGAAGTGCACTTTCCAAGCAAACCTGTTGCATTCACTTTTCAACCCTTTCTTCACCCTCCCCCACCATCAGTATTTATCCTCTTTGCAGTAAGTTGATGCTATAGCCATCTCTAATGAGATGAGGGTGTGATAGTGGCAAAATTGGGAGGATAAGTATATGATAAAGTTATTTTGAGATTGGCATGTACAGGAGTTATACAATTTACTGCTGACAAGGTTTTTAAAAATATTTAGTGATGCAAGATTTTACAGTTTGAGAGTAGCTTGTGCTTTATTCCAAGCAGCTGGAAGGGCACTGAATGTATGCAGTTGGCAGAAGTGGGAGTGGGTGTATGGAACATCTAGCAAAATGAGTGAGCTGCTCCATTGCAAATAGTGGCAGATAGATCACTGAAAAAGGTCGGATACGTAGGAGGGAAGTTTTAGCAGAAGGGCTTTGTAGAGTCATGTGAGTGTGTGGATGAGCCATCTTCTAGACAAGGAAGTCCAGCCCACAGAGGCGTATAAATCACAATTACTTTCTTTATGATTGGGATCTCACATACCACACTCACAGCTCTAAATGACCAAACTTTATGTGGTAGAGTTAATTGTTAATCAGTAAGGCAGCAGAGGAAGTCAAACTAGAGCTTAGATTTCTATTTCAGTTGCCACTCTCTATACTGTATACTATGTAAATTGAAGTTAATCATCATAATGATTGACTGTCCAACAGTTGTCCCTGCTGTGTTAAGTATTGTGTTTACTTATCATCATGTTTCCAGTTGCAGAGGTGGCACAGAAAACAGAAGAAAGTGTCACAGACACATTAATTAATAAAGTAGATCTGGATGGGGGGTGGGGATTGGGGCACATGCAGATACAAAATAACAGGGATCTCAGGCATACAAAACAGAAAACAATGGCACCCACTATCCAATCCAGTAAGTCACAAGCATACCAATGATGTAATGAAACTCCACTGTGGAAGTAGAAGGTAATATAAATCAATTCCTGTTTCTTCCTGCCCTGCTCCCTCACTTCTTGTTAGCTATTGCTATGCAGCCATAACAAAATGAATGAACAATCTACCTTAAGAATAACAAGTATTCATTTACAGAAACCAGCGAGACTTTAAAATGTCATAAAATATTTTACTTCTCAATACCCGTTTTAGAGAAATATTGAAAAGAGAGTTTGATGTGATAAACACGTAACTCTTTTATTTTATTTTATTTTTTTAGACTTATAAGCTAATGAACATAACTGCCCACTTTCATTAGTGACAAGAACATGTAAGCAATGCAAAGTAATACAAACAATACACAAAATGCAAACACTTCAACAAAGAAGTTAGATACTTCTTCATAAATGTGTACAAATGCTGTACTGGAGTAGCCATGATTTCAAATTGGCTTTAAACATATCCCCAGTTCTATAAACTTGGCACAAGTCATGGCCAAAGGTGACTTGCACCAAACACCATTGCGACATGGACCCTGCACCCTATTCTAGAAGGGGCAGGGTCCCCGCAGCTAAGTTCTGCAACTTGTGGAATGTGGAAAGGTACACCAACCTATGGGTGTACCTGAGGGGCATGTTGCAAGTCACAGCCCCCCCCAGCAAGTGTAAGTGACCCACCCAAAGCCCCACAGGGCAGCTGTGTCCCCCCATCTAGTCCCTGACCTGATGTTCTGTCACAAGTGGATAATTATTTAATACCCCAAGAGCCCTGGTAGTCTAGTGGCCCCCACCCACCCATCCCACCAGCAGTGCAAGTCCACCTCATCTTCCACTCCATCTCAGCTGGCAACTGGCAGCTCAACTCTCTCTCCATGGTCAGCCGCGACTGAGCACCGTGATGATCACTTACTGTAAAGACGCGCTTTAGAAATGAATGCTCATTCATTTCTGAGCACATCTATACAGTAAGCACTCATGCAGTGCTCAGTCAGCAGCTGGCCATTGAGGTGTGAGGTGGGCAGCCAGTCGCCGGCTGGGGATGGGTGGGGAGTGACTAGCACTGCTGGGTGGGTGGGACAGGTGGGGGGCCACTGGACTACCAGGGATCTCAGGGTTCTAATTTTGCACAGTTATGGTTACATGTGGGTCAGAGCATGGATGAGGGGACACAGCTGCCCTGTGAGGTGCTAGCATTGTGCGGTCAGGGGCATGATGTCTGTGGGCTGCCTGCAGGGCATTGAGGGTTTGGGGTTCTGGAGGTTGGGGGTGAGAGATGCCCAGCTGGGCACATATGCTGTGGGGGATCGGGGGCTGGGGGAGTTGTGGGCCGCCCTGTGGGGCACCGATGGGGGTATTCTGGGCATGGGGGTGGACTCCTGGAGTGGATGCAGTGGGTCACCAGAACCCCCAGAGGATGTATGTACAGTTACACCAGCTAAATGCTGGTGTAACTTACACTGCTGGTTCTCCTCCGGGGGTTCCTGTAGAATCCTGACATTGAGGACTTTGTTGCTGCCCTACTGGAATAGGGCACAACTGCTGCCGTAAACCCCCTAGCACCATGTTGCAGGGGGTTTATGGCGCAACTACTGGCATAACTGCTCTTTGGCACAAGTGGCCTGCATCACGTCGCAGGCCATATTGCAGAATCCCGCAAATCGCAACTGCTGGCGTAAGTTACTACTTGCGCCATTCTATTTGGCGCAAGTGCTGTTACGCTAGGTGTAACTCTTTTAGAATTGGGCCCAGAGATTGCAGAAACAGTTAATAATTTCATTAGATAATGTGTTATAAAATTGAGGGATCCTAAACAAAAGTGACCTCTGTGAAGATTTTCTTTAAAATAGAATTTTAAAATCCTATGGTGCCTGGTTCAAGTCCCTTGGTAGTTACAAATCATACAAAACATGCCATAGACAGAGCCAGGAAGTAAGTACAAAACATCCCTATGCATCAATACACCATATTTAAATTTACACTGGCCTTCTTATGAGAGACAACATACGCCTGAATACAAATGACAATGGTGTGTAGTTCTAGGGAGACTAGTGATGAACTTAAAAATACTATTATAAACAGTCCTAACCTATGTCATATTACCAACATTAGCTGCCACTTACATTTTTATTTATTTAGTAATCAAAATTACAACCTTGCCATTGGAAGCCCATAGTCAAGAACTGAGACTTGGAGACCATGGGCCAGTAACCTATGTGACTCTGGAAAAAGGAAATTCGTAACCCTGAGCAACATACTAAGTCTTTGATAGATAGTTTTAATTATGCTGTCAAAATGTGAATCAAAAGATAATAAACTGTGTAGAGTTAAACTCAAACTTTCAACATGTTTGACAGTATTACCATTCATGCCAAAGACAGCCAAGTCTGAATCTTTTCAACTCTCTCCAACTTATAGTTGGGATTATGTTGCAAACGTACTGTATATAGAAACATAGAAAATGATGGCAGAAAAGGACCGCTAGGACCATTTAATCTGCCCATTTTCTCCTACCTAGTCCAATACCACAGACCTTACTTGGACTACTGCTTATCAAGCCTTACCAATCACTGGGGTCCCCCTATGTCTAGCCCACGCATTCTTGAATTCTCCCACCGTCTTTGCCCCCACAACCTCCTCTGGAAGGCTGTTCCATGCATCCACCCCCATTTTCATGATAAAATACTTTCTCACATTACCCCTGAGTCTACCCCCCCTCCAGGCTTCATATCACGATCCCTTGTTCATAAGCATTTATTTCTCTGAAAGATGCTACCCTCTTGTACCTTATTTATACCCTTGAGGTATTTGAAAATCTCTATCATATCCCCCCTCTCTCTCTCTTCTCTCCTAGGGTATACATGTTAAGATCCTCCATTCTCTCCTTATATGACTTTTGGTGCAGGCCACGCACCACTTTTGTTGCCCTTCTCTGAACTACCTCAACTCTGTCTATGTCCTTCCTGAGATGTGGCCTCCAGAACTGGACACAGTACTCCAGATGAGGGCTCACCAACAATTTGTACAGTGGTAACACCACCTCCTTTTTTCTGCTTGTGATACCTCTCCTTATGCACTACAGAATCCTACTGGCTTTCCCCACAGCCCTTTCACAGTGTTTGGTCACCTTTAGGTCACCAGACATGATTACCCCCATTGGTGGCATTTCCTGTTTGGTGGCTGTCAGCACCTCTCCCCCCATCGTGTACTCCTCCCCTGGGTTTCTGTCACCTAAGTGCATGGTTTTGCACTTTTTTGCATTAAGACTTAGCTGCTACATTCTTGACAACTCCTCAAGATTACTTAAGTTCTTCCTCATTTTTTCCACACACCATCAGAGTGTTAACCTTGTTGCAGATCTTAGTGTCATCTGCAAAGAGGCATACCTTCCCTTCTAGCCTTTCTGCAATGTCGCTTATGAAGACATTTAAAAAGAATGGCCCCAGAATTGATCCTTGTTCCACCCCACTATTCACCCTCCTCTCCTCAGACTGAACTCCATTTACCACCACACTCTGTATTCTATCCCTCAGCCAATTTCTGACCACAATATCAGATGTTCAGTTTTGTTCAGTTTATTTAGTAACCTCTTTGCATTATTGTGAATATTCATATTAGTATTTCCTTATTTCATAATAGTAATGTTTGTCTTATATCCTCTGTATGTTATTGTAAGTAGGTGCTCCTGTCCAGTCTTGTCACTACCATGATCCAGATAGTGGAGACATGATAATTTGCAAGTGTTTTGTTTACTCCTTTATTCCTTGTGTATGTCATACACTTGCAAATCAAGTGTGTGTGTGTTTGTGTGTGTGTCTATGTATATATATATAGTGAGAGAGAGAGAGAGAGAGAGAGAGATTGTGGCCAGGATATTTAAAGGAGATGCACCCGGCGCAATTGAGTTGTATAGGCGCATCCCCAAAATGAGCCCCTGGGCTATATTCAGAAAGAGGGGATGTGCAACAAAGCAAATATAATGTATGTGACACATCGGGAGGGGGCATTCCCCTACATATGTGACACATCTCAGTATTCAGCCGAGATGTGCAGCAGAAAGTTAGGCATGGAAGAAACATGCCTAAGTTGTAGCCACCCACAGGTGGGCTGCTGTACTGCACAGCACAACACAGCAGCCACCAACCCCTGGGAGGCTAGGCCCCCCCCAAATCCTAAGCATGAAACAAAATAGCACAACCCCACTATCCCTGGTAGTGTAGTGGCCCCCCTCCCATCCCTGAATCCCCAAATATATAAAATAAATTATCTTTGTTCCCCTTGTAGTGTAGTGACCCCCCCATCCCCAAACCCCATCCTCGCCCGTATCTAAATCACAGATATCTTTTTTCTTTTGAGATAGTAATTTGCTGGCGAGGGAGTTGACAGCTTTTTTTATGTTCAGTGGCTTTCCCCATACAAATCATAGTAACGAGACCCCAGTGCAATACTCCCCCATCCACACACATGAACAAAAAACAAGAAGCAAAAGTGATATCATACAGAAAAAATATGTTGAAATGAACTATGGAATAGGGAAGTATCAAGATTAGTAAATAGACAGTGAGCTTCAAAAACTAATCAATTTAGAAAAACATAACCCTGTTGCAGTATCTGAACCTTGTTCTTCACACTTATGAGACAGCACTCCAATGGATTTTACTACTGAAGCAGATGCAAGTCAGGCCTGACACTTTGTATAAGTAGATTCAAATACATTTGTTTATAAAAAAAAGCATAGATATAACATTCCTGTATATCAGTCTGCACCCCCTATCAACTACAACCGTCTCATCCCAGTGAACAACATACAATTCGCAGAACAAACACACAGAGGTGTAATTTTGTAAAATTATCCTCATCATGGCTAAACTGACTTGACTGATTTCATTCACCATACTTGTCACAGCTGCCTGCCTCAGCACTCTGTGCCCCCCCCCATAACACATGAGTACTACCAAAAACAACTGATTACATCTGTCTGCAGTCTCAATAACTTTATAATGTAAAAAAATGGAGCAAGTAGCCAACAGCTGAATAAAGCACACAGTTGTATTTTGAAAGTTTGTGTGCCTATACTCAAGATTGACACAGACGGGGATAGCATAATGATGTCCAAGGGTTACTCATCTGCAGCTGTGTGCAGAATCTTAAACCACATGGTAATACTATTACAATAGAAACTACTTTTTGTAAACAAAATAAAAATAGGCTACACACCAATCTAATAACAAAAAAAAAGGCAAGGCAGTTGTAAGATGGCAATTGTCAAAGAACCAAATTTCTCTCTTTGAAAGTTTAATGCACCAGTGGACAGAAGTGCAATCTGGAAGACTTGCTATCTGAACCACAGCTTATTTTACCTTGCCCCACACATTTGAAATAAACAGGTTTTGCAATGGGATGTATTAAAGGTCATACCAGGGTACCATAAACTCAAAGAACACCTTTACACTTCAGTTTCTGGTTTCATTAACAAGATGTTTCAACTATGGCAATTTAGTAGAGATTACATTTATTAAAGTTTAGTTTTCCTTTCTAAGATTTAGAACAATTACTGGTACTCTGTGAAGTGTGTGTAAAAGCATTTGACATTTCAAGGCACAAAGACTGCATAATGTCTACATATAGAGCCTTTATAAGACCACACATGGATTACTGTTCCTCCCCTATGGAGTCCATACCTAAGACGTGACATAGACAATCTTGAACGAGTCCAGCATAGGGTCACAAAACTGATAACAGGGCCACAGATGTTCCTTATTAGGCTGGGTTGGAACAGTTGGGCTTGTATACTCTGGAGAGAAGACTAAGTGGAGACATACTTGAAATGTACAAGGTAGTAAATGACAAACACTTATTACATAGCCAGGGATTAGGAATCAACAATAGAGACTTTAATCTAAGAAGCCACAAATTAAATTAGCTTTCCTGAGGAGAAATAACAGAAGGAATGTTTCACACAGAGGGTGGTGAATGTGTGGAACAATGTCCCTAGGGACATTATAGAAGTAAAGACAATCAATACATTCAAAAGTAGGTTAGATACCTATTTTCTGGGTATTAGACATAACAAGTGGACCCGCTAACACAGGAGACACATCACATTGGCTATATGCCTTCTTCTGTCTTAACTTCCAAGTATTGTACCAAGTATTGGTCCACTTCCCAGATGACCTGATAGTGTCTCCAATTATGACATCAAGGGCCAGATTCACAAAACCTCACAAAAGCAACGCAAAATATTGCATTGTGCTTTGCGATTGCCTAGGTGTTAAAAAATGCTATTCACAGATGGATAGCATACCATGCTATCTGATTCTGAATAGTGCTAGGTTGAGTCAGCAGCTAACCCCATTACCACTACCTATAACCAACTAGCTCTGCCTCAACCTGCATCCCAGGGAATGGACCAACAATGAATAGCGTAGGTGTGCTATTTGGTATTCACAAAAGCAACCATGTAAATGACCGCATTGGGCATGCAAGGTGCTAGGTGGCTACTATTTGCACTCCCATTATGGGCCCATTTACATGGGCCACAATGGTATTTAGTGCATCCCCCTGCTGATCACCAACCTAACAGTAATATAGTTCCCACCTGCCATGCTCACTGATCACTGGTCAAAGTAGAAAAAAAGAAGACTCCTGGTCCACCCCCCCCGCCCCCCATGAATTTAGAGGGGGGACAGCTCAGGGGCAATGTGAGGAAGTATTTTTTCACAGAGAGGGTGGTGGACGCATGGAACAGTCTTCCTGAGGAGGTCGTGGGGTCTAAAACTGTGGGAGAATTCAAGAATGCATGGGACAGACATAAGGCAATTTTTGTGGGGGGTAGGAAGAAATAGGCTGTTGGTTAAATAGGATCTGCAGCTTATCCTCTAGGTAGAGAAATGGGCAGACTAGGTGGGCCAAGCGGTCCTTATCTGCCATCAAAGTCTATGTTTCTATGTTTCTAATGCCAGCCTGAGTATAAATAAAAAAGTTTCCCTGGTGGCTAGCAGTCCCTCTCCTCACACAATCACCCTCCCAATGAATGAAAAATATTTCCCTGGTGGCTAGCAGTCCCTCCTCTCACCGCATCCCTCACCTAACACAGAAACATCCATGTCCTGGTGTCCAGTGGTCCCTCCCCCCACCTGATCACCCACCCAACACTGACATCCTAGTCCATGGTGTACAGTGTAGCCCCCCCCATCCTATCCCCTCTAGCAAATATAAACATTTCCCTGGTGGTCTAGCAGACCAGCTCCCTATCTCGAATCACCTGTATAGTGCATCAACACTGTGCCCTGGTGGTCTAGTGGACCCTCCACCCCAGCAGCTAGTGCCCCACCACCCCACTCCCCACATCTTGAAACCAAGCTGGTGACCAGCACAGCCCTCCTCTCTTCACCATGGCTGGTCACGACAGAGCTATCAATAAGCATGTATTCATTGACATTGATTGACATCTCGGAGAGAGTTGTCATTCAACGAGCACATACTGTATACACTATGTGCTCTTTCAGAGCTCAGTCGGCAGCCAGCCATCTTAACTGAAGCAAGTAATGAGACTGGACACATTGAAATTCTGTGACTACAACTACTTTTGGAATGCTACAGAGTCAAACAGTAGTGCATTTTACGTGAAATACTGTGTAAGTAAATATAAAGCATCATCTTTGCAGAAGGCACCAGTCATTTTATAATAAAATAACTCTACAGTTAGGTGCAGGCACCTATGTCCATGCAAAAGCAGCACTGTTAGAGTATCATCTGCTGAAGATGATGGAATGGAGTAAATATACTACTGTTAAGTCCTGCAAGTTGTTAGGTGGGAGGATGTGTGTGTGTGTGTGCCTGGAGGGGGGAGATATTATTGAAATAAAAAGGCCTGCCCTGTATTTCTCTGAACCAGGCTCCTGATGAAAATGAGCCTGTTGGGAGACTGAGGTGCCTGGTTTTAGGTGGGGTTGGGGGGTGATGAGACAGATGGAAGAGTACAATTTGCGGGTGGAGTGTGTGTGTGTGTGTGTGTGTGTGTGAGATATCATTAAAAAAAACTGCCTGCCTACCCTGTATTTCTCCCAGTCGAGCTCCTGCTTAAAGTCAAGCCAGTCAGGAGAATGACATGAGTGGTTCAGGTTGAGGATGTTGCTGTACGCCAGCCTAGGCTCCTTATAATAAAAAATACAGTAAATAAAAATTCCCAATCTCTAGACCCAGCTGTGTGTGTATATATATGAGTCGGTCTGGAGATTACCTGCGGTTCTGCGGGAGGGTGTGTTGGGAGGAAGTTATTTGAAAAAAGGCTGCCTGCCCTGAGAGTCAGGAAAGTGAGATATGTGGTTCAGACAGGGGAAGAAGGATGGTGGTGTGTTCTAGTACTCCTTATAATTAAAACATTAAAAACTAAAAAAATCATAGTCTCCAGACCTGGCTGTGTATATGTGAACTGGGCTGGAGAGTACAAGTAGTTGGGCAGGAGTGCATGTTTGTGTGTGTGTCTGTCTTTGTCTCCGTGTGCACGAGTGACATTATAGAAAAAAAAACCCTGAATTCCCTGTATATTTCTTCTAACCAAGCTCCTGCTGAAAGTCGAGGGGGTCAGGAAAGTGATGTGCTTGGTTGCGGTTGGGGATGGTGGCATGCTCCAGCCTGGGGGCTCTTTATAACAAAAAATACTGTAAATTAAAAATAATTCACACTCTCCAGACCTGGCTATGTGCATACGTGAGCTGGTCTGGAGATTACCTGCTGTTTGGAAGGACGGTGTGTTCGGGGGGGGGAACATTTGAAAAAAGGCTGCCTGCTCTGCCCATTGGAAGAGTGAGATGAGCAGTTCAGGTGAGGGAGGGAGGAAGGATGTTGTTCTACTCTAGTGCTCCTTATAAGTAAAACATTGACAAAACAAAACAAAAAAGTACATATCTCCAGACCTGGCTGTTTGCCTATGTGAGAAAATCTGGAAATTACCTGCAGTTTGGCGGGAGGCTATATTTGTGTGTGCACGGTGTGTGTGTCAGGGGGATCAAATAAAATAAAGACTGTCTGCTCTGTATTTCTTCTGACTGAGTTCCTGTTGAAATTGGAGCTGGTCAGAAAAATTATCTGTGCTGTTCAAGCCAGGGTTGTGGTGTGCTGCTGCCTTAGGCTAATTATCATAGAAATAAGTCCCGTGTTAATGCTTCTTCATGATATGAAGTATAGGACTTATGCTAACAGGTTAAATTGGGCAGGATCCCACAGGAACTCAGTTCCACCAGCTCTTAAAAAATTCTAAGTAGTTCCAGCAACTGTGTCAAATTTCTCTATTGACTACTATAGGAGAGTTCCATCATTCCATCATCTAGAAAAGGCAGTTCTACCACAAGGATATCTAGATGAGAGAAATCCCCCAACAATTGATTTCCAGTTTAACCACTGCATGCTAAATATGAAAGGTGCAAAGGGGATCTGTTTCTCCGTCACACTCCTGTTAACAACTGATCTGTGTCTAAAGGAACTGACCAGTGTTGCTCACAGAATGTATAAACTTTTTCAAGTGTCACAACTTGTCCAGTGATTGTGAAATGGGGGTGGGGCAATACATGGCTGGGTCATACTGATGGGTATGTTGATTGTTCATCATCTGACCACAATCGTTTTTAAATATCCATGCTGGCAGTGGGGTCAGGAGCAGAGTGGCCAGTGGTGGCTGGGCTGTGTTAGTATCATGGCAATTAGGGAAGCATGATCGGTCACAAGTCCGGTGCTACTAGCATGGATAGTGGGCAGAGCAGGCCTGGCTCTGGGGTGCTGACAACAAGCCCTCCCCATTGGAAAAAAAAAGCGTGCATCCATGCATGCTGGAGAGGGGGAAATGTTTCAGAAAAGCAGGCAGCTTTGGTGTCTTTAAGAAACTGTAACACAAAACCTCAAACCAAACAACCAGTAGCAAAAATATTGTGGTGTTCAGGGAAGTGTGAGCAAAACTGCCAAACATAAGTGTCCCAGGCAGTATTCGAGGAGGAGCCACTGCAGTACATAAGCGTCTCAGGCAGCATTCAAGGAGGAGCCACTCATGTGTTAGATAGTAGCACAGGGCTACATGCACAAAAAAACAAACAACATATAGCCAGATTAGAAAAATAGCAAAATATAGCTTTCTGGCAAGTGCTCAAGTACAATGTAATGATACTAGAAAGAACATCAAACTTGCAACAAAGGTGGCTACAATGAGAGTCTTAAGACAAATAGAATAATAGGTGAATGTCTATTACAAGGGTGTAATACCATTGAGAGCTTCCCATGTCCCCAGAACCTTGAGATAGTATTAGTCCCTTGTGATAAACACTCACCTACAGTGGTAGCCACAGACATTGCCAGCTATTTCCAGATATTTTGCGAAATTTCTGAAGAGTTTCTCTCTGCTGCCCCTACTGTTTAAATTCAGAAAGCATCAGATACTTCTGGAAATATCACATAAATTTCAGGA
Organism: Neoceratodus forsteri; assembly: GCA_016271365.2. NCBI lineage: Eukaryota > Metazoa > Chordata > Ceratodontiformes > Ceratodontidae > Neoceratodus > Neoceratodus forsteri. Next base: position 394,771,183 of record CM028129.1, read on the forward strand.
AATAGCTGGCAGTGTCTGTGGTTGCTACTGTAGCTATTATTTTTGTAATATATGGATCCAATCTGTTGATGAGATCTTATCTTTCTGGTGTGTGGAAGAAGGCTGAGATGTTGAACTTGCTGTAGTTTTCAGAACAGAACTTCAAAACAGAGAAAATGTTGCTGAATGTTTAAAATCTTGTAACGTCTATAGCACTATGTGCCAATGGCTGCTGCAAACAGAAAAACGAAACTTAAAATTTAAAGTTAAACTGTCTTTTTTCAAAAGGATCTCTGCTCTTCATCATCACTGTTTACTCTGGGTGGGACAGCGCAGTGCAACTGGGATGCGCCAGCTCGTAATCTGGCTGATATTCAATGGTGCTGTGCCATGGCTTCGCACCGTTGAATATGGCACAGTGGCCACCCACATTGTGCATGGCACAGTGGCACTGCGCCAGTGCAAGGGGCAAGAGAGGAGCAGTGGGAAGCGCCAGTGCAATTGAGGGTGCGCTAGGCGCATGATCTGCGATATTCAGCACTGTATATGCACATGGGGCATAATGCATGCAAAGCACAAATGGGGCCATTTGCATGTCATTATGGCCCCATTTGCATGCAGGTGCACCGATCCCTGGCAACTTGCACCTGGCTCCTTGCCAGGCTGTAACCGTCGGGGACCGATGCCCCCTGCCCCTCGGTGGCAACGCGCCCCAATGCCCAATTGCAGGCTATGTAACTGTAGAATATCCCTGGTGGTCCAGTGGACCCTACCCCTCACCCGATCACGGGTGTAATGAATGAAATGCAGTCCCTGGTTGTTCAGTGGACCGTACCCGGCCCCAATCGCAGGTGTAATGAATGAAATGCAGTCCCTGGTGGTCCAGTGGACCTGCTCCCCAGCCCAATCATGGGCTCCGTAGAACTAAAAGTGTCCCAGGTGGTCCAGTGGACCTAATCCAGCCCAACCACAGGCTCTGTCAAAGAAAACTCCTTGGTGGTCCTTCAGTACCCCCCCTCCCCAACTGCCCACACTGATCCACCACCCCACTCCCCCCCAGTCAGCGGCAGGTGGCAGCTTCCAACCATAAGCCACCCAGTCACCCGCTGACTGACAGCGCATAGTATGATTGTCGCTCATTAGTCCACAGCGGCACATGGCAGAGATCGTATTGTGTTAACACAGTCCCGATACATGAATGGATTCCATTCACATATCAGGACTGTGTTGTACAGTACGGTCTGCACGCCATTGGCCCACGCTGTGGACCAATAGGCATATAGTCATGCTGTACGCTGTCAGTTGGTGGGTGGCCGGGCAGCTTGTGTGTGGGGAGCTGCCGCCCGCTGCTGACCCGGGGGTGGGAGCGGGGTGGTGGGTCTGCATTGGCGGGTGGGGAGGAAGGACTGCTGGACCACCAGGGAGTTTGCTTTGACAAAGCCCGTGATCAGGCTGGATTCAGTCCACTGGACCACCAGGGATACTTTTATATTTACAATGCCTGCGATCAGGCTGGATTCAGTCCACTGGACAACCATGGATACTTTTAAATTTGCAATGCCCGCAATCAGGCTGGATTCGGTCCACTGGACCACCAAGGATACTTTTAAATTTACAATGCCCATGATCGGGCTGGATTCAGTCCACTAAACTACCAGGGATACTTTTAGATGTACAATGCCCTTGATTGGGCTGGGGAACAGGTCCACTGGACCACCAGGGATACATTTAATTATACATAGCCCGTGATCGGGCTGGGGAGCAGACCCACTGGACCACTAGGGAATGATTCCATGTCATTACTCCCACGATCGGGTGAGGGGGGTAGGGTCCACTGGACCACCAGGGATAAATTACATTTACAATGCCCACGATCAGGCATGGGGGGGCACCGCCCTGCCTGTGTCTTGGGAGGTCGGGTGGCTACCAACACAGCAGGCGGCTGCTGTGTTGCGCCCTGCAATATGGCAGTTTACCTGTGGGTGGCCAGTCCTTGCTCCAGTTTCCTTTGGGCAGATCTTTGTGCCCCCTTGTGTGGCGCAAGGTGGGTGTGTGCCTGCATATGCACCACACATCCTGGGCTGAATTTCGGGATGTGCAGAACATGCATGGGCACGCCCCCTGCACTTGCACAGCATTCATTACTGGTGCACCCTGGCGCATCGGGATTTGCGCAGTGCAACATCCCCTTTTGAATATCACACCAGGGTGCATCAGCCATGCGCAACCCTTTTAAATATCCCATCCCCTGGAGTCTGAGTCAGAGTAAATGATGTAGCTTCATTTTCTGATTGGTGGAGGGGAGTTGACGGATGTTGACTGAGACATTTCCATAGAAACTGCAATGTGACCCAGATATGTTTCCCGATGTAGCTGAGTACTGGGAATTTTGACTGGTGAGCCTGTTGGTGGTCGTCATTTTCTGCTAAACAGTTGGTGTTGGAAGGGAAGTGTCTGGTGTGGCTCTGGATCTGAGTTGTGCTCTGGGTTGTGTTCCAGATGTGGAGGGCTGCAGATGGTCTCCTGCAAGGACTGAACATATTCTGTTTTGCTTAGTTTGTGATAAGGTACTGTAGTTGTTTATGGACTGAATATTGTTGTGTCCAGATATTTGTGCTACATCAGTGGGGAGAATGTTCGAATCTATTAGTATTTGTATTGCAGTCTTCCTTACTGAGTGGTTCATTACTCTTTCTTTAGGGGGAAGGCCTGCTGATTTTTGGATCAGTTTCATAATGCTCCTTATTTTGTTCTCCCCAGTGGTCATGCATCTGCATCACTATCTAGTTGCTTTTAACTTAATCTTTGTTGCAAGATAGAATGATGCATCTGTTTTTTGCATGTCTGGTGACCTTTGTCTGGCGTACTTCTCATACGCCGTTATTGGGTCTTTCTCTGGGTGCACAGTGTTGCAGTACATTCTTGGGGGTACAGGCCTGTTGTCCCATATGTTAGCCCCTGTCCTAGTTTTCGTCTGGTGCTCATGGTACTCAAGGCAGTCATTGCCTTCACTGTCCTTTCCTGGTACTATGTCCCCCCACCTGAACTGGTAATGCTCACTAGTCCTGAGCACGAAGTGGAGTCTGATGTTAAAAAAAGCATATGGAGCAGGGCTGTGGGTGACTGGTATCCAAGTGTGCCACTGGTATACAGGGTTGTCGGCAGGCATACGCACTGTATTTCTGCAGAGTACAGTAAAAAAAATCAGGCAGGGGCAACAAAAAGAGGAAAGCAAGGACATTGTGAGTCACATAGTGTCTGTGTTGCGCTAAGCCCTTTTGCCTTTGTTGTTCGCAATGGGGCACTGATGCCACCAACCAAACACACAAACAAGAATAACTTACCAGGCAGGCAGAAAAACAAAGGAAGGAGAATTACAGGAAGAAACTGATTACTTGAACTCAGACATGGCAAATGGGGGGGCTATTGCTGATGTGGCGTGACAGCACATATTTTAATTTATGTTTACATAATGGGGGGGGCAACAGTGCATCAGTTTTGAGTAAAAGTTTGAAATTCCTGGCTACACCCCTGCTAGTATACAGTAGGTTTATATCATTTTCTGTCAGGAGTTCAGCTTGTCTCAGTCGGTTGCCCATACCCAGTTTTTTAAAATACTCCTGTTTAGCTGTCAGAGTATTCAGTGCCAGTTTAAAGGTTGTAGATGGGCCCTAGAAATAGATGCTGGATAATTATTTTGGGACAGAAAATGGTCTGTGCTGCCTAGTTCTCCTCTTATGGTGCTGGGCTCATATTCAGAGCCATCCTGCTTCTTTAACTGGAATATAAAATCAGGTAGAATACTGTCAAGCTGTTCTGTGGGGATGTCGTCAGTCTGATAAGATTCATTAGTTTCTGGCAGATACTTGTGTAGGAGTTGGAGGCTGAATGTGTTATTTTTTATTGTGTTGATGTTTCCTTGGTTTTCCATGAATCAGAGACTCTCCTCTGTGGTGTTCTGTTCTTCTGAGAGAGCCATTGTTTAGACTTGCTGTTTTCTGGCGAGCAGCAAGTCAGCTTTTACTGTATGCAGCGGTCACAGTGAAAGCCGGCTCCTGCTCTGTACGAGCCATTTGCTGCACTTGCGCTAAACTGCTTCTGTAATAACACTATTGTTCAGAGCTCCAAATGATAGCATTATGGGCTCTGAGTGACAGTATTATGGCTGCTGATAAACAGTATTATCACTTTTTGCCAGTGCAATTATCCAGATTTTTGTTTGCTTGCACGCATGTGCAAGAAACATAGTGCCATCATTCGAGTTTCTGGAGGTGTGTCACCCCCTCTTTCAATTCCCTCCATGTGTTTGCAGACGCAGCCACAGTTGCCCAATGCATGCTGCAGCTGTCTATGACAGCACTCGAGAATGCAGTGGCTTACAGTTGAAAGGGAGAGAGCCGCTTCAGTGAGCATGATCAGATAAGGGAAGTGCTCACTGAAGTGCTCTCCCCCCCCAAACAGTCTTCTAGGTGCCACGCTGAGGGGCCCACCCCAGTGTGGCAACAATGTTTGGCGATTAGGGGTGCCCAATCCCCAGTCGGCTCCACAGTCCCCCACCAAAGGTTAGTCGAGTGCCACGCTTGGGAGCCCACCCCAGCGTGGCATAAAAGTCGGAATGGCCGACGGGGTGCCTAACCTCTGCCAGTTCCACTGCCCCCCAAAGCTTTCCAGCTGCCATGCTGGAGCCCACCCCAGTGTGGCAAACATCCTGCCTAGTGTAATTGCCATGCTGAGAGCCCACCCCAGCATTGGCAAACGTCCCCAGTCAGAATTAAAACCACAAACCTGAAAACACAAAACGGTCCATCGCAGTCTCCCTGCCCTCCCCACCCGCGCCCACCATCTGCGCACCTGCCTCCCACACCCCACCTCACCTCATACTTACCTCCGGAGCTTGTCGCGCCCGATCTTGATGGACCGGGAACACGTCTGCACTCTTCAAAAGCCGACACGCGAACTGAGGAAATGCCGGTAAGCTGTATAATGACATAAATAGGGTTTTTTCAACTTTGCTGCATATCTCAGGCATTTTTTGGAATTTTGGCACCAAATTTTCAACATGGGGTTTTTGGGACCCCTCCTCATGAATTCTGTCACTGTCATGGCGTTAATCGGCCGAAGGGTGATTTTAGTCACTGCACAAAATCACCTTTTGGGGACCAATTAATGAAATGACAGTGCCAGTGTTCATAAGGTGGGCTCAAAAAGCCTATGTTGAAAATTTGGTGAAAATTCCTAAAATGACTGTTTTATAAGCGCATTGCGCTTGTTCCTACGCATACCGAGGGTTTGCGAATTTTCATTATTTTCACTCTGGATTTTCAACATTGCCATTTGACCACACCTCCTTATGAGTAGTACAGCTGTCATTTTCACATTTCACCCAAAATTGTTTCCGTGCATATGGCGCACAATGGCGCAGTTAGTGTGCGAAATCAATGTTCGGGACACATTAAGAAAATCACAGTGACACTGGTCATGAGCAGAGGTCTTAAAATGGCTATTTGGAAAATTTGGTGAAAAAATTCCTAAAAATGACTGTGTTACGAGTGAGCATTGCGCAGTTTCCATGCACCCTTGTAAGTTCATGAATTTGTAATATTTTCAGTCCAGATTTTCACCAGTGGTATTTTTCCACACTTCCTTATGAACAGTACAGCTGTCATTTTTCACAACATGGCGAAATGTGTTTTCACACTTTCACACAGAAATGCGTGGTCGCTGTGGAAATCATTGTTCGGACAGATAAAGAAAATCACAGTGACACTGTTCATGACCGGAGGTCCCAAAATGCCTGTGTTGACAATCTGCTGTAAAAAATTCCCAAACTAATCACATTACGGGTGCACGTTGCACAGTTTCTATGCACGCTCATGACTTCACCAGTTTTTTTAATATTTTCACTGCAGATTTTCAACGTTGCCATTTTTTACACCTCCCCATGAACAGTACAGCTGTCATTTTTCACATCCTGCTCAGAATGTGTTTTTGCACCTGTGGTGACAAATGCCGTAGTCGCTGTGCAAAAGCAGCTGTCGGCTACCAAACTGATATTGCCACTGTTCATGAGGTGGGGAGGTCACAAAAAACCCATGTTGAAAATTTGGAGTGAAAATACCAACGAATGCCTGAGGTGTTAGGGTTTCCGACCATAACACTCCACCCTGTAGAGAATGACAGGCATCAGGGCTGTGACTTGGGATTGTCACCTGCAATGCTCATACCATTCCACCCCCACCCACACTCTGCAGCCAGTGAGAAGCATCGAGGTGTGCCTTGGACTCTTCGGCCCCAAAGTTCACCCCATTCTCCTATACCGCACCCATCTCACAATATTTCCTGGTGAATGGGGTATGCATAAGGGCCAAAGACCCAAGGCACACCGTGACACTTGTCGGTGTCTGCACGGTAGGGTGTGGTGAAATGGCGTGGCCGATATGCTTGATGACCCAAAGGCACACCCCAATGCCTGTCACTATCTGCAGGGTGGTGATGGGGTTGGCTTCAGTTCAATACTTCACTGCCATTCCTATTAAGCAGCTCTGTAACTCCTACACTACCAGTGCCAATGCCAGCAAGCAAACATTCGGCATTGACAAATGCTTGTTTTATATCCTTTAGTATGGTATTAAAATGATGTAGCCATATATTAAAAATATGTAATCTTATTATTAAGACTTGTTTTATGCACCCAGCCACTGATGAGGATAATACTCTGGAGGGCCTCCTAGAGGCAAAGATAAAAGGGAAGTTTAGTTGGACTACTGATTTAACCAGAGATCAAAAGACTGAGCTTGGGCATTCAAGGACCTGGGTATCCCAACGTAGATCAAGGGAGCTGTACTAAGGACATTGGAAGTGCAGCTGGCAACAGGAGAGCAGTGGTGGACATGGAAGTCAGAAGCTGAGTTCTGTATTGCAGGATAGAGAATCGTGGTGGTGAGAAGCAGAGTGAAGTGGTAATGCTGACTAATCATCATCCGGTTTGTGGAAGAGCAGCTAATGGGTTTGTCGGTCAGTGGTTACGGTAAGGTGCATTTGTTTGGGTGGCTTTCTTACTTGGGGGCAGATGGGGTTGAAGGACTAGTGATTATACTGAGTGTTCTGCTGCTTGCAGAATGGTTATGCACATAATCACTTTTAATAAATGATATACTGAGGTTTCATTTAAATATAGGCAAATATGAGTTTCAGATATAAGGAAATGCACTACACATAACCTTTAGTCTAAAAATGTATCCAATTATACATTCATTTTATATTTATGATTTCCTGCAGAGGTGGTGCAGTTTGATGCATGCCCACTCATGGCAGTATCCATGTAGACCACTATCCACACACAGCCATTTGCAACACATGGTACACTACTATCACACTTTTTTCTGAAGTGCAGTTCCTTACATTTGAAACACACATTTGGCTATATTTGTGTACAAACTCAGTACAGTGTTTATTAAAAATCCATGGTTAACAAGGTGGCTGCAGCACCAGTAAATAGCTTCAAATTAATATACATCCAAACCTTCATTTAGAGCCGCCAGTCATCTACAGACTTTCAGGAATAATGAACCACTGTGAATGTCAGCATTTTTCTTTTTAAGAGTAAGTTTAGTTCACTAGACCCGATCAGCCTGTAACCAATAAAAAGCATATTTTGTAAATGGTAGTGTTTGGGGAGATGGGAGCCAAAGATAGATGAAAATGACTGTAAAAATTGCCCAAACCATTGAGAACCAGTAGTAAAGGCAGATTTAATAAAGACAACTGTGTAGATAAAAGAGCTGACAACTGCAGGAAGCAAGTGGCCCAGACAGGATTCAAGGATCATGTGCTAGTTAGTATCACAGAACTGCATGCACAAAACCTGAAAAGCATATAGCCAGGGAGGAAAATTAAAAAAAATATGATTCTCTGGGAAAAGTGTGCAGGTACAATATAATGCTATTTGAAGGAATATTAAACTTGCGAAAAAAGGTGGCTAAACTGTGAATCTTAAGACAAATATTTAATCTTACTGTATATGCAACCAGCTGCTGATGGGGCTAATACTCTGGAGGGCCTGGTAAAAGCAAAGATGAAAGATAACTTTGCTGGGACAATAGTTTTAAGCTAAGGATCAAAACATTGAACTAATAATTTGGGGACTCAGGTACCTCAGCCATAGATCAGGTGAGCTGTACTGAGGACAAGGGAACTGCCATTGGCAGCAGGACAGCAGGGATGGGCATGGAAGTGGGAAGCTGGGATCTGTACTGTAGAATAGAGAATCATAGTGGTGAACATCAGAGTAATGCCAGCTTATTACCATTTGGTTCATGGGAAGAGTAGCTAGCGGGTTGGATAGTTAGTGGGCATGGTAAGGTATTGCTGGATGGCTTGGTTTAAGAGAACCAAGCAAAACAAATGGCTTCTCTCACAATGCAGAACAATACACATCAAGAGTAAAATACAGAGAGAGAATCACCATGTTTATATGCTGACTGATTTCTGATTATAGACTTTGGACAGATTATTTAACTGAGATTTTAAAAGTACTCCTATATTTTTATATGACTTTTTTACATTTTTTGATGTTAGAGCTGCTGTATACATGTATGCTATTAATATGATTCATTCTGCCTGCTGGAGCATACTTAGTCTGATTGAAATGCATGCACATGCCTCATGACTGTCAAACACTGCAGTTTGACAGTTAGCTGGGTGACATTAGAAACAGTATGTAATGTGAGATTTTAATGCTATGTAGTTGCAAACAAGGCAGTTTGTTTAAGACTAATATATTTATTTTTGTGTTATGCATGTGAGGTTTTGTTTGGGAGGCTATGCCTGTAGTTCAGTGGGGTGAGCAACCAGCCAGACACCCTTCCTGAGCTATATAAGCAGATCCTCCCAGCCTCCTTCTGAAGTATGTTTTCTTTACTGGCCAGAGGCTCTGTCAGTCTGTCTTCTCCTTTGGGTCCTGCTGGGGCTTTGTACCTCCCCAGCATTGTTTGTGCTTTGGGCTCTGCTTGGTTTGTGTAGGACTTCTGTCCATTGTGTTTCTCCTGCTTTTGGTTAGTATTTGCTGCTACATGTTCCTTGTGTGCTTGTTTCCTTCCTGCTCCTGTACTTGTGTTTGCTTTTGTTTGTTTCTTTTGGGCTTTTCAAGTTTTATAGTGCCTTGTGTATACATTACTTATTTGTGCTTCAGGTTAAATGTTGTTGTTTCCTTACCTTAAGCTGTTCTGTGTCTGTGCTCTCAGGCTCCCATTTACTCACCAAATTTTGCAAGCCCTCAGTCAACTGCATTGTTATTGTATGCTTCAGCCCACACAGCTGTTTCCCTGCCTGCTGTCTCCTGTGATTTCCACCTTAATTATTTGCACCTGGTCCAAGCTTTAGCCTGCTCAGCTAGCTGCCCCTCCCTGCTGTGCTATGTATGTTTAACAGCTCTGGTTTTAATTCACATAGTGCTAGTTCCACTCAACCAACTGCTACATTGCTCTACCAAACATTTTCAGCTATTGCATTAGTTTCCTGGTTTCATGGCACTCTGCTTGTGGCTCCCTGTTATTCCTACAGTGGGGTGCTGTGGTGTCATGGTGGGGTATCATAGCTCCAGGTAACAGGAGCATGCTTTACATAAATTAAATGAATCACCCTACTCATTGCTGTTCCTTGCCTATATGGCTTTTCAGTTATCCTTGCATAAATACATTGTTCCTTGAATCCCCCCCAGGAATGATGGACGCTACAACAGTTTAACTTGTTGGTTGCTTGTTAGCAAAATTTTTTTGTGGCACAAAGAATATATTTACATCCACATATTTTTATGACTTCACAATTCAATTCCACACAAAATTTCCTTTCAAAGCTTCCTGGTTCTGGCCTATGTCCTTCTTCTGGTCATTCTTCCATCTTGGCTTTCAGGGCCTGGACACTTCTGAATCCAGTGCCTGGACCTATCCCCCTTCCCTCTTTACCACTACATCTGGGTTCTTTGTCCCCAGCCCATGTATCCTCCCCCTTCCCCTTCCTTCCCCCACTCCCCTCTTTTTCTTTCTTCCACTGCCCCTCCTCCAGCTTGCGATGGATGGAGGGGCTCCCCCCTTGCAGGTTAGTACCTAAGACCTTTGTTGGCTATATGGTTGACTAGCTCCCTGATAGGTCTTAGGAATAGGCACATGCCAAACTCTGACAGTTGGACCCCATCAGACCTATACACCGTAGGCTGGTTGAAGGAGACATCCTTGTGCTGCAGGTGCACCCCCCCATTTTGATTACTGCCCTTGCCACCCTCCTATTTAACCATGTCCTAAATTTCTCAATCAACTAGACATTCTGCACCCCCCCCTCCAAACCCTCCGGGAGGTGATGTCGGACCAGCCAATTGTCACTCTTGGCCACCACCCTCTCAACTTCTCCAAATCTCCCATGATGCTCTGCTCCAATGCCCCCCATGGCAGGCCCCCAAATCATTGCCCCCAGGTGTATAATAAGGCAATCCAGCATGCCCCATTGCAACTTTAATTCATCTACCAGGGGCATGAGCTGTGCCCACCTCATCCCCCTAAAATGCCTTTCCACAGCACCCTGGTATGCTCGGTGTTATATCTCAACTCTGCTCCTCTGGAGGTGGTGACCACAAACCTTTCATCCCAATATATGAAGGAATGCCACACTATCCAGATTTTCCTCTTGGAACCTGCCATGGGAAACAAAATAACAGTGTGAGTTGCTGTTGTCAATACCTTACATACCTCCTATAGCAGCTGGCTTCCAGCGCTCCACCTTCTGTACCTTCGCCACTGCAGCCCCTTTCTCTGCTGCCTCCATGGCTGCCCCAATTAAAAACAAATGTGGAGCAAATTTACTTGGGTCCTTTCTGAGGTATGTCAGAGCCCTCTTGAGTGTTGCCCCTACCTGAAACCCCGTGACCGGGGAGACGTCCGCATGTCAGAACAAAACTCCCTCGGCCCCCCCGAGCGCTCCCGTATGTCTCCAGGGTACTCAGGGAGCAGCTGGTGGACTGCGGTTGCCTCAGTAGGAACACCTGGCTCCCCCTCTCCCCTTGGTCCATCTTAGACCTGGCCAGGGTAATGACCACCCTGTCATGTCCCCATAGCACATCCTCATGCTGCAAAGCCTGCCCAGTGGCTGCCTTTTGTTGGGCCACCACTTCCGCCACCCAGAATGCCCCTGCTGCCATAACCGCAAACACAGCCCAGAATAGAACCCCTCTTGGGCCAATGTGCATACCTTCTGGGTTGCACCTAACACCTTTTCCAGCAACTTCCCTCTTATGGGGTGCCTCCTGTCCACCCTGGCCCCTTAACTCCTCTGCCACCCCGACACCATGAATTTTGTGGTCCTACTGGCCCCTATATCAGGCCAGCCCCTGTCCTGACATACCCAACTGATGCCAGCTAAGTGCATGGCCATTGTGGCGTGGGCCAGCCCTTCTTCCCACAGCTCCACCATGAACCTCCTTACCTGCTCGTCCTGGGCCGATTCATCCCTATCCCACCTGTGTTTCCCTCTGGAAACCTGAAACCTTGCCCACCCTGCTTCATAGGCTCTCAATATGTTTGCTGACCAGGAGCCCTGGTACAGCACCCTGGCTGTGTCCCTCCAACCTCCCATAACCGGTCCGGGATCCTGGTCCTGTGTGGCGCTGCCTGTGGCTTCAGCTCCTGAAACCTGTAGAGCTGCAAATGGGAAAGACTGTCATCCACTTTGTTCCTCAACCCTTCGATATGCTGCGCTTTGAAAGACAGGTTCAGCTACAGCCCCAGCAAGACCATACGTCTGAGCAGCTTACCCACTGTCTCCGTCCTCCCCCCTTGCCTATTAATGACTTCAACTACCCCCTTGTTGTCACACCAAAACAAGATGTGCTTCCCTTTCATCCTATCTCCCCATACTTCCAGGGCCACCCATGTCGGCAAGATCTCCAGGAAGGTGATGTCCTTCCGTAGTCTCCCTTCTGCCCAAGATGCTGGCCATGGTTCAGACATCCATTCCCCTTGAAAGTATGCCCCCATTCCCAGGGCATCTGAAGCATCCGTGAACAGCTCCAGGTCTGTGTTCCATTCCCACTCATCCTGCCAGAATGTCACCCCATTATAGCTATCGAGAAACTTCTCCCAAACCCCAGAATCCTCCCAAACCCCTTTTGATACATCCACCCAATGGTACGGCAGCTTAGCTTTTCCCTTGGCCCTTCCCAGTCTTCTTGTAAATGCCCTGCCTGGACTGATGGCCTTGCAGGCAAATTAAGGTGCCCCAGCAGTTGTTGCATTTGTACCAGTGGCATCCTCCTCCTCCCCATGACCTGGGCCAATAAGCCTTTAAGGTATGCCACTTTGTTCCCAGGCAGCCAGAAACAGCCTCCTCAGTGTCCACCTCTATGCCCAAGAATTCCAGCCTCTGGGTGGGGCCCTCCGTCTTGCCCTGTGCTAGCGGAATCCCTGTCTGCTGGCACATCTCCTCAAAATCCCCTAGCATTTCCTGCACCTCCGCTCTCTAAATTCCTTGATGAGGAGGAAATCATCCAAGTAATGTACCACCCTCCTGTGCCCATACCTGGCCCCGAAAACCCACTGTACCCAGGTGCTGAAAACCTCAAAAGTGAAATAGGCCACAGAACACCCCATGGGCATGGCTTTTTCTAAATAGATGCACCCTTGGAATTGAAAACCCAGCAGATCCTAATCTTCGGGCCTGATGGGCAAGAGACGAAATGCTGACTCAATGTCCGTCTTCACTAGCCATCCCCCTCGATTGCCTTGATCAGTGATATGGTCTGCTCTAATGAGGCATATGACACTGCCCTAAGGTGGTCTGGTATGCCGTCATTTACTGAGGAGCCCTCCAGGTATGATAAATGATGAATCAAGCAGAATTCCCCTTCCACTTTCTTGGGTACAATACCCAATGGGGAAATTCGGAAATGCATGCATAGGGGGAACCCCAATGGGCCCTCAAACCAGCTTGCCATGACTTCCTTTTCTATCTGAACCCTACAATCCCCTCCTTCCCTCTCACTGACCCGAGGTTTTTGGCCACGTTCTTTTCCACCCCTCTTTAAACCCCAGTGGGAAGCCCATCCGGAAACCCTCCCAGAGCAGCTCCCCTGCCCCCTTATTCAGGTACTCAGTGGACCAGTCCTCCACCGTTGTTAGGGAAATGGGAGCACGTGTCAGCGCATATCCCCACCACCCATCCATAGGCGCCCATCTACTGCCACCCTCCGGGGGAGTTGTGTTGCCCTCTGTGGCTGCCCCCTGCCCTGTACCCCCTGGGCACCCCGAAAGGAATGCTCATAAAATTGTCCTCCACTCTGCCCTCCTTTGTCACTATTTTGCCAACAGTTGGAGGCTGGGTGTGACCCCCCACATTTGGAACAGACATGCCGGAACTTACAGCTGCCCCATATGCAGGTGGCCTTGTTGTAACCCCAACTTGTCTTTGCTCCGTGACAGGGATGATCCTCCTTGCTTGTTCCCCAAAGCCCAGCCCCCTTCCCCAGAGAGGGTCCTCACCAACAGCTCCGAGTGGGTGCAGTCCCATCTCAGATCCCCTTTCACTGCCATCCACTTCCGAAAGGCCTCATCATATTTGAGCCACCGGTACTCGACCTTTGCCTTGTACGCATCCCTGGTAATGGACATGTATGTCAGCAAAGGGATGACAAGTTCCGGCTGCTTCTCCAGCAGCAATGCACTGTAGATGATGAAACCACATTGCCAATTTTCGATGGTCTTCCCCTTATACTTCCCCTCCTCCATCTTGTGGCCTACCATTGTCAGTGCCACTGCCATTTCCGATTTTCATACCGACTCCTTCTGTTCGTACTTCATGGCTGTGTCCTTGTCCACAAGCCCGAAGATGTCGATATACTCTCCTTTCCAGATTTTCTCCTTGATTGAGACCAGTACGTGGTCCCCAGTTGCACAACACAGGGACCCCGTGTACAGCTTATTTGCTATTGCACCCCCCCTTTCCTGCCCCAGCCTTTTTACCTTTCAAGGCCTGCATGGCCCACTCAGTTTTTTCAATCCCCACATCCCCCATGCTGCCCAGCAACCTCTCGAGATAATCCTTCAGACCGCTCTCATCCGTGAGGTCCACATCATTCTTACCACTATCCAGATTTCCATCATCTGGTTCCAGTGCGGGCAGAGGCACTGGTATTAGTGCCAGGTGTGGGACTTCCTGTCTGGGTCTCTTACCCCCTCTGCCCTTCCCCGGGCGCTCCTCCCATTCCTTGCAATTTCTCTGCACCTCCTCCTCCATCTCTATCTTCTTTGCTGCCACCAATAGCTCTGACATCTGCCCCATCAACACGGATGCCTCCTGCAACATCTTCTTGCTGGTCAGCTGGGCTAATTTTGGTGCCATGTCTGCTTCTCTGACCCTGCAGTCTGAGGGGCAAAAGATTATAACGTTTAGCCTTGTACATTTAGCAAAAAAGAAATCTTTTGACCGAGGTTGCACGGGATGGCAGGCTGCTCTGCCCCATTCTCCGCCGGACCACTCTTGAGCCCTGCTCCGGGCCTATTATCCCAGTGCATGATTGCTCCACTGTTGTAATGAGCCATACTGTTTTAGTCTTGTGTCCTTCTCCCTCTTCCTCTGCCATGGCTTTATTCCCTTCTGGTAGAAAATCCCCCGCCATGACATAGCCTGCCCGTTACTGCAGCCCCCTTCTGCTACCCTGGATTGCTGTGACAGGTGCCCATCCAGCCTGGCGCTCTCAGTCCCCACGTCCTGTCTTAGGCCTGAATTGCGTCATCCTCCCACCTTCAGCGTCTCCCCCTCACTCCCGGGGTACCGTCCAAATGCCTCCTTTCCAGCTGTGTCAACCGACCATTTCACTGATTGTTGAGGCATACCACCCCTCCTTAGGGGCCCGCTTCTCACTACCCCATCATCCGGGTGCCTTGGACCACATGTTCCTCTCTAGTAGCCTGTGCCATACCCCCGCATGAGGTGCATCCCTTGTTGTCGCTGGTCAAGGTCTGCCCCTGATTCAGGCCTTCAGGGTTGCCACGCGTGTCATCCCCCAAACCAGGAGGTCCCTCCCCTGGCCCACTGGCCTGCCCCTGTAGGCTCAAGCATGAAGAGCTTCCATGTGCGCTTAAGTGACCTAGCTAGTCTTGAAACCCAGGCCTGCTGGGTGTGACCAGCCCATACCCCACCTGTCCCTGAATCATCCACTCTCCGCTGCTACACAGCTTCATTTGCCAAATAAACTTTCCTGATTATGTCTCACTTTTGATATATTTATTTCTTTATTCTTTTATTTTTAAGCCACCGTGCGCTCCATTGTACCTAAGAATCATCCTTGTATTTTATCCCCCACATCTCCCGCCCCGTGTACCACAAGCAGCCATTCCCTAAGCCGAACCGGACCATGTGGTCACAAAGGCCTGGCTTCTATCTGCCAGCCTGGTATGAGCCACCCCCCCATGCCATGAGGTTCTCCTTGCTCACATGCCGAAACCACTGCCAGCACACCTGCTGGCCATCCCCCGACTCCAGACTGCCTGGTGGCCACAATGTCCCATGTTACCAGGACCCCGCCAGTGGTGACCACAAACAAAACTCAGGCGTTCTGCCTCACTCTCCTGTTGGCCATACCAACCTGGATCCCTTCCACTGAAAGCCTGCTACCTTGTACTGCACTCCCCCCCCCCCAGCCTTCAGGAGACCAAGCATATCCATTCAGCCCTGTTTACCATGGCCTGTGCTTTTCCATCGCAGTCAACCCTATGTATACTTCTCCCCTACAGGATCATCTGAATTCTTTCAAAAACAAGGCCTTTATGGCCATCTTATCGCCATTCTTTCTGCACAACGAGGAATGCGCCACACCATTCGCACTGGCCTCGGCCTGCCCATGTGGTTTCTAGAACCTCCGGAAGTGATTTTATTTATTTATTTTTCTTTTTTTCTTTCACCACCATGCAATCCTACCTCGCAAGCCAAAATGCCAGGGGCACATGCCTTATGCATTGCATCATTGTCTGCACTCCTCAGGCACCACTGTTACCAAGCAGCTAAGAAACCTTAAAAAATGAGCATATACAAGCCCGGTTCATGCCCCTTATCTCTCCACAGCTGCTGGGGCACATCCCTGTCCTGTATCAACACTGCTCCTCCTTCCAACAAAACCTGAATTCTTCCCATGAGTTCACAACAAACTTCCCTCTCTACCTCCTTTTTCTTTTCTTTTTTTTTTTAATACCACCATTTACTGAGCTACCAAAACAGTCCGGAAGCCAGCCCCTGTGCCTCATGGCCCACCAGGTCTAGCTGCCTCCAAATGAAATAAAAACACCCCCCACAAGCTCTGCAGTCCATCCCCCATATGCATTCCACATGAAAATAGCCCTGCTTGCCCATGGTTTCTCCCTTTAAAAATGCCATGGTAAAACCAACACAATAAGAAAATCCCCATGAGCTAAAACACACTGGGCTGTATGGCCTAAAGGCCTAGTTGGCCCCATGTGCCTTAATTGTTGATTCGCCAATGATGTGCTGAGATCTCAGACTTGAAAATTTTCCAGCAAAAGAGGCTGTCCTGCCTGAATCCTGGCCTAATATTCCCCTACAGGACCCTGGTCAGGACCCCCTTTTGGGCTCCACCCCCAGCCAATCCCTGGGGCTTTGTCATGCCCTTGTCATTTTAAACTTCCCTGCCTGGTGATGTCACCAGGCCCCACCCCTTCTTTTCCTCTGCTCCCCCCAACCCTTCCCCTCCCCCTCCTGTGCCTCTTCCTGGCAGAGATCATTAGATAACCTGGCTTGCCTTTTAGTGGCAAGCCCCATTATCCTCACAGCCTTCATGGCTTTCAAGATTTTCACTGCATTTAATTACTGCGATGCAAATGCTCTTTACTGGAACAACCTAACTCCTCATTGGCATCTAAGGTATTCGTGCCACTCATATCAATTCACTAATCATGCTGAAACCACAGCAATTAACTGCTAAACTTCATTGATTCATTATGCTAAACATCACTGATTCAATTACTGGCATCTTAGCCTCTCGCTTCATAAAAACTCCTAACTTTTATGTCACCTTTAATTTGGCTTCCCTAATGGATTTGTTTGGCTTAATTTCCACTGGCTACTACCACTATCAACCTTTGCTGGCTCGCACTACAGCTTCCTGCCTTACCCTGGACACTGACTTCACCAGACCTCCTTATCAGTAACATTGCTGGCTTCACCTGGCCTTCTCATCAATAACCTGCTACCTAATCTACAGCTGCTGACTTTGCTGGGCCTCCTTCTAGCTAGCATATCGAAGTTGATTCATGCGCTCACTCATAAATCAGAGGCATGCCAACCATGTCGATTACCTTTTCTGGCTCAGGGCTTGCCCTGTAGCTGATAGTCTCACTCTGCACCCTCAAAGTCGGCATCTTGAGCATGTGAAGCTCTGGGTAGGGTCCTTCTTATCTGGCCTATAGTTGGAATGTCCTCACTCCGGGTGTAACTTCAGTCATCTAACTCATTGGTGGCACCCCTTGATGTAGTATTTAAGACTTCAGCTGCCAAAGGGTGGATCCCTTAAGACCAAGAGCACCCATTTGGCTATGGTGATGCCATGGCACCTTCGAAAGCTATTCTCCCTGTGACCGCCTCTGGTTCACCTGGTCTGTTTTAGTTGGTAGGCCGGCTCAGTGCCTTAGCAGTTGTCGCTCTCCTCCTCCCACCTTGGGGATCTGTTCTCACTTCAGAGTACCAATTGTTGCAGAGGTGTCTCTCACAGGCCTTCATGGCGTTCCTATTAGAGGGATCATGAGAGCTTTCCACCAAATAAGAATATTTCCTTCCCTTGACTGGGTTTATAAATTGCAGCAGCAGAGCTGTCGCTAAATAAACTATCCCTCTCCTGGAGGTAATGTGACCTAGGCCTTGGATCCCCAGAGGTTTCCTCCTTTAAAAATGCATTTATTTTCCTCTCCTCCATGTCAAAGTTCTTAATATACAGTTTGTTGTTAATGGTATATTCCCTAGTTGAGTTTGTCTGTATTGTCTGTAAATACATTTAAACAATATGTTAAACCAAAATTGCCCAAATGTCTTTGCTACTAGGGGTTTATTATAGTGTCTTTGAACAAATTTCCTGTGACATATGCTGATTGTTATGTAAATTACTAGTCTGCATGCTGTACTTGAATTTTAGTCTATATCCCTGCGTTGTAATTTATTTTATTGAAATTTATAATGTAAAATACAGGAATGCCTTGAAAACAGGGCTTGTTTGGCCCTATGTCTTAATATTTGCTTATCAAATGCTTGCCTGTATAAATAAAGTTGTTTTACTACTAGTTTCCTTAGGTAGGTTACCGCTGTTGGATGGAGATGGTGGTGGTGGCCTTACTTGCCATTCTCTCTCTCTCTCCTTAGGAAACCCTCTTATGTCATCAGTGCAATCTAATTTATCAGTGCAATCCTGATGACTTGCACATTTCATTCATATTCTTCAAGCTGTCTCTTTGCTGTCAATCTGCTCTCAACCTGGTAGTCATTATTTACTGCTCAATATTCTTTTTTTTGGGTTCCTTCATAAGGTATCTTTAGCCAAGGGAATCTTTCCTGCAGTACCTCTAGGGGTGGAACACTCTTTGAGGATTCCTTGCCTTCAGTACCCCTACAGGGTGGTAATTCTCCATGGAATAGAGAGTGTGAATGGCCAAACAGTTATCACAGTTGCACAATCATAACATACTTTGGTTGTGTAGGCCTACTGAATTGGAAGGCTATGCCTGTAGTTCATTGGGTTGAGCAACCAGTAACACCCCCTTCCTTAACTATATAAGCAGTTCCTCCCAGTCTCCTTCTGAAGCACTTTTTCTTTTTCCCAACATCCTCCCCTCCCCTTCTCCTCCAGCAGCATGCCTCTCTCCTCTGGGGCTCCTTTCTAAGATACCTTTAGCCAAGGGACTCTTTCCCATTGTACCTCTAGGGGTGAAACCCTCTTTGAATGTTCCTTGCCTTCAGTACCACTACAGGGTGATAAATTTCCCATGGAATAGAGAGTGGGAACGGCCAAACAGTTATAACAGTTGCACAACCATAACACTAATCTGGTTGTGTAGGCCCATTAAAATCCTTTTATGTTTCTTAATGGGGAAAAAAAGTATGTTGCATTTTTTTATTTTCTGTACTGTTGCCTATCCAGATATTTATTCTTGTGAGCAATTAAAAAAAATTGAGATAATCTAATTTATGTGATTGTTTTAATATAAATGACAAATTGTATTCACCCTCTACTACCTTAATTCTGCATTTATTTTTTGATGCTGTAATCCTGATCCCTCTATCCATAGCACCAGTTCATTATCAATGTGACAGTGAACATTTTCCAAAAAAATGTAATGTAGAAAGGAGTGCAAATTAAAAATCCAATAAAAAATTTGTAATATGTAAGTTTAGAAAGTATTTGCCTTAGTGTAGCAGTTGTCACATTCCAAAGTAGTCCTCTGTCCAGCTGCAGCTCCACGTAGACAGATAATGGAAAGCAGAAACTGGCCATTTTTCATTTTTTAACTTAAGCTCAACTTCTTACCTCTAGTTTCACTGTGTTAATTTGTTTTTTCAGTGAGACTTTCTATTTCCAGTTTCTCCCTCTGTCTCTCTCTCTATCTCTTTCTTCCACAGTTGCGGTTGCTGGCCGTCACAATTGTTTTTTTGTTGTTTTTTTTCTTGTTCATTCGATCATGATTATATCTATTTGGATGTACTGTTAATTGCATTTTACTGAAGGTTACAATCAAAGTGGATTAACAAAAGAAAGAGACATTCCCAAATGCGGTGTGTGTGTGTGTGTGTGTTTGGTAGCGGGGTGTTTGTGATCAAGAGAATATAGTTTTGCAAAAGATATGCATGGAACAATGCAGCTTACATGCACAATGGTTGCACTTAGACAATTAATATGGGAAGGCTTACAAGAACAATAACAGAATGATGTTTCATTGAATGAGCAGTTCAAGCCATGAGAAAACTGTGGAAAAAATGTCAAAAGGACCACCATAGACAACTGGTTTTACACAGTCAAAAATTTAAATTCGCCTGTCACCAAAACCGATATAAGTCCCACCACCTCAAAATATGCAATAGCAAGCTTGAGACACTTGAAATGGTCAATAACTTTAAATCAGGGTCATCCTTGACTGCTGTCTCTCATATAGACTTCACATAGACCACATAGCCAAGGTAGCGAGTGTCAGATTAGGACAACTTTACCAGCACAGACATTGCCTCACTGAGAGTGCTGTCAAACTTGCAGTTAACAGCTCAGTACTCACAATCATAGACTATGGCCTGGTAGTCTATGTAGCTGGTACTGATACTGCACTAAACAGAATCAAAACCATTTTAAACAAATCCTGCCAACTCGTTCTGGGTGTAAACCACCTAACTCACACTTGTGAGCTGTACTCTAGCACTGGGTGGCTAAATCTAAACAACAGGATCTGGTACCAGGTCTGTCTGCTAGCTAAAAAAAACACACTTGGCCTTGCACCTCCAGGAGTGCAGCAACTACTTAGCTACTCCACTAAATCCAGATTAATCAGAGGATCCTGCAAAGCAGTCTTCCATATTCCATTCTGCTGTACCTCACTAGGATAAAGATCGTCCAAATGCAGGGGCCCCATTTGGCTAAATTCTCTCAGCACTGAGCTAGTTACGGAACATAAACTAGGTGCCTTTAAATCCAAGCTACTCAAGCATCTGGCCTCACTCAGTATGTGCAACTGTGCTGCAAATGCTTAATTGCTACTCTTGTTTGACGCCCATTGGAGCACTTTTCCCTCCCCCATTCCCTCTAGGGCCTCTCCTCCTCTGCCTTCCCCAACCTCTACTGTAAATTTTCACCATTCCACTGATACACTTCTATTGTTCCTCCCCTATTGTATCCTCCTCGCCTCAATAACCTTTGAATGTAACCTGTCCTTGGCCCCCCTCCCATATCATATACCACCTCCCCTATCCTATACCAATGAAAACATATGGGTGGATCCCCCCTATATCAGCCCTACCCCATGACTGCTTATCTGCTTCTGTCTCTATCCAGCCATGCTCTTAATTACCTACTATCCCTTTCTCCCAGGTTCACCCTTCTCCTGTCCCTCTATATCATACCTGGTAGATCTTTAAGCCTCATGCCTCTTTTTGATGTATCTTGTATTACATATGTACACAACTGTTATAGATTTGACACTGTCTACAAGGCATGTTCATCTGAATCTGCTTGTAATACTTGCAATATGACAGTGTATGATCTACCTTATCTGTTATGTATAATACTATATGTATATTGTCAATTTTTTTAATTTTCCTCTGATGTGGAACCTTTGCAAACAACAAGCTCAAAGGTGTTAATCCGAGAATCAAATAAATAAAAAAATAAATGGATAAAAAGGTTAATTTGAGAGCATAGGCAAGAAGCACTGGTTGACATGCTATCTAGACACTGCACACAAGGAGCACAGTGGGAGAGAAGAGAGATGGAGTTCCTTGCACTGTTCAGCTGGTTTCTGGGCAGTGTTATGTAGAAACAATGAGCCAGACGCTGTCTGATATGAGCGATTGACTCATTTCAGCAACAAGAAGTTTTTATCCAGCCAGTAGTGAATAGTGTCATGGCCAGCATGCCTGGTCATTGGTCTGGCCAGTAACACACCTCTGAAATGCCATTCTTCATAACAAAATGCTTGCTGACATTCATGTACTGTACGTGCAAATGTAAAAATTACCTAATAATATTCCTTAACAATGAGGCAAAGTCCCTTTTTATTCATTTTATTTATTTATGTCTTTGATAACCAGGTGGGTGCACTGATACAAAGGACAGTTTTCAGGCATGACTAGAGCCACAGTGTGGCACATTAAGCAATACAGGTGAGGAGAACAACAGTAAATACAGGTCTCAACATGAGGTGCAGAAAATTACAGAACAAGGGGTCATTACATAAAGTGCAATTACATAAGATACAAGGTGTTAAAAAAGGCAAGCATTCAGGTTATAAATACATAGTCATAGGCTAGGCAACAGTCCAAAATACAAGTCACAAAACACAGAGACCAAACATAATTCTCAGATATGATACATAAAGTGCAAAATGCATTCAGGTACACTAATAGTGCACAGGTCAACAATCAGATTGGAACTTGGAAATTGAGTACAATACTTTCCCTTGGCAAATAGCACAGGACTTACAATAGGAGGTGACAGCAGCAGCCATGAAGGGGAGAGGACAAGTGCGGAAGTGGTGAGTATAGCAAGGACAAGACCCTGCTAATAAGTGGGGTGGGGTGGAGGGAGGGATGCCAGAGATTACCTGGGAGACAGAGAGTACCCAGAGATTACCTTACAATACTTATACATCTTCAAATACTGGAAAGTCACATCCAGCTATGATAAGCATACATGATAAATATGTAAACAAGGAAATCATTGACAATGCTTTTTACCACGATACTTATTACTTTAGCCATAGTCAAGGGTGAGAAAACAAATTAATGGCTGAGTGGCCTGCTGCTAGAACCAATTTTGGATTTTGTCAAATATGACAGGCCTCAAGTTAGGTCTTAAAGGGGAACAACTGGCACTAAGCGTTGCACACCCAAGTGTGGGGCTGATCCCAATTTGTACTTTGTGTGCAAAAACATTTTTTTACTTGCTGTTTACTGTAGTATAGCAGATTGTATCAGACTCATTTTGCTTACTGACGGACTGACATTTTCTGTAACTATAAATCTCAGAATCCTCTGCAGCTGACATCAGAGCTGCACTGCAGCAGTGGCCAACGACAGAGTCAATAGACTGAAGTGCAGGTCAGACTTTGTATAAGCTCTGATCTTTCACTTGCTGGTCCCACTGTCCTCATGGGGCTATGTACAGTTATAGAGGACTGTACTTAGCCCAGGGAGAAGAGCAGGATCAGAAAACATCTAACTAGAAATTAGAAAAGCTCTGACTTGCCTTGCTGGCTATTTTATTTATTTTTTTTATTTTAAAAAATGTGTTAACCGAGTAAGAAGCTCTGAGCCATTTGGCCCTTTTACAGGCATGACCTGGGTAGACATACAATACCTACATACATATATATATATATATATATAAATATTATATATGTATATACATACATATATACAGCAAAATACAAAACACATTAAAACAAAAACAGAAATAGAAGCATCAACAACAATTAGGAACACAATATAAAATATAACCACATCTAGCTAAAAAGTAAAATAAAATTATACCATACAAAAAATATAATTGCCTTTGTCAGTTATAATTTCAGTTATGCTGCTTCCAAAGATGTACATTTCATCTACAATTGCACTGTGCCTCTGACAAAAGTAATTTTTTCATTAAGGTTTTGAAACTATGTGCATTCAGTTTATTGTGTAAGTGATCAGGGGCTAGATTCACCAAAAATTGCAAAGCACAGTGCAAAAGTTAACTTTGCACTTTGCGATTGCCCATGTGTCAAACGTTGCCATTCAGAGCTGGCTAACACACCTGTGCTATCCAACTGTGAATAGGGCCAGGATGAGTTGGCTCTATCCCCATTACCACCACTGATAACCCCACCAGCACCACCCCCACATACAGCTAGGAGTATGGCTCCATAATGCCTTGCACCAGTGCGTGATTTGGAATTCACAAATGCAGCCCTGTAAATCAGCTCATTGGGCATGTAAGGCACTATGTGGCCATTTGCATGCCCATTATGGGTCCACTTACATAGGTTTTGCCATAGTGTGATGCACCCTCCAGCCTCTGCCCCTGCCCCTGAGGTAGCCCTGTGTTCATGGTGACTTGCACCCCCTCCGCCAGTCACCGGCCCCGAGGTGAAAAGAACCTTATCCCTGGTGCTAGTAGTCCCCCTGCCCCACTGATCACTGACCTGAAATGAAGAAGGATATTTCCTGGTGCTAGTGGTCTCCCCTGCCAATCACTGGCCTGATTATAAAAGTTAAGTGTTCCCAAGAGGTAGTGATTCCCTTCCACCGATTGCCGGCCTGATTGTAAATTAAAATGTTTCCCTGGTGGCTAGTGGACCCTCCTGTTGTAAAATAAGACTTATCCCTACTTGCTAGTGGTCCCCCCACCACCTGATGACCATCCAATATACATTTATGTCTGTCCCTGGTGTCCAGTGGTCCCAGCCTCACCCAATCCCTCCTCTGACCAGTGTAACATTATCCCTGGTGTCCAGTGGTCCCAACCCCCCACCTGATCCCTCACCCAACCTGTGGAACAGTGTCCCTTGTGGATAGTGATCCCTTCCCCCACACAATCCTATGCCCAAGTAAGTAAATATGAGCCTTCCTGGGGTCCAGTGGTTCCACCCCCCATCTGATCCCTGTCCTCACAAAGGTGCAGACCATTCAGGTAGACAACGCCCCCTGCGATCGCTGGCACAACATGTGGGAAGAACCTTTCCTTGGTGTCTAGCCCCACCCACCCCAGCAGTTAGTGGCCTACCACTCCTCCCCCATTTCAATCCTGAGCCAGCAAACAGCACAACCTTCCATTCTCCACCATGGCCAGCTGCCAATGAAGCTGTCAATGAGAGTGTACTGTATACAGTATGAGTTCTTTGATTGATAGCTCAGGCCCTCCATTCTCCACCATGGCCAGCAGCTGACTGAACTGGCAGTGAGGGCATACTCTATACAGTACACACTCATTGACTACTCAGTAGGCAGACACTCGTGGCAGAGAGCAGATGACTATGCCGGTCACTGGATTGGGTTTGGGATGGTGGGGAGCAGGGTGATGGGGCACTAATGGTAAGGATGGGAAGTCTGCTAGACACCAAGGAAAGGTTCTCCTGCATGTCAGGCCAGCAATTGTGGGAGGTGTTGTCTACCTGAATAGTTTGCACTAATGCAAGGACAGGGATTGGACGGGAGTGGTACAACTAGTAGCCAGGAAGACTCATATTTATTTATTCCACATGGGATCAGGTAGAGGGAGGGACCACTAGCCACCAGGGACACTGTTTCACAGGTTGGATGAGGGATCAGGTGTGGGGTAGGACCACTGGATATCTTGGACAATGTTACACAGGTTGGGAGAGGAATTGGGTTGTGGGGTGGGACCAATGGACACCAGGGACAAACATATATGTATACTGGGTGGGTATCGGTTGGCAGGATGGACCACTAACCACCAGGGATACATCTTATTTTATAATTAGGCCAGTGATCAGTGTGGGGGTGGGCTACTAACACCAGGAAATACTTAACTTTTAACCTCAGGTCAGTGATCAGTGGGGTGGGACCACTTCCACCAGGGTATACTTAGATTTTACAATCGGCCCTGCAATAAGCGGGGTGGAGGGACCACTAGCACCAAGGAATATCCTCCTTCATTTCAGGTTGGCAATCAGCATGGAGGGCCACTGCAGTACCTCCACTAACCACTAGGGTTGTGCAGGATTAAAGCAAGGTCTCAGCTGATGGTATTTGCTTTGCACCAGCAGACCCGCAAAAGGCCTTTGTGCAGAGCAAATGCTTTGTGAATTGATCTGTGATGATATGCAGGTCCCCTCCCCCTCATTTTCATTGTGGCCCCATCCACACTTTGTCCTGACCCAGAGCGCATAAACTGGGCTTTTGTGAATAGCAACTCGGAGCAAAACTCGGTTTCTTTGCACAAAACTCCGACTACTGGTTACCAGCTCGGTACTCTCCATGATTGATTATGGACTCATCATTTATGGTTCTGCTAAGGACACTACCCTCAAAAGAATTAACATCACACTTAAAAAACCTTGCCTCCTGGTCTCTGGTGCTCACAGGTACACCCACACCTGTGACTTGTACACCAAAAGGAACTGGCTGCACCTCAAGGGCAGGATCTCCTGTCAGACCTGCCTGTTGGCAAAAAAGATCAGCCTTGGACTAACCCCACCTACAGCACAACATCTCCTAACACATGTGCCCAATCCTCATGGTATGCAAAGTGCATCCAAATTCACCTACCAAGTCCCTTTCTGCCAAATGACGCAAGCGCAGCAAACTTTTCTATACAGAGCTCCCAATTGGTTGAATGGCCTCCCCTCTGAGGTCCTGGTTGAACCCAAGTCAGGACTGTTCAAATGCAAACTCCAGCAGCACCTTATTAAGCTCAGCAGCTGTGACTGTCCCACCTAATCTGCTGCCCCCTCTCAGTCCTGCCCCTACCCGCCCTTGAGCCACATACTCCCTCCTCTCCCCCCACTACCCCCTTCTCCACCCCTCTGGTACCTACTTTCCCACCCTCTCTGTTATTTACTCCTCTTCCTGTCTGCTAAAACTATCAGCCTTTCTCCTGCTACCAACCACCTAGCTTTTAATTCAACTCTGGCCTGGTTGCATAGGTCTTGCTACCCCATCCTCATCCCCCTAATTTCCACAATTAGCACAGACCGAGTTAATCTCTGACTGCTTTGTTGTTCTGCATTAAACCTTGTTACCTACCTGTAACCATAGGTATATTGTCTCAGTTTATCCTTAAATATTGCTTTGTGACCTCTGCTGGTATTGTTACCCACAACCTTGTAAATGACAATGTCATCCTACTGATGGCACATCCTTATTTTTTGCCTTTTTGATTGTACCAGCTGTAACCATTTCTTGCTAATGTTAAGTCTTTATGTTGGCTCATATTGGATATGGGCAAGGAAGGAGTGGAATCTGGCACAAGAATGATGGACTTCAGGAGGGCTGACTTTGGGAGGATGGGCGAAGTGGTAAAAGGGTACCTGGCTAGAATTCAACCTAGTATGGGCACTAACCAGAGGTGGGAGCTCATTAAGCTGGGGATAGTGGAGGCAACCAAAACCTGCTGCAAGGCCCAGAGCAAGAAGGCTAGGGCTAAGAAACCGAGCTGGTTGAGCAAGGAGGTCATGGAAAAGGTAAGGAGGAAAAGAGCTGCCTTTAGAAGGTACAAGAAAACAGGGAGGGGGGAGGACAGGGAGGAGTACTTGACAGAATCAAAGGAGGTGACTCGGACAGTAAGCGGAGCCAAGGCATCTTCAGAGCTCAAGCTGGCACAAGGCATTAAGAAGGGGGAGAAGGACTTCTTTAGGTACATCAGGGAGAAAAGGAGCTGTAAGGACCACATAGTAAGGATTAGGAAGGAGGGGGGTTGGGTGAAGCAGGATGCTATAAGGCAGAAGCACTAAATGATTACTTCTGCTCTGTATTTACTAAGGAGAAGCAGGGGGGGTAACACCCAAGGGGGGAGGAATGGCAGAAATGGGGGAGGGGTGACAGATGGGGATATCATGGAGGGCAGAGTTCGGGAGGGTTTGAAGGCACTGAGGGTGGACAAGGCACAAGGCCAAGATGGCATCCACTCCAGGGTACTGAAGGAGCTGGAAGAAGTCCTTGCAGGACATTTGGCAGACCTATTTAATGCTTCACTACTCTCGGGGTGTGTACTTCAGGACTGGAGGATGGCTCTTGTGGTGCCCCTCCACAAGAGTGGGCCCAAGGATGAACCGGGGAACTACAGACCAGTGAGCCTCACATCCATCATGGGTAAGCTAATGAGACTATCCTGAAGGAGAGGCTGGTGGCCCTTCTAGAGGCCAAAGGACTACAGGACAGCTGACAGCATGGCTTCATACGTGGCAGATCTTGCCAAACCAACCTGGTCGAGTTCTATGACTGGGTAACTAGGCAACTGGACAGTGGCCAAGGCATTCGACTCAGTGCCAAATGGAAGGCTGGGAAGTAAGTTAGAAGGCACAGGGGCAGGTGCAAAGCTAGTGAGATGGGTAGGGAACTGGCTTCAGGGAAGGCAACAGAGGGTGGTGGTGGTGGGTGGGGAGTGCTCACACCCAAGGGTAACAATGAGCGGTGTTCCACAGGGCTCAATGTTGGGACCAGTGTTGCTTGGGATATTCATTGCAGACATATCATTGGACATCAAGAGCAAGATCAGTCTGTTTGCTGATGATACCAAGGTAGGAGCAGTGGTGGACAACCTAGGGGGATGGCAAGGGTTGCAGGATGATCTGGCAAAGCTTGAAACCTGGTCAGACACCTAGCAACTGGGGTTTAATGCTAAAAAGTGCAAGGTGTTGCATTTTGGGATGAAGAACCCAAGGAGAAGTTACCAGGTGGGGGGAGTGCAGCTAGCCCAGACAGAGGAGGAGAAGGATCTGGAGGTGCTCATTACAAGGTCAATGAACGACACAGCACAATGTAGGAAGGCAGCTGCAAAGGCCAACAAAATGCTGGATTGCATTGCAAGGGGTATATCCTCAAGGAGAGAGGAGGTGATTCTGCCACTGTACAGGTCATTGGTTAGACCGCACCTGGAGTACTGCGTGCAGTACTGGTACCGATATCTGAAGAGGGACATTAAGTTACTGGAGGGGGTGCATCACAGGGTGACAAAGATGATTAAGGAGCTGGGGGACTTATCATATGAGAGGAGGCTGAGGGAATTGAACATGTACTCACTGGAGGAGAGGAGGGACGGGGGGACATGATTGAAACCTTTAAGTACATGAAAGGAATAAACAAGATGGGTATAGAGGGGCTATTCAAAGTAAGGAGGGGAGGGACACCAAGGGCCATGATATGAGACTGGAGGGAGGAAGATTCAGGAGGGAGATGAGGAGACACTTTTTTACAGAGAGGGTAATAGCTGGGTGGAATGTGTTACCTGCAGAAGTGGTATCTAGTAGAACAGTGGACTGCTTCAAAAGGGGATGGGACAGGACAAGGGGGAGGGTCAATGTAGGGGAAGGGTGGAAGGGAGGGGCAGCTGCTGAATAAGGGGTGCTAGCTGCACATTCGAGCAGACTTGGTAGACCTCTAGAACTTTATCTGCTGGCAAATTTCATATGTTCGTATGTTGTTTAACTGTCTCAGTGACATTATCACTGTTCTCTGCAATTGTCCCTTTATTTGTAATGATTTGTACACTCATGATGTGGAACCTTTGCAAAAGAGTCTCTGACTCAAAGGTATTGTAATTCCGAGAACTTGATAAATAGAAAATAAAATAAAAAAAAAAAAAAACTGGGTTTGTGTTGGGACAAAGTTTTGTAAGTTCTGGCCCAGGTAGATTATTTATTTTTTATTTATTAGAAATATTGGAAACAATCTTTTTGAGCTAAAAGCTCTTTACATAGGTTCCATGTCAGGTGAGTTACAACATCAGGAAGGGTAGTGGGGCAACAGTTGGTTAACATCAGATTACAATGGTTTATGGGGAGAGAATTATACAAACAAACAATTCAGCTGACATAAGCATCTGGTATTACATTCAAACATAGCTAGAAGTAGAATATACAGAGGAGAAACACAAGAGCAATTGGAGATTAAACAAAGCTAATGGGACGAGAATCTGCCCAGTAGGCCTAGTAGAACACATGGAGTGCAGGACACAACAACAGAACTGGAGCGGGATAGGGGTGAAGAAAGATAAGGGGGAAGAGTAGGTCAGCCAGAGGCCTCATCAGTAAGGTTTAAAGGGGAAGAGGAAGGATGGGATGAAGGGAGGGAGAAGGTGGAAGAGACGGGGGGGAATGATGATATTGGAGGGTTGCATAGTGAAGGGTAGGATAGGGAGGGTCTTGTCTGAGAGGACTGGGAAGGATGTGAGTGTTGGAGGGGAGAGCAGTAGAGGAGAGGATGAGGGGCAGGACAAAGTGCAAGAGTCAGTTAAGAGGCGAGAGTGGAGAAGTAAGGTAAGTGCAGGTAGATGAGACTAGACCTGGTTAGTGGAAACAGTCACAGCTGGTGTTTGCAATTAGCTGTTGCTGCAACTTCAGTTTAAAGGAGCCCAAGGTGGCAGTTTAGGAAATTTCTCTACTGAGGTTGTTAAACCAAAGTGGGGCTCGGTAAGCAAATGACCTCTGACTTTGGGAGGTACGGCAGGGAGGGATCTTAAAGATTTGACTTTCTGAACTTCTAGTGTGATGCTGATTGTCAGGAAGGGTGAGGAGCTTATGTACCCCAGAAGGCACAAGATCTAAGCTGACTCTTTGTGCAAGTAGGCAGGTTTGGTACATGAGTCTGCTCTTGAGCTGGAGCCAGTGAGCCTTAGAGTATAGGTTGCAGGTGTGGGACATATGCACAGAGCCAGTAAGGAGTCAGCAAGCTTTTTAAAGAGCTAACTTGATATGCTAGAGGGACGTGTCTGTGGCTGTCTCATAAATGACCAGGCCGTAGTCAATAAGTGTGACTACCGAGCTGTGGATAACAAGGTTGAGGGCTTCTGGCTATAGACAAATGCTTATGCCTAAAAAGCAGCCCAATATGCACATTAACTGCCTTGGCAATATTGTCAATGTGTTGAGCATAAGATAAGGTACTGTCAATAGTAGTCCCCAGGTGCTTAAAATGTGGAACAAGCTCCAATGTGACGCCCACAGCATTAGTGATAGTAAGAAAATAGGTTCTGTGTCTATTTTTGGGGTTGATGAATAGCATAATATTTGTCTTCTTATAGTTTATTGTAAGTTTGTGATTACTGAACCATTTTTCAACCTCAGCAAAGTGTTGTTGAAGTTTGGTCTCAAGGGCCTTGGGGTCAGAATCACTGGAAAAGATGACAGCATCATCTGCGTATAACAGAATGTGACCCTGACAGGTGGATGGGAGAGAGTTGAGGAAAATACTAAACAGGAGTGGTCCCAGAATGGACCCTTGAGGCACTCCAGAGTGGACAGGTCTGCTGTCTGATAGTACATTCCCAATCTTTACTTGCTGCTTACGATTGTGTAGATAACTACTGAACCAGGCTGCAGTATCTAGGGAAAGACCAGTGTCTGCAAGCTGGTCAACCAAGCGGGTGTTGTGGACAGTGTCAGAGGCTTTAGTTAAGTCAATAAAAGACACTCCAACTAGATGACCATGGTCAAAGGAGTTGTGTATAAAGCCTGTAATCTCAAGTAAAACTGATGTGGCACTGTGTCCTTGCCTGAACCCATGTTGTTGTGGGCATTGTAGTTGGTACCAACTAGTCAGATATTATCCATTCCAGGGCTTCGGAAAATGGAGGGAGAATGGAAATCGGCCTGTAATTACCATGCAGGCACGGTCCCCACGCTTATGCACTGGTGTTACTTCCACTGATTTCCAATTTTGTGGAAATTGCAAGTACCTAAGCGATAGGTTAACTATGTGGGTTAGTGGAGCTAGGATCTCATCCAGGGCAATGGTGATAAATTTGAGATCGAGGCCATCCCCGCTATGTCTAGTTTTCATGAGCACCTTAAGGAAGTATTTTTTAGCTTCAGTTTGTGGAAGATTTTGAAGTGGAATGGTGGGTGCAAGGGGGTGCTGTCAGGGTTCCCATGGTTATTTATAGTTCTGGGACAGTCAAAGTCTGGAGAAGAACCCTGCTGAGATTGGTGAATGCATTGTTGAACATATTTACAATGAGACAGGGGTCAAGGGAAGGGGCACCTTCGATACTCAGCATCATGGGAGTCAACTTAAGGTCATTCCCCGTGACTTCTTGTAGATTGCTCCAAAACATTTTGCCATTGTTCCAGGAGTGAAAGAGAGCATCTTTGCAGTGTTTGCTTTTTGCTGCTTTGATAGTCCATGTGCAGTCATTTCTCATTTTTTTATAAGCCATGAGGTCTGTGTGCTTACCTGTAGCCTGGGCCCTGTGCCACAGATGGTCACTAAGCTGTAGATGCTCAATTTGGTCAGTAGTGATCCATGGGTTACACTGGCCTTTAATTTTACACTTTTTAATCTGTGCATGCTTATCACACACTGAGTTAAATTTAGAGATAAACTGTTCCCAGAGTAATATCAACATCTCAGGTGGAGTAGACTGTGGTCCAGTCTAGGAGGTGAAGGTCTGTTTTTTGGATCTCTGGATGGCCTTTAGTAAGGACCCTATTAATTATTGTTCTGGTGGGGGGGCTTAATGAACCTTTTTGACCAGCAGAACAGGACGGGAGAGCAGTCACTGATAGCATCAGGCAGAACTGAGGTGCTGGTGATGTGAGAGGGGTGATTGGAAAGTACCCAGTCTAGAAATGTGCAGGTACTGGTCCTGTAGTTTAATCTTGTTGGGGAGTCAACAAGCTGTGTGAGGTGGAGAGCAGAGACTGTGTCTTTGAAGGAGTTTGCTTCTGAGGAGAGCCAACTGACATTAAAGTCTCCCATCAATATGACTTCCAAGTTCAGGCTCAGACAACTCAGACAATGCATGAGTGAGTCAAAGCCTGGAATAGTCTGCCTAGGCAGGATATACACAGATAGCACAGTGATTGCTCTATTGTGGGCACCAAGGAGCACTTTAATGGCCAGAGCTTGCATGTTTTCACCTGTGCTAAGCAGTTGCAAAGCAAGACCCTGCAAGTTGTCCCTAAGGTAGATAGCACATCCACCTCCACGCTGAGTTTGTCTGTCCTGTCTAATGACAGTGTAGCCTGCAATCAAGACAGATGTGTCCGGTATTTTGGGTGTAAGCCAAGTTTCTACAATGGACAGAACATCAGGGTTGTGCTGAGAGACCCAAACATGCAAGTTAACTTGGGGAGAAGGCTGTGGATATTAATTGACACAAATGTAAGTAATCCCGATTTCTTCAGTGGGGCTGGTTGCTGTTGGGGAGGGCACAGATTGGGATGTATGTTTCCTGAGAGTAGCAGTAGAAGCATTGCAATCCTCCAGACATAGAGTATTCCAAAAATTGCTTGTTATTGAGTTTGCAGCACTTAGTACTAGTGTCAAGTGATTTACAGTTTCCTTCTAAGGTAATAAGTCCAGGGAGGAGTATTGGGGGAAGGGGTGACAAGGAGGGGACAACTAGCCTGCAGCCACCAATTACAAGGTGGAGGTAAGTCCCCAAGCATGTAGTGAACAGCAGTGTTGGAGAACTGAGTGGAGGTTACATTGCTGTAAGCACTGAGGAGGTCAATTTCCAGGGTAAATCGGTCTTGTGTGGGCTCTGGGTCACTTTTTATGCCTGGGAGTGTAAGCATCAGGAGCAATAGAGTGCTGTTGTGTAGCAGACAGTTAATTAGGGTGAACATTTTAATGACAGAGAGGTGATGTAGGCATCTAGTAGTGTACACAAGCAGGCAGAAAAGATGTGGGGGGGAGGGTGAGAGTTAGGCCAGGTGTGAAAGGGTGTTAAAAACCATTAAGATGCAGTGCAGAATTACACAGGGGAAGGCAGTGCTGGCAAGTGCAAAAGGTTTTGTGTACCCTAGAACAGGGATCACTTTAAGAAAGGAACTATGTGGGTGGGCAAAGATTGAAACAGATGAAAAAGGGGCGGTGTTAGGTGGGGAAGGAGTATTTAATAGAGGTTGGAGTCAGGGAGGGCAGTTGGGGTCGGGGAAGGTGGACGGGACAAAATATAGAGAATTAGGAGTAAACTTGGCAGCTCAGGTTTAAAACGTGGTGCCATAGCTAAAGTCTTGAAATGTCCAACAGGGTGAAGCAGAGATTAAGGATCAACCAATGGGGAGCCGAGTGCAGCCCAAATACCGCCAATCAAATCAGCGGCTTTGGAGCCAAGCTTCTCCAGCATTGATGCAGCATACCTTGATCTGGGAGGGTGGGCAGAGAGTCAAGCATAGCTGGCTTGGTGCGTGGCCAGGCCGCTGGTCTGCAGAGGCATCCTCTGTGGGAGGCGGAGTCCTGGAAAGGAAAGAAGAAGCCTGGGTCAGTGGCAAATAAGGCCTGGTTCAGGGAGGCTAATTGGTGGGAGGGCCTGGGCTAGACAATAGAGGGTGGGAGGAGGAGAAAAAGGTGTGGGAGAAGGAGGACAGTGAGTGAGTAGTTAGCCATTGGGGGTCAGGCAGAAGGCGCCAAAGAACAGAAATGTAACAAAGGAGTGAAAAGCTAGTCTACCTTGAAGGACTGCAGTGGCAAAATGGCACCTGCAGCAGCAGGCTGGCTTGGAAGGCTGTAATGCGAAACAGGGAGAAGATAACGGGTAGAACAGAAGCAGTCAGAAGTTAGAGAAAAATAAAATAAAAATTTAATTCAATAATAGATTAAAAGGCAAGGAGTCAGGTGAGGGTAAATTCTTAGGACCAAGGGCGAGTTGTCCATGCAAGTGAGGGAGTCAGCAGATGAGGGGGACAAAGAAAGTGGTAGAAGAACAAAAGAGAAAGAGAGGGAGTATCCTGGATGGCTATGGGGCTGAGGCAGACAGAGAGGTTACAACAGGGAGAAAAGAAGAATCTTAACACTTTAACTGATGTTTTAAAAATTCAATTAAATGCTCTAGGTGCAGCTAAGTAATTAATCTCTAATGCTCTGGCTGTAACTTCACAGGCAGAAATGTAGTAAACAGGATTTAACATATTCATAGTCTACACTAGCAGGGAACTATTAAAATAGTAATAAAATACATTCAAAATACAGAGAATTAGGAGTAAACTCAGCAGCCCAGTAGCTAAAGTCTTGAAATGTCCAATATGGTGAAGCAGAGAGAAAGAATCAACCAATGGGGAGCCGAGCGCAGCCCAAATACCGTCAATCAAATCAGCAGCTTTGGAGCCAAGCTTCTCTGGCATTGATGCAGCGTAACTTGGTCTGGGAGGGTGAGCAGAGAGTCAAGCATGGCTGGTTAGGTGTGTGGTCAGGCCACTGGTCTGCAGAGGTGCTCGCTGTGGGAGGAAGAGTCCTTGGTCCAGGAGGGTGTGCAGAGAGTCAAGCACAGCCAGCTCGGTGCATGGCCAGGCCACTGGTCCACAGAGGCACCCACTGTGGGTGGCGGAGTCCTGGCAATTGCCACTTGTTTAAAGGCTTTTTGTTTCACAGTTTTACATACTGGAATTGCAAGAGCCACGGTATCATTTGATCTTAAAAACTTCAGGTTTTGCTTTTGTTCAAAGAAAATGGCAAAGGGATTGTTTGTTGCAGTATTCAACAATTTGTGGACAAAGCATGACATATAAAGTATATACCTTAGTTCCAGTGGTAGCCAATTTAATTTATTATATAATTGTGCAGTGGTGATCTCTTTATTTAGCTCTTAGAGCAAACCTGCAAATGGTATCATAGATGTATTTGCGTTGATTAATTATTTTCTCTGAATCCCCCCTCCCCCCATATTAAACTTCCATAATCAATTGTGGGTAGGATACAGCTCTGTGCTAACAACCTTTTGATGTCATCCATTAAGAAATCATCTATCTCATGCAGAGTTCAAATTTTCATGTACTAGTGCTTGACAGTGTTTTTGGCATGTTTTTATAGTCGCAAGTGTGAAACTACCGAAACCATGAAGGGTTCTGTAGTACATCCTTGCATCTGGGTTGTACTAACCACATTGCCTTTGTTTTCTTTTTGTTTAATATGAATCTGTTTTCATCAAACCTGTCTACCATTTTTCAAAACTCATTATAGTACCTATTAGAGAATTTAATGACCCAGTGTCTTTTCTAGCCATGTACAATGCAGCATCCTCTGCAGAGAGTACAGTTTTAGACTCTGTACAGAATAAAGGCAATTAATTTATCCCAAAATGGAAACCTGTGGGACTCTATGATGAACATCCCTATAGTCTGATAATGCACCAATGAGTTAGACCTGTTGCTTTCTATTGGGCAGTTAGTTGCCAATCCAAATTACTGCAGAATCCCCAAATCAGATATTAACCAGCTTAGCTCTCAGGAGAGCGTGATCTACCAGGTCGAATGCCTTGGTCAGGTCCACGAACACTGCCCCTGTATGCAGACCAGCATCCATATTTTCCTGCAGGTCATTTGTGAACCTGACCAAGGCAGTCACTGTGCTGCACTTCCTCCTGAAGCCGTGCTAGGCTCCTGATAATTTTTTATATTTTTCCAAATATTCTAAGATTTAGGAATGCAGTAGCTTCTCCTGTACCTTACTGACCAAGGTTAAGAGTGCCATTGGTCTATAATTGTTTGGGCAATTGGTTTGTGCCCCCTTGAAGATGGGAATTATGTAAGCTTTTTTCCACAGGTTAGGAACAATCTGTTGACTTAAAGATTTAGTAAAAATTTCCTGAAGAGGGAATGCTAGTTCTTCTGCTGCCTGTTTGAAAATTTTAGCCCCCTAGCAAATCAGGACCTGGGCCCTTAAAATCATCTAGACCTTTTAGTTGTGTGCACACCTTTTGCTTAGTAATACATTTAACCCTCATCCTTCCACTGACAAGTTAACTCGTCATTCTGAGCTGTTGTCCCTAGTTCTGCCGGAAGTTTACTCGTCTGTTTGAACATTTTTTTGGGGGAGCTCCAGAATATTTTTGCAGATGTACATTGATGAAATCTCCCTAGTGCTAGGCAAAGTTGGGAGCAGTGGCTTACTTGCATTGGCTGCTAAATAATCCAATCATTGCCCTCTGCATAATGAAGGTGTGTTTTTAGCGCACATCTTGCTTTTACATCTCTTACTTGCCATTTTCCTCTGTGGAATGCAATGGGGCTCAGAAAGTCCTCGATTGTTTCAGTGTTCACAAGAACCTGCTTGATCTGCTGGATGCTCTGAACAAATATTCGACAGCTTTGTGAAGTCAGTAATCAGTCTCTGTGAGGTCATTTTTTTTTTAGTTTATCGAGGAAATGGTTGTCAGTTGCCTTCCTCTCACAGCCACTCTGAATGACAGCAATATAATTGAAAGACCAATATTTTTTGAACGTGCACCATGTTATTGGTATTTGTTTTTACTTGGTGATGTAAAAGAAAGGGATATCAAGTAATGAAATCATTTGTTTTTGCAGTGCTATCACATTGTTTAGTTTTGTTTGGCTGCTTGACTTTTTATAGGTGGTAGTGAATTATAAAAGTTTTGAACTGAAATATATTCATCCAATGTTTGTGCTCCCCCAGCACAAGTTTGTTTCTAGTCTGTTTTTATTTTGACAATATATTGCAGGGAGAATTTTGTTTATGTATTTCTGCTATTGTAGCACATTTGATGTAAAGAGAAAGTCCTTTGGTGATCGAAAAAGTGGATATGGCTATATTCTCGGTTACGTGCTTGTCTTGTTTTTTTTTTTCAAAACATCTTGCTGATTGTTTTATTTAGTATTTATTGCTGTTATTTGATTGGTTGCCTTTAGATGGTTTGGTGTGAGATTTGAATTGTGCAAGGAATTGCTGTCAATCAGTGTGGAGGATGGTTCTGAGACACTGCCATTTAGAAGCTAACCAGAAGCTGATGCAGCAAAATATATCTTTTTTAGCAAAACAGGAAAGATACAGCAGAGTATATATTTTT
The DNA here is from genome assembly GCA_016271365.2 of Neoceratodus forsteri. Lineage (NCBI taxonomy): Eukaryota > Metazoa > Chordata > Ceratodontiformes > Ceratodontidae > Neoceratodus > Neoceratodus forsteri. Next base: position 394,808,363 of record CM028129.1, read on the forward strand.
CAGGGAAATAGGAAAGTTGATTTGTAACAAAAATTTATGATTTAACAAAATCGGCAATGGTGCATTTTCAAACCCCTCTACTCCCACTACTACTGCGGCTTAAAGTCTGTGTGCATGTGGTGCATGCAGTTCAGTAGCTTACAGTAACATTTGGAGAAATTGGTCTGATTTACTTGGCTGTGATCTTTTACTGCAGATAGTATAGTAGAAGTCACAGTCACTGCCAGCTATTTCTCGAAATTTCTGTGATATTTCCAGAAATATCTGATGCCTTCTGCATTTAAACAGTAGGAGCAGCAGAGAGAAACTCTTCAGAAATGTTGCAAAATATCTGGAAATAGCTGGCAATGTCTGTGGCTACCATTGTAATTACAAAGGCAAACTGTTTCCTTCTCGTTTTTTGGGGGGAAGGGGAATCTTGCTTGTTGTTTTTATCAGCTCCAGAACAGCTTTGATTTTACCCATTATATCTAGAATTTCCACTGCCTTATTGCTGGGGGAAAATCAAATTGGGGGATGCAAAATACTTTATATAAAGAAGACCGCGATGAGGAACTGGTGACCATGATCATGACCTATTGGAGAGTGATGGGAGAAGCTCAGCAGGTATGTGGTTATCTTCCTTTGGTCACTGTCACGCTAGCTTGTATTTTCTGCTATGGCTAAATGAAATGAAAAAAAAATTCCACAGAAGGTGGGTTACTAAAGGGAGCTAGTCAGGCAGCACCAACCAAAACTGAATTTGTTTTTGTCTGTGAAAGAGAAAGGTCACTGTTAGAATGAAAGACCATTTGACATGTGTGATGTAGAAACGATTGTCTTTGTCAGGCTGCTCATCTTGACATTTATGTAGATCTTCTTCTCTAGTAGGGTTACTTGGAATTTCTATGACATGCTTGATTCATGACTGGGAATATGCTGTAAACAAAAGTACTTGAGAGTTTGTCAGATTTTTTTTCCCTGTTGACTACTGTATGCTCCCCCCAAACTGAGTGCAATCCCACAAATATTTACAGATTTAATTTAGGAAGGTATCACAATGTGTGAAGACATTTCAGGATTGGAAAGCTAGTATTTCTTCTGGTGAAACCTCAAGACGAGCTCACTCCCAATATATATATATATTTTTTGGCATTCTTTTTATTTTTCAAATTGTAATAAATGCAGGAAAACAAATTTACTAAATTAGTTAACCTGCAGGGTATCTTTGCACCCATTTGGATCCATTAGGCGTGTGTGTGTGTGTGTGTGTGTGTGTGCAGGGCTGCAGTAATGGGGGGACAAGTGGGGATTTGTCCTGGGCCCCAAGCTCAAGGGGGGCCCAACTGAGGAGCTGACATTACCCCCGGCATTAGCTGGTATAGAAGACAAGAGCCCATTTCAAGTGACTTGTCCTGGGCTCCAAAATTCTTAGCTGCATCCGTGTGTGTGTATGTGTGTATGTCTGTGTGTGTGTGTGTGTGTGTGTGTGTGTGTGTGTGTGTGTGTCTGTGTTGTAATAGCAGTGCATTATCTATGATAACATATTTGAGATATGTCAGGATTCAACAAAAAAGAAGGTCTGGTCAATCACCGGTGGCCAACATTTTACAAATATGTGACATGAGCATACAAGGAGTCCATGCATTGACAGTCACATAGATCACAAATGAAGTTTATTCTTGGACAAAATGTGGGTTTTTTTTGTGTACCAGCCAGGCAATGGCAGTCTGGAAAAATAAATATTTGACTTGTGCTGTTCAGAGGAGGGAGAGAGAGAGAGAGAGAGAGAGAGAGAGACTATTGGGGACCAAAGAAATATTTTTACAGTCACAGAACTCATTACAAAAGTGTATTCCTGGCTTCAGTGTGGCTCTGTGTGTGTGTACAGATGGGGCAAGAGCAGACTGGCAAAGTAAACCTTTGACTTGTGCCACATTGGGGGGGGGTGGAGTGAGTGAGAGAGCCTGCGGGGCACCAAAGATATATATTACAATCACCTAAATCATAAATAAAATTTATCCTTGCACAAAATGTGAGTTTTGTGTACAGGCTGGGCAATGGCAGGATGATAAAATAAATATTTGACTTGTGCAATCTGGTGGGGGGGGGGGAGAGACTACTGGGGACAAAAGAGACATTTTTATAGTCCCAAATATCAGAAATAAAGTGTATTTCTGGCCTTGGTGTGGCTGTGTGTGTACAGACAGGGCAAGATCAGACTGGCAAAATAATCCTTTGACTTGTGTCAGATAGGACGGGCAGGAGGGGATGGAGCGAGAGAGAGAGAGAGAGAGACTACTGGGGGCCTAAGAGACTTTTGTACAGTTACAGAAATCACAAATAAAGCATATTCCTGGCCTCAGTGTTGCTGTGTGTTCAGATGGGGCAAGAGCAGACTGGCAAAATAATCCTTTGACTTGTGCCATACAGGGCAGGGCAGGGGAAATAGAGAGACCACGGGGCACCAAAGAGATATTTTTCAGTCACATAAGTCACAAATAAAATGTATTCTTGGACAAAATGTGAGTTTTTTGTGTATATGCCAGGGAATGGCAGGTTGGTAAAATGAAACTTTGACTTGTGTACTCGGGGGGGGGGGGATCGAGACTATTGGGGTCCATCATTTTGGCAGCTCCCGTACTCACTGCTCTCCATGCTAACCCTGCTCTTCGCACTTCTCTATCCCCTACTCTTTCCCTTGCTCAACCTTATACTCAAATACTTTGTCCTGACAAAGCTCTCTAGGCTGCAATATTCGATTCCACCCCACTCTCTCCCTTTCCCCTCACTTATGTTATAATACATCTCTTATTGATATTGTAATATGTTGTGTTACTTGTACTTGAAATCAAGTTGTTATGACCTGTAGGCATTATAACTGTCTTACTCTGTAATTTCATAAACTGTATTGTCCGTTTTTCTGATGTGGAACCTTTGCAAAAGAGCCTCGGCTCAAAGGTATTATATAATCCTAGATTTAAATAAATAAAAATAAATTAATTAATAAAACAGACATTTTGACAGTCACAGAAATTACAAATAAAGGGTATTCCTGGCCTCAGTATGGCTGTGTGTGTACAGATGGGAAAAGAGCAGATTGGCAAAGTAAACCTTTTGCTTGTGCTATACTGGGGGGAAGGGGTTGAGTGAGAGAGCCTAAGGGGCACCAAAGAGATATTTTACAGTAGCATAAATTAAAAATATAGTTTATTGTTAGACTGAATGTGGGTTTTTGTGCACATGCTGGGCAATGGCAGGCTGATAAAATAAATATTTGACTTGTGCAATCCAGAGGAGAGAAAAAGAGAGAGAGAGAGAGAGGGAGAGGGAGACTGACTGACTGACTATTGGGGACCAAAGAGATATTTTTAGTCAAAGAAATCACAAATAAAGTGTATTCCTGGCCTCAGTGTGGCTGCGTGTGTACAGACAGGGCATCAGCAGACTGGCAAATTAAACCTTTGGCTACAGCCATCCAGAGTGGGAAGAGAGAGAAAGAGATTATGGGGCACCAAAGAGATATTTTACAGTCAAATAAATCAAAAATAAAGTTTATTCTTGGACTGAATGTGGCCTTTTGTGTACAGGCTGGGCAATGGAAGGGTGGTAAAATAAATCTTTGACTTGTGCAATTCAGAGGGGAGAAAAAGGGGGGGGGGAGAAAGAGACTAATAGGGACCATGCAGACGATTTTCAGACACAGAAATCACAAATAAAGTATTATTCTTGGATTATTTTGTGTACAGGCCTGGCAGCCTGGTAAAATAAATGTTTGACTTGTGCAGTCCAGAGGGGAGGGAGTGAGAGAGACTTTTGGAGACCAAACAGACATTTTTATAGTCACAGAAATCTCAAAGTTTTATTCTTGGATTAAATGTGTTTTTGTGTACAGGCCTGGCAATGGAAGGCAGATAAAATAAATATTTGACTTGTTACATATGGAGGGGTTCTAGAGAGAGAGAGAGAGAGACAACTGGGTACCATAGAAACATAGACTTTGACGGCAGATAAGGACCGCTTGGCCCATCCAGTCTGCCCATTTCCCCACCTATTGGATAAGCTGAAGATTGAAGTTTATTTATTTATTTATTAGAATTTTGGTAACCGGGTAAGTCCACTGAGACCATGCAGTCCCTTTTTCAGTGACGACCCGGGTGACAATGATGAACACAGTACAATAGATTAATAAAATAATAATATACAGAATACAGAGAGATTTAACAATGCTGCAAAAATTATTACAGTGGAAAGCCAGGTAAGTAACTTAAAACAGATCAAGCATTAAGCATATATAAATAAACAGAATAACAAATATTATATAATACATACATAGCAGGGACACGAGAGCAGGTGGATTACAAGATACATCTATCAGAGTAACATAAACTAGTTTACCAATAGCCTACTTCCTCCTACCCCCCACCATAATTGCCTTATGTCTGTCCCATGCATTCTTGAATTCCCCCCGTTTCAGACCTCACAACCTCTTCAGGAAGGTGGTTCCATGCGAACACCACTCTCTTTGTGAAAAAATATTTCCTCACATTGCCCCTGAGCCATCCCCCATCTTTGAATTGTGCCCCTTTGTTCTTGCACATCTCTTTTTCTGAAAGATGCTACCCTCCTGGACTTTGTTGACTCTCTTGAGGTACTTGAAAATTTCTGTAATGTCCCCCCATCCCACCTTTCCTCAAGGGTATGCATATTAAGCGCTCTCTCAGTCTCTCTTCATACAGTTACTGATGCAGACCCCACACCATTTTAGTTGCCCTCGTCTAGACTGCCTCCATCCTGTTTATGTCCTTGCAGAGATGGGGTCTCCAAAACTGCATGCAGTACTCCAGATGGGGTCTCACCAACTATCTGTACAGAGGAATAACGTCCCATGTTCTGCTTGTGATGCCTCTCCATATGCATCCCAGTATCCCCCCAGTTCTCCTTACTGCCTTCTCACATAGCTTGCCCACCTTTTGGTCATCTGATATGACTACCCCAGGACCCTTTCCATTTTTGTTGTTGTTAGTACCTCCCCTGCCATTGTGTACTTTTCACCTGGGTTTTTGTTTCCCAGGTGCATTACTTTGCACTTCTTTGCATTGAATCTAAGTTGCCATACTTCTGACCATTCCTCCAACCTTGCCAAGTCCCTTCTCATCCTTTCCACCTCCATTGAGTATCAACTCTGTTGCAGATCTTTGTGTCATCTGCAATGAGGCATACTTTCCTTCCAGACCCTCTGCAATGTCACCTATAAAGACATTAAAGTGGACTGAACCCTGAAGTACCCCACTAGTAACCCCCCCTTTCTTCGGAGTGAGTTCTATTTACTATTACCCTCCGTGTCCTGTTGTGCAGCCAGTTTGCTACCCAGGCTAACACCCTGGGACCCACTTCCAGGCTGGCTAACTTGATTATTAAGCTATTGTGCAGGACTGTGTCAAACGTTGCTAAAGTCTAGGTAGACCATATCCACAGCCCCTCCCTGGTCTATTTCTTTGGTCACCTAGTCAAAGAAATCAATTAGATTCATCTGACATGACCTTCCTGCTGTAAATCCATGCTGCCTTGGGTCCTGTGCCCTGCTGGCCTCTAGGTACTCAACAGTTCTTTCGTTCAGAAGTGATTCCATCATTTTCCCTGCCACTGAGGTCAAACTAACAGGTCTATAGTTTCCTCCTTTTGCCTTGCTCCCACTGTTGTGAAGAGGAATCACATCCGCCCTCCTCCAGTCCTCAGGTAGCACCCCATCCTCCCATGATTTGTTAAAAAGGGTGGTCAGTGGTGTCACTAGGTCCCCCCTTAGTTCTTTTAGGATTCTGGGGTGAATCCCGTCAGGCCCCATTGCTTTGTCTCCCTTGAGTTTTAGGAGTTCTTTCAGGACCCTTTCTTCTGTAAATGGACTGGTGTCAACCCCCCTGCCCAGAGTGCTCCTATTTATACAGTCACAGAAATCACAAAGTGTATTCCTGGCCTCAGTGTGGCTGTGTGTGTACAGACAGGTAAAAGCAGACTGGCAAAATAATCCTTTGACTTGTGCCATATGGGGGGGAGAGAATAAGGGGCACCAGAGAGATATTTTACAGTCACATAAATCACAAATAATGGGTATTCCTGGTTTTGGTGTGGCTGTGTGCATACAGACTGGGCAAGAGCGGTCTGGTTAATTAAACCTTTGACTTGTTCCATACAAAGATGGTGGGGTGGAGAGAGAGACAGACAGACTAATAAGGAGCAAAGAGTCATTTTTACAGTCACAGAAATCACAAATAAAGTTTTATTCTTGGACTAAATGTGTTTTTGTGTGCAGGCCTGGCAATGGAAGGCAGATAAACTAACTATTTGACTTGTGCCATACAGAGGGGATTGAGAGAGAGAGAGAGAGAGAACTGGGGACCAAAGAGACATTTATGCAGTCACAGAAATCACAAAGTGTATTACTGGCCTCAGTGTGGCTGCATGTGTACAGCTGGGCAAGAGCAGACTGTAAAAAATAATCCTTTGACTTGTGCCATACGGGGGGGGGGCAGGGGAGAGAGGAAGAGAGAGAGAAAGAGACTACGGGGCACCAAAGAGATATTTTTCAGTCACATGAATCACAAATAAAATTTATTCTTGGACAAAATGTTTTTTGTACAGGCCCAGCAATGGCAGGCTGGTAAAACAAATCTTTGACTTGTGCACTCCAGAGGGGAGAGAGAGAGAGAGACTATTGGGAACCAAAGAGACATTTTTGCAGTAACAGAAATCACAAATAAAGTGTATACCTGGTCTCAGTGTGGCTGTGTGTATACAGACAGGCAAGAGCTGTCTGGGAAAATAAACCATTGACTTGTGCCATAGAGATGGGGGGAGAGAGGTGGGGGAGAAAGAGCGATTAAGGGGCACCATAGAGACATTTTAAAGTCACATAAATCTCAAATAAAGTTTATTCTTGGACAAAATGTAACTTTTTGTGTACATGCCCGCCAATAGCAGGCTGGTAAAATAAATCTTTGACTTGTGCCATTCACGGGGGGGGGGGGGAGAGTGAGAGAGAGAGAGAGAGAGTCAGTCAGTCAATGGGGCACCAAAGAGACATTTGTACAGTCACAGAAATCAGAAAGTATATTCCTGTCCTCAGTGTGGCTGTTTGTGTATAGGCCAGGCAGGGGCAGACTGGTAAAATAAATCTTTGACTCATGCAATTCACAGAGGAGAGAGAGAGAGAAAGTCCACCGGGCACCAAAGAGATATTTGTGCAGTCACAGAAATCCAAAATAAAGTATATTCATGGCCTCTGTGTGGCTGTGTGTGTGTGTGTGTGTGTGTGTGTGTGTGTGTGTGTAGACCGGGCAGGGGCAGTCTGGGAAAATAAATATTTGACTTGCTCAATCCAGAGGGAGGAAAGAAAGACTACTGGGGACCAAAATCAAATGTTACAGTCACAGAAATTACAAAAGAAGTATATTCCTGGCCTTAATATGGCTCTGTGTTTGTACAGTTAGTGCAAGGGCAGGCTGGAAAAAAATAATCTGTGGCTTACGCCATGCAGAGAGGGGAGAGAGAGAGACTACTAGGGATCAAAAAGTCCTGTTATTGGAGGGCATGTGGGTTGACATTGTACACCAGGGAATGCTTAACTTGAGGTGGCACCTGATATGGGAGGGGATATTTTTATTATTATTTTACTCTGTCTTCCAGCAGGAAAGTTACCGAATGACAAGAACATCTGTCTCATAGAGTCCTGGTTAGAGTTTTCACAGATTTTCGAATATCATTTTATTCACTAAACAAGGTTAGTTTTATACTTTACACATTGTTGTGTCTGGTATGAGAAGGAATTGGGGTACAACTGGACAATAGGGAATGCATTTATTGTGGCAGTGCCTGGTTTGGGAGGACATTAGGAGGCCATTAGACACCAGGAAGTGCTTTTCGTTTGAAGGAACAAAGTGAGGATTTCCTGTCACATTTTGGTGCCATGGCTTTCAGTGGACTATTCATTATGAAACAATGTAAGAACAGCAGAAGGGTGATGAGGCCCTCTCCCATGGGTACATATTTCCCTCATTGTTTTTCATGGCATGTTGGTCATGAGGTTGGTAGCTGTCCTGGTTTATAAAGGGTGGTCAAGGGTGGAGGCGGGCCAACATGACTGTAGGAGTGGTCATCTTGGGGGATGCTGATTTAGGGGTTAGGTAGTGGTCTGGTGGGGCCAGTCTCAGGAAGAATGATCAGAAGTGGGTGAATGACAGCATTAAGGTTGGTCAGCAAGGGGGAAGGTATTCAGATTAGGAGGCTGTGGAGTGATCTATTGTGGGTGTTCAGTTTGGGGAGTTTGGAGAGAGAGTGAGACTAACTACTGGGGACTAAAAAGACATTTTACAATCACAGAAATAACAACGTTTAATCCTGACCTTTGTGTGGCTGTGTGAGTATAGGCAAGGCAAGGGCAGGCTGGCTAACTAAACTTTTGACTTGTGCCATCCAAATGGGAGAGAGGAAGACTAACTACTGGGGACCAAATAAACATTTTGTGTAATGGTGCCATGTCTCGGAGGGTTGGATGGAACCCATTAACACCAGGCAATGCTGTGTGTTTGATGGTGCTGATCATTGGAGGGTGGTGGGCAACCCAGGAACACCAGGTAATGCTGTTTGTTGGATGCAGCTGGGTATTGCAACAACTGGCACCATCACACAAACTGCATTCTCTGGTGTCTGGGGGCTCACCCCACCCTCTGAGACCAGGTGCCATCAAACAGGCAGCATTGCCTTGTGTCCATTGGTTCCACCCCACCTACTGAGACATGGCACCTTCACAGAAAAAACATTCCCTGGTGTACTTGGTTTCCACCCCATCCCCTCTTGACCCAGCATGGTCTTTCTTTGGGTTTTTGGTGGTGGGGCCTGGTATGGGAGGGCATGTGTACTGACATATACACCAGGGAATGCTTAACTTGAGATGGCACCTAATATGGGAAGGGATGTTTTTATTAACACATCACTTCATGTCTTTCTGCAGAAAAGTTCCTGAACAGATGTATTACTGAATGACAAGAACATCTGTTTGGTAGAGTCCTGGTCTGAGTTTTCAGAGATTTTTGAACATCGATTTTTGACTTGTGCCGTCCAGAGTGGAGAGAGCAAGAGAAACTACGAGGCACCAAAGAGATATTTTACTGTCACATAAATCACAAATAAAGTGTATTCTTGCACTACATATGACTTTTAGTGTACAGGCCGTGAGATGGCAGGCTGGTAAAATAAATATTGAACTTGTGCAAACCGGGGAAGAGAGAATATTAGGGACCAACAAGACATTTGTACAGTCACAGAAATCACAAAGAAAGTGTATTCCTGGCCTCAGTGTGGCTGTGTGTGTACAAATTGGGCAACAGCAAACTGATATATTAAACCAGGCATGCAGATTATTCAACATCTATTTTATCTGTGACTAGTCATTTGCTAAATTACCAGTAGCACCAGGGTGTTCATCTTGGGTGAGTCTGGTGCAGGGACAGGAATGGTTGTCCAGTTGTAAGGAAAGTGGCTGGCTGTGGGGGGTGGTGGTTCAAAGACTGTCCATGACAGTCTGTGCTCCTAGTTCTTGTTAAACATTGACAATGGACTAGGGAGTGTGGAGCACAGCAAGCACAATATTATTAGACACAACAAGTGCCCTGAAAACCTGCATATGCTCATGTGTCACCAGGGGGTGGGGTCATCACACCCAAGGCTATCTGTAAAGCTCTGCATTCTTGCTCTCTCTTACTCTACACCCCTGTGACTTGCACAGCATTCCAGGTAGGAAGATTGGGGGAGTTCTTGAGACTTTTGTGTACTTGCAGTAGGCAGGTCATAAGTTTTGTAGCTGTTCTGGTTCATAAAGGGTGGTCAGAGGGGTGAGCCAACATGAATGTAGGGTGGTCAACTGGTGGGGATGCAGATTTAAGGATTGGGTAGTGGTGTGGGGGGAAGTCTCAGAAAGAGTGATCAGAAGCAGGTAAGTGACAGCATTGAGGTTGGTCTGCTAGGGGAAGGTATCCAGATGAGGAGGTTATGGAATTATTCAGAATGGGTGTTCAGTTTGGGGGAGTTTGAAGAGAGAGTGAGAATAACTATTGGGTACTAAGGGGACATTTTACAGTCATAGAAATAACAAAGTTGTTATGGCCCCCTCACTGTGCTGTTTAACTGCTGTTCCTGTGATTGTACTATTGTCTTGGGACTTGTCCCCCAGGTTGCATCTGGAATAGAGCAATCCCTGCTTAGTATGCCTTCCTGGTTAAATTTGTAAATACATAAATAAATAAAGTTTATGCTTGGACTCAATGTGGCTTTGTGTGTACATTCAAGGCAAGAGCAGGCTGGCTAACTAAACTTTTGACTTGTGCTTAACTTGAGATAGCACCTAACAGCACCTAATATGGGATGTGATGTTTTTATTTACATATCAAAAAGTGCAAAAGATGGAGATTAAGCCCAAGAGGTGGATAGGCAGAAAAGGGGAAAAAATCAGCAGAAGGGCAGACAGCAAGGAGAACCAGGGATAAAGGACAACCAGGGAAGGGGCTGGAGTAGAACAGCTAAACAGTCTAGGGAGGTCAAATCATGGAAAGCCATGTGTGCCAATACCAGGAGCCTTAGCAACCAGATGGAAGATCTGGAGGCTGTCATGGTGCAGTCAGACCTGGACATTGTGGCCATCACAGAAACCTGGTGTAATGATAACCATGACTGGAAGATGGCCATTCCTGGCTACAACATATTCAGAAGAGACCGGGCAGGCAGGAAAGGAGGAGGAGTGGCACTGTATGTGAAAAATGACATAAGGGCCACAGAGATCCAGGAGGAACAAAATGGGGGAGAGATACTGTGGGTTAAGCTGGAAAGGAAAATGGGGCCAGCCATCCACACAGGTGTAGTCTATAGACCACCAGCCCCGGAGGAAGAAACAGATAGGGAGCTGATGCTAGCCATCCAAAGGATGGCAGACAAGGGTGAGGTAGTACTGGTTGGAGACTTCAATATTCCAAATGTGGACTGGAGCATCCCTGCAGCAGCATCAACTAGGAGCAGATTTATCCTGGACTTCAGGAGCTCTTCCTAAGCAGCTGGTCATGGAACCAACTCATGGAAGGCAATACTGGACCTTGTGCTCACAAACAGGGACAGTGTGATGGGGTAACAGTGGGGAGCACCTGGGGAACAGTGACCACCAGTCATTGTGGTTTGAAATCATAGAAGGAGCAGAACCAAACCACACAAAAACACGTATCCTGGATTTTAGGGGGTCAGACTTTGGGAAAATGGGGAGATACTTGAAAGAGGCATTAAGGGGAATGGGGCAGGAATCAGGGGTTGAGGAACAGTGGGCAGTATTTAAAATGGGGATTACAAGAGCAACAAAATTATGCATTAAGCAGGTTAGCAAGGGGAAAAGGAAGAGGAGGCAATTATGGTTTTCCAAGGAAGTAGCAGAGAAAGTGAAAGCCAAAAAGATTGCCTTCAGGCAATACAAAAAGACACAGGCAGAAGGGGATAGGAGAAGAAGAAGAAGCAAAGGAGGTGCAGGAGCTCAGTAGGGAAGCCAAAGCTCAGACAGAAGAGCACATTGCAAAATCCAGTGGGTAGAGGGACAAACTTTTACAGGTACATAAGGAAAAAAAGGCAAAAGGGAGGATAGTGAGACTGAAGGGGAGGATGGGGGAAGCGGAGGATGACAACAGTAAAGCTGACATACTGAATAGGTATTTCTGCTCAGTCTTTACTGAGGAAGAGGAGGTAATGGGTCTGAAGGGAGTATAAGGGTGAGAATGGTGCAGAAATGGACACAAGTCCCTTTTACGAGAAAAGGATCCTGAAGGAACTGGAAGTAATAAGAGTTGATAAAGCAATGGGGCCAGATGGGGTTCACCCCAGGTCCTTAAAGAACTCAGAGAGGTGGTGGCTGAACCTCTGGCTAGCCCGTTTAGCGATCACTGGAAACAGGGGAGGTACCCAAAGACTGGAGGACAGCAGATGTAGTCCCCTTATACAAAAGTGGGAACAAAGAGGAAGTGGGGAACTATAGACCAGTCAGCCTCACCTCGGTAGTGGGGAAGATCATGGAAGCACTACTGAAGGAGAGATTGGTGGAACATCTGGTTGTCAATGGACTGCAGGATCCAAGGCAGCACGGTTTCACCAGGAGGAGGTCATGTCAGACCAACCTCGTTGAATTTTTTGACTGGGTGACTAGGGAGGTGAATCAGGGGAAGGCAGTGGACATGGTCTATCTGGACTTCAGCAAGGCCTTTGACACTGTGCCACATAGAAGACTATTACACAAACTAGGGAATATGGGTGTGGGCAGGACAGTAGTGTGGTGGTTAGGTAACTGGCTGGGCGGAAAGACACAGAGGGTGGTGGTAAATGGCTGTCACTCCACAGAGGGAAGAGTGACCAGTGGGGTACCACAGGGATCAGTGCTTTGACCGGTCCTGTTCAACATCTTCATCAGTGACATTGCGCAGGACCTAGAAGGCAGAATTTCACTGTTCGCTGATGGCACAAAGCTTTGTAACAGAGTAGACACACCAGAGGGTGTAGACAGAATGAGAAGGGACCTGCAGAAACTTGAAGAATGGCCAGGGGTTTGGCAGTTGAAATTCAATGCAAAGAAGTGCAAGATAATGCATATGGGGCACAAAAACCCTGGCACAATATATCAGTCGGGGGGTGAGGATATAGCATGCAACAAGCAGGAAAGGGATCTTGGGGTTATCATCTCTGATGACCTCAAGGTAGGAAACAATGTGACAAGGCAGCAGGTAAAGCAAATAGGATACTGGGATGCATAGGCAGGGGCATCACCAGCAGGAAAAGGGAGGTCATGATTCCACTATACAAGACACTAGTGAGGCCCCACCTGGAGTACAGTGTACAGTTCTGGAGACCTTACCTACGTAAGGACATAGACAGGGTAGAGAAGGTTCAGAGGAGGGCAACAAAGATGGTACATGGATTGCATCACAAGTCCTATGAGGACAGGTTGAAGGAATTGAATATGTACTCCCTGAAGGAGAGGAGGGAGAGAGGGAATATGATAGAGACATACAAGTATCTTACAGGGAGGAACAGGGTGCAAGAATACACTATTTTTAAGTGAAAAAGATGTTCCAGGACTAGAGGGCATGGGATGAAGTTGGAGGGAGGATGATTCAGAGGAAAAGTGAGGAAGAATTTCTTCACAGAACGGGTGGTGGAAAAGTGGAACACCCTGTTTGAGGAAGTGGTGGAGGCTGAAACAATCATGGGATTTAAGAATGCATGGGATAGACATAAAGAAATTCTGGAGGTCAGGGGTAAGGGGCAACAGAGTTCTAGGAAAACATAAACTGAAGTTACAAACTCAAATGGCAGACTAGGTGGGCCATAGGCCCTTATCTGCCAACACTGTCTATGTATCTATGTATCTATGTATATCACTTTATGTCTTCCTGCAGGAAAGCTCCTGATCAGATGTATTACTGAATGACGAGAACATCTGTCTCATAGAGGCCTGGTCTGAGTTTTCAGAGATTTTCAAACAGCGATCTATTCACTAGTCAAGGTTAATTTTACACTTTACATGTTGTTGCACCTGGTGTGGGAGGGAATTGAGGTAAAACCAGACAACAGGGAATGCATTTATTGTGCCAGTGCTTCATTTGGGAGGGCATGGGGAGGCTATTGGACACTGGGAAGAGCTTTTCGTTTGGGACAAATGAGGATTTTCTGTCACAGTTGGTAGCGGTCCTGGTTTCATAAAGGATGGTCTGTGGGTGGGAGGGGTGGGCCGACATGTAGATGGGGTGGTCGACTGGGTGATGCAGATTTGGGGTTGGTTAGTGGTCTGGGTGGGGTCCAGTGTCAGGGAGAGTGATCAGAAAGTGGTGAGTGAAAGCATTGAGGATGGTCAGCTAGGGGGAAGGTATCCAGATTAGGAGTCTGTGGAGTGGTCCAGAGTAAAATGTAGAAATTGTTGGCAGATAAGGAAGCCTGGCCCATCTATTCTGCCCATAAGCCCTTGTACTGGATTTCTGCTTCCGACTCACCTGCTTCTATACCTCTGTGGTTCCCCTATGCCTTTTCCAAGGATGCTTGAATCTATCCACAGTACCCCCCTGTACCTTGTTTATACCCTTGATGTACCTGAATATTTCTATCTTGTCCACTCTTTCCCTCCTCTCTTCCAGTGAGTACCTATTGAGGTCCCTTAATCTCTCATAAGTCTTGTGTTTTAAGCCCTATAACATCTTAGTCACCCTTCTCTGGACCATCTCCAGCCTGTTAACATCCTTACAAAGGTTCGGCCTCCAGAAATGCACACAGTACTCCATGTAAGGCCTGACTATGGTTTTATGTAATGGCATCACTAGCTCTCTCCTTCTACTGGTGATACCCCTGCCTATGCACCCCTGCATGCCACTGGCCCTCCTAGCTGCCTTAGAATTCTGCTTTGACATTTTCAGGTTGCCTGAAAAAATATCCCCCTGGTCCATTTCTTCCTTTGTGACTTGCAGTGACACCCCCAACCCATTCTGTAGCTTTCCCCAGGGTGTCTGTGTCACAGGTGCATAATTTTGCACTTATTTAAATTAAACTTCAGTTGCCAATACTCAGACCATTTTTCATGCTTCCCCTGGTCCATATTCATTTTCTCCACCCCCTCTGGGGTATCCACTCTGGTAAAGATCTTGGTGCCATCTGCAAACAGGCAGACCTTTCCCTACAGCCCTTCTGCAAAGTCACTAATGAAACATAGAAACATAGAATTTGATGGCAGATAAGGACCATTTGGCCCACCAAGTCTGCCCATTTCCCTACCTACCGGATAAGCTGCAGATTCTAGTTAACCAACAGCCTACTTCCTCCTACCCCCCACTAGAATTGCCTTATGTCTGTCCCATGCATTTTTGAATTCCACCACTGTTTTCGACTCTACGACCTCCTCAGGAAGGCTGTTCCATGTATTCACGACCCTCTATGTGAAGAAATACTTCCTCACATTACCTCTGAGCCGTCCCCCCTCTATCTTCAAATTGTGCCCCTTTGTTTTTGCACATCTCTTTTTCTGAAGGATGCTACCCTCTTGGACTTTATTGGTTCCCTTGAGGTATTTGAAAGTTTCTATCATGTCCCCCCTCTCCCTCCTTTCCTCGAGGCTATACATCTTTAGTTCCTTTAGTCTTTCTTCATATGTCTTCTGATGCAGACCCTGCATCATTTTGGTGCCCTCCTCTGGACAGCCTCCACCCTGTCTATGTCTTTGTGGAGATGGGGTCTCCAGAACTGTACACAGTACTCAGATGTGGTCTTACCAACTGTCTGTACAGGGGCCAACAACTTTCTGTTTTCTACTGGTGATGCCTCTCCCTATGCATCCCAGTATCCCCCCAGCCTTCTTACTGCCTTCTCACATTTGCTTGGCCCCACCTTTAGGTCATCTGATATGACTACCCCCAGGTCCCTTTCTATTTTGTTGTTGTCAGTATCTCACCACCCACTGTGTACTCTTCCCCTGGGTTTTTGTTTCCCAGGTGCAATACTTTGCACTTCTTTGCATTGAATCTAAGCTGCCATACATTTGACCATTCCTCCAACCTTGCCAAGTCCCTTTTCATCCTTTCCACCCCACCTTGTGTATCAACCCTGTTGCAGATCCTTGTGTCATCTGTAAGAGACATACTTTCCTTTCCAGTCCCTCTGCAATGTCACTTATAAAGACATTAAAAAGGACCAGCCCCAGTACTGAACCCTTCAATACCCCACTAGTAACCCTCCTTTCTTCACTGTGGACTCCATTTACTATTACCTGCTGTGTCCTGTTGTCCAGCCAGTGTTTTACCCAGGCTACCACCCCTAATGAAGACCTTGAACAGGACTGGCCCCAGGACAGATCCCTGAGGCACCCCACTGGTCAACTCCCTCTCCCCAGCTAAACAGTTC
Organism: Neoceratodus forsteri; assembly: GCA_016271365.2. Taxonomy (NCBI): domain Eukaryota; kingdom Metazoa; phylum Chordata; order Ceratodontiformes; family Ceratodontidae; genus Neoceratodus; species Neoceratodus forsteri. Next base: position 394,824,299 of record CM028129.1, read on the forward strand.
TACTCGTTTTTTTGTGCCATTAGTCTTACCTTTAATATCCTTCAAATACTTTGACAAATCCGTGAATGTTTCATTTAAATAGTTAGCTATCTCTTCTTTCCCAAACATTTCCTGTTCCCCTTTAACAAGACTATGTCTTCTTTCTTTTTAGGGGGCAATTAAGTTATTCAGTCCCTTCCAAAATGTTTTTTTTTTTTTTTTTTTTAATTTGACAATTGTTCATTTTTATAAAACCGTACTTTCAATTTTGGTAATCCCCTTTTTACACTTATTTCGTAGTTCCCTAAACCGAAACTAATCAGTCTCTTTGGATGTGTTTTTATAATGTACCCAAATGGCATCTCTTTCTTTCATAAGTTTAATTACATTACTAGTTAACTATTTAATATATGCACCTCTCATCCTTTTCTTTTTAAAGGTTTGCTAGTGTTAATTATGTCATTACATTTATTTAAAAAGAATTATAATACCTCATTTAAATCACTTGCTTCCTCCAACTCCCTCCAATTTACACCTTTTAAATCAACTTTTATTTTGGATATCTTTTCATTATTTCAAGCCCTACTTTCAATTATTCTTCCTTTCCCCTTTTTTGTAATGTTACTCCATATACGATAAATGGGCATGTAGTCACTAATGGCATCCAGCAATATCCCAGCTGTTTTATTATTTCATAAGTCATTTACTAATGTCCAGTCACTTAATGTTGATTCCCCATTTCTATTACATAGAAACATAGAAACATAGAATTTGATGGCAGATAAGGACCGCTTGGCCCACCCAGTCTGCCCATTTCCCTACCTGATGGATAAGCTGCGGATCCTAGTTAACCAGCAGCCTACTTCTTCCTACCCCCAACCCCTAGAATTGCCTTATGACTGTCCCATGCATGCTTGAATTCCACCACTGTTTTTGACTCCACAACCTCCTCTGGAAGGCTGTTCCATACATCCACAACCCTCTCTGTGAAAAAATACTTCCTTAAATTACCTCTGAGCCGCCCCCTTCTATCTTCAAATTGTGCCCCCTTGTTCTTGCACACCTCTTTTTTTGAAAGATGCTACCCTCTTGGACTTTGTTGATTCCCTTGAGGTACTTGAAAGTTTCTATCATGTCCCCCCTCTCCCTCCTTTCCTCGAGGCTATACATATTAAGCTCCTTAAGTCTCTCTTCATATGTCTTCCGGTGCAGACCCTGCACCATTTTAGTTGCCCTCCTCTGCACAGCTTCCATCCTGTCTATGTCTTTGCGGAGATTGGGTCTCCAGAACTGCACGCAGTACTCCAGATGTGGTCTCACCAGCTGTCTGTACAGAGGATAATAACTTCTTGTTTTCTGCTGGTGATGCCTCTCCCTATGCATCCCAGTATCCCCCCAGCCCTCCTTGCTGCCCTCTCACATTGCTTGCCCACCTTTAGGTCATCTGATATGACTATCCCCAGGTCCCTTTCCATTTTTGTTGTTGTTAGTATCTCACCACCTATTGTGTACTCTTCCCCTTGGTTTTTGTTTCCCAGGTGCATTACCTTGCACTTCTTAGCATTGAATCTAAGCTGCCATACATTTGACCATTCCTCTAACCTTGCTAAGTCCCTTCTCATCCTTTCCACCCCACCTTGTGCATCAACTCTGTTGCAGATCTTTGTGTCATCTGCAAAGAGACATACTTTTCCTTCCAGTCCCTCTGCAATGTCGCTTAAAAAGACATTGAAGAGGATAGATCTTAATACTAGAACCCTGTAATTTGCCCACTGCTAACCCCCCTTTTTCAGAGTGGACTCCATTTACTATTACTCTGTGTCCTATTCTCCAGCCAATTCTTTACCCAGGCTGTCATCTTGGGACCCACTCCCAGGCTGGCTAACTTGTATATTAATCTTTGTGTGGGACTGTGTCAAATCTTGCTAAAGTCTAGGTAGGCCATGTCCACAGTCCTCCCTGATCTACTACTTTGGTCACCCAGTCAAAGAAATCTATCAGATTCATCTGGCATGACCTTCCCGCTGTGAATCCATGCTGCCTTGGTACTGTACCCTCTGGCCTCTAGATCTCAACAATTCTTTCCTTCAGAAGTGATTCCATCATTTTCCCTACCACTGAGGTTAAACTAACAGGTCTGTAGTTTCCTGCCTCTGCCTTGCTCCCACTTTTGTGAAGGGAATCACATCTGCCCTCCTCCAGTCCTCAGGTACCACCCCATCCTCCCATGATTTGTTAAAGAGGGTAGTCAGTGGTGTCACTAGTTCTATCCTTAGTTCTTTTAGAATTCTGGGATGAATCCCGTCAGACCCCATTGCTTTGTCCACCTTCAGTTTTAAGAGCTCTTTCAGAACTCTTTCTTCTGTAAATGGGCTGGTATCAACTTCTGTATCCCGAGTGTTTCTACTGTTTGTTTTAGGTACCTCCCCCTCTTCCTTTGTAAATGCTGAGCAAAAATATTTGTTTAGTATCTCTGCCTTTTCACAGTCACCCTCTGCCCCACCCTCCCTCCCCTTTATTAAGCCTCACTATCCTCCCTTGGTCTTCCTTTGCTCCCTGATGTACCTATAAAAGGTTTTATCCTCTTCTTAACTGAGTTGGCTATCTTTTCCTTGGTTTGGGCCTTTGCTGTTCTGACTGCCTTTCCGGCTTCCTTTTGTTTTAACTGATACAGTTCTCTGTCCTGTTCCTTCTGTGATTCCTTGTACTTCCTGAATGCTTTCTTTTTCTCTTGAACTTTCACTGCCACTTCCTTTGAGAACCATAGTGGTTTCCTACCTCGTTTTGTTTTGTTTATTTTCTTTACACAAAGGCTTGTTACCTCTGTGATAGCAGTTTTTATTATTCCCCATTGTTCTTCCACCCCTCCTTCCTGCCCATTTGCTAGTGCATTCCTTAGGCACTCACCCATTTTGGCAAAGTCAGCCCTCCTAAATCCAGTACCTTTGTCTTTGTATGGCTTGACTCTATTACTGTGTTTATTAGTGAACCATACTGTTCGATGGTGCGCTAGTTCCCAGATGGCTACCCACTTCTGCATCTGTGATCCTCTCTTCATCTCTGTTTGAGAGAACCAGGTCTAAGATTGCTCCCTCTCGAGTGGGCTCCAATACTAGTTGTCTAAGGCATGCCCCCTGTAGGGCATCTAGAATAACCCCACTCTTAGAAGTGGCTGCTGCAACTGCACTCCAGTTAACATCTGGCATATTCAGATCACCCATCAGCAATATCTCCCCTTTATCTGCCATTCTAAGTATACTTTCTATCATTTCCTTGTCCATTTCCTCTCCCTGAGAGGGGGGTCTGTATACAACCCCTGTGCGGATTGTGGTGCCATTGCCTGCCTCCAAATTGACCCACAGTGCTTCTTCTCCTCCCTGTTTACCCTTTTGTTCTGTTGCTTTGATTTCTTCTCTTATGTAGAGAGCTACTCCTCCTCCTCTTTTACCCTCCCTGTCCCTCCTGTAGATAGTGTATCCTGGTATGTTTACGTCCCAGTCATGGTTCTGTGTGTACCATGTTTCTGTGACTGCCACAATATCCAGATCTTCCTCCTCCATCAAGGCCACTAATTCAGGAAGCTTGTTACCCAGACTACGGGCATTGGTACTCATTGCTCTCCATTTTTGATGGCTTTACCTTCTGTAGCTGCAACCCCCACTGACCTTTCTACCTTGGTCTTTTTCATTTAGTACCCTGTTTTGTAGGGGAGGCTGGGATTTTCCTTCTGCTTATCAGTGCCTCCCCTTGACTAGTTTAAAGGCTTGCCAATGAAGCATTTAAACCAATTGCCCAAAATATACTTGTTTCCTTCCTGGACAGATGCAGATCATCCCTGCCAGTATAGGCTGGTGTCCCTCAGGTGGAACCCCAGTTCCCAATAAGCCAAACCCTGTGCTCCACACCATTTTTTCAACCATTTGTTAAACTGCATGGTGCAAAGTACACCGCCTCACTCATGCCACTGACAGTCAGCACCTCTGAGAAGGATACTGTGTGTGCTACTTGTCTTAAGCCCCTCCCCAACTCTACAAAGTCCTTTTGCACTGCTCTGATCTCATGATGAGCTAAGTCATTTGTCCCTAGGTGGACAATGATGTCAACTCAGACTCCTGCAACTGTTCTCTGTGATCCTAAGGATCGCTTCCTGTCCCTCAAGCCATGGCACCAGGCAGCACCTTACTGCAGTTTCCCTGCTCCCCAGTTCTAGCCCCCACACTGGAGTCCCCCACCAGGAGCTGCTTTCTTTCCCTGTGGTGCCCTCTGCCTCCTTCCTGAGGGCCTCCCTTGTGACAGTTATCTGCACCCTCCTTTGTCTCCTCTGCTGGTGCATCCATAGGGGAACTATGCTCCCCCAGAATGGTGTATGGATTGTGGAGTGTAACAACTGACTGGGTGTGCCTCTGTTCCACCACCCTTACCCTCCCTGAGCCCACTGTGATCCAACTGCTGTGCTTTCTTCACAACCTCTGAGGTAGTGGTGGTGGCTGTGGTGCTCTCTGGATGGGGGAGATTCCCTTGCCACTGTCCAGTGCGGCCTGAAGATGGGCAACTTCCTCCCTCAGGGCAGATAGTTGTCTGCAAACAGGGCAGCATCTCAGCCTCCAGAAAGACTCCCGGAAGACTGCTGCCCCACAGCCATTACATTGTACTACTCCCACATAACTGTCTACCTTGTTTAGTTTGTTTTTTGTGTGTGTGATTGGTCGTTATATAGAAATATATGTATTTATATAATGTGTATGCTTATATTGTCAGTGCAGTGTGCTAGACAGGATATGACAGTGATGTGTACCTTGCCTCTTGAGGAAATGATGTCAGAACCCCAGGTATAAAATGAACTATTTCCAGGGTGGGTGGGTGAGGGGTGGGAAGGGGTTGGGCCTAAACTGTGCCCTCACTGAAACAATCAGCTAAATGCTTTGACCTACCGATGCGATGAGTGCCTTCCTGTCAACAAGATGCCATACACGACAATTTGTAATACTGCTTCAAACCAATTTGACAGAGAAAATACCTGCTAATCAAACAGAAAAATCCAAACATCCAAGTCAGACACAGGTAAACCTCCCCAGCCCCAAAAGAGCCTGGTGACTTGTGTTCTGAAAACAGTCAGCCCCAAAACACGTCAGCTGTGCAGAAGGACAGACACAGAAAACAGTATTTAGCCTATGTGGGTTTAAACTCTTCCTGCACTGAAAACTTTAACACTTGTAACACAAGTAAAGCAATCTCCACCTCCCTCTGTTGATTGAAAGAATGCCTTTTCTGATAATTCTAAGTTGCTTATTTCACCCTTCAGTTAGAAGTATACTCCACCTGAAGAATATTAACTTTCCTAAGGAATCTGCTTCAAACCAAAGACAATTGTAAATTGTAAAGTTCACCTCCCTCTGTTGTGAGCACTACTCACTTTCTTGCAAATCTTAAGTCCAGTGTTGCAGCTTGCAGCCAGAGGTAGCTTCACCTGAAGACTATATTTATTCTAGTTCCTTTCTTCCCTAACTGATTAAAGTTAGTTTTCTGCAAAAATGTTTTTGTATTTGTTAACTTCTGTCCCCAACCAATTTAAATTAAAATCACCCATTAAGATTAATTCCCTGGTTTTGTTTAGTTTTTCTATCATTCCGTCCAAATCTTTAAGATGCTGAATCTTAGACTTGGGAGGATTATAGATGCAGCCTATAATTAGCTTTTTAGTGTTTCCTAGAACAATTTCTATGAAAAGGTTCTCACAGCCAGTTGTTAATGACTCAGTCTCTAATTCCTTTAGTACTAAATGTTCCTTTGAGTAAATAACTATGCCACCCTCCCCCTTCTGTCCCTGTCTATCTCTTCCATATATTTTGTAGCCCTCAGCCTGTAACAAATTATTATTTACTTTAGGACATAGCCAGGATTCAGTTATCACTGTTACATCTGGAGCATATGTGGATATCCATGCTTCTAGATCCTGTTTTTTGGGGATCAGCCTGCAAATATTTAAATGTACCAATTTCAGCTGCCTGGTGAAAAAACAATTCTTCATATGCAAATGCTCTTCAGGAGCAGGATTCTCCTCTATATCCCCAGATAGCAACACTTTCTGTGCAATAAAGTCATAAGTGTGAAGATAAATTACCCTCTCCACTAAATATCTTCTCAGAGTCGAAACATCATGTTTTTTTTTTAACATACTTACTCAAAGTTACACACAAGTTCATTTTGTTTGTATACATGCCATTTTTCTCTATCCAAGTAACTTTCTGAGTTAACACATCTAAGACACTAAGCAGAGACACATAGAAACAAAACAATATAATTACCTTGTAAGCCTTTTTGATATTCTCAATAATACAGTGAAACTATACATTAAACCAAACTAGTGACCAATAATTCCTTAACATTGTTTGACTGAATTGGCATAATATAGATGAGAACAATATTTAAAAATAACAATAGCCTCCCTGCCTGAGCCTAATGCTGGAGGCCCATGCTCTCCTGGGTGAGCCACTCACACAGGCAGCTGCTCTATGGCAGCCACTAGGAGAGGCTGTGCTTCTATAGTGTTTTGATCCCCATCCCTTTCTGAAGCTGTCTGACACTGCTCCAACCCTCTGGCAGTAACCCCCCCCTCGGCTCTTCAGAGCAACAGACCTCTGCAGCAGGAGCAAGCTGGCTCTGGGGCAGTCCCGGTAGTGCTGGATGTTGTTAGCTCTCACAGTGCAGGTAGGGTACATAGTTTGTATAGGAGAGACCACAATGTGAGTGCAGGTACAGCTTTGTGTTACTGTTTTGAGTGGCTGTGCTGTGGAGCGCCTCCCTCTTTCTGAAGCTCTCTAACAGTCCTCCTGCCTCTGGCAGCCCCCTCAACCCCCCTCCCCCGCTTACTGGAGCAATAGACCTCTGTAACCAGCAAGCTGGCTCACCTCTGGGGCAGTCTCAATAGCACTGGATGTAGTCTCAGACAGTGAAGGTAGGACAGTTCATAGAAGAGAGCCCACAATGTGAGTGCGGGTACAATGGCAGGCAGCTTGATGGAGAGCAACACTTCAGTTCAAACAATTCACACAGACAGCATGCAAGTGGTGTAGCAGGCAGCAGACTGAAGCACACAGTACAATTAGGCAGCTGGTAAACTACTCAGGCAAAAGGTGCAGATACAGTAGCAGGCTGCAGGCTGAAATGAGCATCAGATGTTAAAAAACACTGTGTTACTTCTTGAAGCAGCTGTGCTTTTAAACAGCACTATGGAGCCCCGCCCCCTTTCTGAAGCTCTCCGACACTCCTCCCACCCTTCAGCAGCACCCCCTGCTTACCAGAGTAATGAACCTCTGTAACAGGAGCAAGCTGGCTCTGGGGCAGTCTCAGTAGTGCTGGATGTAGTCAGCTCATGCAGTGCAGGTGGGGCAGTTCATAGAAGAGAGTCCACAGTGTGAGTGCAGGTACAATAGCAGGCAGGTGGAAGGAGAGACTGTGTGCAGGTGATGTAGCAGGTAACAGATTGAAGCACACCGTACAATTAGGCAGGTGACAATACTCAGGCATAAGGTGCAGATACAGTAGCAAGCTACAGGTTGAAACAAACAGCAGATGTTAAAAGCTGCTTTGTCTATTGAATCTCTCATAGCTGCAGTCCTGCCCTGATGTCAGCTGAAGGAGATTCTGGGATTTGTAGTTACAGAAGACATCAGCCTGGATGTAAACAAAATCAGTCCGATGCAATGTATTAAACTACAGCAAACAGTAAGTAAAAAATGTTTTTGTACATGAAGTGCAAATTGGGACCAGCCTCAAACTTGGTTGTGAAACATAGAAATGTAGAAATTGACAGCAGATAAGGACCATCAGGCCCATCCAGTCTGCCTGTATACCCTACCATTAGTTAGCTGCTGCTGACCCTAGTGGTCCACTGCTGCTGCCTCTCCTTCCCCCTCATGGTTCCCTTATGTCTATCTCATGCCTGTTTAAATCCCCCCACTGTGTTCACCCCCACCACCTCCTGGGGCAGGCTATTCCAAGCATCCACCACCCTTTCCATGAAGAAGTACTTCCTCATGTTGCCCCTTAGTCTACCCCCTTCCAGTCTCATCCCATGCTCACTTGTTGCTTTAGGGCAGCTTCTCTTCTGAAAGATACTGCCCTCCTGTACCTTATTAATCCCCCTGAGGTACTTGAAGGTCTCTATCATGTCTCCCTTCTCCCTCCTCTCCTCCAGGGTGTACATATTGAGTTCCTGTAGTCTCTCCTCATACGACATGTGGTGCAGGCCCTGTATCATTTTTGTTACCATTCTCTGGAATGTCTCCACCCTGTCTATATCCTTCCTGAGATGAGGCCTCCAGAACTGGATGCAGTACTCCAGATAAGGTCTCACCAGTGACCTGTAAAGTGGCATTATGACTTTCTTTTTTCTGTTGGTGATACCCCTCCCTTTGCACCCCAGCATCCTGTTGACTCTCCCCACAACCTTGGTACACTGTTTGGCCACATTTAGGTCATCAGACATGTGACACCTAGATCTCGTTCTTGTTTTGTGGCCGCTAATATCTTCCCCTTCATCATGTAGTCCTCATCTGGGTTTCTGCACCCAAAGTGCATGATTTTGCACTTCTTTGCATTGAATCCCAGTTGCCACATTCTGGACTACTCTTACATTTTAACTAGGTCCCTCCTCATTCTCTGTACCCCTCCAGGACAGTCCACCCTATCACAGATCTTTGTGTTGTCTGCAAAGAAGCACACCTTCCCCTCCAGCTCCTTTGCAGTCTCTTTGATGCAGATATTAAACAGCACTGGTCCAAGACCTGAACCCTATAAGACCCCACTGGTCACACTCCCTACTTCGGATTTAGCCCCATGTACCACCACCCTCTGTGTCCTACCCTTCAACAAGTTTCAAACCCAGTTTACCACCTTGTGTCCCAGCCCCAGGCTGCCCAGCTTGTTTACAAGCCTCCTACATGGAATGGTGTTGAATGCCTCCTTAAAGTCAAGGTAGGCCACATCCACTGCCCCCTCCCTGATCCACTTCCCTAGTGACCTAGTCAAAGAAATCAATCAGATTAGTTTGACATGACTTTCCCGCCATGAATCCATGTTGCCTCAGATCTTGTGCCCCACTTAATTCACGGTGTTCTACTAATCTTTCTTTTAGCAGAGATTCCATAATTTTACCCATCACTGAGGTCAGACTGACAGGTCTGTAGTTTCCAGCCTCCTTCCTATTCCCAGTTTTGTGGAGAGGGACCATGTCAGCCCTTCTCCAGTCTTCTAAGGGGCTCTTAGTACTGACTGTTCCCCTTTAGGTGCATTGGCACATAATTACAAATCTAGGGCTCCTAATCCAAAAAGGAGACTCTGCAAATATTTGTCCTTATGAAGGTAGTCAAACATTTTAGGCTGTCTGATGATCTGAATCCTGCCCAAACTGGTTTTATTGTCAGGTTTTCTAAGATAAATCCGAAAACAATCCATTTTAACCCTTAAACATAAAACTTAGCAAATGGAGTTGCTTCCAAAGAACCTGAGCAAACTGCATACCACTCATTATTCTAGCTCATCTACATACCAGTCCCAAACATGGGTCACAATCATGCCATTCAACTAGGGACACCTGCATTTCACTCCTGAACCTGGGTCAGCTGCATACCATTACAGAACCATAGCCACTCACATACTACTCCCAAATCAGGGTAACCCATATACCACTCCAGAAATTAGGTCACTCATATGCTCCTTCTAAGCAAGAGTCACCCACTTACCACTTCTTAACTAAGGTCACCTGCCTACTTCTCCCTATCCATGGTCACCAACACATGACTCCTGAAGTTGGGTCACTTGCCTACCACTCCTGAACCAGGATCACCTGCATATCACTACTTAAACTGCACCACCCATATACCACTTTTAAACCTGGGTCATCCACGTACCACTCCCAGACATGGGTTACCCAAATACCACTCCCATACCTAAGTTACCCACACAGCAGTCTTCAACATGGGTCACCCGCATACCACTTTTCAACATGGATCAACCAGATACCACTCCTAAACCTGAGCTACCCATATACCACTTCTCAGCCTGTGTCAACCAAATAACACTCCTCATCCTGGATCAACCGTACACCACTGCAAAACCTTGGCCACCCACATACCACTCCTGAACCTGAGTGATATGCATAATAGCACTCCCAAACCAGGGTCATCAACATACCACTCTTGAATCTGGGTAAATCACATACCACACCTGGACCTTGGTCACTCACATTCTACTCCTGTACCTGAGTGAACTGCATACCACTCCCAAACTAGGGTCACCGGTAAAACATTACCAATCCCCAGTCCCTGCCAATGACTGTTATACCATGGTGACCCACATACCACTCCCTAACCTTGGTTGCCCATGTACCACTCCCAAATCTGGGTCACCATTATGTCTTTCTGGAACCTGAGCCATCCACATTTTGATCCAGCATCTGGGTCACCCACATACCACCTGGGTCACCCACATACCACACACATATCACTCCCAAACCTGAATTACTAACATACCACTAGCAATCCGGGGTCACCCACATATTACTCCTGAACTTGAGTCACCCACATGCCTCTCCAAAACCTGGGTCAACCATATAACTCTGCTGAACCTGGGTCACCCAATACTGCTCCCAAACCTTGGTCTCCCACATACTTCTCCTGAATCTTGGTAACCCACATTCCACTCCCAATTCCAAATCTGTACCAGATGGAGTTTGTCACAGACTTGTTCTCTCCCAGAACTCTGTCTGCACTGCTGACAGATTTTATAACCCTTCAAATGCCTGAAAGGATTTCTCTGGTATGCTGCAATAACTCAGCCGCAAACTTACTTGGGGTATCTCTAGGTCCAAATCCCACCAGAGCCACTGCTCACACCATAGGGAAAAACAACCCACCCTTTATGACACAGCTGAGATACTTTGGCTTAAATATGTTACTGCAGCCTGTCTCTCCAGAAAGGGATCACAGACTTGTCAATTTACCCTGATTATTGATACTTGAAATTACTCAGTTACAGAAAGCATAAAGTATGGAAAAATAAAAATACTCCACAATATTTACATATGTTACTGGATAATACACACTAAAGACTAGAGGGAACACAGTATTTCTACAAGGAAAAAAATAGACGCATCTAAAAAGACAGAGGACACACAGAAGAACCTATCTTGAAACTATCTAAATTTCAAGTAGCATAGAAGAAGCTTATCCCCAACTGGAAGTTAGGTGAGTTATGGCAGACTTGAACCCATGATGCTGATAGTTCAGAATTCCAAAATACAACTAAACACTAAGAGCAAACCCCTACAGAAATATAACTTGCCATCCCACTGCACCAGCATCATCATACATTCCTATCTGCCATCACATACTGAACCATTTCTTTGATCTCTGGGGACCACATTTTACCAGAATCAGTCCAAACTGTTGTTGTTTTTTTTTTATCGAGTCCTGGCCCTTTTGTTTTCCCAGCTGGCTAAACCTGTGTAGTACCCTTTCACTCTGCTTGGCCCTGTTTACATGTAATACATGTATTTTCATGATGAAAGAAATTCATCCCTTTGAAAACCAAAACAAAAACCTTTTACAGGGCAGGAACCCACCCAACCTCCGTAGGAACCCCGTAATGTCACACTACAGGCCTGTGACTGCAATATGAGGCAATTTTCAGTTCTTCTCATATATCCCACCACTAAAATGCTTTACAGGCAGGATAACTAGTAAGAGTACTAGTGTGGGGAGAAGCAACACCATCTAGCCTCCTATAGCCATCATGCTGACTGTTGCAAATTAACCTTACTGTATCCTGCTGCTGAGTCTATCATGCCTGCAGTTTCTTCTGTTTTTTTTTAGACTGTCTGCTGTTGTAGGGGGTATGGGGGCATACTGGAGGCCAAGGGGGTGTGCAAGGGGAGGAGCCATCCACAACAAAAGCCCACACTGCCCAGCACAATCAGCATTAATGAGGAGAGAAGCAACATCATATAGCCTCCTAGAGCCACCACCCTGACTGCTGCAACTAACCTGACTATATTCTTGCACTGAGTTCATCCTTACTGCAAAATCTTCTGTTTTGTTTGGACTACTGGCCATTGTAGGGGTAGCCCACACCACCCAACACAGTCACCATTAGTAAGAGGAGAAGCAACATCATACAGACACCTATAGCTATAACACTAATTGCTGCAAACTAACCTGACTAAATCCTGGTGCTGAGTTCTTTCTGCCTGCCATTTCTTCTGTTTTGTTAGGACCGCTAGCAGTTATTGGAGGTACAGGGGTGTACTGGAGGCCAGGTGGGTCTGCAGGGGGTGTGGCCATCCACAAAAGAAAGAGTACTGCTCAAACTGCACACATGCATGTGATGCATGCATGAGTGCTGCCACTCGCAGAAATATTCTTAAAATGTGAAGCAGTATTCAGCTTGGTAAAGTACTTTTAGCCACTAAATTAAACTGTTATCTGTGAAAGCCTTTGTCTTTTCAATATGGGACTGAATCCACTTATGCTTGTGAAGGGTGGCAGACACCACTTGATAGTGGTGAATTACCTCAACAATGCCATCTTAAATGCAATAATTTGCCAAAAAAAGGTCTATTGCCAGCTCAGTGGCGCTGAGGGTTGAGGCACTGGATGCCACACCTCACACTACACTGGTGACCCAGGTTTGGGAACAACCTCAGTTCACTGGGGTGCCAGTGTGGGAGGGGAGGGCGGAGCAGGACTGAGCATAGCAATGGGCAGCTCTCCTCTCCAGAGGGTGGTACGGGTGGGTTGGCACCCCCACATAGTTCCGCTCCCACAGGGTGGAGGTCCAGTGGGTAGCATAGGTGGAGAGGGGGCAGCAAACAGTTATGGGAGGTGGAAGGGGCTGAGCTGGTGCCACAGGCTGTGTAGTGTGCCTCCACATGCTTGCACGGCTGTGTGCCAGAGCCTCGGGGGGGGATCAGGGGAGAAAACCTGTAAAAATAGGGTGCCCATCCCCAGTTGGCAGGAGGAGGTGACAGGGACCAAACAGCTGTATTAAAAAAAAAAAAGCTTTGGTCCATTTTAATGCTGTTGAAAACTTGTCTACCTGTACATACTGTTAGCTATGCAATTACGTTGTGACTGTATACTTTATTTCATGAACATGCTTGCTGCCTTCTTATTCTTATTTAGTTCCCAGAAGTGAACCATAAGCTATCCATTGTCTGTATGGTTCACCTTTCCCTTCTCTGTCTGTGGTGGCAGGGTGGGGTTTGGAGGATTAAGCAGGCATGCGGAGCTGCAGTATTAGAAGGTAACATTGCACATCAAGTTATTAGTGAGGTGGGTGTGGCAAGCTACCTCACTCTCAGATTGTGATTCTTTTCAGACTGGGACTTATTTTGCCTTTGTTTCACGCAAACCACCTGAAATTCTAATACAAGATTCCACTAAATAAAGTTTTCTTGAAGGTTAGTGTCCTGACTCAATATAAAGACTCTGCTGTTCATAAACTCTAAGGACTTTTCTCTTCTTATTTTAAATCTGTATTTCTGTTACTTTTTAGTTAATTAACATACCTGTATATAGTACTCCTATTTCTCCATTCACAGCATTGCACCTCTTTTCCATACTGACTGGTGCAGATGTGACAGAACTACTGGGGGTATGGCCAGTGGCCTTAGGGTACTTGGATTTGGGGAGCTGTTATGGATGGAAAGGTAGAAGAAGAATGCAGTAACAGATTAAAATGCATTGTCTGATTGTTGTGAGTGTTGCAGACTCCTTCACTCTCACATACTGTATGCTTTGTGAAACTACACTGGAATGATTTTATTTTAGGTGTGCAGAGTTTAGTCATTGTACAATAACTGTGTTGCTGAAGATAATAGTGATGACTATTAATTTATTGTTATGATTACACTTATTGCAGTTTTTTAAAGTTAATTTAACTGTTCTGTACTCCTGTTACTCATTAATTGCATCCACTCCTTGCTTCTTGACCCTTTTTTTCAGCTGTGGAAGAACCATAAGAAACACAGAAACATAGACTTTGATGGAAGATAGGGACCGCTTGCCCCTCCCAAGTCTGCCCATTTCCCTATCTATTGGATAAGCTGCAGATCCTAGTTAACCAACAGCCTACTTACTCCTACCCCCACTAGAAATGCCGTATGTCTGTCCCATGCATTCTTGGATTCCCCCATTGTTTCTGACCACACTACCTTGTCAGGAAGGTCATTCCATTCGTCCACTACCCTATATGTGAAAAAATACTTCCTCACCTTGCCCCGAGATGCCCCCTGCTATCTTCAAACTGTGATCCCTTGTTCTTGCACATCTCTTTTTGTGAAAGATGCTACCTTCTTGTACTTTGTCGATTTCCTTGAGGTACTAGAAAGTTTCTATCATGGCCCCCCTCTCTCTCCTTTCCTCTAGGGTATACATACTAATCTCCTTTATTCTCTCTCTTTTCCTGGCTTCTGGTGCAGATCCTGCACCATTTTAGTTGCCCTCCTCTGGACTGCCTTCATCTTGTCTATGTCCTTGAGAGATGGGGCCTCCAGAACTGCATGTAGTACTCCAGATGGGGTCTCACCAACTGTCTGTACAGAGATAACAACTTCCTGTTTTCCACTGTTGGTGCCTCTCCCTATGCATTCCAGTATCCCTTGAGCCCCCCTTAGTGCTTTCTCACATTGCTTGCCTACCTTTAGGTCATCTGATATGACTACCCACAGGTCCCGTTCCATTTTTGTTGTTGTTAGTACCTTCCCTCGGCATTGTGTACTCCTCACCTGAGTTTTTGTTTCCCAGGTGCATTACTTTGCACTTCTTTTCATTGAATGCAAGCTGCCATGCTTCTGATCATTCTTCCAACCTTACCAAGTCTCTTCTCATCCTTTCCATCCCCCCTCTTTGTGTACAACCCTGTTGCAGATCTTTGTGTCATCTACAAAGCGGCACACTTTCCTTTCCAGACCCTCTGCAATATCACCTATAAAGACATTAAAGATATTTTGGTTTAGGTACCTCCCCCTCCTCTTCTTTTGTGAATACTGAGCAAAAGTATTCATTCAGTATATCTGCCTTTTCACTGTCACCCTCTGCCCATGTCCCCTCCCCTTTATTAAGCCTCATTATCCCTCCCTTCATCTTTCTTCACTTCCTAATGTACCTATAAAGGTTTTATCCCCTTCTTAACTGAGTTGGCTATATTTTCCTTTCCCTATATGTTAATGTCTTTTCTCTATATGTTATGGCTATATGTTCCCAGTACTGAACCCTGCGGTACCCTGCTAGTAACCCCCCTTTCTTCAGAGTGGACTCTGTTTACTATTACCCTCTTTGTCCTGTGTTCCATCCAATTTTTTACCCAGGCTACCACCCTTGGGACCCACTACCAGGCTGGCTAACTTGTTTTCTAATCTTTTGTGTGGGGCTGTATCAAATGCCTTGCTAAAGTCTAGGTAGGCCATATCCACAGCCCCTCCCTGGTCTACTACTTTGGTCACCCAGTCAAAGAAATCTATTAGATTCATCTGACAGGACCATCCACTGTGAATCCATACTGCGTTGAGTCCTGTGCCCAGCTGGCCTCTAGGTACTCAACAGTTCTTTCTTTCTTTGAGAAGTGAGTCCATCATTTTCCCTACCACTGAGCTCAAGCTAAAAGGTCTGTAGTTTCCTGCTTCTGCCTTGCTCCCACTTTTGTTAAAGGAGAATCACATCTGCCCTCCTCCAGTCCTCAAGAACCACACCATCCTCCCATGATTTGTTAAAAAGGGTAGTCAGTGGTGTCACAAGTTCTCCCATTAGTTCTTTTAGAATTCAGGGGTGAATCCCATCAGACCCTATTGCTTTGTCCACCTTCAGGCTTAGAAGTTCTTTTAGGACCCTTTTTTTTCTGTGAATGGACTGGTATCGACCCCCCTATCCAGACTGCTTCCAGTGTTTGGTTTAGGTACCTCCCCCTCCTCTTCTTTTGTGAATACTGAGCAAAAGTATTCATTCAGTATATCTGCCTTTTCACTGTCACCATCTGCCCATGTCCCCTCCCCTTTATTAAGCCTCATTATGCCTCCCTTCATCTTTCTTCACTTCCTAATGTACCTATAAAGGTTTTATCCCCTTCTTAACTGAGTTGGCTATCTTTTCCTTTGTTATGTTTATTTGCTTCACACAAAAGCTTGTTACCTCTGTGATGGAAGTTTTGTTTTTTCCCCATTGCTCCTTTACCCCTCCTTCCTGCCATTTGCTAGTGCATTCCTTAGGCACTCTCCCAATTTGCCAAAGTCAGCCCTTCTAAAGTCCAGTACCCTCGCTTTTGCATGGCTTTACTCTACAGCTGTGTTTATTGTGAACCACACTGTTTGGTGGTCGCTTGTTCCCAGATGGCTACCCACTTCTAAATCCGAGATCCTCTCTCTGTCCCCATTTGAGAGTACCAGGTCTAAGATTGCTCCCACCTGAGTGGGTTCCAGCACTAGCTGTCTTAGGCATGCCTTCTGTAGTGCATTGAGAATGACCCTGCTCTTGGATGTGGCTGCAGCAAAAGTGCTCCAGTTAATATCTGGCATATTCAGGTCCCTCATCAACAATAGCTTCTTTATTTCTACCATTCTAAGGATGCTTTCTATCATTTCCATGTCCATTTCCTCCCCCTGAGATGGGGGTCTGTATGGATTGTGGTGCCATTTTCTGTCTCCAAGTTGCTGGGGATGCTGGAGTGCATTGCCAGAGGGATCACCTCTAGAAAGGAGGAGGCCATCCTGTGCTTGTATAGATCACTGGTGAGGCTACACTTCAAGTACTTTATGCAATACTGGTGTCCATACCTCAAAAAGGATATGAGATTACTTGAGGGGGTGCAGCCCAGGGCTACAAAAATGATGATGGGATTGGGGGAGTTGCCGTATCAGGAAAGATTGAAGGAGCTCAACATGTATTCGCTGGAAGAGAGAAGGGAAAGATGGGACATGATAGAGACCTTTAAGTACTTGAAAGGCATAAACAAAGTCAGAGAGGGAGGATTGTTCTGCTTAAAGGGGGAAAGGGTCACTGGGGGCACAGTCTGAAGTTGGAGGTGGAAGGTTCAGGAGTGAGATGAGGAGGCACTACGTTACAGAGTGAGTGGTGGTGAGATGGAATGCACTGCCAGAGGAGTTAATCGAATTGAGGACAGTGGATAGCTTTAAGCAGGGTTGGGACAGACTCAAGGGCAGGATTAGTACAGACAAGAACACATTGGAGGGAAAGACCAGGAAAGGAGAAGAAGGGAGGGGTTTGAGTGAGGCTGGGGCAGCTGTAGTAATATGAAACTCAGAGCTGCACCATCAGGCAGACTTGCTAGATCTGTGGGCCTTTTTCTGCCAGTAATTTTGTATATTCGTAAGGTGTTCCACAGTGCCTCCTCTCCTCCATGTTTACCCCTTTAGTT
Organism: Neoceratodus forsteri; assembly: GCA_016271365.2. NCBI lineage: Eukaryota > Metazoa > Chordata > Ceratodontiformes > Ceratodontidae > Neoceratodus > Neoceratodus forsteri. The sequence continues at coordinate 394,841,705 of CM028129.1, forward strand.
CTGTTGCTTTTATCCCTTCCCTTACATAGAGAGCTACTCCTCCTCCTCTTTCACCCTTCCTGTCCCTCATGTAGATTGTGTACCCTGGTGTGTTGACATCTCAGTCATGGTTCTCTGTGTGCCATGTTTTCATGATTGCCACGATATCCAGGAGTCCCTCTTCCATCAAGGCCACTAGTTCAGGAAGCGTGTTACCCAGACTATGGGCATTGGTCTCATCGCTCTCCATTTTTTGATGGCTTTACCCATTTTAGCCCCATCCCTTCCCCTACTGCATTTGCATTTTTCTCCATTTACCCTTGTCCTGCTCCCTATTGACCTCTCTATGTTGGTGTTTACCTCGCTAACTACCCTGTTTTGTGGGGGGAGGCTGGGAATTCCCTGCTTTTTTTCAGTGCCTCCCCCTCCTTGGATAGTTTAAAAGTTTAAAATGAAGCATTTAAACCTATCACCTAGGAGTCTGGTTCCCCTCCTGGACAAATGCAGACCATCTTGCCAGTATAGGCCTGTATTCCTCCAGGTGGACCCCAAGTCCCCAATGAAGCCAAAACCTTGTGCTCTGCCATTCACTGAATCCCATGGTGTGGAGTACCCTAGCCTCACCCATGCCATAGACAGGCAGCACCTCCAAGAAGGTTACCATGCATGCTACTTGTCTAAGGCCCCTCCCCAACTCCACAAACTCCTCCTGCACTGCTCTGATCACATACCCAGCTAGGTCATTTGTCCCTAGGTGGACGATGATGTCCAGTTCCCTCTCCCATGCAACTGCTACCGCAGTTCTGAAGATTCGCTTCCTGTCCCTCCAAGCCATGGCACCAGTCAGGCACCTTACCTCCCTCTCCCCTCCCTCCCCCAGTTCTACCCCTAACAATTGAGTCCCCAGGAGCTGTTTCCTTCCCCTTTGATGTCCCGTGCCACCCTCCTGTGGATCACCCTTGTGGAGGTTCCCAGTATCCTCCTTGGTTTCCACTGTGGGTGCCTCCATAGAGGAACCACACTCAGCCAGAACGGCATATGAATTGTGAAGTGGTACAACTGGAGGGATATGCCTCTGTTCCACCACCCTCACCCTCCCTGATCCCACTGTGGTCCAACTGCTTCTCTTTCCTCATTTTGGCAGAGTAATTTTACTGTACTCTTGTTATCCATTTATTGTATTCACTCCTTTTCCTGATTCTTTAACTGTGACTGTGGTACAACCATAAGGGTTTTGGCCTGTGACAGCAAAGTCCCCTTGTCTGGCAAGTGATTGTGTATGGAGGAGATGCATTTGGAGTGCCGTAACAAAGAATATAACATTTTCATGAGGGAGGTAAGTGTGGCAGACTTCCTCTTTCTCACAAGCGCTTGTAACTATTCTTATTCAGAGGTTCCCTATATTTATCCTCTGCACTGATATTAATAATATCAGATTAACTGAGGCTAGCAACTGGATATTAGTAACATCTGATAAACTGTGGCCAAAACCACTGAATCTATAATATTAACATTAACATAGTTTTACTAACATTTTAAAATGTTGTATTTTATTACTTTAATTAGTTTATAGTTGTTATCTTCCTTGGTAGCTTAAAATGCTAAGACACCTTAGGATGACCACTTCATTTTGGGACTTATGTGTAGGCACAGAGGTTCAGCCATTGTGTGGTACAGTTCTACTTCAATACTTCAAAGGGAAATGTGTTCCCTTCCTAACCCCTCGGTCCAATGTAATGATGGATCATTTTCCAATGAGGCTAGGTACTTTATTTATTTATTTTTTTCAGAATTACCAATTTAAAATGCTCTTTTCAAGGGTTAAGGGGTATAGGAGGCAATATAGGACAGTGGATTAAGGCTCTGAGTTGCAAACATGGAGACCTGGGTTTGAATCCCATAACTCCCACTTGCATACTGTGTGACACTGAGCGAGTCACTTAACTTCCTTGTGCTCCCAGGTTGTACCTGTAAACAACCTTTCAGCTTAGTGTGTCTCTCCTGGTAAAACAAAGGGGTATTCATGCAATACTAAGTAAAGTTAAAAGTGAGATGGTTTTTCTTTTCATAAAATGACAGCAAGGAGTTTATTAGTTTTACTTCTACTAATTTCTGGTTCTGTACATTCTCACCCTGGCTCAATAAGCCAGAGGAACCATTTACCCCTTAATTATACTGTTGCACACGTATGACAGGGAAACCTCCAGGGGCAGGGATGATGCCACCTGTGGCACCAAATGTACCTTGGTGCCACCACTACCCACACCAGGCTGTGTGAAGCACACCCTGTGGAGGGATGCTGACATCATGTGCACTGGCAGACCCACAGACCCGGAATGTCTTCGGGTGCACCAGCATAAAGTGGGATGGCATGGCCAAAGCACAGCCATGAGGGCCAATGCCAGCAGCGCACAGAAGGTACAGTGCACAATGGTCCCAATGTGCAACATGGCGATGGTGCACAGTGAACTCGGTGCATGCTTGCCATCAGTGGTACAGTACCCCCCCAGAATTGCACAATCCCCACCAAAAGGTGACCCTGCAAGGGAGCACCTGCTGTGCTACACGTGGTTCACATACGGGACACAAGCACCGGCTTCCTTGCTTCCCACCCCCATAATTCCCCCTCCCGATGCCCCACCCGGGATGGGCCACCCACCGTCCCCACATGAACCACCATACCAGTCCAACCTGCCACCCACAGATCAGGATACGGTAACCACGCAGGTGAAAGGTAATAATAACTTTAAGGTATACATATAAAACTGGACAGTAAATGGCAACACAGTAGCAACACATCAGAATAAACTGTCAACAACACCACAAATAGTGGAAAAATAAAACAACATCATGGCACCAATGTACAGTCCACAATGGTTCGCCCCCATGCAGGGCCCACAGAGTCACTAATGACCTTCATTCCAGGGCCCAACCAGCAGAGCATGTCCCCTCAGGCATCACCCTCTTTGCTGTCTTCACTGTCACTTGAGGTTGATGAGTCATCACACCTGAGTCACAGCAGCATGAAGTGGGGGATGGATCATCTGTAGTGCTGTAAGGGAAATGACATAAAGTGACAATCTACACAGCTGGGGTACAGAACAATGTCGATCATGGCAAGGGTGTACAATGGGGACATCACAAAGTATGCGGAACTCACCTTCGAAGGCACCACCACACACCACAACACACAGGCATCGGATTTGTACACTGACTCATCACCCTGCACCCTCAGGAAAAGGTACCCAGGATTCTTCACCTGCAATCACCTCCTACGGTGTGGTGTCCAAACGATGCATGGTGCCCCATCTGGCTGCTCCACCCTGGTCAGTTCCAATCTGTGCGGCAGGCCCAGGTGATCCTGTGAGGGACGAGAAAGAAAAGTACGGTGAGCACCATTGACAGCGTCCACACCCTACATAGCCCCACATCACACCCTGCAGGTGAGGTACTTATTCATTGATGACCCTGCAGCTTCCACAGGGTACCACCACTGTGGCAATCTGTGCATGTGTCCTCTGACACCCTCCAAAGATGGTAGAGGTACTGCCCCACATGCCTGGCCTGTGGTGCAGCCATCACAGTGTGACTCTGATCAGCAGCCATCTCAACAGCAGCACAGAGCAGTGTATATGCATGTTGCACCTGCGCAGGTGACATCAGCATGCATGCATGTGTCCCCCACCACACCCACTTAAAGGTACACACACAGGTTGCCCAGGGCAGATAAATGGGATGCAGTGTTATGTGTACAGGGAGACAGGGACCCATAACTGTGGGGCAGGATGTGTCCCAGACTAATGATGAATGTGCACCTGCTCAAAGTGGGGATGGAGCAGCAGAGGAATGCTGGACCACAGCCCAGGGCCTTCTGATGACAGTGGAGACCATGGTGTTATATACCCTTTCATACTATGCTACAGGGTCATTCGAGTGCGTGATCGGTGATGCCGTGGGCATATGGCAGTCTTCCATGTCTTGGGCAGTTGTGCAGGTGATGATGCCCTGGTGACACATGTGCAGTCCCACATCATCAGGTTCCTGATGGTGGATGCTGATGTCCGTGCCACAAAGCAGGCATTCTATGTTATGCATGGTACACCAAATGTGTACGGTGCAGTAGACTGCACCCATATTGGTATACTGTCACTATCCTTGCATGAGGAGGTATACAGGAACAGAAAGGGGTTCCACAGTGACTGCTGTCAGGTGGTGTGTGTGATGCTGGAGGTATGTTCATGAATGTTTGTACTAAGTACTCCAGCTCATGCCACAATGCATACATACTAGATGCATCATACCTTGGGGCCCTGCTACGTGTCGGTTGGCTGGACAGATGGCTGTAGGGTGAGTATAGGGGTTGCACAGTGTGTGGCACTATGACACATAGCACTGCAAGCATGTCAGTGACATTATTCTCTGTCCCCTGCACATGTAACAGAGGAGACCCACTGCATCAGCACCTGATGACACCAATCCTGGCACTGAAAATAGCAGTGGAGGAGGCCTACAATCATGCCCACAAGAAGACACAGAACATCATGAAGAGGACCATCAGCTTATTGAAGATAGATTTCCTTTGCCTGGACCATACTGGGGGACAATCATGTTGTCCCTTGGAAGGGCCTGCAAGGTGTTCACTATGTGTGCCATGCTCCATAATATGACCCAGTGATGCAATGTGCCCATGCTGGAGCACCACCAGCAGGACACTCCTCCCAAGGTGGTGGGGGGAGCCATGCCAGGGGCAGGAGACAGTAGGTAGCTGTGCAGTGCAAGATGCCCTCGTACAGGGCAGGTTCCAGTAGTAGTGGAGTATACAGGCACAACCACTAGACAGATGGACATGTGCAATGTGTGGGGGCACCGTTGTGTGTGTGCCCATAATGCATGGGCATCTGTGTATGCAAGTGTTGTGGACATCACTGAATCATGGACTGGGTGTGCTGCATCCAGCATGGGTGGCGGGTGTGCGATGATGATACCATGTATTGAGTGCACCCGTCTGGGGGGGCATCATGGGGGCATGCATGCCCAGTATGGGTAGGTGTGTGGTTCATGGCATCGACTGCACTGTGGTGGGGTGGGTGGACAGTTCAGGTGACATGCAGTGGCCATGATATGGATGCTGCAAGGGGGGGAGGCAAGTGTGCTGCACAGCAGCGTGTGGTGGCTGCATCTGTGTAGTGGCATATGCCGTGCAGGATGTGTGGCAGGAGCTGAACTGTGGTGTCACTGAATGTGTGGGGCATGTGCAGGAGCCAAGGTGTGTTCACATCATGCTTTTGGTATACATGTGTGGTGCTTGTGCTGTGTCACTGTCCTTGAGGGTCATAGGGCTTCCCCTGTAGGTGTACCAAGGACCATGTACCCAGTCTCCGGACAGGTGCATGTGGATGTGTAGCACCCCGCCGGTGGCTGCTGGCCTTGGAATGCTCAGTGTGCTGACCCTCCATGGCATCCTGATTTGCAGGGCTGTGGCTGTTGTCATGGCCATATATGTCACCCTGTGAACTGTCAGTGCCATGTCCCCGTGCCTCCATGCTGTGTGTCTCGGTGGGGCACACATGTGCCATGCCTGTGCCCTGTGTCATGTCCATCTGTGTGCTGTCCATCTTCCACACTTGTGTGGCCACATCTTGCTCTAGCAACACTGTGCCATGAGACACCTGTGTGTGTGGGAGTGTGTCACATAAGGCAACGTGTGGGCAGGCTGTCCATGTGGTTAATCACATGGAGTGATGCAGGCCTATACTGGCGTGATGATCGGCATCTGTCCAGGAAGGGAACCAGGATCCTAGGTGATAGGTTTAAATGCTTCATTGGCAAGCATTTAAACTAGCCAAGGGTGGAAGCACTGGAAATGAGCAAGGAAATCCTAGTCCCCCCAAAAAATCAGGGTAGTAAGTGAGGTAAACATCAAGATAGAGACATCAATAGGGAGAAGGGAAGGGGTAAATGGAGAAAATGACAAAGGCAATAAGGACAAGGATGGGGCAAAAAGGGGTAAGGCCATCAAGAAATGGAGGGTAATGACTACCAATGCCCATAGTCTGGGCAACAAGCTCTCTGAACTGGTGATCTTGATGGAAGAGGGGTGCCTGGATATTGTAGAAGTCACAGAAACATAGTACACAGACAACCATGACTGGGATGTTAACATACCAGGGTACACAACCTAGAGGAGAGACAGGGAGGGGAGAAGAGGGGGAGGAGTAGCTCTCTATGTAAGGGAATGGATAAAAGCAACAGAACAAAAGAGTAAACAGGGAGGAGAGGAGGCACTGTGGGTCACCTTAGAGACTAGAAATGGCACCACAATCCACACAGGGGTTGTATACAGACCCCCATCTCAGGGGAAGGGAATGGACAAGGATATGATTGAAGGCATCCTTAGGCTGGCATAGAAAGAGGAGATCCTGTTGATGGGGGACCTGAATATGTCAGATGTTAACTGGTGCACCTTTGCTGCAGCCACATCCAAGAGCAGGGCCATTCTCGATGCTTTATAGGGGGCATGACTCAGACAGCTAGTTTTGGAACCCACTAGTGAGGGAGCAGTCTAAGACCTCATACTCTCAAATGGGAACAGTGAGAGGATCTCAGATCTAGAAGTGTTTAGCCATCTGGGAACAAATGACTACCAAACAGTGTGGTTCATGATAAACTCAGCTACAGAGTCAAGCCATACAAAAGTGAGGGTACTGGACTTCAGGAGGGCTGACTTTGGCAAGATGGGAGAGTGCCTTAGAAAAGCACTAGCAAACAGGCTAGAAGGAGGGGTGGAGCAACAATGGGGAAACATCAAAACTGCCATCACAGAGGCAACAAACCTTTGTGTGAAGCTAATAAACAAAACAAAATGAAAGAAAAAGCCACTATGGTTCTCAAAGAGGTGGTGAGGAAGGTTAGGGAGAAAAAGATAGCATTTAGGAAGTATAAGAAAACACAGAAGGAGCAGGACAGAGAACTGTACCAGTTAAGGCAGAAGGAAGCAGGGAAGGAAGTCAGAATAGCAAAGGCCCAAACTGAGGAAAAGATAGCCAACTTGGTTAGGAAGGGGATAAAACCTTTTATAGTTACATCAGGGAGCATAGAAAGATAAAGGGAGGGATAGTGAGGCTGAATAGAATGGATGGTGGGTGGGTAGAGAGGGACAGTGAAAAAGCAAGGATACTGAATGAATACTTCTGCTCAGTATTCACAAAAGAGGGGGAAGGGGAGGTACGTAATCCAATTAACAGAAGCACTCTGGATAGGGAGGTCGATTCCAGTCCTTTCACAGAAGAAAGGGTTCTGAAAGAACTCCTAAAACTGAAGGTGGACATAGCAATGGGTCCTGACAGGATTCACCCCAGAATTCTAAAAGAATTAAGGGGAGAACTAGTGACACCACTGACTGCCCTTTTTAACAAATCATGGGATGATGATGTGGTTCCTGAGGACTGGAGGAAGTTGGATGTGATTCCTCTTCACAAAAGTGGGAGCAAGACAGAGGCAGGAAATTACAGATCTGTCAGTTTGACCTCTGTGGTAGAGAAAGTGATGGAATCGCTTCTGAAGGAAAGAACTGTTGAGTACATAGAGGCCAGTGGGGTACAGGACCCAAGGCAGCATGGGTTCACAGCGGGAAGGTCATGTCAGATGAATCTAATTGATTTCTTTGACCGGGTGATCAAAGTAGTAGACCAGGAAGGGGCTGTGGACATGGCCTACCTAGACTTTAGCAAGGCATTTGACACAGTCCCACACAAAACATTAATAAATTAACCAGCCTGGGAGTGGGTCCAGAGGGTGGTAGCCTAGGTCAAACATTGGATGGACAACAGGACACAGAATGGTAATTGTAAAGAGTCCACTCTGAAGAAAGGGGGGTTACTAGTGGGGTACCGCAGGGTTCAGTACTGGGTCCAATCCTTTTTAAGGTCTTTAAAAGTGACATTGCAGAGGGACTGGAAGGGAAAATATGTCTCTTTGCAGATGACACAAAGATCTGCAACAGGGTTGACACACAAGGAGGTATGGAAAGGATGAGAAGGGACTTGGCAAGGTAAGAGGAATGGTCAGAAATATGGCAGCTTAGATTCAATGTAAAGAAGTGCAAAATATTGCACCTAAGAAACAAAAACCCAGGGGAAGATTACACCATGGGTGGGGGGGGAGGTAGTAACAACAACAAAAATGGAAAGGGACCTGGGGCTAATCATATCAGATGACCTTAAGGTTTGAAAGCAATGTGAGAAGGCAGTAGGGAGGGCTGGGGGATACTGGGATGTACAAGGAAAGGCATCACCAGCAGACAACAGGAAGTTGTAATCCCTCTGTACAGACAGTTGGTGAGACCCCATGTGGAGTACTGTGTCCAGTTCTGGAGACCCCATCTCCACAAGGACATTGACAGGATGGAGTCAGTCCAGAGGAGGGCAACTAAAATGGTGCAGGGTTTGCAAGAAAAGGTATATGAGGAGAGACTAAAGGAGCTTAATATGTATACCCTCAAGGAAAGGAAGTAGAGGGGGTACATGATAGAAACTTTTAAGTACCTCAGTGGAATCAACAAAGTCCAAAAGGGTAGCATCTTTCAGAAAAAGAGATGTGCAAGAACAAGGGGACACAATTTGAAGATAGAAGGGGCATGGCTGAGGGGCAATGTGAAGAAGTATTTTTTCTCAGAGATGGTGGTGGACGCATGGAACAGCCTTCCTAAGGAGGTTGTGGGGTCTAAAACTGTGGGAGAATTCAAGGATGCATGGGACAGACATAAGGCAATTCCTGTGGGGGGTAGGAAGAAATAGGCTGTTAGTTAATTGGGACCTGCAGCTTATCCTGTAGGTAGTGAAATGGGCAGACTAGGTGGGCCAAGCGGTCCTTTTCTGCCATCAAAGTCTATGTTTCTATGTTTCTATCCCTTCTGAGCAGGTGATCTATGAGACTCCAATGGGCATCTGCCAGGTGGTCGATCCCACCCCTCATTTCCCACCCTCGCCGGTCAAGGACACCAGCACCTCTATGTTACAGCACTGTGCCTCCAGCCTGTCCAGCTCCAGGTGCCACAGCTCCCTGTACTGTGCCACCATGAAGGCATGGCTGCACATTGACCATGTGCATCTCTGTGGCCATGATGACGGGCCTTTGTCACCACTATCCACGGGGCATGGTGGTACCCTTCCTCCACTTGCCATGCCATACTGGCTTAGCCGTTCTGATCCAGTTGATGCGGTGCTGGTGCCTGGACCATCAGCACCAGTCTGTGTCTGTATTCCTGGGGCCTGCTGGCGCACACGGATAGTGCACCCTCCGTCAGGCACCTTGCCAGCCTCCTGTGTCCCCTCATCCATTGCCACCTGTGTGCTGTCCATGTCTGTCTCAGACTCCAACTGTGTCTCCACCTTCAGCTTGGTACCTGTGGGGGATATAGGGTTGTTAGCATAGCTGTGGTCGTCCCTTGCTGTAACCCATTGCAGGGGTGCATGTGCAACAGTTACCCACCTGTGCCTTCCTCCTCTTGCCTGGTTTCTTCATGTACTGCTAGCAGTACAGGTGTGTCCTGGGTGTGCATTGCTGACTTGGCTGTTATGCATCCATCAGTGGTTGTGTCTGTGGGTAAAACACATGGCTGTCAGTACATGCATGCTGCTGCAACCCTGAGGTACCTGTGCCCTGCCACTGCATGCGTACCTTCCATGGTGTTTACACCTTCCAACTCACCATGGACACCAACATCTGTGAATGTCTGCCACCATGCTCTCCACTGGTGTCTGTTGGCTATCAAAGCTGGGTGAGCCACCTCTAGTGCCCTGGCATGCTCATGCAGCTACTTTCTTTTTCACCCTGGCACACATATCTCACCACTTGAACTTGATGGCCAACAGTGTCCGGGCTTCTGGACCAGCGGCATTCAAGCCAGTATGGATGTTCATTTATGGTCATGCCTTTACCTCCTGGACAGTGGACGTGGACTCTGCCCCATACAGCTTGTTGTAATGCATCCGGATGTCAGTGACCATGGATGCCACCTGACCACCGGTGAAGTTTGGTGCACAGGGACATGCTCCACCTTGTGTCCAGACATGGCTGCAGCACTCTCCACCTGCATGGGCTGCCTATTCAGGCTGTGTCAGTGGCATGGATTGCCTCTCTGTGCCTCTGTCACTCTCTGCCATTCACTCCGAGTTTGTCTCCTATACAATATTCACTTCCATGCCTTTGCATGGGGCAGTGTCCATCCTCTTATATGGTGAGGTCTTGGGGAGGGTCTGCACATCCCTGGCATGTCTGTGTGTGCTAGGCATACTGCTCCGCATCCTCTGTTGTCCCCTGTCTTGGATCTGTGCGTCCCACGTGGACATTCATGCAAACCGCGTATCAGGGGTATCATGCATGATGCGTAGCTGCATGCTGCAGATCCAACTGTTTTGCACACACTTTACACGTGTTCATGCATAGTCACCAATGTTTACAGGTTTTTATGATGTATGATGTGCTTGGTAAATATTGTATGTACTGTATTTGTATATTTTTTTTTTTTGTATTGTTACATCTTGTTATTTATAACTTGTCACAGGTAAGATCTGGCAGTTATGTTCATCAGCCTACAAGTCCAAAACATAAAAATGAAAAGAAAATGAATGTTAAAAAAGTTCCTAGGTGTTATATCTGTTACAGATACCACTCCTGTTCCTGGGACACCAGCATACCACTCCCATAACTGTGTTATCCACACATGCTCCCATACCAGAGCCAAATGCATACCACTCTTGTTCCTAGGTTACTCACATACCATTCCCAAACCTAGGTCACAATCATGACATTCCTAAAGCTAGGTCACCCACATTACACTCCTGAACCTGGGTCATCTGCATACCATTCCAGAATATTGGTCACCCACACACCACTCCCAGACCTGGGTCACACACACACATACTACTCCTGAACGTGGGTCACACACACACACCACTCGCAAACCTGGGTAATCTACATCCCACTCCTGAACCTGATTCACCAGTGTCTCATGCCAGAATCTGAACCAGTTGCATAATACTTCCAATCCTGGGGGGCATCTTCATGCCTCTTCTGAACCCAGGCTACCTGCATACCACTTTTAAATCTAAGTCAACCACTTACCGCTCCTGTATCTAGGTCACCAACATACCACTCCAAAACCCAGGCCAACTGAATACCACTCCTGATCCTGGGCCACACACAAAGCACCACCAAACCTGGATCACCCACATTGTATCCTGACTCACCACCACTGAATAATTAGTGTGATCTTTTCTTGCATTATTGACCCATCAAATCTGATGGTGCAACCTTAAGGACAGATGAAAGCCGATATTTCTTTACCAGCAGTAAGGAGTTTAAAAATATATGCTTTTGTAAGTCTGGTATTTATGTAGATTTACCAAAAAATCTCAATTACAGTGCACAATTGACTGTATTCAGTCATGTCAGAATATTCTAAAAATGGATAATAGCAGTTTTATAATAAAAGAATACAATGATTGCCCTATAAGTGTATTGTTATGGAAGGCTATGCAACACATGGTAAGACATGATCTTACAGTGGCTGTCAGAAGGATATAAGAAATACATTTCTAGGGGTTATAAATATCTTGTTTATTAAAAGCTGACTGCCCAGGCAGTGTAGAGCTTGTAAATATTTAAAGGGAAACTCCATGTTAAAATCAGAAAAAGATATGTAGTATTCTTTTTTTTTCTGTTTTATAACCTCTTCCCAGTGTTTTTTATTTCCTCTGGCTGTGAGAGTTGTTTTGTCTAACTTTCCCTGGCTGTTTTATTGCCCCTTGAGGTTGCCATTCTGTTTTCTTTTATGGCCTCTTGTTCCAGACAGTCTTCCCAGAGTGCCCTTTGGTGTGATGTCTAATTGCCCCTGCAGGAGGCCAGTGACTTGTTACAGGGTCTGTCACAGCTCCGCCACAGACAGAATATTTCTTCCAGAGAAGACACACTGCTAGATTTTGGGTGAGGGTAATCATTATTATTTTTTTATATTGGTACCTTGTTCTGTTATGTTTGTGTGTGTGTGTGTATGTGTGTTTTAATCATGTTCATGTCACTGTTTACAGTTGTTGTGTCTGAACTCATCTGGTTATTCCTCTCAGTCCCTTTCAGTTTTTGCACCAGTACTAAGTAGCAAAAATTGAACATCACCTTATAGGTTGTAACATAGTAAGACAAAGTACCAATAGAAAAAATTATAAAAATAATTACACTCACCCAAAATCTATCAGTGTGTCTTCTATCCTCTCTGTGGCTGAGCTGTGACAGACCCTGTAACAAGACACTGGCCTCCTGCAGGGGCAATTAGACATCACACCAAAGAGAACTCGGGGAAGACTGTCTGAGACAGGAGGCCATAAAAGAAACTAGAATTGCAACCTCCAGGGGCAATAAAACAGCCAAGGAAAGTTAGGAAAAAACTCTCACAGCAAAAGGGGGGAAAAATGCTGGGAAGAGGTTATAACACAGAAATAAAGAATACTACATATCTTTTTCTGATGTTAAAATGGTGTTTTCCTTTAACTATTTTCAGTACTTCAAATCACACACTCAGCATATTGTGGGCAAAAAAGGCCACCCATTAGTATTACCCTGCTTCCTTTATGAATTTTCACCCTGTAGGGTTCTTTTTCCCTCGGGTTCTCCCTACTCTCTACTTCAGCCTGTGTGGGGGCAGTTTCTAGCTCACCGATTCCTTCCACCATCACTCTTGGTTACTTTAAATGTTCATCAAAGTAACATTTATACTGTCCACTGGGCACTGCAGTCCTCCTCCCAGATGCATGCAGGCCTCTATAGGCCCCCATCCCTGCTGGTGGGTCCCCAGCCTCCAATGTAGTCGAACCTCTCCTGTCTGCACCCTTCCAACTATGCGTTAACGTTCCTGGTGCAGATAATCCTCTCCTCCCTCCTTCATAGATAGGCAGCACCTCATATAAAGCCACAGAGTACGCTATCTGTCTAAGACCACTCACCAGCTCCGTAAATTCCCCCTGCACTATCCCAGCTTTGGCTCTGGGCAGGTCATTGGTCCCAAGGAAATGTGATAACAGGTTTGGGTATTTGTTGACTCGAGAGTGTGTGTGTGTGTGTGTGTGTGTGTGTGTGTGTGTGTGTGAGGTGTATTGCTTGTTTTCAAATTTTGGCCCAAGAAGTAAGACAGGCATGTTTCTGAGTGTGTTCTGGGCACACAGAGAACTTAAGTGACTTGCTGATGGTCACACAGCATGTAAATGGCTGCTGTGGGTTCAAACCCAGTTCTCCAAGTTTGCAGCTCAGTGCTATTAACCACAGTGCTATACTGCCTCCAGTATAAATAAGATCTAGCCAGAGCTGATATGGCTGTGGTGAGCTTGAAGAAGCTCCAAGTAACGAGTGCTAAGAGCCCCTCTGAATGCTATCCCACATACACCATGCAAGGAAACCTTTATCATTGGCAAATGCTTGTTTTTTGTTATCTTTGCACAGCTTCCAGCAGTCTAAATTAGATGAAGACATAATCTTTGACTGTACACTGCAGTCACTAAACATTTTAGTATAATTCATCTTGCTCTGTGCTGTATATTAGAATGTAATCCAGTCTACCCATTGCTGACCAAGGAAATTCTATGTTGGAAGAGCATCTCTGACAGATATCAATGCTCGCAGGCAGGAGTGCCAGAAGATTGAAATAGATGGGGTGCTGAAAACTGGAAGGGCATTTGTTAGGGTACAAAGGGCATTTTTTACAAACCGTTTTTCAATATACACCATAATACAACAGTATAAGATACTGTCAACCATAGAGATTAAGTATTGCCAGTGGCAGCCATTTTAATGTCTTGAGCTATTAATTGCAACTACTGTATATATATAAAATCTGCTTTTAAGTACAGTATGTGAGATAGTTAGAAATATACTGATTATGAATGCAATGCATCTTTTGCTAAAAAAATAAAATTAATGTTGATTAACAAATACTGCTGCTTTTTGTGAGCAAACCCCTAACATATTTTCATGGAAAAAATATGCAGAAATGGGAAGTACCAGATTTTAAAAGTGTGAAATTATTACCATTAATGTGTTATTCAAATTTTATAACATAAGAAGCATTACTCCACTGAAAACAGGCTGGTGCATCTCAACTGGACAATCTATCTATCTGTCTGTCAGTTCACATACACGCATGCACGCATACGTACGCACGCATGCACACACACGTGTTTAGCAAATATGAGTTATGCTTTGAACTTTTAATCTGAGATGTGAAATATTCATGGTGCCCCTAGTCCAGTAACATGTAAAGACTTGCTGAAAATTAATACAGTAAATCTTACCAGCAATAACACAACATGACATCGCTGGAGGGGCATGTTTATATCATTGTATTACTTTTGTTATAACAAATGTGACTTCTTTTAGATTCAGACAGAAAGACTATATTTTTCTTACTAGGAGGCAATATAGCATAGTGGTTAAGAGCACTGATCTACAAAGCTAGAGACCTGGGTTTGAATCCCATCCGCTCCCACTTGTATACTGTGTGACCCTGAGCAAGTCACTTAATGTCCTTGTGCTTCCAGGTTGCACCTGGAAACAAGCTGTGGATTAGTGTGCCTTTCCTGGTTAAACAAGTTCCCCCCCACTGTACATTGGCTTGCTAAATGAAGTTTGACTATAAATACGAGCTCTTGCTTGGACATTCAGGACTTAATGTAGTGTAATAGTGAATTGAAGGAAAAAAAAACATTTTGCAAGAGAAATGCTGCATGTAGTGGATACATGTCTGAACCAAAACAGAAAATGTATATTGCCTATACAAGTAGGAAGTATAGTGTTGTGGTTAAGAGCACTGAGCTGCAAACCTGGAGAGTTGGGTTTGAATCCCATCAGCCTCCACTTGCGTACTGTTTGACCCTGAGCAAGTCACTTAACTTCCCTGTGCTCCCAGGTCATACCTAGAAACAAGTTCTGGTTTAGTGTGCCTTTCCTAGTTAAATAGTTTCCCCTTTTCCTTTCCATATATCTGTTGGAGTTATATCAGAAAGGTGGTATGCTTAATAAAGATGGCAAATAAAATGATATTGGAAGCAGCCACTTTTGAATGAAAGTAAGTGCATCAGATTGCATATAACATTAAGTGCTGCAAGTATGGCTCTGCTTGTCATTCATGCTAAAAAAAATATTAATGTGATTACAAGGTCTTATAAAAGGTGATGATTTCCTTGTTTCACAAAGGCTTTTTTTATATCCATATCAAAATTAAACCATCACTGGATCTAATTTTCAGAACCAACCATATGACTTTTTAATACAGCAAAAATCATGGTGGAGGTGTCAGAAAAACGCCCTTTCAATAAGTGTATTTATTTATTAATGCACCATTCATGGTTGCATTTGTTGGATTTTTAATTCTTTCAACTTTAGAAAACATATTGCTGCAGGGGAAATCTTTATGTAAAAAGAAACACAGGTTAATAGTTGAGAAAGCAAATGAAACTGAAGATAGTCACCTGTTAAAATGTGCCGGACTGTTTTGAAGGCTATTAAGAAGAATAGCAACTGACTGATTAATTACAGTCCTCCAGCCAGCTAACTTTGAAGTATAACTTAGGATCTGCTGTTAAATTAGGCATGACAGATATAAACCATATGTTGGTCTCAGTGTAGTAATTTCACAAAACAGGCTGTCTGAAATGCAATAGTAGTTTAGCAGAAAGAAGGTAGTATTTCTTTTACTGTCATAGAGATTTGCAGAATGGAAGGATACACTGAAAACTCCTAAAAGATGAGTTCCACAGAAACACCTTTTTTTCAAGGGAAAGCAGGATGGCTGTAGGCTCCACCTGTAGCCATTAAAAGGGGGACAACAAAAACAAAAAAGGGAGCCCCCTTTCAGAAAAGGACAAAATAAAGGGCACCCACCAATTAAAAACAACATTAAAAAGGGTACCTGCCCATAAGCAGCATGAATGTCTGGAAATAATAGGGGTGGAGGTGGTGGTTGCTGCTGCTGCTGGTGCTGCAGTATAGCTGGGAGGTACCTGATGGCCTGGGTATTCTCCTCCACCCTTCTCACTAGCATTCATTGATGATGGACTGGGTGCTGGGCTAGCTCGTCCCGGTCCTAATGGCCCAAGAGGTCCTGTTGAAGTCCTGCAGCTCTCCGGGTACCTGTGGAAGAAATATACTAAATTCAGTCAGCTGAGCACACAGGACAAGGGATACAGGAGTGGCATAACATGCATAATAGAAGTACAACTGGCTGACACATGGCCCACTGTGCCACATATAGTTTAAGGAACACAAACATCCACAATGGAATGTGCATGGCATACCAGCGACAGCATTATGGACCTCCAACGGCAGAGGACTGCACATTCAGTAAGTGTACCAAGCTGCAATGGGGGAGGATCAAACGTATAAGGAGAACAGGGCAACAGCAGCCAAGCCAGAAGTGGGAACACAGCACAAGTAGTATAGTACCACGCTAGAGACTGATAGGCAGTGTAATGTCCCATGTGGCTTGGAACTGCACACATACTTAATTCTGGGGCCTGTGTAAGTAAGTAGAAGTCAGTGTTTTGGTTCTCTGTTTTCCGGGGTTGACTTTTCTTAGTGTAACTTTTATTTGCCTGGGAGGAAATCTAGCTGGGAGAATATCTGCAGTCATTTGTGACTATACCTGTTACTTAAACTCTGTGAAATAGGTGTCTGATAAGGGGAGGAGCTGAAAGGGGCCTGAGGAGTTGTATATTCAAAACAGGAGTTGTTTGTAGACTCTGTGTGCTGTAGCTGAGAGAGAGAGAGAGAGAGAGAGAGAGAGGCCACCACCTTCCTTAAAGTAAGGAGGTGATTTAATAGAGTACACTGAATTGAATTCTTAATTTTGGGGCCTGTGCAAGTAAATAGAAATCAGTGTTTTGGTCCTCTGTTTTTGAGGTTGACTTTTCTTAATGTAACTTTTATTTGCCAGGGAGGAAATCTAGCTGGGAGAATATTTGCAGTCATTTGTGACTATACCTGTTACTTAAACTCTGTGAAATAGGTGTCTGAAAGGAAGGAAGGCACTCATCAGGTGTGGAGGGATTGTGCGATAACAGATGGACCAGACACCAAACACTAGGTTCAGCACACAAGCTCTGTATGATGTTTATTCAGAATACAGGAAATAAGCCTCAGCAATAGCATATTCCTTTTTCAGTACATCAGTTTGCAGCAACAGACTATGAATGTCCTTTCTCTGCACTTAGCCAGCACCTACTGACACTGATGTCTGATCTAAACATTTTTAGTGACAACCCTTCATCCTATGTCGGCCTTGTTTGCTTGGGTAGTGAGGGCTCAAAAAGAAAAAAACAAAACAAGCTATAGACAAAGAACATCAATGCAGAATCACTGAAAAAGGGTTACCCCAAAGGGCATTGGCAACAAATCAAGTTTCAAAGAAATACAGCATCATACATACTTCCATAATGCAAAGCATCATGGGATATATGAAAATCACCACACAATTTCAGACTCGTTCAGTTTACAGCAATTTACATGCATTTTAAATAGCACGACTAACTTAATTTCTATAGTAGTCACCTAATACTTTTTACGATTATCAAAAACACCTAGTGCCATGGAATTTTCAACATTTATAGGATTCATAAACATAAGGTGGGATTCTAGAAGCATGGTGCAAGTCACCGCCAAAGGCGACTTGTACCAAACTCAGTTGCGACATGGACCCTGTGCCCTATTCTATAAGGGGCAGGGTCCTCATGGCTAAGTCCTGTGACTTGCAACATGCGTAGGGCTACACTGAACCAAGGGCATACCTGAGGGGCATGTCGCAAGTCGCAACCCCACCACGAGTGCAAGTGCCCTCCCAAAGCCCCACGAGGCCCCTTTGTCCCCCCAGCCCCCAAAACACCCAAACAGTAAAAACTCCACTGGGAAACACACACCCACAGCCCCCATAACCCCCAAACAGTAAAAGCCCTGCAGGGCTGCCCACACACCTCATGCTCCCAACCTCCCACCTCTAAAGGCCCCACAGGGCAGTGCTGTCAACCCTCCCACCCATGCCCAGACCTTGAGACAGTGACATAAATGGTAATTAATTACTGCACAACAATGCTGGTAGTCTAATGGCCCCTCACCCAGCAGTGCCAATCCACCCATCACCCCCCAACCATCCCCAGCCAGTGACTGGCACAGCCCACCTCTCACCTCCATGGCCAGCCACTGACTGAGTTCTGTAGAAGTGCTTCCTGTGTAGACACACTCAGAAATGAATGAATACTCATTCCTTTCTGAGCACTTCTATACAGTAAGCGCTCCTATTGAACTCAGTCAGTGGCTGGCCGTGGAGCTGAGAGGTGGGCTGTGCCAGTTGCTGGCTGGAGATGGTTGGGGGGATGCTGGGTGGATTGGCACTGCTGGGTGAGGGGCAACTAGACTACCAGGGTCTTTGTGTGGTAATTAATTACCATTTGCAACACTGTCTTGGGGTCTGTGCATGGGTGGGGGAGGTTGACAGCACTGCCCTGTGGGGCCTTTATTGGTAGGGGTTCAGGGGCACTAGGTGTGTGTGTGGGTAGCCTTGCAGGGCTTTTAATGTTCAGGGGACCTGGGGGCATGTACAGTAAGTGGGATCAGGGAGGGGGTGTGAGATGCCCAATGGGGCAACAATGGAGGTGTTCTGGGCATGGGGAGGGCACATGGAGTGGGTGCTGGACTGCTGGTGGGTCTACAGGACCCCCAGAGGGAATACATACAGTTACGCCAGCTAAATGCTGGTGTAACTTACATTGACAATTCTCCTCTAGGGGTTCTTATAGAATCCTGACATTAGGGACTTGTTGCTGCCCTTCTAGAATACGTCATAACTGATGCAGAAAACCCCTTAGCGCCATGTCACAGGGGGTTTAGGGCGTATGTGCTGGTGTAAGTCAACTTTGATGCAAGTGGCCTGTGGCATGTCGCAGGCCACTTTGTAGAATATTGTATGTCACAACTTCTGGCATAACTTGCTACTTGCACCATTCTGTTTGGCCAAAGTGCAATTATGCTAGGCATAACTCTTCTAGAATCGGGCCCATAAGATATATACATCAAGGTATTTTATGACATAGTGCTATCATATACTATATCCAACAATGATGAACACAACCTGTTTTACATACATTTGGAGTTCACCACAATAACCTCCCTGTACAAGGACTGGAGAAGGAAAGGAAAATTAAAGAAGACACACTAGCATAGTCAAGAAAAGGGAGGGGGGTGCCTATAGGTGGCCAACCTTATTGACTAGAAATTGCAAAGAACAGATTAGGCTAAGAAACTGAAGAACTGTTGCAACATATTTAAGAAACAGTTAGTCCTCAAGTGTGGCAGGAGCTCCCTGTCATGTATCCCCCAACTTAAGAGGGAAGCAGCTCTTGCTATTGCATTTAAACTAGAAAAGGGGTGAAGCAATGGAAAGGAGCAGGGAAATCCTAGCCCTTCCCCCAAAAAATCAGCGTAATTAGTGAGGTAAACACCAAGATAGAGATGTTGAAAAGGAGAAGGGCAGGGGTAAATGGGGAAAACAACAAAGGCAGTAAGGACAACGATGGGGCAAAAAGGGGTAAGGCCATCATGAAATGGAGGGTAATGTGTACCAATGTCCATAGTCTGGGCAACAAGCTCCCTGAACTGGTGGCCTTCATGGAAGGGGGATGCCTGCATATCATGGCAGTCACACAAACATGGTACACAGAGAACCACAACTGGGATGTTAACATACCAGGGCACACAACCTACAGGAGAGGCACAGAGGGGAGAAGAGGGGGGAGCAGCTCTCTATGTAAGGGAATGGATAAAAGCAACAGAACAAAAGAGTAAACAGGGAGGAGAGGAGGCCCTGTGGGTCACCTTAGAGACAGGAAATGGCACCACAATCCGCACAGGGGTTGTATACAGACCCCCATCTCAGGGGGAAGGAATGAACAAGGATATGATAGAAGGCATCCTTAGGATGGCAGAGAAAGGGGAAATATTGTTGATAGGGGACCTGAATATGCCAGATGTTAACAGGAGCATCTTTGCTACAGCCACATCCAAGAGCAGGGTCATTCTCAATGCCATACAGGGGGCATGCCTCAGACAGCTAGTGTTGGAACCCACTCAGGAGGGAGCAATCTTAGACCTTGTAATCTCAAATGGGGACAGAGAGAGGATCTCAGATCTAGAAGTGGGTAGCCATCTGGGAACAAATGACCACCAAACAGTGCGGTTCACGATAAACTCAGCTGCAGAGTCAAGCCATACAAAAGTGAAGATACTGGACTTCAGGAGGGATGACTTTGTCAAAATGGAAGATTGCCCTAGAAAAGCACTAGCAAACAGGCAAGAAGGAGGGGTAGAGCAACAATGGGGAAAAATTAAAACTGCCATCACAGAGGCAACAAGCCTTTGTGTAAAGCAAATCAACAAAACAAAATGAAGGAAAAAGCCACTATGGTTCTCAAAAGAGGTGGCAGGGAAGGTTAAGGAGAAAAGGGTAGCATTCAGGAAATATAAGGAAACATGGAAGAAGCAGGTCAGAGAACTATATCAATTAAAGCAAAAGGAGGCAGGGAAGGAAGTCAGAATAGCAAAGGCCCAAACTAAGGAAAATATAGCCAACTCTGTTAAGAAGGGGGATAAAACCTTTTATTGGTACATTAGGGAGTAAAGAAAGATCAAGGGAGAGATAATGAGACTTAATAAATGGGAGAGAATGTGGGTAGAGGATGACAGTGAAAAAGCAGGGATACTGAATGAATACTTCTGCTCAGTATTCACAAAAGAAGATGGGGGATGTACCTAAAACAAACAATAGAAACACTCTGGATAGGTGGGTCAATATCAGTCCATTCACAGAAGAAAGGGTTCTGAAAGAACTCTTAAAACTGAAGGTAGACAAGCAATGGGGCCTGATAGGATTCACCAAATAATTCTAAAAGAACTGAGGGTAGAACTAGTTATACCACTGACTACCCTCTTTAACAAATAATGGGAGGATGGGGTGGTACCTGAGGACTGGAGAAGGGTGAATATGATTCCACTTCACAAAAGTGGGAGTAGGGCAGAGGGAGAAAACTACAGACCTGTTAGTTTGACCTCATTGGTAGGGAATATGATGGAATCACTTCTGAAGGAAAGAACTGTTGAGTACCTAGAGGCCAGCAGGGCACAGGACCCAAGGCATCATAGATTCACTGCGGGAAGGTCATGTCAGATGAATCTAATAGATTTCTTTGACTGGGTGACCAAAATAGTAAACCAGGGAGGGGCTGTGGACTTG
Organism: Neoceratodus forsteri; assembly: GCA_016271365.2. Lineage (NCBI taxonomy): Eukaryota > Metazoa > Chordata > Ceratodontiformes > Ceratodontidae > Neoceratodus > Neoceratodus forsteri. The sequence goes on from CM028129.1 coordinate 394,863,006, forward strand.
GCCTACCTTGACTTTAGCAAGACATTTGACACAGTCCGACACAAAAGATTAATATACAAGTTAGCCAGCCTTGGAGTGGGTCCCAAGGTGGTAGCCTGGGTAAAAAATCGTCAGGACAACAGGGTACATATGGTAATAGTAAATGGAGTCCACTCTGAAGAAAGGGGAGTTACTGGAGGGGTACTGCAGGGTTCAGTACTGGGTCGGGTCCTCTTTAATGTCTTTATAAGTGACATTGCAGAGGGACTGGAAAGAAAAGTATGTCTCTTTGCAGACAACACAAAGATCTGCAGCAGGGTTAATACACAAGGTGGGGTGGAAAGGATGAGAAAGGACTTGGCAAGGTTGGAGGAATGATCAAATTTATGGCAGCTTAGATTCAATACAAAGAAGAGCAAAGTAATGCACCTGGGAAACAAAAACCCAGGGGAAGAGTACACAATGGGGGGGTGAGATACTAACAACAACAGAAATGGAAAGGGACCTGGGGTAGTCATATCAGATGACCTAAAGGTGGGCAAGCAATGTGAGAAGGCAGTAAGGAGGGCTGGGGGGGATACTGGGATGCATAGAGGAATCTCACTTGCTCCTGTTTGCCAGTGTTCCTCATACCATGTACAGCAATACAGAAGTCCTCTAGGAACTGCTGCCAAGAAATTAGTGCTAGGACTGATCTGTGTTTGAAATGTTTTCATTTCTCACTTTAAGTAATGTTTAGTCTAATGTAGATATTTCTTAGAGTTGATTTAAATTTTGAGAGAGGTTTTTAAGGTAGTGTGATGCTATTTGCCCTGAGCCCTGTGCCCCTTTTTTTAGACCTGTAAGTCTGTGGGCTGCACCCTTAACCTCTGAGTCCCATCGAGGCTACTGCAGTGCCCCCCTCAAACTTGCTTCAGAACCTCCCTCCCTGTTCTCGCTTTGTTTAATTTTCAGCTCTGTGCCCCAGTGTTAATCAGAGACCCTTCCACAACTGTACTGAGGCTACTGCTCCCTCCTGTTGAGCATACTGCAGTGTCCTCCCCAACCCCCAACTTGCTTCAGGACATCCCTGCTTAAACTATTTCTGTTTAATTCTCAGCCCCTCCCAGCCTGTTCATTTCTCTTTTGTTTTATAACTACCCACCCCTCAGAGTTGATTTACGTTTTGAAAGAGTTTTTTTTTTTCCCATTTGCAGTTTATACTGATCTGCCACTAGAGACATCTTATTTTTCCTATTAATCCTCCAACCCACTTGTCCAACTTGCCTCTGCCTTTTTATGTTTGCCTGCACGCATGTGCAAGAAACGTAGTGCCATCATCCGAGTTTTCAGAGGTGTGGCACCCTGTCTTCCAATTCACTCAGGGTGTTTGCAGGCGCAGCCACAGTTCACCAATGAATGCTGCAGCTGTCTATGATAGCAGTTGAAAATGCAGTGCCGTACAGTTCAAAGGGAGAGCCACGTTTCAGTGAGCAGAGATAAGATATTGCGTGCTCACACGCTCCTCCCACACGCACACACACATACGCATATTGCATGCTCATGCTTCCCACTCCCCCATGCACACACTGTATGGCCAACAGGGGTGCCCAATCCCCCATTGGCTCTGCTGTGCTCCCCCCCAACACAGTTTCAGGGGCCATGCTGGGAGCCAACCCCAGCATGGCAACTGTCCGTATGGTAGACGGGGGTGCCCAATCCCCCATCGGCTCCACTGTCCCCCACAAGAGACTACCGGGTGCCACTCTGGGAGCCAACCCCAGTGTGGCAACAGTCCGTATGGCCAACGGGGGTGCCCAATACCCTGTCTGCTCCACTGCCCCCCAAACAGCCTTCCAGATGCCACTCTGGGAGCCCACACCAGCGTGGCATAAGTCCCGCATCATCAAAGGTAAAAAAAAAAAAAAACTGCAAGAAAAAACTCCCTCGCTGACTGTCCTAACCCTCCCCCACCGCGCCACCCTCTGTGCACCTGCCTCCCCACACCCCACCTCACCCCATACTTACCTCTGAGTCCGAAGAAAGTGATCTGCGTGTGACCGAACATATGCAGTCTTCAAAGCCGACCACTAACTGAAGAAATGCTGGTAAGCTGTATAATGGAATAAATAGGGGTTTTTTTTCAACTTTGATGCATATCTCAGGCATTTTGGGGAACTTTTTCACCAAATTTTCAACTTAGGGTTTTTGGGACCCCACCTCATGGATTCTGTCACTGTCATTTTGTTAATCGGGCCCGAAAGGTGATTTCGCGATCACTGCATGGAACCACCTTTTAGGACCAATTTATTAAATGACAGTGACAGAATTCAAAAACCCCATGTTGAAAATTTGGTGAAAAAAATTCCCAAAAATGACTGTTTTATGAGCATGCGTTGCGCTGTTCTCACCGGTATAATTAACCTTGCACTGTGCTTGCGACCTTTCGTGTGCCCTTACTGCTGCACTCTTTGGTATCATAATGTTTCTTATAATGGCTCTATTTCCTAGAGGCATTATATTGCTCTCTCTATTTACCCTATCTGACCTTGCCTGTGGTAAGTTTCTAACATCTACCTCGTCAATATTGGATAGTAATCATTTATATGTTTATAGTACTATCACCTTATCCCAATGCTGGGACTCTCTTACTGTGCCATGGAACCTGCATTCCCCTAGTGACTGGGGGTTGCCATTTCATCACCCTAGCTGGCTATCCCCTTTGGCACTCCTCCCTGGGATCTTCAACTTACAAAGATGACTGTAAAGCGCACTCAACTCAGAGGAAGCTTCACAAACTCAGCAACAAGCAGTTAAAGGAATATCTGTATATACTGGCCTTACTGTTAATGCTGCTTTCTGGCACTATTCACCCCAACCATGGCCCTCCACAACTTACAGCATGACCACAGTCATCTACTGGGTTACTTAAAATTGCCTCACTTAATATATGCAGCCTCCTCCCCAAAATGGATGTACTGGATGCATGGATCTTACAACATAACTCAGCCATCCTTTCAGTCATGGAAACATGGCTTTCTCCAAAAGTAGCAGATACCTCAATTTCCATCCCAGGCTACACAGTCCTTAGACAGGATCGTCTCTCCAATCGTTGGGGTGGTTGTGTGATCTACCTCTGAAACAACCTTCAAGGTCTCATTCTAACTGCCCAAAACTGATGACCGTATGCAAGCCCTTGCCATAAAAGTGCTTCTAGGTACACACAATAAAACCCTTACTGTGTTTTCAATCTATATTTCTCCCAGACAGATGTACTTCTGCTTTGATTCACTCCTGGAGTGTTTTGGCTCTCAGAGTCTTAATTTGGAAATAATCATGTTAGGAGATTTCAATATCAATTGGTTCTCTCCTGACACAAGCCCTTTCAAAGATGCAGTTTCAGCAGTTCACCTCACCCAGCTAGTCGAGTCGCCCACTAGAATCAACTATAAAACTGGGAGAGGTACCTTACTGGACTGGGTGCTCTCTAACCACCCTGATCATATATCCGTACACCCAGATGCCTTCAGTGACCACTCCCCAGTCTTGTTTCATTGGGTGAACAAATTCTCTAAACCACCTGCTAGAACAATTACCGCCAAGGTGCTCATCCTTGGGCATCTTGAATCACTAAAAGCTGACCTGCGTAATCAGAATTGGTCAATGGTTTACACAACTAACAATGCGACATTGCCCTTGACCAATTCATTCTTCAGTTCAACGCTATATGTGATAAGCACACCCCCCCCAAAGAAGCGTAAAATCAAAGGCTGCTGTAATCCCTGGTTTTCTCCAGACCTCCTTGAGCTTCTGAATGCCAGGGACCATCTATGGCACATGCCTAGGTCCCTGTGTAACCAGACCAACATCCAGAGGTACAAAGTGGCTAGAAACAACTGCACGAGGGCTATTCATGCAGCTAAAAATCAATATTATAAGGAAGTGCTCTCTTGGACCTGGAATGATGGCAGAAAATTTTGGACTAACCTTAAAGAGGTCAATAGGAGAGACCTTAGATCTGCCCCTACCATGCTTAATATTGATGGTGTAGCCTCACTAGACCCCAAACTTATTGCTAACACTTTTAATAATGCCTTCATGGACCCGAGTTGTGTCCTGCCACCTGGCTACTACTCTCACCCCCTGACAAGTGAATATTCTGGGAAAGAGACTCAGCACCCTTCTCATCCTCCTTTCTACTTCAAAATCCTTTCAGCCCATGAAGCCAGGAATTACCTACTCAAGGTATTAGGTAAATCAAGATTTAGTGGTGACACCCTGGATCTTACGTTTGTAGCCCTTACGCTGGATGAAATTCTGTCACCTCTAACACATATTATTAACATGTCACTTAGTTACTCTCAATTCCCTCAGAAATGGAAATCTGCCACTGTGACACCAGTTCATAAGTCTGGGGATCGCACAATTACTGGGAACTACAGGCCTATCTCTATCCTGCCCCTACTCTTGAAAGATCTTGAGCGTATAGTGACTGACCAACTGGTTGAATACTTAGAAAAATATCAGCTACATTGCCCGCAACAACACAGGTTCAGAAATGGTCATAGCATCACTACTGCCCTTTTGGAGTTCACAGGCTTTATTCAGCACTCCTTAGATCAAGGCACCTGGTCAGTGCTGCTTTCATTGATTTAGCCAAAGCTTTTGATACAGTGAATCATGCCCTCCTGGTCGAACAGCTTACCACCATTCACCTAGCTCATGACAGTGTAGCCTGGTTTGAAAGCTACCTGTACAACCATACACGTCAAGTGAAGATTGGTAACACCCTCTCCGATAACAGACCTGTCCTATCTGGAATTCCTCAAGGGTCCGTCTTGGGCCCTCTTTTATTTAGTATTTTCCTCAACAACCTTCCTTACTCCTGTCAGGGTCACATTCTTTTATATGCTAACGATGCTGTCCTGTTTACCAGTGATCCAGACCCTAAGGTTCTTGAATACAGGCTACAAAGTACTTTCGTAGTCATAGAAAGATGGTTCCATAAGCACAAGTTCGTTATGAATTGCAACAAGACTAAAACTATGCTGTTCTCCAGCTCCCAAAATAGGCACAGAACTTACTCTCTTTCTATCACCAATGAAGAGGACTCTCCCCTGGAGCTAGTACAGTTCTTTAAATATCTGGGAATTACTATTGACAGTACGATGACCTATGCCTATCACATTAACAACATTGCTAAGGCTGTTAACACCTGCATTAGGCTACTGTATAAGTATAAGCAATGTTTGACCCCAGAGGCTCTTAACCTGGCCATTCAAAGCTCTCTTGTCTTGCTTATTGATTACGGCTTACCAATCTATAGATCAGCTACCAAAACAACTCTTCACCGCATCATAGTTGCACTCAAAAAAGCATGCCGGCTCCTTACCGGCTCAGCCCATCTGTCCCATACCTGACACATGTATGCTCAGGCTAATTGGCTCCAATTCAAAGGTAGACTCATGTACCAAACATGTTTACTGTCCAAAAAAGCAAGCTTAGGCCAAATGCCCCCAGGAGTGCAAAAGCTTAATACCCCCACTATCAACCGCCATTGCACCACAAGCTCTACTAGCCAGATTTTTAATATACCCCACTGTCGCACTTCTCTGGGACAAAGGTCCTTTGCCTACCGTGCCCCGCTATGGATGAACTCGCTGCACCATGGCATCACTTCAGCATACACCTCGGGCACCTTCAAGGTTAAACTTAAGCAACAGCTAGTTGCTGATGCCAGTTGTGATTGCTTCCAATTACTTTCCTTCTTGTAACCAGCACTTATACTAACCTTATGCTATCCTGACCTTATGCATAACTGTTCTCAGCATGTAAATAGCTGTTCTAAGTTGCTAATCATTCTCCTTCACATTTCCTCTTGCTCCCTTCCACTCTTTCCCCTCACCCTTCTATGGCTTTCCCCCATCCCCTCTCTCCCTGTTATATCTCCTGAGCTCCCTTTCTCACTTTAAAATCCTTTGTCCTATACCTTCTCACCTCTGATGAGGCTCCTGGGCTGATGCCATCCCTTACCTTGTTGATTATTAGATATTAGGCCGAGTCTGTTCTCATTTTCCTGTAAAGGGTCATTTCATAAGACCCCACTCCTTCTAATGTGACCCTTTGAATTACAGGTTTTAATCAAATATGCACCATGGCATACATTGTACAATGCCACATGTATTGGAACTTATCTAATTATACACTTTTGTAATGTCTAGTATAATTCCTTTTTTTGGTTTTTCTCTGTCTCATACTTTTCGAATATGTATTGTTCATCTGACATGGAACCCGTGAAATGATCTTGTTCTCAAAGGTGTTATCTGAAATTTCAATAAATAAAATAAATAAATAAATGAAATAGGGAGAGGCATCACCAGTAGAAAACAGGAAGTTGCTATACCTCTGTACAGACAGTTGGTGAGACCCCATCTGAAGTACTGCGTGCAGCTCTGGAGACCACATCTCCGCAAGGACATAGATAGGATGGAACCAGTCCAGAGGAGGGCAACTAAAATGGTGCAGGGTCTGCACCAGAAGACATATGAAGCGAGACTAAAGAAGCTTAACATGTATACCCTTGAGGAAAGGGGGGGAAGGGGGACATGATAGAAACGTTTAAGTACCTCAAGGCAATCAACAGAGTCCAAGAGGATAGAATCTTTCAGAAAAAGAGATGTGCAAAAACAAGGGGGGCACAATTTGAAGATAAAGGGAGGATGGCTCAGAGGTAATGTGAGGAAGTATTTTTTTCACAGAGAAGGCTGTGGATGCATGGAATGGCCTTCCTGAAGAGGTCATGGAATCAAAAACAGTGGTGGGATTCAAGAATGCATGGAACAGACATAAGGCAATTCTATTGGGGGTTAGGAAGAAGTAGGTTGTTGGGTAAATAGGATCTGCAGCTTAGCAATTAGGTAGGGAAATGGGCAGACTAGGTGGGCCAAGCGATCCTTATCTGCTATCAAATTCTATGTTTCTATGTTTCTATAGATCCAGTGTCCTGCAGACAAGCCATTCAGCACAGAGGCCAGCAGAGGAGTGAAGAACAACAGATATCCACGAGTCACCCTGTTCAGCTGCAGGGACAGATTCAGGCACAAATGTGACTCACACAACACAACTGTATACAGATGGGACTGTCATGCTGCACTGTGTGCAGTGTGGGTAACACGTATGTGCAGTGGTGTTGTATGTGGGTGGGTGCACTGCATATCATATTATTATCAAACAATGGTGGGGTGGGATATAGGTACCCCTTCCTAGCAGCTGCTGGCCTCACCCTAGGTACATGGTTCCCACGCATACAGAGTCAATGCAGGACAGTGGGTCCTGCAAACACACAATTGTGTCCGAAGGTATGCATGACTGTGGAATAATCATACTCTTGTCATCACTGTGTTGGTCAAACACTACCAACTATGCATCACAATGTTCCTCGCATATGGTAACATACATGAAATGCTACCAATGCCTACTGTGCCACTAGGCTCATACCACATAAGCCCAGCTCTGTTAAGATGCAATGGCATGATACCCAGTGCATATGGCACTGGAGATGGAAATGCTGCAGGCAGACTGCCATTGGTGCTGTATGATGCACATAGTGACACAGTGGTATACCAGTAGAACATTGGCCCATGCCTACCTCCTCCAGACAGATACGAATACATAGTCCTGAGCATGTGGCACAACAGACCCAACTGACAATGACGGGTGTAAGAACTGGAACTGTGAGCATTCTAACCAACTCCCTTGTGCAGCAGTACGGCGACACAGGGGACATGTCACTACATGATATACAGCATGCCATGGCACAGTATACACAGAGAGGGCAGCATGTCTGTCACAAGGATATGCACAACAGTGGACTGCACAGACACCGACACACCACAGTGTCAGTGGTGGGACAGTACCCCAAGTGAAGGATGCTGTCTCCAACCACAACTGCATAAGTGATTCCCCTACAAGCATGCATGCAGCATTGCGAGGCACACATGAACATCTGTCTCTAACTTTCGGAGCACACAGCATAGTGTAGACATCAAATCCAGAGTGCAAAACACACAAGGTGGGTACTTACATGGATGCATGTCTGCAGACTGCATTCGCAGGGCCCCATCATTGCCTGGTGCGTACTGTGGCCAGTACTTTCTGCACTGCTGCTGTTCCTGGGTCCTGGCCTGCTCTGCTGGCTGTGGAGGTCTGTGGAGGAAAAAAATGAGATGTGATCAATAGTACACTGTATAACACATTGCACAGTACCATAAACCCTGAACAGTATACACACTTAAATGCCAGTACTCTGGATTAGCTGCCACACATGCATGATGTGAACAGAAAGAACCATGCAGGGCCACATCTTACCATTGTGAACAGCTATAGTACCACAAACAGACAACTGTGCTGTGGCCTAGTCAAAGCTGGAATGCTATATCCCACTGTTGCTGGTAAGGCCTTGCATAATGTACAACAGCCTGTGTATACTGCCCCTATCCAACCGTTCTCCCCACCCCTATAAAACATACGCATATGTGTCAGCTGCAGGCTATGTACACCTCATGATATGCAGCAGGATGCATGGAGCACCAGGTCTCATATAAAAGGGACACAAGAAGCATACCTGTGCAACAATAAGGAGGGACATGTTACCGTATATGTAGGACAACACAGTGGCAGATACAAGAATGACTCACCCTGTGCAGTATCATAGTACACCATGTATTACCTGGCATATGCATACTGGCACACATGCTGCATAATATGAACAGTGTACACAAAACAGACTGTGGTCACATCCAAGAGTTGCTGAGTACACCTACCAGAACAGCTACATGTAGAATACAAGTTACATCCTCCCTAGTCATACCTGACAATAGGCATTTACCTGTCTAATGTAACTTACCTGGTAGAAAAACCTAAATAAAATGAATACATACATTATTTATTTATTTTTTATTTAGTTACTTTTCGTTGACCGTCAAAAGAGGACTAAGCAATTCTGCCTATTTTTTTACATTGTTTTGTGGGTGGGGGAGATACAGATGCAAATTGATTTACACAACCAGATTAAACTGTTGGGGGTATTTTAGTGAATAGGGGGAAATTTGGCCAGGACCCAGGGAAATTCCCATACTCTCCAATAAGGGTCCCTTGGCCATCTGGTTGTGTGCCAAGATGGCTGCTCCACCACCGTTGGTTTGCACAGAGATGGTGGAAGCAGGGGAGTGAGCCTCCTCGTCTATTTCTCCTGTTCAGGAAACTCTACTAGTATCTGATTCTTTACCTGAAGACTTGTTGCTGGGTTCCTCTGTGGAGTTTGCAGCTATTTTGTCTATTTTGTCTATTGAAGATTCTACTCCTGAAGATGATCCTGTTCAGCTAGCCTAGGAATTGGCTGAAACTCACTTGTGACACCAGGAAGGAACAACTTTTAGCAGAGGAAGATCGGATTTATGAGCAACAACAAAAACAGCTGGTGACCACTTCTTTCTGCCTCTCTTGCTCGAGCGTCCCTCCTCCTCTTCCCACCACTGAGACTGCTGTGTCTTCACCCTCTCTCTCAGATTTGCAGGATTTCAGTGTGGCTTAGACAGTATGAGGCCATTCTGTTCCACCTTTGTTGCAGCCCAGTCACTTCGCTCCTGTGATTAGCGCTAAGGTACTTTCTGAGATTTCTGAAACTCCAGCTACCCCAACGATGGCTTCTACCTCAGACTGCTTGACCTCTCCCCCAGGGTGTGTGACACCTGCTTGGGCTCCTGTTGCTCGAGACTCAGTTGGATGCTGTGCTCTGTTCTCGGCCATTGGGGCTTCCCTGACTTCTTTCAATCTCCGCCCCCCGTGTTAGCTGTATCCTTGGAGAAGCTTGTCTCTGCTACATGTAAAGCTTCCTCTTCTCTTCATACTGTTGCTGTTTAGAACCCCCACCCCCATTCTGGTAGTATGATTCTTTCATCTCCTCTGGATTCCTCACCCTCCTCTTGGGAGTTGCTCCCATTGGATGTTTCTTCCCCTTCTGTTACTGGACAGCAGTGAGCCCCCACTAGAAAATCTGTTGCCAAGTTGTCTGCTGAGGCATCCTTGCTTTTATGGAATGGATGAGAGCAGAGGATGGTATTTTGTGGGTCCCTGCACCCCATTCAACCCTTTCTGCTGCAGCAAACCTCTTATTTTCTGCTGGGTATCAAGGTCAGGACACTTAGACTTCGGAAATTCCCACTGTTCTGTCTGCCTCTGCTGCTGCCCCTCCAGAGTTGCCTTCCTTTTCCTTCAAAGCTTCAGAAGCTGGAATTTCACAATCTGAACATCCTGATGCTTCTGCTCCTCATACTGATGTGCTTAATTTTAAAATGTCTGATTTATTCCAAACTGTGAGGGATCCCATACAGAGGAGAAATTTTGTTATCCTTCGTTATCATGGGGGCTTGGATTTTCCCCCTGATAGGGCATATGTCATTAGGAAGCTATTTAAGGAGTCCCTTAGATGTGTTGCTTCTGATCCTTATGCTGTCATATATATTGCTGAGCAGGAAACATTTGATGTCAGCTTTTGTACCTCTGCTTCCTTAGATAGGTTTTGGTTCAAATATGAGAAGATAAGAGACTCCTTTATGGGCCCCTTTAATTGATATTCTTCTTCTAAGTCCACAGTGAAAACAGTTACTTTTTTGGTTTGCAATGAATGTGTAAACATTTCTGATATCCTTTACTGGGTCAAAAAATGTTGCAAAGTACTTGATACCCCTGTACCCATAATGGACTCTGAACAGGTTTGGACGGGGGTTGGAAGATTAAAGTTAGACTACAGCAGACTACTGCTGGAATTAGTCACCTTCCTGGTAGCTTCCTCATTGGAAGGAATAAGGGTATATATTTTTATCCAGGCCAACCCAAGACCTGCCACAAGTGCAGTTCTCATACCCACCTGAGCGCTACTTGTGATGCAGCCCAATGTAATAGCTGCCTGGAGTATGGCCACTTCTCTCGTAGCTGCCCTAACCCCTTCCGCTGCAACCTTTGTGAAGAACAGGGCCATTCATTTAGACTCTGCCCATGGGTTTCCTATAACTGCATGGATGGCCTTAACCAGGACACTATAATCACTGAGGAGCAATCCTTGGTTGTTGAGGATTCTTCTGCCCCTATACCTTCCCCTGGTCTCTCTGTTGTGGACACGGCTGACTCTGTCCCACAATTGTCTGTTGAGGTACTGCAGATGTTGCACCCTGAATCTGACACTGCTATGCAGGAAGGATCTTCTTCACTGCCTTTATTGGCCTGTTCTGCTCCCCCAGCTCCCATGCTCCCCCATCCACCTCAAGATATGATGTTTACTCCAGTCCAGGTTAAAAAAAAGAGAGGCAGTCAGTTGAAGAGAAGCCTAAGTCTTCTGCTTCTCCTGCCCTCCCGTTGCGTAATTCTTTTCACACACTAGCACCTTCTTCCCACTGGGGAAGGCACTGAAGATGAAGATGGAATCTCTGAATCTCCCTGTCTTCCTCCCAGAAGGATGCTCCCTCTGATGTGGAGGAAGGACATGGTTCACAGTCAGTGAAATGGGTACAGGGTCAAACTCGCTCTTAGTCACTACTGGGTGGGTCCAATGAACCTTTCATTTTTGTCCTGAAATGTTAACAGCATGAAGTCTTATAGGAAGAGACTACTTTCATTTTCTGTCCTTAGTTCTGTTCCAGGAGACGTAATTTTTTTACAGGGCACACGCATTAAAACATCTTATGAGCTCACTGTGGTCCAAAAGACATGGTATTATGGCATGTTCTTTTGGTCACAAGGCCTGGATTTGTGTAATGGGCCTGGGATTCTCATTTGGGGATTTGACATGAAGTTTTTCAGGTGGCTTAAACTGTCCCCAGTGAGGGCGTTGCTGTTGGACCTCATTGTAGGTCCTTTATCCCTGCGGGTTATTGACGTATATGTCCCTCAGTCTAAAGCAGCCCAGGTACATCTTTTTTGGACTGTTCAGCCCTTCTTCCACACTTCCTGATATATTTATTTATTTATGGATTTATTTATTTGATAACCAGTTAGGTACACTGGTTCAATGGATCATTTACAGGCACAACCTGGGCCATGCTGAATGGCACAGGAATACAGCAGTACAAGAGCACTTGGTGCAAAGCACATGGAGACATCAATAAGCAATAAGAAGTGAGAGACAGTACAGTACTATAATAAACACATTTACAGGAATTACACTTAAGCTAGCAAGCAAGTACATATTTAAATTAAATTCAAAGAGGAATTTGTTTCAAGAAGGGGGTTTCTTAGAGATGAAAGGGCAGGGAGGGGTGAAATTGCCCTCACTCAGCCATGAGAGCAGGAACAAGTGAAGAAGAACAATAGATGAGACCTGAGGAGAGAAAGGAAGTGCCATAGGGAGTAAGAGGTTCTGAGGGGGAAGGGCAGGCTATTCCAGAGGGTAGGGTCAGTGAATGAGAAAGCCCATTTGCCCATGCTAGACAAGACTGGAAGACAGTCCAGCAGGGGGCCGGCAGTGAGGTGGAGGTCCCGGAGTGACACTTTAGACTGGAGGAGGGAGGAGAGAGGAAAAGTAGCTTGATTAAGGATGATTTTATCAACAGTGCTGGCTAGAATATAGTTTCATCTAGCTATGGAGAGGGAGCCAACCAAGGGCCTATAGAAGGCACAGTGGTGGGTGGTGCAAGGTCTATAAGGGAAAAGCGGCAGAAGTTGTTACAGGTGGTATTGCGCTGAGACTGTTTTATAGCGGAGGTAAGGAGGAAGATAGGAGCACAATAGTCCAGTAATGGTAGGAGGTTATTTTGGGCAATAGCAGGACGGGCTTCAGGAGTGAGATAGCTGACCAGACAGTAACTAACCTGCAGTCTCTGGTTTACACATCAGAGAAGTATATCTATATGGTTGGAAAAGGTAAGTGTAAGGTCAAGGGTAACACCCAGGTATTTAAAGAACTTTACAGTCTTGAGGGGTAAACCATCAGAGGATAGGATAGTGAGGGTGTTACAAGCTTGTGTTAGTTTGACTAACCTGAGTTGTAAGCCAGAGAGCATAGATTTTGTCTTATTTGTGTTGACCACCAGGCGGTTAGAAGTGAACCATTTTTGGGCATGAGAGTAGTTAGAAGCAAGAGAAGTAGAGAGGTTGCTCAGGTATTTATCACTAAGGTAGAGGATAAGGTCATCCGCATACAGTAGGGAGTGGCAGGAGAGACATTCTTGGGGAAGAGAGCGGATAAATAGAGAGAAAAGAATAGGCCCTAGTATAGAACCCTGGGGTACTCCAGAGGAGACTGGTCAGAAAGAGGAGGTAGCACCACCCATACTGACCATTTGGGTATGACCAGAGAGATAGTCGTGAAACCAGTCTGCAGTGGCAGGGGATAGTCCAAGACATCAGAGCTTGGCAAGGAGGATGTTGTGGTTTGCCAAGTCACATGCCTTGGAGAGGTTCACAAATACAGCTCCAGTAAGCATCCTGTTATCCATGCTGTGGACAACATGATCGGAGAAACAGGCAATAGCCATAGTGGTACTGTGGTCTTTCCTGAAACCGTGTTGCTGGGACAGAGAAGGCTGTATTTATAAACTTTGGGCCCTATGCATGAATGGGTGGAAGGTATGCACCAAAGGCACATACCCTGCCTGCGTACCACCGTAACCGTGGGCAGGTGTGCACATGCCGGTATTCACAACTTGTGGTCACCCGTCCGTGGCCTCACCCCCTTCCCCCAGCTTGCAGGACCATTCAGGACAGATTGGGGTGGAACTGCAGACCCAGGCAGGCATCCAGTCGGATGCCTGTATTGGGTCCAGGAATGGATTTCATGCACGGGGCAGCAAGGGGCCGGGAACATGAATGGCACCTGCAGGTAACCAGACCCACAGTGCCATGCTCCTATGTGCTGTAGACCCATAGGAGTCCCCCACCCACCACACAGCTGTACCCCTGCATGGTAACCCCCCACAAATGCAGCTGTGCCTTGTCCCCGTATGCCAGAGGCTGCCCCCCACACAGCACAGCCTACTTCCCGTTGTTGCCCATGAACCCCACCAACCCACATACCTGCCAGGTGGTGCCGTGGACAGAGAATACCAGCAGCACAGCCCTCCACACCTCCTCAGCCGCCGGCCATCTCACTGCTGTTGGGAGTGTCCCACAAAACATAGTGTTGTGATGTGTTGGGGGGGCGGGTGTTCAGCCACTAAGGGTCGGGCAGCCATGCGTAGGGCTGAGAATGTATATGGTTAGTCTGGGATGGGGCTGTTAGGTGGTGAGTGGGTTTCTGACTGATGTTTTGAGATTCTCTGGGGTTGTCTTGGGCACTCACCTGACAAGCTACCCCCACCCTCCCTATCAGCCTAGTGGGCTGGGGCAGTGGATGGGGGATGATTCATGATCCTGCCTCAACTGGCATGTGAGGTTCATGGGGGTGCGAGTGGGTTACAACAGGGTCCTGGCAGCCTTAACCTGCTCTGTTCCCTGCCCCCTCTTCGGATGTCACTATCCGCCTTGATAAATGGAGCGTAGTGCCGGCCTATCCCCCAACATGCCCCCCATGCACCCCCGGCACATTGCTGTCCGCATGGCCAGGGGATCTGGTGTGCACCTGTCTTGTGCCCAGTTTGTGAATGATGCATGGGTCCATGGGAACCCACTCTTCGGCATTCACATGTATCAATGCCAACACGCCAGGTTTCTGCTGCTCATTGGCATTGTGCATAGGGCCCATACTCAGTTGTGTTGTGCAACAAGGTGAAATTTTTTGCCTAGGTGAAATGAAATTTCGCCTGTTTTCATAATTTCTCGGAATGGCGAAATTTCGAGTAAAATGCCTTAGCAAAATTTTTCACCTAAGCGAAGCTAAATTTTGCCAGGTGTCATGATTTCACATAAGGGCAAAATTTCACGTAAATGCCTTGGTCTTTCAATTTCTCCCATTGATGCTCAAAATTTCACCTTGTGGCACAATTTTGTCAGCGTAACTTCTGATTTTGCAGGCGAAATATTGCTCCAAAAGCGAAATTTGCAATGCATTGTGGGTAAATAGGTCAAATATCAAATGCAGCTTGTTTACAGCTCATTCTGCTGTGTGTTGAGTAGGAGAGCAGTCTGTTGTGGTGCATCAGAGCCAATAAAACCTTTTAAAACCTTGTTAAAACTTGTTTTTGAAAGCTTTTTGCTCCAAAATATAAAACTTTTTCCTAGTGCTGTTGGGGAACTTTTTATAATTTTGTGGAGCTTTGCAGAATACTTTATCTGTGTATTTGAAGGAGTTGAGTGGGGTAGGGTAGGAGTGTAAAGCAGTGCAGTTATTTCTAGCAATTTACAAACAGATTACTCACAAACTGTGAGTTATTTATTTACTGTTATTTCTTATTAATTTTGGCATATCTTGATATTTTTTTTCTCTGAAAAGTTCTTCCGTCCTGTTTGAGAGAGTTCCTGCCGTTGTTAGCCTGTGTTATATATACCATTCTTCCGCTTTTAGTTGTGATGTGAATTCTAAAGTTTTAAACATACAGAGCTAATCCATTATTTTATTTATTTGTGGTTAGTTCTGTTTGCTGGAGTGTTAATTTGTGTCACTTAAACTGAAAATCAACAGTTCTATATTTTTTGTATGTTTACTTAAGTACTTATACTTGATCACTTGAAATTGTCCATTTACATTCTCACTGCTTTGTTGAATTGCTCCCTTGTATTTTATTGCTGGAGTTTGCCTCTGCACATTGCGCGGTGTTCCTGTTTTAGACGACTTACCTTACTCTTTCTCTGTTACAGCATTATTTGTTTAACACCTGATGTGCACATTATAAAAAATGATATATTAATATAGTCATTTTCAAGAGATTGCTTGGTGATCCCTCCCTTCCAGACCACTACCATATTGTGTTGTACTCACCTTTGTTGAGGTTTTATGGTTGTCTCTGCCCTTACCTTATATAATTAAAAAAATGGTGTTATTAACTAAGTAATAACACATTACAGTACTTTATTTGTCCAGATACAGTTAATCTGTATTTAAAGCTGATCACTTGTGCCCTTTTTCCTTGTGTGTGTTTCTTTAATTCCTGTTCAGGGGAAGAAAAAAGTTACCTTTTTGTTTTTACTAGAATAGGCTACCTACCATATATGGTGTTGGTGATACTCTAAGTGCTGCTACCTGTCCTGATTGTGTTTGGACTTGTAAGGAAGTCAGTACTGTGGTCTGATGTTACGTGTGAGAGGTTATTCACACAGTTAGTAATACATCCTTTCTTCAAATACTCCCAGAGAAAGGCAAAGCTTTGAAGCAGCAGCCAGCAAAAATGCCTGCTAAGAGTCGGTTCAGTACAGGGGGGAAATGTGGCTGGGGGGAATGAGGGAGCTAAGAAGTCTGCTGAAAAAAGTACAACTTCTGGTCCATTTCCCCATAGCAGTGAAAGCACATGTATGTCGGCATCAGTGTCTTCTGATGTGGGCTCTGGTGGTGTGGCAGGCACCAGCAAAGGAGTTGTTGGCAGAACTGGGTCTGGCATATCTGTGTTTTACTTTTTTAAGGCTCAAACTGTTGCATCCATGCTAATGGGGGATGATGACAGTGAGAAGAAGGCAGGCACTGACACCAGCACAGGAACAGTGGTCCAGGAGGAGGGTGATAAGTCTATCAGTGTGACTGTCCCTGTTCCTGCAGGAGTTGGTGATGATAGTGTTCAACCAGAGTCTGATAGTCCTGGAGATAGGGACAGTCAGCCTCCAAGATGGTTGTAGAGAAAGAAAAAGTTGTCGTACTACAAGAAGACAGTGATAGGGGGGAGAAGAAGGAGGAAGACAAGGACATCATCTTTATTGGTGGTGATGATGACGACTGGGATGATCCCACATGGGAGCATGAGTTAAAAAAGGTCAAGGGTGATATAGGCTATTTACATGCTCAGCCCATGGGTCAGTCTGTCACCAAGCCTATAAGCAAACCTCCAAGCAATCAAGTAACCCTCCCCTCCCAAAAGTAGTCTTATGGAAGTGATGAGGGCAGCCCAAAAAACACACACTTCCACATCTGTTTCTGAATTATCCCAGTCTCAGAAGAATCTCAAGTCCAGAGGTCAAAAGTCCCTAGTTTGGGACTTTTGTGTGCTTGATCCTGCTGATGACACCATAGCAATATGCTAGCTTTGTCAAGAATGTGTTAAGTCTGGGGAAAAGGGGAAGCCACATAGGTACTGGTGGCCAACATGCCCACCTGAAAAATAAGCACTCGCTGAGATAGTAGCAACACCAAAATGATGCCAGAGCTGTTTCTGGCATCTCCCTTGGCAAGTTAAATGTAGCAGAGCAACAGCAGGAGGAGGGAGGGCAGAGTGGATCGGTAGTGGAGGAGGAGGAGGATGAGCAATCCTTTGATCTCTTGAGTAGTGGGCATAGCAGTGGAGATACCAGTCCCAGTCCCTTGAGTCTGAAAAGTATACTACCACACCCACAAGCAACCAAAATAACTTGTTTCATATGGTCTACACAGCCCCAAGAGTCAAGTGTTACCCCTTAAAGAACATCATTGCTGCCACAAGTACAGCATTCTGGTCAAACAGCCCCAAAGAAACAGCCCACTCTAAAGACTATCCTTGAGTGGCAGACAAAGTACCCAACCAATCATGCTGCTGCACAAGAGTTAAATGCTGCCACTGCTGAAATGCTTGCCATCGATCTGTTGCCATTCTCATTCGTAGAGAATGCTGGTTTCTGCAGGTTGGTGGCCTGTGCTTGTCCTAAATTTATTTATTTATTTATTTAAAAAGTTTCATGAGGAAGACACACTGAGCAATAGTGCTCGATTCCAGGTGCATCCTGGGGGAAGGGGGCAGAGGGAAACAGTACATAAACTATTTCACTAAGCGTGCCATGCCAGAGCTGAACAGTAGAGTTGCTGATTCCATTAGACATGCATTGAAGCACAGTGCATCACAATATATCCATCTTAGCATGGATATGTGGACCAGTGGACAAACAGCAGCAAGCTCATATCTATGCATAACAGCACACTGGGCACAGTTGCCTGGGGCAGTACTTGATTTTAGGCATGGCAAAACCTGTGTGAAGCAAAATTGTGGTGGCAGCAACACACCTGGTATTTGGCAGCATGTGACCCTGAGTATGACAAGTGTTACTGGTTCTCACATGGCTTGCAAAAATGCTTAATGTTCTACTGGACGAGATTGATGGGTGGCTATACACACAGTCACTCATAGCAGGATTCATTGCAAGTGATAATGGCTCCAATGTAATGAAGCGCATTAGCGATGGTGATTTTTTTAAGGTGCCCTGCCTGCCTGGCACACTGCCTTAATCTCGTTGTTCAGCAGTTTCTCGACTATGTGGACATTAAGGAAACAGTTACTGTTGCCTGCTGCATCTCTGTCCACTTCGCCCATTCTGCAAAGGCCTGTGACCATCTACGTGAGCTACAGCACAATAACCATCTGCCTCAAAACCGGATGAAGCTTGATGTTGTGACCAGGTGGAACTCCATGTTGTACATGCTTGACCGGCTGTATGAACAGTATAAGGCTGTGTCAGAATACCTGCTGCTACACACCACCCGTGACAGTGCTGGTGTATCCATTGCTCTAACAACAGAGCAGTGGCACCAAATGGATGGGCTAATACACATTCTCCATCCATTAGAGCATGCTACACAGGCAGTGAGTGGGGACACTGCTTGTATAAGTCAATCCATACCCCTCATACGTGTGCTGAGGCAGACATTAGTTAATGTGCGACACCAGATGGAGGCAAGTGAGGATCATGGTAGTTGTAATCTAATGGATCACATGTTCTATGTGCTGGACGCAAATACCCATGTATCTGGCATTTTACAGTTCACTGACTTTGCAATTGCCTCCATGCAGGATTCACGCTACAATTGTGGCCTGCTCTTTATAATTGAAGGAGGTCATCAGTGAGTACAACAGTTGACAGAGAACCTCATTAGAATGGTACATGCTGCACACATGATAAAGGTATGCACTGCAGTGCAAATGGGTGTTACTACCACCACCAGTGGCTCACAGGCAACCCAATCAGAGAAAATGGGCAAGGCACAGCAGAAAACAGCAAGCAATCCCATTTGGGACGTTCTCTTTCAGGTGGGAGTGGAAGATATGGAGGAAAAAGAGGAGGTGACAGATGAGGCAACTGGACTCCAGGCAGCAGAACGAATGGTGGAGGCCTACATGGGGGACCCAAAACACCTTGTCATTACTGACAAGCCACTGCCATACTAGAGCAGCAAAATGACTGACTGGCCAGCACTAACATTGGTTGCTGTGAAATACCTGAGCTGCCCACCATCCAGTGTCACTGTGGAATGAGTGTTTAGTGCTGCTGGGGCCATTGTGAGTGATCGTTGGACCAATTTGTCACCCAAGAATGTGTCCATGCTGACATGCATCAAAATGAACGAAAGGCACATTTCACACAGCACAGTGATGTCAGTGGTGTTGCCACAGGAACTGTGTCTCGGTGATGAGGATGATGACAATCCCTCAACTAAGGCATCCACCAGCAGTGAGGTGGATGAATCAGCAATAGTGAAAGAAGTCCCACTTGGTGAGAACTCCAGTCTTGAAGACTGTGAGGGGTGCTTCTTGGATGATGTGGAAGTGGAAAAAGGCTGAGTTTACTCAAAGGCCAACCCCAACCCCAACCACTTTCAGCTCAGTATGGTGTGTTATACCTTATTTTTAGCTATGAAATATTGGATTGGTTATGGTAATGTGTTATCCGCTGTGGTGTGTATAAGTTTCATTTGACCACCCTTTGCCGTAACCCATTGTTTGGTCACCACCAGTCCCCCAATCTGTATAAAGCAGCAGCAATGAAATTACCATAACCATAAAGATTTTGCAATTGCATGATTATAGTTATAATGTTTTGCTGCGAAAAAATATTTTTCTTTTCATGTCAACTATCAACCCCATCTTACAGCAAGATATGTTGTTTTGATGTCCTTAAAAGTGCTCATGCTGGCAAATGCCACACTGCCTCCCTGCCCCCTCTTGCCACCTGACCTGTCACACCCATGCACTCCATGCAACCAAAATAATATTTTCTGCCACTTACTATTGGTGACATGTACAAGAACCCTGGCTCCTAGTACAAATAGCATATGAATGTAACACGCTCATTCAACCGTTAACACCACAAGTTGAACACATTTTGAAAAATGGTGAATGGTGGCCATCTTTAATGATGCGAGTCATTAATTACAAAAGTAATCATGAAAAGGCTTAACAACTTGCAACATCAAATTCCCCCCAAAAGGTTACTTATATTATACTAAAAGGTTAAAGTTCTTATACCTAAACTGTGATGGTTCCGGGGAAGGGGCAGGGCAGGGGGAGGTGCTTGCTGTCCTCAGTTTGGATTCCAAATTTTCATGATTACTGCAGCTATGCCACCTCAAATGATTAGACAAGACATTATCCCCCTCCACCTAATTATTTACTAAACACCATCTCAACCATCCATTTCCGCATATAGTCCCTCCCTGTATGTGGAAGGTGTTCACTCATTAATGGTATGGACACCAGTCCCGTGGTCAACATCACAGTTCAAGAAATACCCCCTGTCTTCCACAGAACACAACTCCTGCAGGGCCTGGATGGATGTAGTCATCACACAGAGATAAGATGAAACCTCAACAGAGGAAAATGATCTAAGTAAGACCAAAGATTGGAAAAGATGATGAATACGTGTCAATCTGCATACATGTTTTTAGCAAGCAAGTTGGAACAAGCAGAGAAAAATATGTATACTCACCATACCCCGTCATGTTATTAAACTGCAGAAATTTACCCCAGGAACATGCTGTGCAGGGCACATGATTCCAGACCAAGGTCCATGATGAAGAACAGCAGCAGGCATTCCCCTTCCCCTATTAGTATTGCGTACCTGGAAATAAGATAAAAAGAACAAATTTTGAGGATTACAAAACGTTCCAGACCCCCACCACCACCAACATCCTCCACCCCACCACAGAAGACCATAAAAAATGATGAAATACTGTACTTACCGCAGAAACTGTGAAAGTGGAACCATTGCATGATTAATTAAATCCCCCAGATCTGGTTGAGCAGCAGTGGCAGCAGGAACGAGAGTTAACTTCACTGGAGCTCCTGATGTTGACAAAAGCAAAAAAGAACACAATTACTATCAAACTCAGACATCCAGATGGCAGTAACAGACATACCACACTAGCAATTACAATTTCAATACTTACCATCTGCGTTGGGAATATGAGAAATGTGGTGCATTCAGACATCCCTAGATCCTAATCCCAGCCTGGCATGATGATGTGATCCACCACAACACACTGAAAAATAATATAAAAGCAGTACAAACGTATTAGAACTCAAGGTGCCTTAATACCAGCCCACCAACACCCTTATCTTGCACAGAAAAAAAAAATAAAGATAGATACTTACGTGTTCAACAGCAGTGGTATGGACTGTGTGAAGATGATCCACCATCAACCATCCAGAGCAGTACTTCTTGTGGCAACTTGGCAAGTACTAGTCAGAGACAGCAGCAGGCAGCAAGCTAAAGTGCCCCAAAATGTCATTCACTCCCCACCGCCAGGCAAGCTATAACCACAGAGTCAGTCAGTCAACACAGCCAGCCAATCAGGACAGCAGCATAGGGAAATGATAATTGTACATTTCTGTCTCAATCAATTGAAAAGGCAGCAGTAGGAGAAAACAATTGCAAGTAGCAGCAGCATTTTGCAGGAGGAATTAATTTTCTCTTGCATGGGTTGGCACCCCTTTCCAGGTCCCTGAGGTGGTGCCACAGCATGTAACATCAGGACTGACAGCAGATTTCAGTCTCAATTTGATGTAGCATTTTCTTGGAAACATTTCTGGACATGTACTGCCTGTGCTGTACTCGCAGAAACAAGATGTGGCCTAAAACCAATTGTAAACAGTGGACCAAAGACCATCGTTTGGTCCGGGGTGGGGGTTTGGGTGCCATAAAGCATCATGGCTGAGACCACATTGCTGTCTGAATTTAATGTACCATTTTTTAGGAAACATTTCTGGACATGTGCTGCCTGTGCTGTACTTTCAGAAACAAGATGTGGCCTAAAACCAATTGCAAACCATGGCTAAAACAGCATTTTAATGTCTGGGTGCTCGGGGGGGGGGCACCATAAAACATCAGGACTGACACCACATTTCAGTCTTAATTTAATGTAACATTTTTTGGTAAACATTTCTGGACTTGTAGGCCCTGTTTGGCATGATCAGTGCCGAGATTCTGGCTGAAATACTTGGCAAACAGGCCTGAAAACAGCTACTTAATGTCTGGGTGGTGGGGGGGACCACTTCACATCCTAACTCAGACCATATTTCAGTCTCAGTTTTATTTAACATTTTTACTGTCACATTTCTGGACACGTACAGCCTGTTCTGTGCTTGCAGAAATAAGATGCAGCATGGCATCAATGTAAACAGTGAACCATAAAGACCATGTTTTGGTTCAGGTGGTGGTTTGGGCGCCACATAACAAAATGGCTGAGACCTGATTTCAGACTGAATTTACTGTAACATTTTTTTGGAAACATTTCTGGACTTGTGGCCCTGTTTGTCACCAGCAGCACCGAATTTCAGGCTGAAATCATTGGTAAACAGGGCCTAAAACAGCAATATAATATCTGAGTGGTGGGGCACCATTCACAGCATGACTCAGACCAGATTTCGGTCTCCACTTTATGTACCATTTTTCCTGTAACATTTTTGGACATTTGCAGCCTATTCTGCGCTCACAGAAACAAGATTCAGCATGACATCAATGTAAACAGTGTGGACCAAAAAGAACACGTTTTGGTTCAGGTGGTGGTTTGGGTGCCATATAACAAAATGACTGAGACCTGATTTCAGTCTGAATTTACTGCAACATTTTTTGGGAAACATTTCTGGACTTGTAGGACCTGTTTGGTACCAGCAGCACCGAGTTTCAGGCCGAAATCATTGGTAAACAGTGGCAGAAGCTGCATTTCCAGGTCCCTGAGGTAGTGGCACAGCATGTAACATCAGGACTGACAGCAGATTTCAGTCTCAGTTTGATGTAACATTCATTTGGAAACATTTCTGGAGTTGTAGACCCTGTTTGTCACCAGCAGCACCGAGTTTCAGGCTAAAATCTTTGGTAAACAGGGCTCAAAACAGCAATATAATGAATGTCTGGGTGGTGGGGTGGGGGGGGCACCATTCACATTATGACTCAGACTAGATTTCAGTCTCCACGTTATGTACCATTTTTCCTGTTCTTATGTAAGTTATGTACTTATAAGTTATGTGCTTATGTAACTGTTTCTATGAAAGTTGTGTACGTATTCAGACTGATGCTGGCACTTGCAGCTGCACAGAGCCAAAGCAACTGCCACCAACCCCTACCACACGCAACAGACAGAGAAAACAACATCACATAGCCTTGAGGAAAAAATGTGTGTTCATACAAACAAATTACTGTACTTGTCATTTGTGGATAGGAGGAAATATAAATAAGGAGTAACATAAAAGAAGCAGAAAGGTACACAGTTTACGGGCACAGTACTACAAGTTGGGGCCGGGGGAACATGAAGGGTCAGACTAGGTCAGGGAAAGGGTATTCATATGAGACAGAGGGGGGAAGGGAAGGAGCATAAACATTACATAAAACATAACAAATTAGATAGAAAACCACTGGTCAAGATAAGAAAAAGAACAAAGAGGATACAGAAGAAAAAGAGGACAGAAAAGGTTTTTTATAAAAAAAAAATTGTGTGTGTTTTTATTTTTAGGGGGTGCAGAGAGGAAGAAGATCAAAACTTACAGACAACTAACAAAAGAAAAAAAATAAGGTTCACTACTCCCGCCCACAAAATTTGCCATTGCCACCACTGCCACCCCCCCCCCTCGATGCAGCTCTGACAGGAGGTCCAAGACCTTCTTTTTGTCCTCCTTTATTTTATCTAGGTCCCCCCTGACCTCCTGGTGGAACTTGTCCAGCTGTTGCCTGACTCCCTGCGCCTCCATGCGCACTGCCACCATCTCTTGGCATATGGCCTCCAGGTCCTCCATCCTGACAACCTGACCTGCTGGGGGAGCTGCTGTAGACTGTGAGGATGCTGCTGCAGAATCAGGTGCAGCATGTCGGTGCCATCGGCACCGCTGATGGGTCGGGGGTGGATCACTCCTGGACTCCAGCTGCTGTCTCCTGCTGGAACTACTGCAGCACCCCTGGGCTGCCGAATGCCTTCCTCCTGGTCAGCCCCATCGCTGCCTCCTGCTGCAGCTTCTTGCTACTTGGATAGCCACTCAACAGCATGGTGGTGCTGCAGATGGCTCCTTTGTCCACCCATCCCAAAGTGGTACCCTGTTTTTCCCCCTCCTTGCTTCTTTTCCACAAAGGTCACAGATGACAATAGTGTCATCTGAAACCTTTGTGATAAAAAAGGACCATACTAAAGAGACCTTGGGGGGGCCATCTTCATCTGATGGCCCAGCACAGGCTGCCTCATCTGGGACCGAGACCTGCTGCTGCTGCTGCTCTTGCTGGGGGGGCAGGCACAGGCTACACATGCTCCTGGGGTGGGGCAAAGTGCTCCTGCTGCTCTTGTTGGGCTGGGGGAACATGCTGCTGGGGGTGCAAGTTGGTCATGCTGCTGTTGGGGGGGCAACGGCACATGCTCCTTCTGTGGGGGGGATCCTGCTTGGAAAACACCTGCCTGTTAAGGCGGAGAGTAGATCCTGCTGGTGGCAGTCTTCCTGCCATTCTTCCCCTTGCTGTACTGCTCCCAGTCCCAGTCCCTCCTTCCATCACAAAAAAAAGAAAAGTTTTCTTAATAGAAAACTAAAGAAAATAAATGAAAAAGAAAGAAAGATACAGGAAGGGAGTCAAACACACATACACATACACACACACACACACACACACTAAAGATAGAAAAATGTAACACTAAAGAAAAAGCCATAACAGAAAATATTTACTTTTTAAAATAAAGTGGGGAAGAGATTATAATACAAACACACACACACAAATACTATTTTTCCTAAATCAAGCTCCCCTGCTCTGCTCACTCTCTCCTACAAGGCTGAAAAAGCTCTAAAGGAAGTAGATTTAATCTGGCTGCCTGACTAGGTACAGTCACCCATGTGACCATCAGTCTGCTAGAGAGATTAAGTCATGTGACAAGCATTTTTTCCCAGTATCACCTGATACTAATATACAGTGAAATTTCACCGGAAATTAACGGGCAAAATTTCACAACCCTGGCCTGTTTCCATACTGATGGAACTCTCCCAGTAGCAAGGGAAAGACTGAAAATTTTGGAGATTGGTTCTAGTAGAAGGTGATTTTAACTGTGGTTTGGGTTTGTTGGATTGTGGTGGGAGAACATCTAAGGTATTTTGTTAGTCTGTTTTCTTGAAAACAATGGTTACCACTGCATGCCTCTGTGATCGTCAGGCAGTTTCTCCAGGCACCCCTGCATTCGTCTTTATGAAAGGCTCCCTTGCTACCAGTACTGATTTTCTTTTTCTCTCCCAGGCTTTTTGAGTTTCGTGGCTGGCTGTGTATCCAGTAGACGTCTGATGATTCGGCCTTTTTTTGCTCCTGTGTGGTAGGACCCCCACTGGTTGCCCATGGCACCTTAATAGTCAGCTATTGGCTAACTCTATGATTCGTCCCTGCTAGTTGGAAGAATTTTATGCCAGCTGGTCAATTCTGAGCATCTATGATGATTTTGCGATTTGGTGGGAGGACTCCAAGCATTCTTTTTGTCTATATTTTTCACTAATCAGCACCTCTCCATATCTCTCATTATTTACAGTACCTTAATTTATGGTACCATTTGCAGAAGCTTATTTCACGTATGTTTACTTCAGATGTTGACCTCACTGTTGACACTGAGTCCATGAAATTTCTAATGCTGTTTTTTTAGTATAATAGGATGAAGTCCTTACAATGGGAATTTAAGTTTGGCACCCAGGGACATTCTCAATTGCTGGATGCTTTTAAGGCTTGTTGCGCCTGGTTTCAGTGCAGACATCTATGGTCTTTTTGTCCCTCTGCTCACGACACCTCTTCGGCAGATCAGAGCAGTATTCTGAATATTGTTAATGACTACGTGGATCAGAAATTCGGGACTGTTTTTTCTGACTTTTCCTACTTTCTGTTCCTACCTTGGATGTCTCTCCTTTGACCTCACACATTCGTGAGGCCTTGACCTTTCCTATTTCATTGTCTGAGGTTGAAGAATCTATTAAGGGACATCCCTCCATTGTGGCCCCAGGTTAGAATGGCCTCATCCCTGAATTTTATAAGACCTTTGTGGACTACTTAGCCCCTATGCTGCAGGTACTGTATACTCAAATGTTGACTATGGGTTCATTACAACCTTCCCTGACTGATGCATTTCTCATCTTTCTTTACAATAAGGGAGGCAGGATGCTGCTTGAGAATTGGAGACTGTGTTTATCAAACACAGATTATAAAATTCTCACCAGATTGCTTGCCAAGCAACTAGCTCTGGTGGCTGTTGCTTTGATCTTTCAATCGAAATGCTGTGCCATCCCTTCCCAGCACATGGCTGAGAACTTGATTTTGCTATGAGAATTATTTGAACGGGGTAGGCAGGAACAGCACCATGGCTTCATTCTATCCCTTGATCAAGAACAAGCCTATGACAGGATTACCCATCCCTACCTGTTTCAAGTTTTGTTGCTCTATGGCCTTCCTCCCCTTTTTGTGTCCTAGATACATTTCTTGTATTCTGCTGCATGTTTAATCCTTTACATTTATTCTGCATTGGGATCCCCCATTATGCATAGACGAGGAGTACAGCAGGGCTGTCCATTAAGCTCGTCGCTTTTTTTTTTTTCTATTGACCATTTGCTTCAGATTTTAAGTGCCTCTCCTTTGCTTCCAGGCATACAGATCATTCCAGATGCTCCTGAACTTCGGGTGCTGTCTTATGCAGATTACCTTTGTGTCTTCTTGCAGGACTGTACCTCTGGGGATGGTACAAAATCTCTCTTACAGGACTTTTCATCCTGGTCTGGCTCTAAGATTATTTTTTTTTTTTATTTATTTTTTTTTAGCAACTTAGTATACTTGATTGAATTTTACAAGTACATGCAAAAAACAACCAAATATAATCAGGTATAAATACACTATTCCATTATATGGTTGACTGATTGGTACTTGAACAGAAATAATGCTAAGGAAAATACAAAATGAATAAATTAATTTAATAAGTCACCCCCCCGCTTCCTCCCTTCCTAACTCAACACTCCTAACCCCCCAATCCAGAGCATTATCTTAAAATAGAACATCAAACAGTTGGTCCAACTAAGGGTTAAAGGCAAAAGTAAGAAACTGTAAGACAGGCATTAACTTCTTAGCACCTGTTGCCCATGCTACAGCTCTTTCTGCTGCTAATATTTCCTGATACCATTCTGGAAAGGAGGGGCACCAAGTGTCTTTCCAGTGGTGCAAGATTGATAATTTGGTAACTGACACTATTAGAGCCATAATATATTTATGTTGGGTTGTAGGGATTTTTGAATAGTCTCCCAGTGGGCATATTTCAGGTGTAAAATATGTAGTATCTAAGATTAATTTTAATAAGAGTGTGGTTATCCCTTTGAGTGGGTCTGCCCACTCCCAATCCCTGTCTTTTGTTGGAGTTTCATTTCTTTTTGACAGGCTTGACAGAATGTATCCATTTAAATTAGACATCTTAGGGAGCAGAGTCTGTTTCACCATTTCTGATACTGACCAGAAAATGAGAGAAACCTGATACCATTGATAAGGAAGGGATTAAATGAGTTAACAGACATTTTGGTCCCCTGCCTAGCCCTAGCACTCACACCAAGTTCTTGAAAGTTTCAGAGCTTTATGAGTGTGTCCTTTCAATTTGCACAGCACATTTCTGTGTTAGTACTGTACTAATGTTGATTAATGCAGTGCAATACACACTTCCAGTGGGGGTGGGTCCTTCAGCACGCGCCAGGCATGGAGTGGCTCATGCACAGTGCGTGCATGCGCAGGCTATGCAGATCTGTGAAATAGCAAAGTGCAACAGCATAGAGTGCATGCCAGTGCAATATGGTGATATTGTCTAAGACATGTGACATCATGTCAGCTCTGCATTTGGACATTGTGCCAGTGCAATCTCATCGCACTGGCACAATGTGGCCTTTATGTTTTTCCTACCAAAGTGCATCACTGCACATTTTTCTACATTAAAAGTTAGCCTTGAGGCATATGCGTAATTTTGTAATTTATTTAGGCTGTCCTGAATATTATCAATGTTCTGGCTATTGTTCACAACATAGCCAGTCCTTGTGTCATCAGCAAATTTAGCTTCTCAGATGTTCCCTCCAGTTGTCATCGAGTGTATGTATATATTAAAAAGACAAGGTCCTAAGACCGACCCCTGTGGGATACCACTCGTAACCTTAGCCCAACTTGAGTTATTTCCCTTAATTGTTACCTTCTGCTTTCTGTCTGAAAGCCAGGAATTAATCCACGGTGTTATCTGACCATGGATACCATGCTGAATTAAGGAGTCCACCAGTTCTTCACAAGGCACTTTGTCAAAGGCCTTGGAGAAATCTAGGAATATAACATCTGCTGATTGTCCCTCATCCAGGGCTTTACTAACTTTTTCGTAAAATACAAGAAAGTTGGTCTGGCATGATCTTCCATGTTTAAAACCGTGCTGTGATTGATCCACATCCCCCCTACTAAGCATATCTTCCTTTATATAATCTTTCACAATCCCCTCCAGCACCTTTCCCATTATTGAAGTCAAACTTATTGGTCGATAATTTCCCACATCCTGTCTGGTACCCTTATTTTTAAAGATAGGGGTAACATTAGCCTCCTTCAATGTGTCTACCACCTCACCCTGATCCAAAGAAGCCTGGAACATGTAAGTTACTGGCTCAGCCAGTACTTCCACCAGTTCCTTGATCAATCTAGGATGAATCTCATCAGGACCCATTGATTTACTAGGATTAAGACTAAGCAGTTTGTGTTTAATATTTTCTTTGTCCAGTATAAACCGTCTTGTTGATTCCAGATGTTGCTTGGTTACCCTGGCTGTGGTATTGTACACTGAAGAAAAATATCCATTAAATTCCTCACCCATAAGTATATTTTCCTGAATCAGGCTACCATCAGATTTTTTTAATGGGCCTACTCCCTTTAACCCTTCCTTTATACTATTGATATAACTATAAAAGGATTTATAGTTATCCTTAACCCTACTAGCTAGTTTGTATTCATAATTCCTTTTGGCTTTTAGAATACATGTCTTGGTTCTTTTTTGCAGGTGTTTATATTTACTCCAGTTTATTTCAAGGCCATTTCTTTTTGCTGTGACATATGCTCTCTTTTTTCTATTAATCAAATGTTTTATTCTTTTGGTCATCCAAGCAGGAATCCTCCCTGATATATTATGTTTATTTTTAGTTGGGGCATGTATATTAACTATCTGTTTTAGTTTTTTGGTTAATATGTCCCACATCAAGGAGACAGATTTATTTTTGGAGTTACCCTTCTAATCCCAGTTACTAAAATCCTCCCTTACTATGTTATAATCAACTTCATTGTAATTTCTAATTATAGTTTCTCCTGATGTCCTATTTACCTGTCCCTCTATAATAAATTCTACCCTATCATGATCACTGGTTCCCAATGGTGTAGTTACTTTACAGTGTTGTATATATTCTCCCATATTGCTTAATACAAGGTCAAGTATATTCAAATTCCTGGTTGGGTATTGTACATACTGCTCCAAACCTATAAGACTAAAGGTATCAAGTAATCTAGTTTCTACCATAGATCCTGCTGCATGGTCTATCCAGTTTATACCTGGTAAATTAAAGTCTCCCAATATTATTAAATTTTCAGGTATTTTCATTTTTTCTATTCTATCTAATAACCAGTGATCTACATTGGGTTGAGTAGTAGGGGGCCTATATACCACACCTATAGTGATACTGGCTCAGTCGACTGGGGAGACCCTTATCCATAATTGATCAATACCCTCTAACATCCAAACTTCAAGTTTTTCTGCTATAATATTATTTCTAATATAGATAGCTACCCCACCTCCTCTTTTTCCAGGTCTGTCAATACAATATAATTGGTACCCTGGAATCTGTTGATTCCATTGGTCATCTGTATCCACCAGGTTTCTGTGATGGCACATATGTGTATATTATCTTTATCCAATGCATATACCAATTTGTCAATCTTTTTAACAATACTTCTAGCATTTATGTTATAGCATTTCCAGTTAAAATAATTTCTATCACTGGTTTTGTTGTGCATATGATTCTGCCTGCATATGTTCCCATCCCTCAACACTCCAGTATTTAGTTTATATTTATAGGTTTCACTTTTACAGCTTTTAAGATATCCTGTGCAAGAATTCTGGTGCCCTGTTTATTTATATGTAAGCCGTCATTACTGTAAAGTCTATAATCCAAGAAGGCTCTCCAGTGTTCTATTAATATATGCCCTTCTCTCAAACACCACCTTCTTAACCAACCATTTAGAAATCTAATCTCCCTAGCCTTTTTCTGGCTGGCTCTTGGAACTGGAAGAACCTCAGAAATGTAGATTTGACACTCCCTTCCCTTCCCTTTAGGGATTCTCCAACTTCCTCAAAGTCCCTCTGAATCTCAAACATATTCCTTTTTCCGACATCGTTTATTCCTATATATAAAACAGTGGCCAGTTTAACGCAATTTTGCAGGAGACCTGGCAATAACTTTTTAATATCCCCTATTCTGGCCCCAGGTAAGGTACTGACTGTTGTATCTCATTTCTATCCTTACATAACATACAATCAGTATTTCTCAACAATGAGTCCCCTATTACAAGTATATCTCCTGGTGGTGTAGGCACTACCACCCCCAAAGCTTGTGTTTTCTTTGGAGTTTCTACTTCAAGATTGTTTTCATCCTCCAATATTTCAAATTTATTATGTAGTTCCGGGGAAAAAAATCCCTCCTATATTACACCTTCCCTTTTTTATTCCCTTCTGTACTAAACACCAGTCCTTAGTACTTTGTGCATGCACTCCATTAATGCCCAGATCATAATTACTAGCACTATGTATGTGTGCTCCATCAATGCCCAAATCATGATTACAAGCACCCAATGTTTCTATCATTTGTGAAACTCCCGGAGGCCTGGATATCTTACTTATACTATTTAGGTTTCTCATGTTTGTACTTTGTGGGTCTCCCAAAACCCCAGTTATGGAGGTAGTCAGATCCAATGTTGCTGCTTCAGCAATCTCTATAAATCTCTCTAAGTCAGCAATATCCAATTGGATTTGTAACCTATTTTGTAAGGAATCAATTTCTTGCTGTAATACAGTTATAAAAATACATTTATCACAGACAAACCCATCTTGGACGTCCTCTTCAGTATACATATAGCATTCTGTGCATGCTATCAGAATCTACATGTTTATTTCTTTACCTAGTGGGAATATTACTTGTGCTTGTGTCACTGTAGGAGCCCTCTAGTAGATCCTCTGGTGTACTATTCCACTAGGTTTCTTGTCACTGTTTCCCCGTCGTCCAAGGCAGATACAGCTGACACAAGCAAGACACATGCATCTCCACGCACGACGACGTGCGCCCTGCATGAGCTTGCCCCCTGTTCACCGCAGGCCAGCAATATAAGGGGTTTACCCCAGAAGTACTGGTCCTGGGTTGTGAGGCTCAAACTGCAGTGTACAAATAAAGGATAAAAGCACTGATCTAAACTACTTAAATGTGCCCTCTGTGCATCTACCTTTCATGCAAGGTCCAGGCACAGGGCAATAAAACAAATTAAAATCAGCACGTTTTGTTCTGTAGTCTAGCAGTTCCCTGCTAATTAAACTACCGCACTCCCTTTCTACTTCCAGTCTTACGCACGGAGTAGGGTTCCAATGTAACCACACTAAAGGGTCTGAATAAAAGCTGCAATTTACAATTTAGCAGAGCTTAATTTATACTGCATCCCCTGGTCTTCTGTAAAGATTTGCAAAGTTGGCAAACTTTGCTCCACAAAATAATTTGCTAAGTTTGACACATTCATGAAGTGCAAAGTGCTGACTTTGCAAAGTCTTTGCCAGGCAAAGTGGCACTTTTTCAGGAGAAGTTATGTAAATTCATTGGTGAAGTTGCAACTTCACCTTAACTCCACCTGGCTTTGCCTGAAAAAGAGCCATTTCCCTAGGAAAACTCAACTTGAGGTGGCAAAGTGTCAAAGTGGGAAATTTGCAAATTTATTAGCAAAGGCAAATTTCATAACTTCAATGGATCTTCACTGACAGAGCAAAACTTCGAAACATCTCTAGTCATCTGGCTCAACATCTGCTGCATGGTGTTCCTCTAGGCCAGCAGCCCTATTTCATGGTGGAGTGCCATGTTGTGTAGCATGCAACAGGCCAGAAACATACCACAGGCCTTATGAAGAGTGAATTATAGGGCACCACCAGAACAGTCAAGGCACCTAAACTGCATCTAATTGATTCCAAAGACATGCTCAAAGCTACTGCATGTAGTGATATGTGCTGCATTGTACCTATCCTCTGTAGTTGATGCGGGTTGTGGTGTGAGGAGCCAGGGAAGCAGGGTACATGCACTGTCCCCTGTGTAGGTAAACAGCATCAGTTACTGACATCATCAGCAACATGGGGGAGGCCTTTTGGGTATACTCAGTTATGAGGTGCCCACAAGGGATGTCACCACCTTTGAACCTCTGGCACAGGATGGAGTTGTGCCAGATGAAGGAATCATTGGCACTGCAGGGGAACTGTACCAGGACACTGATGATGTGCCTTTTGCATCACATACCACCTGACAGTTTTTGGAATGGTTGCCCTTTCTATTCCCATAGGCCCTGGATCCATCACTGATGCATGCCCAGATAACAACATGGGTGCAATCAATGGCAGCAAGTACAGATGGTAGGTGTGTCACTTGGTAGAACTGCTGCATGGTTGCTGTTTGCTCTACTGGTGTGATGGTGAATACAATGAACTGTCCTGCATGGACCAGTAGGGTATGGAGGAACTGGCCAAACAGGATGTGGGGTAGCAGACTGCAAGATACTGGTGGTGGCCCCCACTGATGTCTGGAATGTTTCCATGGTCAGGAACCACAGTGCAGCTGTTACCTCGAACTCTGTAGACACCACATGTCTGCATATCATGCTGTGCTGGATGTCTGTCTGGAGCTAATGATGCAGCAGCTCATACAGCTGCATGATCATGGGTCTGTTGAGTTTGTACCAGCCCATGATTTATTTATCACTAAGGACTTTGATTATGACTCTTGGATGGTACCATCTGTTTGTAGCATAGAGCCTCCGGGGCCTGCTCCTGGGCTGGGGGGGGCCGCATTGGCCATCTCCTCATCTTACATGACCAGCTGTATCAGGTACACAATGTGTGCCATTTTATTTTGAGGTGTGTGTGTGTGGTGGGGGGGCATGCTGTGCTATGCCTCTCTCTGCCTTTGGTTTTTGTCCCAGGTTAAAAGGAAAGTCGCTTCAACCTGTTTTCTGTACGCCTGTGTAGTTTATAGCCATGAACTATGATTCCCTCTCTTACACCCCCCTAATTTCATATTAATTTGAATTTAAATGAAGTTGCTTCACTTTATTCTGCCCTAGTGTGAAAATCTGTTTAACACCATTACAAAGATCATGACCCCACTCATGCAAGACATCATGGGAGTTGATGATGCCTACATGCACAAGTCAGAAGAAGTGCTATTGTCAGTCACTTCTGTTGTATGTCTTCTGAAGTCCCTGTATTTTTGCCTTTGCTGGCCATCAAACTTTTCAAGATAATTTCCCTATTGCTTTCTGTTGTTTAAAGTGTTTCTGAATTGGAAAAGTGCAGTTGGAAGGATGCTGGTTCTTGTGAAGTTTTGTTATTCAGCTGATTAATTCCTATGTGATAGGAGCTCTTTGCTTACTCCCAGTCCTTTTGATGTGCAAATATGCATTATGAACTCCCATATTTCCTTTAATGAGTGGAGTCATAGCCTTTATAATGACATCAAACAGGTTTTCACAGCCAGGGCAGAACACAGTAAAGCAACTTCTTTTAAATTTAAATTGGGATGACATTAGGGGGTGTAAAAGAGGGAATCATAGTTTATTACTACACGCTACATAGGTATACAGAAAAAGGGTTAAGAGGGCTTTCCCTTTAAGATCTTCATTTTATAGGTGGTATTTGGACAGCTGTATTGTGCTGCACTATTCTGTTCGAACAGCTCTGTATCTTTGAATATCATGCTGTGCATGATATACACGTTACTGCTCCCCCCCCCCAGTTTCGGCACTGCATACATTAACTCAGCACTAGAGCACTAGCACAAATAAAATGTGCAGCGCAATCCTTTGAATATGGGGAACAGGTACAAATACATGCACAGTGCTAGAGCAAATAATTTGCACCAGGTGCAAAACTTTGAATATCTGGGTCACAATGTCTAATTGTAAGTGGTGTCCTGATTTTACACATTATTAGATTGTGTTTACCCTGGATAGGCCAGATGAAAGGCAGTAGCTAATTTTTAGTGGGCTGCCACATTTTGACCCCAGATTTCTAACAGTCTTTTTATGACCTGACATTATTATCAAGGCAGGTGGAATTTTTAAAATTCCATCTGATAGGTGATTTCACAGTGTGACCGGAAACACATGTTTTTA
The DNA here is from genome assembly GCA_016271365.2 of Neoceratodus forsteri. Lineage (NCBI taxonomy): Eukaryota > Metazoa > Chordata > Ceratodontiformes > Ceratodontidae > Neoceratodus > Neoceratodus forsteri. Next base: position 394,897,731 of record CM028129.1, read on the forward strand.
TAGGATTTAAACAAAAACACTTATCAAATTCATGAGGTGGGGGTAACACAAGGGACACGCTGAACATTAAGGGCCAAAATCTACAAAAATAAATTTATGAGTAAATGCTGGAACAATTCAACATTTCTTCATAACTTAGCTGTTTTGTTTTTGTCACATTTTGATCCCAAATTTTCAACAAAGGCCCGGATATTCAGACTGCGCCAGGCAATGGCGCAAGTGGGGGCGCAGTGCAACCAAGCTGCACCAGGGCCAGGGCAGGGTGATATTCAAAGGTGATGCGCCATGGTGCATCACCATTGAATATGGTACAGAATGTGCATGGCGCAAGTTCGATGTGCTAGCGCATCACACAGACAGGGAGGACCGGGAATGCTCCAGTGCAAATGCAGTTGTGCTGTGCACATCATCCGCAATATACAGAAGAAGGCATGCAAATGGGGCCATAATGTATGCATGGTGCAAACGGGGTTATTTGCATGTCATTATGGCACCATTTGCATACGCTGTGCAGGGCAGCCCGTGAAATGCACTGGCACTCATGGAGCGTTCTGCAGCAGACTGCACTCTGGTGTGCTAGTGCCCCCTCCTATATGCCCGAACGCAGGCTCCCAGAGTTGAATAGGCTACCAGGTGGTCCAGTGGTATAACCCCTCCCTCCAACATGCCTGATCATAGGCATCTGTATGCTACTATAGCACCCAGTGTGCTAGTGGTCCCCCCTCCCTCCATTCCACTTAATCTTGGGTATGTGACATATATATATATATATATATACATATATACACACACAACCTGGTAGCCCAGTGGACCCCCCCTTCCATCCCACCCACAGTGGACCCAGCCACCCAGTTCCCCCTCCCCATCATCGGTGGCCGGCAGCACCCTGCCCACATACCACTCGGCTGCCCGCCGAATGACAGCGTACAGTATGTGCTGTACCCATTGGTCACAGTGTGGACCAATGGGCACAGAACAACTATTCTACACAGGCATGAATATGTGAATGAGCAGCTTCCATTCACATAACCATGCCTATGTGAATGTAGTCTGTATGCCCATTTGTCCACACTGTGGACCATTGGAACAGCACATACTGTATGCTGTCATTCGTGGTGGCGAGTGTATGTGGTGGAGTGCCGCTACCGCCAATGATGGGGGGCTGAGTGTGGGTCCTCAGTGGTGGTATGGAAAGGGGGTCCACTGGCTACCAGGTTGTATATATATATATATATATATGTAAGTGAGCTCAGTTGCTTGTCAGATCGTATGTGTGGGAGGAACAGAAAAGGCAAACAGCATGACAACAATATGACATAAGCAAGCTCAACTGCTTGCTGGGTGCCTTTATGCAGATGAAAGCATCGAGATGCTCTCTCATATGAGTGCTTCGGTCCTTTCAACTACCAGAAGTTTCAGCCCTGCAAGCAGTGACCAGTGTCATGATCAGCCTTGCTGGTCATTGGGCTGTCACTGCTGAGCGCACTGCAGCTTGAGCTGAATTGGACCTGACACTGACACACCTCTGAAATGCAGTTCTTTGTAACAAAATGATTGCTATGCATGCATACAAACACAAACATGAACAGTAATAGCAAAAGTCATTAGGAAAGGATACTTACCATCACTTTGGAGATGGTGGTGGTGCATTAAAATGGATTGATATAAGAACATAAGAATGTATTGGCAGGAGGGGACCGTATGATCCATCTAGTCTGCCCAGATTGCCTATCTCCCTATTCTGTTCTTCTTCCGAGATTACCGCAGTACTTGTCCCCATGCTAGTGTGACTGTTTTGGCCTCTACAACCTCTGGTAGTAAGCTATTCCAAGAGTCCACCACCCTCACTGTGAAGTAGAACTTACAAATGTTGGTTTTAAACTTACCCCATGTTAGTCTCAAACTGTGCCTCCTCATTCGCATAGTTTCTTTTCTGTGAAAGAGGTTTTCTTCTTGTACCTTATTTATGTCCTTTATGTATTTAAAGGTTTCTATCATATCATCCCTGTTTCTCCTTTGCTTGAGGGAGTACATTTGCATTTGCTGTAGTCTAAATTCATATTGCTCCTGGTGAAGTTCCTGTACCATTTTAGTAGCTCTCCTCTGTACAGCCTCCAAGCAGTTTGTCCTTTTTTTGGTGTGACTTCCAGAACTGTACGCAGTACTCGAGATATGGCCTCACCAAGGACCTGTACAGAGGGAATATGACCTCTTGCTTTCTACTTGTAATGCCCCTGCCAATACATCCGAGGATGCTACTAGCTTTCTTCACCACCTTTTCACAGTGTCTACCTACCTTTACTGCATGCATGCAGTACTGGCGCCCATATCTGAAGAGGGACATTAAGTTACTGGAAGGGGTAGAGTGAAGGCGGCAGAAATGATCAAGGGGCTGGGGGACTTACCATACAAGAGGAGGCTGAGGGAGCTGAAAATGTACTCATTGGAGGAGAGGAGGGATGGGGGGTTTGATTGAAACCTTCAAGTACATGACAGGAATAAACAAGACAAGTACAGAGGGTCTGTTCAAAGTAAGGGAGGAGACGGATACCCAGGATCATGATATGAGACTGGAGGGAGGCAGGTTCAGGAGGGAGATGAGGAGACACTTTTTCACGGAGAGGGTGGTAGCTGAGTGGAATGCGTTGGCGGCAGAAGTGGTATCCAGTAGAACAGTGGACTGCTTCAAAGGGGCTGGAACAGGACAAGGGGAGGGTAAAGGGAGGGAAGGGTGGGTGGGAGGGAGGGGTACCTGCAGAATAAGGGATTCTAGCTGCATATTCGAGCAGACTTGATAGACCTCTAGGCCTTTATCTGCTGGCAAATTTCATATGTTCGTACCTTTCAATCATCAGAAATAAGCACTCTGAGGTCCCATTCGAGTTTTGTTTCTGTTAATTGTTCACCATTGAGTGTGTATGTTTTCCTTGGGTTTCCTTTACCTAGGTGCATGACCTTGCACTTTTTGGTGTTGAATTTCAACAGCCAGTCCCTAGACCATGCTTCCAGGCTCTTTAGATATGCTTCCATTGCTGCCGTTCCTTCAGTTGTATATACCCTGTTGCAGAGCTTTGTGTCATTTACAAACAGGCATACCTTATCTTGCAGGCCATCCTCAATGTTGCTGATGAATATATTGAAGAGAATTGGGCCAAGGAGAGATCCTTGAGGCACACCACTGATCACCCTTCCCTCGCTAGACAGTGTTCCATTGACTGTGACCCTCTGCATTCTATTGTGGAGCCAGTTTTGAACCCACTTGACTATTCTGTGCTCTAACCCAGAGTGCTCTAGCTTATTGACTAATCCTCTGTGGGGGACAGAGTCAAAAAATCTAGATAGACTATGCCTGCCACCCCTCCCTGGTCCTCTATTTTGGAGACCCAGTCAAAGAATTCAATCATATTCATTTGACATGACCGTCCTGCTGTAAATCCATGCTGTTTAGTATCTTGCTGCCCTGTTTTCATAAGGAACTTCACTATTCTTTATTTAAGTAGGGACTCCATAAGTGTCCCCTCTACCGAGGTTAAGCTCACTGGCCAGTAGTTTCCAGCCTCCTCCCTGCTTCCACTTTCGTACAATGGTACCACTGTGTCCCTTCTCCAGTCCTGAGGTATTTCCCTACTCTCAAGAGGCTGTGTGAATAATTCTGCCAGTGGGCCTGCAATTTCCTGTGCCAGCTCCTTCAGAATTTTAGGGTGGATTTCATCTGGGCCCATTGCTTTATTTGCTTTTAATTTGAGAAGCTCTTTTAGGACACTGCCTCTTGTAAATGGTCCAGCATCTGCTTCTATGGTGAGTCTGTCTGTGTTCTGCATTTTGGCTCCATTGCTGTCATCTTCTTTTGTGAAGACTGAACAAAAGATATGGCTCCAGACACAGGAGGAGGATGAGGAGAACTGTTGCTTGCTGCAGGAGACAGTAGAACAGGAGGCCTGTGAAGGCAAGAGAAATTATTTAGATGTCATTTATAATTTAGTCAAGCAGCCACAGTAACTATTTCACAGTATATTCATTGTCCACTCCCTCCCAGCTCTCATCTGTGAAGACATACTGTAACAGAAATGATTTTTCCTCAGTTGACCATTATGGTGGCCTTACAGTAAACCCAGTGACCACTCCCTGCTGTCACCTGTAAAGGCATGAGAAAAATTACTTTTCATGAGATGGCCACTGTGATGGCTACAAGGTATATCTGTTCTTCACTCCCATCCCGAGTCAAAGCTATCAGTCATCTTTGAAGAAAAGAATAGGAAAAAAATGATATAAATTTACCGTCACCATAGTGATGGCCTTGCCATTTACTGGCACAATGATGCACAGAGAGGCATTGGAATGCTGACCAAGTGGGGTGGAGAGTTGAGGCACCATGCACTTTGCCTTCTGCAATGCCAGTAAAGTGGGTTTGGGAACGCACTCAGGTCACTAGGTGGACAGCTGGGAGAGGGAGGATTGAGTGTCTATAGGACTGCTCTCATCCCTCAGGGAGGGTGGTTTGTGTGGCTCACTGTTGGACTGCCACCGAGTGAAAATAACCCACATATAGGATGCTGGGGGCATCTCTGCAGAGGTGAAGCTCACACATCGTGCCTGTTGCATGTATGTGGGCCCAGCATGAAACTCGCTGGAAACCCCTCCCCCCAGATGTAAAATGATGACTAACCTCTCGCAGGCCCCTCACTGGGGACAGGGCACCCTCCACAGTCCTGTGGCAGAGGACGACAGTGGGAAGGTAAGCCCTGGGGAAGCCAGGTGATGGGAATGAGGAGATCAGTTGGAAGAGGGTAGCCAGGCCAGAAAGGCAATAAATAGAATATGTAAAGGAAAGACAGGCAATGGATGAAGAAGCAACTTGCTTGCTGCTGAGGAGGATTCAGCAAGAGAGTATACCTGTGAACATAAAATTGTCATTATTTGGTTTCTAGGTCATTTACTCACTCCCATTTGTACCCAAGAAGGGAAAATTAAAGAAACAATTAAAATAAATCTAATACTTACCATCACATTAGTAATAGACATGCAGTGTACTTGCATGACAGTGGAGGAGAACACAATGTCTTGCTTGCTGGAGGAGCAGGCATGGCCTGCCTGGCATTTACATTTATACTGGATTTGTTTCTGGATGTTTCTTGATGGTGGAGGTGGTGGACCATATTGCTTGCAGATGTAGACCCAAGCAGGTAGAGGAGGAGGAGGAGGAGGAGTGATCTGAGGTGGTGTCTTGCTTACTGTATGAGGAGGAGTCATGGTCTGCCTGACAATTACATTTATGCAGGATTAAGAGTCTTGATTTGTCTCTGCATTCATATGGTTGAGGCAGTGGCACATGTTGTTTGTAGATGTGGACCCAAGCAGGCCAGAGAAGGAGGAAGAGGAGGAAGTAGAAGAGGCAGTGTCTTGCTTGCTGGTGGAGGAGGCATGATCTGTCTGGCAATGGCATTTATGCTGGATTAAGAGTACGGGTTTGTGGAGGCATCAGATGGAGTCAGTGGCTCATGTTATTGTTTGCATTTAATTATGCAGTTTTCAGTAATCCTGGTTTGTCCTTAGGAATCACATGGAGGGTAGAAGCTGGAGATCATGGATGGACACCCTGAGTAGAATATTACCCCAGGTACCTGTGCCCAGTGTGATGTAATGCATAGATAGAAGCTACCAGCTGTTTGGCCACTGGTCCAAATACTTATACTTGTACAGTAAATGGTGATGCTGAATGCTGCAGGGCATGGATTATCACACATGACACTGTCCCATACATTTCTTAAATGGCTTGCATAGAGAAATACATTCTTGAAGGAGTCTGCTGTTTGGAAAAGGCATAGACCATCAACCTTCAAAGTCCAACATTTTCCATAAAAGAGAATGGTAATAGATAAATGGCCAGCATTTCAGCTGTCCCTGCATTTAGTTCACATGCAATGACATAATTTGGTGGGTGCAATATTTTGACTGATACTCAAACATCCTATGTAGCACAGGCTGAACCTTTCTTGGTTTTAGTCTACCAAACAGCTGGAGTTATCATGTTAGCATAGTTGGTGGGCTGTATTTGACCCCTTGGTATTCACATGCACTGTTCTAAAGAAAGTAATGATTATTTAGGTTTTCTGTAATGGCATTCAAATAGTTTGGTGCCTCTGGGTGGTACTACTCAACCCACCACTGCTATCCACACTACTAGGTATAACACCCTATATGGGTGAGTATTATTGAGCGGCTCAATATAAGCGACTCAATAATATCGCTCACCTGTAGGGCAAGAGGAGAAAAAGAGCACTGAATGATCATAGCGAGTGTAGCACTATGGGATGCAAGCTACACTCACGAGAGAGGATACAAATAGATGAATTTGGTCAAGCCATGCAAAGCTGGCCATGTGGAGTAGTGGCTTGAGCCACTGCCCATGCAGCCTGAGGTGCTGGGTTCAGATCATGGTGCAGGAAGCTATTTTACTTGCTGGGGGAGTTGCTAATGTTTTCTATGTCCACTCCCCCTGCAGTTAAGAATCTTTATTTTGGGGGGGTTCGAGGGGCTTGCCCCCCCATGTAAGAAATGTCATTTTCTTCTTTTTGTTTGTTTATTAAGTAAGCGACTGTCACTATTTGCAATGGTCGGTGCTGTGTAGTTCACCCTTTTGACATCGAACTGTTGTTCACTCACTTTATGTGATCAGCGGTCTTATAGACTCACTGTTACCACAAAAAAACCTACTAGGCATTACCACTGACTCCTCCTCCTCTCAGTACTCCTCCTTACTAGTCTCTCTCTCCACCTAGGCTAGTTCTATGCCACTTTTAACAGCCTTAACTAATGATGATGATGATGATGATGATGATGGCGAGGGAGAGATACCCCTTGCACCTGCTTCCTTCTGACTCTGAGTCCAGCATAACAGGTGCCTGGACTATAGGTATGTGTGTTGCCTGCCAGTGCCTAGATGGCTTCCCTTTTTTCCCCTGCTAACTTGAGTTTGACACAGATGACAAATGGTGACTTTCATCAGCAGGGCCATGCATATACAGAAACTGCAAATTAGAAATTCGGTACTGCTTAATTTTACATGGTGGGAGTGGGACAGGGAATGGGAAGGGGTGAAAATGGATGCTTTTTTAGATGCTTTGTGAAATTCAACACTAGATGAATTTGTAATGGGATCATCACTAGGAGGAAAAACAGGTTTAGTATTGTGGGTGGTGCTTTGGTAGTTGGATCAGTGGCACCACTCTGTTTCTCTTTTTTTTTCTGTCTCCCATAGGGGTCCATATCATCATCCCCACAGCTGTTGATATCCTCCTCCTCCTGAGATCTATGCTCATCAGCATCACTTTTTTCAGGCTCTCGCTCCCTCTCATCATCATGACCCACATTTTTAGATCTACAGTAGCTTAGCTCCTAAGATCGTTTAGTCCTGTCTCTATTGACTTGCTTCTTCATTGCTCTCATACACTCCTAAGAGCCTCTACTACTGCCTCTATTGACTTGCTTCTTCAGTGCTCCCATCAGGCTTATCACCTTAGATTCCCTGGCAAGTTCCTACTCTATCTTCCCAAATGTGCCACCAGGATGGGTGAGCAGGCTTTCTCCTCATTTGCACCAAAGTTCTCGAATTCTCTCCCAGGACCCTTACAATGTACTCCCTCCAACTCCCTCTATAGAGGTACCCTGGGAATACATTTATAGGCCTCTTCTGCTTGTAACTGTACCTGAGGAACTAACTGCCACTTATGTTGTAATGATGTCCTTGTTCAAGGCTGATAAACTGTTATGTATTACTGGTTATTACTGACTGTCTAATGTTTTATTTGTTTTCATTCTAGGCTCGCAAATTGCTATTTGTGACTGCTATTGTGTTCTACATATTGTTATATTGAATCTTATTGTGTTGTAGTTTGTTTCTTCTGGTCTAATTAAAACATACTGTACCTGTACCTGTACCTGTAATTGTATCCTGTCTTACTTTACCTATAATTCCTGTTTAACTGTAAGGTTATTTATTTTATTCTTAGGTCATACCTGAAAACAGGCATTTATTTGACTAGCGTATCCACCTGGTTAACAAAAGCAAAAGGAAAGAAAGAAAGAAAGAAAGAAAGAAAGAAAGAGAGAAAGAAAGAAAGAAAGAAAGAATGCCTGCAGCACAGCAGAGCAACAGCAGACAACACCTCCCCCGAGGAATTAGCAGAGCTGTCTGAAAAATAAGTAGTAGTTAGCAAACCCACCTAAAAATGTATGGGTTTTTTTTAATGCAATGTGGATTAACATGGCATGGGGTAATTAACAACTAAGTACAACGTGAAACAGAACTGTCACTTTAAGAACTAAATAACTAAAACTAATACAGAAAGAGATTGATAAAATACTTAAACACACCAAACTCAACTAGAGAAATAAAATAAGAAATGACAGACTACAGACAAAAAAACAATGAACAGGAAAGGATGGAAAAAAAAGCTAAATCTCCTGATTAGACAAAAAGACTCCAGACCTTTTAGGGCTGCCCTGCTGGCTAAACTCCCCTCCCTTCCCCCACAGCAGTCCTTCACTATAGACAAAAAAAACCCCTCTATTTTAAATGAAATAATCTGAAAACAGAAACAAAAAGCACAAATCTAGAAGCTAAAGGCACACAAGAATAAATTGTGAGCAATTTGGAGTCAAAAAGTTTAGCTTTTAAGGCTTTTGAAGGTTATTTTGCTAAGACAAGCAGAGGGACAGACTTATTTCCTACTCTAATTTCATTAGACTGCAGTGAACACAGCCTCCTTAGGGCAAACAGCTTCATTCAGTACCATGTGATCTCCAATCACATTGTACATTGACAACTTTACCTGTGGGGATCACTTTACCAAAGAAGTTTCCAAATTCGCAACTTCACAAATGTATCCCTGTACTGCGAACTGACACTTTGTAGGGTGGATTAACACTGTCAATTGTGGAGAATTTGCAAATTAATTCAAAAAGCACATTTTTTCAGCTTTGCATACTACTACTGGCAAAAAATCTAATGATATTGCAGTAGGTTGTTCTCAGCCTAGTTTGGACTTTTTACAAAGCAGAGTTATTGATAAAGGGCCATTAGTCCAAGACCGTGAACAAACTACTATTTACTAGGGCCCAGATATTCAGAAATGTGCCAAAGTAAGGCGCAAGTCCAGCGCAGCCAAATCTGATGTGCTGTGGTGCAACAGTAGCCATATTCAGAGGTTGCAGTGGCTGCACTTCGCCAGCACAACCTGGCTGAATATGGCACAGTTGTGCCATGGCACAACCATGGCTGTGCCATGGTGCAACCAGAGGTGCACCATGGTGCAAACACAGGTGTGCCATGGGCAGACAGAGAAGCCCCAGGGCAGCTGTGGCAGAAGAGCAACAGAGGGGGGCACAACACAAAGAGGTGACCCAGGGACAGAGCCAGGGAAGCACAGTGACAGGCTACCACCAGCTGGACACAGCAGGGCGCACACAGGCACCTAGACCCCCACCCCAGAACACAACAGTGGCACAGACAGTAGGCAAGAGGGGGTACCAATGTTGTATGGAGGGCCACCAAGGGGGCCCCCACAGGCTGCAGGACATGCCCCCCCTGCACAACCAGACCAGGGCAGGCCACACCCAGGACCATGCAGGCAAACAAACACACCCCTGACAGCTGCCCCATGGGCACACCAAAGCACAACCACAGACTGAGGGGAGGGACACCATGACAGTGGGACACACCGCAGCACACAGCAGTGATCCACAGAAGTACAACATGTGCCCCAACACATGCATACCACATGGACAGGCACTGGGCCACTGCAGCATTGTTCCTCATGCCACCTGCAAAGCAGACACTGACACAGGCAGGTAAGTCAAAAAATATATATTTAGGAAAAAAACTATTCAAAATAACAAGGGGATGGGAAAGGGTAGGAATGTGAGGGGAAGGGATAGGGAACAGGGACTGTACAGTGAGAAGGGGAAATGGAGGGGGAGGTACAGCTGGGGAAACCGGGGAAATCAGGGCCCAACTAGTGGCAGCCATGGCCAACTGCCCTCTGCAGATGTCGCTGCCTCATGTTTGCTAACAGCATCCTCTGGACCTGCAGCACTGCCTCAATTGTTGTTGAGGTAATCAGGATTAACTGTCGCTGGAACCAGCAGTAGAGTGGCCTCCTGCGGCACCGCCAGACACCTAGGGGAAGGGACAGGACAGGCGGTCAGTGCAACATCCAAAGGAACCATGATCATCCACAGCACACAGTTGGCAGTGGGATCACAGACCTCCAGAGTACAGTCCACACACAGGGGGGGTGGGCCAATGCCTGCCAGCAATGCAGTACACCAAAACAGTGCACAGCAGTGGTCCCGCTGCACAGTGGCCACCCGACTGTGCAATGGCAGTCACATGGCACAGTGCTCTGGCAGCACCACAGCAACATCAGTGGCAGCTGGGTGCACACCCACCCCACCAACAGCTGGCACACATGTCCAATGGATGTGCCACTGTGGCGGGCACCACACACACTGCGTCACACACAGCTGCCATGGCACATGGCACAGGTGGCCATGCCCGCACCAACACACCAGCCAACCTCCATGGATGGTGTGAAGGACAATGTTAGTGCCTACCTGCTCTCTGTGGCTCCACTGGTGCGGGGGCCACTCCACCACCCTGGGCTGCTGTGGCCTGGTGTCCTGCCATCACAGCCCATCTTTGGTCCTCAGACCCTGGGAATGGAACAGAAACAGGCACACATCAGTAATCAACCACAGCAGCTGCCCACTACCCCCGCCCCTGTGCACAGGGTAAGCCCCTGCCCAACATGTCCCACACAGCGGCATCACAACGCAAGTGGTGGAGGGCGATGCCACCCCGCGATGTGCACAATGGCAGTACACCACCCTGCAGGACATGCCAGGCAGCCTAGCCAACCACAGTACAGCACCAGGGCACACATGCATTATGGGCCTACTCACCTGGCTGTGGCACAGCCTCACGCCTGACATGCGCCTCCAGCCTCCTGAGGCACTCTGGGTCCCTTCGAGCCAGGTCCCCATAGCGGTGGTGGCACTGATTCCCCATCCTGGCCACCTCTGTGTGCTGCCACAGAGAGGCAACAATGGCCTGCCACACAGCCACCCAGGGCTGCTGCAGTGGAGCATGCCCAAACAGTTGGGGTGTGTGGGGCTGGATGTAGGTGACAAGGTTGACTAACTCAACCTGCATCCAGTTGACCGCTCATCCTGATCACTGCTGCACCATGCCACTGGTGTGAGCCACTGAGTAAAATGGTGGCAGTAGGAGCATGTGGCCACAGCATGCGCCAGATGCACGGGCCGAGGGGACATGCACTGTGGCCACCAATCACGCAGTCTTGGAGATGTGCAGCATGGACATGGCTAGGTGGGATCATGGGTGCAGGGGTCACCCAGGGGCAGAGGTCACAGCAGGGGTCAGAGGTTGGCCGCCGCACAGTGAGCAAGTATGCAATAGCAAGCATGGTGCACCATGTGCCATGGCCCATATTGTGTAGTCAGGGCACAGTGAACAACTGGTGACAGTATACTGTCCAGTGCATGTGCACTAAGGTCCTGCACACTGCGTATGCATGTGCATTGTGCTGCTACTTGCTTCCGAACAAACTCATTACACAGAGAGCAAAATAGCGATATTCACCTGCCACATGAAAATGAGCTCATTAGCCAATGTGTGGTGCACTGGGTAATTGGCATGTCGTTACCATTGCACCAAAGCTTATTTGCATGTGATGCACTATAAAAGCGCCACGGATCAGCACAGGCCATGGACCGGTATTGCATCCTTTTGAGGTAAGTTGTGCATGCTGCTGCAGCACACTGTGTCCAACCAGCACAGGAGGGGGGGCGGTACGGGGAGCTGCTGCCACTGACACACTGTACTGTCCATGTCCACAGGAAGCCAAATGTCAGAACAAGAGGAGGGTGAGTAGCGTGGGCCTACTCACAAGCACAGGCCCAACATCACAAAGGCAGAGACATAGGCTGTATTCGAGGCCTATCTCGACAGGGAGCCTCTGTTGAGTGGTGTCACAGGCACACCACAGGCCAGGGCTGGGGCCTGGGAGGAGGTGGTGGCATGTGTGAACCAGCAGGGCAGCCACCAGCAGTCAGCACAGGAATTCCGCAATAAGGTGGGCACGGACTAGCGACTCATAATGGAGAAGGTGGTGGCCATCTGTGCCTCAAGGAATGCCACCGGAGGGGGGCCTGTAGATGGACCACAGCTCACGGTGCGGGAGGAGATGGTGGCAGCCACCATGAGCCACAGCACTGTGGAAGGTGTGCCTGGAGGAGGATTTCAGATGCCTACGCACCCCTGGGAGGACCTATTCGTGGTTCTGTGGGTCAACCACTGGGGGCTGATGCTAACACCCCTGTGGCTGATGAGCAGCCTGTGGCTGCTGATTGGCCCTGGTGCTGCCCTGTGTGTGCATGGCTGGCATTTGTGTGTGCATACCACTGGTGTGGCACCTGTGTGTTGCACTGCACATTGCTTGTGTGCCTGTTTACCCAGCCACTGGACCATGTGGCATTGTCCTGATGAGGGCAGTTCAGCACCGGTTGCACCTGTGCACTGTGCAATGCATTTGATCCCTGCCACATACCAATGCCTGGGTGTGTGGGTGCATGGGTGCGTGTGTGTGTGTGTTGCTGTGTGCTGTTCCGTGTGGTTGTGTGCCACCAACACCCCTACCCCTGCACCATGCCTCAGTGTGTGCACACTCATTGCCATGCATGCCCCTGCATGTGTGCTTTGCCTGTGTGTGTGGCCCATGCATGGGATGTGCCCCACCTACCTGCATGTTCCATAGTGCTCCTGTGCGATGGTGTCCCTATGTTGGTGTGCCATCCATTGCAGCCAGTGATTCCTCCACCCAGGGGGCTGTCCACCACCCTCCAGTCCATTACCTCCATCATCCCCACTACTGTCGCCCTCTCAGCCTCGACACCTATCCCACGGTCAATGGCCATGTTGTGCAGTATGCAGCAGGCCAAGAATAGGCCACAGGCTTTTGAGGGGCTGTACTGTAGGGCACCGCCAGACCTGTCTAGGTAATGGAAGCGTGCCTTCAGCTTGCTGAATACACGCTCAATGATGTTGCGCGTGCTGGTGTGTGCCTCATTGTAGTGTTCCTCTGCTGGGGTGGATGGGCACCGGTAGGCAGTGAACAGCCAGGGCCTCAGTGGATAGGTGCTGTCTCCATTGTAGATAAAGACATAGTTAGCCCCCTGCCATCCTTTGCCATGCCCTTGCTTGTACCTGGTGCCCCTTGCCAGCATGCCCACCCTGCCCTCCCCATCCCATGGCCTGCTCTGCCTGGCACCACTTGCCCGTCCCATACTCACCCACTAGGTGGCCCATGGGGATGTCCTCACATTCAAACCTGTAGCACAGCACAGAGCTGTGTCAGATGAATACATCATGTGCACTCCCAGGGTGTATGGCACAGACATTGGTGATGCACCCTGTGTCATCCCACACCACCTGGCAGTTGTCGCTCAAGATGCCCTTGCTATTAATGTATGCTACAACCTCAGGGCCAGGTGGCATGCTGATGCCCACATGGGTGCAATCAATGGCCCCAAGCACACCAGGCATATATGCTACCCTGTGGAAGTCCTGCATGGTTGCTGTACACTATGCCTGTGTGCTGGGGGAAATGGATGTATTCTGAAGCACGTGGCAGCAGAGCATTGAGGAACTGTGTGAGGAGGTGTGATGTGGCTGACTTGATTGTGCCTATGGTGTCCTCTGTTGGTCTCTGGAAGGTGCCTGTGGTGAGCAGTAACGTGACAGCTGTCACTTTGGTCTCCACAGACATTGTGTGGCTCTGCCTTGTGGGTGCCTGCATCTCCTCTCTGTACAGCTTGCAGAACTGCCTTAGAATGGCCCTATTCAGGTGGTTCTGGCTCATGATCGCCATGTTGGAGTAGTTCTCAAAGGTGGTGTGGGCACGGTACAACCTGTGTCGGGCATACCGCCGATGGCCTTTCCTTGGTCACATCACTGTTCCTCCTGCTCCCTTACACCCCTCATTATGGCCTCCATCATGAAGGGTGCACTATCCATGGTCCCTGATGTCCACTATCCCCTTGGGTGGTTGGCTGCTGCAGGCTGTGTGCCACCCTGGTGCACTCCCTGGCACTGTGCCTGCCTGTCCCTCTCTCTCTCTCTTTCTGCCCCTGTCCCCCTCTCCACTGCCACCTCTGTCCCTCTCCCTCTGTGGCTGCCTCTGTCTGTCTGTCTCTCCCTGACTCCATCTCTCTCAGTCTGTCTTTCTGTCTGTCTGTTCTTCCTTCTTTCATTTTTCTGTCACTTTATCTTTCTTCCTCTCACCTGGTACAAGTACTGTCTGTGTGCTTGCGCCCTGTATTTATAGGCTCAAATCTGCTCAGCGCATATCGGATTTGCTCCGCACTTGCGTCATGGTTCCACAGTTGAATATCGCACTGCATTGCATATTCATGGACACGCCCCCTGCACTTGCACCTGCATTCATTATAGTTGCACATTGGTGAAATGGGATTTGCACTACACACTGGCTCCTGCAGAGCATCGATCCTTTGCACAAATCTGCACTTGCGCCTGCACAACTCAGTTGCGCCATGCGCAACTGCTTTGAATATCTGGGCCTAGAAGTCTTCTTGAGTCCAGTACAAGAGATTGTTTTACTCTATAAAGCATAATGAGTTTTTGATGTCAGGCTCCCTATTTAGCAAGCAGTACCTGCACTACTCTAGTGCTGCGTTAGTAGCACTAGTGCCAGTATGTTAGGATAGGGATATTCAGATATTTGGATTACTTGCCCTAGCACTAACACCATTGAATGTTGGGCTGTACTGTGCTGTTAACCCTTACAGAAATAATTACATGAAATGTTTTTATGCTGCACACATAAAACCACCCATGTGACATGCGTGTTGCAAGCATGATTTAAATGTTAAATTGGAACCGATTGCATGCATGTGCCATGCGTACAGCAAGCAAGTGTGGAAAGCATGCTTTTTATGTTAAATTGGAACAGACTGCCTGCATGTGGCATGGTTGCAAAAGCAAGTGGTCACTGAGAACTGCACACTTAGAAGTTAAATGAGTTGCTCTGGATCACACAGTATACAAGTGGGAGTTGATGCGATTCAAACCCAGGTCTTCAGGTCTCTGCATCTCCTGGTTTGTAGTTCAGTGCCATTAACCACTAAGCTATACTTCCTGCATACATATGGCTTGCTTGTACATCAATACAAATCTGCATAAAGTACATCTGCATGCATGCGGCCTGCTTATAGCCACTGATATACTTTTTAGGTTTCTTGTCCCCCCATTTCAGCTGCACAGCTGAACTGTAGCACACATACCAATGGAAACACATGTGGTTCTTCCCAACCCCAATAGACACACACACACTTACCCACAACACTACTTAATTGTTTGTTTGTTTTATTTGTTAACCAGGTAAGAACACTGAACCAGGGTCCTTTTCTAGGCTTGACTGGAACAAGCAAATTAAATATGACATAAAATAAGATAAATCTTCCATTTATTAAAAACATTTTCAAATATCCAAAGATTTTAACTAAGTTTTAAATTACTTCTCTCTGGCCTGTACTCCTACTGTTTTCTCTCCATAGTTTTGATTGCTTCCACGTAAACAGACTTTAAGGAGAAAACACAAAAGTAGTAATAACTCAACACCCACCCACACAGCCAGTCTCCCCCTTCCCCGTGCACACACACTGTAGCATGTGTAGCCACACTGCTACAGACAACATACAAAGTATAGATATAAATCGAGAGTCTCTTACCTGAGTAATAGGGAGCCAGAGGCAGAAGTCTTTAAGAGATGATGTCCATGGGTCAGAGTGCTGGGGCATACCCTCTTGAAATGAATGGAGTTATTTTATATTACTATTTTATACATTATGATGGTGAGTTGAAGAATAATGAAGGCCACTGTTCGACTAACAAGGCCCTTGTTATCGAGTGGTGGCCTTCATTAATCTCCAACTCTGCATCAATAATGTATAAAATGGTAATAAAAAAATACCCCTCTTCATTTCAATTGGGCACTCCACTGCACTCTCCCTTGCCCTATGTCATAATGTGCCTGAGCATGGGGATGTGGAGGTCAACTTCACTGGGTGGGCATAAGCCTGACTATAGTGGGGCTTGAATAGTCTGTGCATACCATACTGCTCAACTGTCCCTGAATGCAAGGGACAGCCCTCATTTTGCCACCTGAAAACTGCTCTGCCCCTCATCCATCCCTCATGGAAAGCATACTGCTCACACAGAGGATGTCCTGTAAATTTAGACTTTATGGCAGGGGTGCCATTTCAGATTTCAGCTGGCGGGAGCCAACAACCAGTGAAGGCCAGGTGCTAGTTACCCCTAGGTGTCAAGCTCTGGAATGTCTGGAGCATCTCTAAAAGGTAAAACTTAGTTGTGGCTGAAAAGTGATATGCAAGTCAGGAAAAATTCAATTGTATAAGATTCCTCTGTCTATACCCTGGAGCAGTGCATCCAATTTGGACTTAAACGCACCCAGTTACTAACCAATTTTTTTTTTTTCCTGGCTGAAGTTCTGACCCCCCCCCAAAAAAAAGTCCCTATTCCTCTCACTGAGTCCATTCCTTTCAATACCCATCCCATATGGTTCACGAAGCTGCCCAAAGGCACAGAAACATGAAAAACACATCAATATTTCAGTCCTTCCTCCTTCCCCAAGCCCCCTATAGAAAAAAGTTACTTACTTTTACTTACCTGGCCATCTAGCCAGAACCTGCAGCCCTGCCCAGTGTGCCACTGGCCCAGTTTTCAGTCCACTCCTTGTCCATCCTTCTTCCAGAAGCTGGATGCTAGAACCAACCATCCCAGGTCCCCAATGTGGTCCGCAACCAAGTCACCTTACCAACCGAACCCACCCAACCTGTGTTGCTTGCTTCTTGCTGGGCTACTGCCATGGCTGCTACTTCACTGCATTAATCAAGGCCTATGAAGGCCACCACACCACTGTCACTGCTGCTGATAGGCATATCTTGCTGCCATGGGGGCACACACTGATTTTTTTTGCAAGGTGAGGCTAGTAGTGTAAGTAGGTAGCCTAGTCTTGAGTTAGCTTCTAGCTCACCCTCTGCTCCTTCAGCCACTGAAGGAGATGGAGACTCACTATGCGTAAACCAACAAAAATATGCTGCCACATGACTGATATTGAGAGTTCAGTGCTCACTGATCCCTCCAAGCTGTAGTGTGCAGCTTGTCTACTCTGTGGCAGGAAAGACAGTGTCGCACTCACGTGACTCATGTGTTCTTGCTTGGCTGGAGCTCCTCTATGTCATGTGTGATAGTGTTGCCGCTAATAGGTGGAGAGAGTGGACAACACAATACAGACGCAGTTGAGTCAGGAGTGTATCTGCAGCATGAGTGCACACAGGCCAGGGGGCACTTCTTGTGCAAAAGATTAAATCCAAATTCAGTGCCATTATTGTCACACCATAAGAATATCCTAGGCACAAATATGAGGGGAGGGGGGTACAACTGCCCTCTTCTGCCATAACTAAATAGCACCCCTGCTTTATAACAGAAATTCATTCTCAGGTGCTAATATTGGTACAGGTAAATGCAATTGATTCCACTGTGTTCTGAGGTACCATGTCTTCATGTTTCAGGATGTGCCCTAATCATCGTGAGGGTTAGTGTCCCTCATTGTCCTTCATTCTGAGTGTCTAAGTCCCTAATTTCAGTGACAAAATGTGAGGTATTGTGCATACTTCCAAGATCCTGCTCAGTACATAGAGTGCTGAGCATGGCCATAGTGTATATACTCCACACAGAATGACAAAGGGAAAGTAAGTGATCCATAACAGTCATTTATTTATTGCAATGTTTCACCAGGAAGGCACACTGAGCAACAAGTTGTTCATCTCTCAGTGCGACCTGGGGGTAGGGGGTACAATGAAGATGGAGCAGTAATACATACATTCAAGTTACATAAGCCAACATTTACATGCATTTGCATAAGACAGGCATAATATACAGTGTACCTACCATACAATAAGGTGCATTGATAAAGCATACATTTGCATAAGGCAGGTGATACATACAGTGCACCATACAATAAGGTTAACTTGAGAAAACAATCATAAGTGCAAGGGGAGGTAGGGGGAAGGGACAGCACATACATGGATAGACATGGAAAAGTAAGCAAAGAGAGAGTTTATCTACTATGACAAAGGAAAGAAAGACAGAGCAGAGAGAGGCAGCAAATTGGAGAACAAATAGGCAAGAGTAAAAAGGTACAGTAAGTGCAAGAGGGACAGGTGGATCCAAGTGTGTGTGGGCAAAACAAAATGTTAATTTGGGGAAAAAGAAGTAAGTATCAAAGTGCCGATGAGAGGAGGAAAGGGTGAACTGAGGAGGAAGGGAGAGGCTAGTCCCTGGGGGCTCCTTCAGGATGCTGAGAACCCTGCAAGGGGACTGAGAAGGCTACAGTGAAAAGGGATGAAAATGGCACAAGGACTTTAGAGATGGTAGAGAGAGTGGGAACTAAGTGAGGGTTAACAACTAGGAGAGGTATAGGACCAACCCAAAGGAACCCTTCAGGATGCTGAGAACCCTGCAAGGGGGCAGGGAAAGCCAGAAGACGTGAGCGAAGGTGAGAGAGAAAGGGAAGCCTAATCTCTGGAAGACCCCTTAAGGATGCAGAGAACCCTGCAAGGGGACTGTTAGGGCTAAAGAGAATGGGGGGGGCATGATAGGTATATGAATATGGAGAGGATAGAGGAGAGAGGGAAGAAGTGAGAGCTAAAAACTAGAAGTGGCTAGGACCAAGCCCATGAGAAACTTCAGGATGCTGAGAAACACACTATGGGCCTGATTCTCAAAGGGGGCTGCATCTGACGCAAGCTGCGGCAAACAGCAGCTTGTACTGAAGCCCCATGCACCAGGGACACTGAACCTGATTCTAGTACATGAGGGGTCCCAGCATGTAAGTTCCCATGCTTGCAACAATCCCTCCCCTACACTAAACACCTGGCACAACGGAAGAGTCTGCCACAGGTCACGTAGTTGAAAAACCTCCTCACCTGATGGTCCAGTGTCCCCCCAACCCAGATGCTGTCTGGGTTCAGAATGAAAAGTCTGTCCATCTCCAAGATCCCCACTGTCACCATATGATTACTGTATTACAGTACCTCCACTCCCGAACCACGATACCAGCTGACTGTAGTCATTACACTGTAAATCCATTTCCATGGTGATCTGGTGGCCCCCTGCCACGGCCCCCCCCCAGCAAGTTGTGTCAACCCCCATCCCATAAGGGAGCCAGCACCTGCAGAACCCTCCTCTCACTTCTGCTGCCGGCGCTGACTAAACTATAGTGAAGACCAATACTGTACAATGTACACAATGCGCATACCCTGTACAGTACTGGGTCTCAATTACAGTTCAGTTAGCACCAGCCACGGCAGTGAGAGGAGGGCTGTGCCAGTGCTGGCTCCCTTACGGGACAGGGTTGGCACTTCTTGCTGGGGGGCGGTGGCAGGGGGCCACTAGATAACCAGGGAAATGGATGTACAGTATGCTGATTACAATGCTGACTTCAGGGGGGTGCTTACAAGTGTACAAACAGTGGCATCAGGGTTCAGGAGAGGTGTTACTGTAATACATTAATCGTATGGTGGCAGTGGGGATCGAGGAGGGGGGACCGTCTATTTATTCAGCTTTGCCGTTGAGGGGCATGTGACCACCAGGGAAGGGGGCTTATGTACTGTGCATGGGGATCAGGACCTGCGCACATTTGCCCAAACAGGCTACTCTCCCAGGTGAGATTTTTTAAGTTCCCTTAAACCAGCACTGGCTGGTCTAAGGGGACTTAGAATTTCTCCATCTGGATGATGTCTGTGAATTGCGGGTCTGTGGCTGTGGGATCTTGGCATCTGTCTCCTGTTCCCTAGCCTCTTTTTGCAGCCCATTTCTCAGTGCAGGGATGGTGCAAGTGCCATTTGGGGTAGGCAGCCTTCAGTTGATGCAGGCTGCCTTTGAGAATCGTGCCTAGCGGCAATGCTTGATGCAAGGAGTACCTTGCGCCATTCATTGTGGTGCAAGCCCCTTGCGCCATTCCGGGAGCTTTGAGAATTGGACCCTATGAGCACAGGGAGGGACAGCAGGGGAGGAAGTAGGGGAGAAGGAGGAGTGTTGAAATCTAAGGAGGAGGGGATGTGAAGTTGCATCAGGGGTGTCAAGGTATAAGTGCAGAAAGGGGGGAAGAATTTGTATGGAGTTTAGGGGAAGTTATTAAGGGGGATTGTAGCAGGAACAGCTAAGTGGAAGGTAGTTATGGAGGGCAGTGCTGATGGAGTAGAAGGAGGAAGAGTGGCAAATTTGAGGGGGAGAGTTCCATAGTTTTTCTAGGCAATAGGAGTAGCCAGATTGACTGATGAAGGTGGATCGGAGGGGTACAGCCAGTGTACAGTAGTCAGTAGATCTAAGGGAGTGGGGGGAGGGTTATAAATGAGGAGGAGAGGTAGGATGGGAGTTCACCCAACCTGTGCTTGGAGATGAATTTAGTGCAGTGAGAAAGGCACCTATTTGTAAGAGAAGGGAAGTATCGGGCCTGATAAAGATCACAATGGTAGGTGCAAGAGGGAGCATCAAGGGCAAAGCGGCAGAAGGAGTCGAAGAGGGTGTCCAATCTGGTCAAGGAGGACTTAGGAGCAGCACCATAGACTACATCGCAGTAGTCAAAAATGGGAGGATCATCTTCTGGACAAGTCCACGCCGAGCTGCAGGAGGGATGCAACTATGGTTCCTGAACAGAGCACCAAGCTTGGGGCGTAATTTTTTCTGGATGGCGTCAATAAGTCAATAGAAGTTGAGGTGTTGGTCTAGCCAGACACCAAGGTATCTAAAGTAGGATGTGTCCTCCAGTAAAGTCTCATTGAGGGTGTGGAAAGTTGGCAGGAAAGGAAGTCTTGAGGGTCTCTGCCTTGTACCAATGGTCATGGATATAGTCTTTTTGGCGTTGAGGAATAATTGATGGTTAGCAAACCAGAGCTGAATCTTGTCAAAGTCTTGTTGCAAGCTGGATGTAACCTCAGCTGGACATGAACCAGATGCATACAGGACCATATCATCAGTGTACATGTGTATGGTAGAGGAGAGGGAGCAGACAGATGGAAGGTCATTTAGGAAGATGGAGAACAGTAAGGGCCCTAGCACTGAGCCCTGAGGGACACCAGTACTAATCGGGAGGGGAGGGGAAATTTCATCAGAGATCTTAGCAGATTGGGATCTGCTAGTAAGGTAAGCCTTGAACCAGCTAGTGGCTGAAGGAGACAGACCAGCTGATGAGAGGGAGTCAAGAAGAAGGGAGTGGGAGACAGTATCAAACTCCTTGGCAAGGTCAACAAAATGGCTGAGGTGATTTGGCCATTGTCCATCCTGGTAAGGATAGAGTCAGTGAGCCAAAGTAGGCAGGTGGTGGTGGAGTGTTTTTTCCTGAAATCAGACTGGAAAGGGGTGAAGAAGGAAGTGTCAGATAGAAATGAGGTAAGCTGGGAGAGGACAAGGTGTTCTTGTAGTTTAGCTAGGGTAGGGAGGAGAGAGATGGGGAGATAGTTGCCAGGGGATGAGGGGTCTCTGCCTTTGGGTAGAGGGAGGACCACAGTGTGTTTCCATGGAGTAGGGACTGAAGCAGTTGAGAATGAGAGATTTACAATTAGAGAGAGGGGATAGGCAATGGACCGGGCTGAGTGACAGAGAGAGAGAGAGAGAGAAAGTTTGGGGTCAAGGCCACCAGGGGAGGAACCTTTTGAGGGGTATAGTGAGAAGTGCTTTTAGAGTATCATTTAGGGAGACTGTAGTAAAGGAGAAGGAGAGGTGGGAGGGTGGCTCCAATAGAGGGTGGAGTGGAGGCAGGGAAGGTAGGGAGTGACTTCAATAGCTCAGTGGCACAGGAGGAATAATAGGAGTTAAATTCGGCAGCTAAGGCAGATGGGTCGGCCACTAGGGTGTCATTAATTTTAAGCATGGGGGGGTCAAAATGGCGTTTATGTTTGTGAGGAAGGCAGAATTAAAATATTCGGACTTGTCTAGCCTTGTAACCCTGGTGCAGGTGTTTTGGAGCGTGTTGTGGGATGTGAGGTCGCTAGGAAGCTGAGTTGCTTTTTGGCACTTCCAGGCACGATCTCTAGCTCTGAGGCAGGACAAAAGTTAGGTGGTTACCCCTAACCCTGGTTTGTTTGAATGGGTCAAAGGTATTCCAATTCTCCAGGAATGTTTCTTCAAAGTAAGTAAGGGCCTTGTCAACCAAGAGGATGAAGAAACCTGGCAGCACGCCGGGAGAAATGTCAGTCTGTTTGCTAACCACTTTAGCCAGTGTTTTATTTGCACATTTTCTACATAAAGGATTTTACAAATTAATCCATGGAGTCCTAGTTTTCTGTCTGGAGTGTGTGTACTTAACTATTTTTTCTAAATTTGTAAGCTAGGGAAGACTAGTCAGAAAGGGCAAGGTTATGCAGGAGAGGTTTACTCTCTAAGGATTTGAAAGATCATAATTGCAAGGTCTTATGTGGTGATTTTGATCTGTGGACTTTCCTGACTATGAATACAAGGTTGTGGTCACTGAGTGTGTCAGGAAGGATGCCAGAGTTGATGATTCTGTGGGGGTGAGAGGTAAGGTCCCAGTCGACTAGGGAGTGTTTTTGTGTCTTGTGGTTGGAGTGGGTGGGTTCAGAGATCAGCTAGTACAGGTTAAGGGCACCAATTTAATTATGTGTTTTGGTTGTTTTAGGTGGCAGCCAATTTAAACTGAAGTCACCTAGGATGTATAGCTCCCCAGAGTGAGAGAGGGCAGTGATGGAGGCTAAGAGGTCAAGAGCGATACAGGGCTGGATGTTTGGGTGACAATAAATGCCAGCTATAAAGATAGGAAGAGTGAAGGGCAGGGTCACTTGAATGGCTACAGCATCATGGGTGACTGGGTTGGAGAATGAATAAATAATGGAGTATTGGAGGAAGGAAAGAATGTACATGGCCACTCCACCACCCCTGCCAACTCGGTCTTGCCTTAGGATGGAGTAGTCAGGAATACTGACCGAGCGGTCCTAGATTGAACTCTTGAGCCATGTTTCCGTGATAATTAGAACGTCTGGTTTTAGCGTGGCTGCTATGGTTTGTAGGAGGTCAATTTTTAGAAGCAAACTAAAGATATTTAGATGTAGGATCTTGAAGCCATTTGGGAGTAATGAGGGAGCAGAGGAGGGGGTGGCAGCAGATGTGGAAGCACCAGGAGAGCAAGGAGCAATTGGACCAGGGTTGGGGTGGATGTCCCCAGAGTAGAGCAAAAGAAGAGTGAGGATGAGGAAGTATAGCTTAGGACATTTGGGAGGAGAAGTCAAGGAAGCCAGGTGTTTGGAGGAGAAGGGAGCGGTAGAGTATGGAAGCAGAAGATGAAGAGCAGCAAAGAAATTAGGCACAGTGGATAATGACGCATTAGGGATAGTAGAGAAATAGGATCATATTTCAAATGGGGAGGAGGGAGTAATAGCAAGGATGTAAGTAGGAGATTGGAGATAGATGATGGGGGGTAGTTGAATTATTAGGCTCAGGCAAGTAGAAAGCAAGTGGGAGAAGAGAGAGAGAGAGAGAGAGAGAGAAAGAGAAAAGAGTAGAAATAAGGGGAAAGAGGAGAGGAGAGATGGAGTTGCATTGGACAGGGGGCCAGATTTAAGAAAACTAGAAAAATTAGGGGAGAGACAGTTTGGCAAGCAGAGAGCAGGGCAGAGGGTGGCTGAGTAGAAGGAGGAGCAGATCTGTAATTTGGATAGAGCAGAATGGAATCAAGATCCCTGTACTCGATGTATTGCTCTCTAGAGGTAGAACAGTATAACCTGCTAAGGGGATATTAGGTACTTAGTAATTCACAATAAAAAGGTCACCTGATTACCAGGGGCTCTAACTAAAATAATCCAGATGGGGTGTGAGGGTGGGGAGCCGGCGCAAAGTGCTGGCAGGAAGTAATCTAGATTCCAGTAGTTGAGAGGCAGTTTAAAAGGTTCCCTTATGTTTTCCCATGGCTCACTATCCCGACACACACCTGCCTGGGCACTACTGCCCAATAGTTGTAGTGTCTCGATAGTGAGCATCTCGTCAATAAAATATCCGATGGATTTCGACTGGGGTGAGGTAGCAGATGTGATGAGTTGCTACCTTACTCCTGCTGGTGCACGTTAAGGGACAGTTGTTTCAGGGAGCTAGCCGAGCTGCTCCAGTGATATACAGGGCTAAACCACCAGCAGATCTGCCAGCATGCACCCTCAGACTCATGTTCTAGTCCAGGTCACATCCTTTTAGGGAACACCTCACCCCCCCCCAACACTTATTTCTTTACTCCAGGGTCTTCTCCCCTCGGAGTTGGTTATTTAAGTTACTGGGGTGTGGAGGGCAGAGCCCCCCACATGGAGGTTGGGAGGGTGAAGACCCCTGTATTTTGCACTTAGATTTAGTTGTAATGCCTGAGATATTACTGTCAGGCTTATGATCCATTTGGGGCTGCGAATTTCAGGCAGATTAATTCAGTATGCTGAGCATCGGCATACCGAGTTTAGGGATTGCATAGTATATCCATTTAAAATCTGCACATACTCTGTGTTTAGGAGTAGCTCAGGCTATTAGCTCAGCTGTGGTGCTAAAATTAAGCTCAGGGTCTGTGTTTGGAAATTGCAGTCTCTGTGTTTCAAGCTGCTCGAATTCTGAACTTTTTTGAATACTCAGACCAGGTTATAAACTTGGCAACTCAACTGGACTGATTATTATTAACTGCAGGTACTGTGGGATACATTTCAAAAGGGCAGTTATACAGGATTTAGGATGCTATCCTACATGCTGGACCATCAGACATCTAAGGGCTCAGCTCCAGGCAGCATGGACAGAGATTGCGTGCCTCAAGTCACATATTCAGGAGGAAATATATTACAATAACCACTGGCCATTTCCTCAACATACAACTGAAGCACCTCAACCACAGAAGGTAGTTGGTCCAGGAGGTTGGCAGGTGGTTAGGATGGGCAAATCAAGTGCCCTATCACTCAATGCTCACCAATGTATCTCCTCCATAAACCATATAAAAACTACAAACAGGTATCTGCCTTGAGCTACGAAATCAAATAAAGGGGCAGAGGACACTGCAGAGCAGGACACTGCAGCACAGGAACAGGAGCTACAAAACTCACCCAAAACTGGGACAAAACAAAAAAAGCAAAAAAGAAATCCAAAACACTTCTGATCATAGGAGATCCATGATTCGGGGAGTTGATATGTACCTCCGTCCGAAGGGTAATGGTTAGATGTCTTCCAGGTACATCAGCATGGAAAGGCACTGACCACATTACTAAAACTGTGCAGGAAGCAAGAGAAAACATCAGCATTCTGGTACACATAGGGACTAATGATCTCACCAGACAGTCAGTTGTGGAGACCAAGGAATACCTGACCAGGTTGGGAGACAAACTGTCATCCATTTCGTCTGGCATCTCCTTCTCTGAGATCCTGCCGGTCTGGGAGGGACAGATGGATGGGAGGTCATAGAAGGGGAGATAGGGGAGCTAAACATGTGGCTTAAGGGCTGGTGCCAGGAAAAAGGACACACATTTGTAGGTAACTGGCAACCGTTTTGGGAGCGAAAGTTCTTTAAATTTTATGGACTTCATCTGATTAAGGAGGAAGTCACTGCTTTGGGGCAGAAGTTTGATGTCTTTGCAGAATATTTAAACTAGCAAATGGGGATGGGGTGCAGCACCCAATACATCGAACAGGAAGATCACCCCTCCCCCCTCAGCTAGTGATCAAACAGGAGTTCAGCATGTTTGTAGTTCATTTGCATCTACAGGTAAGGAAAACGGTTCACCCCACAACTAAAGCATCGAAATCTGGCCAATGGAAAATCATGCACGCAAATGCCCGCAGTCTGGGAAACAAAATCCCAGACCTGGAGGCAACAATGATAGAGGCTAAACTGGACATAATAGCCATTAGTAAGACATGGTTCACCAGTAACCACACCCGGGAGACTTCAGTACCCAGCTATGTACTGTTCATTAGAGACCAAGGTGCAAAAGGGGAGGGAGAGTGGCTCTTTATATCAATGAAAATATCAAAGCTACAGAAATTCAGAATACACATAAGGAGGAGCCAGAAGACCTGTGGGTCACCCTGGAAACAGGAAATGGGACAGCCATACTAACTGGGGTTGTCTACAGGCCTCCAGACCAGGGGGAGGACATAGACACATTACTGTTGGAAGATATACAAAACATGACAGCTAAAGGGGAGGTTCTGATAATGGGAGACTTCAACATGTCAGATACAGATTGGTCAATATCAGCAGGAACATCCACCAGAACTAGACACATAGTGGATTCCCTGCAGGGGGAAGGCCTCAGACAATTGGTACAACAACCCACAAGAGACAGGGTTATCCTGGATCTAGTACTGACTAACTGGAAAAGGATCACAGATCTCCAGGTAGAAGGTTACCCGGGGGCCAGTGACCATCACATGGTATGGTTCGATTTGGACACCAGAACTAAATCATCCCATTCCAAGGCAAAAATATGGGACTTCAGAGGAGCTGACTTTGATAAGATGGTCATCAGAGTTAAGCTAGCCCTGGCAAGCAAAAATGCAGGTGAGGGGGTACAGGCAAAGTGGGCAAGCATTAAGTATACAATACTTGAAGCAACATCCCATTGTGTTAGGGAGAAAAGCAAGAGCAAAAGAAGGAGGAAACCGCTTTGGTTCTCAAAAACAGTAACAGAAAAGATCAGAGCCAAAAGGTTGGCCTTCAGGAAATGTAAGGGAATGCAGCGGGATGAAGATAGGGAGGCATACCAAACTTCCCTAAGGGAAGCAGGGAATGTAGTAAGGCAGGCAGAGGCCCAAATCAAGGAAACACTAGTACAAACAGTAAAAGAAGGGGCAAGACTTTCTATAGATACATTAGTGAAATGAGAAAGTCCAGAGGGGGTATTGCTAAGATCAAAGGGGTTAAGGGGGACTGTGTGGAAGAGGAACAAGGAAAAGAATCTATTCTAAATAGATACTTCTGCTCACTATTTACTGATGAGAAGGTAGGGCAGGACCACAGCTCGGCACCATGGACACGGGGGGAATGAGGTATGTACAAGTCCCTTCACAAAAGATAGGGTCCTACAGGAGCTCGCTAAGCTCAGGGTGGACAAGGTAATTGGGCCTGATGGCATACATCTCAGGGTACTAAAGGAGCTAAGGGTGGAACTAGCAGAGCCTTTAGCAGAACCATTTAGTGAGTCTCTGAGTACAGGAGAGGTCCCAGATGACTGGAAAAGGACTTATGTGATCCCCCTCCACAAGAGTGGCAGCAGGGAGGAGGCAAGGAACTACAGACAAGTCAGTCTTACCTCAGTAGTGGGCAACATTATGGAGGCACTCCTTAAGGAGAGGATAGTGCAACACTTGGAATCCATAGGAGCACAGGATCCAAGACAGCATGGGTTTACATCAGGAAGGTCCTGTTAAACTAATCTCACAGATTTCTTTGACTGGGTAACCAGAGTGGTGGATCAGTAGGGTGCAGTTGATGTTTCCTACCTTGATTTCAGCAAAGCTTTTGATACTGTTCCACATAGAAGATTGATTAACAAGCTCGGTAGGCTCAAGGTGGGTCAGAGGTTGGTCAACTGGGTGGCAAACTGTTTGGCGGGCAGAAAACCGAGAGTGGTCGAAAACAGTATACAGTCAGAAGAGATGTAAGTCATAAGTGGGGTACCTCAGGGATCAGTCCTGGGGCCAGTCCTCTTCAATATCTTTTTCAGTGACATTACAGATGGACTGGAAGGGACGTTTTGCCTGTTTGCAGATGACACCAAGATCTGCAACAGAGTAGATGATCCAGATGGGGTGGGCAGAAGGAGAAGTGATCTGGAAAAACTGGCAAAATGGTTTGAAGAGTGGCAACTAGGGTTTAAAGCAAAGAAGTGCAAGATCATGCACATATGGAAGAGAAACTCTGAAGCTACCTGTAGGTTGGGAGGGGAGTTGCTGGCAGACACAAGGGAAGAAAGAGACTTGGACGTCATCATCACAGATGACCTGAAATCATCCAAGCAGACTACTAAAGCAGTAGGTAAGGCTAGAGGGATGTTGGGGTGGTCAGGGTATCACAAGTCATAAGAGAGAGGTAATAATCCCTCTTTACAAGACTCTGGTTAGGCTCCATCTGGAGTACTGTATGGAGTACTGGAGGCTGCACCTGCACAAGGACATTAACAAAATGGAGGTAGTCCAGAGAAGGGCAACCAAAATGGTGCAGGGACTGCATCAGGAAACATATGAGGACAGATTAACGGAGCTCAATATACACCCCAGAGCAAAGGAGGGAGAGAGGTGATATGATCGAAACATTCACACACCTTAAGGGACTTAACAAGGTGAAAGAGTCTAACATATTTCAATATAAGAAAAATAATAGGACAAGAGGACACAGCATGAAATTAGAGGGAGGCTGATTAAGGGGTAATGTGAGGAAGTTATTTTTCACAGAAAGGGTGGTGGATGCAGGGAACAGCCTACTTAGGAATTGGTGGATATGAATACAGTGCAGGGCTTCAAACAGGCATGGGATAGGCATAAGGGAGCAATACAGATGAGTATGAATAGATAGACCATTGACAGAGTAAAGGCCTATGGCACATTCATAAGGTAGAAAAATGGGCAGACTGGAGCTATTAGCTCAGATGAGTGTTAAAATTTGAGTTTGAAAATTGCATAGAGATGTCCCTGGTGGAGAAGGAGACCGGGTGAAAAGTTTCCAAAATTCAAAGTTCTTTTGTGCCGTACCTGGTTCTGTGTAGGACTGAGCAGTCAACAGTGGAGCTGAACCGCAAGAGCGGTTGGCAGAGGGAGCCTGTAGCCCAGTTAGGGGCAGAGA
Organism: Neoceratodus forsteri; assembly: GCA_016271365.2. Classification (NCBI taxonomy): domain Eukaryota; kingdom Metazoa; phylum Chordata; order Ceratodontiformes; family Ceratodontidae; genus Neoceratodus; species Neoceratodus forsteri. The sequence continues at coordinate 394,926,722 of CM028129.1, forward strand.
TCCCATGCAGAGAAAGGGAGAAAGGCAAGATATTAGTTTCTACAGTGAAGAGGGCGGGTAGCTGGAGGGACAAAGGGGACAAAGAAGGGGGGGAGAGAGAGCATGGCTTAATCTGTGACTGGGAGATGTGTGGGGACAGGGGGATCAGGCACTATGGGAGTGGTCAGGGGATCCTGAGTTCAGCAGAGGCCAGGTCCCAGCTTAGCTACCAGTAGGCATATGTTAACAATCAGCCAAAGTAAATGCAGTACAACAGAAGAATACAATTAATTCCTATCTGGCTGCACACAAATTAATTAATTCAAAATCCTGGTGGGCTGCATCACAATTAGTAAATTTCTAGCTGGCTGTAAACATTTGTCCTGGAACTGACTGTATTAACATTTTGAGGTAGATTTAAATAATAAAATAAAGATTCCTAAAACTCTAAGAAATTGGCACCAAAGTAGTCTAGGATCCAGTAGCTGAGAGGCAGTTTAAAATCTGCACATACTCTGTGTTTAGGAGTAGCACAGGCTATTTGCCAGCCACAGTGCTAAAATTAAGCTAAGGATCTGTGTTTGGAAATTGCACAGCCTCTGTGTTTCAAGCTGCTCAAACTCTGTATTTTTTTTGAAAATGGCACAAGGCTATTAGTTCAGATGCCATGTTAAAATTAAGTTCAGGGTCTAGGTTTGAAAATTGCACAGAGATATCCCTGGTGGAGAAGGAGACCGGGCAAAAAAGCACCAAAATTCAAAGTTCTTTTGCACCATACCTGGTTCCGGGTAGGACTGTGCGATTGGCAGTGGAGCTGAACCGCAACAGCGGTTGGCAGACTGAGCCTGTAGCCTGGTCAGGGGGCAGAGATCCCCTGTGGAGAAAGGGATAAGAAGGCAAGATATTTGTTTCTGTGGTGAAGAGAGTGGATAGCTGGAGGGACTAAGGGGACAAAGAAGGGGTGTGGGAGCAGAGCTTAATCTGTGGCTGGGGGATGTGTGGGGGTGGAGGGATCAGGTGCTACGGGAGCGGCTGGGGGCTACTGAGTTCAGCAGGGGCCAGGTGCCAGCTTAGCTACCAGTAGGCATATGTTAACAATCAGTCAAAGTAAATATAGTGCAACACAAGAATACAATTAATTCCTATCTGGCTGCACACAAATTAATTAATTCCAAATCCTTGCTGGCTGCATCACAGTTAGAAAATTCCTAGCTGGCTGTAAACATTTTTCCTGGCACTGACTGTATTAACATTTCAAGCTAGATTTAAACAATAAAATAAAGACTCCTAAAACTCTAAGAAATTGGCTCCAAAGTAGTCTGGGATCCAGTAGCTGAGAAGCAGTTTAAAATCTGCACATAGTCCCTGTTTAGGAGTAGTACAGGCTATTAGCTCGGCCGCAGATCTAAAATTAAGCCCAGGGTCTGTGTTTGGAAATTGCACAGCCTCTGTTTCAAGCTGCTCGAACTCTGTATTTTTTTGAAAATGGCACAAGCCTATTTGCTCAGATGCCATGTTAAAATTAAGCTTGAGAATGGCACAAGGCTATTGGCTCAGATGCCGTGTTAAAATTAAGCTCAGGGTCTGGGTTTGAAAATTACACAGAGATGTCCCTGGTGGAGAAGGAGCCAAAATTCAAAGTTATTTTGCACTGTACCTGGTTCTGGGTAGGACTGTGCAGTCAGCAGTGGAGCTGAACTGCAAGGGCGGTTGGCAGAGGGAGCCTATAGCCCAGTCAGGGGCAGAGATTCCCTGGTTCTGGATAGGACGGTGCAGTTGGCAGTGAAGCTGAACCACAACAGTGGTTGGCAGTGGGCACCTGTAGCCTCGTTAGGGGCAGAGATCATGGAGAAACACATTTGTAACACTAAATATGCATAAGGGGATTTACATGATCCAAAACAAGAAGGACAGGCATCACAACATAAAGGCCCCTTGTACATCTGGACTGGGGGATGTAGCCAGGTCAGGAGCGGAGATCATGGAAAAACACATTTGTAGCACTAAATATGCATAAGTGGATTTGCATGGCCCAAAACAAAAAGTTCAGGCTTCACAACACAGAGGCACCTCTTCGCACATCTGGAATGGGGAATGTTGACTGACTGTATCCTAGGCATTTAATGCAGTATGCAAACAATACTTTAGAAATTAATGGCAACTTAAAGAGATAAATCAAAAGCTACTAAACAACTTGCAAAAGGTTCAGAATTAATGAGTTTACCTAATTTTAATGGAAAATCAATGAACAAAATAGTTTAATGGCTCTAATTGCTAGCAGTAGTATGAGAATATAAACTGATGCATTTTTTTAGAAGAGATTTGCACCAGCTGAGCTGCTGCACACATAGCAAGTGTGCAACATGTGAACCTGGTGTGATTTTTAAAAGATGTTCACACCAGCTTAACTGCTGCACTCATGTCAAGTGTGCAACACGTGAATCTGATGTGATTTTTAGAAGATGTTTGCACCAGTTTACCTGCTGCACATGTCAAGCTTGCAGCATGCAAACCTGATGTGCTTTTCAGACCTGGTTCATTTCAGTTAACTTTATGTATGCAAACCACAGACAAACATTGTTCCATTAAGCATGTGGCATGCATTCTGCATGTATGCAGCACTCTTATATTTCTATAAGGGAAGGTGCATCCCAAATGCATTTTGCAGGCGCATCATGAATAGCACCTGAGAAGCACAGTGCAGTTGTGCAGCACTGAATCTAATTCTGAACAAAGGGGACAACTGTGGGTGTGAGGAGGGCATGAAAGACACGCATAGGTATCAAAAATAAACTTAACTGTATACAATGGGCAACAGTGCATAAAACAACACATCAGCAACATCATAATAACAATAACAACAACAATACCAATAAAAGAAAAAGGGCAATTGCCAATATGGGGGGTGGTGAAACTAAAAGGGCAACCACCCACATAAAGAAGGGGTGACATAAAACAAAAAGGGCAACCACCCATATAAAGGGGGGGGATAGAAAAGTGTTCCTGCCCAGTAAAACAAGCATAAGGGCACCCAGCTATAACAATAGAAATAAGAGCACCCACACATGACAAAATAAATAAGGGCACTCACCCATGAATACAAAAATAAAGGTCACCCACTCATCATGAATTGTCCATAGTCGCATGGCCCATTTAAGGGCTACAGGAGGTAGTAGTGATGGTGGTTGCTGGTGTAGTTCTCTTGACAGTGCTCCTAGCAGACCCTCTACTGCATGGAGACATTCCACCATTTACATGGCTGCATTCCTCCACCATGTATATGAAGTCCGTCACCCGCCACACTAGCAGCTGCAACAAGTGAACCTGGTGTCTCAGGAAGTCATCCCATCACTTTGTCATGTCTGTGTCCTTCTGACCCCTGTGGGCTCCAGCATTCCTCTAGGCACCTATGGAAAGAAATACAGTGAAATCAACAGTCTGTGCACACAGGACAAGGGACACAGGAGTGGCATAACGTGCATGTCAGAAGTACAACTAGCAAACACATGGAGCATGATGCTGCACATAGGTGGAGGGTGTCAAACAGCCACAATGAAATGCATGTGGCATGTCACAGACAGCACTGTGGACCCAAGCAGTAGAAGACTGCATATACAGTGAGTGTGCTGTGCTGCAATGGAGCATAACTGAGCTGTGCAAGGGGCACATGACACCAGCAGACCAGCAGGTATGTCAGATGTGGAAACAGTACGAGCAACACCAGCACCAAACCAGAGCACGATAGGCAGTGTAATGGCCCAAGTGGCTTTGAATCACACAAATACACCCAGTGTCCTGAAAACCAGCAATCCAGCACACAGGCTAAGACATAAGTGATGGACAACAGATATCCATGAACCACCCTGGTCAGCTGCAAGGGCAGGTCCACACACACACACACACACACACACACACAAATGATACACTCTGCTCAGGTGTATATGGATGGGACCATCATACAACACTGTGTGCAGCAGCCAGGGTAATATAAGTGTGCAGTGGTGTTGTATGCAGGTGGGCACTTTACACACTGTACCATGATCAGCACAACACTGGTGTGAGACACAGAGCTGCCTGGAGGCACCCCCATCTCAACCCCCATCCCAGCAGATGCTGGTCCCACCCTACATACAGGGTTTCCCTGCAAAGACCCAGTTCTGCCTGAATGTATGCATGGCCCTTCCCATGTATCTTGGAAGAGTTATAATGTGGACATCACTGTGTTGGTCAGACTCTACTGACTATGCATCACATTGATCACATATAGTAAGGTGCATTCAGTACACACCAATGCCTCCTCCTGCCATTGCCCTACGCCACATAAGCCTGGCTCTGTTGAGATACAATGGCATGGCTACCCAGTGCATATGCAACTGGAGGTGGCACTGATCCAGGCAGACTGCCATGGGCACTGTATGAAGCACATGGCATGACACAGTGGTGTGGTGTGGTGCTACAACAGTAGGCTATTCCTACTTCTGCTACACAGTGGTTGGGAGTGTCATCCCATGGCAGACACCTTGCCATACCACCACCCCCCACAGTGCAAGCATCAGGACACCTAGAACAGTAGGAAGGCCAGGACAGACTACACCCCTGGCCATGGCTTCTTCCTTGGTGGGGTCAGTATCCTACAAGGCTATGGCCGTGGTCATCTCACACTGTCCTCACTCTCATTCCCATTCTGTTGATGGTGACACCACCACTATCCTCTCGAACACAGCATACACACAACATTCATCTCTGTGGAGATAGTACGGGATGCACCTAGGGTGCACATTGGCCCACCAGTCCTACATCCCTTTAGCCACCTCATTCCCTCACCTCACAGTACCCATTTTCCCAGCCTCCTCCTGCTGGGATGGCATACCATTTAGTTTCAGCACCTTTGTTGTTATTTTGTTTCATTCCCCTTTACCCTCCCTCCACTGGAATGGCATGTTTATTATTTTTATCTCCCTTTATCCCACCCATGAGATGGCTTTGTATTTTATTTCTTCCTTGCCATCATTGCTGTTCATTCATTAATATAGCTGTTGACATCATTACAGTCTCCTGTCTGGTCTGTACTCACCGTCTGAGTCCAAAGAGGTCTGTGATGAGGTTGGCTCTATACTCCTGTGACCTCCTGGCCATCATGTGTTCATGCCTATTGAGGTGCTCCTGTATCTCCTGGTCCTCTAGCTCAGCATCCACTGCAGACTGTTCCTCTAGGGCTGGTAAGCATATAGACAGTTGAGTGGTATATTGTGTAATAATGCAGCAGGCAAGGAGTGTGGCACAGGCCTTCTCAGGGGTGTATTGTAGGGCACCACTGGAATGGTCAAGGCACCTGAACCACATCTTGAGCATGCCAAAGACCCTCTAGGTGATGCTGCTTGTAGATATGTGTGTCACGTTATACCTGTCCTATGCAATGGATGCAGGTTGTAGGACAGGTGTGAGAAGCCAGGGATGTAGAGGATGTGCACTCTGTCCTGTGAAAATAAAAGGCATGGATTAGTGATATCATCTGCAACATGGAGAGAGGTAGGCCTTTTGGATATAGTCATGATGAGATACCCACTAGGGATGTCCCCACCTTCAAACATCTGGCACAGAATGGAGTTGTGCCAGATAAAAACCTTGTGGGCACTGCTGGGGACCCATGGAAGTTCATTGATGATTTATCATACTGCATCACACACCAACTGGAGACTGATGGAATGGAACCCCTTCTTATCCACATAGGCCTCAGATTTATCACCAGTGGGTGACCGGATGGCAACAGTGGCACAGTTAATGGCACCAGGTATGGCTGGTAGGTGCACAACTAGGTAGATTTACTGCATGGTTGCTGTTTGCTCTTCTGGTGTGGTGGGGAATATGATGAACTCCCCAGTGGGGGTCAGCAGGGCATCTAGGGACTGGCTCAACAGGCATGAGTTGGCACACTGTGTGATACCTGTAGTGTTCTCTACCAGTGCCTTGAAGGTTTCAGTGGTCAGGAAGCACAGTGTTGCTGTTACCTTGAGCTCTGTGGACATCACATGGCTGCACTGAGTGTTTGTCCGTAGCTGGTCAGGCAGCAGCTCACACAGCTGCATGATCATGGGCTTGTTGAGCCTGTCCCAGTCCACAATTTTTTCATCACTGAGTACTGAGGACTCAGAAGTGACTAGTGGGTTGTATTGTGTATTTGCCGAATAGTGCCTTTGGATCATGCATTGGGATCCAGGGAAATTACTAAATAGAGCAATGCACAGTAAGTATAGCGGGCAAGGTATCCTATCAGTTGTAACAAGTACATTGGCAACACTCCAGAAGAAGGGTCTTGAGCCCTTTTCGTATATCCTCCAAGAGATGAGGAGTTCTTTTAGCACAGCCAGAAGGGAGTTCCAAAGAGCAGGTGCACAGTTGGAAAAGGATCACATGCCATGTTGGTTCTCACCATGGGATCCTCAATTACGTAACAGTTAGAGGACCAGAGTAAATGCCTCTCAGGTTTAGTAGATAAAACATTCAGGCTTGGTGTGGTGTAGATTCTGTACAACTTAAATGCCAGGCAAAGCAATGGGGACAACATTGTCCCTTCCAAAGAATTCTATTTGATTAGGTTGACTCCAAAACGGTGGGCCCAGAATCATGACAAAATTTTGCAGAGGACACAAAAATGGCAACTTTTTTTCGGAGGGGTTTTGCCCCCCACACCACACTTACTTAATTAACTAACTCTGAGGTCAGAGCACCTCAGACAGGGGCTAAAACATTTGCCGCCATTTCATCCATGCTGTAAATCCCCTGCGGACTTTGGTCTCACCATTTTACATTCATCGACATCACAGGCCACCCTTCCAGAGAGGGCCAATTTATGAAGTACATAACCTTGCAGTGATAAGCCAAAGAACCTTAGCACAGAAGCACTATGGCAAGCGTTACCCCAAAGGGCACTGGCAGTAAAGCCAAGTTTCAATGAAATACAAACTCACAAGTACCTCCATAATGCAAAGCATCATGGGATGTGTTCCATCATTTTAGCCTGTGAGCCAGAGGAGGTGAGCAGGTTAAGCAGGTTTTGCCTGTCTGATCCAAGGTGTTTGGGGCCAAAAAGGACAGACTTGGTCCTTTTTATATCCATAATTAGCAAGTTGTCAGAAAACCACTTCTTGAGGATACAAAAATCAGCAACAAGTTCGGATTTTATAGTGTCGATATCAAAGAAACTACTGAACACTACTCCATTGTCTGCATGTCACTGACAAATATTGAGAATAGTAAGGAGCTCAGGATTGGCCCCTGAGGTACACCATCCATGATAGTCCTCCACCTGGAGTGGGAGCCCATCCATTTGACCTCCTGAGACTTACTCATCCTATAGTGTGAGAACCAGTGGTGAGACTGGCAATCATGGCCTAGGTGTTTTAATTTATGTATAAGTCTTTATGTTTATACAGGAAAAAGCATGCCGTTAGGGAAAATAAATCCCTGCTTACAAGACAGTCCTGTGTACGGTTACATGTCAGTTTCAAAGAACATACAAAAATGTAAAAATGAATACAAAATGTTACATTAACCACATAGCATCATGTTTACAAATATCACATATCTGACTATATGCTGCTATACAAGTTTAAAAGTATGCATAGGGCTAAAAGTCTATTAACAATTACAAACAAGTGGAAAACACTCTTCCAAGGCAATAACAAAGTCATTATGAGTATGTACTGGAAAAGGCAATGTATTCCATCTTTAAGCTGCATAGGAATGCAAGGTTTTATTTCCATAGTTTGTTTTGTGTATAGCAGGGCTGATTTTGTTTATATGAACAGATCAAGTTAGTACCTGAGCTGGACGATCTTCTCTACTGAACACTACTCTAGTAATGTAATGCTTGGCATTGTAGATTAAGGACTTGTGCAAAAGTTTCAACCAAGTTTTTTTTTATTTCTTATAGCTAATGTAAGCCACTGTAGTCTAGATAACACATTCCAATGGTGAGTATTGAAACTGCATCTCAGTAAAAACTAGCTATTTTAAAGTGAAGTTTATCCAGTTTATCCAGGAGTCTCTTATCTGTGGTTCTATATATTAAATTTCCATATTCTATAGAAGGTAAAATCAATTGCTCCACTACTGTTTTTCTAGCGGACTAATTTAAGAACTTGGTGGTGCGCCTTAAGGCACCAATCTTTTTATTTATCTAGGAAATCGACTAGACTATGTGATCTCTGAAAGTTAATTCAGTGTCAAAGATTATACCTAGGTAACAATATTCTTTTACCTGTTCAACTTGTTCCCTTTCATTTATATAAATATGCAGTAGGGGGTTGTTTTTTCACCCAAAATAAAGTAACTTAGTTTTCTTAGAATTCATCTTTAGCCTCAACCCTGGTGAAGCACTCCCACACCCCATCAAAATCTGCCTGCAGTTTGTTTTCAAGGTCAAACAAGCTCCTCCCAGTGGTAATCAGTGCCATATCATCTGCATTCAGCCTTAATGCAGAATGTTGCACTAGCTGAGGAAGATTGTTGTTGAACAACAAAAACAAAAGGGTCCCAAAATGGACCCTTGGGGCACTCGTTGTGTTACATTCTTTCCAACGAGAGAATCTGAGAAATGGACACCCTCTGGGAGTGGCCAGTCAAATAGGACTTAATCCAGTCCCAGGGACCATCACATATTCCCAGTATCCCAATTATCTCAACCAGCAGGGAGTGGTCAACCAGGTCAAATGCCTTCGACAGGTCTATAAAAAGAACTGCAGTTTCCCACCTGGCATCCAGGGAGGAAGACACCAAATTGTTGAATTCCAACAAAGCCGTGGTAGTAGCATGTCCCCTCTTGAATCCAGATAGGAAAGGTGTCAGCAGATTGTACTTGTCAATATATTCAGACAGCTGTAAATGTACATGCTTCTCTAAATATTTTGGATAGTATTGACAATAGTGCTGTAAGTTGATAGTTTCCTGGGTCCAGTGCATCCCCAACCTTATGAATTGCAACAACCTTGCTTTGTTTCCATAATGAAGGAAAATGTACTGCACATTATCTCAAATTGAAAATATAAGTAACAGTGGGAGTTATATAATCTGCTGCCATTTTTAAAAATTTACCCTCCACTTCATTAAGTCCCAACTGTTTTATGTATATTAATTCATTTGAGGCTTTTACAGACTTCTGAAGTACCCAAATATTTAAATTGGAAGCAGGTGGGAGGGGTAACAATTTTGTTCCTTTTCAATGTTGTTTACTTCCTGATTTTTTTGATAATCACTAATCTCTAGACCTGGCAAGTTGACAAAGTGTGCATTGAGTATGTTAGAAATTACATTTGGATCATTTGTCAAATTTCCTTCATGTTTTAACTGCATTGTCTTTTGTGGGCCTACATTGCCTGGGCTAATTAGTTGGTTTACTGTTTGCCAGAACTTCCTAGGATCACCATTGTTTTCTATTTTCTATTTATAATATTTAGTTCTTTCTTTCTTTATTTGTTGTTTGCATATATTTCTCTTTTGTTTAAAAATTCCCCAGTCCCTTTTCTGTTTTTTTTGCTATACACTATATTCTATTTTATATTCTTTTTTTAAAACTTTAATTTTTTATTGACGCATACTGTATAAAGAGCATACAAGGACAGAAATACAATAATGCAAAATTAATAGACTATAATCTTAAAATAATCTTAAATAATAAATTAATACAATAAGGCTGGGATGGATTTCAGTATAAAATATATACCTCAGCTGTTAGATGACAGAACCAAGAGGCACAGTTGATAAGGCCTCCAGAGTTGGATCCAGGATCCTCCGATCCACTTCAGAGCAATATTCCCAATTCTCCCTGGGAGAGATCACAATCACCACCAGATTCCCCGCTTCAGGCTCTACTAATGGGATGCAATACAGAAAAGGCTGCTCCGATACAGATTATGCTGCATGTAAAAATCAGTATGTGTCCTCAGGAAAAAGAGCACCGACCACCGAGTAATTTAAACAAAATCTTATATTTATTTACTGCATCTTGCACACAATACCAAAGGCATACAACACTTCCAAATGGTGAAAAAAACACTCCCACTGTGGCCTGACCAGTTTCACACCTGCCCGCTTCCTCAGGGAGGCTGACCATATGGGGATTCAAAATATTTATAGGTACCCACTGCTGGGTGCAATCATGTGAGCATGTAAGAGTTGTATGCCTTTGGTATTGTGTGCAACATGTGGTAAATAAATGTAAGATTTTGTTTCAGTTCCTCAGTGGTCAATGCTCTTTCTACTAATGGGATAAAAGAAGAGTCCTTCTCTGAAATATAAAACATCCATGTCCACCATCTAATCTCAAATTGTGAGGTCTTACCTGCACATCTAGCTATTAGATGTTCCAGGGAGTATATGTTATTAATAGTATAATGCCACTCCTCTAGTATAGGTGCCCTGGTTTGATGCCAAAGGTGAGTAATTGCCTTTTTGGCCACTTGGATATGTGTAAGAAGGAGTGAACTTCACTTTTATATGAAGATCATCAGGAGGGATGGATAGGAGGACTAGCTCTGGGGTAAGAACCACCTCATCCCCCACCAAACAATATAGACCATCCATGTCCTGTTGCCAAAACGGAACAAGTTTAGAGCATGTCCAGAAGACGTGTACATGTGTAGCTAAAGGGTCTCCACATTGTCTCTAACAATGCCCAAATTGTACTGGGAGAAATTTAGTTAATTTGGCCAGGGTGTTAAAAAAGTGATTATGGGCCTTCCAAAAGAATTCTCACCAATAAGGGGCAGAGGAGATCCTCATTAAAAGGCACGTATATTTTATCCATGTATCAAATGTGACTGGAGAGGCTAATTCCCAATACCATGTGATCAATATCCCCTGTGTGGAATCTTCTACATATTCTCTAAACCCCCTATATGGGACTGAAAGCCCACTTGATCGAATCACCTCCTCTCACTTGAACTACGTTGCAGTTCAAAAGTGAAGCCAAGCCACTACCTCTGGCTCGCCTCCCTGAAGATTAAGGGGACTGAAAGCCCACTTGGGTGAACCACCTCCTCTCACTTGAACTGCATGGCAGTTTGAAAGTGAAGCTAAGCCAGTACCTCTGGCCCACCTCCTTGAAGATTAAGGTATGTAGCTGCACAGGATTTAAATTTGGCACCTGAAAAATTTAGCGAGTAGTGCTCGCTTCATTTTCCAAGCAGTGCAGCAAAGGGATCAGAAAGACTGAGCTCTTGTGCCTTACCTTAGCACTGCTGATCCTTCCTGCTACTGCCTTTGGCTTGAATTTTGAATAATCAGAATATTTTAATGCTACACATTCTAGAGTGTATTTTTATTTAGTTTTTTCCTTTCAAAAGCTAGAGCTAAACTGGTTATCTAATCATAGTTAAGTGATAGTCAGAGATAGATCAAACTATTAATTCTGTAACTGTATGTTTATTTCTAGCTAGAATCAAACCAGATTTCTTACAGTGCTCAGTGCTATATCCTATTTCCTAGGAACTTTAAAACCTGACTGTTTGTATCTTTGGGTTCTGTGTTCCTCTTGTTTCTTTCAGCTTCTTCTGCCACCCCCATAGCTGCCCCTATGCAGATTCTACCCAACCCCAACCTTCCGACTTAACATCGATCCCTCCCACGCCTGGTCCCCTTTGTTCTGTCTTCACTCCACTCCCTACAGTCCAGTATTCTTTAGAAACTCCCCTCCCCAACCATATAATAAATTTGGTTTCTGTACCCTTTTCTTCCAGGGACTGAAAGTCCACTTGGGCGAACCACCCCCTCTCACTTGAACTGTGTAGCAGTTAGAAAGTGAAGCCGAGCCACTACCTCTGTCCCGCCTTCCTGAAGATTAAGGTATGGAACTGCACAAAATTTAAATTTGGTGTCTGAAAACTTTTGCGAGTTACACTCACTTCATTTCCCAAACAGTGCAGCAAAGGGATCAGAAAGACTGAGCTCTTGTGCCTTACCTTAGCACTGCTGATCCTTCCTGCTGCTGCTGCCTTGAGCCTGATTTTGCAACTCCCCACCCGTGTCCTTTATTAAAAGACCAGTGCCCTGCCTACGCACCAATCAGTCACACACCAAGATTCTTAAAGGGACAAAGAGCCCTGGTCAATGTAAGTAAGAGCCAAACCCTATTTGTGTCAGAAGAGGCTCCCCACAGTGAAAACCTGTGTTTTCACTCCACTTGGACACTACAGTCATGCTATTAAATTGAGTTCTTTCTCAAGTCTTGTACTACAACCGCATTATTGTATATAATATTTTGCATAACTACATCACTCTAACTAAAATGAATATCCTGAAGAAAGATATAGCTAAAAGGAATTCCTCACCCACATGCCTCCTTATAATTGGCTTCTATATGCTCCTTCTTCTGTGCCCCTGCTCTGATGAACAACAGCAGGCATACAAACATGCACAATCTGAATACAAGCCTTGTTTAGATCCTGAGAACTACACATATAGTGGAACCTTAGCAACGCTTCCTAAAGCTCTCACCCCCCAACCATCGCCTCAGGAACTCACCTATAATTCACAACTAATTATACCTGCAGCATTCCTGCTACTTTGCTGCACCATTACTGAAACAACAACAGAACGAAAATGCACTAAGGGCAAATCTGCTCCCCTCACATGACCATACCTGACTCAATATCTGAGGAAACATATAATAATCATGCTCCTAATCTCTGGGAACATGCAGCCAAACCCAGGACCAGCAGGGACTGTCAAAGCCAAGGGACTTGGGCACCTCAAAATCATGGCCCTAAATATTGGAAACTTTCTACCCAAGTTACCACAATTTCAGGCTAGGGTGGCCCAGATTAAACCTGATGTGATTGATCTAACAGAGACCTGGCTCTCCCCTAAAACCCTTGATGTTGCTATCACCTTAGATGGCTATAGCACATATCAACAAGACAGGTTGACCAAACAGGGTGGTGGTTGTCTAGTTTGCCTCCATGACACCATCAAGAGTCAGGTACTACCTAATAGCAAACGGTCTGGTGAGATGCAAATACTCACCATAAAGCTCAAGGTGGGATTGCAAAACAAAACACTAGTGCTTTCAACAGTTTACATACCACCGGGCAAGCAAACTGGTGAGTTACCTCAGTTTATTGAAAGCCAAAGGAAACTCAATCATAATTGGGAACAACTGGTGGTCGGTGATTTCAATACAAACTGGCTATCAAAAGACACAGCCACTTCAAAGGACCAAATCGTGGGCCTTTACCACACCCAAATGGTAACACAAGCAACAAGATATAATTATAAAATGGGCACCAGCACACTCATAGACTGGCTGCTCACCAATCACCCAGAGCACATCACTAAGGTGTCAGTCCTCCCTGACTCCCTCAGTGACCAATCCCCAGTGTTGTTCACCTGGTCGAACAAGTTAACTAAGCCTGGGCCACAAGTCTCAAAGAACAGCTGTCTCAGAAAAGGTCATTTGTAGGTATTTAAGCACCACCTAAGGATGCTTGACTGGTCTGCATTAGATAAGGCCCTGGACATAAACCAAGCCTTGGACCATTTATGCTCCCTCTTCACAAGTGCTTGTGACAAATTCGCTCCACTCAGAACCAAGAAAATGAAAGGAAGCTCAACTCCATGGCTCAGTGGTTTCCTCCTGGAGCTAATGCAAAGCATAGACAACTTGTGACATATAGCCAAAGTCACTGCTAAACAATCTGACCTCACAACCTACAAAAGCACTATAAACCAATGCACAAAACTCATCAGAAAAACCAAAGCCGACTATTACACAAAACTACTAGGCAATACTTGGAACAATGGCAAGGAATTCTGGAATGCAGTGAAATCCTTCACAGGAAAGGTATCTAAATCTCCACCAGACCTAATTATCACCACATCTGAAACTTTACATCAACGAAGAGACATCGCCAATGGTTTCAACTCGGCATTCACTGACCTACGCTCAGTACTACCGAGCAACTATCTAAACTCCCCCCACCCGGAATTCTACCCAATCCAAGCCAGCCCATTTGGACAGACATAAATACATCACTGTTCTATTTCAGACTAGTCGGCAGAACTGGCACCGCTAGATATATCTCAAGGATACTAGGCAAGACTAGGATGAGAAGCGATCAAGTAGACATGAAGCTGCTAGCCCTAACACTGGAAGAGGTTTCTTTACCACTCACAAAAATATTTAACAAATCACTCTGTACTGGAGTCTTTCCTACTAAATGGAAGTCGGCACTTGTAACCCCAGTTCTCAAAAATGGTTACAAAACTATGCTATCTAATTACTGACCAATATTCATCCTTCCACCCCTATCGAAAGCATTAGAAAGGATCGTCTCGGACCAATTAAATGACTGTCTAGATAAGCACAGTCTACTCTGTCCTCAGCAACATGGCTTCCGTAAGCAGCATAGTATGTTAACTGCACTGGTAGATTACACTAGCCTGCTCTACGAGGCATTGGACACACAGGATCAGCAGTGAGACCTATATTTATAGATCTCATGAAGGCATTCCATAAGGTCAATCATAGACTCCTCCTCAACAATTTGCTTTCCATGTCCCTATCCCCAGATAATGTTGCTTTGTTTGAGAGCTATCTCTCAGGCAGAATGCAATGCATGAGGATAGGCAGTCAACTGTCAGAACTGAAGGATGTTACACTCGGCTTACCGCAAGGATCCATACTTGAACCATTACTCTTTAGCCTGTTCATAAATTCTCTTCCATCTGCTTGCTCGGCTTGTATGATACTCTATGCAGATGATGCCACAATCTCGGTAACTGTTAAAGAACTGTCTAAAATAATCTCAGATCACCAATCCAATTTTCAAATGCTGGATTCATGGTTTGAGCAGAGCAGGCTCTTGCTCAACTATAAAAAATCAAGGACATGCTTTTCACCCTCCCACAAAATAAGAAAAAATATGGGCCTCTGATAATCAAGAGCCACAAAGGTGAAACAGTTGCACAGGTCCCCACCTTCAAGTATCTGGGAATACATTTAGATGATACCCTAACTTACAACTCACATACTGAGCATGTTATAAAATCAATGAACACCAAACTCGGAGTGCTGTACTGCCATAGACAGTCAATGACACCAGAAGCTCTGAAACTCATAACTTGCAGTTCCATGCTTTCAACCGTAGATTATGGTTCAGTGATTTATGGGGCAAGCACAGAAACTGGTCTAAAGAGGATAAGGACCCTCCTAAACAAGGCTTGCAGGCTTTCTTTGGGAGCAGATTACCTGACACATTCATGTTCGCTTTACAAGGACACTAGGTGGCTTCCACTCCAGTAAAGATTAAACTATCAGAGCTGTCTACTAGGGAATAAAATGCTGCTTGGCCAAACTCCCGACTCCATCAGCAAGCTCTTCAAACCTACTATGATCACCAAGAGCAGCAGGGGGTCGGCAAGGGGGCTGTTGCAGGTGCCACTCATGTGTACCTCTTTTGCCCAAAAGTCCCTGACATACTGAGGCCCAAATGGCTAAATGACCTCCTGGAGCACCTTCTAGTAATAAACAAGCTAAGCCCATACAAAAAAGGCTTTCCACTCCTGGCTCTCATTCGATAATGACTGTAACTGCTTGCATCCACCTTAGGTAGCCAATGCCATACCATATACTCAACTTACTCCTCCCCACAATACCTCTTTTACCTTGACACTACTATGCCATATCTTAATTATCCTGTCCACCACTGAAGCAATATTGACAAAGTCCCATCTGGCTGCAAATTATACACACGCCCTTCTCTAGTAATCCTCCCTTACCTCTGTACCCCAACTTACTCTTAATAAACTGCACTAACCTGCCTCAAGAATCTGCACCACTCTAGTGCCACTTATTTTCAAATCTGCATTTAGCAACTGTAACCTGATATGCCTAATAGTGGTATTCGATATCAATATATTGTCTTTTAACACAATTGATGTATTTGTTTATACCGAACCCTCCCCTATCACGTAGTCACATGTAACACATATGTTTTTGTCATGCTTTGTAATATTATCTAGTGTATTGACTGTGTAATGTCATGTCTTTTTTGTTTTACTTGGAGTTTTTGGAAAAGAGCCTTTCCGGCTCAAAGGTTGTAATCTGAAACTTCAATAAATAAATAAAATAAATAAATAAAAAGCCTATTAAGTGCTGCCAGGTTGTACCTTTTATGGAGGACATAAACATGTTCAACAACAAAGGTAAATGATCAGGTAATTGGCTTCTCTGTGGGCCTTTATGTAGTATAAAGGTTTGTACTTGCACATACTGGAAGTATTCTGTATTGGTCCGCTCATGGGCCTCTTAATGCTGAGTGAAGGGAACAACCCCCCCCATGCATATAGAAACTGGTAAATGAACGAGAGGCCTCATGAGTGCCCACTCAAAAAGTAAGATCCATTTGTGCTGGCAGAAAGTCTGTCTCCGACATTAACAATCTTAGGTAATACAGTGTGAGTGCCAGTGATGGGAGTGAACCTATTTTAAACCAAATACATAGAGTGTTCTGGGTGCCCAGATAAAAATTAAACAATTTGGGAAGGGAAGCCAGGGGAGCAAATACCACACGTGTCGTATTGTGTAAATCAAGTGTGCACGCAATATACTTCCAAAGTGGTTTATATCTGGGGTTTAGCCAAGACAAAACAATACTCATAGTGACTGCATAAGCATAATGCAGGAGACTAGGGAACCTCTTTTTTATTCTGATCATTTTTAATATTTTTTGATTTATCCAAGGGACTCTGGTTCTCTTTAGGAAGGCGTTGTGTCTAGGGGCATGTAACTCACATATTTCTTTAAAAAAACCCAGGAAATAGTCCACTGTCATTTTAAGATTGGGGATTAGTTTGCAATGATCACAGTTTTCATTTTGAATACTGAGTCTGAATTTATTAACTCAAAATATTCAAATAAATATGGTGATAATATTCCAGATTCCTGTACCCCAATTGGTGAGGAGGTAAATATGAGATCTAAAATTGCCCTTTGATTTAAGGTACTTGTGTATCTAGTAGGCTTTTTAATATGCTGTCTAACTCTCTGAATGAATACTATGGCCTGGATATTCAAAAGGGTTGCGCCATGCGCAACAGGGTTGCACATGCGCAAGTCCAAAATGCACCATTCTGCGATATTCAGCAGGAGGCAGTTACGCCACTGGCATCAGGTTGCGCAAGAGAGCAATGCAAATGAATGCATGCTCAACAGGAGGGGGAGGATCCATGCATAACCTGCGCAACCCGATATTCAGTCGGGTTGTGCAGAGTTGTGCATGCGAACCCCAACCTGCGCCTGCACAACCTTGAGCCCAAAAAGGCTTAAGTTGAGGCCACCCACAGGTGAGCTGCTGCATTGCAGGGCACAACACAGCAGCTGCCACCTGGCTGGCCCCAACTCTTTCCTGTGCACCCCCACCAGCCCGATCGTGGGCATAGTGTAACAGACTCCCCGCCCACACATCTCCCACAGCCCGGTGCGGGCAGTACAGATACATGTAACACCCCCATATCGAAGCCCGGTCGGCGGGCAAACTGTATAAACCCCCAAGTGCCCGATCGTGGGCAGGAATGTAACCCCAACCCAAATATCTCCTGGTGGTCAGTGGACCGTAAAGCCCGGTCGGCGGGCAGAATCCTCACAAACCCCCAAACATCTCCCTGGTGTCTAGTGTCCCCCCACCCACGAGCCCTCCACCCGCTCCCCGGCAGCGGTGGGCGACAACATCCACCGCCTGCCACCCCGCCGCCCGCCGACTGACTGTCGGTGGGCTGCCGGATGACAGTCCAGATTTGTGAATGATCATTCACAAATCTGGACTGTCATGTACGGTATGGCTGCAAGCCCATTGGCCGTAGCTCTGCACCACTGGGCGGCAGCCCACCGGACAGTCAGTCGGGCGGGCGGCGCGGGCGGCGGTGGATGCTGCTCGTCACCGCCGCGGGGGAGGGGTGGAGGGGTCGCTGGTGGGGGACACCAGACACCAGGGAGATGTTTGGGGGTTGTGATGATTCTGCCCGCTATCAGGCTTTACGGTCCACTGACCACCAGGAGATATTTGGGTTGGGGTTATATTCTGCCCGCGATCGGGCACTGGGGGGTTCATACACGCTATGCCCGCGATCGCTTCGGGGCACGTGTGGGGGTGTTATATGTACCTGTAATGCCCGCAATCAAGGCATTAGGCGTTGGTCCCCGACGGCTGCTGCCTGGCAGTGGGTGGGCCAGGCGCAAGTCCTCGGGATCGGGCGCACCTACATGTAACTGGCATGCAAATGGGGCTATCAATAGATGCAAATGGCCCCCGTGCCTTGCATAAATTATGGCCCCATTTGCATGTCACCTTTTGAATATCGGAAATTTGCGATGGTGCAATGGTACTTGCGCCCACCGCAAGTTTAATGCTCATCTCTGGCAACTTGATGTATAAGAAGTCTGTTCAAGGCGCTACGCGCAAGTGTTGTGGTTGGGAGTGATATTCAGCGATGCGCAATAGCGCAACTCCTTTGAATATCACCCCGGCCACACCCCTGCACAACTATTTTGAGCAGCGCAAGGGCTTGTGCCTCAGAATGGCGCAGTTTGAATATCCAGGCCTATTTCTTTTAAATTCCTTCTCCTTGGTTTGTATCAGTCAGAGTTCATGTGTCCCATTAGGATAAATAATGTGTCCCCTATACTTTCATAAATGTTATTGATTACTACTTCTAGTCTAGCCAAATTAATTTTTGGTGGAGAATATACTACCCCAACTGCCAGTTTAAAATTTTTTAAGTTAACCACTATATATTCTATATTGCCATTGCTTTCTTTCAGCAACATCTGCACAAATCCAATGAATGTTTTATGTATAATATTACCCCTACTGTTCGTTTACCACAATCTTATTTAAAATGTTGGTATCATGGAATGGTAATCTATTTGTCTTCTATGCTCCCAGAGAGCCAAGTTTCAGTATATCTGAATATACCTGATTCCTGCTCAAAGTTCATAGCTGACTATAGATCCATTTTTGGTGCCAAACTTTGAGCATTATTGTGTAATATTTTTAGATTATGGCTAGTAGCTCCTGAGGGTCTGGATTTAACTCTATATCACCTCCTGGGGTCATCAAATACAGAATATACAAGGTGTGTTCCCTATGAAAACTTTTGTGTAGACCGCAAGGATCATCAACAGTCATCTGCTTGGCTAAGCAATAACCTTTCCAATTTCTGATAAAAATGTTTCTTCAGGTTTTGTAACAAACTAGTGTATCATTCAAATTGTTTAAAGATATCTGGGTTGGCCAATAAGCCCGTTTTTTTTTCCTTATTCCATAACAGATTAAGTAAGTGCTCGCCAAGCAACAGACGATCATCGACATTAACAACCACAGTAAATACATTTTTAAAAATAATATGTAGCCAAATGTATCTAAAAATGTTATTTTACAACTATAAGAGACTAACCCTAGGAGTTCTCCCATTACTTACTATTTCTAAAACTGATAATTAATTTAAACACAAGAATATATTCTCTGTATGCAACAAAAACTTCAAGCAACTTATTAAAGTATCATTCTATATACTTGAGTAGACAAGTGACGAACTAAGTACTTTTGAAATATCAGCCCTAAATGTATATGTTTTGCTGTTTTCTAAATAAAACTTTCTACCACAGTAAAACTAAAGAAAATCCAAAAAGCAAGCAATGTTTACCTGATAAGTGTTTTATTTTCCCCCTAATGGTGCTCATGCCATTCCTGCTTGTGCCACACTCACACTAATGGTTGGTGTGAGCTTTTAAAAGGCACAAGCCCCACCCCCTTATCTGCGTTTCCCGGCGGCTGGCTCCCGTGAATCCCTTACCCTAAGGTACAGTCGGTGGTGTCAGAAATGCTCAGGTAGAAATAACAGTCTATGCAGATGATGATTTGTGCAGGAGGCAGCAAAGATGTTATCAGTTCTGAAAGGAACACTGCCTCCTGTCCTCCAATGCTGCTGTGCTGGCTCTGGCAGTAGATGAAAGCTATTGGGTGGTGTGGGTTTTTAAAAGGCACAATCCCCACCCCCTTATTTGCTTGTTACCAGTGGCCAGTCTCCATGAGCCCCAAACCTTCTTCAGTACAGTTGGTGGTGTCAGAAATGCTCAGTGAGAAATAACAATCTGTGCCAATGATGGCTTGTGCAGGAGGCAGCAAAGATGTTATCAGTTTTGTAAGGAATGTTGCCTCCTCTCCTCCAGTACTGCTGAGCTGGTTCTGGCAGTAGATGAAAGGTAGTGGGTGAAGTGGACTTTTAAAAGGCACAAGCCCTGCCCCCTTATCAGTGTGTTACAGTGTCTAGCTCCTATTAACCCCTACCCTCCGGTATAGTCGGGGGTGTCAGAAATGCTTATGGTAGAAATAACAGTCCATGCAGAGGATGACTTGTGCAGGATCAGAGTGTCATTGACTACATCAGATGCTTTTTTAAGGTCTATAAACATACCTGCCATCAAAATACCTTTGTCCATGGTGTTTAGAGCATCAGCAGCCAGCCTTATTAGGGAAGTGTTGGTTCCATGATGCTTTTTGAAGCTATGCTGCCTAACTGGACAAAAAAGGTACTCCTCTTGGATATCATGCAGTTGATTACAAATTAGCTTTCCTGAACCTTATCCAGTAGACTAAGGAGAAAGATGGGGTGATAATTTTCTACTGGTTCCCTAAGGCCACCTTTATGTACTGGCACCACAATTTTAGAGTGCAGCAAGCAACGATATTGGGTGGAAATTTGCAATATTAGTGTTTAGTCCAGATTTATGAATTGGCCTGATGACAGCATTCTTTCATATACCATAAAACATCGCATAACAGCGTGAGTAATTTAAAAATCTTATTTTTATTTAATATAGTTTATTATTTCTGAGTACACCTTTGAGCTACAAGCTCGTTTGCAAAGGTTCAACATCAACAGAAATTGCACAGGCATCAAAGCATAGCAGGGGAAACTGGAAACATTATGAACTATCAAACTGGAAAAGCAAGGAAATATGTACAGAGTTTACATCAATTGCAAGTAATTGCTGCATGACAGTGCTTTGTCAACACCATACATGTATCAGAACAAAGATATGCACAGTATTTACACTATTAGCAAACTATTTCAGTCCAGTCTTGTATCGCACAAGGCCACTGTTGTAATTGTTAACCAGAAGGCTGTATATAGGTAGGGTAAACCCAGTATTCAATTCTGTTACTAATGGGTGAGCTGACCAGTAGGTGAGACAGGAAGGTGGATAGCAGTAAAAGAGCCTTGTCAAGGGTGGGAAAAGTGCAGGGGGGTGCGGGGGGATTTATAAATCTTAGCCAATAGGCCATAGACTCACTGACCACTTATAAACAGCCAAAAATTGATCATATCAAATCCTGTAGAGTGTCTTGGATCAGTCTTGTCCAAATGCTTATCAATGTCAGTAAGTGTGAAGATACAAAATGAAAAACTCAGGGGGCTCTATTCTCATATGGGGCTGCATTCGGCGCAAGCTATGGCAAACAACAGCTTGAGCCGAAGCCCCTTGCACCAGGGACCCTGCAGCAGATTCTGGTATTGGAGGGATCCTGACGCTTAAGACCCAGTGCTTGCAGCAACCCCAGCCATGTGGCAACTGCATGGCATACAGGAGGGTTCACCACAAGCCCCTTAAACCATCAGCTGCATGATCCATCTAATTCTGGACTGGCAGTGGAGGTGTGTGGAGGGCTGTGCTGGTCCCCTGCTCTGTCTGGAGATGGGGGGGACACTACCTGCATGAGTGGGGGGCACGGGCACTGGTGGGAGGGTAGGTGGCATCTGTCCTGGTACGAACTGGGGCACTGGGATCTGGAGGGGGCACTACCTACATGCTATGGGGCACATTGAGGATTGGGTGGGTGCTCCTGCCCTTGATACCCTATGGGGGCACAACCTGGATGGGGGTCCACTATGGGGCACAGTGGGGTTGGGGAGGGAGGACAAGCTGCATTACCCATAGGACAGCTCACCCAGGGGAGCGATGTCTAAGTCCCCTTATGCCAGTCCTGGCTGGTCTAAGGGGACTTAGAATTTCTCCCACTGGGTGCTGTCTGTGAATAACAAGCTGCAGCTTGTGTCGGCACAGTCCACCTAGTGCCATGTCACAGGGCAGTGCATGGCACAGGGCTGGCGCAAACCCTGTTTGGGGCAGGCAGCCTGCAGTCGACACAGACAACCTTTGCGAATTGTGTGGAGGCAGCCCTGGATGCAAGGTGCATCTTGAGCCATATCTGTTTGGTGCAAGCACCTTGCATCAGATGCAAGGCTTTGAGAATCAGGCCCAGGATCTCTTGACTTAGAGAACCAGAGCCTAATTCTGTCAGGAAAGATGAGTGAAGGGAGTTTGCTGACCTAGATTAAATTATCTGCATCTCTAATAATGATGCATGCATGAATATTTGATGCAAGCATAATTATTTTGCCATTAAGCAGCACCAACTGACTTGATGCACAATTTTTGGAAATCACATTCACATGTTTTTTAGCATTTAACTTGCTGCAGGAGTATTCCCAGTTCATGTGCCTGGAGTAGGACATTCGAAATTCCAAATACTGGTGTTTGACCTGATCCAGTCTGAAACAATAGCCTCTGAACAGATCCCCAAAGATCCCAATATAGCCTGCTGGTAAGATAGTGCCAATATCTGAAGAGTTCTGAATTTGACAGACTGTATTTGCCCAAGATTAATAAATCCATGCATGCATTACTAGATATAAAAGATGACAACTGGTTTATTAAGGCCCCCATTAACTCTGTGGGTATACCATGTCACCCCTTTTTGTTTTGATTGTAGTTATTATAATTGTATTGTAATACGGAAGGCAACTAGTTAATGGAATTAAGAGCTTGTGAATCTCACATCACATTAATGTTTCAGTAATTCATAATAGTTTCTGGGTTTGCTGTTTCACCCAACATGTTGGTTCTAGTCATGGAACAGGACTGTATCTCGGCTGAGATAAGGGGTAGTGTCATCAATGATCTCACCAAATCTCACTGATAGCTCAACCTTTGGGAGTTCTGGAGACTGAGGTGGGTCAGTTCTCTTGGACTTCGTCAAGCCCAATAGTTCTCAAACTTTGTCATAGTGAGTCACCACTAAGCTATGGAAAATGTTTTGGGCCTCTCCTAACACAGGAAATATATTCAGGTCCTCCCCATAGAAAAAAGTACACAGTAATTTGCACATTATGCCAGTAATACTGTACATTGACATTTCTGAATAAATGACTGAGTTTATTCACCTGGCTTTACTTGCATTCATTTTACAATATCTCTTCAAATAAATCTCAGGATTCCTGGAGTTATCTGATGGCCCAGGGGGTAACACTTTGCGCTACCAGGCTGTCATCCCAGGTTCTGGAGTTCACTTTGGGAGCTGGGTCATGCAGCCGGGGAGCTGGGGTGACAATACTGCACAGCAGCACTTTCAGTTAAGTAAGAAGGGAGCCACAGCTGCAGCAACCCTTGTTGTTGGCCAAAGAGCTAATTTCTTCAATAGGACATCACTGCAGGCTTCCAAGGCCAACCAGTGCATGTCCCAACACCTAGTACAGTAGATAGAAGGTAAATTCTGGACAGTGAAGAAAACCAGAAAAATCCATGTCCCCCAAGTCACTGGCATGATGGTCGCCAATACTCTTAAACTCTGCATTGATCTCCATTGACTCTAATGGTGAATGGAGTGGCTGATGGGGCTTGGAGGTTGCTGGTCCTATGACCTAAAGTATGTTGAAGGTGGCAGCTCAGAGGCAAACAAATGCCTCAATAAAAAAAACAGAACCCAGGGCCCCATACACAATTGAAAGAAAAAGTTACTAAATGAGTGTAATAATGATTAAGATATACAGTACTTCACAAGAAAGAATAGTGTTAAGCAAAAAGGGTGTCAGAGCCCTCCCTGTGCAGTCATTAAGCACATTACAGCTATACCAAGAAGGGGGTGGGTTGCCATGGAAATGGTCTGCAGGGCTATACACAATAAGTGGTGGCCCCTCACTACCTAGTTGCAGCATTTAGTGACAGGCCTCATGATGTAGAACTATTATAGGCTAACAGTGGTGGTGGTTGGGGGTTGGGGTTGCAATGCTGCAATGAGGAATGCAAGAACCTGTCAGCTATGGTGATCATTGTGCAACCAAAGTTTTGACAGCAATTCATGGGTGACAAGTGTTAGGATGAAGGTTCCACTGCATGCCAAGGATGTGAATGGCAACAGGAATTCAATGGGGGCACTGGAACACTAAAGATGGATGAAGTAAATAATGAAAAATCAGTGTATCACTGTCCCAGAAACTGACCTTTCTGTGATGTTAGTCAGGTAGGGAAAACACTATGGCAGAAGTGCCATATCCCATGAGATCTAGTTATGGCAAAGTTACAAGCAATTTTGACTATGCAATACACAGCCCTTCCTGGGTGTAGCAATCTATTTTTGCAGCAGGTACAAACCCATTGGCACATTCTTACATCTGACTGACTGAATTGCATGGTGACTTATACTGTATGTGTTGGTTTCCCCAGTGACGAAGGTCAAAATCCACAAAAGGCCAAAGAGGCCTTACACTACCATGCAGGAGTGTGCAGAGAGGCTGCAAGTAAGTAAAGGTTCTTGCTCTGTACATGCAAACAAGTCTGCACATCTACAGCCCCATCTGTACCACTGCAGAAGCAGCTGTGACCCATTCTGTGCCACTATTGGTGCAGCTGGGGAAAGGCGGGCCCAATGGACATGGATATGCTTCTGCATGAGCCACAGATGGATATGCATGCCATGAACCAGGTGTGGAGGATGGCTGCATTATGAGAGTAGTGATCCTGCATTAATAGTAGACCACCCTCAGTGTAAGTTGATCACTGCACTCCCCAGACCTTCCAAGGCTTGCTGTGCCATGAAAATGAATGTCCACAGTGCTGCAAGCTAGCACTGAAAACTGTGGGCCATTCTGTTTAATTTTTTTATTCTTCTTAATAGAATCTATACTAGTGATACACCAGTCTATGGAGGACTGCTGCATTCCACCCTCATCTGCTCCACAATGGGACACTAGGCTGGACTTCAGTTGTATAGTAGGTCAGAGGAAACCAGACTGGATGGGCTTCTGTCTTCTTCTGTCAAAATGTTTCAAGTTTTATTTTGTCTATGCCTGTTGCCTGGCCCTGACCCACCACCTGACATGTCTAGGCCCCTCTTCCACATGTAGGGTAGGGAGAGTAGGGGGCTGAAAATGTCCCCACAGGTATGGTAATCCCAGACTGCAGCACTCCAGAGGCCTGATATGTTCATTTGCTGCACAATCGGGCCTTCTTTATGGACTGGGTCAAACAGTAAGTCACTGTTATGTGAACAGCGTATTTTGGTGGCAGTAAAATTGCAGCTTTTTTGCATGCTGAATTGCTGCTGACTCCAAATATGAATGGGAATCCAAACATTTAAGTAATGGGTTTAGTACATTGTCATGCATGAAACTCTGAGATCATCTCTGGCACAACACAAGAGCCTCGGGCAAGCAAGCGGATGTACAAGAATATAAAAAGGCCAGGAACTAATACACTTGAGCAATCTGCCATGAAAACATCAAATACCATATGGAACTGCTCACTAACACCTGGAGCTACAGTAAGAAATTCTGGAATAACATAAAAGATGTTACAGGCAAATATCCAAAGATGGCACCCACCCTGCTCAGCATCGATGGAGCCCCTACACTTGACCCATTAACCATCACAAATACCTTCAACAATGCCTTTATGGACCTGGGCAGTGTCCTCTTCATGGATACCACTTCCACCAGTGCTCACTGGCCTGAAGATAAACACTTGGCCTCTCCCCCCTTTTACTTTAAAAAGGTCTCCCTGCATCTGGCAAGAAAATATCTAAACAAAGTACTAGCAAAATCAAGGCATAGCCAGGATTCTTTTGGCCTCAAACTTGCTGCCCTCACTCTTGAAGAAATACTGGTACCCCTCACAAAGATCCTGAACCACTCGCTAAGCCTTGCACAATTTCCCCAAATTTGGAAATCGACCTTAGTAACCCCCATACACAGAAGCTGGGATCAGGTGCTACACTCAAATTATCACCCAATATCTATCCTCCCCCATTGTCTAAAACGCTCGAGCGCGTTGTTGTGGATCAGCTGGTGAACTACCTTGAAAAATACTCAATCCAGTGCCTGAAGCAACATGGATGTTGAAAAAGGCATAGCACCACTACGGCTCTGTTGGAATTCACTGGTTTAATTCATCAATCACTTGACCAAAGTAAATTAATGGATGCTGTGTTCATAGACCTTACAAAGGCATTTGATACCGTTAATCATACACTTCTACTTTGGCAATTGACTTCCATTGACCTATCCACCAATATGATGCACTGGTTCAAAAGCTACTTGGAACACTGCTCAAAGCAGGTGAAAATAGTCAATGTCATCTCTGACTGCCAGCTTGTCCGCTCTGGTATGCCACAAGGCTCTATTTTGGGACTTCTCCATTTTAGCATCTTTCTTAGCAACCCCCCTCACTCCTGTTGCCAATGAGTCCTCTTTTACATGGATGACACAGTCATCTATTCCAGCAACCTTGACCCTAAACAACTGGAACACCACTTACAGCTCAGCTTTGTGGAAGTGGTGGATTGGTTCAACAAACACAAACTGGTCCTGAACTATAAAAAAACAAAATTCATGATTTTCAGCAGTGCTCACAATAAGCACAAATCCCAAGTGCTAACCATCAGAAACTGCTTGGGTCTCCCACTTGAACAAATTCACCAATGCAAATATCTGGGGTTTACTCTGGACAGCTCCCTATCTTACGCCCAGCACATTGACTGTGTTGCCAGGGCTGTCAATATCAAGATTGATTTGCTCCATAGACATGAGCACTGCCTCATGGCTGAAACCCTCAGACTTGCAATATATAGTTCTGTCATATCTATTATCGACTATGGTCTGGCAATCTATGGCTCAGCCCCCCACCTCATCCCTCTGAAGGATTTCCGTGGCACTAAATAAGGTTTGCAGACTTTTCACTGGTGCCACACACCTCACCCACACATGTGATTTGTATGCCCAAACAGGTTGGCTACAGCTAAGCGGAAGGATCCAATACCAAGCCTGCTTGCTAACTAAAAAAGAACTTCTTGGTCTCCTGCCTTCTGGTGTTGAAGACCTTCTAACCCCACATTGCAGTTCTCAGCACACTCGTAGCTCAGCTAATAGGCATCTCCATGTTCCAAAATGCCAGACAACACAAGGACAGCGATCATTTGTTTATAGAGTGCCTCTTTGGTTTAATGCACTTGCCAGAGATATATCGACTATATGAAAGCTAGGTCCATACAAACAAAAACTCCGTCAACATCTCACAGCTAATAGCTCCTGTTACTGCTTCGCCTAAGCTACTGCCATCTAAGGGTGGCCACACTTCATGCTTCCACTTTCGCACCTTAATTCCTAGTTCATCCCTCCCCTCCCTCTCCCTGCCCTTTATTCTCCCCTATTCCCCATGCCCTTCCCCATCCTCAACTGCCACCCCTATCTTCCTTCCGCAGCACCACTTGTCCTCCCCCTGCCAGTATCCTGTTCTCCCTACAGATGTGACAAGTCCTTTTGGCTGCATTCATCTAGTTCCTTTGTGATCTCAGTATATTTTCCTTTCTCTTCTACAACTGGTTCACCTTCCAAACTTTTGATTTTCTTCTACTTGCAATGTAAACACTTTATTGCTGGACTGTTTTGTTTGAAACTTTGTATTGCGTGACTGTTTTTTGTTAGTTACTTCGTATTTTGCCTCTTTTGTACATTTTGTCACACTTTCTCAGTTTTGATCTGGTACCTTCGTAAAAGAGCCACTTTGTGCTCAGAGGTCTTGTAATCTAAGATTGAATAAATAAATAAATACATGCTTGAGTCTTTAACATTTTTCGCTTGTCATAGCACAGTCATGACTATTCAAGACAATGCCAAAGAAGAGCTTCTTTCCACTTGCTGTGTTTTGTATTTACCTGTTTTAAACTACATTTTAGCTTTCAGTTCATTTTTAAATATTGTCCCCAAGGACTTCTTTGGTGTTAGTTGAAGCCCACTACTACCTCTCGCTCTTATTAAGTTTTATAAAGAATGCCCCAGGATATGCCGCTCTTCCTTAGATTTACTATTGCCTTCAACAAATTTTGACAGAAATAGAAAAACCCTTGGGCACTAAAGTAGTTCATGATTAGCTAAGTATTTTAGTGAGATATGGTATCCATATTGTTTATCAGACACTGAATCTAGTTCATTTTACCTAGCT
The DNA here is from genome assembly GCA_016271365.2 of Neoceratodus forsteri. Lineage (NCBI taxonomy): Eukaryota > Metazoa > Chordata > Ceratodontiformes > Ceratodontidae > Neoceratodus > Neoceratodus forsteri. The sequence goes on from CM028129.1 coordinate 394,955,031, forward strand.
ATGTTCTCAATTCCAATATTGGAGACATTTTCAAATTTCATTTAATCTCTCACTTTTCTTGATATACGATTGAGACTGTTCCATACAGTCAACTTTTTTAAGTCAATCTGGTGAGTAGGCTAAGTCAAAACATTAACACAGCAACATTTGCAAGTTTTGATAACGCAGCACGCTATTTAACATGCTCTTCGATAGAATGCAAAATAAAGCCTTAGGGTTTACATTTTGGTTCTGTTGTTGCATGGGTGTCAGTTTTATGAGTTAATCTGCAAAGGAACATTATCTGTGATTCCTTAATCTGCCCCTCCAGCCTTCCCTTGCTGTGCATCCCTCCATACATACAGCATGCACCTTGTCAGAGAATATATGCCTTTATTAAAATGACTTCTGTCATATTGACTTTGTGTGGGCTGCAGAAAGGAAGATATTCAAGATACAAGGTCAGCAAACTCAGCATACAATGCAATTTCCCCTGTTTTATCTACATTTATTAAATACTGTTTGGCAGTTTATTAGCTGAATCATTCTGGATGGCAGCTGAACTCTAGCCTTTGCAAAGCTGTTAGTCAACTTCCCTTGCTCAATCTGTGTATTTTTAAAATACATAATATTAATAGCCAGGAGTGGGTGGGGGTGAAGGGGTTCATAAACCAAGAACATTATGTATTGTTGAGCAGTTCACAATTTTTTTTTTCATATGAGACTGTCTTTTGCCAAAGTTTGAATAAAGTATTTTTTTTTTGGAAAAGCAAAGCTATACATTGTTCATAAAATGTAATAGCATGACACATTTTAAAAGGTTAATTTGTTCCCTCTTCGCTTTCTAATGTATTTGTGCATTACTCATATAATGGGCCCTGTTTGTCATCTTGGCTTTCTCTGGCTATGGAGATAGCTGAACCATATATATAATGGCATATATATGTTTATTATGTCAATATGATTGTTTAATAAATAAATACCTTCTCCTTTTTAACCCTTCATAAGAATAAACATACTGTTAACTGGATTGAAAGTTAGACAGACAAACCAACAGACTGAGAGATGGATAGATGGATGGATGGATGGATGGATGGATGGATGGATGGATAGATAGCTAGATAAAGAAATGACATTCCAGAATGTTTGAAAGCTAACTCAAATTCACTGTTAATCAGCCTGTCAATGCATCATCATCATCAGTGTTGAGTTATATATGATAATGAAACATGATGTGAAGCTAGCTGCACTTAAATGACTAGAAGGTGTAACTAAGGTTATTGGTGTGGTCTATGGTAGATGTCAGGAGAGATCAGGTAACAGGTGTTAGTACAAGTAGACACCATGGGGTCCTCATTATCTGGTTCCCACCCTAAGGGCTCTGCCATATATTGGTGGTCAGGTGGCCAGTGGGCCAGCTGCCTCTGCCCCTACCCTACCCCTCCCCTTTGGGATGGCATACTGGTTTTCACCTCAGATTCCTTGGCTGACCTGGAGTATACATATAATACATACTGGCCTAGATATTCAAAAAGATTGTGCATGGCGCAATCCACTGATGCGCCCCGGTGTGATATTCAAATGGTAATTGTGCCTGGCACAAATCCCGATGCACCAGATTGCATCAGTAATGTATGCAGCGCAGGTAGGGGGGCATGCCCATGCATACATTGCACACCCCGATATTCAGCCTGGGATGTGCTGAGTCCATGCATGCACAACCCCTACTTGTGCTGCAGAAAGTTGATCCAAAAAAAAAAGGAACAACGGCTGGCCACCCACAGGTAAGCTGCCATATTGCATGGCACAATACAGCAGCTGCCACCTGTGGGTGGCCACCCGAGCTCTGGCTGCACCTCTGTGGTAGCACCCCCCATGCCTGATCATGGACATCTGTTCAAATAATCACGTCCAATATCCCTGGTGGTCCAGTGGATCGCTGTCAGCCCGATCGCGGGCTTAAGTATAAATAATAGTTATTCCTATATCCCTGGTGGTCCAGTGGACTTCTGTCAGCCCGATCGCTGGCTTAAGTATTAATAATAGTTATTCCTATATCCCTGGTGGTCCAGTGGACCGCTGTCAGCCCGATCGTGAGCTTCAGTATAAATAATAGTTATTCCTATATCCCTGGTGGTCCAGAGGACTGCTGTCAGCCCGATCATGGGCTTCAGTATAAATAATAGTTATTCCAATATCCCTGGTGGTCCAGTGGACCACTGTCAGCCCAATGAGCTTTTGTAATAAATAAAGAATTACATGCAATATCCTGGTGCTCTAGTACCCTCCCCACCCACCCACTGGAGCCCTACTGCCTCGCTTCACCCCCGGTCAGTGGTGGGCGGCAGCACCCCACCCGCCTGCTGCCCTGCCGCCTGCGACTGACACCATAGGTAGGGCTGTACACCCATTGGTCCACAGCATGAGCCAATGGGCATGCAGCCCATACTGTACTACACATTCCAGATATGTGAACCATTGAATATCACCCAGTTAACGCCCCTGCACCCAGGCTTGCACCACAGCCTGGTACAGTTTGAATATCTGGGCCACTGTGTCACACATGGACAGGCCTTTTTTCACATAACAAAACCACAAGTTTACCACTCCATAAACCTACCCTAATTAGTCAGTTATTATTGCTGATCATTAAATTATGATATCAACACTAAGTAATAGCATTCTGATAAAAATCCACGAACAAAACATTTATTTATGTATGTATAAATGTATGTATGTATTTATTTATTTAATTTTTGAATTTGGTTGACTGGGTAAGCCCAATGGCCTCTTGAAGTCCCTTTTTCAGGGGTGACCCATGATTAGTTACAAAAAATATCATACGGTATGTCAAACAGAAAAGAACATCATTAACAAACACTAGATCATCACCCAACACAACCCCCTAATTAGCCACATCTATCAATTATGACATCAACTGACATTTGCTGTACATTTTCTACCTCAATCTAAAAACAAAAACAGATTTTTCATAAAAAAGAAGGTTCACAATAATTTGCTATCCCCAACAAACACACACACACACACACACACCACTCCCAGCACAAATGAGAAAACAAGACATCACATTTAAGAAACATTTCAAATTACAGACCCATCCTCCAACAGCAAAGTAGCAAAAAACTCAATTTAAGACATGTTACCATCTCCTATAAACAGTCTTTGCAATGCTGAATGAAACGTTTAAATGTTGCTGCACTTTAAAAACTTGAAACAAACATACTCAAAGTAGTAAGCCATTTTAAAACACAATTCTGCACTCTGGATCAAGAAAATTCAAAATAATAAATTATACACTAAAAACAGGACTGGAAGAATGGGGGGAGGTGTTTGCATATTTGTTAGAAATGATATCCCCTCCTATCAATACCAGATGACTACACAACCAGAAACACCCCTTGAAGGTTTATGGGCAAAAATCCAATTCAAAGGAAGACCCAAAATCACCCTGGGAAATTGCTACAGGCCACCATCCTCTAACCGAATTTACCAAGATTGACCCCTTTAAGCACAATTTTCACCAGCACCTCACTACACAGTGCAGGTGTGATTGTCTGACCTAAGCTATCCCACCCCTTTGTCAAGAAACTGACCCCCCTGGACATCTGCTCTCTCCCTCCCATCTCTACCCTACCACTTTTTCCCTGCACAATCAACCATCTGTACATCCTTCACCTCCCCTCTATCCATTCCTTTCTCCCCCTCTGGACCAGAGCAACTGCATGACAAGCCCACAAGAGGACAGAATGCAATTGATTTAATTATAACCAACTTAGAACAAGATATGTCAGACATAGCTGTCTTAAACCCTTTGGGAAATAGTGATCACAATATGGTTTCATGAAAACTAAGGACTTCTTACTGTAAAATGACAAGCACAACTGTCCTCAGAGATTATGATAAGACAAATTTCCCAGAAATAAAAAAAAAAATCTTTATTGGAGTTAGACAGGGACTCAGAAATGAACAAACTATCTGTGGTACAGTTGTAGGATCTATTTAAAGGGAACATATTACTGTTAGAAGGCAAATTGTACCCTTGAGAAAAAAATACAATAAAAGAGGGAAAATTCCTATTTAGCTAATTCCGGGTATAAAAAGACAAATAAGAACCAAGCAAAGAGCCTACCAGAGATATAGGGAAACACCATCAGATGAAAATATCAAATCCTATAGAACAGAACAAAAATGACTAAAAGTAATAATAGAAAGGGCTAAATACAAGAACTGATTTAGAATAGCTCATTATAAAGATAATAACAAATTCTTGTTCACCTATATTGACAACAACAACAAAAATACATCTAAAACAATTGGCCCACTGGTGCAAGAAGGAAAAGCCTTTGATACCAATGTAGAAACAGTGAACATCTTTATTTCTTGTTTTTGTTCAATGTTCTCAAAAAAGGGAGGGGCAAGCAAATCCTTAAATGGAACCCTGTTCAATAAATTATGTTTCTTAAAAAAGCATGTTCTGTTGGGGTTGAGAGATATAAAAATAACACAAGCACAGGTCCTGATGGTATCCATCCACAAGTCCTTAAAGGGGATAGGAAATGTGTGCTAATTAGCAGCTGTTTATAAAGTTCTTATTCTCAGAAATGATATGCATTCCTCTGAAGTATCCATACTTACCTGTAGCTGAATAAAAAGTGATAGGAAAAACTGTATTTTGCATTGTTTTGATTTTATGGGCAGCATTCTGATACAGTTCTGTTAATGGAACCAATACTTTGGAGTTTTTACTATGTCATGGTTTGTGTACAGAATGCTAATTATGAGCTGTTGACCTATCATGATTGTGTTTAGGGTTCTATGCACAAACTGTGACATAGTTATAACTCCAAATTATTGGTTCTATGAAGAGAACTGTAACAGAATGCTGCCCATAAAAATCAAACAATGCAAAATGCAGTTTTTCTTATCACTTTTTATTCATGTACAATTAAATATGGATATTTTAGGTGAATGCACATAATTTTTGATAATAAATACTTCATAAACAGCAGCCAATTAGAAATGATTTCCTGTACTCTTTAAGGAAATGGCACCTTATCTGGCTCATCCACTTACAGTCATTTATTTGTTTATTAGCATTTGTTGACCAGGTAGGTGCATTAGGCAAAAACTCTGCCTATTTTCAAGCATGGCCTGGGAGAGTACAACATACAGTTTACAAAAAACAAGCAGCAAATAATACAGAACCATTAGATATCTTCGCAGGGATAGTTGTGGAAACAAAACATACATGTGACAGTGGCCATCCATGCAGGGATGGAAGGAAGCAGGCATGGGAAACAAAGCAAAGCAGACAATAATTGCAGAGACAATGGTAAGCTAACTTAAGGAAAGCAAGAGAAGGGGGGTTAGGTACAGACACAGGAATCAAGTGCATGTAGGTAGACGAAAAGTGCGGTCTTGAAGGAGGAGTGAGATGGAGAGCATTTAAGACTAGGAGGTAGAGAGTTCCAGAATTTGGAGCAAAGTGAGAGAAAGCTTGTTCCCCCATTTCTGTAGAACAGTAAGGGATGGAGAGTGAAGATGAATTAGAGGATCTCAGTAGTTGGGAGTGTGACACCAGGGTGAGAATAGTCCCAATGCTGTCAGAGCGAGGGGGTCTAGTCATGGAGTCAGTGAAGCAGCCCAGAGTGTATAAGCACAGGTTTTGGGGGGCAGCCAGTGTAGGGTGGAGTACAGGAGACAGTGGTGAGTAAGGCGAGGGGCAGACAGGGCAAATCTGCATATGTTGTTGTAGGTGGTGTCCCACTTATGAAGAATACCAACATTAGTGTGGGAAAAGATGGAGAGGGTGTACAGGAGCATAGGAAGCAAAACCCCTCTGGCCACCGAGATCCTGGCAGCAGGGGTTAGGGAGTGACGCACCTGGCATGTGGCGCCAATCTTAGTGTTGATGGATCTACACACCTCCAATAAAAGAGAAGAGAAATCAAGAGCAGGATCCATGGTCACTCTAAGGTATTTGAAGGAGTCTGTGGGCAGGACTACAGACCCATCACAGCAGTGCATGCTAAGCTTAGGGGTTCCGGCATGGATTTTTCTAGCAGACCCAAAGAGCATGGCCTGTGTCTTTGGGACACTGAGGATCAGGGAGTTGGATTGGAGCCAGGACTGGATTATTTGGAATGCAGACAACAGGCAAACATTAAGGTCGGCTACAGAACGGGCAGCTGAGTAGAGCACTAGATCATCGGCGTACATTATGGAGTTGCAGTCAGTGAAGGAAGAGGGACAATCATTGACAAAAATGGAAAAAAGCAGGGGTCCAAGAATGGATCATTGAGGGATGCCACAGGAGATAGGAGAGGGAGATGAAAGGACTATTGAAGGAGACAGATTGGGAATGGTTGGAGAGGTAACTTGTGATCCAGGATAAGGTGTAACCAGAGGCCCCAAGAGACTGCAGTTTGTGTATAAGCAAAGGGTGATTAGCCAGGTCAAAAGCTTTAGTTAGGTCAATGAACATGGCCCCAGTAAGTAGGCCAGAGTCCATGTTAGACTTAGTCTCACTAGTGAACAGGGTAAGGGCTGTAGTGGTGCTGTGACCAGCCCAGAAACCATGTTGAACTGGTGACTGAAGATTGAAGTTTAATAAGTGGGCAGAGATCTGACTGTGAATAAGTTTTTCCAACATCTTGCTGAGTGCAGGTAGAAGTGCAATGGGGCGATAATTGGACAGAATTTTAGGGTAACCTTTCTTGAAGACTGGTATGATTCGGGCAGATTTCCATGCTAAAGGCACTATGGAGGTGCTAATGGACAAGTTAAGCAGCTGAGTGACTGGAGTGGCTAGGAGTGAGGCACCAATTCTGAGTATCCTAGGTTCAATACCGTCAGGTCCTGCACTGCCATGAAGGGGAATGGACTGTAATCACCTAATAACATCAAGGCAGGAGCTAGAAGAAAGAACCAGGATAGGGGGAGTATGTGAAGGAGCTGTAGGAGAGGGCTGGGAGTCACTAGGTCCTGGAGGGGGGATATTGGGAACCTCTGTGAAAAGCGAGTTGAAGGCTTTGGCAATCGTGTGGACATTATTGCAGATAGAATCATTAATTAACATGTCTTTGGGAGCCAGCAGTTTAGTATTACCCAAGATTTTGTTAATCTGGGTCCATTATTTCCTGGGGTCAGCAGCCGAAAACTGAAGGAGACCGTGGTAGTAGTTGTTCTTGGCAGCTCAGATAGACTTCTTGCAGATATTACACAAGGTGCAGTGCTCAACAAAGTCAGACTGACTGGAGGATGATTTCCATTTTAGCCATAGTTTATCATGCTGTTTGAGCAGTTTCAGGAGAGGGCAGTTCAGCCATTTGGTCACCTTCCCTCTAACCCTGTGCTTACAGTATGGGATGTGCTTGTGCTGTAAGGCAAGTAAGGTCATCTTCAATAGATCTCTGGATCAAGGGGTAGTACAGGCAGATTGACGTACAGTTGTAGTGATTCCCATTTTCAAGAAAGGTAGTAGAAGTGGTGTGGAAATTATAGGCAAATTAGTCTTACTTCTTTGTCTTGCAAGATCATGGAAAAACTTATTAAACTATTCTTGGAAACAGAGACAATTGCTCTTGGGCTAAAGGATCGTAGCCAGCATGGATTCAAAAAGGCTTTTTCCTGTACCTCAAACTTAGTTTCCATTTATGACCATGTCAGTCAAGGCCTGGATAATGGTACTCCAATTGATGTTATATTGTTAGATTTCAGCAAGGCATTTGACACTGTCTCCCATTGTACTCTGATAAATAAATTGCTCCACATGGGTTTTTCCCCAATTCTGATCAGAAGGGTTGAAAGTTGGCCATCAAACAGAGTATAGTATGTGAGGATCAATAAATTGCTATCAGGGGAGGGGAGTGTATGTAGTGGGGTGCCCCAGGGTTCTGTTCTGGGCCCAATATGTATTTGGAATTTATGTCAGTGACACGAAGGCTAATATGGATAATTTCTTAGTAACATTTGCCGATGACATGAAACTGGAAAGAAAGATTGATATTCAAATCAAATACTAATCACTCACTAATGATCTGCACAACATAGAAAAGTGGACCTTTCTAAATGGCATGTCCTTCAACATAAATAAATGTGTTGCCATGCATTTCAGCAAAATAAATCCCAAATATCAATACTTTTTAAATAATACACAAATCCTACCACCAGAAATGGAACATGACTTTGGCATAACAAAAAATAATAAACTAATGGTCTAAGATCACTGAATAACAATTTCAAGATTAGCCAATAGCATGATAAAACAAATCCAACGTACCTTCATCTCTAAAAGTGAACAGTTCTTGATTCTGCTTTATAGGCCCTACATAAGGGCCTACCTGGATTATGGGTCCCCGTTCTGGAGTCCTTATTTAAAAGGTGATATTGAGCTGGTTGAAAGAGCACAAAGGTGTGTCGCAAAAATGATACCTAGATTATCGAAGAAATCATATCCTGAAAGATTGAGAGACACTGGATTATTCTCACTACAGACCAGAAGACATGGGGGGATTTATTGTTTTTATACAAAATACACCAGCTCCCTGAATTAATGACTCAGTGTACCTTGAAATTTAGTACTAGATATACCATCTTAAGATCTCATAATAGGCAGGTGGTAGTTCCTTGGGCTAATAAAGGCAAATAGAGATAACTTTTTTACGGTCCGATCTGTAAAGGTTTGGAATAGGTTACCTCAGGAATTAGTCAACCAAAATAGTTTATATGGTTTTAAAAACGGACTTGATCACCTACTGAAATCAGAACCTATCTCAATATGTGTAATTGCTGACATAGCGTAGGGGACAGTCTCGATGGGCCACAAAGCCTTCTTTTGTCCATTTCAACCTAGTAAACCTAGTAATTTCCTTTCATCATAATTAACTCTCATTGCTTCTACTATATATTCTTTCTGGTCTAAAGTGAAATAAACTGAAAGAAACAGCCAGTTTCTTTTTAAACCATGTGATCACCCATAAACAGTATTTGCAGCACATTGAATACACCTTTTTAAATGTTGTAGCACTTTTAGAAACAATTTAAAAAAGCACTCAAAGTAGCTAATAATTTTAAAAGACAGCTTAGTTTCCCCAAAAGTTATTTTCCATCATTTTCTTATAAGAAATACTGCATCTGCTTCCTGAAGTACGAAATAAAGGAAACTTAAAAAAGTAATTTCGTGTCAATCCATGTTGTGTCCATTAATCCATCTTGGTCTTTGAATTGTCACAGCACATTAAAAAACAGCACACCTCAAGCTGGCCCCATAGCGTGGAGGGCTGAGGTGCATAGTGCCTTACCTTCTGCCACACCAGTGACCCAAGTTCAGAAATGCAATCAGGTTGTTCGGCAGCTGGCCGAGGGAGGGAGGAATGAGCATCCCATTGGACTGGTCTCCTCCCTTGGGGGAGGGGGTTGTGTGACCCGCTGCTTGTCTGCCACCTGGAGGTATCCAGGTGGTAGTGCAATTAGGGCATGGCAATAGCTAGTGACCACAGACATTTGAGGATGTCTCTATGGAGGTGGAGCTCATCCGTTATGCCATCAAATGTGGATGGCTGCAGGGGCAACCAAACACCAGGAGGAAAACCCCTCTGGCTGCAGGATGATGACTGGACCTTCGCTGGCCCCACACCAACAACCTGGAACATCCTGCTATGGAAACAAAAGGGTAAGTCCCATAGTGGGTGGGTAGTGGCACTGGGAGGTCCAGTCAGTAGGGGCTGGACAGGAGCACAGGAGCAGAAAGTACTGATGGGGGGAAAAAAAACAGCACACCGATAGATCATCTTTTGAAAAACTGCAAACTAAATATGAAAGGCATGTTTACATGACCTGTTCTTAACCATTGTGAACAACACAGATCAAGTGAACCGCTGCAAGCATTTCCACGTACATGATATTGGGATATTGAGGGGCTTATTCATAGGGGAGTGCTACACTCTGTGTACATCTCTCCTATGGGGGTTCTTGCTTAAATTACTGCACTTTTGAGTGTTTCTCTGGGGAGAGAAAATATCTGCCTGGACATATTCTAGGCAACTGGTATGGTCTGTAAGTAGCATAGCCACTAGAGAGGCTCCTGTGTACTGGAGCATTGTGGGATTCAGGTGGGCTGGAGGGCCACTGAGCCCAGATAAACAGTACTTGAACACAAGAGAGAGATAAGGTTGCCAGTAGTTCCAGTGTGGACAAGGAGGTAAAGGGGCACTTTGTGTGTCTCTTTTAGTTTAAATAAACCATTTTTCTGTTTTATTGTGACTGCGAAACTGGAAGTGAAGTGAGCAGTTACTTCCAGTTTCAGCCCCTCGAAAAGAGATGCTCCAAGTGAGCGGGGATGGATATTGAGGAGGCTTATTCATAGGGGAGTGCTGCACGATGTGTATGTCTCCCCTGTGGAGGTTCTTGTTAAAATTATATTACTTTTGAGCATTTCTCTGGGGAGAGAAAATATCTGCCTGGACATATCGTGGACAACTGGTGGGGTCTGCAAGTAACATGGCCACTAGAGAGGCTCCTGTGTACCAGAGTATTGTGGGATTCAGGTGGACTGGAGGTCCACTGAGCCCAGATAAACAGTACTTGAACACAAAAGCGAGGGATAGGGTTGCCAGTAGTTTCAGTGTGGACAAGGAGGTAAAGGGGCATTTTGTGTGTCTCTGTTAGCTTATATAAACCATTTTACTGTTTTATTGTGACTGCAAAACTGGAAGTGAAGTGAGCAGTTACTTCCTGTGTCGGTCCCTTGAAAAGAGACGCCCCAAGCAAGTGGGGCGAGCGTGCAGTTCTGTGCATGGAAATGGGACGGTTGGGGGTGCCGGGGCACAATACCAAGCAGATAGTAGACAGTTCTAATTTCAGGTAAATAGCTGTACATTACATTCTGTATAACCCTGCTAAAAAGGTGTAAAGCTTAAATAAACACTGTACAATACATCAGGTAGAACTACGTTTGGGATTTTTAATATGGAGAACATGAAAGTTTGTGCAGACTGCTATATGTATACAGAGGGGGAACTGCTTGATGGGTTTATCTGTGACAAATGCGAATTGATTGAAGTTTTATATAAAGAAATCGAGTTACTACAACAGAGGGTACAAATTCAAAAGGACATCACCTTATTGGAAGAATTCATTGACACAGCTGTAGAAACTGCTCACGAAGGTCCCAATCTATTGTCAGGGGACTTAGGGGAACCGGGAGGCACACCCAGGGCAAAAAGTGAATCACCTAAGGGATCAGCATCAGGTGAAGAAATAGATGTTATGGAGGATTGGTTCTTTGTCTGTAAGGGATCAAAACAAGCATTTGTCAATGCCAAATGTTTGCTTGCTGGCATTGGCATTGGTAGTGTAGGAGTTACAGAGCTGCATACTAGGAATGGCAGTGAAGTACTGAACTGAAGCCAAGCCCGTCACCACCCTGCAGATAGTGACAGGCATTGAGGTGTGCCTTTGGGTCATCAGGGCATAGCAGCCCGCCATTTCACCACACCTACCCAGCAGACACCGACAAGTGTCATGGTGTGCCTTTGAGTCTTTGGCCCTTATCTTTTCTCATTCCATCAGGAAATACAGTGAGATGGGTGCAGTATAGGAGAATGGGGTGAACTTTGGGGATGAAGAGTCCAAGGCACACTTCGATGCCTCTCACTGGCTGCAGGGTGTGGGTGGGGGTGGAATGGTATGAACACTGCAGGCAACAATCCCAAGTCACAGTCCTGATGCCTGTCATTCTGTACAGGGTGGGGCGTTATGGTCGGAAACTCTAATGCCTCAGGCATTCGTTGGTATTTTCACTCCAAATTTTCAACATGGTTTTTTTGTGACCCCCACCTCATGAACAGTGGCAATATCAGTTTGTTAGCCGAAAGCTGCTTTTGCACAGCGACTACGGCATTTGGCACCACAGGTGCAAAAACGCATTCTGAACAGGATGTGAAAAATGACAGCGGTACTGTTCACGGGGAGGTGTAAAAAATGGCAATGTTGAAAATCTGCAGTGAAAATATTAAAAAAACTGGTGAAGTCACGAGTGTGCATAGAAACTGTGCAACGCACACCCGTAATGTAACTAGTTTGGGGATTTTTTACAGCAGATTGTTAACACAAGCATTTTGGGTCCTCTGATCATGAACAGTGTCACTGTGATTTTCTTTATCTGTCCCGAACAATGATTTCCCACAGCGACCATGCATTTCTGAGCTGAAAGTGTGAAAACACATTTCGGCCATGTTGTGAAAAATGACAGCTGTACTGTTCATAAGGAAGTGTGGAAAAATGCCACTGGTGAAAATCTGGACTGAAAATATTACAAATTCATGAACTTACGAGGGTGTGTGGAAATTGCGCAATGCTCACTCGTAACACAGCCATTTAGGAACTTTTCACCAGATTTTCAACATAGCCATTTAACACCTCTGCTCATGACCAGTGTCACTGTGATTTTCTTATTCTGTCCCAAACATTGATTGCACACACCGACTGCGCCATTGCACGCTACATGCACGGAAACACATTCTGGGTGACATGTGAAAAATGACAGCTGTACTGCTCATAATGAGGTGTGGTAAAATGGCAATGTTGAAAATCTGGTGTGCAAATATTACAAATTCGCAAACTTGCCAGCGTGCGTAGGAACTGCCCAACGTGCGCTCTTAAAACAATCATTTTGGGGAATTTTTTCACCAAATTTTCAACATAGCCATTTTAACACCTCTGCTCATGACCAGTGTCACTGTGATTTTCTTAATTTGTCCCAAACATTGATTGTGCACACCAACTGCACCATTGTGCACTACATGTGTGGAAACACATTTTGGGTGAGATGTGAAAAATGACAGCAGTACTGCTCATAAAGAGATGTGTTAAAATGGTAATGTTAATCTGGAAGTATGAATAAAATGCAAACTTCTGACATTAAGTAGGAACTGCATATGCCTTTCGTAAAACAGTTATTTTAAGAATTTTTCACAAATTTTCAACATAGGCTTTTTGAGAGCCCACCTCATGAACACTGACATTGTCATTCTGTTAAACAGTCCCGAAAGGTGATTCTGCGCAGTGACTGCGAAATCACCCTTAGGGCCCGACTAACGCCATGACAGTGACAAAATTCATGAGGAGGGGTCCCAAAAACCCCATGTTAAAAATCTAGTGCAAAAATTCCAAAAAATGCCTGAGATATGCATCAAAGTTGAAAAAAACCCTATCTATTACATTATACAGCTTACCAGCATTTCCTTAGTTCGCAGTCGGCTTTGAAGAGTGCAGACGTGTTCCTGGTCCACCAAAGATCGTCCCGCGGTCCGGGGTAAGTATGGGGTGAGGGGTGTGGGAGGTAGGGTGCGCAGTGGGAGGAGGTGTGGGTGGGGAGGGACAACAGACCCGCGGTGACCGTTTTTCTTTCGAGACTTTTTTTTTTAAAGGAGGACGACGCGGGACATTTGCCACACTGGGGTGGGCTCCCAGCGTGGCATCAGGATGGCTGCTTGGGGGGGCTGGAGCCGATGGGGGATTGTGCACCCCCGTCGGCTATTACAGTTTCTGCCACGCTGGGGTGGGCTCCCAGCATGGCACCTGGAAACATTTTGGGAGGGGGGGCCTGGAGATGTGGAGCCAACGCGGGATTTGCCACCCCCGTCAGCCATTACATTGTTTGCCATGCTGGGGTGGGCTCCCAGCGTGGCACCGGGAAGCTTGTTTTTTTGTGGGGGGCCTGGAGCCGACGGGGATTGGGCACCCCGTTGGCCATACAGTGTATGCATCGGGGGGAGCGCGCAGGAGCACGAGCATGAGCATGCAAAAGGCAGTGCTTGCGTGCCTGCGTGCATGGGGGGGAGCTCTGCTCACTGAAGCGGAGCTCTCCCTTTCAACTGTATGCTACTGCATCCGGTGTCTCAGATGATGGCACTATGTTTCTTGCACATGTGTGCAAGCAAACATAAAAAGGGAGGCGCAACATATGAGGTGAAGCAACCTAGCCATGAAAAACCACTTCTGCATATTAGTGGAGGATGAGCAACAGGTGGGAAGCACCGCTTTGTCAAACAGAGACCCTCAAGGGCCAGCTAGTCCACCAGTTACCATCAAGGTGGGAAATATATCAGAGACTACTGACAGACAAAATTCTACTGGGTTACCACTTCGTCAATGGTTTCAATAGAATCTGTGATCACTATGCCCCGGTAAGAAAAAGGAAAGCATGTGACCTCAGCAATGGCTGGATCACAGGTGAACTCCTGGCCAAGATGAAAGAGAGGTACAACCTCTGGCTAAAGCCAGGTCTTCTGGAAATAAGCACAACTTCCAGTACTACAGGACTGTGAGAAACTACTGCACAAACCTAATCAGGCAGACCAAAGCAAACTTCCACAAGGAGCAGCTGAACAACTGTTGGGGAGATGGTAAGAGGTTTTAGGATAACATTAAAATCCTTCTCGGGAAGGACAAAAAGAATCATCCTCAGCTGCTCAACACAAATGTCTCACCCACAACGGATCCACTCCAAATTGCTGAATCCTTCAACTCTGCCTTCACTGACCTGAGTTCAGTCCTCCCCCCTAACTATGTACACCCCACCAAAGCTATCCCCTGCAACAAGGCATTTGTAAACTGAATGGCTCCCGCTTATGGACTGCATTAGGTTCCATGCCTGCATCTTGGGACAGAAGACCCTACTCGGACATGAACCTCCCTCTATACAAGCCTTATTCCATCCTGCTCCAACTTAACATGCCACAAGAAGTGTTACCAAACATGCACTAGCTGTTCCATTCAGAAGGACTGCTTTGGGGAAATGATCCTTTGCCGTCAGGGCCCCTGCTTGGATAAATGAGCTACCAACCACCACCACAAGCCTGACCCAACTTGGGCCTTTCAAGTCTGAGCTAAGGAAGTCTATCCACCCTCCTGTACATTGCTATTGCCACTCTTAACCCATGAGCCAGCACGCCTCTGTTCCCCAAAGCCATGCTCCTAAAGACTATCTCCCCTCCTGTACGCTGCCACAGCCACTCTTAGCCTAGCAGGTACCAGAACCGTAGGCTTGCCAAGGTTCTTCTGTCACTCTACAATCTGACACAAAACTCCCTGCTCACCACCTGCCCATGTCTGCCTACCTGTCTGCTCACCTTTCTCCTCTCACACTGTCCCTGACAAACCTTCACCCGCTGACCTCCTTACACCACCCACCTTTTGAGCCTACTGCCATCCCCCTCCTCTGATTCCTCTTCTCTTACTTAATCCTGATTAGTTTCCTCTACACTTTCTGAGTACAATGCCTATGCTGACTCCTTTGGCTATAGCCTAGTAACCTTTAGGTATCAGTTTTGATGAACAGCTCCAAGATCCTGCCTAGCTTCCACCTCTGATTTTTTTCTCAAACTAGCACCTAACTCTGACTTAAGCACTTAATTGTATGGCATGACGTGTGAACCCAACCCCATTGACTATGTACCCTTGTTTTGGTTATGTGTTGTTATTTTTCTATGTTATCCTACTTTGTTATGCTATTGCCAGTGTTTACTGATTTCTCCTGTTCACATTTTTCTTACTATTAGATGTTCTTGACAATGCCTGTTAAGCTGCTGCTGACTCCAAACTTATGTACCCTCCCCTACCCTTGTGACAATGATCCTTTGTAAATTAGCTTTTAGTTCAAAGGTTGTAATTCTGATTACTAAATAAATAAATAGACCCACCCCGAATTCTACTTCAAGAGAGTGTCAACTAAGGAGGCTGCAAACTATGTAAGGAAAGTCCTCAGAAAAAAACAGAATGGGCAGTGATGGAGTAGACATGAAACTTCTGTCCCTCACTCTGGATATACTCATTATGCCCATTACCAAGATCTTCAATAAATCACTGGCCCTGGCTAAATTCCCGGCAGTCTGGAAACAAGCGCTAGTGACCCCTGTCCATAAGAGTTGTGATAGGTCCTGTATCTCCAACTAAAGACAAATCTCAATCCTCTCCCCTCTATCCAAGGCCCTGTAAAAGACTGTAGCAGACCAGCTCACCAAGCATCTTAGCAAATACCAACTGCAATGTCCAAACCAGCATGGATTCAGGTGGAATCGCAGTATAACCATGGCTCTGGTAGAATTCACTGACTTTGTGCACCGAGCTATGGACAAAGACAAGCTTGTTGGGTCAATGTTCATCAATCTAACAAAACTCTTAGACACCATGAACCACACCTTCCTCCTGGCTCAGCTGCAGAACCTGGAGGTGGCTGCTAATGCAGTAGGTTGATTTCAGGACTACCTGTCTCTAAGGTCCCAACATGTCAAAATAGGCCAAACTATGTCTGGATCCAGAGAAGTCTCACTGGGGATCCCCCATGGGGTCTATCTTGGGACCTCTACTTTTTAGCCTTTGCTTAAATGATCTCCTGGGTGCCTGTGATTCCAAAATTATTCTATATGCAGATGATGCGGTCATTCTCAGCAGTGATAAACAAACCGAGTCTCTCCAAGTTGCACTTCAGCACTCTTTCAACAGATTAGAGGATTGGTTCTATGAACATAGGCTCCTGAACAATTATAAAAAGACTAAGACTATGCTCCTATCTAGCCCCAACTCAAGAAAAGGGCCCCCACACTCTCCATCTCCAACAATGTCCTTGGAGCAAGTACACTCCTTTAAATACTTGGGGGTAACCCTTGACAACACCATGTCCTTTGCTCAACATGTTGACTTAGTGGTCAAGGCTGTAAATACAAAATTGGGGCTGCCTTACAGGCACAGGAAATAACTAACCCCAGCTGCACTCCACCTCGATGTTACTAGCTCCATATTATCTATCCTTGATTATGGCTTGGTAGTCTATGGGGCAGCAACAGATACTGCGCTAAACAGGGTGCATACTGTACTTAACAAGGCCTGCAGTCTCACCCTGGATGCTGATTGCCTCACTCACACCTGCTCCCTAAATGAGAAGATGAACTGGTTGTCTCTAGGGGGTAGGATCAAATTCCAAACCTGTCTGCTTGGAAAGAAAGCACTACTGGGCAAAGCACCCTTGAGCATATCTGCCATGTTCTCCAAATCAGGTTCAGGTTATGACACCAGAAGCACGAAGCAGGGGGCACTATTGGTGCCATTCCAACGAACCGCACTTGGTCAATGTACCTTTTCCTACAGAGTCCCTCTCTGGATAAATGAGATTCCTGAGGCCACTCACAATATGAAAAGTCTCTCCCTCTTCAAGTCTGAACTGAAGCACTACCTTACTTCCTACTATACGTGTGCCTGTTCTTTGAACACCTAATCATAACCACCCACTTGTAGCCTGTAGCCAGACTCAGCAAGCTCCTCACTCGTATATAGCATATGATTTCTCCTCAGCTCCAACTCCATTCTCCGACTCCCATCCTTTGGCAATCCCACCTCCTCACCTTGCCTCCCTACCTCTGCAACCCCCACCTGTCCCTCTTCTTCCTCCTCCTCACCCTGCTGCCCACTGGTTCCTACCCTCCTGCCCCCCCTTGCCCCTATACACCCCCTCATGTGCTGTCAATAAAGTCTGCATATAGCTGCTTTCCACTTTCTCAACTCCTCATTCACCCTCCCCCCATCCTGGGCTTACCTCCCATTTAGCTCTGCTTGGGTTCAAGGAATACTGAGGCAGGGTCTCTCTCTTTCTCTCTGTCTGTATCTCTGCACTGCACATAAACCCTATATACTTCCAACTTTATACTGCTGCTACCAATTGCTTGATCAATGCTAAAGCTGTGTCCTCTGATTTATATTATATTTTAGTATGGTGCTCTGTTTTTTTGTTGTGTACTTCCCTTGAACTGTTTTGATTTTTGTGTTTGTCACTGTTATTATGGCATAGAACCTTTGTAAAAGAGTCTTGGCTCAAAGGTCTTTCTGAATTGCTAAATAAATAAAATAAAACCCAGTCAGCACCCAAAGATGTACTAATAGTAGGGGACTCCCTGTTAAGATATGTAGACCACATTCATTCACATATCTGGACTGCCTTGTATGGTATGGGCTGCATGCCCATTGGCTCTTGCTCTGAATCAATGGGCGTGCAGCCCTACAGAGCTGTCAGTCGGCGGGCGGCGGGGCGGCAGGCGGGTGGGGTGCTGCCAGCCACTGGCTGAGGCCCGAAATTGATATTGGGCTCCGTGGGTGGAGTGGGTGGGGTGGGGACCACTAGATCACCAGGGATATTGGACTTGGGGGGTGGTTTGAACTTATGCCTGATTGGGCTTCGCGGTCCACTGGACCACCAGGGATATTGGTCTTTGGGGAGGTTGGCGTTATGTCCTTGATCGGGCTAGTGAGGGGTGGGGGTGTGTTCTGCCTGCGATCGGGCAAGTGGGGGGTGGGGAATGTGTTCTTCCCATGAGTCGGGCTAGTTGGGAGGGGTTTGATACATAATGCCCGCGATCAGGCTAGTCAGGCGGGGTTATTATGTTATGCCCTGATCGGGCTGGTCGGGAGGGGTTTATTACGTTATGCCCGTGATCGGGCTAGTGGAAGTTACTTTATGCCCGCGATCGGGCTACAGGGGGCGTCGGTCCCTGACAGCTGCTGCCTGGCAGGGCGCCAGGCGCAAGTCGTCAGGGATCGGCACACCTGCATGCTAATGGCATGCAAATTGGGCTGTAATTAGATGCAAATGGCCTCCCATGTGCCTTGCATAAATTATGGCCCCATTTGCATGTCACCTTTTGAATATCACAGATTTGCACATGGCGCAATGGAACTTGCACCACCGCATCTGAATGCTCCACTCTGACCACTTGCGGTGGCACAAGTTTCACTGCGCCATGCACAGTGGCTGTGGCCCGGGAGCGATATTCAAAGGAGTTGCTCAGTAGCGCAACTCCATTGAATATCCCCTCGGCCACACCCCTGCGCAACATTTTTGAGCAGCGCAAGGGCTTGCGCCACAGAATGGCACAGTTTGAATATCCGGCCCGTGAAGTCAAAATTTGTTAAAATGACAAAGTTGTGTGCATTTGTTGGCAGTTCACTACACTCGCTCCTAACCGTTGTAATTTTTAATATTTTCACCCTAGATTTTCAGCATAGCCATTTCTTTACATCACCTCATGGATGTGACAGCTGTCAGTATTAAATTCCTGCCCAAATTGTGTTTTGTCACTTGTGGCATGGAATGACATTGCGGTGATGTGGTATGATGTTTTGGTGGAAATTTGAAAATTCTCAGCCCAGTGTTCATGAGGTGGGGTAATAACAAGGCTATGCTGACAGTTTGGTTGCTCTTTTGGTTGAAATGCTTGCATGGCAACATACAAGCATGCCTCTATAGTGAGATTGGATCACATGACCCAGAGGGCCCTGTGCAACCACGGGCAAAGAAGGCTGCAATCATTTTTTCTCAAAAAGTAAGGGCATTCTGGAAAAAAATATTAATTAATGCATCAGTTAGGGTTCCAGCAAGAAAAGTTTGGAACATTTTTTATTTATTTATTTTTATTTATTTATATTTTTGGTAACTGGGTAAGCAAACTGATCAAATGGACCATTTTTCAGTTGTGACCCAAGCCATACAGTGGCAAGACAAAACAGGTGCAAATATAATACAGTGGAATAACATATAGTTCAATGCATGCAGAAGTGTCAGAAATAGTGATGCATTATATCACCTCATAAGATAGAAATTTAACATAGAAGCAGGTTCATTACAGAATAGGCAATGTTTCTCTGCATGCAAAGAAGAAGAACATACACTTCCAAAAGATACTGACTTTACGGCCAATAGATAGATAAAATACAGGGCATAAGAGATAACAACATTTCAACAGCGTCCACGCAGAGTAATGAGACCAGACAACTGTTTATATAGTAACCAGTACATGGGAAATAAGGCAATAGGTATGCTGAGCCACTCAAGGTGGCTTATTGGCAAGGGTGTGACCTAGGGAACAGTTATAGATGGCCTGAGATATAAGCCAGTCTCTTAGTTTCAGCTTGAGAGACTGATGAGAGGGTAGCATATGGATGGCAGGTGGCAGTTTATTCCAAAAGGAGGGGGCAGAGACAGAGAAAGTCTTGCTCCCCATAACAGTGGATACATGGGAAACAACCAAGGAGGGAGCGGAAGAGACCCCGAGGCACCTATTTATCACCCAATCACTGAGAAAGGATGAGTAAGGGGACTCTTGTGGGCTCTTCAAAGAGGTGTTGACTAGACAGCCCAAAGCAAATTCAAAATGGCCCTGCAGTGAGAGCCAGACTTGGGACTGGTATAGTGAGCAGTGATGACTGGAGTAGGGGGCCTAAAGGGCAAAGCAACATATTGAGTTATAAGTGGTGTTCAGGTGAGTGAGAAGTGAGGAGGACATGGAAGAGAACACTGGGGAGCAGTAGTCAATAAGTGGCAGGAGATTACCCTGGGCAACTGCGAGGCATGCCTCTGGGGTCAGGAGGTGGTTAATACAGTAGGCTGCCCCCAGTTTTTGGTGACCTCTCTGCATGGTGTTAGAAATGTGATCACTGTATGTTAGGGAGGGATCAAGAGTCACTCCTAGGTATTTGAAGAAGGACACACTATCTAGAAGAGGGCCTGCAGGGGTAAGTACTCATAACAAGGTTTTCGACTTGGTGGTTTTAGCAAGGTATGGCTTGGAGCCAAAGAGCATGGCCATTGTTTTTTTCTCATTAACAAGAAGCTTTTTGGGGAGGAACCACTTATAAGCAGCTCTGTAGTTTATCGTGAGGGTAGCATATATTGATTCAAGTGACTTGGCGCTGTGGTAGATGACGAGGTCATCCGCGTAGAGGAGCACATTACAGTTGATGCTTTCAACCAGGAGATTATTTATAAAAGTGAGAAAAGTAGAAGCCCCAGGATGGAGCCCGGGGGAACACCAGTGTAGACAGGCAAAGCGTCAGAGGTGGCTTTCCCAATCAGAAGAGACTGGGATCTGTTTGTAAGGTAGCTGCTAAACCAGGCAGTAACATCATGGGAGCAGCCTATGCTTAGCAGAGTGGATTGGAGGAGGTGATGGTCAACCAGGTCAAAGGCCTTGGATAGGGCAACAAACACATCACCTGTGGCCTTACCCATGTCCATGTTTCTAAGGACATGTCAGAGAAGAGAGCCAGGGCTGAGGAGGTGCTGTGGTGTTTGCGGAAGCCATGTTGGAGCGGGCACAGGAGGTTATAGTAATCTAGATGCTCAGACAATTGGCAGTGAATGATTTTTTCTAATAGTTTGCTGAGATGTGGGAGGAGGGAGATGGGCCGGTAGTTTTCTGGGACAGCGGGATTGCCAGATTTAAAGACTGGCACCACGTGTGCATGCTTCCATAGTTCAGGCATATTAGATGATGTGAGGGCAAGGTTAAATATGTAGGTCAGAGATTTTACAAGGGCAGGGGAGAGGAGTTTCAGGATGGTGGGGTACAGATCATCACTACCTGGGCTCCCCCTGTTGGGAAGTGTCTTAAGAAGTCTGCCAGTAAAGCTAAGGCCAATGGCTCAGAAATAAAAAACAGGGCATTAATAAGGTGGACAGCTTGGCTGGTTGTCCTGGGCAGGGGGAGGCTGTGGAGGGAGTTTGTTGGTGTAAGAGGTTAGATCAGTGGACATTCTATTGAAAATGTCAGCAATCATGACAGGGTCAGTAGTGGGTCCAGAAGGGGAGGTTAGCTCCGAAATCTATTTATTTGATTTTGTGTTGATGAGGGAGTTTATTGAGGCCCAGAAATCGCGAAGGTTGCCAAGAGACTTGTATTGCTGATCTGTGAATTATTTACACTTGAGCGACTTCACAGCCTACTTACAGGAGTTTTGAAGTTGCCTGTAAGCATTCCATGATTCGGGGGAGGGGGATGCCTTGAAAGCTAGCCAGGTTTTGTCCCTTTCTTTCATTTGGGCTAGAAGTTCACTTGATAGCCAACTGGAGTTGCCATCTTTTATCCACCTAGTAGTGATAGGGAAATATTTGTCCTGGAGGTTGCAGAGAGCTTCTGTGAAAAGCATTGCCACCATGGAGACATCTTTGAGTTGGTAGAGTGAGGATCAGTTAATGGCCCAGGCAGCACTTAGCACTAAGTCATGATCCTGACTTGCAAATTTCCTAAAAGATAGCAGTTTGTAAGAAGGACGTGTTGATTTGGTGATGTACGTAGGGGGTGTGATGACTGATAGAATCTGCTATAGTGCCAGCCTGGATGACAAGATTCTCACAGTTTATAGCAATCCAGTTAAGGGTGGAATGGTTGTGGGAGTGAGGGTTATACCAGGTAGGGGAGGAGATGACTTGTTCAAAGCAGTGCACTTTTAACAGGTGATCATAGTCAGGTGCTGGGGAATCTGTCCAGCGGAGGTTAACATCTCCGAGTAGGATGGTGTCCCTGGGGTAGTGAGCAGATGCGATCCCATCCAGGAAGTCCGATAGTCCCTGCAAACCTCCTGAGGGAGGACTGTAGCAACATCCTATGCACAATTTTTTCGAAGCTCCCAGAACAATTTCAGCAACAAGCCATTCGCTAACTGAGGAGGGGTGGAACAGGAAATAGTGGTGGCACCGATATGTTCTTATACATATAAGACAACGCCGACGCCCCTCTTTCTGACAGGCCAGTCGAGATGCAGCAGGAAGTAGCCAGGGAGTTGGTAGGAGGTGTCACTATGGTATGGCTTAAGCCATGTTTTAGATATACCCAGTACATGTGGCTTGTAGAGGCATACCCAGTCTTCGAGTTCAGAGCACTTAGCTGGGAGGCTGCATATATTCAGGTATGTAGCCCTCAGGCTGCAGCATCCAGTCCAGATGGTGTTTGTAAGGACTATATGCACATTAGATGGTCCATGGTTAGCCTCCTATCCCCTGCAAGAAGAAGTGAGAGGAGGTGGCAAGTGGGAGCGTGCCAGTGGGGGTACTGTATGGAAATGGAGTGGAGGAACAGACCAAGTAAGCAACAGTCATGGTTAGACAGAAGAGCTAACATGATAGAGCCCATGGGGGAGAGCGGGAGAGTTATGTTTATTATAGGAGGGTCCATGGGTGTTGGTGAATTTGAGAAGGATTGTAGGTGGGCCTGGTTGACAGCGAGGATGCTGGCACAGAAGTCAGTCATTAGTAGCAGGCCAGACATGGTACATAAAGTGAAGAAGAGCACAGGGTAGAACATGCTTGTGGGTGATAATAGTAATTTCACAAAGCTCAGCTGTGTGGCTAATCAAGATTGATAGATCAGCGAGGTGCAGTATGGATAGGAAATCTGGTAACAAACACAGGTGGCTGAATTGGAGATGGACACCTACAAATGTATGTCCATTTTAATAAGTTCTGTGTCTTTAAGAGGAGTATCACGTTAGTGAGAGAGGAGGGAGGATATGGCCTGGGGGAAGTGCCGGTGAGGAGGGAGGGAGAGTATTTAATTAAGGCCAGGGGTGAAGGAGGGTGGGAGGAACAAAATACACAGTAGAATCCATTTTTTGAAGACTCAGGTTTAAGGGATTTCAAAATCCAGTGCTGGGAGTGCCAAACGCCTGTAGCAGCACAGTGATCCCAGGAACAAATGGAGGTGACAGCCAATCAGAGGGGAGCTGGGAGCTGTAGCGGCCAAATAGAAGACTCGCTACAGTTCCAAGGAGCCAATCTAATACACGGCTTTCAAGCTGGGGGATAGAGGAAAACAGTGTACCTTACAGGTGGTGGTCCGGGTGAGGATGAGAGTGGCCAGTCGGTGGCAGAGCCGAGCTGCATGGGGTTGTCCTTTAGCCCAGGAGGGCTACACCTGGAAGGGGAGAGACAGAAGAGAGAGATTACCTATAAGCCACTTTGGAAGCAAACAGTTACGGGGGGGGAAGGGAGACCAGGAGGAAACAGTACAGGGTAGTAGGTGCTAAGTGGGGGGTGTAGCTAGGACAGTGAATAAAGTCCTGGGGGGGGATTTGGCTTAGGGTTAATGGCACCAAGACAAAGTGCAATATGCTGTTAGGGTTTCCAACCCTAACACCCAACCCCCACCATGTAGGCAGCAACAGGCATGGGGGATGCGCCTTAGGTTTCTCATCAATAATACTCACCCCATTCCATGTGTAAATAAGCTGAGATGGTTACAGAACAGGAGAATAGGGTGAGCGTTAGGGTTGACAACCCCAAGGCACACCCCCATGCATTTTGCTGCCTGCATGGTGGGGATGGGGTGTTAGGGTTGGAAACACTAATGGCACATTTCCAAACTTTTGTCACTAGAACTCTAACTGATGCAGTAACAATGCTTTTTGCCAAGAATATATATACATATATGTATGTGTGTACACATACTTATAAAATGGAGAAGAAAAATCTGTGAAAATCAGTTTCCTTGATTGGATAAAACAAATCACATGATCACGCATTATCCCACAATAACCACATGCCTCCCACTATGACCACATGCCTGCACTACTTTCTGTCACTCAGAACCTTCTCATTAGCAGCATTAGACAAGAAGATCACTCCACACCTGGCACACACAAACTGCCACACACACCTTCAAGTTTCGCCAGTAGGCCCCAGATCCTACTATTGCAAGACACCCTAGCAATGCCCCTTCCACCAAAACCAAATTCCCCTTTTGCCCTGTTACTTATAAACAGGTGGAGGACCTGCTCCTAGGCCTTGGCTCCAGGACAAGTGCAAGAGCAGACAACCTAGAGCCTTTCTTCATAAAACTGTGCCACCGTGCTTTAACTGCACCGATAGTTCATTTATTCAACTTGTTGTTATCCTCCGGCAAACTTCCTTCCATTTGGAAGGTGGCACATGTAGTACCACTATTCAAATCCGGTGATCCCAGTGACTTGAACTGTTATAGGCCAATATTCTTACTGCCCATACTCTCAAAACTACTCGAAAAAGTAATAAATATCCAGCTAAGAGAACATTTAGACTCAACTCAGATATTAAACCCCATCTAATCAGGTTTCAGAAATAAAACACAGCATGATCTCCTCCTTAACCAAGGTAACTGATGATTGGCACCTGGCACTTGATTCCAAACACTATGTCAGTGCCTTTTTTCCCGACCTAAGTAAGGCATTCTACTCAGTCAACCACCATCTGCTGTTGACTGCTCTCCAAGACATTGGCGCAGATACTATTGCTGTCAATTGGTTCAAGTGCTATCTAAAGCACAGAAAACAACAAATTAAGGCACAAGGAAACCTGTCCCCACTTAAGACTCTACCCAGAGGCATCCCCCAAGGATCAATCTTGGAACCATTACTTTTCACAATCTACATTAACAGTATCAACGCAGGCATCAATCGAGCAAGTGTATACTTGTTCACCAATGATACCATTATCTACATGGCCGAACCTACTCTTGAGCTTGCTTGTAATGTTTTGCAATGTGAATTTGATTTCCTTCAGCATGATCTCTTGAGCCTCAAACTCCTACTGAATGCAAAAAAATGAAGACCATGACCCTGTCACTCAACCTCATTTTGGATAAATCATCCTTCTCAGGTACTCAGCCACAAATAACATCCCTCCTAGGTGAGCCCATTGAAGCTGTAATAAAGTTCAAATATCTTGGCTTTTGGTTAGATCATAAACTTTCTTACATGGTCCACATCGAGGAACTGTGCAAGAAGCTAAAACAATGCCTTGGTCTGTTCTTTAGAATTGAGTATCTCCTAATAAAGGAAGCCAAGCTAAGACTAGTGCAATCCACATTTCTTCTTCTTTTGGATTATGCAGACATACTATACAAGCATGACCCCAGATCAGTTCTGGTAAATCTTGATACATTGTACAATAGGGCCCTATGATTTATCACTGACGCTCCCTTCAGAATGAAGCATTGTGCTCTACATCCTATGCTGGGCTGGCAGTCCCATACAATCAGAAGACTCAGACATGCAGCCACCTGGACCTTCAGAGTCCTACCTGGTATGCTACAATTGTACATCTCTAGTCTTCTAACATATTCCACAGGAATCTATTCACTTAGGAGGCATTCTTATCTGTGTCTAGACTTCCCCTGCTACAGAACTCATTTTGGGCCCTCTTCACCAAACCACTACCTACCCACTCTATGGAATAATCTCAAAATAAATAAGTTCAAATTATGATGTAAGTTTTAAAAATGCCTGTAGCTTAGATAGATTCTGGGCACAATATCAGACTCTGAAAAAGTCACCTATCTGGATACCCGTTTTAGCAGTTCCCCTTACCAAACCACTAGTTAAGAACATTAATATCATGTTTAAGAATGAACGGGTTAATGCTAAGGACATCTTGTTTTGGCTGAAACAGCAGTGTGAGAAGTTGAAGGCCCTCCCTGACATTAGATAGTGAGCAGATTTGGGATGGGGTTGGGGAATACTGGTGAAACTATTCTCCACAGATAGTGGCACAGTACACCTTCTGAATAGTTTCTTCTTAGGGAAGAACTAAGGCTCCCTTTTCTATGCTGGCCAGCCCAGGTCATGTTTTAGATGTGGGTGCCATACACACCTTAGTTCAGCATGCAATACTTCCCTCTGCAGTCACTACTTTGAGTATGGTCACATTGTCTCAAATTGTTTAAACCTATTCAAATGTAATTTGAGTGAATGGACAGGTCATGCTTATGGGAGATGCCCCTGGGCCTCTCATAATAGGGATGACTGTCCCTCTCATTCTGGTTTACTGGAGGAAACACAGAGACTACAAGCTAAAAGAGTGGTGGAAGAAAGCCTTCATGTAACCAGGGCCACACAAGAGGCAGAGCAAAGTGTTACAGCGGCTGAAGTACTAGAACAACAACTGGTAATTTCTCAAATCTCTGAGGTTCTGGCAGAGAGTGAGGCACAGCATGCCTCACTTTCCAGTGTAGAAGAACCCAACTCTACTGAGATGTCCCCCTGGAAAAGGAGAAATGTTTTCAGCTAGTTACCCACAAGAAACTTTCAAGATAGGGGAAGGCTCTGACCAA
This sequence comes from Neoceratodus forsteri, assembly GCA_016271365.2. Lineage (NCBI taxonomy): Eukaryota > Metazoa > Chordata > Ceratodontiformes > Ceratodontidae > Neoceratodus > Neoceratodus forsteri. The sequence goes on from CM028129.1 coordinate 394,981,940, forward strand.
TAAGGGAAAAAAAGAGCATGGGGTGGGGGGGGTTAAGGGACAGGGTAAAGCTACGTGGCAGTCTGAGAATAAATATGCAACATTATCATCTATGACAACAGAGGATCACTCTGGGGGGGAGGATTCTGATATCTCATCTGTGGCATCCGCCACTGCCGGTGGGGAGGAAGGTGGTGGAGACTCTATTGCCAAATGCACTTGGCAGAGAAGGATATCTAAGACTCCATAATTGTAAGTGCACTTTATTCCTTTAACCTTAATCAATGCATTGTCTATCCATTCTCTCACTCAGTGTGAACAGCATAAAGAGTGGCAGGAAAAGGTTGGGGGTGGCTACATTCTTACATCAAAATAAGGCTGATATTTGTTGCTTACAAGATACTCATTTAAAAACACAAGAATTACAACAAGCCTCCAAAGCATGGCCATTCGGTCCCTCCTTTTGGTCTATAGATGAGGAGACATGTGATGGTGTGGGAATTCTTTTTTCAAACCCTAAGTTAAAAGTCTCCGGGTTACTAGAAATCCATCCTGGGGGAGTACTACTTTTAGGCATATCATACATGAATGAAAGATTTTGTCTGATAGCCATGTATGCCCCTCAAGCAAGCTCAGAGGGTAACTTTATTCCAGGAAATATAGCCTTTTTTTACATACATCTTGGCTCCTTATATGGATGGGAGATTTTAATTGGGGGTTACACTTCTGAGATAAAGGGTTACAAACTCATAAAATGTTTTGCGATTCAACAGCCTTATGGAATATTACTTCCACAGCTAATTTAACTGATGCATACAGGAGGATACATCCTATGGGGGAAACACTTACTTTAAGGGGACCACTCAAAACCCAAATAAACTTTTTTTTATCCTCTATTCTTATCAATTTGGACTCCAGAACAAAGGTTTGTGAGTTTTCTGATCATGTTGCCATAACAGCACAGATCTCTTGGGAAAATGCACCACGCTGTAAAAAAAACAAACAGCTGGAGACTCAATGAGTCCCTTTTTGAGGATCTAGTGGTTAAAAAAATGTGGAGATGGAATTGAACAGCCAGACTCTCTGTACTGGAATGTTATGATGAACCTTCAGAATGGTGAGAGAAATCAAAAAAGTCATGGCAAACATTTTTTCTGAAAAGGTCCAAATATGTAGCCAATAGGGATTATTTGCGCTATTTACAGTTACGGAATCAGCTACAGCATTTAATTTCTCAAACTGAGCTTTCTAATTATGATTATAGGGTCCAAATAAGTAATAACAAAGCACAGATGTGTACATTACAACATGATAGAGCCAAATCCTTAAATCAATAACTACGATTTGGAACCCAGGTTAAGAAGGGATCCTTGAATCCCTTTAAAGAGTGCAAAAATAGAGTCGACAGCAGAATCATAACAGAATTAAAGATGGCTACAGGGCAGATTGTATCCACTCCTGGAGAAATCCTACAGGAAGTTGAACAATATGTAGAGTCTTATTTTGGTATTGATTCACAAGTATCATGGATTCAGGATTATTTAAATACATCATAGCTACCACAGGTATCAAACTCAGACTCACAGGAATTAACAAAAGAGATCTCCCTAGTGGAAGTTGAAAATGCTATTCAACTGCTAAAGTCTGACATAGTCCCAGGCTCAGATGGGATGGGGGCAGACCTATATAAGACTTTTAATAAAGAATTAGCTCCAGTTTTATCAGTACTTTATAATCATACGCTATCTATAGGGCAGTATGCAGCTTCTATGACAGAAGCTATTTTGGTGTTGTTGCATAAAAAAGGGAATAAGACTAACATTGGGAAATGGAGAGCCATGAGCCTTCTGAATACAAACTTCAAAATACTGAGTAAAATACTTCTTGCAAGGTTGACAAAAATTTCAGATCTCTTGATTAGCCCCCCTCAGACATGTGCAGTGCCTTCCAGGGCACAGCACAATAACCTGGTAATCCTTAGAGAATTGTTCAACAGAGGAGGACAGGGCGCAGGGTTATGTACTTGGCTTAGATCAGGAGAAAGCCTTTATTTATTTTGTTTTTGTTGACCGGGTAAGTGCACTAGACAAATCCTACCTATTTTCAGGCACGACCCGGGGGAGGGGGATACAGATGAATGCCAGTTGACCTTGAACAAGATTAAGCTGTTGGTGGTATTTTTAGTGAATGAGGGAAATTTGGCCAGGACACTGGGAAAATTCCCCTACTCTTTTTGATAAGTGCCATGGGATCTTTAACATCCACCTGAACTACCACCAATCCAGGCAGATGGGACGCTGGTTTAACGTCTCATCTGAAAGATGGCACCTCAGAAGTGCTGCACCCCTCTCATGATGCACTGCAGTGTCAGTACTGGGAGAGTAACCCAAGTGCCAGATGTGGAAACTGTGGGGACAATTTGGAGGTTGGATCATAGGAATGTATAAAAATGCTCTGTCAGTGTCAAATATGAATGGGTGGCATGGTAGAAGCATCAAGGTGCTGAGGAGGGTACGACAGGGCTGCCCCCTCAGCCCTCTAATTTATGTATTCAGGATAGACATCCTGATTAGGAAAATTGTGTCTACAAATGACATAAAAGGTCTTTCCTTAAACCTCAATAAGGGTGCCATTAAAATATTAGCATATGCTGACAATTTAGTACTAATATTTGCACCAGACTCTTGTGAACAGTCACTTACAGACACCCTGCAGAGTTATTCAGATAAATCAGGGTCTAACATTAACTTTAATAAGAGTAAAGATGATGGTCTGGGTTCAACCACTACCCCCAAGAACAGGGATTATTTCAGGCATTACAGTCTCTTTTTTTTTTTTTTTACTTTCTCTTTTATTCTCCCCTCCTACCCGGAGTGCCCCCACTCTTCAGGAGACACACATATGGCCTTATCAGTCCCCGTCATCTTACCTAGAGCCAGCATGAAGACCCCCCATGTGCCTTGGTTATACCCCTCAGGCAGTGCAGGTGGGGCCCTTACACCCCGAGGTCCTTCCTGTTTTCGTCAGGATGCCGTCACCTAGGACAGGTAGGGGCATTGGGGATTGGGGCCGTTGTGCTCCATCTACCGGCGGCTCTGCAGAAAGTTTTCTTCCCATTTCTTGGCATGCTGTGTGCCCTGATGTCAAGGCGCTAAGCGCCGACGTCCAGCATGCCACACTTCTCACTGGCTTGGGCTTGCCGTACCTCTGGTCTCCACCCGAGGTCAGACATGCACCGAACCCTGGATCCCCCCTCCCCTCCAGAGAAGGCGAGCTGCCCTTAGGACGCTCAAGCCTCCTCCCCCCCCCAGCCAGCTCTCCAGCTCCTGGGCTCATTCCCAAACCCGTGTCGCTGTCGTCGCAACCGGAAAATCCAACCACTGCGCCAGTGGGCTGGCCCGGCATTATGGTCTCTGATAACTCTATTTGTATTGTAGGGATAGACTTCAGTCCAGGGAATTTGGCAGTAGAAAATTGGGAGAAATACTTGAACAGAGCCAATATGGGAGTGGCAGGATGGAAATATCAATCTATTTCTAAGAAAAAGAACAATGGAATTGATTAAAACACTGCTTGCTCCCATTTTTCTTTATTTAGCTTATGTGTTTCCACCACCTCAGGCCCTGGTTACAAGTTTATTTAATATCTTTTTCCAGGCTTTCTGGAGTTCTAGACTGAACCATATTAAGCGTGAATTTACAGATAGAAGTATTCTCAAAGGTGGAGTAGATATGGAGTAGAAATGATTCACCCAGTGGCCTTCTTCTACAGTATTTTTACTTGGTATAACATAGAGTTAACATTAAAACCTAGTAAGAAATCTTGGAGGGCTTTATTAGAACAATGGTTAGTCCCCTGCCTATCCACTTGGAGGCATAAAGACCAAGACTTCTAACCAGGTAGCAGCTGTTCCCCAATATGGTTTAGGCAGTGTAAAATCATTAATGAAATCGGGCTTGACAGATGCTCAAGTTTTAACTTTAGACAGGAAAAGTATATACAAGGCCATTTTGAAAAAGAAGTGCCAGACAGAAGTAACATTTCCCCTGTGTCAAATTTCCCAGGTAAAGGTGGTTCTCACGCAATTGTCCAATACTAGGCTGTCCCCTATGCATGGGACGGTGTATTGTTAGGGAACTACGGAAGACTAAGCGTACACAATAACAATAAGAACAAACAATTATTAGACAGATATTGTCAAAGGGATACTTATATCCAAGAGTTAGAAACTCAACAACTGTTTCTGGATTGTGTTTATGTACAACAGTTATGGATTTTAGTAGCTACAGAATGGGAAGAACCCTTGTTTTCTACTCTTTCCTATGGCACACTATTTTATGGCCCTTATACAAGAGCCTAGGGAAGATATCACCAGGACACAATTTACGTAGAATTCACCATTATATGGTATTTTATTTGGCAGGCTAGGTATATGTGGGTTTTACAGCAGAAAGTGATGTCTTTAGTAGAGATCTTAAATAAGATTAAAAAAAGTCTTAAACAATATGGTACAAAGGGATATGCAGTGTTATCCAAAACAAAAAGACACTCATCTTTGGGTAAATTGTGACAGGTGATTAAACTAGAAAATTATCCTGAATAAGGTAGGGGCTGGGGTCAAGATACTTTTCTTTGATTAAGGGTAGATTCTATAGTATGTATATTTTTAGTATAAATACTTTAGTGTTATTATTACTTGATGAAATTGTTCTGTATTGATGGTTTATTTGTTCTTTATGATTTTTTTGTGTTTCATGTATGTTTACATATAATGTATGATGATATGTATGATTTTGTACTGAAGTCCACCTTTCAATAAAAATTCCGCAACTGTTGTCAAAAAGTGTTATGGGATCTTTAGCATCCACCTAAGCAACCATCAGAAAAGGCAGACAGGACATTCGTTTAACATCTCATCCAAAGGATGGCACACCCTATCAGAACAGCATCCCCTTAGTACTGCACTCATGTGCCAGAATTTATGGCATGAGCCCAATTCCAGTATGGGACTGTAACCCATGACCTTATGGCACAGTGGCAGATATGCTCACAACTGAGCAATGATGACACCTAATGACACTATGATCCTGGGGTGTATCCCATTGGCCCCTTAGAACCTGGCTTTATCAGCATCACTTAGCCAGCTACTAGGTTGAATATGATGTCCAAAGGCTGCATCATGGCTACTCTTAATGCCATGGACCATCCAAGTGAGCACCTTCCCTTCCTTGGGGCCCTATGGTGAACACCAAATCAAAGTAGTCATTCAGTATTTTAGCAACTGCCCCTAGTTATCTCGTTACTTCCTGCCTCCCCAGTATTCAGAGACCCAATCCCATCCTTCACCTTCCACTTCTGTTCATGTACCAGAAAAAGGTTTCAGGGCTGTCCAGTGCCCATCCTAGCCCTCTTCCCCCTTACTGCTTGTGGTGATGCAGGCCACTAAGGCTGCACTGAATACCCTCTTCAGCAAATTCAACATGCATGCTGCAGTCATAGCCTCATGCAGTGGCTTCAGAATTTTGGACTCCAGGACCTTCATCTTGCTAAATTTCTCTTTCTGACATTCTGTATGCTGGTGAATACGGCATAACAAGTCTTCTCAGTCACCAGGAAGAAGATTACCCAATTGTGGTCACTGCCTACCACCAGTTTCTTGATGTTCATGCTGGAGGTGACCCCATTCTCACAACTGAAAATGGGGTCAAGGGTGGCCTCAACCTAGTCCCCTGCTGGGCATGCTGTTCTAGGAGAAGTCCTTGCAGGTGGACAAGAACTTTATCTCTGCCATTAGCACCTCTCAAAATGTTAGTCTGCTTCTGGATGATTGCAGACTCCTGGATCACCACTTCATTTGATTTGGCCTCTTTCATCATTTCTTCAACCAGGTGGCCATCATGTACCCCTGCCCTGCACTGTTTGGGACCTTAGATTCTGTCAAATGTAATGGTGTAAAACATTGCACCATTTCCACTGTTTAATGATTCATTTCAGAAGATCAAACCAAATGCAGCCTGTAAAAGTTTTAAACTCCAACACAAAGAACAAATACATAAAGTAGAGAGGTACAAATGAGTGGGAGTCGGGGGTCTGCGGCTACCATCTTTTAATACGGTTTAATACAGAAAAGTACTCTTTAGATGAGAAAACATGAATATATTTCTAAACTTCTCCTAGGGCTAGTACTCAACTAGGTGACATCAGTATCCATATATGTCTCCTGCCATACTGCAGTTTAACAAACAGTGCGCAGTTTTGGGAGAAAGGGATCTCAAGGTTGATGGGCAGCATGACAGACATAAAAACAAAACACTGCACATTTTTTCCTGTGTGAAAACTACAGAGCTTTCTTTTTTCTTCAAAATTCTGCAAATAATGGGAAAGCAAAGTGTTCAATGCTAATTGAATGCAAATAATATTTGACTTTCAGTCTCTAGGATTTCTTTTAAAGAGGAGTTTCTTTTGGGTTCAGAAACAGGTTCTAGAAAGTTTTTTTTCTCTTAGACCAAATCTGCTCCATCCATAATAGGGACTTCTGCCAACTAAACTTGGACTTGTTAGACACTTGGAAAAACATGCGGTAACCAGATATTCCCACTGAGCTAGAGGAGGAAACAAATTGATGGACCAATGGTTTTCATTCTTTCTTAAAATGGTACGTTCATGTTTTCATAATTATGAAATAATACACCACTGTACTTTAAGGTTTATTTAGCCAAGCTTTGGGTAGTACTGCAAGAAACATAATGGTAATTTATTCTGATAAATGAACAAAACATGCCCTACCCCTTGCGTTTTAGAATTGCAGCTAACATAGTAAACTTTATAGTCAGACTATGCAGGGACATAGAGAGAAAAATTATATTTTTACACATTAACCATCTTTAATGCCTTCCCAGTGGTATATACCACCTGGATTTTTGCCCTGTACCCTTGTATGCCCCATGGTGTTCTCATGGAATGACAATAACAACAAATACATCACATTTAGCTTTACATTCCATTCAAATGGAGCATAACAATCATTATTAAACTTGCACCGGGGCGTTGATCAGGCAGTGAGAGAAAGCTGAATTGATGGCCATGGCCCATACAGCCCCCCCACAGAAAATCAAGTTACACAGTATGTAATTCTAGCACCAATAAGAATGCCCTCTTTGCCTTATTGTTTATTTCTACTAGGGACTCACTTCTTCATGAAAAATTCTCAGATGGTAAAAAAAAAAAAAAAATTAAAAGATGTTTTCCTATGGAAGAGATTTCTTTGGTCATAATTCAGTAGTAATTTATAATAATGTGCTATAATTTTTTCTCAAGATGTTTCATTCCTTCGTAATATAATCTGTCATCTACAGACAAGGAGATTAATTCTGAAAAGGCAAAAATAAAATGCTAAGGCTTTTTCAGTTGGGGACACCTGCTTGGGAACCACAATGAAAAATATGTTTTTAGCAAGCTTTTTGTTAGATAAATAATTTGTTGATGCCAAGTACTGCTGTTTTTCTTACCAGGGATTCCCAAAAGAGAAAAAAAATACAAGAAATATTTCACGCATGAACACACAGCAGAAAAAAAAAAAGTATTTTAGAGCTGGAAAGACACCATCAACCTTTTTTAGAAATCCCTTAGTTTAGTGGAATATGCTGTATACCATAAAAGACATTTGAGCTTGCCCTGATCAGGGAATTTGTTTTCAAATTAAGATGAGGACTGAGCATTACATACAAACCACTACTGCATTTTAGTGGTAGTTCACCCAAAAAAATGAAATACCATTTTGTCTGCAAACTCCACATTAATTATAGAAACATCTACACAAAAACCATCTGGACCATATTTTCAGAATGGTTTCTCCCATTCTGTGCCTATGGCAAAATCTTTTGTAGTGTGGTATAATAAGGTTAATTAGAGCACAGAATGGGTAAGCAGGAAACACAGATTAAAATCCCATCACAGCCACTGTGTTACTACTTTGAGCAAGTCTCTTGCCTATAGTGTGCTTCAGTCATCCCAGCTGTAAAGCTATGCAGGAGAACTCCATGAAAACAAAAGATTGCATCTCAGTTCGGCTATCATGGGTAAATAAACTGTTACTAGAAGGCAGAAAGTTGTTTCACATAGCACCTTTATGTATTAAGATGTCCCCCAGAGCCATTTGTTGTGGGATAAGAGTGGTTTCACATGTGTTCATCCTATGTGAGAACAGCAATGAACACAAGGAGAACATCAACATATTATAGATCATGACTGGATATATTTGTTAAAAAAGAACCTTTTTTTCCATAAGGGGACCAGCATTCCCATCAGGAAAACATCTGATGCAATTGAGCTGCACATGAGGCACTTGTAGCAAAATAATAGTACCTCAATTGCAAGCAAAAGGAGCACTGTTATTGGTCAATTGCATCACTTGATACTCCCTTGATCTAAAGTCACACGTAGTGTCTGCCAAAGCACTTTGTAGTCCATGAAGACATGGTAGCAGTAATGGGTTGCAGTGCTCCTAGATTAATTTGACATTTTTCTTTTACCTCCAAAATGATTTTCCTGTATATTCCTGTAAATCTGGAAGCCCTGGAGGTGTGCATGAAAAGGTCAGGGGCTTAGGCACAGAAACAAAATAAAGCACAAGTAGGTTATGCAATTTGTTCAGGCTACCACAGTAAGTAACTGGACTTTATGTGATTCAGTTATGGGTCTGCTAAGACTATAGGTCTACAATGCCATGCTTTAACCATTATTCTGTGCTTCCTCTTTGCATCTGACCAAGGGGCATGGAAGCAAAGTAATGCATTGCCACCTGGGGCACTGGGAATTCCACACAGGAACTGGCAGGAGGGTGGACATGCAGTGGAGGTGAGGAGAGTAAGTATTCAGGCATTGAAGTACCCCCTTCTGGCTGACCATGGGGATATACTGGAATATTCTGTAAAGACAGCTGGTCACCTACCCTCCTAGCTGGAGGAAAGGTATAGCCATGGTGGCCCCAATGTGACGGTGGGGGACAGGGGTAACCAAAGTGAATAAATGGAACAATAAACAGACTGATAAGGAAATAAACATTTCACAGTAGAGGTAGAATGATGGTGTCTCTTTACACCCTTGCAACCTCAGTTACAAATGAAGTAATACAAAAGAACAGCAAATGTCACCCTTTTGATATGAATGCCCAACCGAAAGGAACATTTTAAGTCCTGATTCTGTTCCATTCACCATAATGTCATCTTTCTCTCTTTAGGGTTAGACAAACTGTGTAGAGATCAAATCTACAAATTTCAAAAAATACATCACAAAAATCCACAAAACCCAAAGAGCTAGTGCACTGCCTGAAGTTAATATTAGTATTTAAAGGCAGTCAGCTATTTCCTTTTATATCTGAGGTACTTTTTCTTTTCCTTTTGAGTTATTAGACGATTTTTTTACCTGGTGTTAGTAGGTGTGATCTGTGGAACAGCACTCTGCCTGATAGCTGACATATCTATTTGCATCCCCCCCCACATCATCAGCTCTGTGACCTCACTGACTGTGACATCACAGCTACTCAGGGGCCACTCAGCAGCTGCCATGTCAATCACCTGTGATGTCACAGTCAGTGAGGTCACAGTGCTGATGACGTAGCAGGGGCAATAGAGCTAGATATGTCAGCTGACAGGCAGAGTGTTAATCCACACATCCAACATAATACTGTCACATAGAAAACTTTGTAATGAGCAAACAGGAAAAGAGAAGTACTCCCAGAAATAAAAAGTTATAACTGACTGCTTCTTAAAATGTGTAACATGTTCCTGTCTGCTATTTTTGGTTCTACTAGCTCTTTAAATTCATAAAGTAGCCAGCAGTGGCACAAAGGATTGAGGCACTCGCGCCTTACCTCGTTCCATGCCGGCGACCTGGGTTTAGGAATGGACTTGGGATGTCAGGGGCTGGCAGGGGCAGGAGAGAATCGAGCATCCGTAGAATTGCTCTCCTCTCCTGGGGTGGGTAGTGGGTTGCCATCGCACTGCAGAAGCCTCTGGTGGAGACCAGGAGCACTGCAGATGCACGCAGGAGGGACCAACTGGAAAAGCAGAAATACTGCTTCATGTCAGCTGGATGATGGCTGCCCAGCTCTTTGAGGCCATCTAGGTTCTACTGAGCTCTACACCTCAGCAGCACCCCAGGGGCCAAGTGTTGTGCTGGTATTTCCACCCCCTTGGCTGGTGCTTTCCCCCTCGGAGGAGGGGGACCCATCCAGTGAAGGATTATGATGGGTTACCCTGGGGGCTGGCTGCAATTTGAGAATGGAGGCTTGGAGGATGGATGGGTCAGAGGACAGCCTTGGCAAGCCTGAAGGAGTGGCTGCCATGGAGCACATAGGGGGTAATAAAGAATTAAGACAAAAAAAAATCGGAAAGTCATGGACAAATGCCTTAATTATGAGACTTGTGAGTTTAATTTCCAGTAACACACTGTATTGGAGAACCATAAATGGAGCAAAAAAACACCAGAAAAGAACCCTGAGAAACTTGCACATTTTTTGTTCCATGAGAAATAAGACCCATACGTTGCCTACTTAATAATAAATGTCATATTTTTCTACATATTGGCTAATTTCCTTGTAGAACATGCAGCAGATTTTGCATTTTGAAAAGTGAACATTTTCAGCTGGTTCCACAAATGTCTTTGTTTTACTAACTACTGGCTTTGTTAACCTGTATCTGCATGTAGTGTACCAAAATACTCTGTCTCTCTCTCTCTCTGCCTCTTTATGTATACATACCAAATTGTCAAATGCTTATTGCTTTTTGTAATTAACTGTGCCCCCCCCAAAAAAAGGGACGTTTTGTCTCTGTAGCCCTAGCCAGTTATCAAAAGTCAATGAATAAATAATATCATGATAGAAAAATTTAGAAAAATCAAGTTTTGTCCCATGTTTTTTGTCATATAAGCCAAGGAAGGATAGATGCTGGAAAAGAGGGGGCAATTCCCAGCACTATAGATTTGGATATGCCTTGCAATAACAAATGCAAAGACTTGTAATATCACATTGGATTTGAAGTGCCCTCCCCCCACAAAATACTCAGAACTATTTACTCAAAGGCATAAGAATATGTTGTTTATTGTTTTTTGCAAAGGCATAAGAATATGTTGTTTATTGCTTTTCCAACTACACATAGCTTATGCTTAAAATAACAATTACTAGTTAGCTTCTTAAAATATATAATTGTGATGGCCATGCCATGACATTTGCATATGGCCATGGAAAGAATAATTTTATGCCACCTTGGAGAGCTGTCTTAACACAGTTCTTTAATTGTGTTGTATGCATATACCACACAAGAACTAGGTTTGACTTGACTATATTTTAAGTTGACCTCTGATTTCACTTTTTCTTTCTATTGTCGATAAACATTGGGGGGGGTGCATGCAGTGTGGGACAGTGCTGCTCAAAACACTACCTGGCTGGAACAAAACATGGATGAAGGGACCTGTGGTGTTCCTAAATCACAAGTCTTGTCTATTAAGAGGAAATCTTTAGAAGAAAACTGATTAAAACAAGAACAAGCTGGTGGCATTGCCTCCCCCCACCAGCACTCTCCACTGCCAATGCTATTACACTCTAACAAAGGGGGGAAATAAAGGAAATGCATGTTTCTTTGGGGAAGTGGGAGCACAAACTTCAGCCAGAGCTTAGGGACAAAGACACCTAAAGATTAGCCCACCATCTCAATTAACACCTTATATGAAAATCCCACCAAGGTCAGGGGATCTCTCCCGCAGCGTGGTCAATCAGTCTCGCCTGCCTAAATGCAAACCAAGAGCGAATGCAGAATTAACACCAGTTCCCGAGCCCTCAGTAGCAGACTCACGTCAGATTAAACCTTTGCATGAAGGAGATATGAAAAGCATTTCTAATGAGGGTCCAAGGTTACTGGTTAAAATGCAATCAGTTTTTTTTTCTGCCAACTGTTCTCTCAAAAAAATTAATTAAACACACTCATGCTATTTAAATCCTACCTGCAACGATGCCTTAGTGCAAACCTGATAACAGAATGTCTCTAACCACCACTCAGCTGCTTTAGGAATAGATTAAACTGGGTGTGACCTTCCTAAAACTCCAAAATGAAAAAAAAAATTGCTTCAGCAAATGGATAATGTTCTCGCTGCCTGAATTCAGACCACCATAATTGAAGTGCTGTTTTACTCAATTTATTCTCAACTAACCATAAATCTGATATTCGAGTGTTTTATAGATAGACCAAATCAACAGCAGTTGTTGATGAAACCTGACTATTTTTAAAGTCTTTTCAACATATTAGCTTTTTTAAACAAATCTATTTCTTTTTAAATTAAAAAGGCAGGTGTAAGCCTTTGTTTTTGCATGGATACCACACATCTATACAGTGTCATCAGGAAGAAAAGAAAATAAATCATATGCACTTACTTTTGAGGTCATTTTGTTTTTCAATATAAAAGTAAGGAATTAGACATTCAAATATTAAAATCCATTGCAAAAAGATATTGCACCACAATTCTGGCAGTGGGATGGGGATGGGGTAAGGTATGCAACAAGATAAGGATTTTTAAAGGATTTGTAGCATTCTCAGACAGTAGAAAGTTTAAACCTCTCCTACATACATAACCATGTTGTAATTTGCAGGAATGTTATAAATTATCACTCAACTGGCATCATTTTAAATTTGCTGCCAATGGAAGACTACTGCACCAGTACAATAGTTACAATCTTTTCCTTATACAGCTGCCACAAGTGACAAGTTGCTGTATATGCAGATACACACAATGGGACATATGCACTAAAAATGTGCAAGTGGTGCATTGGTGAGTGTGCAGCTCTGCACCCATGGGGGTTCTGCATGTGGGCTGTATTCACCAGCGCCGGCCTCCATATGGCCCCTTCCATGGCCCTGCCCCCCCAGGCATGCAGGTGCACAGTGGAAAACCTGGGCATGCGGCCAATCCACTGGCTGCCCAGGTCCAACAGTGGATCACTTGCACCCACAGGGACCCATGTTTGCAGCCGATTCACAATGCCACTGCACCGGAGGGGGCCTGTGCCCTGTTTGCTGCTCCCCACCCACAGAGGTGTGCCCCATGTCAGGGGCATCCATACTGGGGGTCCTTGGATCCCTGCTGTCATCACCGTGCCTGGTGGATGGACTTGGGGGGCACATACCAGGGCTATGTCTGGCTGGAGATGGTGTGGCCATTGGCCTCCTGCACACACCACTCTGCACTTTTGTACATTGCGTGGAGTACCAAAAAGCCCCTGCACTGCCCCCAGGCTGCCCATGTGTGGAGCTCCGTGATCAGCAAGAGGATTGGGTGCCTTGGGGGTGTAAGTGGTGAGTGATTGCTGTGGAGGGGTTGCAGTGGGTGCAGTGGGTGCTCAATGGGCTATGCACCAGAGTTACACAGCACGTACCCACTCCACACATTTGTGAATAGGCCCCAATATATGGCTACATGTAAAAGAAAATCCTATTAAAATGAATGAGTTTTTCAGCCTAGTGCTTTCTTTTCCATAGTTTAGTGGCATGTTTAGTGTGTCTGTTTCTCTCCCCTTAGTGTTTCTGTTGTGTAGGTTCCTCCTTCAAATGGAGGCATACTGTAGCTGCAGTTGTGCATCCCTTGAATTTGACATTCATGACTGTTGGAGGGTCCAACACTTTGGCAGACAGATGAACTCTTTGCCCTACATGTCTGTATCTGTAGGCACATGGAAGTGCAGAGCCCACATAAGCCTGCCAGACAGCCCCACCAATCTTTGACATCTGTTGCCAAAAGAAGTGCAGAGCCTGGAAGGGCCTTGTACTTCCACAGGCATACAGACTCTTCACTTGGTGCAGAGCCCAGAGGACCCTTCACATCTGCATCTCTTCATGCAGATCCGAAGGTACCTGCGTTAGTAAGGATAGAATTCCACTATTTCAAAAAGAAAGAAAATTATTTTCAAAAAACTGCATTAATGCACCAGATGGAGTTCAACTTAATGCAACAAAAGTAGGGAAATGAGGCATCAGGGTTTCCAACCCTACCTCCCCACCCACCCCCAAAGCAGAAAGAGAACAAACTACACAAGCAACCACAGAGAGCCATCATCAGGTAAGACAAAAAAAACATGCAACTGTTTCCTGATGACACAAATGCAGTAGCACTGATGTGCTGCCTTCGTGGATTTGTATCTGTGGCTGTATAAACACAGGCCCCTTAAGCGCCTGTGCTTATGCAGCCACACATGTGTGTGTATGTCACACAATGTGCATGAGTACATGTGGTTGAAGAAGCGCAAGCCTCATGGAGATCTCTGTTTCTGCAGACAGAAGGCCCCATGGGGACTGCACCTCTGCAGCCAGAGGTACTCGTACATGCTGTATCACGTGCCTCGCTAGACAGCATGATCCGTTAGAGTATGTTTTTCCATATTCAGCTGTGTAACTAAATAACTGCTACCCCTTGAGCAATTTCTAGACATGATGCTGAAACCATGATACCTACATTTCAACAGTATATCCAGCTGTGTAACTGCTGTCCCACAGGGGCCTTCTGTTCTGGAGCTAGACATTGGTATATATGTCTTACACCAGTAGCTGAAGAGGTACAGGTCCCTTAGGGCCCTGCACATCTGCAGACAAAAGTACTGTTGCAATTTTTTTATCATGGATTTTGTGGCACCTGCACTTCTGCAGCCAGAGGTTGGTGTGTACATCTTACACCTGTGGCTGCAGAAGTGCAGGCTCATCAAGTGTCTGTCTTACAGTGTACTTGAGTACCTGAGGCTGCAGAAGTATCACAGGTTTGTATCTCTGGCTGCAGGGGCCTATGTTTCTGCACACAGAGGCAGTGTTGTGATTTGAGTGTCACGGATTTCTGTCTGCAGTGACAAGAGAGTGTGTATTTATTTTGATGTGCCTGCCACAGATACAAACCCACAAAGGTTGCAAATCTGTGTTACTTCATTTATAACATCTGAAAACACTTGTATGTTGTTTGTCTTACCTGATGATAGCTGCATGTGGTTGCTTGTGTGGTCTTGTCCTTTTGCTGCTTGGGAGTGAGGTTTGGGAATTAGGGTTGGAAACCCTAACACCACATTTCTATACTTTTATTGTGTTCATTTGAACCTTATCTTGTGCATTAATGCAGTTTTTTTTTCAAAGACTTTCCCTTCTTTTTGAGATAATGAAATTGTATCTTCATTCATGCAGGTCCCTTCAAGATGAAAATGATGCAGATATTCATGAACAGGTGCAGAAGAGCAAGGCCCTCTGGGCCCTTAACATCCTTGTGGCACTAGATGTAAAGGTTTTTGGGACTGTCTGGTGGGATGCAGAAAGGTGGGGCACTCTGGGCCCTGTGCTTCCATGTGGCTTCAGATTCAGATACACAGGGCAAAGATTCCATTTGTCTGCCGAAGCACAGGAACCTTTCACAATTATGGGTGCAGAGGTGCAGGGCCCCTATGCCAATAGAAGATTCCTCTTCACTATATGGTACATGGGCCTGTGTGGACAACCCAGCACCTTCCCATCCCAGGCTGGGGGTGGTGTTGTCACATGACAGTGCCATCTCCCCAGCCTTAGCTCATCCATCTGGCTCACTCAGCTTGCCACCAAACTTAAGTCACTGGCATGGAATCACAAAGCACTACCATCTGGAGTAAAGGCTGCCACTACAAACAACATTTCTTTTTTTCCATATAGCTTTTTTCTCCTCTGTCGAAGCACCACACTTGTTCCCATCTCCCCCTGACTGGCACTCACCTTCCCTGGACCTACCTGTAGCGAGTCCCCCACAGATTCCCCCTGGAAGGGAATGTTAACAACCCCCAGAGTCAGACTCCAGAGTTGCTACAGGCATCCAGATGGTGGCATGGGTTCAGGGAAGTGTGCAGATCAGTGACTCACCATCAGATCCCTTTTTTCCATTTTCTCCCATGAGCCCATGCCATTGTGGAACATCAGGACATGCATGTGCAGAATCATAAGTCCTGTGGAACTGCAGACCCACCTTTCAAGTCACTCGTTTGCCTACACTACCATCTCTCCTCCGCCTAATGGGAGTCAAAGGCCAAGTCATCTGATCACCCCTCCCTGGGATTGGAGAGCAGTCCCTGGGATGATCAATCCTCTCCCACCCTGGACAGCCCGAGCAATCTATGCTCATTCCTGAACTTGAGTCTCCGGAATGGCAGGAGGTAAGGAATTTGATGCCTTATCCCTCAATGCCATTGGGACACTAACACATTTCATGATCATTTTTTTTTTATTTTCACCCAAACATTTTAGATTTATGTTCTATATATCCCCTTAAAAACAAGACATGTGACATTTATAGAATACTTGCCAAAACATCATTTCATGCCACAATGCAGAAAGCACATCTCAACCAGGTTTTGAAAAATGACACGTGGACTTCCGGTGACATCACACTACTAATGGCAGCATAGTGAAAGTGCTCCTCAGTGATGGCCTGATTAAACTCCCTTAAAGAGACAGATTTTAAAAGAAAAGATCACTGAAAGTGACAGGGGCAACTTTAGAGACCACATGGGGAAAAATAATTGATCTAAAAAGGCAGAATTCAAAACGGATGCTAAAAGATCCGCGATGGACCCTGATGACTCTGAGGCCTCAAGTGCCTTCAGCTCTATCGCCTCTGTGGATCATGAGTGGTGGACACCCTCCAAAGCCCAACATCACAAAGACAAAAAGTTGGACACTATTTCAAAAGAACTGTGGGTATTCTGTACTGAAGTGGACATCAAATAGACAAGTCTTGGTAAAGAAATGGCATCCTTAATGAAATGAGGAGATGCTGTGAATGAAAAGTTAACTCTAATTGACTAAGCGGAGGCAGCAATCTGGTGCCTGCAGTCGGACACACAGAAGCTGCAGGACAGACAGGAGGATGCTGAAAGCAGGGCCTGCAGACAGAATTTAAGAATTTATGGTGACCCAGAGAAAGCAGAGGGACAGGACATGGAGGCATTCCTCCAAACTTTTCTGGTGCAAACCCTACAATTGGACCCAAACCAATAACTTGAGATCCGGCAGGTTCATCATGGGCCCTAGATCTACAGCGCATACAGCAAAACTCCACTAAATCATAGCCTAGTTTCTTAGTTACAAAGTCAAACAAGATCTTTTAGCAAAAGCCTGGAGAATGAAACTGGTGAAATTGGGACCCAGACAGAATTTTTTGTGACAATGACTATCCGCACTAAACCATGAGAAAACGGAGGGCATACATCCCAATCCTCCAAGCTTTGCACAAGAAACAGCTTAAATTTAAAATTCCATACCTGGCCAGTCTTGTGGTGTTCTTGCTCAATGAATTGGCTGCAGAGGCAGAGAAAAGACCTCGGTGCAAAGGGACTCATTTATGTGCAAACAAGGAGAGATAGGGCTGAACCACAAAGGAAAGAAGAAGAAGTGTGGAAAGAAGTTCAGAACCACAACAAGCAACATGCTGAGGTGACTAAACAGGACATCACTGCCCGACTGGAGAAGCCACAGTACCCGTGAGGTCTGGAAGAAGTCACGCTGCAGAGCAAGTGAATGGACGGGAGAAATGGAACTTTGAGACCTGTCGACTATGGAGATACTAAGAGACACTGCAGACCATGACGGACTCCTCTGAAGCAGTGGGAAAAATATTTTACCTTTTCTTCTTTTCACTATATTGAGGGCTAATCAGAGTGGGGCTTTAAAGGAACAGACTTTGCGACACAACCAACTTTCCCAAATGCCATGAGCAGTATTGGCTTAAAGTGGTATAGCGACACCTTGCCTGGGTTGTAGAATTGGACTTGAGGCTGTATTGCACCAGAGATTTCACAGAGGAAACCTGAACATTTTGGTGCTTCACACAGCAGATATGTGGGGGATCGGAGGGGAAGGGAGATGCAGTCAGCATGAGGGAGCCAAGATTTTAATGGCGGCCACATGGTATTCAAGATGGTTGGATGCATTGTAGATAGACAGACATTGAAAGCGCCATGGGGCAGTCTATCAGTGACATATCAGGTAATGGGGAAGCATGCATTTAAATATCCAGGGAATAAAGCAGGTTTCTACTTCGTTGTTGCTCAATATGTTTCATAGGTTTCATAGGCGAAATCAAGTTTGAAGACAGATGTCCTTTGAAGCTTGCAAAATCCAGTTTTAAAATTGAAATATTTTTTCCCCAAAATACCTATCCAACCCATTCTTGAAGTTATTCATAGTTAAACTATCCACTATGTCGGATGAAAGGTCATTCCAAACTCCAACAACCCTGTGGCTGTACCAGTATTTACGCAGATGATGGTTCCAAGTCTGGAGAAGAAGCTGCCTATTGTGCTTCCTAGCACTAATCCTACCCAAATTATGCTTAAAACCTGTTTCAGATAGGAGATTATAATATTCCATTAATTTAAAAAGTAAACATAGGTCACCCCTTAATCTTCTGTAGTATAAGGAACATAAATTAAGAAAAAACATCCTCTCCTTATAGGTCTTGTTTTTTAATCCCTTAACTGCTTTAGTTAGTCTTCTTTGCACCCCTTCCAGCAAGTTAATGTCCTCCCTATTTTGTGGTGACCAAACCTGAACACAATATTCCAGATGTGGTCTGACCAAGGCACTGTAAAGGGGGATAAGCAGTTTTTCATCTCTACTAGCTGTGTGCCTATAAATACAGTTAAAGTTGTGACTGGCTTTTCTAAGTGGTGCCCTACAGCGAGATCTGAATTTAAGGTCATTAGTAACAGTTATCCCCAAATCGCAT
The DNA here is from genome assembly GCA_016271365.2 of Neoceratodus forsteri. Lineage (NCBI taxonomy): Eukaryota > Metazoa > Chordata > Ceratodontiformes > Ceratodontidae > Neoceratodus > Neoceratodus forsteri. Next base: position 395,000,687 of record CM028129.1, read on the forward strand.
TCTTCATTAACATCTTCTAGTGGAATATTAGGAAGTTGATAGGACCTTATTTCATTATTTTTACCAAGGTGCATTACCCTACATTTGGTAGTATTCAGTACTAATTTCTTTTTGACTGTCCATTCTAAGATCATATCCAAGGCCTCCTGTAAGCCTATCATATGTCCATCATTACTTACGACTGTCCCCAATCAGCAATCATCAGCAAATTTATAAAGACAGATATTAGGATTACTTAACTTTAATGAGGTGATATAGATATTAAAGAGACTAGGCCCCAATACGGAAGCTTTGTTGTGTTAGGTGATGTTACTGGTTACTCTGTTTACTAGCATTAGCATAGGTGATACTATATCTCAGTCAATACCTTCGGTTACTGGCACCTAAATTTGTTCCTAGTGTATTCTTGTTCATTAGAATTGTACGAGAGACATATACTGTACCTGGTGATTAGCCCTGGGTTGAACTGTTTTGGTGTGTAACATGAAAATATAAACTTAATAAAATTTGCAATGTTAAAAAATAGATAACCAGGGAATAAGACCGACGAGGAGTACTGGCTAGAAAAACATGGTATGTGTTGATGTGCCCGCTTGAAGAGGAGAGCTCTGGCCTCTCTCCAAGCCTACCCCCCCCCAACACACACACACACAAACACACATATGTATGGAGAAAATGACAGAGTCTTAGACTTCCACAAGATTTCTAGACATTAAGTACTATTCAGAAAATGATATGCCTTTACAGGTTCAGTTGTTTTAAAATGATAATTATACAAAATGACCCAAGTTATGCACATACACCTGTACTCATCAAGCAAGGTACCCCAACCAGAAAGATTCAGGTGTAAGGGCCATTGCCAGACAGGGGGAAATGCTTGGTTGAGGGAGAGAGCTCGGAAGTATGAAAAGCATACAGCTGCTCTGTCTGACCCTAGATCATTGAGACATCCATACAATCTACCCCCCCCCCCAAAAAACAAAAACAAAAAAATGAACTAAGAAACTGATACTATTGAAATCCCTCATGGAGTCTTACTTGGAAGCAGCTACAGAGGAGACAGGACTTACCAAGCTTGAAGCTGTGATGGGCCCTTGTTTCCATGAGTGTCTCTCTGTAGAACTTGTAAAAGTTAATATGCCCCTAATAGGTTAATGAACCCCCAGTTATGACACAAATTCATATCAGGGATGCTCGCTGAGGTAGCTGCCAACATATGAGCAGCTAACCATCAGATTGTCTCCCCTCCCCCACGGAAGGGAACCTACTATCTACCCAGGCACTATAGTGGTACCATTGGAGGCAGTGGCCCAATGGTCATGACTATCTCCAGACTCAGCAGATTTTTCTGAGTCAAAGGGCCCCAGACACAGGGGGACCCCTACCTAGGGAGACCAAATGTTTGTGTTTAGTGTTACTGAAATGTTCTTGTTTATTGTTATGTATATAGTTGCCAAAAGGTTAGTGGTGTTGTGGTGCTACAGGTTGAAATATGCCTTAAAGGTTTACATGGGACAACAAGACAATACCAGAGTATGGTTCATAGTGGTTACTGGAGGCAACACAAACAAAAAAGTGATAAGAAGGGAGATAAGTGGCCAGAGGCATGAGGGAAATAGGAGGGCAGAGGCAAAACTGATGAACAGGGCAGAACTAACTGGAAGGGAGGACTAAAATAACATAATAATAAATGAAAATGGAGACTAAAGTAAAAGTTTACTTGATAAATGTAAAAGGGTTTAACAACCCAGTCAAAAGATCAAAAGTGCTCTCAATTATACAAAGAGAGAAACCGGAAGTGGTCATAATACAGGAATCACACTCAACGAAGACAGTCTGCCAAGTTGATAAAATATGGTTATGATAAGGTTTTTGCCTCATTATATAAACAAGGCAAAAGGAGGGATGTGATAGTCTTGATTGCCAAACACCTCCCATTTCGGGAGCCAAAAGTTGTAAAGGAGAAAGAGGGATGTAGTGTTGTGGTACAGGCTGAGATAGAAGGGATCCAGGTTGCATTTGCTTACATATATCTGCCCCCAGGTTCGGGTACCACATTCACTGAAAATGTGCTTGACCAGGTGGCAGATAACACTAGTAGAACACTTATTATGGCAGTGGACTGTAATTTGTTAATGAGCCCCTTGAGGACTCCATAGCTGCGGGCTGCTCCCAATTCCCCTCAACACACAAACGTTTTTGCAGAAATGTGGCATCCATGTCAAGATGTCTGGAAGGAATTGCACCCTAATAAGACAAAATACACTCATTATTCAGCCCCACATTCCATTTATAGTAGAATCGATTACATATTTGTAAAGCTGGAAGATATCCCCAGAGTGACATCCTGTGACATCGGGACTATCTCATACTCAGACTACGCACCAGTTAAGATAGAAGTAGACCTAGGTGGGCAGGGTAAAAAAACACTGTAGAGATTGGACTCGTTTTGTCTAAGGAACCAAGAATTTATAGAGATGGTCAAGGACCAAGGTAAGGATATAACAAGGATTAATGACATCCCTGATACCCAGACCACTATACCTTGGGATACAGTCAAGGCAGTTCTAGGTGGTCATTTGACCAGCTCTGCAGCCCACAAAAATAGAGAAAGGAGGGCAAATGGAGATGGATTGAATGACACTTTGCTGTTTTTACAGCACCAACATCAACAGGGCACATTGGCAGACCCCACACAGATTACTAGCATAATAAAACCGCTTGATGACTTGGCACAAGAACAAACTGAGAATGCCCTTAGATATCTGCAGCAAAAATACTTTGACGGGGGCCCAAGGGCCGCACATCTATTAGCACACAGAGGGAGGGGATACAGGAAAAGAGCAACAGTGATGAATATTCAGCATCCATTAACTAGATTACATCAGGAAAAAACCCACACAATAGCAGAAGACTTTGCATCCTACTATAGTAAATTATATCAGGAAGACTTGGCCCCACAACATGAAGCACAGGGCTAAGTTTTTTTCAACATTACGCCTTCCCAAAATAGGAGCCCAGGCACAGGACATGATGCAGAGGCCAATCACATCTTCTGAGGTTGTGGTGGCTATCAAACACCTAAATACTGATAAATGTCCTGGTCAGATGGATACACAGCAGAATTTTATAAAACATTCTCCCCAGAATTACGGTCCATACTTCTCAAAGCATCCAATTGAATTTTAGAAGGAAACAATCTTCCCCCTCCTAGAATCAGGATACAGTTTCAGTCATCCCAAAACCTGGAAAGCCAATAGATAGATGTGAGTCATATAGCTCTATCTCTGTGTTAAATATTGATTATAAAATATTCACCTCAACTATAGCTAAACAACTAGAGAACATACTCCCCCAGATAATCCATCCGGACAAAACAGGTTTCATAAAAGCTAAACAAACATGGCATAGTATAAAAAGATCTCTAGATATTATGCAACAGGCCACCAGACTGGATACCCCATTGCTTGCCTCAGCTTAGATGCTGAGAAGAAGTTTGACAGGGTGTCCTGGTCCTTCTTACAGACAACCCTGTCACACTTCACCTTCCCGGAAAATTCTTAAAACTAATATTTCACTTATAAAAGTCCCCAGAAGCACAAGTTAGGGTCAACAGCCACCTCTTCTCCCCTTTCAGGTTGCAAAAAGGGACCAGACAGAGTGGCCCCCTTTCACCCTCACTGTTTGCCTTGTATATAGAGCCTCTGGCCCAGGCAATACAAACACACCCACACATAGCTGAATATCTGGGCCAGGCGGGAGAAAAGCACTGCATATCTCTTTATACAGATGATATCATGCTATACCTAACAAACCTGAAGGTAGACCTCCCAATAGTATGGACCATCATTACTAAATATGGCAATTTATCAGGCTATAAATTAAACCAAAACAAGACAGAAGCCTTGGCTATGCAATATACTCTGGAGGACGCCCTAAGCCCAATCCCCATTTAAATGGGACTTAACCCAGATTGACCACAATAGTCGGACACTTGTTTGAGGAAAATTTTGGACCACTGCAGAAACACCTACAAAAAGACTTGGAGGTGTGGACAATACTGTCGCTAACCCTGGAGAGATGGGTGGAAGTGATTAAATTGGTTGTCCTCCCCAGATTCTTATATCTATTTCAAAACCTAGCTATCCCTATTCCCACAAGAATGTGGAAAATGTGGAATAGATGGATAACAGGCCTCCTACAGTATGGCAGGGATGTAAGCCAAGAATAGCCCTTGCCACTCTGTCTAAACCTATGAGATTGGGAGGCCTAGCACTACTTGACCTCAGACTGTGCTATGAAGCAGCCCAACTGTGGTCAGTAATATGCTTGTTGAGGGATTCCCCAAGACAGCAATGGGTACAACTAGAGAGAGAACTTATTCATAAGACCCCAGAGGTAGGCCTATTAGATGCCAGGAATCTGCATGGTCTACATAAGTGTACGTCCACGTTAATATATACTCCACTGCAGATGTGGAAAGAATGGGTACAGAAAAGTGGGATGGAAAAGGAGTTGTTGTGGTTACTTCCTCTGCACCTGCATCCAGACTTTATATCTGCCACATTAGACCTGGGCTATGAAACATGGTTCCACAAAGGAATCAAGAACCCACTGCAGCTGATTGGGGAGGGAGAAATCAAAACATTCCAAGCACTAGTTCAGGAATATGGATTGGCTAACAGGGAATAATTTCACTATTTTCAGGTGAGGGCATACCTCACAAGGATGTATAGTTATAGTAATACTCCCAAAATGCACACCCCATTTTAGTTATAGTAAAGGCTGTGATGCAGGGGAGGACCTGCTACACCTTATATCCAGACTGTATAAGACCCTGCAGGACCTTGGTGCAGCCTTGACTCTCTGGAACTTTAGGAAATGGGAGCTAGAACTAAACTAGGCTATCCTATAGGAACAGAAGATTGGGAGAAAGGATGCCAGAATGTTAGTAAAGTCACATCCTCAATGCAGTGGAGAGAGTTTTGTTGGAAATGCATTATTAGGTTCTTTATATTGCCTGTACAGTAACAAAGTAGAAACATGGCACCTAATGCACACTGCTGGAGGCAATGTGGATAAACGAAAACTGATCACCTACATAAAATGTGGGAATGTCCCAAACTAGCCCCTTTTTTGAGAGACGTAGAAAAAGCAAACCAGTAAATTCTCTCCCCACAACTGCAGCTAACAAGAGAGAGATAGTGTTGTTCCACATTTACCCCCCAGAGATTAGGGATACTGCAGTTAAGTATCTGCTGGGTATAAGCATGGCAGCCATAAACAAAGTGTTATACAGAAATGCCTTACAATTAAAATCCCCAATTTAGAGGATTGGATGGCAATCATAACTATTATTTATAAGCATGAAATTATGACTTTCAAGATGCGAAACCAGATGGAGAAGGGCAGGAATAGATGAAATCGCTGGCTCCTTTATGCCATGATTAGAGACCCAGCATTCGTGCTGTGAAGACCCTTCCCACCCCCAGTAAGGTAAGAAAGGTTGCTCTGCCTGACAAATAGCAGGTAAGACACTCTCCAACTGTTGATAACCCTAATGGTCTCAGAAATAAGACATCTAATCCCAAACATGAGAAATTAACTGTATTAGCGTTCCCACTGCCAGTGTTGTTATATGTTGAATGTATTATATGTTTGTACAATGTGTGTGTTGTAAACGGAAAAAACACTTTAATAAAAAATTTGCTTATAAAAAAAGGAAAATGACACTTGACGTTTATGAGCTGGTGTGAAAAATGGCTATGTTAAAAGTTTGGACTCATAAATATTAAATGTTAGTGAGGTTATGAGTGAACATTGAAGCATTTAATATTTATGCATAATGTTGTCATTTTGCCACATTTTTCCACCAGATATTCAACATAGTCTTCTTATGACTCCACCTCATGAACAAGGTAGGTGAAAATGTTCAAATCCTGGCTGAAACATGATTTTGCACAGAAACTGTAAAACCATATTTCAGCCTGGATTTGAAAAATATCACCTACAGTACTTGTTTTTGAGGTGGGGGTCCCAAAAAGGCCATGTTAAAAATTTGGTGTGAAAATATTTAAAAAATACTTAAAAAAATGACAAAGTTCTGAGTAAAATTTGAAAACCCATTGAAATACATTAAAACAGAGTTATCTCATTTTCTCATATTGCAGTCACCAACTCTAGCAACAAGACATGTTTTCAAATTGAGAGTGGAAGTATGCTATGGGACATTTTAAGATGAGTGAGGGTATGTTTGGGGTCCACGAAAGTTCGGAAATCATTTTCGGAACTTTCGTGGAAGTTCCGATTTAAAACTGCAGAAAAAATATAAAAACTGCAGGTTAATTTATTAAACTGGGGAAAAAAATCCACAGAAAGGATCACTGAGAGGGGTCATTTCTGAGGCTTTTTTCAACTGCAGTTTAATTCATTAATCCACCCCCCACCAATCAGGAGTCCCAGTAAATACCTACAATCCCTTCCTTGGACCATCATGGTTTCTAGTGGCCCCCCCACCCACCGATCATGGCCCCTAAAACATTTTATTTCCCTGATGTCTAGCAGACCCCCCCTTCCTAGCCTGGATTTCTTAATCCACAAAAAATCAGGTGGCAGTCTGCCAACTCATCCCCCTCTATTCCCAGTATTCCCTGGTGTCTAGTGGACCTCCTCATCCCAGATCCCTTTAAAAAAAAATAATCTCAATTCTCTGGTGTCTATTGTACCCCCCCAACCACCACCCTGACAGTTCATCTGCCACCACCCCACTCCCCTCCCCACCTTGCCCTGAGCGGTCCACCAGTGCAGCACTCCTCTCTTCTCCACTACCAGTAGCCCACTGAATTGTCAGTGAATGACCGCATGGTTGTACAAGCAGGCGCTCATTCACTGACAGCTGACTAAACTGTGGATAGAATAAATTCTGCAGTTTCTATGCATTTTTCCACAGTTCACAGAAAAAAGTCCACAGAACTCAGTGAAAATCTGCAGAAAATCCCAGTTTCACCAATGGCGAAAGTTCTGCAATTTCCACGAAATTTCACGGAAGTTCCGTGAAAGCAGAATTTGTAATCTCTCACCCTGGTGGGGGTGATGAGGGTGTTGATTATTGGGTGTGGTCAGATTGTCGAGGGACTGTTTTTTTTTTTTACTGATTTGTTACAAAAAAAGGTCAAGAGGGATGGTTTTCTTTATTAGCAGGGAAGCTGACACTGGGGATTGGACACCCCAATATGGCGATAATCTTTGGAGGAAGTGGGGAGTGGGCACCCTGATGTTAACACCTATTTTTCGGGGGGGACCCGGAGAGGAAACATAGAAACAGGTATTGTTGGCAGAAAAGGTCCTTTAGGTGCATCCAGTCTGTACCTTGTCCCTGCCTATTTCATCACCTTTAGTCTTTTTTGGTCATATGTGTCACTTCCTTCCCCTAGTCCTCTTACTAATATACCCTTGTGCCTATCCCACACATGTTTGAAGCTCCCCCACTACCTCCTGTGGCAGGTTATTCCAGTTATCCACCACCCATTCTGTGAAGACATGTTTTCTGACATCTCTCCTAGACTGCCCCCTCTTAGCTTCATTGCACTCTTATTCCAGAGTCTTCTTTCTGTGAAATAGATCCACAACCTGCATCTTGTTCACTCCTGTGAGATACAGTACTTGTAGGTTTTAGTCATGTCTGCTCTCATTCTCCTGTCTTCCAGGGAGTACATGTTGAGTTTCTGCAGCCTTTCCTCATATGGCTTCTCATGCAACCCCCTCACCATTTTGGTTGCTCTCCTATGTACTGTCTCCACCCTTTTAATGTCCTTCAGGAAGTGCAGCCTCCAGAACTGAATGAAGTACTCCATGTAGGGCCTCACCAGAGAGTGATATAATGGCAACACTGTCTCTCTCCTATTACTAGAGATCCCTCTACCACTGCACACTGGCATCCTGCTAGCCTTTCCCAGTGTCTTGTCACACTGCTCAGCCACCTTGTGGTAATCAGATACAGTATGATGACCTCTATCTCTTTTTCTTTCTTGGTGACTATAAGCTTCACTCCTTCAATCTTATACACAGGCCCTGTGTTCTGCAGCTCTACGGGCATAGTCTTGCACTTTTTGGCATTCAAACACAGCTGCCACCCCTTAGACCATTCCTCTAGTTTCTTCAGATCCCTTAGCATTCTCTTCAACTCTTATTGAGTGTCACCCCTCTTGCGTATTTTTATATCATCCACAAAGATGATAATGCAGTCCTGGCAACAAGAGGTAAAAGTGTCTGTGCCCTAGAAAAATACACTTCAGGATGATTTTACTAGCATCCAAAATTGGTCTATGTGCAACAAACTAACAGTGAATGTAAAAAAAATCAATGTTTTTTGGTAGTTCAAAGAAGATTGGACATTGTGAACAACCAGTAATTAAGACAGAGAAACAGAAGATATTTTGAAGCACATATAAAATGTTAAATACCTGTTTTTTTTTCAGGATAGCACACTGTCCTTTGCTAAAAGTATTTTATATAGTTCAGAAAATTAACATGATATTGGGCCTGTTACATAGCAACAAAAGACATTTTGACCAAGAAACAAGACGTTTAGTTGCCAGGATTTAATCCTGTCCATTACTGATTATGGGCTGCTAATTTATGCTTCAGCAGTGGACAGTTTGCTTTGCAGAGTGAGGATAGTATACAATGAGGTATGTAGGTTTGTACTGAAAGCTAGCAGGGATACTCATCACTCATTTATGAACAGGTGGGGTGGTTACCCTTAGATTTTCATATTATGTATTTTGATAATGTCTGGTGCTGGAAATTTTTGCCCAGTGTACTCAAAGACTTTATACTGTGTTATTGAAATGTTCAGACTCTTATGCAACAAGATCCACTATGAATCTGAAATTAGTAATACCCAGTAACAGAACAAACGTGGGACAAATATGTTTTAAATACAGGGCAACAAAGGAATGGAACTCGTACCCTATGAATATATTAGATAACACTGTTATGAGTTTCAGACACTTTAAAGCATAATCTAATTGCAAATTGCTGATGTAAAAGCTATTCTGGTTCAATATACTGTAGTTGACTGTGAAACTGAATATTTATGGTTGTTGTGTTTGTTACATGTGTATTTTATACATTTGCTATAGGTTCTGGTTGCCCTTGTATATGGGTCTTTAGCCCAAGGTCTTACCAGGTTTTAAATAAACAAAAACAAATTAGATAGGCAGCAATAGAAGCATTTAAAAATGATCTTGTAAACTATCATGAAGATCTTGCTATGTTCAATTGTTTTAAATGATAATGTGTGATATGTTATTGTATGTGTAACAAAGTATAATTTATGCAAGCAATAATACCCGACAGGGTGGGCAGTACTGGGCAATACCAGATCACCCAGGGTTTTAATGAAGCCCAATGCTGCAGGCAGAGGACCTTATACCTCCTGGAAGGTCCGGTATTGCCCAGTACTGACCACTCTGGAGGGTATTATTGCACTTAGAAAATGGGCAAACTGTAGAAAGAAAAGACAGTCAGTTTTTCAGTTTTATGAAAAAGTCTGTTTTTATTTAACTTTGTATTTTTTTTGTGAAAAAGAGAAAAAATAGTCCCTTTTTGGGTCACTTGTAAAACAAGAAACATGAACACAACTGTTGAGCTTTAGATTCTGATAACCACAATGAAATAGTAAGTCTTTTAAAACACTTTTAAAACAAGAAACCTGCTGTACAACTGTTAAACTTTTTATTTAACTTTCTGTTTTTGTCAAAAAGATGAAACAAAAATAGTACCGTTTGTGACACTTTTAAAACAAGAGATGTGCAGTTCAACTGTTAAACTTTAGCTTCAGGTAAAAACAATGAAAGGGTGAGTCCATTATTTATTGTAGCTGATGAAATTAATTGGACAGTTAAATATGCAGCTTGAGGGCTGGAAGATGTGTTGTGTTCGATGCTTCGGTCTTCAGTAGCTGGCATGGTTGCTGCTGCTTCTGCAAGGTTGGATTTTTTTCCCTTCTGTCTTCAACAGTTGTCATGTTGTTGCTGGTGCTGCAGCTTGTGCTCGGCTGGATTTCCTCTTTAGCAATCTGCTGCAAGGGCTGGTTGGATTTTTCTGCTTTTACTTTGGACTTTCCTGCTGATAAAATAGAACTCCATGGCTTCCTGTCCACAGAAGAAGGTGCCCAGTAACTGGGCAAGCTTTTCTCTGATCTGTGGCCAGTTACTGCAATGATTTCTGTATTGGTTAGTCCTGCTTGAGAAAGCAATTGTACTGCAGTAGCTTGCATGCTGTGGTTAGTGTACCGCTGCAAGAGGTTGGCTTCCTTACTTAGTTTGGGTATTAAGGATCCCAAGTAGTTTTTCCCCATGGGTGCATTTGTAAACCAATATGTTCCTCTGTTGAATGTTTCTTATGGTAGTGTTCTGGGTTGCAGGCAGAAGGACTTTGTATCCAGTGGTGTTTCATATATTTATTTTATTTATTTAGTTTTTGTTAACCGGGTAAGGTGCATTATCCATAGCAATGACTATTTTCAGGCACAACCCGGGAGTTTACAGAAACAAAACATTTTGAAACAAGGACAGTACAATCAAAAATAAACTGTAGGTGCTTAGGAAATAGTAATACAGTGCAGGCAGTAGAAATACAATTAATTCAGCAGAACTATATAATATCGAACTAAGGGAGAGCAACAGTAAATCCTTAGACAGCATTTAGGTAGCAGTCTAGCGAGCTTAAAACAAAGCAGAGTGCCAACTTAATAGTCGAGGAAGATGGAATACAATGGGAGTACAATGTTAATTAATCAGAGGTACTTTTCAAATGAGAGAACAGGGCAGAGTGGATTGCTTTTTTCTTCATAGATGAAGCCACAAGCATTCTCCTTGTTCTGCTCTTGAGGGTTCTTATGATTCTTGGTTTCCTCATTGTGTGACAGTGTGATATATTTAGTGTCACTGTCATCTATGTTTATGCTGAATGACTCCTGTTTTAGCTCTCTGAGACCCTCCCAACCACGCCCGCCCATGTGCAGCTGCATATCAAACCAAACTTTATGAACTAAGCCATGCACGGTTTCAATGGATAGCACGGGGCTGTTTCTCAGTTTGGTAAGGTCTGCTTCTGTTATTGCTGGGTAGTGTGAAGAGGTGTCTTTTTGTGCCTTGCAGAACTTTTTAAGCACTGACTGCAGGACGTTGTTCTAATTTGTGAATGTGGGGTCTGAAATTATGCTGAGTGGCCAGCAGATCTCTGTACACCCAAGGTGGCAGTTAATTCCTGCCTACAAAGCACAGTAGGCTGCCACTGAATATTCTTTTCCTTGAGCTGCTCAGACCTCTGCATAGAAATGTCTCAGTTGGCTATTTAATTTTTAAAATGGTATTCCCTGCCAGTCTATTGCTATGTTATTGTGGGTGGCCCATTGCTCAAAAACTGACACTGCCCACTTCGTATTTTCCTGCTTGTTTTCTTCCTGTCTCTCTCTCTCTCTCTCTCTCTCTCTCTATTCTGTCTAATTCAGCTTGACTGACTGATTGACCCGACTGACTGACATGAATCATTCACTTACCTCATATTTTCATTTTTCAGGATGGCTTCTTTTGTGTGGGATTGCTGCCTCTTCTTCCTGATTGGTACACTGTCGATATTGAGAATGCTAGCAAGGTTGAAATTTATAGACAGTTTGTCTGACATCTTTCACTTTTTTTTTACAGGTTTCCAGTCAGAAGTATCAGTGCCTTATCAGCTGTTCTGTCAAGTGGTTGCCATGATAAAAGGGCTTGACAGCTGGTGAGGAAGTCACCTGACCGGGACAGACTGAACAAGGGAACTGCCATCCATGTAGCACTTTGCTAGCAAATGCAATTTGAAAGAGAATTACCACCCAAAAAAAAAAAAACATTTATTCATTCATTATTTTAATGTGCTGGGTTTGTAAATAGGAACTAAGAGAAGTGGAGGTGGCGGCAGGAAAGTACCCTGTCGAAACTCATAGTACAAACAGAAGACGAGCGGAGGTGGCAGCCAACTTGTTAAACAATAACAAACAACTGCTTTTTCATTATTTTCTATTTCTTTTTGGTGCATTCTGCTTGTGAAGAGGAAGGGAAGTGGTGGTTAGGTAAGCAGGCATGCTTTGGACACCTGTGCTAAGACCAGCGGAGGTTGTGGGTAGTCAGGCATGCTGTAGAGTAGATCAGTACTGTTCGCAAGCTCCCAGAAACTTTTTTTTTCAAATTTACTGTTTCTTTCGTGTGCATTTTCTTATGATAAGAGGACTGGCAATACTGAAGGAGGACATCAGGAGCAATAGAAGCAGTATCGGGCAGTCAGGAAATGTTTAAGTTTCAAGTCTGGACCGATCAGGTTATATGCAGTTTGTCCTAAGACAAGGTAAGCATGCCAGTGATCAGTGAGGGGAGCTGAAAGATGTACAATGATGCATTTTTTAAATATTTTATCTTGAAAACACTGCTTAAATTATTTGTAGGGAAATGTAGCTGCTGATAGGGTAAGCGGGGTGACTTGTGGTGCCGGTGAGTGTTCGACCTGCTGCGGCTTTTTAAATGTGGAAACAGAACGGCTGCAATATTAAACAAATCAGTGCAGGACAGGTAACTAGAGCATAAAAAGGATGTTTACATACATTTTCTTTCACTAGGTGACTGCAAGTGGTTTCGCTGTACATGGTGAGGGGAGTGTGGTCTGCTCACTCACTAATTAAGCTCAAAACAATGGTGGCAATTTGAAATGTACTGGTGGTGCTTTAAGCCAACAGGCAAGCAGGGTGAGTGCAAGAATTCTTGCATGGGTAAAGGGGCAGTATAGGGTGACACTCTTTATTTCCTGAGCATCTATGGAAAGTTGATGTACCCCCTTGGCAAGGATACTAGCCAATCAGATTGCAGGAAATAAAAAAAAACATTTTCTAAACTATTATATTGTGTAGAGGATAATGTATGGTCTTTGGTTAATAACCATGCTGTAAACACTATGAGAGGTTGCCATGACATCATTGTAAACCTCGAGAGCACAGCTTGAGAGGTTTTCTGATGTTATATCAACCTCAAGAACTGTTTTCAGCATGGTTGTTAACCAAAGACCATACACTATATTTTATAGTGTATGGGCTACAAAGATTGTGTAATTGTGGATTGAATTCCTTTACTGAATTACTTTACAGAACATTGACTGTTGTGAGCATTCCTTTTTGTTATACCATTGATATGACATACAGTACTCAGAAGGGTTAACAACAGAGTGATGTCATAACAAGGTTGTAATCTACTTGATTTCAATTAATAATAAGGGTTCCCCATACATTATATCTATGTAATGTATTTGTATGACTAGGTTACCTTTGAAAATAGGCACTTGTTGCCTAAAGGTATTTTCTCAAATGATAAAATCTAAAAATCTAAAATCTAAGAGCTCCTCCACAATGTTGCTTATGAAGACAATTGAAGAGGACTGATCCCAAAAATGAACCCTTTGGCACACCACTAGTCGCTTTTCTACTGCCTGAGTGGCTACTGTGTACCACCTCCCTTTGCCACCTATCCCTTAACTAGTCTGATACCCAGCTTGTCACTTTCTCCCCCAACCCCAGGCTGCTTAGTTTCTTAAGTAGCCTCTTGTGTGCCACTGCTGAAAGCCTTGCTGAAGTCCAGAAAGGTCATGTCCACTGATTTCCCTTGATCCAACTCACTGGTAACCCACTCAAAGAAATCTATGAGATTAGTTTGACATGACCTCTCCCCTATGAAACCATGCTACCGGTGGTCCTGCAGCCCTTTTGCCTCCAGGTGATCCATGAGCCTCTTCTTCAGTAGTGTGTCCATGAACTTCTACACCACTGATGTGAGACTGGTCTGTAGTTGCTAGCATCCTCTTTACTGCCACTTTTGTGCAGAGGGATCCCATATGCCCCCCACCAGTACTCTGAAACTTCCTCCATCTCCACTGAGGTGCAAAAAAGCACTCCCAGAGGGACAGTCAGCACCATGCTCAGTTCCTTTGGGACCCTTGCATGAATCTCATTTGGCCCCACTGTCTTATTCTCCTGTAAGGCTTCTAATCCCTTCCAGGCCCTCTCCACAGAGAATGGACTTATGTCCACTCCCCCATCTCCCTGGTGCTTACTGCAGTATGATGGTTCATCTCCAACATCTTCTACCACGAAACCCGAGCAGAAGTAATTGTTTAGTATTTCCATTTTCTCTTGATCTTCCTCTACACAGTCCCCCATGACCACCTGACTGTCACAATCCCTCCCCTTGCCTTCCTCTTTCCCCAACATATCTGAAGAAGGTCTTGTCCCCATTTTTGACCTCCTTAGCAATCCTGCCCTTACCCGCCTTCCTGCCTCCCTTTGTTTTGCCAGGTATACCTCCCTGTCTTCAACCTTCTAGGTCTCCTTGTACTTTCTAAAGGCCATTTTCTTAACCTTCCCTGTCTCTGCCATCTCCTTAGAGACATAGCAGACTCTTCCTCCTCTTGTTCTTACTAACTTCCTTCAAACAGCATGCCATTGCCTGGGCTATACCCTCCTTAATTTTTCTCCATTGACCCTCTACAACCCTCTGTCTTCTCCCCCTTTGAGGGCACTCTCTGAGGGAGTTTCTCATTTCTTTAAAATCTGCCCTCTTGAATTGCAGGACCCTCGTCTTAGTGTGTCTTTTTTCCTGTCATATCTGAATGCCAAGCCACACATATGGCAATCACTTGTACCCAGGAGACTACCCACTGTGACATCACCAATGATGTCTATGTATGTAAGTATCAGGTTAAGCACTGCCCCATTCCTAGTGGGTTCCAAAACCAGCTACCTAATAAATGCCCTTTATATGGAGTCAAGGATGTCCCTGCCCCTTGATGTAGCTGTGGCAAAAATGCCCCAATCTACATCCGGCAGATTTAAGTCCCTCATAATCAAAACTTCCCCCATGAAGGCCGTTTTGCTAATGGCTTCCTCCAGGACAGTGTCTACACCCTTCCCTTGTGTTGGAGGCCTGTATGCCACCCCCATGTGAATAACAGCCTATGACCCCATCTCTAAGCTGACCCATAGTACCTTCAGCTCTTCCTTGTTCCCATGTTGCCCCTGTATCTCAGTGGCCCTTATACCTTAACAAATCTGCTACCTTTTCTCCCTAATCTGTCCTTCTGGAACTGCATGGGATTGCCAGTTCTCAGCTGTGGTTGTCCGTACATCATGATTCTGTTATGGCCACCAGATCCAGGTCTACCTCCACAATGATTGCTTCAAGGTCAGAAATATTGTTTCCTAGACTCCTTGGGTAAGCACACATGGCTCTCTATTCTCTTTGTCCCTTTCTGCCTCTAACCTGCTGACCTTCCTGCCTTTTTTAAATGTAAAAAATGTTTTGGTACTGCATGTCAGCAGTGTATTGTTCAGTGTCTCTCCCTACTTGGAAGCAGGTTCCTTGGAGTTATATTTGCATCAAGCTTGAAAATATTTAGGGTATTTGATGCAGTTCACATGTACCATTTTTTGGGAAGCCTTATTGGATAGAATTCCTTGCTTAATAACTCTAACAGTGTCAGAAGTCTGTGTTCTGTAGGTCACATGAATAGGATCCATGACAGGAGTCCGACAGAAATTCTGTCAAACACCCTGTCAGTGACACTGGCAGGTCGACTGCATTCTGCAGTCGGCTACCGGTTCGCTATGGATTTCTTTGTTTTCTAAGGGGTGCTTCACCCTTGAACCCCCCACGTGGGGACCTGCTCCCCCCTCACACTCCCACTTAAAGATTCTCAACTGCAGTTGGAGCTGGAGTTGGGGGGTGCAGGACCCCCTACAGGCAGCGCCGGGTTCCAGCAGGTCTCCCACAGTGGCTAGGCGCTGTAGTCCTGTGGGGGACCTCGCTGGTGAAATGTCGCTGCAAGGGGGGTAAACGACATGAATACATGCCAAACTATTTCCAACAACTCTGATAACAAGCAAAATAAGTGGTCTTCCTTTCAAAGATGTGAAGTTTTGTTTTTAACTCAGTATCATGTTAACCAGATCATAAGTAATAATGAAATGATTGTATTAGACATGGGGCATTTATTGTATGTGGCCACATATTGTAAGGTGTTAATGGAATTGTGGTCTGATAATTACTGATAATTAGCATTTGTAGTATTTAATGAAGGCTAAATTTGAGATGATCCACCCCTGATGATTACAGTCCAATCAAAGTGCCAGAGTTTGATCAGCATCCTCTATGTTTGTTATTTTGTACATTTTTAGCTCATTCTGTTTGTTGCAGTAGAAGTAGTACTGGACCTGCCTTTCATGTGGTTCTCCTATTCCTGGAGTGCAACCACTTGAGTCCTCTGCTCACCTTCTTGCTTCCCCCCTAGCCCCCATGTTACCCACAGTCCTGCTTGTTACATTGTTTTTCTGCCTTCCCTCCTTCCCCTCTCTTCCAGCTGAAGTTCCTTCATCAGAATTGCCTGACTTTCCCTTTTCTTTGCTTCCATCAACCTCCATGGAATTTTTTTCTGCCAGTGTTAACCGTCCCTGTTGCACTTGTCTCTGGAGAGGCATCCTCTGCCTCCCTCAGTCTTCCTGCTTCCCACCTTGAACAGTTTAAATACTCATCAAAGTAGCATTTAAACCTTCCACCCTGGACTGCCATTTCCATTTTGGATGGATGGAGGCCATCTACCTTGAACAGGCCTCTATTGCCCTAGGTGTGACCCCAGTCCCTGAAGTAGCCAAAGCACTCCTACCTGCACCATGCCTCCAACCACTCATTGAAGTACCTGGTGCATAATTCCCTAGCATTCTCCTGATCATTCATGGGTAGCACCTCAGTGAAGGCCACTATGCAAGTTTTCTGCTTTAGGTCCTACCCATCTCATTAAGCCTATCCTGCACTACTATTACAACTTCCCTTGCCAGATCATTCATCCTCAGGTAGTCAACAACATCCTGCTCCCTCCCTAAACTCTCTTACCTGATGATCTTCAAGATCTGCCCTCCAGTCATCTCTGTCAAATCTCTTGGATGCACAGTACTACCCTGTCCCACTCTTCCCCTGTCCCCAAGTCAATTCCCCTGACTATGGAGTTCTTGACCAGCAACCATCCCCTCCTTGACCAGGGGACTCACCCACCCTCTTTGGGGGCTGCTCCCTTGATGACCACCACCTCCTCTCTGACTCATGCCTCAGGTGCCTCCTCATGGTGAAGGAATTGCCCAGTAGTAAAGGTTTGTAGGGTGCTTTCCCTCCTTCCCCATCCCACCTTCCTGGAGACCACCCAGGTCCAGCTGCTCTGTCTCCTTTCTGGCATTGTTTGAGGGACTAACAGAACGCTATGTGGGCCCTCAGTGAGGCAAAAGGTGCCCTGTACTTGGGCTAGTTTGGCCTGGAGTCCAGTGACATCTATGCTCAGCCCAGAGAGGTACCTGCATATGGGGTGATACCTCAGTCTCCAGAATGTGGCACTAAAGATTGTGGCTCTGCACCCATTACACTGCACCATTCCCATGCCTGATAATTTGTTTATGCTCCTGACTTTTTGCATCCCTTCCTTTCCCTTGCCTTTTGGCTTCCCTATCACTAAATCTCTTTGGCTTCTCTTTTCCTTCCCCTTCCTAGTTTGTGCTTGACCCTGTACCTTAGATAGGGGGTTCCTTCAATTCATTTTTTTTAATCAATTATTAATTTAGGATAGTTGACTTCCTATACTCATTTTCTCCCCTACCCCAGATAGGGGGTTGCCTGTATTCCCACCCTATTGTGTGTTTCAGTTGCCCTTAGCTTGACCTTTGTCTTTTCCTCCCTACCCTACACCATTTGCTTTCCCTCTCCCACTGACAGTACACCATTTTAAACAGGCAACAGTCAGGACACAGGCAGTTTATCTTACCTTACTGGAACAGCAGCATTCCAAGCATGCCTGTCTGCTGTCATCTGCTGATGTCTACAACACCTAAGATGCCAGTCGTACTCCTGTTACACTCTTTCTCTGTTCCACTCATCACTGGGACACAAAACTGTTGGAGGGGAAGGGGTTAAATGAAATGGTACCGGGGTGAGCACCCAGTCTGCTATAATTTAATACATAATTAAGAGGAGCAGGTAACCTGGAGGGGAGTGGGAAAGAGAGTAGCAGTACTGGGGATGGGCACCCTGGTCCACTTTAGATAGTTAGATATGGTAGGTTAGGTAGAGAGATAGAATGACAGCTAGATAGATAGACAGATAGATAGATAGACAGACAGACAGACAGACAGGCAGTTAGACAGGCAAACAAAAAAGATGCATGGACAGATAACATGAAAATGTCAGCTCACTGCCAGCTCATTTATGCTACTAAAGCCAGCAGCAGTTCTCCATCTGCAGCTGCAGATATCCAGAAAGTCCCATTATCCTCATAGAGAGAACAGGGGTGAAAGTTTCTCTTGCTAAACTGGGCACCCAGGATTTTAGGTACCCAGGCACTTTAATTCCAGGGCTATTTTCAAAAAACTAACACCAACATCTAGCTAAATGGATCCCATTTACTTAGGTTCAGGTGTTCTTTTAAAGACATAATTTTTATGAATTGTCCACATTTTTTAGGTGACCAAAACACAAGGTGGCAGCAATCATAATCAATATTTTTTCTCACAATTGATAAATCACAAATGATGAACCCTCACAAATGATGTTTTTTATTGTTTGCACCAGAAGGTTATACAAAACCTCTATTAAGCATGCTCAGAAAAAAATTAAAATCCATATAACTCTGGAACCATTTAATATTTTTGCACAGGCCATGTCTATGGCAAAAGTTTCATGAAAAAATGTCATACCTTCTAGTCTGTTCATGAGCGCAAAAAAATCCTAAGTATATCAAAAAATGGAGGTTCATTAAAAACTGACATTCTATATCTCGTAAACCACTCAAGTTGCCATCACAAAACCGTTCACATCTTGAGACCATGCCAGATAGACCACACATGCAAAATTTTGTGCTATTTCATTGAACGCCAACAAAGTTATTAAAGTACAAAAATTGGAGTTTGACATAAACACCTTACTCAACCTTAACTACATTGGCACCAGTGTAGTTAGGGTTGACTGACAGATTCTATGTTAAACCCCTAACTTTGCACCTTAACAGCTTAGGCAGCATTCAGCAAAATTGCCTGACATTTGGCTTGCATTGTCTATGATGCAAGGTCTAAACATGTGGAAGGTTTCATGACTGTAGCTTGTGCAGTTTCTGAGATTCTTTTTCCCTATAATTAACATGTTTGTTTGTTTGTTTGTTTTTTGCTCCCACATACAGCCTAGATAGAATATAATTTTTTTATGACACTTTCAGGGTAGAAGTGGTATGTGCCAAAGTAGTGCCTTTCAAGGTTTTGTGACAAAAAATATTTAACAGCCACAGAGTTATAAGGCTTTAAAGTATGTTTTTTTATAACTGTCTGCTAAAACACAAAGAATGTCTGCATTGCGAGAATATTTTTGGTTTCTCACTACTTGCTTTTCATAACACACAAAAAAATTGTGTTGTGATGATTGCCATCTTGTTTTTTCCACTGAACTAAAAACAAAAGTAAAATACATAAAAATGGTGTATTTAAAAAAACAAAGAAATAGACACCTGAACCTTGCTAAAGGGGACCTGTTTAGCTAGATTCTGGTATTAAAAAAAAACAACTCCAGTAATATTTTTTCTGAGCACACCAAAATACAGGGTGCAAAGCTTAGTGAGAAGAGCCATTCACTCACATTCTCTATTTAAGAACAGTGGGACTTTCTTGCCTTATGAAGTTGCAACTGGAGTTGTACTGCCAGCTTCAGTTTCAGCAATGAGCCAGTGATTATCTATCTAGCTAACTATATATCTCTTTTTATTTAATATTCTCTTCCCCCTCCCAGCTCAGCCAACCTTCCCGCATTCATCTCTGAAATGCTGTTATAAGTGGACTGGGGTGCTCACCCCGGTACTGCTTGCCAACATCCTTTCTTCAGGTTGTCCTCTCCCCATGAATAGGTGGAGAAACTGGGTGCCACCCCTGCTGCTGCCATGCAGTTAAGCTGATGCTGGGGTGCCAAATTCCCAGTGTCAGATCCAAAACTAAACCTGCAAAAAACAAAACAGTGCCTTGATGTCTTTACATTTTTTTACAGTAACCATGTTAAAAGGAAATGGTTCTTGCCGATCTGGCCCCCCCACACACCCCACCTGACTCCCACTTAGCACCCCACACACACGTCTTCATTCATCTGAACATGTCCCATGATGTAGATCCACTCTCACATCAAAGAAACATCTTGCTGCTGGAACTGGAGACTGGTATATGAGAAAATAGTGTGAGTCCAGTTTAATGTATTTCAATGGGGTTTGA
Organism: Neoceratodus forsteri; assembly: GCA_016271365.2. Classification (NCBI taxonomy): domain Eukaryota; kingdom Metazoa; phylum Chordata; order Ceratodontiformes; family Ceratodontidae; genus Neoceratodus; species Neoceratodus forsteri. The sequence continues at coordinate 395,021,049 of CM028129.1, forward strand.
ACTTTTAGTCATAACTTTTTAATATTTTTACACCAAATTTTCAACATGGCCTTTTTTGACCCCACCTCATGAACACGGTAGGTGAAATTTTTCAAATCCAGGCCAAAATGTGGTTTCACAGTTGCTGTGCAAAATCGTGTTTCTGCCAGGATTTGAACATTTTCACCTACATGTACCTTATTCATGAGGTGGAGTAATAAAAAGGCTATGTTAAAAATGTGGGGTCAAAATTTTAAAAACAACAAAGTTATGAGTGGGCATTGAAATTTTTCTATGCTGACTCTTAAATTCAGTAATTTTCAATATTTTCACCCCAAATTTTCAACATAGCCATTTTTTTACACCACCTCATGAACGTGACAGCTGTCATTTTTCAAATCCTAGCCAAAATGTGATTTCACATCTTTGTCAAGAAATGATGTTTCAGCAGAACATTTTCATATACAGGGTTAATGAGGAGGGATCACAAAAGGCTATGTTGAAAATGTGGTGCAAAAATATGGTAAAATGACCAAATTATGAGTGAACATCATAGTATTTCAATGTTCACTCATAACTTCGCTAATTTTCAATAATTTAACTCCAAACTTTCAGCTTAGCCAGTTCTTCACACCACCTCATAAATACAACAAATGTAATTTTTTTAAATCCTGTACAAGATGTGTTTTTGTACTTTTGGTATGAAATGATCTTTCAGCCAGCATAATATAAATGCCACATGCCTTATTTATAAGGGGAATCATAAAATTATTATTTTGAAAATCTGTGGTCTAAATGAAAAAAAATAAATATTAAGAAACACTGTATGTACTACCAGCATGTACCACAAGGAGTAGTACTTTGTGATCCTGTGCCAGTGAGATGATTTTGGGAGTGAGCACAGTGACCCAGGTAGATGGTCTGAGGCTGAGGGGGTAAGGCAATGTCATGCAATACCACTCCTCAGTCTGGGAAGGGTAGGTGCAAGGTTGCCTGCATGGGCCCAAGTACCATATACTGAAGAGAAGTCTTCTCTTGGCATAGGAGCATGCACCTCTGCACCCATGGGTACCAGAAGGCCCTGTGATTCAGCTGAGAGCTGGATTCTTTGTCTCATGCCCCTGTGTTTGTGGCAACATAGAAACACAGGACGTATAGGGGTTTGTGCTTCTGCAGTCCACCAGACAGCCCCATGAATTCTTGAGATCCGTTGCTGCATAGAAGTGCAGGGCCCATAGGGGCCTGCACTTTTGTAGGAGGATGGAGTCTTCCCTTGGTGCAGGGCCCAAAGGGCCCTGTGCATCTGCATCTGTTTTTACTTGGGGTAGTCAACCCTAATGCCCAACCCCTCCACTAAACAAACAAAATCAGGCATGCTGTCTCTCTCTCTCTCTCTGTCTTTCTTGGGGTGATCATCTCTAATGCCCACCCTCTACCCTGAGCAAACAAGATTAGACATTATCTATTTTCTTCATGCAGGGCCCCATGCATCCTGCATGAAGAAAGCTACAACAGATTTCATTAGCAACATGTAGCAAGACATTCTTCTCTACCTTAAAAGATTGCATCACTGGATTTGAGCTGTACCTTGTGCTGTGAACAGGAGGCTATAAGCTGGGGAGGGGGGGGGATTAGTGTTAACCACCCCAAGGTAGACCCCACCACTGACTTAACAAGACTCCAGAGACACAAAATCCTATTTTGTTTTCCTTTTGCAGCTTGTGGGATGGGTGTGGGGAGTTAGGTTTGGAAATCCTAATGCCACATTTCACTACTTTTGTGGAATTAAGTTAAACCTACCTGGTGCCTTAACACTGATTTGCAGCATGTAAGGTACCAGCATTTTGTGCATAGACTCCATTACTAGTAAAAGTTTGTTGGGATTGTGGGGTAGGGGAGAGAAGAGAGGTAGAGTGCTAGAGAGTGGATAGGGTGGAGGATACTTACTCAAAAGGATCTGAGTGGTGGAAGGAGGGTATGATTGATTATTTTGTTTTTACCAGCTGCTTTTAAAAAGCCAACACTTTATGTAGTTACATAGTAGTTGTCAGCAGAAAAGGACTGCCAGGTCCATCTAGTCTGCCCTGGTTTAGCTTTAAGAAATGTCTTGCTTCCTTACATCAGATTCTGCTAGACCTGTTCCATTCTTCCCTTCTGTCCTAGTCTCACTAGTCCTGTGTCTATCCCAAACATGCTTGAATACCATTTGCATAGTTTTTGCCAGCTAAGTGTGACTTCACCCAGTGAAACTACATGTTCTGGTATTTCAATAACACTTTTGCCAGTAAAGTACCACTGTGCATAGCATCACTGCATGAGGTTGGCAATTCTCCCAGTGAAAAGCTATACAAAGTGACCCTTCTGGCTATGTAACATCTGTAAACATATGCACATTTCCTGAGTTCACACACACTTAATGAACAGCTGAAACTCTCCTCCACACACCAATCCTTTAGCCATGTGTTAAACACTATAATTGCTCTATGTCTGTGTTCACCAAATCTGGCTACCTGGCCCTCCAAAGTCATGTTTACAACTCTGCAGCTCTCCAGAATTCAAAGCACTCCACTTCTGCTGTGATGGCCACAGTGGCTCAATTTCATGTTTACACAGCTCACACTGCAGGTTGCTCCAGTGGGGCTGTACATGATAGTGCCAGGTTGTTTCCCCCTCTGACATGTCAGTGATAAGTTGTGATGTGCCTTCTGGTGCTGAAGCACCAGAAGGCTTGTGTCATGCTTAGCACACATGAGTCCAGCAAACAGCATTTTTCACAAGCAGAAAGAAAGCTGAACTCAGGAAATTGCATTAAAATGTAAGACGAGGGCAAGAACTATAACAAATTAGGGTACTAAAGTGGGATCATGATACTGGGCATGTGCTAATACATATGCATATCCCAGGGGAGAGAGAGGATATACATATGTATTAGCACATGCCCAGTAGCATGGTCCCAGTTTACAACCTTAACTTGTAATACTTCCAGCCCTTGTTTACATTTTTTATGCACTTTCCCAAGTTTAGCTTTCTTTCTGCATGTGAAAAATGCTGTTTGCTGAACTCAGGTGTGCTAGACCGTGTCTCAGAGAAGCTCATGGAGACAGTGGAGGATGCCGGGAGAAGAGACACTCAATCAGAGTGAGCGCTGCAGATTGTCTACACTGCATGTTTAATGTGCTATCAGTCACTTGCTCCAATACATGTCCCCTCTCCTGAGCTGCATCAGAAACCCAATGTGAAGCAGGCTTTGATCATGCTCCTAAGTGTCCACACCACAGACTTTGAAGTGCATCAAGCCAGTGTGCATGGGTTGATGTGTTTTAAGGTTGGCAGTGTAAACAGGACTAAAATTTTTCTTGGTCTCCTCTATACTATCCTTACCAGGTCTTTGGTACCTAAGTGTAGCACAATTGCTGGCTCCTCCCCATCCCTGCTTAATAGCTTCTCAAGAAAGATGTGACCATTTACAACATTTTTACTGGACAGTACAAAATGGGCATTCCCACCCAGCATAAGTCACATACTACCATCCTAGTCCCTTTAACTATAACATTTCCTATTACTATGACATGCTTCTTGTAACTCCTTTTACTATCTGATTTTCCCACACTGTCTTGTTATCTCTGAATGCCACCTCTGTCTCTAAACTTGCACCCACTGCCTCCAAGTGGGTGCAGTCCTTATGAGTGGTTTTACAAAAAGTGCAAATTTATTATGGGTGCTTTGCCCTTGTGTTTTCTCCCCAGAGGTGCCACCCATCCTCCTTCTCCCTCCTCCCACTGCAGTCCATACATACCTGAGGGTGCAAGGCGCATATCTTGGTGATGGAGCTGCAGTCCCCATTGGACCCTGCACAGCGATGCTCCTCAGGTCCTACAGTTCAGCCCAATGGGTAATCAACAATGTACTAAAATCCATGAGCCCCCTACAAATTAAGCAACCACCAACCTCCCTAATTCTGTTCAGAAGGTGACAGAACCAGAGCCACTATTGTTAGCTTGCTACCCTCCCCATTTTTGACATGTCTGAGCAACCTGAGGGTATGTGTGAATTCTGTTTTATGAGAGACTAGTTAGTGAAACTTGGTTAATGCAACATTTCCTGCTTCTTCTGTGCACTACATCCCTCTTCACATGTAAGTCCCAGTTACCTAGCAGTGACACTCATGTCACTTAAACAAGCGACATTACATATCCCGTATGATTTGCCTCCACTCATGGAGACATAGCACTATACACTTATTTTCTACTGCCTGACCAGAATTATTACTCTACACTTCCTTTCTCCCTGTGTCTATAAAATCGTCATTGTTTTCAAGCCCTCTGTTTTGTCCCTGGATCCTGTGATTGTAATAGAAGTCTGTTCAGTCCTTCCACAAGATTATCTTGTTTACATGCACAATCGAATTAGATTCAAATCCAAATTTCAGTTGAACTGATGCTGCAGTCCTCAAACTGAAGCTCATGTAGACTCATTCAGAGTTGAACTCTTATCTTGATTTGAACCAGATTCAAGTGCAGCATTTCAAGTGCATTGAATATTTTGATCCTGGTTACTTTGTGCATGTAAACCCAATTGGGAATTTATTCTGCTATTTTTCCTGTTGAAACTACAGCAAAAGTAATGCAACTGGATTCAACATCATCAGTTGCTGTGTGTTTACATGGAGAGGGAATCAGTTACCTTGTTACTGAGTCAGTTCATTCTCATCAATACAATGCCATGTAAGCCAAAAAAGATTACGATCTGAATGAAGTTGATTACAAAGTGATTTTCACTATATGTAAACACAGCAAATAAGCCACCTGTTTTACAGGTAGTAACCACTCTGCCAGCAATAAGTTGTACTGCTCTAACCAATAAGCTTCCCTATACCATCTACTAAAATTCAAAGAACTGCCCTTAAAAACTTTCAAAAGGATGTCAAACTACCACCCTGACCTTTATGTATTAAATACCTTTTCTCTGTAAGCTAAGCTTTCTACAGTATATGCTGCCTCAGCTATCCCAGCACAGGGTCTCAGCTAATGAACAAGACTGCAATGTATGGCAGCAAGCAATGTTTGTCTGTGAGCACACCACCAGACAACACCTGAGCAAGCAAGGTAGGTTAGCTTTTTCCCTCTAGGGGCAGGATCAGGCAGGTAGGTATGGTTCCCAGGGGCAGTATCTACTACCTGCTTGAGGGGAGGATCATTTTAGATCTGAACTGGTGTAGTAATGACTCTGCCTTCTTCCCAGCTTCTCCCCTTACAGCAGATAGTTCTCTCTACAGCAGAGACCAGGAGTTCAGGACATCAGATCTGAAGGACACTCTGATATGTAATTCTAGGTAAGCTGAGGTTTTAGCAGGGGCCTACACTCTGAAAAATTTTGTGCAAAATAGGGTGTTTGAAGTATTAGTAGCAGAGAAAGTTCTCTTAAGAAGCTTCTGCTTGACCCCTAAACAGAGTGTTTAGGTCAGATAGTTAAATACAAAATAGAAAAAGTCAGGACAAATGCTAGAGATTCTTTACTGGGTTTGTTTTGTTTCCTTCCTTCAGGTCAAGGGAGCATCTTGGAGGGTGGATGCTCTTCACATCAAGTAGACTCTTTGCATCTGGCTTTGTGGTCCCTCTGGCTAGGTTCCAGAATCACCACTTTCAAGAGTTGTTCTTGTACTATTTAGTTTGAATAAGTTTTCATGTCCCGGCTGGCTGAGAGGTTGGAGGGCAGATGCTGACTGCCTCATAGCAGGATGGTGTTCTGCTCTTGCCAGAGGCCACATTGTATGCTTCTGGGCCAGTTAACTCCAACCACATCTGCAATTTAGCAATGGCAGGAAGGTGCTTTTTCCAAGACTTAGGGAGAGGTGAGGCTCTGGTGGCTGATACCAGAGGTGTGCCAGCTATAGGAAAAGGATAACTCTTGGGCTTCAACCCACTGTCACTGGCATCCTCTGATAGGGTGGGTGCATTCAAGATTAGCCCATGAAAATTCATTCTTTATACCTTGGAGGCCAGAGTCTGTACAGTAGTTATACCTAGTATGTCAGCCCTTTCCAAAAGGGGTAGAGAGCCTATATAGATTGGTTTATATGATTACCAAAATAGTTTGCTGCAACTACCTTGCTGCACACATCACACGAGATGGATTGAGATATCTGTCTATATCTCTATCTGTTTATCTGTCTGTTTGTCAGTCTGTCTGTCTATCTATCTATCTATCTATCTAGCTATCTATCTATCTATCTATCTATCTATCTATCTATCTATCTATCTATCTATCTATCTATCTATCTATATATCTATCTATCTATCAATCATCAGTTTACAGATACTTATTGGCTATTTAATAAATGGCTGTGACCATTTCCTCCAAGCAAGATGTCTGTCTTGTTTGTTCAGGTGAAGGAAGGGATTTGTGACCTATAAGACAATACAGGAGCCTGCAAGGTACTGTATGGCAATAGGTGAGGCTACTCTCTGGGCACACCCCCAGACAACACCTGAGCAGGTGAGGTGGGTTAGCGTCCACCCACTAGAAGCAGGGGCAGGCAGGTAGGCAGGGTTCCCGGAGGGTGGGAGCTACTATCTTCTGGAGAAGAGGAGCATTGTTGATTTAAACTGGTGTATCAAGGGCTTTGCCTTCTATCCAGCTTCTCTCTCTCCAGCAGATACCATCCCAATCCCTCCCCTTAAAAAGCTGGGTTGCAGAGCTGTGAGGTAGGGAACCTGCTATTCCACTATATGAGATCACCTAGGGGGTCAAGAAGGAATGTTACTGTTTTTCCCTCCATTGGGTTTTCCTTTCTTTTGCTTTCTCTGGCTGGGTAATAGTAATATGTGATTAGATAGGCAGGTTGGGACAGTTATACAGGCATGGCAGGGTAGTATGGTAGTCTCACAGGATTGGACAGAGGGGTTACCAGTGTGTCTCACACCTTATCAAGCAGATTGCCCTGAGGCAGGGGAGAGGTAAAGCCTCGGTGGCTGGTACCAGAAGGGTGCCAGCCATAGGCAAAGCATAACTCGTGGTCTTCAACACACAGTCAGCGGCACCCTCTGACAAGGAGGGTGCATTAGAGACAGGCCCATGAAAAGTCATCCCTTATACCTCTGGAGCCAGATGAGTGAAAAAAGCACATGAAAAAGAATCCCTTCATATGAAAAAAGAATTTGGACCTAGTTTTTTTCTGATTCTTTTTTCATATGAAGGGATCCTTTTTTGTATTTTGTTTTATGTTCGTACTAAAAAGGATGCCTTCATATGAAAAAAAATGAAAGAAAAAAATAAGTCCTAATTCTTTTTTCACATGAAGGGATCCTTTTTCATATGGGACAATTCCTTTTAGTATGGCCATAAAAAAAAAGAAAATTTTCTCACGAAAAATTATTTTTAATTGTATAAAAATGACATTTCTGAGTCATGTTTCCACAAAATAAGTGCAGAATGCACCTAAGGGTATCCCGATGGGCAATATACTTGTTGGTGTGTGAGCAGAATGTCATTTTTGTGGGTTTTGAAATAAAAAAAAACATAAAGAAGATGGTCATACGAAAAAATATTTTTTTTCTCAAGAAAAAGGATTATCCCATATGAAAATGGATGCCTTTTCATATAGACCAAATTCTTTTTTTCATTCCAAACATCTATCCAAAAGACTGTACTGAGCATGATCAAAACTGAAATTTCAAAGTTTAATAACTTTGGAAAGGATTAATACTTTTTCACCAAACCAGCAAACTGCACTACTGTGGACCAATCCCTGAAAATTTCAGATCAAAATTCCAAACTGTCTGGGTGCTATGTGATGACAAAAGAAACAAGCATTTGTCAACGCCGAATGTTGATTGTGTTGGTCCATTGAGCTTGATCACTGCCCTTCTGTCACTCGCTCAGTCTGTTTCTCTCGGTGCTGCAGGCTGCTCTATTTTTACTGGGCCCCTGCCTGTAATGGCACCTTTTTCTGCCCACTAAGAAATCTGCAGCTGTCCTGACAGAGCTCTGTTGAGGTGGTTCACTCCCCCTGTCTCACTCGCTCATTCTGTGTCTTCTGGCGCTGCAGGCTGCCCTTTTGTACTGGGTTCCTGCCTCTGTTGGTGGCTTTTTCTGCCCACAAAGAAATCTGCAGCAGTCCCGACACAGGTCTGTTGAGCTCGCTCACTCCCCCTCTCTCACTCACTCATTCCATTTCTGCTGCCGCTACAGGCTGGCCTTTTGTACTGGGCTCCTGCCTGCATTGTCACCTTTTTCTGCCAACAAAGAAATCCGCAGCAGTCATGATAGAGCTGCATTGAGCTCACTCACTTCCCCATCTCACTCGCTCATTGTGTATCTCCCAGTGCTGCAGGCTGCCCTTTTGTACTGGGCTCCTGCCTGCATTGCCAACTTTTTCTGCCCACAAAGAAATCCGCAGCTTTCCCGACAGAGCTCCATTGAGTTCACTCACTCCCCCCTGTCTCACTCACTCATTCTGTTTATCCTGGCGCTGCATGCTGCCCTTTTTACTGGGCTCCTGCCTCTGTTGGCACCTTTTTCTGGCCACAAAGAAATCTGCAGCAGTCCTGACACAGCTCCATTGAGCTCGCTCACTCCTCCTCTCTCACTCTCTCGTTCCGTTTCTGCCGGTGTTGCAGGCCGACCTTTTGTCCTGGGCTCCTTCCTGCATTACCACCTTTTTTCTGCCCACAAAGAAATCCACAGCACTTATGATAGAGCTCAGTTGAGCTCGCTCACTCCCGCTCTGTCACTTGCTCATTCTGTTTCTCTTGGCGCTGCAGGCTGCGCTTTTGTACGGGGCTCCTGGCTGCATTGGCACCTTTTTCTGCCCACAAAGAAATCCGAAGCTGTCCCAAAAGAGCTCCGTAGAGCTCACTCAGTCCCCCTGTCTCACTCACTCATACTGTTTCTCCCACCACTTCAGGCTGGCATTTGTACTTGCCCCCTGCCTGCATGATGCCTTTTCTGCCCACAAAGAAATCTGCAGCAGTTCTGACAGCGCTCTGGTGAGTTCACTCACTCCCCCTCCCTCACTCGCTCTCTCATTCTGTTTCTCCCAGTGCTGCAGGCTGCCCTTTTGTACTGGGCTCTTACGTTGGGGCCTTTTTCTGCCCACAAAGAAATCCGCAGCAGTCCCGACAGAGCTCAGTTGAGCTGGGTCACTCCCCCCTCTCACTCACTCAGTCTTAATCTGTCCCAAACACTGATTTCCCACAGCAACCTTGCTATTCTCTGGCAGGAGTGCAAAAACATATTTTAGCCAGGATGTGAAAAATGACAGCTGTACTGTTGATAAGGAGGTGTGAAAAAATGCCACTGTTGAAAATGTGGAGTGAAAATATTACAAATTTGCAAAGTTACCAGTGTGCGTGGAAACAGTTCAACGCATGCCTGTAACACAGTCATGTTATGAAGTTTCGTCACCAAATTTTCAACATAGGGATTTTAGGACCTCTGCTCATGAACAGTGCCACTGTTATTTTCTTAATGTGTCCCAAACACTGATTTCCCACAGCGACCCCATTATTCTGCGCCAGAACTGTGAAAACACATTTCGGTCAGGTTGTGAAAAATGACAGCTGTATTGCTCATAAGAAGGTGTGAAAAAATGCCACTGTTGAAAATAATCTGCAAAGTTACAAGGGTGTGTGGAAAGTGCGCAGCGCACAGTTGTAACACAGTCATTTGATGGGCTATCATCACCAAATTTTCAACATAGGCATTTTAGGACCTCTGCTCATGAACAGTATCACTCATTTTCTTAATCTGTCCCTAACAGTGATTTTCAACAGCGACCATGCTATTCTGAGCTGGAAGTGCGAAAACACATTTTGGCCAGGATGGGAAAAATGACAGCTGTACTGTTCATAAGTAGGTGTGGGAAAATGGCAATGTTGAAAATCTGGAGTGAAAATATTAAAATTTGTGAAGTTACGAGCGTGCATGCAAACTGCACAACACACACTCATAACACAGTCATTTTATGGCATATCATCATCAAATTTTCAACATAAGCATTTTAGTACCTCTGCTCATAAACAGTGTCACTGTCATTTTCTTAATCTGTCCCGAACACTGATTTCCCACAGCGACTGCACTATTCTGCGCCAGATGTGCATAAACACATTTCAGGCCAGGATGTGAACCCAGTGACAGCTGTACTGTTCACAAGGAGGTGTGAAAAAATGCCAATGTTAAAAATCTGGAGAGAAAATATTGCAAATTTGTGAAGTTACGAGCGTGCGTAGCAATTGCGCAACGCACACTCGTAAAACAGTTATGTTTTGGATTTTTCCACCAAATTTGCAACATAGGCTTTTCAGAGCCCACCTCATGAACACTGGCACTGTCATTTCATTAATTGGCCTCAAAAGGTGATTCCGCGTAGTGGTAGCGAAATCACCTTTTGGGGCTGATTAATGCCATGACAGTGCCAGAATTCATGAGGAGGGGTCCCAAAAACCCCATGTTGAAAATATGGTGCCAAAATTCCCAAAAATGACTGAGAAATGTGTCAAAGTTGGAAAAACCATATTTATTCCATTATACAGCTTACTGGCATTTCCTCAGTTCGTGGTCAGCTTTGAAGAGTGCAGACATGTTCCCAGTCCACTGAAGATCGTAACGCTAGACTCCGGAGGTAAGTATGGGGTGAGAGGGGTGTGGGGAGGCAGGGTGTGCAGTGGGTGGGCACGGGTTGTGGGAGGGGGTTAAGGAGACCACCAAGGGACCATTTCCTTTTTTCACAGGTCAAAAAAAAAGAGACATTGCAGGATGTTTTTTGTTTTCAAGGGCATGGGACACACTGGGGTGGGCTCCCAGTGTGCCAATGGACTCGTTCGAGGCGGCAGCTGTAGCCAAAGGGGGAATGGGCACCCCTGTTGGCAAACAACAAAAGGGAGAGGGCCACATCATGCTGACGGGGATTGGACACCCTGTTGGCACTAAAGTGGGGGCGCAAGAGCCAAGGACGATTGGGCACCCCTCAGCATTAATGTTCTGATGGTTTGTGGGGGGCATTATGCCAACTAGGAGTGGGCTCCCCCCATTGGCACATGAAATGGGGGGACATAATGCCAACAGGAAGTGGGCTTCCCCTTCAGCAACATCAAAGGGCAGGGCCACTGAAGCCGACAGGGATTGGGGCCCCCATTGGCAAACAAAACCTGTTGTAGGGGGGCACATGCTGCTGAGGGGGATTGGGCACCACCTTGGCACTGGGGGTTACTTAATATTGTTGGTGAACATGGCAGCAAGCCACCGCCATGTTCACAAACAATATTGCACTTGGAAAGTTCCGCACAGCAATTACGGGTCGCTCCCTCATTGCAGTGAATGGCTGACACTGCAATGACGAGTCGGCCCCTGATTGCAGCGGCTGAAACTTCTCAAAGTTGTGGCATGCTGGCTAAACTAGTGTCAGCAGCAGCATTCCATGTCATTGGGGAAAGCCGGCCAAGCCTTTAAAGGCTGTGGGGGCATTGGCCACAACAGTGCTGCACCTCCACAATATGCTTCTGAAAACCTACCACAATATGTTTCTTGCACATGCGCACAATCAACATAAACAAGCATTTGTCAATGCTGAATGTTTGCTTGCTGGCATTGGCATTGGTAGTGCAGAAGTTACAGAGCTGCATAATAGGAATGGCAATGAAGTATTAAACTGAAGCCAACCCCACCACCACCCTGCAAAGAGTGACAGGCATTGGGGTGTGCCTTTGGGTCATCAGGCATAATGGCCATGCCATTTCACCACACCCTACCCTGCAGACACTGACAAGTGTCACGGTGTGCCTTGTGGTCTTTGGCCCTTATGCGCACCCCATTCCATCAGGAAATATGGTGAGATGGGTGCGGTATAGAAGAATGGGGTGAACTTTGGGGCTGTAGAGTCCAAGGCATACCTTGATGCCTCTCACTGGCTGCAGGGTGTGGAATGGTATGAGCATTACAGGAAGAATCCCAAGTCACACCCCTGATGCCTGTCATTCTCACAGGGTGGGGCATTATGGTTGAAACCCTAATAGCTCAGGCATTCGTTGATATTTTCACTCCAAATTTTCAACATTTTTTTTTGAGACCCCACCTCATGAACAGTGGCAATATCAGTTTGTTGGCGAAAGCTGCTTATGCACAGCGACTACGGCATTTAGCACCACAGGTGCAAAAACACATTCCGAACAGAATGTGAAAAATGACAGCTGTACTGTTTATGGGGAGGTGGAAAAAATGGCAATGTTGCAAATCTGCAGTAAAAATATTAAAAAAACTGGTGAAGTCATGAGCGTGCATAGAAACTGTGCAATGCACACCCGTAATTTAATTAGTGTGGGAATATTTTACAGCAGATTGTCAACTCAGGCATTTTGGGACCTCCGATCATGAACAGTGTCACTGTGATTTTCTTTATCTGTCCCGAACAATGATTTCCCACAGTGACCACACATCTCTGCGCTGAAAGTGTGAAAACACATTTCGGCCATGTTGTGAAAAATGACAGCTGTACTGTTCATAAGGAAGTGTGGAAAAATGCAACTGGTGAAAATCTGGACTGCTGGCTCCTCCAAATTCAGGACTCTCTAGTGGAGTCACTGTATTCTCAAGGTTCACTCCTTTCTTCCTTAGGTATTCTAACTTCCCTCAACATCTCCCAGAAGTACATTTTCAAGGTCTTTCAAATGAGACACCTAATAGCTAAACTTTTCAGGTCGGTATTCACAACCTCTAAAACAAGGCCCCTCTTAGACAAAATCCAAGAAGCTGCAGTTAAACTCCATGGTACTGCCAGAATCTATGCCTACCTTCTGGAAGCCTTATTTCCTGACACTTTAGTGGGCTCCAAAATTTGGGCACCTCTCTTCCCGGATTCTCCTTTACCCTGGAGCCTAATTTGGAAGGACACATACAAATATCTTTCTCAGGATAATCACAGATTGACCCAGTTTCACATCCTGAACAACCTTTATTATACACCAATTAAACTGGCTAGGTTTGGTAAACTCCAATCATCCAACTGTACTAGGTGTGGAGTTGCCGAAGGGAACTTGCTGCACATCTTTTGGCATTGTGACAAGGTAACACCTTTATGGAATACAATACGAAATAAGCTAGATCCGCTTCTGGGATTAACAGATCTATTCACTAAGGAAATATGCATACTGGGGATATATTCTAACATTGAGGTGAAAGAACATAGGTATCACATGGCTTTAATTTCTTTAGTAGTCAAGAAACTGGTCCTTAGACATTGGATAGATCAAGAATCCATCATGTACTCGGAATGACTCAAAGAAATGTCCCATTGCTTTAACACTGAGAAGTTAATAGCAAGCTCCCGAAATCATCTGGCCTCCTTTAATCAGAAATGGGGCAGATTATACGCATTGTATCTGAAATAATCCCCCTTCAATATGGGCCTCTAACACTCTCTGCCTACTTTGCTTTCTGGGATGGACTCGGTTACTCGGGGTCAATTCTTGGATACCCTTCTATCTCATTGAGGTTTCCTTTCTATTAAGGCACTCTCTGGGGTGGGGGTGGGGGTATGGGGGTTAATTTTAGTTAGTTATGGATTGTTTATACCAGGAAGTTTGTTAGTTCCTCTTATCCCTTCGGGGACTAATATCATTTACCTGGTTATATCTGTTCCAAGTACAATACGATATACAGTGTATGCTCATGTTTTTGGTGAATTTTTATATAACTCAATAAAGAAGTTAAATTTCGGAAAAAAAAGAAAATCTGGACTGAAAATATTACAAAGTCATGAACTTACGAGAGTGCGTGGAAACTGCGCAATGCTGACTTGTAACACAGTCATTTTATGGACTTTTGTCACCAAATTTTCAACATAGCCATTTTAAGACCTCTGCTCATGAACAGTGTAACTGTGATTTTCTTAATCTGTCCCAAACATTGCTTTCGCACACCGACTGCACCATTGTGCGCTACATGTGCAGAAACACATTTTGGGTGACATGTGAAAAATGGCAGCTGTACTGTTCATAAGGAAGTGTAATAAAATGGCAATGTTGAAAATCTGGAGTGAAAATATTGAAAATTCGCAAACTTACGAGCGTGCGTAGGAACTTCTGCATAATGCGGCATAGATAAAACAGTCATTTTAGAATTTTTCACCAAATTTTCAACATAGCCATTTAAGACCTCTGCTCATTAAAAGTGTCACTGTGATTTTCTTAATGTGTCCCATACATTGATTTCGCACCAACTGCACCATTGTGCGTTCGTGGAGCTGAAACATGTTTTGGGCAAGATGTGAAAAATTACAGCTGTACTGCTCATAAGGAGGTATGGTAAAATGGCAATGTTGAAAATCTGGAGGTGAAAATATTGAAATTCTTGAACTTACGAACTTGCGTAGGAACTGCGCAACGCACGCTCATAAAACAGTCATTTTTAGGAATTTTTCCACCAAGATTTCAACATAGGCTTTTTGAGAGCCCACCTTATGAACAGTGGCAGTGTCATTTCATTACTCAGTCCCAAAAGGTGATTTCATGCAGTGACTGTGAAATCACCCTACGGGCCCGAATAACGTCATGACAGTGTTATAATTCATGAGGAGGGGTCCCAAAAACCCCATGTTTAAAATTTGGGCCCCAAATTCCCAAAAATGCCTGAGATATGCAAAAAAGTTGAAAAAACCCAATTTTTCCCATTATACAGCTTACCGGCATTTCCTCAGTTCACGGTCGGCTTTGAAGAGTGCAGATGTGTTCCTGGTCCACTGAAAATCGTCGCACCAGAGTCAGGAGGTAAGTATGGGGTGAGGGGGGTGTGGGAGGCAAAGGTGCACAGTGGGTGGGCGCGGGTCGGGAGCAGACACAGTGAGGGACCGTTTTGATTTTCAGTTTTTTTTTAATAAGGAGCGCGGGGCGTTTGCCATGCTGGGGTGAGCTCCCAGTGTGGCAGAAGGCCAGACTGGTTGGGAGGCGTGGAGGCCAATGGGGATTAGGCACCCCATCGGCCACTAGCATCGTTGCCAGCTGGGATGGGCTCCCAGCGTGGCACCTACTAGTGGGGAGACAGTGGAGCAGGCTGGGATTGGGCACCCCCCATCGGCTATCTGTGAGAGTGTAGCCATGCTGGGGTGGGCACCCAGTGGCACATGGAACTGTGTTTCGAGGCGAGCACAGCTGATGGGATTGGGCACCCCATCGGCTATACAGTGTGTGCGTCAGGCGGCAGCACGCAGCATATGTGTGTGTGTGTGTGTGTGTGTGGAGGGGAGCGCGCAGAACAGGCAATATCTGTCGCTGCTCACTGGGCGTAGCTCCCCTTTCAACTGTACTCCACTGCATTTTGGAGCTGTCATAGACAGCTCCAGCAGGCATTGGAGAACTGCGGCCGTGCCTGCAAATACACTGACTGAATTGGAAAAGGGCCGACACATCTCCGAAAACTCGGGTGATGGCACTATGTTTCTTGCACATGCGTGCAAGCAAACATAAAAACAGCAAAAAACACTGATTTTTTTTGTTAACTTTTTCTCTATCCAGATCTTAGAACCTTTACATCCAACTGGAACAAAACTTGGCACATCTAGAGATCTACCCTCCAAGACCACACTTGCAAAAGGTCATGCAAATCCATTGAATGTTTGCAAATCTATTAAAGTGCAAAGTCTGAGGTTTAACATAGACTCCACTGCTCAACCCTAACTATAGTGATGCTGCTGCGCCAGTATAATAATCAGTTTATCAATTCTAATTTGTTGCTTAATAAATACATAGCTGTGACCATTTCATCCAAGCATGTTGTTTGTCTCATTTGTTCAGGTGAAGGAAGGGGGCTGTGACCACTATGACAATTAAACAGTTATATCCTGGCCTCTGTGGCATGCACTAAGCCTGTTCAGATCCTGCCTTAAAGGAGGACTATGCAGTACATGTAAGCCATTTTTCCTAATAGAAGCTGTTTTTTAAGTACTTGTTAAACTTGTGTTATTGTTCCCCCTATACAGGCATTTTAGTAAACTTGGTGAGTGTTTCTGATGGTATGTACCATTTTAGAACTGTATGATGTACATCTCAGTCACAGTATAGTAGAACAAGGATGCATTGTGCCAACAATAGATGACAAGAACAGGGACAGAAACTACATCATATAGTTCTAAAATGGTTCATACCAGCAGCATGTAAATCAGACATACCCAATATGATTACTAAAAGCCTGGATAGCTAGAGCAATAACAGAATTTGAACCAGTATTTAAAAAACCACTGCAATGGAAAAAATGACTTACAGATTCAACACAGTTCTCCTTTAATCAGTCTCCTGCCTCACAGATACTAAGCACTCAGCCCACAATATGTTATAATATTCTAACCAACAAGTATCATGGCACTCTATACAAACATTTCAAGAACTGCCCCAAAGAAACTCTCCAAAGGACTTTGACATACCCACACTGCCCTTTAAATATTAAATACCTCTTCTCTGTAGGCCAGATGTATTTATCTGTTCTGTCAGCTCTCCCAGCACATGGTCTCAGCTAACTATCCCTTTATATTCTGTTCCTTGCTGGAATGCACTAAGTCTACTCAGCTCCCCCCACCCCGATCTCACACACACACACACACACACACACACACACACACACACACACACACACACATCTGGTAGTTACCACTCATCCCACAGTAGGCTATAATATTCTATCAGCTAGTTGCCTTGCACTGTCCACTAAAATTTAAAGAACTGCCTCTTCAAAAAACACTCAAAAGAACTTCAATCTGCCCACGTGGCCCTTTAACTATTACATTCTTCTTGCTCTATCAGCTCTCCCAGTTTATATCTGTAATAAAAACCTCATCTATAGGTGTGTTCTATATAAAGTTCTTACTACAAAGTACAAAAGTGATACAAATTTATTTTTCCATGACACACAAATAAAGAATAGCAAATAATCATACTTCTTATTAAATGAAGCAGTGAGAATGCTTCATTATATGTTTATAATACACAAGAAGACACTTTCCCCTTTGCTTTCCAAACTTTATAATCCATGGATTGGAATGTTCAAAGAAATAGTTCATGGTTACAAGCATGAATTATTTCTTTTCTCACCTGTTCTAATCAGTATTACACTCCGACTAAACAAACCAATGGAGAGTAATGCAAACTGATTCATATAGCTGCGCAGCATTTCAGGTCATTAGCAGTTTCAAAATGGCACTTCAAAACTAACAGAAAAAATATCTACTCAACGACTGCATAAAAAGGCAATAAACTTAAAAGTCCAAAAAATGTTCATGTTGGGAAACATGTTTATTTTTGTATTATACACACTAAAGAACTCACTATGAAGAACTCACTGGTATCTCCACACTTCGTTAGTGCAGTAACACAATATGGGCACTCAAGCTTCACTCTTGTGCTTATGATGCCAACACACAGTAGTAACTTGCTGTGGAGTTACCAGCTTATTCTTTACAGTGAGGGGTTACTTATTTTCTATAGGTTGCCCATCCAGAAATAAAGAGTTCAATGCCAAATGCCTAATTCTCTGTTGCAGTTGGTGGTGTGCATATTAAGGGTGTGAGCAGGCACCACCTGCCATCACCAAAGGCTACGATACACAGATGTGTCACTTAATCTCTGAGGGGAGGCATCTCCAAGGCTACTAAGTCACAATGCAAGTATGTTGAACAGTTATTAATGTGTGCAAAAAAGAGTTTGTACCCACTAACATGCTGGCTTGTGACAACCATGGAGTTCTGCCTATGTCATAGCCCCATTTGCAAGGCAACATTTATTTATTAGAATTTGACACAACATTAAATCTACATTTAGGAGCGATGCCTATTTTTCAAGTTGTTCCAAGGGGGACTATTACAGCAGCAAGGTATTGTCTCAGATTTAAGAATAATAAATTGAGCAAGACATATACAGATACATATACTGTATTGGCACAATTATGCAATAAAGTACATATGATAAAATCAAGGGGATATACAGCATGGAGGTTTAGAGGGGGAGGTCGGTCAACTGTAGCTGAGCAGACTTGGGGGATTTGAAAGCTATAGTGAACATGAAGATGGGCATACATGGCTTAATTTAAGACCTGGGTAGTAGCACTAGTCTTCACACCACTAGGGTGAGAGTTCCAAGAAGATAGAGCAGCAAAGGAAAAGGCCTTTGTGCCAGTTGACTTGTGAGAAGAGCATATACCAGAAGGGGTGATATCAAGCAATAATGTGGTTGGCTTTAAGAAACCTTGGGACCGAGTACAGGGGTGGGTAAGGGTGTGTGAGGAGGACAACAAAGGGAGGTCAAGGGGGATGGGCAGCTGCTTACTAGGGGGCTAGCTGCACAATCGAGCAGACTTTGATAGACCAGTAGGTCTGTTCTGCTGCCACTTTTGCACGTTTGTATATATGTTCATATATATGAATGAGATCCTGAGCTTGAAAACAGAGTGTATGTCTGGGTGGGCTTGGTTAGCTACCTGCATAGGTAGGCAGGGAACTGTCTAAGCAAATACATGTGTACCAAAGTAGCCCATTTAAGGTTTTTCCTTTTGTCTGGAGGTAAAATACCAAGATAACTGTATTTTATCAGGCAGTGATGGGCTCTTTTGTCAAACCAAAGGAAAAGCCACTCAAGCCTTTGTATATAGTACACCACAGTTATATGTAATCGCTAGAACCTGCAGGAAGCATTGCTACTGCCAAAGTGACCCTCACTTTCAGCTCTCTTTCTGGATTGAGTTGCATTAAATTTTTTATCCTTCATGGTGAGTCACTGGAGATCCAGTAGACCCCCACCCATGCCCTAACCTCCTCTGAATCCCTGGTGTCCAGTGAAATTCCTCTCCCAAGCCTGTACCCCAGAACCACCTTTTCTTAATGAGGTTCCATGATAACTATTGTTTGCCAAGTCCACTGTTTGTGACAGACCATATCACCTGTCTGTAGTAGTTCTGCAGACAGGGAGTGTCATAGAAATTTGTAAAACATTCACATGACTAGCTCTGCCCCTTTCCTGAACAATTTCAATGTTTTTAGTGGCAACATAGGGAAAGGCTTTCAGCTTCCTTAAGGTTACGCGTGGGAACTGATACTACGTGGTCATTTCAACCACCTAATGACCATTCCTTGCAACTTTGCATGGGGCCTCCAAAACACAGGATATGTGGCATATCATATTTGTGTGTAAGGAAGATGTATACATATAAAGTTCTTTTATATATATATAGTAACAAGAAGCTCTATTAACAAATACCTGCTCATTTGCCTACTTTGTTAAAATACAGGAAGTGCATCCTTTCCGAAGAGAATACATTTGATGCACACCTCAGCACTTTAATGACAGACAAGTTGTTAGCATGCATTAAACAATTTTGCTAATAAAAATTGAATTAAAGATACAGTGTAGCTTGAAACTGCATCACAGACTTTATAAATGTTACATGATTCTACTACAATAATTGTGATCAATAATAGACTATCACCTAAGCAATTAATATATTTTATATGATGCTCAACTGGTATCTTTGCACCCTACTGTGAGAAATAGCTCGGCTGGTAATTTCCCAGGAAAGTACAGAGTGCCATTATTAATGTTCCAAACTTAATGATGTTTATTTTTAATACTATTAATGCCACTAATTATGCTGATTTTAATTATTTTAAATGATTAAGCACTGCAGAACATAGCAGGGTTCTAATATGCTCACTCAAGTATCTAAAGCCTAACACCTAACATCTGTCAATAATTTACCCATGAAAAATAATATTGTAACAACTCTTAACACATTATCACTTATGTGTCAACTAAAACATTTATCTTTTCAGCAGCTAACAGAAGCTCCATATAGAATGCAGCCTGTTAACAAGCACAAGTCCAAATGACAACTGGAAATTTAACTTTAGAAACAGATAATGGTATTTTTATTGGGGGACATAAATGTAACACTGAGAGCATTTTTTCAGTTTTGCTATACTGTGAGCAGGGCAGAGGTAATGTACAGGAGTAGTCTTTCATACTGTGACAATCCAATTTACCTTTAGTATTTCAATCTGCCATGTGACTTGTTCCACATCCAATTTAACATCTGAATGAGGAAAGAAAGAAAGAAAGAAAGAAAGAAAGAAAGAAAGAAAGAAAGAAAGAAAGAAACCTTCTGTCCTCTACAGTACCACCGCAGTAGCACCCTATATGAGTGAGCATTATTGAGTGTCTCAATATAAGCCACTCAATAATATCGCTTCTACTTTTGGCGAATGGTACAAGATATCGAGCTATCCTGTATAGCGAGTGTAGCAGGATAAAGGAAAGTTTTTGGCCAATCCTTGCTGAGCTGGCCATTTGGTGTAGTAGCTAAAGCCACAATTTATGAAACCAGTGGACCTGGGCTCACGTCCTGGTGCAGGATACATTTTTTTAATGCCTTTTTTTTCATTGCTTCTAACTCCACTCCCCCTGGAGTTAATAATCAGTTAGTTGGAGGGAGCGGGGGGGGGGGCATAGCTCCCAGCCTAAACATTTTTTTTACTGTTTTGCAGTGAGAAGGGTAGCAACCGTCACTGTTTGTGGCATTCGATGTTATTTTGGGTGCCCTTTTGACATCAGGTTATTTTTTATTCGAGGTTTGTGTTCTGTGAGATAAGGGAATTGCCCTTATTACATAAAACCTATAGCAGCTCTGTAATTATGTATCTTGTCATCCATAGCAAAGTACTGGGTAAGATCATCCATTTAGTTATTTTCCCTGGGTTGGGACAGTGAAGTCTGGCTTTTAAAAGATCAATTGTAGAAATGAAAGGAAAAGTGTGACTCTCACTGGGATTTGAACCCAGGACCTCAGCAATCCATGCTTTAGCTCTTAACCAACTGAGCTATGAGAGTTCAGCCAAATAAGGCCCCTGAGTTTTCCCATATGAAACACACATGCATTCCTTTCTGGTGTTGCAGTGAACAACCAAGAAGTCTTTTTACATACTCAAATAACTCCTCCTCCTTCTGTATGCTTAAAAGAGGTCAACATGTTTACACATTATCTGTGCTGCATAACATGGTGGCAATTTTCATTGATCTTATTTTGCAATTTTTTAAAACATTTGTTTATTGTTCAAATGTACAAAATCTAGAACATAAATGTATAAAGAAATACATGTAAAAGCCATTTGAACTGAATATTTTGCACTGAGGAAGATCTAAACAATATACAAGGAAAGACGCAAGGCTTTAACCAGGAATAATAAAAGGAATAAAAATACCCAGCAGTAGTGGGCTGAATGATAGTGCAATCTCACCAAAGTGCAGTTCAGTTTTATTCATTAGCCCTCTCTCCTCCATGCAGGACATGTTACACCAGAGAAAAAAGATGAATATTTAAGCAATAAGCCACGAGGGGATGTGGGTTATCGGGCGATTATACCTTGTTGTTTTTATTTTTTTATGACAAAAAAAAAGTTTAATAAAAGTTTTTTTAGAGTTTTTATTATTTTTATTAATTTTCTTATGCCGCGAGAAAAAATAGTTCTCTGTTGCTAGGTGAAAAGTTTCTGTTTTTGTGTGTTGCACTAATGGGCTGCCGTCGCACAGCATAGTGTGTGGTTTCGGTTAGGTTTGTGGTGCGAACTGCTTCTGTGTTCTACGAAGCAATAGGAAGTGACTGGGGTTGCCTTTTCCTTCAATATATTAATATTTTTTTTAATGGAGGCTGCTACATTAATGAAGTGAGACACTGAGTGGACCAGAGACAGAGCTAGTGTAGAGCAGGAGTCTCATGGCATGATGGAGGGCAGACTGCACAGGAGTGGAGACGGAGACTGCAGTGAGGTGGGTGCACTTTTGGCAGTTGTGGTGAAATCCATGCTGGTCTTTTTTTTTGTTTTTTTTAAATGCAGATTCACTTTCTTGGGGGTTTGTGCTAGTCACGCTATGTGGTTTGGTGAGTTGGATGTGATGGGAGTCGGAGACCACTGCTTAGCGAGCATTCCAACATGGCGGATCTGCAGTCTGAATTTCCTGGGTCGGATGATTTGTCAGAGATGCAATAGGCTGACACCTTTTGTGGTGATTATCACAGGATTTACAACGGAGGTAAGATGCCAGCTTGCTGTTCTCATTGGTTGGTGTCCGAGGTCCATGGTATAATATATATTTCATATCACATACTGCACTGGAGAAAAGAACACAAAAATAAAGGAATGTGTGGGAGTAGAACAAATACCATCACCCATCACTATTGTAGTGTTCTGTGGGGACTTCCCTTATGGTGTAGTAATCCAGGACACACTTCACTGCTTGCTCATATACAACAATTAACCCATCCACTTCACTGAGAATGAGTGGATTCTCAACACAGAATTATATTAGTAACATCAGTGGCATGAAAACAATAGTTGAGTGTCTTTCTTATGTCACCAATGTAACAAGGTGTTGAGAATCTAAGCGTTCTCAATGTGGGTGATGTTTGTTATAGTTTATAGTACAATCTAAAGCTGTTTTTCAATACTGTGCTTACAATAAACTTTTTACCTCTGAGGGTGGGTGAGCCTGTGGAGGGGGATATGGCAAGGGCTGGGGGAAGGAGGGATTACAAGAGATACAACAGGAGTGGGAGCATTCAAAGGATTTTCCTTAAGGAATAGATTTCAACCATTATCTGGAAATGAGGAGGAAGTACTAGGAGGTGGGAAGAGAGGATGGGTACAGACAATGGGGTTAAAGGGAGTAGGGCTGGAGAAAGGGAAGGACAGTATAAAGCAGTCATGGTGGGCAGGGAAATGAGAATGTGGAGAAAGGAGTAGGAGTTGTGAGAAGGAGGGGGTAAAGTGACATAAGACAAGGGGAAGGGGAAGGGGATGGTGTGTGTGGGTAACCAGAAAAGAAAAGTCAGGGAGAAAGGCAGGAAGGCAGATGGAGGGGTGAGTTGGGGCAGTGCGGGGGGGGTCAGTCAAGCAGGGGAGAAATTGATGGTGGAATGGTGGTAATCGTGGGTGACTCAATAGTTCAGGGTATTCAATAAGGCAAGAAGGGGGACCCACATATAGGGAGGAAGGTGGTTTGCATGCCAAGGATGCTGGAGAAGAGGGTGTGCCCAAAGACTGGTGAGTTAGTAAGGAATATGGGGGGAACCACATGTAGTTATACACCTGGGTGCCATTGACCTAGCCGGGGAGGAGGTGAGGTTGGTACAAGAAAGGTTAAGGGTAGTGGGGAAGACCTGCCGAGAGGTTTCCAGAATACTTGCATTCTGAGAAGTGTTGCCAGTACCGAGAGTCAGCGCAGTCAGGAGGAAAATGATAGAGGAGTTCAATAACTGGTTAAGGAAGTGGTGGAAAGAGGAAAGGCATGATTGCATTGGGGACTGTGGGAAGACTTGGTCTGATAAAACACTTTTTGCACCTAACAGACTACACCTCAGTAGAGGGGGGTTGAGAGTCGTCAGGGAAAAGCTGACGGGTATATAAACCAAATACTTAATTTAAACTAATGGGGGGGGCATTGTGGACCTTCAGGCCCCCAGTTTCTGGGAGAAGGAAGTCAACAAACCTCCCATCATACCAGTAAAGGGAGACTGGAGGGTAGTGGCGGGAGAATTAGTGGGGTTATCAGTGGGAAACAGGGGTACAGAAAAAGGGAAGTAATGAGAATGGGAGTACAGGCAAAAGGGAGCAAGGAGAAAGGCATATTGGCAGGAAGGAAAAGAGGATTTGACTGCTGGTGGACAGTGATGTCCCTGAATGCACAACGTCTCAGAAACAAGATAGATGACCTGCAGGCATTGTTGGTGGAAAGGGGAGTGAACATTGTGGTGGTCACTGAGGCTTGGGCCACACCTAACCATGACTTGGACTTCTTAATCCCCTGGGTTTAAATTATACAGGATGGACAGGGAGGCAGGAAAAGAGGGATCGGTGGCAGTGTACATTAGGGAGGGTATAACTTATGCAAGAGAGGAGTCAGAAAAGGGGATGGTGGAAGCAATGTGGATTCAATTACTGTTGAGTAGATGAAAGAAGGGAAGACTGGGGTGGTTTACAGACCACCAAACCAGGTGGAGGAAAGAGACAGGGAATTGAACTTGCAAATAAGGACTGCTGCAAGGAAGGGAGAGGAGGTAATAGTGGGAGACTTTAACCAGCCCAAGCTGGATTGGAGGGTACCGGCCATGACCTGTGCCATGAGTCAGGGGATCCTAGATGTGCTGTAAAGTAGATTCCTGATACAGGGCATCACAGAATCTACCTGGGAGAGGGGGAAATCCTTGATCTGGTGCTGAGAAATAGTGATCATGTCCGGGAAACAAAGGTAGAAGAATTCCAGGGTGGGAGTCACTGTTGTAGAGTATGCTTTTTGGTTGGACGTGGACAGGGAAAAGGGCCCCACTAAGACTAAAATCCTGGATTTTAGAAAGGCGCACTTCAGAAAGCTGGGTGAACTGCTAAAGGCATCCTCTGGCAAACATCTGAGGGGATATGGTGGTGGACCAAATGTGGTCCATCATCAAGGAGGGAATAATTGTAGCCACAATGGTGTGCACTTGACTCAAGGGGAAAACCTCAAGAGCCAAATTACCCAGCCTGTTTAACACAGAGGGCACCCAGGTAGTAAAGAATTTGAGGCCAGCCCATAAGGAGTTCAGGAGGATCCAGTAGGAGGAGGACAGGGAGGACTACCTGAATGGATAGTGTAGCAAGTAGGGTAGTCTGGCTGGCTAAAATATGTAAGGAACTGCAGCTAGCTGAGGGAATTAAAAAGGGTAAAATGGCCTTTTTCTACTATATTAGTAAGAAATGGGACAAGAAAGATGTGATTGTTAGGTTGAGAAAAGGGGATGGGGGTAGAGGAGAATGGAGTCAAAGGAGAAGTACTGAATGAGTACTTCTGTTTGGTATTCACCAGGGATAGAGATGTACTGGTGCCATTAGGTTGAAGGAGAGGATATGGGAGTGAGAGAGCTTAGATGTTTTGCTAGAGATGGATAAGGCAAAGAAAGGGTTGCAAACATTAAGGACAGATAAACCCCAGGCCAGAGCGGTACACATATATGGGTGCTGAGGGAGCTGGTAGGGGAGCTTTCAGATCCCTTGGCTGAATTATTCAGTAGTTCACAGGAGTTGGGAGTGGTACCGCAGGACTGAAGAAGGCCTCATGTAGTGCACCTCCATAAAAGTGGTCCCAAATAATACCCAGAGAACTACAGACTGGTCCATCTGACCTCAATCATGTGCAAGTTCATGGAGACCATACTTAAGGAAAGATTAGTAAAATATATGGATGAGAATGTTCTTCAGGATGAGCGGCAACATGGGTTTATGGGAGAGGGATCATGTCAAACAAATCTGACTGACTTCTTTGGCTGGGTCACTAAAACAGTGGACAAGGGTCAAGCAGTGGGCATCCCTTACCTGGACATCAGCAAGGCTTTTGACTCTGTGCCACACAAGAGACTAATCAGGAAGTTAACAGATCTAGAGGTTGGAGAGAAGTTGAGAAGGTGGTTGGAAAACTAGCTGAGGGTCAGTACCCAGAGTGGAATGGTGGGTAGTGAGCTTTCCAGCACCAGTAAGGTCACCAGTGGAGTCCCACAGGACCAGTGTTGTGTGAAATTGGAATATTTCACCAAGCAAAATATTTCACATAATTAACACATTACACAAAATATTTTGCTTGACGAAATGCAAAATTTTGCCTGTGGTTGTGAGCGAAATTTCTCCACTGTGGGCAAAATTTCACCACTGCTGGTGGAATTACGCCACTTGAGGGTGAAATTTCACCTCCCGTGGGTGAAATTTCACCATCTATGCTGGACTGGTGGACAGCTAAAATTGCAGGTGAAATTTCACAGTAGTTACATGTAACATTTCACCACATGTGAGTTCACCACAATTTTGCAGGTGAAATTTAATTTCACTTCATCCCTACACAGGACTCGATGCTTGGACTGGTGGTTTTCAATGTGTTCATCAGTGATATTTGGGATGACATTAAGGGCAACATCTGCCTATGCGCAGATGACACCAAGCTCTGTGGGAGGGTGGACACAGCAGAAGTGATTCAGGACCTAAGAGAAGATCTGGAGAGGTGGTCTGGGATTTGTCAAGTTGGCTATAATTCAAAGAAGTGTAAGGTTATGCACACACTTGATAGTGCAAAAGGGAGAAATGGCAGGTATCACTCCACAGTATATGCAAAGTTCAAACGAGGCTGAAAATGGTGACCTTCAAAGTCAAGATAAAGCAGAGAACCAGTCACACTAAATCAGTCTTCTCAAAAATCATATATTATTTATTCACTCTGACAGCAGAGATCCTCTAGTTCCCAATGTTTCACCCATGGGACTTCCTCAGGGGAGGGGATCTGTGTGTAAACATATACATTAATAAATCTAAGTATATGCAAAACACATCTGTAAATTATTTATCAAAATACAACTAAAGAAACCTAAATCCCTGGATACCTCATAACAGGAATTTTTCTCATCACTTACAACAAATAATACAAATTATAAACAACCTCTGGGGGCCCACCAAAGTGTTACTTATTTCCTTTTCCTATCACTTCACTTTATTTAATAAATATGGTATGTCCCTGATATTTATCTGTTAACTTCAATAATATTATAATCATCAGTTCCTATGTTCCCCCGTAGTCCCCCCAAGAAACTTCACTCTCAAAACGTGCTACAGTACATCATATATTGTTACATGTAAATCTTCTTTTTTCATCATATGTACTATCATATTTGTTGCATGGTAAAATATCAACATCTATTACGCCATTTCAATATTATCACATATCTCTTTAAAATTTCAATCACATCTTGCAAAGATATAAAAATTGAATTCATTATCAAAAATCTCCAATGTACTCACTTCCTTCACCTATTTCATTGTCACTAAAAGTGAATCAGATTTATCTTAACAGGATCTACAGTGCTATCTCTCATTTACCTTAGTATCTATTGATGTAAAAGTTCCTGTAGCTTATATCAGTAAATTAACTTCTTTATTTATGCCTAAAAAGACAGAAAGCTTGGTTCTGAGCAACTTTGGGAAGTACATCACTATTTCAAATCAGCTATAAGAAAGAGATAATATATTGGGGAGGGGGGGGCGGTGTTTAAACCAAGGATTCAAATCTTTAAAACATACCTTACTTTTTTTAAAACTTCAAAGCTTGCAATTTTCTTACTGTTCTTAGTCTAATCATTCTTGCATCTGTAAATAGTCCAAAAGGACTGCGTCAAAGGCTTATCTATGTAAAGTACTAAATTTAAAGGTTTTATGTGTGGTAGGATAGAGGATGCACTTACCTAGTAATGCGATGTGTTTCAAGTGGTAGCCAGAGCAAACTGCACTTTCCGTTACAAAAGGTTGCCTTCCTGAGGAGGTGGTGAAGTCAAAAACAGTGGGTGAATTCAAGAATGCATGGGGCAGACATAAGGCAATTCTGGTGGGGGTAGGAAGAAGTAGGCTATTGGTTAACTAGGATCTGCAGCTTATCCAATAGGTAGGGAAATGAACAGACTGGGTGGGCCAAGCAGTCCTTATCTGCCATCAAAATCTATGTTTCTCTGTTTATGGTACTCTAGGGAAGTGGTGAAGGAAAACTGAGTGGCATTCAGGAGGTATAAAGAAAAGCAGAGGGAGAAACACAGGGAGGTGTACCAGGTAAAATGGAGGGAAGCAGGTAAGGCACTGAGGGGAGCAAAGGCACATACAGAGTAAAGGATAGGTAAAAGCACAGCAAAAGGAGATAAGACTTTCTTCAAGTACAGTACATAACTGAGAAAAGGAAAACAATGTTTAGTTTAGCAGTTTAGTAAAAGTTTATTTATAAAAGAGTTTATGAACAGGGATAATAACTCTATATTTTTCCTGGTACACTTCCCTGTCTTCCTCCCTCTGCTTTTCTTTATACCTCCTGAATGCCACTCAGTTTTCCTTCACCACTTCCCTAGAGTACCATAAACAGAGAAACATAGATTTTGATGGCAGATAAGCAAAGCTAATTTTCAAAGAGGTCCCTTTATCTCTATCTAGTGGTTACACATTAAATGCAAAAAAAAATGTGCAGATACATACTGTACATGAGATTGTACACAGGCGTTAAGATACATAAATAATACAATCACATACAATACATGACTTAGTATGTTGGCATATCATGTTAATCCATTTAGGCAGCATTGCATAGGTACTACAGCTCTTTCAGAGAACCATTTTTTTTGGGGGGGGGAGGACCCTGGTGAGTACATGAGATTACCCCCCGAAGATAAATTGGCATTGAATTTCATAGGACTGGTCCTATGTATATTACTGAAGACCTCCCAACTCCCAAGTTACATTTTGGGACTATGAATTCTATGCTCTGTGTGGATCTCAAAGTCTCCCTAATTTCTCTAGTTCTAAAAATGTCTAAAGTATATCTAGACATTTCTTCAATGGGAGGGATAGTGAGGATAAGGAGGGTGGTAGAGGGTGGTAGAGGGAGACTGCGCAGAAGAGGACCAAGAATAAGCAGACATCCTGAACAGGTACTTCTGCTCAGTCTTCACAGTAGGTGGGGGTGAGGGGGGAGGACCACCAGTGATCAGCAGGAACAAAGGCAGAGGGGGAGGCAGACTCAAGTCCATTTCCAGAAGGAAGAGTCCTACAGCGACTTGCAGCTCTGAAAACTGGATGAGATACCCCCAAGGGTAGTAGAAGAATCAGAGGGCAAGCGATGAGGGGGGCTTAGGAGGGATGTGAGAAAGTACTACTTTACTGAAAGAGTGGGGGATGCCTGAAATAGACTGCCAGAGAAAGTGGCGGAGGTGGAAATAGTAGGGGGGCTTCAAGCATGATAGAAATAGGGGAATATTAGGAAATGGGCAGGGAGGAGGGAAAGTTGCCGGTGACTAGCTAGGGCCTGTGGAGACAGACTAGGTGCGGACCATCTAGGTAGACTGGATAGACCAAGTGGTCCTTTTCTGCTAACAAATTCTATGTTTCTGTGATTGAAGGCTGGTCCCGATGCTGGCAGTAGTGAATGTGTGGGGTGATCAGATGGGGAGGGGGCTGTATGAACAAATCATTTTATGAACTGGTGGCCAGTTTGGCCACTAGTTTTCAAAATCTGGTTGCCAAATCAATATTTTAGTGGACATTGACCATCTGGCAACTTGACTTGTCCCACCTTGATTGGGAGGAGGCTAGTCTAGGGGTTGGGCCACTTTCAAAAACATCATCCCCATGCTTATCTGCTGACACATTCTACTTACTGCTTTATGGCTGTCCAGCTTTTAGCACTCCAGTTTCTGGCAGTCTGGTTTTCAACAAGCACTAGTTCATACTTTATCAGTGTTCTAGTAATGAGTGGTGGTGGCATGTGCACAAAAGTGGTGGAGTAAACACCACCACTCCTGCTGCTATAGCCTTATTTCTGTTTTTACTTCTCACTTTTTCTCAAAGAATATTTTTTATTTATTTATGCTCATCCTGGAACTCTTGTACCTATCAGTAACTATCTCTACTCTTGCTACTGTTCTTTTCCTCCTAGTGAATCATTTTCTACTTCATTTCAACTTGTCTTGGCAGGACACTGACCCAGTCTGAATGGACGCCGCCCCCATGTACTATTAGATAAGTATTGTTTTATGTTTGCCTTTTCCAGTCTGTCCTATTTAGTTTCTAAAGAACTACAGATCCTTTGTGACCCCCTTGCTATTCTTATATTATTTATTTTATTTTTATTTATTTTTGAGAGATCGAAATTAACACCTTTGAGCTAAAAGCTCGTTTACAAAGGATCCTCATCAAACAGTTTAGACAGACTTATTTGCAGCAGCATACTTACAGTAGACAGTTTTACATGATAGCAACAGAAATTTACATATTCCAGGATACAATTCATATGAGGGCAACATAAATCGAGATTCACTTCGCATTGCTAGACACAACAGCAACAAGTACATGGAGTTTATTCTTGTAGAAGAAACAGATACAGCAGCTGGAGGCATTGTCAACCACACTAGAGGCCACAATGAGTATCTAAAGAGTCAGTTAAGTGCTGGGGCAGGTGGTTTTGATCAGGGCTGTTGGATGATGGGGGGTATGGGGTTGAGAGGGTTGAGGTGGGTAGAGAGGTGGGGTGTAGGGGGAATTATGAGTCAGGCAAGGGTCACGAGATAGAGATAGGGTTCAGGCAGAAGGTGGGGGGGAGGAGGGTGAAAAGTGCACTTATCCAAGGCTGGCTTCCAGTGGGTGGTTTAAGACTTACAGTAGCAGCAGTCTGGTGAGGAGATGCACTCCCAAATTTTGGATTTGAAGAGCCCTATTTGTGGAAGGCCAATGGTGGAATAAGGAAGCTCATTTAGCCAGATGGGTGCCCTTAATGCAAAGGCATACCTTCCAAGAGCTGTTTTCCTGAAGAGTACAGCAAGGGCATGCCTAGCGGTGCTTCTTGTGGCTTGATCACCAGGGGCCGGCCTGAGTAGCCCCTGCAGTGAAGGGTGCACAAGTCCCAGTAGGGCATTCTTCCCTAGGAGGCAGGTGTGGGTCTTAATTCTATCCATTGGGGCAGTCATTTTGTCTTTATGTAGAGTTCACATGTATGTGTGAGGCAATCCACATCCAAAATGAATCTGCAGGCTTTTTTGAGGGTCAGGTGGACTTTGAGTAGGCTGGTGTCCATGGCTGCACTGTATACTACAATTCCATAATCCAAGATAGGCAGGATTGTGCCAGTGACTGCCAGGAGTCTAGCCTAGGGTGTGAGACAGAAATGTAGTCTATAGAGTGCCCCCAACTTCCTGTTTGTGGCCTTGATGATATTACGAATGCGTTCATCAAAGGAAAGAGACTCATCATTAATGACACCCAGGTACCAAAATGAGTGGACCAGTTAGGGGATGGAGACAGACATGAGGGCAGTTGTAAAGGGGTGGTGGATCTTTTCTTCTGATGACCTGCAAAGAGCATGGTCTTTGTCTTTTTGCCATTGAGGACTAGTAGACTGGATTTAAACCATTCCTGTAAAAGATCAAAATTAGACTGCAGGTTCCTGGTCAGTGTTTCTTTGCAGGAGCCTCTTAGGAAGAGAACAGTGTCATCTGCATAGAGCAGAACTTTGGAGGAGGGGCACGCTTAAGGGAGATTATTTACAAAGAAGCTGAACAGGAGCAGGCTCAGTATGGACCCTTGAGGGACCCCAACTGTGACTTGTCTGGCCTCAGATATTGATCCATAGATCTTTATCTGTTGTGAGCACCCTTACAGGAAGCTACAGAACCTCCTGACTGTGTCTGGGGACAGCCCAAGGCAAATTAACCTATGTAGTAGCAGCTGATGGTCAATGAGGTCGAAGGCCTTGGATAGATCAATAAAGATAGCCCGACTAATTGACCCTGGTCAAGTGCCTCGTGAACATAGCCTGTGACATTGATGAGCACAGAGTTTGTGCTGTGCAACTTGCAGAATTCATGTTGTTGAGGGCTGAGAAGGTTGCATTTATGTGGGTGATCAGTGAGCTGGTCAGCATTGATTCTCTCCAGCGCCTTGGAGAGAGGGGACAGGATGGAAATGGGTCTATAATTGGACACCAGTGAGCGGTCTCCTCCTTTTAGCACTGGAGTGATTAGGGCAGTTTTCCAAGGAGATGGGAAGGTTGACAGTTGGAGTGACATACTGAAAATCTTAGTGATAGGTATGACCACTTCAGGGAGGGTGATTGAGATAAGCTTCATATCAACTCCATCCCCTTCCATCCTTGTTTTGCCCAAAACTCTGGT
Source organism: Neoceratodus forsteri (assembly GCA_016271365.2). Classification (NCBI taxonomy): domain Eukaryota; kingdom Metazoa; phylum Chordata; order Ceratodontiformes; family Ceratodontidae; genus Neoceratodus; species Neoceratodus forsteri. Next base: position 395,052,762 of record CM028129.1, read on the forward strand.
GAGATATTTAGATGTTTCCTTAGTGGTCACCTGCCTGAAGTAGAATTTTGGACTGGGGCTGGTATATTATGGTGGGGGTTCAGAGGTAAGTGTTTCCCCCATGCAGGCAGGGGGTTTTAGTGGTAGGACCACACTGTAGTCAGTAAAAGCTTCATTGAAGATGTTTGCCATGGAGACTTTTTCAAGCGTAACTTTGCCATTGTGATTGAGCATGGTAGGGGGCCCTGTCACCAGCTCTGAGGAAGTCCTTGAGGGATGGCCATAATTGTTTGTCATTAGTGAAACAATGGGACTGATGATTTTTGTGGTATGTGGCCTTGGCATGCCTTATTGCCCAGGTGCACCTATTTCTAGCAACTTTATAGTTTTGAACATTCTCAGCTGTCCCTGTGGCCCTCACATGCTGCCAGAGGAGCTTTTGTTCTCTCAACATGCCAAGGATTTGGGGGGGTAATCCATGCCATGTTCTTCCCCTTTATCATTTTCTTATGATACAGAGCATATTTGTCCACCGCTGAGTTGAAATGAGTAAGGAAGAGCTAGAGGGCAGAATCAACAGAGGGGCAGGAATCCAGGAAACTCCAGTCTATGCCATTGGGGTGGTTCTTGAAATTGGTCATAGAGCTATTTCGGATGACTCTGTTCCTCACTAGCCTTAGGGGTAGTTTAGGCAGCTTTGAGGACTATTCACATTGTATGGGTGAGTGGTCACTCAAAGCATCCAGGAACACCTGGACATTGATGAGCCTTCCAGGATGAGAGGCCAGCACCCAGTCTATTAAGGTGCTAGTTCCCATTCTGTAGTTTGTCCCGGGTGCAGTCCTGTACCACTTGTGTTAGATATAGTCCTGCTATCAGATTCCTGTGAGGGTACAGGAGCTGGCCAGCCAGTTGGTGTTGAACTCCCCTAGGACAATAGTTTCCCTGTTCTGGCTAGCTTGAGAATAAAGGTTGGCAAACTCAATTAGCCCTACTCACTGACAACCTGGTGGGATGTACACAGTCATGATGGTTAGCCTTTTCTGTCCCTTGCCTAGAATGATTCATATTGCAAGACATGCACAGTTCTGGCTGGCAGCATACAGCTGGATGTTGTGACATTGGAGGTGGTTGTGGGTGTAGATCATGCATCCACCTCCTCTTTTCTGAGCATGGTCTAGTCTAAACAGGTTGTAACCTGGGAGGGAGACTACAGAGTCTGCCATTTTGGGCATGAGCCAGATCTCGGTTAGCACGATAATGTCCAGCTGAACAAGTGCCACCCATGCTTTGAACTTGGTAAGTGTTGCCAAGAGGCTGCCAATGTTCAAGGACACAATCTTCAACTTCCCAGCAGGGGGCTGGGTCTGAGTGTTGCACAAAATAGGGCCATAGTTGGGGTGGATGTTTCCGGAGATCAATAGCAGGATCAGTAGAAGCTTCCTTGATAATTTGAGGAATAGATGGGTCCGTCTGGCTTGCTGCTGATACCAAGTATTTAACTTGGTTGGTGGGGTGCATAGGGCACAGCAAAGTCTGGGTATACACATAAAATTGTTCTAGTTAGCCCGAAAAGATATTGATCCTGAGGGTGGGATATGGGTATCAAGGGCACAAGGGGGTATTGCTGCTGGTCTCCCATTTTATTGGTATCCCTATTTGCACAAGAGGGTGGCCTTGGTGGTTAGTAGGGGAATCTGGGGCTGGTCCTAGCAGAGTCAGGGCTAACATCAGGATAAGAAATAATTGTGTGGTAATAGCTCTGAGAGCAATGTGGAACCCCATCCTGGAGTCCATGCAGCAACAGGTACTGTTCTGGGTAATGTGGTAGTTGATTTATGCAGTCAAGTTGCTCAGAAGAGGTGATCAGGCAGTGTGAGTGTTTACACCAGAGGACTGCTCTTGCAGACTGTGTTTTACTCCAAGAGAAGGGCTTTTTAGGATGTTTGGCCCTTTAAGAGAGAGCCAGGTGATGTGACATACAGGGGAAGGGGGTGTGCTCATAAAGGAGGGGAGTGGGGAGAGTTGTAAGAGTTAGGTGGTGTCCAATTGGGGAGAGGTGGGTGAGACAGGGCAGGGCTTAGGAGTATTTAACAGAGGTCAGGGCCAGGAAGGGTGGATGGGAGAAAATATACAGAATTAAACAGTTTAAATTGCAAAAGCTAGTATTGCAAGGAGCCTAGAGAGCAGTGGAGTCCAGGGCTTGTGGGTGCAACAATTAGGAAGCTCCAGCCGAGGAGTCAGTCAATCAGGGAGCAGCTGCAGAAAGACACCGAAGCTGAAAGAAAGAAACTGGCTCTAGAGCAGGTCCATACCTGGATAGTGGAGCCCTGAGGCAGCAACAGGTTGCGATAGGAGGTGGGAGAATTCAGCCATACCACAGGCAAGGGGGAGCCTGGTCAAGAGCTCAGGAACTGTGAGGAAACATAAAGGAAGCATTAGTTTAAAATAGTGCAGGTCTGGGGCGGGGGAAGGCCAAGATGGCCTTGTGATTAGAGAAGGGGCATGGGCAGTGCAGAGCAGGTGTCAGCTAAGCAGCTGGGAGCTGGGGATGGCAGGGGATAACTAGGTAATGGGCTAAAGTGGGAGAACAAAAGACTGGGCCTAATCGGGGGGCTTGGCCACAGAAACTGTGAGAAGGAAAGCAGCAAGGGGCAGGGTGGGTCGGCACTGAGCTCCTAAGAGAGGATGGGGCGGGGGGAGGAAGCAGCAGGGGGCAAGGTGGGTTGGCACAGAGCTCCTAAGAGAGAAGAGGAGGGTATGCAGATATGACTGGATATTACCTCAAGATCACCATCCCAGGCTCCCCAGAACAAAGGTAAGAGATCTACTTATTATCTGTGCTACATGTGAAAACTATAACTTGGCAGCCTCAGCTATTAACACAATGTCAGCTTTACAATTTTCTGTATTGCTTCATGTTGTCCATGGAGAAGGTAGTTAATACATATGTGTAATGTGCTCCCTCTCTGTGATAGTGGTGCAGCCCAAAGTAGTGACCTCAGCTTAAAATACTAGGGATGTGTACATTCCAAATTCATCAGTTACCCCAGTTTCTGCCATACTGCTTAGTCGACAGCAGCAAAGACAGAGCCTCTAGAAGAACTGAATTTTCTTGCTGTTATTTTTCTCAGGAATTGTGTGAGGCAGGTTGGGGCTTCTTGCTGACAGCAGGCACCCCTACATTTAGAAATCTGTGCCTGTTAAACTGAGGCTTTCAAAATGACTAACCTTGACTAGTCTGCCAGCTAAATCTCATCAGAGTCTGTCACCTACAGTTCCTGAATGGGGGCCACTGGGCATTCTTTTGCATGTTGTATAGTATCTCTACTAATAGTACAGCCTGGTGCCTCAGGAAAGTAAGGGATTTTTTATTTTGTTGTTGTAGATTTAGCTAGGTAGTTAGCTGGGATGGTGTGGTGTGTCTCCTCCCTCTGCATCTCCACCACGGTTGCTCACTTCCTTCCTGATCATTGTAGACTTGGTGTTGGTGATTATTGTACACCTGGTCTGTGTAAACCATGTGATGCTGTTTTCCTCCAGCCATTGCTATTTTTTCTTTCTAAGCTGGTGGGGAGAATAAAGGTCTGGCAGCATGTCTTTCTGTACACAGTGTGGCTTTACATGTTTTTAGGGGATGTAGCCTTTGCTTGCATGTGCTCATTCATTGAGCGCCCAGACAGGCTGCCAGCCATGGAGGTGAGTGGAGGGCTGTGCCAGTGGCCCAATCGGGGTACTGGGGGGGGGCCAGGTGGGCTCTCACTTAACACAGGGTGGTGGGGTGGGGAGTCCATTAGACACCAGGGACAGGGGAAGGGATTTTTTTCTTACAAAGATTGGAGACCAGGGCTCAGGGTGACTGGGGGGGAGGGAGGTTTCTTGATTTGAATTCAGCTGGTGATCAGCAGGGGGGAGCAGGGACCACTAGACACCAGGGACATAGATGGCGATTGTTTGTTTTTTTTGTTGCTAAGATTGGGGCCCTAGGTTCAGGATGACAGGGGAGGTTCTCTTGATTTGAATTGACCCAGTGATCAGCCGGGGCGCACTAAACACCAGGGACTGAGGGTATAGATTCAAATGGCCACATATTGATGTGGGCCAAACTGGGGCGATATTTCGCCACAGTTTCGTGAAATATTTCACGCTGCAAAATTGCTGATTTCGTGGCAATTTCACCAGCAAAATAACATTTCGCAACACCTCTAGATGTCATATAGTCCCTGTGTATTATGACAATCAACAACTTCTGAGAACTGGTTAGAAACACATCTAAGTTGTTATTATAATACGGTCAAGTTATGTCCAAATCTTTGTTTGCTTCATCATTATGGCTTATGTCAGTTCATTATAACCACAGAAGTAAGTACATCCAAATTCAACAAATACTGTAAATGTAGACACTTGGCAGATGGAGGAAGCTATCTTGTCTTTATTTAAAATCAGTAGAGTGAGAGATATGGCATGCCATCTTACAGAAGTAGGTTTCTGCTTTAGTATGCCCTTTTATATGCTTAGAAGAAACAGCATAAAAATGGAATATTGATTTTATATGGCACATACTACACATGAAGTATCTCAAATCACTTTATAAATGAGTGTGATACAGGTTATCAGGGAACTGTACATTGACTGGCAAATGTGGCAACCAGTGAGCACTCAGGGACATCTATACAGGATTATTTATTTATTTATTACTGTTTTCAGAATTACAATCATTTGAGTCAGAAACTCATTTTCAAAGGCTCCAAATCAATTGGCAACACAAGAGTAGTACATGAACAAACAGTCAAAATTGTCCAGTGTAGCAATACCACAGATGAGCAAAGAATGTATTAGTTATGTAGACAGGTACATTAATACAGAAAATAGAGAACATGTGCCTAATTACATTGACTATCCATAACATATGTACATAATAATGAATCTCCAGAAGGTATGGTAGTTAGTAAGACTTAGGCAGAGGCCTGTGTCAGTATGTTTGGCAGAACATAGTCCATTGTCAGGGCAGGGGATGGGCTTATGGGCAGTTTCAGGTGTGGGATGAGGTGAGGTAGCCCCAGAGTAGAGACTTAAACTGGCCAATCCTGGGTTCAAGGGAGATGGAGAGAGGGAAGGAGTTGAGCCAGGTGAGAGCATGGTAGGGGAAGGAGCGTTGACCTATGTAGGTTTTTTGGCAAGGTAATTGGAACCTTGGTTTGTGTGAGCTGTGACTGGACTTAGTGGCAGCCGCAGGTGACAGGAGGGGGGGAGAGACTAAGGACTGTTAGGCCTGCAATCACTTTTTTGCTAGGAAGCAGGTGTGGTATTGTAATCTGCTCTCAAAATCAAGCCAATTGGATTGGCTATACAAGGTGCAGGTGCAGGTGGTTCTGGGACAGTTCAAGGAGAGGAGGCAGGCCATGTTCAGGGCAACCATGACCTAGTGGAGGGCAGTATTATCGGCGGCCCCATAGATTAAGATGCCATAGTCAATGATAGACAGGACAGAGCAAGAGATGGCAAGTTGCAGGGCATCTGGGGGTAGGCAGTTTTGATGCTGGTATAGTAGGCCAATACGGGAATTGGCAGAGGTGCAGAGAAGATGGATGTGATTATGGAAGGTGAGGGAGGGATCAAAGGAGACATCAAGATACTTGAAGGAGTGGACTTGTTCAAGAGGCAGGGAGAGGGAAGTGTGGACATGGAGGGGGGAATGCTTTAGTTTATTGTGGTGATGAGCAAAAAGCATGACCATTGACTTTTTTTGGTTCATGACAAGCTTATGCCTGGAAAACCAGGATTCAGCAACTGTGAAGGCGACCTGGAGGGAGTGTTCCAGGGAGGTAGGGTTAAAGTGAGAGATGAAGAGGATGGCATCATCAACATAGAGTAGGATATTCCCAGGGCAGGCCTTGGGCAGGGTATTCAAAAAGAGGCTGAATAAAAGGGGCCCTAGGATGGACCCCTGGGAACACCTGAGTGGACAGGAAGGGGCGAGGAGAGGGTGGAGCAGATTTTGACCATCTAGGAGCAACCCGTGAGGTGGTCTGCAAACCAGGTGTTGTCTTCCTGGGACAGGTCAGTGTAATCAAGGGTGGAGATTAGGAGGTCGTGATTAATGGTGTCGAAGGCTTTAGATAGGTCCAGGAAGACTGCACCTGCCAGTTGACCATTGTCAAGGGCTGAGTGAATGTGACTGGAAAATTCCAGGAGGGCGATGGTGGTGCTATGGCCCTGCTGGAAGCCATGTTGTTCGGTAGATAGGAGATCATACTTTGCTAGGTACTCGGTTAGCTGGTCCAAGACAATACTTTCTAGGGCTTTGGATAGGGGGTGGTAGTTGCCAGGGGATAGACGGCTTCCGGACTTGTTTATGGGGGTTATAATACCTGTTTTCCAAATGATGGGGACTTTGCCACATCTGGGTTAGAGATTTATGAGGTGGGAGAGGGGGGAGAGAACTTCATCTAGTACCAGGTGAAGTAGCTTGAGGTCAGTTGAGTCAATGCTACTATGGGAGCCACTCACGGTTTTGAGGAGATAAGGTTTAATATCATGGGGGTGAGGACTCGGAAACGGAAGGGAGGTGGGCCAGGGGAAGGGCAGGGAAGGGTGGAGGGGGAGAAGAAGTTGGGGGGGGGAGGATGGCACTAGGGTCCAAAAACAAGGTGTTGAAGGAGTCAACAATTGTCTTTTTATCATTGGTGATTGACCCATTCATAGTGAGTTGTGATGGGGGCCGGGGTGCCATAGAGGGTTTTCATATTTTGCCAGTAATTGTGACCTGATCCCCAGGTCATGGTCAGAATGGTCCTATAGTGGCCAGCCTTAGTCTTGCAGATGGTTCAGGTACACTGATTGCAGGCAGCCCGGCACGCCTGATGGTCAGCAGGCTTGCCCAAGTCAAGAGCTTTATAATCAACTGTATTCTAAGATCCTTATTCTTAGTGATATGGAATGCTGACCTGGACATCATCAGTATTCACATGGTCTTTTATTTACACCTAGACAGTCACCAATAGAGATTGGTAGATGGGGCCTTGGTTTAGTGTGTTATCTGCAGGATGGCATCTGTAACATTGTATCACTGCTCCTAATACTGCACTGCAGCATTGGTATTGTGTATAAACCCAAAGCTATGGTGTGAAACGTGAACACTGACCTTCTGGTCCAAATGGGAGAGTGCTACCACTAAGTTATCCAGACTCTAACAATTACAGCAGTTCCTCTACTGGAATATAACAGAATATGGCTCCTTATTTTCAGTTATCATTCCCAGGATTTATATACTCATTTTCTAACTGATTTGTGAAGTCTATATAAAACGTTTTCTTTACTGAGGACTTTGTGGCCTAATAACAAGTTTGTTCATGACTTCACAGTGCCTTCCATGACACCATGCTGCATATGAGAAATATTTAAACAAGGAATAATGAGCTTGCCCATTGGTGCTGTGGGTAGAACATTATGCTGGAGATCCCAAGTTTGATTCTCAAATCTGGTTCCTACAACTGACTCTAAGAGTCAAAAATATGCAGTTGAGCCTGCCCAATAGCACAACAGTAGCGCTACAACCTGCTATGTTGGTGGCTTGGGTTTGGTAACTGATCTGGGCTGTTCAGAGACTAGCTGGGGGGGGAGGGTAGACTTGAGCATTACGTGGACAACTCTTGTTCTACCACAGAGATAGGGGAATTTTCATCCATCTCAGTTACTGCCACTTGGTAGTGTAGTGGACACTTGATATTTGGGAAGGGGCAGTCGACAGATGCTGAAATGCATGTAGGCCTTCACACAATTTTGTGTGCCTCTTGGCACATCAGCACCTTCCGTGGGAGAATTTTTTATTTTATTCTTTGGTAACCGGGTAAGGCCCACTAGGCACAAGTGCCTGTTTTCAGGGATGACCCAAGAGCACTGGGGTGGTTAAGTGACATGCTCAGAATCACACAGTATGTAAGTGGGGGTTGTGGGAATCAAACCCAGGCCTGCTGAATGTACCAAGCTCATTCACAGCTCATTACCCTAACCTCTAGGCTATACTGCCAACTGAAAATAACATGGAGGTGAAAATCTCTGAATCCTTCAGAGCCAATGCTGGCCATCACTCCCAAAGCCCAAACATTGTCAACAGGGCAGGCCACTAATCACACTGTGGTCCTGGGTAAGTAATGGATAACTAGTAAGGCCCTGAGAAGGTTGACGATGGAGCTAGAGGGTGGCAGAGGAGGGGGTCAGAGGAAACAAAAACAAGAATAAAAAAATGAGTGTTGCTGGGGCAGCATACTCTGACTCTGGACAGTAAAAGGGGTAAACATCATTTATCTATTTCACTACCAGTTCCTTGAGGTAAAGGAAAAGCCCTCACATCACAATAGGTAACCATAAAATATTGACACTCCCAAAAATGACATGATCGGGATTGTCCCAGGTAACAGGAAAGAGATCATGGAGATTAAGGTCCCCAGTGTAGCCCCAATGTGGGGGGTAAGCCAGACAGAGCTTTATCGCATGACAACTGATGGGAGGTAAGAGGAACAGATGGGGTCCCCAGGTAAGAGTTTATGCCAAGCAGGACTCTGAACTAAGAAGCAAGGGATGGAAAAAAGAAGAATAAATTAAACAAGATCAAGAATGAGAAAATGCAAACCAAAACTAGACAGCATTAAACAACAGTTCATTCAAAAATTATTTCCAGTGTTTTCAAATACATATTTTAGGTGCCACATTTCTTTAAGTTTTGCTCACTTGAGTTTGCAGTATGTTCTGTGGCCTGAAGTTACTTCTGGTACCACAGTGTTCCATAAGTTATGTAGTTGTGTCTGATGTTTGTCAGTTCATCTTTGTTACAGGTAAAGTCACATTAAATAATTTATTTATTTATTTATTTAATTGGTTATTGGATAAACAGTCATGGGAATGTGTTCATTTTTATGAGTGGCCCTGGGCAAGAGACATACAATTGTAAAAAGCAGGAAGACACAGTATAATAATATATAAGAATTTAATCATTCTGAAAAAATAAAATGAAATATCAGTCGCATTGGCCTTGATGCTTGGACAGAAACTTTTCCTTTCTTCCTTGACACATTGCTGTGGCAAAATTTCTTAAAGTAACTGTATTGCAAAAAGAAATAAATACATAAATAAATGATGGATTGCTAAGTAATTTCTGGCAGATTACAAAAGAAAAAAAGATTTTAAAGTTTATTTTGTTGATGATTACTCTGGATTGCAGCACTGTGGGTCTAACACTTCTGACAGCTCTCACTCAAATGTATAGATATGGCTGACCAACACTGGAGCATGCTCAGTGTAAGCTAATCAGGAATCATATGGATAACCTTCCCCATCTGTCAAAAAATGCTGTTTTAAACATTGCACTAGTTTCTTCTATGTGATTGTTGCACAGTTTTGAAAGTGCACCTGTGTAAAATCCGAAGGTCCTTATCCACATAGGGATTCCAGTCCTACATACCAAGAAATGTGGTGCAGACAGCTGGGATACAAACATGCCAGATGTCCAGCCAACAACTGTAGATACACAAATGGTGGTGCACACTGTGCACCGTTGTCTGAGGCCATCTACACTAGAGCTCACACAATTGCATAATTGTCCAGGCAGTGGGCAGGTTGTGGGTGTGCGCACTTTGGGCCAGCAGAGCATGGCATGCATAATGCCATATATACTCTGCTGCGTCTGTGTTAGGGGGATTTTTTGTTACACCAACCAGAAGGCTGCCATAATGGGTGTGCACCCCCAAGACCAGAATCTGCAGGGACAGCTGGGGCATCGCATCGTGGGACCCCAGCCCCCTCCATGCCACAGGGGGCTGGGGGGTGAATGATGACTACAAAGCAGAGTTGGCGATATTAAGGAAAATGAAGTGTCTCTGTAGGGGACATGGCAGTCCATAAATGGGCCACCATGTCCCATGATCCCCTGCTCCCACAGAGCTTGGTATCCACTGTGGTGTTGGTTGGAGCTTCCCGATTGGAAGCCCATGTTTGGCCCAGGTCTGTTTCCACGGCTGGCACCATGCCATGCATGGACCTACTCAACCATGCATCTGGCCATCTGAGGGTCATGCATCCTGGCCTCATGTATCCTGCAGGATCAGGCTATGTGGCACATAGTTACATGGCCTGGTACATGCCAATACCCGTGCATATTGGGCCCAGTAATGCATAGGGCCAAGAATCTGTAAAATAACGAAATTTAATTTATTTTGTACAAAGCCACATGGTATTCTCAAAATGTCTTCCATATCATGTGATTACCTATATGTGAGTCATATGATTCCTTTAGTGCTGTACACCTTGTGCAAATAAATTGAGAATGCACATTATATTATAAATAAGTACAATGCAATATAATGTGCTCAATGTGCATGAAATTGTGCAAAATGTGTGGAGTTTCATGAAAAGTACACACAACAAATTATTGCAATTTTGCACAGCACTAACAGGGACCCACAAGTGACCACAGCATTGGTGAACTGTAGGAAATACACATTTATGTGTGAGGGCCAAGGACCACCATTACAGAAATGAGGCTGAACAATACTGTAAAACAATGAAACCTAACCATGTGATGAGCATAGAGAATGTCCATGTAAGAACTGCACTGTAAGCTGCAGCATCCCCCACCCCATGTCAGCAACCAGTGTCAATGCTGCAACAGAATGTTAGCATGGACATTGGCATATGCTGGTGATGGGTACATGTGTCGAACCATTGATAAAGATGTGCGATATGTGCATATGACACAGCAGCATAACAGCAGGCCTTCAACGTGGCAACACTATAGAAACCAAATGACATCAAATCCACACATGTGCCACAGATATAACAGCCACATATAGACATTCTTAAAAAAATGTTTACTGAACCAGAAGTGTGCAAAAGGAAAGTACAAAAACATGACACCAAACATATGTAAGAACAAAAATGCCGTATTACATCATGCCCCCACCCCCCCTTAGCATCCAAACTAAAATAAAAACACAGGTTACATCATGGGAAAACATTAAACCCCACACATCAGCACCCCAAAAATGCATCAAATCACATGAAATGGAAATCTTTAAAGGCCTCTCCCTACAAAAGAATAAACCAAAGAATAACAAAAAAATAAGACTGTTGCATCATTTATATAAACTTACAGCTTCACATTCCCTAAACAGAAACAAGTGCTGCAGCACTCCACAGAATCCTCCTCCTTAGACTCCTGTGGTCATGTCTCTGCACTGTCCAGTGGTACCAGCAGGGGGAGTGGCAAGTGCTCTTGCAGCAAGTCCTGCAATTTCTTCAAGGCAGCCTCTATACTGTGCATACTGTTCTCTTGCCAATGCAGCAACTTAACAAACAGTTCATTGTGAGCCACTGCCTTCTACTGTGTGGTTTGTTCATATGTACAGTACCATCTGTAACACAAACCTGACAACTAAGCCTGCAGTGCACTCACACTGCAACACACAGCCAATGTGAGGCACCCAATATACTATGGGTGTTGCCATGCCTAATGACAGTACCATGGTATGATGTGCTGAGCAGAGGTAAACCAATAAACAGCAATACATACCTGCTGTTTGCAAACACATGTGGGCAGTGGATCTCTGTGTGTGCAGTCTGCAACACGATGCCATCAGGGCACTATTGTGGGTATAATGCATGTAAAGACAAGAAATGTGACATTTGGATACTGAAGCCTTACCTGCCATGGACAGTGAGAGGACAGCTCGCAGTGTAGACAAGTAGATGTACAGCAGTGTAAGCCACACACAGTCACGCACGATTACTATTTGTGATGCACCTAGATGCACATGTGTGCGTGCACACACACACACACACACTCTTGGCCACAGCATGAACAACACCACATTGGTATGCCATACTCCATTCAAAATGTGAGACAATACTGGTATGCCATACTCCATTCAAAGTGTGAGACAATCAAGTGTTACTATCATGTTCCCCTATGACAAAATAAAAAAAAACACTGCCACAGTGCCACTTTTGGCATTGCTCTGTAGGCATGCTGTATACTGAAGTGCCTTGCCTGTGTGAGACTGCACTTAGACTGTACTTTCTTATAGGTCTTTATAGATAATGCCTTATCTCTCCAGCACTACATTATCTACACTGGCTGCTGGTGAAGTGGTGCATCTGTTTTAAAGTGGGTTTGTTAACCTACAAAGCCATACATGGGCTGGGCCTAGACTACCTGACTGCACCTCTGTATCTGTATATCCCTGTTTGCCCACTCCGCTCCTCTGCGGAGGGTCTTCTGATGGTTCCAATGGCCAGGTTAAAGACTTTAAGAGACCAGGCTTTTGAGATAGCAGGCCCAGTCCTGTGAAATTCCCTGCTTAGAGCCTTGAGGGAGACTCCCTTGGTGGAGGCTTTTAAGAGGGGCTTGGAAACATTTATTTCAACCAGCATTTGGGGAGTATTAGTAACTTTTACCCATGAGCACATACTAAATTGTTAAATTGTTTTATTGTTTTGTATAATTTACATATAATTATTTATGTATTTATTCTTGTGGTTTTAAAGTGGATAGGTTATATGTATTTATGGTTCTATGTATTGCCCTGTTGTATTGGAAGGGCGCCATAAATAAAGACTACTACTACTATTATTAGGCAATGGAACCCCCTTCAGGAGCCCTCATTTGAAAAGAGATATAGACTTAAAGATTTCATAGAGAGGGTACAGCATAGGGCCTCAAGGTTGGACCCTAACTTAACAGAGACAGGCAACGAATGGAGGGTTGCAAACAGAACAGTTATATAAGAACTTACCGTCACAGTAGATCTTCGATGGAATCTCTGTCATCAGGCCACAGCTATGGAACTTCAGGTACTAGGATCCAATGGAAGCTATTCTGCAGCAGTCTACTAGGGGCCGCCCATGCCGATGTCAAGCTCCGATGTGATTCACCCTATAAAAGCGCACACGGCCTCACTCCCTTCTCAGTTTTTTCCCGTAGCTGGAGGTCATGAGAGAAAGGACTCCCATCAGGGAACCAAGGAGAGAGAAAAGGTGCCCAGCAAGCAGAGGGGCTGGAGCAACAAGATAGCTGAGCTGGAGTGAAAGAGAGAAAGAAAGGGGGGTGGATGGATGGAGGGAGGGACAGCATGGCCTAATGACAGAGATTCCCTCGAAGATCTGCTGTTATGCTAAGTTCTTATGTAACTGTTCTGTCTTTTTTGGGGATATCTCTGTAATCAGGTCACACCTATGGAATGAGTCCCAAGCAGTGCTGTGAGCAAGGACAGTCTGGGTTGCAGATGCTATTGGCCTAAGAAAGAATGCCCTGAAGCACAGCAAGGCGAAAGCCTGCTATTCTGTGGGATACGATGTCCAGACTGTAGTGCTTGGTGAAAGTGTGGACAGTTCTCCAAGTGGCAGCAACACAAATCTCGTCTGCAGACACGCCTCTGAAACAAGCAACTGAAGTGGCCATGCCCCTGGTGGAATGGCCCTTAACAACTCCAGGAAGTTCCTTACCGTATGTCCTGAAACTAAAAATAATACAATTGGCCAATCATTTGGACAAGCACTGTTTTGAAATTGGAGCACCTCTCTACCAAGGGCTAAAGAAAAAAATAACTGTTTGGACTTCCTGCAGTCCTTGATATGTTGTGTAAAGTAACGCAAAATTCTATGCATATCCAAAGTATGGAGCAGTGCTTCCCCTGGATTGCCATGCTCTGGATAATAAGCAGGTATGTGGATGGACTGGTTGAGGGTAAACTCAGACACCATCTTAGGAAGAAATTTAGGATTAGTATGCAAAGAGACCATGTCTTTGTGGAAAATCAAATAAGGCTGCTCACACATGAGAGCCTGTAGCTATGAAATTCTTCAAGCAGAAGTAATGGCAACTAAAAATAACGCTCTCCATGACAGAAAGCATAGCTCCCAAGATGCAGCTGGCTCAAAAGGAGGCAAGGTCAGTTTCTCCAAAACAAAACTGAGGTCCCAAGTCAGATCTGGGTTATGGATGTGAGACTTCAAGTGGAGAATGCCTCTCAGAAAAGTACGGGCCACATCCAGCTGTGCCACTGTACTGACACCGAAGGACACATAGAAGGCTGATATACAAAATCACACATGTCCCCACAATGCAAAGCATCATGGGCTGCATATGCAGATCACCACAGAATATTGCATACTAACATACTAAAATGCCAGCAGAATAGGCCTAATGGTCTTTCGCGTCTGCTCGTTTGGTCAGCCCACACCCTGGGAGCTGACCTTGCTGCCCCCCTCACCTTCTCTGGCTTCTCCCTTCCCAGTTCCGGATATTCTCGCTGCATTGGATTTTGCTTCTAGAACCCTTCCCTGTACCTGTGCCACCCCTCTTGAACCCTCCACCGTCTCTGCCTCCACCAGTCCCCTAGGCAGTGCATTCCATGGCTCCACCACCCTCTCAGTGAGTAACCTCCTCCTTTCTCCCTAGAATCTTCCCCTCCAGCTTCCACCCATGCCTCTAGTGGCCCCCTCCTCCTTCCTTTGGTGCACCCTGACTGTTCCTCCCCTATTTACCCACTTCATGTACCTGAAGACCTCTATCATGTCCCCCCGGTCCCTTCTCTCTTCCAATGTGTACATATTTAGCTCTTTGAGCCTCTCCTCATAGGTCCTGTCCCCCAAACCCCAAATGATTTTGGTTGCCCTCCTCTGGACCCTCTCCAGGAGTTTAATGTCCCTCTTTAAGTGTGTCCTCCAAAATTGCATGCAGTACTCAAGGTGCGGCCTCACCAAGCAGTTATACAGAGGGAGTATCACTTCCCTAGTTCTGGAGGTGATCCCTCTAGCGATACATCCCAGCATCCTGTTGGCCTTGGCTGCTACCCTCCTACAAGTCTCTGAGTTGTTCATCTTGACATCCACCACCACCCCCAGGTCCCTCTCAGCCATCGAGACTTGTAGCATCCCCCCCCCCCGGGTGTACACTTGGCCCGAGTTTCTGGCCCCCAAGTGCAGTACCTTGCATTTCCCTGCATTGAACCTCAGCTTCCACTTTCTAGCACATCTTTCCAGAGCCTCCAGGTCCCCCTGTAGGGCCACCCTCGCCTCCTCCCCATCCACCACCGCCCCCAGTTTTGAGTCATCCACAAAGAGACTCATCTCACTCCTGATACCTGTCCTTATGTCAGAGACGTAGGCGTTGAACAGGAGGGGTCCAAGGACTGAACCCTGTGGGACCCCACTAATGACCCTCCTTGGGGATGAGACTATCCCGCCAACTACGACCCTCTGGGTCCGGTCCTGGAGCCAATTGCCTAGCCATCTGATTATCTGGTTCCCCACCCCCATTTCTCCCAGCTTATCCAACAGGCCCACATGAGGAACAGAGTCAATTGCCTTGCTGAAGTCTAGAAAGAGGACGTCCACTGGTCTACCCAGGTCCAAGGCACTCATCACCCAGTCATAGAACTCCACAAGGTTTGTCTGACACAATTTCCCGGGATGAATCCATGCTGTCTATCGTCCAGGCACCTGCTTTTCCAGGTCCCCCCTAGCCTCTCTTGACAATGCCCTCCATCACCTTGCCCACCACCGATGTCAGGCTGACAGGCCTGTAGTTCTCTACCACCTTCCTTGATCCCCCCTTGTGGATAGGCACTATATGCGCCACCTTCCAGTCCTGGGGCACCCACCCTGTCCTCAGAAAGATGGTGTAAAGCTGCCAGGGGTTTCGCCAGGACATCCGCAAGTTCCTTCAGCACTCTGGGATGTGATTTATCCAGCCCCTGTGCTTTCTTTGTCTTAAGGGACCTGAGGGCTTCCCTCACTCTCTCTCTGCTGTGATTTCCACTTCCGCTACCTCTTTTCTCTGCTTAGCCTTCCCCCCTCCTGCCAGTGATGCCTCCCCCTCTCCCCAGACCCACCAATCGGTAAGGGTCCCCCCCTCCTCAGTATCATTGTCTCTTCCCATGTATGATGCAGCACCCCCATTTTCCTTGGTGAAAACTGAGGTGAAGTACTCATTTAGTACCTCAGCCTGCTCCCCCGGGTCTTGTGCCCATCTCTCCCCTGTTTTAATCCTGCTAATCTGCCCCTTCACCCTTTGTTTTTCCCCAGTGTATCTAAAGAACCCTTTGTTCCCTCTCCTAATTTCCCTGGCCAGGTTCTGCTCCTTCCTTGCCTTAAGCCGCCCTCACCACCCTAGTGGCCCTTCTAGCCATCAGCTCATACTCTCCTTGATCCCTTTCACTCCTTGAGTACTTGAATTGCCTATAGGCTGCCTTCTTTCTCCACACCACCTCCTGGACCTCTCTGGTCCACCAGCAGGGTTTTCGGGCCTTACCACATTTTCGTCTTATTCTTGCACTGGTGCTGGTAGCATCCTGCACCCCTCTCCTGATGATTCCCCACCTACTATCAGCGTCCATGTCTGACCCAATCCCATCCAAATGCTCCTTAAGGATCCTTCCCATTTCCTTAAAATCCACCCCCCTGAAGTCAGTTACCTCCGTCTTTGTGCAGCCTTCTACCCCTCCTAGGTCCAGGCAGAACCTGACCGTGGCATGGTCACTCCCTGCCAACGGGTCCCTTACCTCCAGGCCTCCAATCTGGTCACTGTCTGCGAGGACCACATCCATGAGTTAGGAATGCGTCTTGAAAGACATCCAACAACCTCTGTTCCCTGGCCACCAAGGATGTCATAGTCTCCCAGTCTGTTCCTGGCATGTTTAAGTCCCCCAACACCACCACCCTTCCCCTGCCCAGTCTGCAGTGTCTCCCAACATCTGCCACCAGACTTTCCTCCAGCTCCTCCGCCAGTGCAGGGGGTCTATACACCACTCCTATTTTTACTGTCTTGCCCCCCCTTGTTGTCAAGGTGACCCAAATCACCTCCAGGGTTCCCTCCGCCTCCTCTACTCCCCCTATGCCGATGCAGTTTTTGACTACAATTGCTACCCATCCTCCCCTTCCCTTCCCCCTGTCCTTCCTGAACAGAGTGTAACCCTCCAGGTTCAGGTCCCAGTCATGTCCTGCGGTGGCCCAGGTCTCAGTGACCGCTGCCACATCCACCGCTCCCTCAGTTAGCATCGCCTGGAGCTCAGGCATTTTATTGCCCAAGCTCCTGGCAGCTTACCACCTTCCCCTATACTTCCATTTCCCTGCTCGTGTTCCCATGGGGATTTTGTTTTCCCGGTCTGAACTTTACCAGTCGGCCTTTTCCCACATTTCTCCAGCTCCCCAGAGGGTGGAGACAGAATTCCTCCTTTACCGGTCCCCCCTCGACAGTCTTTTCTCCCATCCCTCCCCCCTTCACAAGTTTAAGCCCCACTTTTCACCAATTAACCCCTCTATTTTCAACTTAAGGATCCCCCTCCCATCCAAATTGAGATGGAGCCTATCTCTAGCATACAGCTCCTTATCCTCCCAGGTATCCCCCCAATCCCCCATCAACCCATACCCTCTGGCCTCACACCACTCCCTGAGCCACTGGTTTATCTCCCTAATCTTCCTTTTGTGTTCCCCACTAGCCCTTGGCACCGGCAGGATTTCTGAGAAGGAAACTGTGCATCCTGTGTCATGACAGACCCTGGCAAGCTCTCTGAACTTGCCTGTATCTCTAGCTAGCTATTTCCTCAATGTCATTTGTACCCAGGTGGACCAGTATGTCCGGGGTACCCCCACAATCCTTTGCCAGCTGATATACCTTGAGCTTGGCCCTGTGCACCGTTAGTCCAGGGAAACATTTTGTTCTAACTGGCCAAGCTTCTCCCTCCCTATCCCATTTGATACCCCTGATCATAGAATCCCCCAACAGGAGCACTCTGACCGCTCCTTTTCCTCCATTTCCCCCCCTTCTATGTCCCTCATCCTTTCTACCGGCCCCTCCATCCAGCTGGCTCCTTGTTCCTCCCCCGATTTGGGTGACACATGCCGCCCCCTCGTTATTTGCCCTGGCCACCCCTCCCTCCGATCCTATGCCTCTCCTCCTCCCGGTATCCTTCTGTACCTCACTAACTCCCCTCACTGCTCACGGCTGGTCCTTCTCCCCATCTGCTAAACTAGCCTAGCATCCCCTTCCTTCCTTCCTGTCTCCGTTTAGTCCCTCCTTGCTTGTCGTGCTTCCTGGCCTAAACCCTCAGCTCCCTTTACTGTGTCCTCCTTGTACTTCAGTTCTTCTCCTTGCCCTTTCCTCCCAACTGGTCCTTTCTCCTTGCTTTCCTCCCTCTTCCCCCTGCCCTCCTGCTCTGATTCACTGCTCCCCCATTTTCCTGAATTCCAGGTTCCCCCTGTTCCTCCTGCTATCCGGCCCCTCCTTCTGCCCCCACTCCCTTTCCATCTCTAACCACCCCTGTCATGGCTACATCACCCCCCTCATCCTCAAGCAGAAGAAGACAATTGAAGTGGTTACTGAGTGTAAAGTCCGATCCACCTCCCCGCCTTGCTTCCTTCTGTCCAGCCCCGGCCATCTGCCTACTTCCCTGAGAATGTTGTCCCTCTGCCCCCCTTTGTGAGGGTCCCCAGTTACCTGCCTACTTCCTTGCTAGTGTCCTCCTTTTGGGCCCCCTCTGCCAGGTTCCCTATGTGACCCCCGAGTATTCTCCTTCACACCTTTCCCTATGCCCCCGCCCCAGTGCTTGGTGCAACCCCGTGGGAGATCCCCTGCCCTCTTCCCCATCCATACCTCCCCCCTTCCCCCAGCTGTCTCCTAATCCCCACAACCTCCTCCCTAAGCTGTGCGAGCTGGTAGCACACTGGCCAACCACCGAACTTCCAAGCCCAGTCCAGTATCATGGCTGCTCCACACCCTGTGCACCCCACCACCCTCCCAAAGATGCCAGCCCTAATGATGTGTGGTCCCATACCCCTCCAAGTAGGTTTCCTTGGGTGAGCCACCAGGTTCCCCACTAGTCTAAGATACAACCCTACTGCCTAATTAGGTCACCCACGAATCCTAGATACAGTCCCACAGTAAACCAGTAACCCTGTTACTAGGTGCAGTACAACACAGTAAACTTATAAGGGAAGTGAACAACTCCCTAAGCTCCTCTCTCCCAGCTTTTAAATCCAGCCCCCAGAAGCTAGCACTACATGAGCTGCACCTGCAGTCTTTTCCTCCAATTGTAGGGCAGGTGTTCTCCTATAAATTAGCAGAGCTCTGGGGAGGGAGGGTGGGGAGGGTGGGTCTGGGCCTACACCCGACTCTCGAGAGAGTGTATCAGCCCTGTGTCTGCCCCTCCAAGCCCTGCAGCCAAAGAGCCAGCCTCAAGCAAATTCCACCAAATAGGTTTTAAATCAGAAGAAATAGGCCTCCACCAGCGCAGCCTGTTACACAGTGAAACATCCAACAAATGAGCCCACTTACAACCACCAAACCAGTTTTCAAACTTACAACATCCCCAAAAACAATACCCTGCTAGCCCCTTAGAAGTAAGAAAGAAAAGAAATAACCTTCTACCAAGTAAAATCCACAAGAAACCCTGTAAAAACAACAAGAAACAGCTACTGTCCTGGAACACAACTGATCCTGTCCCCTTCCAGTTCCAGTGAGTATTATGCTGGTTCAACTTTAAGCAGAAATGCATGGTGCCAAAAGGCCTCTCACACAGTTTGCAAAGGATGCCAACAGAAGACATAGACACGTGATTCATCCTACCTGGACTCATCAGTATGCCTCATCTGTTTGACACCCCAGTGTGCCCCAGAAGACTGATATGGCAGACAGGTGCACCTTAAGGGAGGAGTATTTGAGTCCAGCATCAGACAAGGTTCAGGAGATACTCCAAAACCTGGTTCACTGGACTGGTGAAAGGGGCAAATGGTGAGCAGCAGTCCTGATAGCAAACCAATTCCACTTCACAGAATAAGTGGCCCTGGTGGAGGGTTTTTTGGCAGCAACCAGGATATCAGCCACCTTCTGAGATACTCTGAACTGAGCAATGGCTATGTCCTCAGGAGCCATGCATGCAGATGGAGGGACTTGAGGCCTGGATGGACTGGGATCCCCTGTGCCTGTGTCAACAGGTCCTGGCAAGGGGCTGGGGAATTGGAGGTTCCACAGCTTATTGTTGCAGTAATGGAAACCATATCTGCCATGGCCAAAACCGAGAGCACCATCAGGGTGGCGTCCTCCATTTGTACTTTTATGAGAACCTTCTGAATTAGAGGGAAGTGAGGGAATGCATAAAGAAACCTCCTTTTCTAGGAGAGGGATACCGCCTCTTGCCAGAAAACTCCAGGCCCTGGATCTAGCGAACAGAAACATGGCAGTTTTGTGTTGAGTGGTGATGCAAAAAGGTCCAACTCCAGATGACCTCACCTGTCAAACAGGTCTTCTGTGACTGAAGTCAGCAGTTCCTACTCATGCACTTTTGACTATGACTAGCTGAGGCTGTCCACCAAAGTATTTTTGGCACCTGACACATGGATAGCTGACAGTTCTAGACCATGATCTAGAGCCCAGTACCAGACCCTCACTGCCTCCCAGCACAGAGGATAAGAACGAATCCCCACTTGCTTGTTGATATAATAGACTACACTGACATTGTCCAATTGCACCAACAGAGGACCCATGGAGAGATGGTTCTGGAAGGCCTGTAAGGCATACAGAACTGCCCTCATTTCTAGAAAGTTTATGAGGAGGTGAGCTTCCCCACAGGACCAGAGGTCCTGGGTCTGATAAGAGCCTAGACGGACTCCCCAACTCTCACCCAAAGCATCCATGGTGAGAATCTGTTGAGGGGTGGGGATCAGAAAGTGAACTCCCTTTAAGAGATTGGCCAGGTTCATCCACCAGTGAAGCACAGTGTGAACTGGTGAGGAGACAAAGACCAGTTGATCAAGATCACCTGAACACTGATCCCATTGAACCCTGAGGGGCCACTGCAAAATTCTCATGTGCAGCCTGGCCAGAGGGACAATTACAATGGCCACTGCCATGATGCCTAGTAACCGGAGGAAAATTCTGGCTGGAACATGCTGTCTCTGAGCCACATCCTGAGCCTGGGCAATAAGGTGGTCCACCCTGTCTTGAAGAAGGAGGACCTTGTACTGAGTAGAGTCCAGGACTGTCCCTATGCAATGTAATATCAGAGAATGGGTCAGCACAGACTTGGGTCAATTGACTGTAATGCCCAAGGAATAGAACAACTGCAGGATGTGTTCCAGAGTGAACAACAAGAGCTCTCTGGACTGGGCTTTCAGTAACCAGTCACCCAGCTATGGGAACACATAGACACCCTCATGCCACAGGGCCACTGCCATAGCTGATAAGCACTTGGTAAAGACCCATGGCTCAGAGGATAAGCCAAAGGGCAATAACCTGTACTGGTAATGTTCCTCCTGGAACAGGAACTGCTGGTAATGCCTGTGAGGGGGGACAAACCAGGATATGCAGATAGTCATCTAGCATATTGAGGGAGCATAGCCAATCACAGAGCACATGGCTTTGGCTTCACTGGGGACTGGGGGTCCACCTGGAGAGATGAAGGTCTATACTGGCATGATGGTTTGCATCTGTCCAGGAAGGGAAACATGCTCCTAGGTGACAGGTTTAAAGGCTTCCTTGGCAAGCTTTTAAACTAGCCAAGGGGGGAGGTGCTGATAGGAAACAGGAAAGTTCAAGCCTCCCCCCACAAAACATGGCAGGTAGTAGGGTAAACACTGAGGTACAGAGCTTGACAGAGGGCAGGATGGGGTAAATGGAAAATGGACAAGGGCAATAAGAGCAGGGATGGGGTAAAAGGATAAAGCCAACATTAAATGGAGGCGATGAGTACCAATGCCCATAGTCTGGAAACAAGCTTCCAGAGCTAGTAGCCTGATGGAAGAGCGAACACTTGGATATTGTGGCAGTCACAGAAACATGGTACACAGAGAACCATAACTGGGATGTCAACATACCAGGGTACACAATCTACAGAAGGGACAGGGAAGGTAAAGGAGGGTGGAGTAGCTCTCTACATAAGGGAAGGGATCAAAGCTACAGAACTAAAAAGTAAAGGGGGAGGACAAGAGGAACTCTGGGTCACCTTGGAGCCAGGGAATGGCATCACAATCCACACAGGGGTTGTATACAGACCCCCATCTCAAGGGGAAGAAATGGACAAGGAAATGATAGAGGGCATTCTCAAAATGGCTGAAAAAGGGGAGATACTGTTGATGGGGGTCCTGAATATGCCAGATGTTAACTGGGTTACATGAACTGCAGCCACATCCAAGAGCAGGGTCATTCTCGATGCCCTACAGGGGGCATGCCTTAGACAGCTAGTGGTGGAACCCACTCGGGAGGGAGCAATATTAGACCTGGTACTCTCAAATGGAGAGAGGATCACAAATTTAGATGTCAGTAGACATCTGGGAACAAGTGACCACTGCACAGTGTGCTTCACAATAAACACAACCATGGAGACAAGCCATACAAAGACAAGGATACTGGACTTTAGAAGGGCTGACTTTGGCATAATGGGTGAATACCTGAGGAATGCATTAGCAAATGGCCAGAAAGGAGGGGTGGAAGAACAATGGAGAAAAATCAAAACTGCCATCATGGAGGCAACAAGCCTTTGTGTGAAACAAATAAAGAAAACAAAGCGGAATAAAAAAACACTATGGTTCTCAAAAGAGGTGTGAGGGAAGGTTAAGGAGAAAAAAAAGGCTGCATTCAAAAAGTATAAGGAATCATAGATGGAGCACAACAGGGAATTGTATCAATTAAAGCAGAAAGAAGTGGAGAAGGAAGTCAGAAAAGCAAAGGCCCAAACTGAGGAAAAGATAGCCAACTCAGTTAAGAAGGGGGATAAAACCTTTTATATGTACATTAGGGAGCATAGAAAGGATAAGGGAGGGATAGTGAAGATTAATAAAGGAGAGGAGAGGTGGGCAGAGGGAGACAGTGAAAAGGCAGAGATACTGAATGAATACTTTTGCTCAGTATTCACAAAAGAAGAAGAGGAGTTACCTAAACCAAACAGTAGAAAAACTCTGGATAGTGGGGTTGATGCCAGTCCACTTACAGAAGAAAGAGTACCGAAAGAACTCCTAAAACTCAAGGTGGACAAAGCAATGGGGCCTGATGGGATTCACCTAGAATCCTAAAAGAGCTAAGGGAGGACCTAGTGACACCACTAACCACACTTTTTAACAAATCATGGGAAGATGGGGTGGTACCTGAGGACTGGAGGAGGGCAGATGTGATTCCTCTTCACAAAAGTGGGAGCAAGGCAGAAGCAGAAAACTACAGACCTGTTAGTTTGACCTCAGTGGTGGGGAAAATGATGGAATCACTTCTGAAAGAAAGAATTGTTGAGTACCTAGAGGCCAGCGGGGCACAGGACCCAAAACAGCATGGATTCACAGCAGGAAGGTCATGTCAGATGAATCTAATCGATTTCTTTGACTGGGTGACCAAAGTAATTGACCAGGGAGGGGCTGTGGATATGGCCTATCTAGACTTTAGAAAGGCATTTGACACAGTCCCGCACAAAAGATTAATAATCAAGTTAGCCAGCCTGGTCGTGGGGTGGTAAGCCTGGGTAGCAAACTGGCTGCACAACAGGACACAGAAGGTAATAGTGAATGGAACACATTCTGAAGAAAGGGGGGTTACTAGTGGAGTACCTCAGGGCTCAGTACTGGGTCCAGTCCTCTTTAACATCTTTATAGGTAACATTGCAGAGGGTCTGGAAGGAAAGGTATGCCTCTTTGCAGATGACACAAAGATCTGTAACAAAGTTGATACACAAGGGGGTTAGAAAGGATGAGAAGGGACTTGGCAAGGTTGGAGGAATGGTCAGACATATGGCAACTTAGATTCAATGCAAAGAAGTGCAAGTAATGCACCTGGGAAATAAAATCCAGGAGAGAGTACACAATAGCAGGGAGGTACTAACGACAACAATAATGGAAAGGGATCTGGGTGTAGTCATATCAGATGACCTAAAGGTGGGTAAGCAATGTGAGAAGTCAGTAAGGAGAGCCAGGGGGATACTGGGATGCATAGGGAGGGCATCACAAGTAGAAAAGGGAAGTGGTTATCCCTCTATACAGACAGTTGGTGAGACCCCATCTGGAGTACTCGTGCAGTTTGGAGACCTCATCTCGCAAGGACATAGACAGGATGGAAGCAGTCCAGAGGAGGGCAACTAAAATGGTGCAGGGTCTACATCAGAAACCATATGAAGAGAGACTGAGAGAGCTTAATATGTATACCCTTGATGAAAGGAGGGACAGGGGGACATGATAGAAACTTTTAAGTACCTCAAGGGAATCAACAAAGTCCAGGAGGGTAGCATCTTTCAGAAAAAGAGATGTGTAAGAACAAGGGGGCACAATTTAAAGTTAGAGGGGGGCTCAGGGGTAATGTGAGGAAATTCTTTTTCACGGAGAGAGTGGTGGACGCATGGAACCGCCTTCCTGGAGAGGTTGTGGGGTCTAAAACAGTGGGGAACTTCAAACATGCATGGGACAGACATAAGGCAATTATAGTGGGGGGTTGCAGGAAGTAGGCTGTTGGTTAACTAGAATCTGCAGCTTATCCAATAGGTAGGGAAATGTGCACACTGGGTGGGCCAAGTGGTCCTTATCTGCCGTCAAAGTCTATGTTTCTATGTTTCTAATCACCCTGCTTGAACAGCAGAAGCAGACTGTTCAAAGTGACCATCCAGAACTTTTTGTACTGGATAAATAGATTCAGTTTCTGGAGGTCTAGAATGGGCCTCAAGTCCTCTGTTCTCTTGGGAACCAGGAAGAACCTGGAATAGAACCCCATGTTTCTTTGCTGCCTGGGCACTGGTTCTATGGCCTGTTTCGGCAGCAAAGTGAGTACCTCTTCCCTCAGTACCTCTGTGTGGACTGAAGCATAAAACATGGGGACTGGGGGAACATCTGGAGGCTGCTCTAGAAGCTCAAGTGCATTTCCCTGTTTGACTATCTGCAGGATCCATGAACCTGTTGTGATGGTTCTCCATTGGCGCAAATGGAGGGAGACCCTGCCTCCGACCACCACATCCTGACTCAAGGGAGGAGGAGGGAGGTCCTGCAAGGAGTCAGGCACAGGCCGAACCAGCAACAGGGGCTGCACTTGCCACCTCTGGGTTGCTTGACCAAAGGGCTGGTGGAGGAAGAGGGAGCAGGCAAGGCTGAGCTGGCTCTGCATTCACCCTGAAGTTTGCCTATGGGACACGACTTGTGGGAGGGCTTCCAAAAGGAGGACTGTTACCTACCCCATGGCTGGGTATGATATAAGGAGTGGACAGACCAATTGGTCCTACCAGAAGCCTGCAGCTCATTAAAAATGTCCTGCGCATCTGGACCAAAATGTTTGTGACCCACAAAAGGGGCATTTAACACCTTCTGATGGACATCACTGGCAAAGCCAGAGACCTGCAGACAGAAGTGCCATCTAAGGCAAATGCCAGAGACAGCTGCCTTGGCTGTAGTGTCAACCATGTCATAGATGGCTTTAAGGAGGTGCTTGCTAACATTCTCAAAGACCTGAAGTACCTTAAGAAGCATCTGCTTGTGAGAACCCTCAGGAATGCTCTGAACAGTCACTTTGCCCCTCCTCCAAAGAGCTTTTTGGTACTTAATAAGATGGGCCAAATAATTGACAATCCAAAGGCCAAGGGTAGATAAGGCAAAGGTCCTTTTGCACCACAGATCCAACCTTCTGGAATTCCAGTCAGGAGGCAGGGAGCTAAGGTGGTAAGGGACATTAGTCCTGCCATGAGCAGCTTTAATAACCATACAGACAGTCTAAGGCTGGGCCACATAGAAGGGTAACCCTTGAGGCACCTGATAAAGTTTGTTGGCCTTCCTAGGCATAGCTGGTACCATACTCGGTCTGCACCAGGCTGTCGTAGTTGCATCATTCAAGATTAGCAGTAGAAGAGGAATAATTTTAGATGGAGACTCAGTGCTCTCCAAGAAGTCCACCATATTCCACCTGGTTTCATCCTCCTCTTCAGTTTACCCCATAGTAGAGGAGAGCTGTTTCATGACCCTGATAAAGGAGGGGTCCTCGGGGGGAGGCAGGAGTGTGCTTAATAGACTCCTCCCTAACAGAGGGGATAGTGGACCTATCAGTGGATTTCACATCGACTTCCTCCTCATCCTCCTCTTCCTCAGGGAGAAGAAGATCAGAATGGTACTCCTTTTCATCATCAGACTGCTCTGGAGCAAGAACTGATGAATGCCATGCCGATGACTCCATAGGGAGCTTGAAGTGTGCAGGCCTAGCAGGTGTTGCCGTCGAAATAGCCAATGACGGTGTGGGCAATGACATCCTGGCTGCGTAACTAGCTGTTGGATAAGAGAACTGGTAATGGAGGTTAGAATTCTATTAAAGTCAATGGTAGGGAAGGGAATAGTTATTGACACTGGCATCGACAGATGGGGCATGAGGCCCTGGTCTGATGACGAACCACTAACTGAAGAGGTAGTGGGTAGACCTGGCGCCAATGGACTGCGAGACTCAAGAAGTCTCAATGGTGGGGCAGAGGCCAATGACCTGGAGTATGTTGGGCCTTCCACAGCCCTATGATGGGTGGGAGAAGAATCCGCTATGGGGGTTCTGGATGAAGCAAAGACCTTCATGGGGCGAGGTGCCAACACTGAAGCCATTGATGGGGTAATCCCAGGAGAAGAGGAGGAAGAATCCAGCAGTGGCCAGGATCACCGATGGGGGGAGCAGTCCTTGTGCTATTCCTTATCCCATCAAGAATGCTTCCCCAAGGATTTGTCATGGGCCTTGGTGGGCTGGGAGCCCATGCAAGATGCTGGTGACAGGTCAAAGGGGGTCATGGAAGACCTCTGCTCTCTGCTGGCTACATGTTGCTCCATGAGGAACTTCTGCAGGGCCTTCTTTAATCGTCGCCAGGTGGTAAGCTTGAATTTCTGGCAGGATTCACAGGCTAGAACATTATAGCTTGGCCTAAAACAGCAGACACAGACCTGGTATTCATCAGTGGAGGACTTCTTTCTACAGCGGCAGCGATGGAAAAGAACTGTCAAAGCAGTAGTTCTTGATATAGAAAGGAGAAAAGAATGACTTTTGAATAAAAGTGATTCGACAACAAAAGAAAATAGAAGGTAAGAAAATTTTGTTGTTGAACTGAAAGACAAAGCTTCTGCAGAGTCCATGCTTGAATGGTCAGTGGCAGGAAGGAAATGAGGAGGGAGCAGGGCTGCCAGCACTTTTATAGGGTAAGTGATATCGGAGTTTGATGTTGGTGTGGGTGGCCTCTAGTAGATTGCAGCAGAAAAGCTTCCATGGGATCCTACTGCCTGACTGCTAAGTTCCACAGGTGTGACCTGATGACAGAGATATCCCCGCAGGATATCTAGGACCTTTTACACTGGAAGGCAGAAAATTCAGAGAGATATGCTACAGCTCTTCAAAGTTCTGGGAGACAGCAAATTAATGGCTGAATTTAGTTTGGAATATAGAGATAGAGAAATAACAGTAAAATCTCACAATAGGCAACTAAAATAAGAATATACCAACAAGAATAGCAGGAG
Organism: Neoceratodus forsteri; assembly: GCA_016271365.2. Classification (NCBI taxonomy): domain Eukaryota; kingdom Metazoa; phylum Chordata; order Ceratodontiformes; family Ceratodontidae; genus Neoceratodus; species Neoceratodus forsteri. Next base: position 395,080,221 of record CM028129.1, read on the forward strand.
GGAATTTTTTTCCACAATGGGCAGCAAAAAAAAAAATGGAATATTTTACCAAGGGAGGTAGTGGGCAAAGAGACCTTGGAGACCTTTAGCTAAGTTATGCACAATAGAGCCAGGAATCCATGGACAAAGTATTACCTGGGAGGGGTGCATGTAGCAGCAACGGAGGAGGAGGAGGAGGAGGAGGAGGAGGAGAAGGATCTGGGAGTGATAATCACTAGTGACCTGAAGCACTCCATGCCGTGCAAACAAGCAGCAGCGAGGGCAAACAAGATGCTGGGTTGTATAGCCAGAGGAATCAGCATTAAGCAGAATGAGGTTGTTCTGTCCTTGCACAGGTTGCTGGTGAGGCCACATCTAGAGTATAGAATAAGATACCAGTGTCCACACCTTAAGAAAGAAATCAGCCTACTGGAAATGGTCCAGAGGAGAGCAGCAGCAAAGATGATTGTGGGTCAGCAGGGTAAAACATATGAAGAGGGGTTGGGGGCCCTGAGTATATACTCTCTGGAGGAGAGGAGGGAGAGTGGGGACATGATAGAGATCTTCAAGTACTTGAAAATGATAAATAGAGTGGATGATGATGGTCTCTTAAAGTTACTTGGCAGCCAAAACACAAGAAGACACAGTCTGAAGCTTTAGTGGGGAAGGTTTCAGAGGGAGGTATGGAAGCACTTCTTCACAGAGAGGGTGGTGAACAGTTGGAATGCACTGCAGGAAGAAGTGGTCTTGATGAAATCAGTGGGCTGCTTCAAGAGACGCTGAGATAGGCAAAAGGGGAAAAGTATGGGTCATGGGGGTGCAGATGGAAAGGATAGGAGAACCGGTGGGGGGGGTGGCAGTAGCGTAAGCTGAGGACCCTGCAATACAAGCAGACTAGGTAGACTGAATGTCTCTATTCTGCTGTCTTCTTTGTATGTTCGTATGCACTTACAAAAAGGAGAAATGAATATATCCTCGGAAAATAGAGGAAACAATTGTGTCCACTAGGTGTGGGAGACAGACCAAATGGGCAAAAAGCCTTCTACTGTCTATATAACCAGGTATTATATCAAGTATTTAATGACTCTTAGTCATGTTAGACCTAGTGATACATTACAAACAGGTCTGGCTCCCTCCTAGACCAATTGGTTTTCATCCTTGTGACCATTGTTTTGTGTGTCAATTCTGTAAAAGAACTAAAGAGTTTGCTGGTCCTAAGAAGAATATCACTGTTGAAACAATGACAGTTCTGTTCCTGTTATACTCACTTTGTTATTTATGCCATTGTGTGTGGATTCAATATGATTTACATTGCATATATGATTAGGCCAGTGAGGAAAATAATTACTGGGTATCTTTCTGACATTAGGATGGGCAATACTGGCTCATCTTTTGGTGCTCATTTCAAGCTCTACCACTAAAGCAATCAAGAAGGAATGTTATTTTGTGTTACTAAACATGTTCCAGTGAACCAAAAGGGTGGTGACAGAGTCAGAGTGTTACTGCAAAAAGAAATATGCTGGATTTCTGCATTGCAGGCTATGCATTCAGCTGGTATTAATGAAGGAATTTACTATTCTGTATTTCTCTAATTTCTGCCACTGTTTAACATGCATTATTTTGTATTTCTTCCAGGTCTGAGCTTGTGTATCTGCCTGTATATTTTTGGATTTTACTGATGAGAGCAAATACCAGCTGGGACCCACTTCCAAACAGTAGCTGTTTTCAATCTTGTTTCCAGCACATTTTTTTCATCTATACCAAAATTGACTGGTGATTTTATATTGTAATTTTGTTGTGCTGCTTCTACTCTTCTTAGTTTTCTCCTATTGTTCTTTTCCATTCCTTTTTTATGTTTCCTTGTGCACATGTGTGCCGCACATGTGCAAGAAACATCTTGGGACAGTATGACATTTTAGAGGTGTGTGAGTTTCTGCCCAATGCAGTTGACACTTTATGGGGCTCTTCCCTCAGGCACAAGTGAATCGGCAAGCTGTCTATTACAGCAGTTTGAGAGAAGCAGTCTTCTTTGAAAGAAAAGTGCTGATCCAATCAGGGATGCTTCACTAGGGCAAAAAGCCTTCTACTGTCTATATAACCAGGTATTATGCTTTATGGGGCTTGGCCCTCAGGCACCAATGTATTGGTGAGCTGTCTATGACAGCAGTGTAAGAAAGAGGACCGCACTTGAAAGAAATAGAAATCGGGGCAGTTTCCTCATTGCAGTGGGACCTTCCCCTTCCCTCGCAACCAGGCACACAGACATACCTTCTCTCTGTTGGCAGCAGCTGACAAGACTCTGGCCATGTGCATTACAGTCTAAAGTAATGCACATGGCCAGAGTTATGGTTCCTGCCACCGAGCACCTTGTTTATTCGGTGTGTCTTTCCTAGTGAAGCATTTCAATAAATAAATAAATGAGCCATGGAGTGGCTTTCCACATTGGTGGCTCCTGATGCCTGCCACACATTCCCCGGAAAGCCAACATCAGGGTGCCCAATCCCCATGTTGGCCTGTATCCCCCTTCCCCCATTAATGTGACACACTGGGAGCCCACCACAGTGTGCCCAAATAATTTTTATTTATGTTTCCAGTACCAGGATGCACATTCCTGGTCTCAGATGACACCCCCATCTGCCCGAATGTTGCAAGTGCTGACATCAGGGTGCCCAGTCCCCATGTTGGCATGCCCCCCCCCCAAACATACATGCACATGTACTATTGTGGCACACTGGGGAGCCCAAATTCCAGTGCCTAAATATTTTTGGTAACCTGTAAAATAAAGAAACCATCCCTGAAGTCTTTTTTCCCCTGTAAAAAGAAAATGGTCCTCATCGCCTCCCTATTCCCTCCCCCACAACCCCACCCCACTCTCCCTCTGCAGACCCACCTCCCTGCACCCCCCTTACCCTATACTTATCTCTGGAGGTCAGGAGCAGTGATCTTCTGTAGACTGGGACACATCTGCACTCTTCTAAGCCGACCGGCAAACTAAAGAAATTACAATAAGCTGTATAATGGGAGTCAACAGGGGGGTTTCAACTTAAGTTGATATCTCAGTCATTTTTAGGAATTTTGGCCCAAAATTTTCAACATGGGATTCTTGGGACCCTCCATGTGAACACTGTCACTGTCATTTGGTTACTCAGTCCGAAAGGTGATTTCGTGGTTGCTGTAATGAATCACCTTTTGGGACTGATTAATGAAACAACAGCTAATTGTTCAGTGAGGTGGGTCCCAAAACTATGTTGTATATTTGTGAAAAATTCCCAAAATTACTTCGTTATGAGTGTGCATTGCACAGTTTCTATGCTCACTCGTACCTTTGCCAATTTTTAATATTTTCACTCCAGATTTTCAACATTGCCATTTTTTTACACCTATTTATGAACAGTACTGCTGTCATTTTTCACATCCTGCCTGAAGTGTGTTTTCATACCTGTGGCACGGAATGGCACAGTCACTGTGGGAAATCAACTTTTGGGACAGATTAACAAAATCACAGAGGCACTGTTCATGCTGGGAGGTCCCAAAATGCCCATATTGAAACTTTGGTGAAAAAATTCTAAAAAATGATTGTGTTACAGGCGTGCATTGCATAGTTTCTATGCATACTCATAACTTCACCAATTTTTCATATTTTCACTCTAGATTTTCAACATTGCTATTTTTTCACACCTCCTCATGAACAGTACAGCTGTCAATGTTCACATCCTGCCCATAATGTGTTTTCACACCTGTGGCACCGAATGGTGCAGTTACTGTGAGAAATCACCTTTCATGATTGCGTAACGAAATGATAGTGCCAATGTTCATGAAGTGGGGTTCCAAAAAGCCGATGTTGAAAATTTGGAGTGAAAATACCAACAAACTCCTGGAGCATTAGGGTTTCCAACTGTAATGCTCCACCCTGTAGAGACTGACAGGCATTGTGGGGTTGCCTTGGGGTCGTTGGCTGTAATGTTCATGCCATTCCACCCCCACCCCCACCCTGCAGCCAGTGACAGGCATTGAGGTGTGTCTTGGGGACTTTGGCCCTAACATTCACCCCATTCTCCTCTACTGCACCTATCTCAGCTTATTTTCTTATGGAATGGAGTGAGCATAAGGGCCGAAGACCCCAAGGCACACCGCAACACCTGTTGGTGTCTGCAGGGTGGAGTGAGGTGGAATGACATGAGCGTTATGGCTGATGACCCAAAGGCACATCCTCAAATGCCTATCAGTCTCTGCAGGTTGGAGGTGAGGGGTTGTGCTAGTTTAATACTTCACTGCCATTCCTATTATGCGTCTCTCTAACTCCTGCACTACCAATGCCAATACCAGCAAGCAAACATTCAGCACTGACAAATGCTTATCTATTTCTTTCTCTTTGTTCCCCCACCACTGCTGTCTTCCTCAACTTAATTCCTCAAAGCCCCCCCCAATAATTCCATATTTATAGTTATCTAATTTCTTCTTGTTTTCATTCTGCCTCCTTTTTCTTTTCATTGTTCACCTTGCTTTAAATTAGTTTTGACATTCATCTGGTTCAGAAATTTACCACCTTCTCAGGTCTTTCTAGCCTTGTCTTGTTAAAGTCATTGTTTACATGTAGCCCTCTATCTTTGGGTTATTTTAATATTTGAAATTGCAGCTAAATGGTGTGTTTGTATTGCACTAATAGCAGCTTCTTGTTTATAATAATATTCTTCACTGTGTTTTGGATATTTGCACTATCTACTATGACATTCTCTGCCTGTCTCTGATTCAGAACATGTTCTGTGAATTCACAAGTCTAGTTTAAATAGACTTTAGGCTGAGTGTGATCACCAATTGGCAGACCCACATTATGGAAACTAAACCTTTGCATAGGATCTGATTAAATTTGCCCATTGCTTTACATTTTATATCTTAAGACAACTGCAGTTTGGTGATGATACATTAATTCGCTAATGTTGCTTTAATTCTAAAATGGGTTATCGGATTCAAGGTATGCCATATATTTGTTTTTTTATGCTTAAGGATGATATGTTTTCTCTGACCTCACCTCCCCTGAAGAAGTGACAGAGCACCATGAAGTGCCATGTAGTTGGTGGTAGGGCAGCACTTTGGTTTACTGAATGATTAAATCAATGTTGCATATATTTGTAGCTCACTGACTATGCCGATTTTCTGTTTTCTGTATAGTTATTCTCAGCCCTTGAGGTGCAGCACCAGTAGAGGTTGTTAGTATGGATTAGTTCTGCATTTTGGTATTTACAGTAGGACACCAACAAGAGGGAGGAGAGTGATGGTGTACTGGGGAAGGAAACTAGAAAGATATCTGCCAAAGTGGGTGGTGGTAGATTGAGAATTAAACTTGCCAAATGAAGACTTGGTGACTCAAGCCAGGAGCACAAGGAGTCAGTTTCTGTTGGTCGTTTTAAAGGACTGCTTTCCAGTGCAGCCAGTGCAGCATACAATGAGGGAGCAGACAACACTTGACCTGATGCAAAGTGATAAAGTATAAATTTCAACCACAGAAACAGCAATCTCTTGCAAGGCCATTTTCAAAAATCCTGGATATAACCCATCAGAGCAACCCACGTTATTTATTTTTAACATTAACAGATGTTTTTTGAACTTCTTTAACTGCAATATTTCAAATTAAAACTTTGTTATAACATAGTAGCTTCAGTGTCAGAATTTAAAGAGTTACTGCTTATTTTCTTTATTTACTTTATTAGGATCACCCAGGAAAGTATCTTCTCTATATTCATCCAACTGTGTAAAAAAGTCATTAAAGAATCCTGCCATTACATGAATTTTTTTTAAAAGCAAAATATTTAGCTAGAATGCAGCATATTATTTAGAGGGCAAGAAGCAAAGTGTTATAGGGTTCAGATACTCAGGGGTACTCAGTGGCTTTCCTCAAGCATCAGTGTTGAGGCCAGAACTGCTGGGACAAATTCAGGAGGAACTGAACAAGTTGGTTTATTATGTTTTTTTTTTTTATTCTGAGGTATGCCTTACTGCAGATATTGTCTCCTCTGTTCACAAGAACACAGCATAACTGTTGTGCATTTTTAGAATGAACAGAACATTCTTATCTGCACTGCTGCACAGAATTCCTCAGTAAACGTAATACTGCAGCTCCATAGGATATTCCTTTTTATGTTGGCTTGCCGCGCCTGCGCGGCAGTCAACATATTGGGAGAGTGCAGCTTTGGGGGCGCGGCTGCTGTTGGGCGAATGCAGGGCACACATCAGTAGGTGCGTCCCTCATTCCCCAATAAGCCAGCAATGCTAGCGTTGATATTCTATTATGTGTGGACAAAACTCTAAACAAAGTGCCGCTGCAATCAAAGACAAGCCCGTCATGCAGCGTCACTTTGTTTAGAAGTTATGTCCACTTTACTAGTGCCGACCCCCCCAGTACAGGGTGCCACACTGGAAACCCACCCCAGTGTGGCAACTGATGCCATGGCTGATGGGGATGCCCAATCCCCCGTCGGCTCCATTGTCCTCCCCCCCCAAGTACAGGGTGCCACGCTGGGAGCCCATCCCAGTGTGACAACTGATGCCATGGCCGACGGGGGTGCCCAATCCCCCATTGGCTTCACGCCCCCCCAGCCATCCTTCTGCCACACTGGGAGCCCACCCAGCGTGGCAAACATCCTGCGCCATCTTTTTTAAAAACCTGCAAATTAAAATGGTCCCATGGTGCTTCTCCTGCCCCCACCCACAACCCGCACCCACCCACTGCGCACCCTGTCTCCCCACACCTCCCAACCCTATACTTACCTCTGGAGTTTGGCGCGATGATCTTCGGTGGACCGGGAACACGTCTGCACTCTTCAAAGCTGACCGCGAACTGAGGAAATGCCAGTAAGCTGTATAATGGGCTAGATAGGGTTTTTTCAACTTTGTTGCATATCTCAGGCATTTTTTTGAATTTTTGCACCAAATTTTCAACATGGGGGTTTTGGAGCCCCTCCTCATGAATTCTGTCACTGTCATGGAGTTTATCGGCCTTGAAAGGTGATTTCGCAGTCACTGCGTGAAATCACCTTTTGGGGCCCATTAACGAAATGACAGTGGCGGTGTTCATGAGGTGCCCTCTTAAAAAGCCTAAGTTCCAAATTTGGTGGAAAATCCAAAAACTCATCTATTTTACAAGGCAAGGTGCAGTTACATTACAGGCTCAGTAATTTCGCACATTCACAATATTTTACTGCCGGATTTCAGCATTGTCATTTTTGTACACCTCCTTGTGAACAGTACAGCTGTCATTTTCCACATCCTGCCTGAAATGTGTTTCCGCACTTCCGGCGCACAATAGTACAGTCGCTGTGGGAAATCAGTGTTTGGGCCAGATTATGAAAATGACAGTGACACAGTTCATGAGCAGAGGACCTAAAATGCCTATGTTGAAAATTTGGTGATGATACTCCATAAAATAACTGTGTTATGAGCATGCGTTGGCAGATTGCATGCACGCTCGTACCGTCGTGCATTTGTGATATTTTCAGCCGTCATTTGACATATCGTGTCCAAAATGTATTATCGCACTTCTGGCGCAGAATAGCATGGTCGCTGTGCGAAATCACTTCTTGGGACACTTTGAGGAAATAACAGTGACACTGTACATGAGCAAAGGTGCTAAAATGCCTATGTTGAAAATTTGGTGCCGAACGCCCATAAAATGGCAGTGTTGCAAGCGTGCATTGCATATTTCCCACACACCCTAGTAGCTTTGCAAATTTGGTATATTTACGTGCCACATTTTCAACACTGGCATTTTTTTACACCCCCTTATGAACTGTGCAGCTGTCATTTCTCACATCCTGCCCGACATGTTTTCCTGCACTGCACTACCAAACACCCAAAGGGACACCCTAATGCTTGTCACTCTCTGCAGGGTGGGGGTGGGTTGGCATCAGTTCAATACTTCACTGCCATTCCTATGATGCATCTGTCTAACTCCTGCACTACCAATGCCAATGCCAGCAAGCCAACATTCGGCATTGACAAATGCTTGTTTAAATCTGGTGTGCTAATGATTAGTTTATTAGTGACTTTTCCATGTTCTTGAAAAATCTCACCTCATGATATTTCCTATATCAATTATCCAATTTTTCAACTGCCTTTTATTAAAAAGGGCTTCCCCCACTGCACCAATTGAAGGAAACATGTCTAGTGAAGAAGGCAGTGCATTCTATTGTTTGAAGCACTAGCTTGGGAACTAGAAGATCACAGGTTCAAATCCCACTAAAGCTCACTGTGTGACTTTGGGCAAGTGATGTAACCTCACAGTACTCCTGTATGCTGTACTGCATAAATGGTTAAATGAAGGACCACACTGGAGACAAGATGTTGTGTCTCAGCTGGGCTGCCCTGAGTAAATAAAAGTATATGAAATTCTGTATTCCATATAATTTTTATTTATTGAAATGTTTCACCAGGAAGGCACACTGAGCAACAGGTTGCTCATCTCCCAATGTGACCTGGGGGGAAGGGGTACAATATGGATGAGACATTTTACATTCAAGTTATAAAGATCAAGATAGCATACAATTAATAAGGCAGTTGTTACAAACAGTGTTGCATACCTGTGGAATTTGTGAGAACAATTAATAAGTGCAATGGTAATAAGTGAACAAGTGCAATTGTGAAATAAGGGATGAAGGAGAGAGAGAATGAGATGACAGATAGTGCAGAGTCATGTCCCAAACAGACCCCTTCAGGATGCGGGGAACCCTGCAGGGGAACAGGGGACTGGAGTAGGGATTAGAGAGGGAGAGGGAGTAAGTGTGATTAACACCTAGGAGGGGAAATAAGGCCTGACACAAAAATAGAACCCTTTAGGATGTGATGAACCCTGAAAGAAGGCAGGGAAGTTCAGGGGATTGTAAACCCTGCTGCCGTTAGGCATTGTAATTATGGAAGGATAGTGAGAGGGAGGAAATGAGAAATAACACACGAGAGGGGATGAGACCTGATCCAAGAAACCCTCCAGGATGCTGGGGACCCTAACCAGGGACCTGGAAGGCCAAGGATAGGTAGCTAAGGGAAGAAAAGGTGGCAAGCCTAGGCACTATAGGACCCATTCCGGATGCTGAGAACCCTGCAAGGGGAGTGTGAAGGCTAAGGAAAAAGGGGGCAAGAGTAGGGGAAGGGAGAAAGGTATGAGAACTAGCACCTAGGATGGGCTTGGATCAGTAGAGGCAGTAGAGTTGATAGAGGCATTGGGTAAATTCTGAAGGGGGACCAACTGTAAGGAGCAAGACAAAGGAAATTAAGGTGGGTCATAACAGGAACAGTTAGGTGCAAGATAGTTGGAGAGGGAAGTATTGATGGAATAGAGAGAGGAGGAGTGTCAGATTTGGGGAAGTAGAGAGTTCCATATTTTATGGAAATGGTGAGAGTACCCAGATTGGCCAGAGAGAGTAGAGCAGCGGGGGACAGTTAGTGTCCGAGTGTCAGTAGATCTGAGGGAATGGGAAGGAGATGGGGCTGTTATAAATGAGGAGGAGAGGTAGGAAAGGAGTTCACCCAGCCAGTGTTTCGTGGTGAATCTAGTGCAGTATGAGAGTCATCTATTTGCAAGGGAGGGGAAGGAAAGGGCTCAACAGAGGTCACATTGGTGGTGCGAGAGAGAGCAACAAGGGCAAAGTGGCAGAAGGATTTGAAGAGAGTGTCCAATCTGGTCAGGGAGGACCTAAGAGTAGCACCATAGACTATGTTGCAGTAGTCAAAAATGGGAAAGATCATCTTCTGGACAAGCTCATGCCTAGCTGCAGGAGGGATGCAATTGTGGTTCCTGAGCAAGGCACTGAGCTTTGGGTGCAATTTTTTCTGGATGGCGTCAACGTGTCCAGAGAAGTGGAGGTGTTGGCTAACCAAACCCCAAGTAATCTAAAGGACGAGGTGTCCTCAAGTAGAGTCCCATAAAGAGTGTGGAAAGTGGGCAGGGACAGAAGCCTAGAGAGTCTCTGCCTTGTGCCAAAGGTCATGGAGACTGTCTTTTTCATGTTGAGGAATAATTGATGGTTTGCAAACCAGAGCTGGACCTCATTGAAGTCATGCTGCAAGCTGGATGTAATCTCAGCTGGACATGATCCAGATGCATACAGGACAGCATCATCAACAGACATGTGTATGGCGGGGGGGGGGAGACAGATGGCAGGTCATTGAGGAAGATGGAGAATGTAAGGGGACCAAACATGGAGCCCTGAGGGATGCCAGTACAGATCAAGAGGGGTGGCGAGATGGCATCTGCGATCTTAACTGATTGGGTTCTACCAGTAAGGTAGGCCTTAAACCAATTAGTGGCAGAAGGGGTTAGACAAGCATATGAGAAGGAACCAAGGTGAAGGGAGTGGGAAACAGTGTCAAAAGCCTTGACAAGATCGACAAATCTGGCTGAGGTGATTTGGCCATTGTCCCTCCCAGTGAGGATGGAGTCAGTGAGCCGAAGTAGGAAGGTAGTGGTAGAGTGTTTTTTCCTGAAACCAGATTGGAACAGGGTGAAGAAGGAGGTATCAGATAGAAAGGAGGTGAGTTGAGAGAGGACTGGATATTCCTGTAGTTTGGCTAGGGTGGGGAGTTGTGAGATGAGGCTATAGTTGCCAGGGGATGAGGGGTCTTCACCGTTAGGTAGGGGAAGGACCACTGCATGCTTCCATGTGGTAGGGACATCAGAGGCTGAAAAGGAGAGATTTAAGATTAAGGAGAGGGGGCAGGCAATGGCTGTAGCTGAGAGAGAGGAGTTTAGGGTCAAGGTCATCTGGGGAAGATCTTTTGAGGGGTTGATGGCAAGGATGGCATTTAGAGTATCGGTGGGGGAGACTGAAGAGAAAGAAAAGGAGAGGTGTGGTGAAACAGGAAGTGGAGCATTTTGTGGGGGAGAAAATAGGGGCAGCAGTGACATTTGGGGGAGAGGTAATTACGGAGGGACTTCAGCAGTTTGGTTGCACAGGAGGTATAATAGGAGTTCAATTCTGCAGCTATGCATGGGAATCTACTATAAGATTACAATTTACCTTTAGCACTGGGGAAGGGGAGTGGGACTGAGGGGTAAAGAGGGCCTGAACCACCTTCCAGAACTTGGAAGGGGAATTTATGTTAATGAGGAAAGAATTTTTGAAGTAATCAGACTTGGCTAGCCTTGTTGCCCTGGTACAGGCATTTCAGAGCTCACGGTAGTCCATGAGGTTGCTAGGAAGCTGGCTGGATTTTTGGCATTTACAGGCATGATCTCTGGCCCTAAGATAGGCTAAGAGTTCTGGAGTAATCCATGGTAGGTGGTTACCCCTAACCATGGTTTGTTTGAGAGGGGCAAAGGTGTTTCAATTTGTAAGAAGTATTTCTTTGAAGTAGGCTAGAGCCTTATCAACTGAGAGGGCGGAGACTAAGCTAGACCAGTCAGAGAGAGCTAGGTTTTGCAGGAGAGGTTCAAGGTCTAGGGATTTGAAGGAGTGAAGTTGCAAGATTTTATGCGGAGATTTCGGTCTGTGGATTTTCCTGACAATGAATATTGGGTTGTGGTCAATGAGATCATCTGGGAGGATGCCAGAACTAATTACTCTGTGGGGGTGGGTGGTAAGAGCTCAGTTGATCAGGGAGTGGTTTTGTGTGTTATCGTTAGGGCGGGTATGTTCCTAAATCAATTGCGAAAAGTTCAGGTCTCCAAGATCATTACATATTTTGGCTGTCTTGGGAGACAGCCAGTTTAAGTTAAGGTCACCTGAGATGTATAGTTCACCAGAGTGAGAAAGGGCTGCAATTGAGGTTATGAGGTTGAGAGCAATAGAGGGCTGGACATTTGGGTGACAGTAAATGGCAGCTATAAAGATGGGGAGGGTGAAAGGCAGAGTTAAATGATTAGCCAGTGTATTGTGGGATGCCCGGCTAGTGGATGAATAAATAATAGAACATTGGAGGGACGTACGAACATACATGGTAATGCAACCTCCTTTACCTGCTCGGTCTTGCCTCAGGAGGGAGTAGCAAGGAATGGAGACTGAGAGATCAGAGATCATGCTCTTTAGCCAAGTTTCCATGATGATTAGTATTTCAGGTTTTAGAGTGGCCACCACAGTTTGTAGAAGGTCAATTTTTCGCAACAAACTATGTATATTTAGATGAAGGATTTTGAAACCCTTTAGGAGGACAGCTGGAGCAATAGAAGGGGTCACAGTAGATAACAGAGCATTCAGGGTATGAGATGCAAACAGACCAGGGTTGGGGTGGATATGTCCACAGGAGAGCAAGAGTAGTGCTAAGATGAGGAAGTGACGTTCGGGGCATTTAGAGCTAGATGTCGAGGAACCAGTGAAACCGGCAGCGTAGTGCAAATGAGAGTAGGGAAGCAGGAGATTAAGAGCAGCAAAGAAGGGTGGGACAGTTAGTAATGAAGCATGAGGGATAGAGGGAGACTATGACCATAGTTCAAAGGGTGGGGAAGGTGTGACAGTGATGATGTAAGTAGGGGATTGGAGATAGGAGGGTGTAGAAGGCGAGTTATTCGGCATTTGCTAGTAGAGACCAATCAGATGGGTTAGGGAAAGTACTGGGCATTGAGAAAGGGGGAGAGAGGGGAGAAGGAGTTTCATGTTGCAGGGCATGATATGTGTAACAACATGATCTCTGTATAAGAGCAGCAATTTGGCAAGTAGGGGTAAGAAAAAAGGAAAAAATGAGAGGAGCAAGGCGAGGGATGCTAGGTCTAATTGCCTTTATTTAATAGATGCTTAAATAGAGCAAAGGAGGTGTATCTATATAAACAACAGGCAGGGATCACTTTAGATAAAGACTGTGTCCCTCTAGTTGCAGTACAGTATAACTTGCTAATGGGAAAATGGAAAAAAAAATTTGATCTATAACATTTGGTAACATTTGGCTAGGACCAAGAGGAACCAAGGACGGGAGTAGCAGCTAGGTAGTTAGATATGGCACGAGGTACCAGAGACAGAAAATGGCAGCAAAGTAGGTAGATAAGGTAAGGCCAGGAGGAACTTAGATTTTTCTGGCAGACTTTAGTATGAACAGGCTGTAAACACTATAACAATAATTAGTAATTTAGCTCTAAATTACTTGGCAGACCATAACTTTAAACAGGCTGTAATCACTCTGAAACAAACTGTAAATTCAGTCTATAACATTTGCTAAAATTACTAATTGAGCTAAGAATTCAAGATATCAAATATTTTGTACTACAAGAGTTGCTAACTGAACTACTGGGATGAGAATGAAAATAAAAAAAAACAGAGGTAGTAGTTATAGCTGAAAGCAAAGCTAGATAGAAGGAGAGAAGTCATTTCAGTCAGTCAGAAGAGACAAGGTTTTAGTGTCCAATGAAGGGCCGTCTTCCACCAGAGTGCACCAATCAATTGTGCAGCTTAGGATCTAAGCACCCAGCTGAAGCAGTTACCTGGAAAGACTTTGGAGCAGGCGGGCAGAGATGGTGACTGTGGCCGGCCAGTAGGAATGCTAGAGCCACAGCTGTAGCAGCAATGCCCACTCAAGGATGTCCTGGAAGAGAGAGACAGAGGGCATAGTAAGAGTCTTAGTAAAGACCAGCAAAGGACATGGAGTGTCTAAATTGGGGGGCAGGCAGAGAGACAGAGAGCACAAAAGATCGCTAGAATACTTCAATAGAAGGGCAGAGAGATAGAGGGAGACAAAGGATGGCTAAAGCCGGTGATGAAAATGGGTGTCAGCAAGAAGATGGGATAGGTCAAGGAGGGAGTTGTTTGTGTTCACAGCATTAAGACCAGGTTGAAAAACAAGTGGGGGAGGGCTGGGGCAAGAGGAGCCAAGAACAGAAGTAGCAGAATTGAGACCAGGTTGAAGAAGTGAATGCCGGGGTGGGGGCTGGGACTGAGAGGAGCCAAGGACATGAGTAGCAGCTAGGTAGCTGGATATGGCTTGAGGTGCCAGAGACAGAAAATGGCAGCAAAGTAGGTAGATAAAGTGAGGCCAGGAGAAACTGAGATTTTCCTGGTAGACTTTAGTATGAATGGGCTGTAAACACTCTAGCAATAATTAGTAATTTAGTTCTAAATTACTTCGCAGACCATAGCATTAAATGGGCTATAATCACTCTAAAACAAACTGTAAATTTGATCTATAACATTTACTAAAATTACTGATTGAGCTAAGAATTCAAGATATTAAATATCTTGTGCTACAAGAGTTGCTAACTGAACTATTGGGCTGAGAATGCAAATACAAAATAAAAAACAGAGGCAGTAGTTACAGTTGAAAGCAGAGCTAGATAGGAGTGAAGTCAGTCCAATCAGAGAGCAGAGACAAGGTTTTAGTGTCCAATGAAGGGCCATCTTCTGCCAGAGAGCACCAATCAATTGTGCAGATTAGGATCTGAGCACCCACCTGAAGCAGTTACCTGGAAAGACTTTGGGGCAGGCAGGCAGAGATGGTGGCTGTGGCCAGCCAGTAGGAACACTGGAGCCACAGCTGTAGCAGTGATGCCTGCTCAGGAAGTCCTGGAAAGACTTCGGGGCGGGTGGACAGAGATGGTGACCATGACCAGCTGGTAGGAATGCCGTAGCCACAGCTGTAGCAGTGATACTCACTTAGGGCAGTCCTGGAAAGACTTCAGGACAGGCAGACAGAGATGGTGACTGTGGTCCACTGGTAGGAATGCCAGAGCTACAGCCGTAGCAGTGATACCCACTCAGGGTAGTTCTGGAAAGACTTCAGGGCAGGCAGATAGAAATGGTGACTGTGGCCAGCCTGTAGGAATGCCAGAGCCACAGCTGAAGCAACGATGCCCACTCAGGGAAGTCCTGGAAACGGTGAGCAGAGATTGTGACTGTGGCCGGCCAGTAGGAATGCCGGAGCCACAGCCATAGAAGTGATGCCCACTCATGGCACGCCTGGAAAGACTTCAGGGCAGATGGGCAGAGATGGTGACTGTGGCCGGCTGGTAGGAATGCTGGAGTCACAGCCATACCAGCGATGCCTGCTTAATGAAGTCCTGGAAGAAATAAAAATCCTGTTTACTAAACATTTAACAGAAAGTCATGTCAATATTTTCAATAACAGCAAACTATAATTAAACTATAACACTAGTTTTTACATATTTTCTGTTTTTGGTGATGTGTGTTTTACATTTTAAAGACTGGCATACCACTTCCAGGTGAATGGATGGTGAAAGATTGAGAGGTATGGATATAAGGAGTGAAACAGGGTAAGAACAAGATTTAAATTTTAGGGACAGGGTATTGAGGTAGTAGTATAATCCAGAGAGTAAAGAACATAACTGTGAACTCAACTGCAAGCACAGTTAACAATATAATCTGTAGAGCCTGCTCGGTGGAGCTGAGGATTGAGGCGCTGGATGCCACACCTCTTGCCATGCTGGCGACTGGGGTTCTGGAGTGGACTCTGATTGCTGGGGGTCAGCAGGGGGGGGAGGAGAGGATTGAGCATCCAGAGGAATGCTCTCCTCTTCTGGGGTGGGCCTTTGGGGCTGCATTGCTCTGCAATGGCTCCAAGTGGAGACTGAGGGTAATGCAAGAAGCGTGCTGCTTCAAAGGAGGAGGCACTGGCAGACATCAGTGGAGGTCCATCCTCTGCACAGATGTCACTGCACACCTGGTGTCTCAGGGGTGAAACACACAAGAAGGAAAAACCCCAGTTCATGGGAAAGTGACGGCGAACACTCCAGGACCACTCCCACATGCCCAATGCTAGCCCCAAACCTGACTTGACTCTCTGTGGTCCCTGTGTCCTCCCATATGGGGTCCATGGGAGAGGGGGGACCCAGCACCCAATTCCTTGGCCGGGGAAGGATACTGGCAGGCGGTAGAGGCCCCACCAGAGAGATTCCCCGTCACCAGTGACCGAAGGGAAATAAAGTTGAAAAAAACAAAACAAAAAATAATTAATATGCTCTGTGACATTGAACAAGTCTCTGGGCCTCTTTTTGTTTTGTTTTCTGTTTTTTTTTCATTTTTTATTTTTAACCAGGAAGTTAACGGGGCACAGCCCTTTTTCAGTCATGCTTGACAATAAATAACAATAGTAGACAATACAATAACAAAAACGACTAAACAAAATCTATGAACATGACAAGAGCAAGAATTAATATTTTCATAAAATTTCAGCAGGATTTTAAAATGCTTAATGTTATATGTAGATTTATGTAGTGCAGACAAACTGTTCATAATGGAAGGAGCATACTAGGTGAAAGACCTTTTTCTTAAGGCCAACTTTGAAGTGTAGAGAGGAAAAAGGATGTCAGTTGTATTCCTTGGCTGATAAGAACATAAATTTTGTGTAAATTGTTTGCATAGGGAATACAGAATTAAACTTTCAAAAACCTTAGATGCAAAAACAGCAGCACCGTATTCAGTTCTTAAATACGGAGGTAGAATTGTCATCTTTTCATATAATAGACAATGATGTGCCCTTAGGGAAGATATTAGTGCAAATTGACATATATTATTTAAAATCGTTAGGTATTTTAAAATAATTTAACTACTCTGGTTCATGAATACAACGCTACCATTTTCTAAAATCAGCAACAGTATTTATTTAGCTATCAACATTCAAGCCTCATCAGTCAAAGCATTATTTCTATATAGAAAAACTAAGTTTTGATTTATATTTTTGCCAATTTTATCAAAGTGTCCAAACAGACTCAAAGTAGGGTCCAGATGGACCCTAAATATTTAAAAGAAAGCACTCAAGAGAGCTACTCCCCATTACTCCCCAAATATGTAAGTCCTTTCTGACTCAGGCCAGTCTCTGCGCTGTGCCAAACAGCATCACTTTTGTTTTACTTTCATTGACTTTTAATTTGTTTTGGTTCAGCAACCCAGTTGATTTTGTGTAATCTACCTGTAGGGCCTCTTGTATCCCCTGCACAGAGGGGCCCGAGTTGAAGAAGACTGTGTTGTTTCCATACAGCATACATTTTGCCATTGAAAAAATACTTGGCAAGTCATTTACAAAAATTGAGAACAATAAAGATCCCAGTACTGGTCCTTGAGGAGGCCCTCCTCTTACTCTCATAGGTTCAGCAAGAGAATTCCCAATCTTCACCCTTTGTACCACAGTACTTACAATCATAGCCAAAGATATGGTCAGACATTTCCTGAAATTTCTGATATTACTGGAGAAATCTCCTGCTTTCCACAGTTACACAGTAGGGGCAGCAGAGAGAATCTCTTTAGAAATTTCGCAAAATATCTGGAAATATCTGACCATGTCTTTGACTACAACTGTGCATAACTTTTGGACCATCCTAAGCTGGATCCTAAAATACCAAGTCTGTCCAATTTTGTTAACAGTACTTCATGATCCACCACATCAAAGGCCCTGGTCAGGTCAATGAACACTGCACCCATCATTAATCCTCCATCACAGGCAATGATTATGGTGTTTGTCAATCCTGCCAGTGCCAGTGGCAGCACCATGCTGTGTCCTTGTTGAAACCCATGCTGTTGTTCAACCAGTATACCATACCTATCTAGATGGGACACTAACTGTCTAAACACACATTTCTTCAATGATTTTCCTAATATTGGCAATAATGAAATGGGTCTGTAGTTTGCTATGTTCATCCTGTTCCAAGATTTAAATATTGGAACTACCGTGGATTCTTTCCAAACTGCGTGTACTATCCCTATATGGATGGTTAGATTAAACAAATAGGTTAACAGTTTGTATGTATCTTCTTTTCATCTAATGTCTCCTATTGACATTAGATGAAAAGAAGGGTGGTGGATCTGACTTGCTTCCTCCGAAAATATTGAAACTTGTGGCGGCAGAGATTTCTGGTCCAATAACATATTTGTTTACTTTGTCCATCTCTAGGGGCATAGTGCCCATGATATGGAAGGAATCTATAATAGTTCCAATTTTTAAATCTGGGGATAGGACAAATGTTACAAACTATAGACCAATATCACTGTTACATATATTAAGAACGTTATTGGAGAAATGTCTTTATAAACAACTGGTGTTGCACTTAGATTCCAAAAGATTATTGGCTGAACAACAGCATGGATTTAGATGGGGTTAGGGCACATCAAAGGCTCTGGTTGGGTTGATGAGCACTGCGCTTGATGCTTGTGATCGGGAGATGATGATGGGCTAAGTGTTCATCGACCTGACCAGGGCCTTCAATGTTGTAGTTATGGAATATTACTAAGGAAACATCACTTCTATGGATTAACAGGTATTGGTCTGGATTGGTTTAGGAGTTACCTAGGTGCCAGAGTGCAAAAGGTTAGGATAGGAAATTCTCTGTCAGAATCTATGCAGGTGAGGTCAGGCATCCCGCAAGGATCAGTGTTGGGACCCCTGTTGTTTTCTGTTTTCATGAATGACCTGCCAAATGCACTCACAGAAACAGAATGCATACAGTATGCAGATGACACGGTCTTTCTCAGCTCGGGCCAATCAATTACTGAGATTCAAAGGTCACTACAGGAAGACTATAACAAACTCACAAAGTAGATAACTCAAAACAAACTGAGGTTGAATGAGAAGATAACAAATGTGATATTATTTGGAACATCTAAGAGGTTGGCCTGTGCTGGAAGAGAGCTGCCCATTAGAGGAAGTGAAGAAGTAGAAATTGTAAGAGTACAGTCAGTTAAATATTTAGGCATCAATTTAGACCCAATGTTAAGTTTTATGGGCCATCTGGAAAACATAGGTAAAAAGATACACCAGAAGTTAGATTTCCTATATAGGAATATCAATGCTCTGACAGATGAGACCCTTATGATTATAGCAAAACAAATGCTATTACCAACGTTGGATTATGGGGCGGTACTTTTCATAAATCAGGGTAATTTGTTTATTAAAAGTTATCAACTTATTCAAAACAGCATCTGTAGATTTGGTTTGAGAGCACCAGCACAGATGTACCATTGTCTTCTGTACGACAAGATGAATATTTTGCCTCCTTTCAACATATTGACTATTTGGCTGCCACTTTTGCTTTCTCTGTCTACAAAAATTCTACACCATATAATTTATATAACAAATGTATTCAGTCCAGTGGATCATATCCAACCAGAAATCATTCAGATACCCTTTTTGATCTACCCTTGAAAAAACTGGAGACTTGTACTTGCTCTTTTACCCAGTATGCTCCAACATTATTAAACAGATTTTCCAATATAGTTAAAACTTCAAAGAATTTTAAGCAATTCAAACATTTGCTGCTTGATTATTGCACCATAATATCAAATGTAACTGTTTTGTCTGATGTATGTTGATATATTACAGTACATATATATAGTACATTATATCTTTTTGCTCAGTCTCTAATTTTTCTCTTCTTTCTCCAATGTTTTAGAACTGTTTAGTTATTGTGGCAGAGGTGTGGTACTGTGTTCTTTCTTGTAGTTCAAGGTGCTTTTGGAACTGCTGATTTCTATTGGTTTAAACAATTACGTTTTTCTTTTCTATTTTAAAAAAAGCTACATCAACTTGGTATACTGTCACCTGTTTGTTGTTGCTAAGTAGCAGATGTTTTTGCATTGTGCTCTGATTCTGTGATAGAATCTGTGTTAATAGAAGGTAGATTATTGTGATTGTAGTTACCTTTTGATTCTAAGGATAAAGAGCTTAGATAGAAGTGTATGTATTTTCAAATATTATAGGGGAACAGTGGCAGGATTTTTAGGACAGTAAATTAATAAAAAGGGAACTAGGAGAGCTTCAGTAGCAGACAAGTAGTGGAATTGCAGTATAATGTGGGGAGTGGTGCAATGCAGTGGCTGTGGGGCAGCCATATTCAGGCAGACCTTCTGGACACTGAGGTGCTGCCCTATCTGCATGCATCTATCTGGACTGCGGGATGAGGTAGCCAGACTCAGGCGGAGTAAACTGGGTCAGAATACCATCACCCCTATCCAGGGACCACCCAGTCCAATGCAACTGCCTCAAAGGATGCCGAGAACGAGGAGCACTTGGATGACAGTGGGCTCAGGGAGGGTTAGAGCAGTCAGGCAGAGGCACATCCCAGATCCTATTCCACTCAAGAACTCATATGCCACACTGGCAAACGAGGACAACCAAATACAGGTACCCAGAGAAGTGGAAGGAAAGGATGTGGAGGTTAGCCCAGGAGGCGACCTCAGCAGGGAAAGCAGTGGACCCCAGAGAAGGAGGAAGCGAATCCTGGTGGGGGACTCCATCATAAGAGGGATCCAGCTAGGAACACAGGAGGGGGAGGACAGGGAGGTGAGGTGCTTACCAGGTGCCACGGCTTGGAGGGATGGAAGGAAGATCCTGGGGATCACTGGGAAGGCAAGATGGGAGGTGAGCTGGATGTCATTATCCACCTAGGTACTAATGACCTGGCAAATGGGGAGCCAAAGGAAGTTCAGGAAGAGTTTAGGAAACTGGGGAGGGTCTCAAGCAAGTAGCTACTTCTGTCACTTTCTCAGAAGTACTACCTGTGAGAGGCAAGGGAGAGCATAGAGTGCATGCACCAGGAACTTTAACTCATGGTTGAAGAACTGGTGCTGTGAGGAAGGGTTTGGATTCATTGGTGACTGGGGACCCACCTGGAGGGATGGAGGTTTGTTCAAGCCTGGCGGCCTGCATCCATCCTGGAGGGAATCAAGCACTCAATGATAAGTTTAAATGCTACATTGACAGCATTTAAACTAGCTAAGGGGGTGGCAGGCCAGCAAGGAGGGTACCTACTTGCTCACCCCCACAGCTAGCAGTGGAACCAGTGAACCAGATGAGTGGCTATCTCTGCAAAGCAGTGTGCAAAAGATGGAGATTACTGCCCAAGAGGTGGATAAGCAGAAAAGGGGCAAAATTCAGCAGATGGGCAGACAGCAAGGAGAACCAGGGATAAATGACAACCAAGGAAGGGGCTGGAGTAGAACAGTGAGACAGTCTAGGAGGTCAAATCATGGAAAGCCATATGTGCAAATGCCAGGAGCCTTAGCAACAAGATGGAAGATCTGGAGGCTGTCATGGTGCAGTCAGACCTGGACATTGTGGCCATCACTGAAACCTGTGTAATGATAACCACGACTGGGAGATGGCCATACCGGCTACAACATATTCAGAAGAGACAGAGCAGGCAGGAAGGAGGAGGAGTGGCACTCTATGTGAAAAATGACATAAGGGCCACAGAGATCCAGGAGGAACAAAATGGGGAGAGATACTGTGGGTTAAGCTGGAAAGGAAAATGGGGACAGCCATCCACACAGGTGTGGTCTATAGACCACCAGCCCAGGAGGAAGAAACAGATAGGAGCTGATGCTAGCCATCCAAAGGATGGCAGACAAGGGTGAGGTAGTACTGGTTGGAGACTTCAATATTCCAGATGTGGACTGGAGCATCCCAGCAGCAGCATCAACTAGGAGCAGATTTATCCTGGACTCCTTCAGGTGCCTTCCTCAAGCAACTGGTCATGGAACCAACTCGGCAGAAGGCAATACTGGACCTTGTGCTCACAAACAGGGACAGTGTGATGGGGGTAACAGTGGGGAGCACCTGGAAAACAGTGACCACCAGTCATTGTGGTTTGAAATCACAGAAAGAGCAGAACCAAACCACACAAAACACGTATCCTGGATTTTAGGGGGCAGACTTTGGGAAAATGGGGAGATACTTGAAGAGGCATTAAGGGAATGGGACAGGAATCAGGGGTTGAGGAACAGTGGGCAGTATTTAAAATGGGTATTACAAGAACAACAGAATTATGTATTAAGCAGGTTAGCAAGAGGAAAAGGAAGAGAGACCATTATGATTTTCCAAAGAGGTAGCAAAGAAAGTAGCCAAAGAGATTGCATTCAGGCAATACAAAAGACACAGGCAGAAGGGATAGGGAGAAGTACCAGGAGAAGCAAAGGGAGGCAGGGAGGTCAGTAAGGGAAGCCAAAGCTCAGACAGAAGAACACATTGCAAAATCAGTGGGTAGAGGGGACAAAACCTTTTACAGGTACATAAGTGAAAAAAGAAAGACAAAGGGAGGGATAGTGAGACTGAAGAGGGAGGATGGGGGCCACGTGGAGGATGACAACAGTAAAGCTGACATACTGAACAGGTATTTCTGCTCAGTCTTTACTGAGGAAGAGGAGGGTAATGGGTCTGAAGGGAGTACAAGGGGTGAGAATGGTGCAGAAATGGACACAAGTCCCTTTACACGAGAAAGGGTCCTGGAAGAACTGGAAGTAACAAGAGTTGATAAAACAATGGGGCCAGATGGGGTGCACCCCAGGGTCCTTAAAGAACTAAGAGAGGTGGTGGCTGAACCTCTGGCTATCCTGTTTAGCCGATCACTGGAAACAGGTTAGGTACCCAAAGACTGGAGGACAGCAGATGTAGTCCCCTTATACAAAAGTGGGAACAAAGAGGAAGCAGGGAACTACAGACCAGTCAGCCTCACCTCGGTAGTGGGGAAGATCATGGAAGCACTACTGAAGGAGAGATTGGTGGAACATCTGGTTGTCAGTGGACTACAAGACCCAAGGCAGCATGGTTTCACCAGGGGGAGGTCATGTCAGACCAACCTCATTGAATTTTTTGACTGGGTGACTAGGGAGGTGGATCAGGGGAGGCAGTGGACATGGCCTATCTGGACTTCAGCAAGGCCTTTGACACTGTGCCACATAGAAGACTATTACACAAACTGGGGAATATGGGTGTGGGCAGGACAGTAGTGTGGTGGGTAGGTAACTGGCTGGGTGGCAGGACACAGAGGGTGGTGGTAAATGGCTGTCACTCCACAGAGGAAGAAGTGACCAGTAAATTCTCCCACAGGGATCTGTGCTGGGACAGTCCTATTCAACATCTTCATCAGTGACATGGCGCAGGACCTAGAAGGCAGAATTTCACTGTTCGCTGATGACACAAAGCTTTGTAACAGAGTAGACACACCAGAGGGTGTAGACAGAATGAGAAGCGACCTGCAGAAACTTGAAGAATGGTCAGGGGTTTGCAGTTGAAATTCAATGCAAGAAGTACAAGATAATGCATATGGGGCACAATAACCCTGGCACAATATATCAGTTGGAGGGTGAGGATATAGCATGCACCAAGCAGGAAAGGGATCTTGGGGTTATCATCTCTGATGACCTCAATGTAGGGAAACAGTGTGACAAGGCAGCAGGTAAAGCAAATAGGATGCTGGGATGTATAGGCAGGGGCATTACCAGCAGGAAAAGGGAGGTCATAATTCCGCTATACAAGACACTAGTGAGGCCCCACCTGGAGTACAGTGTACAGTTCTGGAGACCATACCTACGTAAGGACAAGGTTCAGAGGAGGGCAACAAAGATGGTGCATGGATTGCATCACAAGTCCTATGAAGACAGGTTGAAGGAACTGAACATGTACTCCCTGGAGGAGAGGAGGGAGAGAGGGGATATGATAGAGACATACAAGTATCTTACAGGGAGGAACAGGGTGCAGGAAAACACTATTTTTAAGCGAAAAAGATGTTCCAGGACTAGAGGGCATGGGATGAAGTTGGAGGGAGGACGATTCAGAGGAAACATGAGAAAGAATTTCTTCACAGAACGGGTGGTGGATAAGTGGAACACCCTGCCAGAGGAAGTGGTGGGGGCTGAAACAATCACGGGATTTAAGAATGCATGGGATAGACATAAAGGAATTCTGGAGGTCAGGGGTAAGGTACAACAGACTTCTAGGAAAACAAACTGAACTTACAAGCTCAAATGGGCAGACTGGGTGGGCCATAGGCCCTTATCTGCTGACACTGTCTATGTATCTATGTATCTATATTTTATTCTGTATATGAAGTTAAATGATATTTGTGTGTCTGTATATTGTGATACAGTGTATTGTCAGGCGTGACTGAAAAGGGCTGGGCCCAGTCACCTCCTGGTTAAAAATTAAAAAAATATGTATATCAGAAGCTGCTAGTTTTAGCATCTTAGGATGCAGCAAATCCGGGCCACATCTTGTCCCTTTGTCAAGCTCATTCAATAAACTTAGTATCTCTTCCTTCTTGAATGGGGTGCAATTAAACCTCACCTCACCACCTTTGATTCCAGGCAGTGCCTAAAGTGATGATTAATTCTGCTTGAATCTCTCATCTCTTAAGTCACCACTTCTAGTCTGATTTACTAAGAATGTATTAACACAATCAGCAATTTCTTTATCCTCTGTCTTCATTGTGTTTCCATCAGCCAAACAGTTAATTTCTGACCTGTCCCTAGGGCTGAAGACATTACAAAATGAAGACCAGGAAAGTTGTGGGTTCTTAAGATTCTTTAATTGCAGTTGGTGGAAATACAATGATTTATCCTGTTTTATCACTTTCTTTACCATATTACACCTTTGCTTATATTTCATCAGATGTTTCAAATCCTTGGTTGTTATATATTGTTTCCTAGTTCTATCCCTTAACCTCATTAACTGTCACAGGTCCTTATTAAGCCAAATGGAATAAGTGCATTTAACTCTTTGTTTAGTACTCAGGGTGTTTGCCTCAAAAGTTTATAGCCTTCCCTTCTCTGAAGTAGCAAAAGCAGAACCTCAATGAAAACTAAATGTTGCTGGCTGTACATCAATATTGGGTTATTATGATTGATTAAATTATAGAATAATACTGTAAAATGTTTTGCTTTTCCAACATTTATGTGAACATGTAATTCTACTTCCAAGTAAAAGTTAGAATTTTGGCCTGTCTCCTTGAAATTGACGTATGAAATGCACACCTCAATAGCCACTCCTGTTAAAATAAAGGTTAAAAGAAATAAATTAGATATAGTTTAATATTATGAAGAAGCAAAATAATATAGGTTTTGTCACCTTTGTGTTTGCTACCTATTTTAAAATCCTTTAATTCTGCTGGTGTAACTGCCTCCTTAGGTACCTTTTGAAAACTACTGCAGGATCTCTCCAAAATGGAATTGATGTCCCAAAAGTTCACCCTTGGGCCCACTACCCTATTCTATTTTTATCGATAACCTCCCTCTGGTATTTGAGTCTTGCTTCTCATTAATGCATCTGCATTACCTTGCATTTTACTTCAGCAATAAGTGTTGGATATATAAACTCAGCTCAGCTGTGACATTCAGTATGTAAACTTGGCTCATAAATAACAAACTGGTACTTAATGCTAAAAAGACTCACGTTATGTTATTTGGCTCCAATGCAAAACTCAGATCTTTTATTGACACATTATCTGTAACTTGTATTGATGGTCACTACTAAACCTGGTTGACTCAAGGACCACTCTTGATCATTCACTGGATTTCTTCCTGCTCTTCCATCTGCAAGGTAATAAATGCTAATCTTTGTTTGGCCTATAGAGTTAGACATCTGCTTACCCCGAAAGCCTGCCTTGTCTTTGCTAAACTGTTCCTCCTACCCAGACTTAATTATTTTCTAGTATCTTTTATTAGCTTCTCAAACTATGTCTTGCCTAAGTGGAATGTGACCTATACTGTAATATATGACACGTTACCTTGTTCTTAAACTGTCTCACACACCACTGTGATCTACACTCAGCTTTGGGATGGCTCCATTCTTCTGCTGAGTGATTGTTACTACTTAGGCCCTTTACTAACATGCTTCTTAGATTCACCAACCCTTTCCCTATTGCTGCCCTACTCCAGTGTTCCCACAAGGTCTAATCTCTAGCTACAATTAGAAGTACTTAGTTCATGTACTAAATTGTACCACAAAAGTGGGAGACAAAGCCAAGCCCTTTTACACCTACATTTAGGAATATGTTATCTGTGTCTATTCACAGTACCACTCACATCCTCTAATCAGAGATGCCCTAAGAAAGAACAGTATCTTCAGATGTCCTATGTCTGTAACTGCCCTTGACAAACTGCTATGCTGTAATACTAATGTATATGTCCTGTTTGTTTAACCTATATTCTTCTTTGATATTGCTGCTAGTGTTGTACAAAATTGAGAAATTTTGTTATGCAAAATATTTCACAAAATTCGCATATTTCGAAAAGTATTTTGCAGGCTGCGAAATGTGAAATTTCCCACTCACTGGTGAAATGTCATCATTTTTGGGTGAAATTTTGCATTTCATGGTGACGTTTCACAGGTTTGCACCCCATGAAATATTTCACAGAATGGCGGAATTTCGTGAAATATTTCACATGGCGAAATTGCCAATTTCACGGCAGTTTCACTGGCGAATTTTTATTTTGCAACATGTCTCATTGCTACTCATGTGAAATATGTATCATTTGTTTTTATTTTAATTTGTTGTTGCTCTGGTTTTTGGATGTGCTGTATATGCCTTTCTGATTCTTATTGTAATGTTGTTTCATCTATACTCTTCTGGGTCATAGTGAAAACAGGCATTAATTTGTCTAATGTACCTACCTGTCTAGTGTACCTACCTGATAAACAAAAATAAAATATATAAATACATAATGTGAATATCACAGTGTACAAAATCTAAATAAAAAAATAAACACTTGTGAAAAAAGAACTTGGTGATTCCTTTAATTGTAATGTTACAAACATCATACTGGTAAGGCATACAGCATATTTCAGTCCTAAAATGCAAATTTGTTTCATATATTTTCAGGCAAATATAGATTTCTTCAACTAAATTATAATAGATTTTACAGAAATAAGTGATTTTTAGTCATATGTTAGTTTCTGTTATGATTTAACAGGTGGTATGCGTTGCCTCTCCAAATATGCCTGTTCACTTTCCCTACTACTGTACTACCTTGTGTCTCACCCCCTCCACCATGTTGCAACTGGAAATTAGCCCATCCCAGCCTCTGCTTGCTTACCTGGTAAAATATGTTTTAAGGAAATAAATATATTTCATTGGAATCAGAAAACATTAGATAATTACTTCTTTTATGAATTACAACATCACGCAGATATACAATAATATACATTGATTTATAAGGATCAGTTTGTTATTTCTAGAAATGACTATTTCATTTCAAGAAGTTAGATATAAATCTACCATTTCTTATTGAAATACTTTGGGCTCCTCCTTAGTAGTTGGGATTTCCTGACATCATAATAACCTACTTCTTCTAAACTCTTTTTATTAGAGAAGTAACAGTAACAACCTACTACTTTCCATCCACTAGCAACAGAAGTATTATAAAACTAGAATGTATTTTACCAAAATGTGACACATAAATATATATAAATAGTTAATTGCCATTTTATTAGAAGTGAACACCTGGAGCCTGAGTTTTAAAAATGGAAAAACTGTGCATGTGTGAAACAAAAGTTAATGCAAGGAAGAATTTCATTATACAACTGCAGTTTTTTTCTATATGTGCACAATTATCCCAAAGCTTGCCTTTTTGCAACATTCTCTACAACTTATGGAAGCTGACAAATATGTTTTGTGCAGCTATAGAAACTTACTATACTTGATATTACCATATACTGTATAGCATTATTTTCTGCAGCTGCAAAAAAGAGGAAAATGCTGTTATGCACATAAAATATTAAAAACAGCATTTTCACAGGTGCAGGAATTTTTCCTCACACCAACTGCAGAAAAAGGAAAATGCTGCTGTGCACATAAAATGCTGAAAATAGCACTTTCACAGCTGCAGGGATTTTTCCCCACCCCAGAGAGTTTCTGCATAGAGACTTTGGACAGGATTCACAATGGTTTAATTTCTAAGTTCCACTCTGCAACTGTTGTTGTGGACTGGAAATGTCTGCAGCTATGACATTAGCGATCCACAGCCGCAGAAGTTGCGGAGGGTGCTATGGCGGGGTTCAATGCCTGTAGCAGCCTCCTGCAGCTGCGGTGCTGTCCCTAGCAACAGCACCCGCAAGCTGCCATATTCCATGGAGACGGTCATACTCCAGCTCCACCTTAGTGAATACCCACAGCTGCGGGAGACCTGTGGCTTTGGAAGTGGAATCCCACTAGTGCCGAGGTTTTCCCACAGCTGCAGGTCCTTCTTCTGCATTTGTGAATCCTGCCCTTTGTTCCTGGTTCAGGTCATGACCTTTGAAAAGCAAGCCAGTGCTATTTAATAGGAAGATTGCACATAGCTTAAGAAATTGAAACTACAAGAAATATCCTTAATATAGTTAAATCTTTCATTTGCAAATGGGATCAATAGGAAAGTTTTTCTGTACACTGCAATTTTTTTTTTTACCTTTTTATGGCACAATTATGTAAGGTAGCCTTGACGAAGACCTCATTGAATGGAAAAACTGCAGCACCTTTTATATTTACTGCTTTTGCTTTTCTTGACTAGACACAAATGTAGACATGCAATGCTTATTTTCAGGCATGATTTGGAAGCATACTAACTACTGTACACAACAAATACAGGATTGCAAAATACAGCACATGTATACAATAGTGAGAATTTCAGAAAATGCATCCAAGATACTGCAGATGTAAATAACAGATACTTATCATTTTTACAAAACAACATACATTACAAAATGATGTACACAAACAGGCATTTAATGCTTTATATATTTTCTTAGTTCCTTTCTTAAGAGCAAAGGAGAGGAGACATTATGTCAGACCCAGAGGAAGAGAGACCCGATAAATGTAAGTAAAGGACAAGAAAGCCTGTAGTTGCAATTTAGTAGAACATTTTGGAACAAATAATGACTTCTCACTGTATCTGAGAGGATAAGTGCACAACAGGAACCAAAGCAGATCTGCCTAAGAAGCTGGTGCTAATGATAGTAGTATTTTGTCAATAAAGCAACCAAGGGCAAAAGAGTGCTTAGCAGTAGGGGATAGCCAACCCAAACCAAAGTTTAAAAGACTGTAGTAAGCGAGATGATTGATAGCAAGGGCAAAGTGACATATTTTATTATAGGTGACACTCCACTTGTCCAGGTTACTTTTGAAGTATTAGAAAAGGATAGCAGACTGTCATTCAGAATAGGCAGTTGGGTGAATGTGCAATGACCAGGGGAGCTTTAGGGTTAAGGTTATGATGTAGTCTGCAAGCAAAGTCCAAGCTGAAGTTAACATAGTTACATACAGAACAGTGATGGTGAAAAAAATGTAATGTGGAGTCTAAAGTGATTCTTAAGTATTGACATTAACAGATAGTAAAAAAACTGACAATACCCAATAGGAACCATTCAATAAAGGAGACAGTTAACTTCAAATTTAGAATTAGAGCCATCAAGAATGGATTTGGTCTTTTTAGTGTTTAAGACTAGTATAACATCAAACAAAACATCCTTAGACCTTGAGGAATTCATAATTTAAGTTGCTATTTAATTTAGTCAAACAATATGAGTAATAATATAATGCTGGGTCATCAGTATATATCAATGAGGACCATGAAGAAGTGACAGAGAAAGTGTTACTTCAAAAACTAGAAGAGCAAATGACCCATGATTAGATCTTGTGGGGCACCAACATTAGTGACAGTCAGATCAGAATGAGTGCTGTAGGTATACAATGACACTTCCTGAAGTCATGCTAGGAATGGGACAGAAGGTTGTGCTTCTGAATGTAGTCAGTGAGTTGAGCAGAGAACATTCTTTCAAGGATTTTCCTAAGTGTGAATAAAATATCTATAGGGTGATAATTATCACCCCTAAGGGTGATAATTATTAATAACCCAAGGACCACCCCTCTTATAAATACAAACGATTCTTTCCAAACATCAAGGACAATGTATGAGGTAAGGGGTAAGTTGAATATGCTAGTTATTGGGAAGCCAAAAAGGGCCAGCCAGTTTAAGGAGTTTGAGCTCTAAACCATTGGTGCCTGTATTATTTCATAAGGATAGATCTGGTAGCAACTTAAGAATTTCCATGCAACTCACAACCCTAAAGCCAAACTGATAAAGGTCAGGACTAGCAAGAGCAGGGTAAGAAGAGGGTAAAGCAGGCACATCATGTTACCTAGAAGAGGGATACGTATAGGTAGACAAATCAGAAAAAAATATCATTAAAAGCATTAGAAATGGTAACCAGCTTAATACAATTTACTGTGTTTATGGTCCTAGCTTTTCTGTAGTGATTACTGTTTGATCCAATAAGACCCTTGATATTACCTGGGACTCTATGTGATTCACCAACAGAAGCTGCAAGAAAATCCTTAAAATAAGCATTCTTACAGGTGCTCCTCATTTTCATGTAATCCTCCCACTTAGAGAACTTGGAGGAGACCTTGAACCTAGATCTACTTGTATCCCTAGTTATGATTACAAATAACATTTCACTATCTAATGGGATTAGATATGTGTTGTTTATTATGCTAATAAGAGATTCAAAAGCTTTGGCTTTATATCCAAACCCATCAAAGAAAGCTGCCACATATATCAATTAATTTCTCTTTACATGCAAGCTATCATGATCAGTTATGGGAGACAATCCAGAAAGACCACTAGATAGATTAAGTCATGATAAATGGCCACAGGCAAGAAAGCTTTACACCTAAAAATTAACAAGTGGGGCATATCAAGGGTACCTTTCAACATATAATGTCATAGGAATGATTAACTTAGAATTCAAAAAATAGGTATAATTAGTTGGATTGGATTTAGTCAAGATGATACTAGAGAAGGGGAAATCAAGCAAAATGCCTGACACAGGTACTTCCAGGGCTGGAATGCATGAAAGGTAAATTATCACATCTACTAGTAAAAGCCTGCAGCAGGGCTAGGTGAAATTTATCTTCCACCAGTGAAATTCTAATAAAATTCTGATTTCTCTTCAGCAAAATTTCACAAAATGTCTGTGACATGTTGCCAAAAGTATTTCAGCTATTTCTGTCTAGGTTTACAAGTGTTTGTTCAAATCATACCAAATTTGGTATGGTGATTTTACCGTGGGCAATACATTAGTGTACCAAGTTAGACATTTCTATTTTAAAAAGTGACTTAGTTAAAAGCCACCAAACATTCAGAAATTTAAAAATTTCACAATTATGTAAACTGCAGAATTCTAAGCCCATATAACTCTAAAACTAGAGAACTCTTAATTATAAATTTTGTTAGGTTCATTGACCCTAAATATTAGGCTTTGAGGCCACTCCATGGCCCAGCACAGATCATCAAACACAGTATTTTGGTTAGAGATGGGCGAAGTTGGCAAACTTTGTTCCACAAAACATTTAGAGAAATTCTCACATTTCATTTCAGTTTTCACAGGTGCAAAATTTAGAATTTCACCTGTGGTTTGCAAAATTTCGCCAATGGAGAACGCAAAATTTCACCTGTGAAATGGCAACATTTTGCCATTTTCATGTGAAAGTTCACATTTCATGGGTGGAATTTCACAATTTTGCACTTGCAAAATATTTTGCATAATGTCCGAATTCTGTGAAATGTTTAGAGTGGTGAAATTGCCGATTTCATGGTAACTTTCCTCTCAAAATTTTACTTCACCCTATCTCTGTTTGTGGTGGCATGCAGATGACATCTCTGTACTGGAAGCAAGCCTGAAAAGTCATGTAGGGAGGCAGACCACAGCCAACACAGTTGCTGCTCAGCAGTACGTATTGGTTGGAGAGGGCTGGCATTGGATTCCACCAACACAGCAGCCCCTGCGGCTGGGCCAGGGAGCTTGTTCTTGCTGCAGGGGAAGCTGTGGCCATGCAAGGCTGACAGAGACACCAAGGGATATAGGAAGGAACAATTGTGGGTGGAAAACGTATAGCCAACTGAATGATGGCTAGGCTCAACCTGATCAGGGTATATACCTGTAAGCAGGGTGCATCTCTGAGAGCTGAGCTGCTGGCTGGGAGAAAAAACAATATGTAAAGGAAATAGACTATGTGTGAACTCTCTAATCTGTTGCTCAAAGTCTGTCCAAGTTATAAGCAGCCAAAGATTACAAAATAACATTCCATGATAGTGAATGAAATTGTGGAATGCTGTGATACTTTTGTAGAAGCCATGTCTATACATTTTGCCCAGTTGTACACTTCAGTTGCCATTGTCAAGTAAGGTAAAGGCTGAGTAAAGAGACAATAAGGTAGTATTCAGAGGAGGCTCCATAGTAAAAGTATAGTTGTGCCATGTGTCAGGTTACTATATTGAGTGATGAACCATGATTAATCATCATTGACATGGCTGCACAGTAGTCTGTCTTGTTGCAATATGCCAGCTAGACCTTAGAGCTTACTGACTTAATTATTTGTGGTAGCACATGCTCGTGCAGCATTGTTTCTGTACAATGCCACCTGCTGAGTTTTTAACAGCCTTGTAGAAAACAATATATATTTTTACTATTTGCAAACAGTGGCACCAAATTACATCAATCCTTACAAATAGCTGTGACACAGGCTATTGTGATGGAAGTATCTGGATATCTTTAGTCATGAAGGAACATGATGCTGGGCATCACTGTTACAGGAATCTTGGAGGGGCATTGCATAGTCATGATGCTAATGCAGGTAAGGTGATTCAGTGTTGATAAGTGATTTGTGAAAGTTAAATTCCACAAGTCAAATTCTACTGACATTACCTATTAATTATGTGTCCATGAATTTTTGAGCAAATTTTTCCAGTTACTAATTTCTAAAGTATCCACAATACATTTTAGACCACTATACCACATTTGTCCAGCTTAATTAGATTCCAGGACATATTTACTTTGGTATGCGTGCTAAATCTTGAGTGTATATCTGCAGTGAGGTATCCAGTGAACAAGGGGACTAAAATTGGGTGCTGACAAAAATGGCGACTTAATTACAGCACCTGTGTTCATGGCTGCAAAGCAGGGGGTGCCACCAGCTACTGAGGTGGGCGAATACCGTGACAGGAAGCAGCGGATATACGCATGTGCACACATGCAGGAGGAGAGGCAGAGGAGGGATTATATGTGGGAGGTGGTGTGGTGGGCCGCTGCTGAGCTGGTTTGCTAGCATAGTATTGAGGGTGGTCAGCTGGGAGGTGCAGGGTACAGGGTTGGGGTCTGCCATGGTGCTTTTTTTTTACCAGCAGGAGGCATGTATTTTTTTAAGTTGTTCACCCTCCCCCAACATGCACCCCCCAGGAGTTGAGAATCTTTAAGTAGGGGGGTGCGGGGTGCACAGCCCCCACACATTAACAATTAGACCCATAGGTCTCAGGTACCTTTATTGTCTGCCCTGCAAGTATGCATCTCTGAAATTGTTTTTTGGCGATGTACAGTCACCATAGCCGTGATCGCCTTTCCGCGATTGCCATTATGACATGAAACCCTGCAGTAGCCTTGGAGTTATAAACATCCAAATGTTATGAACATTTTCACACAATTTAACAAATAATAAAT
The DNA here is from genome assembly GCA_016271365.2 of Neoceratodus forsteri. Lineage (NCBI taxonomy): Eukaryota > Metazoa > Chordata > Ceratodontiformes > Ceratodontidae > Neoceratodus > Neoceratodus forsteri. Next base: position 395,113,359 of record CM028129.1, read on the forward strand.
TGTGAAATACTGAACTCCTCTAATGTAACAGGTTACATAACCAACTACTTATCTATTTATCAGTTTCGAAAACTTTTCCAAGAAAGAATGCACATACATTTTCAATTATGTAGCTCCAAAGCTGGCTATGTTGTAAACGTAGAAATATTTTCAGAAATTTTCATATGAATAATAAATTACCAAAGCTTGAACAACTTTATCTTCCTTGTCCCTCATTCAAATGTCATGAAACCTGGCATTCTTTTAGCGCCTCTTCCAAACAGTATGCATGCCATCTTTCAGATTTCTATCTATAAAATGAACCAAGCTATGGTCAGTTAGACAGATTTTGGAAAATTCTGCAACATTTTACAAGATTTCACAAAATTTTGTGGAATTTTATGAATATTCAGCAAAATCAGAATTTCCTAATTTCACCCAGAACTAGCCAGAAGGAATCATCCTGTGAATGACATACCCCTAGGAGAGAGCACTGTTAACAACAAATTGGACCAAAACAGAACAGCAGCAGAAAATAAACACTTGCAGGTGTAAGATAATGTACCACACAGGCATCACTAAAGGGAGTCACTCTTAAGAGGATGAATCTCCTTTCAACTGCTAGCACATGCTGCCATTCCCAAGGGAGGTGCCTTTATGCTCCAGCTAACTGGGGGATGGAGCAACCTGATGGAAAACTCTAATGGATGGACAGAATCCTGTTCTTAGACCAGTTTGTCCCAAGTAGATAACTTATAAAGAAGTAGAAGATTCTCTTCTTAACTTAGACACCAAAAAAAGTGCAGGGGACGATGGCTTGGAACCCTTTTTCCTAAGGTCAGGCTATGCCCATCTCACTGCCCCAATTCTCTACATCTTCAATCTTTCCATTACATCTGCTGCTGTGCCGTCCTGCTGGAAATCAGCACATGTCCTCCCTCTATTTAAATCTGGTGACCCATGCGATGTAAACAACTATAGGCCTATCTCCATATTGCCTATCCTTTCTAAAGTTCTCGAAAAACTGATCCATATTCAGCTAAAATCTCACTTGGAAACCTTCTCTCTCATTAACCCAGCTCAATCTGGCTTCCGGGCTAATCATAGCACAATCACTGCACTAGAAAAAGTAACCAATGATTGGATCTCTGCTATAGATGCTAAGAAGGTAACTGGTGCAGTCTTTTTGGACCTCAGCAAAGCTTTTGATACTGTTGATCACAAACTATTAGTCAATTGCCTTGCAAAGTTGGGTGCCACATACCATACCACCCTGTGGTTCTTTAGCTACCTAACTGGAAGATTCCAAAAAGTAAAGGCGGAAGGCTTTTTTTCTGCTGCCTTACCAGTTGCAAGGGGAGTCCCCCAAGGATCCATCTTAGGCCCTATCTTGTTTTCTCTGTACATCAATGACTTAGATGCTAACATATCTACGTCCAATCTGCACTTTTTTGCAGATGATACTGTGTTGTATACTTCTGGCTCATCGTTATCTGAAGTCAAGGGAGTGCTTCAAGCGGACTTGCACAACTGAGCATAATTCAATAAAGGCAAAGCTTCTGCTCAATGCCAAGAAGACTAAAGCGATGATATTCTCCGCGAGTGCTGTCTCAGGCCCCAATACTCTTGCCCAAGACTTCATTGTCACCACGCTAAACGAGCCTCTGGAAGTTGTAACCAAATTTAAATATCTAGGTATCTGGATCGACAATAAATTATCTTTCAGTGACCACATTGAAGATGTCTCTAGAAGGTTAAAAGCAAGGTTAGGTTTCTTCTACAGAAATAGGCCCCTTTTCCCCCTTGAAACTCGAAACAAGCTTGTACAGTCCACTTTTCTCCCCCTACTCGACTATGGCGATGTAATCTATTCCTCCACCACTCTTGCAAATCTAAGTAAACTGGACATCCTTTATCACAATGCGTTCACGGTTCATTACCAATTCCTTACCGTTAGCACCACTGTGACTTATATATGCAGCTGTTGGTTGGACATCACTTACTACTAGGCGCTGTTCCATGCTGGGCTATGGACTCTTAAACTGCTCCTGCAGAAATTGCCAGCTATCTCTCTTCCCTTATTAGTATCTCACATAGTGCATACTAGTTAAGAAAATCTGACTTTATTATGCTTGACATACCAAGGCCGGACTTCCTTTGGTAAGCGATGCTATTGCATATGCCCTTCCCTCCATTTGGAACCAATTACAAACCGTATTGAAACTAACTAGCACAGTTTCAATAAACTTCTACAAATCGCTAAGTTCAGCCAAAATAAAGACACCTGTAACTGTCATTAAGTCTCTTCCTTCCCCATGTGTGCTATATTTATCCACTGGTAAGGTATAATTGATTTGTCATATTAACTGCTTTCCTTCCCTTCTACTCTGGCTTTATCCTTGCTTCGCTCCACTGCTACTCTATCAAATCTCTCCTCCCTCCCATATCAGTTGTAGACTGTTGTTTGTTCTAGCTGCCAAAATACTGTATATTTGATTTGATTTGATTTGATTAAATCTAATCCACCAGTCATCATGTTTCATTTACAAGTATCGACCTATAAGTCGCTTCCCTGTCTCATATCAATGTTTACCACCTGCGGTCACCCTGTGTGGTACCCTTGTATGTATATCCAGCCTGCATCATGTAACGTGTATTTCATGTATATACTGTTATTACCTATCTGTGTTTGTACTTTAAGTGGTTATGTCACAGGACCTCTTTGTGAATGAGCTTGCTCAATGGAGTTTTCCTGCAATAAACTTTAACTTTAACTTGAAGTAGGCTGAGGAAGAATACAAAAATCAAAGGTTCAAGTAAAATATGCATATATTTTTATCTAAATGATGTAAAATTAGAGGAAGTAGGATGTGTTTGTTGGCAGCCAAGACACATTAAATTTCAGTTTGCAACTACTGCATCATCTACTGCATTGTTCCTGAGTGCTAAGTATTTCCTTTTTTCATATATATAAAATTAAGTACCTACTGTCATTTACTAGTTTTGGTGGGATGTTAAAAGGTTATTGCCTCACTTTACTCACTCTTTCTTCCAGCAGCATTCTAAAACTGCTCTTGCTGAGCCCAAATGGTTCCTTTAATAAAACAGAGTTATTGGGCCTGATTTTCAGAGGGCCACTAGATTGGTACATGTTCTGCCAATCCAGAGCTGTGGCAAACTCCAGGTGCATCAGGGAGCCTGTACCCCATTCCAGTACAAAGGAGGAGGAGTCCCTGTGCCAACGTCCCAAGAGTTGCCATAGTCAGAGTGTTGTGGCAAACCATTGGTGCACTGCAGGGGTTTGATGGAGAGTCCCATCAAGCTTCTCAGCCCTGCACAACCCAAGCCCAGACCCACAATGTTGGAGGGAAGGCTGTGTGGTACACAGCAGCCAGAGCTGTGGGGGTGCCAGTAGTGGGTTGTATGGGCATGACAGGGTGTTGGATGGTACACTGGTGGCACCAGGGCAGGTGTGCCTTGGACTGTGCAACAAAACTGTGAACTACAAATGGGCAGTATGCTGGCACAGACTGTGTCCCAGAACCCTAATGCCACCAGCCCTGCCAGCTGACCTGCATTGTGCACCCACCTCAGTGGGGGTGACAGTCCATAGTGGCATGGAATGCAGTGCTGTAGTCAGAGAGAGATGAGCCCTGGGCAGCACCACCTGCCCTGATGCACAGCCACAGGTGCTGTAATAGTTACTGCGGTGGAAAGGGCACCCCAATGGGCAGGTGCCATCCTAAGGTCTGGTAGACAGCATGTCAGGGAGTGTGCATGCTGCTGGTTAGCTGAGAAGGCTACCATCATCAGGGGACCTGGACATGGTCTCTGACAACACAGTGCCCATTCTCAGTCGGTGGCTCTGTTTCACAGTCAATGACATGGTTTCCCTGGTGCCAACAGTGTACTCTCCCATACCCTGCCATGCCCATGCCACCCACTAGTGGCTCCCCCACCATACTATCTGCTCTGTACCATGCACTCTCTCCTCCAATGTGGCTTATCCCAGATATACGGTACAAGGGCTGTTATACCAGCTCATGGTTGGTCTAACCTCAGTGCTGAGTTGTGCCATGGGGGGGCTTCCAAAATCCCAAATAAGGGGATGCTGAAGCACTGCTGTGGTGCAAGCTCCCTTAAGACCTAGCTTACAAGCGCATTTGGCACAGGGTTGGCACAGAGCTACTTCTATGCAAGGCATCCCAATTTTAAGACAGCCTGCATTTGAAAATCAGGATTGCTGCAACATTTGGCACAAGGTGACACTTGTGTCAAATCCCTTTGGCGCAGGCCCCTTGCACCAGATTTTTGGCCTTTGAAAATTGTGCTCATTGTCTGAATCCTGACATTGGTTGTGATGATGGTGGTGGGGGGATAGAAGGCTTCTGCATTGCCCTACATACTCCCCACTTTTGGAGGTGACCCAGATTGCCTGTGACTGAACCTGAATGGCTCCATGAACTGATATGTCTCAATCTGTCTTAGTATTGGTGGAACAGTAGCAGGTTCCTGCCTCACATTACTTATTCCAACATTCAGCAGCAATCAAAAAGAAGATCTGACTGAGCCATACTGACTCCCTCAGAATGTAAGGTGTGGTTCTGTCTTCCAAGCAGTCCATTGGGAAGCATATTTAAGAAAATCTCCGGGGCATGGGGGCCCAAGAGAAATGGGTAAAAGCAACAGATGACTTACTTAAGAATAGGGAGCCAATCCTAAGAGGGTGCCAGGTACTGCCCCAGGAGAGAAGCATCAATGTTCTTTATCTATAAAATGAAGGAGAAAATTAATGTTTCTGGCACCAGGCAGTTTTCTGTATTCTGGCTTAATGGTTTTTGGTGATGGTTTATCAGAAGGTTCAGATTTCCAATGTGCTGAAAAATAGTTTTCTCTAGTTTTGCTTGGAAAGTTAAAAAAAATGATTTTAAAAGAAAATGCTGTTACCTGGTAGGGATCTTTGGCAGGAATTCTGTGCAGGAGGCTTTTACAGATGATGAGTACAGAAATGGTTTAGGTGCACTTGGCTGAACAATGTGTATACCCACTAAAACTAATCTACAGAAACAGACAAATACAACCATTTACATAGTTAGCACAGCACTTTTTCATGGCTAACATGAAGTAATGCTTTAATTAAAATATAGAACTGGAATTCATTGGACCTAATTAAAGTACAGTATTCATATTGAACGACAGTTGTCATTTGTTGGCCTGCTCCCACTGAACATCTATTGGAGCACTGTGTTTTACCAGCAAGCCTATATTTTATTTAGACACTTGTTTAAAATATTGGTTTGTATTTTAGCAATGTTTTGTCTTTGCTGACTTTCTGTTAAATTCAGTTGGTGTTTCTGATTTACACACCTATGGCAAAGACCATGTCAGAACTGTATGGTGCAGTTTATGTCAATGTTTAAAACTGAGGTTTGTTTTAATGAGCACCTTTCTTCAAAATCCTCACTGCCTTCAACAAGGAGCATGAATTGGAGCTCCTCTGTGGTGTTCAATACCTTTTTTTGTTCAGCCCCCAAAGGAAGGGAAGGGATCATAATTCCCCCCCCCCCGATGAGCTCTCAGCATCACCCCTTTACATGTCCTACTAGCCTGCTCTGCTCACCCTGCTCCAAGGCTTTATTACATCTGTATAGGGAGAACGCAGAGGTGTGCTCCATTCACTTCAATGGAGTGTCATTTCTAAAGTAGATTTGCCACTTTTAAATCAGGTTTTGGTAAAGATCAATGCTAGGGTTCATCTAACAAGGCTCTCCCTTCACTTCAGTGGAGCACCATCTCTAAAGCAGATTTAAACATCCATGAATGGAGTGCCATGATCCATGCAGTGCTGGACCAGTGCTATCCAGAAGAGGGACAGCCAGCTCTAGATGTAAACTAGACAATCCAAGTCTTATTGACACTGAGAAACACTGCCACAACACTTGCCATGGTGCTGTAACTCATATGAGTCTTTCTCAGGGGGTGTCCCAGCATTTTTCAGTATCAATAAGACTGAATAGCCTGTTTGATCTTCGTAATGTACCTGTAATTTTGTGCCACTTTAATTTTTTATCAATAAAAAACGTTGCACTTGCTATCTGGTTCTGACTGAAATTTGTTCGGGTGCATGAGTGCTGTGAAGCCTTGGATTGTCTAAAATAGATTTAACATTTTTAAATTGGGTTTTGGTAAAGATCGTTACCATGGTTAGACTAACAAGAGCCTTATTAGCTGAACCCTGGCATCAACTTTTAACAAAACCCAATTTAAAACTGGTAAATCTTCTTTAGAAATGATGCTTCATTGAAGTGAATGGACCTCCCCCTCACGTTCTCCCTATTTAGACATCATAAAACATCAGATTGCAGGGGCAGAGTGGGCTAGTAGGAAGTGGAAAGAGATTGTGCTGCCGGCCATACAGCAGCAAATTATGATCCCTTCATTTCCTTTGGGGGTTGAACAAAAAATCATTGAACACCATAAAGGAGTTCCCATTGAGGGAGCACCATGTTCTTTGTTGAAAGCACAAAGTAAGGTGTTCTTTAAGTGCTTGCATCGTTCTCATAATACATTTGTACTCTATTTTAGAACTTAAAGGTATATAAATCATAGCATGCAGTTCTAAAATGGTATTGTCACTTGGACCACCCTGAAATCAGCCATGCCACACATATTTTAATGGTTCAACATTCGAAGTTTATTATGGCAGATTCTTATATACATTTAATCATCTTTTCATACCTCAGAAATTTACAAAGTACCATCACCATCATTTTCATATTACATTAATATACAATCCCATAGTTTATCCTTTATTTACATTTTCATCCTGTTATCAGTTATACTTACGTTTCTTCTTGGGCCCAAGTGTAAGGACCCAATGCCCCTCCCTTCCTTAGTCTTCTTTCTGGGCTCAGGTGTCCCACCTGATCCCCCAGCCATGCCCCACCTTGAGATGATTACCCCATAAGGAGCCCTCCCCAGCCCTACCTTACCACCACCCTTCGTCCGACTAGGCCCGCCCAATTTTTTCCTTCACCAGCTTCACTGTTGCTCTCAACCAGCAAACCAATCTGACACACCAAGTGCCCCTGTTGTCCTCACCTAGCAACCCATTACCTTCAAAGTATGACGTGTTTTCTTAGGGATGGTGGGTGGGAAGTTAAAATTTCTAACAGCTGCAGAGAAAAAAAAGAGGGATTTTCCCTCTCTGCAGCCCCTTTTCTACCCCTGCCAAACCCCTCCCTCAAGCTCCCCTTATCCCAATCAGCCCTTGCCTTCTGTCCCTTTTGCCTCACCACTCTTCACCCCCAATGTGACCTCATCCTTCCTTCCTTCCTCCCCTATGTGATGTCATTACCCCCCCATTCATATCCTCTGCCCTTGTCCTCTCCCCTCCCCATCCCCTCCCCATCTTTTTTTAGCTCAGCTGCCAATTCCAGGGAGGTCAGTGACAACCTGGGCTGCCCTTTAATAGGGCAACCTATATTGTCACTTGGACCACCTTGAAATCAGCCACACCACACATATTTTAATGGTTCAACATTCAAAGTTTATTATGGCAGATTCTCATATACATTTAATCATCTTTTCATACTTCAGAAATTTACAAATCACTATCACCATCATTTCCATATTACATTAATATACAATCCCATAGTTTATCCTTTATTTACATTTTCATCATCCTGTTATCAGTTATACTTGCATTTCTTCTTGGGCTCAGGTGTAAGGACCCAATGCCCCTCCCTTCCTTAGTCATTCTTTCTGGGCTCAGGTGTCCCACCTGATCCTCCAGCTCTCCCCCTTGAGGTGATTACCCCATAGGGAGCCCTCCCCAGCCCTACCTTACCATTCCCCCATCTGACTGGGCCCTCCCAGTTTTTCCCACTAGCCCATAGGCTGGTCCGACGCCAGCCTGTGGGCTTCCCCCATTAAAAACTAGTTGACCCCCACCCAAAACCTTGCCTTTTCTCAATCGCTTCCCTAATTGCCCCATTAAGGGCTGTGTTACCCACACCAGACATGTGCACACCATCCTTTCTGAACATCCCAGGGCGTGTCTTGGATGATCAACTCATGTCTGACATATATCCCCCCAGTCTGTCTGGCCCATTCTGCCATCTTCCTGTTAACTCTTTTCTTATCCCTGTCTGTGGCTAGGATATCTTGTGCATTCCTCCAGCACCTATGAGGGACAATCTCAAACCAGGCCACTTTCACTCCTGGCCACCATGATTTTATCACCCCCAGTCCTTGGTGATCCTGTGCACCAACTGTACTCATGGCAGTGAGCCCAGATCATGCCCCCCTGCATGTATGATAATCAGTTCTGGTACTCGCAACTGTCTGCTGCTCTCACCTAATAGTGGCAGCAGCCTTTTTCATCTGCATTCCCTCTGTCCATGCCATTCAATCCAAATCTTGTCGGGGTCATGTCCCAGCTGCCATCCCCCAGGTGTATGCTCCACCCACTGCTCCACCCAATGTATAAAGGAATGGCCAATGAGCCATACCAACCTACATCTTCTGACCCCCGGAAAACAAATTGCATGCATTTAACAGTCATTTTCACACATATCTCTTATAGGCCTGAGAAGACTACCTGCCAACCCTCTGTACCTCCACAGGGACACCCCCCCCCGAGTTCACCACCCCTGAGGCTGCCCTGATCCAGAATGAGTGGGAGGCATTGCTCTTAGGGTCCTCACCCAGGAAACTCATACCCTTTCTGAGTATGGCTGTGACCTGAAATGCCATTACTGGGTCTCCTTTGCCAAGCATAAAGAAAACTCCTGTCTCCTGTGATCTCATTGCCACATAATCTTCTATGACCTTCACCAGCATCTCCCCCCTGGTTCACCCTCTTTGAGGAGGTCCATCTTACTGCCCATCCCTGCCTGGTTTATCTTGGAGTGCCTCAACCAAATCATAGCTGTCCCTGCCGACCATGAAAAATCGGGGTCCTGTAACCCCCCCAGTCCTGTCCCCCTTGTCCTTTGTCACTATTTCACTAACACTGAAGGCCTCTCCATGCGCCACTAAGAAGATGGCTGTAAAGAGCTTTGCCTCATATGCTGAAGAGCAAATGCACAGCAAACAAGACACCAGCTTCCCCAGGAGGTACCTGCTGATCAGCCTGCGCTTATCTGGCCTCTGCCCCTGCAACCTGAGCCACCCATGCTGCATGCATCATATAGCCAGTGCCCTGGTAAGTGACCCCCAACCTCGCAGCTAGCATACCAAGCCGATACTGGCAAGGTGTATCCCTATGGTGGCACCTGACATACATGCTTCCCACCTATCCACCATATACCTCATAATCTGAGCCTCAGTAGCTGGGTCACTTACATCCAACCCAGCCCACTCATGGAACCTCTAGAAACCCTTCCATGCTGCTTTGTAGGCCCTCAGCATGTTGGGGGCCCAGGTGCTCCAATAGAGCAGCTGGGCTTGCTCTAACCAGTCTCCCACAGGTGTGATGGAACCGGCATTCCACGTGCAGCTGCCTTCAGAGCTAGTGCACGGAACCTGTCCATCTGTAAATGTGAAAGGCTGTCAGCTACATTGTTCTTAACACCCTCTACATGCTTAGCCATAAACAATAAGTTTAATCTCAAACCCTCCAACACTAGCCCACGCGCTACCCTGAGCTTCACCGCTGTGGAACCCAACTGTCTGTTTATAACATTCACCACCACTAGGTTGTCACACCTGAATACCACCCTCTTATTGGACAAACGTGGTCCCCACACCACCATGGCTGCCTAGATAGGAAAACCCTCCAAAAATGTAATGTCCCTTGTCAGTCCCATCTCAACCTACCTGGAAGGCCATACCTCCAACATCCACTCAGCCTAGCAATAGGCCCCCATGCCTAGCCCGCCTGCCACATCCATAAAGAGTTCCAGTGTTTCCCTAGCCACCCACTGGTCCCTCCATAAAGTCACCCCATTATCCCTCCGATATCCACCCAGTGGTGTGGAAGCTTGGTTTTAGACAATGCCCTGGCTAACCACCTGGTGAACATCCTGCCAGGGGCCACTGCCCAGCAGGTGATGTTCATATGTCCCAGCACTTGCTGGATGGTTTTAAGCTGTACCCTTCTGTGCCTTTTCATCCCTTGGATGAGTGATCTCAATCTAATTACTTTGTCTCCAGGTAGCCTGTAGCACTGTTGCTCTAGATCCAGCTCTTTCCCTAAAAACTCCAGTTGTTTACTCAGACCTTCAGTCTTGTCCTCCACCAGAGGTATCCCAATTACCCCACAAAATGCCTTAAAGTTTCTTAGCATGGTCCGAGTGGCCTCTCCCTTCACCTATTAATAGAAAATCATTTAGGTACTGGATGACTGCCCCCTGGCTATGTTTTTCCATGAAGGCCCATTTTACCTACGTACTAAACACTTTGAAGGTCACACAGGCAACTGAGCAGCCCATTGGCATCACCTTATTGAAGTAGTGCTTCAACTGGAATTTGAAACCTAGCAGCTCCCAGTTCTCCTCACATACCAGCAGGAGCCAGAAAGCTGACTCAATGTCAGTCTTGGCTAACCAGACCTCCAACCTGGCCCTTATCAGGTCCACAGCATTGTCCAGCATTGAGGACAACAACAAGCTCATCCCTGGGGTGATAGCATCTTTATTTGATTCCCCTTCAGAGTATGAGAGGTGGTGTATCAGCCTAAGCTCCTCTGGGGCCTTCTTAGGCACTATGCCTAATGAGGAAACCCTAACAGTTTCAAATGGCAGGGCCTAGATGGGCCCTTCTATCCAACCTGCCTCTAGTTCCTTTTTTATCTTCTTCTCCACTACATCCTCCCTTCCAATTATAGTTGCCAGATTCTTTTCCTCATAGCCCTCCTAACCCTCATATAATAGAGCTTAAACCCTGATATGAAACCCTCCCTAAGCATTGCTGCTGCCCTTGAGTCTGGGTAGTCCTTGGTCCATGCGATCACCACTTGTGCTCTAACTGGTGAACACATTAAAGGGAAACCCCCCTCCCAGGTGCCCCTGCCTGAAGTAGTCTATCGGCCTCCATAGCTTCCCCTCCCATTCTGCCATCTGAAACTACCCCCTTGCCCAGTGAAGCCACCCCTCCACCCACTACAGCTGCCCGAAAGTGCTGCCATGTTGCACCCCCATTCCTGTCCACGTCGTGCCTTACTTCTGAGGATGAGGTGCCCTACCTCACATCCTGAGCAAGCGTGCTTATATTTGCAGTTGGTCTATTGGCAGCTGGCTTAATTAAATGCCCAGAAAGCTTTTGTCCTTGCCACCCCACTGCCCTTTCTTCCCTCATTGCCTGACCACCCCCTTCTGCTGATAGCGTCCTGATCCAAAGCTCAGACAGAGTAACATCCCACCTCACGTCCCCATGAGAGGCAACCCTCTGCCGGAACTTCTCATCATAAATCAACCACCCATACCCACTCTTGACCCTACAGTATATGCATCCCTAATAATAGCTGAGTAAGTAAGGAGCAGGATGGCTAGCTCAGGCTTTTTCTGCAGCATGATTGCACTAAAATGTGTGAAACCCCCCATCCAGGCCCCAAATGTCTTACCCTTAATGCTAACTTCCTCTCCAGTCTTCCATACTATAGCTAGAGCCACCATCATTTCGGAATTGCCCACTGACTCCCTCTGTTCATATTTCTTTGCCGTATCTTTATCTATCAAGGCAAACATGTCCATATACTCCCCACTCCATATCTTTTCTTTGTTCAGCCTGTGAGACATGATCCCCCAAGGTCATCCCAGGGGGTCACCCATAGATAGCATTGCTGCCTCCCTCTCCTGCCCCAGTGTTATCCATCTTTTTATCTACTTTATTCTCTTCCCGTAATTCCTTCCACACCTTATCCACTTCCTCTCAGCCCTTATTGCCCTGCTAGTCCATGATGCCCACCAGGTAGTGCTTCAGATGCCATCCACTGACTGGTCTACCACAGATGTCTTACCCTGGTCTGGTTAAGGCTCACCACCCTCATCTAGGTTGCTCCTGGTAGGATTCTTGCCAGGCCTCCCCTTCTTGGATGGCAGTTTCTTCCTCTTGTCCACCATCCTCTCCTTCTCTTCTTCCACTCTGGACTCCTAAATAATTGCCTGGAACTTTTCCATGAGCTCAGACACTTTTTGGGCTAGCACCTCGCTTGCCTTTTGACTTGGAGCCTTTTTGGGAGCCATCCTGCAACATGTAAAAGATGGTTAGGTCCTTCCCTAGGCGTATGCCATCCCCCCTCCTTTTTTTTGTCACGTGTGCCAGCCCAGTACCCTGCATCTTGGGTAACCTGTAGATCCTAGATCACGCTAGCCAGCTTCCTTTTGATTCTATGATATGTCAGGAAGGCTTGGATCTAGATCAGGCAACTAATATGCTGATGAGAGAGAGAGACTGCACCTAAAGCAGCAGTGTGACCATGCCACATGGAGCTCTACCTTAGCACCAAAAACCGGGGGATAAACTTTAAAACATCACGATCAAAATCAATATACTTTTTTTTAAAGAGTTTTCCTCTGCACTGCACCAACTTTTGTTAAAGTAACCAACGTTCCCATGCTCCATCCTTCTTTGACTCAAACCTGGTTCCCCTGGCTCCAATCAGGCAAACCTGGTAATAAACCATTACTCTGAATGGAATTACACCCCTTGCCCTGCTAGTCCTCGCACCACTCCCTGCTGCCTTAACTGGACTATGAGCTGCTTGAGGGAAGCCTTCAATAATCCTATGCCCAATGATACACAAAAACTCTTTCCAGAAACAGTCTCCCATTATTGCTCCAAACCCCTATAATCTGACCCCATCCTGCTATTTTTATCGGTTCCCATGCTTCTAAATCAGCTCCCTTAGTGAGCCCCTATACCAGCTTCACCAGCATTTAGCATTATTCCTCCTGGCTCTTCTTTGTGGCATTAGGCCTCCCCTGATTGAGCCCCTTTGCTGCTTGTGTGGCTACGCATGAGACATGGCCACTCCACCTTTTGTCCCCCACGGCCTTCAGCCAAAACTGAAAAGCCATCTACGCTCTGGCTGCCCAGGCACTGAGCATTTTCTGACTCATTGTGCTCCCTAATATTGTTCAATGTTCTGGTAGCAGCTCCCTTGGCTGCTGCATGCCAAGCCTCTGCTCCTCCCCACCCCTCACCACATGGTGTTTGACACCAGCTTGGAGGAGCTATAGAAAAAGCCAAAACAGCGAGCCTGCTCCCCTCTAGGAGCAATCCCCTCGAACAGCTCCATTCTCCTTGAAGATCAGCTTGGCTAGCTTCAAACAAGGAACCTTTGCAGTTCCAGTCCTTTGCCCTGTTTTCCACCATCGACAGGCCTCACCATCCTCATCATCCTCAAGCCCAACCTATCTGTCACTTGCAAGGCCCCAACTCCCCAGGCACCCTGTCCCCACCCCCAAACCCCTGCCCTCATGATGCAAGACACCATTCGCTCCATGCTTGAGCTAGGACTTCAGTCGCCGGCCATCCCTGGCCCACCCGGTGCATTCATGCACTACAGAAGCTACGCCATCCAGTGACCACAAGCTACTCCAGGGTAGGCCCTGTTAACCAAGATCACCCAGCCCACACAGCAAGAGCCATGTTCCCCAAGCTCCCCGCAGGCTAGTCCCAAGAACCCACATTTGCTGCAGGCATGCCAGTCCATCAGAAGGCAGACTGCAAAACACCTCAGCTTCTACCGGGCACCCACTTCTTGTTTTTTGGGGGGGGGATTTGCTACCTGGCATCCCGTGTGGAACACTTATCTGAAAGGCTCCATCCAGGCATCCCACCACAGAAATACAGTAAAGGCTTTAAATCAATGTAGCACTGCAACTAAAATATAGACAATTAAGGTTAAAACATATGTACTAAATTCTCAGAGGGTGAATCCCGAACCATAGCATGGCAATCCATCCCTTGCAGTCCCTCCTTCAAACAGGGCCTTGCTGCCCCCAGTCTTACCTTACCTTTAGAGAATGTTCTACTTCAAAATACTTGTGAAGCAGTAAAGTTAAAATTACAAAGAGCTGCAGAGAAAGAGGGATTTCCCTTCTCTGCAGCCCCTTTTCTATCCCTACCAAGACCCTCCCTCAAGTTCCCCTTGTTCCAATCTGCCCTTGCCTTCAGTCCCGTTTATCTCACCACTCCCTGCCCTTTAACATGACCTCATCTTCCCTACCCTCTGTGATGTCATTACCCCCTCTCCTCTCCCCTCCCCCTCTTTTTTCAGCTCAGCTACCAATCCCAGGAAGGCCAGTGACAACCTGGGCTGCCCTTTAATACGGCAACCTCTATTAACCTCCAGTGGGTAAATGAATAACACTCACACTGAGTTTGCTAACAGGTCAGTAAAGATTAATTTATACCAGAACAAAAACCAGTGTTTTAAAAAAAAATGTGCTTTTACACAAAGTACCTAAAGATTTAACACAGGTATCCAGCAAGTCTCATTGTAACCTGTTTTTCTATTTTCTGGAATCTATTTCCCTCACTAGCTGTTTGACTTTTACACATTTAGTTACCTTTCTTGAGAACCCTGTCTCCCAGGCAATTAATAAACATATAGAATTGTAAAGGTCCCAGTACTGACTTCTGGGAAACCATATTGGTAACTACCTTTCAATCTGCTGTTTTCCTATGTACCATTTTACTGTAGTTCCCCTAATTCTAAATGCTGTGAAATTCAGAACCATTTTATAAGAAGGATTAGTATCAAATGCTCTGCTGAAATCTATGTATCTTTACTGTACATGTCCCCTTGTTGCACAAACGCCCACTTCTGGGTTGTGATTTGTTGTACAAGGCAGGCAGCATCATAAACATCCAAATGGTTGTGGTCTAAAACAAATCTAGTGGTCCATTTTATTGAGTTAAGGAAAACAGAAGGTCTACAACTTTGATAAATAATAGCTATGAAAAATTGCCATGGGTAACAAAATCTATGTGGTGCTGGTTTGCTCTTGTACTAGCTGGTTATAGTGCTGGCTCGCTTTGGCGCTGGATGCTTCCAGTGATGTGGCTGACAGGTACTGCAGTGGATAGCTATTTTTGGGCAGTTGTAGTAGCTGGTGTTGGCTGGCTTTTTTGGGCTGGTCTATGGAACTTGTAATAGCTAGTACTGCAGTGGCTGGCTGGCCCAAAGCAGCCTGTATCAAACAGAACCTGTTGAACCTGGCTTGAAGAAGATAACAGTTTGGCAGCTTGATGTTAAAGATGAGAGAAGCCCCTCAACAGCTTTATTTAAGTGGAGCAGTACTGCAACCCAGCAACAGGTTCCTAGGAAACTCTCTGACCATGTCATTTTGGATTTGATGTAAACAACACTTCAGGGGAGAACCCAGAAGCTAGGCCTGCTGCACTTGGCCCAACAGTTTGTGCATTTAATTAAGCAAAGAAAACACATCTTACCATGTCGCAATTTATTAAAGTGCTTCACATAACTTTATCCTGTAGCTAATAGAGTGTAAAAATGGCAGAACTTATGGTTACATTAAAATAAAAAACCCGGAAGACACCAGCATGGTGTTGTAACTGTAGCAATACATTGACCAGGCCGGCCGAGCAGACAGCCCTCGTGTGTGATGATGCATAGGAATCAGCTGACGTTTCAGCTTACACCTTCCTCAGAGCTCTGAGGAAGGTGTAAGCCAAAATGTCAGCTGATTCTTGTGCATCATCTCGCATGAGGGCTTTCTGCGCGGCTGGCCTGGTCAATGTATCGCTACAGTTACAACACCATGCTGGTGTCTTTGGGATTTTTATTTTAATGTAACCGTAAGTTCTGCCGTTTTTGCACTCTGTTAGCTATGGGATGAAGTTATGTGAAGCACTTTAATAAATTGTGACATGATAAGCTGTGTTTTCTTTGATTAATTAAGAGTGCACAAACTGTTGGGTCAAGTGCAGCAGGCCTAGCTTCTGTGTTCTCCCTGAAGCATTGCTCACATTATGACGTCTCTGATTCTGTTTTGCACCAGATTTACATTACTCACCCCTCTTTCTTGTGTTGTGTGTTTATTATGGATTTGATGTCACAATGGCCCTGAAGTAACCAGCCATTTCACTTACTAGATCACAGCCACTGATGACTTCATGACCAGGCAATTTTATTTGAAGACAGAGAGGCTTTGTGACTCTGTGCAGCATAAAATCCAGCATCAGTGGTCACCTCCAAATGCTTGCTATTGCAGCCTGAATATAGTTGGCTTAATTTACTGCTTTGAAAACAGTTCCTCCTCTGTCCCAAAAAGTTCTATTCTGTGAAAAAACAAACTTTTACTACTACTACCATCTACTCCAGAATATTCGCTATCATGTCACTAACGTCACAGGTTGATGCTGTGCTGTGATCTTCTAGCACCACTAGAAGAAGAATAAGAACCAGTGTCCTGGCATTCATTTCACAAATTATTGTCGAGGATGATGGCTGTTGATCTTCAGCCATTCTATCCTGTAGAAATCCCTGGCTTTTGAAGACAAATGGATGAAGAACTCAGGAACTAATACAACATGCCATTATGCTTCATATTATCTAGTTATACTAGGTCCAGACAGTGTATGTGGTGGTGTGTGCTGCAAAAGCTGATTAACTTGAGACCATATGAGCAGACCTCCACGGTGCACAATTAGCAACCCTTACTATGGCCATTCTTATTGTGAGTCAACTTGATGGTCACACATGCCATTACTTATGATCTTTTACAGCAACTATATGATGCATACTATTATTCTATCATGCAACTGTATTTCTTGGTATGTAAATAAAAATCAAATAATAAAATGACATTAAAATAAAAGATACAGAAGTTGACTAGTTTTCTTCTAAATACAAAATTTCCATTATCACAAGTTACTTTGTTTTATAATATAAATAAAAAATATTACATAAAAATTAATAAGAAACAGAGGGCCCTATGCACAAAGTGATTCCAGCCCTATGGGCCACAACACACAGTGCATAGGCATAATACACACATCCCAGGTGTCCAGCAGACACCCACAGATGCACTAGCTGTGGTTTCATGCTGCACACCCCTGCCTGGGGCTGTCTGTACTGGATCAGACTTAACTGCATGACAGGCCAGGACAGGGGCTTGGGAATGGGTGTGAGTACTTAAAAACAAAAGACTGTTCACTTCACTGACTAAAGCAACAGTATTATGCTGATCCAATGTTGTACAAATACGTTTATAAAATGGATAAAAAAAATGCCTTAATTTAATTGGCTGAAAGGACATTTAAGCCATTTCCTTATCAGCATGTATATATGCCAACTGGCACTTTTCTCCCTTCGGCAACCTCACAACACTGGCAATTCATTCACCTACACTATCCGAACTGCAAAATATTTTTAAAAGCAGGAACACAATGCGCAACACTAGTCTAAAACCTCACACCGCTATATCACAAGATACCAACCAACACGTAGCTTTCTGTCTCTGTAGCCAAATGTAATTCAAATGAATTCATCCACACCCTTTTTTGCCACATGTAAAAATATAAAAAACAAGTACATCATGTACACTGTGATTGCTCAAAAAGAAACCGCTCCTACAGATGCCTTTCATGTTCTCTCCACGCTGCTTCGCTGCCTCTAATCTTGTTGCCTAATCCCCTGCAGCTTTATATTTGTTATTTGCACAGCCGAACAGCTCTATACCACGAGACAAACATTTAAAAAAAAGCACACCACACACTAAATCAAATCAAAAAAAAAAAATGACGACAACCCGGAAATACCTGTATATGGCGGCCACTACAGGACACGCTCGCTATCGCAGGGCAACATAAACAGTATGTCAAAATGTAGAGGACGCTACGAGAATAACACTATACAGAGAATAAAAGCACAATAAGGAATTAAAAATGTATACAGAGGGACAACCTGACCAATATCTAGGAAATACCTGTATACGGCGGCCGCTACAGGACACGCTCGCTATTGCAGGGCAACATAAACAGTATGTCAAAATGTAGAGGATGCTACGAGAATAATGCTATATGGAGAATAAAACCACAATAAGGAATCAAAAATGTATACAGAGGGACAACCTGACCAGTATCTATATATATATCTGGGGGGGGGGGGACATGCAGTCCACATCAACCAATACAAAAACTACCTAGAGGGACTATTTTTTAACTTCAGATATTAAAACCTAAAACTATTAAGATATTTTCCTTTTTTTTTCACTTTTTTTTTCCTAAATAGTTACTTAAGGGACCCATTTTATAAGCGCAATAACACACTCTGAGGTGTGGGTTACATGCTGGTAAGAGCACGCCCAGGGGCATAAGGCACTCGCTGCAAGTGCCTCGTGCCTTAGTACACCCCTGGGTGTGCTCTTATCAGCATGTAACCCACACCTTGTTGTGTGTTATTGCTTGCTTATTTGGCAACACAGCATACAGATACACTCAGTGTACAAGCAGCCAAAAATTTTATGACAGAACATTGTGCTCTGTCAAGATGTCTGCCCTCAAACCATGTACCAGTAAGTACTATGCATTTATAGTGACCTGTGTGTTAAAAATAATTATGTAAGATAAATCTTGATGGGATAATGTTGACAGAGAAGATTTATGATCTTAGCCAATGTGTGATTTAATCATGTTTGACTGTTGTACTCATTGGAATACAGTAGCAAGGGTAGACAGGAAGTACTGCAAAGCTTAGACTTGTTGATCTTATCAGGGCTTCACTGAGTATTTCGGGGCTGATAACTATACCCCTATGTGGAAGACACAAGCATCAGTTTGAACATATAGTTTTCCATGAACAAGGTGTACAGAAGGTGATTTCATAACCGTAACTTTGCTACTTTCTCTTTATTGAGGTTCCTGAAGAAGACCTGCAGTCAAAACTTCAGTTCTAACTCTCTGTTCTATTTTCAGCATGCTTTTAATATTACCAACATAATTTTTTTATTCTCTAACCATGTTGACAAAAAACATTAATGCAGTATGTCATTTTATACTCGTGCATGTACTAGTAGTCTAGTACTCATAAATATCACCTGAATGTTCTATGCTCCCTGTGTAGTATAAAGTGGAAACAAGTGCAACCTTGGACCATGCTTCCTTGAAATGGTGTTCATATATTCAGAGAAATAATAATTTGCTCCTTATTTCCTTGTGATAGTAAGTCTTGTTTTGCAATTACACCAAATATCAACACATGATCTGATATGGCATAAATACCATATAATGGTCTTGATTTGTAGCCACATGTCAGGGACTTGTTGCACCGATTCTTGCACCAATATGCCTGACACCCAAACAGGTAGTCTTACTATAGTGTGTATCTGCTATGACTTGTGGTAAGTCAGGCACCTTTAATGATGCATGGAGTCAATATTAGATGCATGCATCCTTGTTTTGCTGTAAGGTGGTGGCCACTGATGGAAATGTGGCAACATATTTGAAAATAGCAAATTAACATTTTGCTGCACTTAACCTGCTGCAGGCGTAGACCAAACTTTAGACTTGCACATGTGGCAGGGGCTCTGAAAATACAGCCCATGATCCTTACATTATGAGATACTACTTTTGTTTGGGTGTACAAACATGGAAAGAATGCCTGAATGATACTTTGTAAGATGACTTACTGTAGATGTAAATACTGTAGCATAGAAAGAGACAGATTTGCTGTCCTACAATAAATCTAACACAGAGATAGTGTCTGTGTGTGTGTGTGTGGTGTGTGTGTGTGTGTGTGTGTGTGTGTGTGTGCGTGCGCATGCATGTCTGATTCATGGAAGCATGCTCACATGGTGCCTATTTTCAAATCTGGAGATCCCACTACCCCTGAAAACTATTGTCCCATCTCCCTCCTCCCACATCTAAGTAAGTTACCAGAAAAAATCATTCATCATCAGCTATATGAGCATATTGATAGGTACAACCTTCTGAGCCCCCTCTAACATGGCTTCCGCAAACACCACAGCACCTCGTTGGCTTTAGCCCTATCCTCCAACCATGTCCTTAGAAACATGGACATGGGTATGGCCACAGGTGAGGTGTTTGTGAACCTATCCAAGGCCTTTGACCTTGTTGACCATCATCTTCTCAAATCCACCCTGCTAAACCTAGGTTGCTCCCCTGACATCACCGCTTGATTCAACACCTACCTTGCTAACCGGTCCAAGTCTGTTCTGATAGGTAAAGATACCTCAGCCATATTACCTGTCCACACTGGTGCTCCCCAAGGCTCCATACTGGGGCTTCTATGTTTCTCACTGTCCATAAATGATCTCCCTTCAGAAAGCTTAAACTGTAATGCTCTCCTCTATCTGGATGACCTCATCATCTACCACAGTGCCAAGTCCCTAGAATTCATATCATCTACCCTCACTGCAAACTAAGGAGCCACCCAGAACTGGTTCCTCTCCAAGAAACTTCTTGTGAATGAGAAAAAAATGAAGGCTATGCTCTTTGGCTCCAATCCGTACCTTGCAAAAGTCCCCAAATCTGAATCATCGTTGAGCATAGCCACCCCTGCTGGCTTACCTCTCGACATTGTATCCTCCTTCAAATACTTAAGAGTGACTCTTGCTCCCTCCCTCACCTATAACGACCACATTTCGAACACCATGAAAAGAGTGCATCAGAAGCTGTGTCAGCCTACCGTGTTAACCACCTCCTGACCCCAGAGCCTCAATTTGCATTTGACCAGGGAAATCTTCTCCCACTATTTGATTACTGCTCCCCAATATTTTACTCCATGTCCTCTTCACTTCTTGCATGTCTAAATACAACATACAACTCTATCTGTTGCTTTGTCCTTCAGACCCCCTACTCCGCTAATCACTGCTGTCTATATCAGTTCTTAGGCTGGCTCTATCTACAGGGTTGTTTTGAATATGCCATGGCCTGTCCAGTTGACAACTCTCTCAGAATCTCACAGACATCCCCTTACTCCTCGCTTCTTACTGGCAGAGTGGTAACTCGATGCCTATGGGTCTTTTCTGCCCCTTCCCAGCTCTTCCCCATGTATCCACTGTCATAGGGAGCAAGGATCTCTCCATCCCTGCCCCCTCTTTTTGGAACAGACTTCCACCTGCCATCCAAATGTTACCCTCACATCAGTCCTTCAAATCAAATTTAAGAGATTGGCTCAGGTCTCAAGCCAACTATACCTGCTTCCTAGGAAACACCCTTGCCAGAAATCTGCCTTAGGAGCACTGTAAACCAATTTTTCCCTACTTCCAATCTACTGGCTACCAAGTAAATGATTTGACATGTTTGACTCCTTGTGAAAATGTTGTTTGCCACTGTGTCATCTCTCAAGCACTGTATTGTATCTTTTGACTGCAAAATACTTTCTTGATTTGCTGTAAGTGTATGTTTCAATGTCTCTATAAGCAGGATAGCATTGTTATTTTGTCATGAACTTGTTTTTTATATCCTAAATCCTAAGATGTTGATGTCTTGTATATCACGGGTGTCAGTTGCCTCTGCACTTTCTTTATTATGTGTTAACCACTAATTGTAACTTGCACCTATTGTCTGTGCCACTATATGGCCTGGGTCACAGCTGAAAATGGTCCTTTGGATCAGTTTGCCTACCCCATTATGAAAAACATAAATAAATAAATAAATAAATAAATAAATAAATAAATAAATAAATAAATGAATGTGGATGTGTGTATGGGCAGCAGAAAAAACAGGAAGTACTAGCATGGGAGAGAAGGAATATTGAGCTTTCTTCATCTTACATTGTTAATCTTCAAGGAGAAGAGTACGGAATATATGACTATATGTTCTGAGAAAGGCTGTCTACCTTCAGCGTAACCCTTTGATAGTCTGCACTCACCTTGACATAAGTGGCCCATTGATTTTTCATCACAGCATATTGATCAGTTATCAGTATGGGTTTACAGCTAATTAGGTCATCATGGAAGTAAATAAAGAGTATTACAATTAAAGACTTTGAAGAAAACATGTGAGTGACCCATGGTTTGCACTGGTGCTAAATACCAAAGCCCCCCCCCCCCCAAGATCACATTATGTAAATTCAGGAGAAATTACATTGTATCAATATCTTTGTAATACAGTAGTCATATATGATGTTTACATAAAGCATATCAAGCAAATTGAAATACTACTCCCTGGTATTATTTTTCATTTGCTTTACTTCACTTCTCAGTGTGTTTGAATTCCCTCTGATCTGAGCTAATCTGAAATGTTTGTTTTTGTTCAGATTGAGTAAAAATATAATTTTCTCTGAAGTTAGAGTGAATATGATTTAATCAGAACTTGATTCACCCAGTTCTACTTCATAGCATATGTAGCCAGTAACTTATGATTTGGACCACATGAAACTATGATACAAGAAAATATGTGATCTAACAGATGTGGTTTTTAATCAGGATTAGCTGAACCATGTTGCCGACATAAAGAGTGAAAATGTGGTATATTTAACTACTGCAAAGGCTTTATTCTTGCTTGTTTTTTTTTTGTTTTTTTTGTCCTGAGCTGTGTGCTTCTGAAAAATAGCATGGAATGTGACCTACTCATTAACCCAGTATATTAACATCTCTAAGCTAATTAATTGATACCATCAGATAGAAAAATCACAGAATGTATGTGTTATGTTGTTAACTTCTCAATGATATTTTAGGAGGGGTTTTTCATCTGCATCAGGTGTAAACCAAGTAAATGCCATTCAGTAAGGGTTAATACTACCAAGGTCTTAGAGCAGACTAACATATCTTCAGGGCAAGGTTTGGATTCCCCCGAAGGGTTAAATATTCCACAATCTGTGTAGCACAATTTAAGAAGCCAGTGAAGCTAATTCAAGACCAAAATTGCCAGAGGCTGTCTTTGGCAGTGCTGTGTTAAACAAATAAATATCTTTTCAGGTCTAGTTGGTTTAAGGCAAATATAAAATAATAAATACAGTATAGACACTCTTCCACACCATCTTGAAATCTGGATGGCATTGGAGGGTTTATATTAACTACCTCTGCGTCTTTGCAGAACATTCTTTGAAAAAACAGATCAAAGTACAAACAAAATGAATGTTTGGGTTTCATCAAAATCCATGAAAAGTAATTCATAACATTAAACCACCACTAAATCTAGATATAAATTGGGGAGCACAAGACACATGATACCCCACCCTCATATTATTAATTTTATAATATAGTGGTGTATGCTTACATAAGCCAATCAGCCCTTGTCATTTGACATTTACAGAACTATCACATAGTTCTGAGCTTATCCATGTTCCTTTAAACCTTTTTAATTGATGGCAAGTTTCTATAGTACTAGGCTTTCAGTTAAGCATAAACTAAAGTAATCACTGTGCTCGAACACCCCTCTACTACCCCACCATCCTTCTGTTTCTTACTTATAAAGATTAACTGGCAGATTGCTGGGTCATAGTTCAGACAGTGTAGGAGAATGCCATTGGGAGTTCAAACACCCTTGCAAAAATAGAAGCTAGAAACATAATTTTGGAAGTAAGGAAATCAACATGCTGATTGGTAGTTAGCATCCACTTGATGCTGAAAACTATTTTTTTTTAATTAAAAATTGCTACAAGAAAACAGATTGTATGTCATGGCATCTGTTTGAAGAACTAATCTTTCTAAGTAATACAGGACTTGGAATCATTTTTCTATGGATAACCTTGAGTCTGTAGATCTAAAACTGACAACTTTTACTTAAAGGAGATTGTATCTTAAACTTAAACAAAACAAAAAATGTCTCCCCTACTCCCTCTCTCTCTCTCTCTCTCCCCCATACCAGCCCCTCACCACCACTCTTCTTTCCCTTTTCTCACTAACCCACTCCTAACAAATCTTCACTGAGCCACCTAGTGACTTGTACTGTATAACTAACTCGCAACACAATTCCTTGACAATGCCTTTGGCTGCTATTATTGTAACCTTACTTGTCTTTTTTTTTGTGTGTAAGTTCCACTGTAATGATCATGTTATGTTTTGTTCCTTATTGCCTTGACGTGGAACCTTTATAAAGGAGCCCTCGACTCAAAGGTGTCATCTGAAATACAAATAAATAAATAAATAAAAACCAAAAACAAAACAGCTTGCAGTTGTTTTACAAGTTGTCTGCTAAGCCCAGCAACATATTTAGAAAATGTGGTCAACAGTTTCTTTTTAAAAATGTAAGTTTTTAAAGGAAAAATAATATAAATCTACTTTCAGCATCAAAGTAGATTAAATATCTACCATATCAGTTCCTGGGTGTTAGGCAAAATTGGATTGACTGGGAAGAGGTCAAAGTGTTGCTGAAGGCTTCAACCCACCAGAGGAGCAATAAAATTCAGCCACACTTAAAATCATTAGCTTCAAACCCTTTGATATGAGATCTGACCCTCCAGCAGACACAGGAGGAACCTTCAAGCACTTTACCAAGGAACAGAGAGATCTCTTCAAGTGGTCTACATTTCATAAAAATCCTTTCAGTAGAGCAGAACTATGGGGAAAAGAGTCAGATGGAAAGAAAGAGAGAAGCTATTAAAGAATACAAAAAACACACACTATTTTACAGTAATAATGATTCATAAAAAAATAAGTTGCTCTGTTTTGACATGAAAGTTGTTGAGGTTCAGAAAGTTCAATTCAGGAGGGTATGACAACCTAACATTGCTGTCTGTGTGCGTTCTCATATTTGTTTTCACATTTCTGACAGTCATGGCAAAAGCTTCATTTTCATCCTGGTTTTACTGAATTGATTACACTTGCTTCTCACTAAGCCCTCATGGACACTGCAAAGATAAATAAACAGGGATATAGATAATGAGAAAAAAAATAAATTCAAAATCTAGCACTGTGTATACTATATAGTATGGCCCAGATATTCAAAAGGGTTGCGCCATGCGCAACAGACTTGCGCATGAGCAACTCCAAAAATGCGCCATTCTGCGATATTCAGAAGGGGCCAGTTACACCACCAAAAACATGCTGAGCAACAGCGCAATGGAAATGAAGGCATGCGCAACCGAAGGGGGTGGGTCCATGCATAAAGTGCGCAATGCGATAATCGAACACTTGCGCAATGCGCAAGAGTGGCTCAGCCAGAAGTTGCACAGTAGCGGAATTGAGCCAAAATAAAAAGGCTCAAGGAAGCGGTGCAAGAACCCTAGCAGGCCGCAAACTGGAGGAGAGAGACAGAGAGAGAGAGAGACAGGAGCTGGAAGGGCAGAGAGGGACAGTGGGTCCAGGAGGACAGAGAGGCCAGTGGGGGGTGCCCAGTGCAGTGGAAGCAGCAGGGGGCAGCGGGGGTAACACAGGAACAGCAGCCGGGGGGCAGAAGCCAGGAGATAGACAGTGCCAGCTTTCACATGGAAGCTGTAATGAGAGGGTGAGACACCATGCTGCAGGGGACATGGCGTGGAGGAGCCCGTCGGCGGTATGCCCCGGACAGGCGGTATGGTGTCCGCCAGCTTCAAGCTGTACACAGGCGTCCGAGATTGTGGGCGGTACTGCCTGAACAGGGCAATACTGAGACGGCTCTCGAGCTGTGCAGTGATGTGATGCAGGCACCCTCATGACGGAGTCACGCCTGTCCGTGGAGACCAAGGTGACAGCCTGCATGTGCCTGCTCACCACGGGCACCTTCCAGAGGCCAACAGGGACACCACAGGCATTACACAGTCGGCCACGTCCACATCCTCACCCAATTCCTCAGCGCGACTGCTGCCTCATGCTGCGAGTACATCCATTTCCCCAGCACCGGCGGCAGGTGTACAACAAACATGCAGGAGTTCCACAGGGTAGCACGTGATGTTCATGCATAGGGGCCATAGACTGCACCCATGGGCCATCAGACACCACCTGGCCTCGACGGGCCAGGCATATCGGAACCGAAGGGGTTTTCCAGTGTCAACTGCCAGGTGGTGTGTGATGCCACTGGGCGCATTATCAATGTCTGTGCCACACACCCTGGCGGAGCACATGATGCCTTCATATGGCACCAGTCTGCACTGTGCCATCAATTCAAGAGTGGGGACATCCCCAAGGGTCATCTAGTGGGTGAGTACACATGTATGGAATGCAAACTCTGGGCAAGGGTGGAATGACACAGGTGCCATGGTAGTGGCACACAAGGATATGGGCAATATGGACCTGACATGACACTGATCTCCACTATCTCCACACAGGTGACTGCGGATACCCACTCCGTCCTGGCTGCTCACACCGCATCGGCACCCCACCCCAGTGCAGCTATGCTTCAATGAGGCACATGCCGCAACACGTAACATCATAGAGTGGGTGTTTGGGATGCTCAAGGCATGCTTCCGATGCCTGGACACTCCGGCGGAGCTCTCAGAGTACAGCCCCAAAAGGCCTGTGGGATATTCCTGGCCTGTTGCATCCTGCACAACATGGCCAAAGACCATGGACAGCTACAGGTCCAAGAGGGGATATGGCTGGGACGCCAGTGGCGCCGTGATGTTAGTGATGAGCAGCCCCCTAGGACGGAGGGACCCCCGACTGACCCGGCAGGCCCAGCTGCACCAGGACACCATTGCAGAAGAGCACTACACCCAACACAGGTAAGTCAAGGGGACATGTGCAGGCAACACTGTCCATGCGCAAACCACAGGCACACAGGAGAACACACCGTGCATGAAGGTCAGGGGAGTTGAAGGTTCCAGGCATACCAACACACCATCAGAGAGGTGAGCACTCATATGGACACACACACACACCAGGCAGCATACATGGGCAGCAGCACAGCACTCGCGGAAATGACATTGCCAACACACAGCACCACCAACTACCCCCACCACCTGGACTGTCCACGATTGTGTCAGGACCTGGGCACCCTTGCACTCTGGTGTACAGTGCAATGCAGGCATCATCATGCACATGCACCTGTGGACAGCAGTTGGAGAGTGTGCAGGTGGTCCGTGGTCAGCGTGGTGAGCAGAGCACCCAGCAGTGCACTGCCCACCATGACACACATTGCACACAGGGCAGCACCAGACGGGGCCTGCACTGGGAGACAGCTCAGTCAGGTAGCACTGTCCCACGGCCACCACAGATGCGTGGGTGGCCCACCGTGGCCCAGCAGCACTGGCAGGCTGAGCAGGGGCCACATGGGTGGCGCTGGTGCACCACCAGGGGTCCCACTGTCTGAACAGCGACCTTGTCTGCACAGGGGTCTGCATCCTGCTAAACAAACTTGCACCAGGGTGCTCGGGATGCCACAGCGGAACCCGGCATCGACAGGCCTGGTGTCGCACGACGCCGGGAACGGGGAGTGGAGAGCGCACTGTGTGGGGTGTGTGGTACAGGGGCACCTGACAGTGTGGCCAATGCGTCCGCGACAGAGACCACTTCCTGGGTCAGCCTGTCAATGGCAGCGGTCACATCTGTCCACATAAGGACCAGCTCGGCTCGGTCCCGAGCACACTCCCTGCTATGCTACTCCATGGACACAGACAGTGCCTCCACGGACCTTGCAACCCGTCCCTGCAGCTGTACCAAGTCCTGCAGCAGGCAGGTGTGTGCATCCAATGGGTACTGTGCCCCAATGGCATTGTGACCCCCAGGGTGTGGACGGTCCTGGTGCACAGCACCCCTTGAGGGTGGGCGCTGTTCGCCAGGACCAGGTATGGGCAGATCAAAGGGCGGTGGACATGTGCCACTGCTTGACACTGTACCCCCAGACCTGGTGTGCGACTGCTGCCGCCCCTCCAACTGCTGAGCCCCCAGGTCCGCCTTCCACCTCGTGCTGACAACAGTGCCAGACACCTGCACAGCCACTGGTGCTGCCCCACCGGTGCTGACAGGCACAGCCTGGGACTGTGCCAGCATGCTGGTACACAGGTGTGAACCAGGAAGGCCCAGGGCACGTGCTGGCCTGCCATGTGTCCGTCATGGGACACACACCTATCACTGCCCATTGCAGGCCTGTATCATCAATGGTGCAGGTGCGCCTTACTCGCCTATAGGCACAGCATGCTGGCATACCTGAATGCCAGACTGCTGTGACACAGGCTGTGCAACCCCTGCACCCGTATCACTGACACCGGAGTTGTTGGCCCAGCTGCATGCTGCCGCAGTGCCTGCAGGCTGGTGGCGGAGGTGGATGTCCTCCTCCACATCCAGCAGGTCTGCATCACTGTCTGGACCCACCACCACCACCGCCTCCTGACGCACTAACAGGATCTGTAACAGAAAGAGAGTACATGGAGTGCATGAACAACAGCCCCCAACAACACCACCATGTCATACCGTGCAGTGATGGACTTCCACCTGTCTGGAATCCTCCACCTGGTACGCCCGCAATGGCACTCGGCTGCATGGCCACGACCAGTGTCTCCTCTGTAGGGGTCAGCTGCAACACCACTGGTGGGCCCCCACCAGTGCCAGCACGTGCCACCCTGAAGGCTGCCACCTTCTCCTTCAGCCTCCTGTGGTCAGTCCCCATCTTCTTCTTGCATTCCTGCATGGAGCGCTGTTGGCTTCCATGCAGGTTGACGGCCCGAGCTACCCCCTCCCATGCAGCTGCACGTTCCTGAGGGGTGCCCCTCCATCCACTCACTAGTGGCTCATCCTCCAGGTAGGCCTGGAAGAGGACCTCCGCTCTGCCGCGTGAAGTTCGGCCTCCTCCCACGCCCGCCCACACCCTCAGCTTGGCTCTGGTCAGTCATGGTGATCTGTATGGGTGGAAGTGGACACCTGTCACTGTGCAGTCGACAGCATTTCCCATGAGCATAGCTGCCGGCCCGGGGGTGGAAGCCCCCACGCTTCCACTCCGCATGGCAGATACTGATAGAAAGGGTGCCCTTTGCCCTTTCTAAGTGCCCTTTCATGCTCAGCCCTCAGCCTTTATCATCCTCCACCCATGAGCATTGTCCTGAGCATCACACAGCATGTAACTCACCTCTCACCTGCAGTAACCAAATCTGCCAGCACAACCCACTGTCGTATTTTTATAGCGCAACACATGCAAATGAGGTGTGGCGCAACTTTAATGACATGCTAATCACGCCACTGCGCCTTTGAATGGCTGATCGCATGATTTGCATATGTCGGCTGAATATCTCGTATTTGCGCTTTGCGCAATACGGAAGGTCCTGCTGAGCCAATGGCGCAGGTTTGTGGCTGTGTGCCACACTGCATTGCACATGCCCAGACAGCTTACGCATGCGTCTATTGCACTGCAGACCTGCTGAGCGCGATAGGCGATTCAGACCATGGCCACCATTGTGCCAGTGGCGCTACAGCACTGGGCACTATATGGCGCTGTGGCACTACTGCACGATAGTCCACTGTGGCACTGGTGCACAGCTTGGCAGTCACGCAGGATGCCTATACGTCCGATGGCGCTGTGCGTAGCCTTGCGTCATTGCCGTGACCTTGTGTATACCCTCTGACCCCTGGCACTGTTGGCATGCCATGTGTACGTCCCTATTGCGCTGTCTGGTGACAGCGCCATGAAGTGATGGCGCTGTTCGAACAGCGCGATTGGAGCCTGTGGTGGCTATTGGCCGAACAACTCCACGTGGGTTACGGGCGCAGCGGGCGCCATATTGCCTGCTGTAAAGTTGGTGCTATGGCTAGGAGGAGGGGCGTGTCCTGGAGCCAGATTGAAGTGGCCAACCTGGTGGCCCTAGTTGAGCCACACTATGATGGCCTGTATGGTGAGGCGCCCCTCACCAGTGCCAGGACTCAGCTGTGGCAGCAAGTGGCCACTGACCTGGTGGAGATCACTGGACGGGGCCAGTCTGCTGAGCAAGTGCCGGCACCGGTACAGTGACCTCTGCCGGAGGGAGCCAGAACTTTTGTCATGGCTGCGGTCGCATGCCAGGTGGGGCGAGTGCCTAGGCCAGGTGAGTGTACCATCTATGCACCATATTCTCTGTAGGGTGTGTGTGCTTGTGGTTGTGCATAGGTGCCAGCTCGGACACGGTTGGCTGTGTCAGTGTGTGTGCAGCTGTGCGATGGATGGTTATGGCTGTGTGGCAGGCACTCACTGGGGCAGGGGCACTCTGCTTTTGAGTCACACTGATGTTTGTCTCAACATATGTCTCCACAGGCCGGAATCTGAGGGCGCAGGGTGACGGTGACATGGGCCGGCTAGGCCCGGTGTCGGGGGTGAAATGCCCCAGCAGCAGCAGTAGCATGTCAGCAGCAGCAGCGGCAGAGCCAGCTGCTGGAGGAGTGAGTATCACTATGGATGCTATTGCATGCTGGGGTGGGGGCTAGACCACCAGCCATGCACAACACAACCATGCAGGAAAGGGGAGGTCATAATTCCACTATACAAGACACTGGTGAGGCCCCACCTGGAGTACAGTGTACAGTTCTGGAGACCATACCTACGTATGGACATGGACTGGGTAGAGAGGGTTCAGAGGAGGGCAACATGGATGGTGCATGGATTGCATCACAAGTCCTATGAAGACAGGTTGAAGGAACTGAACATGTACTCCCTGGAGGAGATGAGGGAGAGGGGGATATGATGGGGACATACAAGTCTCTTACAGGGGGGAACAGAGTGCAGGAAAACACTATTTTTAAGAGTAAAAGATGTTCCAGGACTAGAGGGCATGGGATGAAGTTGGAGGGGGGATGATTCAGAGGAAACATGAGAAAGAATTTCTTCACAGAACGGGTGGTGGACAAGTGGAACACCCTGCCAGAGGAAGTGGTGGGGGCTGACTTGGTCACGGGATTTAAGAATGCACGGGATAGACATAAAGGAATTCTGGAGGTCAGGGGTAAGGCAACAGACCTATAGGAAAACAGAGTGAACTTACAAGCTCAAATGGGCAGACTGGGTGGGCCATAGGCCCTTATCTGCCTTCACTGTCTATGTATCCATGTATGTAGGCATGACACAGGTGACATGCATCACTGTGCAGTATCACAGCACGTCTGTGTATGCGTCACTGGTCGTCCAGGCATGCACTGGGCACATAGCTGTGTAACTGGCATCGCACCACATTGCCACGCCACTTGCCAGCCTAGTTTGTACTGTGATTGATGTGGGCAGTGTGTGTGGGTGGTGGTGCATAGCTGGTGCCGCTTGTTGTGATGGCTATGTGCATGTTCACTGTGGGTGGTGTTGCCATCACAGGTGCGGACATTGGGCTATATGGCTTGCAGGTTGGGTGGTGTTCAGGGTTGTGGTCAGTCACAGCCATTGACTGTGTTCCCATTTTCCTAGGCCTCGAGGTTCTCAGGAGGTTGGCGCGTGATGTCAGGCGCCTCACACAAGTCAGCAATGAGAACCAGGAGATCCTGCAAGCCATCCGGCGACATGGACATCAGCAGGGGCGGCACAGGATGGTGCACCAGCAGGGGGAGGACCAGGAGCCGGCTGGGCCATAGCCGACATTACCCTTCTCACTTCTCCCATCCCTACCACCCTGCCTTCCCTCTCCAAGTTTTTAATCCCTCCCCCTTGAACACCCCTTCCTTGTACCCGTCCCCCCCTTGTAAATAGTTTCTATTGTTGTTGTTATAATATGTTCAATATACATTTCTATTTTGATATATGAATACTGTGTCGATCTCTGATTTGCAGCTGGCCATGGGTGCTCAGTTGCAGGTGTGTACATGCCATCTGGGCTGGTATGGTCCTGGGTATGTGTGTGTGTGTGTGTGTGCATGTGTGTGCATGGGGAGGTATCTCCAGCATGGCAGTGACTTTCGGTTGGTCTTGCCATCTGCTGCCACCCACTGCTGGGTGCACAGGGTGTGTCTGGCTTGTAGGCTTCTGTGTTGCACGGGGCTGACGAGTGCTGGGGGGACTGCATGGTTTCCTGCAGTGCCAGTCACTGCACATGGGTGATGTCTTGGGGTCACAGTGCAGGGTGTGCTGTGGGTACGGGGGGCTGATGTGCACTGTGGTTGTCAACCCCCTGTGTGTGGCACTCTCCGCCTGCCAGTGGTTGTGCTGGGGTGTCATGGCTCTGCTATGCTTTGTTGGCTTGTCCCCATGGGCACGTGGATCATCTGTCCCGCCCCCAGTGATGCTGTGCTTGGGGTGTGCAGGTGTGGTGTGGGTTCTGCAGTGTGCTCCTGTACCCATGTGTGGCATGGCTGGCGGTGGGCCCCAGCCTGCCTCCCTGGATGCAGTTCCATTGCTCTGGGGGCTGTGCTTGCGCTTATGGCAGCTCTGGAATGCTCAGCTGAGCTTCCTGGTTGCTCCATAGCGCAACATTTTGGCTCAGCTTCTCCTTCCTGGTTCTGCGATGGCGCTGTATGTGAATATTCAGACGTTGGTTGCTTGCCAATTTGCTCTGCTCCATGTTTGAATATCACACCTGTTGCGCATTTGCGTAACTGGTTTGTGCTTGCTCCTGCTGTTGCGCTACTTTTGAGCGCAGTTTGAATATCTGGGCCCATGTGTAAGTTGTGTGAGTTCAGGAAGTGTCTAAAGTTGGATGGTACAGTATGCACTAAAGAAAATCTAAATAGGAGATGGAAAGAATGTTTTAAGTATTGCAATGTACCGTTAGTTACTAGTTAACATGCTTGCCATAATTTTATGTTTTGATTTTTGTTTTATAGGCATGCTTATTAGATAAATATGTCACCCAAATAAGGCAATGGTCTCTCAATGGCTTCTTAAATGTCAGTTAAAAAATGAAAGAGAAAAAAGATCCTCAAACAGAAGGTGGTTGTTCTCACCTGTGCTTAATTGCCAGCATATTTACTGTTCCTGCTGTTGGATCTTGAAGAAATGCCCAAAGAAAAGCAACCACATTTTCAACCTGTTGTGACAAGTCCTTATGCTGGTAATGTCTGATTTTCAGTGTTTATTTTATATTTAATTCCCTTTGATCCCAACAACAGGAAAGTACACAAACTAGTAATCACAATGGCATTCTTGAACCTTATTTGGGCTCTGCATTATCAGAGAGTCTAACAATTGCTGTATGTCTTTCTAGAAATTCAATGCCCGCATGGTACTTGTGTATGGCATTTAAAGGCGTATTTCAGCATAGGACCAAAGGAGGTTTTGTACTAAATAGTTGATCAATGATGTCTGCAAGCCCATGAGTCAATGAGAAAAGGCCTAGGGCAAGTTTAAAATATATGGCCTTACATCTGATTGGAATACTTATAGGTGCCTAAGAAATGCCTGTAAAATTAGTCTGTAAAGTGCCAAGAGAGTGTATCAATATTCTTCCAGACAAAGAATCTGTCTAACCCCAAGAATTTCTGGTCCCTCTTTAAAAGAGAGGTCCAAC
Organism: Neoceratodus forsteri; assembly: GCA_016271365.2. Lineage (NCBI taxonomy): Eukaryota > Metazoa > Chordata > Ceratodontiformes > Ceratodontidae > Neoceratodus > Neoceratodus forsteri. Next base: position 395,146,522 of record CM028129.1, read on the forward strand.
ATAACATCCCATGATATTGTAGTCAACAGAAAAGCCCTATCTTACCCTAAATACATGGTTACTGAATTCAATACGTTTTTCGTGGACTTTGACCAGTTAGAAACTTAGCAGGCTCCTCTAATAATTTTCAACTTTCTTCCCCCCACCAGTATCTGGTCCTTGACTCCAGTTCTGTTTCAAACTGGTGACTAGGAAAGAAATGCTCACACAGCTGAGACTCATAAAAAGTGATAGCACATGTGGCAACAATACTTTAGAACCCAAATTTCTAAAAATCACAGCCCTCATTATCACCACTCCTCTTAAGCATCGTAGTAATAAATCTCATCTTTCAGGGATGGTCCATGAAAAATGTGAAGTAGCAATAGTGGTTCCAGTCCATACCAGAAGGCTGACAGAGTACAATAGGCTGATCTATATTCTCTGTATCCTTGTTAAGGAGCTAAAGAGGCAGTTATATGACCTGATACAGGCTATCTGGAGTATAACAACTCACTCACAAGGGTGCAGCATGGTTTTCATAAAAATCATGGTACCGACTCTGCACTGCTATGTGTAACCTCTGACATACTAAATGTTTTGGAGAAAGATTTGGTTATAGGTGCTATCTTTGTTGACCTTACCAAATCATTCAACTTAGTCAGTCATGACCTCCTTCCGGTTAAACTAAAAAAATATTGGGTTGGATGATGTTTCATGTTACTGCTTTCATTACTATCTGACCAATAGAAAAGAAAGTAGCAAGTGGCAAGGTGGCCTTTCAGAATTTCAGATAATAATAGATGGAGTACGACAAGAGTATATCCTTGATCATTTTCTTTATATTGTGGGTCATCTTCTATTTTCCTTATTTATGGTACATATAGTGCCTATGCACAAAGGGGGATCAAGGGAGGTGGCAGAGAACTACAGGCCCGTCAGCCTGACATCAGTGGTGGGCAAGATGATGGAGGGCATTGTCATGGAGATGCTGGGGGGACCTGGAAAAGTTGGGGTGCCTGGATGATAGACAACATGGATTTATCCCAGGGAAATCATGTCAGACAAACCTTGTGGAGTTCTATGACTGGGTGATGAGAGCCTTGGACCTGGGTAGACCGGTGGATGTCCTCTATCTTGACTTCAGCAAGGCATTTGACTCTGTTCCTCATGGGGGTCCTGTTGAATAAGCTGGGAGAAATGGGGGTGGGGAACCAGATGATCAGATGGATAGGCAATTGGCTCCAGGACCAGACCCAGAGGGTCATGGTTTGTGGGATAGTCTCATCCTCAAGGAGGGTCATTAGCGGGGTCCCTCAGGGATCAGTCCCTGGGCCCCTCCTGTTCAATGCCTATGTCTCTGACATAAGGAAGGGTATCAGGAGTGAGATGAATCTCTTTGTGGATGACTCAAAACTGGGGGCCGTGGTGGATAGGGAGGAAGGGAAAGTGGCCCTACAGGGGGACCTGGAGGCTCTGGAAAGGTGGTCTAGAAAGTGGAAGCTGAGATTTAACGCAGGGAAATGCAAGGTACTACATCTGGAACCCAGAAACCCGGGCCAAGAGTATACCCTGCGCGGGGTAATGCTACAAGTCTCAATCGCTGAGAGGGACCTGGGGGTGGTGGTGGATGTCAAGATGAATAACTCTGAGACTTGTAGGAGGGCAGCAGCCAAGGCCAACAGGATGCTGGGATGTATCACTAGGGGGATCACCTCCAGAAGGAGGGAAGTGATATTCCCCTGTATAACTGCTTGGTGAGACTGCACCTTGAGTACTGTGTGCAGTTTTGGAGGCCACACTTAAAGAGGGACATTGAACTCCTGGAGAGGGTCCAGAGGAGGGCAACCAAAATGATCTGGGGCTTGGGGGACAGGACCTATGGTGAGAGGCTGGAAGAGCTAAACATGTACACATTGGAAGAGAGAAGGGACCGAGGGGACATGATAGAGGTATTCAAGTACATGAAGGGGTTAAATAGGGGAGAAGCAGTCAAGGTGCTCCGAAGGAAGGGGGGCAACTAGAGGGCATGGGTGGCAGCTGGAGTGGGGGAGATTCAGGAGAGAAAGGAGGAGGTGCTACTTCACTGAGAGGGTGGTGGAGCCATGGAATGCCCTGCCCAGGGGCTGGTGGAGGCAGAGATGGTGGAGGGGTTAAAGAGGGGGTGGGAAAGGTACAGGGGAAGGGATCTGGATGCAAAGTCCTGTGCAGTGGGAATATCCAGGACTGGGAAGGGAGAAGCCAGAAAGGACGAGGGGGGCAGCAAGATCAGCTCCCAGGGTGGGGGCTGACCAAACGAGCAGACACGAAAGACCATTTGGCCTATTCTGCTGGCATTTTAGTATGTTAGTATTTATTAATGACTTGCCCAGGTCCTCTACTGATCTTGAATGGATTAACAGCAACTTGGAGAACTTCCAGCAACTCAAAACCAGGTTATCATCAAACTTGTGCTTAATGTGAAAGAGGCCAAAGCTGTGGTCTTTGGACACAGGAGGCTTGGCACTGACAGACAACACCCATTAAGGTTACCAACCATTTCAGACTTTCACCTTGAAGTGGTGAAGGCACTGAAATATCTCGGTGCCTCACTAGACAAAGAAATGACATTTGGCAGTGTGCTTGTGTAGATGCTGTTGTCAGATCACTAAGTCAGAAACTTGGCCTCCTCTGCAGGCTTTTCTCCACCTCTCAATGGAGGTTCTGTTTGCCACTGCTGGCAGCACGTTAATGCCTGTACTCTTCTATGGTGCAGCTGTCCTTTAGGCAATGCTGATCTGATCAGGCTCAAAATCCTGTATTACAAAATCTGTCATTTTGCAACTGGTCTTTCCCCTAGGGATCTCCACTGTGGAGTGCTCACACCTCTTGGATGGTCCTCATTTGAAGCAAGGTTGCAATACCCTCTGTACTGCCTTACCTTCTGAACTGCAGGCTCTGTATATCCCCTAGTCTCATGGCAATCCTTAAATCTGAGCAGCATGTACAGCCCTTGTGCTCTGCTACTAGCCCTCTACTGGAAATCCCTAGGTTATGGTCTGGTTCTGGAAGGCATTCTTTCACATGTATGGCCTCTCCATGTGGAATTCATTACCCTGTGAGATTCAAAACTGCCTTACCCTGGCTCTGTTTAAAAAGAGGTTCAACGTCTATTCACTTTGGGGTGACTCAATGGCGGTGTAAAGGGTGACCTGACCTGTCATCTACCTCACTATATAATAATCTAGGGGCAGACCTTGGTGATATAACTTTCTCCTGTACTACTTAATTCTACTTAATTGTGATGTCACATTGATGAACCTGTGCTTTTTGTTAGCTTTTACTGACTGTTTATAGTGTTTGTACTCAGATTTGTGATAAACTAATGTTTGCTGTATGTAGACTATCTTTTATTTACTTGTTATTTTCTCCCATGTATAATAAAGGAATAATGCACAACAGGGTGTGTGTGTGCTGGGATAACACCAAGCTGGGGGTTGGGCATGATGCTACAGGCCAAGTGTGTCCAATGCCCCAGGCGTGGCATTATCCCAAATGACACACACCCTGAGTGCATTATTCCTATTATACAATGGCTCGTTGTTATACAGAATAAAAAAAATCATTTTAAAGATATTTTTATGTGGAAAAATATTTTTAGTTTATTAAGAGAAGATGAAACAATCAAGAAAATGCTCCATCAAATGCTCATCTATAGGTTCACAGTGAGGCTGAGACTAGACTTGTGGCATTGTGCTGGGATAACGCCATGGATCCAGCCCAAAACTGACTAATCACAGTCCAAGATTCTTTCTTGCCATTGCATAATATTATAATCTACTCTTGCACTGCAGTCATTGTGAAAAGTTTTTTTCAATTCTGTATGTTAACTAGTTCTGGGTCACCCCCTAAAAACGGAACTTGCATGTCTCAATGGCCTACCTGGTCCTCAAAATTCAAATAAATGTATGATTTCTTTCATGCACGACTGGATGGACCCTTTTAGGAAAAAATGCAGAACTTTAATTTTATTAAACATGTATTTGCCATTCTCAGTTTGCATGATAGTCCTCTTTTTATAGCTTTCTGTTTGTGTAAAAATGTATTGCATCTTGCAGGAAATTTTATTTGTGTATTTATTTATGCAATTTGGATACAGTACCTTTAAGCACAAGGAGCTCATTTACAAAGGTTCCTCATCAAACATGAGAGTCCAAGAAAGCTACAAGTACGTACAGCAGAGTGCACATGAGATAGATAGAGGTAGGTCAAGCAGCTCAACATGTAGCATTGTCAGAGTATAAGACAAATAGGGTAGAGAGAGGGATAGAGCAGCACAGGTAACAACTCACTGAGCATTGTCAGGTGTTGGGGAGGTGGCCGAAGTTTGGTGTTGAAGGTTAGTAGCATGCACAGGTGGCTGTTTGCTGCAAAAAGGTCTGCATTCTCCTATACTATACTGTAATTCTAATCAATAGGCAACTAGCTTGAATCTTGGGCCAAAACTGAGCATTTACAACAGTAACTGGGGAGGAGGCGTCAAACATATATACATACAAAACTGGACACATAGCATAAATACTGCACAGTAACAAGGTATATACCATAACTACAATAGACAGGCAATACAGAGTAAAGTATATATTACATGAATTAGAAACACTAGCATCTATGCACTGACTTCAAATGCAATTAATGTGACAGTTTTAAGTTCAATTATAAACCGCTTTAGAGTTATGACAAAGAGAGAATTCTGTGGCACAATTTTCACAAAGCCCTTAGACTGATGGAAGGTGCTTGCATCAAACATAAATGACGCAAGTGTCACATTATGATAACAGATGCCCCAGGAGCTATTCAGAAAGGCAGCTTGCATCAGATGCAAGCTGCATGCTCCAAAGGGGGATTGCACCGACCTTGCACCAAAAAATGGGCTGCGGCATGGTGCTAGGGGGTTGTGGCAGATGCAGGCCGCCATATCCCCTGTTTTGGTATTCACAAATCCTTCCCAGAGGGCAACATTCTAAGTATCCTTAGACCAGCCAAGGCTTGTCTAAGGGTACTTAGATGTGTCCCCGGGAGGGTTTTGACATGTGTGGGCAATATGCCATGGTTCACCCCAGCCCCAATCCATGGTTAAATTCCATAAATAATCCTTGGTAGTCTAGCAGCCACCCCCAGGCCCTGAACTCCAGTTATGATATTTATAAATATGTGTAATAACATATATCCCAACCTGATAATCTTGTGCCACCCCAAGCCCCAATTCTGCATTACATGCCATAAATAAACCCTGGTAGTCTAGCGGGCCCCCAGCCCCAATCTCCAATTATGACATTTATAAGTATGTGTAATAACATATATCCCAACCCTGGTAGTCTAGCACCCCCCAAGCTCCAATCCCCTGTCATGATTAATAGTACCTTCAAATATCCACATCAAAGCTTGGATTACAGTGAAAATGTAATCATTTTGTGGATCAGTGCAAAATAAACTAGTAATAAATGGAGATAAAATGAATATGGTAATTTTTGGTGATAAAACTAGAGTATCTTCATCTTCATCACTGTACCTAGATGGATCTAAGATAGAGACATCTAGCTACTATGATTATTTGGACATAAGGTATGCACAAAGTACATCATAGACCTTGCATATAACCCAGATAAGTTTGAAACTAAAAACTGCATTTAATGGTTTTAGAAAATTCAGTGCCAAATTTGAACAAAGTTCTGTAGTTGGCCTACTGAAGGTCATAAATGGACAAATAAAAACAAGTGTATTGTATGCCAGTGAAATCTGGTCTACTTCAAATCTGAAGCCACTTAAAGTGCTTATTAATTAAATGTATAGATGCATACTGAGTGTGCCTCAGTCCATCCCAGTCGAAGTCTTTAGACAAGAACTTGGGCAGATCTCCCTTATATCTATTGCATAGAAAAAAGATTGATATTTATCTTGAAACTATTTCTCCTCACAGAAAATTGCTTGCCAAGATTGTGTCTGGAAGAGGAATTGAACTATAACCAAACAACTTTCCAACTATAATAACAATAAGAAAAGTAATATTTTCACTTGGCTTGGGTCGCCTTTTATATGAAATCTATACTAGACCTTTTTCAGAGATAATTCTACAAATTAAAAATAGATTGGTGGACGTGACATTTATTACTGTCGCTGACCAAACAAAAATTAATCACCTTGTAAATCTTAGATGGTTTAAAAATTTAAAAACTCTTAAAGGTCTGGAATCCTACATTTCTATTTAAACAAACCCAATAGATTGGAGAATATTAACAAGATACAGAATGGCATTATAGTCCACAAATTATATATGTCTTAGACAGAAAAGATTAGGAGTTAAATCCCCATTTTACAAATGCATGAAAAATACAGAGGATTACTTAAAGCATACTGTTTTGCACTGTCCATTATATGAAAATCAGAGACCATTTTGGTTAGGGCTAGTTATGGGCACCCTCAGTCTTCCCTCAGATCAATTAGGAATTACTTTGTTCAATTCAAATGATTCTAGAATATTAAAATAACTCTGCAAACTCCTGATTTCACTCAAATTATAGAATATTTGTTGCTTTCTGGTGTATGTTACCTGCGGTACTTATTTTACCATGTTTTGTACATACTGCTTTTAGATATTGCAAAGATATTTTGTTGAACAATAAAAACCTATTGATTGATCGATTGATTGATTAATAGTACCTGTCACAATATTACATATCTATCTATCTATCTATCTATCTATCTATCTATCTATCTATCTATCTATCTATCTATCTATTCATTGCAAAAAACTTCATTAATGCATCAATTAGGGTTGTCATTACACTGACAAAATTTGGAAATTCGATGTTAGGGTTACCAACCCTATCCCCCACTCAGTCTCCACACACCAACAGGTATTTAGTGTATACTATGAATGCATTCAGCCTAACTCTCACCCTATTCTCCTATACTGTACCATCTCAGCTTGCTTACAAATTGAATGGGGTGAGAGTTAGGGCCGATGACCCCAAGGCACACCCCCAATGCCTGTTGGTGTGTGGAGGGTGGAGGGGTAGGTTTGGTAACCCTAACATTGAATTTCCAAACATTTATCACTGTAATGAAAACTCTAACTGATGCATTTTTGAGAAAGTGTAATGCTACTCGTATGTGGTTTTGGCAGGCCCTGTTCTCCCATCATGCATACATTTTGTAATTGACTGTGAATATCATTTTCATCTATACATAAGTGTACAAGGAATCACAGAAGGAGCAGGACAGAGAATTATATCACTTAAAGCAAAAGGAAGCTGGGAAGGCAGTCAGAACAGCAAAGGCCCGAACTGAGGAAAAGATAACCAACTCAGTTAAGAAGGGGGATAAAACCTTTTTTAGGTACATCAGGGAGTGAAGGAAGACTAAGGGAGGGATAGTGAGGCTTAATAAAGGGGAAGGAGGTGGGCAGAGGGTGGTGGTGAAAAGGCAGAGATACTAAACAAATATTTTTGCTCAGTATTTACAAATGAAGAGGGGGAGGTACCTAATACAAACAATAGAAACACTCTGGATACAGAAGTTGATACCAGCCCATTTATAGAAGAAAGGGTTCTGAAAGAACTCTTAAAACTGATGGTGGACAAAGCAATGAGGCCTGATGGGATTCATCCCAGAATTCTAAAAGAACTAAGGGTAGAACTAGTGACACCACTGACTACCCTCTTTAACAAATCATGAGAGTATGGGGTGGTACCTGAGGACTGGAGGAGGGCAGATGTGATTTCCCTTCACAAAAGTGGGAGCAGGGCAGAAGCAGGAAACTACAGACCTGTTAGTTTAACCTCAGTGATAGGGAAAATGATGGAATCACTTCTGAAGGAAAGAATTGTCGAGTACCTAGAGGCCAGAGGGGCACAGGACCTAAGGCAGCATGGATTCACAGCAGGGAGGTCATGCCAGATGAATCTAATAGATTTCTTTGACTGGGTGACCAAAGTAGTAGATCAGGAAGGGGCTGTGGACATGGCCTACCTAGACTTTAGCAAGGAATTTGACTCAGTCCCACACAAAAGATTAATATACAAGTTAGCCAGCCTGGGAGTGGATCCCAAGATGATAGCCTGGGTAAAGAATTAGCTGGAGAATAGGACACAGAGGGTAACAATAAATGGAGTCCACTCTGAAGAAAGGGGGGTTACTAGTGGGGTGCCATAGGGTTCAGTATTAGGACCGGTCCTCTTCAATGTCTTTGTAAGTGACACTGCAGAGGGACTAGAATGAAAAGTATGTCTCTTTGCATATGACACAAAGATCTGCAACAGAGTTGATGTACAAGGTGGGGTGGAAAGGATGACAAGGGACTTGGCAAGGTTAGAGGAATGGTCAAATGTATGGCAGCTTAGATTTAATGCTAAGAAGTGCAAGGTGATGTACCTGGGAAACAAAAACCCAGTGGAAGAGTACACAATGGGAGGTGAGATACTAACAACAACAAAAATGGAAAGGGACCTGGGGGTAGTCATATCAGATGACTTAAAGGTGGGCAAGCAATGTGGGAGGGCAGTAAGGAGGCTGGGGATACTGGGATGCATAGGAGAGGCATCACCAGTAGAAACCAGGAAGTTGTTATCCTCTGTACAGACAGCTGGTGAGACCCCATCTGGAGTACTGTGTGCAGTTCTAGAGACCCAATCTCCTCAGGGACATAGACAAGATGGAAGCTGTCCAGAGGAGGGCAACTAAAATGGTGCAGGGTCTGCACTAGAAGACATATGAAGAGAAACTAAAGGAGCTTAATATGTATAGCCTCGAGGAAAGGAGGGAGAGGGGGGACATGATAGAAACTTTCGAGTACCTCAAGGGAATCAACAAACTCCAAGAGGATAGCATCTTTCAAAAAAAAGAGGTGTGCAAGAACAAGGGGGCTCAATTTGAAGATAGAGGGGGGCAGCTCATAGGTAATGTAAGGAAGTATTTTTTCACAGAGAGGGTTGTGGATGCATGGAACAGCCTTCCAGAGGAGGTTGTGGAGTCAAAAACAGTGGTTGAATTCAAGCATGCATGGGACAGCCATAAGGCAATTCTGGGGGGTGGGGGTAGAAAGAAGTAGGCTGTTGGTTAACTAGGATCTGCAGCTTATCCATTAGGTAGGGAAATGGGCAGACTGGGTGGGCCAAGCGGTCCTTATCTGCCGTCAAATTATATGTTTCTTTGTTACTGATATTTTAATGATATTACATCTCCATGTGGTAGGACAGGGCCCTCCAGGCCCTGCACTCCTACTGCTGCATAATGTAGGGCCCTGCACTCCCATTACTGCATACTGGGATTCAAACATGGGAGCACAGGGCCCCCATGTACTCTTAAGTATAGAGACAGTGCACAACTGGAGCCATTCCAGGTAACCCTTGAGCTGCAAAAGTTGCAATATCTCAGGAATCGTAGGAACTTTGGAAAAAAATTCCTTCACAGTTGTATTCATGGCCTGGCCACCTCCATGTGTGTTTAGTACACCTAAAGGAGTACTAAGCTGTGCTTAGCAAAAAAAAAACTCATATCTTGAACTGTTTTCAAGATACAGCCAACGAAAGGCACCATGACCACCACAATGTTATCCTATGGGAAAATGTGCAACTTCAGAGTGCTGTAACTATGGAACCAGTTCCCATTTCTTCACCACACCAGCAAAGAGCATATCTGTTGAACAAGGGCTTGTCACCCTGCAAATTCCAGCCCCAAAACTCTAACCATTTTCTTGCTATGAAGTGGCAAATAAACTGTTTTTTGGGGCTGTTTACCTGCTTTCACTTTAGGATCATACATTGTTTTCCCTATAGGCTATAATGGGAAACTTTAAAGTTTAGTAACTATTGAATGTATTAATATCTTTTTCACCAAGCCTTCAAAAGTCACATCTGTGAGGCAATGGCTTTCTACCCTGAAAATTTCAGACCACAACCTAAAGCCATTTCGGAGATCCAGGTGGAGAATGAAATGTCAAAAAACACAAATGTTTCTGTTTTTTCAAGACTCTATATCTCAGAAACCACATAACGGATTCCCAAGAAATTTGGCAGATCAAGAGACCTACCCTAGATATTATGCATGCTAAATTTCATGCAAATCCTTTAAACTGTCCTGAAGTTATTAACGTTCAAAACTTTGGGTTTAACATAGAAGTTACCTATCACCCTAACTATACTGGCACTATGTGCCAGTATAATAATACACAAATATATATATATATATATATATATATATATATTTGAGGCAAAAACTCATTTAATGCATCAGTTAGGTTGTTCACAGCAAAAAAAAAGCTAGGAAATGGGGTTATGGTTGCGCCATGCCTGTATTACACCCCCAACCAGCATCGGGTGTGCATTGGGGTTGTCGGTCCTAACTCTCACCCCATCACATGTGTAAAAAGCTGAGGTATAGGAGAATGGGGTGAGAGTTAGGACCGAAGACCCCAATGCACACCCCGATGCTGGTTGGGGGGTGGTCTGGAAGGGTCCAAGGGGGGGCTTTCAACCCTAACCCTGAATTTCCTAGCTGTTTTTTGCTGTGGAACAACCCTAACTGATGCATTAAACTGAGTTTTCTTGCCTCTAATTTCCCTTCTTTTTGAGAATGAGGATTATAAGTAATGAAAGGAATGCAGTGGCTACAGTGCGGGGCCCTTCATGCCCCGCGCTCCTGCCATGTGATGTCTTGTTATACAGTAACAGGAACTGCAAAGCAAACGCAAGCAGCAACAGTAATGCACATGGCAAAGCAAACATAAATGGCAAAGCAAACGTTAATGGAAACACAAGCGTAAAGTGACGCCGAACTAAACAGTTACGTAAACAGAGACATCAAACAGAAGTGCATACAGAATGCAACTGGTAACACACACATTCACGGTACCACAATTGTAAATGCAAATGGTAACAGTAACACCAACAATAACACCCAAGTAAACAGAAACACAAGCACATACTAAAATGCAAACCGTAACGCACACACTCACGGAACCACAGTTGTAAATGCAAATGGTTATGGTAACAGCAACAATAAAGCCAATAAAAACAGAAATGCAAGTGCATATGAAAACGCAAACTGTTACACATAAGGTCATGGTACCACAATAGTAAACGTAAATGGTAACAGTAACAGCAACAGTAAAGACAGCAGAAACAGAAATGCAAGCGCATATGAAAATGCAAACTCTTACGTACACGGTGGCGTAGATGGGAACGGTGATTCGAATGGTAACAAATGCACAACTGGAAACACTAGCTGTCACAGTAAAAAAAGGGCACACCCTTCTTTTCCCCAAAAACTGCATTGAAAAAAATAATTGAAAACAAAGAATGTATGCATTATAATTGACTTCAGAGCAGAAAAGTACGACTTGGAACACTAAATTGCTTATGTCTCAGGAACCGTATGATGTAGAAAAAATAATTAAAATTTTGTATGAATTATTACTTTCCTGGCTAGTTTTTTGCTTAGCCCCCCTACTAGGGGGCTAAGCATTTTTTTGACAAAAAGTCCGTATCTCGTACCGTTTCTGAGATACGGGGCCTGAAAGATGCGACGGACACCATAATGTTATCCTATGGGACAAATCATCAACTTCAGAGTGCTGTCACTTTGCCACCCTGTAATATTTTTTCTCCAAACCACCAAAAGACACATTTGTACGATGTTGGCTTTCTTCCCTCCAAATTTCAGCCCAAAAGACCAAGCCGTTATTTTCCAGCAGAGCGGCAAAGAATTCCTGTAATATGGCAGACATCGTAATGTTATCCTATGGGAAAAAGTGCCAACTTCGTAGTGCCTTAACTTTGCTGCCCTATAATATTTTTTGACCAATCCACTAAAAGACACATCTGGGGATGTTGCCTTTCTTCCGTCAAAATTTCAAGTAAAAAGAACAAGCCATTTCTGAGATATTCAATGTCAAAGATTGGCAAAATTTCCCTATTTATTCCATTTTAAGAAATCTGGCCATCTTGTCCCTATTTTGCAATCAAAGATCACGATCAAAGAATCTCATGATCAAAGAATTTTCAGCCTCACGATCAAAGAATTTGCAGGCTCATGAGCAAAGAATAAAAAATTTAATAATTCAAAAAATAGAAGCAATTGCAGTAAACCACCACCATGGTTCAACAGAATGAAGCCCCCTGAGTAAAATCCATCCTCATTTGACTTCCTAGGACACCCTGGGCTAAGAAAATTTAATTTTAAATTGGGCCATCTTGTCCCTCGCTCGCAATGCAAGATCGCGGTCAAAGAGAATTTGCAGCCTCATGATCAAAGAATTTGCAAGCTCACGAACAAAGAATAAAAAATGTAATAAATCAAAAAATTGGAGGAATTGCAGTAAACTACCACTATGGTTAGAGAGAAGAAAGCCCCCTAAGTAAAACCCACCCTCGTCTGACTTTCTAGGGCACCCATGGGCTGAGAAAAATTATTTTTATATTCAGCCATCTCGTCCCTCACTCACGATGCAAGATCGCGATCAAAGAATCTCACGATCAAAGAATTTGCAGGCTCACGATCAAAGAATAAAAAAAGGTCGAAACACGACTTATTCACTGATTTGAACCGAATCAATGGCATGGTTCGACAGAACGGACCCTCCTGAGCAAAACAAGCCATCATTTGTGTCCCTAGCCCACCCCTTAGCCGAGATATTAGTGTTTTAGGTCACGATGCAAGATCACGATCAAAGAATCTCACGATCAAAGAATTTGCGGGCTCACGATCAAAGATCATTAGCGAGAAGCGAATTAAGATTTTAAAAGCTTATAACTCTATTTTTTGACTGATTTGGATGGAACCAAAGCCATGACTTGATAGATCAGGGTCCCCTGAGTAAAACCCATTGAAGTTTTACTTCAGAAGTGACCCCTGAGCCGAGATATTTGTGTTTGTGTGATTGGAAAACTGAAAACAAGATGGCGGACCTCGTGGTCAAAGAATTTTGAAAATTGCTTCGGAACAAAGATTCCTGAACCATAAGGCTGCAAATTCTTTGACTGCCAGGTGAGACCAGATGGCCAGAACCCCCATTCTTTGATCGCAATATATATATATAAATTTTCCCATTGACTTATAATGGGAACTTAAAAGTGCCATAACTTTTGAATGCCTTAATATTTTTTCACCAAACAAAAATCGGCATGTTCAGTCACCAAAGCTCTTTCAAACAAGCCATCTTGCAGAGCAGCACAGCACACAACAGCCGTGCAGGACCACATTAAGAATTTCAAAAGGTGCCTTCAAAAGTGGATAATTTTGCATTTTTCAGCTCTTTCGTACACGAAGACCAGCACTCTGACACACACAATTTGGCAAGTCAAGAGATCTAGTGCACCCTAATGCATGTACCAAATTTCAGGCAAATCCATTGAACGGGTCCAAAGTTATTAATGTTCAAACTTTTGACTTTAGTATGCAGTGGCCATTCAACCCCTAACTATAGTAGGCGTGACGAGCCACTATAATATATATATATATATATATATATATATACTGTATATGTAATAGATATACACTCTAGGATTTGCGGTCACGCTTGATATACGCACGCCTTTGGTGTAGTGCTAGATGCACCGAGGCCGCAGGTCGAGTGCATTCAACCACCCAAGGCGCATGAGTATCAGAGCATGACCGCACACCCTAGAGTGGCATATCTATCTTATAAAATGGCCACATGTTTTGGGGGTGGGTGGAAAATAACCTTTGTCTAGCTGGTAAATGATATGCTGGCAGAGTTCAAAGTAAGTCCTGTGTTTAAAAAAGATGAAAAGTGTGTGCCTCCTGTTAGGTTGTGTTGGTTTATAACAATGCCTCTGTGTATCTAGTAAATTATATGTCAGGAGATCACAAAGTAGTCCGAGTGAAACGAGTGATGAAGGAGAAGGTGACGAAGCGTGCGCATGCGGGAGGAGAGGTTACGAGTTGAAGGCAGTTCTTGAGCAAAGATAGGTGAAGCCTTGCTTTTGATTCTTCTCATTCTCATTCAACACGTAGAGTATATGATATTTAGTGAGTCGGCAGTTTACGGCAGACGCGCCAGACAGAGCCGTCGGCAGCGCCACCGCCTGGCTTCAGCCTGCCTCTCGCAAAGCCGCCGACTCACTGCCGCCTCCCGCCCATTGTACATACACCTCTGCAGCTTGTTTTAGTGAAATGAAGGAAAGTCAAAGCAGGGAAAACACTTTTATCTTTTTTTAACTCAAAAGGACTTACTTTCAACTCGTGAATAGCTTGCACATTTCATCGACGCGCACCGCCTCGGTCACGCTTATATCAGGTAGGAAAAGTGAAAGTGGTGAACGATCGGGCAAGTCTGTGTAGAAAGGGAGATTTTTTTAACTGAAAGTGAGAGTAGGAAGTAAGAGAACTGTAGTTTGTCTTTTTTTTTTTTATACACAGGTTTCTGTTAAATGGGCTGCATTATGTTGTTTTTTAGAATTTAGGGTGGTGAGACAGTGTGCAGTAGTAACAGTGTGTGTGTGTGTTTGTATGTGGCTGCATAACTGCATTAGGCGTGGAGTGATGTCACTGCTGGTGAGAAGGTTTTGAGGGCTGGAAAGTAGTTTAGGTGTGCGGTCGTACTGGGAGGCGTGCGGTCGTTGGGAAATAATGCACGGTCATGTGATGCATTCTGTCCAATCATGTTACTGGAATTTCCATGATTTTACCACCCCATTTTATAAATATATATATATATATATATATATGTATATGCATATATAGAGGATACATGATGGGCAACTGTGGAATATGGTAAATATTTGCATGAGTGCAGACTGACCTTGGATAATATCATAAGTGGCTCCACCATGAGTGATATTATCTAGGTCACTGCACAAATGAAAATATTTACCACATTACAAGGAGTCGACATTATGTGTGCTATTTGTACAATAGCATCCACATATGTGTTTAGATGTGACTGGTTTGGCTTGCTGCTCAGTTTATTCTTGGCCATTTTCTGCAGTACACGAGAGAGGTTTATTCCTGGCCATTTTCTGCAGTGCATGAAAGATATGTGGAATGTCATTTGCATCAGGTCATGTCAGGTGTTTTAAATAGTTGTGTTTAGGGAACAAGTCAGCTGAATAGAAGGTGATGTATCTGGAGTGGATTATTTTACTTGTGACGTATCTACATAGCAGGTTTATTTTCAGTTATTCCACTGTGGATACATCATTGTTTAGTTATACAGTGGGAGTTATTTTATGGGTATATATTCAATGACATATACATTCACCCTATTGTGTGTGTATATATATATATATATATATATATATATATATATATATATATATACACACTTATATATATATATATATATATATACACACACACACACATATACACACACACACACACACACACACACACACATATATATACATATATATATATATATATATATATGACACATAAAGGGTGACTGTGGAATATGCATGAGTGCAGAGTAGAGATGCAGTGAAGTTTTAATCCGCCAGCAAAGCATGGGCGAAGTGGCCCACTCTGCATCCATGTGTGACTACGCGAAGTTCCTACTGAAAGGAATTACTTTCCCTTTGTGTCTTTGCACTACTTCACATTGCAATTGAACAAGGTGAAGTCATTAAGAAACAAACAGCCCAGAGCTCACTGATCAGTGATCACATGGCTGACTGTCTCTGCAGGTCTGCATGTCACATGATTCAGGGATTCAGTTCAATAGGCACTGGCAGGAAGTCAGTGTATCACTTATAAAATAAAGACTGAACTTGTGGTAATTTCCTGGGTATTAACGACTGTGTGGGTGGGTGGGTTGCCCGAAACGACTGTCAGTGAGGTCACTATTGTAATTTTAATCAAGGTCTCTAGAATTCTGCAGCCGCAGAATTATGTGCAGAACTTGCAACCTACCATAGAACGTCTGCAGTGCCACGGAATTCACTGTTCTTAGTGATTCTTTATTAATATTTCTGTTTATCCATAGAACCTGGCTCCCTTCCCCTCTTTTTATATCCCAAACCCCTCTATGCTGATAATGTGATGTTACCAATGCTATAACATCATACATTAGCAAATGAAATGTCTGCATTCTGCCACAGAAATGAATAGTCACTTATCTACAACAGCTCCCACTGCCTGAGCCGGTGGCACAGCATATCAGGCATGATAGCATTTGCTCAGCTTGCACTACAGCCTGATACAGTTTTCAGTCTTACATTATTACACTAGGGCCAACTTAAACAAAACCTTGACAATAGCACAGACCTGTTAAGTCCATACCTTACTTTGTACAAACTTATTTTTGCTTTTAAGTGATTGAGATGCCATCTGAAATGAATAATTGGTAAAATGAATTAACCTGTCATTTTTAAGAAAAATAAAGTAATTATGCCAAGAAAGTGGAATATAACAATGTGTAGATCTGTTGAAAGAATAGACCTGTTTAATAATTGTGATGTACGCAATTTTGCCAGGGTTATTGATTACGTATTGTCATTGATTGATGGAATCACCTAAAAGTTATGGAGAAATGTGTGCAGGGCCAGCTGTTGGGCCAGAGGGATGCATGTTTTGTTCCCGTGATGGTAATTCAGGTTCAGAGATGAGCTCTGGGAGCTGGCTGGGCAGCACAAGGATTGGGGGGAACACATCACTGCTCTGAGCCTTGGATGGTATGGTGCAGTGTTCTTTCACACAGGTGACACATTGTGATGGGCTGGGGAGCTTTATCTCACAATGGATTCACATGCATATCAAGGCCTGATGGTGTTACGTAGTGTGTCAGGGGAAGCAGGCTAGCACGAAAAATTAGTTTTACAATATCTCCTCTATTCTGTTTATTCCATTTCCAAAGGGACCTGTATGAATGAGGACACACTTTCATGGAAATTAAAAAGTATATATATATATATGTTTATACAACGGGAGTGAGACATATTCCAGTGAGATAAAACAAGTTATTTTCATTGCAGTGAAAAACATCCTGATGACATCAGCAGAGTTAAAATAAATATTGTTTATTACACCCCGAAACCCATGCTAAACCCACGAAAAGACACACAAATTGTACATTTTGCAACAATGAGGCCCCCATTGTATAAATAGGATACATAATGTGCACTCGTGTGATATGGGAAATATGTTCAGTCCTGTACAGTGATCTCTGAAATCTCACTCGTGGCTTCGCCACTCATGAGAATTCAGAGGTCACTGTAGAGGAGTGAAAATATTTTCCATATCACACTCGTGCCCATCATGTATCCCTGATTCATTGATATATATATATATATATATATAAAATATATATACACATACGTACACACACATATTTGTATGTTTGTTTATTTACTTATTACAGTATCAGAATTACAACCCTGTGAGTCAAACACTCATTTACAAAGGCTCATCGTCATACACAGAAAAGGACAGGGAGGGGAAAAACATTCAGTGAGTCGAGAACAGACAGTAGTGCAGGAACAGTAGCATGGAAGAAATATATACAGTTACAATTTGTACAGTTGAGAATGGGTGGATGGTCCATAACAGTGAGAGAAAGGCCCCTTCTTGCAGGAGACAGGCATATACATGATGGTAGCTAAGCGAGAAGGAATGATCATTGGGCATATATACTTTGAAGACAGTAGTGGATGGCCAGAGTGTGGTGATGAGCTCAGAATTGCAGATGAAGGTTTATATATGATTGTAGCTCAGCAATTGCGGGATATGTACACTGGTATAAGAACAGGGTGGGTGGTGTGGGTTAGGTGGTTGGATGAGGACCAGTAGTGGACCAGTTATTTACAATTGCAATGATGGGAGCATAGAAGGTGGCTACGCAAGGATAACTTGAACATTCCAATTCTGAGCTCAGACGAGGTATCAGGAGGGAGGATTTTGAACCAAGAGGGTTCGCTGTAGGGAAAGGATCTCTGAGTGAGGGTCATCCTAACCCTGGGGACTACTAGCAGGGTCTTAGTGGAGCTACGAGTGTGGACAGGAGGGGTGGCCATGCTGATTAGTTTAGTCAGTCTGGGGGGGTTAATCTAACACAGATTTTTTGGGTGAGCAAGCAGGTCTAGTAGAGTAGCCATTCTTCAAGGGAGAGGATGTTAGACAAGGCGTAAAGTGTTCAGGTATGTGTTTTCCTGTCAGCCCCAATGAGTAGCTGACAAGCCTTGTTGATTGAGAGCTTGATTTTGCCCAGGGCAGTGTTGTCCACTGTGCCATATATTAGGAGTCCATAGTCCACTAGGGACAGGACAGATGAGTCAATGGCGAGTCTTAGTGCTTCTTGGGGGGAGACAGGCTCTGTGCCGATATAGCAAGCCTATGAGGGAATTTTCTTTTTTTTTTCATTTACTATGCTTTTTTTCTGGGACAGGGTCCATTAGTACTCCACCCTAGTCACAGCCCCCCCGTGCCTCCACCTCTGAATGTTGCCAGAGCTCCCCAGTCACCCCTGGCTTACCCCCAGAGGGTGGAGTTCTGGTGACTTCCCCAAGGTCACCGCAGGACTAATATCTAGTTGGGGAGCTGGCATCGGAGGCTAATGGAGGCCCCAGAGGGAGGGCATCATGGAGATGAACCGAGCCCAGGTATTTTTCTTCCCTTGTGAACAGGGGGTGGGGACATGCAATGATGGCCAGCGTCCACCCCACCCCTGAGAGATCCAGGCGTTGGTGTTTCTGGTGGCTTCCCAGCCTCCACTGGGTGTCACTAGACACCGAACACTCACACCCCCTCCCTCCAGAGAAGGAGCGCAGTCTAGAAATGCTCTATCCTTCTTTCCCCGTCCGGCCCTCTGGTGACCTGGGTCCATTCCCAAATCCCCGGGTCGCCGGTGTCGCAAGTGGAAAATCCAACTGCTGTGCCGGTGGGCCAGCTCCTATGTGGGAATTTATGGCAGAGCAGAGGGTGTGGATGTGTTCATGGAAGGCGAGGGAGGAATTGAGGATGATACCTAGGTATTTGTATGAGGTAACCTGCTCAATAGGGTGGTGGGAGAGGGATTGAATGGACAGTGCAGAGAACTTGAGTTTGTTCTGATTGTGGGTGAACAGCAGAGTTTTTGTTTTTTTCAGGTTCATCACAAGCCTGTGGTTGAGGAACCACTGCTTAGTCTGGGCAAAAGTGGATAGTAGCGCAAGCTGGAGTTGGGGGGGGTCAGGGGTGGGATGTGAAGAGGACCACATCATCTGCGTAAAGCAGAATGTTTTCTGATGAGACATTGGGAAGCGTGTTTAGGTATAAGCTATAAAGAGTAGTGGTCCCAGGATAGAGCCTTTGGGAACACCGGAGCAGACTTGACAAGGGCTAGAGAGGATATTGTTTATTTTTATGCACTGGGTATGGGCAGCGAGGTAATTGGAAACCCATTTTACAGGGCCCGAGGTGAAGCCAAGCTGGGTGAGGATGTTAATAAGAAGAGGGTGGCAGACCGTGTCAAAGGCCTTTGACAAATCAATGAAGACTGCCCCGCCAGGATGCCCCTTGTCCAGGGCAGAGTGAATGAAAGTGGAGAACTCAGTGAGGGCAGTTGTGGTGTTGAAGCCATGGTGAAAACCATGCTGTTCCCTGCAGAGGAGGATATACATAGTAAGGTAGTCTGTTATGTGGTCAGCCACAATCTTTTCTAGGGCTTTGGAGGGGGTAAAGTAGAGAAGACAGGGATCGAGTGAGTCACTACTGTGTCTAGAACCCTTTAGGGCTTTGATCAGATAGGGTTTGGCAGCAGATGGGGAGACAGCTCGGAAATAGAAGGGTGGGTATTGGAGAGTGGTGATAGGGGGATCAGGGGCTGGATCAAAAAAGTTGGTAGGTAGGGTAGAGGAGAGATGAGAGAAGGCATCATTCAGCCCATTAGCAATACCATGTGTGTCAGTGGTGATGGTGCCATTGATTTTGAGCTGGGAGGGTGGAGGGGACTGGGTTTTGTCGTTAAGTTCCTTTAGGTTGTCCCAGAACTTGCGTGAGGAGCCCCAGGTGGATGCAAGTGTATTCCTGTAGTATGCTGTCTTTGCACTACAGATAGCCCAGGTGCATTTGTTGTGCTTCATTGTATAGACTTGTCTATCAGCAGGCTTCCTGGACTCCAGGACTCTATGCCAAAGATCATCACTGAGACACATTTGCTTTATGAGAGCAGGGGTGATCCTGGGAGAGTTGTTTCCTTCCTATGGTTTTAGAGATGGGTGCATGTGCATCACAGGCCCTGTTAAAGTAGTAAATAAAGTAGGTGAGGGCAGCATCAATATCGGGGGCCAGTTTTACTGGGGCCAGTCACAGCTGTCAAGGTGCTGATGGAGTAAGGCAAGGTTACCCACAGATAGGGGCCTCCTGGAGATGAAGACAGGCTTAGGCTTCTCAAGGTTACATGACCAGGAGAAAACAATTGGGCAGTGGTCACTGAGGGCATTTGGTAGTACTATCAAATCGGTGATCTTATGAGGCCTGTTTGAGAGTACCAGGTCCAGTAGAGTGGCACTATCAGCATTCAGATGGGGGTGGGTGGGGGAGGAGACAAGTTGGGTGAGATTGAGCAAAGCAAAGGCATCTTTGGCATTGTTCCCAGCATTGGCAAGCCAGTTAATATTTAGGTCACCTATGATAATGTGTTCCATCTTGCTGGGATGCTGAGTGATGTAGTTTAGTAGGGATTGCAGGGCACGGTTCTGGTGACACAAGGGAGTGTAGGTGGCTGTGATGATGAGGGGGGCTCTTGAGGGGCCCAGGGTGAGTTTTAGGGAGATAGCCTGGGCACCATGCTCTAGCAGTGGTTTTTGAAGGGGGAGGCATAGGAGGGAGTACCGTATGTAGATGGCACAGCCCTCCCTCACTTCCCAACTCTATCCTCCCTGTAGAGCGAGTAACTGGGGAGGGAGATGAATGAGTCAGAGGCTGTCTTGGATAACCAAGTTTTGACTAGTACCAGCACATCTGGTTGGTGCTGGGTGATCCAGACTTGTAGGCCAGCAAATTTCTTTAGTAGGCTGCAGACATTAATGGAGGCAATTTTAAGTCCTGAGGTTGTTGATGGATGAGATTGATTGCCAGTGAGCAGACCTGGGTTTGGGTGGACATTACCAGATAGAAGGAGGAGTAGTGCAATCAGCCTGAGAGGAGCGCTGATATGCCTATGATGTCTGGAGACAGTTCCCTTGGTGGGGGTAGCGGAGAGCATGACCAGGATGGGAAGGGATCACAGAGAGGGAAAGGCAAGGAATAATTGGGGCCAATTTACCATCAGCCCTGCATGAGAGGAGGGTGGTAGGAAGGAAGCTCCTAGAGCCCAGTTGTTCAGTGGGCATGAGTGCAGCAGCCATAAGGGGGAGGTGGCGCAATATGGTGGGGCCTGCTCCGGGGTAGAGAGCCAGGGGGTTTGGCTGAGGTAGGAAGTAGATGGAGGGTGAATGGGAGGCTAGGGGTGTTAGCAGACATAATATTGGCAGATACCGGGGTAGCATATTGCTGGCAGAAAAAATGGTAGTAGGGAAAGTGCTAGGGTGGTCACTAGTAGTGAGCTCATATAATGTGCAGATGGGAAAGTGGGCTGATTGGTTGTATCCTGCACATGATACAGCCTATATAACACTCATCTCACCAAGGGTGGTGGTGAGCATGGTGGGGCAGCCCGTGTGTAGCGCTGGCCGGGGCCTCACACAAGCAGTACAAATAAATCCTGCATCTCCCTGAATGGCTCTGCAGCATACCTGATTGCTTTTTCGGTGGGGGTTCATCTTGGGGGAGGGCAGGGAGCACGGAGGCCCTCACGACCACCTACAGTGCTGTGGGGAAAAGGAGAGAGGAACAGCATTAAATATCAGGTAGGTAGGAGGAGGAGGAGTTGAAAACACGCTTAATTTGAATTGGCTGCACTGCACTGTTATTTTTCTTTTTAGCTACGGAGCATCTTATTTCGTTTCTTTATGAATGGTGGAAACCAGGTTCAGAGTCTTTATTCTTTTAGCTATGGAGCACCCTTGAATATGATTGCCCACATTAACAGGGTTTCTCGGTTACATGTAGTAGGCTCCTTGTGAATGCAGCTACAATACTTTAAGGAAACACAGGGCATAAAGCACAAAAAGTCTTAAAGCACCCAGCAGTTGTTGATAAAAGCACTGTAGCTAGCCCACATTAACTGGGTTTCTCAGTTACACTTAGTAGGCTCCCTCTGAATGCAGCTAGAGTACATAGATACATAGATACATAGACAGTGTCGGCAGATAAGGGCCTATGGCCCACCCAGTCTGCCCATTTGAGCTTGTAAGTTCAGTTTATGTTTTCCTAGAAGTCTGTTGCCCCTTATCCCTGACCTCCAGAATTCCTTTATGTCTATCCCATGCATTCTTAAATCCTGTGATTGTTTCAGCCCCCACCACTTCCTCTGGCAGAGTGTTCCACTTGTCCACCACCCGTTCTGTGAAGAAATTCTTCCTCATGTTTCCTCTGAATCGTCCTCCCTCCAACTTCATCCCATGCCCTCTAGTCCTGGAACATCTTTTTGCTTAAAAATAGTGTATTCCTGCACCCTGTTCCTCCCTGTAAGATACTTGTATGTCTCTATCATATCCCCTCTCTCCTTCCTCTCCTCCAGGGAGTACATGTTCAGTTCCTTCAACCTGTCCTCATGGGACTTGTGATGCAATCCATGCACCATCTTTGTTGCCCTCCTCTGAACCTTCTCTACCCTGTCTATGTCCTTACGTAGGTAAGGTCTCCAGAACTGTACACTTTACTTCAGGTGGGGCCTCACTAGTGTCTTGTATAGTGGAATTATGACCTCCCTTTTCCTGCTGGTGATGCCCCTGCCTATGCATCCCAGCGTCCTATTTGCTTTACCTGCTGCCTTGTCACACTATTTCCCTACCTTGAGGTCATCAGAGATGATAACCCCAAGATCACTTTCCTGCTTGGTGCATGCTATATCCTCACCCCCAACTGATATATTATGCCAGGGTTTTTGTGCCCCTAATACTTTAAGGAAAACAGAGGGCATATAGCACAAAAAGTTTTAAAGCACCCAGCAGTTGGTGATAAAAGCACTGCTGTCTTGCAAATAAACTATCACAAAAAATCTATCTGCACTGGTCTGCCGACCAACTGGCCTTAAGGGTCCCAATGAAAAAAGGTGCCAAGAAGCTCAGTCCATTGTCCTCACTTACACATGCAGTACAAATAAATCCTGCATCTTCCTGAATGACTGTGCAGCGTACCTGATTGTTTTTTCGGAGGGGTCCGTCTTGGGGGAGGGCATGAAGCACAGAGGCCCTCACAACCACCTACAATTCTGATTGCTTTTTCGGTGGGGGTCTGTCTTGGGGTAGGACAGGGAGCATGGAGGCCCTCATGACCACCTACAACACTGTGGGGGATGTTACAGATTGCATATACATATATATGTGATACACAGTGGGGACCTCATGAGTGGTGTAGACTGCACATGTAAATATATTAGAGATACACAGTGGGGACCTCAAGAGTGGTATACACAGCACGAGTATAGAAATACCTTATTTATTACACAAGGTCCCCTCAGCATAATTCATTTATGCAAATAGGCTAGGACCTTAAGAGATAGATTTTTTTTTTTTTTGCTTTTTAAGGCATAACATTATTTCTGTAAGTCTGTTATTTTTTGAACTAGTGTTACTGTGCTTTCCCCCATACTGATGGGTATAACCATTGCCATGGAAGTGAAGTCAGGATGACAAACTGAGACTGGGATGTGGTAGTTTGTTAGTGCTGCAGAACTTCCGTATAAATTACAAACCACTGCTGCAGAAGTTCTGCAGCAAATGGCAGTCAGGCTCAAAACTTGGTCTCAATGTGCCACAGAAAAGTAGGGACCTTGATTATAAGGCTAATCCAGCTGAGCCAATTTTAAATATTTAAAAAAAAATGTTTATTAACTTTGGTTGTGCTGTTTATCTTTGTGGTGCTGTCATGCAACTTGTCAGTAGCTGTGGTTTGGTTATGTATAGTGACACTAAATGCGTCCACTGTGCTGACGTTAATTAGTGTGACCGCATGGATTTGATGAGGTCCCCATTAATTTTACCTTATTTTCTGTTAGAGAAGCAAATAGAGCCACAAAGATAGCGATCAAGTGTAAAATAAAGTTTAAATGTCAGCTTAACAGTTAAAGGCAGCAGTGACCTAAAAAGCAGTCCTTGTAGTTTGATCAGGTTTCCAACTGCTGACAGGAAAAGCAGTTGGAAACCCGATCAAAATACAAGAATTGTGCTTTTTATGTCACTGGTACCTTTAACTGTTAAGCTGACATTTAAATTTTATTATACACTCGGTCACTATATTTGACTCTATTTGCTTCTCTGTCACCACTTAAGTGGAGAATTATCGTGGCTCAGTTATTTTTACCGCGTAAGTGGGGAATCACGCTCTGCGGCTATTCCTGGTTTCATGGTTCACCCTGCCTTCATGTGATGTGGATCCTTTCTCTACTGAAACATCTGGATCAGTCATTACTCAAATTTCTTTACACCTTTCCAGTCTGGATTCAGGAAGGGACACTCCACTGCCTCCTCCCTGTTAAGGCTCACTGACACCATCCTCTCTGGAATGGATAGAGGGCAGTTTACCTCGGCCATTTTCGTCATCCTTGCTAAAGCATTCAACATGGTCTCCCACCCCTTACTGTTATTGTGCCTCTCAGAATCAGGCCTCTCTGATTCTGCCACCAACTAGTTCAGTGCCTACCTCACAGGCAGAATGCAGTCAGTTAAAATAGCAGATGTCACATCCTCCCCCCTCCCCATGACTACAGGAGTCCCTCAGGGGTTGGTACTCGGCCCCATTCTGTTCCCCATTTTTCTTAACAACCTGCCTCAAATCTGCTCATCTGCATCTATCCATTTGTATGCAGATGACACTGTCCTGTTCTCCACTGGCTCTTCCCCAGAAGAGGTTGCAACTTCCCTTCAGGCTGATTTCAACAAAGTTCAGCTCTGGTTCAGCTCTCATCAGCTCTCCCTCAATGCAAAAAAAACAATCACCATGACCTTCGGCACGAGGCAACGCCTATCCAGGCTCCACTGCCTTCCCTCCTACCGCACCCTGGATGGGACAATACTGGAGGATGTAAATACCTTCCGGTACTTGGGGGTCTGGCTCAACTGCCATCTATCCTTCTCTGACCACATCGTTGCTTTACAGAAAAAATTGCATCCTATGCTTGGTGCCCTTTACAGGAATCGTAGTAGCCTCTGAATAACCATCTGGCATGATCTAGTCCAGAACATGATATTTCCTTCCCTCAACTACTGCAACATAGTCTACAGTACCACTCCCAAGTCTACCCTATCCAGACTGGACCCCCCTTCAATGCTTTCTGCCATTTTGCTCTCAATACCCCCCCACCTATCACTGCATTCTCAACAGATCCCTTGCATTTACATCCCTTGAAAATTGCTGCTTACTGCATTCCGCTAAATTTGTCTCAAAATTCTGGCTTGGTACCCTTCTGTCCTACCTTACAGCCATACCATCATCAGCCCTCACTCCCACTCATGCCCTTAGATCCCTTGACTCCCACCAATTTTCGTTCCCTAGGTGGAGGACCTCCACTGGCCAAGCAGCCTTGTCATACTGCTTCCCTATACTCTGGAACAAGCTCCCCCCTCAAATCCACCTCTCCTCCTCTGGCCACTTCTTATCTCCTGCCCTGGCAAATTACCTCATGGTAAATTGCTCCTGCACGTGATACCTGCTCATGTTGTACCTGCGTCCCCCCAACCCCCGATTGCCTGACCAGTGGCACCTAGCTTACGCTACAGATGCTGGCTTTTTGCACCAACTTCTGCACTTATTGTTTCATCTTTCTGTGCTGTCATTTGTTTGCACTTGTTATTCCTTGTAGTAAATGCATCAATGTTTATACCTATGTGGCATTGTGCCTACAGTAGCCTATGTACGTTGTACTAAATGTAACCTCCTCCCACTGTATATTTATGTTAATTGTATCTCACTTGATAACCTGTGAGTTGTCCACTCCTCTGTTCCCCCCCCAGGTCACATGGGGAGACGAGCATCTTGTTGCTCAGTGTGCCTTTCCTGGTGAAACATTACAATAAATAAATAAATTAATTAATTAATGACCAATCCAGTAACCAATCAAAGTGTGAAGGAGCCTCATTAATATTCTATTACCCTTATAATTTCACTTTCTCTAGTGGAAAGTTTGCAGTCCAGGTAGTTATGCAGTGTGCAGTCTAACTCTATTCTGTATGTTTCAGAGATCACAAAAAAAGCTATAGTTCTTTTTTGTATGTTAAGTGTTAGTGTATTTAGTTGTTATAGTCCTTCAGGAAAGTTTTATTTAATTAGAAATGCTTTTTTTTTGTTATTAAATTATTTTTTGTGCACTTATTTTTAGGTACTGTACTTTATTTTACTAGTACTTGCAATAGTGTTTTTTTTGTTTTGTTTATTTGTGTTCCTGATGGAGCGTGGACGTGGTGGGCCAAGTCAAGTGGTGACCATCGTGGACCATGAATGCGGGGCAGCCACCCAGTTAGATTAAATTGGCAGGCTTTGGGGACCCCACCTGCAGCCACAGTGAGCCCGGCAGCTGTGGTTGTCATCCAGGAGCAACAGCAGGAGCAGGTGGAGCACTGGCCCCTGCAGGATCATCAGGAAGAGCTGCCCTCAACCACCGGCAGCACAGCAGCAGGTGTGTCCTGGTGCCCCCCCCACCGCCTGTACTGAGCCCTGCCTGTGGCCCCCCATGTGGGCCTTTTTTTCTTCCTTCCCTGGTGACTCCAGTATGGTATGTTGCAATCTTTGTAATGTGGTGGTCAGCTGGAGGCCAAAAGGCAGCCATTAGGACATGGATGGTCAGCGCACCCATCTTCTACCTGTCCACCACTGTGCCCAGTGGGAAGCAAAGCTGCAGGAGGTAGCAGTAATGTGGTGTTGTCAAATTCATATGTTCTTTTTTGTGGGGGGCATTATTTAAAAAAAAATTAAAATGGTTCATTAATGTTTTGGTCATTTTTACAGGTCTTCAGCATATCATCAGAACTGAAAAAAAAATGAACTGCTTTGATTCATGAAGAATGTGATTTGTCTCATGATGAGTGACTGATGTGACATGGCAAATGTACTGTACGCAAATATCTATGGCTGTACTTCCTTGAACTGTACCACCCCAAACACTCTGACTTGAAAACACATATGAATGAGTAGAATGGTCAAGCAGAGATACTACAAAACAGGGTTACATTCAACTTACAACCCAAAAACTTAAAGTTTTGTAATTCGTGAATCATGCCCGTGAAGATGAAGAACATAATTTGTCTTGGAGTCGTGATGAGTGACTGGTGTGACATGACTAATGAACTGTACGCAAATACCTACGACTGTACTTCCACGACCTGTACCACCCCAAACACCCTGTCTTGAAAACACATATTAGTGAGGACAATGGTCAAGCAGAGATACTATCTGCAGGATTAAATAGGGCTGGCTTCTTGTCAGCACAAAGATTCAAGTGGGGCATCCTACAGAATGTGAACACAAACAGAAGCATCGGAGTACACCAAAGATCTTGAGTGATGTGCCATGATATAACTGGGTGTCCCCCAGTCATTTTCCTGATTCATGATGGAAGTGAAGGTTTAAAAAAAACAGTGTTACATACAACTTATACCCCAAAAACTTAAAGTTGTGTAATTTGTGAATTGTGATCATGAAGATGAAGAATGTGATTTGTATGGTGAGTGGCTCACGATGATCGCCCTGACGTAAAAATGCACATAAATGAGTATAATGTTCATGCCAAGATATGCACTACAGCACAATACTCTGAAGGGAAGCCAAACAAATAACTGTGACTTAAGTTACAGATGGAGATTGGGCCCTAAAGAGATGCAGACACACAGATGGAGATTGCACTTAAAAGATGCAGCCACAGAGGCACAAGCACAACACCACCTTAACCAGTGGTCAAAATCAGAAATCCAAAACTGTAACAATAATACCTTTTTGGGGGGGGGGGTGGCAGCTGCAGTAACAGTCCACTACTGACCAAGATAGAACGAAGCAATAAAAAGTACAGCAGATGGAAAAGAGATTCAAATCAGAGTCCTTTGATTATGGTGTGGCACAATAAAATGTGTGTGACTTGACGGCATGCACACACACATGCACACACTACAGGTAATGCGCAGAAGATTTTGAAGTTCAGTGCAGTACAACTAAATCTTTTAAAACAACTAAAAAAATGTGCAGCACCACAGCAAACAGCCAAACATTATCAAAAATTACTGAAAGTATTACTGTGTGTACATCAACACAGAAATACTAATACACTACCTACCCAAAAACAGTTAGAAAGACTGCTTTTCTCACAGATACACTGACTGTGTATCTCCCTTCATCACACCCCTTCCCCGAAGCACACTTCTACAATGTCTGTCAGTACACAGACGTAATCTTACAAATTAGCTATCAAAAGCACACAAAATCAAGAAAAACTCGATGATATCAGCACAGGAGGGTTCCCTACTATCGATATAATAAATTTTTTGACACAAAACATTGGCTGAAAAGAGTCAAAAATGATTTTTAAATAGTTTGATTCTCAGAGCTCTGACAGCAAACTGTCTCCAGCTTTCCACTACACACACTACGCAGAACTGAAGCTGTGCAAGACAATCTAGAGACCATGTGACCTGCCATCCCCCATGATTCAATGCAAACTTCACCTTGCAGTCCCAGAATAAGGCAAAGTCAATACGAAGTCAATTGAAACTAATGGCACTTTGCATTACTCGTTATGATGAATTGCTTCGCTTAGCTTTGCACAAGCATCGGGCATTGTCCTTCTACATGAAGTGCTCCACAGACTGAAATGCATAGACTTTGCCCACCTCTACTGCAGAGTGACCTTGTAACCTCAGATAATATCACAAGTGGCTCTGCCACGAGTGATATTATCCAGGTCACTGCACGAATGCAGATATTTACCATATTCCACAGAGTCGCACATCATGTGTGCTGTTTATACAATAGTGTCCCTGAATATGTTTAGATGCAACTGGTTTGGCTAGCTGCTCAGTTTATTTTTGGCCATTTTCTGCAGTGCATGAGAGAGGTTTATTCCTGGCCATTTTCTGCAGTGCACGAGAGATACGTGGAATGTCATTTGCACCAAGTAATGTCAGGTGTTTTAAATAATTGTGTTTAGGGAACAGTTTAGCTGAGTAGAAGGTGACATATCTGGAGTGAATTGTTTTACTTATGACGTATCTACATAGTAGTTTATTTTCAGTTATTCCACTGTGGATACATCATTGTTTAGTTATACAGTCTCCACCAGTTATATTGACCACACTTAATGCGGGCAGTTGGGTACTGTGGGCAAATTTGTGAAACCGTTCACCATACCCATTCACTTCTAATAAAATCACTGGATATTGCGGTCATTAGCTGCCATGTTTTGAGCATTTTGTGAACACTGTCAAAGCATCTGTGATCAACTGAATGATAATCCACTAACGATTTGTCAAGTGTTTTTCTAGCAGTTCAAAGCAGATTGCTTGGTGTGGCATTTTTCACAGGTACGGTGCCTAGATGTTAATTGCTAGGTGCAGATAAGCAGCCACAGCATCACACCTAACACTGTTCTCACACTGAGCACTGTTCTCACACCATAGACGCTGCCATAATGTCTGCCAAATGCAAAGCTTTGAGCCTTTCAGAAAAAGTCGAGTTGCTGAATTAGATGGTTTAGTTGCCCAAGATGAGCCAGCGGGAGATTGCGGTGCAACTTGGGCTTGTTAAATCCATGGTAGCTGATCTTCAAAAGCAGCAAGATCAGCTCATGGCTGAGTGACACCAAAAATCCAACCCTGATCACAACGGAAAGAGAGGACAAAGATGGAGAAATAGAGGATGCCCTTCTCTGGTGGTTCCAGAATGCATGGGGGAGAGATGCTCTAATAAGTGGCCTCCTCATAATGCAAAAGGCTAAACAGCTTGCAGAAGCCCTTGGTAAGTCAGATTTCAACCCATCTGAAGGCTGGTTGCAACGATGGAAAACCAGGAACAACATAGGTTTTCATTGCGGGCATGGTGAAAAACTAAATGCAGATGCTGCAAGTGCTGACAGATGGCTGACTACTGTCCTGCCCGAGCAACTCAATGGATATGAACCACAGAACACCTTCAATGCCAATGAAACTGGATTGTTTTTCTGGTATGTCAGCTTTGGGACTTTGGCATTCAAGAAGGAGAGTGTCCAGGGCAATAAGCATGACAAGGAGCTCATTTCTGTGATGGCATGTTATAATATGGACGGATCAGAGAAATTTGATCTGGTTGTGATAGGCAAATGACAGAACCCAAGATGTTTCAGAGGCATTAACCACCTGCAAGTGCTGTACAAAGCTAACAGAACATCTTGGATGACTGGCAATACTTTTTCTGAATGGGTGCGCAACTGGGACCAAAACGATGTGGTCAAAAGAGTGCTCTTTTGTTAGACAATTTCTCTGGGCACCTACACATGACTGGTCTCAGAAACATTAATCTGATTTTTTTTGCCCCTGAACACTACATGCCTCATCCAGCCCCATGATCAGGGCATATTTTATTGTATGAAACAGCACTATGTTAGGGCAATGAGAGAGCGAGTGCTAGCCAACCTTGACACCACTCCAGAGTTTAACGCCCTGCAGTGTGCTAAAAAATTTAATCTCCTAGATGCTGTGAGAATGCTAAAACAGGCTTGAGATTCCATATCAGAACTTGCCATCTGAGCGCTGCTTTCAGAAAATTGGATTCCAAGTTGCTGGCACACAGATCACCATAGAACAAGAGACACAAGAGGAGCAAGATACCGTGCTCGCACCAGAAGACATGTCTCCTGAACAGTTTGCCAAACGGTGTAACCTTGACAACAACAAGGAGCAGCCTGGCACAGAGGCTGACGAAGATGACCACGAACAAGACCTCAGTAAGGAAGAAACTGTTGTTGTGCCTGGTGATGTTTGTGCCACTATTTCAACACTGTGGAGGGCAATGGAGCAACATCCAAGTATTGAACCAGACTGGGACACACTTTCAAAGGTAGAGAGGGTCTGAAAACCATACTGTGAGACCCGAAAGGTGCAGACAAGGATTACTGAGTTCTTCAGTGCTCAAGAAGGACAAGCCCAACAATCTCAGTAAAGTGCTGTAATTATGTCTGATTTAGTTCAATTTTGGTGGCAGGCTATGGTGAGGAAAACCATTTATCCAGTACAGTACCATTTGCTTTTTCATATGTGTTTTAGCACTGATTCAATAAAGTATGAGTCTTAACAGTTAACCCCTGCTTCACGACTAAATATGGTTACTGGCGTTTTACCATCCAATCCATATAATGAGCAGACGACCTAAGCACAAAACTGCCCGTTATAAGCAGTGGAGACTGTACAATGGGAGTGATTTTATGGGTATATATTCAATGACATATACCTTCACCCCTGTTGTATAATATATATATATATATATATATATATATATTATAGTGGCATGGTAGTGCCACTATAGTTAGGTTTGAGGAGCCATTTACATGTTAAACCCAAAAGTTTGCACCTTAATAACTTTGCAACTGTTTGACAGATTTGCCTGAAATTTGGAATACATGATTAAGACCCATATGCCTTGGGATATGCCAAGTTTCGTACCAGTCGCATATCACGGCTGCTGAGTTGATTAAGCGTGAGCTCCGATACATTTACGCTTTTCTGAATTTACTGTCTTCTACAGGTCAAATGGTTTATGTTGAATTTGTCCAAAATCTTCAGGGAACATGCAGCCGTGGTCCCCGATGTGCCTTTTGAAGATTTCGTGATAAATTTTAAACGGTTCAAAAGTTCTTCAAAAAACAAGTTCCCATTATAAGTCAATGGGAAAAGTTAACAAAAAGTTCGACAGTGTCGCAAATGCAGTTTTTACTTTTGCAAATGGCCCTTTTACTGTTGCAAATCCACCATTTTGTTTTCAGTTAGCGATCAGAAAAATGCTTGGCATTTAAAATTGGGACCCTCTAGCAACCTAATTCTTTTTGTATTCACCTAGTCGGACCCTGAGGATGCTAGCCATGTCTTTATGTTGGGATAAAACACCCCAGAAATATGTTTTTCAAATTTCTGGAAAAAGTACTTTCGCAAAGTACTGTCGCACTTGCGACACTGTTAAATGAATTTGCAAAAGCTTTCGCAAACTTCAACAGTACTTTTCTAGGCTGTGGAAAAATGACAGCAATTCTTTGGCATCCTGCTGCAAAAGAATGGTTTGGTGTTTTAGCCTGAAATTTGGAGGGAACATAGCTGACATCTCTCAGATTTGCCTTTCAGTGTTTCATTGAAACAATATTACATGGTGGCAAAGTTACGGCACTCCAAATTTGACACTTTTTCCCATAGAATAACATTACGGTGTCCGACGCATTACATGAATCTTTTGGCGCCCTGCTGCAAAATTACTGTTTGGTCTTTTGGGCTGAAATTTGGAAGGAACATAGCCAACATCCCACAGATGTGCCTTTCTGTGGTTTGGTGAAAAAATATTACAGGGAGCCAAAGTTATGGCACTCTGAACTTCTCTTTTTTTCCCATAAGATAACATTACAGCGTTCGCCGCGCCTTTCAGGGCCATATCTCGGAAACGGTGCGAGATACGGACTTTTCGTCAGAAAAATGCTTATCCCCCTACTAGGGGCTAAGTACAAAACTAGCCCGGAAAGTCATAAATCATATGAATTTTAAATTTTTTTTCTACGTTGTACGGTTCCTGATGACCTCAAGGTAGGGAAACAGTGTGACAAGGCATCAGGTAAAGCAAATAGGATGCTGGGATGTATAGGCAGGGGCATCACCAGCAGGAAAAGGGAGGTCATAATTCCGCTATACAAGACACTAGTGAGGCCCCACCTGGAGTACAGTGTACAGTTCTGGAGACCATACCTACGTAAGGACATAGACAGGGTAGAGAAGGTTCAGAGGAGGGCAACAAAGATGGTGCATGGGTTGCATCACAAGTCCTATGAAGACAGGTTGAAGGAACTGAACATGTACTCCCTGGAGGAGGGAGGAGAGGGATATGATAGAGACATACAAGTATCTTAAGGGAGGAACAGGGTGCAGGAAAACACTATTTTTAAGTGAAAAAGATGTTTCAGGGCTAGAGGGCATGGGATGAGGTTGGAGGAGGACGATTCAGAGGAAACATGAGAAGAATTTCTTCACAGAGCGGATGGTGGACAAGTGGAACACCCTGCCAGAGGAAGTGGTGGGGGCTGAAACAATCATGGGATTTAAGAATGCATGGGATAGACATAAAGGAATTCTAGAGGGCAGGGGTAAGGAAACAGACTTCTAGGAAAACAAACTGAACTTACAAGCTCAAATGGGCAGACTAGGTGGGCCATAGGCCCTTATCTGCCGACACTGTCTATGTATCTATGTATCTATGTATGTATCTATGTATCTAAGCAATTTAGTATTCCAACTCCTCATTTTCTGCTCCGAGAACCATTATTATGCATACATTCTTTGTACTCACTGTCTTTCTTTATGCAGCTTTTGGGGAAAACCAGCCTGTGCACTTACATTAATGTTACCGTTACCGTTTTCGCTTGTGGTTCCGTTCCTGTTTCACTTACTGCTCACGTCTACGCCACCATGTGCGTTACCCTTTGCGTTTTCATTTGCGCTTGCTTTTGCATTGTTTTTAACATTTCTGTCTACACTACTGTTTCTCTTTCTGTTTCACTTTGCATCACCATGCACATTACTATTTGCGTTTGCGGACACAATGTTACTATGTGACAAGACATCATGTGGCGGGAGCATGGGGCTCGAAGGGCCCCCACGCTCCTGCCGCCACATTACATTCACTATTTCTCGTTATCATTCTCAAAAAGAAGAGAAATTAGAGGCAAACGCTCCGTTTAATGCATTAGTTAGGGTTGTTCCACACCGACAAAAGCGAGGAAATTTGGTGTTAGGGTTCAAAGCCCCCCCTTGGCCCCTTCTGCCCACACCCCCAACCGGATTTGGATTGCGCATTAGGGTTGTCGGTCTAACTCTCACCCATTCTTCTACACTCTGCTTCTTTACACATGTGATGGGGTGAGAGTTATGGCCGACAACCTATCTTGCCTGTGCCGGTTGGGGGTGTCGGCTGGCGGCAATGGGGCTTTCAACCCTAACACAGTCTCACTGTCGATGTAAACTTAACTAATGCATTAAATGGAGTTTTTTTGCCTCTAATATATATATATATATATATATATATATATATATATATATATCAGGTATTGTCAATCATGATGGGGATCGGGGCTTGTGGGGGGTCACTAGACTACCAGGGCTGGGATATATGTTATTACACATATTTATAAATGTCATAACAGGAGATCAAGGCTTGGGGGAGGGGGAACACTAGATTACCAGGGATTATTTATGAATCTTAATAGGGGATCGGGGCTGGGGGGGCAATAGCCACCAGGGACTTCTGTCCATGGTGTTATTGCTGCACCACTACCCCTAGCTTGTGGCATATGTTCTGGATGCACAATCTATTTGACCCATTACCAGGGTTGGAACAAGCCATGGAACTTGGCCACCAGGATCCTACCCAATAGTGAATTGGGGTCCCTGGTGCACTGGTGGTTGGTGCAAGCTGCATTTAGTTCAGTTTGCATCAACCTTTGTGAATACAGCCCTTAGCGTTTTACTGGAGAAACAGTGAAGGTGCACTCACCTTGAGCAATTATTTAGAAGTTTAGTTTGGAGCCCTGCTTAACAATAACAAGAGTATTGTGAGTAACCATTAATAGAAACAAAAAAACACATTGACAATACAAGAGGGAACCCACCCCTGGACAGTACTGTGAGTCATCATACCCAGAAAGTATTAACTTTATTTATAGGTATGATGGTATGTCTTTAATTCTCTAACTATGAAAATATGATATAGAGCACAATTTTAGCAGTAATACTGGTCCTTCTACAGAAGACAAAGTGGGAGATTTGATACCTTTTCTAGGACTAACATGTAATTTCCAGTCCAGAAGATTTCATGTCTTGCACTGCTTCACCTGAAGAAGGACACTGTGAGACATGAAAGCAAGTATACTGAAATTATTTACTGATCCAATGAAAGTCACCTACTTTGTCTAGGTATTTGATATAGTCTAACTAAACACCAATGAGTTTACTAAAATATCTGCTAAATGTTGGTTTCCTTCATCTCAAACAAGTCTTTTTAGAAACTTGCAAAGTGCTTTCAACACCATAAAAAGTCAAACAGACTGTTTTGTTTAAAAGTAAGGGCCATTTAATCTCCTGATTTGAAGTTAATTACATATCAAAGTGAGGTTTATGAACCCTACACCCATTTACTGCAACACCAATGTTTTCTCCCTGTCTGCAAAATCACAAGATGTGATCAGTGAAGTAAAAAAACAAATAAACAATATAGCTGTCACAACCCCAGACAATGCCAGACCGCTGCTGTGAGAGAGAGAGAGAGAGAGAGAGAGAGATAGAAAGAGAGAACAAATGGCACTCCACCCCCCCCGCCTCAGACTCACAACCCACAGAACAGAATAATGTCCAGAGCAAGAGTGAGAAAGGGAATGGAAAGAGACAGTGGTGGATATGGCCTACCTAGATTTTAGGGTTCCACCCTCGGAACGCGCCATCATTAGGATCACGAGTCACCAAGGAGTGAAATGGCAATGTCGCCGTCCACTCTTTTTGTGGGGGGCTGCACCTGCCCTCCCTTCTGAGGGGCTGTGCCCTCCACACACCGCCTAACTATAGATTCTAACTATGGGGGGCAGACCTTGGTGAGGGGGTGGAAAAGCTGGGTTTTGGTGCTGTAATGACATGGTGCCCTAATGCAGGCACCCTGAAGCAGTGCTGTGAAATTTAAGTAAGGCATTCAACACTGTTCCACATAGAAAACTATTAAGCAAGCTGGGTAGCTTAGGAGTGGGTCCAATGGGGTAGGTGACAGAGAGTGGTGGTAAATGGAGTTTACTTTGAGGAGGGGGGAGTGATCCACAGGGCTGCTCTCAAGGATCAGTGGTGGGATCAGTCCTCTTTAATGTCTTTATAGGTGAAATTGCAGATAAGCTGGAGGGGTAGATCTACATATTTGCAGCTGACACCAAAATCTGCAATAGAGTGAACACTCTGGTGGGGGGGGGGAGCAGAGACCTGAGAAAACTCAAGGAGTGATCATGAGTATGGCAGCTGGGTTTCAATGCAAGAAAAACACAACATTGTATACTTTGGGCACAGAAACCCAGGGGAACTGTACAGTATGGGGGGAGTGCTATTGACAACCATCAAGCAAGAGAGATACTTAAGAGTAATAATCTCGGAAGACCTAAAGATGGACAAGCAGTGCAACAAAATAGTTGGGAGGCCTTTTGGGATGCTGTAGTGCACAGAGAGTGGTGTCTCCAGCAGAAGGAGGGAGGTGGTGCAGCCTCTGTATAGATCACTGGTAAGACCCCACGTAGAATTCTGTGTACAGTTCTGTAGACCACATCTCTGGTAGGACATGGAGTGGAGGGGGTCAAGTGGAAGGCAACTAAAATGGTGCAGGGTCTCTATTAAATCCTTGTGAGGATAGAATAAAGGAACTCAGTATGCACTCCCTCAAAGAGAGTAGAGGAGAAAAGGGGGATATGATAGAGATCTTTATACACCTCAGGGGAGTAAATAAGGTACAGGAGGAACGTACTGTGGGGTACTAGAACATGGGGTCATGCTATGAAGTTGGAAGGGAGTAGATTCATTAGGGATGTGAGAAAGTACTTCTTCACAGAAAGAGTGACGGATTCA
Source organism: Neoceratodus forsteri (assembly GCA_016271365.2). Classification (NCBI taxonomy): domain Eukaryota; kingdom Metazoa; phylum Chordata; order Ceratodontiformes; family Ceratodontidae; genus Neoceratodus; species Neoceratodus forsteri. Next base: position 395,183,373 of record CM028129.1, read on the forward strand.
TGGAACAGCTAACCAACTGGTAGGGGCAAAAACAGTTTGTGGGTTCAAGAATTCTTGGGATAAGCATGCGGGATCTTAGTGGAAAGGAACAGGGGGAGGGAGAAAGAACCGCAGATCAGGTAGGGCCTAAGGAGATACTGTAGGTAAGGAAAAATAGCTAAATTAGGTGGATCAAGTGGTCTTTATCTGCTGATAAATTCTATGCTTCTATGTCTGGATAGACCAATACCTTCATTTCTCTAGACACATCGATACCATCCATTTAAAAATCCTCCCCAAACTAGGTTCCATGTGCAGGAACAAATCCTGTACCCCTCTCATAGTCCATCAAGAGATTATTCTCAAAATGATTCAACTTTTGGCTAAAAAGGTAAAGCATACAGTGATGTCTCAAACTCCACCTTGCCAAACTGGACCCCCTTTATCACTCCATTTGTCATTTTGCTCTAAACAGCTTGTCCTGCACACACTACTGCATATTTTTTCCTGATCTTACACTCCCTCTCTCTTGGAAGATGACATAGTCTCCACTCTGCTACCATAGTATCCAATTTCTTGCTCTCTGTCTTACTCTGTTATCTTTCTTTCTTTCTCTGTTTCTCCACTACCTCTACATGGTCTTTCAGGGCCTTTGACTCCACTTCTTCAACACTTCCCCTTTCAAAACATCTGCCAGACACTTCTTTTCTTAAGACTATACACCTTTAGAATAGCCTCCCTCCATGCGCCTCCTCCTCTTTCTCCTCCTTCCCTACTCTCAGAGAACCTTACTTAGTGAGCACACTGTCCGAGCCTGCTCCTCTGCTTAGTCTACTGATCTGTGTGTATGGCACTGTATTTCAGTCCCATGCATATGAATCCAATGCCCTTCTTGCTGCCAGACCCTGTGATCAACTGTAGTAACCCCAAAGGCTGCCAGCAGGCATGTCATGGAAAACCTCTGGGAGGAAAGGGTTAACTCCCCACCCACCCACCCCATACACAGCTAGCTGGCTCACTGACCAAGCTAGCTGGCTGGCCATTCTTGTCCTTATCCCCTCTCCCCCTCCCCTCCCTGAGCCTTCCTGTGCTGGAGCCTTTGTTTTTTCCAGGCAAGGTCTCCGGCCAATGCCCAAAGGGGGCCATAAATCAGCCTGAGGGGCTGCTCCCAGCCCCAGGGACTCAATCACCTGGCCAGAAGTCAGGTCCACCTCTAGGCTAGAAAAGGGTCTCCCCTGCTAGCCAGAAAGCAGTTTGGGACTGGGTGGCTGACAGAGTAGAAAGCACCAGAGTGCGGATGCCTGGAGGCTTACCTGAAGCTCAGGTTCGTAGCTCCTTGCCGGCTGTTCCTCTGTAGCCAGTGATCCTGAGGGTCTCCAACAGCAGTATCAGCAGCAGTCATTCATGGTCTCTGAGTGGTACAGCAGTTCTCCAGCACCTGCAGCAGCCAGCCTTGTAAGGTAAGTTTCTTCTCTCATTTGTCCACTTGGGTGGGTGGTTTCGCTTTGTTCCTGTTACTCCGTATGCTTAGGTGGGATTATTATAAAGTGCCTTTGGTGCACTCTGCCAGGAGCTGCTCTTGCAGTTCCCTGGTCCTTTCTCCCTTGTTTACAGCCTCCAGCCCCAGCTGTTGGTGGGCAGGCTGTTGCTCTGCCTCATTTGGCAGGGGTGGTGTGGTGTTTTGGTTGGGGTACTTTGTTTTTTGTTTGTTGTGCCCCTTGGTCCTGGTTTTTCCCCCTTTGCTACTGGCCTTCAGTGCCAATCATGGGCTGTGTGTCCTCTGGAAGGGAAGGGGGGGTCACTCGTCACTGGCTACCCATCTAATGTTGGGACATTCTCCACCTGTTTTTTATTTCATTCTCCTGGTGTTGCCCCATCAATGGGTCTCTGTCTGGGTCTGACCACCTCCTGGAAATTGTTGTGCCCCCTGACCAGAACAGAAATCCCTGAGTGAAGGGAGTGGTAGTGGTGAAGAAATTTACACCCTCCCCTTTATTGTGTTCCTTCCCGCCAGCCCTCTGGTGCAGCTGCAGCCAGTACAAGAGCTGCCGACTTGCGCTGCGCCTGAAGGGGGAACCATGTGCATGCAGACCGCAGTGTGCCACAGCAAATAGAATCCAGGTAGAAAAAGATTCCTGGGACTCCAACATTCTGCCCCATGGCAGCAGAGGGACAAGTTAAGTTCCTGTTAAAGCACGGCTCGCTGACCCCACCATGAACACCACCAATGATTCATTGGGCAGCAGAAGACCCGGGTCAGGCAGTGAGTGGGTTGTAAGCCCAGTTATTTATTTCACTTTGCACCAGGGGTACCTAGGAAAGGACAAGGTCATCAAAGGACAGGAGGAGAAAACAAAACCAGTGGGCAAAGCACCCACCCAATTAATGAGTGACACTGCTTGGCATGAGCCCCAGGACTTAGGGTTGGTGCCAGAACAGCACTCCAAGGAGGCAAAGGCAGCCAGAGGGACAGCAAAAGGGAGGGGAATTAGAGTGGGTTAGAGGGGAACACAGCAGTGTACTCATGCCAAGAGTGCAGGGGTGGGCCAAAGGTTAAGGCCCTGCAGAATAAGCCTGCAGCCCAAGCGTGGGTATTCATAATGGGTGGAGCTACACCTGGGCACGCTGTACAGCCTAGCTGCCACCCCTTATACATAGGTAAAAGATGGGAGCAGGGCCTAGGTAAATAAATCCCTACCCCCCTAAGGTCTGCTAAACAAAGCAGGGATCCCTCAAAGATTTAAAGGGCCAGTGTCCCATTTCAGAGGAAGTTTTCCAGAGGCCCTAGCCCCTCACAGTGAGCCCCAATCATCCCCTCTTTGCCGTCCCATTTATCCTCCTGGATTGCTTATTGTTGGTGGATGGTGTGACCTGCAGACCAAGGCACAGCCAGGCCTACGCTGCCCTGCGTTGCCTGCCACCCGGACTCTGGCCATAAGTAACTCCAGTTCCTGGTAAAGGGAAAGTTATTTTTGTGTAATTGCCAATTTCAGTGTTTTCCCCGGGTTGCACCCGGGGACATTATTGGCCCCAAATCACTGAACTGCTGTCATCAGGGTCTAGATGGAACTGTAGCAGGGCCTGAACTGCCTGTTCTGCACCCACTGAAGATGGTTATCTGCACTGGGGCTGAATGTGCTTGTCCTGCATCTCGGCCAGTTGGTTCCTGAACTGTTTCTCATGGGGTCTTGAACTGCCTGCCTCATCACCAACTGTGTTCAGCTACCTCAGTTATCTTTCCTCCCCAGCCTGAGCTGTTGCCATGGGAGAGCATACAGTATGTCCAGCTATGATGGCCCCACCTCCTGAAGTAATTTCCCTACCAGAGACTGCACTCGCCTGCACCCCTGATTCCAGTGGTCACCTCTCTTCCACCTAGCCAAGCTTCTACTGCCTCCTGCCCAGCCTGCCAATGACTCTGAAGACACTGAAGACTGCAGTAGCTAACATAAAAATAGTTAGTTCACTCCAGTATAGTCAGTTTAGGAGCCACCCCAGCTCATGGTAGTGAGGTCCCCCAGCAGTATGTGAATAGAAAGTTGCCCTGTTTTTATTTTGCTTCTTCTAGGTGGCCATAGCTCCTTTCTTCAGCTGGTTGGCAACTCATCAGCGGCCTTCCAGAGACACCTCTATTGCAGCTGAAGGACACCACTGTGACCATCCTCCATCTTTTCACCACCTGCTTTGTCAGCTTCCGGACCAGCCTTCATCTTTCATCTTCATCATCTCCTTCATCTTCCTCATCTTGTTGCTCTCAGTTTTCCTGCTGACCAATGAGACCGATCAGTTACTGAGCTACTGTACCAAACATTCAAGCCATCTAGCCACTACCTGCTCCACACCGAAAAGACTGCTCCTCCTACTGGACTGTCATATCATAACTGGTGTTTTCTAATTATTCTTGGCCAAGGTGGTTAGGTATTGGTAAAGTTACTACTATTGGCATCTGCAGACATAGGGCACTAGATGACCCTTTTAGAAGTATATTACATATTGGTGTTTTATATATGACTGTTTACCCCTATATGCACTGCTTTTAGACCTGTATAATTGCCTTATATCACTAGTGTTGTGTTGTGCATGGCAATCACTGTACTGCCTTGCCTTGTACAGTACATTGCAATCACCTAACCCCTTACTTTTCTAGTGGAACAAGTGTCTGTTGCAATAAGAAGCTATCTAGCTGTACCTGGAACCATTGGGCTCTATGATGCCAGTTCAACAACACTTTCATCAACAGGCATCACAGTGACAGGATTTATGTCGACCGCAAGTTGCGGTTGACATAAATCCCGATTGACATAAATTCCAGTTGTCACCCAGTTCATTTTTTCACCCCCAAATCCCCTGTACTATAGATTATCAACTGCGAGTCAAAGCAGATTCGGGGAAGGGGTGCAGGACTGGAAGACAGTGTGCCCCTGTGTCAGGTGCACCAACACAGCAATCTGTAGGTGAACTGTTGATTTTGTCAACAGAGAGGTAGGTTGCTGTGTTGGAGTCACTGATCATGACAAATACTGAACTATTGTGCCTGCCTCTCATTGACCAGAAGAGACGAGCCACCCTACTAAACCCGGTCACCACACAACACCTGTGTCATCAGTGCTGTGATACACTCTATATTATATGAAGTTTGTAGATACTGTTTTTATTGCTCCACAGTGTATGAACTGTTTATGAATTTTAGTTGCCCCTTGTAGTACCTCACTCTCTGAATTTATTGTACTGCAACATTTACAGTACTTTTGTATCCTTGGGAGGCTGTGCCCATCTTTTCGGTTTACGTTATTATAGATCCAATAGAAATATTGAATATTGTTGGTAGAAAAGGACAGCTAGGCCCACCCAGTCTGCCCTAGGGTTTCCTGCCTATTGTATCTCCACAGACACTTACTGGTTTCCAGGGACCCTCCCTGTTCCCATTTATTTATTTAAAGGTTTCACCAGGAAAGGCGTACTGAGCAGAACTGTTCATTTCCAGTTGCTTCTTGGGGAGGAAGGGGAGGGGGAACAGATAACTAATACAGATTACAGGTTCAAGTGCAGTACAAGTGCAGATACATACAGGTAATAATGTGTTACATACAGGTCAGGCAGAACAACTGATTAAATGAATACCGGTAGTGATATGTTACATACATATAGACTTTTCTGTACTAATATGCCCTTTGCCTATTGCTTGCATTCTTGAAACCTTCCACCATTGTAGCCTTCACATTTTTGGCTGGTAGTCCATGCCATGCTTCTTCCACCCTGTCTGTGAAGAATAATTTCTTCAACCTTCCTGAAATGCCCCCATCCAATTTCATTACATGCCCCCTTAAGATTGTCTTCTTTTGGAAGAAACTCCCTCTATAATCTGTTCACCCCCATGTGGTTCTTGAAGGTCTCAATCATGTCAACCCTTACTCTCCTGTCTTCCAGAGTATACACATTGAGATCTGGCAGCCTCTCCTCATACAGCCTCTCTTGCCACCCCAGCACCACCTGGACTGCGATTCTTTGGATTGCCTCTACCTTGTCTATTTCTTTCCTGAAGTGCAGGTTCCAGAACTGGACACAGTATTCAAGGTGGTGGCATACTAGAAAGTGGTAAAGTACCAGTACCGCCTCCTTCCTCCTGCTGAAGTTGCCACTCCCTATGCATGCCAGCATCCCACTAACCCTGCCTACAGCCTTGTCCAACTGTGCTGCCACCTTGAGGTCATCTGAAATAATAACCATTAGGTCCTTTTCCCACCTACTCACTACAACAATCTCACCCAGACTATACTAAGTACCAGGGGTTCTCTGCCCTAAGGGCATGGTTTAGTATTTTTTGGCATTGAATCCCAACTGCCGTACTGTCAACCACTCATTCCATTTCCATTAGATCCAGCACATTGTCTCCATTCCCTCCTGGGTGTCCACGCTATTGCAGACCTTGCTTTCCTCTGCAAAAAGACAGAATTTCCCCTCCAGTTTCTCTGCAATGTCCCCTATAAAGAAACTGAAGGGAACTGATCCCAGCATAGAACTCTGTAGTACCCCACTGGTCACCTCCATCCTTAGAGTGTGTGCAGTTGTCAAAGTAAATATTTGTGTTGCCATTGGGTTGTGCATTTGAGAAAGAGTTATGTGCTCAGGGAAAGCCCAGGTTCCAGTTGTTTCAGTGGTGCAGCTGGTTAGTGCAATTGGAACAGTCCAGGCAACCTCGGTTCAAGTCCCAGCTGAGGCACTTACTTCTTTCTCACCACTGTTTGTATGTGCTGTTTACCACTACCCTCTGACTGTTATCAGTTAGCCAATTTTCAACCTAATTTACCATTTTGGCCCCACTGCCAATTTGGTCAGCTTCTTAATGAGCCTACTGTGTGGCACAGTGTTGAAGGCCTTGCTGAAGTCAATACAGGCTACATCAATTGCCCTTCACTGGTTTGTTTTCCTGGCCACCAAGTCAAAGAAATCTATCTGATTAATTTGACATGACTTTCCCCAATTAACCTGTGCTGCCTGTGGTCTTGCAGTCAGTTGGTTTCTAGGTAATCAACCAGTTTCTTTTTTAGTAGGGTTTTCATTAGTATGCCCACCACTGTAGTTGAGCTGACTGGCCTGTAGTTGCTAGATTCCTCCCTGCCACTGCTCCTTTCAGAGGGACCACAGCCACCCTTCTCCATTCCTGTTTCCAGTGAGCTGATAAACAAGGCTGTCAGTGGAGCAGCTAGCACTTTTCTCAGCTTCCTAACTTCCCTGAGATGTATTCCATCTGGTCCCATAACCTTATCTACCTTCAGGGTTGCTAGTCCTTTCAGTACTCTTTCCTCTGAAAATGGTTTTGTATCCACTATCTTCCCACCTATGTTCTTACTTCTCTGTGGTAGCCTGTCCCTCTTCCTCTACTGTGAAGACCAAGCAAAAGTACCTGTACCATGCTCCTTCCTCCCCTTCCCCATCACACCTGACAACTAAATCTGATCAGTATGTTTTTCCTGGCAAATATTTCTAAATAAATGAAAAATAAATAAAAGTACTTTGGATAATCTGTCCTTTTCTGGACAACAGAAAAAAATGGGAATAGTAGGTCACACAATCTCTCACACACACACACACAACACTTTTTGGCTAGATTCACAAAGGTCAATGATAGTTTCTCAGCTTTAACATTTGGATTTCAAGAAAGCCTTTATAAAATCAAACAGAGATATACTGTACACTTAAACAAACATACATCTCAAGCATATGACCATTGTCCTAAAACATCTTTAATGAATGAAAGATTTAAAACTAAAGACAAACACTGATGGAAACCCAGTGAATTTATAATAGCCTGTCCAGAACATGTTGGATGGAAGCAGCATTTGAATGAGACCTAAGCTGCATATTTTTTCTCAGAGATGAAAAAAAAGAATGTATGTTTGACATTTCTTATGTTTTCAGGCTCCAAAGGCTTATTTTTCTTTTTAAAGATGGCTTGGGGCCTGGGGAACCACTTAAAGTTTCTTCCATGCTCAGCCAAGAAACACAAAGTGTTAGTAATGTATAAACACACAGCCCCTTTCTTTGACCCTCTCTGCTCTGTGATGGGGTAGTGTTGTTGGTTTATGTGAGAGAAAATAGCCAAGGCTTTCTGAAAAAAGTGGAATGGGATTAAGGCTTTTGTGTAGGCCTCAATGCTGAGGGGAATTAGCAATAGTTGTAGGCACTTAGAGAGGCTCTCATGCTGAAGCTTATCCCAGATTTTGCACAATAAACATTTGAATATCAACAGTGTTTTCCAACTTGCAGCACTAATGTATAAACTTCTCCCTTTTAAAATCCCCAAATCCCTTCAAATGGTACCAACACCCTCTACACAAACATATAGGCCTATAGCTGAAAACACCAAGCCTATGTTGTAAGGCTTTGAGATGGTGATATCCATATCTCTTATGATGTTTGGGTTTCATCCTACTTCAAGTGGCCTTACTAATATTAGAGTTATTTTATTACAAGTTTTTTTTTTAATTTACGCATACAAGCTCAAAGAGTAGTATTAGTCTGAAATCATTACTTTTACACTGAGAAAATTTTACACTAATATGAGATCTGCTGCTAATTTTAAAACAACTTCACAGATAGAGTTAGTCATATCATGGTATTGCAAAAACAGTATTATACAGTTATTTAATATTTGTTAGTTGTTCATTGTTAACCTAGGTAGAAGATAGATAGTTAACAAACCACATGCAAGAGTTTAAGTAATTTAATCAATATCTACTTTTTATAGTTTGCCTAGGTAGAACATTGATATGTAACAACCACATACAAGAGTTTAAAGGACTTAATTGAGATCTACTGGAATCGTGAAGATATGCTCATTGTTGGTCTTGAATTATCATTATAGCCACATACAGTATGTCTGGTAATCTGTATTTAAATGTACTGTGGTTTCAACACATATAATGAATATTAGTACATTTTAAGAATAATATTTATTCATGAAAACAGACTCAACATTGAATCAGGGACTCATTTGCATTGGTTCCCAATGGATATTTTCCAAGTGTGTCCTGGGAGGACAGGGTGAGTAAGTGACTTGCTCAATGTCAAACAGTATGCAAGTGGAGGTTGTGGTTATCAAACATCAGTTTGCTAGATGCACCAAGTTCATTCACAGCTTATTGCTCTGACCTCTAGGCAATAATTCCAATCCAAGTTCTTTCAAAAAAATGGCCCAGTAAAACTAAATTAAATAAAAAGTTGCATACAAATCATGGGTTAACAATTTTTCCTATGGATTCAAATGTTACTGATAGAATATATGTTACATGTTGAATCAAAGAATCATATATCATATCATAGAATCATAGAAGCTTGACAGCAGAAAAGGACCACACTGGCCCTTCTAGTCTGCCCTATTTTTCCCCTACACCTCTCCCCCCTGCCAGACCTTACCCTCTCCCCACTACTCAGACCCATATGTCTGTCCCATGCCCTCTTGAATCCTTCCACTGAGTTAGCACCCACCACTTCTTCTGGTAGTCTGATCCAGTGCTCTACCACCCACTCTGTGAAGAATCACCCTCTCACATTGCTTCTGTATCTATTTTCCTGCAGTCTGATGCTATGCCCTCTAGTTCTGGCCCCCTCCTTCTTCATACATAAATACTCGCCCCTTACTTTGTTGAGCCCCTTCACATATTTAAAAGTTTCAATCATGTCTCCCCTTTCCCTCCTAGTCTGTAGCATGTACAGATCCAGCTCCTTACATCTCTGCTTATATGTCTTCCCCTGCATACCCTGCACCATCTTGGTTACCTTTCTCTGAACCCTATCCATCCCATCTATATCCTTGTAGAGGTGTGGTCTCCAGAACTGGACCCTGTACTCCAGATGTGGCCTCACCATGGGTAACCTCTTCTACTAGTTAAGGACCACTTTCTAAAGGATCTCTCCAGATATCAGTAAACTGGTCTTTGAAAATAGTTTTCTTTCATTTGGTTGATTTTAGTTGTAATCTGCAACTCAAAACCAAATCTGCAGAAGCATTGAGAATATGACTTGGTTTGTCTAAACACTAAGAAGGCATTGAAAAGAACTGTGTCTTTGAGTTTGTTTGAAAACAAAATGATAATCACAATAATGGGTGCTAGGGAGCTAGTTAGGAGTTAAACCAACTCTTAAAACAAATTCCTTTCAATAAATTGTAACTTTTTAAACTTCTGATTAACACCTTCAATTGTCCTATTTGGATGTCTTCCTTATTGTATCAACCTTTAAACCAATAGTATAAAGTTAGACTTAAAAAACAACAATCTCAGGGTTTCATTAATTCATTTCATTAAATTAGTAAATTAAATTGGTTTCAAAGTATATTCAAGTCAAAAGACCATTTAGCATCCAATTGCTATAGTGTTTAGATGTTTTTGGCTTTCACATTTTTCCTAAGACAAACAGTTAAAAAATGCATTTTAGGTCAGCTTAAAAATTAGCTTTAAATAAAAAGAAGTTTTTACTATAATAGCTACATTCTTGGGTTTTGAAAACAAAATAGTAAAAAATGCCTCAGAAATCTTAACTAAAATTCTGAATTATATATGATTGTTTTACTTTAAAATTTGATGTCAGTGCAAAAGGAACTGATTTTGTTATAATGGATAATAGTTTTAGAATTTAGCTGTAGTCTGTTGGAAGTTGGATCTTAATAAAAAGCAAACCTAATGGAAATTGAAATTTAAGTATTGCATAATTAGCAATGTATGTAGCAGATCAACAAATCATCTTTGCTGCTGGCTGTCACAAAAAGACAGGTATGCCTCTGTTGGCTTCCATCATTAATATATTCAAGTACTGTGAGCATGACTTTTTTATCTGTGGTACATTATATATTTTTTGCAAAACAAAAAGTAAATGCTGAACAAATCTTTCTCATTTCAGTTATAAATGAAAACATAACTCCCTTGTCCAGTTCTGCAACATGTTGAAGCAGTTTGCCTATTGAATTTTGATACAATGATGTTCAGATGAATAAAGTTATCTCCAGTCTTGAATAGGATGGTGTCAGTGGGAGGGGAGGAAGGGGGCTCACTGAGTTTGAAAAGAATTCCTTTCTAAGATCTTGAAGGTTGGGGTCCAGCTGCAATGTGAGGCTAAAGGACACCAAGAAGCTGGAAAGGCCTAAATAAAGACAACTAAAGAGACACACATAACAGAGATTTCCAGCTTCAAGTGTCCATTATGTAATATATACTTTTTTCATGAGCACAGTGCAGTAGCCTTCAGTTAGTCTTAAACACTGATGAAAACATAGGATATTCAAGCGCTTCTGATAAATTGAAACAAAATTGAAACAGAGTGGCAGGGCATCAAAGGTAGGAAACAGAATTTTTTTTTTCAATATTTAAAGTTTTAATTGACTTTAAATATTTTTATAGAAGTCCATTTAACATTTCTATTAATATTCCAATCCCCACACTCCCAGTAGTCATAACTACGGCTGTGAAAACAGTTATGAAATGCAACCCATAATTTAAAGTAGCTGAAACATTTAAAAATTAATCAAGGTGGCAGACTAGGCAGGCTTGCATTCTGAATTCTTTAAAACTTTTTGTAAATTTGTTTCAGATTAGAAAGGTATGAAAGCCTTAGCTTTTTATTTTAGTAAGTAGGTTGAAAATTACATTTATACTATGACTGATTTCCCAGCAATGCTGATATGAAACATAATTATGTATGTAAGTCTTTAGCTGAGTAATCAAAATGGCATTTTTAAGATGCCATATAAAATGAGGAAAGGCCACCATTGTAGGAAAATACAACAGTTCATGATTATAAAATAGAGAAGTACTTATTTGAATGGTTACTTATTCATTTAGGCAACAGATTGTAGAATCTGGAATTTTACTAATCTAGAAAATGTCTCATTTACTGTGGGGTCTAGGAGCAAGAGAGGAAGATCACTGCTGATACTTTTAATGTATGGCAACATACTGTGTAAGGTGTTTCTTTTACAATAACACCATTGTAATTTAAAATGACTTATGCAGTATGTAATGACTAATACACACTTAAAAGTTAAATTGAAATGATATAGTTTTCCTAAAGATTTTAACACTAAAAGTACTGAACTTTGATGTTTCTTGGGCATTGCACCTGTTGCCAAGTTTTCACATTTGTTTTGCTGCCCTCCATAAATTGGTTCATGTAAAAGTGCTGAAAGGGGATCTAAAAAAGTATCAATAAAATACAATATATCTCTGTCTTGTGACTAATAAGCAAATGATTAATGAATGTCTTACAATATTAAGTAATTTATTATTTGATGATAACTATAAAATGGGACTTGAATATAATATCTGGTATCTGAAGCCAATTTTGAGCCAAAAGGTAATGAGAAGTTAAAAATATCATAGTCCTTCCGATAGTCTGGGCTCTCCTGATAATACATGACCCACAGCAACAGTGCTAATGCCAGTATTGTACATGTTTGGAGCAGGTGAGTGGCCAACAGTTGAGTGATAACCTATATAACCCAGTACTCTTGCATTAAGTTTGACAAAGACTATTCTTAACTACAGCTCTCATTGTGCTTTTTTTTCTAAAACATTTCATTGACAAAAGGATCCAAACATATGATTAGCCTCTAGATGGGAGAAAGTATGTCTTTATCAGACATGAGATATGTTGACTTTTTTGGGGGGGGAGGGGTCAGTGTGTATTGGAAGTATTCAGGAAAATTAGGATTGAGGTTCATGATGAAGAGAAAAGTTGTAGTTGTGTAGTATCAATATTACTGATGAAGTTAGTAGAGCTCTGTAATATGTTACAAAAAAAGCACTGGGCTAGTGATATTAGGTGTTAGTAAAACAATGCCATATAAAATCTACAAAGCCAAATTAAGTTACAAAAATTCTCAAGCTTTTCTTTAAGTCTTTATTTAAAATTCGGTATAAAATGCTGGTGTTAATTGTAAGCAGACCCACTCTACTGTTGTGTATTTCACAAACCTGCCATAAAATACAGCACTAAAACTGCTTGCTAGAACTACAGTATGCACACATTCTTAGTAAAAAAAAAAGAAAGAAAGTGGGAATTTGAGTATGCAACTTGGTTCTGCTCACATAAAATTAGAATTCTTCTTTTCATTTCTAACAAGATTTTGTGGACAAGAATTCCCAGCAGCTACTTTATGCCCTGTATGGAATGCTCTGTTAGAAAAGCCTTAAATCATATTTTTAAGTGACCACTTTTCCTGCTCAAATTATAGCTTTTTGTGGATTATGATGAAATAATACAGTGTTGTAGGTGATTTGAAGGTATAACTTGATACTTAGGTGAAGCTTAGTGACATATATGGCTACTGTATTTCATTATAATTTAAAATTATTTTGCAGTTTTCTGCCAGTATCAATAAAGGGTATATCCATGCCATATTGTTACCAATAACACTGATGCCAAACAGCTGAAGAGAGATAACAGCACCTGCTTTCACTGAACCCAGTGGGGGTTTATCAATGTATGAATCTTTTAAATAAGCCTCAACACTTAGCATAGTTTTGATAACCTTTCACTTAAATTTAGCTAAATATAATATTTTTGCACAGCAAAAATCCAAGGAACAGAAAGAAGGTGTTTCTTCTACTACAGTGCATTGCTATTAGAATTAGAGACAATAGATAAACAGAGAGATAAAAAGTCAAACAGACATACAGACTGGCAAGGAGCTATACAGTAAAAAACACATTTCATTTCTGGAATATACATGCAATCAGTTATGCATATGGTTGTTTAAAAATAATGCAATTAGCTGTTGGCATATGTTACTAATTTAGGTTGGGGCATGGTACCTGGGATTAGTCATTTGGTATAAGGGAATCTTGCTTATTAAATCTATATGGTATTTAGCTAGTTAACAGATCATGCAGTGTGTACTGCTTGATTTGACAAACGCTTTTTGATTCAATAAATAAAAATGTGAGTTAACAATCTGGTTGACATATAATAACCCCCATCACCATGTTTTATGTAGCTCACTCTTGAGGAACTGAAGATGATTTTTCATAATGCGTTATAAAATTACAACTGGCCCATCCCTAAAGTTATATGAAAGACATGCCCATCACTTCAGTGTGCCAGCACTATCATTGATCTCCAGTAATTGATAACGGCTTCTTTTGCTTTTTTCATCTGACAGGTGTCAGACATGAAGGCCATAGACATGCTGAGGTTTTAATATATGTCTCTGTGTCTGTGCCTGTTGCCTGTTTACACAGAATGGGTCACAGCAATGCATGTGTCTCTCTGAATATGTGATTAACACTCAAACACTTTGTCAGTATATGCTGGGATGTCTAAAAGATAGGGTGTCATTAAAATATGCAATCTGTTCAAGAATATGGCTCTGAGATACTGGAAGAAGTTAATCGACTTTTGTGAGATGCACATTAGTGTATATTCTCATAGTACCTATTTTTTATAGAAATGCTATACTAAATTTGAAGCTAGTCTAATTAGACATCACAAAACACAAACCCCAGTCTGTGTCAGAAAGATAGTACATCAGGATGGGAATGTTAATAAAAAAAAATTATATTAAATGAACAAGTAGCCATGTCATTCTGGTTTCCAAAATATAGAACTTTGACAATGTTTTCAAATATTATCTCAAACATAGCCACAATAATATTGTAGTGAATATGTGCCCTAATTAAGTGATATGTATCACATCTCCCATGTTGTATACTTTTCTATATCTGGTTAATATATAAGCAGTGTATACTGTTAGTTTAGTTAAAACAGTTCTACTGGGGCTATTACAATGTGCACTTGTCTCTGTACTAGAGGGACAGTGTTTTCTGGTGAGTGATCATATTTTGACAACAATAAATACTTTGTAGTAAATTTTTCTTTAAGAAACACTTTAGGGGACTGCCCAATGGTATACCTTTAATCTGTGATTAGAGTTTGACTTTGTAAATTGCCACTCTCACATGGGTTCTTTTATACATATGTTTTAAATACAAAAATAAGTATTTTGACTATTCTCTAAAAATATCTGCAGTACAAGTCAAGGAAACCAATGAAGTTAGGAAAATAGATAAGATTACTTTTTATAGGAACATTGTGCTTTCATTTCAAATACAAAGGTCAAGATGGAATATTAAACTTTGTATGCATTTCTGAGCACAGTAAAGATGATAAAGGATCACAAAAATATTAGCATCCTCCAGTCTGATTTTCTCAACTTATGTGATGGGCATGTTCTTCAGATAAGTATCATTGAAATTCATGCCGTTCGTCTGCCTGGATTGGTGGTAGTTCAGGTGGATGTTAAAGATCCCATGGCAATTATCAAAAAGAGTAGGGGAATTTTCCCGCTGTCCTGGCCAAATTTCCCTCATTCACTAAAAATACCACCAACAGCTTAATCTGATTCAAGGTCAGTTGGCATTCATCTGTATCCCCCTCTCCTGGGTCATGCCTGAAAATAGGCAGGATTTGTCTAGTGCACTTACCCGGTCAACAAAAGCTAAATAAAAAAATAAATAAATGTGTTCATAAAAAAAAGAGTCACATTTACACATAGCTCAAAAGCTGTCAAAAAGCTGTCAGTCATTGTCTTAACAAATAATTATACCATCTTAGCAATATTTTCTATTTTAAAAAGCATTGACAAATATTTTGTCCCATAGAAAAAGAAAATGTATGTATTTATTTTCAATACTTTGATAGTTTTAACTTGAAATTTTTCTTTCATGCTAGGGTCAAAGTTATTGATATTTATATTAGCAAAACTAAATTATCATACAATCAACAAAATAAATTCACAATAATGAATGTTTAATAATGCTTGTTGGTATAGTTTGTTGACAGTCAGTGTCTACTGTCTAGAATATTACACTAAATAAAATGTACAGTTTGCACATGGTATGGTTATTGCTAAGCAGTTCACAGGCAAAAAGGAAACAATGAATTATAACAATGAAAAGGATAATTTTAGAAATGTTTTTTAATTAGTACTGTATTTCAGAAAGATCATCCCTTGTGGCTTCACTTATTCTAATGAACTACTGATATTATTCTGTTAGTGAAACTTACTGTACTAAGTAAACCAAAGTAATAAATATAAAATATCAGACAACTTGCACTCTGTATAATGTTTAGATTGGGGAAAAAAACATGATTTAAAGACATAAAACTCAGTTTTCAAAAATGATTTCATATTAAATTAATTTTATGTACTGCTTCATTATATAAAATTATATTATGTAAAGATTATCTTCATAAGTATCACTTTATTGCAAAGTATTGTTTAAAGATTAATACATATTTTAGCTTAAGAAGTTACATGCTTTCTTGTTTTCTTTGTTATGAGAGACTCTATGAAATGAAAAAGGCAGTCATTATTGTGTTGATTAAATCTGTAAGTTAAACCAATACAAGCTAAACCATGCAGTATCACTTTTCAGCAAATGCATTTAGATTTCAAAATAAGGAATCCAAAAGGTGAGGTTTAGTAATTATTGTGCTTTGTTACCTTTTACATATATTTTGAGTCAGAAACTGTCACTCCTTTTAGGTGCAATATGCTGTTCCTAAGACCTATTTTAGTTGTGAAGATTTTAGTTCTAAAGTCATATGAAAATTCAGTACCCTTTTGAGAAATGTATTTTACAAAAATATTTTTGTCTAAAGCAAATATCTTACATGTTAAGTACTTTTCTATTGTGTTCTCTTTTGAAGTAGTTATTGTAATGTCTGACATATAAATTGTATGAATTGCTTTAGATATAAATAAAATAACTGTGTGCTACAGACATTTCACTTATAAGTGATCATATAAATGTTAAAATTACTATTTAATGAAATTTATGATGCTCTGTAACATGTAATATATTCTGATTTCTGATATCCTGATTAGATTTTCTGGAATTCAAAAGCTGCATGGAAATATGAAGAAAAAGTAAATGTGCATTTGCATGAGTATATTACAATGTTGTAGTGCAATTTGGGCTGATCCAGTCAAAGTTGCCATAAATTAAACAAATGTCCCAGTCATCTGATAACAAAAACTGCCATTTTAAATACATTTCATTATTTCTCTATGGGAAATCTGAGACTTCATTAGCACTTCTGAATTCATATTAGCAATTGAGTTCTATAAATACTAACAGTTTTAAAGGGTCTATTTTATACCAGACTGTTAAAATAAACTTTTTGTAATTGTTTTTTTAAATACCGTAACACAATTTAGCAGGTACATTTGAGGTGCAGTTATCTATTGCATATTATAGTTGTGTCTGTAGGTGGATAAAGTGATTCTTTATGTTCTGTATGCCATTAAACATAAACAAGATAATAAAAATGCAACCTGCTACAAATAAAAATGTTAACTTTGAATTATAACCAACCAATAAAGATAGATAAAATAAAATTACTCTCCTGCTTTAAATTGCCTATGCCATTGAAGGGTGATTTTTATTAAATAAATAAAATGTAAAGCTAAATAGAACATGAATGTAACTTGAACGATAATACTTTTATTTCAAATTCAAATTGTGTAAGAACATTTGTCTAAAACAAAATCTGGTGTTATGGTTTTAATCAAGAAATATACAAATAAAGCACAATGGGTACCTTTAAGGAAGTTATTAGAACTGAATCAAGCATTTAGGCTTCAGGACAGACTTGATGGACAAACTGTATTTTCTGTCCATATTCTTCCATGTTTCTATAGTAAACTGATCGAATATTATTTATGTTTTATTGTAAAATATTTATGTAAGAGTGAAAGATTTGCTGAAATCAAGACTAATCTTGTTTCCAAAAACACACTGGGGGAAGGGGAAGAGGGGGGAAACAATGCACTAAGAACTTGAAAAGAATGCAGAATTACAGGACTATAGTCTTAACATTCAGATTCAAGCCTTGCTGAGCATTAAAATTCTTGTTTTAACCTGATTAGAATTATTTCCTTGATATTTATTTCTACATGTGCCTTAATGTCTAATTGGCTGTATGAGACAAAGAATATCATGTATTAGTACACACCTCACTGAACCTGATTTATATACCTCTAAATCTGAAGGGGGTGCTGAAAGCAGCAAATATATGAGAGACTAAATGCCATAATTGACAAAAAATATTCATTCAGAGTGTATCTTGATGCTGCAAAAGTGGCAACCAATGTATTCTGCATGCATATAAACTGTTACAACTCCATTTGTTTAGTAAGAATTATTAAATTCAATTTATTTTCTTATATTTATAGAGTGTTAAGCTAGAGCCCTTAACAAGGGAAGCACAAAATAAGTCCTTCAATGTAAAATTATTTGTGTTTGGCACAACCAGCTAAATATAAATGCTACATCTTTAAGACAGTATGAAAGGGCTGTGGTTCAGTTATCTGACATTTAAATGGATGTTAGTGTAGTCTGAATAGATCTAATCTAAATGATGTGCAGGATTCTTTAACAAATCTAAAGGCTTTTTGAAGGGGGAGATGTTGGGCTAGGCATTTCAGTTCTCTCTCTCTCTTTTTTACTAATCAGTGCCCTATTGTTCTCATAGCATAAAGGCATTGAAAATATAACAACCTGCAGCTAGCACCTGCTACAGTGTAAGGGCTATGGAATATAATAATTTCACTGCCTGCAGTTTTAAAGTGCTGCAGAAATAATGCAGAATATAGTGTATTATGACAGTTGTATTAGGTAGAAATATGTTTTGGCTGCAGCTTTCCACATATATGCAAGTTTATAAGTGTACTGGAAATGTTGTTGCCAATATTTTATCTAAATTAATGTTATTGTGCAAAGATTTCCAAAATTTAGAAAGACCATTTTGCCTCACAGTCCAAAAGAAAGGTTAATGGATTAATCACAAATCATCATGCATTGTATTGTGACATCCACCAAGGCCACCCTCCTTTCCACTAAAAATTGTGAAAATGATTTTAAGTAAATTAATTGCTGAACTGGGCACTCACATACCTTTGTCAGATTTGTCATTGGGTGGGATCTAAGGACAATATTTATATTAGAGCTTGAACCCTTAACCAAAGCAGACCACTAGGAGGATGTGTAACATTCTGCAGGGAATTCATTTAACAATGACTAAATTAAGTCACAATATGCCTCTAGGTAAGGAATGACATAGTCACTGTTTTGAATCCTCAACAATCTTTCACAGTAATCCTATGTTAAAATATTAACTTTGTCCATATCTCTGGTTTACAGTATTTAATTGATCTGAATTAGGCACGACCCTTGTATCAACATTCACTTGATTATCATCTTGGGAAGCCACTTCAGAGCATGATGCCCAAAGGAATAGGTGTATATTCAAAGACACCATTGGAATCAATTCTTACTTTAAATGGCTCCTGGAGCTGAAGTAAATTAGCTAGTGAGAGCCAGAAAAGATGATTCTAACTACCATTGTAATTGTGTTACAGGGTAGATACACACATTAATGATTTCAGTACTGGCTGTGTGTGTACGTTAATTTCTTATGTTGTCATACAGTAAGTAGATCATGTTCAGTACCAATACTTAAAATGCTGAATAATATTGCTTTTAGCAGAATTCCTTTCACTGTATAGCTATATATTTTATAATCCTTATTTTCCAGAAAGTGTAGTATCTATCTATCTATCTATCTATCTATCTATCTATCTATCTATCTATCTATCTATTTCTGTCTGTCTGTCTGTCTGTCTGTCTGTCTATCTATCTATCTATCTATCTCTTTCTTATGACATAACCAAAAGCCATGAATTCAGTGGAGAAGTTAACTAGTTCCTGGGTGTGGGATGCTCAGATCTTTCTTTGTATTATGTAGTGCATGATTTCTGGTTTTCTCTTGGACAAGACATTGCATTATGACAGTAGTAAACATGTTAGAGAACCTCTTTTTTACAAACAGAGTAGGTTTATATTGAAATATTCTTGGTCCACAAATGCCATAGCTATCTCTGCATGTATTATGCAATGTACTGGAATTCTCATCTATTACAGATAATCAGTCAAATAATATTTTGTTTAAAACTATCAGACAAGCTCATCACAAACTTCAACATAAGCCACTAGATTCTCTCTTGCATGCATCCTAGAACAACCCAATGCCAGACGCAAACAAATTACTATTATGGACCGAGATGGAGAAAAAAAAATAGCTTCCCATTTTGGAAATAATGGTATGCTAATATTTTCAAAAATCAAATAAGAGGCACATTTGCTTTCAGATATCTAACAATCATAGATAACCTTAGGATTCTTGGTCAGTTCTTACTTCATCCATAGATTCCATTCTAGAGAACACCCTTCCAGGAACATTTCATAATCTTGGCACAATTTTGAGACTCTGCTACTTACTGATGTGCTTTAACTTGGGCCTACTACAGCCTGTTAGAAAAGTGTTTATTACATCCAAAGTATTTCCCTAAAAATATGGGGAAAGATTAAGGCCAGTGATATGCAGTCCTTAAATCCATCCGAAACAGGACAATTTATTACAAACTTCTGCACTGGTACAGTGTAACTTCTTTCCATTTATTTTGAGTTGGCACCCACACATAAGACAGCTGTGAGCACATATGTGGGCAAAAAATACACAACAGGTGTTAATACACTATGGCACTGTACCCAATAACAGAATTTATAGAGAAAAGTGATTAAAATTTGTCAATTATCTTCAGTAAAAGGATTCTACTTACCATGCATGTAAGTCTAATAAATGCAATGCCAGAGCAAGGCTGGACCAAGGCTGAAAGGAAATTTTTCACACTTGGTTTTATTGCCACTAAATGAATGAGTTAGAGGAATTTAAACACACTGAATTTACCATGTATTCTGTTTCATAGTAGCTTAGATGTTTCTGGAGTTACTCTAGAACAGATATTACTACATTTAATTAGCTGACACCATCTTGTTAAAATGCAATGGAAAAAAACACCAATTCATTCAGAAATAAATTTGTTTTTCAATACTTATTTAATTCATTATTATCACCACATGGGGTGTTTCTGCAGGAGATCTGATGAAAAACTAATGCCATAGCTAGGGGATCTGGTGAGAAACTGATAAAATGATTAAACTGATTTTTTCCAGTTGGTATAGTTTGGGTAGATTACAAATAAGACAGCTGTGAGCACATATGTGGGCAAAATAATACACAATAGTTCTTAATACACTAATGCACTGTACCTGATAACAGTATTTATATAGCAAAGTGATTTCTCCAAAGTGAAGCTCTCCTCCCTGCCTATCTCTAGTCCCCCTTGCTTCACTCGGGTCCCTTTTACCCAAGGCAGCATGACTTCACAGCAGGAAGGCCATGTTAGACAAATCTAATCAATTTATTTGACTGGGTGACCAAAGTAGTAGACAAAGGAGGGGCTATGGACATGGCCTACCTAGACCTTAGCAAGGAATTTGACACAGTCCTGCACAAAAGATTAATAAACAAATTAACCAGCCTGGGGGTAGGTCCCAGGGTGGTAGCCTGGGAAAAACATTGGCTGGATAACAGGACACAGAGGGTAATAGTAAATGGAGTCCACAGTGAAGAAAGGGGGGTTACAAATGGGGTACTACAGGGTTCAGTACTGGGCCTGGTCCTTTTTTATGTCTTTATAAGTGACATTGCAGAGGGACTGGAAGGAAAAGTATGTCTCTTTGCAGATGACACAAAGATCTGCAACAGGGTTGATACACAAGGTTGGGTGGAAAGGATGAGAAGGGACTTGGCAAGGTTGGAGGAATGGTCAGATGTATGGTAGCTTAGATTCAGCACAAAGATGTGCAAAGTAATGTACCTGGGAAACAAAAACCCATGGGAAGAGTACACAGTGGGGGGGGATGAGATACTGACAACAAAAAAAATGGAAAGGGACCTGGAGGTAGTTATATCAGATGACCTAAAGGCAGGCAAGCAATGTGAGAAGGCAGTAAGACGGGCTGGGTGGATACTGGGATGCATAGGGAGAGGCATCATCAGTAGAAAACAGGAAGCTGATATCCCTCTGTACAGACAGTTGGTAAGACCCCAATTGGAGTACTGTGTGCAGTTCTGGAGACCCCATCTCTGCAAAGACATAGACAGGGTGGAGACTGTCCAGAGGAGGGCAACCAAAATGGTGCAGGGACTTCACCAGAAGATATATGAAGAGAGACTAAAGGAGCTTAATATGTATACCCTCGAGGAAAGAAGGGAGAGGGGGACATGATAGAAATGTTCAAGTACCTCAAGGGAATCAACAAAGTCCAAGAGTGTAGCATCTTTTAGAAAAAGAGATGTACAAGAACAAGGAGGCACAATTTAAAGATAGAAGGGGAGATGGCTCAGAGGTAATGTGAGAAAGTATTTTTCACAGAGAGGGTTGTGGATGCATGGAACAGCCTTACTGAGGAGGTTGTGGAGTCAAAAACAGTGGGGGAATTCAAGAATGCATGGGACAGACATAAGGCAATTCTAGTGGGTGGTAGGAGGAAGTAGGCTGTTGGTTAACTAGGATATGCAGCTTATCCATTAGGTAGGGACATGGGCAGACTAGGTGACCTTCTCCCTCAGCCCAGAGAGGTGTCAGCAGATGGGACAACACTGCATCCTCCAGAACAGCTCCCGGAAGACTGCTGCTCTATGGCCACTGCACTGCATCACTCCCATCATGTCTTTTTCCTGGCCCCCTAACTGTTATTTGGAATACTTACTCTTTTCTCTGTTTGTTTATTTCTTTTCTTTTCTTCTCTCCCTACTTACTTACTGCCTCTGCACCCTTTTAGCTCCTGATCTTCCTGTTCTGAGACAAGAAGTTCCTATATTTCTCAGCAGTCTCCTTACTTGCTCAGAGTCAGACCTCCAGCAGCTGGGGGGGACGGAGAGCTATTCTTGCCCTTCTAGGATGGTGAGTCTTTGGTGGCCCTGTGATCACTCACTTCCTACTCCCAAACAGGAAGTTCCTGTTGTCAGTTAAATCCTGTGCCTATAAAAGTAGAACTGGTTTAGGGTGGGGGGGATGGAAGGGAAGGAAGGAGGGCAATATAATCTCAGTAGAGAAGTTTTAGTTATACCAGTAGCTCCTTCCTCCTGGTGTTCTGTCTGTTTTATGACAGAAGCTATCTAGGGCAGTGTTTATATCTGGTCTTAACCTGGCTCCTTCTAGTCTAAGCCACTCCCCCTACTTTGCAAATCTTTTTACACTTAGTTAATTTCACAGATAACAATTCCCTTCAGACACCTGTGACTAGCACCTAGATAAGTACACAGATAACACAGATAACAGATCACAATTTACTTCAACTACCCCTGACAAACACACCAATTCCTTTTTTTTACCCTAAATTGAAGGTCCCAGTACAAGAGACCTAGTTCTTAGTCCCAGTAGAGAAGTTTTAGTTATACCCGTAGCTCCTTCCTCCCAGTGTTCTGTCTGTTCTCTGACAGAAGCTATCTAGGGCAGTGTTTATATCTAGTCTTAACCTGACTCCTTCTAGCTAAGCCACTCCCCCTACTTTGCAAATCTTTCTACACTTAGTTAATTTCGCAGATAACAATTCCCTTCTGACACCTGTGACAAGCACCTTGATAAGTACACAGATAACACAGATAACAGATAACAATTTACTTCAACTACCTCTAGCTAGAAGGAAGCTACATTTAAAGACTGCCTTAGAAAGATTCTCCTAGTAGCTTGGCAGAAGACACCAGGAGAAAGGACTGCTGTGTGACTGGACTTCTCTACTGGGACTAAAGAAGTAGAACTCTTGTACTTGGACCTTTAATTTAACGTAAAAAAAACTAACAAACAAAACAAAAAAAAGTGTGTGTTTGTCTGAGTTAACTGAACTGAATGGTTATCTGAACAGTTATCTAGGTGTAAATCTCAGGTGATTGAAAGGACTTGATAGCTGTGAGATTTAAATTACTTGTAGAAAGATCTAGTAAGTAGGGGGAGTGGCTTAGCTAGAAGGAAGCTATATTTGAAGACTGCCTTAGAAGATTCTCCTAGTAGCTTGGCAGAAGACACCAGGAGAAAGGACTGCTGTGTGACTGGACTTCTCTACTGGGACTATATTGCCTTCCTTCCCTCCCCTCCACCTTCCCACCCAAAGCTAGTTCTACTTTTATAGGCACAGGATTTGACTGACAACAGGAACTTCCTGTTTGGGAGCAGGAAGTGAGTGATCACAGAGCCACCAAAGACTCACCATCCTAGAAGGGCAAGAGTAGCTCTCCAGCCCTCTCTAGCTGCTGGAGGTCTGCCTCTGAGCAAGTAAGTGGTCTACTGAGAAATATAGGATATTCTTGTCTCAGAACACGACAATCAGGAGCTTAAAGGGCACACAGGCAGAAAGTAAGGAGAGAGAGAAAAAAAACAGAGGAAAGAGTAAGGATTGCAAACAGTTAAGGGGCCAGAAATAAGACATGATGGGAGTGGTGCAGTGCAGCGGCTGTGGAGTAGTAGCCTTCAGGGAGATGTTCTGGAGGATGCGGTGTTGTTCCATCTGCAGGCAACTCTCTGGGCTGAGGGAGGAGGTTGCTCATATCCACACTGAGTTGGCCAGGATTTGTGGGACCTCTTCTTCCATCCAGGGACCACCAGTGCCACTGCCGTTGCCTCAGAGGTTGCCAAGAAAGAGGAGTGCTTGGACCATAGTGGGCTCAGGGAGGGTGAGGGTGGTGGAACAGAGGTGCATTCCTCCAGCTGTACCTCTCTAAAATTCCTATGCCATTCTGGCAAAGTGTGGTTCCTCTATGGAGGCACCCACAGTGGAGACCAAGGAGGATGCTGGGAACCTCCACAAAGGAGACTCACAGGAGGGTGGCAGGGGACCCCACAGGGGAAGGAAACAACTCCTGGTGGGGGACTCCATTGTTAGGAAGGTAGAACTTGGGGAGGAAGGGGAGAGGGAGGTAAGGTGCCTGTCTGGCGCCATGGCTTGGAGGGACAGGGAGCGAATCCTCAGGATTGCTGGATCAGCTGCACAGGGGAGGGAGCTGGATGTCATTGTCCACCTAGGGACAAATGACCTGGCTAAGAAAGGGATTAGAGAAGTGCAGGAAGAGTTTGTGGAATTGGGGAGGGGCCTTAGACAAGTAGCACACACGGTAACCTTCTCGGAAGTGCTGCACATCTATGGCGTAGGAGATGCTAGGTGTTCCACACCATGGAATTCAATCAGTGGTTGAAAAACTGGTTTGGAGTTCAGGGATTTGGCTTCATTGGGGGACTGGGGGTCCACTTGGAGTGATGCAAGCCTATACTGGCATGATGGGTTGCATCTGTCCAGGAAGGGAACCAGGATCCTAGGTGATAAGTTTAAATGCTTCATTGGCAAGCATTTAAACTAGCCAAGGGGGGAGGCACTGGAAAGAAACAGGGAAATCCCAGTCCCCCCAAAAAATAATGGTAGTAAGTGCAGTAAACACCAACATAGAGGTGTTGATAGGGGAGAAGGGCAGGGGTAAATGGAGAAAGGGACAAAGGCAAGAAGGACAGGGATGGGGCAAAAAGGAGTAAGGCCATCAGGAAATGGAGGATAATGAGTACCAACACCTGTAGTCTGGGCAACAAGCTCCCTGAATTGGTGGGCTTGATGGAAGAGGGATGCCTGGATATTGTAGCAGTCACAGAAACATGGTACACAGAGAACCATGACTGGGATGTTAACATACCAGGGTACACAACCTACAGAAGAGGCAGGGAGGGCAGAAGGGGGGGAGTAGTTCTCTGTGAAAGGGAAGAGATAAAAGCAACTGAACAAAAGAGTAAATAGGAAGGAGAGGAGGCATTGTGGGTCACCTTAGAGACTGGAAATGGCACCACAATCCACACAGAGGTTGTATATAGACCCCCATGTCGGGGGGGAATGGACAAGGATATGATAGATGGCAGAGAAAGGGGAGATACTGCTGAGGGGGGACCTTAACATGCCAGATGTTAACTGGAGCACCTTTGCGGCAGCCACATCCAAAAGCAGGGCCATTCTTGATGCCCTTCAGGTGGCATGCATCAAACAGCTAGTGTTAGAACCTACTCATGAGGGAGCAATCTTAGACCTCGTACTCTCAAATGGGGACAGTGAGAGGATCACAGATCTAGAAGTGAGTAGCCATTTGGGAACAAGTGACCACCAGACAGTGTGGTTCACGATAAACTCAGCTACAGAGTCAAGCCATACAAAAGTGAGGGTTCTGGACTTCAGGAGAGCTGACTTTGGCAAGATGGGAGAGTGCCTTAGAAAAGCACTAGCAAATAGGCTAAAAGGAGGAGTGAAGCAACAATGAGGAAATATCAAAACTGCCATCACAGAAGCAATGAGCCTTTGTGTGAAGCAAATAAACAAATCAAAATGAAAGAAAAAGCCACTATGTTTCTCAAAAGAGGTGGCGGTGAAGGTTAGGGAGAAAAAGATAGCATTTAGGAAGTATAAGGAAACACAGAAGGAGCAGGACACAGAACTGTACCAGTTAAGGCAGAAGGAAGCAGGGAGGGTAGTCAGAATAGCAAAGGCACAAACTGAGGAAAAGATAGCTAACTCAGTTAAGAAGGGGGATAAAACCTTTTATAGGTATATCAGGGAGCATAGAAAGACAAAGGGAAGGATAGTGAGGCTGAATAGAATGGATGGTGGGTGGGCAGAGAGTGACAGTGAAAAAGCAGGGATACTGAATGAATACTTCTGTTCAGTGTTCACAAAAGAGGAAGTGGGGAAGGTGCCTAATCCAATTAACAGAAGCACTCTGGAAAGGGGGGGTCAATCTCAGTCCTTCCACAGAAGAATGGGTTCTGAAAGAACTCCTAAAACTGAAGGCAATGGGGCCAGATGGAATTCACCCCAGAATTCTAAAAGAATTAAGCAGAGAACTAGTGACACCACTGACTACCCTTTTTAACAAATCATGGGAGGATGGTGTGGTATCTGAGGACTGGAAGAAGGTGGATGTGATTCCCTTTCACAAAAGTGGGACCAAGACCGAGGCAGGAAACTACAGACCTGTCAGTTTGACCTCTGTGGTAGGGAAAGTGACGGAATCACTTCTGAAGGAAAGAATTGTTGAGTACCTAGAGGCCAGTGGGGCACAGGACACAAGACAGCATGGGTTCACAGCAGGAAGGTCATGTCAGAAGAATCTAATTGATTTCTTTGACTGGGTGACCAAAGTAGTAGACCAGGGAGGGGCTGTGGACATGGCCTACCTAGACTTTAGCAAGGCATTTGACACAGTCCCACACAAAAGATTAGTAGTTAAATTAACCAGCCAGGGAGTGGGTCCCAGAGTGGTAGCCTGGGTAAAACATTGGCTGAACAACAGGACACAGAAGGTAATTGTAAATGGGGTCCATTCTGAAGAAAGAGGGGTTACTAGTAGGGTACCGCAGGGTTCAGTACTGGGTCCAGTCCTTTTTAATGTCTTTATAAGTGATATTGCAGAGGGACTGGAAGGAAAAGTATGCCTCTTTGCAGATGACACAAAGGTCTGCAACAGGATTGATACACTAGGAGGTGTGGAAAGGATGAGAAGGGACTTGGCAAGGTTGGAGGAATGGTCAGAAGTATGGCAGCTTGGATTCAATGCAAAGAACTGCAAAGTAATGCACCTGGGAAACAAAAACCCAGGGGAAGATTACACAGTGGGGGGAGGTAGTAACAACAACAAAAATGTAAAGGGACCTGGGGGTAATCATATCAGATGACCTTAAGGTTGGCAAGCAATGTGAGATGGAGGTAGGGAGGGCTGGGGGGATACTGGGATGTATAGGGATAGGCATCACCAGCAAAAAACAGGAAGTTGTTATCCCCCTCTACAGACAGTTGGTGAGACCCCATCTGGAGTACTGCGTCCAGTTCTGGAGACCCCATCTCCGCAAGGACATAGACAGGATGGAGGCAGTTCAGAGGAGGGCAACTAAAATGGTGCAGGGTCTGCAAGAGAAGCCAACAAGGAGAGACTGAAGGAGCTTAATATGTATACCCTTGAGGAAAGGAGGAGAGGGGGGACATGATAGAAATGTTTAAGTACCTCAGTGGAATCAACAAAGTCCAAAAGGGTAGCATCTTTCAGAAAAAGAGATGTGCAAGAACAAGGGGGTACAATTTGAAGATAGAGGGGGGACGGTTCAGGGTCAATGTGAGGAAGTATTTTTTCACAGAGAGGGTGGTGGATGCATGGAACAGCCTTCCTGAGGAGGTTGTAGGGTCTAAAACTTTGGGAGAATTCAAGAATGCATGGGACAGACATAAGACAATTTTTGTGGGGGTTAGGAAGAAATAGGCTGTTGGTTAAATAGGATCTGCAGCTTATCCTCTTTGTAGGGAAATGAGCAGACTAGGTGGGCCAAGCAGTCCTTATCTGCTGTCAAAGTCTATGTTTCTATGTTTCTATGTAGAGATGCAGTGAATTTACATTCCTCTGGTGAAGTTGCGGTGAAATGGTCGATTTTGCCATGTGGAGTAATCCGCAAAATTTCCCGCATTTGATGAAATTTCACTAAGGTGAAATTTTGCCTTCTGTAGGCAAAATTTCACCTTCCACATGACCCTCAAAGCACTACAGTACCTACTTTGTTTTGGGCGCATAAGCAATTTATATTGAGTTAATCTAGGACAGCTACTAGTTTTTAACTGTATTTAATTAGATAGAGCTGAATGGGCTGAGTCCACAACAGGCAGCAGGCAGCTAGATTTAGTTTAAATATTAAAACTCTTACTAAAACCAAAGGTTTCCACAATTACCAGTGCCAGTTGGTCACCTGACCTGAAGCACTGACTTCTGGGTTTGCAGGTTATTTAAAGATCATACAGAGTGAGCAGGGCTGCTTTAGTGCTGTGAATACAGAGTATTGGCTCTGTTGCGGTTGAGTGACCTTACAGAACTGTTCATAGTGCTTTAACTGTATATATATTGAAAGCTCATACAGAGAGAGTGAGGTGAGCTTGAGTGGGTGAGTATAGGGCCATATGTAGAAACATGCGCAGAGACTGCGCGTGGCAAGTCTTGAGCATGTCAAGCAGGTGTGAAGGGTTAAAAGGACAAAAGATCCAGTGTAAGTGTGAGCAAGTTAATTATATAAAACCAAAATCCACAATAACATGGAGGGTAATAACATTCTCACAAAACTATGCAAAGAAAATGTTTTACAGCAGTGTAATATGTGTAAAATGTACACAGAAAAAAATTCTGCAGTCTGGGGACTGGTATACTGTAAGCATTGTGTGGAACATAATACCAGCTTGTATAAAAGAACAAATACCACAAATGAATTAAAAAACCAAAGGGAGATATTAAATCTGGAACAAGTAAATACATCAACTACATTTAAAACCAGTGTTAGAAAACAGGGCAATAGCCAAGCAAGACATAAAAGAACTAGAGAACATGAGATAGGTCAAGAAGGTATACAGAGAGAAAATAAAAGACTTAAGGATACACAAAGCACAAATGATGATAGTTGCACAAAAATTGATTACAGAGGAGGACAAAAAAAAAAGGAGATGAGCAATTGTGTCCTCTGATATCATGCTCAATGATGGATTTCAGCAACTAGATGAAATGGAACAGGACTGTTTAAGTAATAACTGTCCAAACAAATCAGTTAGAGAACTAATTGTACTAGGGGACTCTATCATTAGAAACTGTGATGCTATAATATGTGATACTGATAAACAAAACAGAATGTTATCTTGTTTCCCATGGGCAAAAATAAAGCATTTACAGAAGGTGGGATCAAAAATTGTCAAAGAATCCAGCCCAAAATCCTATTGTCATGCTCCATGTTGGAACAAATGATGTGAGGTATAACCACAAAAAGGATATTTGCTCTGATTTAATTGAACTTGCTAAAGAGCTGAAACAATTAGGAGCACAAGTTATTATATCCAGTATACTTCCCTTATTAAAAACACATAAAGAAAGAAAACAAAATCATCAAATGAATAAACTGGAGACTTCAACACATGCGTAGTAGAGGAGATGTACATTTTATTAATTCCTGGGATTGTTTCTATATGAATCACAACTTATACAATATGGATGGGCTGCATCTTAACAAAAAGGGAGCACATATTTTAGGAAACATGATTACAAACAAAATGGAGGAGGTTCCTTTAAACTGAGTAAGAAGGGGGTAAGGGCAGAATAAAAAAAAAACTAAACCCATTTACAAAAAACATTATTAAACCTTGTAACAACACATAAATAAAAATATTACTTAGTAATACCAGAAGCCTTAATAGAGGGATGGATGAACTCCAAGTTAGGTTTGAAGTAGATTAAATTGATATGGCTGTGCTAATTGAGACCTGGTGGGTGGAGACTGATACTTGGTGAAAAGATACACAAGGTTTTAATTTATTTAGTTTGGACAGGATTAGAAAGAGAGGGGGAGGAGTTGAAATATATTCTAAAAAAACACCTTATTGTAGATGATATTGCATGTAAAATAAAAACAATTATTGCTGCTACTGCAATAATATGGGTACAAATTAAAACTAATTCTAACAAAAATATCATATTAGGTCTATGTTATAGATCTCCAGATACAAATGAGGAACAAAATAATGCAATTATAGATGAAATTATTAAAACAACAAGTATGGGTGATGTTGTAGTATCTGGAGACTTCAATTTCCCAGATATTAACTGGGAAAATAACATGGCATATACCAAACAAAGTGTTGTATTTTTGAGAACATGTCTCAAAAATAACTTAATACAATCTGTCAGGCATCCAACAAAAGGAAATAACCTGCTTGACCTGGTCGTAGCCACTGATTTATGAACTTGTGATGTAACCACCCCATTTGGAACCAGTGATCACAACTGTGTCACTTTCTCTATAGGAAATTCTTACCGTCTGGAGAAGGGATGTACAGAAATATATTTATACAAAACAGCAAATAAAAATAAAATAAATGAATGTTTACAGGATATTGATTGGGATAAGTTACTAAGTAATAAATCAGTTAATGAAAGTTGGTTACACATACAAAATACCATACTTTCTATTGCTAATAAGTACATCAAGAAAGTTAAAATATATAGAAAAAAAAGGCATTACACCAAAATGGCTCAACAAAGGCATATTGAAACCTGTAAAGAATAAAAATAAGGCTTATGGAAAGGCAAAATCATATAATACACCTGTAAGTTGGAATGCATTTAAAGATCAACAAAAAAAAATGCAAAAACAGTATTAATAAAGTAAAGTGAAAAATGGAGCTCAAGTTAGCAACTACAGCCACTAAGTCTAACAGTAAACAGGTTTACTCTTAAATTGATTCATTAAGGAATGCATGGAATGAGTTGACTTCCATAGTCTCAGACACCTCAGTAATATCAGATCAAGTAGAAATAGCAAATTTATTTAATAAACACTTCTGTTCAATTTATACAGCTGCTAATACATCATATCTTATAACTGTGCCATATGAAAAGAGGCGATACATAACTGAAGAGGATGAAATTAAAATTAAAATTCATAAACTCAAAAAATATGGATCCTTGATCCAGATAACATCTACTCAAATGATACAAATCATGGCAGACAATATTACAAAGCCTCTAAAAATACTATTTGAAAAGTCATGAAATGGTGGAAGTGTACCAAATGAATGGAAAACAGTCAATGCTACTCCAATACATAAGAAGGATAATAAACAAAACATATTAAATTACCGACCCATAAGCCTTACCTCTGTAACTGGCAAGATCTTGGAATATATTATTATGGTGAAATTCAGAATGAATTAGACAAAAACCCAGTACTTGACACCAATCAACATGGATTCAAAAAGGAATGCTCATGTAGTACAAATTTGACTTGTTTTTATGAACAAGCATACAAAAACATTGATGAGGATAAACCATATGATGTTATACTTTTTGATTACAGTAAGGCCTTTGATTTAGTGCCTCACTGAGCAATTCAAGAAAAACTTACAAAGTATAATGTAGATAAACAAATCATTAATTGGATATTAAGCTAACTGCAGGATAGAAAACAGGTAGTGAAGGTCAAGGGACATAAATCTGAGGTTGGAAGAGTGACAAGTGGTGTTCCTCAAGGTTCAGTATTGGACCCACTTTTGTTTTGGATATTTACAGTGGATATGGATGATAACATCCAAAATGATATCTGTAAATATGCAGATGATGTAAAGTTGGGAGCAATATGAGAAACAATAAAACAATGTATACAGTAAGTATACAAACTGATATTAATCAGTTAGTATTATGGGCACAGAAATGGGGTATGACACTCAGTCAAGATAAGTGTCGTATCCTACATATGGGGTTACATGACAATAAACATCAGTATTTTCTAAAATTAATATCACTTCTGTCCAAAACTAATGAAACAGACCTAGGTGTAGTTATTGATGTTGAGCTGAGATTTAAAAAGCAATACTCATCAGTTATTTCCAAGGTCAATAAAATAATTGGAGCCATTAAAAGAAACATAAAAAAGTCAATCTAAAGAAGTTATGTTACCTCTATATCTATCATATGTAAAACCACACATGGATGCCTGTAGCCTTTTATGGAGCCTGTGTAGACAGGTGAATATACACCACTTAGAAAAAGTAAAACACAGGTGTACTAAATGAATGCAACCTATTCAAAACAAGTCATTTCATGATCGTATACAGTTACTTGGATTACATAGTCTCGAGACTAGAAAAGCTAGGGGACTGTTTACATTTTCATGACATAATATACAACCCATGACTCATGAATGAATTGAATATAATATATAAGGACATTAACTCAATTACAAGAGGTCACCCATTACAAGTTAAAATGAGCACATTTAAAACTGATAAAAGAAAATATTGTTTTATGCAAAGAACAATCAATCTCTGGAATAGACTACTAGAAATAATTATTAACAGTGAAAGTAAAGAATCCTTTAAAAACCACTTAGATATTTATATAAAATAAAGGGGAAACTTACTATTTTTTACTTGAATACAGGAACTGTGTTTGGGCTTCAGCCTACTTAGTTCCTTTTGCATTCAGTGACATTCCGTGGGTGAAATTTCACATTTTGCCCCACGAAATGGGTGACATCCATGGATTACTCCACATAGTGAAGCTTTGTCACTTTGCCCACCACTATCCTTATCCTCCTTTATCACTCTCCTCTGTACTGTACTTTCTCAGCCATCTTACAATCTTTCCTCCGATATGTGAACCAAAACTGCACACTTCATTTTGGTTGAGGCCTGACCTAGCAGCTGTGTATGGGTATTATAATATCCTTTGGCTGCTACACTGTTAGCACTGTGACTGAATTTTGGTGATGCAATTCCAGTGCCACAACAAGGGTGGCACTGACATGGATGATCTTGATTTTAGATCACCCCTCACTGATGCCATCCTTTGTGTCCACACAGTTTCTGCCCCCTCGAGGGCATGCCCACCCTGGAGGAGATTTTGGGAGTTGCAGAGGAAAAGCTTCCTGGATTAGGAGGTGCAGGGGGCAAAGCCCCTCTCAAAAACTGACTGTTTCCTGGGAGGGCACTTTGGCGCCTGCAACTCCTGAGAAACATAATGCCTGGCACTGTAATGCTGGGCATCATGTTGCCTGCACCATAATCAACATCGGTAATATGATTTTCACACCAGCTAGGGTTGACCCCCCTTGGCCTACCTATGATATGTCTCTTGATACATGCCATAATTTTCTTGGTATTTCTAGCTGTTGCCCAACATAGATGCTCCTATTTGATATTTAAGTAATATTGTCCAACAGGATGTGTACTGAGTTGGGATAACATCACACCTCAGGTGGATGGCCCTGAGGCAGCAAGCAGAGTGCACCCAACACTCGAGAAGTAATATTATCCCAACACAACATAAACCCTGGAGTGCATTATTGTGATTATACAATGGCTCCTGTGTAAAAAGAAAAAAAGGCATATTTGAAATTATTATATATTTTTTTTTTTACTATGTAGGAATATAAGGAGAAAATAATTTCTGTTTGTTTTGGCCACTAGGTGGTGTAAACATTTCTCCCGACATGTCAGGGGTTGCTTTCTCTGCAAACAAGATAAAAAAAAAACCTTTACCATTAAATGCTGTTTAAAAGCCATCCTGCATGTAAGTGCTGTACCACTCTTTCCTAGCTCATCAGTGAACCACGCTCCACTTCAGCATCAGCACTGAAACAGTCACACCCTTTCCACTTTGCATTCTTGTGTTTAATTTAAAACAACTAAATAATAAACAAATCACTGTCAGCTCACTCCTTTCAGTCCTGAAATCACTCTGGACAGTTTACATTTACTTTCTTTTGACAACAAAAATGAGTAAAGTAAAAGCCTGTTTGGAATCAGCTTCACACCAGTCCCCAGGCATACTCGCAGATGTATCTGTGTCTGTCGTCCACTCCCTGAACACTGTAACTATCAGCAAGCACAGTATTCCTTTTAAAAATAATCATCTAACTAAAAGACATGCAGTCAGCTTCATAGCCTAGCAGTCCCTCTGGTTGGAAATGTATGAGGCTTCACATCAGTCCCTTCTCATCTCCTCACAACCTGCCACAACAACCACATGCTTGCCTTACCAGATATCCTAAGCAAAAGTCAGTGGGCAAAAGAGGAAACTGTCAAGAGTGATATTGGGGCTGAACAAGGTGAGCTGGCAGTGATTGTGTTTAATTCTTTTTTGCATTAATCAGAAGAAGGCAAAGTGGAGAGGATGTGACAGTGTGTCAGTGGTGGTGATGCTGAAGTGGAGTGTGGTTTACTGATGAGCTGGGGAAAAGCAGTACAGTGCTGATATGCAGGATGGCTAGCAGTTAACTGTAAAGTTTTTTTTCCCTTGTTTGGGTGAAGGCAGCCTCTGACATGTTGGGAGAGATGTTTTTGTGGACGAGCAAAAAGCTGGGAGGCTTTGAGATGAGTCTTCCAGCAGTGTGGACTATCAGACTGCCATGTAGCCAATCGTAATCTCGGACATGAACAGATTTTTTTAATTTGATTGAATGATGTGTGTGCTGGGACTAGATCCATGATGTACTGGAATAACAGTATGGGTCTAGCCCCACAGTAACCAATTGGATCCCAGAATTCTTTCTTGCTATTGTGTCCCCTGGCTCTTCACTACCAGATGTATCACCAAGATGTTCATCTGCCTTCTCCCTGTCCACTTTCAGAGCCCACCCAGACCCATCAACAGTTAACTTATCCACTGCTGCAATGTAACTGCTTCATCTGCAAACTTGGCAATCTGAAAGACTATGCCCCACGTCCATGTAACTTAGAAATATATTGATCAATGTAGGTCTGAGTTTGATGCAGTTTCACTAGTCATTTGTTTCCATGGTTTCTATTTATATGACCTTTGTTTCCTACCCTACCATCAGATTTTATACTATGTGATTAACTCCCAGTTATACCTACATTCTCATGCTTCTAAACTAAACTAATCTACAGCATGGCACAATTTCAGGTATTTTACCAAAGTTCTAGCATACAGCATTCACAAGCTTTCTGACATCTAGTTCCTAGAGAAATTTTTTTTAAAAAGTGATGATATTTTTTTGGCATGTTTTCCTGTTGCAGAATCTGTATTAAGCTGTAGGATCCAGGTTCTTTTTTTATGTGTTCATCAACTGTGATTCTTAGGAGTTCCCCAATCAGCATTCCTTATATTGACACCAAATGGGCTGGGCTACAGTTCCATGGTTCCATCCTCCATCTTGTTTTGATTATTAGAACCGTGTGGGTCATGTTCAAGTCATCAGGCACATAAACAGTTCTGATGGCTCGTTGAATACAATTGTCAATGGTATCACTAGTTCCTTAGCTAGCTCCTTCAGGATTTTGAGGTGCATTCCATCAGGTCAAATAGTCTTGTTGACATTTCCCATCTTTAGCATTGCACAGCTCCTATAGTACACTTGTTACGCATATTTCCAGATATTTCGTGAAATTTCTAAAGAGTTTCTCTCTGCTGCCCCTACTGTGTAAATGGAGAAAGCAGGGGATTTCTCTAGAAATATCACAGAAATTTCAGGAAATATCTGGCCATGTCTTTGTATGTGACCATACAAATTTGTCCTATGTTGTATACTGTTGCTACCCCTGGCTAGCATTTAACTGTATAATATCACTCCATCCCTTTCTTTTAGCAATACTGATGCAAGACACTCATTTGGGTGTTCTGCCATCTGTCCATCCTTTGTAACTGTTAGTGGATCCATTCATGATCCTTCAGGTTTCTAACAGTTTTGTGTGTTTCCTGTTCTCATGTACATGTCTAGAGAATGTTTTAGTATTTATTTTTAGACATATAAGATATATAGTCTTGACTAGGCATGCAGACAGATTGTTTGAAGTGCCCTTCATGCATACAACTTAGGGCAGCACTCCATGACTTATCTAGCCCTATACTTTTCAAATTCTTTGCAGGTTAAGAACTTAATGTGCAGATCCTTCAATGGTTTAAAATGCAACTTAAAGAAATATTTGCTTGACAGTAATGTGTGTACTCGTTTTCTGTAAAGATATACTGTGAGTACTTTGTAGGATAACCACTTGTATTACATTTCTGCCTTTTGTACCTTATATACTGTAATAACTACTTCTATTATGTCTAGCTTTTGTATTCTTGAGTTTTTCATTCCTAGCAGCCATGGAAATGGGCAACATGCTCATGGTCCTATCAGATTTTTTAAATAAATAAAAAAAATTGATTATTTGACCTTCAGTGCTTTCTTTCCCTTGCAACTTGTATTGCTGTTCTGATTCTGCATATGTCCTACCTGAGTGTGACTATGTAGGTCTGGTTCTTTTCATTAGTGTCTTCCAATTTATGCTTGATGCATGTCTTCTTTTCTTCCTAAGTGTTTCAAGTATCTGGGACTCATTAAGCCAGTGATCAGAGCCAATCAATTGACCAAGGCACAGCCAATTGGCCTAATGGCCTTGTCAAGAATGTAACACCTTTATCCCTTCTCAGGATGAGTACCTCCTCAGCAATCATCTTTGTCCTTTTCCAAGACTTCCTAGATGCTGACAGCCTCCATGGGACATGCAGCATTTAAAGTTCAGCCAGACTGATCACTTTTTATCTCCAACCACACAGGACTTAGCAAGCCTCCAATTGTATGACAAAGTCACAATCAATTAGTTTGTGGGGCCTTGTCAAGAAGATTATATTATCTATCCCTTATTTACCCATCTTAGTAAATCAGTTCCTGTATGAGTGTACCCCAGCTTAAGTAAAACCAAAAGGAGAGTGCCCTCCTTCGGTGCTAGTTGGCTTCTATTTTTAATAAGTAAACATGCGATCCTGTTATGTCTCATAATGATACAGTCTTCCTGCAATTCTTATGTTGCCCACATGCTTTTGTTGCTGATTTATTTATGCTATGCATTGCCTTTCACACTTACTGCATCTACAACATGGATTTCTTAAACCTTTTAATTGCCTATTTGTTTTATGCAGTTACTACTCTGACTCGTTTCACGTTACTATGATTTTGCTGCATATTTAGTAGTTCTGTTCACACCTAATGTTTTGATAATGTGCACTTTTGT
Source organism: Neoceratodus forsteri (assembly GCA_016271365.2). NCBI lineage: Eukaryota > Metazoa > Chordata > Ceratodontiformes > Ceratodontidae > Neoceratodus > Neoceratodus forsteri. The sequence goes on from CM028129.1 coordinate 395,220,371, forward strand.
CCTCTATCGCTACATTAGTTACATTCATTTGGGCTTTAACTCATCATATTGTATTGCAATTTCTTACTAGTTATTGACAGAATACCCTAGTTCACCCTCTCCTTCCCCTCTCATCTTCTCTCTCCCTATCTTACCCCATTAGAGTCCTTTCCTTAATAACACTATAGCCTTCTCCTTTTGCCACTTTCCATTTCTCCCTTCTTGCTGCCCCTATACTTCCATTCACTCATTCCTCCCATAAATTAAATCTCTGTCTCACAACTGGCTATCCTTGTTTCCTTCTTGTGTCACAGTATACATTTACTCAAACAAAACCAGGCCTCTGGACTTCAGAACCCATATTTCACTCAGGCACACATGGAAATGCTTCTGTATTAAAAACAACACTACTTTATTTCAGTGTCTGCTTTTGTAGATGGAACATGGAGTTGGCAGTAAAATAAATTACCTGTATGTTTTAAAAGACTGACTGCGTAGTCACAGATGCATTACATATAAGATACTTACATATAAGATATTTAGGGCAGGATTTTCAGAAGGATCCATCCAAGATACGTCTTACCCTATTTTCAAAGCAGAAATTCATCCAAACCTGCTAGATCATCTACTAGATGGCTAAAAGCATCCAAAGTTTGCATCCAAACACATATGCAATTGCATCAAATTGATGCAGTTGTGAGTTGCATCAAATTTTGATGAAATTGCATTTTTTTACTGCCGCAAATTGTTACTTTTTGTTGTAAGCATCACAACTTCTGAAAATAGCAACAGGGCTACCTGGTGACAAGTGAAATGATGTAGATGCAGGTACAGTATGAGTCTGTGTCTGGATCCAACAATTTTGAAAAGCCCTCTTTAATATTTAAATAATGTTCAAAATACACTGTGCAGTCAACAAATGGGGGAATACAGAACACACTAGGGAAATCATAATAAAGGCTTTATAGATAAGAATTACAAACAAAACAAAAAAGACTGTACTCAACTAAGCCTACAATCTTAAACACATGGACTTTCCTTGAAAATAGACTTTTAATCATGTAAGTTTTTACTTTCCACAAAGAATTTGGTAACGGTCCACTTATTGCAGAGTCAAAGTCTATGGCCTAACTCTTTGTGAAGGACTGAGCATGAAACACACAGCACTGCCCTGAATCACAAGCCTAATTAAGAGACTAAGCTTCCCAGATAAAGATGCCTTAAGCTCCCATAGTCTTGCAGGGCTGGTTCATGTGGTCACCATTAGCAATGACTTGGTCTTCAGTCAGAATTTATGTGGCCCAGACTTTTCAATACATTTGAACATTTAGACTAAAGATTTGCATTTCAGAGGTATATCAGTATTAAAGCAGCCCTGTCTGAATTGTGGACTCACTGCAAGTGTCCATTAATCCTCCTCTAGGAATACTGGCTCATTGTCTAGCCCACACTACCTTGATGGTAGCCTCATTTGAGCTGAAAGCTCAACTACAAGGTGATAACAGGATATTTACAGCCTTATTCACAGCAGTCATAGCAACGCAAGCATATGTTATGCCATTATATGCAGCCTTTTATATAGAGAAACTCATGCCAAAGAATAAATACATCAGAAAACTGATTTTATTTAGCCTGAGAGCAGAATGTGTTATATTATGTTATGGCAAGTTATCTCCTAGAATTTTCTGTTTTTTGTATTTTTTCCCATCTACCTGTCCTTTTGCAACCCACTTTCCTCTCTTTTAAGAAACCTCTGCTCTGTTTTCTTTAGCTTTTCTACTGTCCCGTTATACTTCCTCACCAACCACCCTCTCATGCCCACCTTGCTTGACTCCTTAGCCCCTCCCATGACTATCCTAAACTCCCTCACATCCCTCTGGGATTGGATCCCTTCTTTGAACCATGCTAGTCCTCCCCTGCTGCTCATCATCTTCCTTCCCTTATGTTCCTACCCCTTTTTGCTTCACCCTTCTCCTTCTCTTTTTCCAAACAACCATCATTCCCTCCATCCTCCTTTCCCTGCCTCCCTAGGAGCACCCTCCTTCCTTCAACTGGTCTCAACCTCAACTCCCTCTGAAGTGCTATCACATACTCCACTGTGGCATCACCTCTCCCCTCATCTCCTCTTCTTCCTCACTGTAGAAATCAAACTCATTACCACTCTACTTTCAGGAGACAATGAGTATAGATGGGTTAAGTGCCACCAGGATGCTTCAGGTAGTCTTTATGGCAAGGAAAAAACTTCATGGAATTTGCAAATGACAATGACTGCATGGAAAACTATGTCAACTTGTCCTTTAGTGAAAGACCAGTTGCACATTACCGGTGAAGGCTGCTACACAAAGCACAGTAACCGCTCCTGTAAAAAGAAAAACCAAAAATCCTAGTAACTCTTCTCATCCTCATAGGACCCATGCCCATACCGCAGTCTTAATAGTAAATAAAACACTTTTTGCCCACCGCACTAAACTCCCACATTACCCTCTTCCCTCCACAATCCTAATAGTAAATAAAAAAAAACTTTCTGAACCATCTGAGCACCCAACTCCCACACTGTCTCCCTAGGGTATGCTGTTTGACTCATAAAAGAAATGGCTGGTAATGTATATGGTGTTTATCAAAGTCCCCCTTACACCTTGATCAGCCACTGTTAGACATAATGAGAGCAAAACCCATAAGATATAGAATGCACTTTCACCCTCATACATTCAGATAGTGACCAATGGGTTGGGGCAAGGGGTTGTGTTTACTATCAGGCTTGTGGAGGAGAGGAAGGGGACATAGGTGCTGCAACTGCAATGTTGGGGGACGTGTTTACCATTTGTATGTATTTACCTGCAAGGCTGACTGCTTTTGGCAGTAGGCTCCATGGGAGAATTTATGTTAAGCTTTACCAGTAAAGGGCACTTCATCACTTGATATTCGCTTTCTGATTAAATGCCAAATTTGCCTGCATTTTGGCCAATCATTCCAAAAGGCAATGCCTGGCACTTCACCACATCATCATCTGTTAAGTTTTACTTTGCATCATCTCTAATATAAAGATGAACCTGCACCTGTCCTTCCTGAGTGTTTGAGCAATTTACATCAACATTCAGAGGTCACTGCCAAAGTTACATTAACTTAGGCAGTAGACCCAGCAACACCAGCATAATGTTCTAGCTTTTTATGAAATTGTTGTCTCTACTACTGTCTATGCTGACCATAGGCCAAACTGGGTTAAGTAAGAGGCTGATGTGGCTTTGTATGTTTATCTCAACCTCAAATGTGACATTATGTGTTGGTCTGCCATTCCCTTCTCACACAAAGGTATGTGTAAACCTGCCTCCCTCTCCTCACTCCTTATTCTTTTTTTGAAATAGTGGCTCATGAAACGTTTTCCATAATTCAGACAACAGACACACAAAAACAGGAAAATGCTAAAAACCGTAATATACACAAAATTAATTCCCATTCATCCTACTACAATCATTTGCATGTCACCATGTTAAAAACAATATTTTACAGAAAATACAGTAAAATCAAAACAGGTTAAAAAAACACAATCCCAGAGGTAATCACATAATTATATTTTCAAAAGAATAGTACCATCTAATATCCATACAGCGGTGCATTCAAGGCATAGAGAGGGAGGAAGAAAGGACTGGGGGGCCTTGAAATATCTGTGGAATTAAGTTTATGTCTGCTCAGCCAGGATTTCTAAAATGTCCTTATTTTCTTTGGTTGCTTTATAGTGCAAGAAGGGGAGCCATCTGCCCACAAGTTTGTCTGTTTGGAGCTAAAGTCTGGCAGTCAAGCGTTCCATTTCTAAAATATTCAAGCTATTGGAATATCAAGAGTCCAAAGTAGGGACTCCTGGAGAGAGCCAACACTTGCTTGCCTTTAAGGCACCAGTCACAAATACATTATACAAATATCTTTGGTCTTTAGACTTTATAGTGTCTTGAGGTAGTCCAAATAGCCAATGATAGACTCCCATTGAGGAAGAGATATGAAACATTTTTCCAACCACTCCACTAACAGCATCCCAAAAAGTCGTCAACACCTGACACTCCCAAAAAATATGTGTGTGCATATCTATTTCCTGACATCCCCTCCAACATAAGTCTGATGTATGATGTCCAAAATGTTTTGCGACCACTGGAGTGCAAAAATATCACAATACAACTCGCCACCTGAACTCCCTCCAAAAAGGTGATGCCATGGTGGAATGCACTCCCATCCAAATCTTCTCCCACTCTTGATCATCTAACTGAACATCAGCTTCTGAGGTTCAGTTCTCCTTTATATAGCCCAATTGGTCAGACTCCAATGTAGAGAATAATTTTATAATACTGGAGACCTTATCCCTAGAATTTGGATTTCAGGCCAAAACAGCGAGACAGTCCTGAAGGGGGTTTGATTCCAGAATCAATTGAGAACCTTTATAACCCTCCAGTAGATAGTGCATGATTTGAAAAAAAAAAACAAAATAGGTCTCTATTGGGCAATACAAATTCTTCCTGGAGTTGCTAGAAAGATTTTAAGATTCCACCCCTATTGAACTGACCCAAGAATTGTAAACCCCTTTGCCCAATTCCAGAATCCAGTTTCCTAATTATATGGAAGAAGGTCTAAGCAAGCTCTCAAGGGAGTTGTGATTCGCAGTTTCATTTCCAGCTTAAACCTTTGGCAGACCTCCCTCCAAGAAGTCAACATAGCTAGGATCCACAGATTGTCTGTATTCAGTTTCTGAAAACCATCTTGGTCCATAAGTAACATGTCACTGACCTGAGCCACTATCTATGACTGGCATTCCATTTCCACCCACTGTGGTGGCTCTGTCTCCAGTATGAAGGGGACCAAGGCCTGTAATTGTGCTGCCCAGTAATATTTTCAGAAGTCAGGCAACCCCAGACCACCTTGATTCTTAGGAGCAGAAAGTACCGATCACCTAACCCTGGGGCCCTTCCCCTTCCAGATGAATTTAGAGATAGTTAATTTAAATGCCTTCCAGAAAGACCCTGGGGGTTGGAGTGGGAGGGATAAAAACAAGAAAAGAATCCTTGGTAACACATTCATCCAAATGCATTAAACTCTACCAGAGAGGGGCAGAGGCAGTTCTGTCAATCTGTTACAGGCTGATTGAACAATCTGAAGTTGTTTAAAGTGATTATACTGATATAATTTACCCAAGTCTCAAGGCACCCATATTCCTAAATATCTAAAACCCAATTTGGACCTCTTAAATTGGCTGATATCTGGGAGACGTGTGTCTTGGCTGTGCCCCACTAGGATCATCTCATTCTTTGACTCATTAATTTTGAAGCCTGAGATCATGCCGAAATCCTTCAAATATTTTTGTATTCAGGGAAGTGCCAGAGCAGGATTGGCAACATATAAAAGAGTGTCATCTGCATAAAATGAGATCCTTGTCTCTGTCTCTCCCACCTTTATATCTTGAAATAACTCAGTTTGTCTTGTATACACTACCAGAGGCTCCATACTGAGAGCAAAGAGTAGGGAGAGAGTGGTCAACCCTATCTAGTACCCCTGCCTATCTCAAATACAGAGAAGGTGACTCCATCTACCTTCACCTGAGCTCTGGGATTTCTATAAAGATTACTAATCCAGTTAAGGAATTTATCCCCAAACACAGATTTCTTCAACATGCCATCCAGGTAAAGCCAATCCAGGCGATCAAATGCCTTTTCAGTTTCAAGAGATATTACTGCCTGTAAAACCTGAGATGGTAAATGTCAATAGGTGGCCAGAGTATTAAAAATCAAACCAATATTATCTTGAATATGGCATCCAGGGATAAACTCTGTTTGGTTGGGGTGAACCAATAATGCAACTACCTTTTGGAGCTGAATTCTGATGACCTTAGCAAATATTTTTGCATCCTGGTTTAAAAGGGATATTGGCCAGAAACTGGAATAAAGTGCAAATCTTTCCCTGGTTTTGGGATCACTGAAATATGAGCATCATTCCAAGTGTCCGGGGTTGCCCCCCTTCTCATGGGTCACATTACAAATTTTAGTTAAGAGAGGAACAAGATCCTTAGCAAAAGTTCTATAAAAATCAACTGTGAACCCATCTGGGCCTGGGGCCTTGCCCATCTTAAAGGATTTATTCATTGACAAAACCTCAATATCCACTATAGAGGCCTCTAGCCCTTCACATTGCTCACTGACAGTGCAGGTAAGTGTACTCCATGTAGGAAATCTGCCATGTTCTGAGCATGATCTCATCCCCACTCCCTACTATACAACTGTTTACAATATTGTAGGAATTCCTCAGCTATTTGAGAAGGTTGTGTGACCGTGACCAAAAGGGGCCAGCCATACGAACAATTGGAACATATCTATCTGCCTCTTGCTCTCTAAGATGCTGGGCCAATAACCAGCTCGCACTCTCCCCCCATTCATAATAACATTGTCTAGTATATCTCAAAGCATTCTCTATATGTCTTAACATCAAATTATTATAGGCCTCTCTGGCTTTTTTAAGCTGTTATAACACACTGACATGACTAATAGGTTTAAGTTCTTCCTCTAGTCTGGAAAGTAAATCCAGTATCTCTTGAATCTTGGACTGGTGCTGTTTATTTTTGTATGAAACATAGACAATAGAGATGCAGTGATACCACAGGATATGGGAACTGCTTCATGTGTTATTAACCACATGAAGTGGACTGTCCTTTCCTGAATGAGACTTTGGGGGTCTTCTTATTTTTTAAATATTTTTCTGTTTTGCCTTAGCTGGGAAAAAGTCAACTCACTCTCTATTCTCCTTGATTTTATAATACTGGTACCTCCAAAGGTGCGGGGGTGGTCTAGGGGAGGGGGGGTTTGTTTTGTTTAGTTAAATAAATTTATCCTGAGTTATGTCAATTTACTGGAACTGTACGTATCCACAGAAATGTTTTTGTATTTGTCTGATCAGTTTGTTGTTTCTATGCATCAATAAAATTCACTTAATTTCAAAAAGAGAAAACTAAGCTCCACATGACAAGTTCCTCCCGCTGCTCTCCAAATTGCAAACGATTAATCCTTGCAGCCCAGTCTGGAAAAAGAAAATGTAAACTGGTGTGCAGAGTGGAAAAGTTCTCACAGCATACTCCCAATAACAACCACATAGGGAAGTCTCTCCAGCAGCAGCTCGATTAAGGGGTAAATCTTAGCACTGCAGACAAATGTAAGTAGATGGTAAATTAGGCCAGGCAGTAAAGACAGGGGCAGTTTTTAGGCATAACCCAACAAGCAATGTCCGAGTGCAATAGGAGCAAAGAATCTGCCTTCATCTTACCCTACCGCTTTCCACCAGGTGCCATGGATCATAAAAGCTCTTTGATTTCTTGTTCAGCTTTGTCCTCTTTTAAGTTTGATAAGGATATCTCAGCAGTCTCCAGATCAGGCAAGGCAGCAAAACAGAATATCAACAAGTTTAACTCCCTCCTTGTCTTCCATTCAAAGTCTGGGAGGGTACCTGAGCTGAACCTTCAGCCCATTCTCCCTTAGCTGTTTCACCACATAAAGCATTTTCTTCATCTTGGCCAATGGAAGAGGTGGGTAGTCCTGATCAACATTGACCTTATTCCCATTTAGGTTTACATCCCTTTTCCCCCATGTCATCTGTAGAATATTGTCTTTCGTGGAGTATCTCAGAAATTTAATTAGGGTGGACCTCGGGGGAACCCCTGGTTTGGGCTTTGGTACAATCACCCTGTGTGCCCTCTTGATCTCCAGGGCAAAATCTTCATTCAGATTCACTTCTTTCTTTAGCCAACAATCCATGAACTGTGCCACATCATCCTACACAGCCCCCTCTGGGAACGCAAAGAACTGAATGGTGTTTCTTCGGGATCTGGCCTCCACATCTTCCACACCTCATTTATGCAGGTAAGCTAGTGACCACCCATATGCCATGTGCTTTTTTTGTAATGTCTCTATTTGGGTTTTGATGGTGGAAGTACGGGTCTCCAGTTTTTTTAAAATCTTTTTGTATGCCAGTCACTTTTCCATCAGTGCGATGCAGGAGCCTTAGGATGGTTTGACTGTCAGCTTTGGTGATAGTAGAGCCTGCATCCAAGCCCGAGTCCTTTCCATCTTCTGCCAATCCCATTAACAAGGGTGACCTGGAAGGTGTAGGGCTCAGGTCTATAGGCCACTGGGATGATGAACCTGAGGATTTAGCTTCCATGCTCTTGGTCATGGATTTTTTGGTGCATCCCATTAGTATAACTGCTAAATGCTTTAAAATCTGTGCTGGAGATAGTTGAAATGTGTGTTATAGGTGACTGATTGATATAGATTATGCATCCAAGATCCAGAGATCCAGACTGGGCTTCATTAGAGTTGCTGATTTCACTAGAATTGTCCCATTCTCCTTAATTTATCTTCACCGGAAGCATCCCTCCCTCCTTAATTTATCATTAGTGGCTACTGATTCCTTGTACTCAACCCTGCCTCCTTTCTGACCTCCTATCATGGGTCTCTACTCTTTCCTCTTCCAGTGAGCACCTAGTTCTTGGGGACCTAATTACAGACTCACTCTCTCCTTCCACAAAGACACATACACAATAAAATCAAGCCCTTAACTGCAGTCAATTAATAACCAAGTCTAAGTCTAACCACATAACTCTCCATTCCCCAATGACCTTGTATAGACTGTTACCTCTCCTGCCATCCTCAGCACATAGCAGAATCTGGTACCTCTCTGACACCATCAGTGACCACTGGATGGTCCAATTTGTGTGTATGTCCCATTGCTTTGAAGCCTCTCCCTAACCACATTTGATGCTTGTTGTTGCGGTAACTCACTATGCCCACCCGCTTGATGACTGTGGCATCATTGACTGGCCTCCTATCTCTCTGCCACCAACTTAGATACAGCCCTCTCCTTCTGCACTAAATTTATTTGCATCTGGTAAAAATCCCCCCCTTACAGGGATCACACTTTTATGGCTATCCCCTTCCCTGGATCGCCAGACCTTATTTCTTCCATAAAACCTTGTGACTGTGTAGTGCCAGCATAAGGCCTCTCCCTCTCAAAATGACTTATTGCAATATAAATCATCTGCAAAGTCAGTAAAAAGTCTATCAGGGAAGTCCTTCAGTCTACCACTCAGTCCTCAGTCAGTGTGCTCATCAATCACTGACCCTCCTGAGGCGACTTCTACCTTTAACCAAGATGTTACTTCCAGTGAACTCATTCCCCTCCCTCCGCCCCTCTACACCTAGCTCCAACTCCACTGTCCACATGCCCCTCTTTTCCCATTCCTCTGATGACAGTTGTCCTCTCCCTTACAGCTTTCCTCCTTATCTCGCCCTCCCCCACTCTCCCCTTTCTCTTTTTCTTACTCTTCCCAAAGGCCACATTATATGATCTACTCTCCTTAAATTCCTCCAAGAACAGTAGTCCAGATAGACTTGACACAAAACTCATCTACGTCACTGCCCCTGCTATAGCTGCTCTCATTGCCTCCTTATTTAACATATACTTCCACCATGACATGTTTTCTGTGGCTGGGAAGTGTGGCAGTTTCTGTTCTCACTTATCCACAAATGGGATGACTCACTCTACCTACCACCTTAGTCCTCTCTTCTCTGCTTTTGCTGAAGTGCAGAAAAACTCATCCTCTCACAGGTTTCTTCATTTTTCAACTCCTCCTTTCTCTGACCATTCCAGTCTGGCTTCCATGTAATCCACTCAACAATCATGTCACTCTTATAGCTCACTGGCTCTAGATATATAGCAGGGGTTGTTAACTGTGTCAATATTTGTCAACCTTGAGAAAGCATTCAGCACTGTTTTTCAACCCCTTCCTCTCAACAAACCCATGGAGCAGATCTACCTGACCTGTCTGTTGGTTCCTCTCTTACCAATTTTAAAAGATACCAGTCAGTTCAAGTAAGTGATGCCCCCCTTCACATTATTGCAGGTGTCTGCTAGGTCTCCATCCAGGGTCTCCTACTGTTCATCTTTCTCAATTACCTCCTCTTAGTCTGCAACTCTGCCCAAATTCACATGTATGTTGATGCTACTATACTTTTTGCTTCCAAATCCTCAGTACTTAAACTGGAATTAACTTTGCAGTAAGAGTTTGAAAATGTTCAGCATGGGTTCTGCTCAAACCATCTCATAGTCAATGACAAAAACGGTCTCCATGACCAACATAGATGCAACCTTCTCCTACTTCTTTAGTGCTAAGTATCTAGAGATTAACATCAGTACCACCAATACTTCAAATGTTCTCATAAGGAATGCATACTCCATATGACACTTGCCCCAGTTCTTAATTATCATGTAATGTAATCCTGTTGATTCTACTCCACTGTTCTTGTTCTGCTGTTTATTTGATTCTGCAAACAATTTACATGGCATTCTGTATAGTAATCCATCACCCAGAGTGGTTTTTACCACCTAAGGAATGTATCATGGATCAAAACCTGAATGATTCCCAGTGACCTGCCTCATTGTTTCATGCTTTTCTATCATCTAGGCTTGACTACTATAATGCTCTATACTTTGGGTTCAGTGGAAGGATTCTCTATCACCTGCAGCTTGTGCAGAATACCGCAGGAAGGCTGCTGGTGGGTCTTTTGAGGTCTTGTCATGTGACCATGGTCCTGCATGACCTGCACTGGCTGCTGGTGAGATGGAGAATCACTTTCAAGGTGCTCTTGTTCACCTATAAGGCTCTATATGGATCAGGCCCTGGCTGTCTGAGTGACCTCCTGACTTCTGTCCGCTCGGGGTGCTTGCTCTGCTCCTTCACTGAGGGCCTCCTAGTGGTTCCAAGGGCCTGGCTGAAGACCTGTGGAGACCAGTCATTTGAAGAGGCTGGCATAGCCTATGGAACTTGCTTTCAAGATCCCTGCGGGTGGCACCATTGATGGAGGCATTTAAGTGGGATCAGAAGGTGCATCTGTTTAGAGAAGCTTTTGAAGACCAGTTATGGGATCTAGGAATTCACTGAGTGCTGAATAGTTATTTTTTTGAGATTTTAATTGAAATATTGCTGCTCATGATCACTGTCATTAACATATGTTTTATTGCTGTTTGTTATTTATTACCTTCACCTATTTGTACAGTGCCCTCAGCATCTGGGATTGGGTGCTTAAGAAATAAAGTTTTACTTACTTACTCACTATTCTTGCCTAATAATATGTCTACTGTTACCTACATCTCTAACAGTTATACCTGAAATTTTTCTGTCTTTGGTATTTTTTTTTTTGTTTGTTTACTGTATGTGCTACATTGTATTTCTCCTGGGTTACGCCTGAAAATAGGTATTTGCATGCTTATTGCAAATGCCAGGCAAACAAAACCTAAAAATAAATAAATAAATAAATTATTTTTGATAAATGCCAGCCGCTTCAATATTGCCTCAAAAAAGGTGCACTGCACAGGAACAAGTAGTGAATCATACTCCAAGCTCACTGTAAGATTGTTCTTAAGATGATCTTCCTGACGAATGATTATCAGGATGCGCTCTTACATTGCAACCAAAATCCTACATTGCAGCCCAACAGACCCCTTTGCCACTCCTGCTGTTACTATGCCCTAAACTTCTCACTAAACTCCCACCATTACCCCCTTCTCTTCTGATCTTTCATTTATTTCTCTTGATGACTGATGCAATTTCCACTCTGCCACTCTAGCATCTGTTTTCTGATTCTCATCTCTGTCTGTTACCTCTCCTCCCTTCTATCTCCACTCAGCCACCTACTCACTCAGGAGCTCTGAATCTCTCCTCTTTAAATCTCTCATTTTCAAATCCTCTGCCAGGCAGGCCTCTGTTTCTTATTGAATCTACATTTTCTGGAACAACTTCCTTTCTTCTGTTAACTCGTCTTCTGATTTCATTCTGAAAATCTTTCTCCAGGATTTTATGATTCACTCCTACTCCTATACCTAGCGTGTTTATCAGTATCACAGCATGATTCACCCTTACCTTCCACTCCTACCCTTGTGCACCACTATAGATCCTATGCATGGTATCAGATGCTATGTCCCATGCTTTAATACCCCAGTATTAGTTCAGTTATCAAATTTCAGCTGAGACTTGAATAAACCAAACCACAACTTCACTCTTCTTTGAATTGATCCAGGTGGTCATGATTCTTTTTCAATTGTGGGCTCCAAAACTGGACATGATAGTCTAGGTGTGGCCTAACCAGTGATATGTACAGGGACAGGATAACCTCCCTCCCTCCTACTCAAGATGATCTTTCCTATGCATCCCAGCATCCTGTTCACTTTGCCATACTGTATACCGTATTACAGTGTTCTGAGGTCTTTAGACTGTTACTGACTTACTCCCAAGTTTAATTATCTTCTGTACTTTGCATCAGATGAATCCATGTCATTCACTATTCAGTCTTTGGGGGGTTTCTGCAGCACAGTCATAATTCAGTTAACTGTATAAAATATTGGTATAGAAATTCATAGTTGATTGGTAGATGCACCAGTAAAAATCCTGTGCAGTCCAAATTGGGTGGTAAATTGGCTTTACGATAGGTCACAGAAGGTTGTGGGGGGAGCTCTCAGGTACAGGGGAAGTTACCAGTGGTGTTTCAAAGAGATCAGTGTGTGGATCAGTGTTGTTAATGATGTCCATAAACAACATTGGTATGGTGCTAAAGTTAAGATCTGCCTCATTGCAGATGACACCAAGCTATATAGGGTGGTAGACTTGGATGAAGGGGTCCAATACCTAAAGGAGAACATAGCTAAGCTGGAAAGGTGGTCTGGAATCTGGCAGCTGGGCTTCACTGTGAAGAAGAGCACGGTAATGCACATAAGACAGAAGATTCCAGGGGCAGTGTAGAGTCTATGGGGGCAAGGTTACTGAAACAGAGGAAGACAGGGCTTGGGGATAGCCATCATCAATGACCTTAAACTGGCCACTGTGACAGGGTTGGCTGGGCCCTGTCTCATTTGTGTTGAGTTTGAAGCAAGGATTCTGCCTACTGTCTCTATCTTTTCGACTGGACTGCGCGGTCAACTCTTGTCTTTATTCACTGTTCTTTCCCTTTCCTTTTTTGCTGTTTCTACCTCTCTACCTTGCTTATATATAGTTATAAAAATATGTATGAAACTGGGTTCCATGATTTGTAAACTATATGCATTTATTACTGCTGAAATGATTACAGAAACAGCTCTTTGAGTTTATTAGCAAAGTGTATCAGAGTGTGATCTTCTGACTTCATGCTGGTGGAATCTGGCAAAAGATGTCAGCTAGTAATTAGGTCACACTGCTCTGGAAGCTATAATCTGACAGGTTTCTGAAGTTCTGGGTCGCAGTGCTCTGGTGGAAGCTAGAATCTGACAGACTTCTGAAGTTCTGGTTCACAATGCTATGGTGGAAGCTAGAAGCTAGAATTTTTGAGTGAAAAGAGAGGAGCAAGTGTCTTCAGGGGGACTTGGAGACCAGATTCAACAAAGAGTTGGTTGATTGTAGACTTCAGTTCTGAACTCAGAAATTTGAATTTGTTTTCAGGACTGCCTATGCTGAAAATCAGTCTGTTAATTTATTTTTGTTTTTATTCTCTTATTACCAATAATAATAAAACAGTACTTGAGGATTTTACAATTCATCCTGGTCGGCTTACATTTCCTGACCCAAGCCTCAATGACAGTTGGTGTCAGAATAAGTGGATTTACACCATACATACTCTAAGGCCCAGAGGTTGCTCGTGGGTGCCAAACCTGGTACCGGGGGATCATAGCAGAAAGGTATGGATTAGGTAACAGAAAGACCAGGAGTCATGACTAGAAGTATAGCAGCAAGCTAGCACAGACACAAGTCCAAGCTGAGATGTTGCAGCCATCACCAGAGATGGGAAGGGAACGGGCAGCAACAGAACCAGAAAGTCTGTCTGCATTTCTTAAATGGTGGGTGATACAACAAAAAGAGATGGAGAACCAGAGAGGAAAAAAGCTCCAATGCTTAGAGGCACAAAGAAGAGAAGAGATGCAGCAACAGGAACAATAGAGAAAAGAAGAGATGCAGCTATGACCGGGTACCTTGCAAGCTAGTAAAGGTGAAGGAACCGATACAGGTCCATCACACCAACAAAACACAAGTAACTGAAAAGACATTAAACGTACAAATCTGTGCCCCTAGATGTTATAAAAGAAACATGGGGAGATAACCCCTCTCAAAAAATCTATTGTATTATATACGCACGTGCTGAGAAAGAAATTAACCAAATATGTTGAAATTGCCCATAGTAATCAGGAAGAGGCCCAAAACCAGCAGAAGGTATATTATGACCATGGGGTAAAAGAAAAAGGTTTTGAGCCAGTTGAGAAAGTATTCTTATTGCTGCCCACTTCAGAAACAAACTGTTAATGAATTGGCAAGTACCTTACAAAGTGCTTAGACATACTGGTGCAGTTAATTATGAGATTGAGACCCCTGACCAGAAAAATCCTATTAAGTTATACCATGCTAATCTCTTAAAAACGTGTTGAAAAACATCATGGCTACTTTGCTGGTATTGCCAGAAACTGAAAAGAGAAATATGGACATAGCTTATGGCAGGCTAGAACAAACTGTAACTTCTGATGCTGTGAAGATAAATGTTTCCGTAACCTTAGAGTAAACTGCAGAAACGTATAACTTGCTAAAGGCATTTAACAGTACTTTTACTATGGTACCCAGCCATGCAAAAGGTTTCAAGCATGTAATAAGGACATGTAATGCTCGCCCTATTAGACAGAAGGCATGCAGAATACCTGGCAGGTTAAGATCAGATGTGGTTAAGGAAATACAAGAAATGAAAGAATTGGGTATCATAGAAGAGTTGAGAAGTGCTTAGGCATCATCAATGGTGACGGTAAATAAGAAGAAAGGTGGAGCGCAAGAATCTGCCTTGATTTTATAAAACTTAATTAAGTGTCTGATTTTGACAGTTATCCAAGGCCCAGGACAGATGACTTGGGGACAGATTAGGAAGTGCCAAGTACATCAGTACTCTTGATCTTATCAAGAGTTATTGGCAAATCCACCTAGATAAAGAATTCAGAGACAAAACTCTATTTGCTTTACCTACTGGACTCTATGAGTTGACCACCATAACATGTGGGTTACGGGGTGCATCTACCACATTTCAGCAGGACATGGATGTTGTCCTAGCCCCTCACTCAGGTTATTGTGTGGCTTACCTGGATAATGTTGTGGTGTACAGTCCAGACTGGAAAAGTCAGCAAGATCAACTACAAACAGTTGTCATCTGATCCCCTTCAGAAATAAAACTCTCATCACACCTGCTAGGTTGGATGCTCGCCGGCAACAATTTATTTAGGCACTAAATTAATATTTACATAGCATGCTTTCATATTTCAACACATCAATCAATAGAGTGAATATATCAGTCCATTCTTTGATCCGGAACTTTTCATCCATCCTGGTCCTCTTCTCCTTGTGTGCTGCCCTTCGAGGTCCGGACATTCAGATCTGGCCCCCCACAACATCATCAGAACCAGGTACCAACTTACCAGGACCTCCCTCCTCCTTGGTCCAGACACTGGGATCCAACCCGTAGTCTCTGTCCCCTCCCCCCTTACTTCCATGCCTGGGTCCCCACTTTCCGCCACCCCCTCATTCTCCCTCTCAGACCCCTCCCCCTTTTCCACTGACCCATCTCCAGCTTTCAACAGACAATGGGGCTCCCCCCTTGTGGGCTAGTACTTTAGACCCTTTTTTGCTTTCACCCCCAGCAGGTCTTTAATGGGTCTCAGGAAGAGGCACATGCTGAACTCGGACAAGTGGACTCCATCCAACCTGTATACATCTGTCAGCTCAAAGAAAATGTTCCTGTGCTGTATATGCACCCCCCTTCTCAATCACTGCCCTTGCCACTTTCCTGTTAAGTCATTTTTCCTCCCATTCTCTACCATCCTGACCTTCTTGGCTCCCCTTCAGACCCTGTGGGATGTGATCTCGGACCAGCTGATGACCACCCCTGGCCACCAACCCTTTACTCTTACTAAATCCACTGTAATGGCCTGCACTAGCACCCCCATGGAGTATCACCCAAGTCATTCCCCCGTAAGTGTATGACTATATGGTCCAGCCTGTCCCATTGTAACCTTAGCTCTTCCGACAGAGGCATCAGCTGCGCCCATCTCATGCCCCTTATTCTTTTCCACTGTACCTTCGTGTGCTCCATGTCAGCCCACAGCTGTGTCCTGCTGCTCTGGGATGCTGCAAATCTCTCTTCCCAATAGATAAAAGAGTACCCTACAGTCCAGACCTTTCACTTCAAACCTGCCAGGCGGAAAACAAAAACAAGATGAACCATCTGCCTTCAGCATCTCATGCACTTCTTGTAAGAGCTGGATCTCCAGTGTCCCACCCGCTTTACCTCCACTTCAGATTCACCCCTTGCTGTGGCCTCTGATGCCACTCCTATACAAAATGAGTGTGAGGCAAAACCATACAGATCCTCCCCTATAAAGGAGAGGGCCTTCTTATGGACCCTCCTGACCTGGTAACACATCACTGGGCTGCCATCTGCATGGTGGAACCATATTTTTTCGCTTGTCCCCCAGTGAACTCCTATACTCCTCCATGGCCATGACTGCGCAGGACCTGCCTTGCCACTGTCTGGTCAATGTGACTGAGGCCCTCCTGCCTCCTTGGTCCATTTTGGGCCTAGGCAGGTGGATGACACCCTATCCAGCCCCCATTCAATGGCCCCCCTCTGCAGCCCTTGTGTAGCTGCTGATTTCCTCGGGGCCACCACCTCACTAACACTGAATGCTCCACTGGCCATCATCGTGAAAATTGCCCTGAACAAACATGCCTCCTTTGCTGAGGTGCATATGCATTGCAAGGCCCCCATTACCCTCTGCAGCAGTTGGCCCATGATGGGCTGTCTACCATCCTTTCTCTCCCCTTGTCCGCTCTGCCATCCTGTGACCATTCATCTCACCACTCTCCCAATGGTGGCATTCTTCCATCCTCTATCCTTACATTTCCAGCATATCCTGCTAACTGGATCCCCATGAAGGTGTGAGCCATCCCCTCTTCCTACCTCTCGACCATGTACTGCCTCACTTGGTCCTCTGAAACCGACCCACCTGTACCCAATCCGGATCTGGCCCGGAACTCCTGAAAAGCCCCCCATGCATTTCTGTATGTCCTCAAGGTGTTGTCCACCCATGACCTGTGGTATAGCCATCTGGCTTTGTCCCTCCAATCTCCCATAGCTGCTCTGGGACCCTGGTCCTGTGTTTTGCTACATGCAGGGCCAGCTCCTGGAACCTTCCCAGCTGTAAATGGGAAAGGCTTTCAGTCATCTCATTCCTAAGCCCTTCAATATGTTGTGCTTTGAACGACAAATTCAATTGCAATCCATAAAGCACCATACAGTGCAACACCCTACCCACCATATCCATACTCCCACCCTACCTATTCACTACCTTTATGACCCCTTTGTTGTCACACCAGAATAGAATGCACTTCCCTTCATCCTCTCACCCCACACCTCCATGGCCACCCAGATGGGAAAGATTTCTAAAAAAGTAATGTCTTTCAGAACCCCTTTTTCCTTCCAATGGGCTAGTCATGCCTCTGATATCTACTCGACCCTGAAATAGGTCCCCATCCTAATGCCCTGGAATCATCTGTGTATAGCTCCAAGTCAGTGTTGTATGCCCACCCCTCCTGCTAGAATGTCACCCCATTGTAGCTATCCCAGAAATCCTCCCATACCCTTAGATCCTCCTCTACCCCTCTACTGATGTTCACCCAGTGTTGTGGTTGTTTCGCCTTTCCCCTGGTCCTTCCCAGCCTCTGGTGAATGCCCTATCTGGGCTTAAGGCTTGCAAGCAAAATTAAGGTACCCCAGTAGTTGTTGTACTTGTGCCAGCGGCACCCTCCTGCTACCCGTTACCTGCACCAGCAGCCCCTTGAGCCAGGCCACCTTGTCCCCAGGTAGGCAGAAACATTCATGTTCTGTGTCCAACTCGATCCCCAAAAATTCCAGCTGGTGGGCCAGGCCTTCTGTTTTTTCCTCCACCAGTGGAATACCTGTCTGCCCACACATCTCTTTAAAATTCTCCAGCATCCCACTTGCCTCGGCCTGGCTGTCCCCTATGAGTAGGAAATTGTCCAGATAGTGGACTACCCTCTTGTATTCATACCTCACCCCAAATACCTATTGTACCCACTTGCTAAAAGCCTCAAAGGTTGAACTGGCCACTGAGCAGCACATTGGCATAGCTTTGTCAAAGTACAGTCCACATTCGAACTGGAAATCCAACAGGTCCCAATCTTCCATCCTGAGGGGTAGCAGCTGGAAAGCAGACCCAACATCCTTCTTTGACAACCAGGCTCCTTCTACCACCCTGAACAATACCACTGCCTGTTCCAATGATGTGTACAAGACTGCTTGCAGCTGCTCGGGTATTCCTTCATTCACCGATGCCCCATCTAGGTAGGAGAGGTGGTGAATGAGCCAGAATTCACCCTCTTGCTTCTTAGGCACCAGTCCCAAAGGTTACACTTGAAAATTAGGGCAAGGGGGCTCCAAGAAAGGCCCCTCAACCCTCCCCGCCCAGGCCTCCTTCTTTATTTTCACCCATACTATGTCCTTCTTACCCTTTACTGATCCCAGATTCTTTGCTCTCATCCCCTTTCATCCCCCTTTGAAGCCTAGTGGAAAACTCTTCCAGAAACCCTCCCTCAAGAATTCTGCCCTTCTTACATCTGGATAGTCCTGCGTCCAGGCTTCCACCACCTTAAGAGCTATGGGTGTGCGAGCCAAGGGAAAAACCCAATGCTCTCCCTTCTCACCCTCCATTCCAACCACAATTGGAGTTGTATCCACCACACTGTGTCCACTGCTCCCCCTCCCAGCCCCTCCAGAAAGGGCTGGTCATGGTACTGCCCACCCTGTGGTATGGCCTTGTCACGGCCTTGCTGACAGTTTGTTGCCAGATGTGAACCCACACACCTGGAGCAAACATGCCTGAACTTGCAATTTACCCATGTGCATGATGCCCTGTTGAAACTACAACAGGTGTTCACCACTGGGACATGGTTGACCTTCTTACCGTGCTCCCCACAGGCCCTCCTGTTGGCCCAGATAGTGTCCAAACCCATAGTTCGGAATGTGTGCATTCCCATCTCAGGTCACCTTTCGTTGCCATCCACTTTCTGAAAGCCTCATCATACTTTAGCCATCCGTATCCCAGCTTTGCTTTATAAGCATCCCAGATGATTGCTGTGTAGGTCAGTTGAGGAATTTCCAGCTCTGGTTATTTCTCCAATACCAACCTACTGTATATCAGGAAACCCACCTGCCATGTATCTATGTTCTTGCCCTTATATTTCACCTTCTCTTCCTTATGCCCAACCACAGCCAGTGCCACTGCCATCTCTGACTTTTCCACCGACTCCTTCTGTTCATGTTTCTTGGTCATGTACTCATCCACCAGCCCGAAAATGTCCATGAACTCTCCCTTCCAAATCTTGTCCTTAATTGACAATAGGACCTGATCCCCAAGCGTAAAGCCTGGGGGCCTTCTTACAGCTTCTTCTCCCCAACCATATTCCTGTCCATACATGTACCATGCTGCTTCTTATCCTTTATGGTCTGTAGTGCCCACTCCATCTTCGATATGCCTTTGTCCCCCATGTCCCCTAACAATCCCTCCAAATAATCTCACAAGTCCTCCTCATTTATTATGTCTACATTGTCCTTACCCCCGTTCACACCTGGTCCACTGGGCGCTGGCTCTGGCTCTGGTGTTGGGATGGGTGAGGGGCTGGGCCCCACACTTCTTGGCCTCTTCCCTCCCCTGCCCCCTCATGCCCTTTCATCTCTCTCCTCCCTCTTCTTCACTGCCTCTTCCTCTGCCTACCTTCATTTTACGACCTCCACCAGCTCCATCACCTCACTCATCAGCTTGGCTGCCTCCTCCATCATCTTGCTGCTAGAGACTGGGGTTCTCTTGGGTGCCATCTTCCCACTGCTTTTGGTACTAAGGGTTGAAGTAACAGAGGTGAGTGCCCACTCTCATACCCACCACTTTCATCACAGGCTCACTCAACCAGGCCCCCATCAGGCCCCTGAATCACCTTTTATGCCCCTCTGGCACACCACCACATGTGGTCCTGATCTGTTACACCCCAACCAGCCACAGTGTTAGGGGCCCCTGTCCATCATCCCATGACCCCAGCCCTCCCATTCCTGCTCATTTCTAGGTCTTATTATGCTTATTTACCTCTACCCACCCTCTCTTTTTCTTTTTGTTTTTGAACTGCCCCATGCTGTGTTCCCACACCCTATACATGGACCAATTGCCCCAGTTTCCGGTGTGGGACCTTTGGTCCACATTCCCTTTGATATGCCCCACCCACCCGAGGTGGTCCTTCTCCATCACCCACTCTGCCTTGGGGCCATCACTCTGTTTCAGTATCTTGCTTGCCCCATCCCCATTTTGTACAAATGCTGGGCTTCCTTCTGCAGGGGCCATTTGCATCTCCCGCTCATGCTCCCTCCCCACCTGAACCCCACAATTTCCCCCTCCATCCTTGGCTATCTTTCTCCACATGCTGCAGCCCTTGCTGGTCCATGTCATGGTTCCGTAGTAACCCCCCCCCCCACAATGACTTCCTCTTCTTTTCCTTCTCTTTTTTTTAAACACATTTTGTTTTTGTTTTGAAATACAGAAAATTCTCCTGCTCTCTGCTCTGTGCCAGGCATCCCCAGCAGGCACTGCAGCCATGCTCTACATGTCCTCTGGCTGATCACTCACACATGCCCTGTGCCACTGCTTTTGGATACCTCACCCTCCCCACTTTGCTGCCGTTATTCCCTTTTTCATTTTTCTGGCTGTTCCAAAGGAAGACCCCCATCTGCTTAAGCCACATTGCAGCACCACCCCATGAGGGTCTGCCTTCACAGTATGCTGCTGGCATTGCTAGGCTGAAAACCCCCACCCCCATGTGGCGTCTCCACCCTCTCTGCCTTCCCATGGCCCTGAGTTAGCTCCCACAAACCTACCCTATGGCCCTAACCAAGCAGCTGCTCCCACTGCACCATTGTGGTAACCAGCCACTAGCCCACATCAGAATAAACAGCAACTCAGGTCCACGGGCCATGGCTTCCTTTTACTGGGTGCCACACAATCAGTCCCTCCCAGACAGGACCCATCCCCATGGACCGTAGCCCCTTCCAACCAGGAAAACCCCAACACTACGCCCTCACCAGGGACAAAACTGCCTCACTGAAATAACCATACCCTCTCACGTGGCAGACCCCAGTCCGGTCTGCCCCTGCTCACCCGCTGAACCTGCTGCTCCAGGCCAGCTCATGATGGGAACTGACCAGGCTGCACCCAAGAGGAGTCTCCCCTGGGAACCTCCAAATCAAAAATATCTCCATCTTTCCTTTGTTTTGCTGCTCCTCAGCCCACCACCTCTCGCCTCTTCAGGCGCATCCTGTCTGCACAGCCAAACTCTCAGATGCTCCAAATCTGCAACTACTCACTGCCCATTCTGCCCAACCAAACAAGCAAACAACAACCCACAGCTCCATGTGGCCCCAGAATGCCCAACCTGCACCACATTTCTCTGCATCTCCAAATGTCCCATGCAGCCCAATCCATCCCCATGCTACTGCCAGCTCTACTCAATTAACATCACCAACTCATGGCCCCCAAAAGGCTGAAACTTTAACATAGTTCTGCCTATGGCTCCATGTGGCCCACCCAGGCCCAGCCAGCACCTTCTGGTGGCCCCATCACTGAGCATATGCACCATTACCCACAACCATGCCATGGCTTGGAGCCCAACAATATACTGGATTAATTCCATGCAAACAACAAGCCACCAGCCCCAGCCACCCCACGTGGGTGAATAAATCTGAGCAATTATCACTTTCGCTGCTAATAACTCTGAGCACATAATAACTCTGAACCAATAATACTTCCCGCTACCATATAACTCTAACAAACCACCAATTATGCTTATATAAATAAAGCCAGACCAAGGGTTCCATGTGGCCTGGAAGGACCAGGATTTCCCCAGGTTGTGCCTTATCCCCCCACAAAAAAACTGCCAACGATAGTGCTGAGTTTCTCAAAAGAAGAAATTTCCCAGCAAAAGAGGGATCTCTGAGGGTTACCAGCCCTTAAATACTCCCTAAGGACCCCTGGATAGGACTCTTGTAAGCCCATCTCCTTGGCCAATGGCCAGCAAGCACCCAGCCTTGGTCATTTGACACACTATGAGGTCACTCAGCCACTCCCCCCTCTCTTTCTCTGCCTTGTCTGTTGGGGCCATCTGACAACTTGGCATGCCTTTTAGAGGTAAGCTTATTTATCCAAGGTATTAAAAATGCAGGTCTGGCCATAATCCTACCAAATGTGCATTGGGCATGCAGGAAACCATATATTTGGGATATATTTTGGGAAATGGTGAGTTAAAACCAACAATTTATAAGATGGCAGCTGTACGTAATAGGCCTGTCCCTAAAACATAGAAACATGTCAGGTCATTTTTAGGGCTGGCTGGTTACTACCAGAGATTCATCCACAACTTTTCCCAACAAACTGCTCCCCTCACTGAACTTACAAAGAAAAGATATCTGAATAATGTAAACTGGACCCCAGAGAGTGATGAAGATTGTAGGACCATCAAGGCTACATTATGTTCAGTACTTGTTTTAAAAAGCCCAGGCACTGAAGAACAATTTATATTGCAGATGCATCAGATGCAGGCCTAGGTGCAGTCCTTAGCCAAAAAATAGATGGGAAGGAGCATCCCATTCTATATGGCAGCAGGAAGTTGCATGACAGTAAAAAAAGGTATTCCTCCATTGAAAAGGAAGCCGTTGAGGCCAAGTGGGCAATGGAGTCCCTTAAATTTTATTTGCTAGGAGCTGACTTTGTGCTTATAACTGATTATAATCCTTTCTGTTGGCTGAATCAAATGAAAGATAAAAATTTCAGAATCATGAGGTGTACCTGGCATTATAGCCATTTAAATGCAAAGTGTTGCACAAATGTGGAAAAGAGAATGTCACTACAGATTGTCTGTCAGGGTTTTGGTTCAGGAGCTGAGAAATAAGAATGGTCAGAGAAGAAAAAACAATGATATACAGTATGTTTGCTGAACTGTATAATATAATGTAATATAAAAGTGAGTATGGCAACTTCAGAGAATTAACAATAATGTGATGAAAGGAGAATTAGGGAAGATTTTGGAAACCTGCTTTAAAAAAAAGAGAGAAGAAAAAAAAAACACGTTCCCTATTAAGGGATGAGGTATATGTGACAGGGTTGCTTGAGCCATGTCCCATTTGTGTTGTGTAGAGAGAGTCTGAAGCAAGAATTCTGCCTACTATCTGTCTTTTCTATTAGACTGCACTGTCAACTTTTACCTTTACTTACTATTCTTTCCTTTTCCCTTTCTGCCATCTCTGCCTCTCTGTGTTGCTTATATATAATTATAAAACATGCATGAAACTGGGTTCCCTGATTTGTAAACTAGATGTAGTTTTTACTATTGAAATGACTACAGAAGCAGTTCTTTGTGTTTATTAGCAAAGTGTATCACAGTGCGACTTTTTGACCTCAGGCTGGAGGAATCTGTTAGCAAAAGAGGCAGGCTAGTAGCTGGGTCACAATGTTCTGGAAGCTAGAATCTGACAGGGTTCTGAAGTTCTGGTTCACAGTGCTGTGGTGGAAGTTAGAAGCTGACAAGTTTCTGAATCTTTGTGTGAAAAGAGGAGAACAAATGCCTTCAGGGGGACTTGGAGACCAGATGCAAGAGCTGTTTGATTATAGACTTCAGTTTTCAACTCAGAAATTGGACTTTGTTTTTGGACTGCCTATGCTAAAAACTAGTATCTACATCTCATTCTGTATTTATGCTCTTGTTACTACTACTAATAAAACACTATTTGAGGATTTTACCATTTATCCTGCTCTGCTTATGTTTCCTGACCCAAGCCTCAGTGACAACCACACAGTTCAGGAAAAGCAGAAGCCAAATCAAACAGAATGCTATGTTGAATTGCTAGTGGGCTCACAAGCAGAAGCGAGGAGGTGATAATGCCACTGTACTGATCCTTAGTGTGACTGTGCCTGGAAAACAGCATGCAATACTGAAGCTCCTACCTGAAAAAGGATATCAACCACCTTTGGGTAGTGCAGAGGAGGTCAACAAAAAAGGTGCAGAGACAGAAGTGCAGATAATATAAGGACAGGCTGAGAGAGCTTAACATGTACTAGAGGAAAGGAGGGAGAGTGGTGACATAATTGAAACCTTCAAATACTTGAAAATTAAAAACAAGGTGCATGTCAGGGACCTTTTCTGTCATAGTGACAACAAGAACCACTAGGGAGCACTGTCTTAAGCTTGCATGGGGGATTCAAGAAGAAAATTAAGATATATTTCTTTACAGAGAGGGTTGTGCCAGGATACAATCAATGATCTTCATCTGTCATCACCCAAAAAGGGGATGGAGTGAGTCAAGAAAAGATGGGATAGGGTGAAGGAAATGGTCAGGGTTGAGGGAGGTGCCCATTATAATCTCTGAATCAGGGCATCACAGCTGAGCAAACTTGTTGGACCATACGGCCTTCTTCCAATGGCTATTTCATATATTTGTATATCCACAAAGAACACTTTATAAATGTGTACAGTCAATAACAGGCAAATGCAATGTTACAAAATAATCACATGGTTTAACCTCTTACTAAATATAAAATTTCTCTACCAGACTTCCTCCTCTCATTTGTAGAAGATGTCTGTTTCAATAGTATTCCTCCACAGGTTTGCCATCAGCTTTCAATTCCCTCAAGTTGGCATTATAATAATGGGAAAACAAGAAACAGGCATGGCATTAACATGTGGGCTACTAAGATGATGAAAAAAGTTTATCTTTTTTGCATGCTGAAAATAAAGTTAGTATTAACATTTCAGCTCCACAGTCTTCTTCAAAATGATCAATAAACAACAATTGTACTCTGCGAAGTTTTACAAGTGTTTGTTCAAAACCCCCGCTCCACCAAGCATAGCCGGAACCATAGCCATTAAACACAACCCTAGGAATTTAAGGACATCAGAACGAACACTACTAGAAGTCTCCAGAGTAAGGACCAATGCTGGCGGAAGATCCTTTTCTTGCCAAGCTCCCAGCCTATGGAACAAGCCCCCCCCCCCCCGGTCCAGGATGCCTCCTCACTCATGAACTTCTGCACCAGGCTCAAGTCCTATATACTGGCCGCAAGTGCATGCCACTGCCACGGCTCTTAAGATATCCCCTTTTTCTGCATCAAACCTTCCCAAAGGTGAGCCGACCATGTACCTCCCTCTAGTATCTGGACACCTAGGGACCAATGCTTCCTCATGTATATCACTATGCCAAATAGTACCAAGGCAAAACTGTGTCATGATGATAACCATGTCTGTAGCCACTGTCTGTAATCACCTTATGCTTAAACAACCTATGTAATCAAAAGTTTTTCTCCACTGTATTTTATCTTGTATTGTTATCCCGGTTCACCCCTGAAAAAGGGACCTTAGGGGCTCAGTGGGCCTACTCGGTCACCAAAATTTAATAAATAAAAATAACAATAAATAAGAGAAAATGTTTTGACGTGAATTACTTATAAACAGTGCAGGATGGCACTGAAAAGAGGGTTTGGTTCAGTGGCTTTGTATACCTCCTGATTGCCTTTTAATATATATATATATATATATATATATATATATATACATACCATATATATTTTACTGGCATGGAAGCACCAGTATAGTCAGGGTTGACCAACAGGGTCTATTTAAACCCCTAACTTTGCTCCTTAATAGTTTTGGTGGCATTCAATGAAATTGCCTGAAATTTGGAATGTGTTGTTTAAGATTGTTTGTATGTACTGGGACCTCCTTGCAAATGAGCCTGCTCAATGGAGTATTCCCCACCAATAAACATTGATTGATTGATTGATTAAGAGGCATAGACTAAATATGTGGAACATTTTGTGATGCCAGCTTGTGAGGTTTCTGAGATCCGCATGTGTCATTTTCCTGTAGAAGTCAATTTTTCTCCTTATGCTTAAGTTGTTTTTACGTTCACTTGCGCGCAGGCGTAAAGGAACGTTTTGGGAGAGTAGCACACTTGGAGGTGTGCCTCTCCCATCAAATGCACTGCTCCCTTGAGCAGGCATGGCGGTTCTGCACCAATGGGTGCAGGAGCTCAGTATGACAGCGGTGTTCCTCTGCTTCAAAGAAAAACACTGCTGCCATACTGAGCGCCGCCGCCGTCCCCTCCGTCCTTAGCGATCCCCCCGCATCACGCCTCTCAAAGCTTTCCTGCCACGCTGGGCCACCCAGCGTGGAAAATGTTGTTGTTTGCCGCGGGGTGCCCAATCCCTCATTCCTCGCCCCGCATAGTTTGCCGATGGGGTGCCCAATCCCATCGGCTCCTCACCCCCACATCTTCTGCCATGCTGGGAGCCCACCCCAGCATGGCAAACATCTCACATCATCTTTTTGTTTGTTTTCCCTGTAAAACAAAAACGGTCCCGCGGCACGTCTCCCAACCCCCCCACAACCCGCACCCACCCACTGCGCACCCAGCCTCCCACACCCCCACCCCATGCTACCTCCAGACTCTGGCACGCGATCTTTGGTTGACCGGGAACACGTCTGCACTCTTCAAAGCCGACCGCGAACTGAGGAAATGCCGTAAGCTGTATAATGGGCTACATAGGGGTTTCAACTTTATTCATATCTCAGTCATTTTTGGAATTTTGCAAATTTTCAACATGGGGTTTTGGGACCCTTCTCATGAATGATATCACTGTCATGGCATTATTTTGGCCGAAGGGTGATTTCCCGAGGCACTGTGCAGTCACTGCGCGAAATCATCCTTGGCCTCAAATAACACCATGACAGTGACATAATTCATGAGAAGGGGTCCTAAAACCCATGTTGAAAATTTGGTGCAAAATTCAAAAATGACTGTTTTATTAGCGTTATGCAGCAGTTCCTACGCAGGCTCGTACGTTCGCGAATTTTCAATATTTTCACTCCAGATTTTCAACATTGCCATTTTATCACACCTTCTTTTGAGTTGTACAGCTGTCATTTTTCACATCTCACCCAAAATGTGTTTCCACCCATGTAGCACACAATGGCGCAGTCGGTGTGCGAAATCAATGTATGGAACACATTAAGAAAATCAGTGTCACTGTTCATGAGCAGAGATCTTAAAATGGCTATGTTGAAAATTTGGTGAAAAAATTCCTACAAATAACTGTTTTACGAGCATGCGTTGTGCAGTTCCTACGTACGCTCGTAAGTTTGCGAATTGCCAATATTTTCACTCCAGATTTTCAACATTGCCATTTTACCACACCTCCTTATGACCAGTACAGCTGTCATTTTTCACATCCTGCCCAAAACATCTTTCCCCATGTAGTGCACAATGGCGCAGTCGGTGTGAGAAATCAATGTATGGGACACAGTAAGAAAATCACAGTGACACTGTTCATTAGCAGAGGTTTTAAAATGGCAATGTTGAAAATTTGGTGAAAAAATTCCTAAAAATGACTGTTTTACGAGCGTGTGTTGCACAGTTCCCACGCACGCGTGGTTTGCGAATTTTCAATATTTCCACTCCACATTTTCAACATTGGCATTTTACCACACTTCCTTATGAGCAGTACAGCTGTCATTTTTCACATCCTGCCCAAAACATGTTTCCGCCTATGTAGCACACAATGGGGGTAACAAAAACATCATGCTGACAATTTATTGTGCAAATACCAGCAATCGCACAGGGCATTAGGGTAAAGCACCATACATGCCAAACACCACTGCAAATACCTGCAAGCGAACGTTCGGCATTGACAAATGCTTGTTTGTTTTTATTGCAGTCATCTACAGCCTAGATGGAACATAATTTTGTTCTGAAACTTTCAGGATAGAAGCAGCCTGTGCTGAGGTTATGCTTTTTCATGGTTTTGTGAAAAAATATTAAACAGTTTCAAAGTTACTTGGATTTAAAGTAGGATTTTTAGATGACCCTCTGATACAAGATGAAAACCTTCTGTGCTGTGAGAATGTTTTTGGTTTCTTACCACCTATTTCTCACAACACAAAAAAAAATGTACTGTGTCATGACAGCCACCACTTTGTTTTTTAGCCCAAACTAAAAAGCATGTAAAATACATAAAAATCGTGAATTTTTTTCCCATAATTTGTTTTGCTCCAAGGCCACGCCAGGGCTTGGGTCCCATCAACCCCCACTGCCCTCCACTATTCATCCTATCACTGGACTTACTTGTCAACTTGTACCCCCACAGATTCCCACCCCCATGGAGGGTTCAAGAGGGGGAGAATCATCCTCTCCCCCAATGTCTTAATCCAGTGTTCATCAACAGCATCCCCCTGGTGATCTGTCAGGTGGAGACACAGTGTGAAGGTTTCATGCATTCCTACCATGCCTTTATTTTTTTCTCCTGTTTTTCTCCCATCCCTTCCTGCAACCATGGCATTCTCAAGCAACACATGTGCATGGAGACATGCATACGTCCTGGGACCACAGCTCCCTGCCCCACCCCTGACACTTGTCTGCCACCTGGAGCTCCCATTGGCTACCACCAGACCTCAGTCTGGTGGCAGCCAAGAGCAGAGATGGCCAACATCCCTGATTCTGGAGATGAGAGCTACCAGACAGCTGCTCAGTCCTCCCTCAGCCGTCCCCCCTGACCATTCCCCAGCAACCCATGCTTGTTCTGAAACCAAGGTTACTGACATGGGAGGAGGTAATGTGGTCAGTGCCTTAGCCCTTCTCACCAGCCAGCGTAAAGTGGTGTATGAGCTAGATTCTGCTGTTTGTTTTTCTCAAATGAAAAAATCCAGCAATATCTTCTAAGGGTACCCCAAAATCCTGAGTGCCCAGTTTAGTGAGAAGAGCTGTTCAAAATTAAGTTCACAAATTGTGTCTCTTATGTTTCCCTTATTCAGTTGATTCTGTAGTTTTTTATGTTTTAATATGGTGTAAATCAAACCAGACATTCAGAACCAAATCACAGAAATTGGTTCTCAACCCTTAAATGAATTCTTCATAGTCAAATAATAAATCCTTTAGTATTTTTATTGCTTTCATAACTCTTTTTCATTGCTCTCTTTTAATGATCATTCTATAACATTTCAAAACCATCCTGTTGTTTCATCAGATAGTTGAGAGCTGCCTAAGATAAACAAATGTAAATGCTAAATTATTTTTATATCTATTATTTCACAATCAAAATTAAATAAAATCAAAATTTTTACAGAATCACAATAATAATCATGTTGCAGGGGGAACACACCTGCCTATTTCATTCTTTAAATGTTCCTGAGCCATTACTCTCTTCTCCCTGTTTGTTTATATGTCACACTTCCCCGTAATACATAATGTTCCAGTTTCAATATCAAAATCTCCACTACAGCATTTCATTTTATATCTAATCAATGTTCAGAAGTATACCTGTCATTCTATCATTAATAGAAAGTTTCAACTTGTGGTCCGTTCTTATCTATAGTTAAAAGTGAAACTTCTCAGTTTACATTCTAGCTTAATATTTTTTCAATAGTTCTCAGTGTTCTTGTTTAAAATAATGAGGAGTTACCTACTTGTTTTTTTTTAATCCATGGTGGCAAGGAGCTTCCATGGTAGATCTTTATTTATTTTTAACCGGGTAGGCCCACTGAGATCTGAGGATCCCTTTTTCAGGGGTGACCTGGAGTTAGTTACATATACAGTCATGTAACAATACATACAGTAAATGGAGATCACACAATGATACATTCATAGGTAGACAGCTTAAATCATACAGGACATAATGCATAATGACTAGACACTAGCAGGGTGTAATTTAGTACAGGGCAGTTAATACATAACATTGATAGATAAACAGATTTGAGGTGCCTTGAGTGGGTTAAACCCCAGCATAAATATTCAGAGCAGTTTGAAGTAACTGTTGTCCCTGCAAGATTCTTGTTCAGCATAGCCTCTTTTCAGGTACAGGTGCACTTGCTGCTATTCAACAGGTGTTCTCGGAGCCCTGTGTGGAAAGATCCCAAGGAGCGGGCTGACTGCAGGACAGTGGGGAGCTTATTCCATAGCAAAGGTGCAGAGTGGGTGAAGGATCTGCTAGTAGAAGTTGTCCTCGTCCTGGGGTACATCCAGTAAGTTTCTGCTGGAGGTGCTGAGCACTCTGCCAGTCCCCTTGGGTTTCAGTAGACAGGCAAGACTACCAGATGGAGGCTCACACATTAGTTTGAAAGTGTGGCACAGTAGTTGGTATTGGAGTCAATGGACAAGTGAAGGCCATTTTATGAAGGCTTGCACAACACAGTGGTGCCTCCTGGGGTGGGACTTGGCAGCAAAGTGGGCTATCTTATTATAGACAGCCTGCACCCTGCTAAGCTCCTGTTTTGGAAGTGAATACAAGATATACAGTATGAGCCATTAATTCTGTTCCAGGTACATAGGATGCTACTAGTGTGGGTGGACCAAGACCTTCTTTCTGAAGGTGCAGAAGGGGCTGTGCTATAGCTGAACATACTGTGCAGCATGATTACATCACTAAGTGATATCACCCTGGGTGGCCTGGTCACTATGGAAACCACTCTGTTCAGTGCTGGACTGAATCTATTAAGTAGTCTCTCTTCTGTGTGTCATTTCAAAACAATCCATTTGGGTTTGAGACTTTGTCTGTCTGATTATTGTAGATCTTTTGTGAGAGAGACACATCAGGGTCCTCTCAAATCCATGGAGACATGGTGATCTTGACTGTCCAAAGGGGGGAAGGGAATAATTGTCTCCCATATTATGCTCCTAATTATATATCAGCCCCATGGGTGTCTAAATAAAATTAACTTTAGGGCAAATGGGGGGGAGAGGGGTGAGATGGAAGAGTTACAAGTAATACTTATGTCTTCCCTATAAATTTAGTGAAGGTTATTGGATGTCAAAAATTTGACTCCAGGTTAAATTATATTAATATGGGAATATTTTTTTAAATTCTAAATTCTGCTATTATAATGAATGATACAAAGTGCACACTCAATATCTCTATCCATTCTAAATTTTACTCATGCTGGATATTTCAATGTTTCCAATTGTTTTTTAGTGTATTTAAATGTTGTCCATATCTCTTCTTGTAGGTTTTCAGGGTGAAGATCCACCATGCTTCTCTTCTCATAAAATTGATTCCTGATTCCTACCTCATTTGGGTTTCAAAACCCTCTCTAGTCCCAAACATTTCATGGAGGAAATTTGATGTTTATACTCCATAAAGTGTTGAGCTAATAGTGATCTCTCATCTTGTCTCCTTCTATTGCTCTTGTGCTCTGAAATCCTCAATTTTAATAGTCTTGCTGTTTCTCCAGTATATTACAATGCTCAAGGACAGATGATGCAATACACAACATAATCAGTGTTGCATGTTATGAGATTTCTTATCTCATATTGTTTATCTGTAAAGGTGCTTTTCAAATATTTGGACCTATTTCAGTTGTTGCAATGTAACCATTACCACATGAGAAAAAATCTTGAATGTCTCTATCTCTCTGTAGTCAGGTTCTTGGTTGAGGCAGTGGGGTGCAATGCTGTGTTTTCACTCCACTCAAGGTGCATGGGATTCTGGGTTTGGGTCTGGGTCCGGGCGCTACTGTGTTTTTGTTGCGCCCGGCCCAAAACTTGTATTTATTTTTCTTTTGCACCCCCCCTGACATGCACCCCCCTGAAGTTGAGAATCTTTAAATGGGGGGGTGCGGCTGGCATATTCCCTCATGTTGGGGTGTGTGTGGGAGTGCAGCCTCCCCACAGAAAGTAAAGTATTTAAATCCCCAGCACCATTCACCCATGTGCTGAGGATGTCATGGTGGTGAAATTGTTTTCGTCACCCTGATGTCATGATAATGCAAGTCGCAGTTTGGCGCTCGCGATTATCACATAGAACCATTTCAGTGCCACTATTCATTTTCACATGTGACATCTGGCAATATGGAATGCTTTATTTCAGGGTTTGTGGGTGGAAACTGGATGAATGTAACAGGGTGTTTTTGTCTGTCTCTTTCCTATATACTGTAGGTCAGTTACAATTTTTTTGATTTTCTATTATCAGACGTAGATCTAGATATGGAATCTCCTTTGTGTTAAAGTTCATAGTGAACTTTAAATATATAATCACTGAATTCAAGTATTCAAAGAATTTTTGGAGTTCAGATTCAGTCCCCCTCCAGATTAATAAAGCATCATCAATAAAACTTTTGTAAAGAATTAAAGATTTATTTTTTTTATTTATTTTAGTCTTTGGTAACCGGGTAAGGCCCACTAGGTACAACTGCCTGTTTTCAGGGGTGACCTGGGGGTGGTTAAGTGACTTGTTCAGAGTCACACAGTATGTAAGTGGAGGTTTGAGAATCAGACTCAGGTCTGGTTTGCCGGATGTACAAAGCTCATTCACACCTCATTCCTCTAACCTCTAGGCTATATTGCCAGTCAGATGATTTGTAGATGTAGGTGTCACTATATATATATAGATATATATCTATATATATCTATATATACACACACATATACATTTATACCATGGGGTGAGAGCTTTCTCAGTGGGATATCCTGTGTTATTTCCACTGCAGTCAGGATAAATCCTGATGACATCAGCAGAGTGAGGATATCGACATTTATCCATACTCTGCTGATGTCACCAGAGTGTGAATAACTGTACTGCAGCTTGCACTCTAAAGGAAACTGCTTCAGAAACAGTTTATCTTCTAACTTTGTTTTTACCAGGAGAGAGACACACTAAGCTGAAAGCTTGTTTACAGGTGCAACCTGGGAGCACAAGAAAGTTAAGTGACTTGCTCAGGATCCCACAGTATGCAAGTGGGGGGCTATGGGATTCAAACCCAGGTCTCCAGGTTTGCAGCTCAGAGCCTTAAACCACTGCACTATACTGCCTCCATAATCTTTCTCTTATCTCTTTCCCACTGAAGCTGCAACTTACTCAATTAGCTTTGCAAATGACTCTCACCTGTGTCCCATTGTGTTTCTAACTTTCCTAGCCCATTACTGTGCTGATCTCAGCTTCTAAATAACCTGAATTCTAAATGAAACTCTTTTACAGAGCAGTTTCTGTTTCTCAGTGTTACCTGCAGCAATTTGTCTTTTTCAGTGAGCCTCTGACTCACTCAATTAACTTTGCAAAACACTGTCATAGAAACATAGAATGTGATGGCAGATAAGGACTGCTCAGCCCACCTAGTCTGCCCATTTTCCTACCTAACAGATAAGCTGCAGATCCTAGTTAACCAACAGCTTACTTCCTCCTACCCTCCACTAGGACTGCCTTATGTCTGTCCCATGCATTCTTGAATTCCCCCACTGTTCTTGACTCCACAACCTCCTTAGGGAGGCTGTCCCATGCATCCACAACCCTCTCTGTGAAAAAAATACTTCCTCACATTACCTCTGAGCTGTCTCCCTTCTATCTTCAAATTGTGCCTCCTTGTTCTTGCACATCTCTTTTTCTGAAATATGCTACCCTCTTGGACTTTGTTGATTCCCTTGAGGTACTTGAAAGTTTCTATCATGTCTCCTCTCTCCCTTCTTTCCTCAAGGCTATACACATTAAGCTCCTTTAGTCTTTCTTCATATGTCTTCTGGGGCAGACCCTGCACCATTTTGGTTGCCCTCCTCTGGACAGCCTCCACTCTGTCTATGTCTTTGCGGAGATGGGGTCTCCAGAACTGCACACAGTACTCCAGATGAGGTCTCACCAACTGACTGTACAAAGGGATAACAACTTCTTGTTTTTTACTACTGATGCCTCTCCCTATGCAGCCGAGTATCCCCCCAGCCCTCCTTATTGCCTTCTCACATTGCTTGCCCACCTTTAGGTCATCTGATATAATTACCCCCAGGTCCCTTTCCATTTTTACTGTTGTCAGTATCTCACCCCCCATTGTGCACTCTTCCCTGGGTTTTTGTTTCCCAGGTGCATTACCTTACACTTCTTTGCATTGAATCTGAGCTGCCATACATCTGACCATTCCTCCAACCTTGCCAAGTCCCTTCTCATCCTTTCCACTCCATCTTGTGTATCAACCCTGTTGTAGATCTTTGTGTCATCTGCAAAGAGGCATAATCTTCCTTCCAATTCCTCTACAATGTCACTTATAAAGACATTAAAAAGGTCCTAGTACTGAACCCTGCGGTACCCCACTAGTAACCCTCCTTTCTTTACTGTGGACTCCATTTACTACTACCCTTCGTGTCCTGTTATCTAGCCAATTTTTTTTATTCAGGCTACCACCTTGGAACCCACCCCAAGGCTGGCTAACTTGTGTATTAATCTTTTATGTGGGACTGTATCAAATGCCTTGCTAAAATCTTGGTAGGCCGTGTCCACAGCCCCTCCCTAGTCTACTACTTTGGTCACCCAGTCAAAGAAATCTATTAGATTCATCTGACACGACCTTCCCATCGTGAATCCATGCTGCCTTGGGTCCTGTGCCCCACTGGCCTCTAGGTACTCAACAGTTCTTTCCTTCAGAAGTGATTCCATCATTTTCCCTATCACTGAGGTCAAACTAACTGGTCTGTAGTTTCCTGCCTCTGTTCTGCTCCCACTTTTGTGAAGAGGAATCACATCCACCCTCCTCCACTCCTCAGGTACCACCCCATCCTCCCATGATTTGTTAAAGAGAGTCGTCAGCGGTGTCACTAGTTCTACCCTTAGTTCCTTTAGAATTCTTGGGTGAATCCCATCAGGCCCCATTGCTTTGTCCACCTTCAATTTTATTAGTTCTTTCAGAACCCTTTCTTCTATAAATGGACTGGTATAGACTTTGGTTTAGGTACCTCCCCCTCCTCTTCCTTTGTGAATACTGAGCAGAAATATTCATTCAGTATCCCTACTTTTTCACTGTCACCCTCTACCCACATTCCCTCCCCTTTATTAAGCCTCATTATCCCTCCTTTGGTCTTTCTTCGCTCCCTAATGTACCTATAAAAGGTCTTATCCCCCTTCTTAACAGAGGTGGCTATCATTTCCTCAGTTTGGGCCTTTGCTATTCTGACTGCCTTCCCAGCCTCTTTCTGCTTTAACTGATAAAGTTCTCTGTTCTGCTCCTCTGTGTTTCTTTATATTTCCTGAATGCTATCTTTTTCACCTTAACCTTCCCTGCCACCTCTTATGAGAACCATAGCATTTTTTTTCCTTCATTGTGTTTTGTTGATTTGCTTTACACAAAGGATTGTTGCCTCTGTGATGGCTGTTTTGATTACGCCCCATTGTTCCTCCATCCCTCTTTCTTGCCTGTTTGCTAGTGCTTTTCTGAGGCACTCTCTCATTTTCCCAAAGTCAGCCCTCCTAAAGTCCAATATTCTTGCTTTTGTATGGCTTCATTTTATGGCAGTGTTTATCGTGAACCACACTGTTTGGTGGTCGCTTGTTCCCAGATGGCTACCCACTTCTAAATCTGAGATTCTTTCTCCATCCCCATTTGAGAGTACCAGGTCTAAGACTGGTCCCTCCCGAGTGGGTTCCAATACTAGCTGTCTGAGGCATGCCCCCTGTAGGGCATCAAGAATGACCATGCTGGCCCACCAGTGCAGCAGTTGAATTTCCGCTAGCGACGCCAGCGACCCGGGTTTGGGAATGAGCCTGGATCACTGGAGGGCCAGCCGGGGGTAGAAGGATTGAGCGTCCCAGAGACAGTGCTCCTTCTCTGGGGGGAGGGTAGGGGACTGGTCTGGCACCTGCTGGCTCCTAGCAGAGGCTGGGAGTATCACAGGATGCATGACCCAATACTAACTGGGGGAGGAGCAGACATCAGTGTAAGCCATTACGTCACTACGCTACCCCCAACAGAAAGCCAGGAAAATCACTCGCTGGCCCTCCGGATGACGGCTCTCTGTTCCCAGGGGGCCTCCAGTGCCTTCCCGGTACCTCCTGTTCCCCAGCAGCACCCCCAGGCCCTAGAAGGATGTGCTGGGGCTATCCCCCAGTGCCTTCCCCCTTGGAGGAGAGGGACCCACCGGTGAAGGGATACACTGGGATATCCCGGGGGTCGGCTGTGATCTGGGGACTAGAGGAGGGCCAGGCAAGGACAGAAGAGGTCAAGGGAACTTGTCAGAGCCTGAAGGAGTGGAGGACCAGCGAGCAAGGGAGGCGGAAAAATAGATAATACAAAAAAAAAAAGAATGACCATGCTCTTGGATGTGCCTGCAGCAAAGGTGCTCCAGTTAACATCTGGCATATTCAGGTCCCCCATCAACAATATCTCCCCTTTTTCTGCCATTCTAAGGAAGCCCTCTGTCATTTCCTTGTCCATTCCCTCCCCCTGAGATGGGGGTCTGTATGCAACCCCCATGCGGATTGCGGTGCCATTTCCTGTCTCCAGGGTGACCCAGAGTGCCTCATCTACTCCCTGTTTACTCTTAGTTATTTTACTTTGATCCCTTCCTTTACATAGAGAGCTACTCCTCCTCCTCTTTTACCCTCCCTGTCCCTCCTGTAGATTGTGTATCCTGGTATGTTGACATCCTAGCCATGGTTATCCATTTACCATGTTTCTGTGACTGCCACAATATCCAGTCAACCCTCTTCCATCAAGGCCACTAGTTCAGGGAGCTTGTTACACAGACTATGGGCATTGGTACTCATCACCCTTCACTTTTTAATGGCCTTACCACTTTTAGCCCCATTCCTGTCCTTACTGCCTTTGTCTTTTTTTACATTTACCTCTGTCCTTCTCCCTAATGACTTATCTACCTTGGTGTTTACCTCATTAATTACCATGTTTTGTGGGGGGGAGGCTGGGATTTCCCCTCTCCTTTTCAGTGCCTCCCCTCTTGGCTAGTTTAAATGCTTGCCAATGAAGCATTTAAACCTCTCACCTAGGATCCTGTTTCCCCCCTGGACAGATGCAGACCATCGACACAGTATAGGTCTGCATCCTCCAGGTGGCTCCCAAGTCCCCAATGAAGCCAAAACCCTGATCTCCACACCAGTTTTTCAACCATTTATTGAATTCCTGGTGAGGAGTACCCTCAGATCACTCCTTGCCATAGACAGACAGCACCTCCGAGAAGGTTACCGTATGTGCTACTTGTCTAAGGCCCCTCCCCAACTCTACAAACTCCTCTTGCACTGCTCTGATCCCATTCCTAGCCAGGTCATTTGTCCCTAGGTGGACAATGACATCCAACTCCCTCCCTCGAGCAGCTGCTCCCACTATCCTTAGGATTCGCTTCCTCTCCCTCCAAGCCGTGGCGCCAGCCAGGCACCTTACCTCCCTCTCCCCTTCCTCCCCCATTTCTACCCCGCTAATGATTGAGTCCCCCACCAGGAGTTGTTTTCTTCCCCTGTGGGGTCCCATGCCACCCTCCTGAGGGTCTCCTTTGTGAAGGTTCCCAGAATCCTCCTTGGTCTCCACTACAGGTGCCTCCATAAAGGAACCACTATCCACCAGAAGAGTGAATGAATTGTGGAGAGGTACAGCTGGAGGGATGCAACTCTGTTCCACCACCCTCTCCCTCCCTGAGCCCATCCTGGTCCAGCCTCTCCTCTTTCTTGGCAACCTCTGAGGTCAGCTGTGTTTCTCACTTCCAGTCCATTCAGAACACACACACACACACACACACACACACTGACAGCACACACAGAATGAGCAGGAAACACACAGAATCAGAAACAATGCTCCTAAAGCTCTCACCCCTGTGGTATAAATCACACACATGATGGGCAGATCATGGGATATGGAAAATATTCTCACTCCTGCAGAGTGAGCTGTATATTTTCATGTGTGCCTTCAGCACTCGTGAGAATACACAGCTCACTCTGCAGGAGTGAGAATACTTTCCATGTCCCACCCTGCACATCATGTATCCTATCTATATTTATATATATATATATATATATATATATACAGTATATATATAATACTGGCACAGTAGTGCCAGTACAGCTAGGGTTCATTCTAGCCTGTAATATTAATGGCCAATTTTTGCAGGGTAACAACTTTGGCCAGGTTCCACAGATCTGCTTGACATTTAGCATGCATCAGTGGAAGGGACAGGTCTATTGATGTTCCAATTTTGGTTTGCATCCCTTGTGTGGTTCATGAAATACAGAGTATTCACAAATAAGAGATTTTTATGATTTTAACTGGGTTTTTTTTGTCAACCTGCATCTCACAATGAGCTGTAGCTATAGGTTTGAAAATAATTCAGGGTAGAACAATGTGGCCTCACAGATGTGCCTTTTGTGTTGTAACTTTTTATTAGTTTTAAACAGGAAAACTACACAAACTTACATAGATGGCCGAGGCCGATGACAGTAAAGCTGAGTACATGTACTTAAGACATTAAACATTACCTGTCTTATGGGGGAAGGGGGGGAAGGAAAAATTAAATCTCTACAGGGGGAGAAAAGGGAAGGGAAAGGATTCAACAGGTTACATACAAATCCATATACAGGAAATTTCAGGTAGGATCCATATCCATTCTGGTCTACCCGTTAGGAAGGAAATAGAGCTTGTGTTCCACCTGTTTATAATTTGATAGCGATAGATAAGGGTAAAAGGTAGGACTATTAGTATGGAAAAAGTCAGAAGGAGTAAGAGAGACCTAAAACATTTCAGTTTAACAGTGTACTGTAATTATTTATAACAGTATGCAGTAATTTATATAAAACTGTACTCACCAAAAGGATGAGCTTCCAGACAGGGTTTGCAGGAAATAGGCAAACGAGTCAGTTCTACCGTATCTGTGCAGGCTGCTGTAATCATTTTCACAGCAGCATGAGAGGAGCCAAGCTATAGTGTGTATATGTTCTGCAATCTTCGGCCATTACCTAGAGGCAGAACAGAGGAACACAAGCAATCCCAAAGACTCAGGTTCATAACAAAAGTGACAGCTATAAGGTAATACAACAAATAAGGCAATTCAACAGAATAAAGCCGGTAATTTAGTCATGTAAGACCTTCAAAGGGCTTGACTTTTATGTCTCTGTAAGAGGTAGTTAGAAGGACTTACTAAAGTAGAAGGGAGGTATTTAAGGGTAATAGGTACCTCAGTTTCCCAGTCATCCTTACACTTGGTTAGCAAGATATTGAGCCAGCTGTATCTGCCAGGTTAAGAGGGGTAATCATCCTATACCCGTCTGAGGGTGAACATAAGTTAAGTAGGCAGCCCAACAGAGTCTAAATTTAGAGAGTTGGTATTTTTGCAGGTGGGAGATTCTGCCCAATTTAGCCACTGCCGAGAGAGAAGACAACACTTCCATCAATGTAGGAATCATGGAGGATCTCCATTTACAAAGCAGGGCTCTCTTGGTTTGCATTGTCAAAAGAGCTAACCACTTATATTCCAGGTAAGTGATCTTAGGAAGATCAGTGGTAATCCCCAAGAGATAAAAAAGAGGACAGAGAGGGACTTGAGGTTTTAGTACTTTGGAAGCTGCATCTCGTACTGAATGCCATAAGGGCTGAATTAATGGGCAGGACCACAATATGTGCATCAAATCTCCTGCTGGGGCCTGACATCTCTAGCATTTATCAGAGTCCAGATGCTTAGCTTTATAGAGATTCACAGGAGTTTTATACCACTAGTGGGATATTTTATTTTGTATTAGACATGATCTTGCATCTCCCAGCCATTTGTGTGTATCCCTCCATGCCCGATCCCAGGCGTCAGAGGTGATTGTAAGGTGTAACATCTTTTCCAACTTTCTTTTAGCATCTTCAGACTGAGAGGGTAAAGAGTCCCTAATGGAGGTGTAAATACATCCTGCTAGGCCTTTCGGGGTTTTGATCCAAGATTGTAAAACAGAAGGTCTGTCTTGTGTTTCGGAAGGAGGATTCAGAATGGGTCTTAAGGCTTCTCTAAGCTGTAGATATCTCCAAAACTCAGTCTGAGGGATATCCCATTTCTGCTGAAAGTAGTGAAATGGGTATGTTGTGTTGTACCTAGGGTCCACAACATCTCCAATAGTGGAGATCCCCTTCTTAGCCCAGTGTTTCCACCAGATCCAATAGCCACCAATTGTAATGGCAGGGTTCTGCCAAAGGGAGTGTGAATAATTGGGACAGGGTCCATCTTCAATCTCTGATGAACAGCATACCAATTGGCTCTCGAAGCCTCTGTTGTAGGGGAGGTGAGGGATGACTTTAAACTGTTGGGAGATCTGGATTTTCTATCGGGGCATGTGAATAAGAGTGAGGAGGAGAGGAAAATTCCTGAGATGTCTAACTCTATTTGGAGCCACTAAGGGAAAGTGGATAGGTGAGGGGCCATCCATTTGGCCATCTGAGCCAAGAGAAAGGCCTGACGGTAACCCTCTAGCCAAGGGAGATTCCAGCCTCCGTGTTTCCAGTGGGTCCGAAGTTTGGCTCGACTGCATCTAGGTTTAGTGCCTTCCCACAGAAAGTGTCCTACTAATTTATCGATGGCTAAGTACCAGTTTTTGGGAAGGCGAATGGGGATATGCGTGAGTAAGTAAAAAAGTTTTAGAGCCATGACCATGTTAATGGCAGCAATTTTACCTGATAAAGTAAGTCTAAGGGGCTTCCATCTATCAAATTCTGTTTTGATGGAGGAAAGAAGAGGGTAAATATTAATTTGCCAAATTGTATCAAGTGAGGGAGACAGTAATATCCCCAGGTAGGTAATCCCTTCCAGGGCCCAAAGAAAGTCTGACCTTTCCGCCATCTGTTGGGTACAGTATTTATTCAGGGGCATTAGCTCGGTCTTGGTCTGATTTAATTTGAGACCTAAATATATATGAAAGCACTCTAGGAGAGATTATAAAGGAGGTATAGACTGGTGGGCATCAGCTAAAGGGAGAAGGAGTTCATCCACATACAAAAGAGTTTTGTACGATGTGTTACCTACCGTAAGAACAATTATTTCAGGGTGGCTATGAATGACACAGGCCAGGGGTTCGACGGCTAGGACAAACAGGAGGGGGGGAGAGGGGACAGCCTTGTCTTGTTCCGCGTTCTAATGTAAAGGGTGGGGACAGTACCGAGTTTGTGTTAACTCTGGCTGTGGGTAGGTTATAAATGGCTTGTATCCTTGCTGGAAAGATTTCACCCATTCTGAGGTGTGCAAGGACTAGATATAAGTAATTCCATTCTATGGAATTGAAAGCCTTTTCAAAATCCACTGCAAGCACCGCGGCTGGAGAGGGAAAAGATCTCGCGTAGTGTATGAGATTTAGAAGGGTTGTCAAATGATCCGAGCTATGCCTACCAGGAATGAAACCTGCTTGTGAGGGGTGTATAATACAAGGGAGGATGGGAGAGAGCCTAGTTGACAGGACCTTGGCATATAACTTGCTGTTGAGGTTAATGAGGAAGATTGGATGATAAATCCCTGGATTAGTGGAGTCCTTACCTTTTTTGGGGATAAGAACAATGGTGGCCTCTCTCATTGAGGGAGGTAGATCACCTTTATGTTCTATCTCCCGGAATACCTCGGTTAGAAGGGGAGATATAATAGGGGCCACTGCTTGGTAAAAGTCAGCAGTGTAGCCATCTGCTTCAGGGGACTTTCCCAACTTCATAGTTTGGATAGCTGAACACACTTCAGTCTGAGAAATGGGGAGTTCCAGGAGTTGTGACTCCTGTGCCGTAAGGGAGGGTAGCCAAAGGGAGTCTAGGAAAGGATGTGTATCCGGGTTCGTACTTTTATGCAAGGAGGTGTAAAGAGATCTATAAAAGGACACCATAATGGAATTAATGGTCTCTGGGGTGTTACCCACTACTCCCAGTTTATCGTTTAGTCCTTGTATATATCTACTGGCCTGTTGCTTACGGAGTTGGTAAGCGAGGACTTTGCTTCCCTTATCTCCTCCCTCCCAGAATGAGTGTCGAAGGTGAAGGATGGCCACTTTGGCTTTCCTGTTCAGCAGCTGATTAATTTCAAAGCGGAGACCCAAAATGGTCCTGCCTATGGTGGAATGGGTAGAGGGATGAGGGAGGGCTTTCAAAGTGGCTTCAGCTATTGCCAACTCCAGCTCAAGCTTATGTAGCTGGTGCTTTCGGTCTTTCGCTGCTTGCCAAACCCCATTACATTTCCTCACATTGTAGCCTTAAAGCCTCCCATGTATTACCCAGTGAGGTATCTGTAACAAGATTCTCTGCAATGAATAGAGAGGCCTTGGTTCGAGCCCAGGGGATAAAATCTGGGTCTCACATGAGGAGGTGGTCTAGTTTCCAGGTTCGAGTTGGAGGGGCTACTGGATCCCATAGGACAAGAAGTTGGACTGGAGCATGGTCTAAAATAATACAGGGAAGAATTTTAACATCCACAGTTTGGATTTCAAGGAGGGGGAGCCTAGCTAGAAGTTTAACCTGCTACATGAGGCATTTGGGGTCGAATGAAAGGTATAATCCCTCTCTCTGGGGTGGAAGAGCCTCCAGATGTCTGTGAGACCCCGATCCAGAATCATTTGATTCAATACCTTCCCACTTCTGAGGTGCGATTCCTTACCCCCATCATTCCTATCTACCGATGGAATTAACGTCAGGTTAAAATCACCTCCCAGGAGAAGAGGGCTGTCTGGGGGATGAAACTCCAAAACCACTTCTGCTAGAGTATGGAAAAAGCTTGGGGGCCCAGATATTCAAACTGCACCCAAAAAGTGCGCAACAGCAGAAGCAAGCGCAAGTCCACTGCGCCCATGCGCAAGACACGCGATATTCAAAAACTGCACAGGCCAAGATGCGCCTAGGGCACACGACTGAATATCACACCACCTGCACCATAGTGCAACCAGAAATGTGCACTTGCACATTTCTGATGTGCCATAGCGCAACCAGGGATGCCCTGTGGAGCAGGGCAGCAATGAAACAGCATAACCAGGGATGCAGGGGCCCACCACCCATGCCACAGATGGACAGAGGAGCACACAGCAGAACAGACATTGTCCCCCACACCCCATGCACTGCACAACTGGGGGAGAGCTGAAATAACCACCGGCCCATGGATACCAGCAACCAACCCACAGCCAGGCCATGGTGCCCCAGCACACCCCCTGGCAAGCTGTGACTGGCACACAAGGAGGGCAGACCACCCCATGCCACACCATCCCACCAATGCAGAGCACACCCTGCACCATGATCACCATACACCCTTCCCAGGAGTAGTGCCCAACAGTGCAGGACATCCTATGCATGCCACCACCCCCACTGTGACAATGCAACCCTGTGCACCATGTAGCCATGCAAGGCAGCCCCACCATGTGCACCCTGCCGCAGGTGGCAACAGACAGCAATGCAACAACAGCATACACAGTGCCACCCTACACATCCCCCCCGAGGTACAGCTGAGAGACAGAGCATGCGTTGCCACAGGAGGTACCCCACATGTGACAGGGCATGCCCTGGACCCCACCACCAGCGGTACAGTACCCTGCACACCCTTCCAAGGAAACATCCCATCCCAGCACTGGCCACAACAGCCAGCACAGACACACACAGTGTTGCATGGAAGCATGCACCACACAGGATGCAACATAGTGCATGGACAAACACCCACCCATACCCAAAGGCACACCAACACAGGGACACAGTAGCGGTCAACCAGAAGCCACTGACATGCCATGGCTGCCATGTACACACGCCAGCACCCTTACATGGCACAGGTGTGTTATGCCACCCTGTGCAGGCACCATGAAGCTGTATGCCACCAGCATGCTGCTGGAGCACAAGTGACAGACACTGGAGCACATCCCCTGCAACAGACACAAGTGACAGCATGGAGGGGGGACAACAACAGCGGAGGCCACAGTGCCACTGGAGGCAGACGTGCACCATACTGGTGATGGGAGGCAACCTGGCATTGTGCTGTGTACAGTTGTTATCCAGCATGGACAGCCACCACTGACATGTCAGC
Source organism: Neoceratodus forsteri (assembly GCA_016271365.2). Classification (NCBI taxonomy): domain Eukaryota; kingdom Metazoa; phylum Chordata; order Ceratodontiformes; family Ceratodontidae; genus Neoceratodus; species Neoceratodus forsteri. The sequence goes on from CM028129.1 coordinate 395,264,269, forward strand.
AGACCGTGCATATCACAGACATGCAAGGGTGTCAGCTGCACAGGTGATGGACAGTCTGACAGAGGTGCCATGCACACAGTGCATGCACTGTGGACCACTGCACACAGGCATCCAGTGCACAGAGAACAACACACAAACCACAGACAGTGACTGATCCCCCTGCCCACACCATAGGCAGTTCCCTTCTGGACACACAAACATGCCCATGAGTGCACCACCCCTGACGCCATGCACACCACTGCAGCTGAGCACCTGTAGCCCGCTGCAAATCAGAGACCACCACAGTTGTCATAACAAAACAAATGTATTTAAAACAGATAATCAAAAAAACTATTTACAAGTATGTACAATGGCAGGAAGGGCCACATACTAGGTGGGGGCGGGTATGGGGCAGGGGTGAACATATAGGAGAGGGAAGAAGGGGTGTGAGGGTGGGTCCAGGGGGGAAGGTGTATTTAGGGGCATGGATGGGCTATCGTCTGCCCTGGTCATCCTCCACATGGCGCCGAAGTCTCTTACGCCTCCTCACCCCGTGGTGGTCCATCCGTTGGAGGAGCTCCAGGGTCACCTCACCACCTGTAGCAGCTCCTGCAGTCCTCTTTCGATTGCCTGGAGTCACCGTCCACCTAGGACGAGGGAGCAGAGTCAATAAGTGTGACTGTACAGCCCTCTGCAGCCCACCCATTGTGTATGGCATACAGCCATGTGCCATGCCCCTGTGATGGTGTGAGACCACCCACAGTGACTGTGTCCACAAGACCTGCCTACCCAGGCACCCACAGCCATGTGGACCACTGCACACACCCACCACCCATGTCCTGCACAGCACCACCGTGGCCGTACAGTGACTTGGCTATGGGGTGTGAAGGCAGTGGCACAGCCATGTACCCGGTGCACACATGGACCACCATTGATGCACTCCCAGACATGCAGTGCCATTGGACAGTGCTGACTGTAACAAGTTGCGTGCATGGCAGTGGTGTCAATGGATGGTGGCCATGCCCTGCTGCCAGCCCAGTTACACAGCATGCAATAGTAATCATGGATGTAAGGCACTCACCATCATCAGGCTGGTCCCTGTGCCTCTGCAGACCATCACCCCTTCTGGCCTGCTGGTCCTCCAGGTGGCGCCTCCTCTCCCTCGTCAGCCTGCACTCTTCTGGGCCTAAGGTGCAAACATGGAGAGAAGAACATCAGTACAATCTGGTAGCAAAGTCCCCCCGCCCCCATGTGTGTGCAATCTCACATGGCCATACCAATCCATCCCCCACCCTGATACCACCACCACGGCCAATACTGGACTGTCCCCCCATGTGCCGGACACATGCAACCATGATACCCGTATGGACGATCACAGTGTATGGATGGGGCACCTACCTGGCCGTGGCACCATGCCCCTCCTGGCACATGCCTGCAGGCAGGCAAGCAGGTCTGGGTCCCTGCGCCTGAGGTCCCCATACCTGTGGCGACACTGCTCTGCCATGCAACCGATTCCCTTGGCCTTCTCCAGTGCATCAGCCACCTCCTGTCAAACTGCACTCCTGGCCCTGTCCAGGGATGCATCACCATATAGAGACCCAGCTTGGGGCTCTATAATGGCCACCAGATTTGCTAACTCCACCTGGCCCCACATTGCTGCCCTTCTCTGAGCCATCTCAGCAGATAGTTAGATTCAAAATGGTGCTCAGCAGTGTGGTCCCACCACGTGCAGATGCTGCATGGCACAGCACTGCCATTCCCTATCACGCTGTCACCGAACAGTGCGATAGTGGTGCACCCATGCCTGACGCATAGCGCCTAGGGGCCAAAGGTCGGGCACAGGGTCAAGGGTCTCTCACGCACGGTCAGCCACAGCGCGATTGGAACCCATTGCATGTAGCGTGATTGGGTGCCTGTGTGCCACCTCCTGTAGCGGCCTACAGCGCTGCGGCCCCAGTGCACCTATGGTGCCCCAGTGCCACAGCACCATATATGTGAACAGCGCAGTAACGCCACTGGCACAATGGTGGCCGTGTCCTGCATTGCTTCCCACGCACAGCATGTCAGCAGCTTGGCAGGAGCCTGCGTCATCACCCCGGGCATGCGCAGTTAGTTGTGTACTGTGCATGTCACAGAACTGTGCCCTTGGCTGAGCACGTTCAACACAATTGCGCAAAGCGCAACAGCGCAATATTCAGCCGGCATATGCAGATCAGCTAATCAGCCAATCAATGGTGCAGACACTGCATTTGCATCCACTTAAAAATTCGCGTCACCTCATCTGCATGCGCTGCGCTATAAAACTGCGACATTGGGCTGCACTAGTCATAATCGGTTACTGCAGTCTATTGTGGTGAGTTGCATGCTGTTTGGGAGTGTGGACTATGGTGTTTGGGACATGCATGGGACTGCACAGTCACAGGTAACACCTGTCATTCTCACAGGATGAATAATGACCGATTGTGAGGTGGAGGAAGAGGAACAGAGATGTGGGCGGAAGAGGAGGCCTAACTTCACCGAGGCAGAAACAGATGTCCTGTTTGAGGCCTACCTCGACCAGGAGCTGCTGCTCAGCAGAGACCAGGGAACACCACAGGCCCGTGCTGCTGCATGGGAAGAGGTGGCGCGTGCCATCAACCTGCATGGCAGCCACCAGCAGTCTGTGCAGGAGTGCAAAAAGAAGATGGACACGGACAGGCAGAGGATTAAGGAGCGGGTGGCTGCCATCAGGGCAGCACGGTCTGCGACCAGTGGGGGACACCCAGAGGTGCAATGCCTGACCCCACAGGAAGAGTGGGTTGCTGGCAGCATGCAGCGTTGTACCATCGAAGGTGTTCCGGGTGGTGGATTCCAGATGGGTGGTAGCCCATCACTGCATGGTAGGTCCTGATCTGTCAATGGGGGGGACAGGGTAGGTCACATACATTAATGCTACTGTTTTTCCCTTACAGCTCCTGAACATCTACATGGGTCAGCGGTGGTGGGCTTCTCCACTGAGGGTGGTAGCCTAGAGATAGAAGAGTGCCCATCCACCTCCACAGGCATACGAGGGTCAGGGTGACAGTGGGCCCACCTGGACATCTGGACTGATGTTGGTGGAACAGGTGCGGAGGAGGCTCTGCCCATGTCCCAGCATGCCAGTGTCCATGGATGCCAGCATGCTGAGACTCAGGCTGGTGCCAGATCCGTCACTGATGATGATGGTGCTAACATCATGGGCAGTGATACGTGTGGGCCACAGGATGGCCACACAGCAGGTGACATCATGGGCATGACCGTGGGTGGTGCTGCCATGGAGGCCTGCATGACATCACAGTCCCAGCCTGTGCCTGTCTGCACCAGTGTGGCAGCACTGGTGTGTGTTCAGGACAGTGGGCTGTTGTGGCCACTGTGGCAGCACCGTTGAGTCCTGGAGAGCGGCAGCCAGAGGGGCAGTGTCAGCAGTCGGCCAATGGCCATGGGGGTACAATGTCAGGGGGCAGCATCAGTGCACCACCTGTGGACATGCCCAGGCCTGGCCCTGGTGCGCAGCGCCCACGCTGAAGGGGTGCTGACCATCAGGGCCGCGAACACTATGAGGAACAGCATGCCGATCAGGCAGATGACCTCTTAGATGAGCACACCCGCATACTCCAAGCATCAGTCAATCAGCAGGTGCAGCTTATGACGGCGGTGGATGCACTCAGTGTGGCTGTGCACCAGGCAGAGGAGCGGCACAGCAGAGACACCTCTCTGCTCCTGGCAGGGATGGACCGGTTGCAGGAGGATGTGACCGCTGCCATTGACAGGCAGACACAGGCAATCACAGCTGTCATGGCCACAATGGGCAAACAGTTATTTGCCCATGCGTCGCAGACACTGCACAGTGCAATGTCCACCCCCCGTTCCAAGCGTCGTGCAACACCCTCCTTGTCGACACCAGGTTCAGCTGTGGGCATCCTGAGCACGCCTGGAGCAGGCATGTTTGGTGTGTTGTAGACCCCTGCCTAAGCACGGTTGCATTCACGCAGTGGAACCCCTTGGGGACCGTCGGTTCCACCCCATGAGGCCATTGGTCAGTCTGTCACTGCTGACAGGTCTCAGCAGGGCCGCCCATGCATCCATGGCAGCTGTGGCACTGTGGCGCATGACTGACCTGTCTCCCAGCATGGCTACTGTCTGATGCTGCCCTGTGTGCATTGTGTTGTTCAGCGAGCAATGCATGGGTGGGGTACCCGGCCCTGAACACACACACACACATTCCATCTGCACACCCTCCTGGCTGCTGACCACTGTGGTGTGTGCATGATGATGCCTGCGTTGCACTGTCCACCACTGTGCAATGGTTCCCACGTCTGACACACGCACAATGACAGGTACTGGGCGTGGTGGTCTGTGGGTGTGTGTGTGGCTAGGGGTGGCGGTCGGGGTCGGCGTGCCTCCTTCCCTTTGTGCATGTCTTGTGATGTGTGTGTGTGTGTGTGAGTGCATGCCGTGTTAGACCTTGCCCATCCCTGGCAGCGTGTGCTGTTCCATGCTCGGCCACTCCCCTTGATGACATGCAACCCTGGTGTTTGTCCATGCATGTTTGTGGGTTGTGCCTTTGTCACTAGTGGTTGCACATGGCCCCATGACTTACCTGGGTTGGCTGAAGTGCTACTCTGTGATGGTGTCCCGGTGCAGCTGTGCCAGCCGGATCAGTCGGGGGTCCCTTCACCCAAGGGGGGGCTGCCTATCACCATCTTCACTGGTGTCCTCATCATTCCCATCGCTGTCCCCCTCTTCGACCTGTACGGCTATCCCACAGTCGTTGGCCATGTTGTGCAGGATGCAACAGGCCAGGAATAGCCTGCAGGCCTTTGAGCGGCTATACTGTAGGGCACTGCCAGACGTGTCCAGGCAACAGAAATGTGCCTTCAGCATACTGAACACCTGCTCAATGACATTGCGTGTGGTGGCATGTGCCTCATTGTAGCATTGCTACAATGGGGTCGCAGGCCACTGCTATGGTGTGAGCAGCCAGGGATGGAGTGGGTATGCACTGTCACCTGTGTGTAGAGGGTGGAAGTTAGTTTGGTGATCAGCGTCGCCAAGCCTTGGACCATCTAGGCCAATACCCATGTCACCTCTGACTATTCCCCTCCCAAGCTCCATGTCTTCCTGCGTGGTTTGCATACTCACCCACTAAGTGGCCAGTGGGGATGACCCCACTCTTGAATCTGTGGCACAGTGCTGACTGGTGCCAGATGAAGGCATCATGTGCTCCCCCAGGGTGCGTGGCACAGACATTGATTATGCACCCCCTGGCATCGCACACCACCTGGCAGTTGATGCTTGCATACTCCTTCTGATTCATGTATGCGGCCCCTTCAGTGCCAGGTGGTGTGCAGATGGCCACATGGGTGCAGTCTATTGCCCCTAGCTCACCAGACATATGTGCTATCCTGTGGAACTCCTATATGTTTGCTGTGCACTCTGCCGGTGTGCTGGGGAAATGGATGTACTCCGCAGCATGTGGCAGCAGTGCACTGAGGAATTGGGTGAGGTGGCATGACGTGGCTGACTGGGTTATGCCTGTCGTGTCCCCTGTTGGTCTCTGGAAGGTACCCGTGGTGAGCAGGCACATGCAAGCTGTCACTTTTGTCTCGACTGACAGAGCATGGCTCCATCGTGTGGGTGCCTGCATCACATCACTGCACAGCTCACAGCCATGTCAGAATTCCCCGGTTCAGGTGGTACCAGCCCACGATCTCAGTATCACTTTACAGCTCAAAGCTGGTGCGGGCTCGTTACTGCCTGTTGAGGGCATACTGCCGATGGGCTCTTCCACGGGCCGCCTTCCCCTTGCTGCCCGCCTTCTCACCCCCCTCATTACTGCCTCCATCTGGATGGTGGAACTGGCCATGTCCCTGGCTTGTGTTCCCCCCCCAGCAGCTATTTCTGTGTTCCCCTCGCTGTCCTGGCTGCTACTTCCCCTGCACCAGGAACACCTTCCTGTGGTGGTCTCAGTGCTTTGTGGCACTTCCCCCTTCTGCACTGCACTGTGGCTGTGGCTCCCCACACCTTCCCTGTTCCTGGGGGTTCCAGGTGCTCTGTCTCTGTTCTGCCCTATGTGTTTGTGTTGCCTGTGTGGCTGGCAATGGTTCAGCAACATGTGCCTTTCCTGTAGCATTCTTGCACCTCTCTCTTGTTCCTTTTTATTTTGGCTCATTTCCGCTATCACGTAACTTCCGCTTGCTCCTCTATTGCGTATGGCGCATGTTGTTGAATATTGCACTGCGCCATTTATGCACGGTTCCTCCACCTTTAGTTGCACATGCATTCATTATCATTGCGCTGTTGCACAGTGTGATTTGGGGGGTACATCTGCCTTCCACTGAATATCGCAGAATGGCGCATTTTCAGACTTGCACTGGTGCATCCCTATTGCACATGGCGCAACTCTTTTGAATATCTGGGCCGGGATGTCTTTATTGGGGGCATATACATTACAGAGAGTAACTGATCCCAATGGGGTCTCGTAATTCGCTAACACCCATCTGCCCTCCGAGTCCGAAGTTGTCTTAGTCAGGGTCCATGGGAGAGATTTGTGCAGGAGGATGATTATCCCACGTTTCCTGGAGGGGGCATTAGAGTGGACCTGTTGTCCTACCCAGACCTTTAGCATATATTTATAGTCTTCCCCTGTCAATTTAGTCTCCTGTAGGAAGGATATTTTTGAGTGAATGCGCTTCAGGTATATCAATACCTTTTTGCGCTTCAGCGGTGAATTTAAACCTTGGACATTCCAAGTGTAGAATGCTATTTCTGACATCATGCCTTGCTTATAAGCTAGTTGACTGGAAAATGCTGCCACTAAACAAAACTAACACAGTGAGATATTCCCCTCAACCATATTGGAAGTTGTACTGATAGCCACCAGCCACTGAGATTGACTTAACAGACAGATATGGACCCTAATGTATGGGAACACACAGTCCTATATTCCCTTGTATTTAACCAATTACACTATACAGATTGAACTACTGTCCTATAACTTCTAATCCAGCATTATTATTCAATGTAACCTATTAAACAAAATAACAATTTGAGAACTGAGAAAGGACTTAACCAGTTGGATTTCCAACAAGTAGTATGAGTAGATGGATGAAAATCAATTATCAGATGTGCAGTGTTAAGGTTGTTATATGATATTACACTAACTCTCAAAATAAGCAACACAACAATTCAATTCAAATATAACAAACTGCACCACTGCCTAGAGTAAAACAGGGTTTAAATAGCCTTCGATACCTCTAATTTAACCAAGGGAACACTGTGAAGTCTGGAATGCTAACCAGAGGCCTTCCTAACCTAGGCCTCACAACAAAGGGCATCCATTTATCCTGGGAGGCAGGGTTCACTAGTAAGTGGGAGCCTATCGACTTCTTCATGGGAAGCCTTCTGTAAAAGTGACTCCTTATTTGAAGAAGAAGACTTCCATCCATCTTTACCAGATTCAACAATATTAACAGGGTAACCCAACATTTATTAAACCCCAAACGAAGTGCCTGTGGGGGGGTGAGATCCGTCTACCGATCTGCCCAACAAAAGGATAAAGAGCATGGACCCTGGATCTTGTATCCCTCATTTCTGTGAGATTCTTCTCACTACCCACATTACACCCAAATTGTTTCCCAGGACAGAGCCTGATTAACTTATCTGAAACTTGGCATCTGTTCAACTTGGGTGTTCGTCTTGTAGAAGCATCTGCAGCTCCGAAGCAGTAGCTGTAAGATTGCAGCCTGTAGGGGAACCAGGATCCACGGTGTGCCAGTCCGAGCCCTGTACAGGCAGGGCATTTTCCAATGTTGAGGCCCAGGAACTAGTGTCTTCAGACAGTACGTTAGACGAGGGGTCAGACGTAGCCTCCATTTCCTCTCGAAAGTCAGTATCAGGGTAATCCTGAAGAGGGGAGAATCTATTTTGGGCAAAGTATGGGCTCATGTACTGAATTTCATCAAAGGCCCGATCTCGGTCCTGTGGGTGGTCCCACTTAACATACGGTGATTTGGGGGGTCTCTTCTGAGAACCACCCGCCATTTCCCCAGCATCCAACAGAAAAACTTCGACCGCAGAGGGTAGTTGGTCCAGGAGGTTGGCAGGTGGTTGGAGGAGCAAATCAGGTGCCCCATCACTCTCTGCTCTCCAACACATTACCTCCAAAACCATATAAACATTACAAACAGGTATCTGCCTCTATCTCTGAAATCAAATAAAGAGGCAGAAGACACTGCAGAGCAGGACACTGTGGCACAGGAGCTAGCACAACAAAACTCACCCAAATCAGGAACCAAAACAAAACAAGCACAAAGGAAATCCAAAAACTTCTGTCATAGGAGACTCCATGATTCGGGAGTTCATACCTATCTCCAGCCAGGGTGATGGTCAGATGTCTCCCAGGTACATCAGCATGGAGAGACACTGGCCGCATTCTAAAATTGTTCACAAAGCAGGAGAAAACATTGATGTCCTAGTACACGCAAGGGACTAATGATCTCGCCAGCTGGTCAGTTGTGGAGACCAAGGAACACCTGACTAGGCTGGGTGACAAACTATTATCTATTTCGTCGGCATCTCCTTCTCTGAGATCCTGCCAGTCTGGGAGGGGAGCAGATGGGCGGAAGGTCAGAGAAGGGAGATAGGGAAGCTAAACACGTGGCTCAAGGACTGGTGCCAGGAAAAGGACACAGATTTGTAGGAACTGGCAACAGTTCTGGGGCAAAAGTTCTTTAAATTTGATGGACTGCATCTGACTAAAGAGGAGTCAGTGCATTGGGGCAGAAGTTTGGCGTCTTTGCAGGAATATTTAAACTAGCAAATGGGGAGAGGTGCAGCACCCCATACGTCGAATGGGAAGAACACCCCTCCCCCCTCAGCTAGTGGTCAAACAGGAATTCAACATGTTTGCCGTTCATTTGCATCACCAGGTAAGAAAAAGGTTTGTCTCCCATCACGACGACAGGGGTAATGCCAAACTTCACCCAACAACTAACACACCAAATCTGGCCAATGGAAAATCATGTACACAAATGCTCACAGCCTGGGAAATAAGATCCCAGACCTGCAGGCAATAATGTCAGAGGCTAAACTGGACATAGTAGCAATTAGTGAAACTTGGTTTACCAGTAACCACACTTGGGAGACTTCAGTACCTGGCTACGTATTGTTCAGAAGAGACCGAGGTGCAAAAAGCGGGGGAGGAGTGGCCCTGTATGTTAATGAAAATATCAAAGCTACAGAAATTCAGAATACACATAAGGAGCCAGAAGAACTGTGGGTCACCCTGGAAACAGAAAATGGGACAGCCATAAGAACTGGGGTTGTCTACAGGCCCCCAGACCAGAGGAAGACATAGACACATTACTGTTAGAAGATATACAAAACATGACAGCTAAAGGGAGGTTCTGATAATGGAGACTTCAACATGCCGGATACAGATTGGTCAATACCAGCAGGAACATCTGCCAGAACTAGACTCATAGTGGATTCCTTCAGGGAGGGCCTCAAACAACTGGTACAGCAACCCACAAGAGACAGGGCTATCCTAGATCTAGTACTGACTAACAAAGAAGGATCACAGATCTCCAGGTAGAAGGTCACCTGGGGCCAGTGACCATCATGGTATGGTTCAATTTGGCTACTACATCTAAATCATCCCATTCAAGGCAAAATATGGGACTTCAGAGGAGCTGACTTTGATAAGATGGCCAACAGAGTTAAGCTAGCCCTGGCAAAAAGAAACACAGGTGAGGGGTACAGGCAAAGTGGGCAAGCATTAAGGATACAATACTTGAAGCAACATCCCATTGTGTTAGACAGAAAGGAAGTGCAAAGAAGAAGAAACCACTTTGGTTCTCAAATACAATAGCAGAAAAGGTCAGAGCCAAAAGGCTGGCCTTCAGGAAATATAAGGGAACACAGCGGATGAAGATAGGGAGGCATACCAAACTGCCCTAAGGGAAGCAGGTAAGGCAGTAAGGCAGGCAAAGTCCCAAACTGAGGAAACACTAGCACGAACAGTAAAGAAGGTGACAAGACTTTCTATAGATACATTAGTGAAAGGAGAAAGTCCAGAGGGGTATTGCTAAGCTTAATGGAGAAAAGGAGCATGTGAGGAGGAGGACCCTGTAAAGGCATCTATCCTAAATAGATACTTTTGCTCAGTATTTACTGAAGAGAAGGTAGGGCAGGGCCCACAACTCAGCATCATGGACACAGGGGAGGGAGGTGAGCACTACTCCCTTCACAAAAGAAAGGGTCCTACAAGAGCTTGCTAAGCTCAGGGTGGATAAGGCAATGGGACCTGATGGCATACATCCCAGGGTACTTAAGGAGCTAAAGGAGGAACTAGCAGAGCCATTAGCAGAATTGTTTAGTGAGTCTCTGAGCACAGGAGAGGTCCCAGAAGACTGGAGAAGGGCTCATGTGATCCCGCTCCACAAGAGTGGTAGCAGGGAGGAGGCGGGGAACTACAGACCAGTCAGTCTTACCTCAGTAGTGGGCAAGATTATGGAGGCACTCCTGAAGGAAAGGATAGTGCAACACCTGGAATCCATAGGGGCACAGGATCCAAGACAGCATGGGTTTACAAAACGAAGGTCCTGTCAAACTAATCTCATAGATTTCTTTGACTGGGTAACCAGAGTGGTGGACCAAGGGGGAGCAGTTGATGTTGCCTACCTTGACTTCAGCAAAGCTTTGACACTGTTCCACATAGAAGATTGATAAATAAGCTGGGTAGGCTCAGGGTGGGTCAGAAGTTGGTCAACTGGGTGGCAAACTGGTTGACAGGCAGAAAACAGAGAGTGGTGGTAAATGGTATACAGTCAGAAGAGATGCAAGTCACAAGTGGGGTACCTCAGGGATCAGTCCTGGGGCCAGTCCTCTTCAACATCTTCATTAGTGACCTTGCAGATGGACTAGAGGGTAAGGCTTGTCTGTTTGCAGATGACACCAAGATCTGCAACAGAGTAGATGATCCAGATGGGGTGGACAGAATGAGAAGAGATCTGGATAAACTAGCAGAATGGTCAGAAGAGTGGCAACTGGGATTTAATGCAAAGAAGTGCAAAATCATGCACATAGGAAGAGAAACCCTGAAGCCACCTATAGGCTGGGAGGAGTTGCTAGCAGTCACAAAGGAAAAAAGAGACTTGGGCATCATCATCACTGATGACCTAAAATCATCAAGCAGACCTCTAAAGCAGTAGAGTAAGGCTAGGGGTGTTAGGGTGTATTAGTAGGGGTATCACAAGTCGTAAGAGGGAGGTATTAATCCCTCTGTACAAGACACTGGTTAGGCCCCATCTGGAGTACTGCGTGCAGATTTGGAGGTCACACCTTCACAAGGACATTAACCAGATTGAGGCAGTCCAGAGAAGGGCAACCAAAATGGTGCAGGGACTGCATCAGAAGACATATGAGGACAGATTAACAGAGCTCAATATGTATACCCTTGAGCAAAGGAGGGAGAGAGGTGATATGATCGAGGCATTCAAACACCTTAAGGGCATAAACAAGGTGAAAGAGTCTAACATGTTTAAATATAAGAAAATAGCAGGACAAGAGGACACAGCATGAGATTAGAGGGAGGCCGATTAAGGGAATGTGAGAATTCTTTTTCACAGAAAGGGTGGTGGATGCATGGAATGGCTTACCACAAGAAGTGGTGGCTATGAATACAGTGCAGGGCTTCAAACAGGCATGGGATAGGCATAAGGAGCAATAAAATGACTATGGATAGACAGGCCACTGACAGAGCAAAGGCCGATGGCACATTTATAAGGTAGAAAAAGAAATGGGCAGACTGGATGGGCCTTGCGGTCCTTATCTGCCGTCAACTTCTATGTTTCTATGTAATCCTGAAGAGGGGAGAATCTATTTTTGGCAAAGTATGGGCTCATGTACTGAATTTCATCAAAGGCCCGATCTCGGTCCTGTGGGTGGTCCCACTTAACATACGGTGATTTGGGGGGTCTCTTCTGAGAACCACCCGCCATTTCCCCAGCATCCAACAGAAAAACTTCGACCGCAGAGGGTAGTTGGTCCAGGAGGTTGGCAGGTGGCTAGGAGGAGCAAATCAGGTGCCCCATCACTCTCTGCTCTCCAACACATTACCTCCAAAAACCATATAAACATTACAAACAGGTATCTGCCTCTATCTCTGAAATCAAATAAAGAGGCAGAAGACACTGCAGAGCAGGACACTGTGGCACAGGAGCTAGCACAACAAAACTCACCCAAATCAGGAACCAAAACAAAACAAGCACAAAGGAAATCCAAAAAACTTCTGATCATAGGAGACTCCATGATTCGGGGAGTTCATACCTATCTCCAGCCAGGGGTGATGGTCAGATGTCTCCCAGGTACATCAGCATGGAGAGACACTGACCGCATTGCTAAAATTGTTCACAAAGCAGGAGAAAACATTGATGTCCTAGTACACATAGGGACTAATGATCTCGCCAGCTGGTCAGTTGTGGAGACCAAGGAACACCTGACTAGGCTGGGTGACAAACTATTATCTATTTCGTCCGGCATCTCCTTCTCTGAGATCCTGCCAGTCTGGGAGAGGGGAGCAGATGGACGGAAGGTCAGAGAAGGGGAGATAGGAAGCTAAACACGTGGCTCAAGGGCTGGTGCCAGGAAAAAGGACACAGATTTGTAGGGAACTGGCAACAGTTCTGGGAGCGAAAGTTCTTTAAATTTGATGGACTGCATCTGACTAAAGAGGGAGTCAGTGCATTGGGGCAGAAGTTTGACGTCTTTGCAGAATATTTAAACTAGCAAATGGGGAGAGGGGTGCAGCACCCCATACGTCGAATGGGAAGAACACCCCCCCCTCAGCTAGTGGTCAAACAGGAATTCAGCATGTTTGCCGTTCATTTGCATCACCAGGTAAGAAAAAAGGTTTGTCTCCCATCTGACGCCATGAGGTAATGCCAAACTTCACCCAACAACTAACACACCAAAATCTGGCCAATGGAAAATCATGTACACAAATGCTCACAGCCTGGGAAATAAGATCCACCAGACCTGCAGGCAATAATGTCAGAGGCTAAACTGGACATAGTAGCAATTAGTGAGGCGTGGTTTACCAGTAACCACACTTAGGAGACTTCAGTACCTGGCTACGTATTGTTCCAGAAGAGACCGAGGAGCAAAAGGGGGAGGAGTGGCCCTGTATGTTAATGAAAATATCAAAGCTACAGAAATTCAGAATACACTTAAGGAGCCAGAAGAACTGCGGGTCACCCTGGAAACAGGAAATGGGACAGCCATAAGAACTGGGGTTGTCTACAGGCCCCAGACCAGAGGAAGACATAGACACATTACTGTTAGAAGATATACAAAACATGACAGCTAAAGGGAGGTTCTGATAATGGGAGACTTCAACATGCCGGATACAGATTGGTCAATACCAGCAGGAACATCTGCCAGAACTAGACTCATAGTGGATTCCTTCAGGGGAGGGTCTCAAACAACTGGTACAGCAACCCACAAGAGACAGGGCTATCCTAGATCTAGTACTGACTAACAAAGAAGGATCACAGATCTCCAGGTAGAAGGTCACCTGGGAGCCAGTGACCATCACATGGTATGGTTCAATTTGGCTACTACATCTAAATCATCCCATTCCAAGGCAAAAATATGGGACTTCAGAGGAGCTGACTTTGATAAGATGGCCAACAGAGTTAAGCTAGCCCTGCAAAAAGAAACACAGGTGAGGGGGTACAGGCAAAGTGGGCAAACATTAAGGATACAATACTTGAAGCAACATCCCATTGTGTTAGACAGAAAAGGAAGTGCAAAAGAAGAAGGAAACCACTTTGGTTCTCAAATACAGTAGCAGAAAAGGTCAGAGCCAAAAGGCTGGCCTTCAGGAAATATAAGGGAACACAGCGGGATGAAGATAGGGAGGCATACCAAACTGCCCTAAGGGAAGCAGGTAAGGCAGTAAGGCAGGCAAAGTCCCAAACTGAGGAAACACTAACACGAACAGTAAAAGAAGGTGACAAGACTTTCTATAGATACATTAGTGAAAGGAGAAAGTCCAGAGGGGGTATTGCTAAGCTTAATGGAGAAAAGGGAGCATGTGAGGAGGAGGACCCTGTAAAGGCATCTATCCTAAATAGATACTTTTGCTCAGTATTTACTGAAGAGAAGGTAGGGCAGGGCCCACAACTCAACATCATGGACACAGGGGGAGGGAGGTGAGCACTACTCCCTTCACAAAAGAAAGGTCCTACAAGAGCTTGCTAAGCTCAGGGTGGATAAGGCAATGGGACCTGATGGCATACATCCCAGGGTACTTAAGGAGCTAAAGGAGGAACTAGCAGAGCCATTAGCAGAATTGTTTAGTGAGTCTCATAGCACAGGAGAGGTCCCAGAAGACTGGAGAAGGGCTCATGTGATCCCGCTCCACAATAGTGGTAGCAGGGAGGAGGCGGGGAACTACAGACCAGTCAGTCTTACCTCAGTAGTGGGCAAAATTATGGAGGCACTCCTTAAGGAAAGGATAGTGCAACACCTGGAATCCATAGGGGCACAGGATCCAAGACAGCATGGGTTTACAAAAGGAAGGTCCTGTCAAACTAATCTCATAGATTTCTTTGACTGGGTAACCAGAGTGGTGGACCAAGGGGAGCAGTTGATGTCGCCTACCTTGACTTCAGCAAAGCTTTGACACTGTTCCACATAGAAGATTGATAAATAAGCTGGGTAGGCTCGGGTGGGTCAGAAGTTGGTCAACTGGGTGGCAAACTGGTTGACGGGCAGAAAACAGAGAGTGGTGGTAAATGGTATACAGTCAGAAGAGATGCAAGTCACAAGTGGGTACCTCAGGGATCAGTCCTGGGGCCAGTCCTCTTCAACATCTTCATTAGTGACCTTGCAGATGGACTAGAGGGTAAGGCTTGTCTGTTTGCAGATGACACCAAGATCTGCAACAGAGTAGATGATCCAGATGGGGTGGACAGAATGAGAAGAGATCTGGATAAACTAGCAGAATGGTCAGAAGAGTGGCAACTGGGATTTAATGCAAAGAAGTGCAAAATCATGCACGTAGGGAAGAGAAACCCTGAAGCCACCTATAGGCTGGGACGGGAGTTGCTAGCAGTCACAAAGGAAGAAAGAGAACTTGGGCATCATCATCACTGATGACCTAAAATCATCCAAGCAGACCTCTAAAGCAGTAGGTAAGGCTAGGGGGGTGTTAGGGTGTATTAGTAGGGGTATCACAAGTCGTAAGAGGGAGGTATTAATCCCTCTGTACAAGACACTGGTTAGGCCCCATCTGGAGTACTGCGTGCAGTATTGGAGGCCACACCTTCACAAGGACATTAACCAAATTGAGGCAGTCCAGAGAAGGGCAACCAAAATGGTGCAGAGACTGCATCAGAAGACATATGAGGACAGATTAACAGAGCTCAATATGTATACCCTTGAGCAAAGGAGGGAGAGAGGTGATATGATCGAGGCATTCAAACACCTTAAGGGCATAAACAAGGTGAAAGAGTCTAACATGTTTAAATATAAGAAAAATAGCAGGACAAGAGGACACAGCATGAGATTAGAGGGAGGCCGATTAAGGGGGAATGTGAGGAAATTCTTTTTCACAGAAAGGGTGGTGGATGCATGGAATGGCTTACCACAAGAAGTGGTGGCTATGAATACAGTGCAGGGCTTCAAACAGGCATGGGATAGGCATAAGGGAGCAATACAAATGACTATGGATAGATAGGCCACTGACAGAGCAAAGGCCGATGGCACATTTATAAGGTAGAAAAAGAAATGGGCAGACTGGATGGGCCTTGCGGTCCTTATCTGCCGTCAACTTCTATGTTTCTATGTAATCCTGAAGAGGGGAGAATCTATTTTTGGCAAAGTATGGGCTCATGTACTGAATTTCATCAAAGGCCCGATCTTGGTCCTGTGGGTGGTCCCACTTAACATACGGTGATTTGGGGGGTCTCTGCTGGATCTTGGAGTTGAGGGAGTCCAGTTCAGTCAGCCCAGCTGCTGGAGGGGGAAGAACTTTCAGAGTGGATTGGTCTTCTCGGGGTACTTCAGGGTTTGACTGGTGTGTTGGTCAGTTACCTGATGGCCAGGTTCTATCAATAAATGTCACAGTGGCTTCTGGAGAGTCGAATTGCTGAGAAGTGCCATTACATTATATCTTTAGTGAGGCAGGATAGTGTATGGAAAAAGGGATCCGTAGATCATATAGTTTCCCATGAGTCTCTGTAAAAGCCTATCTCTTATTTGCCAGCTTGGTGGAGTAGTCTTGAAAACTCATAATCTGGTGCTGTCCCCACCATAGCTGCCCCAGTTCCCTAGCCCTGGCCTGGATAGCTTCCTTTTCAGCAAAGTTTAAAATCCGTGCAATAATGGGCCTTGGTCTGCCCCCCGTGTCAGTTGGGCTATAGAGAGCGATGAGCATGCTCAGTCGTGATTTTAGTAAACGATGGCAATTTAAGAATTTCAGGCAATACATGTTGTAGGAAAGGGAGAGCTTTCCTTCCTTCAGAGCCTTCAGGGAATCCAAGAAGCCGTATATTATTACGGTGGCTTCTATTTTCAAGATCATCGATTTTTTCTTGGTTTTCTGATTTGTGCCGCTTGATTTCGCATTGCGGCACAGTGACCCTGTAAGATATCCTCTTGGCTCGTCACTTTCTGTTCAGTCCTTTCAATTCTGGCATCTAGTATCTGAATCGAATTCACTGAGGTATTTGCTGCCAATGTTAACACGTCAATGCTACTAATAATTAACGAGAACATTTCCCTGATAGAGGGTTCTTCATCTCCTTTAACTGACTGCGCCATGCTGCCTTAAGTGACTGATCAGGCCAGTACACCGAAGGGGATAACTTTACAATCCTGCTATGGATGTCTCCCAAATTTTTACTCTGTATAGAGGGAGACTTCCGATTGCTGGTAAAGAAAGAAAGGTTCGATGGTGATCGAGACAAAAGCGATAAAGACGGGTACTTAGCTCTAGGTTTTCAGCGCTCGCAAATTACGCCTCCATCTTGAAAGGTGGTTAGCCATGCCCCCCTACAGATGTGCCTTTTGAAGGTTTGGAGAAAATATATTAATCTGTTCAAAAGTTATTAAATTTTGTTTTATCTATTATTTCCAGTGGGAACAAATATATGTCCCTGTCAGCATAGGATTCTAAATCAGAGCAGCGCTCTGGCATAGGATTTTATGCTGAAGTTTAGAAATGGGCATACAATTCTATGTCAGAGCAGCTGTCCAGCATAGGATTGTATGCCAAAAGGTTCAGGTGCTGGTCAGCACCCCCACCCCCAAAAATGACTGTGGGACACTGGGGAGCCCACTCCCAGTGTCCACAAATCTCTTTTGTGCCCCTACAAAAAAGAGAACAGTCCCCGACATAATTTTTAACTTTGATGCAGAATCCTGCATCCTGCCATTTTTGATGCAAAATCCTGCATTGAAGTGCTAGACTTCACCAATCTTGGGGTTCCCAGTCCCCAAGTTGACATTTATACTGCTCTCCATTACTGTGGCACACGGGGGAGCCCATCCTCAGTGTGCCAAAATAATTTCATTCATAGTTTTTCCAACATCGGGATGCCAACTCCCGGTATTGGAAGTCTTCCCGAGCACACTTCCATTGCCGACAGGGGTGCCCAATCCCCCTGATGGCATAATGTATCCCCCAACTCATGTGGCACACTGGGAGCCAACCCCAGTGTGCCCACATTTATGTTTCTGTTCCTGTAAATAAAGAAAACCGTCCCAATGTTTTTTTTTTACACCTGTAATAAAGAAACGGTCCCACTCTCACCCCATTGTCCTATACGGTAACATGGGTTCCTTACAGATGGAATGGGGTGAGTGTTAGGGCCCACAAACCTAAGGCACACCCCAATGCTTGTTGGTGTGTGGAGGGTGGGTGTGGTGTTGCGATGGTAGGGTTGTGTGGGGGTGGTTCCCACAACCCTAAGGCACACCCTGATGCTTGTTGGTGTGTGGAGGGTGGGGTGGTATTGTGATGGTAGGGTTGTGTGGGGTGGGACCCACCATGATACTAAGTCACACCCCAATGTGTTTTGGTGTGTGGAGGGTGGGGGGTACAGTTCCAATGGTAGGGTTGGATGGGGAAGGGGTATAACAATTGTAAACCCTAACATCCAATTTCCTGACCTGTATTACTTTGGTAGAAGAGCTATGTGTAGAACCCTAACTTTGTATTAAACAAAGTTTTTTGTTAATTTATATATGTACTTATACAATGGGGGTGAGACATATATCAGTGAGATAAAACAAGTTAATTTCACTGCAGTGAAATAAATCCTGATGACATCAGCAGAGTTAAAATAAATGCCATTTATTACACCCCCAGAAACCTGCGCTAAACCCGTGCAAAGCCATGCAAATTGTACATTTTGCAACAATGAGGCCCCATTGTGTAAATGGGAGACATGATGTGCACTCATGTGATATGGGAAGTATGTTCAGTCCTGTACAGTGACCTCTGAAATCTCACACATAGCTTTGCCACTCGTGAGTATTCAGAGGTCACTGTAGAGAAGTGAAAATATTTTCCATATCACACTCATGCCCATCATGTATCCCATATAGATAGATAGATAGATAGATAGATAGATAGATAGATAGATAGATAGATATTATATGGGCCCAGTAGAGCCAGTATAGTTAGGGTTGCATGGTCATGTCTATGTTGAACCCCAAAGTTTTCACTTTAATAACTTTGCAACCATTTGTCTGATTTGTCTGACATTTTGCAAGTGCAGTGTCCACCCATAGATCTCTGGATCTGGAAAGTTTTGTTCTAGTCAGATGTACAGTTGCAAAACTGTAGAGCATCAAATAAGTGCAATTACCCAACTTTTGTACATTTTTTTGTTGGGCTTAAAGGACAGTGAAATGCATCTGAGTGGAATCAAATTTGCATGTCTGTATGTGGTCTGGGTTAAACTGGTGCCTTTTGAAGATTTGGTGGAAAAATATAAATCCATTCAAAAGTTATGCAAGTTTTTCATGTTCCATTTTAGCCTATCGGAAAATGTATATGTTCACTGCGAAAACTTTTGCGAAAACATTTTTTTTGTGTGCAACATTTTTTGTGTATGAAAACATTTCATTATAAGGTGTAGGGCTGTCACGAAACATTTTTGTTGTCAAAAAAACATTTTTGTTGTCGTGAAAACAATGCTCGACAACAATGTCTCTTGTGTTGTTTTTTTTGTCATTTCATTGTGCCAAGGTGGATTGTGCTTTTGGGCTGAAATTTGCAGGGTGGCAAGCCCTGGTTCCACAGATGTGCCTTTTGGTGGTTTGGTCCCAAACAATTCAATGGGCCCATAGTTACAGCATTCCAAAGTTGAGAAATTTCCCATAGGATAACATTGCAGCACCTGTGATGCCTTTTGGTGCCCATATGTCAAAAATGATTCGAGATACACATTTTTTGCTATCCACAGCTTAGTCCACCCTTAGGTGAGCTAAGCCCACATGGAGGTTTCAAAGTCATGATTATAACTACAGTGGAATATTTTTCATCATTACTACAGTTACTGAGATATTGCCAAAAAAGTGTTACAAGGGTTCTTTTTCAGTGCTATGGGGCTGCTGTATGGCTCCCCCACATACGCATGCCATTAGGGAAAAATGGGCAGTGTCAGGGGAGCACAGGGACTGGAGGGCCCATGCTCCCACAAACACATACCAATTACCAGTTACATTCCACTTTCTCAAAATGAAGGGGAATTCATTGCAAAAAACTTTGTTAATGCATCAGTTCAAGGTGATAGCACAGTAACAAAAGCATGGAAATTCCACGTTAGGATTACCAACCCTACTGCCCCACCCCACCCCCTCCACCATCTACACAACAACAGGTGTTGGGTTGTGCCATGAGGTCATTAGGCCTAACTCTCACCCCATTCTCCTATACTGCAGCATGTCAGCTTGTTTCCACACAGAATGGGGTGACAGTTCAAACGATGACCCATAGCGACATCTGTTGTTGTTGTCGGAAAGTGAAGTGTGAAAGTGATGTTAACCTAACATGGAATTTCCATGCTTTGTCACTGTGCTATCAATCTAACTAATGCATTAATGAAGTTTTTGCAATGACTATATATATAAAATATATATATATATATATATATATATATCTATTAGTGGAACGGTCTCGCCACTATAGTTAGGGTTCAGTTGTTGCTAATACACACAGTCGGTGGCTGGCCATCAAGATGAAAGGTGGGCTGTGCCAGTCGCCAGCTGGGGAAGAGTGGGGGTGCTGGGTGAGCTGGCACAGCTGGGAGGGGGGTGGTGGGGCCACTAGACTACCAGGAATTGGAGATCATAATGTATTTTATAATGATCGGGGGTTGCTAGACTACCAGGGATATGGCAACAATATTAATTGTATACAGATCGGGGGGCTGCTAGACTACCAGGGATATGATGACCATTATTCATTTAATGCACATTGGGGGGCACTAGACTACCAGGGATATACAGAACACTATCAATTTTGTACAGATGGGGGGACTGCTAGACTACCACAGATAAGGAGAAGATTATTTTTTTTTGTACAGATCGGGGGGAACGCTAGACTACCAGGGCTATAAAAAACATTATTTATTGGATACACATTGGGGGGCCGCTAGATTACCAGGGATACGGACAACATTATTTGTTGGATGGACATTGGTGGGGGACCACTAGACTACCAGGGATATACAGAACATTATTTTTTTATGCACATTGGGGGGCCACTAGACTACCTGGGATATTGAAAACATTATTGATTTTATTCAGATCGGGCAGAACAAAGCCCCCCTGAGCAAAACTCACACTCATTTGACTTCCTAGGGCACCCCTGGGCTGAGAAAATTGTTTTTTTAATCTGGACATCTCGTCCCTCACTCTTTGTTCGCGAGCGTGCAATTTCTTTGATCACAAGCCTGCAAATTGTTTGATCATGAGAGTCTTTGATCGTGATTGTGCATCGCGAGTGGGGGATGAGATGGACAGATTAAAAAATCTATTTTCTCAGCCATGGAGTGTCCTAGGAAGACAAATGAGGGTGGATTTTGCTCAGAGGGCTTTGTTCTGTAGAACCGTGGTGGTGGTTTACCGCAATTACTTCAATTTTTTTGATTTATAGCATTTTTTATTCTTTGTTATTGAACTTGAAAATTCTTTGATTGCGGGCATGCAAATTCTTTGCTCATGAGATTCTTTGATCGCCATCTTTGATCACGAGGGGGGGGACAAGATGGCCAGATTTTATACTGTATAATGGAATAGATAGGGAAATGTTTCCAGTATTTAACATTAAATATCTAGGAAACAGTTTTGTCTTTTTACTTGAAATGTGGAGGGTGTTTACGGCATCTCCTGTAGATGTGAATTATGGTGTTTATGTGTCATAGAAATATTTTTTTGTGGAGATATTGCGTGACATACTTTACGTGTTGCGGGCAGTGCTTTGGATTGCGCTAGTGGCTTGAATTTGATAGGGTGCCTAGCCTTAGTGTCATGGATGTAGTTTTCAGTCGTTGTGTGTGCTAAATGTCAACAGGTGCAGAACTGTGTCACTCTGACAAATGAAAATTTCAAATTTTGACCTGTTATATCTTGGACACGGTTTGGTCTTTTTACTTGAAATTTGGAGGGTGTTGATGGCATGTCCGGTAGATGTTAATAGATGTGCTTATGTGTCGGACAATATATATTTTTTGGAGATATTGTGTGGCACATTTTACGTTTTGTGGACAGTGTTTTCTATTGTTCTACTAGACTGACATTTGTTTGGTTGCTGCCCTTGCTGTTGTCAATGTACTTTTTAGTCATTGGGTGTGTAATGTGGCCCGACACTTACAAGTTGGTGGGAGCGTGGGTCCCAAAGGGCCCTGCGCTCCCACCAGCTTGCACAACTTTCTACTTTTCTATTCTTTCTTAAAAAGTAAGGAAATTCTATGCAAATAACATTGTTAGTGCATCAGTTAGGGTTCTTCTACAGTGAAATAAGTGAGGAAATGTGATTTTAGGGTTCCCACCACCTGCATCCCACTGTCCACCCCACCCCCACCAACAGGCATCGGGGTGTGCATTGGGGTCATCGGCCCTAACTCTCACCCCATTCTCCTACACTGTACCACCTCAGCTTGTTTACACATGGGATGGGGTGAGAGTTAGGGCCAACAACCCCAATGTACACCGTGATGCCTGTTGATGGGGGCTGGGTGGGGGTGGAGTGCAAGGGATGGGAACCCTAAAATTGAATTTTCTCACATTTTTAACTGTAGAAGAACCCTAACTGATGCATTAACAAAGTTTTTTGCATAAAATATATTATAGTGGCACAGTAGTGCCACTATAGTTAGGGTTGAGAAGCCATTTACATGTTAAACCCAAAATTTTGCACCTTAATAACTTTGCAACCATTTGACGGATTTGCCTGAAATTTGGAACACACAATTAAGACTCATACACCTTGGGATCTGCCAAGTTTTGTATAGGTCGCATATACAGCTGTGGAGTTATTAAGTGTGATCTGCGCACGTGTTTACGCTTTTCTGGAATTTTACAGTTGCACGTACAGGTCACACGGTTTGTGCGACCAGTCCAAAATCTTCAGGGAACGTGCAGCCAGGGTCCCCGATGTGCCTTTTGAATATTTCATGAAAAAATATTAAACGGTTCAAAAGTTATTCAAAAAACAAGTTCCCATTATAAGTCAATCAGAAAAATTAACAAAAAGTTCGACAGTGTCGAAAATGCAGTTTTTACTGTCGCAAATGGCCCTTTTACTGTCGCAAATCCGCCATTTTGTTTTCAGTTAGTGATCAGAAAAATGCTTGCCATTTAAAATTGGGACCCTCTAGCAACCTAATTCTTTTGTATTCCCAGTTGGACCCTGAAGATGCTAGCCATGTTTTTATTTTGGGGTAAAACACAGAAATATGTTTTCAAATTTCTGGAAAAAGTACTTTCGTAAAGTACTGCCGCACTTGCGACACTGTTGAATGAATTTGCAAAAGCTTTCGCAAACTTCGACAGTACTTTTCTAGGCTGTGGGAAAATGACAGCAATTCTCTGGCACCCTGCTGCAAAAGAACAGTTTGGTGTTTTGGCCTGAAATTTGGAGGGAATGCAGCCAACATCTTACAGATGTGCCTTTCAGTGTTTTGTTGAAAAAATATTACATGGTGGTAAAGTTACGGCACTCCAAAGTTGACACTTTTTCCCACAGGATAACATTACGGTGTCCGACGCATTACAGGAATCCTTTGGCGCCCTGCTGCAAAATTACTGTTTGGTCTTTTGGGCTGAAATTTGGAGTGAACACAGCCAACATCCCACAGATGTGCCTTTCTGTGGTTTGGTGAAAACATATTACAGGAAGCCAAAGTTATGGCACTCTGAACTTCTCTTTTTTTCCCATAGGATAACATTACGGCGCTCTCAGCACCTTTCAGGGCCTGTATCTCGGAAATGGTGCAAGATACGGACTTTTCGTCAGAAAAACTTATAGCCCCCTAGTAGGGGCTAAGCACAAAACTAGCCAGGAAAGTCACAAATCATATGACTTTTAAATTTTTTTTCTACATCGTATGGTTCCTGAGATATAAGCAATTTAGTATTCCAACTCCTCATTTTCTGCTTTTGGGGAAAACCAGCCTGTGCACTTACATTACTGTTACCATTACCATTTTCGCTTGCGGTTCTGTTTCTGTTTCACTTACCGTTCACGTCTACGGCATCATGTGTGTTACCCTTTGCGTTTTCATTTGCGCTTGCTTTCCCATTGTTTTTAACATTTCTGTCTACACTACTGTTTCTCTTTCTGTTTCGCTTTGCGTCACCATGCGCATTACTATTTGCATTTGCGGGCACAATGTTACTATGTGATAAGACATCATGTGGTGGGAGCACGGGGTCCGCCACGTTACATTCACTATTTCTCGTTATCGTTCT
Source organism: Neoceratodus forsteri (assembly GCA_016271365.2). NCBI lineage: Eukaryota > Metazoa > Chordata > Ceratodontiformes > Ceratodontidae > Neoceratodus > Neoceratodus forsteri. The sequence goes on from CM028129.1 coordinate 395,288,257, forward strand.
CAAAAAGAAGGGAAATTAGAGGCAAAAAACTCAGTTTAATGCATTAGTTAGGGTTGTTTCACATCGACAAAAGGGAGGAACTTTGGTGTTAGGGTTGAAAGCCCCCCTTGGCCCCCTCTGCCCACACACCCAACCGGCATTGGGGTGCGCATTAGGGTTGTCGGTCCTCACTCTCACCCCATTCTCCTACACCTCTGCTTCTTTACACATGTGATGGGGTGAGGAGTTATGGCTAACAACCTAATCGCCCTTGACATACAGTTGTGGGTGTGGGCAGAGAGAAGACAAAGAGGCTTTCAGCCCCAACACAAATTCTGCCTTAGTGTGAAACAATCGTAACTAATGCATTAAATGGAGTTTTCTGCCTCTAATATATATATATATATAGATATATAGATATATAGATACATAGATATATAGATATAGATATACACACACTGGCCTGGATATTCAAAGCAGTTGTGCATGGTACGACTGGGTTGCACATGCACAATTGTGGATATGAGCCATGGAGCCATATTCAGTGGGAGCCATTGCATAGTGCAAGTAGCAGTGCGCCAATGTGCAACTGTAATGAATGCATGTGCAATGGCAGGGGTTGGTTCCATGAATATGTGGCACAGTGCGATATTCAACCCCCGACCCATGACGTGAGAGTGGATCAATGGCCAGATGTGCCGAGTAGACTTTAGCCTATAAAAACAGGGAGCAAGCAAGGGGAGAGCACTTGCACCAGAAGAGAGCAACACAGGGAGAGACAGAAAGGTAGACAGAGAGAGACAGATGTAGAGACAGAGAGAGAGAGAGAGACAGAGAGAGACAGAGACAGAGAGAGAGTGTGTGAGAGACAGGGAGACAGACACAGTGAGAGAGAATGAGAGAGAAAAAGCCACCAGACCCTGAGGGGAGTGACACAGGCATCCACAGGGGCATGGGACAGAGGTCGCAGGTAACTGCAAGCTAGGGGCAGCTGTCACAAGAGGGAGCCCGACAGAGTGACAGGCACAACCCCAAGGTGGCAAGTGGTCCACTGGAGTCAGACACCCAGGGGGAGACAGGACAACAGGGGCCATGGCTAGTGCAGCCTTCCAGATGGAGGCCACAATGAGGGATGTGAGGAGGCAGAGCGATATGGCCGTGGAAGGGACCGTCGGTGGTACTCACAGAACAGGCAGTACTGGCCCCACATCAGCTTCAAGACCCACACTGATACAGAGATCGTGGGCCGGGATCACCTGAACTGAGCCATTTTGTGGCAGCTCTGTGAGCTGTGCAGTGAGGAGATGCAGACATCCTCTAGACAGAGCCACTCCCTGACAGTGGAGATGAAGTTGACAGCCATCATGTGCCTGCTCACCGAGGGCACCTTCCAGAGACCAACAGGGGACACCACAGGCATAACCCAGTTGTCCACATCACGACTCCTCACACAATTCCTCAAAGCCCTGCTGCCACATGCTGTGGACAACATCTATTTCCCCAGCACACAGGCAGAGTGTACAGCAACCATGTAGGAGTTCCACAGGGTAGCATGGATGCCTGGCATGCTAGGAGCCATTGACTTCACCCATGTGGGCATCCACATGCCACCTGGCCCGGAGGGGGTAGCATATGTGAATAAGAAGGGCTACCCCAGTGTCAACTGCCAGGCGATGTGCGATGCCAGGGGGCGCATAACCAGTGTCTGTGCCACACATCCTGGGAGAGCACATGATTCATTCATCTGGTATAGCTCAGCACTGTGCCACAGGTTCAAGAGTGGGGATATCCTCATGGGCCACCTAGTGGGTGAGTATGGGATGACCATGGGAAGCTGGGTACAGCAGGGCATGGGAGGGGGTGGGCAGGGCAGGTGCACTGGTGGGAGCACCAATGATGGGCAAGAAGCATTGTGACAGAGAGCACCAGGCTAACCATATGTCTGTCCACACAGGTGATAGTGGATACCCGCTCAGGCCCTGGCTGATCACCCCCTATCGGAACCCATTGTCCCCAGCAGAGGACCAGTACAATGAGGCACACGCCAGCACATGAAACATCACTAAGCATGTGTTCAGGATGCTGAAGACACATTTCTGTTGCCTAGACAGGTCCGGCAGTGCCCTACAGTACAGACCCTCTAAGGCCTGTGGCCTATTCCTGGCCTGTTGCATGCTGCACAACATGGCCATTGACCATGGGATAGCTGTCGAGGCCAGAGAGGGGGACAGCAGTGTGGACGATGGGGGTAATGGGCTGGGGGGATGTGGGCAGCCCCCCCTCAGTGGATGGATCCCCAGCTCCTATGGATGGCATGCCAGCACCGGGACACAATTGCATAGGAGCACTTTGGTGCACGCAAGTAGGTAGAGAAACACCCATGCAATGAACAGACACAATGGCACAGCACACGGGCATGGGCAGGCATGGTAATGGGCATGCACACAGAGGCATGCATCAGGGGTGGGGTGCCGGTGCCACGCCGCCACACACAACACCACGCAGCACAGTACAGTCACACACACACACACACACACACACACACACACACTGGCACACACAGGCATGCGCCCAGGTGCTAGCACATGGCGTGGATCAGAAACAGGGCACCGGTGCACAAGTGCAAAAAGTTCTGTGCTGCCACCATTATGCACACGCCACATGGGCCAGCGGGTGTGTGGGTGCGCACTCAGGCAGCATGCGGTGCAACACACAGGTGCCATGACTGTGTCATGCACACACACACATCGCCCATGTGCACACAGGGCAGTGGCAGCTGACTGGAGACAAGGCAGTGTGCACATCAGATCATGGACACATGGCCACCATGGACATGGGCCACAGGGAGGGGTATGCAACTGCCCCAGGGGTCAAACTGTGGGAACCTGACTGGGTCCTCACAGGGGCCCATAGGCACCCAAACAGGCCCACCCCAGGCATGCCTGAGATGCCTTCAGTGGAGCCTGGTGTCGACACTGAGGGTTTCACCCAATGCCGGGCCTGTGGGGTGGACAGTGCACTCCCTGGTGACTGTGGCTGGAGGCCATGCCCTGAAGCAGCCAGTGGCACAAAGATGACCAAGATCGCATTGGCAATGCAGTCCAGGGATGTGGTTGTGTCCTCCTGCTGGCGCTGTATGGTCTACAGGACCTGCGCGGTGCCCATCTCACACTGCTCGGCTGCCTGGCTCATCTCTGTGTGGAGTGCACACACCCCGGCTACAAGCAACACATGTTGCTTCATGGATGCTCACAGTAGTCAGGTGGCTCAGTCAAAGGGTCAGCGACCAGGGGTGCATGGGTGTGCTGCCATCCCACCAATGGTGCACAACTGCACTGTATGGCCCCCTGCTCAGGTGGACACTGCACAGTGGGCTCCCCATGGAGCAGGTCAATGTCAGATGCACTGGCAGCAGACACTGTGCCCAGCCACCCAATGTCCCCAGTCATCTGCTGCTGCTGCTGCTGCCCCTCCAACCCCTGTACACTGGCCAGTGCCTGGGCAGTTGCACCACCACCACCACCCAGCACCGCTGTGTCTGTGCACACAAAGGAACCAGGGGCAGTGGCAGGCAACCCTTCCACCACTGATAGGCCACTGGCCGCGCCGTCAGAGATGGTGGTAGGTATGGGTGTCTCCCCCACGACAACACCCACACTGTCCAGGATGATGGTCACATCGTCATCAGTGTCAGACCCCACCCCAATCTGTATCTCCACACAGAGCACACCATGGCTGTCGTCCTGCTGGAACACAGCCAGGACCTCACCTGCCACCAAGCGCAGGACATCCAGCTGGATGGCACTGGTGTCCTGCAGCCGATCATGCCCTTGGACACCCATGGAGGTGGATGGCTGGTCCTCCAGGGCCAGGCCTGTCCCCACAGAAGCCATGGGCACCCCTGTCATTGCATGCTGGCATGCCAGTGCTGTAAGGGAAAGCAGATGCATTAGTGCTGCTGTACCAATAACCCCCACAGCATACCTACCATGCAGTGATGGGCTCCCTCCTGTCTGCAAACCACTACCCGGCACACCCTCAACTGTGCTGCACCACATGGTGGCCTCCACCTGCTCCTCTTGTGCTATGAGCTGTGGCACGGTGGCATGGCCCCCACCAGTGGCTGTCCTGGCAGCCCTCTGTGGCCACCACCTTCTCCTTAATCCGATGTTTGTCAGTGCCCACCTTCTTCCTGCACTGACCACTGTTGGCTGCCCTTCTGGTTCACGGCTGCTGCCACCTCCACCCAGGCTGTGGCCCTGGCCTGTGGTGTGCCAGTGATTCCACTCAGCAATTGCTCCCTGTTGAGGTAGGTCTCAAACAGGGCATCGGCTTCCACCATCGTGAGGTCTGGCCTGCGCTTGTGGGCAGGCCCACAATCCTCGCTCCCCTCATGCTCAGACATGTTGTTACCTGTGGACATAGACATGTGGTTACTGGCAGCAGCAGCCTACCCCATCCATCCAGCCATGCTGGCTGTCCCCACGTCAGGTGCAACTTACCTCAGATGGTTGCAGTACTGGTCAATGGCCTGTGTTGTTGTGTGGAGCCTTTATAGTGCATTGCATGCAAATGAGCTGTTGTGCAGCGGTAATGACTTGTTAATTTCCCCAGAGCACTGAGGTTGGCCTGATGAGCTCATCTGCATGTGATGGCTGAATATTGCGTACTTGCTTCTTGCACAATGGATTTGATCCGGCGCATGTAGTGGCTCAATGCCATGACATGCGCAGTGCGATGTCCATGATACACATGTGCCATGGCTTGTGCTCCTGCCTATTGCACACTGTGTGCTTGGAGTGTTATAGGGGACATAGTTCCAAATGTGCCATGGACCATATAGCGCCCAGGCCCTATCGGGCCCATGGCACTCATGCGCTATTAGGCCTATGGTACCCATGCGCTATTGGGCCTATGGCATTCAGGTACTATTGGGAATATGGTACATGGGTACTATTGGGCCTATGGCAATCAGGCACTAGTGGCCCTATTGCGCACTATGCGATATAGGCCCTATAACGCCCATGCGCACATAGCGCATGCTGACCTCTGACCTGCCATATGCCCCCCCTTGGGATTCCTGCTACTCATGCTGGGTGGGCCACATCCATGTTGCTCATCCACGGAGATGCATGATTGGCAGACGCTGTGCAACTGCACTTGCTACTGGGTGCCATTTTGGATCTCCACTTGTTTAGGCAGCATGGTGCAGTGTGCAGTGCGATGCACTCACAACTGGAGCCAGGTGGAGCTCGTTCACCTTGTGGCTCAGGTTGAGCCATATGCAGCAGGCCTGTTTGGGCAGCAGCCCCTGCAGCAGGCCAGAACCGATGTATGGCAGGACATTGCTGCTGGCCTGGTCCAGGCAACTGGGGTTTAACACACTGGGAAGCAGTACCGCCACAGTTATGGGGACCTAATACGGAGGGACTCTGAGCGACTGAGGGAGCTGCAGGCATGGGTCCACAGGGGAGCCAATCCATGGCCAGATAAGTAGGCACATGCTGCATCTGTGCTCTACCGCCATACCATGGGGTTGGCTGGGCTGTATGTCATGCCGGGGGGGTGCTAATGGTGTGTGCCCTGTGGTGTGGCATTGCCAGACAGTGGGTGCACTGCACCACTGCCCTACGGGCCATGCCTGGCTGGGGCGCACACTGTGCATAGAGTTGGGGCAGTGGGCTCATGCTGTGGCTGTGTTCTAATGTGTGCCTGTCTGTGTCCCTTTCCTAGGACCTGAGTATCGCTGCTGTTCCTGGGCAGCAGGGTTGCCTGGCGGGCCACAGCAGGCTGCTGCGGGCCAACTAGCTGGGGGAGATGGCCCACGTGAAGGAGGTGGAGCGGCTGCAGGACCAGTGCATGCAGCACTGCAGCAGGCAGGTAGGCACTGTTCTGTTCATCTACTCCTTACCAGATGGTTGGCAGGGGTTGGGGTGCAGCCATGGACATCAGCGCCATTTGCCATGTCATCTGTGTTCAGCACACTGTGTGGTGTGCATGCCACCATGGGGTGGCCATAGCACATGTGTGGCAGCTGTTGGTGGGATGGGTGTGTGTCTGGCTGCCACCGGTGCTGCTGTGGTGGTGCTGCTGCAGCACTGTGCCACCTACTTGCCACTGAGCGGTTGGGTGTCCCTTGGGTGGCAGTGTCCACCACTGTGCACTGTTGTGGCGTGCTGGGATGTCAGCAGGCATTGGCCCACCCACTGTGGGTGGCTGTGGTGCCACTCTGGGGGTGTGTGTTCCCACTCTCCACTGCGCACAAATGGGGGAGCATGGTTTTTATAGACATGCACTGATCACCTGTGTATTTCTTTGTCATAGGCATCTGGAGGAGATTGTGACTTCCGTTGTACTGTCAGTTTCTGTGGCAGATCATTTTGATCACCTCCACCACACTTGAGGTCACTCAACAGATCAGGAGGATGAAACATAGAATTTGACTTTTGATGGCAGAAAAGGACCGCTTGGCCCACCTAGTCTGCTCATTTTCCTACCTAACAGATAAGCTGCAGATCCTAGTTAACCAACAGCTTACTTCCTTTTACCCCCCCCACTAGGACTGCCTTATGTCTGTCCCATGCATTCTTGAATTTCCCCACTGTTCTTGACTCCACAACCTCCTCAGGGAGGCTGTTCCATGCATCCACAACCCTCTCTGTGAAAAAATACTTCCTCACATTACCTCTGAGCCGTCCCCCCTCTATCTTCAAATTGTGCCCCCTTGTTCTTGCACATCTCTTTTTCTGAAATACGCTACCCTCTTGGACTTTGTTGATTCCCTTGAGGTACTTGAAAGTTTCTATCATGTCCCCTCTCTCTACCTTCTTTCCTCAAGGGTATACATATTAAGCTCTTTTAGTCTTTCTTCATATGTCTTCTGGTGCAGACCCTGCACCATTTTGGTTGCCCTCCTCTGGACAGCCTCCACTCTGTCTATATCTTTGCGGAGATGGGGTCTCCAGAACTGCACACAGTACTCCAGATGGGGTCTCACCAACTGTCTGTACAGAGGGATAACAACTTCCTGTTTTCTACTACTGACGCCTCTTCCTATGCATCCCAGTATCCCCCCAGCCTTCCTTACTGCCTTCTCACATTGCTTGCCCACCTTTAGGTCATCTGATATAATTACCCCCAGGTCCCTTTCCATTTTTACTGTTGTCAGTATCTCACCCCCCATTGTGCACGCTTCCCCTGGGTTTTTTGTTTCCCATGTGCATTACCTTGCACTTCTGTGCATTGAATCTGAGCTTCCATACATTTGACCATTCCCCCAACCTTGCCAAGACCCTTCTCATCCTTTCCACTCCATCTTGTGTATCAACCCTGTTGCAGATCTTTGTGTCGTCTGCAAAGAGACATACTTTTCCTTCCAGTTCCTCTGCAATGTCACTTATTAAGACATTAAAAAGGACCGGTCCCAGTACTGAACACTGCGGTACCCCACTAGTAACCCTCCTTTCTTCACTGTGTACTCCATTTACTACTACCCTTTGCATCCTGTTGTCTAGCTATTTTTTTATTCAGGCTACCACCTTGGAACCTACTCCAAGGCTGGCTAACTTGTGTATTAATCTTTTGTGTGGGACTGTATCAAATGCCTTGCTAAAATCTAGGTAGGCCATGTCCACAGCCCCTCCCTGGTCTACTACTTTGGTCACCCAGTCAAAGAAATCTATCAGATTTATCTGACACGAGCTTCCCATCATGAATCCAAGTTGCCTTGGGTCCTGTGCCCCACTGGCCTTTAGGTACTCAACAATTCTTTCCTTCAGAAGTGATTCCATCATTTTCCCTACCACTGAGGTCAAACTAACTGGTTTGTAGTTTTCTGCCTCTGTCCTGCTCCCACTTTTGTGAAGAGGAATCACACCTGCCCTCCTCCAGTCCTCGGGTACCACCCCATCCTCCCATGATTTGTTAAAGAGAGTAGTCAGCAGTGTCACTATTTCTACCCTTAGTTCTTTTAGAATTCTTGGGTGAATCCCATCAGGCCCCATTGCTTTGTCCACCTTCAATTTTATTAGTTCTTTCAGAACCCTTTCTTCTGTAAATGGACTGGTATGGACCCCCGTCTTCAGAGTGTTTCTCTTGTTTGGTTTAGGTACCTCCCCCTCCTCTTCCTTTGTGAATACTGAGCAGAAATATTCATTCAACATCCCTGCCTTTTCACTGTCACCCTCTACCCACATTCCCTCCCCTTTATTAAGCCTCAGTGTCCCTCCTTTGGTCTTTCTTCGCTCCCTAATGTACCTATAAAAGGTCTTATCCCACTTCTTAACAGAATTGGCTATCCTTTCCTCGGTTTGGGCCTTTGCCATTCTGACTGTCTTCCCAGCCTCTTTCTGCTTTAACTGCTAAAGTTCTCTGTCCTGCTCCTTCTGTTTCCTTATATTTCCTGAATGCTATCCTTTTCTCCTTAACCTTCCCTGCCACCTCTTTTGAGAACCATAGCGGTTTTTTCCTTCATTGTGTTTTATTGATGTGCTTTACACAAAGGCTTGTTGCCTCTGTGATGGCTGTTTTGATTACTCCCCATTGTTCCTCCACCCCTCCTTCTTGCCTGTTTGCTAGTGCTTTTCTGAAGAACTCTCTCAATTTCCCAAAGGCAGCCCTCCTAAAGTCCAATACTCTTGCTTTTGTATGGCTTGATTGTATGGCTGTGTTTATCGTGAACCACACTGTTTGGTGGACGCTTGTTCCCAGATGGCTACCCACTTCTACATCTGAGATTCTTTCTCCGTCCCCATTTGAGAGTAACTGGTCTAAGATTGCTCCCTCCTGAGTGGGTTCCAATACTAGCTGTCTAAGGCATGCCCCCTGTAGGGCATCAAGAATGACCCTGCTCTTGGATGTGCCTGCAGCAAAGGTGCTCCAGTTAACATCTGGCATATTCAGGTCCCCCATCAACAATATCTCCCCTTTTTCTGCCATTCTAAGGAAGCCTTCTATCATTTCCTTGTCCATTCTGTCCTCCTGAGATGGGGGTCTTTATACAACCCACATGCGGATTGTGGTGCCATTTCCTGTCTCCAGGGTGACCCAGAGTGCTTCATCTTCTCCTTGTTTAGTCTTTAGTTCTGTTGCTTTGATCCCTTCCTTTACGTAGCGAGCTACTCCTCCTCCTCTTTTACCCTCCCTGTCCCTCCTGTAGATTGTGTATCCTGGTATGTTGACATCCCAGTCATGGTTCTCTGTGTACTATGTTTCTGTGACTGCCACAATATCCAGGCAACCCACTTCCATCAAGACCACTAGCTCAGGGAGCTTGTTACACAGACTACAGGCATTAGTACTCATCACCCTCCACTTTTTGGTAGCCTTACCACTTTTAGCCCCATTCCTGTCCTTACTGCCTTTGCCTTTTTTTACATTTACCTCTGTTCTTCTCCCTAATATCTTCTCTACCTTGGTGTTTACCTCACTAATTACCATGTTTTGTGGGGGGAGGCTGGGATTTCCCTGCTCCTTTTCAGTGCCTCCCCCCTTGGCTAGTTTAAATGCTTGCCAATGAAGCATTTAAACCTCTCACTTAGTATCCTGGTTCTCCCCCTGGACAGATGCAGACCACCGCACCAGTATAGGTCTGCATCCCTCCAGGTGGCTCCCCAGTCTGCAATGAAGCCAAAACCCTGAGCTCCACACCAGTTTTTCAACCACTCATTGAATTCCCTGGTGAGCAGTGCCATGGCATCACCCTTGCCATAGACAGGCAGCACCTCTGAGAAGGTTACCGTATACGCTACTTGTCTAAGGCCCCTCCCCAACTCTACAAAGTCCTCTTGCACTGCTCTGATCCCATTCCTAGCCAGGTCATTTGTCCCTAATTGGACAATGACATCCAGCTCCCTCCCTTGTGCAGCTCCTCCCACGATCCTGAGGATTCGCTTCCTGTCCCTCCAAACCGTGGCGCCAGGAAGGCACCTTACCTCCCTCTCCCCTTCCTCCCCCATTTCTACCCCCTAATGATTGAGTCCCCCACCAGGAGTTGTTTCCTTCCCCTGCGGGGTCCCATGCCACCCTCCTGTGGGTCTCCTTTGTGAAGGTTCCCAGCATCCTCCTTGGTCTCCACTGCAGGTGCCTCCATAGAGGAACCACTATCCACCAGAAGAGCAAATGAATTGTGGAGAGGTACAGCTGGAGGGATGAAACTCTGTTCCACCAGCCTCTTCCTCCCTGAGCCCACCCTGGTCCAGTCTCTCCTCTTTCTTGGCAACCTCTGAGGTAGTGGCATTGGCCCTGGTGGTGCCTGGGTGGGAGAGGAGGTTTCACGAATCCTAGCCAGGTCAGCCTGGAGATGGGCAACCTCCTCTCTCAGACCAGAGAGGTGCCTGCAAATAGGGCAGCATCGCAGCCTCCAGAATGTCTCCCGGAACACTACCGCCCCACAGCCATTGCACTGCACCACTCCTATCATGTCTTATTCTGTGTCCCCTCTACTGTTTCTGTGTCTGCTTACTCTCTCCTCTCCTTACAACTCTCACCCTTCCTGTTCTGAGACAGCAACTTCCTATCTTCTTACAACTGAAGCTGATACAGTACCCTTCCCAACACAGAACACACACTGACTTTCTTTCTTTTTTAACCCTAAATAAGACCCCTTCTACTTCTAATAAAGTATCTGTCTACTTAATCTCAACAGACACTGACTCCTGCTGAGATATAAGTTTTAAATTAATAAGAAAATGTAGCTTCTTTTAGTTAGCTGCTTTCTGCTCTACAAGCAAGGCTAGCAACAGGAAGTTGTAATTTGAGTCACCTGCTTTTATAGTGTCTAAGCCACACCCCAATTAAGCTCTCTTTCCTCCTACTGGTTTAGCAAAGTCAGCTGATACAGTACCCTTCCCAGCACAGAACAAACACTGACTTTCTTTCTTTCTTTTCTTTTTAACCCTAAATAAGACCCCTTCTACTTCTAATAAAGTTATCTGTCTACTTAATCTCAACAGTCACTGACTCCTGCTGAGATATAAGTTGTAAATTAATAAGAAAATGTAGCTTCTTTTAGTTAGCTGCTTTCTGCTCTACAAGCAAGGCTAGCAACAGGTGCTAGCCTTGCTTGTAGAGCAGATGGTGCTGCATGACAGGCAGAGATGGAGGCATCAGGTGGCAGCAGAATGTGGCCACCCATAGCAGGACCTGTACCTCCTCCTTGCCCCTGCCTTCCCTTCCCCTACCTTCCCCGTCCCACTGTACAGTCCCTGTACCCTGTCCCCATCCCTCATGCTCCTACCCTGTCCCTGTGGTTTTATTGTATATTGTTGTTTAATACATTTTAGTACCTTACCTGCCTGCATCTGTGTCTGCTTTGCAGCTGGTGGTTGGAGTCTAGCTGCAGTGCCATGGTGGGTATCTGTGTGGTGTGCCTGTGTCATTATGTGGGCCATGCATGGTGGTGTCCTGCCCTTTGGTTGGTGGGTGTGCCTTAGGGTGGCCATGGGCTGGCTCTACAGGATGTGTGGTGTGTGTGTGTTGGGTGCCATGTGCCAGGGTGTGACATGCCATGGTCTGGGTGAGTGGGGGCATGCCGTCTCATGGGAGCCAGTGGTAGCTCACCCTTGGCCGATGGTGCCTCCTATTCCCTGCATCTACTGCCCTGGTGCTAGGGGGTGAGGGGATGGCTGCCTGTGTGCACCCTGCAGGCAGTGATTACCTGTAGACCACAATTGTGTATCTCTGCCACTTTTCCCAGATGGGCTCAACTGCATCCCCGCACTGCCCCCCCACCTTGCTCCCAGCAGTGCCTAAGGCTGGTCCTTCGGTACCTTGGCGCATCTTCCTTTGCTCCTTTGTGCATCTCTGGTTGTACTATGGTGCTGCTTGGGTTATTTCCTGGTGCATCTCTGGCTGTGCAATAGCACATCCCTGTGATATTCAGCCATTTTGCGCTGGCGCATGTCGCCATGCACAAAAATTGAATATCTCAGTCACTGTGCCATAGCACAGTTGAGTTGTGCTGCACCAGGGTTGCACTGGCCTTTGGCACATTTCTGAATATCTGGCCCACTGTATTTATATTTATTTGATGTGAGCCATAAAAATATGTTGTTTCCCCCATAGCTGTCCCCATCTTTCGTAAATAGCCATTGTCTTCAAAACTAAAAGAATTATTTTTGAGTAGCAATTCTGTTAGCAGTAGCAACAATTCTTTATTTGGAGAGTTTGTCTCTCTTTGGGATAACTTATGATCTAATGCCTATAGTCCCTCCTGATGTGGTATGCTAGTGTATAGATTTTGTACATCTAGAGTCACTAATAGACATTCGTCCAATGCTTCTTCTGTCCTATTCAAGTGTTCTTAAATTTGTATACAATGTGTAGTGTCCCTTAAATATGAAGGGATTTGTGGGACCTCTACTTTGCAATAGTGATCTACATAGATAGATAGTGGTTGTGTAATCAAATTATGCCTGAGATTATAGGTCTTCCTGCTGGTTGTTGTTCATTTTTGTGAATTTTCAGGAGACAGTAAAAAAGTGGTATTTGGGGTATTTGTTTATTAGTTCTGATTTTGTCCATTCTTCTATTATCTGTCTATCTACGGCTTCCACTATTACTTCTGTAATGGTTTGTTTTAGTGTCCCTTGAGGTATTTTTCCTATCTTCTCATATGTCTCTGTATCATTTAATTGTCTTAGGCACTCTTTTTGGTAATCTTCATAATTTTGAATTACAATGGCTCAACCCTTATCTGCCGGTTTTATTATTATGGAACTATTTCTTCCCAGATTATCCAGAGCCTCTCATTCTTCTTTTAGTAGGTTGTAATGTGGTAGTTTAGTTTAACTTTGTTTCATTATTGTTCCCACTTCTCTGTTAACTTTTTCTATATAGAAAGTTACATATGGGGAAGGGAGTGAAACCAATTGGGTCAAATGTTGACCTGGTGCCCAGTGCCTGTTTAAGTTAGTATCTATCCCTTGATCGGTTGGCATCTTCTGTTGTAGGTTTTTTTAAAGCAAAGAAATGTTTTAATCTGATTTTACAATGTATTTTTTTCTAAATCAAGTTTAAGTTCAAATGGATTTAATTTCTCAGTTATACTGTATGACATTACTTTGCTAAGTACTTGTTTTTCTACACTAGATAACTCTCTTTTGGATAAATTGTATATTGATAGGTCTGGCCTGATCATGATCTGGTTTCATGTGTGTTTTTGTCCATTCCTTCTGTGCCTCCTGTATCTTTTTTCTCTGGATCTCTGTTCTGACATTGTTGGTTCTTCTATATCTGCATAGTGAACAAAATCCTTATCCCTTTGTCTCTCCCTTGGTGTCCAATCAGATCTGCATGAGCCATAGTTATCTTGATTGTAATATCCTTGGTTGTAAAGTTCACCATATGGCGTATATTGTCTTTGGTATGATACTGATGAGGCCATCTGTTTCATCTGGGAAAATTCTGTCTAGATCTATTTCCACTTCTAAATCTAGGTTCTTGGTTTTCTGAATGTGAGGTGTGTGTCAATGTTTTAATTTTCATCTAAATCAAAAACAGTGGTCTGATATTCTGTTTTTTTCAAGGAATTCCCTTCTTTGTAGTTAATATTGTTCCTTTGAAATTTCTGTAATTTTATCCCTTTAATGTGGTTGTCATATTCTTGTAATGATTTTTCAGTTTGTTCCATTAGTGCTTTAAGTTGTGTTGTTTTATTGTGTCTTTGATCTGTGTCTCTAAGGTCTATTTTTATTCTAATATTTTGGTCTGTTTGGTGGTAAAAGTCTCTATCAGCAATAGCATGAAGCCAAAGGAACATTTAGTTCTAATACCATCCCATTTGATTTGAAATCCTTCTGGTGAAAATCTCAGATCTGATTCACCAAATACTCTTAGTCCCCTGGGTATTCTTTTTTGTTTAGTATATTCCAGAAGAGTGACTGTGTGCCATTCAAGTTATATCTCTTTTTCTTTTAGGGACTCTAGTTTATTGATCAGTGCTTTGGGAATTTCTATATTGTCAATTTAATGAATTAAATTGTCAGGTGTATTCCCACTGCAGCATGATTATAATTGTGTTTCTGTACAAATTATGATTTAATTTAATTTTGATTGTGAAATAATATATATAAAAATAATTTGGCATTTACATTCATTTATCTTAGGCAGCTCTCAACTATCAGATGAAGAAACAGGATAGTTTTGAAACATTGTAGAATAATCATTAAAACAGAGTGCTAAAAATAATTAGAAGAGCTGTTCACCACATTCTCTGTATGAAAACGATGGTACTTGCTTGCCTTGTGATGCCACCAATGAAATTGTACTGCTGACTTTAATTGCAGCAATGAGCCAGCGATCATGATCGATCTATCTATCTATCTATCTATCTATCTATCTATCTATCTATCTATCTATCTATCTATCTATCTATCTGTCTGTCTGTCTGTCTAGCTATGTTATTTCATTAGGAGTAAACTTCCACACAAGATAGAATTTGCCTTTCCACACTGATATCATAAACTGGAAGTCAATCAGCTACTGACCCAGCTGTAGTAGTTATATGCTTTAGAAAACATTCAGATAATAGACTATACTCACCAAATGTATTTGAAGTAAAAAATATTTTAATCAATACAGATCATCAGTCATGTAATTACATCAACACTTCACTGCATAAATATGTGCAGCTTCATCAGGAAATATGACTTAGAATCTTTCAAAATCTCTTCAGTTTCCATAATTTACATAAGCTACAACTCAATTATGTTGCACAAAAAACATAATTCCTAAATATAATTTATTATTTCATGCATACACTATACTTCTATCTGCACCAAGAAAATGCAAAAAAATGAACTATGTATTATTTACTGTAAATTGTATATCATTTTTCAAATCTCATTCACCTGATATTTGCTGTTTAAATTTTGTATTCTTGTAGTATTCTTCCCTGAAACTGGCTGGCAGCTGCATACAAAAAATTTAAATTTACAGTAATCATATCTAAACATTAAAATGTTGCTTCTTTAGCTGACTTTTTAATCAAGTTAATGTATAGCAGAGAGTAAATCTTTAAAGTCACCTCTTTATTTTAAATACCAGAAACACTTGTTAGTTTTTTTCAAATACATTTTCTAGGGCAGCATTTTATTCAGCTGCAGCACTACTCATTGTTTGCTCTTAAACTCTGAAAACACAACCTAGCCAGGGTAATGAACAGGCCATATCAAACTGGACTCTACAAACATGGGAGGTATTCAGCAAATCTTACAGTTTGTTCTCAGAGTTGTTGGGTCCCAAAATCCCATCTCATGATTTTATGAACAACCACTAGACTAACATGACTCATTTCATCTTAGACTCACTGATCTTTCCCAGCCCCACATTAAACTTATCATTAGATTACCAAACATCAGTAAATGTGTTTTCCTTTACAACTCTAACTGAATCTCTTGCACACCTTGGCAAGTCCAGTTTATAAAAATTGTGCTTGCTCTCTCCCCTATCAGCTACTCACCACTGTGGAGGAGGCAGCTCCCAATATCAGTCATTCAGCAGAAGAACCACTGAATGCCTCACAGCTCAGCCATTCCTCCTTCTTGTTTGACTGATACTGTGAATAGGGAAAAGTGGACTGAGGTGCCCATCACCCATAACACTTGCCAACCCCCTCCCATCCAGGTTACCCACACCCCCTTGAATAGGTGGTGATACCAGGGTGGCCACCACCAGTACCACTGTAAAATTTAGCTGACACTTGGCTTTCCAATTTCCAGTGTTGGATTCAACATTTTATTCAAACCTGAAAAAGAGAATACCATCCCTCTGATGGCTTTATGTTGTTTCCCATAAAAAAGAAAACCGCCCATCACTGACCTGACCTCCCAGACCCCCATCCCATCCTAACACACCATTCACTGCCCACCATCCCACAGCCCCTCCACACCTCCTCACTCACCTGACTACATTGCATGATGCAGATCCACTGTCTGATTGAAGACACGTCTTGCTGCTGGAACCAGTGACTGCAATATGAGAAAATAAGATTAATCCAGTTAAATGCATTTCAAAGAAATTTTTACCTTTTATTCATAACTTTACCATTTTAACAATTTGTTTACATCAAATTTTCAATATGGCCTTTTTGTGATCTCACCTCCTGAACAACGGCGGTGAAATTTAAAATCTGACCCAAAAGGTGATTTTGCGGTCACTGCACAAAATTACCTTTCAGGTAGGATTTGAAAATTTTCACCTATCCGGCTCATGAGGTGGAGTCACAAGAAGGCTATGTTGACAATTTGGTGTACAAATATGGTAAAATGACAAAGTTATGAGTGAACATTTAATTACATCAATGTTCACTTACAACTTCACTCATTTTTAATATTTTTCAACCAAACTTTCAACATGGCATTTCTGGGACCCCACCTCATGAATGTGAAATTTTTCAAATTTGTCCTGAAAGGTGATTCGCTGTTGCGTGCAAAATCGGGATTTGGGTGGGATTTTAAAATGTTCACATTCTGGATTCATGAGATGAAATGATAAAAAAGCTATGCTGAAAATTTGGTGTACAAATATGTTAAAATTACCTGTTTATGAGTAAATGTTGAAATATTTCAACACTCATTCATAACTAATTACTAATCTTTCAACACAGCCATTTCTTCAAACTACAACATTAACATTATAGGTTCCGTTTTTCAAATCCTGGATGAGATGTGTTTTTGAGCATATGGTGCAAAATGAAGTTTTAGCCAGTATTCTATAAATGCTACATGTCATGTTTATAAGTGGATTCATAAAACAACTATCTTGGAAATTTAAATAAAAACAAAATAATAATTATTAAGAAATATTGTGTATAGTACCAGCTTTTAAGCAAATGGGTAGTGCATCGGGATCCTGTGCTGGTGCACTGAGTTTGGGGGCAAGCTCGGTGACCCAGCTGGATGGGCCAAGGCGGTGGGGGGGTGCTGTCATGCAGCACCACCACCACACAGGCACAAAATTGCCTGCATGGGTCCAAGTACCATTATAGTGAGGAGAACTCTTTTCTTGGCATACGGCCTTGTACCTCTGCACTCTTGATTTCCAGACAAGCCATGTGATTCAGCTGAGAGATGGATTATTTGTCCTGTGCATCTATGTTTGTGGCCAACAGGAAGTGCAGGGGCCAGAGTGCCCTGCACTTCTGCAGTCCACCAGACAGCCCCATAAATCCTTGACATCTGTTGCTGCACTTCCATAAGTGGATGGAGTTTTCCCTTGGTGCAGAGGACAAATGCCCTTGGACCAGCATGAATAAGGTATGATTACAATATCTCAAAAGAAATGAAATTATTTGCAAAAAAAATGCAACAAATGTATAGAAACATAGAAACATAGAAGTTGCCGGCAGATAAGGACCGCAGGGCCCATCCAGTCTGCCCATTTCTTTTTGTACCTTATAAATGTGCCATCGGCCTTTGCTCTGTCAGTGGCCTATCTATTCATACTCATTTGTATTGCTCCCTTATGCCTATCCCATGCCTGTTCGAAGCCTTGCACTGTATTCATAGCCACCACTTCTTGAGGTAGGCCATTCCATGCATCCACCACCCTTTCTCTGAAAATAATTTCACATTGCCCTTAATCGCCCCCTCTAATCTCATGCTGTGTCCTCTTGTCCTGCTATTTTTCTTATATTTAAACATGTTAGACTCTTTCACCTTGTTAATGCCCTTAAGGTGTTTAAATGCCTCGATCATATCACCTCTCTCCTCCTTTGCTCAAGGGTATACATATTGAGCTCTGTTAATCTGTCCTCATATGTCTTCTGATGCAGTCCCTGCACCATTTTGGTTGCCCTTCTGGACTGCCTCAATTTGGTTAATGTCCTTGTGAAGGTGTGGCCTCCAATACTGCACTAGTACTCCAGATGGGGCCTAACCAGTGTCTTGTAAAGAGGGATTATTACCTCCCTCTTACGACTTGTGATACCCCTACTAATACACCCTAACACCCCCCTAGTCTTACCTACTGATTTAGAGGTCTGCTTGGATGATTTCAGGTCATCAGTGATGATGATGCCCAAGTCTCTTTCTTCCTTTGTGACTGCTAGCAACTTCCATCCCAGCCTATAGGTGGCTTCAGGGTTTCTCTTCCCTATGTGCATGATCTTGCACTTCTTTGCATTAAATCCCAGTTGCCACTCTTCCAACCATTTTGCTAGTTTACCCAGATCTCTTCTCATTCTGCCCACCCCATCTGGATCATCTACTCTGTTGCAGATCTTGGTGTCATCTGCAAACAGACAAGTCTTACCTCTAGTCCATCTGCAAGGTCACTAATGAAGATGTTGAAGAGGACTGGCCCCAGGACTGATCCCTCATGTACCCACTTTTGACTTGCATCTCTTCTGACTGTATACCATTTACCACCACTCTCTTTTTCTGCCCATCAACCAGTTTGACACCCAGTTGACCAACTTTTGACCCACCCACATACCCAGCTTATTTATCAATCTTCTATGTGGAACAGTGTCAAAAGCTTTGCTGAAGTCAAGGTAGGCGACATCAACTGCTCCCCCTTGGTCCACCACTCTGGTTACCCAGTCAAAGAAATCTATGAGATTAGTTTGACAAGACGTTCCTTTTGTAAACCCATGCTGTCTTGGATCCTGTGCCCCTATGGATTCCAGGTGTTGCACTATCCTTTCCTTAAGGAGTTCCTCCATAATCTTGCCCACTACTGAGGTAAGACTGACTGGTCTGTAGTTCCCTGCCTCCTCCCTGCTACCACTCTTGTGGAGCGGGATCACATGAGCCCTTCTCCAGTCTTCTGGGACCTCTCCTGTGCTCAGAGACTCACTAAACAGTTCTGCTAATGGCTCTGCTAGTTCCACCTTTAGCCTCTAAGTACCCTGGGATGTATGCCATCAGGTCCCATTGCCTTGTCCACCCTGAGCTTAGCAAGCTCTTGTAGGACCCTTTCTTTTTGAAGGGAGTAGTGCTCACCTCCTCCCCCCGTGTCCATGGCGCTGAGCTGTGGGCCCTGCCCTACCTTCTCTTCAGTAAATACTGAGCAAAAGTATCTATTTATGATAGATGCTTTTACATGGTCCTCCTCCTCCTCACATGCTCCCTTTTCTCCATTAAGCTTAGCAATACCCCCTCTGAACTTTCTCCTTTCACTAATGTATCTATAGAAAGTATTGTCACCTACTTTTACTGTTCGTGCTAGTGTTTCCTCAGTTTGGGACTTTGCCTGCCTTACTGCCTTACCTGCTTCCCTTGAGGTAGTTTGGTATGCCTCCCTATCTTCATCCCGCTGTGTTCCTTATATTTCCTGGAAGGCCAGCCTTTTGGCTCTGACCTTTTCTGATACTGTATTTGAGAACCAAAGTGGTTTCCTCTTCTTTGCACTTCCTTTCTGTCTAACACAATGGGATGTTGCTCAAGTATTACATCCTTAATGCTTGCCCACTTTGCCTGTACCCCTCACCTGTGCTTCTTTTTTCCAGGGCTAGCTTAACTCTGTTGGCCATCTTATCAAAGTCAGCTCCTCTGAAGTCCCATATTTTTGCCTTGGAATGGGATGATTTAGATGTAGTAGCCAAATTGAACCATACCATGTGATGGTCACTGGCCTCCAGGTGACCTTCTACCTGGAGATCTATGATCCCTTCCCTGTTAGTCAGTACTAGATCTAGGATAGCTCTGTCTCTTGTGGATTGTTGTACCAGTTGTTTGAGGCCCTCCCCCTGCAGGGAATCCACTATGTGTCTAGTTCTGGCAGATGTTCCTGCTGGTATTGACCAATCTGTATCCAGCATGTTGAAGTCTCCCATTATCAGAACCTCCCCTTTAGCTGTCATGTTTTGTATATCTTCTAACAGTAATGTGTCTATGTTCTCCCCCTGGTCTGGGGGCCTGTAGACAACCCCAGTTCTTATGGCTGTCCCATTTCCTGTTTCCAGGGTGACCCACAGTTCTTCTGGCTCCTTATTGTAGGGAAATATGGTGTTAGAGTTTACTGTATAACACTATCTCTCCACCCCCACTCCAAGAAACAAAGGGAAAACACATTAGGGTTTTGGGTTTCCAAGTCTTACTAAATCAGTGGTGGGGTCTTTCCTGGGTTGTCAACCCTAATGCCCATCCTCTGCCCTGAGCAAAGAGAATGAGACATGATCTGTTTTCTTCATGCAGGGCATGAAGAAAACTGCAACATATTCTGTTGCCAACATGCGGCAAGACATACTTCTCTACCACTGAACAGTGTACCACTGAGGCACTGGCTTGGAGCTGTACATTGTGCTTCACACTTCAAACAAGATTCTATTGGCTGGAAGGGAAAGGTGAGCATCATGGTTGACAACCCCAAGGAAGACCCCACTACTGATCAAAAATCCTAATGTTTATTTCCTTTTGTTGCTTGGGGTTGGATGGTGAGTTAGGGTTGGAAACCCTAATAAACACATTGCACCACTTTTGTGGCACTAAGTTGAATCTTAACTAATGCATTTATGCAGTTATTTGCAAAGTATACATATAAAGAGAGACTAGATGATGTCATAGGCCCAGATATTCAAATTGCACCCAAAAAGTGCGCAACAGCAGGAGCAAGCGCAAGTCCACTGCGCCCATGCGCAAGGAGCGCAATATTAAAAAAATGCACAGGCCAAGATGCACCTATGGCCAACGACTGAATATCGCACCACCTGCGCCATAGCGTAACTAGGGAGGTGAAGCTGAGCATATCTGATGCACCATAGCGCAACAAGGGATGTTCAGCTGAGCAGTCCAGATGTGCCATAGTGCAACCAGGGATGCCCCCCCCAGCAGCAGGGCAGCAATGCAACAGCACAACCAGGGATGCAGGGGCCCACCACCCATGCCACAGATGGGCAGAGGAACACACAGCAGAACAGACATCATCCCCCACACCCCATGCACTGCACAACTGGGGAGGGCTGGAATAACCACTGGCCCATGGAGACCAGCAACCAACCCACAGCCAGCCCATGGTGCCCCAGCACACCCACTGGCAAGCTGTGACCGGCACACAAGGATGGCTGACCACCCCGTACCACACCATCCCACAAATGCAGAGCGTACCCTGCACCATGATCCCCATACACCCTGCCCAGGAGTAGCACCCAACAGTGCAGGACACCCCATGCATGCCACCACCTCCACTGTGACAATGCAACCCTGTGCACCATGGAGCCATGCAAGGCAGTCCCACCATGTACACCCTGCAATGGGTGGCAGCAGACAGTCATGCAACAGATGCATACACAGTGCCACCCTGCATGTCTCCCCCGAGGTACAGCTGAGAGACCATCCATGTGTCAGCACACGAGGTACCCCACATGCGACAGGGCATACCCTGGACCCCACCTTCAGCAGTACAGCACCCTGCACACCCTCCCAAGGACACATTCTGTCCCACCACTGGCCACAACAGCCACGACTGACACGCCAGCAGACTGTGCATATCACAGACATGCAAGGGTGTCAGCTGCACAGGCCATGGACAGTCTGACAGAGGTGCCATGCACACAGTGCAGGCCCCATGGACCACTGCATACAGGCATCCAGTGCACAGAGTACAACACACAAACCACAGACAGTGACTGATCCCCCTGCCCACACCATAGGTGGTTCACCTCTGCACACACACACACACACACACACACACACGCCCATGTGTGCACCACCCCTGACACCATGCACACCACTGCAGCTGAGCACCTGTAGCCCACTGCAAATCAGAGACCACCACAGTTGTTATAACAAAATGTATGTATTAAAATATAAGAACTCTGAAACATATTTACAAATATATACAAGGGTGGGGGGAAAAGGCCACAAACCAGGTGGGGGCAGGCATGGGGAAGGGGTGTACAAATGGGAGAGCGAAGAAGGGGTGTGAGAGTGGGTCCAGGGGGTATGGGTGTCAGGGGGTCATGGAGGGCCTATTCCTTCCCCACTCTCCACTCCTGTGGCTCCTCCGGGTTCTCCTAATCCAGACCCCATGCTGCTCCATTCACTCCAGTGCTGCCAGGGATGCCCATGCCAGCTGCAGAATCTCTTGTATGGCCCATTCCACGACCATCCAGTGTTGTCCACCTAGGAAAAGGGAGCAGCAAACCCATTGTGCAAGGCATACAGCCATGTGCCATGCCCCAGTGATGGTGTGTGACCACCCACAGTGACCGTGTCCACAAGACCTGCCTACTCAGGCAGCCACAGCCATGTGGACCACTGCACACACCCACCACCCATGTCCTGCACAGCACCACTGTGTCCGTACAGTGACTTGGCTATGCGGTGTGAAGGCAGTGGCACAGCCATGTGCCCAGTGCATGCATGGACCACCATTGACACACTCCAAGACATGCAGTGCCACTGGACAGTGCTGACTGTAACAGTTACATGCATGGCAGTGGTGTCAATGGATGGTGGTCATGCCCCACTGCCCTCCCTGTTACACAGCATGCAATAGTAATCATGGATGTAAGGCACTCACCATCATCAGGCTGGTCCATCCGCCTCTGCGGACCTTTACCCCTCCCGGCCTGATGGTCCTCCTGGCGGTGCCTCCTCTCTCTCACCAGCCTGTGCTCTTCTGGGCCTAAGGTGCAAACATGGAGAGAGGGACATCAGTACAATCCTGTAGCAAAGTCCCCCCAACCCCATGTGTGTGCAATCCCACACAGCCAGACCCACCCATCCCACACCCTAATAACACCACCACAGCCTACGCCGGACACCCCCCCATGTGCCAGACACATGAAACCGTGATACCCATATGGAAGATAAAAGTGTATGGATGTTGCCCTACCTTGCCGTGGCACCGTGCCCCTCCTGGCATGTGCCCACAGGTGGGCAAGCAGGTCCGGGTCCTTCCACCACAGGTCCCCATATCGGTGGCGGCACTGCTCTGCCATCTGCCCCATACCGGTGGTCTCCTCCAGGGCGTCCGCCACCTCCTGCCACACCTGACTCCTCGCCCTGTCCAGGAGTGCCTCCCCAAATAGACAGCCAACATGTGGCTCCACAATGGCAACCAGGTTTGCCAGCTCCACCTGGCTGCACTGCACAGCATGCCTCCGCGCCATCTCTGCTGCTCAGTTAAGTCAAAATGGCGCTCTGCAGCGTGGTTCTGCCACTTGCAGATGCTGCTTGGTACAGCGCTGTCATTCCCTATTGCGCTGCCACCAAAAAGCGCCATAGTGGTGCACCCATGCCTGACGCATGGTGTCTAGGGGCCAAGGTCGGGCACAGGGTCAAGGGTCTCTGGTGCACGGACAGCCACAACGCGATTGGAATCCAATGCATGTAGCGCGATTGGGTGCCTATGTGCCACCTCTTGTAGTGGCCTACCGCACTGTTGCCTCAGTGTGCATATGATGCCCCAGTGCCACAGTGCCATATAGGTGAACAGTGCTGCAGCACCACTGGCACAATGGTGGCCGTGCCCTGCATTGCCTCCTGCGCACAGCACATCAGCAGCATGGCAGGCACCTGCGTCATCAACCCGGGCATGCACAGTTAGGCGTGTACTGCACATGTCACAGAACTGTGCCCTTGGCTCAGCAGGTTCAACACAATTGCGCAAAGCGCAACAGCGCGATATTCAGCCGGCATATGCAAATCAGCTAATCAGCCA
The DNA here is from genome assembly GCA_016271365.2 of Neoceratodus forsteri. Taxonomy (NCBI): domain Eukaryota; kingdom Metazoa; phylum Chordata; order Ceratodontiformes; family Ceratodontidae; genus Neoceratodus; species Neoceratodus forsteri. The sequence goes on from CM028129.1 coordinate 395,311,843, forward strand.
TTCAATGGCGCAGTCACTGCATCTGCATCCACTTAAAGATGCACCTCACCTCATTTGCATGTGTTGCGCTATAAAAGTGCGACATTGGGCTGCACTGGCCATAGTCGGTTACTGCAGTCTATTGGAGAGTTGCATGCTGTTTGGGAGTGTGGACTGTGGATTTTGGGACATGCATGGGACTGTACAGTCACAGGTAACACCTGTCATTCTCACAGGCTGAATCATGACCAAGCATGTTGTGGAGGAAGAGGAACAGAGTCGTGGGAGGAGGAGGAGGCCAAATTTCATGAAGGCCGAGACAGATGCCCTGTTTGAGGCCTACCCAGACCAGGAGCTGTTTCTCAGCAGATGCCAGGGAACACCACAGGCCAATGCTGCTGCATGGGAGGAGGTGGCATGTGCTGTAAACCTGCATGGCAGCCATCAGCACTCCGTGCAGGAGTGCAAGAAGAAGATGGGCACAGACAGGCAGAGGATTAAGGAGAAGGTGGCTGCCATCAGGGCAGCATGGTCAGCGACAGGTGGGGGACAGCCGGAGGTGCTACGCCTGACTCCACAGGAGGAGAGGGTTGCTGGAAGCATGCAGCATTGCACCACTGAGGGTGTTCCGGATGGGGGATTCCAGATGGGTGGTAGCCAGTCCCTGCATGGTAGGTCATGGTCTGTCTATTGGGGGGGGACAGGGTAGGTCACATGCAGTAACGCGACTTTGTTTTTCCTTACAGCTCCTGAGCGTCTGCATGGGTCAGTAGTGGTGGGCTTCTCCACTGAGGCTGGTCAGATGGAGATGGAGGAGGGCCCATCCACCTTCACAGGAATAGGCAGCTCAGGGCGACAGTGGGCCCACCTGGACGTCCAGACTGATGGTGGAGCAGGTGCAGAGGAGGCCCTGCCCATGTCCCAGTGTGCCAGCGTCCATGGATGCCAGCATGCTGAGACTTGGGCTGGTGCCGGATCCGTCACCGATGATGATGTCGCTAACATCATGGGCAGTGACACATGTGTGCCACAGGATGGCCACACAGCAGGTTACATCGTGGCCATTGCTGTGGATGGTGCCACCGTGGAGGCCTGTGTGTCATCACAGTCCCAGCCTGTGCCTGTCAGCACCGGTGGGGAAGCACTGGTGTGTGTACAGGACAGTGGGACTGTTGCAGCCACTGCAGCGGCACCATTGAGCCCTGGGGAGTGGCAGCCAGAGGGGCAGAATCAGCAGTAGGTCAATGGGCATGGAGGTACAGTGTCAGGGGGCGACATCAGTGCACCACCTGTGGACATGCCCAGGCCTGGCCCTGGTGTGCAGCACCCACCCTCAAGGGGTGATGAGCATCAGGGCCGCGAACACCCTGAGGGACAGCATGCCAATCAGGCAGATGACCTCTTGGATGAGCACACCTGCATACTGCAAGCATCAGTCAATCAGCAGATGCGGCTTGTGACGGCGGTGGATCCACTGAGTGCAGCTCTGCACCAGGCAGAGGAGCATCGCAGCAGAGAAACCGCTCTGCTCCTGGCAGGGATGGACCGGATGTGGGAGGATGTGACCGCTGCCATTGACAGGCTGACACAGACAATCACAGCTGCCATGGCCACAGTGGGCACACAGTTATTTGCCCATGCGTCGCAGACACCACGCAGTGCAATGTCCACCCCCCATTCCCAGCATCGTGTGACATCATCCTTGTCAACACTGGGTTCAGCTGTGGGCATCCCGAGCACGCCTGGCACAGGCATGTTCGGTGTGCTGCAGACCCCTGTGAGAGCATGGTCATGTTCACGCAGTGGAACCCCTTGGGGAATATCAGTGCCACCCCATGAGGCCAGTGGTCAGCCTGTCACTGCTGGCGGGTCTCGGTTGGGCTGCCCATGCACCCGTGGCAGCCGGGGCACTGTGGCACGTGACTGACCTGTCTCCCAGCATGGCTACTGTCTGATGCTGCCCTGTGTGCATTGTGTCATTCAGTGGACAATGCACGGGTGGGTACCTGGCCCTGCACGCACACACACAGTCCATCTGCACAGCCTCCCGGCTGCTGTCCGCAGTTGCATGTGCATGATGATGCCTGCATTGCACTGTACACCAATGTGCAATGGTGCCCAGCATCTGACACACGCACAATGAAAGGCAGTGGGCGTGGTGGTCTGTGGACATGTGTGTGGCTAAGGGTGGCATTCTGAGTCGGTGTGCCTCCTACCCTTTGTGCATGTCTGGTGAGTTTTTTGTGTGTGTGTGTCTGACCGCGTGCCATGTTAGACCTCACCCATCCCTGGCAGTGTGTGTGGTTCCATGCCTGACCACTTCACTTGACGGCATGCACCCCTGGTGTGTGTCCATGCGTGTTTGTGGGTTGTGCCTTTGCCACTGGTGGTTGTACATGGCTCCATGACTTACCTGGGTTGGCTGAAGTGCTCCTCCGTGATGGTGTCCTGGTGAAGCTGTGCCAGCCGGAGCAGTCGGGGGTCCCATCGCCCAAGGGGGGGCTGCCCATCACCATTGTCACGGCATCCTCATCGTCCCCATCACTGTCCCCCTCTTGCGACCTGTACGGCTATCCCACATTCATTGGCCATGTTGTGCAGGATGCAACAGGCCAGGAATAGCCCACAGGCCTTTGAGGGGCTGTACTGTAGGGCACTGCTGGAGGTGTCCAGGCAACGGAAATGTGCCTTCTGCATACCGAACACCCGCTCGATGACATTAAATGTAGTGGCATGTGCCTCATTGCAGCACTGCTGCGATGGGGTCGCAGGCTGCCGGTATGGTGTGAGCAGCCAGGGACAGAGTGGGTATCCACTGTCACCTCTGTGTAGAGGGTGGAGGTTAGTTTGGTAATCAGCATCGCCCTGCCCTGGGCCATGTAGGTCACTACCCATGTCACCTCTGACCATGCCCCTCCCAAGCCCTAAGTTTTTCCGCGTGTTTTGCATACTCACCCACTAAGTGGCCAGTGGATATGTCCCCACTCTCAAATCTGTGGCACAGTGCTGACTGGTTCCAGATGAAGGCATCGTGTGCTCCCCCAGGTTGTGTGGCACAGACATTGATTATGCACCCCCTGGCATCGCACACCACCTGGCAGTTGATGCTAGCATAGCCCTTCCAATTAATATATGCGGCCTCCTTGGGGCCAGGTGGTGTGTGGATGGCCACATGGGTGTAGTCTATTGCCCCTAGCATGCCAGGCAGACGTGCTACCCTGTGGAACTCCTGTATGTTTGCTGTGCACTCCGCCGGTGTGCTGGGGAAATGGATGTACTCTGCAGTATGTGGCAGCAGTGCGCTGAGGAATTGGGTCAGGTGGCATGACATGGCCGACTGGGTTATGCCTGTGGCGTCCCCTGTTGGTCTCTGGAAGGTACCCGTCGTGAGCAAGCACATGTAAGCTGTCACTTTAGTCTCCATTGACAGAGCATGGCTCCATCGTGTGGGTGCCTGCATCACATCATCGCACAGCTCACAGATCCACCTCAGAATTGCCCGATTCAGGCAGCACCAGCCCACAATCTCAGTATCACTGTACAGCTTGAAGCTGGTGCGGGCTCAGTACTGCCTGTTGGGGGCATACTGCGGACAGGCCCTTCCACAGCCGCACCCCCCTGCTGCCCGCCTTCTTACCCCTCTCATTACTGCCTCCATCTGGATGGTGGCACTGACCATGTCCCTGGCTTGTGTTCACCCCCCCCAGCAGCTGTATCTGTGTTCCCCCCGTTGTCCTGGATGCTACTTCCCCTGCACCGGGAACACCTAACTGTGGTGGCCTCAGTGCTGTGTGACACTTCCCCCTTCTGGACTGTGGCTGTGGCTGTGGCTCCCCACACCTTCCCTGTGCCTGTGGGTTCCAGGTGCCCTTTCTCTGTCCTGCCCTGTGTGTCTGTGTTGCCTGTGTGGCTGGCTATAGTTCAGCAACATGTGCCTTCCCTGTAGCATTCTTGCGTCTCTCCCTTGTTCCTTTTTATTTTGGCTCATTTATGCTGTCGCGCAACTTCTGCTTGCTCTTCTATTGCGCATGGTGCATGTTGTTGAATATCGCACTGTGCCATTTATGCATGGTTCCTCCCCCTTCAGTTGTGCATACATTCATTATCATTGCACTATTGCTCAGCATGATTTGGGGAGCGCAACTGCCTCCCGCTGAATATCGCAGAATGGCGCATTTTCGGACTTGCGCTGGCTCAAACCTATTGCGCATGGCGCAACCCTTTTGAATATCTGGGCCAGAGTGTATACATGGAAATGATACAGCTGAGTGGTCGAACATACCATACAGCTATCAGACCAAAGGGTGAGTGACCTTTATGGGCTTGTACAACCCTGAGATGGTATTGTTTCATTAATATGCCAGACTGTGCCATCTTTTATGTGTTATAATGCATTAGGTTGGACATTTTTTGCTGTGCCCTATGTTTTGTCATAGTCTTGGAGGGGTAGAGTCCCCATGGTTGTGGTACTTCATTTTTTAAAATGGGGCTGTGCCCCCCTCCTCAACATGCACCTCCCTGGAGTTGAGAATATTTAGATGGGGGTGTGGGGCCATGAAGCCCCCACAAGGGGGGTTCAGGGTGGGTGTAGCCCCCCCCAAATGCACAGTTCCCAGTTGTCTTGTTTTCGGTGATAATACAGTTCACGATAATAGTGATGGCCTTTCGGCAGTCGCTATTATTGCATAGAACATTTAATGCTAAACCCAAATTTTTGCACTTTTATAACTTTGCAACCATTCAATGGATTTACATGAAACTTTGTAAGAGTGGTCTTGTGGTCTAGATCTCTGGATCTGCCAAGTTTTGTTCTGGTCATATTTGTGGATTCTGAGATCCAGATAGTGCAAAAGGGAATTTTTTTTTGGGGGGGTGCTGCTGGTTTTTTTCTTATTGCCTACCACCCAGACAGTTTGGAATTTTAGTCTGAAATTTTCAGGGTCAAAAGGGGCTTTTGCTAGTTTGGTATAAACTTAATAATCCATTCCAAAGTTACTGAATTTTGAAAAAATGGTTCTGAGCATGCTCTATAAGCACTTCAAGATAGCTGTATGAAACAAAAAAATAATCTTTTTTTTGATTGGGTCCAATCCTTTTTCAGCAGAAAAAAATCATGTTTTGTTTTCTGCCATTTTGTTTCCATTTTTTCCAAAAAAAATTATATTTTTCAAAACCCCCAAAAGTGACATCCTGCATGGAGAACAAGACATGTATCTTGCTCCTTGGGACCCTGTTAGGTGGATTCTGTACTTGACCAGTGGAAAAATTACCTCCTCAGTATATTCTTTTCATTTATTCAGCATTTTTCATGACTCACTTCTGTTTTTTCTGTACAGCAGGATCCTTTCTCATTAGATACATTCACACGGAAAAGGATCCTTTCATACAAAACCTATGTGCCAGTAATTTAAAAAAAATGACTCATAAAGTAGGGAAAAGTGTTTCTCTGGTGTCTAGTGGTATCCCTTACAATCACCATCCCCTTATTTGTTATGTTTCCCAGGTGTCTATGGGTGCTCCCACTCTCTGATCACCATCACCTTATTTGTTATCATTCTCTGGTGTCTAGTGGCATCGCCCTCCAATTGTTGTCATCTTATTTGTTATGATTACTTGGTGTCTAGTGGCTCCCCCTACCATCCAATTACCATCCCCTTATTTGTTATACTTCCCTGGTGCCTAGTGGTGCCCCACCATCCGATCACCGTCATCATATTTATTATGTTTTCCTGGTGTCTAGTGGTGCCCCCAGCCCTCTGATCGCCATCTCAATATGTGTTATGTTTCCCTGGTGTCTAATGGTGTCCCCTCCACCCACTGATTGCCATATTCATATGCTGTTTCCCTGTAATAAAGAAAATTGTCCCTCAACCTTTTTTTAATTTACCTGTAAAAAAGAAAATGGTCCCTCACCAATCTGACCCCCACCCCGACCTCCCATTAAGCACCCACCTCCCCACACACCCCCCACACACACACACCCACAACCTCTCACTCAGTGGAACAGGTAGCTCCTCACCACCCTACTCCTACTCCTGCCTCATGCGGATGACCAGCACAGCCTTCCACTCTCCACCACAGCTGGCCACCTGAATGAGCTGAAATGAATGAGTGTGACACATGCTCATTCATTTCAACTCAGTCGGGTGGCCAGCCATGGTGGAGAGTGGAGGGCTGAGCTGGTCTCTCGGATGGGGTAGGGGTAGGAGTAGGGTGGTGGGGAGCTACCTGCCAGGGTGGTTGGTCCACTTGACACCATGGATATAGTGACATAATATACAGAATGTGACAACGGTGCTGTCGATGATGATGGCAGGCTGGTTTGTTGGGGAAGGGGGAAGGATTGGTACAATTACTATTACTGGGGCCATCGGCAGGTGGGATGGGGGACCCACTGGACAACAGGGATTATTTAGAATGTATTGCTTCGCACCTGCCTGTGTGGTTCTGACTGCTAATGGGTTTGGTCACTGACATTGCAGACAGAGATGTTTTGCCTGCAATATTATGTGCAGCCATGTTTTTTACTGTGATGTTCCAGGCTGGAACCTTTTATACAGTTGTTTTTCTTTGTCACTTCACAGTGAAGAAATGGTTTGGAATTTTGGTCTGACATTTTCAGGGTACAAAGGGCTTGCTCCATGGATGTACCTTTTCATGGCTTGGTGAAAGCAGATTACTTTGCTCTGCAGTTCTGGAGGTTTAAATTTTCCTTAATTTTTCCATAGGATAACATTGTAATGTGAGGTGTACGCAGTCATTTCTTTGTCACTCAGCTATGAATAAATGGCTTCCAATTTTTGCATGTAATTTTCATGGTACAAAGGTTTTACCCTACAGATGTCCCTTTTGCTGGTTTGATGAAAAGATATTTATTTGGTGTGGAGTTACAGGTTTCAGATTTTTCTGTCATTCCCATAGGATAACACTGCAATGTGAGGTCTTTCTTTGATGCTGTGCAGCACAACTACAGTATCTTCAAAATTATGGGTGAAGTTTGAGTATCTATTATTATTCAAAATCCCTACTTAGAAGTCACTTCATTTTTAGTGCAGTTAAATTTGTCTTAGCAAAGTGTCAAAGTGATTTTCCGATGATTTTGCAGACAATACAAGTGACCCGAACTCAGGGTGACTAGTTGCTGGTTCCATGTCATAATAGTGAAAATACAAACATGACTCACACAACAGCGAGTACATATCATCAAAACCACAGAACCCACACCTGCACCTATTATAACAGTGATGACAAGCAAACTAATGTTTAATGCGGGGAGATACCAGGGCTGAGATAACAGACCATTTAAACAAGCCTAAGGGAGAGGCAAAATCAGACAGGGAATACCATATAGCACCCCCCACCACCACCAGAAGGAGCAGGCATGAAGCAGGATACTAGGGTCAAAAGAAAACCAAGAAAACAGAAAGACTACATAGGTAACATGGGGAAGACAACAGACAACAGAACAAAATGCAAAAAGGGGACAGAGCGGAGCGAGGGGGGAAGAGACCAAACTTGAAAAGCATTATGTACAAATCCCGCAGCATGGGAAACAAAATCCCAGACCTGGAAGCATTAATGAGAGAAGCAGACCTGGACATAGTGGCTGTGTCAGAAACATGGTACACAGAAAACCATGAATGGGATGTAGCCATACCAGGATATGCACTTTTCAGAAAGGACAGGGAGGGAAAAAAGTGAGGAGGGGTGGCCACGTATGTGAGGGAGGGGATCAAAGCAACTGCAGGAGGGAGTTCAGGCACTGTGGGTTACCCTACGGACAGGAAAAGGGACCAGCATTAGAACAGGAGTGATCTACAGACCTCCAGCACAAGGGAAAGAGTCAGATGAAAAACTAGGGAAGCCATCCACAAAATGGCAACCAAAGGTAAAGTACTACTGCTGGGAGACTTCAATCTAACAGATGTAGACTGGGGCACCCAGACAGCGAATACAGCCAAAAGCAGGAACATGCTGACTGCACTGCAGGGGGCAGGTCTAAGACAGCTTGAGGCTGAACCCACCTGTGAGGGTGCTATACTAGACCTGGTGCTCACCAGCGGGGACAGGGTTAAGGAGGTTAAGGTGGGCAGCCATATTGGAAACAGTGACCACAAGATGGTGTGGTTTAACATAACCACAGTGGAGGAGGCTAACCACATTAAAGTCAAGGTCCTGGATTTCAAGGGAACCAACTTTGACAAAATGGCTGAATATCTCATGAGAGCCCTGACAAGGGAGGACAAGGAGGGGGATATGGAAGAACAGTGGTCAGCTCTTAAGGGGGCCATAACAGAAGCAACTAAACTCTGTGTGAAACAACAAACCAAGAGTAAACAAAAGAAAAGACTGTTTTGGGTCATGAGGGAAGTGGCCAGCAAAGTGATGGATAAAAGAAGAGCATTCAGGAGAGACAAAGAAACACAGAGGAGAGTGGACAGGGAGTGGTACTTAGGGAAACAGAGGGAGGCAGGAAAGGCAGTCAGACATGCAAAGGCACAAACAGAAGAAAATATAGCACAGGCTGTAAAGAAGGGGGATAAGACCTTCTTCACAGATATATATTAGCGAGAGAAAGAAGGCAAGGGGTGGGATTATCAGGATAAAGAAGGAGAATGGAGGAGGGTGTACAGAGAAGGACATCAAGAAGATAGCAATATTGAACAAATACTTTTTTTCAGTATTCACAATGGAAGGGGAAGGAGAAGGCCCAAAACTCAGCCAATAACGCAGCCAGGGAAGGGAGGTTGACACCACTCAATTCGCAGTGGAAAGAGTCCTGGAGAAGCCTGGGACCCTGAAAACAGATAAGACAATGGGGCCAGATGGAATTCACTACAGAATATTAAAAGAGCTCAGAGGGGTCCTGGCAGTCCCACTGACCACCCTATTCAACAGTTAACTGGACACAGGGGAAGTCCCAAAAGACTGGAGGAGGGCAAATGTGGTCCCTCTCTACAAAAGTGGGAGTCAAGAAGAGGCTGGCAACTACAGGCCAGTCAGCCTAACCTTGGTGGTGAGGAAGCTAATGGAGACTGTGTTAAATGAGAGGATTATATCATTCCTAGATGCTAGTGGAGCACAGGATCCCAGGCAGCATGGATTTACAGTGGGAAGATCATTCCAAACAAATCTAATAGATTTCTTTGACTGGGTGACCAGAGAGGTAGATCAGGGAAGGGCAGTGGATGTGGCCTACTTAGACTTCAGCAAGGCCTTTGATACTGTCCCACATAGACGATTGGCAAACAAGTTATGAAGCATGGGAGTTGGCCTCAAAGTGGTAAACTGGGTCAGAAATTGGTTAAAGGACGACACAGAGGGTGCTGGTAAATATTGTTCATTCCGAGGAGAGGGAGGTGACCAGCAGGGTGCCACAGGGATTTGTTCTGGGACCGGTTCTCTTCAATGTCTTTATAAATTACATTGCGGAGGAGCTGGAGGGGAAAGTATGTCTTTTTGCAGATGACACCATGATCTGCAACAGGGTGGACACCCCAGAGGGGATAGAAAAAATGAGGATAGACCTGGGCAGCTTGGTGGAGTGGTCATAATTTTTGCAGCTTCGACTCAATGCCAAGAAGTGTAAAGTCATGGACTTGGGAGCAGAAATTCTGTCGAGGCACACAAAATGGGAGGGGGTTACTGGCAGCCACCAAGCAGGAACGGGACCTGTGGATACTCATATCGGATGACCTAAAGGCAACCAAACGGTGTGAGAAGGCTGTGGGTAAAGCCAGTAGGATGCCGGGGAGCACTGGGAGGGGAATCACCAGCAGAAAGAAGGAGGAGGTTATGCCACTGTACAGATCACTGGTGAGACCTCAGCTGGAGTACTGTGTCCAGTTCTGGAGACCACATCTCTGGAAGGACATAGACAGACTGGAGGCAGTCCAAAGGAGGGATACAAAGATGGTGCAGGGCATGCATGAAAAATCTTATGAAGAAAGGCTGGGGGAACTCAATATGTATTCCCTGGAAGAGGGGGGGGGGACATGATAGAAACATTCAAGTAACTGAGGGGTATAAACAAGGTACAATAAGGCAGCATCTTTCAGAAAAGAAGATGTGCAAGAACTATTTAATTATTTATTTATTTATATCTTTGGTAACCAGGTAAGTGAGCTGATCCAAAGGACCATTTTCAGCCACGACCCAGGCCACAGGATAAACACACCTCAACATGAGGTGATGAACAGAATGTACAGTAAATAACTTGATATACAAACAATGATAGCAATAGGACATGGACATGTGATTACAACAAGCAATAGTGTTCAGGTGGGGCCTCACCAATGATCTTTAGAGATGAAGTAATACCTCCTTCCTTCTGCTGTCAATTAGCCCTTCCTATACACCCCAGCATCCTGCCTGCCTTACTGTAGGCCTTGCTGCACTGCTTTGATTACTTTAGGTAGTCACTGATGATGACCCCTAGGTCTGTTTACTCAGAGGTTGTGAACAGCTTTACCCTTTCCATCAAGCACACTGCCCTCAGGTTCTTGTTCCCTATCTGCATCACCTTGCACTTTTTGGCATTGGATTTCAACTGCCAAACCTTTGGCCACCTCTCTAGCTTTTGCAAGATTCTCTGCATCTCCTTAACTCCCTCCATCCTCTCTACCCTGACACCAAGCTTACTGTTGTCTGCAAAGAGACACATCTTGCCCTGAATTCCTTCTCTCATGTTGCTAATGAACATGCTGAAAAGGACCAGACCCAAGCCTAATCCTTGTGGCACCCCACTGGTGACCTCCCTCTCTTGTGATTTGACTCAGTTAACCACAACCCTCTGCTGTCTCCCTTCCAGCCAGTTTATCATCCATCTAACTGTGTCCTTTGCTGTACCCCTATCCTCTAGCTCCTTCAGCAACCTTCTCTAAAGCACTGACTTGAAAGCCTTGCTGAAATCAAAGTAGAACAGATTTATAACATGGTCCTTAGCCATCTACCATAGTTACCAAGCTACCTATAGGAGGGGAGTTCCTGGCAATCACAAGGGAAGAAAGAAATTTGGGCATTATCATCAAGGATGACCTGAAATCATCCAAGCAGACCACCAAGGCAGTAGGTAAAGCTAGAGGGATGTTGGGGTATATTAGTAGGGGTATCATGTACATATCAAGAGAGACTTAAGGATCTTAATATGTACTGCCTCGAGGAGAGGAGGGAGAGGGGGGACATGACTGAAACTTTCAAATACCTCAAGGGAATCAACAAAATCCAAGAGGGTAGCATCTTTCAGAAAAAGGGTTGTGCAAGAACAAGGGGGCACAATCTAAAGCTAGAGGAGGGACGGCTCAGAGGTAATGTGAGGAAGTATTTTTTTACGGAAAGAGTTGTGGATGCATGGAACAGCCTTCCTGAGCAGGTTGTGGAGTCAAAAACAGTGGTGGAATTCAAGAATGCATGGGACAGACATAAAGCAATTCTCGGGGGTGGAGGGTGGAAGAAGTAGGCTGTTAGTTAGCTAGGATCTGCGGCTTATCCATTAGGTAGGGAAATGGGCAGACTGGGTGGGCCAAGCGGTCCTTATCTGCTGTCAAATTCTATGTTTCTATGTTTCTATCACAAGTTGTAAGAGGGAGGTAATAATCCCTCTTTACAAGACACTGGTTGGGCCCCATCTGGAGTACTATGTGCAGTTCTGGAGGCCTCACCTGCACGAGGACATTAACAAAATGGAGGTAGTCCAGAGAAGGGCAACCAAAATGATGCAGAGTCTGCGTCAGAAAGCATATGAGGACAGATTAATGGAGCTCAATATGTATACCCTAGAGCAAAGGCGGGACAGAGGTGATATGATCGAAGCATTCAAATATCTTAAGGGCATTAACAAGGTGAAAGAGTCTAACATATTTCAATATAAGAAAAGCAGCAAAACAAGAGGACACAGCATGGGAGTAGAGGGAGGCCAATTAAGGGGTAATGTGAGGAAGTTCTTTTTCACAGAAAGGGTGGTGGATGCATGGAACATCCAACCTCAGGAAGTGGTGGATATGAATATAGTGCATGGGTTCAAAAAGACTTGGGATAGGCATAAGGGAGCAATACCGATGAATATGAATAAATAGGCTATTGACAGAGTAAAGGCCAATGGCACATTCATAAGGTAGGAACAATGGACAGACTGGATGGGCCTTGAGCTCCTTATCTGCCATCAGCTTCTATGTTTCTATATTACGCAGTCAAAGAATATTATCAGGCTGGTCTGACATACCTTTCTGCCATGAACCCATGGTATTTACTATCTTGGATTCCACTATGCTCCAGGTACTTTATGAGGTCCTCTTTGACTAATTTCTCCATCAGTTTACCCACAACAGAGGCAAGACTGACTGGTCTGTAAATACCTGGTTGCTCCTTGTCTCCCCCATCCCTTATAGAGCAGGACTATGTCTGCTACCCTCAAATCTGTCAGAACTACATCTGTCTCAATTGAGCTATTGAATAGCCCCACCAGGGTTTCAGTTAGTTCCGTTGCCAATTTCTTGAGTACCCATGGATGCACTCCATCTGGTACTGGGGCCTTATCTATCCTTACCTCAGGTAGTCCTTTCCAAACCCTTTCACTGGTAAGACCCCAGAGGATCTTACAAGTGGTGCTGGATCTATCATGTGTGATGATAGCTTGTGAGGAGCAGGGGTAATTGGTGTTGACTTATAACAGCAGCTAGAGACTCTGGTGGATGTTGGACAGGAAGGATCCCACTGTGATTTATTGGGCACCTCTGAAACCAGGGCCTGTGGCTGTTGTCTGTTGGAACCTGAAATCATGGGGGGAAGTTGGACTAGACACCATCTGTGCAGGTAAAGTGACTATTAGAGAGCAAAGGATTTGTACTGGGAGGTGAGCTGGGGCTGTGAGAGGGCTTCTGGTGTCTCCAGAACTGAGAATCCTTAAGACACTTTGATCTATCTTGCTTTGTATAGGATTCGTACTGGGAAGTGAGCCAGGGCTCTGAGAGGGCTTCTGGTGTCTCCAGAACCAGGAATCCTTTAAAACAGATTGTTCTGTCTTGCCTGATTAAAATGGCCTTTTGTCACAAGAGGAGAGATTGGAGTTGATAAGACCTTGAACTTGGACTTACCGCAGGGCCGTGAGAGGGCCATATTGTCACTGGGAACAGTTTTTGATCTCATTCTCTGATAGTGTTCTGCTTGTGATTTACTTTGTGAACTGACATTGGTGGGACTAGCTGGATCATTTACTGTTCAGTGACTGAATCCAATATTCTGCATAGAATATTCTATGGGACTGACTCTGGTGACTGCTCTTTAAATCTTGGACTCCCTTATTGTTATCATTGGGGTTGGTCATGGGTTGGGTTGGAGTTTGATATGTGTGTGTGTGGGTGTGTGTGCGTGCGTGCGTTTGTGTGTGTATGTGTAATATGTGAGTGGATGTTTTATTTATAGATATTATTGTGTACATTTTCAACTTGTATTTTATCCTGTATGACTTGTATTTTTTGTTTGGGTTGCTCTATCTGTAGTGTTTATTTTAAGGAGGGTAGCTGGTTAGAAGTGTGTTGGTCTAAATTGTTTCAACTTGCTTTCATAATAGGAGTAGTGTGGACCTAGAATGTGTTGATCAGCAACTCCCATTAGAAGGCTGTATTCTCCATCCCAGTTTCGGGACCTTCACCCCTTCAATTGCCCTTCTTTGTTGCTTAACGACTATGGACATTGTAGGGCATTAGACACTGTCCAAAAAAGGGGTCTATGAGGCTAGTCTTGGGAAATGATGCTGGAGGTGTACAGATAGGTGTGGTGAGCTATAGGAGGTGCCCTGGGGTGAAATAGGTTCATGATAGGGGTCCTCCCTGTCTTGTTCCCATACCCAAGGGTTCCATGTTCGGTGGGCAGGTGCCCAGGGGGACCAGCCTCACCTACTGTACCTATCCTTCTTGGCAGTGTTTTGTAATGCCAGGATCATTAGAAACAAAGTAGCTATTATAGCTGATCTGGTCTCTACAGTTGACTTGGCTTGCAACACCAAGACCTGGTTGAATGAAAATGCCACCCCAGTATTGGAATCGGCAGTTCCTTCTGGGTTCTCAGTGATTCACTTCCTGAGAAAGGATCGTAGGGGTGGGGGTGTGGCTATCTGTTTTAAATCAGACTTGAACTTCATGAATCTCCCAATGGGAACAACAAAGTCTTTTGAATGTGTGGTTGATCAAATGGTTGCAGGTACAAGTTGCAGGACCCTTCTCATTTACCACCCCCAGGGGCATGAGAAGCAATTCCTGCAGGAAGTCACAGATGTCATGGCTCCACGTTCAATGGATAATTCTGGGTGACTTCAATGCTTGGATTGGTGATAAACTTTCACCGTTTGGACAATACCTCCTCCAATTATTGCAGTTACTGGGCCGGACACAGGTGGTCACCTTTGCAACCCACTGACACAGTCTTTATCTGGACCTTGTCTTCTCACTGGGACTAGCGGTCACTAACCTCATAGTAGAGTCGGTCATTTGGTCAGCCCACCACACTGTGAAATTCTCATTTGAAGGCGCCCCCTTGAGAGTCCTTCCCCTATGGAGACAGTTCAGTACCACCTTTTCAGGGGTTTGACCCCAGAATATTTTATGGTGGTGCTGGATCTATCAGGTGTGATGAGAGCTTGCAAGGAGCCTGGGGAATTGGTGTCACCCTATAATAGGGCTGTCACTGGTGCTCTTGACTCCATCACACCAGTCCGTGTTTGACCCCTCACCTCAAGCCAGGGATCCCCATGGTTTGACGGGACTCTCAGAGAGTTGAACATGAGGGGCTGAAGGTTGGAGCATCACTGGCAGAGATCCCAGTCTGATGGGGATAAGATTGTTTTGATGTCTCATTATAGATAGTATCAATTAACAGACCAGCTCAGCTATTCTGAACTGTCAACAGGTGGTGTAATTCAGCCTGTCTTCAACCCATCAGAGCCTTTTCACAGTCTAAATGTGATGAGTGTGCTTTGTTTTTTTTTTTGCTGATAAGGTTTCCTCTGTCAGATCTGGGATCTTGTCAGCACCCTCCATTCAGGCTTGAGGGGTGAGCTAGTATTTGTCACAGGAATTGCATCTGTCTGATATGAATTTGACCAGGTGGCGGTCAAGGATGTCGTTAGGGTCATCCATGAACTGAGACCCATCAACTCTAGTTTGGACCCAGGACTGACGTGCTTTCTTGTAGGGTGCATTGAATCCATCAGCCCAGTCTTTGTTAGGATAGTCCTGTGTTCTCTAGCAAAGGAGGTCTTTCCTGAGCACCTTAAGGAGGAGGTGGTGAGGTCCCTCTTGAAAAAAATGTTTCTAGACCTAGACTGAATGGCAAACTACAGGCCCATTTCTAACCTGAAAAGGTGGTGGCTTTACAGCTGGAGGCCCGTTTGTTAACTTACGACATCTACAACCCTCTTCAGTCAGGCTTTAGGAAAAAGTGCAGTAATGAGACTGCTTTGGTTCAAGTGCTTAACAATTTCCTGGTGGTAAGGAATGGAGGAGAGTGGTCCATTCTTGTTTTCCTCAATCTCTCGGCTGCTTTCAAAACCATGGACCATAGGGTGCTTTTGGATCATCAGTGCATTTGTTGTGGACTTTCTAGTGTGGTCCTCAATGGGTTCCATTCTTTCCTCACTGGAAGGACACAGAGGGTGTTGTCCATGGATTTTTCTTCTCGGCCACTGACCCTGCCATGTGTGCTCCAGCAGTGTTCTATTTTGTCCCCCATGTTGTTCATGATGTACATGCTACCACTAGGGGAAATTGTAAGAAGTTACAGACTGGGTTTTCATTGCTATACTGATGATACCCAGCTTTACTTGTCTTTTACACCAGAACAACAGGATGCAGTCTTGGTTTTTAGTCGGTGCCTTGCTGAGGTCCAGGACTGTAGGAGTGCCAACTGGCTGAGGTTGAACTCAGATAAGACAGAAGTTCTGGAGATGGAACCTGGTCACCCGAGGGTTAGTGTGTAGGCTAGTTAAGTCACCTGGCTTAGTACTCAGGACTCCCAACTGCTCACCTCTTCGAAAGTGAAAAGTCTTGGAGTTGTGCTGGATAGCGGCCTAACACTTGAATATCAGGTGTTGACTGTGGTCCAAAGGGGTCTTTACCACCTTAGAAACATCACCAGGATTAAACACTTGATCTCCTCATGTGATCTGCCATCAATAGTCCATGCCTTCTTGACGTCATGGCTTGATTACTGCAATGCCCTCTGAAACAAACCCACTCAGCAGGTCAGCCCTCTACTCCCAAAGTGCCAACCTCTGAGCAGTCTTGTGAACAGTTTAACAGAATAAGGTAACCCTCTTGTCTGTTTTTGTGGGTTCGAATTAACCTTTGCTGTCAAGTCTTGGAGGGATTCAAACTGTGAACCTCTTGCTAGCATACCCAATGCACAGGCTCAGACATATCTGTCTTTGGGGGGGCCAGATATCTTTGCCTACTGGCACCTAACCAGGTGTACAAAAATGAACCCTTTAAAAACTTTAATAAAGACCTCAGATTATTCTTACCTTTTTCCAGTTTGGTATTACCATTCAAGCTTATGCCCAGTGTCTGCTGTAACCATATATACTCTACTTGTAAGGGAAAGAAATCAAAGACAGACCAAGTAAGCTCAAAAAAGAGTTTTACTAAAATAGATAATAATATGTAAAACATACAATACAGAACTATTATATCACAAGACATATAAATCTTTTAAAAGAACAAGGTTTTAAGCAGTGCAATTCCTACTACAGTAGTTAGATGTGTCTCTCTTTCTAAATACCTGTTTAAAGTGCTCACAGATGTTTCCTTGTCAGAGTCTAGATAAAAGTGTTTCTGCAGGAAAACATAATAATGTTTTAAAAACTGGTTTTCTCCACCTATTTTGCATGAGGTCACCTAGCTCCTCCCTGTCAGAATATATATAAAAAATATATCTATATAAAACAGGATGTCTTTTCAAAGTATTAAATTCTGCAACCTCAGCATAACTCATGTTCTTCTTTCAAATGACATGTATTTGATCTATTGATCAAGCTTCCCTCTCACACAGACACCAAAGCATTTATGATTTTGCACCAGTGTACAAAACCTGGTTTCCTCCTCTTGAAACATCATAAAATGGATATGCTGAACTCAAGACTCTTCCAGACTGAAATTAACTTAGATAAAACAGGAGATTCTTGATCAAGGCCTGTTCTACTCTGTAATTAGCTTCTGGCCTTCCACGTAACACCTTGTATCTAAAACCTGTGTGTGTGTGTGTGTGTGTGTGTGTGTGTGTGTGATCTCACATGCTGATTCAGCCTTTCTCATGGGAGACAGGTCATAACACATTTTTTTTATTTTACAAAAAATCATACAGCGCTCAGAACTGGCTGTGCAGGTCACACCCTCTAACTAGTACTATCGGGGGTAGGGATGAAGCAAAGTTTTACTTTGCTTGTGAATTTTCGCCAAAGTCATCGTCAATGAATGAGCTGGTGCTTGTACAGCACATGCTTATTCATTGAGAGAGAGCAGTCAGGCTGCCAGCTGTGGAAAAGAGTGGAGGGATGTGCTACTGACCTGCTCTTGGTTGGGGTTGGAGGCAGCGGGGTTGGGGGCAGTACCTGATGGTGTGGGGGTCCACTAGACACCAGGGATTTAAGATGATTATTTTTTTTTATATTGGAGCTGGCGATCAGCAGGGGGCCACTAGACACCAGGGATTTACAGTATTTTTTTTACATCAGGGTCAGGTGGGGCAGTATCTGACTGGGGGGTTGGGTCCACTCAGACACTAGGGATTATTTATTTATTTATTTATTTATTTATTTATTTATTTATTTATTTATTTATTTATTTTTATTTCATTTTTGTTAACCAGGTAGGTGCACTAGGCAAGAGATTTTGCCTATTTTCAGGCATGACCCAGGAGAGTTACACATCAGAAACAGCAGATACATGGTGTCCACAACAGAATACAAAAGATCTAGTTGGAAGGAACATACAGCATCACATGACAATTTAGAATACATGGCACATTCAGGAACAACAAGTAGAATATACATATCATGAGGATAAACAGTAATCACAGTTACATAAACTTTTATAGAATTTTGAAAACAGTATAATTGACTAAAAAGTACATATACAGCAAACACTGGGGGTACATAAGTGCTGAGAGGACGTACCACTCTCAAGGTGGAAGATAAGTGGTAGTATTGCAAGTGAGTGGAGACAAGCAAGAGGTAGAGCAGGAGCAGAGACCTGAGCTCATAAGGTGAGTTTTTGAAAGGCCCAGGGAGTAGCCGATTGTTTAACATAGAGTAGAAGGGTGTTCCACATTCTGGGAGCAGATACAGCAAATGTAAGTTCACCCTTCTTGGTGAGACATCTAGGTGTAACAAATGAAGCATTTTGAGTAGCTCTCAGCATATAGAGCAAGTCAGGTTGTTTTAGCAGAGTTACAAGGGATCTTGGAGTACTAGTCCGGGTTAATTTATCAAACAGACAACCAGCTGTGTACAGATGATAGGAGGATGGGGTAAGCCAACTGAGAGAAGAATAGAGCTGACAGCGATGTGTTCATTTAGGAGCCGCAAGGACGAAGTGGCAGATACTATTATAACAAGTGCTCCATTTCTGGATTACTTGCTTGCTAGCATTAAGGTAGACTATAGAGCCATAGTTGAGGCAAGGTCGAAGAATTCCCTGAGCAATGGCCAGCCTGGTTGTCAAATTTAGGGAGGATCTTACCTTGTAAGCAAGGCCAAGTTTACTGTTCACTGCCTTGCAAGTGGCTGGAACTTGAAGATTAAAGTCCAGTGAGGGGTAAAGAATCATCCCAAGGTATCTGAAGGATGTGACTGTATCCAGGGTTATGCCATCAGGTCCACGAAGGGAAGGTCCCATATGACAAACTTTTAGCTTAGGGGAAATCCCAAAGAGCATTGACACCATTTTGCTAGTGTTAAGAAGGAGCTTATTTTGTTTTAGCCAAGCCGAGAAACAGTCAAAGTTAGATTGAAGGGAGGTGCAAACTGCCAAAATGTCATTAGCGGCAGAGTAGATAACCATATCGTCCGCATAGAAAAGAGACAAAGTCAATCCAGATCGGGGGGGGGAGGATTATTTATTAAGAGACAGAAAAGGAGGGGACCAAGAACAGAATCTTGGGGAACACCAACTGAGGTAGAGACAAGATCGGATGCAACATTCCCTATTTGAACAAATTGTTGCCTACCCAGAAGGTAACTGCCAAACCAGGCGGTGGCACAATTTGAGAAACCAAGAGAGGATAGTTTGGAGAGCAGACGAGAGTGATCAACCAAGTCAAAGGCCTTTGTGAGGTCGATAAAAATGGCATCAGTGAGTTTTCCTTTGTCCATGTTAAGCAGCATATCATTAGTAAATTATAATAGTGCTGTAGTTGTGCTGTGGCCCGACCTAAAGCCATGCTGGGCTGGGGATAATAGATTGTTTTTATGCATATACTCCATGACCTGAGAAGATACAGCCTTCTCTAGGATTTTATCCAAGACAGATAAGATGGCAATTGGCCAGTAATTACTCACCGTTCTAGAGTATCCATCTTATGCACTGGCACAACACGTGCAATTTTCCAAATGGATGGCACCGTCCTGGTCATAATAGATAAGCTGAGTATTCTCGCAACAGGGGCTGCAATGTCAGCAGCAATAACTTTAAGGAACTTAGGTAATAGTCCATCAGACCCAGGACAGCCATGTTCAGGAATGGCTTTCAAAAGCCTTAATATATCAATAGTCGAGATTTTCTTAATACTAAACTGGGTCGATAAAGATTCAGCAGGTTTTATGATTTTCTCAGAGCATAAAACAGAACTAACCAGAAAATCTGAGAGATCAGAGAAGTGAACATTAAGCAAAGTAACAATCGTGCTTTGGTTATCACAGTTAACATCATTTATAGTCATTTCAGTCAGAGGCGGGGATGGGCCTTTCCCTTAAAAACTTTTAACATGGTTCCAGAAACCCCTAGCATCGCCACAGGATTTTTGAAGAAGCATACCACAGTATGCTGTTTTTGCTGCTCGTATGTCTTTCTTACATGTTTTTCTCATGAGTTGGTACTTAGGCCAATCATCAGGTTGGGTAGACATTTTGGCAGTAACCCATGCTTTATCTCTACTCTTCATTGCTGAGAGGAGATTCTTATGCAACCATCTAGTTTTAGCACCCCTAATTCTCCTTTTTTTGAGAGGCACATACTTGTTTTGGAAGGAGAGATTTGATAGTAAGTAATGAAGAGCTCTATCAACATTAGTTGTGTGGTATAATGGGGACCAAACAATGCATCCTACTTCCGACAGAAGTGCTGCAATATTTAATTTTGAGAAATCCCAGAACTGTATGATCTTAGGAAGTAGCTTAGGGCAGCTGGCATTCCAAACACAGAAAGTTGGTGAGTGATCACTGATTGAGTCAGGCAAGGTACCAACTTCAACAATTCTACTGACATGATTAGTGACAATCCAGTCCAATGTGGATTGGTGTGAACTGCTGGAAGAAATATGGGTAGGTCCAGTAACCAGCTGGGAGAGGTGAAGCTTTGCAAGAGTGTTATTATATACACCAGAGTTACTACTAGACCAGTCAAGGTTAAAATCACGAAGTAATATAATTTCTTTAATCCCCTTTAGAGAAGACAGGTGGTCAATGATTCCATCCAGGCCAGTTAGCGCCCCCTTTGGAGGATTATAGACACAGACTAGGCTTAATTTATTTTCCCCACCAAGAGTCAGTTCCTCATGAAGTATTTCACAGGAGCTGTGAATTCCGCTAAATAGTACTGAGACCTTGAGGTGATCTCTGGAGTAGAAAGCAACCCCACACCCCACTTCGTGAGGAGGGACAATTAAATCTAACTAGGTTGTATCCTGTTAATTTAAGCACAGAATCAGGAATATCTGGCTTAAGTCAAGTTTCAGAGAGTCCAAGAATATCTGGGGAATACAGTTTAACCCATGCTTCAAGTTTAGGGAAATTAGAGGAAATACTTCTAATATTCATATGGGCAATTTGTAGGCCCCTTGATAAAAATCACTGTGGGAAAATGATTGGATTTGCTGCATCAATTGGACCCGGATTGGGCTCAACGTCACCAGAGAGGGATATGTGAATTTTGTTAATCCAAGAAATAAGGAACAACTGAATAGGATACCTGCACTTATTTAGATTGGGAAGGGTGGCACAGCTAATGTAGTACCCAAGTCTGGCAGGGCAGATGAATTTAAAGGCCCAATTACCAGTACTGTGAGGTCTGTTGTAGGCCAACAGATTTGAGAAATGAAAGGAATCATTATATACATTGTGTATTTGGGTGCCATGAGGAATCATATCCACCAGAGCATAGACAGAAAGCAAAAATAAGCACATTCCAACAGCAGACCTGAAAGCACCCAAGCAGCTCCATTGTGAATCCATAGTTTCAAGCTCCTTCTTGCAGAAATTGAATAGGGCAGTGAAACAAACTTGCTATCTTAGTGGAATGTAACTAACAATGAACACCAAAGTCACCACTAGTTGTAAGACCCATCCCCTAATAGCCCAATAAGCCAATCAGAGAAGAGCAGGGGTGGAGCCAAGATGCATTTAAGAAAAGGAAGAGGTGGGAGATGGGTGGCAGGGTGTGAAAAATCAAGCAGGCAGGAGCTTAAACAAGGAGCTCCCTGATTTATGCAAAGCTGTGCCTGAAAAAGGTGCCAGGATTTAAAATCCGAAATAACTAGTGCGAAGTGTGAACCTCCATGTCCCGTACCTTGCAATGATAGATTTCGGTGGCTTGCAGCGAGGGGCTGGGGAAGGCTATCCAGATCAAGCCCTCAGACCCTTGCAATGACAGATTTCGGTGGCTTGCAGCGAGGGGCTAGGGAGGGCTATCCAGATCAAGCCCTCAGACTGTTGCAATGATAGATTTTGGTGGCTTGCAACGAGGGGCTAGGGAGGACTATCCAGATCAAGCCCTCAGATCCTTTTGATGATAGATTTCGGTGGCTTGCAGCGAGGGGCTGAGGAGGGCTATCCAGATCAAGCCCTCAGACCCTTGTGATGATAGATTTCAGTGGCTTGCAGCTCCCTGATTTATGCAAAGCTGTGCCTGAAAAGGTGCCAGGATTTAAAATCTGAAATAACTAGTGTGCAGTGTGAATCTTTGAGTCCCGTACCTTGGGATGATAGATTTCGGTGGCTTGGAGTGAGGGGCTAGGGAAGGCTATCCAGATCAAGCCCTCAGACTCTAGAAAGGAAAGAGAACAACAGGGAAAGCATTAAATAAGGAAATAAGAGTAAGTTAGAAGCAGCAACAATGCAGGGGGAGGGGTTAGAGAAAGTAGGAGCGACGCCGAAGGGGGGAGAGAGAGAGAGACAAGCAGAGCTGAAGCTCCTGCACTACAGCACCATTAACAAATCAAAGGAGAAACCCCATATATGTATATAAAGAACAGATAATTCACTTAAAAAGCCACAATATAGGGTCAGTAAATTAAATATATTTTGCTCATCAAAAAAATCAAGCAGGCAGGAGCTTAAACAAGGAGCTCCCTGATTTATTCAAAGCTGTACCTGAAAAAGGTGCCAGGATTTAAAATCCGAAATAACTAGTGCGCAGTGTGAATCTTCAAGTCCCATACCTTGCAATGAAAGATTTCAGTGGCTTGCAGCAAGGAGCTGGGTAGGGCTATCCAGGTCAAGCCCTCAGACCCTTGTGATGATAGATTTTGGTGGTTTGCAGTGAGGGGCTGGGGAGGGCTATCCAGATCAAGCCCTCAGGCACTTGCGATGATAGATTTCAGTGGTTTGCAGTGAAGGTCTGGGGAAGGCTATCCAGATCAAACCCTCAGATCCTTGCGATGATAGATTTCAGTGGCTTGCAGTGAGCAGCTGGGGAGAGCTATCCAGATCAAGCCCTCAGACCCTTTTGATGTTAGATTTCAGTGGCTTGCAGCAAGGGGCTGGGGAGGGCTATCCAGATAAAGCCCTCAGACCCTTGAGATGATAGATTTCAGTGGCTTGCAATGAGGGGCTGGGGAGGGCTATCCAGATCAAGTCCTCAGACCCTAGAAAGGATTTATTTGTAATGTTGGTCTGGCTCAGAGTGATTAGGGGAGTAGACTTAATTTTGCAATGGGCTGTGATCAGAGGTGGGAGAGACACTAGACGCCAGGGATGGACAATTGGTGGATTTAATTTTTCATACTGGGACGGCAATCAAAGTTTGAATTTCGCTGCTGGAGTTGCAAAACTCTGCATTTTGCTGAGTTTTTTGAGAGGGGCAAAGCTGAGCTTCATGCACCTGATCCACTCCACAAAGTAGGAAAAATCTGCAACATTTTTTACAAAGTGAATCTTCCCCACTTCAACATGTCTAATTGGGGGTTGATCTTCGTTGCCTACAGCTGATGCAGAATGTGGTGGCAAGGCTGTTGACTGACTTCTTGAGGTCATGTCACATTAAGCCTGTGCTGTGCCATCTCAACTGGCTCCCTACTAGGTGGCAGATCACCTTCAGGGCTGGGTTACTGACCTATTAAGCCCTAAATGGTCTGGTGCCCAGTTACCTGCAATACCTCTTACAACCCCCTACCACCCTTCTCATCCCCACTGTTCAGCTGAGGAGGGCCTCCTAGAGATTCCCAGGATTCATTTAAAATCTTCCAGCACCCAGACTTTTCCAGCAGCAGTGCCTACCCTGTGGAACTCACTGCCTTGGTCGCTTAGACAGGTCCCCTTGGTTAGTGCCTTCAAGAGGGATCTGAACACCTTTTGATTTAATGAAACCTTCCCCTTCCTTTTATCTTATTATGTTAGGTCTATATCTTCTATGTTTATTCCATTTTAAATTCTATCTACATTATTTGGGTATTTGTAAAGTGCCTAGAGTCATAACGAGAAAGAGCGCTCTAACACATTTATAAACCAAACTAAATAAACTAAAACTAAATACTTGCTACCTCATCCCAGGGATCCCCTTTACAGCTGCCCTAATGCCACTGTGTGGCAGAGGGCCTCTGTCTTCCCTTGGGAATACAGAGCAGAAGTATTCATTAAGAATGGCTTCTAGCTGCCTGTTCTCAATTGTCCTATCTCCCTCTGTTAGCCTAACAATTCCTCCTCCCCTTTCTTCCTTTTTTCCCTAATATACCTAAAGAGTTGTTTCCCCCACCCCTGAATCCCTTCATCTCTGTGTCTACCTTTACTTCTCTAACCACCCCTTTGGTTTCCCAAGTTCTTATTAGGTACTTTGCCAATTCTTCCATCCCTTGTTTTTTCTTGTACCTGGTGAAGGCCTACTTTTTGGCTGTATCTGCTTCTCTGAACTTTCCAGAGTCCCATATGGTATCATATGTTTTTATTTTGATTACCATTCTCATGCAAGACTTTGTTGCCTCAAGAATGACCTCCTTGAATGTTATCATCTTCCCTCTGCATCCCTGGTGCTGTCTACTCTGATTCACTTGTACTGTAGTAGTAGTAGTAAAAGTTTTTATTTTTATACAGGAGAGGTAGTACAATAACACCATTAGGATTATTAATCCCATTTTCAATGTGCTCCTGTTAAATTTACATTTGTAATAAAAAAGCATACAAAAACATATAAAACATACATACGCATATGTATACAACTTAATCATTACCATTACATCAAACTTCTAGTTAATGTCTTAGAGCAGTATTCAACATTTTTAACTTTTTTTATAGCTTGGCCAACAATAGAAATAACTCTATTCCTTACTTGAGTAGCTACAAAAGCAACGTTTTTTTTCACCAAATTTGATTTGCACTGGACCAGCTCCCTCATCTAGTTGAAGACAGCCCTTCTGAAATTTAGGACATTATCCTATGATGGGGGCTTACTTCTTCTAATGGCCAGGTAGAACCACATAAAGTTATCATTGCTGGACCCTAGTGGCTCCTCTACCCTTACTTCTTCTACCACTTCTGAGTTGGTGGGCACCACTTTGAGAATGACATCCTGCCTGGTGGGTTCCTTAACAAGCTGATATATAGAACTGCATAGATGCACCAGTTAGGATTTAACTTAAAGCAGCAAAGGTAGCAAACTGTGGTTTTAAGGTTTCCAGTCATAACTCCCTACCACCCCCCCCCATGCAGCAAAAGAACAAGACCACAAAAGTAACCACAGAAGGCCATTATCTGGTAAGACAAAAAATAAAGCTATTTCCAGATGACACAAAAGACATCCATAATCATGGTCCATCACTTCTCCAGTCATGGATACACATGCACACCTCTATTCACACATGCCCACTTCTGGCTGGAGATAGAAATCCACAATACTGATATTACATTTAGCTTCTGCAGCAATCAATGAACATGCACACTTCAACACGCATCCACCTGTAGCTGCAGATACAAATCCATGATACTCATATCACAACACTATGTCTGCAAGTAGGACCAGTGCTACAGCACCAACATCATGAAATCCTTGATTGCAAAACTACATGAGAATTTTCATTTGCAGAAACACACACCCCAAAGGATATTCTTCTTTTGCATTGGAAATATAAATGAAAGACCCTACTGAGCACCCACAGAACTGAAATTTCAAATCGGGACACTATAGCGTAGTGGTTTAAGGCTCTGAGCTGCAAATCTGGGGACCTGGATTTGAATCCCACAGCCCCCACTTGCATACTGTGTGACCCTGAGCAAGTCACTTAACTTCCCTGTGCTCCAAGGTCATACTTGTAAACGAGCTTTCAGCTTAGTGTGCCACTCTTAGTTAAACAATTGAAAAAAAAATTCTTACAACTCAAACCAAAAAAACAGCCTCTTTCTAGGGCAAGGCCCTTCTGCCCTGAAAATGTCAGAATAAATTTCCAAACCATCTGGGCTGTAGATAAGAGCAAAAACACTGCCAAACCCCCAGATCTACATCTTGGAGTCTAGACATGCAACTGTCACAAAACTTGCCAGATCAATCTACCTTGATCCCAGACTGTGCATGCAAAATTTCATGCAAGTCCACTGAAAGGGGCAAAGTTATTAAGGTGCAAAGTTAGGGGTTTAATATTAAACACCCTACTCAACCCTAGGTATACTGGTGCTACCACACTAGTATAATATATAGTCATTGCAAGAAACTGTGTTAATGCACCGGTTAGGGTTACACTTAATGTCACAAAAGTAGGGAAATGTGCACTAGGGTGTCCAACTCTAACTCCCCACCTCCCCAGCAGCAAAAGGAAAACACCACACAAGCAACCACAGATGCCCATCATCTGGTAAGACAAACAGCATACAACTGTTTCCAGATGCAGAAAAGACATCCAACATCATGGTCCAGCACTTCTACAGCATGGATACCCATGCACACTTCAACACATACACACACACTTCTGGCTACAGATAAAAATTCACAATACCCAACAAAGATGATGGAAGTGGATGTATATGTTTTACGGTAAGCAACTGTGTATCTGGCTCTAGAAGTGCAGGCCCCAAAGGTGTCTGTGCTTTTGTAGTTTTAAACTGGGCACTGTATCTCTGACAGCAGAAGCACAGACTTCATAGCTGCCTGAGTTTTAGCAAACAGAGTCAAGGGTTCATGTTTTACCATATGCAGTTGTTTCTGTGTCTACAGAGCTGTAGGCCCCATGGTGGCCTGCACTTCAGCAAACAGAGGTACTTTTTTAATCTGGTTATCCTGGATATGCATATGTGGCTAAAGATGCACAGGCCTCAAAATTACCTGTGGTTCTGAAACCAGAAGTGGGTGTGAATGGCCCAGTGGTGCTGAGGGTTGAGGCACTGGATGCCACACCTCGTACCACACCAGTGACCCAGGGTTGGGTGTGAGCTCAGGTCACTGGGGGTCAGCTGGGGGAGAGAGAATTGAGCATCTAGAGAACTGTTCTCCTCTCTCTGCAAGGGTGGGTCATGGCATCCCTGCTATCAGTGATTCCCAGTAGAGACTGGGTGTGCTACAGCAGGGGCCACCATGGAAAGGGTGAGGGTGATGGTGGATGTCTACGGGGAGCGGTGCGGGAGTGTTCCCACCCCACACTGGATGTCATTGCATGTATGCACCCCAGGGGAGAAACAAGCTGGAAAAAAAACCACCTTCTGGGAGGTACTGTAGATGTCAGCTGCCTCCATGTCCAATGCAGGATCCTGCCCCCCAGGGACCTGCCAACCTGCAGTCTTCACCTCCACCTAGGGGCCTGATTAATAAGGTAAGTGCCAAGGAGCTGTAGACAGTCCTGCCCCAGGGGGTCATGACTGGGGGGTACCCCAATGGTGTGTCATGGGTGGATCAGGGGAGCAGGTAAACTGGTAGGGAGGGTCTCGGCGGATGGGACATGACAATCCTGCTGAACGGTCCCCAGTTAGTGGTGATCAGAGGGAAAAAGAGTAAAAAAATAAATGTGTGTGTGTGTGTGTGTGTGTGTGTATGTCTTACATTATGCAAGTGTATCTGTGTTGGCACAATTGTGGGCTACACGGGGCATGCACTTTTACAGATGTAAGTAGGTGTGTATGTCTCACACTGTGCAAATGTATCTATGGTTGCAGAGGTACTGGGCAATGATGATTGATGTATTTTGTGTCATCTGGAAAAAGCTGTATGTTGTTTGTCTTACCAGAAGATGGCCATCTGTGGTTGCTTGTGTGGTCTTGTCTTTTGCTGCTTGGGAGGGTTGGAGAGTTAGGGCCAGAAACCCTAATACCACATTGCTCTGCTTTTGTGGCATTAAGTGGAACCCTAACTGGTGTAATAACAGAATATGTATTTTATTTATTTGAAAATGTTTCACCAGGAAAGGCATACTGAGCTACAAAAAGCTCATTTCCAGGTGCACCATGGGGTAACGGAAATGGGAAATTACAAGTGATGTGTACGAAACCTAGATACAAAACAAATAAGCATCATATATTGATAGAAATATAAACAATTACAGCAATGTCCAGCTTAATATGTGAAGAGGACAATACACATAGGAATACAATATTGCACATTCAGAACTTGAGATTGGAGGGCAGTTCCTTAGCAGAGACAGAGCGCATGAGTGGAAAAGAGAGAATATAGTTAGGCTGCCTGAGAAATGGAGCAGGGGAGGAGAGGGAGAGGGATAGGGTAAAGGGGGACAGACCTTCAACCCTCTGGGATGCACACCCCATAAGGGCCAGACTTGGCATGGAGCAACCTGAACTGAAAGGTCTGGTTTCCCTGGCCTGCAAGAAAGAGAGGATAGGGCAGAAGGGAAGGAGGCAAAACCTTTAACCCTCTGGAGTGGAGAACCCACAAAGCTCCAACACCCAGTCAGTGTTGTGGGGAAAGGTAGGAGTGAGGAATGGGGGTAGGAGTTGGTAGGAGTGTGTCAAGCACAATTGCAGTATGGAGAAATGTAATTGTAAAGAAGAAAGGATAATGAACAAGTGGACGGGGCACAGCAGATATCTAAGGGAAGGGAGTTACAAATTTCAGGGAAGTGGTAGGAGAAAGCAGCCTGCCCTGAAATGGAATATTGGTCTGGGAGGGCAAGTGACCAGTAGCTAGAGTTATGGAAAGAGTAGGTGGGAGGAGAAGGAGTGGAGAAAAAGGCGGTGAGATGAGGGGAGATGAGCCAGTACATCCCAGCTAGGGAGGAACAGTGGCGAGGCATCTGGCTCCAAGATTTTGGAAGGAGAGAGTGGTATAAAGGAACGGGAAAGGGGAAAGGGGAAATTGTTTAACCAGGAAAGGCACAGTAAGTCATAGCTTGTTTCAAGCTGTGACCTGAGAGCACAAGGAAGCTAAGTGACTTGCATAGTATGCAAGTGGGAGCTGATGCAATTCAAACCCAGGTCTCCAGGTTTGCATCTCAATGCCCTTAATCACTATGCTATACTGTTTCCATGAAGGTCACAATGGTGTGTACTGGGTGGACAGTCAAGAGCAAACCAATTGCAGAACACTTTTCAGAAGGGTAGTTTTACAGGATTTAGGACACTGTCCTACATGCTGGGCCATTGGAGATCTAAGGGCTCAGCTCCAGGCAGCATAGGCAGAGATTGTGAGCCTCAAATTGTATATTCAAGAGGAAATATATTATAAGAACCACCCACCATTTCCCCAACATCCAACAGAGGCACCTCAACCACAGAGGGTAGTTGGTCCAGGAGGTTGGCTGGTGGTTAGGAGGGGCAAATCAGGTGCATCATCACTCATTGCTCTTCAACATATCACCTCCACAAACCATATAAAAACTACAAACAAGTATCTGCCTCTATCTCCAAAATCAAACAAAGGGGCAGAGGACACTGCAGAGCAGGACACTGCAGCACAGGAGCTAACACAACAAAACTCACCCAAAACAGGAACCAAAACAAAAAAAGCAAAAAGGAAATCCAAAAAGCTTCTGATCATAGGAGACTCCATGATTCAGGGAGTTGATACATATCTCCAGCCAGGGGTAATGGTCATATGTCTCCCAGGTACATCAGCACGGAGAGACACTGACTGCATTGCTAAAACTGTTTAGGAGGTAGGAGAAAACATTGTCATCCTGGTACACATAGGGACTAACAATCTCACCAGCCAGTCAATTGTGGAGACCAAGGAACACCTAAACAGGCTGCTGACAAACTATCATCCATTTCACCTGGCATCTCCTTCTCTGAGATTCTGCCAGTCTGGGAGAAGGGGGTGCAGATGGACGGAAGGTAAGAAA
This sequence comes from Neoceratodus forsteri, assembly GCA_016271365.2. Taxonomy (NCBI): domain Eukaryota; kingdom Metazoa; phylum Chordata; order Ceratodontiformes; family Ceratodontidae; genus Neoceratodus; species Neoceratodus forsteri. The sequence continues at coordinate 395,341,510 of CM028129.1, forward strand.
AGGGGAGATAGGGGAGCTAAACATGTGGCTCAAGGGCTGGTGCCAGGAAAAAGGACACAAATTTGTAGGGAACTAGCAACAGTTTGGGGAGAGAATGTTCTTTAAATCTGATGGACTGCATGTGACTAAGGAGGGAGTCAGTGCACTGGGGCAGAAGTTTGACGTTTTTGCAGAATATTTAAACTAGCAAATGGGGAGAGGGTGCAGCACCCCATACATCAAATGGGAAGAACACCCCTCCCCCCTCAGCTAGTGGTCAAACAGAAGTTCAGCATGTTTGTAGTTCATTTGCATCACCAGGTAAGGAAAAAGGTCCGGCTCCCCATACGACACACAGGGGAAATGCAAGACCTCTCCCAATAACTAACACGCCAAAATCTGGCCAATGGAAAATCATGTACACAAATGCTCGCAGTCTGAGAAACAAGATCCCAGACATGCAGGCAATAATGACAGAGGCTAAACTGGACATAGTAGCCATTAGCGAGATGTGGTTTACCAGTAACCACACTTGGAAGACTTCAGTATCTGGATATGTACTGTTCAGAAAAGACCAAGGTGCAAAAAGGGAAGGTGTAGTGGCCCGTTATGTCAATGAAAATATCAAAGATACAGAAATTTAAAATACACATAAGGAGCCAGAAGAACTGTGGATCACCCTGGAAACAGGAAATGGGACAGCCATACGAACTGGGGTTGCATACAGGCCTCCAGACCAGGGGGAGGATATAGACACATTACTGTTAGAAGATATACAAAACATGACAGCTAAAGGGGAGGTTCTGATGATGAGAGACTTCAACATGCCAGATACAGATTGGTCAATACCAGCAGGGCCAGCTGCAAGAACTAGACACATGGTGGACTCCCTGCAGGGGGAGGGACTCAATCAACTGGTACAACAACATACAAGAGACAGGGCTATCCTAGATCTAGTACAGACTAACAGGGAAAGGGTCACAGATCTCTAGGTAGAAGGTCACCTGGGGGCCAGTGACCATCACATGGTATGGTTCAATTTGGCCACAAGAACAAAATAATCCCATTCCAAGGCAAAAGTATGGGACTTCAGAGGAACTGACTTTGATAAGATCACCAATAGAGTTAAGCTAGCCCTGGCAAAAAGAAATACAGGTGAGGGGGTACAGGCAAAGTAGGCAAGCATTAACAATGCAATACTTGAAGCAACATCCCATTGTGTTAGAAAGAAAAGTAAGTGTAAAACAAGAAGGAAACCACTTTGGTTCTCAAAAACAGTAGCAGAAAAAGTCAGAGGCAAAAATCTGGCCTTCAGGAACTATAAGGGAAAGCAGCAGGATGAAGATAGGGAGGCATATCAAACTTCCCTAAGGCAAGCAGGGAAGGCAGTAAGGCAGGCAAAGGCCCAAACTGAGGAAACACTAGCACAAACAGTAAATGAAAGTGACAAGACTTTCTATAGATACATTAGTGAAAGGAGAAAGTCCAGAGGGGGTATTGCTAAGATCAAAGGGGATAAGAGGGCATGTGAGGAGGAGGAGGAGGAGGACCATGTAAAAGCATCTATTCTAAATAGATACTTCTGCTCAGTATTTACAGAAGAGATAGTAGGGCAGGGCTCACAGCTCAGCACCCTGGACACAGGAGGGGAGGGAGGTGTGCACTAGTCCCTTCACAAAAGAAAGCGTTCTACAAGGGCTCGATAACCTCATGGTGGACAAGGCAATGGCATACATCCCAGGGTACTAAAGGAGCTAAGGGTGGAACTAGCAGAGCCATTATCAGAACTGTTTTGTGAAGAGGTCACGTGATGACAGCCTAGGAAGAGCAGCGCCTCAGACCAGCTCCATCTTCGTCCAGCATTAAAAGTAGTTAAACGGTACATCAGGAGATTATTTTGGTTTGCTGTCTGTGGGGGAAAGACCAGAGAGACATCCGGAAGTGATTTTGTTGCAGAAGATGGAAGCCTATCTTAAAAAACAGTCGGTGAAATGCACCCCGCCGCCCTTGCCGGAGAAAGAGCAGGCCGCAAAGCATCCACGTCAGGTCCCTGCTAAATTGAGCTCTGGGTCAATAGCGCTGATGGAGGAGAGATTCCTGGAGATCTTTGCACCACTGCAATTATCCGTGGATGAGATACATACGGAAATGCAGATTTTTAAAACGGCACTGGAAGGAGTTGAGAGAAGGGTGGGAGACAATGAAGTTAAGATCAGATCTATAGAAAGCAGAATGGACAAGCACGATTTGGAAAAAGCTATTGTGAGCAAAAGAATGAAGAAAGTAGAAGAGAAGCTGGAAGATTTGGAGGGAAGAAGTAGGAGGAACAACCTTGTTATCCTGGGACTACCAGAGAAAGCAGAAGGAACAGCGACCACATTATTTGTCCAGAAATTGTTTGAAAAGATAGCAGGCCAGTCACCAAATGGAAGTTATGTTATAGAGAGAGCCCACAGATCACTTTGCCCACCTCCTGCCAGTGGAGCTCCCCCACGCCCTCTGATATGTAAGCTTTTAAATTTCTTAGATAAGCAACACATTTTGAGCAAGGCTAAAACAGCGCAGGAGGTTACATGGGAGGGCCAAAAATTAGAATTGCCCATGATCTCCCATACTCTGAGCGTCTTAAAAGACAGAGCCTACACCCCATTGTGGCAAAGCTGGTCGCAGCAGGAGTGCCATTTCGGGGTCAGATACCCAGCGCTGCTTCAGGTTAAATACAAGGATGAATGGCACTCTTATGAATCCGTAGAAGAGGCCCGAGAGGAGCTCAAATCTAAGATGCCTGAGTTATTTAAATAATATAAAGGGAAAGTGACTGGAAGGTTGACGAGAGTGAAGAATAAAAGCTCTAAATGGAAGGTCAGACAGGAGCTAATATAGACCTCAGGAGCGTCTCCCATCCCAGAGGGTATTTCATTGATGCAAAACATGTTGAGTAGCAATCAAGCAGAGGCACAAGTTCTGGTAATTTACGAGGCTGGAAGAAGATTGAGGATGTACTTTAAGAAGAGATAATTATTGAATTCCTCTCTGGAGCGAATTTTAGCTCGAGTTAATTAAATATTTATGCCTGCAGAGACGTTGTGGCCTTTTAAAGGCGAAGACCATATAGAAGTGTGAACGTCACTACTGAGCGTGGGACACTGCACTCGTTTTTTTCTTTACTTTGTTTTTATTGGAAAAAAGAAACACTAACAGATTATGGACAGAAACATTTCGGCCGAATATAATGACTGGGAATTCCATGGATTAAAACTATTGAAAGGATTTTTTTTTTTCCTCTCGCTCCTGTTACATAATTGGGTGGATTTAGTGGAGATATAATCTGGATATAGCAGGAGCAGAGAGCCATGATGTAGTGTGAATACTGTAGAGCTTCAATGTTTAAAACTTAGTATAATTAGTGGCTATAGAAAAGAGTTTACTTAGTATAGAGAACATGGAACTCATATGGAGAGGTTATCCGTCATTAATCCTCTCCTGCAGATTGTGGAATAATGGTATATCACCGATACTAAAATGGGAATGGGTCATTGGTGATATTGTTAAGGTTAGTTAGTAAATAGTACTTATAGAATCTTCTATAAGTGTAGAGAATAGAGTGAAGGGGGAATAACTGTAATTGTTATTAGGATAGGTAGGGAAGATCCCTTCCCTTCACCTATAACCTCCTTTATGTATTAGCTGGATTGGAGGGGGAGCTGGTAGAGACCTGGGTTGATAATCATCACAAGACGTAGCGAGATGGAAGAACAGTTCTTGGAACTGGGGGTAGAAGGGGTAGCAAGGGGAAATAAAAAGGGATCGGGGATAGCAGCATTCACACGCCAAAATAAAGATGAAAGCATATGGGGGCTTCGTATAGAAAGGGAAAGTTATAATAGATTGGATAATTATAGTACAGTTAGTAGGGTATGGAAGGTGTATTAAAGCTGATCAGTTGGAATATTAAAGGTGCCAGAGATAGATGTAAGAGGCAGGTAGTACTGAAGCATCTTTCAACACTTAACACAGAGATAGCATGCCTTCAAGAAACACATCTCTTAAGAGAAAATGTTAATATTTTTGTTAAGCAGTGGGTAGGACAAGCCTATGGAGCCGGCTTTTCCACTAATAAGGGTGGGGTAGCTATAATACTCCATAAAAGAGTTCAGTTCCAATTGGAAAAGGAAATATGGGACGAACAGGGCCGCTTTATATTTTTGGTGGGGGTATTATACTCTGTAAAGGTGGTTATAGGGTCAGTATATGGTCCTAATATAGATTCTCCACAATTTTTCATGCGAATCCTTGAAGTGTTGAATGGATTAACCTCTTACGTATTGTTGATAGGAGGGGATTGGAACATAACAACACAATCGTACTTAAATAGGTCTGGTAGCCACCATGCCGGTTTCTCCCCGGCACAACGTGCATTAAGGGAAGTAATGGATAGCTTAGGATTGGTAGATGTATGGAGGTTACTGAATGGAGATCTGAGGCAATACACGTTTTTTTCAAGTTCACATAGAACGTGTTCTAGGATAGATTATATCTTAGTTAGTATGAACATTCTATCTTTAATTCTGGATGCAGGAATTGAAGTCAGAGTAATATCAGACCACTCCCCAGTCTATGTGAAGTGGTTACCAAAACAGGAAGTAACCAGGGATTTTAGATGGCGGTTTAATAATCAATTGTTGCAAGTATCATATGTGCAAGACCAGATTAAAAAGTTTATGACACAGTTTTTGGAGAATAATCTTAACACTGTTTCAAACATAGACATAGTGTGGGCAGCATTAAAATGTTCAATTAGAGGGGAGTGCATACGTATAGCAACAACAAGGGCCAGGAAGGCTAAGACTTATTTGGGAGAGATTATTAAGGCTCTCAGGATAGCAGAGAACAATGTTACAACAGACTCGAATGAGCTAGAGTGGGCTAAATTACATCAGCTACAAGAGCAGTATTCCGCAATAGTGATGCAGAAAGCAGAGCTTTCATTGCGTAGAACTAAAATAAAATATTTAGAGTCTGGAGAAAGAGCAGACAAACTGCTTGCACTCAGACTATGGCAAATTAACTCAAATTGGGTTATTATGGCAATAAGGAGAGATAGTGAGAATAATGTACTTAAAGACCCAAAGGAAATTGCCTCCGCTTTTAGGAATTACTTCCAGCAAATTTATTCAGTGGATAGCAGTAATAAGCCCACTATAATGGAGATACATAAGTATTTAGGTACCATGCCTTTGCCTAAGATATCGGGACCTAGAGTAGAACAAATAGGAGTCCCAATACAAGAGGAGGAGGTTAGAACCGCTGTTTCCCAATTAGCGGGAGATAAGTCCCCCGGCCCTGATGGGTTAACTACTAATTTTTTCAAAGTCTACATAGATGTAATCTGTCCAATCATAGCTAAGATGTATAATTCTTGGTTTATGGATGGTATCTCAGATGAGTCTTTTCTGGAAGCACTTATTACCCTAATCCCCAAACCAGATTGGGACCCTATGCTGATGGGTAGCTATCGTCCGATATCGCTCCTGAATGTTAACGTTAAAATATTAGCTAAAATATTAGCAAATAGATTGGTCCCTCTTATGAGTAGCATGATTAGTGATGAGCAAGTAGGGTTCATGAGTGGAAGGATGTCCAGTGATCACCTACGAAAGATACATCACTTAATGTTGAAGGCACAAGGGGCGCAATACTCGGCGGCGCTATTGGCACTAGATGCCGAAAAGGCATTTGACCGAGTATCTTGGGATTTCCTCTTTGCAACATTAGAAAAAGTAGGTTTACCCAATGATTTTCTAAAGTGGATTCGAATCTTATATAGTGCCCCCAAAGCCCGTGTCTGGTGCAATGGACTTTTATCGTCCCCTTTCTCTTTAAGTTGTGGTACAAGACAGGGATGTCCATTGTCGCCGCTGCTGTTCAATATATATCTTGAGCCAATGATTCGTAGATTTCAAGTATTGCAGGATGTCAAAGGAATCAAACTGGGGAGTAGGCGATATCTAGTATCGGCATATGCAGACGATCTCCTGATTCATTTAGAAGATCCGGATACGGGTATACCAATAATATTAAAGGAAATATCTAGATTTTCTAGGGTATCCAACTATAGAATTAATACCTCCAAAACGAAACTTTTTCCATTAAATAATAGATGCTATCCTAATATAGCAAAAGATTTAGGTCTGGTCTGGGAAACTAAGAAATTGTCATACCTTGGGATTAAGATTATGAGAAGAGTAGGCTCTATGATTAATGAAAATTGTAGTAACCTTCTCAAGATAATTAAATTAGATTTAAACAGATGGAATCTACTACCCCTATCCTTTTGGGCCAGAATGGAAACAATAAAAATGAATATATTACCGAGGGTTATCTACCCTATTAATATGTTGGGCTGCTATTTACCTAAGACATGGTTTCTCAATTTAAGAAAGATGATTAGTGCATATCTGTGGAAAGGGAAAGCTGTTAGAAGATCATATCAAAAACTTACAGGTTTCAGGGAGGAGAGGAGGCTCATGCCATCTTTCTATAAATATTATCTAGCTCACATATAAGTAAAGTAGCATATTGGTTTAAACCAATTATATCCTCTTCATTACACTCTTACACACCACTCTGGCTATATATTGAAAGAGACTTAGCTGAAAAGCATAAGATAAAGCTAAATACGCTGACATATACTACGGTTAAATTACTCCCGAAAGCTTTAAAAGATACTCCTATTGGTTGGTCAGTAAGAGCTTTAAGGCAAACCCAAAAATTACTAAAGACCAATTGGCAGGTATCGCAGGAGCAAGCATTAACACAGAACGTTCATTTCCTAATTCAAACGATACCAATTTCACCCCGGTACTGGAGGATTTTAATGGACCTAAAGCTCGGAGATATGGCTCCACAGGGTAGATTAATAACATATGCACAGGCCTGTAATAGATTCCCAGAAATGAAGGAACAATTCTTTAAGTTTAAGCAAATTTCAGAATCAATAAAAGCTCACTTTAGTAGAGTAAAGGCAACAAGAACGAATGGCGGAGTTGAGATAAGTGATTTACTTCAAATAGCCATAAAACCACATGCCGTTTCAGGAATTTATAAGGCTTTACAGCGGCTTGATGATAGTCTACCAAGCGGAATTAGTTATTACTGGATAAATAAGTTAAACATACCAGAGGATGATAACACATGGAAGTACATTTGGACAAATACATACAGAAACATCAAGCAGCATAGATATAGGCTTCAACAATTTAATGTAATGCATAATATGTATTACACTCCTGTGAAGTTACACAAGATGGGTAAGGGGGTTCAAGCTAATTGTGCTAGATGTGGGACGGGAGGATGCGATTTATATCATATAATATGGGAATGTTCCAAAATCCGCCCTTCTGGATGGCAATTAGTACCTCTTTATCACAATTGCTAAGCCTAGATGTTCTTTTTTCGCCTAGAATATGCCTGCTAAATTATTTTGATGATGGGATGACCAAGCAACAAAAAAGGTACATGGCTTTAGTATCTGCAGCTGCAAAAGCTGTAATATTGAGACACTGGACTGAATCCACAACCCCGTCTATGAGAGAATGGTATAAAGAGATCACATTAGCGTTGCAAGTAGAATCACATATTGCCAGAATGAATAACAAAGCTGGAGAATATTATACTCGGTGGGGCCCGCTCGAAGTGGCAATGATGTCATGGGGCTCCAGGTCCTGTTTGTAGGAGAGAACCCTGTGGGTATTATATCACAAATTTTTTTTTTTTTTTTTTAATGGCGTGTGAATGCTGCTATAGACTAGGGAGGGGTGAGGGGAGGGGCTTTCTTAGTCCTTAGTTAAGACAGAGTTTTATAGGGTTTAATAAGCGAATACAGATTTATAATGTATGCTGGATAAAAATATGTAGGTGATAATTGTCATTGGATTGTTGGTCTCACCAGCTAATGTATGTTAATATGTATGAAGTAAATATGACAATAAAACAGACTGAATAAAAAAAAAAAAAGAACTGTTTTGTGAGTCTCTGAGCACAGGAGAGGTCCCAGAAGACTGGAGAAGAGTGCATGTGATCCCGCTCCACAAGAGTGGTAGCAGGGAAGAGGCAGGGAACTACAGACCAGTCAGTCTTACCTCAGTAGTGGGCAAGACTAAGGAGGCACTTCTTAAGGAAAGGATAGTGCAACACCCGGAATCCATAGGAGCACAGGATCCAAGACAGCATGGGTTTACAAAAGGAAGGTCCTGTCAAACTAATATTATAGATTTCTTTGACTGAGTAACCAGAGTGGTGGACCAAGGGGGGAGCAGTTGATGTTGCCTACCTTGACTTCAGCAAAGCTTTCGATACTGTTCCACATAGAAGATTAAAAAATAAGCTGGGTAGGCTTGGGGTGGGTCAGAAGTTGGCCAACTGGGTGGCAAACTGGTTGACAGGCAGAAAACAAAGAGTGGTGGTAAATGGTATATGGTCAGAAGAGATGCATGTTACAAGTGGGGTACCTCAGGGATCCGTCCTGGGGCCAGTCCTCTTTAATATCTTCATCAGTGACATTGCAGATGGACTGCAGAGTAAGGTTTGTCTGTTTGCAGATGACACCAAGATCTGCAACAGAGTAGATGATCCAGATGGGGCGGGCAGAATGAGAAGAGATCTGGATAAACTAGCAAAATGGTTGGAAGAGTGGCAACTGGAGTTTAACGTAAAGAAGTGCAAGATCATACACATAGGGAAGAGAAACCCTGAAGCAACCTATAGGCTGGGAGGGGAGTTGCTGGCAGTCACAAGGGAAGAAAGAGACTTGGGCCGTCATCATCACTGATGACCTGAAATCATCCAAGCAGACCAATAAAGCAGAAGGTAAGGCTAGAGGGATATTGGGGTGTATTAGTAGGGGTATGACAAGTCAGAAGAGGGAGGTAATAATCCCTCTTTACAAGACACTGGTTAGGCCCCATCTGGAGCACTGTGTGCAGTACTAGAGGCCACACCTTCACAAAGACATTAACCAAATTGTTGCAGTCCAGAGAAGGGCAACCAAAATGGTGCAAGGACTGCATCAGAAAACATATAAGGACAGATTAATGGAGCTCAATATCTATACCCTAGAGCAAAGGAGGGAGAGAGGTGATATGATTGAAACATTCAAACACCTTAAGGGCATTGACAAGGTGAAAGAGTCTAACATGTTTCAATATAAGAAAAATAGCAGGACAAGAAGACACAGCATGAGAGTAGAGGGAGGCCGATTAAGGGGTAATGTGAGGAAGTTCTTTTTTCTGAAACGGTGGTGGATGCATGGAATGGCCTACCTCAGGAAGTGGTGGATGTGAATACAGTGCAGGGCTTCAAACAGGCATGGGATAGGCATAAGGAAGCAATATAGATGAGTATGAATAGATAGGCTATTGACAGAGCAAAGGCCAATGGCACATTCATAAGGCAGAAAAAGAAATGGGCAGATTGGATGGGCCTTGCAGTCCTTATCTGCCATCAACTTCTATGTTTCTGTGTTTCTAAAAGGAGTTAAAAGGGTGCCAGTCTGGTTAGGGTGACCCTAAGGGCAGCACTGTAGACTATGTTACCATAGTCAAAAATGGGAGGATCATTTTCTGGAAAATTTTATGGTGGGCTGGTAGGGGGATGCAACCACAGTGTCTGTACAGAGAACCTAGCCTGAGATGCAATTTTTTGTGGATGGTATCCACACATCTGGAAAAGTCAATGCGCTGGTTGAGCCAGAGCCTGAGATATATGAGGCAGGTGACATCCTCTAAAATGAACCCCTCAAAGGGTGTGAAATAATTAAGCCTAGGAAACCTATGCCTGGTGCCAAAGGTCATAGAGACCATCTTTTTGGTGTTGAGGGACAATTGATTTGAACAAAACCAGAAATGGACTTTATTGAAGCCCAGTGGGAGGCTAGTAGCCACATCCCAGGAGGATGCACCACAGGCATACAGAACAGTGTCATCTGCATACATGTGCATAGCCATGGAGGAGCAGACAGCAGGAGTGACATTTAAGAATATCGAGAAGGGTATCACGATGAGGACTGACCCTTGAGGGACTCCAGTGTGGATGGGGAACAGGAGGGAGTTGCCTATTCTGACTGACTGAGTCCATCCCACAAGATAGGAATGGAACCAGTCAGTGGTGGTTTTGGACAAACCAGCTTCTATAAGCTTGTTGAGGAGAAGGGTGTGGCTAAAAACGTCAAAGGCTTTGGCCAAGTTGACAAAGATGGCAGAGGTGTTGCAGCCATGATCCATGCTGGAGAGAATGGTGTCAGTAAGCCAGAGAAGGAAGGTGGAGGTGGAGTCAGCCTTACGAAAGCAAGACTGAAAAGGGGTGAAGAAGGAGGAGGAGTCAAGGAAAGGAGAAAATTGTGCTTGTATGAGATGCTCATGAAGTTTGGCAAGGATTGGGAACAAGGATATAGGGCGGTAATTGTCTGAGTTGGAAGATTCGCCAAATTTACCGAGGGGAATGACTGTGGCAAGCTTCCAGGCATTGGGAAAAGAGGCCAGTGAGAACAAGAGGTTTAGAAGGGAGGTGAGTGGAAGAGCAAGAGCGGAGGCTGAGAGATGAAGGAGCCTTATCTCAAGCCCATCTGGGCTTTTACCCTTGAGGGTGTTAAGAGCTAAGAGAGCCTTCAGGGTGTTAGCAGTGTAGATAGGTAGGAAGGAGAAATGGGATGAAGAGGAAAGGGGTGAGCAGGGGGCTGGTGGTAGGGGGAACAGAGAGGGGTAGGGAGGATAGACTGGAGAAAGTGCAAGTGGTGAAGAAGATGTTAAATTCCGAAGCCACGGGGGGGGTCTGCAATAGTGGTGTCTCCTTCCTTCAGGACTTGGGCTGGGAACTGGGCAGGGGGAGAATAGGGCATACACTACCTTCCAGAACTTAGAGGGGTGGTTAGTGTTCTCCTTTAAGGTGGGTAAAAAATATTTAGCTTTGGTAAGTCTGATGGCACTAATGTAAGTGTTTCAGAGTGCTCGGTCTTTAAGCAAATCCACATGGGTGCCTGAGGCCTTGTGTGCCTTACAGAGGAGGTCACAAGCATGCTAACAGGCCAGTAGTTCGGCTGACACCCACGGCAGATGGAAGCCTCTGGTCCTGGTTTTCTTGATGGGAGCAAGTTAGTCCCAAATTTGTAGTAACTGTGTCTTAAAGTAATTGAGGGCAGAATCAACTGAGAAGTTGGTGGAAATAGGAGACCTGTCAGTTGCTGCTAATTCCTCATGGAGGGAGGACAAGTCCAGTGACCTGAAGGAATGGAGCAGGAGGATGTTTGGTGGGGCTTTGGGATGGTGGATATTATGCTCACAGTAGACCATGTGGTGCTCACTGAATGCATCTGGAAGGACTCCTGATGCAATTAACTGGTGAGAGTGTGACACAAGAGCCAAGTCCAGCATGGTATGCTAACTAGATTTTTGGTTTAGATGGGTTGGTTCAGAGATCAATTGTGTAAGGTTAAGGGAGGAGATGTCATTGCAGAATTTGGATTGAGTACTGGAGAACCAATTTATGTTGAAATCCCCAAGAATAAGGAGTTCACTAGAAGAAGAGTGGGTGGTGAGAGTAGAGATGAGGTTAGTGATCCAGGAGGTAGGGAGGTCTGGTCAGCAGTAGGTATCACCCACTAAGATAGGGAGGGAGCAAGGGATGGATAGTTTCAGAAGCAGCAGTTCATAGGCAGAGGGAGAGGAGGTGGAAAGGATAGGAGTGTACTGGATGGACAATGAGATGTATATGGCCACCCTCCCACCTCTGGTTTAGTGATCCTATTGGACAATGGAATAACCTGAGATGGAGATGGCTGTGTCAGGAATCTTGGAGGAGAGCCATGATTCTGTGATAATTAACATGCTTAGTTTCAGGTTAATCATGACTGGCTGGAGCAGCCCAATCTTAGGGAGGAGGCTCCTGATGTTGAGATGGACCACTTTTAAGCCCTTGGGAAGGTTGGTGAGGAAGGGATGGATGGGGCCTGGGTTAGGTTCTATATCTCCTGCAGCTAGCAGCAGCAAAATGATAAAGAGCTTAGAGGGGATTGATATATGTCTGCGAGGTAGACGGGTAGTAGAGGTGGGGTGTTTAGGGGGGAACTGTGTGTTTGAAGTATGGAGTGACAGGATGCTAAATGGAGACAAGGGGAGGGGAGGATAGAGGATTCCAGTAGCCAGTGGTAATGAAGGAGGTAGTGGAGACAGGAAGATGGAAGAGTGGAGGAGGTGACTGGAGGAAAGGAGAGTGAAAGTGGTAGGTCAGGAATGGTAGAGGGCAGGATGGACCTCAAGGTAAACAGGAGGAGGAGGAGGATGGCAATGATGATGATATGTATAGTATAGAGAGGGTAGGAGAAGCAAAAGAGGCAGTGCAGCAACTGGCAGTAATAGTATAAGGGGGAGCAGTAGTGGGGAAAGTTGAAAGGTGTATAGTGCATGTCTGGCTAGGTAAAGGGAAAAGGAAAAAGGCATGGATTTTTACCATTCTAAGGCAACATTTTGGTAAACGGATGCATTGGTATCAAGTTTACATTAACTCAGAGGTCAGCTGGCAAAATGTAATTGAAGATTACAGTGTGTAATTATAATGTTTAACTAAAAGAGCAGGAGTGGGTAACAGTAGTACTATTAGCATTACAACCATATTAAAGAGACAGGGTAGGATGCCTTCAATAAGAAAACCACAGCCAGAGAAAGAGTAGGAGTAGGTAAAAGTAGCACTATTAGCACTACAACCATATAATAGAGACAGGGTAGGATGCCTTAAGTAAGAAAATTGCCACAAGAGGAAGAGCAGGAGTAGGAAACAGTAGCACTATTAACATTACAACTTTATAAAGAGACAGGGTAGGTTGCCTTCAGTAAGATAAATTGCAGCCAGAGTTTGCAGGGTTACAGTTATAACACAGCTGTACTTACAATGTGGGATGATTAAACCTAGTAAATAAGGCAATGACTTTAGACCTCTGAATTATCCCTGACAAAATTACACAGCTATAGCAGTATACGTCAATCAAATACTGAGATGGAACTATGAAGAACTAAAGAGAAATGGGCAAGTACATTACATTCTAGTCTCCTTACCATGGGTGGGAGGGGTGGGAGGAGGGCCATAAAACTGTAGGTCTGTTGATTTGCTTGTGGGTGCATGTAGAGACACAGAGGAGAACATCACAGGAGTGGGTCTCCTGATTAAACAAAAGTTAAAGGTCCTAGGCTGAAAAGTCCATTCTGTAGCAGGAGGAGGGCTGGAAAAACAATCACATCAGCCTTCCGACTTCCTGTGCTGGTCCACGACTCAGCGGTGTTTGAGTGAGCAGAACAAAGGCTCCAGATATTAAGGCTGCCACCAGATTTGAATCTGGCACCTTTTTAGAAACAGTCCGTTAGTTGATTTGCTTGCAGGTGCATGTAGAGACACAAGTAGCACCCCCTATAGTTAATTCTGAGTAGGGGTGTTTGATGTTAAACCCCTAGCTTTGTACTCTAATAGGTTTGCCCTTGTTCGATGGAATTCTGGCATGTTTATTTGCTACAGAGCTTGACGAGAAGGCATGCTCTGTGCGGCATCCTGGGACAACTGTAACAGCTCACATTGAATAAGCTGTGCCGGAGTGTCTTGTATAGCAATAGCCCTCTCTCTTAAGGATGCCAGTGATGCAGCTATGGGGAAATCTGTAACATTGGGTGAATGACTGTGTTCTGAGCTCTTGCGCAGGTGATGTTGTCCACCCACTAATACTGTGGAAGCCCCCGCAAACAATTCTTAGCTGTATGGCTCTGGCAGCACTAGTAGAACAGGTCACCATGGTTTCATTCTTTAGCATAAAGGTATCCATTGATGCACAGTTTAATGTTGCCTTTCTGAGACAAAACAGCGTCACATACGACTGCCTCAGCCATTGTAATGAACATTCTTTCAAATGAAAACAAGCAAGGCCACTGATCAACGGCTTTAATTTATAAGAATTAATTAACAACACCTGGAGTTCATGTAATGACTAGGTCATATAATTAATTGGTTAATTGACAGTCTAATGTCAGACTTGAACTCCTGCACTAAAACCACTTGATGGTACACAGAACTGTAGCTTGGTGCATGCAACTGTAGCTCAGCAAAACTGCACTAGTACCATAGTCGCGATTTAAGCATTTCAGGAAATTACTTGGGTATTCAGTTACCAGGCATACAAAAGTCAGGATGATGAACGTGTTGGGATTTCAGAGTTAGGCAAATTGCTGTCAGGCTTATTACAATCGGGATTTAGTACAGATCCCATTGCATGAACATTTGCATGCATGGTCTGTGAAGAAAGGCCTATTGATTTGGCAAGTTTTATTCCCATTGGATATGCAGATTCTAATATCTGGATAGTGCAAAAAGAGGAAAAAATGGATTTCTTTCATTGCTGTTTTTTTCCACCTCTCACCTACAGTTAAGATGGCTTGGAATTTTGTTCTGAAATTTTCAAGGTAGAAAGGGCTTTCCATAGAATGGTGCCTTTCATTGGTTTGGTGAAAAATATTAGTTCATTCCAGAGTTATAAGGATTTTAAACTTCGGTTCTGAGCGTACTCAGTAGGGTCTTTCAGATAGATTGTTGATATGAAGGAAGCATTTCCTGTTCACAAAAGAAGAACCTTCTATATTTGTATTAAACGTATTCAGTAAATGTGTGTAGTATATATTATGTGACATAATATTGTATCTGATTTACTTTTTGTTCATTGATGATCTCCATGTTCTACATACTTTTTCCCACTTTTCTGGTTTAATTATCACTTTCAGCTTTCTTTCCCAACTTTCATACAATTTCTGTGTTTCATATGATTGATTCTTTAATATATGGGACTATATGTTAGAGATAATTGTTTTCCTATCTGGGGCTTGAGTTATGATCGGATACATTTTATTATTATCGTGTATGCTTCTTTGTTTCCATGTAATCCTTTGAAGAGTGTCTCTTATTTGTAGAGATGGGCGAAGTTGGAAAAGTTTGCTCCGTTAATTAATCCATGAATTTTGTACAATTTATGTAGCGCAGATCAATGCACGAAGTGTGAAGTACCACCCATGAAATGCAGAACTTTGCACTTTGAGAGTGAAATTCTACCATTTGAGGGCAAAAACATCATGATTTCAGGTGAAGTAAAAGTTGCTGAGGGTTGGGGAAACTTCAAAAAGCTCTGCAAAGTGTGAATTTTGTCCACTTTGAGGTGACTTTGCCACAGATTTAAACTTCTCTCCATCTCTACTTATTTGTAAATATCTAAAAATTGTTTTCACCTAGTTTATTGTTCATTGATCTGTTGAAATGATTTGATGATATCACCTTCATTTAGGTTACCTATAGTAGATATTCCCTTTATAACCATTGTTTTAAAAAAGCTAGATTGACAAATACTGCCAAAATATTCATAAGTAGTGTTAGTGTATGTAGTCCTCCACCTATCATTATACCCTTTACTATTTTCCAGATATTAAGGGTATCTGCAAGCAACCTATGATTATTATTATTAAAGAAATTTCTGCATAAAATGTTTTGAAAGATAATTAATTCTATCTTTATATATGTGTATTGTCATAGTTTAAAAAATACCCATGGGGTAGTTTCTAGTTGAATGATTCTTTTATCTGTTCTATAACTGCAGCATAGTGGTACCACAAAATATTAGGCACTTATGTCCCACCATATCATCTATAGCATATATTTTCTTGTAACATAACCTGGGTCACCTTTTTTCCAGATAAGCTCTGTGAACCTTTTCTTCAATTTACATGATCCCCATCTTTAAATCTGGAAATCCAGCTTTGGCCAAAGATTATTACTCTATTTGTCTTTTGACTCCACTGCACAAGGTCCTGGAGAGGACAGTTTATGGTCAGTTAAAAGGTTATTTGGATAATAACATTTTGACATCTAACAAGGATTTATGGAAAACCTCTGTACATTGACATATATAGGGTAACTCATTAACTTCCTCCATAGGGCCTTGGACAGTGAGGGCATGGACAATGTGCTCTTTTTAGATTTTTCAAAGGCCTTTGTTTTGGTCATGCTAGTTGTCTGCTCTAAACTCAGGGGCATTGTTTGACTAACAGTTCTGTACAATGTTTCACAGATTACAGAACAGGCAGGTTCCAATTAGTTTCTCTTAATGGTATCACCTCATTGTTGTTTAAGATAGGAGTTGGTTTACTACAAGGTTCAATCCAAGTCCTTTTTAGTATTTTTTAATTATTTGCATGATTTATTATTTAATTCTGATTCACATATGGGTTTGTCTTCAGATGACAGAATGTTGTACAGAAATGGTCCTAGATTGGATGAACCTACTTATAATTTGTAACAGGACTTTGAAAATGTTCAGTGATGGCTCTAGAAAAGTGGCCTCCTGCTCAATGAGGTGAAGACAAATTTCATGAAGCTCAGTACTAAATCCAAATTGAGGTCATCTTCATCTCTCTGTTACATAACAGATTTGCATACATGGAGACAGGAAAGGTGGACCTCTTTAAATATTTATGGTTTATTATTGACCCATGACTCTTGAATCAAAACCATATAAACAACTTGGTTAAAACAGCTCAAGTCATAATCCTTTAGGCCTGCTCTACTATATAAGAAGTTGTCTGTCAGGTCAAGCTAGGAAAACACTAGCACAATCTATATTACTTTTTTTATGAGATAACTGACATTCTTTACATTCAACAGGCAATGACACACATTTACACAGGGTCAAGATTTTATACAACACCATCTGTCATTTAGTTATTTTTAGATCTAAGCTTAGTCACCATTTTTTGTGTGTATGATAAGTCATTAGTTTTTAGTTTTGTTTAGGTACCTTTATTTTACTTTGATTATTTTAGGAGATTTTTAAGAGTACTGTACAAATTTCCTTTTTGTCTCTATTGAGTAATAGTTCTGTTTCATATATTACCAGATCTGAAGTATGCACTCTATTAGGTTATCACTTTTTAAGACATCTTTATGACAAAGGTCAAATCATTACCATGCTATTAAATACTGGAATGTTTGAAAACATTATATTCCATAATATCTTCAAACCAGTCAAACCAGTTCTGAAAAGGCATTGTTTGGACAAGCCATTTTGTAAAAGCAATTCATGATTATCTTAATTTGCATTTCTACTGTTTCTAGTATTGTGTTGTATTTTATGTGATATTTGTTTCCTCCTTGTAAATGGGCATTTGATGCCCTTGGGATTTGCCTGGTAACAAATTTTAAATAAATAAATATAAAATTAACTTAACCAAGTCTTTCAAGAAGGGTATGTATATTAACTGTCAGGTATCAAGCTCCAAAGTTGTAAGCAGAGACATATTTTCAAAAGATTTGCAAAAAAAATAAATTGCTAGGCATGACCCTTATAAATTCAAAGTACTCATCAAAATGTAATGACATTTGGAATTCCCTTAGGATTAATGTCAATTGTCAGATCTCTGTTTTAAGGAATGGTTGAGCTATAACCAAATAAAAAAGTTACAAATCTTATGAAATTTTACATTTCACAAAACATGCAGAATTTCATGAAAATTTCATGAAAGCAGAAATTTGCTCTTTTTCACCAGTCTTGTATACTACCCAGGGTACAATATAATTCCCTTAGTAAGCAGAAATGTTTGTAGGATTAATGTAAAGGCCTGCACCATCTTTATGTTCACTGTGTCTGCTGGTAGGCTATTCCATAGGTTTATCACCTTCTGGGAGAAGGAGTGCATCCTAACATTACCCCCGAATGTACCACCTTTGAGCTACTTTGTGCATCCACGCATCCTTCTGGAGCACATCAGATAATTGTTTCCATCTGTTTGACAATGCTGATACCATTCAGTGTACAGAAGACTGAGATTATACCCTCCACCATCTTCTTTTTCTTCATTGTGAACATGTTTAGGGGCAGCAGCCTCTCCACAAAAAAAATGTCATACCCCCTAAACATTATGGTGAAACATAGAAACATAGATTTTGACGGCAGATAAGGACCACTTGGCCCACCCAGTCTGCCCATTTCCCTACCTACTGGATAAGCTGCAGATTCTAGTTAACCAACAGCCTACTTCCTGCAACCCCCCACTATAATTGCCTTGTGTCTGTCCCATGCATGTTTGAATTCCCCACTGTTTTGGACCAATGACCTCCTCAGGAAGACTGTTCCATGTATCCACCACTCTCTCCATGAAAACAAATTTCTCACATTATCCCTGAGCTGTCCCCTCTATCTTTAAATTGTGCCCCCTTGTTCTTACACATCTCTTTTTCTGAAAGATGCTACCCTCCTGGACTTTGTTGATTCCTTTGAGATACTTGAATGTTTCTATCATGTCCCTCCTGTCCCTCCTTTCATCAAGAGTATACATATTATGCTCTCTCAGTCTCTCTTCATATGGTTTCTGCTGCAGACCCTGCACCATTTTATTTGCCCTCTTCTGGACTGCTTCCATCCTGTCTATGTCCTTGCGTAGATGAGGTCTCTAAAACTGCACACAGCACTCCAGATGGGGTGTCACCAACTGTATGTATAGAGGGACAACCACTTCCCTTTTTCTACTTGTGATGCCCCTTCCTATGCATCCCAGTATCCCCCTGGCTCTCCTTACTGACTTTTCACATTGCTCACCCACCTTTAGGTCATCTGATGTGACTACCCCCAGGTCCCTTTCCATTTTGTTGTTGTTAGTACCTCCCTGCTGTGTACTCTCTTCACCTGGGTTTTGTTTCCCAGGTGCACTACTGCACTTCTTTGCATTGAATCTAAGTTGGCATATGTCTGACCATTCCTACAACCTTGCCAAGTCCCTTCTCATCTTTTCTACCCCCTCTTGTGTAACAACTCTGTTACAGATCTTTGTGTCATCTACAAAGAGGCATACCTTTCCCTCCAGACCCTCTGCAATGTCACCTATAAAGATGTTAAAGAGGACTGGACCCCAGTACTGAGCCCTGAGGCACTCCACTAGTAACCTCCCTTTCTTTGGAATGTGTTCCATTCACTATTACCTTCTGTGTCCTGTTGTGCAGCCAGTTTGCTACCCAGGCTACCACCCTGGGACCCACTCCCAGGCTGGCTAACTTGATCATTAATCTTTTGTGTGGGACTGTGTCAAATGACTTGCCAAAGTCTAGGTAGGCCATATCCACAGCCCCTTCCTGGTCTATTACTTTGGTCACCCAGTGAAAGAAATCAATTAGATTCATCTGACATGACCTTCCTGCTGTAAATCCATGCTGCTTTGGGTCCTGTGCCCCGCTGGCCTCTAGGTAATCAACAGTGCTTTCTTTCAGAAGTGATTCCATCATTTTCCCTACCACTGAGGTCAAACTTACAGGTCTGTAGTTTCCTGCTTCTGCCTTGCTCCCACTTTTGTGAAGGGGGAATCACATCTGCCCTCCTCCAGTCCTTAGGTACCACCCCCATCCTGCCATGATTTGTTAAAAAGCATGGTCAGTGGTGTCACTAGGTCCTCCCTTAGTTCTTTTAGGATTCTGGGGTGAATCCAATCAGGCCCCATTGCTTTGTCCACCTTGAGTTTTAGGAGTTCTTTCAGGACTCTTTCTTCTGTGAATGGACTGGTGTCAACTGCCCTACCCAGAGTGCTTCTATTGTCTGGTTTAGGTAACTCGTCCTCATCTTCTTTTGTGAATACTGAGCATTGCACCTTCTCTACTGCCTCCTCATCCTTTTTTGCATTGGGGAGCTCAGAACTACATGCAGTGTCTGAGGTGGGACCAGACCAGAGCCTTGAAAAGTGGTGGGATTAGTTTCCCTGCTCTGCTTGCCACCCTTTTCAATGTACCCAACATTTTTCCTGCCTTCTTGGTGTATCCTCGGACTGATAATCATGTGTTAATACTTTTCTTTTATGATTCCTTTTCCTCCAGTACTGCAGTAAGAGGAGCCCCTTACATTGTGTAGGTCCTACCTGTTTTCCTACCATGTGTAGCACCTTGCATTTGGCTACACTGAACTAATGATTATGATAATGACTAATGGGAGGCAGTATAGCGCAGTGGTCTAAGGCTTTGAGCTGCAAATCTGGTGACATCCAGCAGACCAGACCTGGGTTTGAATCCCACAGCTTCCACTTGCATACTGTGTGACCCTGAGCAAGTCACTTAACCTGCTTGTGCTCCCAGGTCACTCCTGTAAAAAAGCTTCCAGTTTAATGTGCTATACCTGGTTAAACAATTAAATAAAAAATTAAAAAAATAATTAATGGACTCTGATATGTTGCACAGCTTGTTTAGTCCTAAATAGAGATGTTGCAAAATTTTATTTCACTGGTGAAATTGCCGTGAAATCGGCAATTTCACTACATGTAATATTTTTACGAAATTGCAGCAAAATTTTGCCTGCATCCATATATAGCCATTTTGTTGAATTTATACCTATCCCTGGTGTCTAGTGGCCCCCCGGCTGATCACCGGCCAAATTCAAATCAAGAGAACCCTTCCCCCATCACCCTGAGCATTGGCTGCCAATCTTTGCCAAAAACAAAGAACAACAATCCCTCCCATGTCCCTGGTGTCTAGTGACGCCCCCAGCCAATCACTGATTGAATTCAAAAATCAAGAACCCTCACCTCCACCCAGTCACCCTGAGCCCTGGCCCCCAAATCTTTGTAAAAAACAGTCCCTCCCCTGTCCCTGGTGTCTAGTGGACCTCCCACCCCATCTTAAGTAAGAGCCCACCCAACTGCTCCCAATACCCCAATCACACCAGCACAGCCCTCCACTCACCTCCATGGCCAGCTGCCCATCTGAACACTCAATGAAGGAGCTCATGCATACCACACTCATTCGTTGAGTGCTCAGATGGGCTGCCAGCCATGGAGGTGAGTGAAGGGCTATGCCAGTGACCCAATCAGGGTACTGGGGGGCGAGAGAGGTGGGCTCTGACTTAACACAGGGTGGGAGGTCCACTAGACACCAGGGACAGGGAAGGGGATTGGTTTTCTTTTTTTACAAAGATTGGGGGCTGGGGATCAGGGTGACTGGGGAGGGAGGGTTCTGTTTTGAATTCAGCCAGTGATCAGCCAGAGGCCACTAGACACCGTGAACATTGATGGGATTTTTTATTTGTTTGTTGGAAAGATTGGGGGCCAGGGCCTGCGTGAGGGGGAAGGTTCTCTTGATTTGAATTTGGCCGGTGATCGCCGGGGAAGGGACCGCAATACACCAGGGACAGGGAGGGGATTATTTTATTTTTTTTGAAGGATTGGGGGCCAGGTGGAAAAATCAAGATAGTTCACCTGTGGGTGGTGAAATTTCGCCCACTAGCAGCAAATTTCACTGGTTCAAGGGCAAAATTTCACCCTCCCAAAGGGTCGAAATTTTGCATTTCACCCAGCAAAATATTTCACAAAATGTACAAATTCTGCAAAATATTTTGTCTGGTGACATTTTCCAATTTCACACAACACTAGCCCTGAAGTTTGTTCCATTCTCCAAAGAAGTCCACCACACCAGCCAGCTTTGTGTCTGTAGCAAACTGAAGCAGTATACAGTGAAAAGGGCGACTGAGATTGAGAGACTCAGTTATGAGTGACTCAATCTCAGTGCCTGTGTTGTGAGTTACCCTGAAAGGGTAGCAACAGGCAAAAAGGAAGGAGACTGGAACCACCATGCAGAATGGAAGAGGAAGGAAGGTATGTGGGAGGAAGTGGAGCCGAAGGCTGCCAAACTGGCCATGTGGTATGGTAGTGAGGGTGGCTTGCTATGGTTGGGAGGGTGCAGGGTTCAGTGCTGGGGAGGCAGAGTACAGTTTTGCATCTGCAGTGTTTTTTTTATTTACACAAGTTTCACCCCCTTCCCAACATGCACCCCTCTGGAGTTGAGAATAATTAGCTAAGGGGGTGTGTGGGTGCAGCCCGCCGCATATACAAAGTTATCTGTGCACCAATTGTCTCCACTATGAGAGTACATCACCATTTTTGTTTTCAGCGATGTACACTCACCCTAACAGAGATCACCATTTGGCAACTGCTGTTATGACATAGAACCAACTGAAGCAGTGTTTGGGAGACTCCAACTTCTAGATCATTGTGGAAAATGTTAAAAGGTACCAGTCCCTGAGGAATGTCACTGAGGGATCTACGACAATTTAGCAAATGTAACATCAGTGCAGTACAAAACAGTGTAGGAAATTCAGCGTATAGCAGTACAGTGCTGATATTACATCTTGAAAGCAAACTCAGTGCAAGTGAATATAAGCACATGTAATATAAAACGGCAGGTGAGGACTGCCACTACAGATCTAGGAAAAACAACACCACAACAACAGATACACTTCAGCACATACATTTATTTCAGCTACAATTCACAAATCATATCTGTAGCCATAAATTATATGCCACCCCATGCAAAAAGTCATATTCTGTCAACTTACAATATCCCTCCAGCAAAGCGGTAATACGTCTGGCAGTGTCTCATTATTGTTTGTGAGGAGAATGAGGCCTCTATCCAGACACAGTTCTACAGCACATTACCATCACTTTTCCAGCATTCTTCACTTATTTTCACTTGTTTTTATGAACCATGATTCTTTGAAAAGAAAATGTAACATTTGTGGAATAATATTAGCATAAACTCTTGACATAATCTCATAGCATGAAAATTATATGGAATTTACAGTAGGTGGCACTGCAAATAATCTACTATGATACTATTTTAATATCAGTCAGACATTGAGATTGCATGGTTACTGTCTTTATTCCCTTAACATTCTTACCTTTTAGCCTAAAACCTTTCTGTTTTGAAATTAAGGAGATGGAAATAATGTGATTGTATACATCATCTTTTATACACTCCTTATCAGTTTTACACAGAAGTAACATAATCACTCTTTTGTCTTTTGATGAACCAAGTTACCTTTTCAGCTTTACATGGCAGTCCTGTTGATTTTCCTACAATCTCCAAAACCTGTCCTTCAGCCACACATTTTATCAAATTTTGAAGAAAATTTTGCGTCAACATACTTCTGTGTATACTATAATAGCAGTAATAGCTTCATGCTGGTAAACCTGGGAATGACCCAATGCTTTTGCAATAATAAACTACTTGGCCTTCAGCCTCACAGTTTATTGACAGAGGAATTGGGTTATTGCTTCATATACCAATGCAAAGCATCTGATTATCACTTAATTAACACACATAATCCTTATACAGTAAATATAGATTAGGTGGCCTTCATTCAGACATAAAATTAAGCAACATATAAAGTAGGAGCAGAACAAGCTCATAAATATATTGCACAAGCAAAAGTAACAAGTGTAGCTGATACTACTGAAAATTTCCATTGTCATTATATTAGAAACAGTATATGTATCTGAATGTTTTAACTATAAGTATGTACACACATATACACAATTTTCTGACAGTAGCCATAATGGGTTCATCTGTGACCGCTACTAGCTGACTGCAACACTCAAGGCCAAAGCTCGTATTCTTGATAGTCCATTAACTATATTCCAGGATATAAGGGAAGAAGTAGGTGGACCACAGGGGAAAACAGTTATGCAAGGGTGTAGGTGCCATGAGCTGGGGGATCAGAAAGATGATAGGTCCATGTATTAGAGAAGGGCACTGGTTAGGGATGGTAGAGGAGACAGGGAGTCTAGGTGGCATCTTAAGGTAAGGCAAGGGCCACCACCAGTGATGATCTGAAACTGATACTACTAGCAATGGGGCTGCAAAAGTCAGGACTATGTAATGGTGGTGGGGGCCACTGAAATGGTCCAAAGCTTAAGGGTCCCCTACAGTGCAGGAGGGACAGCGAAGGCAGAGTAGCAGAAAACTAGCCACTGTAGGGGATCAGAAGAATCAGTCCAAGTGTTACAGATGGGGATTGGTTAGGGTTGGCTGGGGAGAAAGGAGGTCAGGGTGGTATTCTAAGGAAAGGCATGGGCCATCAGTAGTGGTAAGATGAAATCAGTATTACTAGCGATGGGCTGTAAAAGTCAGGACAACCTAATGGTGGTGAGGGCCACTGAAGGGGCCTAAGAGTGTTGGCCCCTACAGTGCAGGAGGGACAGTTATGGCAGAGTAGCAGGAATATAGTAGTGATAGGGACTCCTTTGTGAGGTATGCAAGGAAGGTGAGTGGAGAGAGTGGACATAAGGCCATGCAGATTAGACAAAGTAGTCAGTTTCCTACTTGGTGCGTAGGTGGTAGACATCATAGTGAAGTTGGGCAGGCTCACACAGGAGGAGAAAGAGGATCCAAATCCAACCATAATGATACAGATGTTGGTACGAAAGACATAGGAAAATGCAATAAATATGACCTACAGGATGCATTAAATGAGCTGAGCAGTCCTTCTAGTGTGGGATTTTAAGATACTAATGGTGCAACACAGAGGGCAAGTAAGCCAATAGGAGATCAGTAAAACTCAACCTCTGTCACTGGCTATCCCTTCAATTACCAGTATTCTGTCTTATACCTGACACACCTGTTGTTCCAGAATCTATTAAACAAAAGTTTTATTAATCCTTTTGATCCCTTACAGTAACTTGTCTTCCAGTCCTGCCTTGGACTGTACAATCATAGATCTAATTTCTCTTCATAATTAACTAAATTCTACTCTTCTGGCTTTGTCTCTGTAATCCTTATTACACTTATTTAATGTCTTTTTTTCTCCCTGAATATATGTGCAGATCATTGGACAACTAGAAACCACCACCTAACCCTTGTACTATAGTAATTGTCAGGAACTCATATATTTTGGACATTGGACAATAAATGGCCTTTGGTTAATAAGTGTAAACTATTTCACCTAGGGGCAAGGAGTTGGTGTCATATATGCAACCTGTATGGATCAACAGGAGACAGCACAACTGAGGAAATGTATTTGGAATAACTGTGGACAATAATTAGAAATCAGGCAGGCAATGAGCAGCTGGAGTCAAGCAAGTATTCCAAAAGCCTAGACAACGGAATGCCCTCAGATGTCATATAACATGATTTCAAAAAGGCTTTTGACATGGTTTCCCCATATCAAATTAATAGATTAATTAAATGAATTAAAAATTAACAGAATCTTAATGAACTGAATTGAGGCATGGCTTACCAAAAGGGAGCAAAGGGTTGAAATAATTTGATGTGAGTCCACCCTAATTAAACTGAGTAGTTGGGTGCCACAGGGGTCAATATTGGGTCCTATATTATTTAAGCAATACATATCTGACATCAGAAGTAATCTAAGGTCAGGGTACAGTATCTTTGTGATGATACCAAGTGAGGAGGTAGGATAAATACTGTAGCCGACTATGAGGCCATACAAGGAGATCTGGAATATCTAGTCACTTGGACACAGAAGTGGGGTATGTCATTTAAGTCTGAGATGTGCAAGGTGATGCATTTCAGTAGATCAAACCCTAAATACAAATTTAACTTAGAAAATCATCCATTATAAGAAACAACCAGAGAGAGAGAGAGATTTAGGGGGTTATAATAACCAGTGACCTCAAATAGCAGAATCAATGTTCAGAAATCTACAGAAGGGCAAACTGAGATTGCCTCTGTATAACATATTCATGAGACCACATCTGGACTATGGTTCACTGTTATGGGGAGCTTTGAACAGTGCAGACAGACATAAGCTAGAGTGGGCACAGCAGAAAGTGACAAAATCTGTAATACAGCTGGAGGACAAAACTTATGAGGACAGACTGAAGGTGCTCAAATTAAATTCACTTTACAACAGGTGAATTCAAGTGGATTTATGAATGATGTGAAAAATTGCCAGTGACAAAGATCTTATGGAAGGTCTAAACATTGAATATAGAACCCATCATAACTTAAGAAGATACAACAAACAAATACAATCTAAAAGTTTTGAAAGGAGAAGTGCAAGAGAGACTTTATACAGATGGTGGTGAATGTATGGAATGGCTTACTATCGGAGGTAGTGAATAGTGGGAATAGTAATATCTTTAAAGGATGCTTAGATTAATATTTAGCAGAATAATTGTTACTAGGCTACTATCATTAGCAAGATTGGAGAAACACAAAATATTTAGCCTTCAGAATAGAGGAAACATGGTCGTGATGTTCAGATGGGGGTTGAGATACTAACAACAACAAAAATGGAAAGGGACCTGGGGTAGTCATATCAGATGACCTAAAGGTGGGCAAGCAATGTGAGAGGGCAGCAAGGAGGGCTGGGGGGATACTAAGATGCATAGGGAGAGGCATCACCAGTAGAAAACAAGAAGTTATTATCCCTCTGTACAGACAGCTGGTGAGACCCCATCTGGAGCACTGCATGCAGTTCTGGAGACCCAATCTCGCAAAGACATAGACAGGATGGAAGCTGTCAGAGGAGGACGCTAAAATGGTGCAGGGTCTGCACCGAAGACATATGAAGAGAGACTTAAGGAGCTTAATATGTATAGCCTCGAGGAAAGGAGGAGAGGGGGGACATGATAGAAACTTTCAAGTACCTCAAGGGAATCAACAACGTCCAAGAGGGTAGCATCTTTCAAAAAAAGAGGTGTGCAAGAACAAGGGGACACAATTTGAAGATAATGGGGGCAGCTCAGAGGTAATTTAAGGAAGTATTTTTTCACAGAGAGGGTTGTGGATGCATGGAACAGCCTTTCGGAGGAGGTTGTGGAGTCAAAAACAGTGGTGGAATTCAAGCATGCATGGGACAGTCATAAGGCAATTCTAGGGGGTTGGGGTAGGAAGAAGTAGGCTGCTGGTTACCTAGGATCTGCAGCTTATCCATTAGGTAGGGAAATGGGCAGACTGGGTGGGCCAAGCGGTCCTTATCTGCCGTCAAATTCTATGTTTCTATGGGACAGCACACATGAGCCCCGCCTCCTGTTGTCTCTAAAATTCAAAGTGAAATCAAAGTAATGTTGGGATAAATTAGGAGGGTGAAGGTCCCTGAAGACGAGTTAGGGTCTCAGTAGACAAATTAGGCAAGGAACAACTGGAAAGACTGGGTGGGCCAAGTGATCCTTTTCTGCTGACAGATTCTGTTGTTGTGGTACTATTAGTGGGTAAAAAACAAGTCATTGGAGGTGATCGTTCCCCTATACAAGACCTTTCTTAGACACACTTCGAGTACTACTTCTAGTTCTGGTCATTGCAGTACAGAAAGGCACCAAAGAGTTAAGAATGTTCCAGCAGAGGGCCACCAGTTTAATTAGTAGCATGGTGGGCAAGACCTACGAGAGAAGATTGGAGAAACACAAAATATTTAGCCTTCAGAATAGAAAGTTGAGGAGGAAACATGGTCGTGATGTTCAGAATAGTAAAAGAGATAGACAGGGTGAGCTTTATACTGCTATTTGAACTTTCAAGTTTGAGCAGAACTAGACTGCATGCCTCAGATTTGGAGGGGGCAGAATAAGGGGCTTATAACACCAGTTAAGGCCTAAAGGCTCCCCATGTTTGGAGCTTACCATGTCAATCACACAGACATGAGTGTTGCTCAGCAGTTAGCACATGGCCAGCTCAGGTGCAATATTTAGACAGTGCACTCCAACCAGAGTGTGCTAACTGTCTGAATATGGGAACATACTAATGCAGTGCATAGTGACTACGTACTGTGCTGATGAAGCCCAAGGCTGAATCTGGCCTACAGAAAAGCCCAATGGAGATAACGAGTCCCAAATGGGATGCCACCAGAGCTCCTGTGGGCTGTATTCTGCCCTATCATGCTAATGAGCCCATGGGGCACATGCAAGGTGCTAAGGGTCCATTAGCATATCCAATATGGGCTCATTAACATTAGTGCATGGCTCCCCAAATGCCCGTCTTATTAATGTATAAATATAACCCCTCTCATATGGCTTAATGGCCCTCAACCCCTGATCACCCACCTGCTTATGTGTAACACATGACCCTGACCTGATGGTCTAGCATACCGCCCCAAAACTGTTGATAGTGCTGTGTAGACAGTGGACATATACAGGCTTGATAGCACCTGTATATATGGGCTGAGTATGCACTTTTGTTAAACACAAATTTTTGCACCTTAATAACTCTGTTCCCATTCTACCAATTTGCATACAATTTGGTAGGCATGGAGTCTAAGCCAGGATCTCTGCATCTTGAAAATGTTGCGTGAATTTGAATGAGAAGTTTAAGTTAGAGAGATGCAAAAAATGTTAATAGTCACCCAAATTAAGATTTTTTTGATCTTCTGTAGCTAAAAAAAACCCTTTTTTAAACTTGAAATTTACAGGTTTAATAGAGATTGACCCAATGTACTCACTTTTGCAAGCTTGAAGTTTCAAAATGACATAGTTTTAAAAATATCAGTTAACAACTGTCCTGTTTTCTTAGCATTTTCAGTTTAAAAAATGAACATTCTAAGGATAGCAGGATTTCCGCATTAGTGAAAACCAAGAAACAAAAATTTATGTTGTTACTGAAAGATCACTTTGTAACATTTTCACTAATGAATGTTTTCACTAAAGTGAGAATTACTTTCATGAGAATTTCATGAGAATTGCTTTCATCGGTAGTGAGACTTATAAAAATAAAACATTTGGTAGTTAAAGATACAAAATTGAAATTAATGTTAATCATAAAACAGTATAATCTTGAAACTTCAAATTTGTGAAAGTGTGTACCTTGGCTGCTTGTGGGCCCTGTGCTTCCATGCAACTACAGATGCAGATCAGCAGAGCACTCAAGGCCCTGCACCAAAGGAAGAGTCTGTCTAGCTGTGGTGCAGCTACAGATGCAGACACAAAGGGAACCAAGACAAGACTCTATGGGGCTTTCCATGGGGCTGTGGAAATGAAGGCCCCTCTGCGCCCTGCGCTTCCATGTGACTAGAGATGCAGGCATGCATGGCAATCTGGGCCCTGCGCCAAAAGAAGAGTCTATCTGGGCTGGGCACTTCCAAGTAGCCATGGATGCAGACATGCAGGGCCCACTGGATTTGATGCCAAGAGAAGAAACCTTGTTACTATATGCTGCTTGTTTGTTTTTCTGCTAATGTACTTTTCACTAACATTATTTTAAATTTCATATTTTTCACTACTGAATTTTTTCACTTTCAAACATGTTTTCACTAATGAACATTTTTACTCTTTTGAGACTCACTTTAATGAGAATTACTTTCGTGATGTGGTAGTTAAACATAATGAAAGAGAAATTTCATTTGTAAAAATATGAAAGTGAAAATATTGTTACTGTAAAGTAAGTTGGTGGAAAAAACAAGTAACCATATATTGAAGAGGATTTTCTCTTGACACAAAGCCCAGAGGGCCCTGCACATCTGCATCCATTTCCAAAGAACTGCTGTGCTCCAATGAAGCCACAAATGACCACAAGTAACAGTACTTTAAACAACTAAATTGTTGTGTTTATTCTGCTTCATGAGAGCCTCTAGCACCTTGGCTTAGTGCCTTCAAGGGAGCACAGCAGTTCTTTGGAATTGTAATTTCACTTGGGGTAGCCACCCTCTGCTGTGCACCCCTCTTTGCATTGAGTGCGGTTTGTACTTTTTGTTTTGTTGACATCTGCATCCATAATTGCACTTATGCAGCCAGATGGATTCTTGTCTTGGCCATGGGCCCAGATGGCCCTTCTTGTCTGCATCTGTAGTTGTATGGCAGCACAGGTCCCAGAGGATCCTGTGCTTCCACAGCTTCTGCAGCTCCTGGACTTACCCATGGAGAGCCCCACAGATTGTTCTTTTGGGCCCTGTGTGTCTGCATCCATAGCTGCAGTGCAGCCAGAAGGACTCTTTCCTTGTTGCAGGGCTATGCTGTACCACTCCCAACCTGGAGAGGGATGAGACAGTGTTAGCTGAGTGGGCAACAAGTAACCACAGAGTGAAGAGAACTCTTTTCTTAGTATACTCCCCAGCGGGTCTTGCACTTCTGCATCCACAGCTGCACTGAGTTGCAGGGTGCAGAGGGCTTTGTGATTGCACAGCTAGATTGATTCATGGTCCTATACTTGTGTATGTGTAGCCACTGAGCCCTGAATCTCTGCTGCCACCAGAATGCTTCACAGATTTTTTTGCATTTGAAGCTGCACAATAGTGCAGAGCCTGCAGACAGACTCTTCTTTTGGCGCAGGGCCCTGAGTGTCTAATGTGTCTGAATTTCGATATGCTTGTCTGCATCTATAGTTGTGTGGAAGTGCTTTTGCAGCCCCATAAACAGCCCCACAGATTCTTGTCTTGGGGGCCTTGTGAGGCTGACCTTCTTGCAGGAGAATTTATTTTTTTTAAAGCCTGCTGCAACAGCCTTGTCTTGTTTTACTGTTTCCTATCTCTTCACTTACAGGATGGCCACCTGTAAGGTTTTCTTGTATTTGTTTTTCTATCCCTTTTACTCTAATTTCCTCTCCTGCTCAGTCTTCCATGTTCTTCCCTCCTTGTCCCTTAACAGACAGTGAGCATACACATTTCAATCCAGGCATAATAATAGTTTTACATTGCAATAAAATGGACCAAAGCTCTAGGCTTAGCTCTAGCATAGTTCGCTATGGTGTTCTAAGTTGTATTTCTGCAGGTAAACAATGAGAGATTGTGGGGCTTGTGCCTTTGGTTTATTTGCAAAAGACTCACTCACCCCACCTGTTAAGAAAAGCACTTGGCGGGTTAAGTTTAAGATGCGGTGTGAGTGTTCCTTGACTCACCTAACTGCATTAGAAATAGGTTCGCTTTTAAACTGAGGAAGAGCCCTGAATTTTCCTTCACTTTTCTTAAGCGCTAGGGTTGGGTGGAATGGCCAGCATTCATTCAGGGTTTAAATTTGTATAGACAAAAAGGGGTTTTTCTTTGGTTATTTCAATCCTTGTTTGAAACCATGTGCAAAACGGATTTAGCTTTAATTTCTATTCATTTTTGCTGTGGCTGTAGTGTTTGCCTGCAGAACTACTGTATATTTGCTGTAAATAATTACTGCATGAACTTTGAATGTCTAAAACAATGTTAAATGTATTAAGTGGGACAGACTGGTAATACCTGTTTAAGAAAAGTTCAAAAGAACGCTTCAAAACAAACTCTTGCCTTGCCTTGGAATGTTCTTTGTGTCCTATAGAGCTGGCTGGCCTTTCTTGACCCTTTTTTATTAGGATCAAAGAAGTGATAGGAGTTTTCTTTGAAACCTTTTCTTGATTTATGTGTTTCTGGGGGATTTCTTGTCTTTTTGTTCTTAAAAAGAGCAACCAATAGAAATGTTCTTGTTAATAATATTTCAAACTTTATTTATAAGCTTGATTTGTGATGTCAGATGTTAAAATCATCAGAAAGGAGGAGTCTGAAGCTTCTCCCCTTTTCTATGGAGATATATATATGTGTGTGTGTGTGTATATATATATATATATATATATATATATATATATATGAGGCAGAAACTCATTTTAATTAGCTGGAGTTGTGAGGTACAGATGTATGTTGTTCCTAGCAGTATGGATGCTAGCTCATTCTAGTATCTGAATGATTATAATCTTCTTATTTTCTTTCTGTTCTTTTATTTATTGGTCATATAGCCTGTTGTGGAATTATGATAAAATAAATGGTTTTCTTTTGATTTGCAACTACTGACTGAGGTCCTCTTTTATCCCACGCATCACAGGCCTGCACATCTGCATCTATAGTTGCATGTCAGCCAGTTGGACTCTTCTGTTGGTGCAGGGCCATGCAGCACCACTCCCAGCCTGGGTAGGGATAGTAAAGTGTTGACTGCATGGGCAACATGTAACCATATAATGAAGAGAACTCTTCTTTTGACATACTGCCCACAGGGCCCTGCACCTCTTTATCCTTAGCTGTGTGGAAACAGGAAGCACTGGACATAGTGATTACAAAATCACATTTGGGGCCAGATTTTGAACAATTTTTACCTACCTAGTTCATGAGGTTGGGTTTCAAAAAGGGCATATGGAAAATTTGATCCCAAAATATTTAAAAATGACAATATTGTGAGTAAAAGTTCAAAACACATTAAAATACACTAATTGGGGGCATGCAATGATGATGGCAGCATAATTCTAGCACTCCCTAAGCTCCATTCCTAATCTGCCTCTATCTGTTCCTAACCCATCAGCAAATACTGATTCAGGAACTGGCATCATAATGCTGGCACTGAGAGCTTCAACTTGATATAAAATTGAAACCATTTGCATTTATTACTCGCGTCTTGTGATCCAGTTCTGCTCCTCAGCCTTCCACCCCTACTGCAACAACAAGCTCCCTTGAGGATGGCACTGGTTCTCCGAGCTGAAAAAGTGGAGGCAATGTTTTCAACTTTGCAGAGAAAAGCTTTCACTACAGCCTGATAAGCATTACACAGGACCTGTATACTGTTCACACTTAGATACCCAGCACTTCTCTGGTCAACAATGTGGTCCCAGTCATATTGAATATGCCAGAGGTAATGCTAGACTACATAGGAAAACATTTGTCCAGTGCCCTGCAGATAGGAAACCCCCAAGATCAGCCCATTGAAAGTGCCTACTCATCTCCTGCACATATGGAAACTCACTCAATCCCCTCAACCTCCAAGTCTCCAACACCTTCAGATCCTGAAGACACCACAAACACATGGATGCTACCTCCAAAGCACAATCACTGAAACCACAACCGAATGAGACAACATGAAGATACCACCCACCCTAACATCAGATCAAAAAGTTGCAGTCACAATGAGGCCTTGGAAGATGGAGATGAAGGACCCTCCAGTTTCCTTGCCTCTAACAGATATGCCCCTCTACTTTCTCTTTCTATCGAGTCTCAGTCAGCTCATGAGCTGGAGCCTTTCCAGCAATCAATAACTCCTATGGAGAGAAATCCACCTATTAAGCTCACCACCTCCCCTTCACCTCTATTAGAAGCAGCAAGCAACAATTTGCTGATTGCTGCATCTCAGTTGTTACAACAGACAATTTCTAGTCCAGCGACACAGAGATCTCTCCCTACTATCCAGCCAATAGCAGTTATGCCTCCCACCTGAAATCACCCAACTCTCTAAGAACTACCTTCTTTTTCTTGGGTAACTATATGTTACCTAACCAGATAAGAGGGAGCCCCAGATAACTTTTTAGCCCTCCAACCTCACAGTGGTCAGTCTTCAGGATAACTGTTCTGTACTTACACATTATCTGTGGGCTCTTCTTCCTTGTAACTGATTCAGTATTTTTCAGAAGTCTCCCATTGAGTTCTCTCCCTGACTAACTGCAGTCCCTGGTGAACTGTAAATGGCACCTAATTAGCCCTGCTGTCTCACCCTACTGCAGCTACAAAACACTTAAGCTGTGACTGAAAATTAGCTCTTTTCGATTCTGTGATCGGTTATTTGACAATGTTTTACTGCTGCAGTTATAGCTGTTCCTTTTGATTCCTTGTTGGGTGGGGGAAGCAAAGAGATTGTTGTGTTGTGAGTTGCAGATGTAAATTTGTATTTGCTTTGATCATGTTTAGGAGCTTCTGGTGGGTTGGGCAGTTGAGAGCTCATCCAGACAAAGGGCTCTGTTTTACTATGCTTGGAACTTTCTTGCATTACACAGCAGGAGGGAAACCCTCTGTACAGGCAGATTTTCAATGGCATATTTTCCATTCCCAGTGCCAGTTCTTTCTGACCCCACTCTTAAAGGTATGCAGTCTACTAAAATTTGTGTGTCTCAACCACAGCTGATGTACATAGATCCCCAATACAGAAGCAGTTCTGTTTTCCTCCCCTATCGGTCCAGAAAGGATGGCCTCTTTTATCAGTGTGCTTCCCCTACCAACTCAGAACTTTAGTTAAGCAGCCAACAGCTCACAACAATGCACTCTTCCCAGCCATGATGATGAGGTGCAAACCATGTTTTGCAGCTTCACTACAGAGCCAGCTTCATATATATATAACAACTCACGACATGTGTAGTCATAGTGGAAAAGCACACATTCTCTTTCAATCAGTTTCATGGGTTAGAGTGTCTGCTACCTGCTGCCCACCACCTAGACCTTACGCTATGCTGTGCTATACTACCCCCACCAAAATTAAAACAGCCAAATGCCAAGTTTTAAAGTGGTTCCTTTGTATATCAGTTTTGCTTATGGCCAGATACCCCAACCCTCCTTCCTCTATAATGATGTTCCTCCACCCTTCCTTCCCAGCTTCTCCCTCTGCCTTCTACTAGAATATCTCCTGTCCATCCCCATGACTGCCCTTTTACCTTATGGCTGTATGCTCCACTCTCGGCACTGCTGCCCGGCTTAGCACCCTCATTCTCTACTGTCTGCATTTGATGGCTCCCAGATAGAGTGAGAATCACTAGCCAAACCTTAAGACATTGGTACTTTACATGTCCCTTTGCTGGCACCCCATTTAGATTAATGTGGGGGTATAGGCAACAGATAAATGATCCACAAACAAAACCTGGTGTTTAAACTTTTGCATAAATGTCTCCTGGTGGTTTTCAGTCAAATTTATACACCTGAAAATGTCACTAAAGTGGTAGCTTGACTCCAGCTTACTATAACAGGCTGAGACAGCCCATCATGAATAACTACTGGAAGCAGGGCTATATGGCCTATCATGGGCCACAGAAGTATAATCTAAGACTGTACACCCAAGAGAAAGCTAGTATTGCTAATAATAATAGTAATAATAATAATAATACATCTTCACCTTCTACTCCACTCCCCATCTATCTCCCAGGGTATCCCATGAGTTGGGCGACCACGATTGGGTGCCTACTGAAATGGCAACTCAACCACGGCACCTTACATTGCAGTGAGTAGGGAGGTAGGGAGACCAGATGGGGGTGTGCACAACTATAGCGACATCCTGTCACTACATGTATATGTGCCTTGGGGGAGCGAGCACTCACAGCAAGGAATGGGAGGGGCAGGAGGGATTGTAAGGGGTGGTGCCGCAGTGAGCTTCCAAACTGCTCCCATGGTGAGGTGGGTGAGTATAGGCCTGCGGAGCACAGGGTGCCAGGTTCAGGGTCGGGTGCAGGTACCATTTGTTGTGTCTGGCCCAAAAAGTGTTTTTTTTATTTTACCCCTCCCCGACATGCACCCCCCTTGAGTTGAGAATCCTTCAGTAGGTGGGTGCAGGGGGTGCAGCCCCCACATTAACATATAAAATGTAAGTCCCATTGCTGAAATATTTTTTCAGCGATGTGCATTCACCCTAATGGCAATCACTACTCTGCAATTGCCGTTATCACATAGATCTATCCCCCAGTCATTCACCCCTTTCCTTCTGCCTGTACTCTACTGCTGCACTCCACAACATATGCCAAGGTACCAAATATATCCAAAAGCCTATCTGATTTGCCAAACTGATCTTATACTCTGCCTTACCGAGAACCTACCTTTTGAAGATAAGGGCTGTACCTAAGACACACTCAAGAAACTGAACCCCAATATTCTGTTACAATAGATGGGAGGTAAATTATGTGTATACTCCATTTGTTAATTCAGTTGTGGGATGTTGAGAAATGCACTTCAGTACCAATAGTATTTTCTCAGATTGCCTCTTCTTTTATCTCTATTTTACTCCCATGCTGGACTTCAGATAGCAAACTCACATAGCCCACCTCAATGGTTGTGGAGAGAGGCTTGGGTGTTTACCAACACCCATCTCATTTTTCTGCTCCCACTTAATGCTTCAAATGATATATACTGTATCTCCTATTACTGCCCATTATTACTGAGTATTTGTGGGTTCTTTACTATTCTGATTTGTTTTACTGTTAATAATGTAGCTGTACTATGCTACAGCTCTACTACCGTAATGCAGACCTAAACAACCATGTTACTGTAGACAAAAAAACTAAAACGTATGAAGCGTCACTGGATAAGAGTCGGTGCTGTTCAGATAAATGAGTGGGGTAGAATGGGAGGGAAGGATGAGGTCAGTGAGAGTTCTAATATGGAAAACATAATTCTGCACAACTGCAATGTCATTCAAAACCACAGGTGTGAAAAAAACATTTTGACCAGGATTTGAAAAATGACAGCTATGACATATATACTAACATACTAAAATGCCAGCAGAATAGGCCTAACGGTCTCTCGAGTCTGCTCAATTTTTAGCACCCATACTGAGGGTAGATTTTGGTGTCCCCCCCCCCCTTGGGTTATACTGTCCCCAGTCCCAGATGTTCCACCTGTATTGGGTTGGTCAGATTTACCCTCCACCTGTACCTGTGCCAACCACTCTTAAACCTGTCCACAGTCGCCACTTCTACCAGCCTCCTAGGCAGTGGATTCCATGGCTCCACCACCCTTTCAGTGAAATAACATCCTCTCCTATCCCCTCTGAGCCTGCCCCCTTTCAGCTTACACCCATGACCTCTTGTTGCCCCACCCTCCTTCCTTTGGAGCACCCTGACTGGGCCTCCTTTATTGATCCCTTTCATGTACTTAAAGACCTCTATCATGTCCCCCCTGTCCCTCCTCTCCTCTAGGGTGTACATGTCAAGCACCTTGAGCCTCTCCTCATTGGTCCTCTCCCCCAGGCCCCAGATCATTTTGGTTGCCCTCCTTTGGACCCTGTCTAGGAGTGTAATGTCCCTCTTTAAATGTAGTCTCCAAAACTGTACACAATACTTGAGGTGTGGCCTAACCAAGCAGTTGTACAGCGGAAGGATCACTTCTGCCTTTCTGGAGGTAATTCCCCCGGCGATGTATCCCAGCATCCTATTTGACCTTGCCGCTGCCCTCCTACAAGTCTCTGAGTTGTTCATTTTGACATCTACCACTACCCCCAGGTCCCTCTCACCCTCCGTGACTTGAATCATATCTCCTCCCAGGGTATACCCCTGGCGTGGATTTCTGACTCCCAGGTGCAGAACCTTGCACCTCCTCACATTGAATTTTAGTTTCCATTTTCCTGACCACCTTTCTAGAGCCTCCAGGTCCTCTTGCAAGGCCACCCTCCCCTCCTCCTCATCCACCACTGGACCAAGCTTTGAGTCATCTGCAAAGAGACTCATCTCACTTCTGATCCCCTCCTGATCTCTGAGATATAGGTGTTGAAGAGGAGTGGACCCAGCACTGACCCCATGGGAACCCCACTAGTAACCCACCTTGGGGATGAGGCTAATCCTCCAACCACCACTTTCTGAGTACACTCAGAGAGCCAATTTCCTATCCATCTTAACAACTGCCTCCCTACCTCCATTTCCTTCAGCTTAGCCAGCAGGCCACTGTGGGGTACCGAATCAAACACCTTGCTAAAGTCCAGAAAGAGGATGTCCACTGGCGTACCCTGGTCCAGGGCCCTCATCTCCCAGTCATAGAACTCAACAAGATTTGTCTGGCATGATCTTCCTGTGACAAAGCCATGCTGCCTATTGTCCAAGGACCCAGTTTGTCAGTAACCCCCTAGCCTTTCCTTGATAATACCCTCCATCAACTTGCCGACCACTGATGTCAGGCTAACGGGCCTGTAATTTCCTGCCTCCTCTCTTGATCCTCCCTTATGGATCGGCATGACATGGGCCACCCTCCAGTCTTGGGGGACCCACCTAGTCCTCAGAGAGATGTTGAAAATCTCCACTAGAGGGACTGCCAGGACATCCGCCAGTTCTTTCAGCACCCTGGGATGTATCTCATCTGGCCCAGGTGCTTTCTCCATCAAGGGACCTGAGGGCATCCCTTACTCTCTCTACTGGGATTTCAGCCTCCACATCCTCCCCCTTTTCATTCTGCACTGCTGGGCCCCCACCTGTCTGTAGTGGCCACTCCCTTTCCCCAGACCCATCAGGGCCCCTGGTCTCTACCAGTCCCACCCCTTGCACTGGTTTGACCCCGCTCCCCTTGCAAAACATAGCCCCTCCACCCCCCGGTAAAAACTGAGGCAAAGTACTCATTTAGGACTTCTGCCTGTTCCCCCACCTCCTGTGCCCAACCATCCTATATCCTTATCTTGCTGATCTGCCCTCTTACTTTCCTTTTTTCCCCATGTATCTAAACAACCTCTTGTTCCCCCTCTGGATCCCACTGGCCAAGGACTGCTCCTTTTTTGTCTTAGCTGCTCTCACCACCCTGGTGACTCTCTTGGCTGTCAGCTCATATTCCTCCTGATCCCTTTCACTCCTTGAGCACTTGAAGCGCCTATAGGCCACCTTCTTTTCCCTCACCACCTCATGTACCTCTCGGGTCCACCAGCAGGGTTTTCTGGCCTTACCGAACTTATGCCTTTCCCTTCTGCAGGATCTCGTAACCTCCTGTATTCCCCTCCTATTCATCCCCCACCTGCTGTCAGCATCCATATCCAGCCTTATCCAGTCCAGAAGATCTTTAATGATCCTTCCCATCTCCCTGAAGTCTGCACTCCTAAAGTCAGTTACTACTGCCCTTGTTTGGCTTTGCTACCCCCCTAGGTCCAGGAAGAACCAGACTATGGAGTGATCACTCCCAGCCAATGGCCCCTCACCTCTAGGCCCCTAATCTGATCACTGTCCACCAGGACCACGTCCAATGTCCAGGCCTCCCTAGTTGGCTCACCCACCTGTTGTATCAGAAATGCATCCTGAAAGACATCCAGCAGCCTCTGCTTTCTGGTCACTGGTGATGTCATAGTCCCCCAGTCTGTTCCTGGCATGTTGAGGTCTCCCATTACCACTACCCTTCCCTTTCCCAGCCTACAGTATCCCTCAATATTTGCCACCAAACTTTCTTCCATGACCTCCGCCAGTGCTGGTGGTCTGTATACCACTCTGACCTTTACTCTCTTACCCCCTGCATCAGCAAGGTGACCCAAATAGCCTCCACATTCCCCTCTGCCTCCTCTACCACACTGCACTGACAATATAAACATACACATTATATAATATATATATTTCTATAAAACAAACCAATCACACACACACACACACACACACACACAAAAATAAACAAGGTAGACAGACATGCAGGGAGTAGTGCAATGTAATGGCTGTGGGGCAGCAGTTTTCCGGGAGTCCTTCTGGAGGCTGAGATGCGGCCCTGTTTGCAGACAACTCTCTGCCCTGAGGGAGGAAGTTGCCCATCTTCAGGCCGCACTAGACAGTAGTAAGGGAACCTCCCCCATCCAGGGAGCACCAGAGCCACCACCACTACCTCAGAGGTTGCAAAGAAAGCACAGCAGTTGGACCATAGTGGGCTGAGGGAGGGTAAGAGTGGTGGAACAGAAGCACACCCAGTCAGTTGTTCCACTCCACAATCCATACACCATTCTGGGGGAGCATAGTTCCTCTATGGATGCATCCGCAGAGGAGACTAAGGAGGTTGCAGACAACTGTCACAAGGGAGGCCCTCAGAAAGGAGGCAGAGGACACCACAGGGAAAGGAAGCAGCTCCTGGTGGGGGACTCAGTTATTAGGGGGATAGAACTGGGGGGAGCAGGGAAAACTGAAGTAAGGTGCCTGCCTGGTGCCATGGCTTGGAGGGACAAGAAGCGCATCCTTAGGATCACAAGAACAGTTGCACGGGAGTCTGAGCTGGATGTCATTGTCCACCTAGGGACAAATGACTTGGCTCATCATGAGATTAGAGCAGTGCAGAAGCACTTATTAGAGTTGGGGGGGCCTAAGACAAATAGCACACACAGTATCCTTCTCAGAGGTGCTGCCTGTCAGTGGCATGGGTGAGGCAAGGGTACTTTGCACCATGCAGTTTAAGGAATGGCTGAAAAAATGGTGTGGAGCACAGGGGTTTGGCTTCATTGGGGACTGGGGTTCCACCTGGAGGGACACCAGCATATACTGGCAGGATGGTCTGCATCTGTCCAGGAAGGGAACAAGTCTTTTGGGCAGTCAGTATAAATGCTTCATTGGCAAGCTTTTAAACTAGTCAAGGGGGGAGGCACTGATAAGCAGCAGGAAAATCCCAGCCTCCCCCTACAAAACAGGGTACTAAATGAGAAAAAGACCAAGGTAGAAAGGTCAGTGGGGGATGCTGCTACAGAAGGTAAAGCCATCAAAAATGGAGACAATGAGTACCAATGCCCGTAGTCTGGGTAACAAGCTTCCTGAATTAGTGGCCTTGATGGAGGAGGAACATCTGGATATTGTGGCAGTCACAGAAACATGGTACACACAGAACCATGACTGGGATGTATACATACGAGGATACACTATCTACAGGAGGGACAGGGACGGTAAAAGAGGAGGAGGAGTAGCTCTCTACATAAGGGAAGGAATCAAAGCAACAGAACAAAAGGGTGAACAGGGAGGAGAAGAAGCACTGTGGGTCAATCTGGAGACAAGCAATGGCACCACAATCTGCACAGGGGTTGTATACAGACCCCCCCCTCTCAGGTGGAGGAAATGGACAAGGAAATGATAGAAAGTATACTTAGAATGGCAGAAAAAGTGGAGATATTGCTGATGGGTGATCTGAATATGCCAGATGTTAACTGGAGTGCAGTTGCAGCAGCCACTTCTAAGAGTGGGGTTATTCTAGATGCCCTACAGGGTGCATGCCTTAGACAACTAGTATTGGAACCCACTCGAGAGGGTGCAATCTTAGACCTGGTTCTCTCAAATGGAGATGGAGAGAGGATCACAGATAAAGAAGTGGGTAGCCATCTGGGAACTAGCGACCATCAAACAGTATGGTTCACGATAAACACAGCAATAGAGTCAAGCCATACAAAGGCAAACGTATTGGACTTCAGGAGGGCTGACTTTGACAAAGTGGGTGAGTGCCTAAGGAATGCACTAGCAAATGGGCAGGAAGGACGGGTGTAAGAACAGTGGGGAGTAATAAAAACTGCCATCACAGAGGTAACAAGCCTTTGTATGAAGCAAATAAACAAAACAAAATGATGTAAGAAATCACTATGGTTCTCAAAGGAGGTGGCAGTGAAGGTCAAGAGAAAAAGAAAGCATTCAGTAAGTACAAGGAATCACAGAAGGAGCAGAACAGAGAATTATATCAGTTAAAGCACAAGGAAGCTGGGAAGGCAGTCAGAACAGCAAAGGCCTGAACTGAGGAAAAGATAGCCAACTCAGTTAAGAAGGGGGATAAAACCTTTTTTTAGGTACATCAGAGAGCGAAGGAAGACCAAGGGAGGGACAGTGAGGCTTAATAAAGGGGAAGGGGGTTTGCAGAGGGTGACAGTGAAAAGGCAGAGATACTAAACAAATATTTTTGCTCAGTATTTACAAATGAAGAGGGGGAGGTACCTAAAACAAACAACAGAAACACTCTGGATACAGAAGTTGATACCAGCCCATTTACAGAAGAAAGGGTTCTGAAAGAACTCTTAAAACTGAAGATGGACAAAGCAGTGGGGCCTGATGGAATTCATCCCAGAATTCTAAAAGAACTAAGGGTAGAACTAGTGACACCACTGACTACCCTCTTTAACAAATCATGGGAGGATGGGATGGTACCTGAGGACTGGAGGAAGGCAGATGTAATTCCCCTATACAAAAGTGGGAGCAGGGCAGAAGCAGGAAACTACAGACCTGTTAGTTTAACCTCAGTGATAGGGAAAATGATGGAATCACTTCTGAAGGAAAGAAATGTCGAGTACCTAGAGGCCAGAGGGGCACAGGACCAAAGGCAGCATGGATTCACAGCGGGAAGGTCATGCCAGACAAATCTAATAGATTTCTTTGACTGGTTGACCAAAGTAGTAGATCAGGGAGGGCTGTGGACTTGGCCTACCTAGACTTGTAAGGGCATTTGACACAGTCCACACAAAAGATTAATATACAAGTTAGCCAGCCTGGGAGTAGGTCCCAAGATGATAGCCTGGGTAAAGAATTGGCTGGAGAATAGGACACAAAGGGTAATAGTAAATGGAGTCCACTCTGAAGAAAGGGGGGGTTACTAGTGGGGTACCGCAGGGTTCAGTATTAGGACCAGTCCTCTTCAATTTCTTTATAAGTAATATTGCAGAGGGACTGAAAGGAAAAATATGTCTCTTTGCAGATGACACAAAGATCTGCAACAGAGTTGATGCTCAAGGTGAGGTGGAAAGGATGAGAAGGGACTTGGCAAGGTTAGAGGAATGGTCAAATGTATGGCAGCTTAGATTCAATGCTAAGAAGTGCAAGGTAATGCACCTAGGAAACAAAAACCCAGGGAAAGAGTACACAATGGGGGGTGAGATACTAACAACAACAAAAATGGAAAGGGACCTAGGGGTAGTCATATCAGATGACTTAAAGGTGGGAAAGCAATGTTAGAGGGCAGCAAGGAGGGCTGGGGGGATACTGGGATGCATAGGGAGAGGCATCACCAGTAGAAAACAGGAAGTTGTTATCCCTCTGAACAGACAGCTGGTGAGGCCCCATCTGGAGTACTGTGTGCAGTTCTGGAGACCCAGTCTCCGCAAGGACATAGACAGGATGGAAGCTGTCCAGAAGAGGGCAACTAAAATGGTGCAGGGTCTGCACCAGAAGACATATGAGAGACTAAAGGAGCTTAATATGTATAGCCTCGAGGAAAGGAGGGAGAGGGGGACATGATAGAAACTTTCAAGTACCTCAAGGGAATCAGCAAAGTCCAAGAGGGTAGCATCTTTCAAAAAAAGAGGTGTGCAAGAACAAGGGGGCACAATATGAAGATGGGGGGGCGGCTTGGAGGTAATGTAAGAAAGTATTTTTTCACTGAGAGGGTTGTGGATTCATGGAACGGCCTTCAGGAGGAGGTTGTGGAGTCAAAAACAGTAGTTGAATTCAAGCATGCATGGGACAGTCATAAAGCAATCATAGGGGTTGGGGTAGAAAGAAGTAGGTTGCTGGTTGACTAGGATCTGCAGCTTATCCATTAGGTAGGGAAATGAGCAGACTGGGTGGGCTAAGCAGTCCTTATCTGCCGTCAAATTCTATGTTTCTACCCCTCCAATACCCATGCCTTTTCTGACTAACAGTGCTACACCACCACCCCTTCCCTCCCCCCTTTCTTTTCTGAACATAGTGTACCCCTCCTGATTTAGATTCCACTTGTGCCCTTGAATGGCCCAGGTCTCAGTGACTGCTGCCGCATCTACCACCCTCTCAATTAGCATCGCCTGGAGCTGAGGCATTTTATTTCCAAAGCTCCTTGCATTTATCAGGACAACTCTCCACCCCTTTTCCCTCCTCTCCATTTTCCCCCTTGAGCTCCCATTTCTCAGCTCCTGCACCCTACCTGGAGACCCATTTCCATATCTCCCTAGTCCCCTTGAGGAGTGGAGACCATGTCACTCATTTATCATACCTGTTGGCAGTGTCCCTTTTTGATCCCTACCCCCTTCACAAGTTTAAACCTCACCTTTCGCTGATGAACCCAGCTAGTTTGAACTTTAGGATTTCCTTCCCCTCCAAATTAAGGTGGAGCCTGTCCCTAGCGTACAGCCCCTTATATGAGGAGGAGTAATAACAAGTCTATGTTGAAAATTTGGGGTAAAAATATTTAATATTTCTGAAGTTATGAGCACGCTTAGCGAAACTGCAATAAATGTTAATAACTGCCATTTTTACATATTTTGACCCCAAATTTTAAACATAGCCTTCTTATGACTCCACCTCATGAACAATATGACTGTCATGCAAATCCTGCCCAAAAGATGAATTTGCCAAATGACCGTGAAATCACGTTTCATTTGGCAGTTGCATATTGACAGTCATATTAGTCATGAGGTGGGGTCCCCAAAAGTCCACCTTGAAAATTTGGTGTCAAAATGTACAAAAATAGCTGAGTTATGTATTAAAGTTCAAACCTCATTGTAATGGAGATCATGTGATGCTTCTGTGAGACGTGCAGCTTCGAGGTCTGGCTCCCGCTCCAGCTCTCATTAAGTATCTAATTACTGCTGACTAACCTCAGTTTTCTACTTATTCATCTCCGGATTGTGCTCCTGAAAGACCCCCAATGAGATCGGAAAGCAGTTTGTGCAGTTTGATGACTCTGAAATAAAATAAAGCGTCTGTTGTTATTCTCATGGCCTACTACCACTATGGAGGTTGAAATGCGACAGGCTCTTCCAACGCATACACCCCCACAGACTCCAGTGATGGGGCTGAAATGACCTAAGGGCCAGTCGGGGAGTTTCTCGAAACCTACTACTTCTACAGTAACCCAACAAACACCGACTCCATTATCTGAACAAAAGTTTATGGAGGAATTACAGCCATTTAAAAGAGCTCAACAGGATATTACTGCAGAAATCAAATCACTCCGAGGGGAGCTCTCAGATACAAACCGGGCTATTTCCGATGTTGCAGCCCGTACCACTTCCTTGGAAAGCTGGAAGGGTAAAATGGAGCCCGAGATAGTAAATATGAGGCAGCGATTACACAAAA
Source organism: Neoceratodus forsteri (assembly GCA_016271365.2). NCBI lineage: Eukaryota > Metazoa > Chordata > Ceratodontiformes > Ceratodontidae > Neoceratodus > Neoceratodus forsteri. The sequence continues at coordinate 395,385,733 of CM028129.1, forward strand.
TAAAATCAAAATTAGAAGATCTGGAATGCCGAAGTCCCAGAAATAACATTATAATCTTTGGCCTTCTAGAAGATGCTGAGGGATCTACGCCTATCCTATTCCTACAAAAGATGCTTACAAAAATTGTTGGGCCCTCCCCTAACAACATTACTTATATTATAGAGAGGGCTCATTGCTAGTTACATCCCAAGCCAACAGCTGGGAAGCCCCCAAGACCAATTATTATAAAATTTCTTAATTTCCTGGATAAAACACACATTCTTGAGCAAGTCACGAGTCTGCATCAAGTTCTGTGGGAGGACCACCAACTGAGATTTGCACAGGATTTACCAGCCTCAGTGAGACAGAGAGGATCAGAATATCATCCCTTAGTTACAAAATTAATAGCAGCAGGGATCAAGTACAAAGTACAATACCCGTCTCGTCTAGCCGTTTTACATGCTGGTGCATGGCATTCTTCTGATACCACACAGCAAGCTGCTCCTGTTCTGCACTCTCTGTTCCCCGATTTTTTCACTGCCCACTGATGTTTCCAGATGAGGATCTTCCTGGGATTTCCTTTCTTTTTCATTCACCTGAAAAGGAGAATGTGTTGGTTCGCCTGGATGGCTTCTGATAATTTTGTTAAACGACCACAAGAGGGTGACAGAGACCACAGCTTCACAGATGAGAATACGTTGTGTATTTTTCTGTGTTGCTCTTAGTGTTTAACCTGATGCTAGTTTGGTGACTGACTTTCTGAATTTATCGATTCTTTTTAGGAGGGGATATTGATATGAGGAACTGGTAGTATGGTAAGCTTGCTGCTCAGAAAACCAGTCTACTTTTGATTGTACTTTCCCCTGTGGTCTTTGTCCCCCTCTTTTCTGTGCAGGAGTGCTGCGAGATTGTTTTTGTTTTTATTACGAAGGACCACAAGAGGGCAACAAATATTTACTGTCTAGACAAGGCGTAGTAACAGCCTTTTGTATCAGACATTGAAATCTCTATACTTCCTTTAAGTCCCAAAGGCCTGTTTAAGAGTGCTTTTTCTTTTTTATTGAGCATATTAAAGGTTTTAAAGGTATATGTCTTTGTTGGCCTTTTAGATCATTGGGCTGAAATATAAGTCTTATGGCTGTTTGCTTTTCTTGTTTTTTCATTTTTTTTTTTTATGCCAAACTTGAGATCCTTGGGTGTCATATTGTCGCTCATATTACTGCTTGTTAAATTTGTAGTTAAGTCACGCTAGTTGTATTAATATCATGGGGGTTGGGATGGGAGATAAGGGCTCTGGATCATTCTGCAGTCTAGCCAGTCTACCATATTCCGGCACAGGGTGGGGAGGAGTTCCTCAACATGTGTAAATGATTGGATACTATAGCTTGTTATATTTGTGTTCCAAGGCCTGTCAAGAATAATGGTCTCTGCACCAAATCAACCCATTAAGGATACTGACTCCCTTGTTGTGGAAGGGAGAAATTGGTTAATGGGAGAGGGAAGAGGGGTTAGTTGGGTTATTTTAGTAACTTATTTTCTTTTTATGTTTTTTTTTGTACTTTCAATTTTTATATACATATAACACCAGATGGAGGGTATTGGGTATGGGGGACTATAGTTACTTGGGAACTGGTATTAATAATATGGATGGGGAGAGAAGGGAAGGATCTACATTGTTCACCACTGGATGTTGATGACACAGCTTACTGGGGATTTGGTATTTACTACTATGGGTTTGCTTTATTTTTGCAGAGTATACTGGAATACTTTGTCTGGTTATGGCAGCTTCCTTAAAAATTTTTTCCTGGAATGTCAAAGGTGCCCAATCCCCCACTAAAAGAGCAAAGATTCTTTTACACCTCCATAAACTTAATGTTGATGTGGTCTTTCTTCAAGAGACCCATTTACCCACCTTACATATTCTTTGTTTAAGACGAACATGGGTGGGTGAAGTGCTGGGGGTGGGTCTGGATACACTCAAATGTGGTGTTGCTGTGCTGGTAGCACGACGATTACCCTTTAAGTTGCTGCACTCAGTAATCAATCCTCAGGGAAGATATATATTGTTAAGAGCTATTTTGGGCCATACGGAACACATACTGGGCTCTGTTTATGGTCCCGTAGGGGATGATCCACAATTCTTCACTAACCTTATGACTAATCTGGCTCTTTGGTCTACTCTTCCAATATTAATTGTTGGGGATTGGAATTTAGTCTTTTGTAATACAATGGATAGGTCCAATCCGAGACAATCCCCTTCTACCCCTGCACAATTGGCACTGAGGGAATTGATGGACTCTATGGGTCTTGTGGATCCATGGAAAGCCCTTTTTCCTTCAATGAGAGACTACACATTTTACTCTCTGCCCCACAATACACTCTCAAGGATTGATTACTTTTTGTTGGGGATCGAGCACCTATCAAGGGTTCAATCTTGTATTTACCTAGCTAAAATGATATCTGACCACCATCTAACCCTGTTATAATGGTCAGTACCCAACTCAATGGACTACGATAAAGTTTGGAGGTTCAATCCTCAATTATTGAAATCCCAGTACCTAGCAGATCATCTTCCAAGGTTTATAGAGAATTTCTATGAATACAATGCCCCTTCCATGCCAAGACTTGATGTATTATGGGGGTCTTTGAAGTGCTCGCTGAGAGGAGAGATTATTCATTTAGCTTCTATGAGGAGAAAGAAAATCTCTCTAGAATCTTCCCAATTGCTACAAAAATTAGAGTCTTAGAACAATCCCTCTCTGCCTATTATATCACAATAGAATTTGAAAAATTAGAGCGTCTCTGCTTCCGATATAACATTCTTCTCAGCGATAAAGCTGAACACCTCCTTTTTCATTCAAAAGCCACCTATTTTGATCAGGGAGACAAGGCTGGGAAACTATTAGCTATGAGGCTTAGGGCACAGGTGGTGGATAGAATTGTGTCAACTATTCGAGATGCCACTGGTACCCTTCATACTTCTCCCAGGAACATTGTCTCTTGTTTTAAATCATATTATCAATCTCTTTATTCATGTTCCCCCCTACCTTTTCATAACACTGCACTAGATCATTTTCTTCAAGGTATAGACCTCCCAAGTCTATCCCAACATCAGATAGCTATCCTGCAAGCCCCCCCTGACATTAACAGAAGTGCATAAGGCCATTGACGCATGCCCATTAGATAAAGCATCAGGCCTCGTTGGTTACACATCAGATTTTTATAAAACTTTTAAATCTCAACTAGGTAATACCCTCCTTAACATTTACAATTACATATATAGGCACGGCTTTTCAGATTATAATTCTACTTCTGCTACTATTGTGGTGATTCCAAAGCCAGGCAAGAACCCTACGTTGCTGTCAAATTACCGTCCAATATCCCTTATAAATGTTGATTTGAAGATCCTGGCAAAAATCCTTGGCAATTGGCTGGCTCAGGTATGACAGACTCTACTAAGTACTGAACAAGTGGGCTTTGTGACTGGCTGCTTTATCAACGGATCACCTGCATAAGCTTTCCTATCTTATTTCTGCATCCAGAGACTCTAATATTCCATCGGCTTTGGCATCTCTGGATGCAGAAAAAGCTTTTGATAGAGTGTCCTGGGATTATCTGTTTAACCTACTTCCAAAATATCATATCCCTGTACAATTTATACAGTGGCTAAAACTTCTCTATTCTCAACCATCAGCTCGTATTTTTTGTAATGGAGTTTTCTCCCCTTCCTTCATGTTACAACAGAGCACCCGACAAGGGTTCCCCCTTTCCCCTTATTTATTTAATCTATTCTTGGAACCTCTTATGAGGAAAATAAAGACCTCCACATTAATCCCTGGTATTCCAATCAATCACTTCCAATACAAATTGTCAATGTACGCAGATAATATTTTACTCCATATTACCCATCCATCTAAATCCATACCTGCCACACTTGATAATATCCAGGATTTTGGCCAAATATCCAACTACAAACTGAACTTGTCCAAGGCAGAAGTCATGCCTTTAAATAACCTGACTCTAAAAGCAGACATTCAACATCTCGGACTTTCTTGGGTAAGAGAGAAGATGTGATATCTTGGCATATATTTATCTCAGTCTAATTCCAAAATGAAACAATATAATTTAGATCAACTAATTATGCATATCAGGACAGATTTGAACCATTGGGCATTACTCCCTATTTTCCTGTGGGGACACAATAATATAATCAAAATGAATGTCCTACCCCGCTTGTTGTATCACCTCCAAATGTGTAATCAATTCCTTCCAAAGTCCTGGTTCAACCATGTTCATGGTATTATATCCAAATTCATTTGGAAACATAAAACCCCTCAAAGGGCACTTTCCAAATTACAGAGATGAAAAGAATTAGGAGGACTACAAGTCCCTAATATTTATCTTTATTATCTTTCTATTAATTGCTCAATTGTCTCACAATGGTTGAAAACTGCCCCAGATTCTTGCTTGAACCATTATTCCTCATTGTGGTTACAAATAGAAAAGTCACTCTGTACCTTATCTGGCATAGATATTATGGCGTTGCCACATCTCTCCCTTTACAGGGTTCCTGGCCAGCTTAAAACTACACCCATTATAACAACTCTTCATACTCATATGCAACTTAATAAGACTCTAGATTGTTCCTTGGTAAAGGACTCCTCTCAACCTATTTTGGGCAATCCCAGTTTTAAAATTGGAGGAGGAGTAATTACACACTCTTTCTGGCCGGGCGGAGTGGGGAAGAAGGTTATAGACTTAACAGAGAATTACAAGATGTTAGCATTCTCAGAAATAAAAGTAAAATACAATTTGCCTACTTCTTTCTGTTTTAAATATCTCCAAATTTCCCAGGCTCTAACACAACACTTTGGTAATGGCCTCTGGGACCACCACATGGTTGGTCCAGTTCTTAGTACAATTCTAACGAGGCCTACTTCTCACTTAGTTTCCTTTTATTATAAAAAGCTGCACAATAGAGTTATGGAATTAGATGGTACCCCTCATTATGTATGGGATAGGATTCTCCCCCAACATCCATGGCTCCCCGACATTGGCCACAAATCTGGGACAGACTATATAAGGATGTCAGGTGGGACCATTATAGATTGCTCCAGTTTCAGATATTACAAGATTTATATTATACTCTGGTAACACTTTGTAAAATGGGAAAGCTTCAGTCAGATTTGTGTACTAGATGTGGGCTCCAATGAGGTACACTGTTTCACATTCTTTGGGAATGTGCTAAAGTGACCCCTTTCTGGGAAGGTATCCTCTCAAGACTTGACCCCTTACTAGGGTTGCAAAATGCTTCTCAGCCAGAAATTTGTGTTTTAGGTTAATTGGGGACACTCTAATTGGGTATCAACATATGATCTTAATTTTCCTATGTGCCAAGAAAGTTATATTATGTCACTGGCTGGACCAGCAAACTCCTACGTATACAGAATGGCACCAAGAAATTCTATTTGCCTTACAAGCAGAGCACCTCCTGGCGAGTATCTCTAAATGCAATAAGAAATATCAGGAGATTTGGGCTCCTCTGCATATTCTACTGACCACTTAATATTCTTCAAGACCATACCAAGACTGGCCTGGTTGGGTCAAATTGAACTCCATAGATTTTAACAACTCTAGCAATAATCAATTATTTTATAGATTTATTGGATTTATCCCCAGTTTTACGTAACATAAGCTGTATATTTTTAGAGTTGTTTTCTTTTTTTTTGTTTTTCCACCAGTGGTGAAGAAGGTGGGGGGGGAGTGGGAGGGTAATGGGGTGTGTTATGTTATGTTACTTTAATTTTAATTTTTAATTTTATTTTATTTTGTTTTACCTTTTTCTCTGATGTTAATATTAACTGAAATCAAAAATCCTGTCATTTAAGGTATGGCATTAATGTTGATCAGAAATGCTACAAAGGTGCTCCATTAATAGTCAGTTTTATCTATGATTCCTATATGAAATAGTGAAATATAGGAACTAGTATGTGGGATTATTGTTTCTTAACTTCTTATGTAACAGTGTTTTGTGTATAATTTTGTTAAATTGAAAATATAATAAAGCTTATTAAATAAAAAAAACCTCATTGTAATACATTGAACTGCATTTACCTTAGTTTCTCGTATTGCAGTCGCAGATTCCAGCAGCAAGACTTGTCTTTGATTGGGAGAGTGGATCTCAAACCTGAGACCTCTTCAGGTGAGTGAGGGTGTGTGGGGGTGTCAATGGAGGTTATGAAGAAGTGGATGCTGAGTGGGAGGTGGGGGTGGAGAGGGGGGTCAGATTGGCAAGGGACCATTTTTTTTTTACAGGTCTAAAAATACATCAAGGGAGCATTTTCTTTTTTTCAAAATTGAGCCAGCAATGGGAGGGTGCAGGGTCCACTGGACACCAGGGAACTACACGTAAACAAGGGGATCATGATAAGAGGGTGGGGGGTGTCACTACAGAAGCTGTACCAGGGGTATGCAAACACCTGGCATGCTTAGATAAATTATTAAAAAAAAGAAAAGAAGAAGCTGGCCCAGTGATGCTGAGGGCTGAGGCACCGGATGTCTTACCTCATGCTACTCTGGCAACCCATTTTTGGGAATGAGCATGGGCCACCGGGGATTGACAGGGGAGGAGAAGGATTGAGCATCCAATGGACTGCTCTCCTTCTCTGGGGAGGGGGGTCGTCAGTGGTCGGTGCTTGTCTGCTCTCCAGTGGAGGCTGGGGGACAGGACACCATGTTGCAGAGGGAGGGAGGAGTTGGGGCAGATGCTTTGAGGGAGCACATGCGGACGCTTGCCTGATCCTCTCTGTGGGCATCATTGCATGCCCCAGTTCCTGGGGAGAAATCAGGAAAAAGAAGTAGCTGCAGCACAGTGGTGGAGGGCACCTCGCAGGCTCCACTCCTGGCCAACCACGGCCCTGGCCCACTGAATCCAGTCTCTGGTGGGGGTTGGGAAACCCTGCTAGCCCTACCAGGTGGGCAAGCCCTAGGAGTACGGGTCAGCACCAGAGGTGGACACTGGGGGATGGAGCTGGGGATGCACTCCAGAGGACAGCCAGCTCAGGAGAAAAATTAACAAAAAAAAATAAAAGACAAAAGGAAAAAATAAATTTGAGCAAAGCTGGCAAGAAACTGAGATACTTTCACACAATGTGTCTATGCGGGCAAGAGCTGGAGTTTGGATGCATGATGTAAACATTACTCTGTCACCCATTACCCCCTGAACACACTCTTGATCTGTGATATACCATTTTTTTTCACACAGGGTATTATAAACATTACAATAAATAAATAAATGATTAAAAAGTGAAAGGAGAGCATATGAGTGACAGATTCTGATGATTTAGAAAGGAATGGCACATCCAGAGAAGCACTACAGTGGGTGTGCAAACCCTACAGGTTTACAGTCATTATCAAAAATCAGTTTAAAATCATTTAAAAAAAGGTAAAGATTAAGAATTATTGGAGCAATATCTTGATAATGTTACAGTATCTACATAGAAAGTCATTATCATGAGATCGCTATCACACAGTAAAGTAAACTAAAATGCTGTGACATTGTGGTGCACATAACCCATTGCAAATACTATAACTGTGGCGTGCAATGCACCCTGGCAATCCTCCCATCCAGAAAGATAGATCATATTCAGTAACAGTGAATAAACAGAAAAAAATGTAAAAAAAACAGAGGGAATCACTACTAATGATTGAAACAGCCTAGCAACCTGGATGGAATGAGATGATAGAGAGATGCAGTACCAGGAGCGTGCAAACACTGGTATTCATACCTCAATTATTTAGAAAAGAAATCTAGACATTGAGAATAGATAGTGAGTTTATTGTATACTTTTAAAGTATCTGGTAAATAGCTGCAGTCATGTGAAGCACATACCCAGTTGTGAGACCTCTAACTCATGCTCACACATTGGCCCCACTCCCCAACCGAACCCCCACAGGAAAAAAAAACGCTTTATTAATTCATGAATATTGAGTAACATTAAATACCTGCACTTAAAATGAAAGACATAGTAGGGGATCATGAATCATGGAGGGGAAAGGAAACACAAGACTACCAGGGTCTTTCTTTTTTTAAACACATGAGGATCGGGGTGGGGGGAAGGGTCACTAGACTACTGGATATGCTTTTTTATTACGGGTACGGCAATCAGACATCAGGGGAGGAGGGTGTGCCACTAGACAGCAAGGAAATGGGCAACTCACTCCTCTCATTGCAGCTGGCTGCACAAGTTCAGCTGTGGCTGCAGATTTCAAGAAAATCCCACTGTTCTCACACCTAGAATGCATGGAAAGAGCTCCTTTCGCTAAGCTGGGCGCCCATGATTTTGGGTGCCCAGAAAAGGAATTTATTGGCTGAATGTGAAAAGACAAACATCAGAATATAGCTAAATGGATCCAGTTTAGCTAGATTCTGTTTTTTTTTTTTTAATCCATTAATTTTTTAAGTGTTTTCTTTATTTCTTTCACTAACAGAAAAACCTGATGGCAGACACAGGAACCCTCTGCAAAAATGGATTTGGCTGCTGCAACACTGTATGATTCTGAGAAAATAGCTTAGCTCCTGCGAATATAAATGTATTTTTGTGCTGGACATCTATTTTTTCCCTTTGACAGTAATGTGAAATTTTAAAAAAATAATAACCTTTGAACAGATAAGTATATTTTCACCAAAACCTTCTAAAAGCACATCTGTGAGGCAAAGGCTTTCTACCCTGAAAATATCAGACCACAATCTAAAACAGTTTCTGAGATACAGGTGGACAAAGAAACATAAAAAAACACATACATTTAGGTCTTTTTCTAACACTCTGTATCTCAGAATCCACACAACGGATTCACACAAGATTTACCGCTTCAAGAGACCATCCAAATGAGATTATGCAAATCCTTTGAACTTTTGCAACGTTTTTAAGGTGCAAAATTGTGGGCTTAAGATAGAAGTAATATAAGTGATCCTTTAACCCTAATTATGCTTGTGCTACTGTGCCAGTATAATATCTATCTATCTATCTATCTCTCTATCTATCTATCTATCTATCTATCTATCTATCTATCTATCTATCTATCATAGTAGCCAAAGACGTGGTCAGATATTTCCAGATATTTCACAAAATTTCTAAAGAGTTTCTCTCTACTGCCCCTACTATGGAAATGTAGAAAGCAGGAGATTTCTCTAGAAATATCACAGAGATTTCAGAAAATATCTGACCATGTCTTTGGCTGTGACTGTATCTATCCATATCTATATATATATATATATCTATATCTCTATATCTATGGATATGTTTATGTATATGTATCTGTGTATGTATACATGTATATATATATATTTATGCAACAGGTGTCTGAATAAATCTGCACTGATAAATCCATTTATCTGTGCTACTATGTGGATAAATTTATTTATCCACATAGTAACTACATCATCACACATTTTCCACACAGTAACTACATCAGTAGCTTATTTATTTACACAGTTCTCTTCAGAATTCATTTAGAATGTTCGGCCTCAGAAGCAGTATTAACCATATTTAAATGTGAATAACTTAAAAACGAAAAAAGATAACATGGTACTGTGAGCACAAAAATTGTTCAGCACAAAATTATCTACAATATGAATACTGTTTCATTTATATAAACCCTGTGTGTTGTATATGATTAGCAAGAAAACAGAAGAAAATGTAATTTTCTTTCGCTTTTTTGACAAACAAATATGAATAACTTTAAAACAAAAATTGATAGCATGGTACTGTGAGCACGAAAAATGTTCATCTCAAAAATATCTACAAAATGAGTTGTGTTTCATTTATAGATACCATTTTGTTTTTTATAATTAGCAAAAAACAGCATAAAATTCAATTTTCTTTTCCCTTTTTTGACAAATTATTTACACCTACCAAAATCAAAATGTTCACACAACATCTAAACTTGTTGCATAAATGGAATATGCAGCAGTTCAATGTGTGATAATGCATTTATCCTGTACAGTTTCAGTGACCTCTCACGTAACTCTCAATCGTGCCTTTGGCTTTCGTGGGGTGCCTTGAAATCACTGAAACTCTAAGATAAATGCATTATCACACACTGAACCGCTGATGTCCTTATATATATATATATATATATATATATATGGATATACATTGGTGAGCTGTCAGATAAATGATTTATCTACACAAGTGCTGTTTGACCTTGGGTAACCTCATGAGTGGTGTAAGCCACGAGTGAGGTGTCAGGGGTCAAACAACACAAGTGTAGATTGATCATTTATCTGACAGCTCAGCATTCTATATTTCATTTATGCAATAGGGATGCTTTCTATCACTGCAGGAACATTTGGTTTTGACTGTTTATCTTTATTTTAAATTATAATTTCTGGGAGTTTTGGTTAACTTTCCTAGAGTATGTCTGCCTAGCATAGTGATTGCTATTAAATGAAACACCACTCATTTTGTAGAAAAATTCATGCTGAACAAATGTCATGCTCACAGTACCATGCTACCTTTTTCATTTTAAAGTTATTCACATTTGTTTGTCAAAAAAGGAAAAGAAAATAGAATTTTATGCTTGTTTTTTGCTAATTATAAAACAACTAAAAGGTATACATAAATGAAACACCACTCATTTTGTAGATATTTTTGTGCTGAACTTTTTTCGTGCTCACAGTATCATGCTGTCTTTTTTTGTTTTAATGTTATTCACATTTGTTTGTCAAAAAAATGAACAAAAAATTTAATTTTCTTCTGCTTTTTTGCTAATTGTAAAAAATCTATAAGGTATCTATACATGAAACAACACTCATTTTGTAGATAATTTTGTGCTGAACAATTTTCATGCTCACAGTACTATGCTATCTTTTTTCATTTTAAAGTTATTCCCATTTGAATATGGTTAGTACTGACTTCTAAAGAGATCTGTAACATTGTAACTGTGTGTATAAATGGTCACTGTATGTATAAATTTATTTATACATGCAGTGACTCAGATAAACGCATTTATCACACTGAATATATGTCCACCCCATTGCATAAATATGTAGATATGTGTGTGTGTGTGTATAAATATATATATATATATATATATATATATATATATATATATATATATATATATATATATATATATACATACACACACACATATACATTTTTCTGGACTTTTCCAAAATTAACATCTGCAAGCTACATGCAGATCTCTGCCATACCAACTGGTCCCCAATTTGCAGGCAGATGATGTCGACATTGCTCTAATCTACCTTGTAACCATCATACAGGAATCTCAAAATGAGCACCTTCCCATGAAAAGAAGGAGGGTCCGAGGTACAGCATCAAGATTAGTAAAAAAGCTAAGGTGGAGGCCTGGACTGCAACCAACAGGCCGGATACACTCAGTATTACTGATACTTGGTTGAAACCTAATATTACTTATGGAGTGTGTACAATTCAGGGCTATAATGTATTTAGGAATGATAGGAAAGGCAGTAAGAAGGGAGGGGGGATTATGTGTTTTGTTACAGACAAGCTTGAAGCTGTGAATGTGAATGTTTTCAACAAACTATTTCTTGAGAATGGCTGTATTTAGAACTACGGTTGGCCACTTGTATTAACTTGGGGTTTTGTACTGTGTATAATCCTCCTAAGGCTGTTACTAAGGGACTAACTGAGTTTTTAGATTATTTTCAGCAGTCCGTTTCATCTAAATGTGTTGTGGTAATAGGAGATTTTAATTTGAATTGGAAGGGTGCTACTCATGATGATTTAGAATTATTGGTTTCTAGTGCAGGATTCTCCCAATTGGTTTTGGATTTTACTAGAATGAATTATCATGGTAATCAGCATACCTTAATTGATTGGATCTTAACTAAGACAGTTGATAGTATAATTGAGTGTGAGATTTACCCTGACAGTATTAGTGATCATATGCCAGTATATTGTGTTTGAAGGTACATCAAAGTGAAAACATCACCTGAAGTAATTATTTATAGAAATTATAATAATATTGATTATGATAGTTTGGATTTAATTTTGCAAATGATAGATTGGACATTTTTGAATGCAATCCCTGACCCAAATGCAGCTGTTGATTTTTTTCTTACTACACTTCTGGATAATCAAGATAGACACCTTCTCCTAATAAAGAGAAGGGTTAAGGGTAAAAATAGTAAATGTATTACACCTACTTTATTTGCATTAATAAGGGAGAGAGATAAACAATGGAAAAAAAAAGCTGCTAATAGTATAGAGGCTTTTAATTGTTATCGCACCCTGAGAAACAAGTGTAAGATGCTTGTGCATTAGGAGAAATCAGATTTCTTAGAAAGGCAACAGATAAATTCATTAACAGACTCAAAAAAGCTTTTTGGGGAACAATAAAAAAATCAACAGAGCCAATGACAAATAGAATATTGGTTCCATTAATTTAAATGGTGTTGCTATAACTAACCCACAAGAAATTTGTGATAATTTTCTTAAACAAATTATTGATTTATCTAGTTCATCATCATCATCATCATCATTCTTTATTTATTTAAGACGCCTTTCTTAAACCAAGACGCCATTACAAATTACATAAAACAATAAATATTTAAAACAAGATTAAAATAATTAACAATCATTAAAAGCTTTGTTAAAATGGTAGGTTTTCAAAGCTCCTTTAAAGCTTTGGACAGTCGGGCAATTTCACACCTGACGAAGTAGAGAATTCCACGGGGTCAGGGCCATAAAACTAAAAGATCTTGCCCCCAAAGTTTTTAAGCTAACCCTGGGAATCTCTAGCAATCCCTCATCAGTGGATCGGAGAGAGGGGGATGGTAGGGACAAGGAGATCTTTCAGGTAAGCAGGTCCCTGATCATGTGGACCTTATAGGTCAGCAAACTGACCTTGAAGGTGATTAGCCAACAAACTGGCAGCCAGTGCAGTCCGCCGGAGCACAGGCGTTATATGACTGGACCTAGAAGAACCAGTCAGAAGCCTGGCTTCTGCATTCTGCACTAGCTGCAAGGGGCAAAGTTCAACCCCGTGAGCCCTAGGTATAGGGCATTGCAATAGTCCAGGCGGGAGGTAACGAAGACATGGACCAAAGTTGGAAGATCCTTTGGGGGAACCAGGTGCTTCACCCGGGTGATATCCTCAGATGTTAAAAAGAGGTTTTGAAAACTGCTGACACCTGAGATTTAAAAGTCAGACAATCGTCAAATACAACGCCCAAGTTCCGCATCCGGTCTGAGGTAGTAAGCTGGACACCCCCAAGCCATAAGCCCAAGGGTGATCCAGCTAACAAACCCGCCTCACAGTGACCCTGGTCCACAACCAACACCTCAGTTTTTTCAGGGTTCAACCGCAGCCAACTCACATTCATCCAGTCTTGGATTTCCGTAAGACCATTGTTAAAGACCGAAATGGCAGCATCCTGGCCGGGAAACAAAGGACATGTACAGCTGGGTATCATCTGCATAGCAATGAAAACCCAAGCTGTACCACCTAATAATCATTCCTAACGACAGCATATACACTGCAAACAACATGGGTGCCAAAATGGAACCCTGAGGTATCCCGCAGGACAGGGAGACTGATGTCGAGGAAAAAATTCCAGACACCACCCTCTGAGTCCTACCCTTGAGGTACGATCAAAACCACCTGAGGACTGTATCAGACAGTCCACAGATAGATCGCAAATGTTCCAGTAGCACACCATGGTCCACAGTGTCAAATGCTGCAGAAAGATCAAGAAGAACCAAGATGGAACAGGTCCTTCAATCTCTCGCTATTAGGAGGTCATTTAGTACCCGCACAAGTGCTTTAACTGATATCAATCTTTCTTGTTTGCCTAATGATCTGGTAACAGAAAGGCCTGATTTAAATAATGACTTTTGCTGTTGAGACAGATGTCTACCAACAAAAGTGCGGGATTAGATGGGCTGGAACCATGGTTCTTTAAACTTGTTTCTGATTTTATATATGAACCTTTGACATTAATCTTTAACTTGTCTCTTGCTACTGGGGTTTTTCCTGAGGTCTGGAAGCAGACCATTATTAAACCAATATTTAAATCTGGTCAATCTCAAGATATAGATAATTACCGACCTATATCTATTCTCTCCCCGTTAAGTAAGATACTTGAAAAATTAGTTAATTGCCAATTGGTTGAATATCTTGAAGCCGTGGGGGTCTTCGCTGTCCAGAGCAGCATGGCTTTCAGAAGCTTCATAGCACTGGTACAGCACTGGCACATTTTATAAATCATACTTTAAGATCTATGGAAGCTGGGCTTTTGACTGGTGCAGTATTTATTGATTTATTGAAAGCCTTTGATTTAGTTAATTATGCCATGCTGCTCCAGAGACTGAGGAGCCTTGGGCTTTCAGAGGTTTCTTCTGATTTGTTTTATACCTATCTAACTGCCTGAACCATAAGGGTACAATTTGGGGGGAGTGGAGTCAACATTGGGTGAGCTTCAGCATGGGTTACCACAGGGGTCCATAATGGGACTCCTGTTGTTCTCCGTGTTTATAGACCCCATTGTCAAGGTTTCAAGCAACTCTAGAATGCTGCTGTATGCCGATGATATAATTTTGTTCTCTAGTTCTACTAAATTAAGTGACGTAAATGTCTCTTTAAATTTAGATTTTTCTGCTTTGAATAGGTGGTTGTTGACTCATTCTTTGTTATTAAATACTAGAAAAGCAGTATAGCCTGGATATTCAAACTGTGCCACAAAGTAGTGCAATAGCAGGAGCAGGTGCAAGTGCAGTGAGCCCATGCACAACACGCGCGATATTCAAACACAGCGTAGGCCAAGGTGCACTTGCACAACACAACTGAATATCGCACCAACTGTGCCGTGGCACAACCAGGGATGCGCAGTGGCACAGGGCTGATGCACAGTAGCACAACCAGGGATGCGTAGTGGAGCAGGGTAGTAGCACAGTAGCACAAATCAGGGATGCACAGGGACAGGATGCAGGGGTGCACCACCCATGGAAGACATGGGCACAGGAGCACTCAGCAGACCAGACAGCACCCCCCAGGCCCCATGAACTGCACAACCTGTGGTGAGCTGGATGAACCACCAGCCCAGGAACACCAGCACCAAATCCACAGCTGGGGCATGGTGCCCCAGCACACCCCCTGGCAAGCAGTGACCGTAACACAAGGAGGGCTGGCCACCCAATGCCACCCCATCCCACCAATGCAGAGCACACCCTGCACAGCGATCCCCAGACACCCTGCCCCAGAGCAGTGCCCAACAGTGTATGACACCAAATACATGCCACCACCCCCACTGTGACAAGGCAACCCTGTGCACCATGGAGCCATGCATGGCAGCCCCACCATGAGCACCCCACAGCAGGTGGCACCAGCCACCGATGCAACAACTGCAGACACAGTGCTGCCCTACACGGCCCCACAGTAGCAGAGCAGAGAGGTCAACCTTGCATCAGTACCCGAGGGACCCCACATGCGACAAGGCCTGCCCTGAACCCCACCACCAGCAGGACAGCACCCCGCACACCCACCCAAGCACACACCCTGACCCAGCACTGGCCCCAGCAGCCAGCACAGATGCCCACAGTGGTGCATGGAGGCATGCACCACACAGGATGCAACACAGTGTATGGACAAACACCCATCCAGACCCAAGAACACCCCAACACAGGGACACAATAGCGGGGCAACAAATTCCACTAGCATGCAACCACTGATGCTGTGTATCCATGGCCAGCACCCCCACCATGGCACGGGTGTACCAGCCATCCTGCACATGCACCATGAAGCCATTCACCACCAGCATGTGGCCAGAGCACAAGTGACAGACATCAGAGCACAGACCCCGCAACAGACACCAGTGACAGCATGGAGGGTGGACAACAACAGCATAGCCACAGTGCCACCTGAGGCAGACGTGCACCATACTGATGACAGGAGGCAAGCCGCCATTGTGCCTGGGCCAGAGGGTGGCCAGCATGGATAGCCACCACTGATATGCCAGCAGACCGTGCATACCACAGACATGCAAGGGTGTCAGCTGCACAGACCATGGACATACTGACAGGAGCACCATGGACACAGTGCATGCACCAGGGACCACAGCACACAGGCATCCAGTGCACAAGGAACAACACACATACCACAGACAGGGATGGAGTCCCCCACCCACACCATAGGCAGGTTCCTGCTGGACACACACATGCCCAGGCCTGCACCACCTCTGACGCCATGCACACCACTGCAGCCAAGCACAATTAGCCCACTGCAAATCAGAGACCACCACAGAACAAAACATATGTAATAAAGGTGTGAGAAATACAAAACATATATACAACTATTTACAATGAGGGGCCATGAACCAGGTGGGGGTGGGCATGGGGCAAGGGTGAACAACTGGGAGAGGGATGAAGGGGTGTAAGGGTTAGTCCAGGGGGAATACAAAACAGGGGCATAGTGGGCCTAGCAATGACCTCTCTCCCCACTTCTGTCCCTGTGCCTTCTCCGGTGCTGCCATCCTATGCCCTGATCCAGTCTCTGTAGGAGCTCAAGGGTGGCCCTCACAAGCTGCAGCAGCTCCTGCACACTCCTCTCAAGTGCGGTCCAGCGTTGTCCACCTTGGACAAGGGAGCAGAGACATTACGTGTAACTGGCCATACCCATGCAGCCTACCCATTGTGCATGGCATACAGCCATGGGTCACGCCCCTGTGATGGCATGTGACCACCCACAGTGACCGCACCCACATTACCCGCCTACCCATGCACCCACAGCCATGCGGAATGCTGCACACTTCCATTGCCCATGTCCTGCACAGCACCACCGTGGCTGTACAGTGACATGGCTATGCCATGCAAAGGCAGTGGCACAGCCATGTACCCAGTGCATGCACAGACCACCTGCGATGCCCACCCATGCATGCAGTGCCACAGGACAGTGCTGAGTGCACCATGTGACATGCATGGCAGTGGGGCCAAGTGCTGGTGGCCATGCCAAACCACCACCCCTGAAACTCAGCATGCACAGATGTAAGCAGAAAAACAGCACTCACCTGCATCCAGGCAAGCTGGGTGCTGCTGGCCCATGGCCCCTCCATCTCATCCCTGCTGCATCTGTGGTGCACCCACTCTACCCTGCTCCTGCTGGAAATGGGTCTGCCTCACCCTATGGCACTCAGGCCTAGGGTGCAAACATGGAGAAGGAAACATCAGTACAAACCAGTAGCAAAGGCCCACCGGAGTGTGCATACCTGCACAGACCAGTCATGATGCACCCCCACCACCACCACCCGCACTAGATGGCCCCCATCCCCCCAAGGGGTGGACACATGCACACCACGATACCCAGATGGATGGACACTACCAGTGTATAGATGGAGCACCTACCTGGCCATGGCATGGTGCCTCACCGGGTGCATGCCTGCAGACACCCCAGTCTGTCAGGGTCCCTCCATTGTAGGTCACCATACCTATGGCAACTCTGTTCAGCAGACCTGGTGATCCCGGTTGCCTCCTCCAGGCCATCAGCCACCTCCTCCCACACAGCACTGTGTGGCCTAACCAGGGGATCCTGGCCAAACAGGCCCCAGCATGAGGCTCAACTATGGCCACCAAGTTGGCCAGCTCTATAGCACTCCACTGCTGTGCTCTCCTCCGTGCCATCCTGCAGTGTGTATCACTATCAAAATGGCACTCTGCAGCGCACGTGCCCCACGTGCAGAGGCAGCATGATACTGCGTTGCCAGTCCTCATCGTACTGTCACCGAACTGCATGATAGGGGTGCACCCATGCGGACGCATGGTGCCTAGGGGGCAAAGGTCGACCACAGGGTCAAGGTTCTGTCCACGCACAGAGTGCCACAGTGCTATTGGAATGCCCTGCATGTAGCAAGGTAGGGTGCTTGTGTGTGAAGCCCTGCAGTGGCCTACCATGCTGTGGCTCCACGGTGCCTACGGCGCACCAGGGCATGAGCGCCACATGGGCTAACAGTGCACTAGTGCCACAAGCACAGTGGTGGGCATGCTCTGCACTTCCTCCCATACACAGCACATCAAGAGCGCTGCACGCATCAGCGTCAGCACCCCGGGCATGTACCGTGCATTGCCAATTGCGTATGTCACAGTGCTGCGCCATAGCCTGAGCACATAGTTTGGTATTGCAGTCTATTATGGTGGGTTGCATGCTGTTGGGATGTGGGGACTGTGGTTTGTGAGGGCTGAATGGGACTGCACAGTCAAAGGTAACACCTGTCATTCCCACAGGCTAGATCATAACCGAACATGAAGAAGAGGAGGAACAGGGGCGGGGGAGAAGGAGGAGGCCCAACTTCACCCAGGCTGAATCAGATGCTCTGTTTGAGGCAAATCTCGATAGGGAACCGCTGCTCAGTGGACAGCGGGAAACGCCACAGGCCTGTGCTGTGGCATGGGGTGAGGTGGCACGTGCCGTGAACCAGCATGGCAGCCGCCAACGGTCCATGCAGGAGTGTAAGAAGAAGATCAGCATGGACAGGAGGAGGATCAAAGATAAGGTGGCTGCCATCAGGGCTGCATGTGCTGCCACGGGCGGGGGCCAGCTGGATGTACCACACCTGACACCACAGGAGGAGCAGGTGGCTAGCAGCATGCAGCGTTGTGCCATTGAGGGCATTCCTGGTGATGGCTTCCAGATGGGTGGCAGCCCATCACTGCATGGTAGGTCCTGTGCTATCACTGTGTGGGTGGTGGAGGGAATGCCACAGGGCAGGGAGGAGCCACTAACGCTAATGTGTTCCCTTACAGCTCCTGAGCGTCTACATGGGTCAGCGGTGGTGGGTGTGTCCACCGAGGGTGATGTCCTGAACACGGAGGATTGCCTATTCACCTCCACAGGTGTCTGAGGGACCGGACCAGTGCATACCTGCACGTCTGTCCGGACTGATGAGGGTGGTGCGGGTGCGGACGTGGCCCTGCCTGTGTCCCAGCATGACAGTGCCCATGGTCTCCAGCATGCTGGGACATGGATCAGTGCCAGATCCAGCACTGATGATGATGGACCACATGTCCTGGACAGTGATACATGTGGGATGCAGGATGGTCCCACAGCAGACAAAGGCATGGGCGTTGCCATGGGTGGTGCCACCATGGGGGCCTGCATAACACAGTCTCAGCTTATGCCTGTATGCCCCAGTGCAGCAGCACTGGTGTGCATCCAGGGCAGTGGGGCTGTTGCGGCCACTGTGGCGGTGCTGATGAGCCCTGGTGATCGGCACCCGGAGGGGCAGTGCTAGCAGTCAGCCGATGGCCACTGGGGGACAGTGTCAGGGGGGCGGTGGCAGTGCAGCACATGTGGACGTGCCTTGGCATGGCTCTGGTGTGCAGCACCCATGGTCAAGAGGTGCTGGCCAGCAGAGCCAGGAACACCATGAGGGACAGCATGCCGGACTGGCAGATGACCTCTTTGACGAGCACAGCCATCTACTCCAGGCTTCAGTAGATCAGCAAATGCAGTTTGTGACAGTGGTGGATGCACTCAGTGTGGTTCTGCACCAGGCAGAGGAGCGGCACAGCCGAGACCATGGTCTGCTCCTGGCAGAGATGGCCCGGCAGTGGGTGGATGTGACTGCTGCCATTGACAGGCAGACCAATGCATTGACAGCTGTCATGGCCACATTGGGCAACCAGTTCAGTGCCCATCCACCGCAGACACCGCGCAATGTCATGTCCACCCCCCATTCTCAGTGCTGTGCGACATCTGCTATGTCGACACTGGGTTCGGCTGTGGGCATACCGAGCATGCCTGGCACAGGCATGTTCAGTGGGCTGCAGACTCCTGCATGAACATGGTTGCATTCACACAGCAGTACCCCTGGAGAACTGTCGGTGCCATCCCATGAGGCCAATGGTCAGCCTGGCACGGCTTGTTGTTCTTGGCTGGGCCACCCATGCATCCATGGTGGCCGTGGCACTGTGCCGCGTGACTGACCTGTCTCCCACCATGACCACTATCTGCCACTGCCCTATGTGCAGTGTGGTGTGCATCATGACACACACAGGTGGTGTACCCGGTCCTGCACACAGACGGTCCCTGTGCGCACCCTCCAGGCTGCTGGCCACTGTGGCATGTGCATGATGATGCCTGTGTTGCACTGTCCACCAGTGTGCAATGGTGTCCAGTGTCTGAGGCACGTAGAGTGACGCCCACTGGGTGTGGTCGTGTGAGGACCTGTGTGGGGATAGGGGTGGCAATTGGGGTAGGTGTGCCGTCTAACCCTTGTGCATGTCTTGTGGTGTGTGTGTGTGTGTGTGTGTGTGTGTGTGTGTGTGTGTGTATGTGTGCATGTGTTGTGTTCCGCCCTGCCCATCCATGATGGTGTGTGCGGTGCCAAACTCAGACCCATTCCCTTACCGCTGTCCACCCTTGGAGTTCTGCCCTGCCTGTCTGTGGGCTGTGCCCTTACCATTGGTGGTTGCCCATGGCCCCGTGACCTACCTGTGTTGACCAAAGTGCTCTTCTGTAATGGTGTCCTGGTGCAGCTCTGACATCCGGATCAGGCGGGGGTCTCTTCACCCAGGGGGTGGCTGCCCATCACTGGCTGGACCGGCGTCCTCATTGTCCCCACTGCTGTCCCCCTCTTTGACTTCTATGGTTATCCCACAGTCGGTGGCCATGTTGTGCAGGATACAGCAGGCCAGGAATAGCCCGCAGGCCTTCAAGGGACTGTACTGGCACCGGAACCATGCTTTCAGCATCCCAAATACCCACTCAATGACATTCCGTGCTGTGGCATGTGCCTCATTGTACCATAGCTGCGATAGGGTCGTGAGGTGCCGGTATGGTATGAACAGCAAGGAACGTAGTGGGTAGCCACTGTCACCTGTGTGTGGAGGGGGCATTAGTATGGTGGTCTGCGTCACTTTGCAATGGGCCAACAAGGCCGGTACCCATGGCACCTCTGACTATGCACCCCCCCACATCTGCTCATGTCATCCTGCGTGATATGCATACTCACCCACTAGATGGCCAGTGGGGATGTCCCCACTCTCAAACCTGTGGCACAGTGTGGACTGGTGCCAGATGAAGGCATCATGTGCTCCCCCAGGGTGCGTGGCACAGACATTGGTAATGCACCCCCTGGCATCGCACACCACCTGGCAGTTGATGCTTACATACCCCTTCCGATTTATGTATGGCACTCCGTCCGGGCCAGGTGGCATGCGGATGGCCACATGGGTGCAGTCACTGGCCCCGAGCACACCAGGCAACCGTGCTACCCTGTGGAACTCTTGTATGTGTACTGTGCACTCCACCTGTGTGCTGGGGAAATGGATGTGCTCTGCAGCATGTGGCAGCAGTGCACTGAGGAATTGTGTGAGTAGGCGTGATGCAGCTGACTGGGTTATGCCTGTCATGTCCCCTGTTGGTCTCTGGAAGATTCCTGTGACAAGCAGGCATGTGACAGCTGTCAGCTTTGTCTCCACTGACAGAGCATGGCTCCATCGTGTGGGTGCCTGCGTCTCATCACTGCACAGCTCATAGAGCTGCCTCAGGTTTGCCCGGTTCAGGTGGTACCAGCCCACAATCTCTGTGTCAGACTAGTGTTTGAAGCTGGTGCGGGCTCGGTACTGCCTGTTCTGGGTGTATCGCCGACGGACCCTTCCACGGTCACGCCCCCCTGCTGTCTACCTTCTCACACCCCTCATTACTGCCTCCATCTGGAAGGTAGCGCTGGCCATGTATCTGACTGGTGTTTTCCCTCCTGGCGGCTGTTATCCTGTTCCCTCTGCTGTCCATTTCTGAAGCTCCCCCTGCACCGGGTACACCTCCAGCCTTTGGCTGTGGCTGTCCTGCCTCCTGCCACTGCCCTCAGTCCAATGTGGAACTCCACTGACTTTCCTGCACAGTGGCACAGGTTCCCCACTCTTACCCTGTTTCTGGCTCAGTTCTGTTGGGCCCTGTCCTGCCCCTGCCCAGTCCTGCTCACTGCTTCCCTCTGTACTGCCTTTGTGTTTGTCACCACGCTTCCACCTGTGGCTTCCCTTTTGCGTTCTTGCACCCCTCTCTTGCTCCCTTTTATTTTGGATCATTTCCGCTGTCGCACAACTTTCACTAGCTCCCCTATTGTGCACGGCACATGCTGTTGAATATCGCACTGCGCATGTTATTCATGGTTCCGCCCCTTACGGTTGTGCATGCATTCATTACTATTGCGCTCTGGCACATTGCTTATTGAGCTGCGCAGCCGCCTGCCATTAAATATCGCACAATGGTGCATTTCCGTACTTGCGCTTGCGCAACCCTTTTGAATATCCAGGCCAATGTATTTTATTTGGCTCTCTAACCAAATTATGTAATGTGGAACCCTTAATAATTAGTGATTTAGCAGGTAATATTATACAACAAGTAATGGAAATCTTTCTACACTTAGTTAATTTCACAGATAATAATTCCCTTCTGACACCTGTGACAAGCACCTAGATAAATACACAGATAACACAGATAACAGATAACAATTTACTTCAACTACCTCTGACAAACACACTAACTCTTTTTTTAACCCTAAATTGAAGGTCCCAGTTCAAGATTTCTAGTTCTTAGTCCCAGTAGCGAAGTTTTAGTTATACCAGTAGCTACTTCCTCCTGGTGTTATGTCTGTTCTTGCATGAATAAGATATGTAACCATCTATGCTGATGCTTTAATAATTTTATGTCCTTATTTATAACACCTAGCAAAAAGTATCTAGGTTCAAATGGAATGGAGCATCCAATGATGTTGGAAGCTACTTGGTGGGCAGACTGCCATAGTTTAGAGATTGGTTTACATAGCCAGAGCATATGTAGTAGGTCTCCATCTGGTGAGTTACAACACCAACAGTGATTATCAGGGAGTAAACCAATTTTATGAAGATGTGATGGAGTTCAGTACCAAAGATGAAGAATTGCATACTGGATAAGCATACTAAATGCTTCTTTGAAAGTACTATGGCAGAGTCTCCAACATTTAGCCCATTGAGAATCTGTTATATTATCTTTTAACACTGTGTTCCATTTATTTTTGGCAGAGAGGGACTGATTTGGCAAGAAGTCTCTAATTTGTTTATAAATTCTGATAACTAAGCCAGATGAACTGTTAGTCCATATCTTGATGTGTGAGGATGCGGATGGGACCCTATTAGTTTGTTGTATAATGGGAAGAGTAGCAGAGCGGATTTGTAAATATTTCCAGAAGTCTTGTCTGGGTATCTTCCATTTAGCTTGTAGATTACTGAAGGAGTCTATTGTGTTACTGCCTTCAGATAGGATGTCTCCCAGAAAGAATATTTTTCTCTGTTTCCATAATGTGTCGAATATTGGTTTACCTTCAAGGGAAAATTTTGGGGTTCCCCCAGAGAGGGAGGTATAGGGCATAGGGGTAGGATTGGTTTTACGCCATTCAGCCATTCATGCATATTGAACCAGTAGTGTATTGATGTGGAGATAGTGGGATGCTTCCTTAAATTTGGGGTAGGGGTTAAAAATATAAAGCTGGTGGGAATCTGTCCTGAAGTCAAAGAGTCTTCCATGTTGAGCCATAACAAACTCTGTTACTTGTTGTATAATATTACCTGCTAAATCACTAATTATTAAGGGTTCCATATTACATAATTTGGGTTGAGAGCCATAACAAAGTATGACTAGGTTTGGAAAACCATTTAATAGTTTGTGAAGCTCTAAATGGCCAAAAGTAGGCTAAAAACCAAGGTAGGCCAAAGCCACTATGGGACCAAGTGTAATTTAATGCAATTAAACCTTGGGATGTGGCCTTCCCATAGAAAATCTCCTATAATCTTGTCAATTTTGGAAAGAAGAGAAGAAGAAATCTTTAATAGGATATTTGCAAATAGATACAATATCTTCAGAGTAACATTAATTTTAACACCTGCGATTTTACCTGACAGAGATAAGTTTAAGGTTTTCCACCTCTCTAACATTGTTTTGATATCTGATAGTAGAGGGGAGAGGTTTATGTCCCAGATTTTATCCAAATTAGGTGATATTTTTATCCCTAAGTAAGTAATACCTTGCGGGGCCCAACGGTAGCCGAGAAGGTTGTTCATAGGAGGCTTGAAATGTTCATTTAATGGTAATACCTCAGTTTTTTGGTGATTAACTGCCAATCCGGAAAGCTTAGTAAATGTATTAAATATATGATTAATTGGTTGAGCAGCTGACTCTGTCATCTAGTAAAATGAGCAAATTGTCTGCATAAGAAAGTGAGGTATATTGTGTATTACCTATAGAGATGCCTTTGATTTCACTAGTTTGACGTAAAGCAGCAGCTAAAGGTTCAAGAACTAAGAAAAAGAGAGAGGGGGATAATGGGCATCCTTGCCTAGTGCCTCTGACTATATTGAATGGTTAGGATATTGTGCAATTTGTAAGCACCCCGGCTGAAGGGAAGGTATGACTAAATGCTAATAAGCTCATCCTCAACATGAAAAAGTCCCAAGCCATGCTATTTGGCACTGCCCCCAAACTCAGGGCCTGTAAGGAAGCCCTCCTAGTCCATGACTCTGGGGGGTCTCTCATTGACTGTGTCACATCCTTCAAATACCTGGGAGTCCTCCTTGATAAATCCCTTGATTTCAGTCTGCACATCCAGTCAACCTGTAAAGCAACAAATGCCAAACTTGGAATCACCTTTAAGACTTGTCACCTGCTAACACCATTCGCCAAATTGGCAATTGCCAAGGGTATTTTGCTTCCAGCACTGACATATAGTGCCTCCACTTTTGCTAATGCCCATAAGACTGCTCTCCATAAATGGGATGTTGCATATAACAACATGTGTTGGTATGCCTCCTCTTCCCATCACCTCTAGCACCACTGTACACTGTATAGTGACCTAGGCTGGCTCTCCCCAACTGCCTACCGACTATACTAGGGACCCTCACAGATTCTATAATCTGTAACCAAACTCCTTCCTCCCTTGCAGCTCTACTTGTACCAAAGACACCTGCCCATGGACTACACTCGGCAAACAAATTTCTACTCACTGTACCCATATGTCTTACTTCAAAAGGCTCAGGATCATTTCACTGCACCACCCTTGCCACCTGGAACTCCCTCCCTCCTGCCCTGAAGCAAGCTAACTCCCACCAAATCTTCAAAAAAGAACTATATTGCCACCTATCCCGGGACCACTGCACATGCTTTGATCCCCACTTAGTGCCTCACAGCTAACCACCCTATTTCACCCAAGTCACTGCTGCACTTCTAAACAAGCTTTGCTATAAAATGTCTTTTTAGCTGCCACTTAGCCCAGTTTTGGTAGTTATTTGCATGTACTAATGTCACTTTTGTCATCTCTGCATAGCTATATGTATTATCTTGGGTACTGTCTGACTTGATCTGTATTCTAATCTACCTGTACTATATACTACAGTATGTACCTGCACTATATACTATGTACTGTATAATCTCATCTCATTTTATGTTTGTATTCTCCCGGGTCGTGCCTGAAAATAGTCAACTTTGGTTACTGCACCTAACCCGGTTAACAAAAACTAAATAAATAAATAAATAAAGACGTTTAATCCAAGAGCAAAAAGTGTCACTGAAACCAAAATGGCAAAGCACAAGGTAAATAAAATCTCAATTTATGGAATTAAAAGCTTTTTCAAAATCCACAGTTATGGCTGCCGCAGGGGATTTCAGATGTTTGGCTTTAGGCATTAAGTTTAGTAAGGAACGAAGATGGTCAGAGCCTACCCTCCCTTTAACAAAACCAACTTGGGATCGATGGACTAATCTGAGAATAAGTGGTATTGAGCAAGTGGCTAAAAGCTTTGCAAAGATTTTTCCATCCATACTGTATTAAGGAAAGATATGGGACAGTAGTTAGAGGAAAGGGTAGTATCCTTATCTTTCTTGTGGAGCACAGTAATAACTGCTTCTGACATAGTTTGAGGAAGTTTACCTACATTGGAAGATTCATGGAACACTTTACATAACATAGGACAGAGTAGGTTGGCTAAAGATTTATAGAATTCAACTGAGAATCCGTCACCCCAAGGGGAACGTCCAGATTTAAGAGATACAAGCACGTGATGAATCTCCTCAGTGGTGAAAGGTTTATCAAGAGAATCTGCCACATCACGTGAGAGACAGGAGAGTGTTAACTTTTCAAGAAAAGTGTTTATATTCAAGGGAGATGTAGCAGAGGGGGAAGAATATAAATTATTGTAAAAGGCCATCATGATTTTGTTAATAGAGGAATTATCTGTATGGATTATTCCTGATGTATCTTTTAAGGCAGCTATGTATCTTTCCATTTGTTGTGCTCTAACCCGATAGGCTAATATTTTATTCCCTTTTTCCCCACCCTACCAATACTTGTGCTTAATTATTAATAATGCTACTTCAGTTTTGTGAGAAATTAGCTCATTGATTTACATAAGCAGTTTAAGGATTTCGTGTTGCACGAAGGATGAAGGGTCGGGTGAGGGTTGGCTAGATATTGTGACTGGTTTTAAGTGAGTTTTCAAGACTTTAGAGTTGTTGCTCCCTCATTTTTCTCCTGTGTGCAGAGAAACTAATAATTTTATCACGGAGGGTAGCTTTAAGAGCTTCCCAGGTTGTGCCTATGGAGGTGTCTTTAGGGTCATTATGGGATTCAAAATCTTAAATTTGCACTCTGATATAAGGAAGAGATTCTGGATCTTTGAGTAGTAAGGGATCTAGTCACCAGGAGGAGGATTTTAAAAGGGGGGAGTCCCAAGTCAATTGAAGTTTAACTGGGGAGTGGTCTGACATAAGTAGAGGGAGAATAGAGGAGTCCTCTATATTGGCCATGACTGTGGGGGATGCTAACCAATAGTCAAATATACTATATGATTGATGGTGGGAAGAGTAAAATGTATACTCCCTATCTCTGGGGTGAAAAAGCCTCCAGATATCTGACAGGCCAAAATATTTCATTAGAAGAGACAAAGCAGCTATATTTCTTGGGTGGGCATCTTCAGAGGAATTGCTTCTACTAAGTAAGCATCAAGGGTAAGGTTAAAATCACCTCCAATCAGTATTGGGGAGTTAGCCAAGTTTTGTGAGGTTAAATGTTGAGCAAGATTATGAAAGCATAGTGGGTTGTCAGAATTCGAGGCATAGATGTTAACCAAGGTTAGTGGTCCCGCTGAGGTATCAAAAGATGTAATTAGCCATCTGCCATCTGGGCCTCTTAAAATGCTAGAAATTTTCCACCTTAAATTTCTATGTATTAAAATTGCAACACCTCTTTTTTTGGAGGGGGCTGAGGAAGCATTTACTTGGCTGACCCAATCACGTTTTAGTCTGTCATTATCTACATCAAGTAATTTGGGTTCTTGCAGAAAGGCAATTTGCGCCTTATGTTGTTTGAGGTGATTAAGGACCTGTTTGTGTTTGCTAGGTGCATTGAGTCCTTTGACATTTCATGTATAAAGTATTAAGTTAGGAATATGAACTCAGTTTTATAGTACAGTAGTCAGACTGTCAAAGAACTCCAATTGCCAGATACCCTCAACAGAGGTGTGCAGATCAGAATGCCATATTTAGTAATTGTAAATTGTCTATAGGCAGGACTATGAGGAATTTTGAGAAAAACATAGTATATAGGGAAATTCAGATTCCATATGTTGCAGCTCTCCATTAATATATTAACTACACTAATTTTTAACATCAAAACTGTTAAACAGTGTAACTTTAAAGCCATCTGAGACAAACAGAAGAAAAGGGCAGTCCTGGTAATCAAAAAGGACCAAGGCCACTTATCAGTTCTCTAGAGCATGGAATAGGAACCTAGGAAGTTCAGATAGAACTGTGAGTAGAATCCGATTCTCCCTCTTTTTAATTTGTCATAAAGCTGTATATAACAATGGAAAGGATGTTAATTCAATTAACTAGAAAGTAATTTTGGAGCAGCAAACAGAGTTTAGAAGATGAGGATATTTGTCATATTCTTGTTAAACAAGGGTTTGATTAACAGACAATTAGCTTTACATTAATCTGTCATCATCTGAATTGTGGAAAAGAAATTAGATATATTAATCTGAGTACCAGACTACAACATAAGAAGAGAAAAAAAAACAGTATGCCCTGTAATATCTTACATTCAAGTTCTGCTGATCACTTTGCCATGCACTATTTCCATTAATTTTTATACTATTAATGTGCCAGTATGCCAGGCAATGTATGATCATGTTCTGGTAGCCTCAAACTTACTATTATTATACAATAAAATTTACCGCTCTTCGAGACTAAATGTAACTTAATGTGCAGTATCTAGTCTGGCCATTACCCAGATAATTAAGCTATGACTTTAAAAGGTTGAGATTACGGCACTAAGTAATTATAAGTGGATGATAATTATTTGTTGAGTAGAAGTGCACCTTCCTGAGTTGCTTGACTATACATTTATTTTGTGGGCAGATATTGTGGAGCCCTGGTGATTGTCATGTTGAGCTTAAAAGCTTGCATATATTGATGCTGCCTTAGTAACTGCAGTTTTTTCAATCGATCGCCAGGCTTCTCGCAATACTGGGACTTAGTAGAAGAAAAACAGCTAGAAACTAGAGGGCGAAGAATCCCCAGATATGAAGATTGCCAGTAGCAAGCAAAAAAGCCTACAAGGAGGTGTTATTAGGGTCGCACAGCAAGGTAATCAAGTATTTGTGACCCGCCCTTACTACACAGAAGAGCCCCAGTCCTACCTATACTGCAAAGAATATTCAGCCCACTGCCGATCCATTATACCTCAATCAAAGAGCCATATGTTTCAAGTTTTTGAACAAAGGTGTGTAATATAATATTAAACTTAAGTCGGTGCTGATAAGGCTAGCTGAGCTCTAACATCTACAGTGGT
Source organism: Neoceratodus forsteri (assembly GCA_016271365.2). NCBI lineage: Eukaryota > Metazoa > Chordata > Ceratodontiformes > Ceratodontidae > Neoceratodus > Neoceratodus forsteri. Next base: position 395,414,567 of record CM028129.1, read on the forward strand.
AGCCTCAGACATTGCAAGCTATTTCCAGATATTTCGCAAAATTTCTGAAGAGTTTCTCTCTGCTGCCCCTACTGTTTAAATGCAAAAAGCATCAGATATTTCTGGAAATATCACAGAAATTTCGGGAAATAGCTTGTAGTGTCTGTGGCTACTATTGTAGCTAATTAAGCTACAAGTTTTTAATTGAGCAATTATTCCTTTTTTTTTACATCGTGTTATGTAGATATACCTTTGTTGTTTGCCCCTAAAAATTTCTGGTGTACAGATCTTCTGAAATCCTGGGAAATGCCGAGATGAAACTTAAGGATCATATATTAGATATTACATTTGAGTGACTGTAATTGTTAAACATAACCGCCAGGTTTTGCGTGGACTGGAACTCAAAATTAAATATATTTAGACACTAGAGGGCAGCAGATGATCCTGCTATGATGTGAGTTTCCAGTGCAAGAAAATTGACTGCACGGAAGTGTCAAACGGATCGCATAGCAATATTATTCTAGTCTAAGTGAGCCTTCCCAGACTGCATAAACGAGCTACAGATCTGCCTGTACATCGGAATTTATGTAGCTCACAGCCACCCCACAATACCGCAATTAAAAAGTCACATGCATAGAAGCCTGTAGAAAGAAAAAGTATGCAGAATATGATTACAGTTACGTAGGGGCTAAAGAGGTAAGTAGTATTCCCATATAAAACTGGTTTAGCAACATTCTGATTTGCGAGAGACCAGCAATTAGTGCACATAATAAGGGATAAGAAGAGAAGACTCTTAAGATTATTTTACAGGTGTACAGTCCCCTTTGTTTTTACCTTTGCTTCGGGGCTTCTTTTTTGGTGGTTCACTGGCTTTAAAGGGTGAACTTGCCACTATAACTGCCCACTACGAGTCCACTGAGGTACAGTCCATCTTGGAAGCCACTGTGGCATTCCCTTCTATTGAGATACAGTCACTGGGATTTTGGGAAGCTGGAAGATCTTGAAGCAGGGCATACTTGTTGTGTAGAGGAATGTGTGCAGTTATTGATTCTGTATAGTTCTGCTTTGGGGTACTTCTTGGTGCATTTTCAGGGCTACAGCAATGAGGTTTTAAGAGACCAGAGACAGAGTTTGACTTTTTTTTATAATTCAAACTTTATTAGTACATTTTCCACAATAAAAGGCAGTGACAATGAAAATGAGACAAGGGTACAGTCACTTAATAAGATATAACTGCCCGACCCTCCCATCCCTCCCCGTACAGCAGTAACAAATCCAAATATCCCATAAATAATAATCTCATTACCTGAGAACCTGCAGGGCAATTTGAACTGTGACATGATTAAGACTGAGCAACCAGAATTAGAGAGTGAAGGGGATCCCATATTTTTGTATATGTTGCCAACCTGTTGTGGAGACTGGCAATTTCTTTTTCTGTACATAGATTAGCAAGAATTTCATTCACCCATTCTTGAAAGGTTGGGGTGGACTTGTCTTTCCAGTGATGTAGAATAAGCTTTTTGACAAATAAGGCAATCATAGATATATGAAACCTTCTTACTTTAACTCCAATAGAAGACAAGTCCCCTTAAAGGCAAATATCAGGTGTAAAGTACTCCTGAAGGCCCAGTAAAGGATCCAGGGAAATCTTGATCGAATCCCATAGAAGAGAAATTTTGTGGCAGGACCAGAACATGTGAAGAAGTGTTCCTTCTTCCCGGGAACACTTAGTACATATATTAGAGTTCAAGAGACCCCATTTCTTTAATTTTAGTGGGGTGCAATACATGTTATGTGAAATGTGATATTGCATGAGACGTAATCTGTCTTGAGAAACATATCTGTGGCAGTATCTCCACAGGGATTGCCAATCCAGATGATACTGAGGAAAAATGGAGTTCCAGAATCTCATGGGTCCAAAAGAGTTCCCATATCTTTTATGAAACAACACCTGGTATAATTTAGATATGATACCTGAAGATCCAAGAAGTGAAGAAACCTCAGGTATCAGGGCCGAGACAATCTGAGAGGGAGGGGTATTGCCAAGAACTATTGTAAGTAGATGCCTTAATTGTACAACTTTGAAGTGAGAGGGAGCCGGAATATTGAATTTCCTAATAATATCTCCTACTGACAACCATTGCCCCTCTTCATCCACAAAGGAGAGCACTTTCCCATCTCCTAGTTGGGACAATCATTTACAGGGAATCTGCTTCTTGTTAATGGTGAAAGATGGGGAGTTCCAGATAGACTGGGCCAAATCCAACTGAGGGGTATAATGCAAAAAGGACCATAATTGTGCATATACCTTTAATGAGGTAACTACTATGGGTCATTCCTCAGCCATATGCACCAGAGACATTTTAAGGTAGAATAAGGTTAGGGGATCCAGGTTCTTGGACCTAAATACATCCAGTTCGATCCTAAACAAAACCGGCTGTTCTTTTTCCGGGCCGGGATGTACCCATCTCAAGCATTTTGCTAAATGGCTGGCCCAATAATAGATAGCCAAATGGGGAATCCGCAAACCCCCCCTCAAATTTTGGAGCTGCCAATTTATAATAGGTTAATCGAGGATACTTATCGACCCAGATAAACCTAGTAAATATGCCATGCATCTTTTTAAACCAGAGTAACGGGATAAAAGTATTGAGAAGAGATAAAGGGTAAAAAATTCTAGGGAATATGTTCATCTTAATTATGTTGATCCAGCCCCATAGTGAAATGGGAAGTTTGGACCACCTATCAAGGTCGTGAGTTATAAGCTGAGAGAGGGATTCGAGATTTTCCTTAAACCATGTTAAGGGATTATGAGATAGTTTAATGCCCAAGTACTTAAATGACCTGCGAGCCCAACATAGACCTTAGGGACTAATGTCATTCTTGAATACCTTATCGTTTAAAGGAAAGAATGAGGATTTGTTAGCATTCAGTTTGTAATTGGATAGGGCACTAAATTTTAGTATTTTGCCCAGCAAAGCCGGTACAGAGGATACCGGATGGGATAAGTGTATCAGCAAGTCATCCGCACATGCAGTGACCTTAATTTCATGGCATCCAACCCAAATACCTTGTATTGAAGCATTATTGAGAATATTTTGGATGAGAGGTTCAAGGTACAAATTAAATAACAGAGGAGATAGGGGGCAAGCCTGTCTGGTCCCAGAATAGAGTGAAAAAGGTTTGGAAAAGGCCCCATTCCCAGAGATCCTTGCTGTAGGGGTTTTGTATAATGTAGCAATCCAGGATATAAATACAGGGGGGAATTGGAAAGCTTCCAGAACTTGAAACAAAAAATTCCAATTCACACGATCAAATGCCTTCTCGGCATCCAGGGAAACCAACCCTGTGGGAAACTCAGCATCCCTGGTAGCCAAGAAGACATGAGAAAGGGTGCACAAATGGTCAGATGATGAGCGCCCCTTCATGAATCCTACCTGGTTCATACCTATTAGCTCAGGGAGAAGTACAGTTAACCTATTGGCTAGTATCTTCGAAAGAATTTTAATATCTTGGTTTAGAAGGGATATAGGTCTGTAGCTTTGAACAAATTCAGGGTCTTTATCTGGTTTAGGAAGAAGAACTATCAAGGCCTCAAAGAGATGAGGGTCTGCCTCTGCCCCAGATAAATTATATTGAAATAGGCGATAAAGTGCTGGTAATAGAAGATCCCGAAAAACTTTGTAGAATAGGGAGGAGAACCCTTCAGGGCCTGGGACTTTGTCTACAGGTAATCCACTAATAACCTCAGCGGTCTCCTCCTGTGCTATAGGGGTAACCAAGAAACCATTGTGTTGCTCTAAAAGGAAGGGCAGATGGGAGTCCCTCAAATAATTCTCCGTATTTCCAGGACAGGGAGGATACTCCATGTCACTATACAGTCTTTCATAAAATAGAGCAAATTCCTGCACTATCTCAGTAGGAGATACTTTCAGAGACCCGTCTGCCACTGCCCGAATTGATGGGATGAATATTGCAGATTCTTGTTGTTTTATACGCAATGCTAATAGGTGCCCCGCTTTCTCTCCCTGATCCGTGTAACTAGCTCTAGTTCGAATAATAGCTAATTCTGCTTTTTCCCTTAGTAACTCTAGATATCTGTCCTTAAACATTAGGAGCCTCCTCTTGTCTTCATCTGGGGCACTTACCGAAGTATTCACTTCAAGTGACCAAATTTGGGACAATAATGATAATAGTTCTTTCTCTCGTGCCCTTTTCCTACTCACCGCCATACTAATAAGGATCCCTCTCATGTATGCCTTGAAAGACCCCCATAAGGTAGCTTTGTACTATCTAGAGGGTTTGATGAGAAAAATAACTCACTTTGCTCCCTTATGAGCTTGCAATACTTGGCATCTTTAAGAAGTTGTTCATTGAGCTTCCATCTGGTTTCCCTATTAGGTAAATTAGGAATGCCAATTTGCATAACACAAGTGAATGGTCAGAGACAGGGCCAGGTTGAATCAAGGAGGTCTTGACCCTGGGTAGGAGAGCCTGAGAGATAAATATGTAGTCAATGTGGGACTGCAAGCTGTGCGCCATTGACCTAAAAATAAATTCCCTAGAGTCAGGATATAGCACGCACCAGACATCACAGAGCCCGCACTGGTCTAATAGGTCCCTAAAAGCCCTCTGCCCCCGAGACACCCCTCCCGGTCCACTGCCCGACCTGTCAAGGTTAGAATCTACGACTTGATTGAAGTCGCCCCCCCAGAATAATCCTGATGGTAAGCATTGGAAGAATAATGGTTATGAGTCTCATAAAAAACCCTGGATCATCCATATTAGGGCCATATATACTACCAAGTTAAAGTGGAACTGACCAGAGAGTGCCTTTAACTAGAATGAATCTGCCCTCCAGATCTTTGATAACCTGCGTAGAAACAAAGAGAATGCCTCTATTGACAATAAGCATGACCCCGCAGCTATTAGTGGAACCCTGAGCGTCATAAACCAGCCCCACCTGTTGCCTCCTTAACTGTAAGGCTTCAGCTTCTAATAAATGGGATTCCAGTAGGAAAGTTATCTGAGAACATAATAAGCTTAAATGTTTGAGAACCTGGTATTGTTTGGATTTTTTCCTGATCCCCTTTACATTCCAGGTAGCAAAAGTCACCTCATTGGCCATCTGATAGTAGTAATTGAACTTAATATGTTCAGCCCTGCATACAGAATACATAAAACATACAACCATACTCCAGAAGTTACTGCTGTAAAACCCTCCCTCCTCCTCAGCCCCCCCACAAATAACCCATCCCCTTCCCCGACTTCCCATTCCACCTAACAGAACCCCACATTTGCCACCCCACCCACCCCCCATACTGCCATAAGTAACGTTTAGCATAGTACTGGGTCCTTTCCTCCTTCTCTGCCTCCCGATAATGCACCTCTGCTAATAGCTAATAAGAACAACATCCACAAGTGAATACTTAACAATGCGCATGATATTAACAACCCCAAAAACTAGAAATTAGGCTTCAATACGTCAGCACTACTTATATATTAACGTAATAATGAAAGAGGGACAGAGTAAATTCCAAACTCATAAATGTGCCAGATAGCTTCAAGAATCTGACTGAAAAATAGGGTTACCTTACCCCAAGAGAAACCTTTACACAAACCAGAACCAGATCGAAAAACTAATGGAGGGGAATAACCCTTTCCCATCGAAATGAGAACAGAAATCGAGAAAAAACACTGAGATCATGGGCCCGAGGGAAAGAGAGATGAGAAAAACAACTCTTCCCAGAAATATACCAGCCCTTAGGCACGAGAACTCCCATTGGGGTAATTTGCTGCCCTGAACTCGAGACAAGTGGCAAAACTGAGGAAGATCCTCCTCGAATTAAGAGCAGCACGGCATTACATTTCATATGCATGATATGGCCTCTTGTGGCCAAAGCCCGATCCTGACGAGATAATTATATGAGATACTGAGAAAGCCCAACACCGCTCCCATTTCCAGCAAACTGTAAAGTGAAACATTAATCCTAGAATAAACAACACAAACTTCCCCTCTCTAATGCAATTTGCAAAACTGAGTGTGCTAGGACACAAAACTCTTTTTCCAATTAAGCCAATGCAGACACCGCAAACGTCTTTGCCCTAAGCAACAGTTAGCTTTATGGAGTTAGGGCCTGAGAGACTCTTAACAGATAGGCCATGTACTAATTAACACAGTCCAGATGAGAAAACAAGAACTTCCAAATGTAGCTCGTCAACATTATCTCCACAGACAAGAAGAGAAATAACAGTTCCAGTGAGGCAACTCCAGGCAACTCCTCAACATGTAGACAGAGCCTCTCAGGGCTCTTGGAACAAGTCCGGTAGCACGGTTTTAAGGCTTAAAAGGGCCGCTTCAAGATAATCAAAATTTAGCCAGGATCTGTTTACATAAACTTGTAGCCTAGCCAGGTATCCCATCCTGAATTTCAGGCCCACAGCAATGATCTTAGATACAATGGGATGGAACGCTTTTCGTTTCAAATGAACCGATCCTGGGAGATCTTGTGCAATTCTCAATTTAGTATTCTCCCAACAAACCTCCTGTAAAGCTCTCACTTTCTGCAAGAAGTGTTGCCTTTCTAGGAAATTTAAGAAGCGGCAAATACTAGGTCTGGGGGGAGCATCCAGAGAAGGCTTCGGTCGCAGTGACCTGTGAGCTCGCTCTATGATATATACTAGGCCGAAGGGAGAGGGGCCAGCGATCCGTTCCACCAGCTTCTGTATGAATGCTACAGCATGCTGGCCCTCTTCTCCCTCTGGTAGCCCTAGTATCACAACATTGTTTCTGCGGCTACGGCCCTCCAGATCTTGAGTTTTGCCTCCACACGAGATAGCTTCTGCCGCGTAGACACTAATTCAGGATCAAGTTTCTCTAGACGTTTCTCCAACGAGACTATTCGGGCTATATTATCAGAGACAGTTAGCGAGACTTCATCCAGCTTTTTAGAGAGAATCTTCAGGTCGATCGCCATTTCTTTCATTTCTTCACGAAAGGACTTAAACTCTTCTAAGAACCTATTAAGCATTAAAGGTTCTTGTTCCCCAACTTGACTCAAAGGATCAGGCCTATCTGGCCCACCAGAGGCCCGGGATTTCTTTGGGGCCTTTTCGGGAGTAGCAGGAGGGATATGTTTCTGTGGGGCTTTCTTCATATAAGCCTCCATCCGCTGATCGAACTCACAAAATAGGCACACAAGATGTTTAGCTAGCAGGAGAATTCGAAAGCAGAGGAATTTGAGAAATTTAAATGTCTAAAAAAGATGATTTAATGAGCAGGAGGTAGGAGCTTAGCGGAGGAGCTTCTACTCAGCACTGTGCATCACGTGATCCCCCAGAGTTTGATTTTTTTTGGATCCGACTAGACTGCCTTCTTGGCACCTCAGCTAGGTTCTCAGAAATAACATGTTCAAGCGCATCGGATACAGGAGTGGTGTTATGTGCATTAGTCCCTTTGGCAACCATGATTGAGGAGGATGACATCAGGTCTTCCACAAAGACAGCAGGCTTGTTTAGGTAAGCTGAATTATAATTATGCAGGAAAATCATTAGGGACTCTGGAGTGTTAAAGTCTTTATAGGAGCTTCCAATAAGGACCCGCATAGTCGCAGGGTATCTGAGTGAGAAACAGAGGCCCTTTTGATGCATTAACTGTCTGGCCAGAGTGAAAAAGCTTTTCTTTTCAGTGATGGCTCTTTAGAGAAGTCACGGTAAATGTAAATCCTGGGCCCTTGCCATGTAAGTTGGCCAGATTCTTTAGATTTTTGTAGTATTAGCTCTGTATCAGCAAAATTGAGAAATCTGGCAATAACTGGCCTGGGTCTTTGTCCAGGAGGTGGTTTGGGGCCTAACGAACGATGGAAACACTCCATAGTTAGGCCTTTGTCTGATGGGAGTTTTAGAATCTGTGGTAAAGCATGAAGAAGAAGAAAATCTGTGGTATTTTTAAGCTCCACATTCTCTGGGAAACTGAATATACGAAGATTGTTTCCCCAGCTTCTATTTTCAATAACATCAATTTTTTTTGGAAGATCCTTAATGGTACAGTCTTGCTGTCTTATTGTAGCTGTTAGGTCTTGTACTGTTGCTTCATTTATACGGATTTTATTTTCTGTAGAGGCTAGATGAGAGTCAATGGTTTTCAAAGTTGAAGTATTTTGCTGAGAGGCAATCTTCAGATCATTCATGTCTGTTGTTAGCTTCTTAAACATAACTTCTGTTTTGTCCAGAGGGCTTGAATGGTTAAGAGATACAGCCATGTTGCAGGGCCTGCAGATAGCAATTCAGGAGATTTCAGAAATAGTACACAAGCAGTAAATAAGTTGCTTACAGACAGAGAAAACCTTGTAAAACTGCTGTAGAACATCTCATAAGCTTGGATTCATCTGTAAATTTTAATTATCAAGTTTAGATGGCTGCAGATGATGTTAGATTGTAGAAAGTATTGAAGAACTGTAAAATCAGACATCCACGATGTTCGGTGCAAGGCCATGCACCCCGTGCTGCACAACTTTTGTGCTCTCAGTACCATGCTATAATTTTTCATTCTAAAGTTATTCACATTTGAATATGGTTAGTGCTACTATTGCAGCTGAACATTCTAAATGAGTACTGAATGAGCCAATCAGGACCTACTAGAGGTATATTTGGACCTAGAGTTAGAATATTTTGATATTCTCACTCTAGGTCCCAAGAAAGGAAAAATATTAACAATATTCACCCTTAAATAAACTCATGGATATGGCATTAATGTATATACATATATAATTTGCAAATAAACTGTGTTAGTGCACCAGTTAGGGTAACTTAATGCCACAAAACTAGGGAAATGTGGTGTTAGGGTTTCTCACCCTAATACCCCCTCAACCCCAGCCCCAGCAGCAAAAGAAAAAACATTATGGTTTTGGGTCTGTGGAGTCTTTGCAAATCAGTGGTGGGATCTTCCTTGAGGGTTGTCAACCCTAATGCCCACCCCATTCTGTGAGCAAGCAATGTCACACATGATCTCCTTTCTTCACACAGGGCCCACGGTGGGATGGGGGGAGCATTAGGGTTGATAACTCCTAAGGAAGACCTAACCACTGATTTTCCAAGACTCAGGAGACTCAAAACCCTAATGTTTGTTTCTTTTGCTGCTTGGGTGTGTGGGGATGGGGTACTGTTAGGTGATAAACCCTAATGCCACATTTCTCAACTTTGTAGCATTGCTTAGCCTAACTAGTGCATTAAGGCATTTTTTTGCAAATGATTTCCTCAGTTTATTAGATAGTATAACCAAATTCTCATTTGCCTGTAGAAGCACAGGCCCTCTGGAACCTGCGCTGCCATCCCTTTAGAGATGTGTACATATATGATGCTGGGCCCTGCACTTGCATTTCAACAAAAATATCAACCAAATTGTCAGCATAGCCTTGTTATTACTCCCACCTCATAAATACAATGCTGAGAATTGTAAAATCCATGCAAAAATGGCATTCTGTGCCACTGCAGTGTCATTCTATGCCACATAGAAACTTAGAATTTGATGGCAGATAAGGACCACTTGGCCCACCTAGTCTGCCCATTTCCCTACCTAATGGATAAGCTGCAGATCCTAGTTAACCAACCGCCTACTTCCTCCTACCCCCCCCCAAAATTGCCTTATGACTATCCTATGCATTCTTGAATTCCACCACTATTTTTGACTCTACCACCTCCTCAGGAAGGCTGTTCCATGTATCCACAACCCTCTCTGTGAAGAAATACTTTTCACATTACCTCTGAGCCATCCACCTCTATCTTCAAATTGTGCCCCCTTGTTCTTGCACACCTCTTTTTCTGAAAGATGCTTCCCTCTTGGACTTTGTTGATTCCCTTGAGATACTTGAAAGTTTCTATCATGTCCCCCTCTCCCTCCTTTCCTTGAGGTTATACATATTAAGCTCCTTAAGTCTTTCTTCATATGTCTTCTGGTGCAGACCATGCACCATTTTAGTTGCCCTCCTCTGAACTGTATCCATCCTGTCTATGTCTTTGTGGAGATTGGGTCTCCAGAACTACACGCAGTACTCCAGATGGGGTCTCACCAGCTGTCTGTACAAAGGGATAACAGCTTCCTGTTTTCTATTGGTGATGCCTCTCTCTATGCATCCCAGTATCCCCCCAGCCCTCCTTACTACCCTTTCACATTGCTTGCCCACAATAAGGTCATCTGATATGACTACCCCAAGGTCCCTTTCCATTTTTGTTGTTGTTAGTATCTCACCCCCCTGTGTGTACACATCCCCTGGTTTTTTGTTTCCCAGGTGCATTACTTTGCACTTCTTAGCATTGAATCAAAGCTGTCATACATTTGACCAATCTTTCAACCTTGCCAAGTCCTTTCTCATCCTTTCCACCCCACCTTGTGTGTCAACTCTGTTGTAGATCTTTGTGTCATCTGCAAAGAGATATACTTTTCCTTCCTGTCCCTCTGCAATGTCACTTATAAAGACATTGAAGAGGACCGGTTCTAGTACTGAACCCTGCGGAACCCCACTAGTAACCCCCCTTTCTTCAGAGTGGACTCCGTTTACTAGTACCCTTTGTGTCCTGTTCTCCAGCCAATTCTTTACCCAGGCTACCATCTTGAGGCCCACTCCAAGGCTGGCTAACTTGTATATTAATCTTTTGTGTGGGACTGTGTCAAATGCCTTGCTAAAGTCTGGGTAGGCCATGTCCACAGCTCCTCCCTGATGTACAGCTTTGGTCACCCAGTCAAAGAAATCTATTCAATTCATCTGACATGACCTTCCCGCTGTGAATCTATCCCCCTTCTTAACTGAGTTGGCTATCTTTTCTTCCGTTTGGGCCTTTGCTGTTCTGACTACCTTCCCTGCTTCCTTTTGCTTTAACTGATACAGTTCTCTGTCCTGCTCCTTCTGTCATTCCTTGTACATTCTGAATGTTTTCTTTTTCTCCTTAACCTTCCCTGCCACCTCCTTTGGGAATCATAGTGGTTTCTTACATCATTTTACTTTGTTTATTTGCTTCACACAAAGGCTTGTTGCCTCTGTGATGGCAGTTTTGATTATTAACCATTGTTCTTCCACCCCTCCTTCCTGCCCATTTGCTAGTCCATTCCTTAGGCACTCACCCATTTTGGCAAAGTCAGCCCTCCTAAAGTCCAGTACCTTTGCCTTTGTATGGCTTGACTCTACTGCTGTGTTTATCGTAAACCATACTGTTTGATGGTTGCTAGTTCCCAGATGGCTACCCACTTCTAAATCTTTGATCCTCTCTCCATCTCCATTTGAGAGTACCAGGTCTAAGATTGCTCCCTCTTGAGTGGGTTCCAAAACTAGTTGTTTAAGGCATGCCCCTTGTTGGGCATCATCTAGAATGACCTTACTCTTGGACGTGGCTGCTGCAAATGCACTCTAGTTAACATCTGGCATATTCAGATCCCCCATCAACAATATCTCCCCTTTTTCTGCCATTCTACGGATGCCTTCTATCATTTTCTTGTCCATTTCCTCCCCGATATGGGGGTCTGTATACAACCCCTGTGCGGATTGCTGTTCCATTGCCTGTCTCCAAATTGACCCACAGTGCTTCCTCTTCTCCCCATTTACCCTTTTGTTCTGTTGCTTTGATTCCTTCCTTTATGTAGAGAGCTACTCCTCCTCCTCCTCCTCTTTTACCCTTCCTGTCTCTCCTGTAGATAGTGTATCCTGGTATGTTTACATCCCAGTCATGGTTTTGTGTGTGCCATGTTTCTGTGACTGCCACAATATTCAGATGTTCCTCTTCCATCATGGCCACTAGTTCAGGAAGCTTATTACCCAGACTATGGGCATTGGCACTCATTACTCACCATTTTTGATGACTTTACCTCTTGTAGCACCATCCATGTTCTCATTGACTTTGCTGTCTCCATTTATCCCTGTCCTGCTCCCTACTGACCTTTCTACCTTGGTCTTCACCTCATTTAGTACCCTGTTTTGTAGGGGGAAGCTGGGAATTCCCTGCTGCTTATTAGTACCTCTCCTCTTGATTACATTAAAAGCTTGCCAATGAAGCATTTAAACTGATCACCCAGAAGATTCGTTCCCTTCCTGGACAGATGCAGACCATCCTGCCAGTAAATGCTGGTATCCCTTCAGGTGGAACCCCAGTCCCCAATGAAGCCAAACCCCTGTGCTCTGCACAACATTTTCAACCATTCATTGAATCACATGGTGAGGAGTACCCTCACCTCACCCATGCCATAGGCAGGCAGCACCCTGAGAAGGATACTGTGTGTGCTACTTGCCTTAGGCCCCTCCCCAACTCCACAAACTCCTCCTGCACTGCTCTAGTCTCATGTTGAGCCAAGTCATTCATCCCTAGATGTACAATGATGTTCAGATCCATCTCCCGTGCAGCTGTTCTAATGATCCTGATGATGCACTTCCTGTCCCTCCAAGCCATGGCGCCTGGCAGGCACTTTTCTTCGCTTTTTCCTGCTCTCCCCAGTTCTGTCCCCCTAATGATTGAGTCCCCCTCCAGGAGCTGCTTCCTTTCCTTGTGTTGTCCTCTGCCTCCTTCCTGTGGGCTCCCTTGTGACAGTTGTCTGCAACCTCCTTAGTCTCCTTTGTGGGTGCATCTATAGGGGAAATATGCTCCACCAGAATGGTGTACGGATTGTGGAGTGGTACAACTGACTGGGTGTGCCTCTGTTCCACCACCCTCACCCTCCCTGAGCCCACTGTGGTCCACCCACTGTGCTTTCTTGGCAATCTCTGAGGCAGTGGTGGTGGCCCTGGTGCTCCCTGGGTGGGGGAGATTCCTCTACTACTGTCCAGTGTGGCCTTAAGACACAGTTGCAAAAACACATTTTGGCCAGTATTTGAAAAATGACAGCTGTTCCATTCATGAGGCGGTGTGAAAAAATGGCCATACCGAAAATTTGGGGTCAAAATATGTAAAATTACCAAAGTTATGAGCAAACATAGAAAAATTTCAATGCATGTGCATAACTTTGCCATTTTAACATATTTTGACCCCAGATTTCCAACATAGCCTTCTTATTACCCCACCTTATGAACAAGGGCAATGAAACTTTTCAAATCCCACCTGAAAGGTGATTTCTCCAAGTGACTACGAAATCACCTTTTGGGCCAGCTTTGCTAATTTCCACAGACATTGTTCATGAAGAGGGGTCCCCAAAATTCTATATTGAAAATCTGGTGTCAAAATATGCAAAAATGGCTGAGTTAGGCATCAACATTCAAAACACCTTTGAAATACATTGAATTACATTTAACTTACAGTAGTTTCTCATATTGCAGTCGGCGGTTTCAGCAGCAAGATGTTTCTTCAATTGGAGAGTGGATCTTGAACCAGGGACCTGTTCAAGTAAGTAAGGATGTGTGGGGGCGTATAAGGGGGGTCAGTGCTGAGTGGGAGGTGAGGGTGTGGGTGGGTCTGATTGGCAAGGGGCCATTTTCTTTGTTTCAGGTATTCAAAAGAAAAACATTTAGGTACTGTTTCCTTTTTTTATGCATGGACAGTGTTTCAAAGGGTGGGGGAGCCACTAGACACCAAGGAATCTATTGTATTACAGTGACAGTGATTGTAAGGGTGGGGTGCCACCAGACACCAGGGAATCTATTTCAGTAGGGGGACAGTAATGGGAAGAGTGGGGGGTGTCGCTACACACCAGGCAATCTATTTAACTATGCAGACAGTGATTGGAAGAGTGGAGGTGCCACTAAACATCAGGGAATCTATTTCATTATGGGGACAGTGATCAGAAGGCTGGGGTGCCACTAGATACCAGGGAATCTATTTCACTAAGGGAGCAGCAATGGGAAGGGTGGGGGGTTCCACTAAACAATAGGGAATCTATTTCATAATGTAGACAGTGATTGGAAGGCTGTGTGGTGCCACTAGACACCAGGGAATACATTTTATTATGGGGCAGTGGTCAGAAGAGTGGGGTGTACCACTAGACACCAGGGAATATATTTTATTATGGGGACATGGCAACATTACACATTCACAGGGACTGCAATGGAGTGGGAGGGTGCCACTAGGCACCAGGGAAATGGCAGCTCACAGCTCACATCGCAGCCTGCAGCACAAGTTTCAACTGTAGCTGCAGAAGTCATGAAATTCCTGCTGTTCTGATACAGAGAAGGTGGGGAAAGGTTCCTCTTGCTAAGCTGGGCACCTGTGATTTTGGGTGTTCACAAAAGGTATTAGTGGCTCCTATTTTAAAAAACAAACAGAAGATTCTAGCTAAACCGACCCTGCGTAGGGGTACTACTATGCTGAGGTGACAAATTTCATGTTGATCGATGGCACAGTGACAGCACAACACTGCCAACTGGTGTTGTGCTGTTGCTCGAGACCTGGGCTGGCAGCTTTTCAGGGGCTCTTCCAACATCCTCTACAGGGCCTCTGGCCCCACACCCCCCATACTATAGATTACTAACTCCAGTTGGAGTTAGTTCGGGGATGGAGGCAAACTCCTTCCAGGCACCAGTGTCCAGTAGCAGAGACCATCATAGCGGCTGCTAACAATGTTACTGTGATGTTCTTCACTGTGGGAGTGATGCTGCATGGCCTGTATACGCTGTATAGGTAGGTTCTGATATTTCTTTTTATGTACCACATTTGTTCACAATTCTTTTTCTGATTTTTTCCAATCGAAGTTTACCTTAACTGTGAAAACTGTTTTTATCATTCAAACTTTTTTTTTTGACCACACGTCAACGTTATCCCCAAAAAAATTATAATTCAAAAACTATGCAATATTTTTTTAACAAAACCATCCAAAAGCATACCCTTGCCATGTGCCCTATCATCCCTGAAAATTTCATGAAGAAATTGCAGGCTGTCTAGGCAGTAGGTGAGAGCAAAAATCCTCAATGTTAAGTATAGGGGAAAAAAGTTGGGGGAGGTTCACTTTTATGACCCTACATACCTCGAAAAGCATACAAGATGCCGTCATGAAACTTTTCACATCTTGAAACTCTGCAGGCCTGACCATCCATGTCATTTTGTAATAATTAATTAAATGATGGCAACATTATTAAGATGCACAAAATTGGGTTTTACATTGAACTGCCAGCTCAACCCTATAATATATATATATTATTTGCAACAAAAAAAAAAAACTATGTTAGTGCAGACATTAGGGTTGAAGAACACAAAGTGCATAAAGTAAGGAAATGTAATTAAAAATATTAGTGTTTTAGGTCTCCAGTGTCTTGGCGAATCAGTGGTGGGGTCTTCTTTGGGGTTGTCAACCCTAATGCCCACCGATCCCACCCAGCCTGTAGCCTTCTGTCTACACCACAAGGTAAAATTCCAAGCCAGTGCCTCATAGTGATATACTCTTCTGAGGTAGAGAAGTATGACTTACCACATGTTGGCAACGGTATCAGTCACAGTTTTTTTTCACACAGTGCCCTACTGGCACAGCATGAAGAAAAGTGTTCATGCCTGACGCTGTTTGCTCAGGTGTGGGACTGTCCATTAGGGTTGACAACCCAAGGAACACCACACCACTGATCTGCCAATACTCTACAGACCCAACATTCTAATATTATTAAATCTTCCTGCTTTGTGCAGTTTGTGTTCTTCAACCCTAATATCTGCATTAATGTAGTTTCTTATGATGAATTTCATTTCTTGCTGTGTTTGCAGAATTGTATCCTCTTAAAGTGAAAAGTGGCTAACTGGCAACTAGTGTGCAAAATAAAGGCAAAACAAGACTAGATTTGGTCTCAAAATGTTAAACAGATTTTATTAAACAAAATATTCTCACAACTCACCCCACCAGCATCAGCCAACAATTGTTTCACCCACGTGACTGTGGGCTTTCTCAAGACATGGCTATTGGCCATTCCCCCTTATTTTTACATTTATTTTAAAGGCACAAACTTTTACATTTTGCATAGTCACATCACATTATTTACATTTTGCCACTAAATGTCAGCAAAAAAAAGCAATATATAAGACACTGTATTACTTTTAAAATCTAAAATATGTCAAACACATATTTTAATCTAAACCTAAACACACACGTAGTATAAAGTAGGTCTTATCAAACTGCAAGAGGTCAACATCAATATTTAATACATTTTATCAACACCATTCCAACTTCTAATATATATATATATATATATATATATATATATATATATATGTATATTCATTCCATCACCCTAAACCTTATTATTCTAAGAAGGTCACACAATGTTGCAAAAGGTCAAATTTCAATAAATACCAATTATTAAAGTGCAAAGTGGACTTATACTACCACATTAATATAGCTGGATGAAAAGGGCTCTAAAACAACAAATATATATACTATGTGTTCAAAAGTACTAATATCCAATTTCTAAGGTTTAAAAACCACTCAATCGTTGTGTATATTGTAAGTAGGATATTATATAATAAATCTACTATTATAATTACTATTATTATTACCTTTGTTGTTATGAAACACTATAGAGGTCCAAAAATATAACCACCATGATAATTAGTACATATAGAAAAAGGGGACTTAAATAGTCATAAGAAACATATAGGATGTCAATTAATTACATACATAATATACAATGGAGACTATATCCATAACTGTTATGTAATAAAACATAATCATACAGGCAGTCATAGAAATATATCAAATTAGTAAATACTACATTACTTTATTTTATACTACATAATTTTACACCATACCCTTTTTGTTGTCCTAAACAATTTTACAGAATCATTTTAAATAAGGTGCTAGCTGGAATGCCTCATTTAAGTCTGGCTGTCTATTGGCTCTTAAGACATATTGCCAATAAGTTTTTCTTTTCAAAAGTTCATTATTTAAATGACCACCCCTTGGTCCCAATGTTACTTTCTCCAAATCAGTAAACAAAAAATCATGTGTTTTACCATCATTTTTGTTAACTTTTTCATGCAGAGCAAAAGCATTTGTTACATCATCATGTGTTACTGCATTTAAATGCTCCCCAATCCATTTCTTAAAATAATTTATGGTATTGACCATGTAAAATGCTTTGGCTCACATTCTAAACCTACATGAGAGAGCCAGCCCCCTTCCTTGTGCTTCCAAGCTGACTACCCATGCTCATCCTTGAACTTGAGTTGCAGATTCAGGAACCCAACATGCTACCTTCTGGGCCAATAGGCAGCCTGCACACAATGTTTCTTCATAATGTTTTCTTTTTTTGACACTTGACACTAAATTATCAATATAGTCTTTTTATGATCCTCCCCGTAATTTGAACATAGCATGTGTAATTTATAAAATACTGGCTGAAACATAATTTTGTACTATGAGTGCGAAAATATATTTTGGGTAGGATTTGCAAAAAATGATAGTTGTCATGGTCATGATATGGTTTGAAAAAATGGCTATGTTGACAATTTTGCGTCAAAATATTGAAAATTACCAATGTTATGAGTGAACTTTGAAAAAAATTACAATGTACCTTCATAACTTTGTTGCTTTTTAAATTGTTGACCCCAAATTTTCAAGATAGTCTTCTTAAGACCCCACCTCATGAACCCGGTAGGTGAAATATTTCAACACTGATACCCACCCCCTCCCCAGCCCATAGCCTTCTGTCAGAAGCACAAGGTAAAGCTCCAAGCCAGCGATTCAGAGACATGTGTTCTTTGGAGGTAGAGAAGTTTGTTCCTCACATGTGACCAACAGAATCAGTCATAGCTTATTTAATGCAGCAAGAAATCATGTCTGTTTGCTCAGTGAAGGATGTGGGCATTAGGGTTGACAACCTTAAGGAAAACAATACCACTGATTCACAAATACTCCCGAGACTCCAAACTCTAATGTTTTTCATTTCCTTACTTTGGTTTGCATTCTTCATCCCTAATGTCTGGATTAACTTAGTTTTTGTACACTGTATTTCCATTTTTTTTGTAGTAGTAGAATTGTATGAGTGGGTGGTTGGGGTAGGTGAGGTGGTAAGGGGTTAAGATATCAACAAGGGACTGTTCTTCTTTTCAAGGAAATCATTAGTGCTTGGGGTTTCAAGAGTCTTAACAAATCACTTGTGTGGTTTTCCTTGGGGTCGTCAACCCTAATGCCCACCCTCTCCGTCCAGCCCATTATCTCCTGTCTGAAGCACAAGTACAGCTCCAAGTCAGTGCCGCATAGGCATAGACTCTTTGGAGGTAGAGAAGTATGTCCTGCCACTGGTGCCCAACAGAATCTGGCATAGTTTGCTTCAAGCAGGGTCCTACGGGCCCTGCATGAAGCAAGAGCTCCACAGCGCCCCATACTGCCTCACAGGTTCTTTGCATTCATAGCCAAATGGAAGTGCATGGCATACAGGGCCCTGCACATCTGCAGACCAATGGAATTTTCCTTTGAAATAGGACCTAGAGGGCCTGCACATCTGGATCTGTTCACATATGTGCCAAAGAATGAGGATACAACTCTGCTATTACAAAAAAAGGAAATTCTTGACAAAAAACTACCTACCCCCTCCCCTGAGCTCACATACTTGGTCCTTTGTAGATGATTCAATCACCTGATCCCCCACCCCACCCCGCACCACACCATGCCACTCCACATCCCTCACTCACCTAAAAATGTCTACCATCATAGATCCAGTCTCTTGTAACCATGACTGCAAACTGAGGAAACATAGTAAGTGTGGTCAATGTATTTCTGTTTCTGATGCATTTTGTAATTTTACTCATAACCTGATCATTATTTAAATATGATTCCCACAGATTTTCAACATGGCCTTTTTGGGACCACACCTCATTAACAAGGGCAGTGAAAATGTTCAGATCTGCTCTGAAAGGTGAATTGATCGAAAGTGATTTTCTTCAGATGACTTACATCAACCACAGCTGACAAAAGCAGTGTGAAAGAAATCACTTTTGATCACAATACTGATGCAGAAACTGCCTATCCTTAGAACCCCCTCCCCACCTTTGAACTAACTGGATGGCTGGTGCCGAATCCCACCACTGATATCCCCCCTTCTTCCCCACATTTCACTAGTACAAAACTATGGATGTCCAATGTCTCCTCTTCCTTCTGACCCACAAACAAATTTGCTGTTGTCTGCTTAATCCCAGCACCATTACTCAATGTTATAATACCAACACTGGGGTGCCCAATCCCCTAAGATCCCCTATTCCTCTGAATTAAAAGTGAACTGGGTGCTCTCCACCAGTACTGCTGTATATTAAGGCCCCCTTCCCTCTAATTCAGCCTGCCCCACATAGCTGACAAAACCAGGGTGCCCAGTTCTGGTGCCACCGAACAGTCTACCAACATCGGAGTGTCCAGTGTTGGTCTGGTCCACCCAAATGTAAGAAAACTGCCCCTCAATGATCAATTTTTATTTTTACCTGAAAGGAGAAAATGGTCCCTCATCAATTTCTGGCCCACCAACCCCCTCTCAGCACACACAACCACACACACACCCACAAACCTCATTCAACTACACAAG
Organism: Neoceratodus forsteri; assembly: GCA_016271365.2. NCBI lineage: Eukaryota > Metazoa > Chordata > Ceratodontiformes > Ceratodontidae > Neoceratodus > Neoceratodus forsteri. The sequence continues at coordinate 395,434,006 of CM028129.1, forward strand.
GTCTCTCGGTATAGATCCACTCTCAGGAAAAATTATATCTTCCTCTTTGAAGAACAACCATGAACTGAGGAGACAGGTAAGTGTGATCAATGTATTTTCAATGTGTTTTGAACTTTTACTCATAACTGTCATTTTTAAATATTTTTGCACCAACTGTTCAGTTTGGCCTTTCATGTACCCCATCTCATGAGATAGACAGGTGAAATGTTTTAAACCTGGCCTGAATTGTGATTTGGTAGTCACTTTGCAAAATCACCTTTTGTTGTGGGATTTGAAGAATTTCACCTACCGGAAGAATATGATGAAAATTTGGTAAAGGAATATGTTAAAATAAACAAGTTATGAGTGGGGCCCTGGTTTTCTGTGGCACATTGTCCTGATTTCTGCAGCAGGACTCCTAGGCTTCTGCGACAGCATTTTCTAATTTCTGCAACATGTTTTATTAATTTCTGTGACAGAATGCAGTCCTGTCTTTGTTGAAAATATGATGAGATGTCATCAATGCCATCATGTGCTAAGCAAAGAGGAGTGGCTTCAGGATAAATGAGATGGGGAAGGGAGTTGGGAACTATGGAAAAACTGTAGATTTGAATGAAAATTCATGCCAAACAATGCATTCTGTGACACTATATATATTCTACAGCATGATGCAAATTCTGCAGAACATTGTACAGATGCATAATTGTAGAATTCCAATGGCCTTGGTTATGAGTGAACATACACTCATCACTATAACAGCTTTCATTATATGATCCCAAATTTTCAACATGGCCATTTCTTCACACCACTGCATGAACATGACAGGTGTCATTTTTTCAAATCTTGTCCAAAACCTGTTTTAGCACTTGTGGTACAAAAGTGCATTTTGGCCAGTATTTCATAAATTACATCTTTCATGTTCAAAAGGGGGTGTCATAAAAACACTATGTTGAACATTTGAGAGTAACATATTTTAAAAAAAGGTGTTCAGGGCTGACCAATGGCACTTTGGGTAGTGGGTTGCAATCCCACGCTGGCTGGCTGGCTGAGAACTGAGGTGAGATCTGTGACCTAGCTGTATGGGCCAAGGCTTAGTGAAAGGTGTTGTCACATGGCACTATTCCCAGTCTTGGAAGGGACAGTGTAGTGTTGGCCATGTGTGCAACAAGTAACCCTGTAGTGAAGAGAACTCTCCTCTTGGCATAGGGCCAACAGAGCTCCGCCCCTCTGCTTCCAAAGCCAGCTGAGCTTTTGCCCATGTACTTCCACATCTGTAGCTACATGGAATTACAGGATCCAGAGGGCCTTGCATGTCCACAGCCCCACAACATCTCCACTGATTCTTTGCATCCATAACTGCACATAAGAGCAGGAACCAGAGGGTCCTGTGCTTCAGCAGACATCTGGGATTTTCCCTTGGTGCAAGGCCTGCAGGGCTCTGTGCATCTGCAACTATTTAGCAAAACTGAGGTGCATAATACCCACTGTTGGTACCTGTATCAGAAAAAGTGTCCCTCAACATCTTTTGTTTTGACCCTGTAATAAAGAAAGCTGTCCATCGATGGCTGTTGTGTTGCTGGGCTCCATTCCCTCCCCCACCCAACTCACCCCCACTCGGCACTACCACCCACACCCCACCCTTTGCTTAGCTACTAGGGACTGGTGCTGTAATCCTATCTGACCAGTGACAAGTCCCCTTCCTTCAACGCTGGACCATAAACAGAAAAAACAAGTTAAGTGTGATTAATGTGCTTAAATTAATTTTTAACTGCTACTTATAACCTGTACATACATGTTTTCCACAAATTTTCAATATGGTCAATTTGGGAACCCATCTCATGAACAAGGTTGGCAAAATGTTTCAAATCTGGTCTGAAAGGTGATTTCACAGTTGCTCCACGAAATCCCCTTTTGAGCACGATATGAAAATTGTCACCTACTGAGCTCATGAGGTGGGGTCATAAGAAGACTATGTTAAAAATATGGTCTCAAATGGGGACGGAGAAAGGATCTCTGATCTTGAAGTGGGTAGCCATCTGGGAACAACCAACCACCAAACAGTGTGGTTCATGATAAACTTAGCTATAGAGTCAAGCCACACAAAAGTGAAGGTACTGGACTTCAGGAGGGCTGATTTTGTCAAAAAGGGAGAGTGCCTCAGAAAAACACTAGCAAACAGGCAAGAAGGTGGGGTGGAGCAACAATGGGGAAACATCAAAACCACCATCACAGTGGCAACAAGCCTTTGTGTGAAGCAAATAAATCAAAAGGAAGAAAAAAAAACACTATGATTCTCAAAAGAAGTGGCTGGGAAGGTAAGGGAGAAAAAGATAGCATTCAGGAAGTATAAGGAAACACTGAAAGAGCAGGACAGAGAACTGTACCAGTTAATGCAGAAGGAAGCAGGCAAGGCAGTCAGAATAGCAAATGCCCAAACCGAGGAAAAGATAGCCAACTCGGTTAAGAAGGGGAATAAAACCTTTTATAGGTACATTATGGAGCAAAGAAAGACTAAGGCAGGGATACTGAGGCTGAACAAAGAGGAAGGTGGTTGGGCAGGGAGCGACAGTGAAAAAGCAGGGATACTGAATGAATACTTCTGCTCAGTATTCACAATGGAAAAGCAGGGGGGAAATATCTAATCCGGTCAATAGAAGTACTCTGGATAGGGGGGTTGATAGTAGTCCTTTCACAGAAGAAAGGGTTCTGAAAAAACTCTTAAAACTGAAGATGGATAAAGCAATGGGGCCTGATGGGATTCACCCCAGAATTCTAAAAGAACTAAGGGAAGAACTAGTAACACCACTGACTACACTTTTTAATAAATCATGGGAAGATGGTGTGATACTTGAGGAGTGGTGAAGGGTGGATGTGATTCCCCTTCACAAAAGTGGGAGCAAGACAGAGGTAGGAAACTACAGACCTATCAGTTTGACCTCAGTGGTGGGGAAAATGATGGAATCACTTCTGAAGGAAAGAATTGTTGAGTACCTAGAGGCCAGTGGGGCACAGGACCCAAGGCAGCATGGATTCACAGTGGGAAAGTCATGTCAGACAAATCTAATTGATTTCTTTGACTGGGTGACCAAAGCAGTAGACCAGGGAGGGGCTGTGGACATGGCCTACCTAGACTTTAGCAAGGCATTTTGACACAGCCCTGCACAAAAGATTAATAAACAAATTAGCCAGCCTGGGAGTGGGCCCCAGGGTAGTAGCCTTGGTAAAACACTGGTTGGACAACAGGACACAGCGGGTAATAATAAATGGATTCCACAGTGAAAAAAGGAGGGTTACTAGTGGGGCACCACAGGGTTCAGTACTGGAGTCGGTCCTTTTTAATGTCTTTATAAGTGAAATTGCAGAGGGACTGGAAGGGAAAGTATGTCTCTTTGCAGATGACGCAAAGATCTGCAACAGGGTTGATACACAAGGTGGAGTGGAAAGGATGAAAAGGGACTTGGCAAATTTGGAGGAATGGTTAAATGTATGGCAACTGAGATTCAATGCAAAGAAGTGCAAAGTAATGCCCCTGGGAAACAAAAACCCAGGGTAAGAGTACACAATGGGGGAGGTGAGATACTGACAGCAACAAAAATGGAAAGGGACCTTGGGTTAGTCATATCAGATGACCTAAAGGTGGGCCAGCAATGTGAGAAGGCCGTATGGAGGGCTGGGGGGATACTAGGATGCATAGGGAGAGGCATCACCAGTAGTAAACAGGAAGTTGTTGGCCCTCTGCACAGACAGTTGGTAAGACCACATCTGGACTATTGTGCACAGTTCTGGAGACCCCATCTCCACAAAGACATAGACAGGGTGGAGGCTGTCCAGAGGAGGGCAACCAAAATGATGCAGGGTCTGCATCAGAAGACATATGAAGAAAGACTAAAGGAACTAAAGATGTATAGCCTCGAGGAAAGGAGGAAGAGGGGGGACATGATAGAAACTTTCAGATACCTCAAGGGAATCAGCAAAGTCCAAGAGGGTAGCATCTTTCAAAAAGAGAAAGTGCAAGAAATTGGCAACAATTTGAAGATAGAAGGGGAAGTGGCTCAGAGGTATTTAAGAAAGTATTTTTCACAGAGAGGGTTGTGATGTATGGAACAGCCTTCCAGAGGAGGTTGTGGAGTCAAAAACAGTGGTGGAATTCAAGCATGCATGGGACAGTCATAAGGCAATTCTAGGGGCTGGGGATAGGAAGAAGTAGGCTGCTGGTTAACTAGGATCTGCAGCTTATCCATCAGGTAGGGAAATGGGCAGACTGGGTGGGCCAAGCGGTCCTTATCTGCTGTCAAATTCTATGTTTCTATGTAATAGAAATGGGGAATCAACATTAAGTGACTGGACATTAGTAAATGGCTTATGAAATAATAAAACAGCTGGGATATTGCTGGATGCCATTAGTGACTACATGCCCATTTATTGTATATGGAGTAACATTACAAAAAAGGGGAAAGGAAGAATAATTGAAAGTAGGGCTTGAAATAATGAAAAGATATCCAAAATAAAAGTTGATTTAAAAGGTGTAAATTGGAGGGAGTTGGAGGAAGCAAGTGATTTAAATGAGGTATTATAATTCTTTTTAAATAAATATAATGACATAATTAACACTAGCAAACCTTTAAAAAGAAAAGGATGAGAGGTGCGATATTAAATAGTTAACTAGTAATGTAATTAAACTTATGAAAGAAAGAGATGCCATTTGGGTACATTATAAAAGCACATCCAAAGAGACTGATTAGTTTCGGTTTAGAGAACTACGAAATAAGTGTAAAAAGGAGATTACCAAAATTGAAAGTACAGTTTTATAAAAATGAACAATTGTCAAATTAAAAAAAAAAAAAAAAAACATTTTGGAAGGGACTGAATAACTTAATTGCCCCCTTAAAAGAAAGAAGACATAACTAGTCTTGTTAAAGGGGAACAGGAAATGTTTGGGAAAGAAGAGATAGCTAACTATTTAAATGAAACATTCAAGGATTTGTCAAAGTATTTGAAGGATATTAAAGGTAAGACTAATGGCACAAAAAAATGAGTAGAACTGTTTAGCTGGGGAGAGGGGGTTGACCAGTGGGGTGCCTCAGGGATCTGTCCTGGGGCCAGTCCTGTTCAAGGTCTTCATTAGGGGTGGTAGCCTGGGTAAAACACTGGTTGGACAACAGGACACAGCAGGTAATAGTAAATGGAGTCCACAGTGAAGAAAGGAGGGTTACTAGTGGGGTATTGAAGGGTTCAGTACTGGGGGCTGGTCCTTTTTAATGTCTTTATAAGTGACATTGCAGAGGGACTGGAAAGGAAAGTATGTCTCTTACAGATGACACAAGGATCTGCAACAGGGTTGATACACAAGGTGGGGTGGAAAGGATGAAAAGGGACTTGGCAAGGTTGGAGGAATGGTCAAATGTATGGCAGCTTAGATTCAATGCAAAGAAGTGCAAAGTAATGCACCTGGGAAACAAAAACCCAGAGGAAGAGTACACAATGGGTGGTGAGATACTGACAACAACAAAAATAGAAAGGGACCTGGGGGTAGTCATATAAGACGACCTAAAGGTGGGCCAGCATTGTGAGAAGGCAGTAAGGAGGGCTGGGGGGATACTGGGGATGCATAGGGAGAGGCATCACCAGTAGAAAACAGAAAGTTGTTGGCCCTCTGTACAGACAGTTGGTAAGACCACATCTGGAGTACTGTGTACAGTTCTGGAGACCCCATCTCCACAAAGACATAGACAGGGTGGAGGCTGTCCAGAGAAGGGCAACCAAAATGATGCAGGGTCTGCATCAGAAGACATATGAAGAAAGACTAAAGGAACTAAAGATGTATAGCCTTGAGGAAAGGAGGGAGAGGGGGGGGACATGATAGAAACTTTCAAGTACCTCAAGGGAACCAATAAAGTCCAAGAGGGTAGCATCCTTCAGAAAAAGAGATGTGCAAAAACAAGGGGGCACAATTTGAAGATAGTGGGGAGACGGCTCAGAGGTAATGTGAGGAAGTATTTCTTCACAGAGAGGGTTGTGGATAAATGGAACAGCCTTCCTGAGGAGGTCATAGAGTCAAAAACAGTGGGGGAATTCAAGAAGGCATGGGACAGACATAAGGCAATTCTAGTGGGGGGTAGGAGGAAGTAGACTGTTGGTTAACTAGGATCTACAGCTTATCCATTAGGTAGGAAAATGGGCAGACTAGGTGGGCCAAGTGGTCCTTATCTGCCATCAAATTCAATGTTTCTATGAACAAATATTTTAAAACAACACACTTATGAAGGCACATTGACATTTTCCAGCACTCACACATACATTTGGTAATTTTCAATGTTTTGACCCAAAAATTTCTACATAGCCATTTTTGTCACACCATCTAATTAACATGACAGGTTTCATTTTTCAAATCCTAGCAAAAACGTGTTTTTACACTTGTGGTGTGAAATGATATTTCAGTCAGTATTTTATAAATGGCCTTGCCATGTTCAGTAGGCAAGTCCTAAAAAGAATATGTTGAAAATTTGGGGTCAAAATGTCACAGAAAAATTTATGAAGTAATGCTGTTTGCAAGGATGGCTGTTGGCTCAGTGGGGACCATGTTACCTTCCCATGCCAGTGATTTTACTTTGGGTGTGAGTTCAGTGAGCCGGCTGTATGGGCTGAGGCTGGGAGGGGGGAAGGTGTTGTAGTGTGCAACACTGGCCCCAGTATGGGGAAGGACAGAGCAGTGTTCTGGTGCACAGACCACACCTTGTGGTGGGCCGGAGAGCCTTCGCTGACTATGGATTGATGTGCATATTGAGGTCTGAAGAGTCCATGGACTGCTTCATTACAAGTGAGGATGCAAGAAAAATGGGATGAAGTATGGGTTGCTGCAGGCCCAAACCACTGAAAGACCCCTATTGCAGTCAGCCACCCAGCCCCTTCAACCTCCATCTTAGGAAATACCTTTATACCTTTGTAATGCCCCTATGAATTCTCCCCATTATGGGCATAGGAGGGGGAGGGAGGTCCTCCCCGCTTGTCTGTCAGCCAGTTTGGCAGTCTGTCACCCTGATGGTTTTCCAGGGAGTCTGAAAGGTGGTGGATTCATCCTTCTCTGGTAGCAATTGAGCAGAAAAACTTGCTCCCTCCCAAAAGGAGATGGGACAAAGGTACTGAATCCTGTTCACATCCACCATGCTGGCCTCCACGAGTGACCCATATCCATTTCTGAACCCGGGTCACTGCAGTTGTACCAGTGTGTACAGACCAATCCACTTTAAACCCTCCTGAAAAAGTACAGCCCCTTTCCACTCCACACAGTTGATCAGTATTTTTATTACTCATACTAGACCATTTCCACTTAATGTCTAGCAGGCCAATGTAATGATGAACACTGTACAACTGGATGCCAACCCCGGCATTAGAGGACACTGACTATGTGTTTTAGTGAAGTATTGTCTTATGTCTGGAGTACCTTGTTTGTGCCATTTAGTTATTAAAAAGTTGCAGATCATTTGTGACCTCATTGCTATTCATATTTTACTGACAACTGAATGTTCCTCATGACAGCCAACTCTATCCCAGAATCCACAGGACCCAGGTAAGATATCTTTACTGTTAGCACTGTATCTATGCTAGGATGGCAAGGTGTAACTGTGCAACTACATGTATTAAGACACTGTTGTCTTTCACTTGTTGGTTGGTGAAGTAAGGCTAGAAATAGCTGCACTATTCTGTTTATTTAATTTGTTCAGGTCCCTTCTGGATCTGTGTGAATGAGGATTTGATTCTGCTATCACAAAAAGAAGGGAAATTCATTGAAAAAAAAACCCTACATGAATGCAGACATTAGGGTTGAAGAATGCACAAAGTAGGGATATGAAAAAACATTAGGGTTTGGAGTTTCCAGAGTCTTGGAAAATCAGTGATGGGGTGCTCCTTGCAGTTGTCAACCTTAATGCCCACCCCAGTCCCTAAGCATACCATGACATATGTGATCTCTTGACTTTACCTAGGGCCCTGCATGAAGAAAGTTACAATTGAGTCTGCTGGCAACATGTGGTGTGGCATACCTCTCTAACTGTAAAGAGTATATCACTATGCTGAACTGGCTTGGAGCAGTGTCTTGAACTTTGGACAGAAGGCTACCGGCTGGGGGTGGGAAGTGGTGGATACTAGGGTTGACATCCTCAAGGAATTACCCATCCTGGATTCTCTTGGACTCCGGAGACTCAATTTTATACATATATATACAGTATATATATATATATATATATATATATATATATATATGTAAATATTTTTTTTATTGCAAAAAACTCCATTAATGCATAAGTTAGAGTTCCTATTACAGTGACAAAAGTATGGAAATGTGGTGTTAATTTTCCCAACCCCAACACCCCATCCCATCCCACAACCAACCCTACCACTCCACCCCCACCCTCCACATACCAACAGGCATGAGGAAGTGTCTTGGGGTTCTCTACCCTAAAGCTCACCCCATCACGTGTAAATAAGTTGAGATGGTACAATGTAGAAGAATTGGGACAGCATTAGGTCGACCACCCCAAGACATGCCCTGATGCCTATTGATGTATGGAGGGTGTGCAAGGGTTTGTTGGGGGGTGGGATGGGGTGTTTACATTAGGAACCCCAACAGCATATTTCCATACTTTTTCCACTGTAATAGGAACCATAACTGATGCATTAGTAGAGTTTTTTTGCAATGAATTTCCTTACTTTTTGTGAAAGTATCACCATAGCTGTACTTGTTTATGGGTGTGCAGGGCCCTCTGGGCCTTATGATCCCATCTAATTGTAAGTGTAGAGACATTGTAATTAACCTTCATCTCCCTGTTGGCCCCATTATTTCCCTTATTTTAATGTGGGAGTGCAGGGTCTTTTGGACCCTGCCACCCATCCCTCCTAAGATGCATGACCAAATAATCGCCATAGCCATTTGATTACCCCAGGATATGTACCCAGTACAGAAAATGTTCAAATCCTCATCAACTCATAATTCTGCATAACTGCAACAACATTCCATGCCACAGGTGTGAAAATACATTTTGGGCAGAATTTGAAAAATTACAGCCGTGACATACATGAGGTGGGGTAATAAGAAAGCATAGTTACAAGTGGCTGTACTGAAAGAGCAAAGAATGGTCATAACTTTGGCATTTTTCCATATTTTGACCCCGAATATTCAACATAGTCTTCTTATCACATCATCTCATAAACCACATAGGTGAAGATTTCATAATCTGTGGCGAAACACCATTCTGGCCACAGGTGCAGAAACACATTTTCAGCAGGATGTGAGAACTGACAGCTGTACTGTGCATGAGGTGGTGTGGAAAAATGGTTATGTTGGAAATCTGGAGTGTAAATATAAAAAATTGCCAAAGCTGCACACGTGCATAGAAAAATTTCAACGACCACGCATAACTCAGGTGTTTTTTGGTATTTTTGAACACTGAATTTGGACCCTGACTCACGATTACTGGCACTGTCATTTCATTACCAGTCTGAAAGGTGATTTCACAGTGTCCGCAAAATCACTGTAAGGGTCTGAATAATAAAATGACAGTGACAGTGTTGATGAGGTGGGGTCCCAAAAAGCTCATGTTGAAAATTTAGTGAACAAATATCAAAAATGACTGAAACATCAATATAAGTTCAAAACACCAATGACAGCCATTATATGGCACTTACCTTGATTCTTCAGTTTGCGATTCGGCTTTGAAGAGTGCAGACATGCCTCAGTCTATAGAAGATGACAGAAGATTATCTCTGGTGGTAAGTATAGGGAAAGGGTGGTGGGGTGGTGGTTTGCTTCGTGGGAGGGTTGGGATGCAGGAGGGGAGGCAGGGAGATGATGAGGGGCCATTTTCTTTTTTCAGGTACACATAAATAAACATTTCGGGACACAGGGGATGGCCTCCCCGGTGTCCCACAATACTGGTGGTGGTGGGTGGTATGACATAACTGGGGACACTGGGAGTGGGCTCCCTGGAGTCTCACCTTAAGGGGGTTCTAGTGCTGACATGGGGATTGGGCACCCTGCTGTTGGCAATGTCAGGAGACTGTTTTCTTCTTAAAGGGACATTGGGAGTGGGCTTTCCAGTGTATCACACTGGCGGGGCTGCATCTAATGCCGACACAGGGATTGGGCACCCCAATGTTGGCAGAAACATTTAAAAAAAAACAAATATTCTGGGAAACTGTAAGTGGGCTCCCCAGTGTCACACACACTAACAGAGGGGTGAGGGAACTCTGCCACTGCCTACATGGGGATTTGGCACCCTGATCTTGGCAGAAACAGTTTTTTTTAAATATGCCTCAGCATCCTTTTATTAGGTAAACACCAACAGGTATTTATCCACATGGGGGCCAAGGAGTATGATTCTGGCCTTTTTCTAGCTAAAAGATGGGCAGGATAGATTTTGGCCATTTATGGGGAGGCCGATGTATTTAATTTGTAAAGTAGTGCCAGATTTTTGTGCCCATTTTCATGAAAAGTGCCACAATTTTGTGGCTGTTTTCATGCAACAGTGCCATTAGTTGCATGAAAACTGCCATCATTTGTGATACTTTCACAAAAGTAGTGTTGCAAATTTGCACCCTTGCTAAGCCTGACCATACTGATCCTCCTGATACCAGCATCTCCACAACTGGGGCACATACCACTCATGCCCAGTGCCACTTTGAGTATCCACGCCATGGTACCCTGACCCACCTCCACCCAGGACACACCCCCTCTGCCCCACTGCACCCATCTCCTGCCTACACTCCCATCACATTTTCCTTCCCACACACACCCTGGCCCCCGCTCTTCCTTGCCATCCCTGCCCTCTGCTCCTTACCTATCCCCTGTACACCAGGAACTAAACCCTCATCCAAGCACCCAGTGAGCTGCGCCAATTACTACCACTCACTGATGAGAGTAATCACTCTCCTTCTGTTACTCTCTGGGAACATTCACCCAAACCCAGACCCTATGTCTGCAGCCAAAGCAACCCTCTTCCTACATCAGGCCTCCGCATTGCCTCACTTAATGTTTGCAACCTCCTGAAAAAGTTGACTGTGCTCCAGTGCTGGGTCATACAACACCAATCTGACATTATTGCCCTAGTTGAGACCTGGTTCTCTAAATCCACTACTGATTACTTTATCACCCTTCCCTGGTACACCCGGTTCAGGGAAGACTGGACAGGTAAGCTTGGGGGTGGATGTGCTGCCTATGTACGCTACACCCTCCTTGGCCATGCACTGCCTGCCCCTAAGCTTGATAATAGAGCTCAAGCTCTCACACTAAAAATCACCCAAGACCCTGCTAGGGCTCCGCTCTTCCTCACAGTCACCTATATTCCCACAAGGAACCAGAACCCTGCTATTCTGTCTCTCACCGACTACCTTACAAACCTGCACACAAACCGGAGCAAGTTGTTACTAGGGACCCCAACATCAATTGGCTTGCTAGTTCTGCATCCCAAACAAGAGACACCTTTGCCATCCCGATATAAGCCAGTTAGTCTCCCAGACCACCAGATACAACCCATCTACAGGAACCAGCATTCTCCTAGACGTTATTATAAGCAACTGACCCCCAAAAATCTAGGATATCAACATCCTCTCCAATTCGTTAAGCAACCAACCCCCTTTCTTATTCTCATGGTCCACTACCACTAAAAAAATAGTACCAAGAAAAATCTTGCTCTGGCATTTCTGCCCTGGTGGCCTTGGAAAGCTTAAACTATATCTTGCGCAGATGGACTGGTCTCATATCAGCCACGCCCCGAACATTGACGTAGCTCTCAACCTCTTCATGTACACATTTAACAAGGCCTGCGACCTCTTCTCTCCCTTCACCAAGACCTGCTCCAAGAAACAAAATGCACCATGGGTCACTGCATCCCTCATCCAGAAACTTAAAGCAAGGGATAACCATTGGCACATCACTACTGAGTCTGACAAGCCAGTAGATAGGCAAGCTTACAGCACCGAATGCAATAAGTATACCTGGGCCATCCAAAAGGCTAAGGCCGAGCACTATCGCACCACCCTTGCCTCCTCCTGGGGGTCTTCTAGGAACTTCGGGGATAATATGAAAGAATTGAATGGGAAGTACCGGGGCCCCCCCATCCCAGCTCTCCATTAACGGTACTGTCATCACAGATCCTCTTGGCATTGCGCACTGCCTAAATGCCTCATTCTCCGACCTTAGCTCCATCCTCCCCAGTAGTTTCTTTGATCCTGTCCCAGCCTCTCAGCTCCCCACCCTCCCACCCACGCCATTCTACCTTTCACAATATCCCCACTTGAAGCCAGGCCATATCTATAAAAGCTGTCAATACTAACAGCTCCAGTAATGACCCCTGGACACCAGGATCCTACATCAGGTCTCGGATGTTATTCTGATCCCCCTTACTGACCTTCTAAACCATTCACTATGTCTGGGTCAGTTCCCTGGTGCCTTGAAAACAGTGTCATCACTCCAATACACAAGAATGGGGATCAGTCCTCCCCTAGCAACTACCAGCTGATCTCCATCCTAGTCCCACTCTCAAGAGCCCTTGAAAAAGTGGTGGCAGACCAACTCACGGAGTACCTGACAAAGTATGATATCATGTGCCCTGAGCTGCACGGCTTTTGCTCAGGTCATAGCACCTCTACTGTTCTCCTGGAGTTTTCTAACTTCCTGCACACTGCCCTAGACTCTGGCAACCTTGCTGGAGATGTGTTCATCAAACTCTTCATGGACTTTGACACAGTCTTCCATCCTCTCTTGCTTGACTCTCTCCTCCACATTGGTTTCTCAACTGGTCCCCTCACATGCTTCATCAGCTATCTCTCATCCAGAGCCCAGTGTGTAAAAATCAGCAGCTCCTTGTCAGACACCCAACCTGTCCACTCTGTAGTACCACAGGACTCCATCCTGGGACCCCTTATCTTCAGTCTCTATCTGAACACACTCCCCACTGCCTGTTCCAGCAGAATACTCCTCTATGCAGAGGATGCAGTGCTTTGCTTCTCATACCCCAACCCTGCTTCACTACAGGCCTCCCTCAGCATGTCTTCCACCAAGCTGAACAGTGGATCTCCAAGCATAGGTTGGTCATGAACTTAAAAAAGACTAAGGCAATGCTCTTCATGCACCACCAAAGCAAAGTCAGAAACACCCCCCTCCTGATACTACCCAGCACTCTGCACCCCTAGAGCAAGTGCCCTCCTATAAATACTTGGTTATCACCTTTGACTCTGCCCTCACCTTCCATGCCCACATCAGCACCCTCTCTGATGCCACCAACTCCAGGATTGGGCTTCTATACCATCATAAGGACTGCCTTCCCCCTGAGGCTCTCCTGCTGGCCATCACCTCACCCATCCTGTCTCTAGTGGACTATGGCCTGCCTATCTACGCAGCCACTGACAACACTGCACTTGCCAAAATCCAGCTCTTCATTAACCAGGCCTGCAGACTCCTGATCAGAACTTCTAGGAGCATGTGCACCTGTCTACTGTACTCCACTGCCAACCTTCTCAACCTAAAGGAGAGAATCTGCTGTCAGACTTGTCTGCTAGCCAAAAAAACACTCCTCAGAATCTCCCCTCCTGGGGTAACCACCTCCCTTCACTGGTCTACCCCTATGGTCTCCACCCCTAGTGAATGTAAGGCTACCTTTCTAGTACTGAGAGTCAGGATGTCCCTAGCCCAGAGATTCGTTGGCTACAGAGTTCCCTCCTGGTACAACACCCTCCCAGCCAACATCACCAACCTGACTAAATTTGGTCCCTTCAAGACAGCCCTTAAGAGCCACCTCTTCAGTACCCGTTACTGTAAGGGTACCTAATTCCAGTCTCCAGTGCTCCTCTGGACCTCCCCCGGGAGACTAATCTGCCAACCCTAAGTGACAATCCTGTCTAGGATTATGACAAGGTCCCTCAGACTGCTTTTTTCTGTGCCCATACCACATGACAAGTATTCCCCCCACAGGAATGCTGCAGTCCCTCACATGGCCTATTGCCTGCATTCCTTTCTGCTGCTGTCTCCTGGTGACAACTGACCAGGGACCATAATTCTCTGTACACTGCTAAACTGTTTGCTATTCATGTACCACTGAGGCATTGTCCTCCTGTATCACCTGTTTCAGTCATGTAATTGTATGCTACTCATCTATCACTGAGGTGTAGTCCTCCGGTAACACCTATTGATACCTAGTAAGTATTGCTTGAAACCTGTTGCTTGAAACCTGTAACCTGTGACTATTACCATGTATTGAACTATGTAACACTGTCTGTCTTTGTACTCCATGATGAGGTGCTTTTCTAAACGAGTCGTTGACTCAGAGGTCTGTAAATCTGATATTTTAAATAAATAAATAAATAAACATATTTCCATGCCAGCCCGGTGGCACTGAGGGTTGAAGCGCTGGACGCCACATCTCACGCCACACCGGTGACTCAGGTTTGGGAATGAGCCCAGGTCATCAGGGGTCGGCAGGAGAGAGGGAGGATTGAGCATCCGTAGACTGCTCTCCTCTCTCTCTGGGAAACCGGAGGACGTGCGCACGTCTGGGCATTAAGAAGAGGGGTGGAGTTTTTCGGCGGATGTCTCGAGACATCATTGCACGACCCAACTCCCGGGGAGTAGGACAAGGCAGGTAAAAACAGAAAAACCCTCCTCTGGTGGATAGGTGATGGCACCACCTCCTGCACCACACTCCCAATGCTGGGAAACTCACTCTCCCCGTCCTCCACACTCCAGTGGGCACTCAGCAGTGTAGATAGAGCACCCTGGGAGGACAGCGCGGCCCTTCCCCATAGGGTATTAGACCCGGGGGAGTAGCTGGCTGGAGTGAGGGGAGCAGATGAGGTTGTCACAGCTGGAAGTAGAGAGCAGATTAGGGGGATGCCAGAGAGAGTTCCTCCAGTAGGGGAGCAAAAAAATAGAGTTAAAATAAAAGCATATTTCCGACCATTATTTTTGAAATCTAATACCAGGATCATGTTCCTCAGGCCCTGATTAGGTAAACACAACTGTTGGTGTTTACCAAGGGACAGTAGTTTTTGAACTACAGTGTCACTAACTAAAAACAAGATGGTGGCAGTACGACACTACTGAACTGATTTGAGACTGTAAAAAGTGTTTTCGCGAATGCAAACATTGCTTTTGGGGCATACATATATTTTTTCTCATAGACTATAATGGGAAATTTTAAGTTTTATAACTTTTGAATGGATTAATATTTTTTCACCAAACCTTCAAAAGGCACATCTGCAGCCCAGATCCCATATACCCTACCAATTTCAGACCAGACCCACACACCTTTTCAGAGACACAGATGAGCAAAGAATTTGCACCAAAATGGTAAATTACACATTTTTGGGCACTCCACAGCTCCACAACTGCACATCTGACTGTAACACAACTTGCCTGATATAGAGAACTATGATACCTGATGGCGCACGAAAATCTTTGGGCACATTGGTTATACAGTCACAAAGTTATTAAAGTGCAAAATTTTTGGTTTAACATAGTAGTGGATGGGCAACCCTAACAATACATGCACTACAGTGCCAGTAGAAAATATATATATATATATATATGTATATATATTAGTGCAAAACTCTGTTTAATGCATCAGGGGTTGTTCCACACGTAAAAGTAATAAAATTCATAATGAAGGTTGACACCGGTCAGCCACCCCAGTCTGGCATTGGGGTGCGCGTAGGGGTCATTGGCAGTATCTCTCACCCCATCACATGTATAAAGAAGCAGAGGTATAGGAGAATGGGGCGAGAGTTAGGACTGACGACCACAATGCGCACCCCGATGCCAGTTGGGGGGCAGGCTGGAGGTGTCCGGGGGGGTTTCAACCCTAACACTGAATTTCCTTACTTTTGTAGCTGTGGAACAACCCTAACTGATGCATTAAACAGAGTTTTTGACTCTAATTTCCCTTCTTTTTGAGAATGCTGATGAGAAAATACTGAATGTAATGTGGCGGCGGGGAGCGTGGGGCCCAATCCCGCCACGTGATGTCTTGTAACACAGGTACAGGAACAGCAATGCAAACACAAGGTGGAAACCCAAATGGTAACAGTAATGAAAACGCAAGGGCAAATGACAATGCAAGGGGTAACACACAAGGTGGCGCACACAGGAATGGTAACACTAACAGGTACATAAACTCAAGGTAAAACAGTAACTGTAACAGTAACAGAAGTGCATACCCTCTTTTTGCTGGAGAACTGCATAGAGAAACACAGTGTGTACAAAGAATGTATACATTGTAATGGCAATGGAAGCTTAAAATGAGCATTGGAAGTGCTTCATTGCAAATATCTCAGCAACTGTACCATGTAGAAAAAAATTTAAATTTCACAGAAATCATTATTTTCCTGGCTACCGTTTTGTATTACATAGCCTATAGGGCTATGCTGCTCATGACAAAAAAACTGTATCTCACACTGTTTTCGAGATACGAGCCCCGAAAGGCACAACGTTCGCCACCATGTTAGCCTATGGGAAAATGCATCAACTTCAGAGTACCGTAACTTTGGGACCGTACAATATTTTTTCACCAAACCACCAAAAGGCACATCTGTGACATGTTGGCTGCCTTCCCTTCAAATTTCAGGCCAAAAGACCAAACCATTCTTTTGCAGCAAAGTGGCAAAGAACTCCTGTCATTTTGGCCATAGTGTTGCAAAGTACTTTCATGATTTGCGAAAGCTTTCGCACAGATTTGCCAAAGTGTCATGAGCATGAAAGTACTTTGCGAAAGTACTTTTTCTAGAACTTTGAAAAACATATTTCTGTGGTGTTTAACCCCAAAATAAAGACATGGCTAGCATCATCAGGCTCTGACAAGGTGAACACATAAAGAATTGTGTCCCTAGATGGTCCCAAATTTAAATGCCAAGCATTTTTCTGATCACCAACTGAAAACAAAATGGTGTTTTTATGAAAGTACTAGGGCCATTTGCGAAAGTAAAAAGTGCATTCGCGAAAGTGTCAAACTGTTTGTTAACTTTTCCCATTGACTTATAATGGGAACTTGTTTTTTGAATAACTTTTGAACTGTTTAATATTTTTTCACAAAATCTTCAAAAGGCACATTGGGCACCCTGTCTGCACGTTCCCTGAAGTTTTCGGCCCGGTCACGCAAACCGTGCGCCCTGTAGGCGAGAGCAAAGAAATCACAAAAAAGCATAATTGTGCAATTCATTGTTGCTTAATAACTCTGCAGCCATATAGGCGACTGGTACAAAACTAGGCAGATCCTAAGATCTACCATGCTCAATTAAGCATACCAAATTTCAGGCAAATCCATTGAATAGTGTCAAAGTTATTAAGGTGCAAAGTTATACCCTTTAACCTTAAAAGTGCTACTCAACACTAACTATGGTAGCACAACCGTGATCCATAATATATATATATGTGTGTATATATATATATATATATATATATATATATATATACATGATGGGCAGGAGTGTGATATGTAAAATATTCTCATTCCTGTTGCGTGAGCTCTGGATACTCATGGGTGCCAAAGGCTTGAGTGAGAGTATCCAGAGCTCACTATGCAGGAGTGAGAATATTTTCCATAGTACACGATCTGCACATCATGTGTGTTATTTATACAACTGGGGTGGGAGCACTTATGGATAGATGGGAGCGCAGGGCCTGTAGGACCCTACCCTCCAAAAAGTGATAACATGGGAGCACAGGGCCCAAAGGGCCCTGCGCTCTCAAAACCACATAATGGTAAGATTGCACTTTCTCAAAAAGTAAGGAAATTCATAGCAAAAAAAAAGTCATTAATGCATCAGTTAGGGTTAAAGCAACAAAAGCAGGGAAATGAGTCATCAGGGTTGAGACCCTAACCCCCCTCACACTACCACCACACCCCACGCTAACCGTCCACAGACCAACCGGTAAGAGGGTGTGCCTTGGGTCATCTGGCCTAACTCTCACCCCATTCTCCTATACCATACTAATGTCAGCTTTCTTACACAAGGAATGGGGAAAGAGTTAGGGCCAACAACTGCAAGGCACACCCCATTACCTCTTGGTCTGTGGAGGGTGGGGGAGTGGTGGGGTGGTAGGGTGAAGGGGGTTAGGGTGTCAACCCTAATGTCTCATTTCCCTACTTTTGTCACTTAAACCTTAACTGATGCATTAATGAAATTTTTTCAATGTAGTTTTTACATTTGAAGCAAGTTTCCCACCACCTATGTCCAGTCAATAATATGCCCTCACCTTCAAAAAGCAGCTAATTACTATTTTTTCAGAGGTTGAACCTATGGAATATGTAATACCAAATTAAATTTTGTACAATGACTTTTATTACCTCACTGTCACTACCTCACTTCGATTTTAAATTATGTCTTAAATAAAAAAAAAATTGAAAATTAAATTAAAAAAAATAAAGACTACAAGCCTTGCATCATCATTCACTATTCCTATTCATATTCAGTATTTGACAAATCCTGTCATGAACTGTTCAGTATTTGTTCAAATACTAAAACGTACTGTTCACCCCATCCTTATATACATCCCTCTCAATATGGATAGATAGATAGATAGATAGATAGATAGATAGATAGATAGATAGATCTCGATATCTATATCTATATCTATAACAGTTATATGTTAAGAGACTGAAACTCGGAATCCTGAAACTCACAGGACTGAGTTCAGTCTCCCAACACTGACAAGCCTGACAAGAGAGAAGCAATGCCAACTGGAGTACAGTAGCGGATGTGACGAATCACTATACTGTCCCTAGCCAGGCACCATAAAGGAGAAAAAATCTGGAAGCTGGCCAAACTGCTCCCATGGCTTGCAGGTCTAAGCCATTAGCAGCTCAGCCAGCATGGTCTGGTAGACCTGTGTTCTGTTCCAAGTCACCAGAAACTGTTTCACCCCCATAACATTTTATTTCACTCCAAGGTCTGCTTCCCCTCGGACTTGGTTATTTAGGTTACAGGGGGTGTGGGGTCAGAGCTCCCTGCATTGGGGGGGTGCAAGGGACAAACCCCCCCCCACATTACATCTAAGTACCTTTCAGAATTTTGAAACTCAGTATCCTGAACTCGGTCATGTAAGGTTCAGGATGCTGAGTTTCTAGATTCCATAGGTATTCCCTATATCAATATCTATATCTATGTCTATGCATCTATCTAGCTATCTATCTATCTATCTATCTATCTATCTATCTATCTATCTATCTATCTATCTTTCTATCTATATTATAGTGGCATGACAGTGTCACTATATTGGGTGTTTACTCACCTGGTAAAGGTGATTGTGTTAGTTGTATCCATGACACTCCAAACATTACCTCATGGGTTCTCAACCCATCTGATATGTTAGTGATGCACATGTGATCCAGATCAAATTTCAGAGCATAGCCAGGTCCCAGGAGTCCCCATTCTCCAGTTTTGATTCTTCCACAGCTGAAATGCAAACGCTTTATACCAACAGACCCTAACAGTTGTGACTCCCATTGTGTTAATATAAGAGTGAAAAACAAACTAATGACCATGGACTCATCACAATTTATGTTTATTTCCTATTCATTACAGTTCTAATTCAGTCTGTAAGGGCTCTGACTAATAAATTTTGGACATTAGATTACAAAAAACAGTAATTCTCATCTTCAAACAGATTGTTGCCACCAAGGGGGTTCAGCGTGAGCCTGTGCCATAGTCGCCCTGACTGGTGGATCATGGAGTGTCATGGATACAATTAACACAATCACCTTTACCAGGTGAGTAAACACCCATTGTGTTATGTTGTATCCATGACACTCCAGACATTACCTCATGGGTTACTTCTAATAAGCAGTGTAAAAACAACCATCAGGGTTGGCCAGTGCGATCAGGTAGACAGTCTTTGGAACACACTGAAGCTATAACTCTTGTGGCACACTCAATTCTCTGCTTATATAGGTACTCAAGTCTGTAATGCCTAGCGAAAGTGTGTACAGAGGTCCATGCTGCAGCCCTGAAGATGTCCTCCATTGATACGCTAGCTCTTTCTGCCCAAGAAGTGGCCATTGCTGTAGTTGACTGGGCTTTTATCCCTTGTGGAGGAGTGAGACCATTTGTTTTGTAGGCCTCCTGTATTGACTTTTTTTATCCAGCTAGCAATGGTGGTATTTGAAGCAGCCAGCCCTTGCTTGTGGCCTTGAGCGATGAAAAAGAGTCTCTCGGACCTACAGATGGCTCTAGTTCTTGTGATATACAGTGCTACAGTACTTCCCACATCTAGTGGGTGGACGGTACTTGTTTTCCCTTGTCCTGCCTGTGTGTGAAAAGTTGGCAGCTCTAGTGCCTGTTCCATGTGGAAGGTGGACAAGATTTTAAGTAGAAAAGCAGGCACTGTCTTCATAATGACCCCTTGTGCCGTGAATATAGTGTAGGGCTCCTTGCATGACAGAGCAACTAGTTCACTAATCCTGTGAGTGGAGTAGACCACCACCAGGAAACAGGTTTTTAAGCCTAACCAGTATATGGGTATACTGTGGGAGGGCTCAAAAGTGTCCTTCCCTAGTGCATCAAGCACCACGGTTAGATCTCAAGGAGCTACTGGTGATTGACTGGGTGGTCGAATATGTTGCACAGCTCTAAGGAATCTGATGGCATCTGGGTGCGCACCAGGTGAGGAGAGGCTGACTCTTCCCATGGTCGCACCTATGGCGGATAGTTGCACTCATAGAGAAGAAGCAGATAATCCCTTATCTAACCCGTGTTGTAAATAGAGTAGGATCCCTGACATATCCACTGGCATGGGGACAATCTTAGATGACCTGCACCATTTGGTGAATATGTTCCACTGTCTGCAGTATATGGAAGTGGTAAACTGCTTTCTAGACTGTAGCATAGTCGAGATGACTGACTCATGGTATCCAGCCATTAGCAGTCTCTGCCTCTCAACTGCCAGGCCGACAGTTTGAGTGACTGGGGTGCCAGATGGAGTAGAGGTCCCTGCCGTAACATGTCCCCTCAATACGGGAGTATCCCCCTGTTCAGTGCCATGGATATCACTACCGCAAACCGTGGTCTCCTTGGCCAGTACGGTGTGATTAGAATGATCTGTAGCCGGGATTGATTGACCTTCGCCAATACTTGTGGGATCAGGGGGTTGGGGGAATATGAATGACCATTCCTGATCCCAGGTTTGAGAAAGGGCATCTGTTGCAATCACCTGTTTCTCCTTGTATCTGGAGAAATAAGCTTTTACCTGTGTGTTTGTCTTGGATGCCATGAGGTCCACCTGTTCTGTACCATTGTGAACAGATCCGGGTGCAGCTGCCACTCTCTGGGATGTACCTGCTGTCTGCTTAACCAGTCTGCTCTGACATTCAACCTCTCTGCCAGGTGAATGGTGTGGAGATGAAGCAGATTGGACTGTGCCCAGTTCAATAGCTTGGTGGCCTCTCTGAGCATGGCTCTGTTGTGTGTGCCACCATGCTTTGCTATATATGCTACCGTGACCTGGTTGTCGTATTTTACCAGTACTGTCCTGCCCATGATATTGTTCCCGAATGCTCTCAGAGCATTGAACACCGCCCTCATCTCTAGAACGTTGATGGGTAGTCGAGCCTCTGCTAATGTCCACTTGTCTTGTGCGGTAGACTGGTGCAAGCACGCTCCCCAACTGATGAAGCTGGCATCGGTTTCCATTGTTACCTCATAAGACAGTTCTAGGGGCACCCTCTCTGTAGGTTTGGTTGATGTGCCCACCATCTCAGTGAGTCTCTTACCAGCCTTGGTAGGTGGATCCTCTGGTTGAGGTTGTCCTCTGATGGGGAACCCTGCTGAAGTACGCAGTACAGCAGTGGGCACATGTTCCATCTTGCCCATGGTACTAGGTCTAAGCAGGATGCCATTATGCCTAGGACCTGTGCTGCTTGGCCCAGGATCGGTTTGACTGAGGACCTTAGGTCCCTTACCATCGACATTACGGAGTTGATGCAGTGTGCTGAGGGTCTTGCTTTCCCCTCGGCCGTGTCTATTTCTGCACCCAGGTGTTCTATAAACTGTGCAGGGTGCAGTGAACTCTTTTCTCGATTGACTACCCAACCATGTTGAGTCATTGTTGTCAGAACTAGATCCGTGTTTCTCTGAGACTGGATGCTGTCACGTGCCCTGATTAGCTAGTCGTACAGGTATGGAATAATATCCAGTCCTTGTTCCCATAGGCAGGCTGCTAGGACTACCTGTACTTTTGTAAACACCCACGGTGCCGATGTGAGGCCGAACGGTGGGGCCTGATACTGTAGGTGCTGACCCAGTATGTGGAATTGGAGGAAGTGTTGGTGACTTGGCCTGAATGGGATGTAGGTGTATGCATCCTTCAGGTCTATGAATGTGAGGAAATCCCCTATCTGTATGTTTCTTAAGGTGGACTTGAGGGTCTCCATTTTAAACCTTGGTGTGGATGTTAACCTGTTGAAGAATTTCAAGTCCAGGATAGGTCTGAGGTCTCTGTTTTTCTTTGGGACCATGAAGAAAACAGAGTAGACCCCTGTGCCGGCCTCATCTGCTGGTACCGGTCGGATGGCGTTGTTCTGTAACAGGTGCAGCAGGACCTCTTGTACTTGGTGGGCCGTGGTCCGTTTCTTTGAAATGGGGGATAGTACAACTCTGTCCCTGGATGGCATGCTTGAGAATTCGATCGCATAGCCATGGGAGATGATTTCTAGGACCCATCAGTCCGATGTGGTCTGTTGTCATTGTTGTTGGAAGGCCATCAGTCTCTGACCCACCGGTGGGTAGTTCCTTAGTGGGACTGTTGATGGTGGTGACCTGTCAGAATAGTCAGTATTCTTTGACCTTTATCCTCTGCCTCTGCTT
This sequence comes from Neoceratodus forsteri, assembly GCA_016271365.2. Classification (NCBI taxonomy): domain Eukaryota; kingdom Metazoa; phylum Chordata; order Ceratodontiformes; family Ceratodontidae; genus Neoceratodus; species Neoceratodus forsteri. The sequence continues at coordinate 395,456,827 of CM028129.1, forward strand.
CCAAATCGCCTACCTCATGACGCTGAATATGAACCTTGTGAGGGGCCTCTGAAACTATTGGTATTGTTGCCAAGGCCTCTGCCTCAAAAGGAATTATTAGTGTAATTCTGCCTTCTGTTGTGTTGGAACCTGTTGTTCCCGTGAAAGCTGTGCCGTGCAAAGGGCAGATATGTGGTTCTGTTTTTATCCTTTGTGAGGTCTTTGCCCTCTTCTTTTTGCTTTAAAAATTCCTTCAAGCCTTCTCCGAACACATTACTCCCTTTGAATAGCAGATTCTATAGGAGCATCTTCTATTCATTGTCTGCGTCCCATAATTTGAGCCATAGAGCTCGTCTGGCCCTGTTTGTTAATGCGGCAGACCTGGCTTCTAGTTTTGATGTGTCCACAGCCATGTCTCCCAGATATTTAGCTGTGTCCAAGGTGCATTCTAACAGTTCTGCTTCCCGTGACTTGGGGTCTGCTTTCTCCAGCAGTTCCTACAACCAGCAGATCTGCACCCTTGCCGAATAGATTGCTGTGACTGCTGCCTTAGCTGTCGTGTCTGAGAAATCGAATAGCTTCTTTAACATCTCCTCTAATTTCTTATCAGTAGGGTCTCTGAGTGAGATTGTGCCACAAGGTAGCACTGTTTTCTTCCTAAGTGCTGCTATCTGAGGGTCTATGAATGGTGCCGTACACCACAATTGAACCTTATCATCTTGTACCAGGTACATTCTGTCAAGATTTCTCTTCTCAGACATGCAGCCAGGCTCTGCAACTTCCCACTCCTTTGAGAAAATGTAATCTATAGCGGGACAGCTAGGAAAAGTGTCCTTGACCTTTTGGTTCTGCTGGATCATGGGATTGAGCTTAGACTCAGGCTTTGGGGTGTCAACCTCAAACCCCATGGTTGATTTAATGGCCCTCATGAGGCCTGGGATCAGATCAAATGAACAAAGCTTTGAAGTTAAGGAAGGGGTGTCTGGTATGATGTCCATATCTTCTTCCCTGAATTGACATCCTCACAGTCGTCCGGTGCCCCAGCCCCCTCCTCCTCCCCCGGTACTGGTGATGCAGGTTCTTCATCAACCCATGGTTGTGGAGGAGTGCTTGGACCTGGAGTCTGGCCAGGGGTGGCAGGGGATGGAGTTCTCAGTTTTGTCAGGAACTCAAGCTTCTCCATGACTTTCAGCATGAAGTTCTGCTGACTCTCCATCATGGCCACAGTCGCCTGTTGCATTTGAATGAAGAGGGCCCCCGGATTCATCCATCCCAAAGTTGCAGTCCCTTGCTCATCTAAGTCAGCAGCGGAAGGTTGGCCGCTGGTTTGCTCCTCTTCATGCAAGCATGCTGGGCAGAGAGGACTTTGGGTGTGGGGCATCAATGTAGTATTGCAGGACACACACTTCTTTGCCTTTGCCATCTGAAAGAGATGAGAGAAGGGCACTCGTTATACCATAATTTATATAACAAAAATATATATAAATACATACATATATGTACTGGTAGATGTCGTTGCTCCCCTTCTGTTAATGTACTCACATATATACAAGATACCAGTGTAGAGAGTGCAGACTGGTCAGCTTGTAAGCCTGTATTTGCCTGTGGGCTAGTGGAACCTGCCACTTTCAGAAAAAGAAAGTTTTTTTTGAACCCTTCAGTGATGTACTGAACAGTGAGGGAACGAGTTGTCAGACTGCCATCATTATTGGCTCAAAATTATCAGCGTTAGGTGTAATATCCCCCTTGAAGATGAGGCTACTTGCTCTCAGTCTCGGGAGCATAGCTCAAAATGGCGGCTCACTAGACAAAATGGCATCTGACTACCTTCTGACATGGAAGGGAGAGAGAGAGAGAGTGTCTTTTTTTCAAAATGGTGATGATCAGGGCAAAGGATGGGGTCCTAAAATGGCATCCATGAATGTGGTCTAGTGGAACCACGTTGTGCCGAGGATAAGACACCGAATGGAGCTTTCCATTAGGTTTCAGGCTACAAGGGTAGCCCCATATGCCAAATGGCCTTTGTTGCAGTCTCAACATGCTTAGACTACAGGAGGCCGGCAGAACAAAAGATATGTCCTCGCTCACCCGCCACTCTCTTAGGGGCTTTAGTATGTAACTGCTTTTGCCTGGATTCTGCCAATCATAGCACCAGTATCATTTGGTACAGTTAATTCTTAGATTTTTTTACATTGTGAGGGTTGCAGGAATCCTGTCCTCGAGGCAGTCGCTTTGTTAGGGACTGCAATCAGAATTGGAAATGGAATCCGTGCTGTTGCAGAGTAGCAAGGAGCTGCTCCTGGATTTGGTTAAACAAAAACAAAAAATATGCCCCAATGCAGCCACTAAGAAGGGGCTGTAATCTCTGACCGAAAAAACAGGAAAAGAGGGCCCAAGTAGTGGTAGTGCCTGGCATCCGCTTGGGAGGGGATACTGATGCTAGGCCCACAAGAAAGCAGGAGAGTCACCAGTGAATTAACCCACCTGGACGGCCCCACTAGAGAAGGGAGCCACCAGCGGTAGGAGAAAAGCAGAGCATGGGAATTCTTAAAGGCTGTACGCCCCCGCTGGGGAGGAGGGGCGCTAGCCGTAGAGTAAAGCACAAATGCTTTTAAACAGCATTACAAGGCATGCTATCAGTTACCAGCATTGAGTGAAAAGCCAAAAACCAAAAAACTCTGTCTCTAATCATTTTAATGCTTTCAGACGCCACAAAAAAACAACAGCTATCAAATGTTTGTGCTTCAGATTTTAAAATTAAACCTTAAAAGCTCAAGAAAGGTTCCAATATAAACACAATGATTAGAATGCCTTTTTCTTAGGGATTTACCACCTAACTAACTCTGGGAAGCAGCTATCCCAGTAATTTAGAGAATTCCAAGCTAAATTAAGGGATTAAAATTACACATATCTCAATAGCCACTTTGGCCACTGAAAGTCAGGTAGCAAAAAACAAGGTTCTACACATAATCCAATTATGTAACTGCTGATGGAGCCATCCTGCAAATAAATAAGCTGGCCTACCTTAGGTAATTAATCAACAGGGACTACTGGAGTGCTTGTAGCCTCTTCAGATACAAAGTTGAAACTGGAGAATGGGGACTTCTGGGACCTGGCTATGCTCTGAAATTTGATATGGGTCACATGTGCATCACTAGCCTATCAGGTGGGTTGAGAACCCATGAGGTAATGTCTGGAGTGTCATGGATACAACATAACACAATTATGGTTGAGTAGGCAGTTTAATGTTAAACTCCAATTGTTGCACTTTAATAACTTTGCAACCGTGCAACACATTTTCATGAGATTTTTCATGCACATTCTTGTGTCATAGATATGTTGGTGTGCCTAGTTTCATTTCTGTTGGTTTTGCAGATTCCAATTTCTGGATAGTGCAAAAAGTGAATTTCCAAGTCATTGGTCTTGCTGGGGTTTTTTTCTTTGAACTTGCATACAGCCCTAAAGGTTTGGAATTTTCATCTCATATTTTCAGAGTAGAAAGGGACTAGCCTGTAGACATCTCTCTTCTTGTTTGATGAAAAATATTAATCTGTACTATAGTTATTTAATTTAGAAATGTTTTAAATTTTCACTCTGAGCATGCTCAATAAGCACATCAAGATAGCGGTGTGAAACAAAAAAGGAATCCTTTTTCATATCGAAGTTATCCTTTTTCATTGATGAAAAAATCCTTTTTCATTTGCCACCATCTTGTTTCCATTTTTTCTAAACGATAAGTATTTCAAAAGCACAAAAATGACATCCTAGAGAGAGAGAGAGAGAGAGAGAGAGAACAACATATATGTCTGGTTCATTAGGACCCCGTTAGGTGAGTTTCTGCACTTAACTCTTGGAAAAATGACCCCAAGTGTGCTTCTGGATACATTTAAAATCCTTTTTCATGCCTCATTTTCTCAGCCTTTTTCATGACTCACTTTCTCATCAACCAGTTTGAAATGAAAAAGGAATACTTTTTCATTTGTGGCCAATCCCTTTTTGTGGCAGGAAAAATTGTATTTCCTTGGTGTCTAGTGGCACCCCCCCCTCTGATTTCTGCCCCTGCATTGTTTATTACAGTATTTCCCTGATGTCTAGTGATCTCCCAACCCACCAATCACCATCCCTGTACTGATTATTTCTTTCCCTGGTGTCAAGTGGCATCCCTGCAACCTCCCGTATCTGTCCTATCTGAAATAAAGAAAATGATCCATTGATGTATGTTTTTAAACACCTGTAAAGAAGAAAATGGTCCCTCACTGATCCAACCCTGATATCCCACTCAGCACCCACCACCCACATCCCCCAACCCCCACACACCCTGACTCATCTGAACAGGGCCCAGGGTGAAGATCTACTCCCTGATTAAAGACATTTCCATTTCTGCAGTGCATTACCCCATGGCTGCAGATACCTGCATGCTTTTTGGCATTCACAGCCCCTGCCCCTGTGGTCCACTTTGGGCAGGGGGAAGGGGTGGTGTGCAGTTGTGGTACAGATCACCAGCTTCCAATCAGATGTCCATGCCAGTTAGCAAGTGGATCACTGCCTGAACTGGATGACCGGGCATGTAAAGATACAGCAGTCCTCTGAGACTGCCATATCACCAATGGCAAATATATAATTATCTTGATATGCCCCTACATCCCCAGCCGCAGACAAACAACACACCACACAAGTCATGGAGGAAATGGTACAGCCATATATTTTTTACTTCAGCAACATAATATCTGACTGACATGTACAGCTTAGCAGTCTCACCAAGTCAACATAGGAAACCCCTTCCCATGAATGTCCATACACATGCGTGAACAGAGGTAATTATGTTCTTCTGTAGTTGAAACACAAACCTCAGTGATTAGGGGGATGAAATGGCTGGGTTGCAAGTGACCGTCCCCATCTGATGGTACTGTATCCACAAGCAAGTCTGATGGGATTGGCCACAACCTCCCAGCTGAGAACCACGTCTTGCATCCCCCTGCCTCATGCCATCTGGGGAGAGGAGTCCTTTGGAAGTATGCAACTCCTTCCCTTTTCCCCTTGTACCATTGTCTTGAGACACTCCCAGGCTGCACCCACTTACAATGACTGTGACAATTAAAAGCTAGCCCTAATCTTAAAAAGCCCTTAGAGGAGACAAAAAAAACTGGAAACAAACCCTCTGAGGGAAAAATAATGACCCCCAGTACAGTTCCACTTAGTGGAAAAAGTTCCTATTTTAGCATGGCCAATCCAGAACTCAGTTTTTACCAGGACGGGTAAGTGGGAAATTTACATTTTTGCCTAGGATGAGAGCCACTTATCTAATATTTATCTATCTACCTGTATATATCTATCTATCTATCTATCTATCTATCTATCTATCTATCTATCTATCTATCTATCTATCTATCTATCTATCTATCTGTCTATCTGTCTATCTGTCTATCTGTCTATCTGTCTATCTATCTATCTGTCTGTCTATCTATCTAGTACCTAGTTATTTAGTTATCTATTGAAAGTGTTTACCAGAAAAAAGGGCATATTGAACTGTCAGCAGTTATTTTCTGAAGGTGTCCTGGGGAGGGATACATAGAGTGGCATATAGGCCCTGGTACTCAAAGGCACTCCAGATATGCATGACATGTGCATATATGGGGTGCATTGCCCCATGGTTGCAGGTGCCTGCATACCTGCTGGCATCCAGAGACCCTGCCTCCTTTGTCTGCTAGTGTGGGACAGGGGGCAGTGGGGGAGGGTGACATGGGTCCAGTCCACAAGCCATGGGAAGTTCATGCCAGTCCACAAGTGGATCACTGCCTGTGCAGGGGGGGAAGGCACATCAGTATATGGCAGTCCTATGAGATTTCCTCATCCCCAATTGGGAAATATATAATTATAGATCCAACAATGGTCAGTGCCAGTGATGCCCCCAACCTGCCACAGAGGTAGTTAGGGCAGAGGCCTGGAGAGCAGAGGGACGATTGAGCTCATTGAGGTGTTCTGTGTCCAAGCAGAGGGGAGCACATTGCCAGTACTGCTGTCCCTTTTTCAGGCACAGCTGCCACCCCCTCTGCCAATCCTTTGCTGATAGGTTTGAGGATTGGGTGAAGTCCAGCCCACTACCCCTAGTCAGCACCAGTCCTGCCCACCCACACAGCATGGCACACCAGCTGGATCAAATGTAAAGGGAGTGCACATCCCAAATTGCGTATGTTGTGGGATACCCCGATGGTGCATGTCTTGCAAATAGGGGCAATCCACAACTGTTCCCAGCCTTCTACATGTACGGAGGGGCCAGGAACCATTTGTGGATTGAGCCCATGATGCAGTTTAATAATTCTTGTACTATGAATAGCAGCAGATTAAAACTTCTATGCAATGAGCAGAAGCAGAATATGAATACAAACATTTGGGAATGGTGCAAACAGTCAACTAAATACTATTAGGAAAAGTAAGGAGTGGGCAGAGTTTTGTGCAAGCTATGGGCAGACTAGGTGGGCCAGGCGATCCTTATCTGCTGTCAAGTTCTATGTTTCTATGCTATGTGCCTAGCTCAGTTAGCAACAAAGGTGACATAAATATTTAGTGCAACAATTTCTAGAGGGTTTCAAAATGTTATCTGTTCTTACCAAAAATGCATAACTCTATCTTGCTATTGCATAGTACATTTTTTATGAACTTTAAGTACTGCTTTGTTGATTGTCACTAATTGTGATCCATACATTTAGTATTATGATCAATATTATTTTTGATTATCTAACACTTTCACTCTAAATACATATAATTATCAAAAAAATTAACCACTTTCTAAATGCACACACTTCCCCTTCCCTTTTGGATATATATAATACTCTTGATATCTGTGACAAGTTGTGTTCAAGTCCAGATTTATTTCATTTTAATTGCCCTCAACTAGACTAAACCAAATATATTGACTGATGTTGTGAAGTGTTGCATGTTACCTGTGGCAGTATTAAATGCAGGTTTCCTTCTGGGTGCTGGTTCATGCCTGTGTCAGGAACTGCAGCCTACTGGTGATTCCAAAAAGGTTAAAACCTGTGTTTGGTTTGTTGTGGTCAGCTACACTAGATTAAATGTACAAGCTTGTTCTGAGCAGTTTTGGTCCTGTGTAATGCTTGACAGCCTGTCTTACACTGTCATTTGTAATCTGCAATCCATGAGTCTTCTCACTGTATGTTGTACTTTAATGTGGGCATGTGATCAACAGAAAATGCACAAACTGAAAACAAAAATCATTTTAATGATGAAACTAAAAATGTTCTTTTTTCCAAAACTTTACCTTATTACTTTAAGCGTAATGTGATCTTAAGCAACCATTTATACTTAACAGATATGTGAATATGTAATTAATTCAGTAATGAAATATGACATTGCTGATCATATCTTAGTATTTTTTTTATTATTATTAGCTGGGTCAGCAGTAGTATTTGCAACTGATCCATTGAATAATGGGGTCATGGCTAAATGACTGTTATAGTAAATTAGTAATAGCTACAAAAACTTTCCTTTATGGCTCTAGATATTAAGTAATAAGAAAGCATTATCAGAAAACCATTTTCTTTGAAACTGATGAATTTTCCTCATTTTCTCCTCATTTAGTACATGAAAGTCAACCTTTTGGTTTCATTAATAGATGTTACTAATGAAAATGTCAAGAACCCAAGGATGGGATACCATACTTTATTGTTTTAGTTGACTTCAAGAATAATGTTGCAGACTTATTAAAACCATCTGATTATCATGACCTGAAAAGAATGACAGCATATCGACACAATACTGGAGCAGCTTCTCTTTAATGAAGAAGACAATTAGTTAAAATGTGTTTCTCCTTTATTTTATCTGTAAAAGATTTTTTTATTCCTTTATAGGAAGGGCACTATAAGCTGCATTAGTAATCAAAGGACATAGGCTAAAACTATGATTTATACAACTCACATAACATATAATAGCTATTAATTTTATATGTATTTTTAATTATTTTTATTGGAAATTCAGTTTTTTTTTACAGTATCAGTGGCTTAGGAGATTGCACACTTGCCTTTAGGCCAGGTACATTGGAAGACCATATAGTGCTGCTTTTGGAGGTTGATGCACTGTTAAGATATGGTCCTTCAGATGTCCTGGCTTCTGTCTATCTCTAGCAGCTGCCCATGTGGAAGTAAAATATCCTATGGTACTTATTGTAAGAGTATCCTTGCCATCATTTCCATTGTTAATAAAACAGACCCATGTAACCACATCCCCCAGAACTCACATGGAAACAAGCTGCAACTGCTCTGTGACTTTTCTGGTCAACAATGTGTTTATTTATTTGAAAATTAGTGACTGAGAGAGGCACATGAGCTAAGGCGGCTCATTTCCAGGTGAGGCATAGAGGGGTGTTACAGAACGGAGGAACAAGTAGAAGTAATACAGACATGCAATAAAATAATAATTATAACAATGAGTTAGATGCCAGTAGTTATGCAATATAGAATACATGGTAAAGGAACTATAAGGGAAATAATTTAGCTAATAAATCATTGCACATTAAAGGCTTTTATGTGAAAACCAACAGCAGTAGCAGTTAATAGAATTACAAACACTGGGGTGCAAACTGGGCAATATGTAAGAAAAAAAAAACAAGACTGTAATGGTAAATGGTAGAAAAATGGTCAAGCAAGATGGAATACAATTCTTTTTCCTGCTAAAACATTTCAATGTTCATTTGCAAAAGGTCAAGAGCCACACCAAGCATTGTATCAGAAGTTTAAGCTATCAAATTTTGCAAAGGATCAGTGACTAGTGGAGATATAATCTCTCATGGAAAAGCAACCAGGTAAACTGAACCTGGCATCACGGGTGCCAGAAAATGTGAAAGTGTGTGTGTGTGTGTGGGGGGGGGGTGCTATAGTTGAAAAGGGCACAGGATAAAAAAGGCAATCTTAGCAAGCCACTGTTTTTAATATACAGAATTACTGTATTAGCATATGCTTTAATACAAAACAGAAGAGAAATACTGTATCACACTTACCAACAAAAATTAATGTTCAAGACATTTCAGGAGTCTTAGGTCCCCTGAATTCAAAGAGAAGCAAAAAGGTCACGTTTGCATCATGCAAAAGCATCTCCAGCATTTGCATTTGCATAGCGGTGAGCTTGACCATTTATTTATATTGAGCCCACATTACCAAAGACTTCTGAAATGACTTGCAGTTTTGCATATTCTTAATGAAATACACATAAAGCATTTGGATTTCAGGTTAGTGATACCTATTAATGCATCCACAATGAGCAGAAAAGCAGCAACATAAACCATTTTGTAAATGTAATTATGGAAATAATAAAAAGGAGAATCTAGAAACAAGGCATCAAATCTCTGTAAGATGGTCACAGTTATTCACATTGAAAGGGATAGGTGTCCAAAAGAAATGGCAAAGAGATTATAATCAGCATCTTCCTGATTATCAGTGAAAACAGACTTGTACACGTGTTCATCCTCCCACAGACTGAGGAGTATGGAAGTAATTGCCTGGACATTTGCCTTTTTTATTTTAAAATTTGGTACAGAGTAAAAGAATATGATAAAATATGTTCAGGGAAATGCTCAAGAGATTCTAGTGTGCAGAAAACTCACTACACTCACATTTGGATATGCAGTAGCAAGCAGGAAAACATTGGGAGTGAGGAGTAAAAGGATGAAATGAGGGGGATTTTAGGAAAATAAACATTTGATTGTTGTACTACCAAACAAATTTTGGTAATTAAAAAAAAAAGTAAATAATCTGCCAGATAATCATTTACAAGGTTACTGTCAACAAGATTAACTGACAAAAATACAAAGAAGCATCAATTTATAATTCCACCCTTTACTGCAAAGAAATGTTATCACTAGTAGGTGGTCAAAAAGTCATTTTAAATGGAAGGAATGATGGTGTATGTTGAGTAAAATGCATCACATGTACATGCTGCCTTGATTTGTGAGACCGTAGAAGGAAGCTTTTGACAAAAAAGTGGCATTAGGAGTTGTATTTATCATCTCAAGAATTAGAACTTTTTCGTGATGGTCCTCATTGCAGCCTAATGCCTCCTAGACTCCAGTATGGAGTCATGAGGCAAGGGCGCACTGATCACTGGCCAGATCAGCTAATACAACACTGATTGCCTGGGGGTACATAGCCATTATGGCAGCCTTCTTGGTGGCAGACACTATGCACATGTAGAGCTGTAGAATGGCTGTATTGATATCTTTCAGGATTCTTTATACTGTGAGGTAGTTCCATAGTGAATTAGATGCAGAGGGAGTAGAACGCTTATTTATTACAGCTACAGAGGTGCTCTCATGAGCACAGGGGGCCTTTTTCCTACATGTGAGCCCTACACACCCATATGAGGGTGCATATAGAACTTAATGGATTGGATTGTTAGAGTAACTTTTAGGAATTATTTTGAGTTGCCTACAAAAGTGTAGTATTTTACTGAAGTTGCAGAGGCCAAAACTCCTCATTTCTGTGTTTATTCATGCCTGCATTGTTAGCTAAAATATAATATTAATAAAAATCTTAAAATAAAAAAACCTTCTTGTTTGGGCCCTTTCTGTAAGTGAAAGAACATCAGTCAAGACAATCTATAAAATGTAGTTGGAAGTTTTTCCTTTGCTGGCCTTACTGAGGCCCCAGTGTTATTAAAGTGACTCCTGAGTCTACTGTAAGCACATCATGAGAAAATTGCATCTTTTTCTCAACTCCTGACATGACTCAGACTGACAATTTCAGAGGCAATATTGTCCTATGAACTTAATTTTTATATTGCTTTAAAACTGAGAATGGTAACTTTGAGAACATAAAGATTATGTCATTAGTGAAGAATTTCTTTGGATATATGCAATCAAAATTGAGAAAAATAATGCAATTTATGTAGACAAATGTTCTTAGCATGTATTTTTTTTTATTTAGTTGTTTAACCAGGAGTAGCACACTAAGCTGAAAGCTTTTTTACAGGTGTGACCTGGGAGCACAGGGAAGTTAAGTGACTTGGTTAGGGTCACACAGTATGCAAGTGGAAGCTGTGGGATTCAAACCTAGGTCTGGTCTGCTGGATGTCACCAGATTTGCAGCTCAGAGCCTTAAACCACTGCGCTATACTGACTCCCTATATGGAACTCAGGCTGGGAGGCAGGCATTTTCCGCTTCCCTCTCTTCTCCTTTCCTCCAAAATTAGTACACAAAACACAATTACTCGAGTTACCAGGCTTACTTTTGAAGATAATGGCCCAGCCAAATTGTATACTATTAAAAAAATACTCAGTGGTCAAGCAGAATGCAGACATTGACAGTTATGGGATCTTGCAATGTACAGATGAAACAGGTCTGAGGGCAAACCACATTCTTTTCATAGAGTATGGGTGAGTGGTTGAAAAGAAAACACCTTAAGGGCATAAACAAGGTGAAAGAGTCTAACATGTTTAAATATAAGAAAAATAGCAGGACAAGAGGACACAGCATGAGATTAGAGGGTGGCCGATTAAGGGGGAATGTGAGGAAATTCTTTTTCACAGAAAGGGTGGTGGATGCATGGAATGGCTTACCACAAGAAGTGGTGGCTATGAATACAGTGCAGGGCTTCAAACAGGCATGGGATAGGCATAAGGGAGCAATACAAATGACTATGAATAGATAGGCCACTGACAGAGCAAAGGCCGATGGCACATTTATAAGGCAGAAAAAGAAATGGGCAGACTGGATGGGCCTTGCGGTCCTTATCTGCTGTCAACTTCTATGTTTCTATGTTATTTGTTTAATTGGGGGTGGTCTTAAGTAATTTTAGGTGCCGGCCTGTCGTGAACTTTCATTTCAGTTGGAAACTGGGCTGCATGCAGAAAATTACAAATAAGACCATGATTGTTTCTCTTCTCACCTTGCATGCATTAAAAGAACATGTTGAATGTTCATGGGCTACCACCACCCCTCACCCATAGGTTCAAGTACCTATGCCTGGCATTCCTGCCAATTAGTATTTGTATTTTTAATCAGCTAACATCCTTCTGTACTTGGAGTTTTTCATATGGATTTCATGCAGTTCACTGTTGTCAGCCAACAAGATGAATCTATGATTAGAGGAGTAGAGGCAGTGTATGACAGGGCCTGCCTGAAGCTCTGTTGTGATGCTGTAGTCAGTACAGGGGAAAGGAGGTGAAGATTTCACATCAGTGTGATCTAATGAGTTGCTTAAAATGGGGACACTTCCACTTCTCACTCAAATAAAAAAAAAACTCTCTTCAATTTGAGTCTTAATCACCTCGCTGATGCTGTAATTTGTGACAATGAGTGAACTGCTTAATCCCCAAGACACACACCCAAAATTGAAAAAGAATAGTAGATATACTTGTATACCACATACTTCTAAAGATCTAATATAGATAGGCAGAGAGATAGGCAGACAAGACAGTAAGACAGGAAGTCATTCAGAGGCAGACAGATAGGCAGACAGATATGTGGGTGGATAGAGGGATAAAGAGATAGAGAAATAGACAGACAGACAGACAGATACAAGGTCATCTACCAGGATCAAATGATCTAGGTGAGATTTCACTTTATTGTGTGACAAACTGGAGTACATCATTGCCATTTAATTCCATTGAGTTCCTACAGTATCCTGCAAGATATCACAGCAAAAGCTATGATGAGTGTTTGACCATGGTAGATGGCACTATAGATAGAAGCATATATATTACATACTAACATACTATTTGCCAGCAGATTAGGCCTTATGGTCTATCAAGTCTGCTCGAACCTAGATCCTTAGTTGGGTGCCGAGACCCTCCCACCCCTTGTGCTCCAGAAACCCCTATCATCCATCCCCACCCCCCCGGGATAGGCCATCATCTGATACATCCACTTTCTGTGTCTGTCCCACCCTCTCTTAAAGCTCTCCACTGTGGATCTCTGAACCAGCTCACCAGGCAGAGCATTCCAAGGGTCCATAGATAGATAGATAGAAGCATATATATTAGTATGCATATATTATTTTAGATTGCCACATTTGTGGAAATGTTTTCATTTGGATATGTTTCAACAATTTCCCATTTTTGCATATGCTTTGAGCACTACTCAGACACAGGGCTATTTCTTTAAAATCTGATTATTCTGAGGCTATTCTATGCTTGGGTTGGGCACTATATGTACACAATATTGTTTGTAGAGTTTGCTTCCATAAGGAAAATCCTTGCAATATAGTATGGTTTTAAAGAAAATCATTACACATATAGTGTAGTTGCAAAAATATTCTCTACAAGTTCTGCAGACTCACAGCATGCTCGTTGTAAATTGATGTCTTAGACACTCTAGCAGCATAACTACACATATTCATAAAACACATGAGCAGAGGTGCTGGTTTCTCAGTAAGGCATGTATCTACACAGATTCTCTGAAAATAACTGGGGTAGAAGAAAATGAAACCCCATCTAGAATCTGAACTGCCATTCAGGCCATTTTAGAAGGTGACATTTTATACAGCTGCTTAGTGCAGCTATGAAGGGTGTATTGGGATAAGTAGGATAGGAGAAAAAGTGAAATGTAACTGCTGTGAACTTATTTTGAGCTTTGTGAGTGCAGTTGCATCACTTCATTAGTATGCAGTAGATTACTGCTTCCCTGGCCCCTCGTCTACCTTTTCAGCATATTTTATTAATTTTCTGTCTTTGCACAGCTGAGGAAGAAGGCCACTAACACAAATTTTTGCTGTGAGTTGGCAGTGGAAGTTGACCAGTCAGCTGCTTCTTCTGTTTGTTTTTTTTGTTTGCTTGTTTTAACTGCTGTCCTATCTAGTTTAAAAACCAGAAACCCTTCCTGCTTCCATCTAAGAAGTGTCTCCAAGACCAAGACCTCTGATTTTCCAAAAATAAATGGAGGCAGTATAGCGTAGTAGTCAACTAAACAAGCATTTGTCAATGCCAAATTTCTGCTTACTGGTACAGTATTAGCACTGGAAATGCAGGAGTTAGACAGATGCAGAGTAGGACTGGCAGTGAAGTATTGAACTTCACGCCAACCCCATCTCAACCTTGCAGAGACAGACAGGCACTGGGGTGTGTGTTCGCGTTGTCGCCCTTAATGTTCATGCCATTTCACCTCACTGTATCCTGCAGACACCAAGTGTTGAGGTATGCCTTCGGGTGTTCGGCTTTACAGTCACCCCACTCCATAAGGACATACATTGAAAAGGGTGCAATATAGGAAAATGGGGTGAACTCTGGGGCTGAAGAGTCCAAGGCACATCTCAATGCTTGTCACTGGCTGCAGAGTTGGGGGATGAAATGGCATGAGCATTACAGTCGGCAATCCAAAGGCACACCCCGATGTCTGTCAGTCTACACAGGGTGGGACATTATGGTTAGAAACCCTAATGCCCCAGGCATTTGTTGATATTTGCACTACAAATTTTCAACATGGCCTTTTTGTGACCCCCCACCTCATGAAAGCATTTGGGACCTCTTCTCATGAACAGTGGATCGGTGATTTTCTCAATGTGTCCCACACTTTGAGTTCCCACAGCAACCATGCCACTGTGCGCCAGATGTACAAAAACACAGATCAGGCAGGATGTGAAGAATGACAACTGTACCATTCATAGGGAGGTGTGAAGAGATGGCAAAGCTGAACATCTGTAGTGAAAATATTAAAAATGCTCAAACTTCTGAGCGTACGTGAAAACTGTGCAATGCATGTGCATAACACAGACATTTAGTTGAATTATTTCACAAAATTTTCAACATAGGCATTTTGTGACCTCTGCTCATGAACACTGTCACTATGATTTTCTTAATCTGTCCCAAAGATTGATTTCCAACAGCAACCATGCTATTCTACGCCAGATGTTTAAATGCATATTTTGGGCAGGATGTGAAAAATGACAGCTGTACTGTTCGTAAGGAGGTGTGAAAAAATGCAAATGTTGAAAATCTGGAGTGGAAATACTACAAATTTGTGAAGTTACAAGGGTGCATGGAAACTGCACAATGCATGTTTGTAACATAGTCATTTTATGGATGTTTGTCACTAAATTTTCAACATAGGCATTTTAGGACCTCTGCTCATGAACAGAGTCACTGTGATTTTACATACGAACATAATATGAACATACAACTCTGCCAACAGAACAGACCAATCACTCTATCTAAGTGTGCTCAAGTGTGTAGCTAGCACCCTAGATTGCAGCTGCCCCAGCCTCCTCCCCCTCAGTTCCTCCCCTGCTTGTCCCAGCCCCTGCTCCCCTGACTCTTGTCTTATCCCACTCCTTCTTAAATCTTTTGACTGTCCTACATGTTACCACACCCTCTGGCAGCGCATTCCAACTAGACACCACCCTCTCAGTGAAGTAGTGCCTCCTCATTTCCCCCTTTAAAAATGTCCCCCTTCCAGCCTTAGTCCATGCCTCCTCGTCTCTCTTCCACTCTTATTTGCCCCCCAATTATTTAAATGCTTCAATCATATCCCCCCATTCCTCCTCTCCTCCAGTGTGCACATGTTCAGCTCCTTCAGCCTAACTTCATATTCCTTTCCTTCCATCTCCTTTAACATTTTTGTTGCCCTCCTTTGCACCTCCCTCCCAGTAACTTTATATCTCTCCTCAGATATGGCCTCCAGTATTGCACACAGTACTCCCAGTGCAGTCAGACCAATGATCTGTAGAGAAGTAGGATCACATCCCTGTGTCTGGATGAGAACCCCCTTGTGATACAGCCCAGCATCCTGTTTGCCTTTACTGCTGCTCTCCTGCACTGGGCCGAGTTGTTCATGCTCACAGTTACCAACACCTCTAGGTCCTTCTCCTCCTCTGTGATCCCCAACCTCACCCCCCAACCAATAGTCCCTCTTCTGGTTCTTAGCCCCAAAGTACATCACCTTACACTTCTTTGTGTTGAATCCTAGCTGCCACTCCACTGACCATGTCTCTAGTTTGGTTAGGTCCCCCTGCAGTTTTTTCCATCCATCCTCTTCGTCCACCACCACCCTCAATTTGGTATCCTCTGCGAACAGACTAACCCTGCTTCCCAGTCTGTGTGCTATATCGGAGATAAAGAGCCCAAATATCACCGGGCCCAGCAGTGACCCTTGCAGCACCCCACTTGTCACTGCTCTGGGTGCCGAGAGCTCCCCCACCACCACCACCCTCTGCGCCCTTCCCAAAACCAGTTCTCTATCCATTTAGTCAGCTTTTTTCCCACCCCCACTGCCATCAACTTCCCCCCCAGTCTCCCATGAGGCACTGTACCAAAGGCCTTACTGAAGTCCAAGTACAGGACATGTACCGCATGGCCCCTGTCCAACTCCCTTGTCACCCAGTCATAATACTCTAGTAGGTTGGTTTGACAAGACCTCCCTGAGACAAACCCGTGTTGCCGCCCATCTTGGAGGCCATTACTCTCTAGGAATGCCACCAGCCTCTCCTTCAGAATTACCGCCATAAGCTTGCCCCCCATGGATGTGAAACTGACTGGCCGATAATTTCCTGGCTCCTCCCTAGGCTCACTCTTGTGTCTGGGCACCACATGGGCCACCTTCCAGTCCTGGGGCACACACCCCATTTCCAGGGAGATGTTGAACAGATCTGCCAGCAGCTCAGCCAACAGCTCCGCCATCTCCCTCAGCACCCTGGGGTGGATGCCATCTGGACCTGGTGCCTTGTCTACCCTTACTGCCCTCAGCCCCTCTAGCACCCTACTCCCCGCAATCACTTTGTCCGTCACCTCCTTCCCCCCCTCCCCCGAGCCCATGCTGGTAGTGGACCATCCCTCTCCTTAACGAAAACAGAGCAGAAGTACTCATTTAGAATTTCTGCTTGCTCCTCCCCCTTTTCCACCCAATCCCCTCCCCACTTTATCCTTACAGTATGTTCCTTGCACTTCCTCTTCTCCCTGACATACCTAAAAAAGTCCTTTTCCCCCTCCCTTTATGCCCTATGCTAACCTTAATTCCCTAGAGGCCTTAGCTTTTTTCACCATCCTGACCACCTCCCTTGACCAACTCCCATAACCTCCTTATCCTCTCCTTTCCCTGTTCTCCTGTACTTCTGGTATGCAGCCCTCTTTGCCCTCATCCCTTGCAGCAATTCCTTGTTCAGCCAGAATGGTTTCTTGGCTCTGCTTCTTACCCCTGGCACTGGTGCAGGCTACTGTAGCCTCTGTTAGCCCAGTCTTTATGACTCCCCCCTTTTGTTCTGCATCCATCCCTAGCCTTATAGCCTGGAGTCTCCCTTGCAGTATTGCTCACATCCTCCCAAGGTCCACTCTACTAAACTCCACCACCTTAGTGCCCGTGGCCTCCTGGCTCTCTGCCCAGTGCGAGAATGAGCCACACTGTTTAGTGGTTGCTACTCGCTAGTGGGTCATCCTCCCTTACCTCCCTCACTGCCTACCCATTTGCCAGTACTAGGTCCAGAGCCTTGCAGGCCTTGTAGGCCCACTTACCAACTACATCAGAAGGCCATCCTGGAATGCATCAAGGAGCACCTGCTCCCTGGTACTGCTAGTGGCCAGGGTGCTCCAGTCAACCCCTGGTAGGTTAAAATCCCCCACTATCACCACACTCCCCCTTCTACACACCCTCCTTATCTGCTCTGCCAACTCCCAATCCTGTTCTCCGGATTGGCCTGGTGGTCTGTACACCACTCCCAGCCTCAGCTTTCTGCCCTTGTATTCCAGGAGCTGCACCCAAAGCGCCTCTGTCCTCTCCTCTTCTCCCTGATCCCTTATGCATTTGATCCCTTCCCTCACATAGAGTGCAACCCTCCCTCTTCCAACCCCCCAGTCCCTCTTGTAAATCCTGTATCCTGGGATTGCCAAGTTCTCCTCACTCTTCTCCTTGGCCTGTGTCCCTCCTCCCGGTAGTCCACAGCCTTTCTCCTCTTTATTCTTACCGGGTGGTGGTGTCTTCTGTATTACACTCAGACCACTCTGCCCGCCCCCTCCCGGGGTTACTACGCCTCCTCCTTTACCTATATCTAGGGGGTAAACTCATTAGGCTCCCCTGCCAGGACCTTTCTACCAACTTTAGTCTTTTGGCCACCCCCACTAGTTTAAATCCACCTTAGTTTTTTTATCATGTCACTGTTTCTCCTCTAGCGGAGTGGGCTCTAGCGACCTCTGGCCACCAGCTCCTACACTCCTGGACCAGGTCATGCGCATAAGAGAAACTCGCCTTTCGACAGAGTCGGCCATACCCCTGAGCATGCGCCACTCTCGTGTCCAGAGGCGCAGGGCACGGGCATCAGTAGGCGAGATTGCCCCGCTGTTTTCCACCTACATCTCCCCGGGAGCCAGACGTGCAATGGCATCATAGGCACGTAGTGCCGACACCCACCACACTCCCCCACTTGAGCACACAACTGCAGTGCAGCCGGCCTCCTCCAGACGTTGCTGCAGTGCGATGCCATACACTCACCCACCCTAGAGGAAGGAGAGCAGTTGTGGGATGCTCAATCCTTCCTCTCTCCAGCCAGCCCCCAGTGGCCTGAGTCCATTCCCAAACCTGGGTCGTGGCGTGGCGCAAGGTGTGGTGACCAGCACCTCAACCTTCAGTGCCACTGGGCCTAAATCCACCTTAGTAGAGATATATCCCTCTAATCCCACCTTTAATACTCCCCTCCCTGCTCAAGTGCAGCCTGCCCCCAAGTATATATCACTATTCCCCCAGACCCTTCCCCAGTTAGTCACTAACCCATAATTTTTGGCACGGCACCAATGCCTCAGCCACTCATTGAACTTCTCGATCCTAACCTTTCCGCCCCGTGCTTGCACATGGTACCGGGAGTACCTCTGAGAGTGCCACCGACTCCCCCACCCCCCTCACACTGCCTGCCCAACTCCTCGAACCTCCCTCTCACTACTTCCACAGTCTCCCCTGCAAACTCATTTGTACCCACATGCAACACTAAATGAGGTTTCTTCCTCCCCCTGCTGCACACTTGAGCAGTGTCTGCCCTGCCCTGCCCCTCCTGCAGTCAACCTGGGAATAGCTTCTAGCCAAATACAGCTGCGCCTTTCCCCCTTCCACCCTATCTCACCCCTTTCAGTATAGAATCCCACAAGATGAGTAGCCCCCTGTCCCTGCCCCCTTTCCCTTCTAATGCCCTTTCTACCACCCCAGTATTCATTCTTCCCTGCCCCTTACCCCTGCCAGCTGCACCCTCTGTGACTTCTGTATCTGCACCTCCTACTTCCGCCTCACCCCTTTTCTCTGCCTTATTCCTCCCATCCCCCTTGAATCCCTTCCCAGCCTGACTATTTCCTACTGGGCTTCCCATGTTGACCTCCACTCCTCCCCTGCTGATTTCTAACCCCTCTCCCATCCCCATTGTTGTTGATTTACAGCCCCCATTCCTCTCTGACTCTGATAGTGATGCCCTCCCATCCTTCCCTTCCCATAGCCTTCTCTCCTTCAGTCACCCTCCTTCCTTACTAGCCCCCTTCTTTCCCTTCATCCTTACTATCTCTTCACCTAGCTGTTGCCATTCTTCTCATGCCCCGCTTGTCCTGCCCCCTTCAGTATGTTCCTGCTCCCCTCTCTCTCCCATAGCAGAGGCTCCAATCTATTCTCCTTCTACATCTCTTCCCCCTACCAGTTTCCCCTCCTACTTGTTCACCTTCATGCCCCCTGGTCCCACCCCTGATTCCTCCTACCCGCAGCATCTGCTCTCTCCCTGGTACTCCTTGTGGTCTCTTCCTCCCCCATCAGAAGGCCCCCCTCACCTGGGTCACCCTCTTCCTTCTCCTCTCTTTTCTGCTAGTGCCTCTGATACTGAGGTCGGTTTCAGTCCCTAGTTGTTCTTCCCAGTCCCCCTTTGCCATCCCCTATTCCCCTCCCAGCCAGATGCCTACCATACTCATCTACCCAGCCACTTAGACTCCTCCCTAACCTCCACAGTTCCTCCCTCAAACTAGCCAGTTGTCTACAGACCATACACCCCCCTTCCTCCAAGCCCAGTCCAGGATCATGGTGGACCCACACCCTGTACGCCCCACCACCCTTCCAAAGATGCCCTCCCTAATGACATGCGGCACCTGCCCCATTTTGGCCCTCATCTTATGTCACAGGCTCTTACTCCCTGTTTCTGTACCCTACTACAACTGTTAGGCCCCTATTTACTCAAATTCATGTCCCCCCCACACTAGTTCCCTTACTGCCCCCTTGCCGACTGGGATAATTCAGTCTCAGATCTCATCCATTAGGTACTGTATTACTGTAGCAATCCTAAAGCCTCCTTGTCTGTTTTACACCTCTCAGCTACCATACTTTTTGTTCTCAGCCCTCATATAGTTTCACTTAGCCCAGTTAGAAATCCTATTGCACTCTAAGTATTACTCAGCTCAGTTAGAGAAATAAACAGAACAACTAAATATGTATTATTACAGCAATCCTAAAAGTATCCAATCATTGCTTTGTCTCCACCCCAGAGACTCTGCTGTATTATAGGACTAACAGGACCCTGGGCGGGAGGTGGGCAACTCTAAAGTCCCGACAGAGCTCCGTTGAGCTTGATCACTCCCCGTCTCTCATTTGCTCGTTCTGTTTCTCCCGGCATTGCAGGATGCCCTTTTGTACTGGGCTCCTGCCTACATTGGCACCTTTTTCTGCCCACAAAGAAATCCACAGCAGTCCCGACTGAGCTCCATTGAGCTCCCTCACTTCCCCCTCTCTCTCTCACTCACTCACTTGTTTTGTTTCTCCCGGCACTGCAGGCTGCCCTTTTGTACTAGGCTCCTGTCTGTATTGGCGCCTTTTTCTGCCTAAAAAGAAATCTGCAGCAGTCCCGACAGAGCTCTGTTGAGCTTGCTCACTCCCCCTCTCTCACTCTTTCATTCTTAATCTGTCCCAAACACTGATTTCCCATAGCGACTGCACTATTCTGCTCCAGAAGTGCAAAAACACATTTCGGCCAGGATGTGAAAAATGACAGCTGTGCTCTTCATAAGGAGATGTGAAAAAATGCCAGTGTTGAACATATAGCGTGAAAATATTACAGATTTGCAAAGTTACAAAGGTGCGTGGAAACTGCGCAACGTACGCTTATAACACAGTTATTTTATGGACTTTCATCACCAAATTTTCAACATAGGCATTTTTGGACCTCTGCTCATGAACAGTGTCACTGTCATTTTCTTAATCTGTCCCGAAAACTGATTTCCCAGAGCGACCGCGATATTCTGAGCTGGGAAGTGCAAAAACACATTTCAGCCAGGATGTGTAAAATGACAGCTGTACCGTTCATAAGGAGGTGTGAAAAATTCCAGTGTTGAAAATCTGGAGTGAAAATATTACAAATTATGAAGTTTGAAGCACGCATTGAAACTGCGCAATGCACGCCATAAAAGAGTAATTGTTTGATTTTTTTCACTAAATTTGCAACATAGGCTTTTTGAGAGCCCACCCATGAATAGTGGCACTGTCATTTTGTTAATCGGTCCTAAGGTGATTCCATGCAGTGACTGTGAAATCACCTTTTGGGACCAAATAACGCCATGACAGTGACTGAATTCATGAGGAGGGGTCCCAATAACCCCATGTTGAAAATGTGGTGCCAAAATTCCCCAAAATGCCCTAGATATGCACCAAAGTTGAAAAAACCCTATTTATGCCATAATACAGCTTACCAGCATTTCTTCAGTTTGCGGTCGGCTTTGAAGAGTGCAGACATGTCCCCGGTCCACCGAAGATCATCGTGCTGGGCTTCGGAGGTAAGTATGGAGTGAGGTGGGTGTGTGGAGGTAGGGTGCACAGAAGGTGGCTGTGGGTTGGGGGAGGGGGCATGAGACACTACAAGAGACTGTTTTCTTGGTTTCAGGGAGAGAGAAAAAAGATGTTGCAGGAAGGTTTTTGTTTTTCAGGTTTGTTTTTTGCAAACTGGAGTGGGCTCCCAGTGTGCCACCTGCATTTTGGGAGAGGGGGTACTGAAGTCGATGGGGATGGGGCCCCCCATCAGCAAAGAAAGACTGTTTGGGGAGGCATGATGCTGAGGGTGATCGGGCACCCCCCTCAGCACAAAACAAATGGGGGGGCATTATGCCAACCGGAGTGGGCTCCCCTGTTTGCAAATAAACTGGGTTGGGGGCATGCTAACAGGGGGATTGGGCACCTCTGTTGGCTTTCATGGGGCTCTGAGGTGGCATAGCCACCTTACTGATGAAATATTACACCAGGCAAGGTAGGTACCGCCCTGCAATGACGGGTCGCTCCCTTATTGCAGCAGAATGGCTGATGCTGCAATGACAAGGCAGCCCATGATTACAGCAGCAAAATCATTACAAGTTGGTGGCACTCTGTAGAACCAGTGTCATCAGGACACTGGGCCTGCATTGGTTGAGCACTGCCAAGCCCAACAATGCAGTTCTGGCATTGGCTGCCACAGTGCCGCATCTCCACAACCCGCTTCTCTCCTAAGCTGCCACATAATGTTTCTTGCATGTGCGTGCAAGCAAACATAAAAACCCTGGAGAACTGTATTTGAATCTCACAGCCACCATTTGCATACTGTGTGACCATGAGCAAGTCACTTAACTTACATATTCTCTCAGTACACACTTGGAAACAGGCCTTGGCTTAGCATGTTTTTCCTGGGCAAAAAAATTGTGAAAAAAAAAAAAAAAGAAAGAAATCTTCCCTGCTCTCATCTCAGCAGTCCTCCCTAGACCCAATCCTTCTGTATTTCTTTAAATAAATATATGCCCTCTCTGCTCCAATATCAACAGTACCTTGCAAATCTTGACCTTCATTTTTTTTCTATAAATAGAAACCCTCCCCATAAATATAAACCCTCCATGCTTCCATTTGGCAGCACATCAAGAATGATAACCCTCATTTTTTGTTTAATTAAAAGAAACTCTTCCTGATTCTCTCTCAGCAGTCCGCCCTAGACCCAGTCCTTATTTATATAGAAAGACTAAGCCAACATAAACAATTTATAGTGTATAGCTGGCCCTTGTTCAGCATGGATTTCAATCCTTGCTGAAATGTTGTTCTACTACAGTTCAAAGGTCATGGAATACTGTTCTACCCTTCTGTAGTACAGCAACTTATCAGGTAATCAGAAATCCATGGGCCACTTGGTCTGAGAACTGCTGCACATGTACAAATCAATTTAAAAAAGCGATGTAGTAGAGCCACGGGGGGGGGGGCAGCTAGTCACAAAACCATATGTTAAACAGATCAGCACAACAAATGGAAGCTGGCACAGATAAGTCCACTCTAGTACTTTTTTCTAAATCAGTTTTTTCACCCTAACTTGCCTTTCAGTAATTTCAGCGCAGCTGTACTTTCTGTTCTCTTGCTTTACATTGACACATGCATGGTCTCAATAATTTATCTCCATGACTCTAAGAAACAAAACAAAACAAACAAAAAAAAAATACTGCACACTGCAAAAAGTACTTGTTGTGCAATCTCATGCCCAACCAGACTGTTCTGCCACTTGGGGTTCAGATGACATCAGAGCCCCTCTGTGGCAGAACAGGCTGGTTGTGCATGGTTGCCCATCCAGTATATGCTATAGTTTATCTAGTTTCAAGGTATACAGGAGAAAATAATACTTGACACAATGAATTTTGGGGATCTGTAACTCTTTGCTAGGGTCATTAATAAACAGTAACAATATGGAATCATTCAAAGCTAATCTAGATGATTACCTGAAAGTAAAATCTATTCAATACTACAAGTCCTAAACTGGGCATCTTAAATAGGCAATCAATGCTCTCTGATGTCTTGATTTACCAAGTATTAAACCAAGTATTAAATACAAACCCTCCCAACTGTACTCCCATTTAATTGTACCTCTTAGACCCAAACCCTCCAACTTTTATCACAAATTGAAAGCCATCCTGTTCTTGTCTTGGCAGTCTGTTCCAGATACCATGTCCTGAGCCTCCTTGAGTGGAAGGGTTTCTATTTAGTAACACTAAATAGAGGGTCTAAGTCTTGCATATATCCCTGCTCCTAGAGGTGTGGGACATGGTGAGGTCCCTCCCAGGTGGCCAACATTCTGACCAGCCTATAGTACTCCCACCAGCCCAGGGCTATTACTTGGGAGCAACAGTAGTTTGTCATTCAGGGAGAGTTATGAAGCAAGAGGATTAAAAGGACACTGTCAACCCTTTCTGCATCGTATCATGTCTAGTTGAAAGCCCGCATTTTATGATTGCTTACCTTCTCTAAAAATCATCAAAGTTGTTGGTTGATTGATTTGCTTCCTTTCTTACTAGAACTATAATGCATGGGAATGATAAAATTATAGCCAACCTTGTTTTGCTTCGAATCCTTGACCTACTCTTACTGCAAACATTCTAAACATTAGGAATGCCTCCAAACAGTGCAGTCACTCATAATACTCCCACAGCATCATGAGTGCTAGATTTTGTTTGGGGAATTCCTAAGTCCAGAAAAGATGCAGTAAAGGTTGATCAAATATTGTAAACAAACATGTTTTTGTGTAATAAGACTGGTGTGGTGGACAGTCTGCTTTTTACTTTTTCAAAACTAAAGAATAAATCAGAATAAAACTACCAGCTACATCAGCAGTCTCTACAGAATGTGAACAATCAGAACACATGTTTTTTCTTTGAAGGGCAATTTGAGGCCTAAGGGGGTTGACAGTGCCTCTTTAACCAATTGGCCCACTCCATTGTGCTCCCTGTCTCGCCGAAGCAGGTTGCCATTGTTCCTTTTTAACTGCTACTCCTCCTTTATATGTTGCTGTCTGAGATCACCCAGCAAGAAACCACCTTGCAACTTCCAGGGATGTGACAAATTGTACTGCAAATTGCAACATCTGAAGACACACATGTAAACCCACACAGGTAGGAGTAACATGGGCCACAGATTTGGAGAAGGGACAGAGGGTCCCACACAGGTAAGGGGCAAGGAGGCATTAGCTGGGGCAGGACCAAGGCAACACATATAGGTGTGGAGACCGTGGGAGATCACCTGGAGCAGGGAAAGAAGGACCCACACAGGTAAGAGGGATCCAACAAGGCACAAATAGGACAGGGACAGGGGGAACTCTAGCTGGGATTTGGTGAAAACTAGAATAATTTCTGACTCAGAATATGCCTGTACACAAAAAGAGGAGGAATCCTGAAAGATACTGTGTGTGTCTATGTGTAGTGTGTGTGTGTGTGTGTGTGTGTGTGTGTGTGTGTGTGTGATGTGTTTCATGTATATGTATATGTATTTGTGTATGAAGCACTTGTGTGAGTAGCATGCTGCATATGTGCACTGTGTGTTCTATGTATGTGTTTAGGAGATTTTTCCTAGTGTCCTGGCCAACATTCCCCATATCAGTAAAACAGGTCTATGTAAACTGCAGACTCCTCCCCCTAAGATGCATCAGAAAATTAGCTGTCCAGTTCATTATGCCGTTCCTGGCCAAAAATACTATTAAATGCGTTCTGCATGTGCATCTATATGGAGCGCTGTGCATGTCTGTTTGTGTAGTTAATGGTGTGTGTGTGTAGTAGGGTGCCTCACTGTGTGAGTTCACATGCCTGTTTATGTAATACAGTGTGTGTGCATCTGTATGTAGTGCAATCTCTGTGTGTATGTGTGTTGCTATATGTAGTGCTATGTGTGAATCTGTTTATGTAGTGCTGTATGTAAGCATGTGACAGTGTCTGTGTATGTGGTGCTGTGAGTGTGCATTTCTGTATGTAGAGCTGTGTGTGTTGGGGGCTGTGTTAGCTCAAGAAGATCCTGATTCGGAGTAGAAGTGGGGTCAGAAAAGCCAGATTGTTATCCACTACTGTAGCCTCTCATTGACCCCCACCTTAACAATTGCAGCGATGTTATGATTAACAATGTCCACATAAATTATTTTCAATATAATCTAGTGTTTCTTGCTGCTTAATATCTTCTAAATGCAGTTATTGGCTGTCACAGTATATCAGCACTTGCATTAGCAGCCATTGTGGCATGGACTAGAACTTGTTCTTATGGGTAGTGCATGCCAAACCAAGACCGTGGTCATCTAACGTGGTTCTGAGTGAGTGACATAGCTGCACTACAAGAAATATGTGCACACCTTTTAGAAGTGTTCTTAAAAATTTAGCTCAGTGTGAAGTAATATATTAACTTTGAAAGTTAAACAGTGACGCACAGCAATTAGCTTTATTTTTTGGAAATTACAAAAACTGATAACCAGACAGCATAACAGCTGAAACAATAGCATCAGTCTCTTCCCTGATGCATGTCACACTCTCCAGTCTTAATGGATTAGGGCTTATCACAGCTACTATCTCCAGTGACCATGCTAAGGCCTTTGACTTGGTAGCCCATTCGCTCCTCCTGGAGAAACTGAGTTATGCAGGCCTTTCTGTTTCTGCAGTTGACTGGTTCGGGTCCCAGCTCTCTGACTTCTCCAGTCACACAGGTTGGTGATACCCTGTCTCCCCCATCATTCCAATGTTGGGTCCCCCAATGTTCCATTTTGAATCACGTCTTATTTTCCATCTTTTTGAATGACCTCTGTTCAAGTTCTGTCAGATTGCATATTCATGTGTATATGGATGGCTGTTATTTTTTGACTCTGGCACTTCTGTTTTGTTTTTGAAAGAATCACTACATTGTGACTTCAATAAAGACCTACACTAGTTCCAATCCAACCAACTCTGGGTCAGCATTAAGAAGAAAACTAGGCTTGCTGGCCAAGGCACCTCGCTTCACCTGAGCTCTTTTCTTCTAGGTTGCTAGAAAGGACAGATCAAATAACCTTACCAGAGTAAGGATAAGGATTAAGGCTTCTTTTGGCTAGGCAGATTTACTGTGTGTTGTTATTTTTATTTTGTACTCACAGGGATTGTTACTGTTTGCTGCAAACATTTTATTGCTTTATTTTCTCTGATTCAAATTGTTGTTGTTGGGTAAACCTTCTGCTGCATTGTGACAGGGTGTGCCTACAGTCATGTGCTTACAGATTACTGCTGTAGGCTTCTGTTTCAACTTGTCTTTTGAAGTTATATCTTCTGTTACTGCTTTATTTTTCTCCGTAGCAAAGTGTCTCTTACAGGGTATCTTCTGTGAAATTATTACAGGTGGTACTTTACAGTTTTTATCTATCATTAAGATAAGCTTCCAGGGCTACTACATTTGTTACTGGCTGATTGTTTCTGCTCTTACCTCCTTGTTTCCTTCGTCCGTGGTTCTTCTTTTTCGGCAGGGGAAAGGCCCAGCCACCCACCCCCATCCCCAACCACCCCACACTACATTCCTTTTATAGGGTAGCACAATCGTGACATTTTCTGTAGCAAAGAAGAAAGGGATCAGAGGGGTATACACACAGCACCTCATTTACAGGGGCACTAGTACTTTAACTTGTTATAACAAGTTATACAAAACAAACAAACAAAACACAAAATCAAACTTTTTCTTTTATTTTCTTTTTTCCTTTTACTCTGACCAGGTTATAAACCCAGCAACTTATCCGGAATGGATATCATTAACTGCAGGTACTGTGGAACACTTTCAGAAGGGCAGTTTTACAGGATTTAGGACACTGTCCTACATGCTGGGCCATTGGAGATCAAAGGGCTCAACTCCAGGCAGCATGGGCAGAGATTGTGCACCTCAAACTGCATATTCAAAAGGTAATGTGTTATAAGAACCACCCACCATTTTCCCAACATCCAACAGAAGCACCTCGATCACGGAGGGTAGTTGGTCCAGGAAGTTGGCAGGTGGTTAGGAAGGGCAAATTGGGTGCCCTATCACTCGGTGCTCTCCAACATATCACCTCCACAAATCATATAAAAACTACAAACAGGTATCTGCCTCTATCACTGAAATCAAACAAAGGAGCAGAGGACACTGCAAAGCAGGATACTGCAGCACAGGAGCTAGCACAACAAAACTTGCCCAAATCCTGAACCAAAACAAAAAAAGGAAATCCAAAAAACTTCTGATCATAGGAGACTCCATGATTCGGGGAGTTGATACCCATCTCCAGCCAGGAGTAATGGTCAGATGTCTCCCAGGTACATCAGCGTGGAGAGACACTGACTGCATTGCTAAAATTGTTCACAAAGCAGGAGAAAACATTGACATCCTGGTACACATAGGGACTAATGATCTCACCAGCCTGTCAGTTGTGGAGACCAAGGAACACCTGACCAGGCTGGGTGACAAACTATCATCCATTTCATCCGACATCTCCTTCTCTGAGATCTTGCCAACAGAAGGTCAGAGAAGGGGAGACAGGGGAGCTAAACATGTGGATCAAGGGCTGGTGCCAGGAAAAAGGACACAAATTTGTAGGAAACTGGCAACAGTTCTGGGAGCGAAAGTTCTTTAAATTTGATGGACTGCATCTGACTAAGGAGGGACTCAGTGCATTGGGGCAGAAGTTTGACATCTTTGCAGAATATTTAAACTAGCAAATGGGGAGAGGGGTGCAGCACCCCATATGTCGAATGGGAAGAATACCCCTCCCCTCTCAAATAGTGGTTAAACAGGAGTTCAGCATGTTTGTAGTTCATTTGCATCACCAGGTAAAGAAAAAGGTCTGGCTTTCCATACGATGCACAGGGGAAATGCCGGACCTCGCCCAACAACTAACACACCGAAATATGGCCAATGGAAAATCATGTACACAAATGCTCACAGTCTGGAAAACAAGATTCCAGACCTGCAGGCAATAATGATAGAGGCTAAACTGGACATAGTAGCCATTAGTGAGACATGGTTTACCAGTGAGACCGAGGTGCAAAAAGGGGGGTGGAGTGGCCCATTATGTCAATGAAAATATCAAAGCTACAGACATTCAGAATACACATAAGGAGCCAGAAGAACTGTGAGTCACCCTGGAAACAGGTAATGGGACAGCCATACAAACTGGGGTTGTGTACAGGCCTCCAGACCAGGGGGAGGACATAGACACATTACTGTTAGAAGATATAGAAAACATGACAGCTACAGGTGAGGTTCTGATAATGGGAGACTTCAACATGCCAGATTCAGGTTGGTCAATACCAGCAAGGACATCTGCCAGAACTAGACACATGGTGGATTCCCTGCAGGGGGAGGGCCTCAAACAACTGGCACAACAACCTATAAGAGACAGGGCTATCCTAGATCTAGTACTGACTAACAGGGAAAGGATCACAGATCTCCAGGTAGAAGGTCACCTGGGTGCCAGTGACCATCACATGGTATGATTCAGTTTGGCCACTAGAACAAAATCATCCCATTCCAAGGCAAAAATATGGGACTTCAGAGGAGCTGACTTTGATAAGATGGCCAACAGAGTTAAGCTAGCCCTGGCAAAAAGAAATACAGGTGAGGGGCTACAGGCAAAGTGGACAAGCATTAAGGATGCAATACTTGAAGCTACATCCCATTGTGTTAGTGAGAAAAGGAAGTGCAAAAGAAGAAGGAAATCACTTTGGTTCTTAAATACAGTAGCAGAAAAGGTCAGAGCCAAAAGGCTGGCCTTCAGGAAATATAAAGGAACGCAACAGGATGAAGATAGGGAGGCATACGAAAGTTCCCTAAGGGAAGCAGGGAAGGCAGTTAGGCAGGCAAAGGCCCAAACTGAGGAAACACTAGCACGAACAGTAGAAGAAGGTAACAAGACTTTCTGTAGATCAATTCATGAAAGGAGAAAGTCCAGAGGGGGTATTGCTAAGTTCAAAGGGAAAAAGGGTGTGTGTGAGGAGGAGGACCATATAAAAGCATGTATCCTAAATAGATACTTCTGTTCAGCATTTACTGAAGAGAAGTTAGGGCAGGGCCCACAACTCAGCACCATGGACACAGGGGGGAGGGAGGTGTGCACTAGTCCCTTCAAAAAAGAAAGGGTCCTACAAGAGCTCGATAAGCTCAGGGTGGACAAGACAATGGGACCTGCTGGTATTCATCCCAGGGTACTAAAGGAGCTAAGGGTGGAACTTGCAGAGCCATTATCAGAACTGTTTAGTGAGTCTCTGAGCACAGAAGAGGTTCCAGAAGACTGGAGAAGGACTTATGTGATCCCGCTCCACAAGAGTGGTAACAGGGAGGAAGCAGGGAACTACAGACCAGTCAGTCTTACCTCAGTAGTGAGCAAGATTATGGAGACACTCCTTAAGGAAAGGATAGTGCAACACCTGGAATCCATAGAAGCACAGGATCCAAGACAGCATGGGTTTACTAAAGGAATGTCCTGTCAAACTAATCTCATAGATTTCTTTGACTGGGCAACCAGAGTGGTGGACCAAGGGGGAACAGTTGATGTTTTCTACCTTGACTTCAGCAAAGCTTTTGATACTGTTCCACATAGAAGATTGATTAATAAGCTGGGTAGGCTCGGGTTGGGTCACATGTTAGTCAGCTGGGAGGCAAACTGGTTGACGGGCAGAAAACAGAGAGTGGTGGCAAATGGTATACAGTCAGAAGAGATGCAAGTCACAAGTGAGGTACCTCAGGGATCAGTCCTGGGGCCAGTCCTCTTCAATATCTTCATCAGTGACATTGCAGATGGACTGGAGTGTAAGGTTTGTCTGTTTGCAGATGGCACCAAGATCTGCAACAGAGTAGATGATCCAGATGGAGTGGGCAGAATGAGAAGAGATCTGGATAAACTAGCAAAATGGTCAGCAGAGTGACAACTGGGGTTTAATGCAAATAAGTGCAAGATCAAGCACACAGGGAAGAGAAACCCTGAAGCCACCTATAGGCTGGGAGAGAAGTTGCTGGCAGTCACAAGGGAACAAAGAGACCTGGGCGTCATCATCACAAATGACCTGAAATCATCCAAGCAGACCACTAAAGCAGTAGGTAAGGCTAGAGGGATGTTGTGGTGTATTAGTAGGGGTATCCCAAGTCAGAAGAGGGAGGCAATGATCCCTCTTTACAAGACACTGGTTAGGCCCCATCTGGAGTACTGCATGCAGTACTGGAGGCCACACCTTTACAAGGATATTGACCAAATTAAGGCAGTCCAGAGAAGGCAACCAAAATGGTGCAGGGACTGCATCAGAAAATATATAAGGACAGATTAACTGAACTCAATACGTATACCCTAGAGCAAAGGAGGGAGAGAGGTGATATGATTGAAACATTCAAACACCATAAGGGCATTAACAAGGTGAAAGAGTCTAGCATGTTTCAATAAAAGAAAAATAGCAGGACAAGAGGACACAGCATGAGCTTAGAGGGAGGCCGATTAAGGGGTAATGTGAGGAAGTTCTTTTTCACAGAAAGGGTGGTGGATGCATGGAACTTCCTACCTCAGGAAGTGGTGGACATGAATGCAGTGCAGGGCTTCAAACAGGCATGGGATAGGCATAAGGGAGCAATACAGATGAGTATGAATAGATAGGCCATTGACAGAGGAAAGGCCAATGGTACATTCATAAGGTAGAAAAAGAAATGAGCAGACTGGATGGGCCTTGCGGTCCTTATCTGCCATCAACTTCTATGTTTCCAAAATAGTGTCTGTGACCTTCGACACCAACCAAAAACTAGTCAGGCCCCTCCTTGTCTTCAACACCCTAGATAGCTCTCCACTTGAAGTAGTTCCCTGCTTCAAACTCTTGGTGTGTGGCTTTATAGTAGGCATGATTTCTCCACCACACTGATGCCATCCACTCCAAGCTCCACCCTAAGCTCGTATCTTGTATCACTGCAAGTAGTGTCTCTCTCCCCAGCGCCACTATGAACAGGTCACAAAAATGGTGCTAGCAGTGCTCGACTAAATGGATGTGGTGTATAGTACTGCCCTCTCCTACTTCATCACCAGACTGCACGCCCTTTGTAATGCATTATGCAGCTAATGCCACATTTTGCACTCATCACTGCTCCCTCTATATCTCTCTGTCTATCCCTCCACTCCCCTTATGTAATTTATCTCACTGTGCTTCCTTCTTCTTCAAATTCTGGTTTGGGTCTCTTCCTCACTACCTCTCCTTCCTTATCTTGCTATTGCCCCTGCCTTCTATGCTGTAAGCTCTAGAGACTCATGTACCTTTTCTTTTCCTCACCTTCACTCTGTTCTGGGCAATCCACTTTTATCTATTATCTACCCTCCACTCTCCACCATTTCCCATCCATTTTCTCCCTCAAACACCAGCTCAAACTTCTCTCTGCTCCATTCTGCTCCTGTCCAATCCCCCCAACCCTTGGTCCCTCCATTTATCCCTCTCCTGCCTGATGATCAGAGAGTTCTCATATTTTGATTTTGGTTGCCCCCACTGTTTGCAGATTTATACTTATTTTACACAAAATGTAATGTCATTTTTTCACTTCTTGCAGTTTATTGCACATCTGTTAAGTTTTATCTTTGGCACTCCTGTCCTGTCTGCTCTTTACTTAAAGTTTATACCATTGTATGCATTTCTACATTGCATTTTATCTCCTCTCCCCCTTACCCTTGGTCATACCTAGAAATGAGCCTTGGCTTAATGTGCCTTCCCTGGTTACCATATTTCAAGTAAACTTAAATAACTAAATAAATACCTATACTGTATCTGTAGATGTAGTTTGGACAGCAATAGAGAGAGAGGAGTGGAAGAGATAAGGGAGAGAGAAACAGAGAGTGAGAGGAGCAAAAGAGATAGAGAGAGAAACAGAGAAGGAGATAGGGAGCAAGCAAGAGATCAACTTTGTTACAGTAAAGTCCAGTTTGCCAAGAAAGACAAAACACCACTACAGTATATATCTGGAATATGTGGAGAACAGTAGTTAGAGCACAGGATTGTGAACCTGGTGATCCAGGTTCAAATCCAGCAAGAGCAATTTACTCTCCTTGAGACCTTGAGAAAGTACCTTACAGTGTTCCTGTGCACCAAGCTGTACACTTGGGTAGAAGCAGAGCCACACTGTAAATGGAATGGTGCATCTCAGTTTGGCAATTCAGGGTAAAGACATTCGAAAAATATTCAAAGTTTCTGTATGTTAAGAGGAAAATTTAACACAATTAAATTTTTTGGGCCATAAACACATCCTTGTTAATAAAAATTCACATCACAGTTCACTGTAGCATGCATCACACTGTAGAATACAAATTAAAGGGAAAGTATGCCTTCAGTTCTGTGATCTAATATGTAATTTCACCACATCCAACCTCTTCAGAAACCCAGTCTGAGCAGCCAGTTCTGATGTTTTTTTGTTTTTTTCATGATTTTGGAGTGCTTTGTACTGATGCTGGACAACACGCATTCATAGGGCTGGCCACTCGCTAGGATGGCAACAACTCAACTCCCATTTGAATGGCACAGATATCACATAAAGCACCCTGGCTTACAGAAAATGGTACTTCCCAGTCAGGATGGCAAAACTGAACTGCTACTCATAGAGCTACTCATAGAGCCTGGCTCCAAGAAATCAGCAATGAAAATAAATTGTATTTTGCCTTCCTTGGGAGGTAATGTCTTCAGGACAGTGAATATGTTAAAACCTTGGGGTCATAGAGGGCAGCAGGCTGTTATTCAATTTGTAAGTTGCAGCTGTTTTTCACTGTGGTTTTCCCATTTGAGAAATATCACTCAGCTGAAGCCCTGTCTCCAATATGAGGACCTGAAAACTGTGATACAAATCTTTGTGTCTTCCTGTCTCGACCACTGAAACA
This sequence comes from Neoceratodus forsteri, assembly GCA_016271365.2. Lineage (NCBI taxonomy): Eukaryota > Metazoa > Chordata > Ceratodontiformes > Ceratodontidae > Neoceratodus > Neoceratodus forsteri. The sequence goes on from CM028129.1 coordinate 395,490,367, forward strand.
TACCTCTCAACCTCCTGCCTCATAAATCAGGGACAAGGCTAAAAATAATCAGGGACAAAGGACCAAAATCAGGGACACATCTTCAAAATTGGTGATATCCACTTAGGAAGCTGGTAGAATAAGGGACTTGGTGTAAAATGCATTTTCTATGGAAGAACAAGTCTGTAACTTTAATGTCTGACATTATTTTGTGCTTATAACTCCCACTGTTTGGTCATGGAAACACAATTTTTAGGAGGGACAGAGTAAAATTTTGAGGCAAAATCAGGGACATCCCTGAAAATCAGGGACAGTTGAGAGGTATGCACTGAAATGCTCTGTAACTAGGGCTTTGTGGACGTTTGATGCATCATATGCTGTTTCTCATAATATTATTCCGCAGATCTCAATATTGTCAGCGTAAATGGTTGCAAAATAATTTTCCACAGAAAAATGCTGTTTTCCTGTATATTATTCCATGGATCACAGAAGGCAGAATTCTGCAGAAGAACCAGTGAAATTCTGGTGGAAATTCTGCTGGCAGAATGGTCTTTCCATGCTAATTCCACGGGCAGAACTTCACATTCCACACAGCACTGCTTCATTGTCCATATATTTCACATAATTTCCTCTACTCTGCTGGAGAGAACTTGCTGGAGGTTTCACATGCTTGCATCAAATCTTCTGGAGGCAGGACCAATTGTGGAACTTCCTACCACAGTATGTTCACAGCAGCTCCTCAGCAAATAGTTTAAGAAACCCTTAAACTTGCATCTGTTTACCATGGCTTTCAGTGTCTGTTTTTAAGGTAATGCTATGGTTGCATTGTTTTTATGCTGTGTATGATGTTTATATTTGGTATTGTCCCTGATATCAGGAAGGTTTCCAGGGCTAACCCTGTTTTTGAAAAGGTGACCCAAACATATACAAAGCTATTGCCCTATAACCATACTCTCCGTCCTTTCTAAGGTCCTTGAGATAATCGTAATATCACAGATCAGTGACTACATTTCCAAATACAGAGTCCTGACCCATGCCTAACATGGATTCAGGGAAAACCACAGCAACTCCATGGCCTTGGCCAAACTAATCAATGACATCAACCTAGTTATGGATAGTGGCCTTCTAACAGGTGTGGTGCTTATTGACCTCAAAAAAGCATTTGACCTGGTAAATCACTTACTCCTCTGCAATAAACTAACCTCCCTTGTTATCTCCCCATCTGTCATTGCCTGGTTTACAAACTACCTAACTTGTTGAAAACAAGTTAGACTATATTCAGCTACCTCCAACCTTGCTGACATAATTGTTGGTGTCCCCCAAGGATCAGTCCTGGGCCCACTTCTTTTCTCTATCTATATAGTCTATCAGATATTGCCATCTGTTACAGCTCCCTGCTGCATGCAGCTGCTGTCCCCGGGATCCGACAATCCCTCTCTGACACTTTTGTTCTTGTTCAGTCTTGGCTATCAACCACCAAGCTAATTCTGAATAGCAATCAGATAAAACTATGTGTGACCCCTTCCAAACTCTTCCTTACCTGCATGGCTGGGTCCCTGTTGGAGTAGATGAGCAGTTTTAAGTATCTGGATGTTTTGCTGGATCCCTTCCTTTACTTCTCCCCCATGTCTCCTTAATCTGCAAAGCTGTCAATACCAAGCTAAGCTTGGCCTATAGGGTCAAACACTGCTTATCCCTTGCTTTCCAACTGTCCATAGCTCAGGAAGTACTACTTCCTAGATATACCTATGGCCTTCTGGCATTTCTGGGTGCTGCTGAAACTGTCCTATCTAAATGGGTTGTTACATAAAACAGTGTATGTCATTTTTTCCTGGCCACATCTAGACTCATGCACCAGTGTCTCCTTTACACTGGCCTGGGCTAGACCCCCTCTGTTGGCTAATGTTCCTTTGTTTCTGGCTGTTTTGTTGAAAAACTCTAGAGACCAGGATCCCCATCTTCCTTAGCCAATGATATGCAGAGCTAATCTCTTACCTACTCATTGAGATAGATGGACTCACCCTCTCCTAGAGCAGAGGTGTCCCACAAGTCTTGGCAAAGTGGCCTTTGCAGTCTCTGCACAAACATTATGGAACTCCCTTCCCCTCTCTTTGCACTGCCCTCCCAGTTGCTTGATTTTTCTGCAAGGCATTAAAGAACTCTCTTTTCTTGGCAAATCCTATTTCTTGCTCTTATGGCAAGTTAAATTCAGCCTAGTTTTTGACCTAACACTGCATACATTTCTCCTTCATAGTCACATTAAAGTCATTGCTAATTTATTTCTAATTACCTGCCTGCCTAGATCATAATTATACACAAATTTCTATCATGACTGAATAGCAATTAACAGTCATTGATACTATGATAATGTTCCTTAAACTGTGCATTGTTTTTTACTAATGATGTTTATGTTACTTATACTGCTTATTGTAATTACTAATGATATTCCTGCTGCCTTTTTTGTGCACTGTTACATTTCTTTATGTAGGATTGTTCTCACTTACTGTGACATCCAACTGTTGTTTTAATCTATACTGCTTGTTGTTGATGATGTAAGTCTGTAATTATTCCTGGTTGTTCTTGACGAATGCATATTCAGATGCCTGTACATTGGGGAGCTTTAATTGATCAAGGGCCTTTGATCCCACACATAACACTCTTTCTGCGCTTTTGTTGTTTTTATGTGTGCAATCAAAAAGTTTGATAGCTGCATATTTCCTGAAGTGATCCCTTTTTTCATTCTACTTTGTATCTGCTTTTAAGCGGTGCATCCACTGAGCAAGTGCAGTGAGCTTTTGTGTGCTTCATGTCTGGAAATAGGCATATATATGCCTAGTGTATCTTATCTGGTATTTTTATTTAGTTTTTTCTTACTGGGTAAGTGCACTAGCCATAGCAATGACTATTTTCAGGCAAGACCCAGGAAGATACAATACAAACAGAGCAGGTACACAAAGCAAGACAAATTATTGCATAATTGAACAATGTAGAATACAGAGCAAGTAATAAACATAGTAGACAATAGATTACAGAGCAAATAGCTATAGACAAGGTAGATACAAGTAACAGTGTAAAAATATACTAGGACAGTGTATACAAAGGCATTTTGATAACCAGGACTAATAACACATTGTCTGGTTTGTGAAAAACAAGGTAAGATAGTAGTACTGTGGTATTCCTAAGGAATTATATAGGGTGGAGAGAGATGGAAAGGGAGATAGAAGTGCGAGGCCAGAGTAGAGATATAGGAATAGGCAGGTGAGAGGGAAGGAAAAATGGCAAAGTGCTGTACTACTTGAGGTGCACAATAGAAGTGGCAGGAGAGGAGAGGAGAGGCTAGGAAGGAGGAAGGGGCTAGAGGGGTTTGAAGCAAAGGCATCTGTAGGAAGTGGCAAGATGGTTATGTAGCCCTTTCTTAAAAGAGGAGTGGGTCAAGGATTGGCGTAAGGCTAGTTGGAGGGAGTTCCAGAATAGGGGGGCATGACAGGCAAAAGCAGTAGCACCTTTGGAGGAATTATGTCTGGGGATGAAGATAGGTGCATTGTCAGCAGACCGCAGACCATAGCGCGGTGTCAGATTTAGGAAGAGATCTGCCAGAGGTTTGGGTATTTGTAATTGGACAACATTGTCAATGATGGAGCCAAAAGCATAAAGCCTTAGCTCCGAAGGAGGAAGCCATCCCAGATCAGAATAAAGGAGACAGTGGTGTTTCAGTCAATGAGAGGAGGATGCATATCGACAGATGTTGTTATATGTGACAACCCATTTTCGGAGGCTAGATTTGGACACAGAGGTATAGGTGGCAACACCATAAGTGATTGAGGGAAGGATTATGCCACGGGCAATGGCAAGCTTAGCTGAGGGGGTGAGCATATAGCTGGTTCAGTAGACTATCCCAAGTTTAGTATTGACAAACTTGCAGGTCTGTTGGATGTGCAGATAGAAGTTTAGTGATGGATCTAGTGTGATGCCTAGATATTTAAATGAGCTCACCACCCCTAGAGTTAAACCGTTGGAGGAGGAGACTTTAAATTTAGGTTGGGTGCTGGCCCATCGGTGCAGCGGTTGGATTTCTGTGACCCGGGTTCAGGAATGAGCTTGGGCCGCTGGAGGGCCGGCCGGGGGGGGAGGAAGCTTGAGCATCCCATTACTGCTCACTGTCTCCAGGAAGGAAAGGGATCACTACCCAGTGCTGAAGCGACCACTGGTAGAGGCCAGTTTTAGAGCAGCATGTCAGGGTCATTAGGGGTGGTGAATGACAGACGTCGGCTCTCGTCTTGATGTCCGGACGTCACGCACCTCAAGAAAGCCAGGAAAAATCGCTCATTGGCCTCCGGATGATGGTTTTCTGTTCCTGAGAGCCTTCAGTGCCTTCCCGGCACCTCCTGTTCCCCAGCAGCATTCTCAGGCCCTAGAAGTGTGTGCTGGGGCTATTCTTTCCCCCCCGGTGCCTTCCTCCTCGGAGAAGGGGGACCCGCCCGGTGACGGTATACACCGGGATATCCCGGGGGTCAGCTGCAATCTGGGGAATCAGAGAAGGGCCAGGCAAGGACAGAAGAGGTCAGGGGGAACTTGGCAGAGCCCAAAGGAGTGGAGGACCAGTGAGCATGGTGCGGAAAAATAGATCATACAAAAAAAAAATTTTCGGTTGGGAGAGTTTGTTTGGCATTAGAACCAAATAGCATAGATTGGGTTTTGGACTCATTTAGGACAAGTTTGTGATTAGATAGCCATTGATGGATTTGCTGAAAGTCAAGAGAGAGTTTATGACTGATGGCGTCAATGCTGTTATCACTAGTGTAAAGAACAATGTCATCTGCATATAGCAGGGAAGCAGTCCTATGGAGGTTAGAGGTGATGTTATTGATGAAAATATAGAAAAGCAGAGGCCCAAGGATGGACCCTTCTGGCACCCCAGTGTTAATGGTGGCCTTGTCCAAGAGGGTGGAGTTACATTTCACAGTTTGAGTCCTGTCAGATAGGTAGCTGCCAAACCACCTTACAACATTTTAAGAGAAGCCTAGTGATGTAAGGGAGGCTAGGAGGATGGATTGATCAACAAGGTCAAATGCCTTGGTCATATCAATAAAAATGGCCCCAGTGAGAAGACCAGAGTCCATAGCCACTAGAGTATCTGACATGAATTTAAGAAGGGTGGCAGTGGTGCTGTTGCCCTTGTGAAAGCCATGCTGGGTCCAGGTAAGATGGTCATATTTCAGGAGGAAATCAATTGTTTGAGCAGATATAAGTTTCTCCAGAATTTTATTTAGAACTGATAAGATGGCTATGGGCCTGTAGTTAGAGAGATCTTTATGATCTCCTTTTTTAAAAATAGGGGAAATCCTTGCAGCCTTCCATATATCCGGGACATAGCATTGGCACAGGGATAGCGTGAACATTTTTGGCTAGGGGAGCAGCAATGTAAGGGGAAGATAGCTTTAGGAGCTTGGACTCAAGGTTGTCAGAGCCAGCTGCAGTGTAGTCTGAGATTTTATTTAATAAACTGAGCACCTCACACCTGGAGACTGCCTTGAAAACGAAATGAGGACCACTGACAGTACATGAAGTAGATATATTCGACTGGACAGGGAAGGAGGAGGTGTAGTTAGATAGGTCAGAGAATTTATCATGGAAGAAATTGGCGATGGTATGGGGATTATTGCAGTGAACACCATTTAGGGATATGTCATTAGGGGTGGATGACGGATTCAATCCAAGGAAGAATTCAATATGGGATCAGAATTTTTTTGCGTCACCATAGGAGTTGGTTAACAGATCTTTGCGGTAAGAACTTTTAGCCTTTTTGATGTCCTTTTTGTAGGAGTTGCATAGAGCCCTGTAGGTATTTAGGCCAGAGGATAGCCCTGAGCTCTTGAATCAAAGCCAGCTTTTATCTCTTTGTTTTAGATTAGCAAGGAGGTCAGATTTTAACAAGCGGGTGGGCCTATTTTTTTCCTAACGAGTTACTAGATTGCAGTGCTTATCCTGAAGCACTAGGAAGTGTGTCATGAATAGATTAAGAGAAATCGGAGCATCATTTGATATTGGAAGGGAGGACCAATCAAGTTGCTGCATGTCATGTAGGAAAAACTCCAAGTCAAAGTTTGCATAGTTGTGGAAAGTAATGAGATGAGGTTTTAAAGGAATAGGCCTGCTTTTACCCCAGATACAAAAGGTAGGGGAGTGGTCCGTGATGGCATCTTGTAGTACGCCAGAGGCAATAATGTTTTCAGGGTGGTTGGTCATCATAATCCAGTCCAGCAGTGTACTCATATTAAACTGTGGAGTTGTTCTGGTGGGATCACATTAAAGTTGGTGCAAGTTAAAACTTTGCAACCTGGTCAGCAATGTTTATTGGGTGTTCCCCAGCCAATTAGCATTAATGTTCCCTAGTATCAGGACCTCATGTTTCCCAGCAATGTAAGAGATTTGATCCAGCAACTCATCCAGTCCCTTTTGACTGTTGGATGGAGGATTATAGGCACATGCAATATGCAGTTTTTTGGTATCAAGGGTAAGAAGAGCATGAAGTACCTCACAGTGGGCTAGGTGAGAAGATTTGATGGCAATGAGACATAGATGTTTTTTAAAATAGACAACAGTACCACCCCCTCTCTTGGCTGCAGTTCTATCGAGTCTTAGGAGGAGAAGATACCAGAGCTTGTGGCATAGGAAGGGACATGGGTTACGTGTACTCAGGTGACACATTTTTGGGGCATAAGTAACTAGGTGGAGCCAGGCTCAGTTGAGTAGTAATTTAGCAGGCAGGGATGTTAAGAGAAAGGGGGGGGCAGGCTGGTAGTGGTGCTAAAAGTGGGTTAGAGTATGGCAGTGAGCTAGAGTAAAGGCAGGCAGTGAGATTTGAGGAGGAAAGTATCAAAAAAAGTAAATACATCAATAAATAAATTTAAAAAATAAATATATATTTTCACATCACTTTTAGATTATAGAAAGGGACGCTATACAAAAAATAAAATTACCTTATCTTACCTTATCTAACCTTACATCTGTATTTAAACAAACTCTGTTTAGAGTCAAAATGGCTCATAATGCAAGAACCTAAGGAATATAGATACAAACAGATATATTACCCTCTCCCATCCTTCCATTTCCAGTTCCCTTGTGTTCCCATACTGTGCAAAATTTGCCCCTCACACATCTTCTGCCCTGTCACACCATTATTTGCCTCGCTCACGTACCAGCTCCCATGCTCTCACCTTTTATGTCCCCATTCCATCATCCCATGATTTGCTTTCCACAACATTCCCTTCCCTCAGTTGTCTGCCCCTTCTGCAGTACCAGCTGCCATTCCCACTGTTTCCTGACAGATCCTCTGTCCCTCCATTCTACCCCATACAATGTCCCCCACCTCACCTGACCAGATTCATTTGCTCCCCTTCCCTATTATCAGGTTCTCTGGCAACCCTCCCACTGCCACCCATATATGGTAACCCAAAATTAACTTCTCTTGGGCCCTTTTCTCTGCCTCCCACTGCAGTCACCTCTTCTATTTAATCTGACTGCTGCTGCAAGATCTGAATTTTGTGCTACACTGCAGGGAGGGGAGTACCTAGATTCCAGCGATTGCTTAGGACAAGACTTGCATGACCTCTGTTTAGCCTTGCAAGGACATCAGGAATGGAGAACAGCTGATCTGAGCATATATTTTTACTTTTTTACTACTGTGCCTGTCTGTTGAAGGTGCTATGCCCCAGCTCCCATCCAGCTCCCATCCAGAGTCTCCTCCTAGTTAATTCAGTACCTCCTTTGGCCATGACTCCTTGCCCACCAGCAAGCTTACCCAGTTCCAGCAGCTCATTTGTCTTCAGACTTTGGGATACAGTACAAGATTGTAGTTGGGGACTGCACATTGGAGTGCACAGCAGACATACTGTAGGTGGAATCAGGCCTTTCTGTCATTCTGCCACCAATGGTGATTTCTTTCTCCCAGGTTTTGTCCCCAGTCACCTACTTCTTCTTAGAGACATTTTCAAATTTCAAGAAAAAAAAAGATCAGTTTACAACAGAACTTAATTACAAGAAATCCCCCAAAATTTGAATTTCAGGATCTTCCATTCTTTATTAATGAAGCAATTCATATTAAAATTATGTCTTTTTTTCTTTAGATTTAATCTGCTCATGTTGTTTATAGAGGTAGAAGACTTGGTTTGCTGGCCAAGGCACCTAGCTTCACCTGAGCTCTTTCCTTCTAAGACTGCTTGAAAGGCAGAGTAGAGAAACTTACCAGAGCAAGGGAAAAGGATTAAGACTTATTTTGGCTAAGCAGATTTACTGTGTGGTGTTGTTTTTATTTTTTACTCACAGGGATTGCTACTGTTTGTTGCTAACATTTCATTGCTTTATTTTTCTCTGTAGCAAAGTGTTTCTTACAGCGTATATCTTCTCTGAAATTATTACAGGTGGTGCTTTACAGGTTTTACAGTTTTATCTAACATTAGGATAAGCTTTCAGGGTTACTGCATTTGTTGTTGACCGATTGTTTCTGCTCTTACCTCCTTGTTCTTTCTTTCGTGGTTCTTCTTTTTTGGCAGGGGAAGGGTCCAGCCACCCACCCCACACTACACTCCTTTTATAGGGTACCACAGTTGTGACATTTCCTGTGGCAGAGCAGGAAGGGGTGGATCAGTGGGGCCTCCACAGGGTGAGCTCATTTACAGGGGCACTAGTAATTTAACTTGTTATAACAAGTTAAATAAAACACAATCAAACCATTACTTGCATTTTTTTTCCTTCTAATTACTCTGACTAGGTTATAAACCCAGCAACTTATCTGGAATGGATATCATTAACTGCAGGTACTGTGGAAAAATTTTCAGAAGGACAGTCTTACAGGATTTAGGACACTGTCCTACATGCTGGGCCTTTGGAGATCTTAGGCTCAGCTCCGGGCAGCATGGGCAGAGATTGCACACCTCAAATTTCATATTCAAGAGGAAATACATTATAAGAACCACCACCATTTCCCAGCATCCAACAGAAAAACCTCGACGCAGAGGGTAGTTGGTCCAGGAGGTTGGCAGGTGGTTAGGAGGCAAATCGGGTGCCCCATCACCTCTGCTCTCCAAGATATTACCTCCAAAACCATATAAACACTACAAACAGGTATCTGCCTCTATCTCTGAAATCAAACAAAGAGGCAGAAGACACTGCAGAGCAGGACACTGCAGCACAGGAGCTAGCGCACAATAAACTCACCCAAATCAGGAACCAAAACAAAAAAAGCAAAAAGGAAATCCAAAAAACTTCTGATCATAGGAGACTCCATGATTCAGGAGTTGATACCCATCTCCAGCCAGGGGTAATGGTCAGATGTCTCCCAGGTACATCAGCATGGAGAGACACTGACCGCATTGCTAAAATTGTTCACAAAGCAGGAGAAAACATTGATGTCCTAATACACATAGGGACTAATGATCTCGCCAGCCGGTCAGTTGTGGAGACCAAGGAACACCTGACCAGGCTGGGTGACAAACTATCATCTATTTCGTCCGGCATCTCCTTCTCTGAGATCCTGCCAGTCTGGGAGAGGGGAGCAGATGGACGGAAGGTCAGAGAAGGGGAGATAGGGGAGCTAAACACGTGGCTCAAGGGCTGGTGCCAGGAAAAAGGACAGATTTGTAGGGAACTGGCAACAGTTTTGGGAGCGAAAGTTCTTTAAATTTGATGGACTGCATCTGACTAAGGAGGAAGTCAGCACATTGGGGCAGAAGTTTGACATCTTTGCAGAATATTTAAACTAGCAAATGGGGAGAGGGGTGCAGCCCCCCATACATCAAATGGGAAGAACACCCCTCCCCCCTCAGCTAGTGGTCAAACAGGGATTCAGCATGTTTGCAGTTCATTTGCATCATCGGGTAAGAAAAAAGGTTTGTCTCCCAATATGACACACAGGGGTAATGCCAAACCTCACCCAACAACTAACACACCAAAATCTGGCCAATGGAAAATCATGTACACTAATGCTCACAGCCTGGGAAATAAGATCCCAGGCCTGCAGGCAATAATGTCAGAGGCTAAACTGGACATAGTAGCAATTATTGAGACGTGGTTTATCAGTAACCACACTTGGGAGACTTCAGTACCTGGCTATGTATTGTTCAGAAGAGACAGAGGTGCAAAAGGGGGAGGAGGGCCTGTATGTCAATGAAAATATCAAAGCTACAGAAATTCAGAATACACATAAGGAGCCAGAAGAACTGTGGGTCACCCTGGAAACAGGAAATGGGGCAGCCATAAGAACTGGGGTTGTCTACAGGCCCCCAGACCAGGGGGAGGACATAGACATATTACTGTTAGAAGATATACAAAACATGACAGCTAAAGGGGAGGTTCTGATAATGGGAGACTTCAACATGCCGGACACAGATTGGTCAATACAAGTAGGAACATCTGCCAGAACTAGACACATAGTGGATTCCCTTCAGGGGGAGGGCCTCAAACAACTGGTACAGCAACCCACAAGAGACAGGGCTATCCTAGATCTAGTACTGACTAACAGGGAAAGGATCACAGATCTCCAGGTAGAAGGTCACCTGGGGGCCAGTGACCATCACATGGTATGGTTCAATTTGGCTACTACATCTAAATCATCTCATTCCAAGGCAAAAATATGGGACTTCAGAGGAGCTAACTTTGATAAGATGGCCAACAGAGTTAAGCTAGCCCTGGCAAAAAGAAACACAGGTGAAGAGGTACAGGAAAAGTGGGCAAGCATTAAGGATGTAATACTTGAAGCAATATCCCATTGTGTTAGACAGAAAAGGAAGTGCAAAAGAAGAAGGAAACCACTTTGGTTCTCAAATACAGTAGCAGAAAAGGCCAGAGCCAAAAGGCTGGCCTTCAAGAAATATAAGGGAACACAGCGGGATGAAGATAGGAGGCATACCAAACTGCCCTAAGGGAAGTAGGAAGGCAGTAAGGCAGGCAAAGTCCCAAACTGAGGAAACACTAGCACGAACAGTAAAAGAAGGTGACAAGACTTTCTATAGATACATCAGTGAAAGGAGAAAGTCCAGAGGGGGTATTGCTAAGCTTAATGGAGAAAAGGGAGCATGTGAGGAGGAGGACCCTGTAAAGGCATCTATCCTAAATAGATACTTCTGCACAGTATTTACTGAAGAGAAGTTAGGGCAGGGCCCACAGCTCAGCACCATGGACACAGGGGGGAAGGAGGTGTGCACTAGTCCCTTCACAAAAGAAAGGGTCCTACAAGAGCTCGATAAGCTCAGGGTGGACAAGACAATGGGACCTGCTGGTATTCATCCCAGGGTACTAAAGGAGCTAAGGGTGGAACTAGCAGAGCCATTATCAGAACTGTTTAGTGAGTCTCTGAGCACAGAAGAGTTTCCAGAAGACTGGAGAAGGACTTATGTGATCCCGCTCCACAAGAGTGGTAACAGGGAGGAGGCAAGGAACTACAGACCAGTCAGTCTTACCTCAGTAGTGGGCAAGATTATGGAGACACTCCTTAAGGAAAGGATAGTGGAACACCTGGAATCCATAGGGGCACAGGATCCAAGACAGCATGGGTTTACAAAAGGAAGGTCCTGTCAAACTAATCTCATAGATTTCTTTGACTGGGTAACCAGAGTGGTGGACCAAGGGGGAGCAGTTGATGTCGCCTACCTTGACTTCAGCAAAGCTTTTGACACTGTTCCACATAGAAGATTGATAAATAAGCTGGGTAGGCTCGGGGTGGGTCAGAAGTTGGTCAACTGGGTGGCAAACTGGTTGACGGGCAGAAAACAGAGAGTGCTGGTAAATGGTATACAGTCAGAAGAAGTGCAAGTCACAAGTGGGGTACCTCAGGGATCGGTCCTGGGGCCAGTCCTCTTCAACATCTTCATTAGTGACCTTGCAGATGGACTAGAGGGTAAGGCTTGTCTGTTTGCAGATGACACCAAGATCTGCAACAGAGTAGATGATCCAGATGGGGTGGGCAGAATGAGAAGAGATCTGGATAAACTAGCAAAATGGTCAGAAGAGTGGCAACTGGGATTTAGTGCAGAGAAGTGCAAAATCATGCACATAGGGAAGAGAAACCTGAAGCCACCTATAGGCTGGGAGGGAGTTGCTAGCAGTCACAAAGGAAGAAAAGACTTGGGCATCATCATCATCACTGATGACCTGAAATCATCAAGCAGACCTCTAAAGCAGTAGGTAAGGCTAGGGGGTGTTAGGGTGTATTAGTAGGGGTATCACAAGTCGTAAGAGGGAGGTAATAATCCCTCTTTACAAGACACTGTTAGGCCTCCATCTGGAGTACTGCGGCAGTATTGGAGGCCACACCTTCACAAGGACATTAACCAAATTGAGGCAGTCCAGAGAAGGGCAACCAAAATGGTGCAGGGACTGCATCAGAAGACATATGAGGACAGATTAACAGAGCTCAATATGTATACCCTTGAGCAAAGGAGGGAGAGAGGTGATATGATCGAGGCATTCAAACACCTTAAGGGCATTAACAAGGTGAAAGAGTCTAACATGTTTAAATATATTAGAAAAACAGCAGGACAAGAGGAAACAGCATGAGATTAGAGGGGGGCCGATTAAGGGGGAATGTGAGGAAATTATTTTTCACAGAAAGGGTGGTGTATGCATGGAATGGCTTACCACAAGAAGTGGTGGCTATGAATACAGTGCAGGGCTTCAAACAGGCATGGGGTAGGCATAAGGGAGCAATACAAATGACTATGAATAGATAGGCCACTGACAGAGCAAAGGCCGATGGCACATTTATAAGGTAGAAAAAGAAATGGGCAGACTGGATGGGCCTTGCGGTCCTTATCTGCCGTCAACTTCTATGTTTCTATGTTTATATCTGCAATGATGTCATGATCCTCTATTTATGGAATCATATCCTGTTACCATAGACACAATTCAGATGACAGAAGCAGAGGAATATCACTTCAAATCCAGAGAAGCACCAGGACAGATGAGGTTTAAAGGGGTAAACAGCTTGTTTTCAGACAGATACCTTCAGTAATAAAGAATGGAATGCTCAGAAATTCAAATTTGGGGGGAATATTTCACTCCTACCAATGCTATTGGTAATAGTCTTGCAGAAGCCTGGAAAATCACTGAAAGCATTTTTTTCCCTGTCAGTCCAATGAATTTATAGAGTCAACTGCCCCAAATTCTGAGCATGTCCCCATGCTGTTAGTATTTGATTCAGAGGCTACCTATTCTCCCCTCCCCAATACATTTCTGTTTGACAGCATTTTGCCATCATGTGATGTGGCGCCACTTACTAGCCTTTGGGTTTTCAGGATGATTTTGATATATAAAATGGGCAAAGAAATCCCTGTGTCCTGACTGACTGAGACATGGTTCTAGCCATTGTAGTAAGAGAGTGCCACCACTGGCTAAAACAAGTCCCTGCCAATCAGGCAGGGCCGGCCTTAACCATTCTGGGCCCCTGTGCAGCTCCGTGCCGAGTTCCCCCCCACTCCATTCCCTGTGCCCCCCCCCACCCACATCCATCATTTACATCTAACTAACCTTTCTGTCCAGTATTAATAAAACAGTTTAACTGCTCTGGAGGTATGAGTCAGATCTTCTGACACTCGCATTTTGTTGGTCCCCTGTTGTATAAATCTCATCGGTCAGTCGGGCTTTAGCCATCATTTCCCACAAATCTGGAACTCCCTGTCCCCCCAAATATGGCACTCCTCCTCTTACTCCCTTGCCTCTGTCTTACATAACTTTCTCTCATCTAACTGCTCCTGCTTTAACCCTCCATAACTGTCTCCTATGTCTCTGCTCCTCTCCATTACTCACATCTCCTATTAAACCTTCCACCCCTCCCCGGAGCCTGCTTCTCAACACGCCTCCTCTCCTTCACCACTATGTACTATATTCCTCAGATATGCCACTTGTAATTAAATGCATATTTCAAAGGTATGATATATTTAATTGTATATTATGTCACAAATGTGACTGTATGATTATTTATGATATTTTCAAACTGTATGTCTTGTTACAAATGTAATTGAATGTTTAATTTCTTGGATATGTTAAATGTTAAACTGTATGTCTAATTCTTCATCCAATTGTATTCCACCCCAAACATTTCAATAAATACATAGAGAGAATTATTATGGGACACCAGTAAGGTTGCCACCTGTCAGGTTTTTTACCTGGTGATCAGATTTTCAGGATCCCTGTCAGGAAATCCAGTTTTGCTCTGTGCAGGTCAGGTTTTTGAGCCATTCTGAGTGCTCAAATACTTTTGAAACAAATTTTGTTACATCATTCATCGTTTCAGCTACATGTCCAGGTTATAAACAAGTTCTCTTGTCAGTATAGCCCTTTGTTTGTGAAAGCAATCAACCTGGGAAGCATAAAGTATGGCCATTAACATCATTAGCACTTACTTAAACTAATCTTTTCTACTGCATCTTAAAGTGGCACAGCAGAAAAGCTGCCCCTACCTTTTGTAACAGAAACAGAGCCAGTTGTCTTCCATTTTCATTTGCTGGTAAACATTTTCATCTCTAACAAAATTTAGGCATTTTTAAATGGTCTAAATTATTTTCTTTTTCCTCAAGAAAAAAGTATGGGCCCCAAAGGTGCAAGGGCACAGCTTGCAACTAGCTAATGCAGGCACTGCAAACTAGTTTCCATTACAAACATGTCTACAGCCTTTACTCATATATAACAAAACTACAACTAGGCCCTACAAATAAAAGTCCATTAAATTAAATAAAGTAAGTAAATATTTTCATGTTATTTACACTCATGAGCCCCTCCCCCGCCCCCAACACACATACACAAATTTAAAAAACTCAAGTACTATTCAGAGTTTCCATTGCTGGTATTTCTTTGACGACCATGAAAAATCCCCCACCTATCCCTACCACTTTGCCAGAGAACTCCCTGCTCCTTGCCTGGCAACGGATACAATTGAGGTTCTGGCTCCACTTCAGGCCTGTGTGTGTCTTTCTTTGTATGCCAATTGAGCTCTGAAGAATGTTGAATTCATGTATTCCATGTTATCATTCTGTGTGTATGTTTGGGTTGGGTGGCATTCTACTGCTGGAATAATTAAGCAATATACCATGACAAAGAGTGGGTATATTGGTGGATTTACCACACCAGAAGTGGTAAATCCACCCATATACCCACTCTCTGTCATGGTATATTGCTATTATACAATGTTCAACTTGTTTTTTTGTTTTTATAGTGATATAAAACTTTTACAGTGGGTATACTGGAGGATTTATCACAGTCATGTGATGTGTTCTGACCAATGAGGTTACAGGATTTTCATACCCCATTGTATAATGCAAAGTATTAAATGATTCTATTCCATGGAAAACAATCACACAGTGTATTGTGTGTGAAGAAAGACAGATGACTGACAGTTGAAAAACATCTGTAGAAGGACTATTTTCATTATTTAGCATCATTTTAGTATATTTTTGTGACCTTGAAAACTTTTAGAATATTCTTTTTTTCAAAGTTACCTATGGGTCCATTTTATATAAGCAATAAGACATGACTGAGTGTTGGTAGTACTGAGATACTCACACACCCAGAGGCTGAAGGCACTCAGCCTGTGGTCTCATGCCTAACTATGCCTCTGGGTGTGCGGGTATCTCAGTACTACCAACCCCCAGCTATGTCTTATTGCTTAAGTCATCTGGGTGGCTAGCCAAGGTGGTGAGAGCAGGGACAGACCCTATCCTTCTCTTGGCTAGAGTTATTGCATCCTTTTGTTTGGTGGCATGGGGTGAGTGGGCTGGATGTTGAGTGGGTGGAGGGAATGTATCATTATCCATTTTGGCTGGGGTGGGAGAGGGGGTGTGGGTGGGATTTGGTGTTGCTGAGCTGGTGAGAGAAGAAATGTTTTAGTTAGAGCTTTTCCAAGGCTAGGGGGGAATAGGATTGGGTGCTCTTGAGTAGGTGGGGGTAGAAACATAGAAACATAGAATTTGACAGCAGATAAGGACCGCTTGGCCCACCCAGTCTGCCTATTTCCCTACCTGATGGATAAGCTGCAGATTCTAGTTAATCAACAGCTTACTTCCTCCTCCCCCCACTAGAATTGCCTTATGCCGGTCCCATGCATTCTTGAATTCTCCCACTGTTCCTGACTCCATAACCTCCTCAGGAAGGCTGTTCCATGCATCCACAACTCTCTCTGTGAAAAAATACTTTCTAACATCACCTCTGAGCTGTCCCCCCCCATCTTCAAATTGTTCCCCCTTGTTCTTGCACATCTCTTCTTCTGAAAGATACTGCCCTCTTGTACCTTGTTAATTCTCTTGAGATATTTGAAAGTTTCTATCATGTCCCCTCTCCTCCTTCCTCAAGGGTATACATATTAAGCTGCTTTAGTCTCTCCTCGTATGTCTTCTGGTGCAGACCTTGCACCATTTTGGTTGCCCTCCTCTGAACAGCCACCACTCTGTCTATGTCTTTGTGGAGATAGGGTCTCCAGAATTGCACGCAGTACTCCACATGGGTTCTCACTAACTGTCTCTAGAGAGGGATGACAACTTCCTGTTTTCTACAGTTGATGCCTCTCCCTATGCATCCCAGTATCCCCCCAGCCTTCCTTACTGCCTTCTCACATTGCTTGCCCACCTTTAGGTCATCTGATATAATTACTCCTAGGTCTCTTTCGATTTTGTTGTTGTTATTAACTCACCCCATTGTGAACTCTTCCCTGGGTTTTGTTTCCCAGATGCATTACTTTTGCTTTTTTTAAATTTATTTATTTAGTTTTTGTTGACCGGTAAGTGCACTAGACAAATCCTGCCTATTTTCAGGCACGACTCCGGGAGAAGGATACAGATGAATGCCAACTGACCTTGAACCAGATTAAGCTGTTGGTGGTATTTTTTTTTTAGTGCATGAGGAAATTTGGCCAGGACACCAGGGAAATTCCCCTACTCTTTTCGATAAGTGCCATGGGATCTTTGACATCCACCTGAACTACCACCAATCCAGGCAGATGGGACCTCGGTTTATCGTCTCATCCGAAAGACGGCACCTCAGAAGTTCAGCACCCCTCTCATGCTGCACTACAGTGTCAGTACTGGGATATTAACCCAAGTGCCAGATGTGGGAACTGAACCCACAGCCCTCTCATCTCCCAGCCTCAGAGGTGAGTGTGCTACCTACTGAGCCACGGACACTGCAACTGACACTGACACTTCTTTGCATTGCATCTGAGCTGCCATGTATTTGACCATTCCTCCAACCTTGCCAAGTCCCTTTTCATTCTTTCCACCCCACCTTGTGTATCAACCCTGCTGCAGATCTTTGTGTCATCTGCAAAGAGGCATACCTTTCCTTCCAGGTGCTCTCCAATGTCACTTAAAAAGATGTTAAAGAGGACCGGTCCTAGTACCGAACCCTGCAGGATGCCACTAGTTACCCTCCTTTCTTCACTGTGAACTCCGTTTACTATTACCCTTTGTGTCCTGTTGTCCAGCCAGTTTTTTATTCAGGCTACCACCTTGGGACCCACTCCAAGGCTGGCTAACTTGTATATTAATCTTTTGTGTGAGACTGTGTCGAATGCCTTGCTAAAATCTAGGTAGGCCATATTCACAGCCCTTCTCTGGTCTACTACTTTGGTCACACAATCAAAGAAGTCTATTAGGTTCATCTGACATGACCTTCCTGCTGTGAAACCATGCTGCCTTGGGTCCTGTGCCCCACTGGCCTCTAGGTACTCAACAATTCTTTCCTTCAGAAGTGATACCATCATTTTCCCTAACACTGAAGTCAAACTAACTGGTCTGTAGTTTCCTGCCTCTGCCCTGCTCCCACCTTTGTGAAGTGGAATCACATTTGCCCTCCTCCAGTCCTCAGGTACCACTCCATCCTCCCATGATTTGTAAAGAGAGTAGTCAGTGGTGATACTAGAAGGGATCATTATGATACATGTTGTGGGGAGGAGGATAGGATAAGGTGATAAAAGAAGGTGGGGGAACTTGCTTTTTAAAGACTTTTGAAGATTTTATAAAAAAAAAATGTCTGTGCACTGCAAATTGTTGGTGAAGTCCATGTGTAGCACAAAGTCTCATTTTTTGCTATAAACTCGACAAGCAAAGTAAAACTTAACAACTCTTTCAGCAGTAAGTCTTTACCCTACTTAACTGTTCAAATTCTTTGGCACTGGGAATCTCTTTGTGAAATGACGACGCCATACACCTGCTTGGATGCTCAATTGGCCATTGCTTATTAAGCATACATATCTGTGCATATCCATCTCTCATCAAGTCATTATTTCTTGTATTTATTTACAATTATTTATATCATGAAATCCGATCCTTAAATACATTCATATAGGTACACATTTCCTTTCTTAATCATTACTATCCCTTTCCTCACACCCCACCATAAAGTTCATCCCTTATCTTCTTTCTCAGGCTGGGGTGTGTAACCCAACACCCCTCAACTGTCTGATCAAAACCCATTCTTTTCATTCTTTCTTCTTTTCTGGGCTCGGATGTCTAACCCAACCCCCAGTTTTCAGACCCCTGGGGTGACAACCCCGTGAGGTGCCCAACATGGCTGGATGTCACCCCAGCCCGTGCCTAGCATTCTACCACCCCATACCCCCTGCTTCACCTAGATCCTCTCCCTGTGCCTCTTCCTCCATCCCCCCTCCCCAGTTCTTCCTCCTTCATCCACAAATCCATCTCACACGCCCATGACGGATGATGGAATTCCCCTCATTATGCTCCCTTTCCTTTCCCACTCTTCTGTTGCCTCTTCTAACCACAGATTAAACATAGCAATGCCCATGTCTGACAAATGTACCCCATTGTGCCTATAGTAACCAGCACTGTCATATGAAATATCATGTGAAATGTATATACCCCCTACTTCTGTCATGAATGCTGCCATTCTCCTATTTAGCCTCTTCCTGACCTTCTCAATCACTTTAATATCCCAAGCTTGCCTCCATAACCTTCAAGGAATTGCCCTTGACCATCCTAACATCACCCCCAGCTACCACACTCTCACCACCTCCATATCCCACTTTATTTTCTGCAACATTTCCACCCATGGCAGCTCCCCCATGTCATTGCCCCCAAATGCAGTAACAAGACATCCAGCCTAGGCCATTTTATTTTAAGTTCTTCCACTAGCGATAACAGTTGCACCCATCTCATCCCCAGGACCCCTTTCCAAAACACTCTGACTTCCTCCGGTGCCCTCCTCAACTGTCTCCCACCAGGCATCATTGCAGCACATCTCTTTGCCCAATATATGAATGAATGCCCCTTAATACAAACAGTCTTCCTGTAAACTGCATCTGAGGTTAAAAGACAGCTGTTATTACTTCATTTTCTTGACATACTTTTTATAGCAATTTGACCACCACCTACCCACTTCCTTGACCTCCACCACCATCCACCTTGCCCTACCAGCTCTAAGGCAGCACCAATCCAGAAGAATGCAATAAAAACTTACCTGTTTCCTCTCCAAGAAAATCCGTCCCCTTCTTAAATAATGCCATTAATTGATAGCTAGTAACTGGGGCCCTGACACTGGGCATGAAAAAACTGCCTGCCATTGCCAGCCTGACCACCCTATACTCCTCCAGTGCTTTTACTACGCATCTCCCCCATGCCTGTCCCCTCTCAATACCACATCTGCCCCTTGACCCATCTAATCCATCTTGAATTTACACAGCCATATCACTATGTTCCCCTCTCCCCATTGCACGTCCCCCACCCATAGCCCCCAACCCCATCCTTTTTGTTCCTCGCTACCACCTCACTGAGTCTGAAAGCACCCCCAGTGCATTACCAAGAAAACTGCCATAAACAAGCATTCCTCTTAAGCCAAATTGCAGATATTCTTTAAAACTTTTAATAGCCGTTCCAACAGTTCCCATGCTATAGGCCTACTAGTGTCCAGTGTTTTCCCTTGCAACCTCTGCCATCCTTGGTACATTCTTCTAGCCACCTGGGCTCTACTGGGCTCCCCTCACCCTTGCAAATTGCACACCAAACCTATTCCTACTAGATGTATCCCCATAGTTGATTACGCCATCCCTTCTTACCACTTTTGCACCATGAACCTCATAACCTGACCATCGGTTACTGACCCACTTACCTCCATCCCAGGGTGCCGTTAAAACTCTTGGAGTGCTATCCATGCCCCTTCATATGCCCTCAATGTGCTTGCAGACCAAGAACTTCTGAACAGCAATTGGGCTTTTCCCATCCAATCTCCCATAACAGGAGAGGGACCAACAGTCTCCTGGCAGCCGCCATGGGGATCAACTGCCTGAACCTGTCCAACTGAAGATGGGAAAGGCCATCAGCCACTGCAGTTTTAATGCCCTCAACGTGTCTCACTTTGAAAGACAGATTCAACCTCAGACTTTCCAGTGCTAGCTGCCTCACCACCCTCATAACCATCTCTGTGGATCACCTCTGCCTATTCAACACCTCCACCTCTGCCCGGTTGTTGTACCAGAAAACTATCTTTTGATTTCTCAGTCACTCACCCCATATGGTTACTGTCACCCATATCAGAAAGATCTCTAAGAAAGTGATGTCCTGCAGCAGGTCCCTGTTTCTCCAATCTATCAGCCACCTTGCCGATATTCACTCCCCTTTAAAATATGCCCCCAACCCCAGTGCCCCTGCTGCATCTGTATATAGTTCCACATCTGTACTGAATAACCAATCCTCCTGCCAAAATGTGACCCCATTGTGATGCTGCAGAAACTGCTCCCAAATCTCTAGATCCTGGCTTACCCCTTTTGAAATATCCACCCAATGATGTGGCAGCCTTGTCCTGCCAATGGCTCTAGTCAGTCTGTGGGCAAAAACTCTCCCCCAGTGTAACTGCCCTGCATGGGAAATTTAAATGACCCAATAGGTGTTGCACTAGTGACAACTGTTCCCTCCATCTACTTTTCACGTGCATGATCAGTCCTTTTAACTTTTCTACCTTATTGGCTGAAAGACTGAATACCTTGTCCTCCACATCCACCTCAGTCCCCAAGAATTCAAACTTGCATGCAGGCCCCTCTGTCTTTCCTTCTGCCAACTGTACCCCAATGTGTTACACATCTCTTGGAGTCTCGTAGCATCCCCGCTGCCCCATCCTTCCTCTGACCTATCAGCAGAAAAGCATCTAAATAGTGGATGACTGCTTTGTCCCCGTATTTTTCCCCAAACACCCATTGAAGCCAGGTACTAAATGTCTCAAACAAGGCGCATGCCACTGGCCACCCCATTGGCACTGCCTTATCAAAATAGCACCCCTCCTTGAATTTGAAACCCAGGAGATTCCAATCTTCTGTCTTTATTGGCAGCAACGAAAGGTGACTTCTTTGTCTGTCTTTGCCAGCCATGCCCCGTCCACTGCTTGGATCATTTCTACCACCTGATCCAGCATGGCATATGACACCAGTCTTTGCTCATCCGAAATTGCATCATTAACTGATTCCCCTTCTGGGTTGGGCAAGTACTGAATCAGCCAATACTATCCTGATTGCTTTTTGGGTACTAAAGCCAAAGGTGACACTTTAAGCTTGGGAAAAGAAAGTGCTTCAAATAGGCCCTCAACCCTGCCTGCTGCAGCCTCCTTCTCTGTCTTTCTCTGGACTACCGCCTCCTTCTCTTTTACTGATCCCAGGTTGCTCGCCTTCATAGCTTTCCTTTCTCTCTCATAGTGTAGGCTGAACCCCTCCCTAAAGCCGTCCCTCTATATTTGTCTAGTCTTCATATCCATATTCCCCTCAGTCCACTACATCAGAATCTCTGTCCTGACTGGGTTCGAGCCATGTTAAAACTCCTCCTCCTCCTCTTGAGTTTCCCCACATTGATTTATCTGCCTCCTGTGCCTGCCCCAAACACCCCTCTGCCACTGCACCCCCTTCCTTTGCCACTCTGCCCCAGCCCTCCACCCCTTGCCCACCCAAAACTCCCACAAAAGGGCTGCCCCAGGTATTGCTGGGCTCTGAATCTGTCCCCCAAGGCTCTGCACTGAGATACCGGGTGCTGACTCACACACTTAAAGCATACATGTCTGAACTTACAATTCGTCCAACTATAGTTTGCTTTATTGTATCCCCAACATGTTTTAACCTGATTACCCATCAAACTTTTGCCCCTTCAAAACTCCTCCATTGTGCCCTGTCATCATTCTAAGGCACAAATCAACATGTGTGGAGTCCCAATGCATATTGTCATGTGATGCCATCCTTTGCCTGAACCTCTAATTGTAGTATAACCACCCATATCCCCCTTTCATCTTATAAGATACCATATAATCACTGTATACATCAGCAGCACTATGGCCTTCTTGGGCTGCTTCTGTAAGAGGATTGCACTAAAATATGTGAAACCAGACAACCATGCATCAAACATCTTACCCTTGTAACTTTTTTCTTCTGTTATCTTCCCTACCAATGCTGATTGTCAGTGTCAGTGGCTCAGCAGGTAGCACACTCGCCTCTGAGGCTGGGAGATCAGAGGGCTGTGGCTTCAATTCCCACATCTGACACTTGGGTTAATATCCCAGTACTGACACTGTAGTGCAGCATGAGAGGGGTGCTGCACTTCTGAGGTGCCATCTTTCGGATGAGACGTTAAACTGAGGTCCCATCTGCCTGGATTGGTGGTAGTTCAGGTGGATGTTAAAGATCCCACGGCACTTAATGAAAAGAGTAGGGGAATTTCCCCGGTGTCCTGGCCAAATTTCCCTCATTCACTAAAAAAATACCACCAACAGCTTAATCTGGTACAAGGTCAGTTGGCATTCATCTGTATCCCCCTCCCCTTGGTCGTGCCTGAAATTAGGCAGGATTTGTCTAGTGCACTTACCCAGTCAACAAAAAAAACTAAAACTAAACTAATGCCACAGCCATCTCTGACTTCTCAACTGTCTCCCTCTGTTCATGCTTATTAGCTGTCTTGTTGTCCACTAGTGCAAACATATCCACATACTCCCTTTTCCTTATTTTTTCAATTATTGATTGTTGCATGTGATCTCCTAGAGTCATCCCTGGTACCCCCCTCTGCTCCCCCCTTTCCCCCTTCCACTCCTTCTCCCTGCTCATGCCCTGTCTCTCCTTTTCCTTTCAGCTCCTACAGTGCCTTTTCCATCTCCTCTAAACCCTGTTCCCCCCTTTCTTCAATGAGACCTGATAAATACTCCTTCAACCCCCCATCAGCCATCAAATCTACCAGTGTGTCCTTTCCTTTGAGATTCTTAGCTCCATCAGTACATGGATTGTTTAGGTACTTTCTACCCTTGCCTTTCTTTCCATTGTCCTCTGGTGCCTTCCACTTCCCATCCTTCTTTGTCTTTTCCATGGATTTCTTTGCCTCTTTACTTGTACCTGTCCCATGAGCTCCACCGCTTGCTTTATCAACTTCTCACTGCCTGATCCCTTCTTCTTTGCATTTTTTCTCAGTGCCATTCCTGTATCAAAAACGGTAATGCTGTAACACTCCGGACCCAATGTGCATGTTGTTTCTGTTGAGCAAATATACAATATTTACTTCACGCACTTCCATGCTACTGCCTCCCACTATGGAGTGTACACTTCTGATTTTGCAGCTTTTTACAAATACTAAACCAGACTGCAACCTTTTTATAAAAAGAATAGTTTATTGCACACAATGCTCAGATAAAACCAGAAGAAGATAAGTCATAAGATTTTTTTACTTCAAACATCTTAAAAAAGGTATTAAATGGTATGAGTAGTTTAGAAGCAATCACATAGATACTGTTTTTCAATTTGAGTTTGGTGGCTCTGCCCTCCACACCTCCTGCTTTTGCTTTGCTAAGATGTGGTGAATGTTTTTTATATGTGACTATTGTTTTTATTATTTGAGTAGGGGGGGCTCTGCCGCCCCCATTTTTTGCTCTACTAAGATGTTTTGTATATGTGGCTATTTGAGTTGACTATTCATTTGCAACTGGGTGATTTTGAATGTTTTGTAATGTTTTCCATCAGGGGTCTTTGCCCCCCACACACCCCATTTCTGCTCTGCTATGATATAATTTATAATGCTTTATATTTCTAATTTCAGTCACATATAGCATGCAGTAATGATGCAGATCCTTCTGTAAGTCAATGCAGACAAGTGTGCAGCACTCAGAACCCCCTTTGTGCAGGAGCATAGACAATTACCTGAAACTACCGTATATATCATAAGCGGAAAAGTAATTCAAAGGGGGTCTAGAGTGCTACAGTATCTCCTCAAAATATGTATTACCTGATGATCCAAATCTCCACATATCTCAAGCTTGATCTGTAGCCAATTTATGTGCCTATGTTTCTAATTCAGAAACTTGAAAAAGAAGGGTTCTGTCCTCCAGAACCTCCACCTATATACCCCTCTTAGGCCCTCCCTTTCCTCATCTGTTGGCCAATCATCTTCCCTGCCCACCCCTTTCTCTTGCCCATGATTCCCTCTGTCCTCCTCCCCTTACCTTGTCCTAATTCTCCCCGCCATTGCACTACAGGAAACCCTGAAGAGCCATGCTGCCCTTAAAGGGGCAACCTCTTTTTTCAAATCCTCCAAACTAGAGGTGAGAAAATTGATTCTGAGTCAAACAAGTCACCCTGATCTTGAGTAATTTGGCAGGAACCAAGTTTGAACTGAGCCTGCCTGGTTCGGCTTTCATGGTTCAGCTCAGAAATGGCTCTGAACTTTTTTCTGAAACAAAAAAACAAACAAAAAATTTTTTTTCAATCTTCTTCCCCTCCACCCATGTGGAAGTATCATTTAGGGCTAAAGCCCCTGAAGCTTCTTTGCCCCCGCCCCAATTGCTATAAGTTTTGGGAAGGGCTCATTGTTAGCAAGCTCAGTAGTTATTTACATTTTTTTCTGGGTTAGCTCTGTTACCCCCTTTTCCCTCACACTAAACAACTATGTCAGCAACTGAGCAGATCACTGTGGCATTCCTGTAGACAGTAATAAGCAACAGAAACTCATATACTGTAGCTCTTTATCTACTCATTAGGTTCTCCCCAATCAACTATTGGTGATTGAGGAGGTGGGGCAGATGCTTCAGGGGATCTTGCCACAAAAAAACGTAGTGGAAGGAGTGAGGGAATGGGGGTCCACACATGTGTTGTGAGGGAGTGGAGGCTGTCAGGAGGTCAGCTATACATTTTAGTTTGGGGGGAGTTAAACAGTAAAGGAAGATTGGTGAAGAAGGTTGCTCAGTAATGGCAGTTTATTCTAGTGGTTAGAACAGAGTTCTGAACCCAGAGACCCAGACTGGAATTCTACCACTTTGATTTAATCTGTGCCCCTGAGTGTCTTACTTAATCACTCTTCCTCTAACCTCTCTGCAATTAGAGATGCAGCAAAGTTAATCATTGTCTGCAGGGATATACTATGATATCTCAACACTCATTTGCCTGATGGTAGAATCCTGAAATGCAAAATCCTGACAGTGGGATTTTGCTTGTTTTCATTTTTGGGGACACCTGTAATTAGGATTACAAGCTCGGGGGGAGCAAAATCCCCTGTCGGGATTTTGTGTTTTGGGATTCTGGCATCAGGCTACAAGGTGTTGAGCAAGCAAGTTCAAGATATCGTAGTGAGGCCATCTGCAGTGTTGCCACAAAGTTGCAAAGCTTTGACTTTGAGAAGTTCCTATTGGCAACACCAACTTTGACTTTGCTGACTTAGCAATATTTTTTTCAGGCAAATTGGCACTTTTTTCTGCAACGTGGCAACTTCAGGAGTGAAGTTTGGGCTTTTTGTGGAAAAAAGTGACACTTCACCTTGCAAAAAACATAGTGAAGTTGCCACTTCAAACTTTGTGAAGTTGGACAACTTCACGAAGTTCCAATGAAGCAAAGTGTTCTCAGCTTCACTCATCTCTATGTGCAATCCATCTGCAGTTTGAATCTTGTATATCTAATGGCAGCAGTACCAATAACATTCACCCACTCCTTCTCCAGGACTTTAAAACATTTTGGAGTAAAATGCTTATAAATGCACTGTACAAAACAAAACTGTATTGTATTCAACAATCTCTGCACTACTAGTGTCCCACTAAATACCTTATAAAGTACTACAGGATATCGTGTGAATTAACGGTACTATAAAGCCAATACTTTCTTTTTTCATTAGAGGTGGGATTAAAGAGGGTTATATTAACTGTGTTGGGCTGGAGAAGAGGGATACTCACAAAATGCCAGATAGGTTATGGAACAGTTGGAAGGGAGCTATGAGATGGGGCTTTTGCTACATAAAAGAAAAAAGACTGGGTTAGAGTTAGTGAGGGGAGAGTATTCTTACAAATTGTGTCAGAGAAGGGATCAAAAGCCAAAATCAGTACCAAAATCGGGTGATTTTCCAAAGCCAGAAGCAGAACCTCCCCATGTTGCTCAAATCTACTCTAGATTAGAGTTAGGATGGGGAAGAGCACCAGAATCAGACAGCATGCGATGAAGCTCGAGAGGGGAAGATTAGGAGGGATGTGCGTAGGTATTACTTCACTGAAAGAGTGGTGGACACCTAAAATAGACTTCTAGTAGAAGTGATGGAGGCAAAAACAGTAAGGGTGTTTCAAGCATGTGTGGGATAGACATAGGGGAATATTAAGAAATGGGCAGGTTGGAGGGTGGGACACAGGAGGCCAGTAATGGTCTGTGGAGAGAGACTAGGCAGGACCATTAGGGCATACTGGGTTGGCCAAGTGATCCTTTTCTGCTGACAAATTATATAATTCTATTAATTAGTCCTGTGAAGAAAAAGTTTGCATGTTCACAGAGAATTCATCTAGTCACTTGAAGAAAAGCACTGGCATGACTTAAAGGACACTATCAAACTTTTTGCATCATGTCATTTCTAGTCCAAACTCCATTTTTTATGATTGCTTACCTTCTTTAAAATTCACTGATGTTGCTGGTTATTTCATCTTTTTCCTTTCTTAGCACAACTGTAATGCATGCTAATGGTGTAACCCAACCTTGTTTTGTTTCAAGTCATTGATCTACCTTTATTACTTACTTTCTGAATTTTAGGAGCACTTCCAAACAGTGCAGCTGCTCATGATGCAACAGTCTCCTCTCTTCCCACTGCATTCCGAGTGTCTAGCCTGTGCTGGGGGTGTTCTCAAGTCCAGGCAAGATGCAATGGGAGTTGACCAAGGACTGTAAACAAACACATTTTGGTGTGGTAACATCAGTATGATGGGCAGTCTGTTCTTCACTTTCAAAAAGGAAAACAAAGTCAGAATCTAACTGCCAGCTACTTTAATACATTCTACAGAATGTAATCAATCATAAAATGATTTTTTTAAACTAGGGACAATTTGTGGTATAATGGGATTGGCAGTGCCCCTTTAACCAGATCTGACATAGACTTGCAGGGCGTGATTCGCAAAAAGCCCTTAGATTGCTGCAAGTTGTGGTGATCTAGAGCTGTGGCAAATCTGGTTGCGCCATGGACACTGCACCTAATTCTCGATCAGACTGGGTCACCATTGCAAAGTCCAGCAGCTTGTGGCAACCATAGCAGTGCACCTAACAGATGGCACATCTGCAAGGTGTGCCGCAAGCTGTTGGGTGGCTGTGAGTT
The DNA here is from genome assembly GCA_016271365.2 of Neoceratodus forsteri. NCBI lineage: Eukaryota > Metazoa > Chordata > Ceratodontiformes > Ceratodontidae > Neoceratodus > Neoceratodus forsteri. The sequence continues at coordinate 395,517,906 of CM028129.1, forward strand.
GGTCCCAGGTGTCTAGCGGACACTCACCCTGATCTGCCAGCACTGGAAATTTGTAGTAATAATATATATCCCTGGTGATCCCCCCAACCCCTGCTCCCTGCATCAATCTGCCCATTACATACATTATTGATATTACATTATATCCTTGGTGATCTAGTGTCCCCCCCAAGAGCCAGTACACCCCTTATGAAGAAACATCACATTTCTGGTGATCTAGTGGACCTCCACATCCCCTCCCCAGAAGGCAGTACCTCACCACCCCACTCTCCCCACCTGAAACTGAGCCCACGACTGGCAGAGACCACCTCTCACCACAATAGCCAGCCATTGACTGAGCACACAGTGAGCATGTACAGTATACAGTACGAGTTCACTGAGTGCTCAGTTGGCTGCTGGCTCTGGTGGTGAGAGGAGGGCTATGCCAGTTGCGGGCTTGATTTTGGGATAGGAGAGTGGAGTGGCAAGGTACTGCCTGCAGGGGTTGGGGTCCACTAGACCACCAGGGATGTGGTGTTTCTGCATAATGGGGGATCAGTGCCTGTAGGTGGGGGCCACTAGATCACCAGGGATATAATGTAATATCAGTAATGTACATTATGGGCAGTTCAACATGGGGGGGGCAAGGGGATCACCAGGGATATATATTATTAATACAAATTTTCAGTACCAGCATACTGGGCTGGGAGGCCAGGGGGACTCACCAGGGATATATTTTACTATGAAATATGTACAGTACCAGTAGGTTGGGGCAGGCAATGGGGGGAATCACCAGGGATATGGCCGCCCTCCTGGTCCTGCTCTCTGGACCCCGAAACAAGATTGTACCACACTCCGAGCGGCACCCTCGGACTCAGCGGTGCCTTTCTGCCCATTTACCTGGCCACCATTGCCATCACCAATGAAACCTCTGGCTCCTGGCCACCCTCCTAGTCCTGCTTTCTGGAACCCGAAACAAGACTGTACCGTGCCCCGAGTGGTGCCCTTGAACTCAGCGGTGCCTTTCCAGCCATTTACCTGGTCACTGCCGCCATCACCGATGAAACCTCCTGCTCCTGGCCGCCCTCCTGGTCCTTCTGTCTGGACCCCGAAACAAGGTTCAGCCACTGATCTGTTTTTCCCCAGAGCTGACGGTGGCGCTTTTCCAATTGGTGCGCCTTTTAGCTGGCGACTCCCGATTGGACAGCCGGTAGTGCAAAGGCTACAGATTGGAGCACCTGAAAGCCGGCTCTCTGGACTGCAATTTTCTTTGCCTCTAACTTCAGTTTGTAGGCTCCAGGGCTCCCACTTGAATTTGTTGACTAAGCTGAATATTGCTGTGATTCCTAGCTCCTCTGGAGAAATTGTTTAAATTTCATAATCTGTTTAAAAACGTTAAACTGCATTTTTTGTAAGTGTTTTTAGGCCAATATGGCACATCGCACCAAATCTTTGTTTAATCTGCTGACTGCTTCCTTTCCAGTCTTTCTGCCTGCTTTGCTGTTACTCTTACTGTTTCACTATTCTCTCTGACCTCTGTCCCTTCCTGCTGTGTATCTTGAACCTGCATTTGGACTCCAACCCATCCCCCTTGCCTAAGCTGAAATCAAACTCACTGATGCTTTCTACCTCTTTGTCTCTTTGAAACCCCTTCCTTCCTCGCTCCTAGTTGTTAATCTCTGTCTTTCGTCCTCATCTAAGCATCCCCACCCCCGCTGACTGTCTGCTGCCAGTCTCCCACCCCCTCTGATCTTTTCTTTTGTTTATCCTCCCTATATATATCTCACTGTTCTCTCCTTCTCTCCTCAGACAGTACCACATCCCGAGCGGCACCCTTGGACTCGGTGGTGCCTTTCCAGCCATTTGCCTGGCCACTGCCACCATCACCGATGAAACCTCCAGTTCCCAGCTGCCCTCCTGGTCCTGCTCTCTGGACCCTGAAACAAGGTACAGCCGCTGATCTGTTTTCCCCCAGAGCCAACGGCTGTGCTTTTCCAATTGGTCCACCTTTTAGCTGGTGATTCCCGATTGGACAGCGGGTAGTGCAAAGGCTTCTGATTGGGGTGCCTGAAAGCAGGCTCTCTGGATTGCAATTTTCTTTGCCTCTAACTTTGGTTTGTAGGCTCCGGGAGTCCTACTTGAATTTTCTTCCCACCCTCCCACCCCACCCAGGCCTCCTATTAAATAGTCTACTTGTCCACACCCACCTCATCTTTCACCTAAACCCTATTTGCTCTCTCACTCACTCCTCCCCTGCCCAGCGCCGCGTGGCACTTTTCCTGGGTCAATTCGTAGGTTGCTGTACGCTGTGTTTTGTGTCTTTCACTCCCTCTCTTTGACCTACTCCACATATATCTAAACTGTAACCTTAATATCTCCACTACTACTTATTTTAGTTCCTATTTCTTTCATTTTGTACCTGCCCACCTCTGTTCTCTCATCTTGTACCTGCCCACCTCTCTAAACTGAATGAAGTCTCATTTATACAGTCCTTGCCCAGTATTATCCAGGCTGTAAATACCCTTTCTAGCTTCTAACTAAACAATTTTCTTTCCCTTTTCCTCTTACTTTTGCTGTTTTCCCCTCAACCCCTCTCAGGCACCTGATAACTCTAATATCTCAGTCTTCCCAAATCTTAGGGCTATTTTTGACTACTTTCAACCTCTCAAACTCAAACTGCCCATAAGCTTCTATTTTTCCCTTTTTTGGCTTGTAGCTTCTCCCCTCAGCTCCTTGTGGGCACCTACATTCCTAATCCAATTACCTAACCCTGGAAAAAGAGATCGCTCTCTGTGGCATCTCTCTCCACCTCACTAAGCTCTAAGTCTTCTTTAGTCTCTCACTCTATTTTGAGCCACTAGTTTTGGGGCCTGAAAAATGAACTACCAGTCGCTACTATTTCTCCTCATAGGCACCTTGCCTTTGTTACACCTGTTAACTATTCATGTCCCTTATGCTGAATCCGCTTTCCCACACCATCAACAATATGACTTCACATTTTCTAATCTTCTAGTGGAACCTGTCTTTCACTGTGATCCCACACTGTTACTTCCTAGCAAGGCATGGCTCCAGTTGTGTGCCCATGCACACAAATGCAGCTCCATTTGAGATTGTGCTCTATCATTCTTTCTGCTTCGCAAGCTCTGGTACATCCTGTTACTGGCTATTCTGCTCTCTGGGGACATGCAACCTAACCCAGGGCCCACAGCTGCTTCTAGTCCAAACACTAAAGGTCTGCTTATTGCACACCATAATATTAGGAGCCTTGTGTGGAACTTTGCTGAACTCGAAACCTGGGGTGCACTCCATAAGCCGGATATAATATGCCTCACTGAAACTTGGCTGAAACCATCCACCCCTGACTCTCTGTGCTCCCTACCATCTTATAATCTCCTGAGAAATGACAGACCAGCCAAAAAAGGGGGGGTGGCACTGCTATATATTTAAGTCTCACCTCCAGCTCTCTACAGTTAGCTCATCTCCTCTAGACCACTGTGAAGCCATTCATGTCCTCCTCACCCTAGGTACAAAAAAGCTGCATGTTGTCTGTGCCTGCAATCCCCCTACCCATGGCCAAAAAGGACTGAATGAGCTACTTGACCAACCCGCTTCCCATTCAGGAAACAGTGAAGTTCTTCTATTAGGTGACATTAATATAAACTGGCTCGGAGGCTCACAAGTGATAGCCCTGACTAAACTGCAAAGCTACAACCTACATCAGCTTATCTCCTTACCCACCAGAACTGCTCAGCAATCAAATACCAGTACATTGCTGGACTGGATTATGATAAACTGCCCTGAGAACATTGTTGACTCCAGTGTCCTGCCTGATGCCAAAACTGACCACTCCCCCACCTTCTGTGTCTAGGGGAAAGGCAGGCCTGATTCTATGAAGCTCCATTACATTACCTTCCGTAATTATATGAATTTTGACCCTCAGGCTTTTCTGATTGATGTCGCTTGCACTGACTGGTACTCCCTCTACAGCTCATCGGATGCTCAGTCTGCCCTAGACATCTTTTTGACCAAATTCCTAGCTATACAAGAAAAGCACAACCATCTTGTGACTAGGCGTGTAAGAAATAGGCAGACTCATAGAAACATAGAATTTGACGGCAGATAAGGACCGCTTGGCCCACCTAGTCTGCTCATTTTCCTACCTAACAGATAAGCTGCAGATCCTAGTTAACCAACAGCTTACTTGCTCCTACCCCCCACTAGGACTGCCTTATGTCTGTCCCATGCATTCTTGAATTCCCCCACTGTTCTTGACTCCACGACCTCTTCAGGGAGGCTGTTCCATGCATCCACAACCTCTCTGTGAAAAATACTTCCTCACATTACCTCTGAGCCGTCCCCTCTATCTTCAAATTATGCCCTTGTTCTTGCACATCTTTTTCTGAAAGATGCTACCCTCTTGGACTTTGTTGATTCCTTGAGGTACTTGAAAGTTTTATCATGTCCCTCTCCCTTCTTTCCTCAAGGGTATACATATAGCTCTTTTAGTCTTTCTTAGCATGTCTTCTGGTGCAGACCCTGCACCATTTTGGTTGCCTCCTCTGGACAGCCTCTACTCTGTCTATGTCTTTATGGAGATGGGGTCTCCAGAACTGCACACATTACTCCAGATGGGGTCTCACCAACTGTCTGTACAGAGGATAACAACTTCCAGTTTTCTACTATTGATGCCTCTTCCTATGCATCCCAGTATCCCCAGCCTTCCTACTGCCTTCTCACATTGCTTGCCCACCTTTAGGTCATCTGATATAATTACCCCCAGGTCCCTTTCCATTTTACTGTTGTCAGTATCTCACCCCATTGTGTACTCTTCCCCTGAGTTTTGTTTCCATGTATTACCTTGCACTTTTTGCACTGAATCTGAGCTGCCATACATTTGACCATTCCTCCAACCTTGCCAAGTCCCTTCTTAACCTTTCCACTCCATCTTGTGTATCAACCTTGTTGCAGATCTTTGTGTCGTCTGCAAAGAGACATACTTTTCCTTCCAGTTCCTCTGCAATGTCACTTATAAAGACATTAAAAAGGACCGTCCCAGTACTGAACCCTGTGGTACCCCGCTAGTAACCTCCTTTCTTCACTGTGTACTCCATTTACTACTACCTTTTGCATCCTGTTGTCTAGCCAAGTTTTTATACAGGCTACCACTTTGGGGCCCACTTCAAGGCTGACTAACTTGTGTATTAATCTTTTGTGTGGGACTGTATCAAATGCCTTGCTAAAATCTAGGTAGGCCATGTCCACAGCCCCTCCCTGGTCTACTACTTTGGTCACCCAGTCAAAGAAATCTATTAGATTCATCTGACATGACCTTCCCATCGTGAATCCATGCTGCCTTGGGTCCTCTGCCCCACTGGCCTCTAGGTACTCAACAATTATTTCCTTCAGATGTGATTCCATCATTTTCCCTACCACTGAGGTCAAACTAACTGGTCTGTAGTTTCCTGCCTCTGTCCTGCTCCCACCTTTTGTGAAGAGGAATCACATCTGCCTCCTCCAGTCCTCAGGTACCACCCCATCCTCCCATGATTTGTTAAAGAGAGTAGTCAGGTGTCATTAGTTCTACCTTAGTTCTTTTAGAATTCTTGGGGAATCCCATCAGGCCCATTGCTTTGTCCACCTTCAATTTTATTAGTTCTTTCAGACCCTTTCTTCTGTAAATGGACTGGTATCGACCCCTGTCTTCAGAGTGTTTCTCTTGTTTGGTTTAGGTACCTCCTCCTCTTCCTTTGTGAATACTGAGAAGAAATATTCGTTCAGTATCCCTGCTTTTTCACTGTCCCCCTCTACCCACATTCCCTCCCCTTTATTAAGCCTCAGTATCCCTCCTTTGGTCTTTCTTCACTCCCTAATGTACCTATAAAAGGTCTTATCCCCTTTCTTAACAGAATTGGCTATCCTTTCCTTGGTTTGGGCCTCTGCTATTCTGACTGCCTTCCCAGCCTCTTTCTGCTTTAACTGATAAAGTTCTCTGTCCTGCTCCTTCTGTGTTTCCTTATACTTCCTGAATGCTATCCTTTTCTCCTTAACCTTCCCTGCCACCTCTTTTGAGAACCATAGCGTTTTTTTCCTTCATTGTGTTTTATTGATTTGCTTTACACAAAGGCTTGTTGCCTCTGTGATGGCTGTTTTGATTACTCCCCATTGTTCCTCCACCCCTCCTTCTTGTCTGTTTGCTAGTGCTTTTCTAAGGCACTCTCTCATTTTCCCAAAGTCAGCCCTCCTAAAGTCCAATACTCTTGGTTTTGTATGGCTTGATTGTATGCCTGTGTTTATCGTGAACCACACTGTTTGGTGGTCGCTTGTTCCCAGATGGCTACCCACCTCTAAATCTGAGATTCTTTCTCCATCCCCATTTGAGAGTACCAGGTCTAAGATTGCTCCCTCCTGAGTGGGTTCCACTACTAGCTGTCTGAGGCATACCCCTAGTAGGGCATCAAGAATGACCCTGCTCTTGGATGTGCCTGCAGCAAAGGTGCTCCAGTTAACATCTGGCATATTCAGGTCCCCCATCAACAATATCTCCCCTTTTTCTGCCATTCTAAGGAAGCCTTCTATCATTTCCTTGTCCATTCCCTCCCCCTGAGATGGGGGTCTGTATACAACCCCCGTGCAGATTGTGGTGCCATTTCCTGTCTCTAGAGTGACCCAGAGTGCCTCATCTGCTCCCTGTTTACTCTTTAGTTCTGTTGCTTTGATCCCTTCCTTTACATAGAGAGCTACTCCTCCTCCTCTTTTACCCTCCCTGACCCTCCTGTAGATTGTGTATCCTGGTATGTTGACATCCCAGTCGTGGTTCTCTGTGTACCATGTTTCTGTGACTGCCACAATATCCAGGCAACCCTCTTCCATCAAGGCCACTTGTTCAGGGAGCTTGTTACACAGACTATGGGCGTTGGTACTCATCACCCTCCACTTTTTGATAGCCTTACCCCTTTTAGCCCCATTTCTGTCCTTACTGCCATTGACTTTTTTTACATTTACCTCTGTCCTGCTCCCTAATAACTTCTCTACCTTGGTGCTTACCTCACTAATTACCATGTTTTGTGGGGGGAGGCTGGGATTTCCCTGCTCTTTTTCAGTGTCTCCCCCCTTGGCTAGTTTAAATGCTTGCCAATGAAGCATTTAAACCTCTCACCTAGGATCCTGGTTCCCCCCCTGGACAGATGCAGACCATCGCACCAGTATAGGTCTGCATCCCTCCAGGTGGCTCCCCAGTCCCCCAGTGAAGCCAAAACCCTGAGCTCCACACCAGTTTTTCAACCACTCATTGAATTCCCTGGTGAGGAGTGCCCTAGCATCACCACTGCCATAGACAGGCAGCGCCTCCGAGAAGGTTACCGTATGTGCTACTTGTCTAAGGCCCCTCCCCAACTCTACAAACTCCTCTTGCACTGCTCTGATCCCATTCCTAGCCAGGTCATTTGTCCCTAGGTGGACAATGACATCCAGCTCCCTCCCTCATGCAGCTCCTCCCATGATCCTGAGGATTCGTTTCCTGTCCCTCCAAGTCGTGGCACCAGGAAGGCACCTTACCTCCCTCTCCCCTTCTTCCCCCATTTCTACCCCCCTAATGATTGAGTCCCCCACCAGGAATTGTTTCCTTCCACTGTGGGGTCCCATGCCACCCTCCTGTGGGTCTCCTTTGCGAAGGTTCCCAGCATCCTCCTTGGTCTCCACTGCAGGTGCCTCCATAGAGGAACCACTATCCACCAGAAGAGCGAATGAATTGTGGAGAGGTACAGCTGGAGAGATGCAACTCTGTTCCACCAGCCTCTTCCTCCCTGAGCCCACCCTGGTCCAGCCTCTCACTCTTTCTTGGCAACCTCTGAGGTAGTGGCATTGGCCCTGGTAGTCCCTGGGTGGGGGAGGAGGTTTCATGAATCCTAGCCAGGTCAGCCTGGAGACGGACAACCTCCTTTCTCAGACTAGAGAGGTGCCTGCAAATAGGACAGCATCGCAGCCTCCAGAATGTCTCCCGGAACACTACGCCCCACAGCCATTGCACTGTACCACTCCTATCATTTCTTATTTTGTGTCCCCTCTCCTGTTTCTCTGTATACTTACTCTCTCCTCTCCTTACAACTCTCACCCTTCCTGTTCTGGAACAGCAACTTTGTGTCTTCTTTAGTAGCCTCCTTCTTCCTTGCTCAATGTCAGACCACCAGCAGCTGGGGGGGAGAGTGAGCTACTTTTTTCCTTTAGGGTTGACAAAACCAATGTTTCTCTATGATCCTTCCCTTTCTACTGCCAAACAGGAAGTTCCTGTTGACAGTCAGATCCAGTGGCTATAAAAGTAGAACTGGCTTAGAGTGGGTGGGTGTAGGGGTGGGATGGATGGCAATTAGTAAGAAAAAAGGCTAGCAACAGGAAGTTGTAATTTGAGTCACCTGCTTTTATAGCGTCTAAGCCACACCCCCAATTAAGCTCTCTTTCCTCCTACTGGTTTAGCAAAGTCAACTGATACAATACCCTTCCCAGCACAGAACACACACTGACTTTCTTTCTTTTCTTAACCCTAAATAAGACCCCTTCTACTTCTAGTAAAGTATCTGTCTACTTAATCTCAACAGACACTGACTCATGCTGAGATATAAGTTTTAAATTAATAAGAAAATGTAGCTTTTTTAGTTAGCTGCTTTCTGCTCTACAAGCAAGGCTAGCAACAGCAGGCTAAAGGCTAAAATCTGACCTTCTCTCTAAATTACGACTGAGGGACAAAAGCTGCTTCCCACTCAGGAAACAGTAAAGTTCTTCTATTAGGCGACATTAATATAAACTGGCTCGGAGGCTCACAAGTGACAGCCCTGACTAAACTACAAAGCTACAACCTACATCAGCTTATCTCCTTACCCACCAGAACTGCTCAGCAATCAAATACCAGTACATTGCTGGACTGGATTACGATAAACCACCCTGAGAACATTGTTGACTCCGGTGTCCTGTCTGATGACAAAACTGACCACTCCTCCATCTTCTGTGTCTAGGGGAAAGGCAGGCCTGATCCTATGATGCCCCGTGACATTACCTTCTGTAATTATACAAATTTTGATCCTCAGGCTTTTCTGATTGATGTCGCTTGCACTGACTGGTCCTCCCTCTACAGCTCATCGGATGCTCAGTCAGCCCTAGACATCTTTTTGACCAAATTCCTAGCTATACAAGAAAAGCACAACCATCCTGTGACTAGGCGTGTAAGAAATAGGCATACCCGATGGCTGAAATCTGACCTTCTCTCTAAATTATGACTGAGGGACAAAAGCTGGTTTTGCTACAAGAAATCTGGCCTACTAGAATATTTTTATACCTACAGAGCTCTGAGAAATGCCTGCAAAAGAGAAATCAAGCAAGCAAAAAGCTCCTATTGTAAGGATCTACTAACAGATTTCCAGGAGGACCCAAAAACATTTTGGTCCCATATAAAGTTCTTCCTGGGTTCAAACCAGTCCGCCACTCCCAATAACATGTCTCTAAAAGGCATCCACTGTAACAACCCCTAACTATTGCTAATTTCTTTAACTCGCAATTTGCTGACCTTACTCAATACACCTCCACTTTTCCTACCCCATCAAATCCTGTCATACAAGCAAACGTCACTGGGCACACCTTCCCCTTCAAATCTATTCAGAGTAATGAGGTTCTCAGACTTCTACAAAACATCTCAGATTATGCACCCATGGGGTCTGATAACCTGGAACCTAAGTTCCTAAAATTAGCTGCCCCACACATAGCTGCTCCCCTTGCTTACATATTTACTCTCTCTCTCTCTCTGTCAAAGCTCTGTCCCTGAGATATGGAAGTCGGCCAGAGTTACTCCTGTGCTTAAAAAAGGCGACCCGCTTGACCCTACCAACTACAGACCCATTGCCATCCTATCTACATTCAGCAAAATTCTAGAAAAACTAGTTGCCATCCAAGCCACTGACTTTCTTCTGAAACATGACCTCTTAACTGATGCTCAACATGGTTTCCACACTCTTGTGGCTATGGACTCTGGCTGGCTCACTGGCTCACAGGGGCCATTTTCATCAACATGACCAAGGCATTCGAGCTTGTTGACCATTCCATCCTCATCACTACTCTTGACTCTCTAGGCTTCTCATCAAATGTTGTAAACTGGTTTAATAGCTGTCTGACTGATAGGTCTCAATATGTGAAATTTAACTCCACCCTCTCTGACAAGGTTACCATCAACATTGGTGTTCCCCAAGGATCTATCTTAGGTCCTCTTCTTTTCTTAATTTTTATCAATGGCATCACCTCTAATCTCCTTAAAACTTCCTCTCTACTATATACAGATGACATTGTACTATATACCAGTTCCAAGAGTATTGAGGATATAAAGTCTTGACTCTCTTGTGACTTTCAGCTTATCCACCAGTGGCTTACAAATCACAAACTTATTCTGAATAAATCAAAGACCCAAGCAATGTTATTCGGCTCCAGTCTCAAACTTAGACATGCCCAGACACACTTCAGTGTCTTCTTCCCTGATGGTGCATCTGTTAGTGTGGTAAACTCCTTCAAATATCTAGGAGTCAATCTTGACCCATCTCTGAGTTTTGACCTCCACATTTAAGCTATCTGTAGCAGATAAACTCCAAACTCGGTATTGCCTACCAGGCTTGCTATGCGCTCACCCCCTCAGCAAGGCTGGCCATTGCCTGTGGGATACTACTTCCCTCTCTCACATATGGGGTTGCCATGTATGTTTCTGCCTGCTACTCAAGTCTACGTAAGTAGGATGTTACCTACAACAATATTTGTTGCTTCGCATCTTGCTTCACCCATCTGAAACATCATTGTCTCCTCGACTCAGAACTGAGTTGGCTTCCTCCCCAAGAACTAAGATCTTATGCACTTGGATCCATTACTGACAACATCATCACATCCCACTCTCCTAAACCCCTGGCCAGTTTCTTTTTCTACCACAAAACCAACTATGCTTTGTGCTCTGTGGATCATGTCCCTGTTCTTATTCCAAGACATCGTACTTCGAAAGGTGGTCATGCTTTTGCCTGTCATGGACCACTTTTCTGGAACACACTCCCTTTAACCTTACATCAAACTGCATCCCACATCTCCTTTAAGAGAGAACTACGCCACCATCTCTTCTCCTCCTATGTATGGTCCTGCTTTAAACCGCCATAACCTGAACTCTCAAATCCCATCACTCTCTCTGGTTGTCCCCTGGGAGCCTGGGGCCCACTCCAACTGGGAGCACTTTTTTTCAAACTCATCTCCTAAATTTCACTTACCTTTTTCTTTCCTTTCTACTTTTTCCTTCTGATAGATTTCTCTGTTGTGCCTTCTCATTTCACTGTACAGTCCTCCTCTTCCTTCACCAGCTGAATTCGTATTTGTGGGCAACTTGCACTTACTTTCACCTTATCTATTCCCACACCCAAACTATTTGCCTCCTCCTCTCTAGACCTTTCTCTCTACCTCCCCTTTCACCAAACTCTGCCTGGCCTCTACTTGCTCTCACAGCACTTTATTCCTCACTGTCTGTATACTGCTCAGTTACTCTAAAATGACCTGGTTGCTGTCTCTTCCATGTAAACTTAAATACTGAATTGTTTTTATCATATTTACAGCTGTAAATTGTTTCAAACATTAACCTGTTACTTGAATTATGTACAAATATGTTTCTTTTTGAAGTTTATCTCTGTACCCTCCTGGGTCGTGCCTGAAAATAGTCTTGTGGCTAGTGCACCTACCCGGTAAACAAAAACTAAATAAAACTAAAATAAAATTATGAAGACATTCCAGTACTTGCAGATCGTGGTGGGGGGGGGGGGCATGGCACATTGCCTCACTTGGCTAAACTCTCCAAGAGCGATATTTCTAAGTACCCTTATTCTCCCTTTGGGAGAGTTTTGTGAATTCTACAGTCTGAGATGTGGCAGCTTGCATCTGCCTTATGCCCCCTTGTGCCATGCAGCAGCACATCTTGTGGTGCAGGGGCATCTCAAGCCTGGTTTGCGGCAGGCAGCTTGCAGTTCTCACAGGATGCCTTTGAGAATTGCTCCTTGTGCATCTTTTGGCACAAGGGGCACTTTGCACCATTCTTTGTATGCTTTCTTGCGCCATGCCGTGAGCTATGAGAATCTGGCCAGCATTAGGTAAAAAACTGTCATTCTGTCCTTGCAGTTTTAAGAAACAAATATTAACCCCTGAAATATTTTAAGGGTTACTAGTGATATAACAAACCAAGTACAGGAAGCACAACAGAACTATTTTTTTGTATAATATAAGATCAATCATTGTTTGAGTCTGTCACAGATGAATACATTTGTTTTGTTTTTTAAATTTAGTATACTTTATTAAGTTTCAACAGAAAAGAACAAAACATACATTATAACAACAAGATAACTCCACCCCACCCCCCTCAGACAGAGTGAAGTTAACAGACCACATATATTGCAAACAATAACTAAGTTCTTTTGGGCACACACCAAAGGAAAAAAGGAAAAAAGGAACCTAACCTCAACGCATAAACTGAAAAACAACCAAGGGAATGAACAAGAAGATTGAATTATGAACAACAAATTAGAGCATCTCCAGAGCCAATTTAGTATAGAGGGTGTGTAACTTGTTCCACTTCCTGTTGTACAACGGGAGACTATTACGAATACTGGCAATCATGTGTTCCACATGAAGATTGTACAAAAGGTCCTGCAACCATTCATCATAAGTGAGGGATGTTTGGTCCAGCCAGTGATGGAAAACTACATTCTTGACCGATAGGGAGATTATAGCCAAAAAATATATCCGCTCCTTAACTGGCACTCTACTGTACTGCCCAACAATATAGATTTCAGGAGTAAAAGCATGTTTGAGGCCAAGAAGGAGGTCAGCCCTAGATTTAATCTGGTTACACAGAGGAGCCACTTTGGGGCAATCCCAAAAAATGTGCAATAAGGTGCCATCTGCCTGACTGCACCAGGTACAAACAGAGACATGCAGCCTGCCCATCTTAGTCAATTTGGGAGAAGTGAAACAGATGTTTTATTATTATTTTTAAAATTTTAAACATTGGTAACTGGGGAAGGCACATTGAGCTGAGGCTCATTTCCAGGTGTGACTCAGGGAAGGGGAACATGGGAATAAAGTACATTTCCAAGTAGACACAGTATACATTTTCAGTACTGTATATGCAGTATACAGAGTAATATATAGAAAACAATGGTTCAGCAAAAAGCAGAATGTTAGCATTCATGCAGGAGGCTTAATAGTATCAAAAGGTTATAGATAACATGGTGTCAACACTTAATCATAGCATAATATGCAAGTTAGATAGATTGGATGCATAAGGGAGAGGGTATGAGCAAAGGGAGATGGAAAATAGACAGGGAGCAAAGAAGTGCAAGGATGAGCTGTAGCTATGCTAGGTTAGATTGTGGGAGCAAGTGGGATGTGGAAGAAGGCATAGCTGAGATTTGACCATACAGTGGGAGGGAGAGTTTCAAAGGAGAGGGGGTTGAGAGTTCCACAAAAAAGGAAGGCAGTAGTTAAAGGCATATTTGCCAAAGCTAGAAGAGGGGGTAATGACTGAGAAGGTATGTGAATCCCCGGAGTGTAGGGAGTAGGTGAGGTAGGGGCAGATGAAGGGAGGGAAGAGATATATGAGGGAAACAGGTTGAACCAGAATTTAGAGGTGAAGGATAAAGAGTGGGTGAGTCATCTCTGTGAGAGTGGAGGGAGGTCCAGGCAAGAGAGAAGTGAACAGTGGTGTGTCCTGAGGGGAGAGTTTCAAGCAAAGCGACAGAAGGCATAAAAAAGGGAGTCAAGCCAAGTGAGGGAGGTGGTGGAGGCAGTGCAATAAACAATGTCGGCATAATTGAATACTGGCATGATCATCTTGGTCAGAAGTTTGCGATATACAGGAAGTGGGAGAGAATCTCTGTTTTGATAGAGGGCTACCAACTTAGGGTGTAGTTTGGATATAATGTAATCGACATGGAGGGAGAAATTTAGTTGAGGGTTGAGCCATACACCAAGATATTTGTAGGCTGGGACAGTGGTTAGTGGTGTGCCATCGAGAGAGGTGATAGGTGAGGTAAGGGTTGCTTTGGCAAGTTTTGGGGAGGAGCCGAAGGTTATTGAGACAGTTTTAGTAGTATTAAGTTTTAGCTGTTTGGAGGTGAACCACACCTGAACTGCATTGAAGTCATGCTGAAGTGTAAAGAGTATCGTGGCTAGGTCCATCCCGGATGTGAACAGTATAGTGTCGTCCTCATACATGTGGATAGGGAGGAGGAGCAGGTGGTTGGGAAGTTGTTAATGAAGATTGAGAACAGGATTGGGCCAAGAATGGAACCTTGGGGTACACCAGTTAGGATGGGGAGAGGAGAAGAGGAGAAGTATGCAACTTTTACTGATTAGTGTCTATTGCTTAAATAGGAATCAAACCACCGGATAACGTGGAGGGCGAGTCCTGCTTCTTCAAGACAGTTTAGTAGGAGCAGGTGGGAAACAGAGTCAAAAGCTTTAGCCAGATCAATTAAGGCTGCAGCAGTGAGATGGCCTTTATAAGCAGAGGATTGAATCTGGCCAGTGACATGGAGGAGGGAGGAGGGAGGAGATGGGGAAGTATTTTTTTTCTAAAGCCAGATTGATAGGGGGATAAGAAGTTTGTGGTTGTTAGGAATTCAGATAGTCGATTTAGAACAAGGCATTGCTGAAGTTTGGCTAGGGCAGAAAGGAGAGAGATGGGATGGTAGTTACCAGGCTAGGTGGGGTCACCACCTTTGTGGAGGGGGATAACACAAGCTGATTTCCAGACTCTGGGGACTATCCCACAGGAGAATGATAAATTTATGATGTGGCTGAGGTGGGGGGCAATGGCAGAGGCAGAGAGGCATAGAAGGCTAGTGTGCAGACAATCAGGGCTTGCTTTAGATGTGTTTAGGGATAGCAGTGCAAGCAGGAGTTCGGAAGTGGAAGCAGGAGCTAGCAGGAGTTGATTGTTTGTTATGGGTAGCCTGAAGCGATTTGTATCAGGTGCCAAGGAGGAGGTCAGATTTGGGGAGGCACAGGTTGTGAAATGGGTATTTAAGTTGTCTGCAGTTTGTGTGGGGTCTGTTATTTCAGCACCATTGTACTTGAGAGTAGGGGTGTTGGACTGTGGAGGGGAGTCAACAATGGTGAGTACCATATTCCAGAAGGAGGAGGTGTCGGAGGTATCCAAACAATGTTTAAAATAGGCTGCTTTTGCTTGGTGGATGGCTTTGGTACAAGCATTTCTCATGGCATTGTATACTTGCCTAGAGTTGGGAGTTAGGGAGGATTTGAAGATTGCCTATGCCTTGTCACAGGCCTTGCAGAGTGTGACAATGGAGGTGGAGATTCAAAGGTGGCGGCGCTCCCTCACCATTGCTTTTCATAGAGGGGCATGAAAGTCCCAGATGCTGTTGAAAATGCTGGTGAAATGGGCCAGGGCAGAGTCAACTGATGCCACAGGATAAACCGGGATCCAGTTTACATGGTGAAGATTGGAGAGAAGTGACTGCATATTCAGTGAGCTTAGAGGGTGGGTCTCAATGTATTTTGGTGCGGATTTAGGTAGATGGATTTTTCTGACACAGTAGATGATACAGTGGTCACTTACGGATGGGTCGAGGACACCAGCTGCAAATGTGTAATGTGGGTGAGAAGAGAGGACCCAGTCTATAAGTGAGTGGTTTGAGGATTTGAAGTTATATTGGGCAGGTTCAGTGACTAGCTGGGAGAGGTTCAAGGATTCAACCTTGGCTGTAGTGGTCTTAGAAGTGGGGGCCAGCCAATCTAGGTTATAATCCCCAAGGAGTAACAGTTCTCATGGTTGTGCTAATGGGAAGATAGTGGCGATACACGTTACAAGACCATCTTGGCTGAGCCGGGGGGATACATAAACTGCTCCGACATATGTCGGGAGGGAGTGGGGGAAGGAGAATTTATTAAGAATCAGAAGGTGGGAACCTAAAAATGCTTCTTTTCTTAGCATCAAATAGGAGAGGTGATGTTTTATGATCATAGCAACACCACCACCTCATTTACACCGGTCTTGGCGAATGATGTGGTAGCCAAGAAGGGAGATAGATGAGTCTGTGATTTTTGCAGATAACCATGTTTCAGAGAGGCACAGGATGTCAGGGGTGTTTTGGAGTATCCAGGTGTTTAGTAGGTCCAGTTTAGGTGGGAGACTCCTTATGCTGATGTGCGTAACATTTAGGCCCTTGTGAGAGAATGGTTGTGATTGAGAAGCAGGGGGCCAGGGTTTCTCTCAATATCTCCAGCAAGTAACAGGAGGAAAAATAGGAGGGAGAAAAAGCCTGGGAGCTTGTGACCTTGTATAGTGTTGAGAGCATAAGGTTTGTGCCTGGCGCATCTAATCAAGGTAATGCAGCTGCTGATATGTGGAGGTAGTAAGTGTGGTGCGATCAAATGATAGGATAGGGCGGGGATGAGGAATATGGCAGTAGAAGTGTTGGCGAGGTGGGTGTCAACTGGGCAGGTAGCACCAGAGGTGTAACTAGATAATTTTGGTGGGGGGGGGTGAGATAGAAAACAAGAAAAGGAGCACAGGAGAAGGAGCAGGGCTGGAGGGTACATGGCAAGGAAAGTAAAGAATGGAAGTTGGAGAAATTGAGCAGGAAAAGAGATGTTATAAAGGATATTTATTTATTTAGTTATTCGGAAAAAAACCTTTGAGCACAAGCTCTTTTACAAAGGTTCCACATCATAGATTGCAAAACAAAGTACAGTAGGAGAAAGCAAAGGTACATTACAATGAATGATACAGCTTGGATTCAGAACTTACAGAATAATTCAAAAACATAGTACAAGTTAAATAACAAGAAAAAAACATTTTATCAGGGTGGGGGGATAAGCAGTCACAAAGTGTCTTGTCAGTAGTTCAGAGGGACAGGGATAGCTGTCAGAGGGGTGAAGAAGAGAGGTACAAGAGAGAGAGAGAGGTAAGTACTGTTGTGGAGGTGAGAAGGTGGGGGAAGAGGGACGATAAGGTATAGGGAGAAATGGTGGGGTGAGGGGAGGCTGAGCAGAGACGGCATGCTAGAGTAAAACTGTGGGGTATGGGGGGCATGGTCAGGCAGCCAGCATTAGTAGTGACTGTTTGGGAAACTCATGGGGCTGTGACTTGGGGGAGGGGGTGGCAGGAGCCAAAGGAGCATGATGCAAACTGATGGCTGGGGCAAGTCATGAGATGGGACAGAGGGAGGGAAGGGGTATCTTAGGCCTGCCTAGTGCTTGCTGGGGGGCAGAGAGAGCAGGTTGGCTGGACTCAGGGGCAAGTGCACTTAGAGCGTATTAGGTACTGTTTGAGGTCAATTTTGAAATGTGCCAGTCAATTGGTGGCCAAGAGGTTCCCTGGAAGTTCATTCATCCATAGTGGGGGCCTGGTAGGCAAATGCACGTTGCCCAAGTGAAGTGCGATGGAAAGAGATGGCCAAGGCCCTACTAGTCCTCCCTCTGGTGACCTGTAATGAGTTGGCCGCCTTGGTCAAATTGCCTACACAAGGTGATGTTTAACCCAGAAGAGCCTTCTTCCCTAGGATGCAAGTCTGGAATTTCACCCTGTTTCTTAATGACAGCCAGTTTGCACGTTCATACAGCATACAGGTGTGACTGCCATGCTCAGCATCCAGGATGAGTCTGCAGGCTTTGTTGAGTGCAGTCTGAACCCTCTTGAATACTGTATCCATTGCTGCCCCATAGACCACTAGTCCATAGTCAATAGTAGGTATAATTGGCTGGCCCAGTGGCACTGAGGGTTGGGGCGCTGGACACCACACCTCGCTCCACGCCGGTGACCCGGGTTCAGGACTGGACTCAGGTCACTGGTGGGTCAACTGGGGGGAGTTAGGCTTGAGCATCCCACGATGGCTCGCCTACTCTGGGGAGGGTTGAGGCCATAGCCTGAACACTTGCCTGACTCCGAGCGGAGGCTCGGAGTACTGCAAGCCCAACATCAGGGCATGGGCGGTCGCTATACAGCTGACATCAGTGCTTGATGCCTTGAAGTTGGGGGTCCTATGCTGTAAGAGGGGTGGGGAGAAAAATGGAGAAAAATGCTTGCCATCTCCGGGAAGATGGAGCCCCCGGAGACGTGCCCTCTATGTGCCTTTGTCCGCCCAACGGCCCCTGGACCGATGAAAGTTGATTGATGGGGTAAGGGGGCTCTGCCCCATCCCCGCTCGGGGGGTAAGCTGAAGCTCCATGGGCTCCAGTGGAGTCATCCGGGCAAGGTGGAAGGTAGAGGGATGTCTGCCTTGGGGCCCCTGAAGGGTCGGGGATGGCAGGCTGGGAAAGGTGGATAAATAGCAATTTCAAAAAAAAAAAATAGTAGATATAATTGAGCTGTAGACTGAGCGGTGGAGGGCCCCCAGAGAGAGATATTGCCTGTGCTTGTACAGGACACCAATTTTGGTATTGACTGTCTTGGCTAGAGAGTCAATATGGTGCGCAAACATGAGGGTATCATCTATTATGACTCCCAGGTACTTGAACAAGTGAACTTGTTCCAGTGGCTCACTGCATGGGTTGGAGATGATGAGGAGGTGGTGCTTGTTTTTGTTGTGGGGGCTGGACATAAGCAAGGCCTTGGTCTTCTTGTAGCTTAGCAGCAACTTATGACTACCAAACCAGTCCTCGAGTTTGGAGAACGAGTTCTGAAGCTCAGATTGTAGGGCAGTCTGAGAAGTGCTGCTGCTCAGGAGCACAGCATCATCTGCATACAGTATGAGTTTGGTGTCGCAGGCTGTGGCAAGGTCATTTAAGAAGAGGCTGAAGAGTAGGGGCCCCAGTACTGATACCTGGGGTACCCCAATGATACATCTCTTGCACTGGATACTGTTTGCCCAATTTTGACACACTGATTTCTCTGTATCAGGTACTGTTGGAACCAACAAAGGGCATTGGGGGACACACCCATGTTTTGCAGGTGTGTCAGCAACAGGGGGTGGTTGACTGTGTTGAAGACTTTGGTGAGGTCAATAAAGACAGACCCCTTCTGTTTACCTTCATCCAGGGCCTTATTTGCATAGTTTGGGTAGTCCAGCAGGGCAGTGGTGGTACTGTGATTTTGTCTGAAGCCATGCTGGTTGGGGCATAGCAGATTATACTTATTGAGGTAGTCGACAAGTTGACCCACCACAATCTTTTCCAGTGCCTTGGACGGGGGAAGAGGATCAAGATGGGTCTATAGTTGACTACCAGAGACTTGTCACCTCCTTTATGCACTGGCGTAACTAGGGTCTGCTTCCAAACCACCGGGAATTGGGCCAGGGCCAGGGACTTATTGTACAGCGTGGTAATGGGCACTTTAAGAACATCCAGGGTGAGGGCTAGAAGTTTCATGTCTATCCCGTCACTTCCCAGTCTGGTCTTACCTAGTATTTTCTTGACCACAGTAAGGGCCTCCTTCACATCACCCTTTTGAAGTAGAAGGTCGGGTGAGAACACTGGGTAGATATGTTGTTGGAGTGGTTCAAGCCAGACTGAAAATAGACAGGTGGTAGCACTGGCATAAGATTGGTGAAGGCCTTATTGAAGGCTTCTGCAATAACTAGAGGGTCTGTAGTAGGGGTATTACTGATACTGAGCAGCTGAGGGTGTTTCTTGTCCTCCTTTCCAAGGATGCTTTTGATATTATCCCAAAATCTTTTCCCATCACCCCAAGAATTGCAAAGCTGGGCCTTGTGATAGTTGGCTTTGGCGAGCCAGATTAACTTGGTGCAGTGGTTTCTGGCTGTTCTATAGCACTGGTAGTCATGCTTGCTACCTGTGTTTCTGGCCTTTTCCCAGAGTATGTCCCTTTCTTTCAAGTGGGAGAGGAGATCCCCATCAATCCAGCCATTTGCCTGCCCCAAAATTTTTCTTTTCATGAGCGGGGCATAGATGTTGCAGATGGAGCTAAAGCCATTAATGAAGTAACTGAGGGCCTAATCAAGGGTAGGCACTAGGTCAATAGGAGTCCAGTCATGCAGGGCCAGGGCTGATTTGAGGGCTCCAAGTTTACCCGTCTTCAAGACCCTGCTTTCAATGAGGATGGGTGGGCTTTTGGTAAATTTATTATACCACAGGAAGGTGACTGGGGAGTGGTCACTTAGCATGTCTGGGAGAACCTTGATCTCAGAGATCTAGGATGGTGAGCGTGCTAGGACCCAGTTAAGGAGGGTACTGTTTTCTGTCTTATAGTTCTGCCTGGTGGGGTAGGTGACAAGTTGTTTCAGGCTGGAGGTGGCTATCAGCTCCCTGAAAGGGGAAGCCTCCTTTCCATCCCAGTTTATATTAAAGTCCCCAGTAATGACAAGCTCCATCCCCTTTGGAAGGGTGCCAATAACGTCCATAATTATAGGAAAACCTGCTGTGGCTTTCTTGTGGGGTAGGTAGATTGTGGCACGTATGAGAATTTTGCCATTCTGGCTGACCTGAGCCTTTATGACTATTATCTCAAGGTACTCAGACACCTTGGTTCCAGGGAGGACAGTGCACTGCAGAGAGTCCCTGGCATAGATGAGGCATCCCCCACCTCTCTTGCCTATTCTATCAATCCTGTATGCTTGGAAGCCTTTGAGGGCAACTTCGCTATCTTTAATCCTACTGGTCAACCAGGTCTCCATTAGGCATAGGATGTCAGAGGTATGGAGGGCCATCCATGCCTGTAGTTGGTCAAATTTTCAGTTAAACTGCAGATGTTCAGGGAGGCTATTTTAGGCTTTTAACCTTATGAACACCAGGGCCCGTTGAAGTGAGTGGGCCTGGGTTCAAGTGAATGTTGCCAGATAGGAGCAGGAGCATAAATATGATCTTTCTGGAAGAAAGGTTTATGCTAAATTTGGCTCGTACCTTCCACCACCGAGGCTTTTGATGATTCAGGTGGTTGGACACTGGCTTAATTATTGGGGTATAGCTAACCGTTACTACCCCTATGTGAGGGGAGGGCATGTGGCCACCCATGTTTGTAGGGTGAGGCTGAGTGAGTTGTTGCCCACAGCCAAGTGATGCAGTCTCTGAAGGTGCATTTGAAATTGTATATGACGTAGCCTATCCTGGGACACATAAGTATAAAGATCATCCCAAATTTTGTGCCATCTGAAGGCCTGCTGAGGACAGGCAGCATTAAAATGTGAAGATTCACCAGTACAGTCAGGGAATAATAAGGGAAAGAACAAAGAATACAATTGGGAGTCTGTGTGTGGCTGTGACACTACATCCCTCGCTGACTGGAGAACCTCTACAAAATTCGTAGTCCAAGGCATAGCACCAAACCAGCAAAGTAGTATGTGTCTAACATGGTAGAGCTTTTAAAATCAGCTTCTTATCTAACCAGAAGAAACCCAGGATATTCTGACAGGAACACAAAATCCCAGCATGGAGCAAAGACTCAAATAACTTCCTCTTTCTCTCTCTCAATGCAGTTTAGCCACTGTGAGGCAATTTGAAAATCCAATTGTACAAGTGAAAGGAAAGGTGTGACTCCCATTGGGACTTGAACCCAGGACCTTGCCATTTCATGCCTTGCTCTTAACCACATGAGCTATAGGACCCTCAGACAATTAAGCTTCCTGAGTTTTCCCTTAATCACACACACATTCCTTTCAGGGTGTTGCGTAATGAGCAACATATGCAGTCTCAAAAACTCAAATAACTTTCTCTTTCTCTCTCTCTCTCTCAATGCAGTTTAGCCACTGTGAGACAATCTGAAAATCCAATTGTATAAGTGAAAGGAAATGAGTGACTTCCACTGGGACTTGAACCAAGGACCTTGGCATTCCTTGTCTTGCTCTTAACCATGGATCATGGAGCAAGTCACCCACCCTCACATGTGCTAATTGAGGCAACCAGGCATCCGTCATCACGTGTCCCCCAATCTTAAAATTTGGGTTGGAAAAAATGGTTGGGAGATATCTTTACACAGTCAGTACCCCATAAAATTGCAGAATTACAGGTGCAAATGGATAGAGATGCCTATCACTGAGTCTTGGAGACCCACAGGGAGGGCCTTAGGAGAAGTAAACAGTAGGGAGTCTGCAGACAGACCCAACTGACCAATCAGTTCTCATTCTAAATCAAGCCAAATACTGGAATAAACTAGGGTATCTACTCCTGGGTCCAGGGCACAGCAATGCAAGTATTTACTTGCGTGACTATAGAAACATAGAAACATAGAATTTGACGGCAGATAAAGACTGCTTGGCCAACCTAGTCTGCCCATTTCCCTACCTAACGGATAAGCTGCAGATCCTAGTTAACCAACAGCCTACTTCCTCCTACCCCCCACTAGAATTGCCTTATGTCTGTCCCATGCATTCTTGAATTCCCCACTGTTTTGACTCTATGACCTCCTCAGAAAGGCTGTTCCATGTATCCACAACCTCTCTGTGAAGAAATACTTCTCACATTACCTCTGAGCCATCCTCTATCTTCAAATTGTGCCCCTTGTTTTTGCACATTTCTTTTTCTGAAAGATGCTACCCTCTTGGACTTTGTTGATTCCCTTGAGGTATTTGAAAGTTTCTATCATGTCCCTCCTCTCCCTCCTTTCCTCGAGGCTATGCATCTTTAGTTCCTTTAGTCTTTCTTCATATGTCTTCTGATGCAGACCCTGCATCATTTTGGTTGCCCTCCTCTGGACAGCCTCCACTCTGTCTATGTCTTTGCAGAGATGGGGTCTCCAGAACTGTACACAGTACTCCAGATGTGGTCTTACCAACTGTCTGTACAGAGGGCCAACAACATAGTGTTTTATACTGGTGATGCTTCTCCCTATGCATCCCAGTATCACCCCGGCACTCCTTACTGCTTTCTCACATTGCTGGCCCATGTTTAGGTCATCTGATATGACTAGCCCCAGGTCCCTTTTCATTTTTGTTGTTGTCAGTATCTCACCCCCCATTGTGTACTCTTCCCCTGGGTTTTTGTTTCCCAGGTGCATTAATTTGCACTTCTTTGCATTGAATCTTAGCTGCCATACATTTGACCATTCCTCCAACCTTGCCAAGTCCCTTTTCATCCTTTCCACCCCATCTTGTGTATCAGCCCTGTTTCAGATCTTTGTGTCATTTGCAAAGAGACATACTTTCCCTTCCAGTCCCTCTGCAATGTCACTTATAAAGACATTAAAAAGGACAGGCCTCAGTACTGAACCCTGCGGTACCCCACTAGCAACCCTCCTTTCTTCGCTGTGGACTCCATTTACTATTACCCGCTGTGTCCTGTTGTCCAACCAGTGTTTTACCCAAGCTATGACCCTAGGACCCACTCCCAGGCTGGCTAATTTGTTTATTAAACTTTTGTGTGGGACTGTGTAAAATGCCTTGCTAAAGTCTAGGTAGGCCATGTCCACAGCCCCTCCCTGGTCTACTGCTTTGGTCACCCAGTAAAAGAAATCAATTAGATTTGTCTGACATGACCTTCCCGCTGTGAATCCATGCTGCCTTGGGTCCTGTGCCCCACTGGCCTCTAGGTACTGAACAATTCTTTCCTTCAGAAGTGATTCCATCATTTTCCCTACCACTGAGGTCAAACTGACAGGTCTGTAGTTTCCTGCCTCTGTCTTGCTCCCACTTTTGTGAAGGGGAATCACATCCACCCTCCTTCAGTCCTCAGATACCACCCCATCCTCCCATGATTTATTAAAAAGGGTAATCAGTGGTGTTACTAGTTCTTCCCTTAGTTCTTTTAAAATTCTGGGGTGAATCCTATAAGGCCCCATTGCTTTATCCACCTTCAGTTTTAATAGTTCTTTCAGAACCCTTTCATCTGTGAAAGGACTAATATCAACCCCCCTCTCCAGAGTGCTTCTGTTGACTGGATTAACTATTTCCCCCTGCTTTTCCATTGTGAATACTGAGCAGAAGTATTCATTCAGTATCCCTGCTTTTTCACTGTCGCTCCCTGCCCAACCACCTTCCTCTTTGTTCAGCCTCAGTATCCCTGCCTTAGTCTTTCTTTGCTCCCTAATGTACCTATAAAAGGTTTTATCACCCTTCTTAACCGAGTTGGCTATCTTTTCCTCGGTTTGGGCCTTTGCTATTTTGACTGCCTTACCCGCTTTCTTCTGCTTTAACTGGTACAGTTCTCTGTTCTGCTCCTTCTGTGTTTCCTTATAGTTTCTGAATGCTATCTTTTTTACCTTCCCTTCCTCTCCACTTCTTTTGAGAACCATAGTGGTTTTTTCTTTCGTTTTGATTTGTTTATTTGCTTCAAAAAAAGTCTTGTTGCCTCTGTGATGGCGGTTTTGATGTTTCCCCATTGTTGCTCCACCCCACCTTCTTGTCTGTTTGCTAGTGCTTTTCTGAGGTACTCTCCCATTTTGACAAAATCAACCCTCCTGAAGTCCAGTACCTTCACTTTTGTGTGGCTTGACTCTACAACTAAGTTTATCATGAACCACACTGTTTGGTGGTCGCTTGTTCCCAGATGGCTACCCACTTCAAGATCAGAGATTCTCTCTCCATCCCCATTTGAGAGTACAAGGTCTAAGATTGCTCTCTTCCGAGTGGGTTCCAAAACTAGCTGTCTGAGGCATGCCCCCTGAAGGGCATCGAGAATGGCCCTGATCTTGGATGTGGCTGCAGCAAAGGTGCTCCAGTCAACATCTGGCATATTCAGGTCCCCCATCAGCAATATCTCCCCTTTCTCTGCCATCCCAAGGATGTCTTCTATCATTTCATTGTCCATTTCCTCCCCCTGAGATGGGGGTCTGTATACAGCCCCTGTGCAGATTGTGGAGCCATTTCCAGTCTTCAGGGTGACTCGCAGTACCTCCTCTCCTCCCTGTTTACCCTTCAGTTCTGTTGCTTTTATCCCTTCCCTTACATAGAGAGCTACTCCTTCTCCTCCTCTTCTTCCCTCTCTGTCCCTCCTGTAGATTGTGTACCCTGGTATGTTGACATCCCAGTCATGGTTCTCCGTGTAACATGTTTCTGTGACTGCCACAACATCCAGGCATCCCTCTTCCATCAAGGCCACCATTTCAGGAAGCTTTTAACCTAGACTACAGGCATTGGTACTCATTACCCTCCATTTTTTATGACTTTATTTCTTTTTGCCCCATCCCTGTCCCTACTGCTTTTGTCTTTTTCTCCATTTACCCTTGCCCTTCTCCCTATCGACTGCTCTATTTTGGTGTTTCCCTCAGTAATTACCCTGATTTTTGGGGGATAGGATTTCCCTTCTCCTCTTCAGTGCCTCCCCACTTGGCTAGTTTAAATGCTTGCCACTGAAGCATTTAAACCTATCACCTAGGATCCTGGTTCCCCTCCAGGATAGATGCAGACCATCATGCCTGTATAGGCCTGCATCCCTCCAGGTGGAGCCCCAGTTCCCAATGAAGTCAAATCCCTGAGCTCTGCACCAGGTTTTCAACCAGTCATTAATTCCCATGGTGCAGAGTGCCCTAGCCTCATCCATGCCATAGACAGGTAGCACTTCTGAGAAAGTTACCATGCATGCTACTTGCCTAAGGCCCCTCCCCAACTCCACAAACTCCTGTTGCACTGCTCTGATCCCATTCTCAGCCAGATCATTCATCTCTAGGTGGATAATGACATCCAGCTCCCTCCCCCTTGCTGCTGCTCCCATGATCCTGAGGATTCATTTCCTGTCCCTCCAAGCCTTGGCACTGGGCAGGCACCTTACCTCCCTTTCCCCTCCCTCCCCCAGTTCTACCCCCTAACAAGTGAGTCCCCACCAGGAGTTGTTTCCTTCCCCTGTTGGGGTCCTGGGCCACCCTCCTGTGGGTCTTCATTGTGAAGGTTCCCAGCATCATCCTTGGTCTTCACTGCTGGTGCCTCCATAGAGGAACCATGCTTTGCCAGAGTGGCAAATGAATTGTGGAGAGGCACAACTGGAGGGATGTGCCTCTGTTCTACCAGCCTCACCCTCCCTGAGCCCACTGTGGTCCAACCCCTCCTCTTTCCTGGCAACCTCTGAGGTAGTGGCAGTGGTCTGGGTGGTCCCTGGGTGGGGGAACAGGTTTCCCGAATACTTGCCAGGTCAGCATGGAGACAAACAACCTCCTCCCTCAGACCAGAGAGGTGCCTGCAAATAGGGCAGCAATGCAGTTTCCAGAATGTCTCCCAGAAGACTGCTGCTCCACAGCCAGTGCATTGCACCACTCCCCACATGTCTGTGTCCTTCCAGTTACAGATGCTTTTTGTTTTTGTTCTTGTTTTAGTGTGTGCAAGCTTGTGAGTGTCTCTACCCCCTATTCAGTGTGCTGTGCCTTTAAGGATATGAACAGGTATATGTTGTTAGCAGTTTTGAGGAAGTAATGTCAGAGCCCCTGCTATAAAGGAAGTTATGCACTTGGGGTGGGTGGGTGAGAGTAAACCTATGATGTCCAGAACAATCACCTACAATTCTTACCCTCCACCCCGGGGAGTGCCTTCCTTCCTTCCTTTCAGACACCTATTTCACAAAGGTTAAGTAACAGGTCTAGTCACAACTGACTGCAAATATCTCCCAGCTACAGTTCCTCCCAGGCAAATTAAAGTTAAAACTAAGAAAAGTCCACCCCAAAAACAGAATCAATACTAGTTACTTAAACAGGTCCAAAAAGTAATAATTCAGTTCAGTGTAGTCTAGAAAATAACCTCCTTGATTCAAGGAAACTGTGGCTGCTTTCTCACTCTCCCTGTCTTCAATGTAAGAAGGAGACTGCAACACCTCTGAGACAAAAAAACCTTTTCAGCGAAAAAGAAACAAATAAAATTGGGGCAAACACTAATTTTACTTAGCCTAATGATAAAAAGTCACAAAAATGTAAGCACCACCTGTAATAATTTCACAAAAGATATACCCTGTAAGAAACACTTTGCTACAGAGAAAAATAAAGCAGTAACAGAAGATATACCTTGCAGAAGACAATTTGAATCAGAAGATTACAGCAGTAATCTGTTAGCACACACCTGTAGGCACACCTTGTAATAATGCAACAGAAGGTATACCCAGCAACAGCAATGTGAATCAGAGAAAAATATAGCAATAAAATGTTATCAACAAACAGTAACACTCCCTGCTCAGATGAAGCTAGGTGCCTTGGCCAGCAAATCTAGCCTTCCACCTAGTGAAATAATACACAAGGAAATGTGGGAGCCGAAGACCACCATGTTGTTTAGGAGCCATGAGGTACTTATATGCGCTGCTGGACATTTTACCTACCTAAATAAAATCTGTAACTAACCGATGGATTCATTTAAAGCATGAAAGAGGAAGCCAGATATTAAGCATATTGATAGTATAGAAAAGGCTCAGAAGAACATTTATTTTGATAATAATAATTCTTCCCCAAAGGGTCAGTGGTAGGTGTTTCCATCTAGATAGGTCTTGTTGCAAGGTGGCCAACAAATCACCCAGACTAAGTTTTTTGGTTTGTGAAGTACTTCTTGAAAGAAAAATACCTAAGTATTTAAGTTGCTTTGGGACCCAAGAAAGAGCAAAAGCGATGATATCCAACTTAAAAACCTTTGGGCATAACTGCTGATTTATCTAAATTAAGTTTATACTTGGAAATTTGGCTATACACTCTAATAGTGGAAAAGGCAGCAGGGATCACCACCGTAGGGTTAGTCACATGCAGAAGAATATCGTCTTCATAACTTGACAATCGTAAAAGCCAGGACCCAACCTGTACTCCAGTCAAATTGGGGTTACACTTTAGTTGCAATAGCAGGGGTTCCATATACAAATTAAGCAACAAGGGAGACAAGGGGGCACCCCGGTTGAATGCCAGAATGTAAGAGAAAGGGGGAAGGAAACACTCCATTACAATATATTCTGGCACTTGGATAGGAGTACAGGACTTTAATCCAATGAAGGAACGACAGGTGAAAGCCACACTTTTCCAATGTAGCTAAAATAAAGGACCAGTTTACCCTATCAAAGGCTTTCCCCACATTCAGAGAAACCAATGCAGCTGGTATTTTGGAATCCCTAGACACAGAGAAAATGTAGGAAAGCTTCCTTTAATGATCATGTTCACCACTAATAAGTCCAGCCCATATTGCTTCTACACTCACAGCTAAAATCTTAGGTAAAATTTTAATATCATAATTCAATAGTTAGGTTGGACAGTAACTGGCCACACAGTCTGGACCTGTACTTGGTTTGAGAAGCAGGACTATCACGGCCTCGAGAAGGGCACTATCTGAAGTGCCAGAGTCATACAGGAAATTGAAGAAATGGTGAAGTAAGGGGACCAACTCATTAGCAAATGTTTTATAGAAATTAGGTGAAAGCCATCAGGCCCTGGGGTCTTATCAGGTGCCAGGCCATTTATGGAGGCAAGAATTTCATTCTGAGTGATAGCTCCATCAGGTAAGTTCATTGACTCTCCAACAGAGTAGAGAGAGGGATACTTCACAGATAGGAGTCAATGTCTTCCAAAGAGGGAAATGGAGGCATGAGGCGATAGAGCATTCTATAATATAATTCAAATTCTTTAGCAATATCCCGCAGCAACATTTTAATTGAACCATCCATTTCAGATTTAATAAACGGGACAAGGCACAAGGCTTCCTGTCTCCATAACTGCAGAGCCAGGATATGTCCAGCTTTCTCACTGTGATCTACTGTATATAGGTGGAATGCATTTTAAGTATGGAGTATTCTGCTTTCTCATGTATCAGATCAGCTTATTTATCACTGAGAGATAAGAGCTCAACTCGGAGAGCCTGAGGAATCTGTGGATTCAGTACCCTTTCAACATCCTTAATGCATTTCAGAAGTGAGCAGACCTCCCTCTCCAATTGCTGCTTCCATTTTGCTCCTCACCAAATAAATTCACCCCAGAGAAAGCATTTAAAGGTGCTTCATTCCATGTCACCCCCCTCAATAGAACCCTGGTTTTGAGAAATAAAAATCTCCATTTGTTCACAAATTCTATTAATAATGAAATCATCCTTAAGGAGCTGCTTGTTTAATTTCAGGAGGAATCTCTCTACATGACAGACAATAAAGTAATCTTAAGTCAGACCAAGAAGCGGTCCGATAGAACCCTAGGGGATATCTCACTGCTCAGCACTCTGCTCAGTAAACCCTAGCTAAGCAAGAAAAAGTCAATACAGGAATAAGAGCTGTGGGCTGGTGAGTAAGAAGTATATTCCTTATCAGTTGGATGTAAAATACTCCAGGGGTCACAAAACCCTAAGGAGTCTACCATATCATGGATGGAACACTGGGCGGGAGACAGGCCTGCAAGAGATCTACTGGTTCTGTCAAGGTCCTGGGTAAAGGTGATATTCCAATCACCCCCAATAATCATGGGAAGTGAATGGAAGGGAGCTAATAAGGAAGTCATTTCCATAAAATAAAATGTGGATTGTCCACAATTGGCCCATACACACTACCCAGAAGACCCTTGGTACAATCCAAGGTGCCACGGACAAATATAAACTGACCCTGAGGATAAACGTGACTCTGAGTTTCCTTGAAATTAACCCCTGTAGAGATTAAGATGGCCATCAGCCACTTCTTAGAACTAACCCCGGCAACGTAGACCTGTGCTATAGACTGTCTCTGGAAAAGAGGATCTTTAGATGCAAGTGAGTGGATTTCTTGTAAAAATACAATTTTGCAGTGCAACTGTACCAAGTGTTTGAGAATCTGGTACCATTTGACTCTGGAACATGCCCCTTTGACATTCCACAAAGTGAACAAAACAGAATTAGCCATGGATACAAATAAAGATAAGGCCAGACTGCAGTGACCAGGCAATATACAACTGAACATATAATACAAAGAAAACCCACTCTGCTAATAGCATCAAACCCCAACTCTCTCTCTCCTGGTCCCTCAAAATACAACCCCCCCCCAATGCATAAAAACATATACTGACCCCCACCCAACCCACAGACCAAAATATACTCTCCACCCTTTCCAAAAATAATCCCACCACTCTTCTCCCCATATATTACCATTTGCTGCCTATAAAATGCAAAGGACTGGAATAAAATATAATTTAAAAGCTGGGTTAGTGAATTAGACCATACCAACATCAGTAATGTTCTGAGGCAGTAGTCTATGAAACTAAAAGGAGATTGTCCCAAAAAATGCCCTTCCAAAACTAACAACCACCAACCCCTCCCAAAACCCACCCAAACACTGAACTTCTGGTGCGTGATGACTCACAGCAAATTAAAGCAGTACCTACCCAGAATCCCCCCTTCCTCAAAGAAAACCAATCACAGAATTTAATAACAAATAACAATATAATGGAAAGGGACTTGGGGGTAGTCATATCAGATGACCTAAAGATGGGCAAGCAATGTGAGAGGGCAGCAAGGAGGGCTGGGGGGATACTGGGATGCATAGGGAGAGGCATCACCAGTAGAAAACAGGAAGTTATTATCCTCTGTACAGACAGCTGGTGAGACCCCATCTGAGTACTGTGTGCAGTTCTGGAGACCCAATCTCCGAAAGACATAGACAGGATGGAAGCTGTCCAGAGGAGGGAGAACTAAAATGGTGCAGGGTCTGCACCGGAAGTCATATGAAGAGAGACTTAAGGAGCTTAATATGTATAGCCTCGAGGAAAGGAGGAGAGGGGGACATGATAGAAACTTTCAAGCACCTCAAGGAATCAACAAAGTCCAAGAGGGTAGCATCTTTCAAAAAAGAGGTGTGCAAGAACAAGAGGGCACAATTTGAAGATAGAGGGGGCGGCCCAGAGGTAATTTAAGGAAGTATTTTCACAGAGAGGGTTGTGGATGCATGTAACGGCTCCGAGGAGGTTGTGGAGTCAAAATCAGTGGGGGATTTCAAGCATGCATGGGATAGTCATAAGGCAATTCTGGGGGGTGGAGGTAGGAAGAAGTAGGCTGCTGGTTAACTAGGATCTGCAGCTTATCCAGTAGGTAGGGAAATGGGCAGACTGGGTGGGCCAAGCGGTCCTTATCTGCCGTCAAATTCTATGTTTCTATGTAATATTAAACCAGGGATTATGCTATATGGATACTCCATCAGGTTAAAATGTCCATAACACATACAGTCCACAACTTAAATAAC
Source organism: Neoceratodus forsteri (assembly GCA_016271365.2). Classification (NCBI taxonomy): domain Eukaryota; kingdom Metazoa; phylum Chordata; order Ceratodontiformes; family Ceratodontidae; genus Neoceratodus; species Neoceratodus forsteri. The sequence continues at coordinate 395,548,917 of CM028129.1, forward strand.
CACCACTGGTTATAAGAGAGAAACACAATATGGATGCAACAACAATTAAAGCAAAAGTCTAAGCCCCCAAAGGTATTACAAATAGTACATAGAAACAATAACTGGAAATAAACTCATAAAAGTCCAACTATGTAGAACGGTCCAAACCTGATCAATGAACTTCAAACGGTGCCAAGAAAACAGTGTAAAGAAAGGACAACATTGTCCCCCCTGTAGGTTATATGGACAAGATATGGAGTAAGGGGTACCATAACAAAGAAGTGGTCCAATCTTTGACCCCCCCCCCGGTAAGGTTGAATGAAGAAAAGGGATGCAGGACATATTCAAAGAATCGGAGTGACTCCACAGCAGCGTGGCTCAGGTGTAAAACTTTGAATCCCGTCAGGCTTAACATTAAACATAGACTTGTCCAGAGACGGCAAGTAGCAAAAATGAGAAGAAAGAGCACCACAGTGTGGTGAAAATAAAACCTGCCAATACTTAGGGTAATCTAGCTGTTGAATTGATATGTACTCCAGCAGCTGCAGTACAAAGGCAGACTGTTAAATTGCATATCCAGAGACACCACACCATCTGAAGACCACATAAGGGGACTGTCTTGCAGGATCTGTAGCTGTCAGTCATCATAAGTCAAAGGGCAGCTGAAGAAAAGCCAGACACGTAAGCCCTCAGTAGTCCTTAGCCACTACATCGAGGGATAGCTGGAGTTGCGTGGGAATGACCACATGAGGGAAACAGCCAGCTAAGGTCTGCTCCAAATAGACACCAAAGGACTGGTCTTCACACAGCAACTGTACTGCACAGAAACTCCAAGAAGGTAACAACTTTCAGTTTGTTGGGCCCTTGTCAGTTGCAGAGTGAAGATAGGGTGTAAGAGCCTCACAGACCACCAAACAGTCCCACAGGGCAGTCAAACATGGAGGTCTAGTTAGATATCACCCCAGGTGAACCAGCCTGAGAAATCAAACAGTACAAATCCTCCCCCAAGAAAAATAGAGTGTTACCTGAAACAAGAGGAGCCAAGCTCCTTCATCCAAATGCTTCCTATACAGCTGGTAACACTAAGATGTAATAAGAAGAACAAAGTCAGTCAGCAATCCTTGAAACATTCAGGGAGCAATTCCTTCATCTCTAGGGCTGCCTGCTCAGCAGATTCAAAGGATTTCCATGAGCCTTGAATGAGGGCTTGGAGTCTGGCAGGATACAGCATTTTAAGTTTGATTGCTGCTGCAATTAACCTAGAGACTGTCTGGTGGTAAGCCACCCACTTTAGATGCACAGTGCTGTCAAGTCTTGGACCACTCTCAGTTTTGCATCTTTCCACTTAATCCCCCACAGCTCCTGGACCTTGCTAAGGAGATGCTGCTTGTCCAAGTAATTTAAAAACTTTAGAATAAAGAGTCTTGGATGGGAGCCAGCGGGTGGCATGGCATCCAGGGAGTGGTGGGCTTAGTCTATTATGTAGGAGGGTCCATTAGGAGATGGTCCAGCAAGCTTTGTGCACAGCTCCTGCACAAATACCACAGGGTTAGAGCCTTCTACGAGTTCTGGGAGCCCAAAGATGATGATATTATTCTGTCAGCTCCGGCCATCAAGATTCTCTGATTTGGCTTCCATAAGGGCGGCCCTCTGTTTCAGTAAAATAACCTCAGGGTCCACTTTATCCTTCCATGATTCTGTTGAGTGGATCCTGACTTCATTGTCTCCTACTCAGCATCCTAAATCCATCAGTGCTGTTCAATGAGATTTAAATTTTGATGTTAACTCCTGTTTGTGCATCTTTAAGGGGGTTAAACTCCATCAGGAATAGCTCTTCAGATAGCGGAGATGCCCCCAGAGTTGAAGTAGGTGAATGGCCTGATTCTGTGCCTTGGGCTTTGATTTTTTTTAGCAGCCTTATCTGGTGTTGTCAACGGGGTGTGCCTAGGTGGGGCTATATGCATTTCCACATCCATTCTGCAACCACTTCTGCCTCAAATGGAAAAACAGAGTATCTAAGGTAGGTGGTGACTAGATAAAAATAAAGAAAAAACATTAGTTTTTAGAAGCAGGAGCCAAGCTAAAGCACTGCTACATGATCCAGAGAATCTCATGACTCCAATACATTTGTTTTCTAAAAAACACAGTTGTTTGAGCACAATAGTGGACTCCAACTTGGTCCCCTTGGGAAGTATACTTTAAGGTGCACACAGCAGGGCACATACACATCAAAGGAAAGCTTCCTGTTAAAAAAATGGGGAACCAAAGCTTTGTGTGCACAACTTAAATAATCATTGGAGACATATATGCATCTCACTGTGTCAATTTACTTCACAAATATGTAAACTTCCAAATAGTGTAGTGCAATAAGCATGTGAAAGCTAGAAGAATACATCTGTTACTTGAATAACTCTTCTTCTAATTTCATGTGCTTCATGGCTCAATTGCCTATATCCCAGCGCTTACTTCAAAGCTTCAGATTTGCGGTTTGCTTTTCTGTTCCATACATGGTTGACTCTGAAGAAGGTGGGGTTCCTCCAAAACATCAGCAATCATATGATGCGAGCACACATGCATCAGCATGTGAGATAGAAGAGATATGAGTGGTAAGCTGAATCCCCCCTCTGAGAGGTCAGTTTAGAAGTATGACTGTATACAGGACTCCATGTATTGAATTAGGTTGGAAATCCCAGTGCCATAACTCACAGTTCAATTACAGCTTGTAGCAGGGATGGGACACCATCTTCTAGCTCAGGTTAATGTCAATATAAATTTGACTTAGCACATGTCCAAAAAAAGTTTAGTTTGTGAGTCAGTTTAAAGAAAATTACAAGAAAGGCAATGTGATCTGAGGTTTGGTGCACCTAGACTGTGAAATGGGAGCATTCTGGTTTGAATTTCACCACAGCTATTTGATCGCTGCAGGATCTTGAGCAAATCACAAGAACTTTGTGTACTGCAGTTCTTCTATAAAACCGTATTGATAGCTGGAACAGTACAAAAATACAGCAGGCAAAATGAAACAATTGGCATGTGTTTTCCCTATGTAAGGGAGGAAATAAATTTACCAAGTAGAAGAGCACCTCAGTTCACAAAAGGCATCTGAAAATAAATATATCAAGAAATGATGAGTGCACTACCTCTGCTGTACTACATTACAGATAAAACTGTATTCATTGTACATTGCATACATTAGGGCCCTCATTTTCAAAGGAGATGCACGGTGCAAAGTAGAGATGCACCGCCCATCTCAAAAAATGCTCCAAAGTGCGATATTCGAAAGACAGAGATGTGGCGCACATCTCCAGATGCGCCATCACGAGGAAATAATGTATGTGATGCAAATAAAGGGGGCATTCCTATGAATATGCTGCACATCCCTATATTCTGCCAAAATGTGCCATGCAGCTGCCGTGCATCTCAGAAATGAGCTGCCCAAAGATAGGCAAACAAAAGGGTGGCCTAAATTGGCCAGTCACCCACAGGCAGCCCATAGATCTGCAGGCAAACCATCCAGAGACAGCCCTCAGAGGTGCACAAGAACATGCTCCAGGCCCCCACACACAGCAGTTATGCCAGGATGGATGAACCCTGAGCCACAGGTGCCATGTCACCACCAGCACCATCCAGGGGAGCAACACTCCAAACTTCACTCTGGATGTAGACACCCAGCAGCCAAATATCAGTGCTGTCATGTGCCCCCAGGCACACCAGCAGGGTGGACAGCCATACTGCAGCACATGTACTAGGGGTCATGGCCAGCACACATGTAGCCTGCAGGGTGCCACATGATGGTGGCATGCACCTAGGGTGACATCTGTGGCAATGGTGCCCAGGTTGCCAGGTGGTACTAGTGTCCACATGGCATGGCCCAGGGATTGACCAGTGGCACTCACACACACATGGTGATACACCATGGGTGCACACAGGTGGGAACCACCCACCCACCCGGGTACCTGGTCACTGTCTGCACACTGCTATCCCTTGCAGTGCCCACTGGGAATCATCCATACTGTGGTGTCTGGGGCACTGCAGGTGATTGTATGCAGCACATGGAGCTGGTGTATCATACAGGCATTTGACATTCCGATCGGCCTGTGTCACCCTGTGCCTGCCCCTGTTGCATGTCCAGGTGGCCCCTGTGGCCACTGTTCAGGTGGGCTCCCTGTACTCTGTCTGACCCTGTACATGGCTATGGGGTGTAGCACTGTATGCAGGCCAATGCAGTCCACCCAGCCACACACTACCATCCCAACACACCTGCCTGCAAGCTTCAGTACTTCCTGTTCACCTTTTTATGGTGGTGGAGCAGCCCTGCAAAGCTGGAACTGAGCATGCCTGAGGTATGCAAATGGCCTGAATACATTCCAGTAATGAGCTCCGGCATGTGGGGTTTGGGCTCTGAATGTGCAATGAGGCCATTTGCACATCCTGGCTGAATATTGCAAAGTAGTGCCATGCCCATCTTACCTGTCCCAGCGTGTTTCCCTATGTACCAACCTGTGGTGCACGGTCACCCCTGCCTGAGATACTCTGCACATCTTCAGATGTGAGAACATGCATGTTCGGGATATTCAGCTGGACATGTGTGAGTGCATCTTCCCGCATATCTTCTGAATATACCATTTTTTTGGGGCCAGCACATCTCAGATGTGCTGCACAGATACTTGCATGATTTTGCAGGGGACTTTTGAATATGGGGGCCCATATTACAAAATTACTTTACAAAAGTGTGGTTTTCGAAATATGTACACACTGAAGTGAATAGCTCATATTGACATCCTATGACTTCATGATTTCTGCTGAAACACACAAATTAAATGTCTTTCAGATGAATACTGGAGACTGACAAATAAGATAACATTTATTATTTCAGTATTTGAATAAAATGAAAATGCTAAGTTGCACAGATCGTTATTTCACTGTCTACAACCTAGTATAGCTAAATTAATTCATGGATCTCCATTATATACAGAACAAGTAGTATGTATACATGGAATGCTTAAGATTCAAACTACAGTGGTGGAGAGCAGTTAGTTTAGGGTTTTCCATAAATTACATCACTGCCAAAGGTACATTATGAAAATTTTTTAAAATGATATATAAGCTTGTTCAAGTAGTATCATTTTAATCATAACGTGCAATCTAGCAGAACTTAGTGTTATAAAAAAACTATTATCTTGATATGCTGAAATCCATTAATAGACTTTAGGGTGCAGCAATATTGAGAAATGTAGATTTATATAACTAAAACAATATTTTATAATACCACATTGTGCAGCACACCTCCTTTGTTTAATAATGAATCATACTTTATCTGACAATAAAAGGAAACAGACGTAGGACACTAGGATTTTAAAAACAATTTTTGTGCATATGGAAGATATAAAAATTATACTTTTTATTTATTTATTTGCACATTGGTTTACAACCTTTGAGCCAGAGGCTCATTTCCAAAGGTACCTCATCACATAGAGGACAAATACAAACACAAGCATTCTCGGTTCCAGGATATAGGTTACATAGTTTGCAAGCACATGCGATAAAGAACATGACAAATAAATATACATGCATTTTAGGTTCCAGGATATGGGTTACATAGATAGCAAGCACATGTGATGAAGACAATTATACAGAGACGCCAGTTTGGTTACAGTGGCGCATATTAGTACGACAGTATGAGCAGTCAACAGAGTAGTAGCAGTTTAATTAGAAGTAGTACACACTTGCACAGAGAAAGGGCAAGCAACAGGAATAATGGCAGTACAAACAGAAAAGGGGTAGGATTTAAAGAGGTGCAGTAAGGATGCTGCCCAGTGGGCATTGTCAGCGCACAGAGGGTTGCGCCTCAAATTATAGACAGGTGCAATTACGCATGTTGAATAGTTCGCTTCTGAGTGCAGTTTTGAATTTGGAAATCGTGGGGGCATCCGAGATGGGGAGAGGGAGCGAGTTGTACCAGCAAGGGGCTCTATGGTGGAATGACCTCTGTCCATGGGAGGTCCTAGATCTTGGTACCAGAAAAGTGGCCTTGCAGGAGGTCCGTGTACAGACCAAGGGTTGGGCTAGGTGGAGGGAGGCTGTCAGCCCGGGAGGGGATAGCCCTAGAAGAGTTTTTTTTGCTATTAGGCATGTTTGATATTGCAGTCGTTCATCTAGGTTCAGCAATGTTGCCATACCATAGAGCTGGCATGAATGTGTGAGCCTAGGGGCCTCAGTAATTAGACTGCATGCCTTATTTAGGATGAGGTGGATTTTGCTGAGGGCAGTTGTGTTGGCAGCACCGTAGACCGGTAGTCCATAGTCAACCAGGGATAATATAGAGGATGTCACCACAAGCTGGAGGGCAGCAAGGGGGAGACAGTTTTGTAGCGGTATAAGATACCTAGCTGCACATTGGTAGCTGAGGCAAGTGCATCAATGTGGGTGTGGTAGGTGAGGGCCGAGTCAAAGGTGACCCCAAGGTATTTGTAGGAGTGTACTTGCTCTAGTGGCTGTTTGGAGCAGGGGAGGATATGGAGTGAGAAGTTGCTGGCTTTGTTTTGGGGGTGGACAAAGAACATTGCTTTTGGTTTTTTGAGATTTATGACCAGTCTGTGCTCTTTAAACCAGGTTTCGGCATCATTATAGGAAAGTTGCAGGGAGTCCTGGAGGGAGGTAGGGTTACGGTGGGTGGCAAAGATGATGGAGTCATCTGCATACAGCAGAATTTTCCCAGTGCATGCACTGGGCAGGGTGTTAAGGTAGAGCGAGAAGAGTAGGGGTCCCAGGATGGAGCCCTGAAGAACCCCTGAGCAGAAGGGACACGTTTTTGAAAGTGTTCCATTAATTTTGACACGTTGGGAGTGGGCAGATAGATAGCTGGTGCACCAGGTGAGTGGCCCAGTAGCAAAGCCAGTGTGGCAGAGGGCATCCAGCAGGAGGGGGTTGGAGACAGTGTCGAAAGCCTTAGAGAGGTCGATGAACACTGCCCCGGCTAGGGAGCCAGAGTCCAGGGATGAGTGTAGGAATGTTGAAAATTCAGCTAGTGCTGTGCCTATACTGTGTCCAGCACGGAAACCATGCTGTTCAGGGCAGAGGGTGTTGTGTTTGGTTAGGTACTCACTGATTTGCATGACAACCAGTTTTTCAAGGGCTTTGGAGAGGGGCAAGAGTATGGAGATAGGCCGATAGTTCCCGTCTGAGGACCTGTCACCCCCTTTGTGAATGGGAGTAACAATGGAAGTTTTCCATGTAGTAGGGAATTGCCCCAGGCAGAGGGATTTATTGAGAAGGCTGGTGACTGGGGCAAGGACCTGATCCAGTACCAGCCAGAGAATGCTGGGGTCCATGGAGTCATCACCGGGACTATTGCTTTTTAGTGCACGGATCAGGTGGGGTCTAGCTTCGTGGGCAGTTACCCTAAGTAGGTAGAAGCTAGAGTGTTGGAGGGCTAGGGCCGGTAGGGAGGGTGGTGGGTCAAAGAAATTACTGGGGAAGATAGAGCTGAGGTCCGTAAAGGATATGTTGAGGTAGTTTGCAATGTTTGTAGGGTCCGTAATGGTAGTGCTGCCAATGGTGATCTGGGACAGTGGAGGGGAGCGTGCACTCCAGTTCAATTGCTTGACATTATCCCAAAAAGTTTGGGCACACCCCCAGGAGGAGGTGAGGGTGGCTTGATAGTGGTCAGCCTTGGCTTTTCTGATGGCCCAGGTGCACTTATTCCGCGCAGCGTTGTAGACCTATCAGCCGGCCAGCCTGTTTCTGTTGCAAGGTGCCAAAGGTTATCCCTAAGCCTGAGAAACTGTAGTAGGGCAGGAGTAATCCAGAGCACGTTATGTTTTTTGGTTCGGGGCAGCCGTGAGGGGTGCGAAGAGGTTGCAGACTTTGTTAAAGGTTTGGGAAAAGAAGGCCAGGGCAGTGTCTATATCAGGAGCATGGTGAATGGGAGACCAGTTTGTTTGGGCAAGAAATTGCCTGAGGTTTTTCAGCCCAACTGGTTTGAGACACCAGCGGAGTGTGTGCTGGGCTGTGGGTTGTGGCAAGGTGGTCACCCAGCAGAATAGGATAGGGGAATGGTCACTGAGTGAGTCAGGGAGGACTTGGATGTCCAGAATTTTTTTGGGGCAGTTAGTGATGATAACATCTAGGAGGGTGCTGCTACCTCTCTTAGGGCTTGCTCTTGTGGGTTGGGAGATTATTTGTGTTAGATCAATGGCAGCAAAGGAGTCCCGGGTGGTGGTGGAGGTGGGGCTGAGCCAGTTCACGTTGAGGTCCCCCACAAGGACTTGTTCAGCCCTATGAGGGAGGGTGGCAAGGTAATCAGTTAAGGATAATAGTGCTGGGTTTTGGTTCTTTGGTGGAATGTAGGCAGAGGTGAGATAGAGGGTCCCTGAGGGTCTGGAGTAAGTTTAAGGGTTAGAGCCTGTGCCCCACTTGCAAGGGCCAGGGCAGGGAGTGCTTGACCAATGAGAGAATCCCTGGTATAGATCGCACAGCCACCCCCGCGTTTGCCTACATGATCCTCCCGGTATAGGGTGTAGCCAGGGAGGACGACAAAGGAGTCAGAGGTGGATTTTGATAGCCAGGTTTCCACCAGTGCAATGACGTCTGGTTTGTGCAGCATGACCCAGCATTGGAGGGTGTCAAATTTTTTCAAGATGCTGCATATATTCAGGGAGGCAACACTCAGCCCGCGGGGCACACCTGATGGACCGGTCTGGGTGGGGCCTGGGTTAGGATGTATATTGCCTGTTAGGAGTAGAAGGAGGACCACAGCTCTGGCCAGGATGTGGAGATATGTGTTTTTCCTACGGGTATGAGGGGATGGGGGGGACCTTCGGGGAACAGGGAATGGGTAGAGATTGGCAGGTTGGGAGGGCAAGAACTATAAGCCACCAAGGGGGGCCTGGGAAGGTGGTGGGGTGGTACACGGGGAATGGGTGTTGTAGGCCAGTGTACATGGTAAGTGTGGGGTGAGTGCGAGCTATGTCTGGGAGAATTGCTGGTGCTGGTACCAGTGATCCAGTGGAGATGGCTGGCTGGTGGGACGGGGATACTAGAAAGTAAATGAGGGGGAGGCATTTTAGGTGGAGGTGGATTAACATGGCTCTTAAGGTGGTAGTCAGGTAGTAAGGTAGAAGTATTTAGGTTGACTTCTAATGAATGTGGTTACCACTCTGGATTAGTGGTAGTGACATGGACTCTGGTAGATAGGGTACAAGGTTTGAGTCCCTTCCAGAGCAACTAGTGAAGTGCCTGGGTGAGGGCAGTGATCCACATTCTGCGGATCTGATGCGGGCTGGGTTGGGGTTGGAAATAGGGTGAGAAATAGTGACTCCTAGTGGTCACTGGGTGTGGGTTCAGCGGAGCAGTATTGAGTCAGGATGTGGGTTAGTTTGTGGGGCTGGGTGCTGGGAGGGGTGTGGGTAGTGGTAGGTGTGAGTTGGAGAGGAGCAGAGTGGCTCAGGAGGTTAGAGGGGTTCCAGGAAGTAGGGGGGAGGAGGACAGGTAGTAGAGCCAAGGTGGGAGAGTATGGGTCCCTCTAGTGGCTGGCAGGTATAACCTGCAAATGGAAAAGTGGGGACTTAGTATTTCGCCAGCAGGAAGTGATGTCAGGGGGGGGAGGACCTATACATTCCCCAACTTCCCCACCCTCATTCTCCCCTGTTCCCTGTCCCATGCCCTTTTAAAGCTGTTCACAGATTTACATGATACCACCCATTCTGGTAGTGCATTCAATTTTGCTACCAACCTCTCTGTGAAATAGTGTCTCCTCATTTCCCTCCTAAATCTTCCCCCCTCTATACTTAGCCCGTGCCCCCTGTGTCCCCCCCTTAGCTTAAAGACCCCATTAACCCCATCCTTATTTGATTTCCCTCAGATACCTGAATGTCTCTATCATGCCCCCCATCCCTTCTATTCTCCAGGGTGTACATATTCAGGTCCCCCAGCCTGCTGTCATAGTCTCTCCACTCCATTCCACATATCATCTTTGTTTCCCTCCTCTGCATCCCCACTAGTAGCCTGATATTACGCTTCAGGTATGGCCTCCAAAACTGTACACAATACTCCAAGTGTGGCCTTACCAGTGACCTGCAGAGGGGCAAGGTCACCTCTCTTCACCTGGAAGAAAACTCCCCTCAATACGCACCCCAGCATTTTGTTCAATTTTGCAGCCACTCTCCTGCACTGGTCAGTGTTATTCATGGTCCATGTTACCATTACCACAGGTCCTTCTCCTCAGTGATCCCCAGCTTAACCCCCTCAGCCAGTATTCTCTGCTTGGGTCCTTTGCCCCAAAGTGCATAACCATACTCTTCTTTACATTGAACCCCAACTACCACCTCTCTGACCACTCCTCTAGCTTGCTTAGGTCCCCCTGCAGATGCTTCCATCCCTCTCCTCAATCCACCACTGCTCCCATTTTGGTGTCATCTGTGAACAGATTTACCTTGCTCACCACCCCATGTGCAATGTCTGATATGAAGAGCCCAAATAATACTAGTCCCAGCACAGAGCCCTGTGGCACCCCACTCATCACTGGCTTCGGAGCTGAAAGCTCCCCTTCCATCACAACCCGTTGCAGCCTCCCACTCAGCCAGCTTGTAATCCAGTTCATCATTTTTGTCCCTACCCCTACACCAGTTAGCTTCCTCCCAAGTCACCCATGAGGCACCGAATCGAAGGCCTTGCTAAAGTCCAAGTAAAGAACATCCACTGCATGACCCTCATCCGGTTCCCCTGTCACTAAGTCATAATATTTTATCAGGTTGGTTGGACAAGACTTCCCCGAAATGAACCCATGCTGCCTCACATCCTGGAGGCCATTGTACTCCAGGTATGACATCAATCTTTCCTTTAGTATCATTTCCATGAGTTTGCACACTATGGAGGTGAGACTTACAGGGTGATAATTACCTGGTTCATCCCTTGGCCTGCTCTTGTGTAACGGCACTACATGTGCCATCTTCCAGGCTAGTGGCACACATCTCAACTCCAGTGAGGTGCTGTACTGATTCACCAGTGGCTACGACAACACATCCACCATCTCCCTCAGCACCCTGGGATAGATACCATCCAACCCTGGTGCCTTGTCTACCCTCAGTGCCCTCAGTCCCTCTAGGACTCTACCTCCCTCAATTCTTCCATCTGTCACCACCTCTCCCCCGTCCCCACACTCCCAGACCATGATGGTAGTGGTCCCCCCTTTTCTTCCATGAACACTGAGCAAAAGTATTCATTCAGTGCTTCTGCATGTTCCTCCCCTTTTTCTGTCCACTCCCCACCCTTTTTTATCCTCACTATTGTCTCCTTGCACTTCCTTTTCTCCCTGATGTATCTGAAAAAGTCTTTCTCCCCCGTTAATTCCCTGCACTAATCTCAGCTCTCTCTGGGCCTTGGTTTCTCTCACTTTTCTGGTCACCTCCCTGGACCATCTTGCATACTCCTCCCTGTCCCCTTCCTTCTCCATCCTCCTATACCTCTGGTGCACCTCTTGTTTTGCCCTCACCACCTCCACTACCTCGCTGTTCAACCAGCATGGATTCCTTGCTCTGCTCCTTTTACTATGTGTCTTGGTGCAGGCTTCCATTTCCTCTGTAATCCCCCATTTAATAATATCCCATTTCTGCTCTGCATCCATCTCCTGCCTTATGCCCTCCAGTTTCCCTTTCAGAACTTCCCGGATCCTCCCAAAGTCCACCCCCTGACATTTTCCTCCTGGGTTACTGATTTCTCTGGCTCCCCACACATCGTGATATTAAACCACACCATTTGGTGATTGCTGTCGGCTAGGGATCCTCCACCCTTATTTCCCTTACTGCCTCCCCATTCGACAATACCAGATCTAAAGTGTTCTTTAGTCTAGTAGGTACACTGACCAACTGCATCAGTAGACCCTCCTGGATCGCATCCAGGAGCACTTGCTCCCTAGAACTGGAGGTGACCAGAATGCTCCAGTCAACCCCTGACAAGTTGAACTCCCCCATGATGACCACCTTCCCTTTTCTACATACCTTTCTGGTTTGTCCCGCTAATTCCCTGTCAAGCTCCTCAGACTGGGATGGCGGCCTGTATTCCACCCCAAACCTTAAATTTCCTACCCCTTGTGTCTGGGAGCTGCAGCCAGATTGCCTCTGTTCTCCTTTCCTCCCCCTCATCCCTTGTGCATTTGACCCCGTCCCTCAAATAGACTGCCACCCTACCCACCCTCCCCACCTTATGGTCCTTCCTGTATAGTTTTTACCCTGGGATTGCCAGATTACAGTCCCGGTGCTCGGTTGCCCATGTTTCCATGACAGCTGCAATATCCACCCTCCACACTGCCAAGAGTGCCTATAGCTCAGAAGATTTATTGCCTAAGCTTCTCCATTCAGTGAGATGACCCTCCATCCTGCCCCCTTCCCTTCAACGCTCTCCATCTACTCCCTTCTATTCCCTCCCTTTTTGGCTGCCCTGAGTCCTTCCCTGCTAGCCTGGGGTGGTAGGCTGTGACTCCACTCTATCGGATTCCTGCCTACGTGCTGTCCACTTGACACCCCCCCATCTAGTTTAAATCCACCTTTGTCGCAATATACCTACCCAGTCTTTGCTTTAATACCTCCTTCCCCTCCCCACTAAGGTGCAGCCTATCCTTTGCAAACAGATTGTTATTATCCCAGGTACTGCCCCCGCCACCCACAACCCCGCACCCCTTAGTTCGAAACCATTCTACCAACCATGCGTTTAACTCCCTAGTCCTTTCCTTTCTCACTGTGCTTGCACAGGGTACAGGGAGCACCTCTGAGAAGGCTGCAGACTCCACAGTCTCCTCACAGAACATTCCCACTTCCTCAAACCTCTCCCTTGTTACCTCCACTGTTTTCCCCCGCTAGGTCATTTGTCCTCACATGCACCACAATGAGTGATTTCCTCCTACCCACCCTTGAGCACCTTAGGATTGCCTGTCCTGCCTTGTCTGCCTTTAATCCCAGTATGGACTCTACCCACATCCGACTGTGCCTCTCCCCCTTGCTGCCCTATCTGATCCCCTTGAGTAAGGAGTCCCCCAACACCAGTACACCCCTCTCCTCTTTCCTTGTGCCTGTCACCACCCCCCCATCCAGGTTCTAATTTTTGGGACCACTCAAGACAGTACTTTTACCATTTGCCCCAGTGTCTTCCCCCCTGCCCCTCTCAATTGAGACTCCTCCTCCTCCTCCTGTTGACTGCCAACCTCCCTCTCCCTCCTCACCTCTCCGAGTATTATCCCTTCCCTGCCACGCCATGCTCAGTCTCTTCACTAGTAATGCCCCTCACTCCCTCCTCTTCATGAGTACTATCCCTTGTGCAATCTCCTCCTGCATCCTCTTCCCCATGTGTCACTAGTAAAGCAAACATGTTCCCTACCCTCTTTGCATCACTATGTGTCTTCTCCTTCCTCCTGCCTACTGCTGCTCCTCTTTTGCTAGGCCCTACTAGACTCCACCATTCCTCAGCTCGCTTCTTGTCTAGTTTGCCTTCTCCCCTGACCCCTCCCTTGACCCACTGTTCCTTCTCTGTGGTGCACCCGATATTCTCAGATGTCAGCCCTTCTACCAATGCAACCCTCCCCTTACCCCTTAACCTCCCCAGCTCCCTGCCAAGCCATTGGACCTCTTCCTTGAGCCTCCTTAGCCTGTGGCATATTGGGCACCTTCCCAGCCTCTACAGTATGTTCATCTACACTGCTGCCCCACAACCATTGCACCCCACCATCCTACCCATGGTTTACACTACCTATATAGGACAGTGAAATACAGTCTCTCTATACTGACTGCAGTTGTTTACAAACACAATTACAAACCCACCAATAGCATTCCCAAATCCCACAAATACATAAAGTCCAGAAGTTAGATGTTTGCCCTAGGTCATCTTTAGGCCCCCGACTGGCTTTAAGTGGGGCCATTGTGCCCCATTGAGCTTTAATCAAAAAACACAGCCACAGAAACCTTTAAGCTAAATTCAAAAGACACAGCCACAGAAACCTTTCAGCTAAAGTTAAAAAAAAACAGAAAAACTTACAAACATCCTGTCCATACTAACTCTCTCCAGAGCAAGTAGAATTAATTAATCCTAGCCCAGCCTCTAACTGAAATTGTAATACCAAATGCCCTTGCATGCAGCCTAAAACTGCCAACTATGGCAATAACTGGAAACTACAATCCTACTCATAGGATCTACAGTACTAACTGTACACCACAGTTCTACTCATAAATTATATATATTTGTATATATATTTAAGAATTAGCTCATATGGCTGTTCCTTGTTTCTTCCTCTTGACCTGCCCTGAGGGTTCATGTCAGATTGCAGCTCCCCAAGCTCCTCCCTCACAGCCTTCAAACCCAAACCCCAGTGGCATTTCAGTATTTAAGAAAGGCTGCTGGAAATGATAGGTAGAAGAGCGTTTACAATCCCTCCAGCCACAGAAACCATTAAGCTAAATTCCACTTTAAGCTAAATTAAAAAAAAAATAAAACAATAGCAAAACTTACAAATATCCTCTCCACACTAACTAGAATTAACTAATTCTTCTCTCCTGCAGTTTAAAAACAATAGAAAAACTTCCAAAAATTCCCTCAAACACTAACTCTCTCCACAGCAAGTAGAATTAACTAATCCTTGCACACTTATTTCACTGAGAAGTGGGAGGACGTAAATGGGGAGATTCTCTCTAGATGGAGAAGCATGCAGGGTTTGCCCATTTTCCACCCACTGTCAACCAGTGTTCTGAAAAACTTTCCCCTCCTCTGACCCTGGCAATCCAGCAACATCTTTACCCCCTCCAGCTAGGCCATGGCCAGCCAAAAGGATGGTTTTGTCTGACTACTGGGAACTAATTGAGGTCATCCAGTACAATCAAGCCAGTTAGTAATGAAATCATTAGCATGGCATGAAGGGGTTCAGGAGCAGGTAACAAGTAGGAGGCATGTGTACAGAAAATATGCCCAACAGAGAAAAAAAGATAAAAAAAAGAGATAAATATGCTTACCAAATATGCATGCTTGAGGTAGAAATCCTGAAAGTACTAAATAATGTTAGAAATACTACAGCCAGCATAAAGCTGTGTAACTATTTTATACGCCACTGTTTTCAGACTTTTGAATTGTTTGGTTTGTGCATCTCTCCAAACCCCACACATACTCTAAAGCCTTAATTGCAGAACAAGGCATCATGGGTATGGGAATCCTTCTGCAGGGTGACCTGACAATGCTTCAACAGAACAGACTTTGCCTTTTAAACAGGCTTGTATATCTATATCTGATCCAGTACAAGTTGACAATGGCAAACTACAGAGATGTGTTTTGTTTTATTGAGATTCATCAGCGTAGTGCAGTCATTGCCTCAACCAACTACCATGTCCAACCCAAAAGCAGCAGGCATTTAGTACACTCTGAATTAGCATACTAAGGAAGCAGTTTGCAGAACAAGCAATGCATAGGATCAGTAAATGATATTAGACCAAAAGAAACATCAACAATGTTTGGTTTGTGCATCTCTCCAAGTCACACACACATATGCTAAACAATCAGTATTAGTGAAATGAATCTTGGATATTGAGATACTTGTTCATGGCTGGCTGACAAGGCTTCGCAAGAACAGACATTGCCATTTAAATAGGCTTGTTCATCTGAACCCATATCCAATGCACTACTCTTCCTACAAACTGTCTCCTTTAGTATGCTGTCTCTAAAGGTCATTTTATACATCAGGATCTGTACCACACTGATCAGTACAGATCAGCTGCAGTGTTGCCTTTTGGAGGTTCACAGGCAACCCGAACTGCACCCAAAACGAGCGTGCACTAAAACAGCATTCCCTGTTTTCCTGGGTTCACCATTTCTGTGCATCATTGTGGAATGGATAGGGTGGCTCTGTAAATTCATAAGAGTGCTCACAGCACTCCAGGAAAGAGTCTTGTGAGACTCTCCAGGATCCCCTGGTGATCGCCACAGTCAGTCACATAAGGAAATTGGGCTGAAGTTTCCTGAGGCACGTGCTTGCCTCTCAAACTTGAGCTTAAGCTATACACAGCCTTCTATTGTTTGAAGAATGGAAGAATGGTGCCTTTTTAAAGTGTACAGTAATGAAAACCAAGGGCAGCAACTTACAAAAATTTATGTCAGAAAAGCCAAACTTGATACTGGACATACGCTTATACATATGCATATCCTTTGGATATGCATATGTATACGCACATGCCCAGTATCACGGCTCAGCTTTTCTGACATAATTTTTGTAAGTTGCAGCCCTCAGTTTTCATTACTGTACACTTTAAAAAGGGCAGCATTCTTCAAGCAATAACAGTATGTTTACAGCTTAAGCTCTAGTTTGGGAGGCATGCACATACCTCCGGGGGGCTTATTGAAGAATAGTGCACACCCCCAGCTCCAAGTCTTGGGTTCTCCACTGGCCAGAAAACTAATAAAAATGCTGGAAGAGCCCCTAGACTGATGCCCAGCAACTGCATCTAAACAAAAACATAAGCAGCGCAGACTGAATGGAGGGTGCGGATTCAAACCACAATGCTCAGATATGGGCTGCGTGTAAAAGTGCCCTAAGTGTACTAAATGCTTGATATCTTTAGGTCTGACTTGGTAATTGGCTGACACAATGAGCTCATTGCACACAGGAGCAGTCCCAACAGGACAGACACAAATCTGTAGTTGGTATATTCTTAGCTAACACTGGATGAGATGCACAAACCGGTCTAGTGGATTGAGTACTGATCTGGAAATCAGGAGATCACCGGTTTAAACCCCATTAGAGACAAATATCTACTGTGTGACCTTGTACAAGTCAGGTAACCTCCCAATGTTCCAGCCCAGCCAGTTGTGGAAATGGCAGAAGCAGGTTGCCTCTGGAAACAACATATTGCATCTCAGCTTGGCTATCTTGGGTTAAAAAAAAAACTCTAAAATAAAAACCAAAGTCTGTGGGTGGAGTTGGCGGTTTGCAAAAAACCCTTAGAACTGCAACCATTTTTTAACAATATTGACACAATTAGTACTATGCACAGCATGCCCTTAGTGCTCACAGAATCAGACAGAAACCTGACAGTTTTGGAAAATTTGGTTTGTCTGTTTAATGGAAAGAAAACCAATAGTTTCACACATACAGTATTAAACAGATCTTTAGGCATGCAAGTCTTTCTGAAATCTATCCCTTAATGTACTGTCTATATTAGGAGCCAAGAATTATGAATGCTGCATCTATGGGTATTTACAAGATGAAAAATGTCATCTGCCAGCCCCTCTTCCAGTAAACAGCTTGGGCACTGGCTAGGTTCCAGAGAAAGTAGCAGTTATCTGCTCTGAGCCTTTCCAAAGCTAGGAGATTACATCCCACGGATTCTGCAGTTCAAAAGTTCATGCCGAATGAATCTATTTCTACACTGGACAGGCATCTGTTCTCCTTCGGCTTCTTCAAAAGCAAACCAATTCAGCAAGAAAATCAATCAGCTAGGATTGCAGAAGAGAGCTCAAAATTAGCCAGGCACCACCCAATCCTCACTGTCTTGCCAAGTTTGCATCACAGCACATTTTAGTGAGTTATAGGCAACTTTTTGTCATGCTACTATTTTGTCTAACCCCTAAAAGACTTCTTTGCCTTATGATATGGTCAGCAGCTTTTCAACAAAAAAAGAAGTAAAGAATTCTGGCCCCCAGCATTTTAGAGCTGTCCAAAAATGCAACTGTGTAACTAAAATCATCAGTTTTGGAATGTTGTGTGACCTGGAATGCTGCTGTAGAAATGAAGCAATCTATTTAAATATAGTGCATTTTCTGTTATGAATGGCATGGGATTAAGAATGCATAGTTGCATCATATACGCATGGCCTACAAGTTTTTTTTGGGGGGGAGGGGTGAGCAACCAAAGGCATTGGAATCATTGCTATCTTCCCCAAACTTCCTATATTACATAATTATGTTTCTGTTGCCTTCAGTAAAATCACAAGACGAGAGCATGCAACTAGGTTCTGCTTTAGTTTCTGTCCCCTTATGATGTGAAAATGTTCATTAGAATAGAACTGGGAGATATGCAATTGGGGTGCAACAAGCAGGGTTATCTATACAGTGTGAGGGGGTTATCAATTGCTATGGTTCATAAATGTTATTCTCCTAGCCACACCCATGAACCCCTGATGTATGGTGTATATATTGATGTGTGTTCCTATGTGAATAGTCTATTTTAATATTTTATCTGTTATTTAATTCAACATAGCCAATTAGTCGTGGCAGGTTTTACAAGAAATGTTGCTTCTTTCAAAAGGAATGACTCACATGAGTACCCCTATTTTGTACCCATTGTTCTGACTACAGGATTTTCCTCTTGGTTCACACAGGGGGACTGCTTTTTCTCCAGCCCCCATTCAGTGTCATGGATATGAACACAAAGCTCTGCTATGCACAGATTCAAAGTAAATTTAGGTGTTGATGGTATAATACTTATAATGTACCTTCCTGCAGATTTCTTTAGATAAATTTATGGCACACGTTTAGTATAGAGGGTCAAGTCTAGTAAAACTGAAATGCTGATTAAAAGAGAAAGCAGTTCAGTTCTTTTGCAAATAAACAATATGACTTTTTCTAATATAGATCACAGAAGATTCAGCAGTAAGTTGAGTCAGTGACAACAAAATAAACCCATGGCACAGATCTGCTCTGAAGTGTTGGAAAAACATTTCCAGTAGAACCACTGCGTTGATTTTAACACAAAGCAGTTTTTCAGTTTTGTAGGTATTATGTGAGATTTACTTCCAGTATTGTGGATAGCAAAATCCTCATCTCTGAGTAGATTCTGTGAGATATTATTGTAACATCATACTGCTGTATTAAATCTAGTATAAGCTGTAACTTTGTGTTTATGAAAGCAGATGAAGCAGCCGTTTTCTTTGTGTGTCTTTTTGTATGTGTGATTGTGTGTCTGTTTGAGTATTCCTGTGTCTTGATGTATTGATGTGTTAATGGGTATGAGTGTCTCGATATGTGTGTCTGTGTGTATATGGCAATGTACCTGTAGGAGAGTGTGTGTGTGTGTGTGTGTGTGTGTGTGTAAGTAAATGCATGCATGAAAACTCATTTATATCTGTATTAATTTACATCTGTAAGATTGTGCCTATGTGCAGTTATGAGTGCATGACTGCATTGTGTGTCTGTCTGTGTGTGTATACATACACAGCTACTACTGCCATGCCTTACTGGCGCTAACCAAATCATGTTCCGTTTTATTTAGACTGCCCTGTCTATTGCCAGAAAAACACTTTATTAAAAAAAAAAACTACATTCATTTTTTCACATTTTGAGCAACCCCTCTTAGTCTTCAGGATGGGGTCACCCCTCTCTCAAATAAGTTGCACCTTTGCCCATGCCCTTTAATTGATGTGTACCAGTAGAATAGCAGCACATTATCCTACCACCTGTTATACTAGGCACTAGAGTTTTTGTTATTCCCAGAATGTCATGTTGGTGCAGACAGGGGACCAGGCACATCATAGAGGTAAAGTGCTCAACTCCTGGTAAGGATGGGACCAGCCCACCCAGTGTTTATGTACCACATGCTGACCAAATGAAGGGGCAGCATTGGCATTGGCTGTGAAGGTAGTCATTTACTTCCCTTCCCTGCTGCAGGAAGGGTGCATCTAACAAGGCACCAACATTGGGATGGAAGAAATGGGGAACCATAAGTGACTTGATGAACAGAATAATGAAAGTATTATGTTTACTTTCTACTGCCCTATTGCAGCAGTGACCGAGAAATGGGCTGGACTTAGTGGTGGTTGTGTCAGTGGGGCTATGCTGCCTGGTTGGGGGGGGTTGCTAGCAAGAACTATTAAACGGGCATCAGAATGGTAGAATGTCCCTATATTTTGACTTTAGATCCTTCCTTTCCTATCTCATCAACTTTATTTATGGTTGCCAAGTAATTCAGTGATGACTTCAAGAGATCTGCATGTTCCTAAAAATATTTATGTAACTATTTTACCTGACGAATGAAAGTTATCCAAGGATTTTGTACTTATCCTTAAACTTTCCATTATTTATTTTAAAGTATTAAAGCAAAGCTTGGCCAACTAATCTGTGACAGAGATAGTCATGGAAGAGGGATGGAGTTGGGGGTGGCGATAAGAACAGAAATCAGGTTATTTCCTTTTGGATAATTAAAATCTTAAACCATGATTGTATGCATATAATATACTTTATGTTTAGAATTTCTTGTTTTCATAGGCCCAAATATTCAAAGCAGTTGTGTATGGTACAACTGAGTTGTGCCGGCACAAGTGCAGACTTGCGTCAAGGAGTGATAGTCAGCGGGAGCCAGTGCACAGCGCAAATCTCATTGTACCAATGTGCAACTATAATGAATGCAGGTGCAAGTGCAGGGGACGTACCCATGAATATCCAATGCAGTGCGAAATTCAACCATGAAACTATGGCGCAAGTGCAGCGCAAATCAGAGATGCACCGAGCAGACTTGTTCCTATAAATACAGGGCGCAAGCACACAGAAAGCACTTGAGCCAGGCAAAAGGGAGTGAGAGAGAGAGAAAGAAAGAAAGAAAGGAAGAAAGAAAGAGACACAGACAGATAGACAGACAGACAGACCAAGGCAGACACAGAGGGAGAGGGATAGAGGTGTCAGTGAAGAGAGTTACAGGGGCAGAAAGAGTGTAAGAGACAGGCAGACACACTGCCAGGCTATGCACCAGGGTGGCACACAGCCAGCAGCAGCCAACTGCCCAGGGGGATATTGGACAGCAAGGGTCATGGGTAGTGCACCCTTCATGATGGAGGCCATAATGAGGGGTGTGAGGAAGCAGCAGGAACAGCGGCGTAGCCGTGGAATGGCCCATCGGCGGTATGCCCTACATAGGTGGTCCCACACCTGCATCCCATTCGAGCAGTACAGTGACACGGAGATCGTGGTCTGGTACCACCTGAACAGGGCCATTCTGAGGCAGCTCTGTGAGCTGTGCAATGAGAAGATGCAGGCACCCACCAGATGGAGGCACACCATGTCCGTGGAGATGAAGGTGACAGCCGCCATGTGCCTGCTCACCATGGACATCTTCCAGAGACCAACAGGAAACACCACAGGCATAACCCAGTCAGCCACGTCCCGCCCCCTTACACAGTTCCACAATGCTTTGCTGCCACATGCAGCAGAATACATCCATTTCCTCAGCACACAGGCGGAGCATACAACAACCTTGCAGGACTTCCACAGGGTAGCACATATACCTGGCGTGATTGGGGCCATTGACTGCACCCACATGGACATTCACATGCCATCTGTCTCTGAGGGTGTGGCATACATCAACAGGAAGGGGAGCCTGAGTGTCAACTGCCAGGTGGTGTGCGATGCCACAGCGTGCATAACCAATGTCTGTGCCACACAACCTGGTAGTGCACATGATGCGTTCATCTGGCATAGCACTGGCTGTGCCACAGGTTTTAATGTGAGGATATCCCCATGGGCCACCTAGTGGGTGAGTATGGCATGGGGAAGGGGCGATGGGCAGAGCATACCCTAGGATGGGGGAGGGCAGGGTGTGTATGTTGGCGTGGGTGCCATGGACAAGCAAGGGGTGCAGCAGAGCATAGCAGAGGGTTAACCATGTCACTATCCACACAGGGGACAGCACCTATCTGTCACACATCAGGTCCGCTGCATGGAACCATGGCCACCACAGCCACAGGGGTGGCTGCACCTGGGCTGATCATCAGCCACAGGCTGCTTATCAGTCATGGGGGGTGTGCAACAGCTCCCCAGGGGTGGAATGATGGGATCATGACAGTGTCTGCGTGGGGATGTCAAGGCGCCCAAGAAGCCCAGCCCCGGGCGTGCCTGGGATGCTAACATCTTAGCCCAGTGTCAACTGCATGGGAGTCACCTGACACTGAGTACACAGTGTGGGCAGCACACTGCAGGGGGTCATTTATGCCCTGCCATGCCCTGTGGCAGCCAGCAGCATAAAGCCATCTGAGATCTCAGTGACAATGCTGTCCAGGGATGCAGTCATGGCCTCCTGCATGTGCTGCATTCCCACCAGGATCTGCGCAGTGCCCTCTCCTTCTGCTCGACTAACTGGTGCATCTCCATGCACAGTGTGTGTACCCAAGTGGTGAGCAGCACATGTTGCTGAATGGACTCCCGCAGCAAACGGGTGTGCTTAGCCAGTGTGTCAGCATCCTGGGGCTGCTGGGCAAGATGCCGATCCTCATGTGGTGACCAGCCATGCTGCACAGCCCCCCTCTCTGGTGGACACTGCATAGTGGAGTCTGCAGGGGGATTGAGTATGGCAGGTGCACCGGCGGCGGAACCTGTGTCTGACTGCCCAGTGGCACCCGCAGCCTGCTGCTGTTTCCCATCTGGTCACTGCACACCACCCAGCACCTGTGCGGCCACACCAACTCCACCTCAGGGCATAGCCTGGGCAGTGCACACAACTACGCCCGCAGTGGTCGTGGGCAACTGTTCCGCTGCTGGCAGAGTGCTGGGCATGCTGCCTGTGTCAGTGACCAGCAGGTGCATCTCCCCCACAATGGTGGCCAGGCTGTCCAGGATGAGCGTTACGTCATCATCTGTGTTGGACACCTCCCAGATCTGTGTCTCTACGCATAGGATCCCAAGGCCAGCATCCTGCAGGAACACATCCAGGGCCTTGTCTGACCCCAGGTCCAGGACATCTGCCTGCACAGTGGTGGTGAGCTGCAGCCTGTCAAGCACCCAGATGCCCATGGAGGTGGAAGGCTGGTCCTTCGGGACCAGTCCAGTGGCAAGGCAGCTGCCGCCACCCCATCATCTGCATTGAGACATGCTGGTGCTGCAAGAGAAAGAGAGGTGTATTAGTGATGCATTGCCAACATGTGCGCCCCCCACAATGCCACTGCCTGTGTCCTGCAGCATGGCATGCACGTGGGTGCGCACACTTGCATATGACAGGCATGTCAGCTGCATGCACCCCAGTATGGCCATGTATGCACCCTCCATGCCCCCAGCTGTACGTGGCTGACATACTTATCATGCAGTGATGGGCTGCCACCCATCTGGAATCCACTGCCAGGCACACCCTCCACCGTGCTGCTGTGCTTGGTAGCTGCCATCAACTCCTGCTGCGTCGTGAGTGGTGGCACAGCTGTATGCTCCCCTCCGGTGGTAGTCCTGGAGGCACAGATGGCCATCATCTTCTCCTTGATGTGCCTCTTGTCTGTGCTGACCTTCTTCCTGCACTTCTGCGCTGAGCGCTGATGGCTGCCCTGCTGGTTGACATATGCCACCGCCTCCACCCAGGCCCCAGCCCTGGCCTGTGGTGTGCCCATGGCACCACTCAACAGTGGCTCCCTGTCAAGGTAAGCTTTGAACAGGGCCTCTGTCTCTGACATTATGAAATTGGGCCTGTGATTGGGAGCAGGCCCACGCTCCTCACCCTCCACACGTTCCGACATGTCGCTTTCTGTGGACATTGACACCACAGTGTGTCAGGGGCAGCATCACCCTGTTTCTTCCCCCCTGTTGCCTGCTGTGCTGGCTGCTCCCAGTGAGCTGCAGCAGCATGCACAACTTACCCTTAAAGGATGCAATACCGGCCCATGGACTGTGCTGTTCCGTGGAGCTTATGTAGTGCATCGCATACAAATGAGCTTTGGCACTACAGTAATGACATGCTAATTCCTCCAGTGTGCCATGCATTGGCTGATGAGCTCATTTGCATGTGGCATCTGAATATCACGATTTTGGTCCGTGTGCAATGAGATTGCTCTGGAGCAAGTCGCTGCGTAATGCGTACGCATGTGCAGTGTGCAGTCCCGCAGTGCACACACGTCAAACAGTTTCATGTTGTCAATCATGCACTGTGCACTGACTGCACAATGGGGGCCATGGTGCATGGTGCACCAGGCCTGCTATTGCACATGTGCGCACTGTGCAGAGGTGGGCGACCCCTGACCCCTGCTGTGACCTCTGTCCCTGGGTGACCCCTGCACCCATGAACCCACCTAGCTACGCCCATGCCGCACATCTCCAAGACTGTGCGATGGGTGGACACAGCACATGTTCTCTTGAATCGTCCATCTGGTACATGCCGTGGCCGCGTGCTGCCATTTTGCTCTTTGGCTACTATGCGCAGCATGGTGCAGCAAAGGGCACCAAGGGCACAAAACTGGATGCAGGTGGAGTTGGTGAACTTGATCACCTGTGTCCAGCCCCATGTCCCCCAATTGTTTGGCCAGGCACCCCTGCAGCAGCCCAAGGTCATGGTGTGGCAGCGGACCCGGGTGGCCAGGATGAGGGAATAGTGCAGCTAATGATATGGAGACCTAGTGAGGAGGGGCCCAGAGCACCTCAGGAGGCTGGAGGCTCGTATCAGGCATGGGGCTGTGCCACAGCCAGGTGAGTAAGCCTATATTGCATGTGTGACCTGGTGCTGTACTGTGGTGTTGT
Organism: Neoceratodus forsteri; assembly: GCA_016271365.2. Taxonomy (NCBI): domain Eukaryota; kingdom Metazoa; phylum Chordata; order Ceratodontiformes; family Ceratodontidae; genus Neoceratodus; species Neoceratodus forsteri. The sequence continues at coordinate 395,573,337 of CM028129.1, forward strand.
CTAGGCTGCCTAGCATGCACTGAAGAGCGGTGCACTGACATCGTGTGCATCATGGGGTGGCAGTATCAGCCACTGCTTGCATTGCAATGCAGCTGTGCAGGACGTGTTGGGCAGGGGCTCACCCTGTGCACAGGGGTGGGGGTGGTGGGTAGCTGCTGTGGATGTTTACTAATGTGTACCTATGTTCCATTTCCAGGGCCTGTGAAATTCCACAAGGCAGTCGTGGCAGTGGCAGGCCACAGCGGGACCTGGAGGCAGCACAGGAGCAGCTCCAGCACCAGCGGGGCCATGGAGGGCAGGGTAGGCACTGTCATAGTCCTTCACACTTTACATAGGGGATAGCGGGGGTGTAGGTGTGGGCATGGCTCCTCTACTGTGTGCCATGTCGGCTGTGTGTGTTACACTGTGTGTGGTGCTTGCCACTGTGGTGCATCCATTGGACACGTGCCAGCTGCTGGTGCACTGTGCCATGTGACTGTCATTGCTCAGTCGGGTGGCCATTGTGCAGCAGGGACCACCACTGTGCACTGTCATGGTGTGCCAAATTGCTGGCAGGCGTTGGACCACCCCCCTGTGGGTGGCCAATACGTGCCCTCCAGGGATGTGTGTTCCCACTGCCCATTGCGCACTGTGGGTGGGAATGGTTCCTTGGGACATTGCACTGATCATCTGTCCTGTCCCTTGTCATAGGTGTCTGGCAGAGAAGATGGAGGCCCATGTACTGCTGTCTGCTCCGGCAGCTGATTTTAATAACATTGACTACCATGGAGGCTGTGTGTCAGATACACCGCATGCTGCTGCAGTATCAGCAGTGGCAAGGGCATCAAGGGGTGGCAGGCCATGGCTGCAGATGAATGGGCCCCAGCTTTCCCCTGTTTTCGCTGCTGTACCTCCCCCTACAGTCCCTCATCCCACTGTACAGTCCCTATTTCCTGTCCCCTTTCCTCACTATCCTATCCTTTCCAACCCCTTGTTACTGTATATAGTTTTTTGAATATATGTCTATTTTGACTTACCTGCCTGTGTCAGTGTCTGCTTTGCAGGTGGCGTGAGGAGCCATGCTGCAGTGGCCCAGTGCCTGCCCATGTGGTGTGCCTGTGTCAGAGTGCATGTTGTGCTTCTGTGGTGGTGTCCCTTCCAGTGGTCATTGGCTGTGCCTTGGGGTGCCCATTGGGAGGCTGTCAGGGGTGTGCGGCGGGTGTGTGCATGGTGATGGCACATGGCCATGGTCTTTGGTCGGGTACTGGCAGCACACTGTGTTGGGGCCCCTGCTTGGTGTTGTGCAGTCTGTCACATGTGGTCTGCTGTGCTATGTAGCTTCTGACATGTTCCGTGTCTCCTCTGTGGGCCGCCTGTGTTCCTGTGTGGCATGTGTGTGTGTGCTTGGCTGTGTGGTCCTGGGTGTGGCCTGCTCTGGTCTTGGTGTGTGTGTGAGGCATGGCCTGAAGCCTGGGCAGGGCTCCCTTGGTGGTCCTCCATTGGTCCTTGGCACCTCCTATTGCCTGCTTTCTGTTGTGTTCTGGTGGGGGGTCTGGGTGCCTGTGTGCGCCCTGGTGTGCCCTGCTGGTGGTGGCCTCCTGTGGCCTGTCACTCTGCTTCCCTGGCTCTGTCCCCGGGTCTCTTCTCTGTGCCATGTCCCCCCCATTGCTCTGCTGCTCTGCTCCCACAATTGTGCTGGAGCATCTCTTTCTGTGCCATGGCACAACTGTGTTTGCGCCATGGCGCATCTCTGGTTGCGCCATTTCACATTCCTGGTTGTGCCATGGTGTAACTGTGCCATATTCAGCCGGGTTGCACTGGTGCAGTGTGGCCAGTGCAACCTCTGAATATGGCTCCTGTTGCACCATGGTGCATCGGATTTGTTCTGCGCCAGACTTGCGCCAGCCTTTGGCCATTGGAATGCCACCAGGATAAAGCCCCTAGTTCCTCCACTGGACCTCCCCACTTTGGTGCATGCCTTTGTGATGTCCAGGCTTGACTACTGTAATGCATTCTATCTCGGGGTCTCTGGGGTACCCTGTGCTGACTGCAGTTGGTGCAGAACACTTCAGAAAGGCTGGTGACAGAACAGCTTAAGTATTGTCACATTACTCCAGTGCTAGTCAATTGCACTGGCTGCCGGTTAGGTGGAGGGTCCTCTTTAAGGTGGGTTTGCTCACCTTTAAGGCCCTACATGGCCTTGGCTCTGGCTACCTAAAGGACCTTCTTGTACTTGCTGTCTCGGTCCGCTCCCTCCGCTCCTCCTCTAGGGGTCTCCTGTGATTCCCAGAACGAGGTTAAAAACTGCTGGTGACAGAGCACTTAGTGTCACCACTCCCGTCCTGTGGAATTCACTTCCTTTAGGGAAGCCACTTCTGTGGAGGTATTTAAGGCCTATCTCAAGGCCTTCTTGTATACTCAAGCCTTCCCAGACTGTTTCATAGTCTCTACCTGTTTTTTAGAAATAGATGTTTAATTTAGTTTTTATCTATTCTAAATTTAGTTTGCTGTTGAGGGTAGTAAATTTTGTTTTAACTGTTTGGAATATTGTATATAAATGTTCATTATTATGTTTGTTTTGTATTTATTTTGATTGTTGTACTGTGCCCAGAGCCTCCGGGGTGGACGTCTTTAAATAAAACTTGTCTTGCCATTTCTGAATATCTGGGCCATAGGCTATAGTGTTTTTTTGTTTCCTGATTAATAGTACTGGTAATTGAATTGTGTGCTCCTTTAACTGAATGTATATAGAAGCATAGATGCATATATCTTGTCTACAGAAAATGACCTTTAGGCCCATCCAGTCTGCCCTTATCCCTGCCTAATTTGTCACCATTGATTCTAGTTGGTCATAGATGTCCCTTCATCTCTCTGTTTCTCTACCTAATAAGCCCCTGTGCCTAACCCAAGCATGATTAAAGCTCTCCACTGTCTTTGCCCCCACTGTTTCCTCTGCCAGACTATTCCAGTCATCCACCACCCTTACTGTGAAGCAATATTTTCTCACATCTCTCCTAAATGTCCCCCTTTTAACTTCATTGTATGCCTCCCTGTTCTAGTACCACTTTTTTTGTGAACTAGACCTTCAACTTGCACCTTGTTCACTGCTGTAAAGTACTTGTAGGTTTCAGTCATGTTCCTTCCCACTCTTCTCTTCCAGGGAGTACATGTAGCCTTCCTGCAGCCTTTCCTCATATGACTTCTTGTACAACCCCTCACCATTTTGGTTGCCCTCCTCTGTACCGCCCCCTCTCTTTCAATGTCCTTGTGGAGGTGCAGCCTTCAGAACATGACACAGTGCTCCAGTTGGGGCCTCACCAGTGAGCAGTGCAATGACATCACCACCTCTCTCCTCCTTCTAGAAATCCCTCTCATAATACACCCCAGCATCCTGCTAGCCTTTCTCACTGCTTTGTCACACTGCTCGGTTACCTTGAGGTCATCAGATATGATGATCCTTAGATCTCTTTTGTGCAAACAACATAAGTCTCTAATCCTCCTCCCACCAGTCAACAGCAATTTATTTTATTTATTCAGTTACTTGCATTTCTGGGAAGAAATCATTGAGCATAGCTCATTAACAATGATATCCCAGACACAAAGCATTACACTGCAAAAGTTAAAATGGTACATTCAATATAGCATTAACAATATACACACAGAATAAGAGTACATGAGTGATGTTGTGGGATTAGGGTGCAAAACTAGAATGTCTTTGATCCTCTCAGGGAGTATTGTGGATTCACCAGCACGGTCATCAGCTGGTTTGAGTCCTATCTCTCTGGCAGAAAGCAGGGGGTGGTGATGAGGAATTTCTCCTCCTCCCCGAGGGTCTTGCTGTGTGGAGTGCTTCGGGGGTAAATCTTGTCGCTGATACTATTTGCAGTGTATATGCTGTCCCTAGGAGAGCTCATTAGGTGGTACAGTGTGAGTTTTCAGTGCTATGCAGATGATACCCAACTGTACTTGTCCTTTGCCCCTGGAACATCCAGTACTGTGGAAGTGCTTAACATCTGCCTGGCTGAGATCAATTACTGGATGTACTCCAGCTGGTTGTGACTCAACCCAGACAAGACAGAGGTCCTAGTGATTGACCCAGGATGAGGCCATGATGGGAGTGCCTCCAATGTGATCACTGGGTTAGCCCTGGGATCTATGTCATTGAAAGCCTCCTCTAGGGTGAGAGATCTTGGCTTGATTCTAGATGACAGACTGACATTTGAGGCTCGAGTGTTGGCTGTTGTCCAAGGTGGTTTCTACCACTTGAGGAATATTACCAGGATCAGACCTCTAATTGCACCTAAGGACCTGCCAAACTGCATGCCTATGTGACATTGAGACATGATTGCTGTAATACTGTTTACTTTGGGGTTTCTGGAGGTACTCTTCGTCAACTGCAGCTGTTGCAGAATGCAGTTGCTAGGTTACTGACTGGCTATTCTAGGTCTAGCCATGTGACCCCTGTGCTGCGTGCCTTGCACCTGCTGCCTGTCAGGTGGAAGGTAATCTTCAAGGTGAGCTTACTCACTTATAAGGCCCTACATGGACTTGGCCCTGGCTACCTGGCTGATCTTCTAACACCGACCACCTCAGGCTACTCCCTCCACTGCTCGACCAGGGGCCTCCTTGCAGTTCCCAGGACCAGATTAAGAACTTCTGGTGATCGGGCTTTTAGTGTGGTTGGTCCAGTCCTGTGGAACTCCCTTCCAGCTGTTGTCAGGGAGGCTCCATTGGTTGAGAAGTTCAAGAGCAGTCTGAAATCCCATCTTTTTTCCTTGGCTTTCCCTGATGGAGTGACCTGACCAGCATTCTACCAATAACTGTTTATTTACTCTGTTTTTGACATTTTATTGTTTTATTGGTTTTTATTTATGATGATTGATCTTTTAATTTATACCCTGCCTTTTATGTAAGGCACCCAGAGCCTTTGGGATTGAGCGTCATACAAGTAAACTTTGCCATGCCTTGTCTTGCCTTGCTGACATCTTAAACTGATGGCTAAAGAGAAGTCTACTGCCTCAGATGGACTTGAACCAGAATTTCTTAAGATTGCTTACCTGTCTAGTCACCATGATCATAAACCTGTCCCTTACTTCTGGGATTGTGCTTGATCTATGGAAGCAGTTTAATACTATTCCTGTCTACGAGAAAGGGGGTCCCAATGACACCTGTAACTATAGGACCATTACCATATTCCCAGCTATTGATAAAGTCCAATCAAAAATTGTTTCAACTATCTGACTGCTTATAGTCTTGAATTCAGCTCAACATGATTTTTCCAGAGAAAACAGTACTGCAACTGCCTTCTTGACTTTTACTTCTAGCATTGGTAGTTCAATGAACAGGGTGAATTGAGAGGGGCTGTTTTCATAGACCTTACCAGGGCCTTCAAGATTGTGTATAAATGTCTATGTATGGAAATCTTGGTGATCTGTGTGACTCCTAGAACTCACAGTTAGCAGTCCCCTGGTTTTCAAGTTACCTACATAACAGGCTTCAGTGAAACACATTTGTGTTCATGTGCTATAACCCTGAAAGTACCAAGGTGGCTATACCATAAGGAACTTGCCTAGGACCTCTCCTCTTTTTTGTTGTACGTAAACAGTGTTCATCACAGTCTTGTACACATAATGTCCATTCTTCATGCAGATGATTTGGTTTCATCTTTGAGTGCAAAATATCTTGTCTATATTAAAAGCAGGTTCTCCTTAGACTTCCAAGTGGTACAAAATTAGCTACACAACAACAAACTCCTGCTAAACATGTCAGAAACCAAGGCTGTGTTTTTTAGATTGGCCCCTAGGCTGAAGAGCTGTACATCCCATCTTACAGTTTCGTGTAAAAGATGGAACCTCCCTTGCCTCTGTAATATACTTCAATTACCTCAGTGTAACCTTGAACCCTTTTTTTGGACTTTTTGTTACAAATCATGGGCATCTGTAAGACTGTAAATTCCTGGCCAGAGATATCATATAAAATTAGCAATAAGCTCACCCCCATGCCCATATTGCCATCAACCATGGCATCCTCCTACTGAAGCTTTTATGTGGACTGCTTGTGTTATCCTCCTCTAACACAGCCGCTCTGCTGAAATGAGAAATGGCATACAAAAATATTTGCCATTTTGTTCTTGCTGTAAGTTGACAAAATGATCACTGTGACTTATATGCCAAGTTGGAGTAGCTACCCCCCTCTTTCCTGCAAGATCTTATGGTAGGAAGTGTCATCTATAATACCCTACACAATCAGATGTCAGATTCCCTTGCCTCATTCCTTCAGCCTGTCAGGAGCTTCTACTCCTGAGGTCAGCTGAGCTTAATTTGCTGACAGCGCCTAAAACTAAAATTAAATTTGGGGATTTGGCTTTCTTCTGCTTTGCACCTACTTTTTGTTATGGAATTCTACTCCCTTTGATCTCTGCCACAGTCAAAGAGTACAGGCCTTTTGCAGAAATTATTGCATGAACCATTTTAGGCAGGCTACATGTTCTTGTACATAACTGTGCCCTTGCAGTTTAGCCTTCGGGTTTGTACTCTGTCTTCCGTTTGTGGTGTTGATTCTCATTCATGCATGAAGTCATTACCTCTTGGGTGGCCATTTTATATCAGGTAAGCAATAGATAGTTTGGACTTCATAAGGAGCTATTGGAGGTAATGAGTTAATGTAACTCCTGAAGATTCACTATATTCACTGTCATGCACTGTAATTGTATCATCTGGATGTAACTCTGTTACGAATTGGTTACATTTTATTTTGTAGTTTATTGTACTAGTGCTCACTGTTGTAACTTCTCAGGTCATACCTGAAAATAGGCATTGATTGGCTAGTGCGCTTAAGTGGTAAATAAAAACTAAATTGATAAATAAATTACTGTATCTGGAAATTCACAAACCCTTTGTCCTGTGGAGTTTATGCAGTCACAGATACAATTATTACTATATAAGCCCTAAGTATACTATTATCACTGTAATAATAGTGCTCTGTGTGTATATTGTGTCTCCTTCTTCCAACCCACTTTAGAAATGGGCCTTAGCTGGCCTGCTGGCAAAGTGGTAGTGCTACTGCTCACAATGCCAGAGACCCAAGTTCAGGAATGAGCTCAGATCATTGGGGACCAGTCAGGGGGAGGAGGATTGAGCATCCCAGAGATGCACTCCTTCTCCAGTGCGGGACGGCTCCAAGCTCAGCCGTGATACTTCCACCTAGAGTTCACAGGTGGCAGTGCAGTTGGAGAAGGAGGTGGGAGTGAGGGAAGTCATGGACATGGGCATGTGGATGCACACATAGTGTGCACAGATGCACCTTGGCATCATAGCACAAGGCATCCTGGTGGGGAGTAGGGTATACTATCAAAACACTTAAGACAATACAGCAAAACCATTACAGTGATGAAATTGGCATGGTCACTGTAATGGTCCCGCTGTACACTGACACTGCTTTGCCCAGTGTTTCGCTGTCTCTCTGAATCAACTTTGACTCAGACTTAGTTATTTTAGAAATTGCATGGATAGAGTGGGGGGCACAGCCCCCAAAAAAAAATGTATTTCTCTGACCACACAACGCAGACTTTTGACATTGTGCATGTTGATGTAATGGATTTTGACAACTTTGTTGTCAAAGCGGCTTGGTGGAACTGGGGAGTAGGGGAAAAACACTACCTTGTCCGCAGCAGCTCTGTGATGATGACAGCCCCTGGTTCATCTGGGTTTCCCTTCCTCCCACAGCACTGTAGCACCACCTGATGCAACAAGATGTCAAGAGAAGGACCCCCACCCTGATCCCCTCAGGGGCAAAACCATGGCTGCATGGAGGCAGGAGGGGATTGGGAGATGCCTGGGAAGCCCTAATGGACAAAGCAGAGGAGTTGGAGGGGTAGCAGGGGTGAAAAATATCAAGTACAAAAAAAAGAACAGAAATTGGCCATAGACTGCTATGTTCAAAACCAGGCTTCTCTATTGGACTTAAGCATAGAATGGCTTGAAGATGTACTCAGCTTCCACCTCTCCCCATATGGAAAAATTCCTAAAATTTTCAGAGCCATTTCTTATCAAACAGCACCTTTGGAAGAGTTGTGATTCAGAAGAGGTAATACATAGATATCAAATTGTCACCAACAATTGCCATTTTGCAGATTCTACTTATAGTACACATCACTACTACTGATGCAGCGATTTGAATATTATGCCCAATGAGGACAGAATAACAACAAATGTCCTAACATTTACCCATAAAGTCTGTCATTATGGTAGAGTGCACCTCCATTATAATTTGTTAAACTACAGGTAGCTAGTAGGAATGGGCTGAACAGGTGAACTAACTCTTTTGTTTGGTGAGAAATTTGTGAAATCTAACTGTGGAATGCTGTCCTGTTTTCAATATGGACCAAAGGTTTTAAACCATTCCCTACAAGGACTATTACTGCCTAAGAAACTCACTAATGTGTTTCATAGTTAAGTTATAAAACCTTTTTCTGAACTAAGTTGTTTGCGTGATTCTTGTCTAGTACTATGCAATATATTACAAAAAAAAAAACTATCCCTCTCAGCCAGTCAGTATACACTGCTACTGTTTCATTACCCTACAGTAAGTGGACATTTGACTTAATAAAGGGACTGTATGCTAATACGTATTTTCTGATTGGCTAAAACTACCACTACAGCATGTCTGTGAGAACCTGCCAAACAGTATAATTTTCTGACAGACATGCTACAGCCCTAGTGAGAAAAGAATTTAGACATTCTATTTTGAACTATTTTTCCATTTTTTTCTTAAATGACCTCCCCTCAGTCTGTCTCAGCCAACATACATATGCATGCTAATGACAGAGTCCATTTTGCCACACTGGAACTGCCATCCCTCTGCTGGAACAGTCTCTACAGCGTGACTCTGATATCGTTCAATGCTGAGTTTGTGCCAACCAGCTCTCCCTTAATGCCAAAAAGCAGTCACCATACTATTTGGAACCTACCAGCAGCTTAGTAGACTCAGCCTGACTACTGCATTTAAAACCCTCGATGGCATATCCCTAGAGACAGTCCTGTGTTTCAAATACCTTGGTGTGTGACCAGAGTCAGTTCTTCTCTGTCCACATTGATGACATCATCAAAATATTACATCTCAAACTTGACACCTTCTACAGGAATGAGTCCTGTGTATCTCCTCTGTATGGCATGAGATTGTTCTCAAAGTGATCCTCTTGCTGATTGACTACATGGATGTTATGTCCAGGGGAGCTTCCAAATATTCTTTAGCAGGACTGTATCCTTTCACTCCTGCAGTTTTGCTACTGGTTCTTCTGCTCTTTCTCAGCATTATTCCCTGTACCAGCTATTCTTTCTTCCTTCCTTATCTTCATGTTGCTTATCCCTTTATCCTTCCTTTCTCTCCAAATTCTGGTTTTCATCCTTACCTGTATATATTTCTGACCTGGTCTCTCACACAGCACCCTCCATCTATTCTCTTCACTTTTCTACCTCTCATTCTTTCATTATTCCCAGCTGTTCCACGTCCACTAGCCAGACCTCCTTTTCTGCTTGACTATCAGCAATTATCTTTGCTCCTCTCTTAGACTAGTTCTCTCCTACCTTTCCTTTAAGATAATTGTGCATAACCACTTCTCTCATGCTTGCACCTGTCCTAACATAGCCAACATCTGACTCTAGCCTGTTGTCCTCATCTAGTGATAAACTTGTTGAAATCTTTGCTTTGCTGAGTTGCTACACCACAAATGTTATCATTTGCAGCTCTGTTACCATGTTTGATTGTACATACCACTTACCGATTTGTAATCTCAACCATTTGTGTTCTATATTTCCACTCTTTTCCCTTCCCTGGGTCATCCTTGGAAATAAACTTTGGCTTAGTGTGCCTTTTCCAGTCACCAATTTTCAAATGAATATTTTTTTTCAGTATAATAGCTGTAATGATGTAGTGGCCAGGCTTTATGTGTATTAGCCAGATCAAAGCATTGCAAAACATTTTGGCCCCCAGCCTCTGTGTTTATTCACACTTGTCTGGTTATAACCTCATAAACCCAAACCACTATACCATTATCACTATATGTTTTTAGACATATTGATGCATTGTTATTTGCAAACTATTGTATTCTATTGTATTTACGTCCGGCGTGGCTGTGAAGTAAAAAAAATTAAAAGAAACTAAATAGGGTGGAGCTTTGCCAGACAGTAAACATTCAATGTGATGTCACCTTGCTGCCCAAATCTGTAACCAAGAACCTATCCTGTAAGACTGTGGTCAATGCCAACTGTGTTAACTAATTCACTTTGTAGCCTGTTGTGTTTTGAAAATGGAATATAATTAAAAAATTATACTACATTTAGATCTTCACATCCAATCACAAGCCAGAGTTAATTATACTTTCTTTTGTCACAAAATTACAACAATCATGATCTCCAATGATAGTATCACAAAAACATCATCACAGTTATTGTATTCAGTCTGGCATCAACATATTACCTGAACAGTCAATGTTTTTAATGTGTGTATGTATGATGTAATCCTTTTCTTTGCACTTGTAGCATAATAGTGTTAAGATATAGTGCTGTTACTATCTCAGCAGCAGGAGTCAAGCAATCCTACATGTAGTCCAGGATGGGTTTTTGACCCAGTGGGTAACAGAGCTGACAAGAGATTAGGTCATCCTGGAGATATTGAGCATGAAGTAGAAAAAACTGGGCACACACAAGGCTAAAGTTAAATCAAGATGCTTTGCTATTTTTATTTAGGGCACAGCATGTCAAACACCAGTGCTAACACACCTACGTAGCAACCCATCCTCGTGGATCTTCATCAGGGTGTGGAGTTAGATTGTACACATATCAATTATATACCCCATTCAATTAAACTTAATTATTCCTATTCTACATTAATGCAGATAACATAATTCATAATTAATGTCCTTGTACAGGGAAATTATGTTCATTTCTTTTTCTTGGTATCTTTTTCATTTAACCTTCAAATTATATTCAAACAAATAAAACAGTAACAAAATCTTTTTGTAGCCAAAGATATCCAAAATTACATAGACATTTCTGAAATTCCACACAGGCTGGGCACAGTGGATGAGAATATAAAATAAATGACATTAACATCTCATAACTTCATAACATATTGTTTTCTTTTACAAATTCCATGTAAACTTGCTTCCTAATGGTAACAAATAATGGATTACAGCATTTAAATGAGCTATTACATTTGCAGTAATTCAACCTTAAGAACCATGTCTCTATATTGGAGGTGAAATATCCCTGCAAAAGGTCATGGTCACCCATCTATTTTCTCCTATTTCATCCTGGACATATTGCTGACAAATAGAGGTTAAGTCAGAAGCATTGGAGTCACGGAGCATCTGGCAGGGAGCAATCACTGGTCTTTTTGGTTTCATATAGATTTGGGTCAAAATGTGTTGGACATGAAAACACATGCTCTTAACTTCAAGAAAATGGATTTGGAATGCATGCGAGCAATACTGGGGGAGCTACTCACAGCACTCAGGGTAGAGATGGGAGCTGAAGAAAGGGAGTCCTTGATCCAGGAGGGAGTCCAGTCTGTCACTGCAACCTGCCCTAAATAGAGAGGAAAGAAGACTAGGACAAAGAATCCGCTATGGTTTATGGAGGAGGTGGATGAAGCATTAAGAGAGAAAAGGGCTTCACTCAGAAAGTACAAGAAGATCCAGATGTAAGAACACAAGGCTGAGTACTCCGAGAAGCTCAAGTCAACTAGCAGGGTAACAAGGCAAGCCAAGGCTAGGATGGAGCATTGGATAGCTGAGGGAAGCAAATAAGGTGAAAAAATCTTCTTTTGATACATCTGGGAGAAAAGATCAACAAAAGGAGACATAGTGAAGCTGAAGAAAGTGGCAGAGTGAGTGGAGGATGTCACAAACCCACTCCTGGGGCCAGGTCCACTGAGCTCACAGGGACCACCATAACTGCAATCCATGATAGGGGGAAAAGAAATACCCTTCTCATGTCTGTCTAGACTGCTCACTGAGTTCACAACTGAACATTCACCACGAGGTCCCAGGGCTTCCTCTTTAAAACCTGGGTAATGGTAGAATACAGTCTCAAGTCTGTACCCTTGTGAGGACCCTACTTGGCTGCTGTACTGGGGGGGATATCCAGCATTATGATCTCTTTGGGGCTGGCCTTTCATAACCCTGACTGGTGTCTTCTCCCATGGGTGGTACAGTGACCTAATTCTCCCTTACAGACTCCGCCCGAGATCTGTGTATCTCACCTACTTAAGGCACTCAGATTTTCCCTCCAGGATTGGTCTCAGATTGGAATAAACCTTCCATCTTTCTACTTACAAATCACTCACAAGCAGTTTTAAAAGCAAAGCACTTTTATTAACTATAAATAATTATCTTACACAATTTACAAATAAAATATTTCTGAAATCTGGTTACACAATAACAAAACAAAGTTGGAAAAATATAAATACAATACACACTGTAACTTTTAACTGTCTAGTTTCTACCTCGTTCATGGATGATCAAAGTCCAGAAAATAAATGAAGTCTGCAAAGACCCAGTTCTCTCTTGCATTCACTGGTTATTAGTCTGTCTTGCTCGGTATGTCAGGAAGAATGTCCCATGAAAAGTGACATGCCCTGTTCTGAAGGCTGTATTTACCTTGGTCCATGCAGTCTGTAACTCTTTGGTGACTTTATCTTTTTGGGCCAGCAGGGGTCTCTCTTGCTCTTTCCAAGATTTTTAAGGGACTCAGGATTATTAATTAAATAGATGTCCGACGGTCCCAACAGCCTTTGATATTTTCCCATCCTTCCTGACTTCTTCTAAATGAAGATGAATTATAACACTTGAAGTGTAATCACAATGTGCTTCTAGAGTAGATATTCCTCAGCTTCCTGCCATTTATTAAAAAAAGGTAAATAGGCTGGTGGTAACAATCACACAGGAGTGTGGTGTGCATATTTATGGAACACATACAAACAGAGGTGAGAAAGAATTTTTTCTCACCTCTGTTAGACTGGTGGTAACCTTGCTGACACCTCCTGCCTAAAACACATCTTTCTTTGAGTTTAAAGTTTTTTGATAGGGGCTAGCTTCTCCCATCTCCTTGAGATTTATTTTATTATCTCTGTTTCCCTTTAATATGCTTTCAAGGAACTTCCAGTCCACTTTAAAATGGGATTTTTAGTTTCCTGGTTAAGTCTTTGTCCCCAGATCACAGATGAATGTCAGACAATTATGATATACATTCTCTCTGTCCTATGTGATCTTTTCAGTAACACTGGGCATTCTTTTGGCATTCCTTAGTTCTGGCCTGTTTGGAACTTTTAAACATAACCAAAATCACAGAAAATTATAACAGCAATATGTCTGCAATATTACACAGCAGTAGCCAAATTGCCACATAACTTCCTCCCTAGACTGAATTTATGAGAACATGCCCTTATCATATGGTAGAGTTTCCATAATTCTCTTTACTGTTCTAACTGGTGGCATAGGCCATCTGTGTTTGCATTGGCTGACTCTGCCTGGTGCATGATTCTCATGTCGTAGGCCTGCAGGGCAATGCTCCCTCTGAGAAGCCGTCAATTTGTTTTGCCCATCTGATTTAACCACACCAGGGGGTTGTGATCGATCTGTTCCTCGAAGCACCTTCCATAAAGGTATGGCTTTAATTTTTCAGGGCCCATACCAGCGCAAGACATTCCTTTTCTACCATGGAGTATGCCTGCTCCCGGGGAAGTAACTTCTTGCTCAAGTACACTATTGGGTGGTCTTTTCTCTGATTAGATGTCTGACTGAGGACTGCTCCAATTCCCACATACGAGGCATCCTTCTGTACTATAAATGGCCTCGTGTAATCTGGACTGGCAAACACAGGGGCACTCCCCAGTGCCTCTTTTAGCCATGCAAAGGTTTGTTCACAGGCTGGCTCCCACTTTACCCTTTTGGGCTGTCTTTTCTTCAGCAAGCTAGATAGGGGAGCCACCAGAGTACTGTAATTCAGCACAAATGTTTGGCAGTAACCTGCAGTCCCTATGAATCTCTTAACCTGCTTCTGGGTTTCAGGTCTACTCTGGGCCATGCCTCTACTGCCTCAATATTTTCTTGATTGGGATGAAGCTGCACTCATCCCACTACATGACCTAGGTAAGCCATCTCCGGCATAGCCACCTGGCACTTTCAGCCTTGCCAGTGAGCTCTGCCTCTGTATCCTGCCCAACACTTCCTTCAGGTGGGACAGGTATTCCTTCTTGCTGATACTGAAGATGGCAATATCATCAAGATAAGCAGCTGCATACTCTTCAGTACCATGTAACACCTGGTTGATCAACCTTTGGAATGTGGCAGGGGCATTCTTCATTCCAAAAGGCATTGCCAGGAATTTGAATAACCCTAGTGGAGTGATGAAAGTTGACCATTCTCTAGCCCTGGCAGTTAACTCCACCTGCCAGTATCCTTTCATCAAGTCAATTGTGGTAAGGTATGTCGCCCCTCCCAACTTGTTCAGTAGTTTTTCCATCCATGGCATTGGGGGGTGACAGACTTTGTGACTGTGCTGAGTCCATGATAGTCCACACAAAAGTGAGTAGAGCCATCTGGCTTGGGAACAAAGACTACGGGTGAGGCCCAGGGGCTGTGGGATTTCTGAATTACCCCTAAATCCAGCTTTTCCTCCACCTGCCTCCTAATGTCCTTTAGGACAGCCTCAGACACCTGGTAGGCTGTCCACCGTATGGGCACTTGCATCTTTATGTCTACATCATGCATCACTAAGGGGGTTCATCCAGGCTTGGCCAAAAACAAAGGGGCATAGTCCTCTAAAAACCTCCCTCACTTCCTGTGTCTGTTCTGGGGTTAACTGGGGCAACAGCTTGATTGCCTCCATAGATGACTCCCACTTGCTTTCCTCTAGCAAGTCCAGAAGTGGGGCTTCCTTGTCCATGCCCACCCCAGGACTACACACTGCAAATATCATGTTGGCCCTATATGGTTTCATCATATTGACATGGTACATCCCATGGATATGTATCCTGTCAGACAGTTCCACAATATAGTTTATGTCACTGACATATCAAACTACTTTAAATGGTCCCACCTACTCAGCTGCAGTTTATCCTTCTGGACTGGAATTAGGACCATGACTTTCTGACCTGCACTGTATGAGCAAGCTTTGGCTCCATGGTCGTACCAGACTTTTTGCTTCTGTTGGGGAGCACACAGGTTGCTTTGGGCCACTCCCATAAGCTCCTTCAGCTTCTCCCTAAACTTAAGGACATACTCCACTATAGGCATTCCCTGGGTGGCATGCTTGCTATCCCAGTCTTCCTGGATCATGTCTAGAGTCCCACGAACCCTATGACCATATAAGAGTTTGAAGGGGGAGAACCCAGTCAACTCTTGGGGCACCTTCCTATATGCCAACAACAGGTGGGGAAGGTATTTCCCCCATTCCCTCTCATGCAGTTCAGAAAATGCTTGGAGCATTGATTTTAGGATACCATTAAACCTTTCCACAAGCCCATTGGCTTGTGGGTGATAAGGGATCATACATCTCTGCACCACCCTGCACTTCTCCCACAAACACTTTATCAGGTCCTACATCATGGTACTCCCTTGATCAGAGATAACATCCTGCGGAAACCCTACATGGGAGAAAAGTCCTAGCAAGGGGTCTGACATTTTGTCTGCCCTAAGTGAGGAGAGGGCAACTGCCTCTGGGTATCAGGTGGTATAATCGACCACTGACAGGATAAACTTCTTTCTGGAGGAGCTTGGGGTATTCAAGGGTCCCACAATATCCATTCCTACCCTCTGGAATGGCTCCTCCACTATGGGTAATGGAATTAGAGCAGCTTTGGTTTTACTACCTGTCTTTCCTATTTGTTGGCATCGGTGACAAGACCTGCAATATTCCTTTACCTGCTGTGTGAAGTTGGGCCAATAGAAATTCTGGGACAATTGCTGTGTGGTGTGTGTGATGCCTGGATGTCCAGACATGGGGATGTAATGAGAGACCTTGAGAAACCACTCCCGATACCCCTATGGAAAGACTAGCTGCCTGCCCATCACCCCTCCCTCTGTCATCATGTCCTGTGTATACAACAGTCCATTGTCCCAAAATACTCTATGTCTCACATCACCTTTCTGTGTCCCATTTGATTCTGCACAAGCCCTCAGCCTCCCCAAACTAGGATCAGTCCTCTGAGCAGTGGTAAATCTTCACATTTTCCCAAAGCATGGGACGTGTCCCCCTTAGTTTCTAAACTGGGGTCCATAGCTTTAGCATTAGGGCATTCAGGGTCACTGCCATCTCTAACATTCAGACCAATTGTTATCCCTCCTTCCTCAGAGTAACCTTCTGTAGCAGTTTTGTGAATGGTTACTTAGGGAAGTTCTACCTCCCTTTCACTACTCTCCATGTCAAGAGACACAGGCTGGGGAACCCGCCTCCTATTTTATTCCACTGGGGCTTCTGTGTGATTCAGGGAATCACAAGTGGCCTTAGCTGTCTGACTGTGGGTAACCATACACACCATCCTCTGCTGCTGATTATTCCCTATAATCACATTCAGGGCGAGGTTGTCTGCTACTGTCACTTTTTGCATCCTCTCTCCTGTCCAACCCCAATCCAGGAGAACACTAGTTAATGGCAGAGTTTTCTCCTCCTCCTCAGTGAATCCCTTGACTGTTACAAACTGATTCAGTATAAGCTGTTCAGGCACTAACAAATCCCCTTTTACCAGGGTCAGAGATGCCCCTGTGTCCCTTAACCCATGGGTCTGCACCCCATTTAGAGTAACTGCATGTATGTGCTCCCTCATGTTTACAGGCATACTCTCAAGGATACACAGTGCACTCACCTCCATTTGAGGACCAGTTTGTCCACTTTTGTGTCTTTTTAGGACACTGTCTAGCGATATGCCCAGGCTGTTTATAAAACCAACAGTCATCATTTCTTTTATCCAAGAATTTCCTTTTTGGTAACTTGTAGCTTCCACCTTTTGGCAGAGGCAGTGAGGGTTTTAGCTGCCCTGAAGGTGCGCTTTTCCCTTTCTGGCTTGCCACACCTGCTGTCCAACTTCCTTTCAGAGCAGGTCTGCTCCTGGCATAGCGATACAATAGCTCAGAAGCCTGCTGTGCTGTTTTGGGATCTTAGTTCTCTAGCCAGATTTTCAACTCCGCTGGACAAGTCCAAAAGAATTACTCTAAAAGTACAACCTCCTCAATTTTCCCCACGGGGTTTGCTTCCACCCCCTCCAACAAACTTTTCAAAAACTGACGTCGCTTTGTGGCGAGCTTCTCAAAACTCATGTCAGGGCTTTTTCAGAGTTTATGGAATTTAACCCTGTAGGCCTCAGAGGTCAGTTCATACTTTTTAAGTAAAGCAGTTTTAAGATTCTCATAGTCTTGGCTATCATCTTTGTTCATTTGGCCTAGTACCTCATGCCCTTTGCCAGTAAGTAACAGGGAAAACTGAAAGCTCCAGGACTCCCTGGGTATATTGGCCTGGATACAGACCTTTTCAAATGAATTCAAAAATGCATCCATATCCTCCCCCTCTTTAAATTCAGCTGTTAATTTGGAATTTAACTTATACCCCAGCCCTGGAGTTTTAGGTTCTCCCCTGCCACTTATCTCCTTTGGTGCTGGTCGTTGGAGTCTTAGCATCTCCGTTTCAAACTCTCTCTGGCATTGCTTTTCATCCCTTTCAGCCTCTCATTGGTGCTGCTGTTCCTCAGCCTCTCTCTGGCACTGCTTTTTCTGCATCTCCAGTTCAAACTTCTGCTCAAACTCTGTCTGCTGCTGGGCTTTGAATGTTCTCTGCTCCAACTCCAATTTCTTTAGCTCAAATTGTAGCCTGATTCCTTCCAGCTCCAGCTCTGTATTGGTCTTTTCCTGTTTCTGTGGCTCTGGGTTCCCTCTAGTCTCACTGTCCTACTCCCTAGGACTGGACACTGCCATGTTCCTTGGCACCCCCACACCCAAGGTCTGATCCCTTTCAGTCACTTGCTGTGACTCGAGGTTCAGGGCAAACACTTGCTCATTGACTGCTACAAGAGCCTCCTTGAGGTTCTTTTTGGTTCACCCCTCATACTGGACCCCTCTTTCCTTACACAGCTGCCTTAGGTGGTCTGCAGTGTATTCGCTGTAGTTGGAAGCCAGCTTCTTCCCTAACAACTGCTACACTTACACAAAAAAAAAAAGGGTAGGGAACTTTATACTGTAACCAAATTTGACTCTTCCAGATCTCTGCCCTGTTTGTGTGCGTGTTATTTTCAGTTTATCAATCTGATACACTGGCCTCAAATCCAATCTCTATGCCTGTGCTACCAGATCTCTGGGATACCACCACTATGCCACCAGATCTGTCACAAACCATCTCCTGTGGGCCAGGTCCACAGAGCTCACAGGACCCACCCCTAAGTGCAATCTGTGATGGGAGGAGCAAGAATATCCTCAATGTGTCCATCTAGTGTGCTCACTGAGTTCACAACTGAACACTTAGAAACACAGAAACATAGAATCATTTGGCAGATAAGGGCCACCCAGCCTACCTAGTCTGCCCATTTCCTTACTTGGTTTGGCAGTCCCTACTCTTATCTGGATACACTTGCCATGAGGTCCCAGGCTTCATCTTAAAATCTGGGTAAGGGTAAAATACAGTTTCAAGTCTGTAGCCAGGTGAGGACCCTGTTTGGTTGCTGTACTGGGGTTGGGAAGGCCAGGCATTATGACCTATTTGGGATTGGCCTTTCACAACCCTGTTTGGTGTTTTCTCCCATGGGTGGTACAGTGACCGAGTTCTCCCTTACAGATTCCTTCAAGACCTGTGTATCTCCCCTACTTAAGGCACCCAGATTTTCCCTTCCAGGATCCTATCTTTGGTAGCAATGGTGACATCTTGCATTAACTAGATTGGTAATAAACCTTCCACCTTCACACACACAAATCACTCACAGGCAGTTTTTTTGTGTGTGTTATTTCTTTTACCCCTATGTGCTCCATGGCAGCCACTCCTTCAGGCTTGCCAAGGCTGACCTCTGCCCATCTGTCCTCTGAGCCTCTGCTCAAATTGCATCCAGCCCCCAGGGTAACCCAGCATAAGATGGGCCCCCCTCCTCTGAGGAGGAAAGTGTCAGCCAAGGGGGGGCAGACTAGCACAACACTTGGCCCCTGGGGTGCTGCTGAGGTGGAGAGTTTGGTAGGACCTAGATGGCTTTAGAGAGCTGGGCAGCCATCATACAGCTGCCATGGAGTGGTATTTCCACTGTTCCAGTTGATCCCTCCTGCATGCATCTGCAATGTTCTTGGTCTCCACCAGAGGCTGCTGCTGCATGATTACAACCCACTATCCACCCCTGGAGAGGAGAGAAGTCCTATGGATGCTCGATCCTCTCCCACCCCTCCCAGCCCCTGATGTCCCGAGTCCATTCCCAAACCCTGGTCGCCAGCATGGGCCGAGGTAAGGTGCCAGCGCATCAACCCTCTGCACCACCGGGCCGGCTCACTGGCAGTTTTAAAAGGAACACGCGTTTACTAACTCTAAATAATTATCTTACAAAATTTACAAACAAAAGATTTCATAAATCTGGTTACACAATAACAAAACAAAGATGGAAAAATATAAATATAAAATGCACTGTACATTTCTAACTGTCTAGTTTCTACCTGGTTTGTGGATGATCAAAGTCCAGAAAACAAAAGAAGCCTGCAAAGACCCAGTTCTATCTTGCATTTACTGGTCCTTAGTCTGTTTTGCTCAGTGTGACAGGAAGAGTGTCTCATGAAAAAGTGTGCAACATGCCCTGTTCTGAGGGCTTTATATACTTTGGTCCATGTAGTCTGTAACTCTTTGGTGGCCTTATCTTTTTGGGCCAGCAGGGGTCTATCTTGCTCTTTCCAAGATTTTGAAGGAACTTAGCATTATTAATCAATTAGATGTCCTACAGTCCCAACAGCCTTTGATCTTCCCCATCCTTCCTGATTTCTTCTAAATGGAGATGAATTGTAGCACTTGAAGTGTAATCGCAATAGATTTCCAGAATAGATATTCCTCAGCTTCCTGCTACTTATTAAAAAATTCTAAATAGGGATGGCCCGGTGGTACTGAGGGTTGAGGCACTGGATGCCACACCTCATGTCACACTGGGCCATTGGGGGTTGGCTGGGGAGGGAAAGGATTGAACAGCCAATGGACTGTTCTCCTTTCCTGGGGGAGGGTTTGAGGCTTCCATCACCCTGCAGCAGCCCCCAATGATAATCGGAGGCACTGTGTGAGCAAAGGAAATCAGTGGGTGAGGTACAGCAGACGTCAGTACACAGTGCCTGAATGTCATTGCACACCCGTACCTCAGGAAAAGAAAATCAGAGGAAATGGCAACTGGCCAAGCAGCTTGATGGCTGAACCTCTCACCTAATGAGCCTGTCATGGAATCATGCTCTGGTATTAGAACCTGGCCAGAGAGAGGGAGTGGGGACCCCTCTGCAGGTACATAGTGTGCTAGCCAGTTGTGAGTAAGCCTGCAGGCTGGAAAGGGTGAGAAGACGGCAGCTGGATGTAGGCAGGCTGAGCTGCAAGTAGAAACTATGATATGAAAGATAAAAACTAAATAGACTGGTGGTAACTATGCTGACACCTCCTGCCTAAAACCCATTTCTCTTTGAGTTTAAAGTGTTATGACAGGGGCTAGCTTCTCCCATCTCCTTGAGAATCTATTACCTCTGTTTCCCTATAATAAGCTTACAATGGACTTCCAATCCTCTTTGAAATGGGATTTTTAATGTCTTGGTTAAGCCTTAGTCCCCAGATCACAGAGGAAATTCAGACAATTGTAATATACATTCTCTCTGTCCTATGTGATCTTTTCAGTAACACTGGGCATTCATTTGGCAGCTCTTAGTTCTTGCTTGTTTGGAACTTTTAAACATAACCAAAATCACAGAAAATTCTAGCAGAAATATGTCTGCAATATTACACAGCAGTAACCAAATCCCCACAGAGAACAATAGAGAAGAGGCATTAGTATTAAATGAATGCTTTTCCTCAGTCTTCATTAAGGAGAAGGATAGACCAATTCCATGGTGAAAAGAGGGAGGAGGCCATGATGATCAATGAGGAGGCAATTACAGAAGACGGAATCATCAAATAACTCATAACTTTTAGAGTGGACAAGTCCCTAGGGTTGGAGGGCATGCAGTCTAGGGTACTGAGAAAGCTAGCGACAGTTCTTGAAGCACCCCTGGCTGGCATATTGAACTGTTCTTTGGACACAGGTGTGGTGTTGCATGAGTAAAAGACAGCTGATGTGGTAGCACTGCAAAATAGTGGGCCATGGGATGAAATGGAACAATAGAACAGTCAACATGACAGCAATTGATGGAAAGTATTCTAAGGTTGGTCATGTTTCTTGAGGCAAGTGGAGTACAGGATGATAGGCAGCAGGAGTTTATGGGAGGGAAGTCTAGCCAAGCAAATTTGATTAGCTTCTTTGATTGGATCACTAGGGCCATGGACAGGAGTCAGACAGTCGATATACTGTACCTGGATTTCAGTATGGCCTGTGAGATTGATCAAAAAACTGGCAGAGGCAGACATGTGGGTAGGGGAACAATTGACCATGCAGGTGGCAAACTGACTTGGGGAGCATGAAGTGAGTGGTGGTAGGGAGGGAACACTCAAGGATGAGAGAAGTTACCAACAAGGATCTGCAGGGGTCAGTGCCTGGTCCAGTCCTACTCAATGTGTTTATTAATGACACTGGGAACAACATCAAAGTCAAAATATGCCTCTTTGCAGATGACAGCAAACTCTGTGGGATGGTGGACACAGAGGAAGACATCAGAGACCAGATCGAAGATTTTGTAATGTTGGAGAGGTGGCATTGAATCTGGTAACTGGGGTTCAACACAAAAATTGTAAGGTAATGCAAGTAGGTTACAAGAACCCCAGAGCTAAGTACAGACTTCGGGGAGTAGAAGGATCCGAGGATAGCGATCACATGCAATCTGAACCTTCAATGCAATGCAAAAAGCAAGCAGTGAAAGTGAACAGGATGCCAGGTTGCATTTCAAGGAGATTCACTAGTAGGGGGAAGGAGGTTATTCTGCCCCTATGCAGATGCATGGTGGGCCACATCTGGAGTACTGTTTTCAGTACTGGAGACCCTACCTTAGAAAGGATATAAATCAGCTTGAAGCAGTACAGAGAAGGGCTAAAAAAAATGATCCAAGGCAACAGGGCATCCTGTATGAACAGAGACTAGTAAACCTGAACAGCTACTCACTAAGGACAGGAGAAAAAATGGGGGAGGGGGTGGTATGATCAAGACCTTTAAATACTTCAAAGCTATAAACAAGGTCGACCTTAGGGATCTTTTTAGCATTAGTTGAAAAAGGAACACTAGAGGGCACAGTTACAAAATGCTGGGGTGTCAGTACAAGTAGAAGGCTAGGAAGCACTTCTTCACAGACAGAGTAGTGACAAGGTGGAATGCACTACCAGAGGATGAAGTCAATAACAATACAGTTAGGGGTTTCAAAAAGGAATGTAATACAGTCGAGGTGTTGTCTAGAATGCATGAGCTCCACAATGAGGTTTTGCTAATAGAGAGGAGTGAACTCACCTAGCTTTACTTTAAAGGTTACACTGATATTTATTTATATGTTTCTTCATACTGATGGTAGCATGGTAAGTGGGGAGAAAAGAAGAGGTTTATAAACAGTGTTTGGGGAATCTTGAAACTTTGTAGGAAGTATTTAGGTCACTTTGAAACTTGTGTTTAAAATTGTAACAGGTGGTGTGGGGAAACTAGCTCAGGAGATTAATCTTGGGGTGAGTATATTCAGGAAACCCTGTGAATTAGTGTGACATTAGAGGGTAGGGTTGACAGAGGTTTAGTGCTTTCTTACAAGGGCATTATAAAAGCACTTCCACTATAAAGTGTACAGATTGTTCACATCCCAGAGAACGAGTGAAACAGTGAAGGAGTGAAACAGCTGAGTGGCATCTTAGGCATCACCATGCATCAGCAGATGGAAGCAGAGAGGCAGGAAACTCTGCCAGTCATATAAGGTAAGGCACCTGTTCACTACTGTGTAACAGTCACTGCTGGGAAGGGCAGAAGGTCAAAGGTAGGCCAAAACCGGGACTAGCAGCAACACCCTATCTAGAGTAGGAGTTTCAGGCCATTTAAACTTGGTACAGGAGAACACAAACAGCAAAAAAAATGGAAAGCTAGAGACACCCTATCAGGAGTAAGTGTACCTAAGTTGTTCCCAGTAACATAGGGGACTAGAAGTTGGGAATGCTGAGAGTGGTGCAGTGCAGTGGTTGTGGGGTGGCAATTTTCAGAGACATTCTGGAGACTGCTATGCTGCCTCATCTGCATACACCTTTATGGGTTGAGGGAGGGGAACTCTAGACTCCCAGGCTGAGTTAACTGGCATTCAGGTGACCTTTTCCTCCACTCAGGGGCCACCAAGTCTGCCATCATTATATCAGAGAATGCCAGGGAGGAGGAACGGCTAGACTGTGGGGGCTCAGGAAGACTAGGGGTGGTGGATCAAGGGCAAATTCCTAAACTGGTACCTCCATGCGATTCATACGCTGCTTTGGCAAGGTGTGACTGACAGAAAGGCACCAGTAGTAGAGGTCAGGGAGGATGTGGGGATCCTTCATAGCAGAGACCCCAAAGAGGGTGGAAGAGGACCCCAGAGGAGAAGAAAGCAAATTCTGATGGGGACTCAATTGAGAGGGAATAGATTTGGGAATAGGACAGGGATGGGAGAGGGAGATTAGGCACCTTCATGGCCCCAGCCTGGATTGATGGGAAGTAGGATCCTAAGGATCACTAAAGCAGCAGGACACAAGGCCGATCTGGATGTCATTTTCCACCTGGGGAGTAATTACCCACTTAGGAATGAGGTTGGGATACTGTAGGGGGAGATTAGGGAGCTGAAGAGGGATCTTAGACAGGTAACATGCTCAGTGCTTTCGTTGAGGTGCTCCCTGCCTACAACGGGGTGAGGAGATGGATCACCACACCAGGAGTTTCAACTAATGGCTGAAGAAATGGTGCAGATATAAAGGGTTTGGCTACACTGGGGACTGGGGAACCACCTGGGAGGAGAGGCCATATAGAGGGATGATGGCCTACATCCATCTGGGAGAGGAATCACAGTCCTCTGTGAATAGTTTAAATGTTACTTTGATGAACATTTAAAATAGCCAACAGGTGGCAGAAGAGACTAGGGAGGCAGAAACTGGACAACAATGACACTCTGTTACAGCATTTATATTGGATGGGTGGTCGGGTGGGGAGCGGGTCTGCTAGCCACCAGAAAAACTATTTATTTTTATGACAGGCTGGAAATTAGTGCATATGGACATAGGGAGGGACAACTACCACCAGGTTATGCAGATATGGGCTTCAGGTATTAACTTCTTGAGCTGGCGATTGGCAAGGGAAGGGACAACTAAACAACCAGGTATGTATTTTCACAACATAGGGATGGCGATTGGAAAACAGGGAGGGAGGAGGGACCACCAGAGCAGATTTTAGTGTATTTTTTGCCAGTTTGGGGGCCAGTGATCAGCGATCAGAAGAGGGGAGGGACCACTAAACCACCAGGGAAATTTATTTTGTCTACATACAGGAACAGCAGTCCACATTGGGGGGGGTGCAAAACTCCATCACAGCCCATGTAAATGGCTCCATATAGGGCAATCATATGACCAGCTGGTGCCTTGCATACCCAATGGGCTCATTTACATGGCTGCTTTTGAGGATGTCAAATAGCACTATTCATTGTGGGGCCCATTTACTGGAATGCTACTCAGGGCAGCACTAGTGAGGTTAGAGGTAGCGGTAATGGGGTTAGCGCTGTCTCTCTATAGCTTTATTCACAGTCATATAGCACCGTATGCTATCCTTCTGTGAATAAAATTTTTTACCACCTTGGTAATCACAAAGTGCAATGCAAACTTTTGTGCTGCACTTATGAATTTTTGTGAATCAAGCCCCTGGTGCCTCATTATGCTTTTGATCTAATATCAGTGCTATAACCATGTTTTTGGTGACTGGTGGCCATGGCTCTAAATTGTCCAAATGAATATTTCTCATTTGAAGGAATTTTGATTGATTTACCGTGGTGGCTTTACTGTTACCATATAGATCTTTGAACTATTCAAACAATGCATTTGCATTAATGGGAGCATCTGTATCACACTGCCTATTGATTGTCCCAAATGCTACCAACTCCCAAAAGAGTTTGGAATGTTTGTTAAAAAAGGTTTGTTGGCATTTAACCCATAATGCTTTCTGATATTCTCATTTTTCCATCCATTGTCCATACATTTATTATAAAACCACAGACTTTTAGTCATTATTCTATTATGTTTCTGAAGACCTTTCCTGTTCCTCAAATCTATAATTAAACCCTCTTTTTTCATTACTATCAATCCACTCAGCACAAGACTCTGGATATACCTTAGAGATGTCTAAACCAGAGAATTTGTCATTACAGACAATAAACTACAAATTAGATAACAATAAGCTAACCATTTAATAAAGAGCTGGACACCATTTTAACCTTTTTGAATTTACAACTACTACATCTTCATCTGATTTCATTGTGTTAATTTTTTCTGACAATGACTTACACATGAGTTCTATTAAAAAGTTTACCCTTGGTAGAAAATTATCTCTATCCCACAAGTGGATTATTTCATTATTTTTTACTAAATTAAAATGACATACATTAGTCATAATAATATCTGGGGTTTACCCCCCAAGTACAAAGAGGGAAGGTTATTCCTCCGTCCCAATCTCCCTATACTCATCCATTTAATAAATACATGGAGCACTCCTTTGCCAGATTTAATACCAGCTTTCCCCACCTGTTCGCTCTTTGATCCATTGCTTTCCTCAAAGGAATATTGTAAATATCATCAATACACAAATTCTGAGTGTTTAATTCTTGTTCCTTTCTCATCTTGGAATTTACATCCCTGTAAGAATAACTGGAACATTCTGGTATTCATCTGAAATATGTGAGAGTAAATGTGTAGTAAATTTAAATTAATTATTCTCTTGAACATGTGTTATATTGGGGGATATATACATTAAGTTGTATCAATATAGTTTTAGAAGAGCTAATTAATGCTATACCAAGACAAATGTCTGACATCACATTGAGGTTCTTTGGTATCAATTTTGAACCAGTCAAGACCGGAACCATTAGTCCTCCTGCTGGTCTACCAAATTTGCTTTTCTTATATGCTTATTGCTCAAATGTTTCATAACCAGAGATAATGAACTCTTTATTTCTGGTAGTCAAAGTCTCTTGTAATAATATAATATTATGTGTTTTAATAAACTTTAACCAAGTATTGTTGCAAATTTTGGCTTTGAGGCTTGCCACATTTTAACTGATTAACCTGAAAGTGAAACTGCAATTCTTGGCTGTACCACTTCCCTCTTTTGATTGTCAGTTGCTCTCTTTGAGCTCAATAACTGCCATGTTGGAATGATCAGCTTCTGGTTCCTCAGTTTCTGGTTCATCCTGATCTTCAGCTTCAAAATCTTCCTTGAAAGGGTCTGCTTCACCATCTTCTAAGATCATACTGTTATTGATTTTGGGTCCTGTCCATGTTCTGCCTCTGATATATTTCCTCTGTGGAGACTCGTTTTCATCTGGATCACTACCTAAATCATGTAATAATTCAATGGGTTTAATAAACTGAATTATCCTTTGTTGCTTTTTTGAAATTAGTTACTTCTGCTCTATCTTTTTTGTTAATTACTTTCCCTACACACTCTCCCTTTTATGTAAATTTACAGATTCTGTCTTTACTATACCACCATTTGAGTCATTGTTAATATCTATGGTTATATCTAATTTTAATCTCTTATTCCTGAATTCAACTTTATGCTCATAAATAATAAGACGTGTCTCATTTGTTTTAAAAGTGATTTAAACAGTCTTTTATAATTTTCACACTGATATTGATAAACTGTTTTGACATCATTCCATTTCAGTCTGTTACCCACTATACCATTTAACACATTGTATACCTGTACCATAAGTTTTCATAGGAGATTCATGTTTTGACTTTGGTGGTGGGTAAACTTAAATCCTTTTCTATAAGTGTTTCATTCATGTCCCTATCCTTTACTTGAGTAACAGCTGTATGAAATGTATTACAATTGTCCTTGAGAACAGTCTCTTTGCTGCATTTACTGTTTATTAGTTTTGACTTAATCCTTACACTTATCTTAGCCCTCTCCTCCTCATATCTCACTTATCTTGCTTCCTTTTCCTGTTGAGGATCTCCCTTAGATTGTTTTTCTCTAATATTTTGAATTATTTTATTTGCTGCATTTTGTAGATTTTATTTTTCTTCTTTTTATTGCTATGTGCTTAAGCCTCACATAGTTTTTGTTTTGTTTGCTTCTCATATTCTTTTGCTAGCTTATTTATCTCATGCCCCTCTTTCTCTGCAATTTTCTTTTGTGGTCTCTTCAATTGTACTACTAACAGGTCTTCTACTGACCTTTTCAGTGACCTGCCTCTCATTTTGCTCCACAGGGACTAAATTATATACCCGTTTCTGTAAAAGATTGTTACCCTTTATTAATTCTCTGTTTCAGCTACTGCAACTAATAATAAGTTTTAAGTTTCAAACATGTTCTACTAAGCATGGTGACTCTCTGTTTAGCTGTTTCTCATTTTTATTTTGCTGTTGCTTATAACTTTCTAATGATAACCTACCTTCTTATTGCAAGCTTACTTAAATGTGGAATATCAATTAAAACATTTGCCTGTTGTTGTTCTTGCATGAATGTATTAATATAGGGTGTTATAAAGGCTTCAAAATCAAGGAGAACAAATATTGCGGCTTGCCTGGCTTCTGGTAGCCAGTTTAAGGGTTTTTCTTGACTCCATTCTGAGCCACATTCTGTGGGGCTAATGACTTGATTTTCTCCCTGCTTTGCTTGAATTTTGCTTCCTGAGACCTCCTGAATCTCATTCGGTATCATTATTATATTATTCAGTTTGTTCCCTTTTTCATGGAGGTTTGTTTCTGCAGCTTGTGTTTCTGCTGATGCTTCAAATTGCCTTATCTGTCTCAGAAAATGGTTTTCAGAACTAACTTTATTTTGTGAGATTGGTGAAGAAGACAACTGGGGCATAGGTAAACCCTGAATTCTAACTATTTCATTATCTCCTGCTACTTCTAACTTGAGACCCTGGTGTTATCAAATAACTTGTGATCTTCTTAGGGCCAATACTGAGATGTCTACTTTTTTTCTACTTAAAATTTTCTTTATTTTCAAAGGGTTAGCTGAAGTGATTGCTTTCCTTTTGCTACCCATATTAACTCAAATCAACAGTTCTTGGGTAAGGTTATATATGGCACAAAACTATTTAAATAATAAACTTAAAAAACCTCTCTGTTGTGACAGCCAGTACAACCCTATGTATTACTTGTAATCCACAAACATTTTATACTTAAACTGGACTAGCTTAAATATAATATGAAACAAGAAAAAGCTCTCTAACATTCATAAAGTTAATAAGAGCAGTTTATATGCATCACAGCTTTGTCTCTGCCTTTTAAGAGCATTGAATAAGAAGCTCTGTTCTTCAAGATAAAATCACAAATACCCAAATCACACACTTGCTTCTTGCTGTGACTAAATAACTCCTCTAATTCCAAAATACATACAAAGTGACAAAATACTTGCCAATATTAATTAGCTCAAGAATGTGAAAAAAAGATGCTAAAAAACCTTCAAAACTTCAAGTAAAGATTGGAAATTGCACAGACCTCTCATATGGACAGGATCAATGCCAAAAGGCTGACTAACTGACTGATGAGTGAGCCTCTGCTTTTATCCTTGGATGATAAGTAACCCATATGTGATCACATGGGATGTATGGAATAAAAACCAACAACAGCAAAAAAAAAGTATGCTATAATGTAAAAATAACATTTGGTGACCTTAACTCTGTGAGCATTTTATGTCTTAAATGTTTTTCCCCTCTAGAAATCCCTGTAGGGCTATTATCTCTTCATGGCTTTGCAACCACTACACCTTACTCACCCTGCTGTTGTTTACATATTGCTTAATCTGTGGCTTTTATTCCCCTAATCTGTACCATTTAACTGCCCTATTTCATCTTTGTATTCCCTTTCCACTGCATTCCACTCTTACTGTTTCCTCTGTCCCCTAACTATCTTCTCTGCCATAGACTAGCCCTTCAGGGGCTCCCTGCCCCTCAGGTGGGAGAAATGCAGATACTGGGTGGTTGCCACTTCCATAGCTGCTGCCTGAGACACCTTGACCAGACTCCTTACTAGCGAGGTGTGGCATTGCGATACCCAATCAGAATGTGAGCACTTTTCTGCTCTGGCTTCTGATTGGCTCCTGCAGTCTGCTCCTGTGTCTCCCTCAATACTAAGCTAAAGTCTGATTTTCTGTCTAAAACTTGAACAAAAAAGAGCTGTACTTACTTACTGCCTAACAGTTATGACCTCTATTTTTTCCTGTTTAGAGTGTCAAGAGTTGGGACTCTGTTTTATTACACTCCTTTCTGAATTTCTGTAGTTGGGCCAGTCTTTAGGCATCAAGGAATACCCAATTCTGTTGTCTTGCTGTTTTGGTCCTCCAACTGGTTCGGATATTTCATTGTCTGTGGCCCAGTACTTAACACTGACCTCTTCCTCCATCCCTGCCAAGGATATGCTCTTTACGGGCTTCCTTCCCATAGGTGTGGGAAACCCAGGCACTGGGTGGTTGGTGCTGCCTCTACCACCACCTGAGAACCTAAACTTGGACTCCCCATTAGCAAAGCATGGCATTAGCAGCCATCCAACTGGAATGTGAGTGCTCTTCGGTGTTGGCTTCTGATTGGTTCCTGCAGTCTGCTTCTGTGTCCTTTCTAGACCAAGCATAAATCTGATTTCCATGCCGAAATTTGCCAAAAAAGAGCTGTAATTACTTTTCTCCTTAACTGTTAAGACCCTTATCCTTCTTTTTAGAGTGTTACATTTAGTGATGTTGTGTGATTACACTACTTTTGAAATTCTGTGCTTGCGTCAGCTCCCTACACGAGCAGCCGATCACTTCTCCCTACTGAAGTTCCTACTAAGCCTCATCTTATGTCCTCCTTAAATATTACAGAAGCACTCTGAATGACATGACTGATGTAACATTGAGTACTTACTTGCGTTAATTACATTAATTGTTTTTTACTTGTGTTATTTGGTTCTATTGTAAATATCTCTGTATGCATTGTACCATTTGACCGGAGCTAACCAGGTCCATCTTGCAAATGAGCTTGCCCAATGATGTTCACCTGGATAAATAAAGATTTTGATTGATTGATTGATAAAAGCCCTTACTAACCCCCAAGAACACTTTTAAAACAGCCAGAACACTATAAGTGTAGTGTCACTGTGATTGGTATCTTGACTCTGAAAAGCTAATTAAAGAACCTATAAAAAAAGATAAAATGTTTAAGCACCTCCAGACTCTAAGGACCAAACTAGGCAATATATAAATAATAATAAAAAGTTATATGCTCACTTCCGGTTGGGGACTGGAAGTAATTTTAAAAAACAAATGATAAATTTACTGTAGCTGCATCATACCCAGCTCCAAATTGGCCCATATGTCATTCTAGTCTCCCCCATTACTTAGTGCTGTCTCAGTTTGCTCTACATGCTTTAATTGAAAGGATGTATGTGATCAGCACTCAATACTAATAATCAGCATTGACATATACACACAAAATACTGAAATTTCTTTAGTTATTTAATCTAAAAATGAAATTTCCAGGCAACTAATCTCCACTGCACACATGTAGAACTGCATTAAATGTGAAATCAGTTTTTTTCCTCATTCTGGAGACTACTTTGCCAAACGCTGCACTACCTGTCTGTTTCTCCTTGCATATTTGCTATGACTCTTCTGTATTCTGGCAATCTCCTCTAATCCTTTGATTTTTCAGGTTAAAGCCATCAGAACACTATTCTTGATTTACACATGTCACCTCTCAACTAGCCATGGCTCAAAGCACCATACAGCTGACAGCAGCTCACACAGTATACTTCACAAGTTTCCTGCTTCAGTTTGCTTCCCAAAACAAAATCTCAAATCTCAGTTCTTCAGTTTTATTTCAGTTTTAGATTAGGGTTGTTGATCTCAAGTCCTCTGGGAGAGCTCCTTTCACTTAATGCCTGGGAAAGCATCAGGGAAGGCATCTAGGGACAGAAATACTTGATTCAAGGTAATAAAATCAATATCAATCTATGCTATACACAAAAGCATTGAAACTCATCGGCTAGGATGGCATACCTGCAGAAAATACAACCAAGCTTTAACATTTAGATTTAAAAGCTTTTGTGTACTCCTTTAGCAAACTCCTCCTGAAGTAAGCCTCACAACTTCATCACAGCATCTGCCATCTCCCTCTTATGTTCCTAAATCTTTCTGAGAGTGTTACTCCATTGCTGCAGCATGCCTCGGGACTTCAATGGGGGACTTCAATCTGCTGGTTGTATATTGGAGCCTTCTAGCTGTGGCTTTAGCTAAAAGCAGGGAAATCTTGGACTCCCTGTGGGGGAGGGGGGTTCCTTGGCCAACTAGTCAGTGAACCCACTCATGATGGGGCAATACTGGTCCTGGTACTCACCAACAGGGACAGTTTTGCAGATGTAAAGGTGGGAGGCCAACTAGGGACAAGTGATCACCATACAGTGTGGTTCAAAATAAGGATGGCAGCAGAACTGAAACACACAAAGGAGAGGGTCCTGGACTTCAGGAGGGCAGATTTTAAAAATATGGGTGAATCCCATAGGAAATAGCTGGCAGGGGGGATGAACTGGGTGAGGTGGAGGAACAGTGGGAAAAATTAAAAAGGGCCACCGTGAAGGCAACAAACCTCTGCATCAAGCAAAGGAGCAAAATAAATAGGAAAAAGAGACTGCTATGGTTCTCAAAAGAGGTGGCAGAAATGGTAAAAGCTAAGAGAGTAGCATTCAGAAAGAACAATGAGATGCAGAAGCAGGAGGATAGGGAGTACTGTATATAAGGTGAAACAGAAAGAAGCAGGGAGAGCATTAAGGAGCGCAAAGGCAAAACTGAAGAGAGACTAGCCAAAGCAGTAATAAAAGGGGACAAATCAATGGATTTAAGAATGCTTGGGATAGGCATAAGGGAATACTGATACTAGGAGGAAGGGTACAACCTAATACTGGCAGAACATAAAGAAGACTACAATTAGTGAAGATAATGTGTCAGACTTGGTGGGCCAAAGGCCCTTATCTGCTGAAAAATTTATGTGCTTGTAGGTTAAGACATTTTTTAGGTATGTATTTGAAAAAGGAAGACCAGGGGTGGGACGGTAAGGTTAAGAAGGGAAAGGGGGACTGTGAAGAGGGAGAAAAGAAAAAGGCAGACATCCTGAACAAATACTTTTGTTCAGTTGTCACTGAGGAAAGAGAAGGAGAAAGGCCACAAAAATGTAACAGGAGCATTGCATGGAGGGAGGCGAACACTAGTCTGTTTTCAGAAAAGAGAGTCCTGAAGGGACTTGCAAATCTGAAAGTGAACAAAGCAATGGAGCCAGAATAGGTCCATCTAAAGGTCTTGAGGGAGCTCAGAGAGGTACTGCCTGCACCTCTGACAGCCTATTTAGTAGCTCATTGGAAACAGGAACAGTACTGGAGGACTGGAGGAGGGCCGATGTAGTCCCACTTCACAAAGGTGATAGGAGGGAAGAGCCTGGTAGTTATAGGCTAGTCAGCCTGACTTTAATTGTGGTGGGAACATTAACTGAGTCACTGCTGAAAGAAAGGATTGTGAATGTCATGAGTCCAGTTGGTTACAAGACATGAGGCAGCATGGATTCAAGCATGGGACGTTATGCCAAACTAATCTGATAGAGTTTTTTTAACTGGTTGATCACATAACTAGATCAGGGTGGAGTGGTGTACATAGCCTACCTATATTTCAGTAAGGCATTCCACATAAGGGACTAGTAACAATCTGGGTAGCTTAGAAATTGGACCACAGGTGGTAGACTGGGTAATAAATAGGTTAATGGATAGTTAGCAGAGGGTGGTGGTAAA
Organism: Neoceratodus forsteri; assembly: GCA_016271365.2. NCBI lineage: Eukaryota > Metazoa > Chordata > Ceratodontiformes > Ceratodontidae > Neoceratodus > Neoceratodus forsteri. The sequence goes on from CM028129.1 coordinate 395,606,459, forward strand.
CGGAGTTCACTCAGAGGAAGGAAAGGTGACCAGTGGTGTGCCTCACTCTGGGATTGGTGGTGGGACTGGCTCTCTTTAATGTCTTTATAAGTGACATTGCAGAGGAACTGAAAGGGAAGATCAGCCTCTTTACATATGATACCAAAGCCTGCAATAGGCTGGACACCCCATGGGGAATAGAGAGGATGAGCAGCAACCTGGGAAAACTCAAGACATGGTCAAACATATGACAGCTGGGTTTCAATGTGAAAAAGTGCATAATCATGCACTTGGGGAACAGAAACTCAGGGTCAGAGTACAAACTGGAGGGGTTGTACTGATCACCATCAAACAGGAAAGAGACCTGGGAATGATCATATCTGATGACATAAAGGTGACCATGCAGCAGTTGGGAGGATGAGTGGGATGCTAGGTTACATTGGGAGCAAAATCACCAGCTGAAAGAGGGAGGTGGTGTTGCCTCTGTATTGATCACTGGTATGACCCCACCTAGACTACTATGTACAGTTCTGGTGACCATCTCAGAAAGGACATAGAGTAGAAGCAGTCCAGAGGAGGGCAACTAAAATGGTGCAGGGTCTGCATCAGAAGACCCATAAGGAGAGATTCAAGGACCTATATATGTACACCCTGGCAGAGAGGAGAAGGAGAGGAATAAGATAGAGACCTTTAAATACTTCATTAGGGTAACAAAGTACAAGGGGGAAGCATTGTTCAGGAAAAATTTACTCAAGGACAAGGGGGCAAGATAACAAGCTGGAGATGGGGTTAGAGTCAGGAGAGATGTTAGGAAGTACTTCTTCACAGAAAGAATGGTGTATTCCTGGAACAGTCTTCCAGCAGAGGTGGTGGGAGTGAAAACAGTAGTGGGGTTCAATAATGCATAAAATAGTCATAAGGGAATCTTAGGGAAAGGGCATGGGGAGTGAATGGGCTGGAGATCAAGTAGGATCTGCAGTGATACTATAGACAGGGAAAATTGGGCAGAGCAGATGGGCCAAGCGATCCTTATATCCTGACAATTTCTGTTACTGTGTTTCAGACTTCATAGACCTTTTGGGCCTTCTTTTGTTGGCATTTAGTATGTTCAATTCTTTTCCATTTCAATAATCTGCTTGTTTCATGGAGATTAAATATTTAGCCTTTGTCCTCATTCTGTATCCACTTGACAATCAAAGTATTACCTCACATAGTGATGGCACTATCATGTTATCACTTAAAACCTCATATGCTAGCATAAAGCCCTTTGGAGCCTTTGAACAAATGTGTTTTGAACCTCCCTTTTTAAAAAATTATGGGAGGATGGTGTGGTACTGCAGGACTGGAGGAGGGCAGACGTGATTCTCCTTCACAAAGTGGGAGCAAGACAGAGGCAGGAAACTACAGACCTGTTAGTTTGACCTCAGTGGTAGGGAAAATAATGGAATCATTTCTAAAGGAAAGAATTGTTGAGTTCCTAGAGGCCAGTGGGGCACAGGACCCAAGACAGCATGGATTCATAGCAGGAAGATCATGTCAGATAAATATAATAGATTTCTTTGACTGGGTAACCAATGTAGTGGACCAGGGAGAGGCTGTGAACATGGCCTATAGACGTTAGCAAGGCATTTGACACAGTCCCACACAAAAGATTAATATACAAGTTAGCCAGCCTTGGAGTGGGTCCTGAGGTGGTAGCCTGAGTAAAAAATTGTCTGGACAACATGATACAGAGGGTAATAGTAAACAGAGTTTACTCTGAAGAAAGGAGGGTTACTAGTGGGGTACCGCCAGGTTCAGTACTGTGACCAGTCATCTTTAATGTCTTTATAAGTGACATTGCAGAGGGACTGAAAGGAATAGGATGTCTCTTTGCAGATGACACAAAGATCTGCAGCAGGGTTGATACAGAAGGTGGGGTGGAGAGGATGCAAACGGATTCGGCAAGGTTGGAGGCATGGTCAAATATATGGTAGCTTTGATTCAATGCAAAGAAGTGCAAAGTAATGCACCTGTGAAACAAAAATCCAGTGAAAGAGTACACAATGGGGGGGTGAGATAATAACAACAACAGAAATGGAAAGGGACCTGGGGGTAGTCATATCAGATGACCTTAAGGTGGGCAAGCAATGTGAGAAGGCAGTAAGGAGGGCTGGGGAGGATACTAGGATGCATAGGGAGAGGCATCTCTTGTAGAAAACAGGAAGTTGTTATCCCTCTGTACAGACAGTTGGTGAGACCCCATCTGGAGTTCTGCATCCAGTTCTGAGACCCCATCTCCTCAAGGACATAAACAGGATGGAGGCTGTCCAGAGGTGCAACTAAAATGGTGCAGGGGTCTGCACCAGAAGATATATGAAGAGAGATTAAAGAAGCTTAATATGTATACACTCCAAGGGGGGGCATGATAGAAACTTTCAAGTACATCAAGGGAATCAACAGAGTCCAAGACGGTAGCATTTCAGAAAAAGAAATGTGCAAGAACAAGGGGACACAACTGGAAGATGGGGGGACAGCTCAGAGTTAATGTGAGGAAGTATTTTTTCACGGAGATGGTTGTGGATGCATGCAATAGCCTTCCTGAGGAGGCAATGGAGTCAAAAACAGTGGGGGAATTCAAGAATGCATGGGACAGATATAAAGCAATTCCAGTGGGATGTAGGCTGAAGTCAGCTGTTGGTTAACTAGGATCTGCAGCCTATGCATTAGGTAGGGAAATGGCCAGACTAGGTGGGCCAAGCAGTCCTTATCTGCCGTCAAATTATATGTTCCTATGTTTCTAACACCAAAAATCCCATAAAGGGCAGTACACCAGCTAGTACAGACCAGGTGCTGTGAAAGAGAGATGTCTTTGCATCCAGAAGGGGTGGGACTAGGGATATAAGCCTGCTGGAGGGCCCCTCTTATGCTAGCATAAAGTCCTTTGGAGCCTTTGAACAAATGCATTTTGGTGAATTTCATGTCCCTGTCTGATGTCACGCCCCCATTCTGAGCACATGTATAACAGATATTAGCAATGCATGTGCTTGGCTCAGGGTGCATTCTGCATGTTGCAAAACCAAGCACTAATACACAAAGCAGCTTCTGTGATTAGCTGGTGTACTCTACACAGTGTGCCACATTGGGATGATCTTAGGATCTTAAGATTGCTGTGAGTTAGCTAGTTTACTCATGCCACTTCCATTACAGAGATAAGCTAAGGTCTTCCCTGTATATCTCTGCATACTTGCAGAGAAGCATATGAAAATTGAATATTATAAGCACCAGAGAACAGTGTTGTGCGAAATCTGAAAATTTCGACAGGCAAAATATTTTGTGGAATTTGTGCATTTCACAAAATATTTCACCGGGTGAAATGTGAAATTTTAACCGCAAATGTGATCGAAATTTCTCCTCTTGCAGACAAAATTTTGCATGTGGGCAAAATTTCACCACCCGTAGGCGGAATTTCACAATTAATGACCGATTTCAGACTCCTGTCCCAACCATGGTGTCTTGTGGAATCTTCCCCTCATGGCCACTCACCAGCCCATGTAATATCCCTGGTGTCTAGTGGCTTCCTCCCACCTGTCTACCATATGGTAAGCATCAGTGTTTACCATTAGGCTGTTGCTGGCCCAATAGTGTAATTTGTAGCTTGTTTTAAGAAAAAACTTACATACATTTGAGGATGTGGTTCTGAAGGGGAAAACGCAGATTGTCATGTCAAGAAATGCCATTAATGCTGAGCATCAGGCCCAAAGCCTCACAGTCTGTGTGCTTCTGATAATGCTCTGTGCTAGAGCTATGATTGGAGTATTATTAATAACATATTATTTCCACATGAATTGTATATAGTACAAGAGCTAAAACTAGAGCTCTTAGTTTCTTTTAAAGTGGGAAAATAATTAAACAATGCTTTAGGGTTTTAATTTCAGCTAAGTTATACGGACATAGTCTGTCTTCAGTTCGTATTTTGAAATCTACCAATTCTTATTGCGGTAAGCAATTTAAATAGTAGGGATCAAGATAAGTGCCTGACTAAATAGTTCTTATTAAATACCTCCACAATTCCAACTTCCTTGCTTTTATGAATCTGGCATGCATACATTAAACATAAGTGACTCATAAAATTTTTGAAGTTGGACCTGACAGTACTAGAAGATCACTGACAAACGGCCAGATGAAAGACCCCCCCAAGTTATTTCCAATCCCCAACCCTGGCCCAGCCATTACCCAAATCTGTTTAAAAAAAATACAAAAAAAAAAAAATCTCATCCTTCTCCCTGGTGTCTAGTGGACCCCTACCCTGTCACCACTGTCAGACTGAACTGACAGCATCTACCCCGCTACCCACTCCAGTAACCAGATCAGGCTAACGGCACAGCCCTCCCCTCACCTCCATGGCCAGCAGCCCAACTGAGTGCTTCAATGAATGAGCGTGTGCTTGTACACGCATGCACTTATTCACTGAAGTGCTCAGTCGGTCCATTTGCAGTGGAGGTGAGTGGAGGGCTGTGCCGGTGGCCCTATCAGATTACTGGGAGGGGCGGGGGGGCACTGTTAGTGACAGTCTGACAGTGATGACAGGGTGGGGGTGAGGTTCCACTAGACACTAGGGAGAGGGCCAAGATTTTTTTTTTTTGTATTTATTTTAAACAGATTGGGGTCTAGCTGGGTTGGCCTGGGGTTGGAATATAATAAGGGATCATTAATTTGGCCACCAGCTGGTGATCGGTGGGGGGATTCTTATAAATTTGGGCTGGTGTGCAGCTGGTGGGGGTGGGGGGACCACTAGACACCAAGGAGCTTTAAAAAAAAAAAGAAAACATAATTAAAAGGCAATTGATGGGTGAAACAGCTGGCGAAATTGTGTAATTTTGTTGCAATTTCGCGAAACATTTTGCACAGCGAAATTGCCGATTTAGCTGGCGAAATTTTATTTCACAACATCTCTACCAGAGAAACTTGTCATGTACAACGGTAGCTTCAGAAGTCATTTCAGCAGCCTTTGGTTATACAGATTCAAACTGAAGCAAATAGTCATGCTCATCATATAATTAAGTGACATGGTTTTCTTTGTGCAGATTTATGCTCAAATTTGTGGGCCTGTGTGGAAAGGGGAAAGAGCAGCCATGTGAGAACAATCATTTGGATGCAGATGAACATGATCTCTTTAAACCCCTTTCATGCCAGAAGCTCATACATGGGGTATTTTTTCAGACATATTGCAGCCTTAGGCTTGATAGACATCTGAGCTGCATAGTTAGAGTCAAGGTTATAGTGACACATTTTCATTTTCAATAGGTGTTTCTGTCCACCTTTAGTTATCAATACTTCAGGCATTTGTAGTATGATTACAATTCAAAGCAGGAAAGAGTGTGCCTGAAAGCTTGAGACATAAGCAGTTTCATGGTGAAAGGACCTTGGCTTTTGGAGGTCAAGATAACTCAGTTGTAATTGATCTTCAGCATTTAAAGACTTCATTTTCACACATACATGGTAATAATGATACCTTTTTTTATCAGGCCAACAAAAAGGTAGACGTTATGCATCCTTTCAAGGCCACAGTCTCTTGTTTAAGTTCCATAATGCATACTGAAGTACAGACATTTGAGGTCTTGAAAGCTTAGATACCATATCTTTTTTGTGAGCCTGATGAAAAGCGTCATTATCAGCACACTAATTGCTATGGATTTGCACTGGTTACGGCAGCACACTGCAGCATATTCATACTTGCTTTCATGTAAGCCCCATTCATTGTGCAAAAAGGAATATCAGTTTATCAATGCCAATCAATTACTGACATTTCATTGTTTTCAGCCAGGCAAATTAGAATGTTTTCATGTATTTATATTCAGGACTTACACTACTGCATCTGTTTTCAGTGCTTGGCTAATATTTAGAATCCTTTAGTTCCTAAAGCTGTCTTTTATTTTAAGGAATTATGAATGAACTTCTCAGACTGTTAGCATCAAATAATGTGGCACATGGACATCCAAACAAAGCATATCCTTTATGTATAGGACTGAGTGCATATCAAGCCTTTCTAACTGTCCTAACTACAGTAAATGTGATACACTGAGTCTTAACATATGGGGAAGTAGTAACAAAACCTGAGATTGACCAGTGCATTTTAAAGACTTAAGCTCAGAACATGAAAAAAAGATTGATGCTAAGGTTTCCAATAGAGCTGTTGTTAGCAAAATATTCAAATGAATAACTATTCTAGATCTAGATTTAAAAAAATATATAATTGCATGGTTTAGGACGATGCTCTGTCCAAGTGGCCAGAGGCATGATGAGTAACATTAAGGAGTGCCATTAATTTCAGGCATGGTGAAGTCTACTAAAATATAATTAGAGATAAATGACAACAAATACCTTAAAATATCAACTTATTTCTTTTTTTTGATGCTGTGCACTTTTTTAATATGTCTTGCCTGTTATTGTTGCTAATTGTCATCTTTTATATAAAATGTATTTATTTCGTTTTTCACTTCTACTTTAAGGAATAATTGTAGCAGAATATATTTTTGTAAAATTTATATAATTTGATGTCTGATCCAGTATCATGGGCATTATTGCACTGTATTACCCTGTAATGGACCAGTGTTCAAGCCATCAATCTGACTCACAGAAACATAGAAAAATAGAAGTTGACGGCAGATAAGGACTTCAAGGTCCATCCAGTCTGCTCATTTTTTCTACCTTATGAATGTGCCATAGGCCTTTATTCTGTCAATGGCCTATTTATTCATACTCATCTGTATTTTTACATTATGTCTATCCCAAGCCTGTTTGAAGCCATGCACTGTATTCATATCCACCACTTCCTGAGGTAGGCCATTCCATGCATCCTCCACCTTTTCTGTGAAAAATAACTTCCTCACTCCCCTTAATCGGCCTCTCTGTAATCTCATGCTGTGTCCACTTGTCCTTCTATTTTTCTTATATTGAAACATGTTAGACTCTTTCACCTTGTTAATGCCCTTGCTCCTCGCTCCATTTTGGTGGAATCTCTGGCACATATGAAAAGCCTGTGATCTGAGGCACCAGAAAGGCTGAGAAAGATAACTGTTACCATAGCACCACATTTTGGTGACTATGCACTAGTGGCTAAAACGCACCTATTAACAAAGTATGACAGGACATCTCCTATCACTAGGGTGTAGTGCAAGGGCTGGCATAACTGGAAAGAATGTGGAAGTCAGTGAATGGCATGTCAGATAATGACTCCCTCTGTTCCAACACACACACACACACACACACACACACACACACACACACACACACACACACTCACACACACACACATCACTATGAAGTAGTAAAAACTTGGGGCTGGATTCACAAAGTACTTTTCTGGATGCAAGGTGCTTTTGGCAAACAGTTGTGCCGCAACTAGCACCTTGCGTTCAAAGATGTGGCCGGGAGCTATGCAGGAAAGCAGTCTGTGGTGAAGGGCAGGCTGCCAGCGGTGAGGGGGGTTGCACCAGACTTGCGCCACAGAAATGACTATGGCATGGTGCTAGAGGAGGTGTGGTAGATGCAGACTGCCACATCTCTATAATCTCTATTCAGAGAACCCTCTCAGAGGTCACTGGTCCAAGAACCGTTAGACCATCAAAAAACAGGTGTAATGGTACTTGGATACCCTCTGTGAGGGTTGCCAACCTTGCACCTCTGTGATGATCCCCCCAGCCCCAACCAGCCAGTACCTGCCATTATGCACTGCATGAAAAATGTCCCTGGTGATCCAGTGGGCAACCTACCCACTTGTCCAGTCCCCAATCCCCAAACCACACAAATATGTAAAATGTCAGCCCCCCCAGCCCTGAGCCTAGATCCCCAAATTGCCATGTAGTACAGTTATTAAAACAGCCACCATATCACAAGTCGTTGTTCAGTATTGTAGCCCTGGTGGTCTATTGGCCCACCAGCCTCCCACCTGGAAGTGCCAGACCATCCTGCTCCCCCCCACACCTTGATACTATTAGCAATTGGCATAGCCTACTCCTCTCATCACCACATTCAGCCACTGACTGAGCCCTGTATGAGTGCATAAGGGCTCAGTCAGGGGCTGGCCACTGTGGTGAGAGGTGGGCTATACCAGTTGCCAGCTGGGTATGGGTGTGAGGGGGTTGGGAGGTTGGGCACTTCCCAGTGGGGGGGCCACTAGACCACCAGGGCTACAATGCTGAGCAAATACTTTTGATATAGTGATGTTTTAATAACTGTAATGCCTGGTAATTTGTGGATCAGGGCTCGGGGCTGGGAGGGCTGGCCTATTACATATTTTTTTGGTTTGGGAATCAGGGACTGGGCATTTGGGTTGCCCACTGGATCAACAGGGACTATTTTAGTATTGTACATAATGACAGGTACTGGTTGTTCGGGGCTGGGGGGGTCCACTACAGTCGTGCCTTCTGACCACCCCACAGCTCACAGAATACCTGGTGGTTGCACAATTTCTGTGTAACAATACCACTGCTGCCGCAGGACACAGGCTCAGTGACCCTGTCCAATATTGAATGGGGTGCAAGGTCCCTGGCGCAGGGGTTGTTGGCACAAGCTGACATTCTTGCAGCTTGTGTCTGACATTTGTGAATCCGGCCCTTTATTTTTTCAGCAGGATATAAACTTTAGGTCCCAAAGAGACCTGTTTAGAAAGTTGTCCTGCACTGGTCACAGTTCACATATAAACAACAAAAAAGTTATTTAAAGACAATTAAGCAACAGATCTTAATAATAAACAAAGCAAACATAAAGGAATTATCCAAAGAATGCAGGATCTTATGAAGGATCCAATGAACATCTGGGATTATTTCATATATGTACAAGACTCAGCCTACTATGGCTTCAAAATCTTTTAGACAAACTACATGACACCATCATGCATATCACAGGAGTTTCCGCTGGGGACAGCAGGGAGAGTTAGAGCATGAAGGGATAGACTGGGGACTGTGTTAATGGTACATCCTGGGGTATCTGGCTGAGATCCCCAGAAGTCTATGGAGGATCAAATTGCATTTTGGGATTCAAACTGACCTGAAGTGAAGTGAAATATGCTGATGGCAGAAATAGAGAGGAAAAAAGGAATAGTGTTGAACTCTGCTACTGTTCACTGCATTTGTCACTGCTGCCTCTTCCTCACATTTTCAGTGTGGCGACATTCTGCAAAAGGCATTGCAATATCATTTCAAGTACGAAAAAAAAAAGTTTTGCTACTGCTTACGAGTGGGCACCAGAACACCCTGATTTAAAAGGCAGTTACAGTAAATCTATCACTATAAATTTGTATGTTGCTACTATAAAAAATATAACTTTCATAAAGGCTTGGGAACAGAAATAATTATACACCAAGGATGTAAGTGACATCAGAATGTTTGCATCTAAGGCCAAATAAGCACAATGAGTCAGCCTCATGATAAATCTGAACATCATTTTTCAATACATTAAATATCCATTAATAACAATAAACTACGTAAAATGTTTCCCTTGAGATGTTTTTATTGCCGTCTTTGCTGCATCTGAGATTGCCTTGCATTTTTCCTGTTCAGTGTTTACTGCTGTCCATTTCTGTTCCCTATGCATAATATTTGTTCCACTGTTTAGTATCATCAACTGAGCAGCACAAAAGAGTGAAGCAGACATCTTAAAATTTCCACAAAAGAGATATGGTTTGCAGTAAATAGTGAACATTGTATATAAGGTAGGATAGATGATGGTGGTTTAAAAGTTATGACAAACATTTCTTAAACAGCCAATGTATGCCAGAAATGTTGCTTTATTCAGAGGATGAAAAATGAGTTAGTAAAAGGTATATATATCAACAGTTTCCATGCTCTTTTAATTGAATGAAAATGCTTATGAATGGATTTTTAAAGGGCTCAGGTGCGTGTGTAACAGCATGATCCCCCACTTCTGTATTTGACTAAATGTGTCCTGCCTTACCAGTCATATTTTCATAAGTCTACAGGTGTTTGTAACAAAATGTCATGATTTACTGCAGTTTGCCTCAATAAAATGATGCAAACTGAGGCTATTGTGTCCGTCCCACAGGCACTGTTAGACCATCTAAAATATAATCTAACACTGTGGATGTAAACCTGCTTTGAAAATATGGAGGATGGATTTGACAGAGATTCATTCTGAAAATTCTTTGTTTGCAACTCAAAACAAGGCAAATATTTACAAAGGCATACACTTCCTTCAAAGCTATGGGGCCCAGTTCACAAAACTTGACTGGTCACCACACAGTTTTAGATCCTATTCAGTCATTCATCCTGTAGCAAAGTATAGCATGCCTGCATGCTTCCCCTTTAGAAATACCTTTTTGCTTTCTTTTATGCATCTGAAGCAGATGAAAAAGGATTCATAATAAAAACAAGCATTTGACAATGCCGAATGTTGACTTGCTGGCATTGGCATTGGTAGTGTAGGAGTTAGAGAGATGCATAATAGAAATGGCAGCGAAGTATTGAACTGATGCCAACACCCCCCCCCCCACAGAGACTGAAAGGTGTTAGGGGTTTGCCTTTGGGTCATCAGCCATAACGCTTAAGCCATTCCACCTCACCCCACCCTGCAGACAGCAACAGGTGTAGCAGTGTGTCTTGGGGTCTTAGGCCCTTACGCTCACCCCATTCCATAAGGAAGTAAGCTGAGATGAGTGCAGTATAGGAGAATGGGGTGAATGTTAGGGCTGAAGACCCCAAGGTACACCTCAATGCCTGTCATTGGCTGCAGGTGGGGGTGGAATACCGTGAGCATTACGGCGGACTAACCCAAGTCATACCCTGATGCCTCTCTGTCTTTACAGGGTGGAGTGTTACAGTTGGAAACTCTGACACCCCTGGCATTTGTTGGTATTTTTGCTCCAAATTTTCAACATGGGCTTTTTGGGATCCCACCTCATGAACAGTGCCACTATAATTTTGTTACTCAATCCTGAAAGGTGATTTTACACAGCGACTGCGTAATTTGGCGCCACAGGTGTGAAAACCCATTTTGGGCAGGATGTGAAAAATGATAGCTATACTCTTCATGAGGAGAAAAAATGGCAATGTTGAAAATCTGGAGGGAAAATATGAAATATTGACTAAGTTATGAGTGTGCGTAGAAACTGCGCAACACACACCTGTAACACAATCAATTGTTAGAATTTTTTCACTAGATTTTTAACATGGGCATTTTCGGAACTCCCCATATGAACAGTGGCAATGTGATTTTGTTAGTCTGTCCTAAAAGTTGATTTCTCGGAGAGACTGCTCCATTCTGTGCAACAGATGCGAAAACAAGTTTCAGGCAGGATGTGAACAATGACAGCTGTACTTTTCATAAGGAGGTGTTTAAAAATGGCAATGTTGAACATCTGGAGTGAAAATATTAAAAATTGGCAAAGTTATGAGCATGTGTAGAAACTGCTCAACACACGCTTGTAACGCAGTCACTTTTTTGAAAGTTTTTCACCAAATCTGCAACATGGGCTTTTTGGGACCCCACCTCATGAACAGTGGCACTGTCATTTTGTTAATTGGTCCTGAAAGGTGATTCCATGCAGCTACCATGAAATCACCTTTCAGGACTGTATAACAAAATGACAGTGACATTTTCAGGCACCCCATATTGAAAATTTGGGGCTAAAAATGACTGAGAATGCAACATAAGTTGAAACCCACGTTGAAAGCCATTATATGCACTTACCTCTGATTCTTCAGTTTGCTAGTTGACTTTGAAGAGTGCAGACATGTTCTGGTCTGCAGAAGATCACTACTCTTGTCCTCTGGAGGTAAGTATGTGGTAATGGGGTGCAAGGAGGTGGATGCTCAGTGGGAGGGTGGGGATGGGGGAGATGCAGTGGGAGATTATGAGGACCATTTTCTTTTTTTTCAGATTAAAAAAATGCAGGGAGATGATTTTCTTAATTTACAGGTTCAAAAAAAAAATTGGAGGGCACACTGGGGTGGGCTCCCAGTGTGCCATATGAGTTTGGGGGGACATGATGCTGAAGGGGATTGGGCACCCATGTCAGCAAAGAAAGTGAGCTTGGGGACAGAAAGGAAACATGATGCTGATAGGGATTTGGCACCTCCATCAGCAGAGACAGTGAGCTTGGGGGGTTGGGGGCATCCGACACCTGGAGTGGGCATCCCAGTGTCAGAAAAATAAATACATAAAACAAATATCTGGGCACACTGGGGTGGGCCCCCAGTGTGGCACATTGTTTTTGTGGGGGGGAGAATACATGCCGAACTGAGGGATTGGGTACACTGATGTAGGCTTTCCGGGTAGTTTGTGGCAGAAGCCACCAATGTGGAAAGGCGAACAGGGGCTGATTTATTTATTGAAATGTTTCACCATGAAACGCATAGTGAAAAAACAAGTTGCTCTCATTAAACAAGGCCGGGGGACAGACTGCTTGGTGTGTGCCAAGAGCCGATGAGGTTGCAAGGTGGGGGGTGCCGCTGCAATGACGAAACTGTTTGTGATTCCAGTGGCAGATTTGTTTCAACTCCTTGGCTCTCTTTGAAGCTGCTGTCATTGCCAGCATACTCACTGATTGGTGGCTGAGGGATGCATTCTCCACAATACTGACACACCTCTGAAATGTGCTACTATTAAAAGATGTTGCTTGTGTGTGAGTGCAAGCCAACAAAATAAGAAAATTGACAGGTCAAGTAGCACAGTGGTAGGGCTATTACTTAGTACTCCATCGACCTGGGTTCGTAAATGGATGCAAGCTACTGGGGGATGGCTGGGGAGGGAATGATGAGTGTCCACAGAAGAGCTCTTCTCCCTCAGGGAAGGGAGCCAATGTCCTGCACTACTTTTCTGCCAATCAACAGAGGATGGGTGGTCACATAGCACAAACTTACTAGGGCAAGAGGCTGCCAGTGAGTGCTACTAGTTCACTATGCACCATTCTGCATGCATCATTGCATGCTGGCGTTCTTTTGAGGTGAAATGTAGGAAAAAAGACTCAACCTGCAGGATGACAGCCAACTCCATGAAGGTCACACAAGGTAAACTGGGCAAACACCTCCTGATCAGATCCAGAGCTAGTCAGTGGAATGCTAACCCCCTCTGGGTATCCCCACTATGGTGGCAAAGCCATGGGGAACATTGAGGCTGGAATATGTACCCAGAGATGATGGGTGATGCAGCTGGAGGATCTAGCTAGAACTTAGCAGGTTAGTGGATGACAGAGAAAAAACTAAATAAAAACAAAACAAAAAATATTGAATTTGGTAATGTGGCATTTCTGTCAAAATCCTCTCCAGGAGACAAACATTTGTGTATATGCTTCCAGTAAACATTGACAGCTGGAAATTTCCCCGCTGAAAGATTCATTCCAAATGCCCCTTAACTAAAGCTGTATTGAATACTAAAGCAAAACAGTACATGCTCACATTATAAGTGCACAACACTGTTGTAACACTGTTTGTAGCACCTGCCCTACAACTGTATGTTAATGTTGATCTTATAACTTACCTGTTTAATGTCTAATTCCTATTGTATCCCTTCCCTCAAGGTTGCTCCGGGAGATAAGAAACCTGTTGCTCAGTGTGCCTTCTTGGTGAAACATTTCAATAAATAAATAAATAAAATAAGAATATCTATACATATAACACCATAGGAAGTGATGTCATATGATACATTTTCCAAATCAGAGGGTGAAAATTGGAAAATATGCACAGAGGCAAAAGAAAATAATTCAGTGCTAGGCAATTTGTCTAACTTTCTTCGTGTGGTAATGACATGCAAGTTAGGTAGCATATGTGGTCCCCTATCTTATAACAATTTGTGAACATGGCACAACTGCAAAATACATTAAAAGTATACTGGGCGCATCATTAATTGCCATGTTTGCACCTGTTTTAGTATTTAGTACTACAACAGTGAGGTTGGCAAATTGTAACAAGCAGTCAGAACTTTAAAAGTGAATAATACTTAGAGAAATGCCTGCATGTAAAGCATTTTCGAGCATGACTTTTTAATTACATGGGAGGGGGTGGGTGTGCTGCTGGACATGCCATCTGTAATGTGACATCTAAAGTTGAGCTTTCCTGTCAAGTTCAAAGAGGTTAAAGAACTTGTTGGTCTCACCTTTCTTTTAAATGACAATGATGGTGGCTCTTTGCTGAAATATAATTATGAATCTCGTTTCCCAATTCCTAGCATTGAGTTGCTCTAAGTAAGCAGTACCAGTTAACAAGGATGTTTTAATCTCCAACCAGATTTGTTCATGGCCTGACACTTAACTTCCAATTTTACTTTCACAGTTTTCTGTACCATTTGATTATTCATAAATATACAGTGTTGGTGGCAGTACTGATCCACTAAGCAAGATATCTGCTTTACTTCAAAGCTTAGAAGTAGCCATCACTGTATCCTTCTGCATCTTCCACCAACCCCTTATTGCTTATTGGTAGAAGCAGCTAAAAATGTTGGGAAGACCACCCTCTACATGGATATATGCACATTGTTTTGTTTTAACTTCCATGATCAGTAGCTATTATCTACACAGTCTATGATAGATCTTATAGGAAGCAATTGGTGGCAATGGCTTTGGAAAATAAACCAACCCTGTACTATATTGCCAACCTGTTAGAAACAGTGGTGGCAAACCTGGCTAGTCAGAAAATGTTACTTATCTCCAAATTGGCTAAACTCAAAGAACTGGGGGGAAGGGTTATCACCACAGAGATTCATATTGCAAAAGCTGAGAACCCCATCCTCTGGATCCCTCAGCAACTTGATGAACAGGAAGTGAAATTGCAGACACTGTGTGACAGGGCTGTGGATCAGAACTTGGGCCACTGGAATGACATGTCTGATACTGTGTGTTCCAGAGGGAAGGGAGAAGCTCTCTATGGAAGCCTCTGTCTTGACTCATTGGTCTAAGACAGAGAGGACCTCTGCAAGTTGAATAGGCTCATATAATCTCAGACCCACCTAACCCACCTGGCTCCTGACTGAGGCCTATATTTACCTATGTTCTTCAGCATTTTGACACATAACTGCTTTTTAAGATGGCAAGACAGAAAGGCCAGCTTATTTGCTGGAGGCTAATATAACACTCGTCAGAATTTCTCCCTACCAGTTGTGAATTACAGGGAAACATTTACTCCTTTGTGACTGGTGCTTTAGCAGGTTAGAATATGCTACAGATTTAAGGGCTTGGAAGGCTCTGCCATTCAACAGAATGATAAAAAGCATAACATTCCATCCACTGCTGAGGCATGGGCCTTTGACCCCTTGGAATTGGCCAAGCATTGGATCAGAGACTACAACTTCCAGATCTCCTCAGATTGACCAGAACATCCACTTGTCATCTCAACATGTCAGACCTCAGGCTTTCAATCAGGCATCCAACTTAGGAAGTCAACAGTACGGGCACCTCCATAGTAACATCAGCCACTCAGACAAGGTAGATCTGTGGCTGCACCTGTCAATGATCAATGAAAATTCACATGAAAGCAATGGACCTAGGGCACAAGAACTCAGATTGTAGAAGGAACAGAGGCAGTCACTACATGATGGAAGGATAATTCTCTTCATAGAAACATAGGAACATGAACAATGATTGAAAAAAAGAGTAGTTATCTTCTAATCTGCCTGAATCTCCCAGTGAAACTCTGGGACCTGTCCAAACATGGTTTTAGCAAATCCTATCCACCCTATGCTCCCTACCTTACTGCTACCACCTTGAACAATCCCTAAGTCCTTCACTCTGTCCCAGCCATGGCTGAAACCATTACTGGGTTAGGGGACCACCACATCAGCTGGCAGGCAGTTCCATGGGTTAACCACCCTTTCTGAAAAAGAAAACTTTCTCACATCCCTCTTGAACCTCCCCCACATTTCCACTCATGCCTCCATGTTCTTGATCTACTATTCCTGCTCAACAGATTCTCGCAGTTTACCTTTTTTTTTTTTGCACAGTTTTGTCCCCATGGCCAGCCCGAGCTCACTGGTGGTGTACCGTCTATCTGTAGAGCCCACCCCCCCCAGACAGAGATTACTCTGCATGACTATGGGTTTGGGAGTTTTTGCAGTTACTTAAGTGACTACGTTAGTCCCTATCCCCACCCCAAGGATGCCGGCACAAAGGACTGAGGTTGAGGTGGAAATCCATGCTGAGACACGGCTTCTGCCAAGTGCCTAATAGCATCCTCCCTTCCCGACACCGTCTGCTTGTCAGAGTGGTGCCTAACTCTCCCCATGAGTACAGAGCTGCCAAGTGGTGGCTCAGTCCAGCTCCTTCCTCCCACCCCAGCTGACTTCCGATGACCCAGGCTCATTCCTAAACCTGGGTCGCTGATGTAGGATGAGGAGTGGTATCCAGTGCCTCAACCCTCAGTGCCACCGGGACAGCTTCTCACAATTTACCTTCTTTATTCTTTTCAGGAACATGAAAGTCTCTGCTGTATTTCTCCTCTCTCATCTGGTCTTCAGCGAAACTTGTTCAGTCTCTTGAGCCAGTCCTCATAAGATCTTCTCTGATGGTTCTGAATCATTTATATAGATCATGTATAGATCACACATCCATCCCTAATCTGCTCACATTTGTGGTCACCTCACAAAAGGAGCGATGTTAACCAAACTGAGAAAATACAAAGGAAAATTCCGGAAAAAGTTCAAGGCTTAAAAACTCTAGATAACAGTACTAGATTAGAACAATTAAATCTTATGTTTCTTAAAACAAGGAGATTATGGGAGATTTACTGGTATTGTGGAATATAATTAATGACCCATTCTTGTTTATTGAGATGAACTTTGAACATAAGCAGAAAGTTATTGATACCTGAGGTCACCCACTACAGCTGCATTGCAGAAAATATAATACTGTGAAAAGAAGGTCATGGTTTTCCTACTGAGTGATCAGGCCATGGAATTTCCTTCCCTTGGACATAATACTTAAAAAAAATAAAATTTCTTTTCAGTACAAGTTGGACAAATGGTATTAGGAAAACACAGGGTATGTCACTGCTGAGAAATGGGAAAGAAGCCTCATGGGCATCTGCCTTTTGCTCCCGGTACACCTCATATGAACCTCAGTATTTTAGTCACCCTACATTGAGCTGTCTCTAGCCTGTCCTTATCTTTCTTCGGGTGAGGACACCAGAACTTGGTACCATATTCCAGATATGATCTCACAGGTGATCTATACAGCAGTAGTAGTACCTCTTTTCTTCGGCTGTCAGTACATATTCCTATAAACACCAGCATCCTGATTACCTTACAGTAGTCCTTGCAACACTGGTGTGATTGACTTATGGAGTCACTAATGATGGCTGCTAGATCTCTTTCCTCAGACGTAATGCCCAGCTTAATCCCTTCCATCCAGTAGTCTGTACTGGGGTTCCTGTCTCCTTTGTGCATCACCCTGTACTTTTTAGCCTTGAACTTCAACTGTCAAACCTTGGATCACCTCTCCAGCCTCTACAGGTCCCTCTTTATCTCCCTTATCCCCTCATCACTGTCTATTCGATCACATAGCTTAGTGTCATCTGGGAAGAGGCACATATTGCCTTGGATTCCTTCTCCTATGTCACTGATAAACATATTGAAAAGGACAGGACCCAGAACCAATCCCTGTGTCACCCCACTAGTGACCTCCATCTCTTCTGATTTGACTTTGTTAACCACAACCCACTGCTGACTCTCTTTCAACCAATTTCCCACCTGTCTGTCTTTTTTGGCAGCAGCTATATGTGCAGGCTTTTGCAAGAAAAAGAAAATTATTTTTACACAATTTACTGCCCTCCCATTTTCCTATCCATACCAGTTATGTATTCTGATACTCCTTGACAAATCTGTGATTAATAAATAATCTAACTTTGGAGTGACCTCAGATATAAATAACGTTCCACTCCTCTCAACAGCTACTGCTTTTTATTTTCATATTTCTAAGACATTCCATGGCATTAATTATACCATTCCATGCTATACATTTGAATGCCCTGGAATTGTACTATTGATTTCATAGTATGTTCAGGCAGTGTGAAATGAGAGAGAGAGAGAGAGAGAGAGAGAGAGAGAGAGAGAGAGAGAGAAAGAGAGAGAGCAGCAACTGCTGAGGAGAGAAGAATTCAAAGTAGTCACAAAGGCAAAACTTAGATCATTAATTAAAAACATTGTAAAAACATCAGAATATTGGATACACATTAAATGGAAACCAGAAGGGTATATAGAGGTGTAAAAAATTGTTTCCTGTCACCTTTAAGATCTGGGACTGCCGATAGTTATATTTCCTTTTTGCAGGTTACTCCCAGAGATCATGGAGCCCGTTTTTTTTTTTTTCTTATAGATCCCTTTCCCCCTCCCTCCCACACCCATTTTTTCTCTTCCAAGCTACCATGATATTCCTGCTTTCTTCATAATCCTCATGTCATTGCACCCTGAATAGGAACCCCTTCCAAACACTGTTGACCCATGCTGTCTCCTAATATAGAAGGTGCTAGGCTCATGGATTTTTTGACCCCCTTCCCCTTGGGGAACCTTCTTATATAAATGTTATATCTACCTGGTATAATTTGCTGCTCCTCAATGCCCATAGAAGTCGACTCAGAAAATGTGCTCCTCCTCTTTCTGTGATGTTGACTGTCACTAGACCCACTCTCATCCAACATCCAGCATAAAAGGGTTCTTCACATCTCATTTAATCTCTCTTCAGGAGTTGAGGGATCTCCTCCTGCAGGGGGAGTAGAGCATAGAAATTCTTTATGGGATACCATTTGGCTAGTTATCCTCCCCTTCCAAGTCATACCCAGCTTTTAAGGCAGCAGACAGATATCTGTGACTGCTGGCAGTAGTTTACACCAGCAACCCCACCTGCACAGCATAAAAGTTGGTGGTGACTGAACACAGAAGTTCTGACTATTGCTAGAAGGGCTTTTTCTCCCATCTATAGATAATCTGTTGTTTCACTTCCAACCTCTCATGCATGGAGATACTGAGAAAACCACAGTCGTGAGCATGTCATTTGACATGTGCTCCAAAGACACTCTTCTAATCTGTTTTTTGTATGTTGTACCAAGTCTATACTTTGAGTTGTATAAAAGAGATGACTACATAGGTGCTTCAAAGCCACTCTTGTAATCTGGTTTTCGATTGTTGCATCAAGTCTATACTATGAGTTGTATAAAAGAGTTGACTACATAGGTTGGCTGGATTTAAAATATTACAATGATACTTCTTGGTATGTGGCAGGCACTGCTGAAGTTGGTACCCATTGCGATTTTGGGGCACACCCTTTAATTTTTATCAGATGGTATAAATAGTTATGGGAGGTATGTGGTATTCCCTACAGATTATTGTTTTCTGTAACTTTCTCTATGGTTAACCCATCAGGGGACCCAGCAGTTAATTTAGTGTGCTATAACCTGAAGATGTCAAGCCATCTGGTTTAAAGGAATCAAGTTAAATCACCATAAAACCTTGTGAGCTGAGTTAGTCCTGATATAGGAGACCCATCTTACATAGCAGAATGTAAACACTCTCAGAAAAGAATAGGTAGGGCATGTCAGGGATGCCTGCTAAGCCTCCCAATTTTATCAATTCTTAGGTTCCCCATAGAGCTTACCCCTCACTTATGGGGACTTCTCAAGGTCCACGTCACTGAGCCGGAGTGCCAATCTTCCCTCATGTCACTGTCCAAGTGCAAAGCACTAGGCAAAGATGGCTTTATAACTGATGCATAACAGATAATTCCTAATAATTTCATATCCCTTCTACATTGGCTGTTTAATGAATTTCTTGTGCATGTGAGATTGCTGCTCACTCTAAACCAACAGTTCTCAAACGTTGTCATAGTGAGCCTCCCCTAAGCCATGGAAAAGATCTTGAGCCTCCCCCAAAATACTGAAATATTTTTGGGCCTCCCCAAAGAAAAATAGCCTACTTTTCACAGTACACCTGGAATAAATTGAAATCTCTTTGCATAGCTGGCTCTCATGTTATGAAGCTTATTGTAACCCTCCCTCCCCCAATAGGACAACCTACTTGCTGCAGTATTTTGACTCCGAACAATTGTTACCCCTTACTGCCATGCCTTCATGGGTCAGACTGCTTTTTCTGTTTTCCCTTGATTTGGCATAACCTTCCTGCCCACCTCTGCCTCTTCCCCTGTCACCCTGCTCTTAAGCAACTTCTCAGGGATATTTTTTCTCCCTCCTGCTCTTATTCCTAGTACCTGTATGGTTAACTCTTGTATTTGGACAGTTCTACTGCAAGTCTAATTGACCAATTGTTCCTCGCATTGTTAGTTTATTGTTCTTAATTTGTTTGCATGTTTATTCATTTTGTATTGCTTGAGTGTTTTGCAATTACATTTTGAATAGTATTCTCTCACTACCCTTCCCCTGGGTACACCTGAAATAAGCCATGGCTCCGTGTACAGTACCTTCTCTGGTCACCGACTTGTGAATAAATACATAAATTCACCTACTATTATCCTCTTTCAGTTTACCTTATCCCCTCACACAAAATCTATAAAGTTCAAAACTGAAATATAATACTTTTTCAAGACTTGCTTGAGCCTCCCCTGGAACAGGTCGGGGCCTCCCCAGGGAGGCTGGCCTCACCATTTGAGATCCCCTGCTCTAAACAAAGTAGCCCTTGTCCTTTTCAAGATAGATAAGGATCTCCAGGACTGCACAAACTACCACCCATTCTTTCTTCTTCCCACTGACAACATAGTCTTGGTAAAAGCCCCCAGCATTTTGGTTGAAACAGACCCTCTCAGATATAAATATCCGTCACAGGTAGGCCTTATGAAGGGTCACTCTGGGGCCTTATCAGTGATCTGGAAATAAAATTCCACCGATGGGAAAAGCTGCATTTGTCTGTAGTGGGCATCATTAAAGCAATCAGAATTTCAAATTTCCCAAATTTACATACAATATAAGCCACTTCTCCTCAGGAGCCTAATCAGTGACCTGGAAACAGAATTCCACAGATGGGAACACTTGCATTTATCTCTAGTTGGCAAAATTAGAGTAATCAAAATGTTTACAATTTACCATTTTTTTAGCCTTTTTGGTAACCAGGTAAGGCCCACTGGGCACAAGTGCCTGTTTTCAAGGGAAATCCAGGAGCACTAGGGAGGTTAAGTGACTTGATGCTACCAGCACCTGTGCAAGAGTAAGACGAAAATGCGGTAGGGCCCAAAAACCCTGTTGGTGGACCTGGGAGGTCCAGGAGGTGGTGCGGGGAAAGAAAGCAGCCTATAAGCAATTCAAGTGCTCAAGGAGTGAAAGGGATCGAGGGGAGGATGAGCTGATGGCTAGAAGGGCCACTAGAGTGGTGAGGGCAGCTAAGGCAAGGAAGGAGCAAAACCTGGCCAGGGAAATTAGGAGAGGGAACAAGGGGTTCTTTAAATACATTGGGGACAGACGAAGGGTGAAGGGGCAGATTAGCAGGATTAAATCAGGGGAGAGATGGGCACAAGACCCGGGGGAGCAGGCTGAGGTACTAAATGAGTACTTCACCTCAGTTTCACCAGGGAAAATGGGGTGCTGCATCATACATGGGAGGAGGCAGGAGATACTGAGGAGGGGACCCTTACCGATCGGCAGGTCTGGGGAGAGGGGGAGGCATCACTGGCAGGCGGGGGGAGGGCTAGGCAGGGAGAAGAGGTCCCGGAAGTGGAAATCACAGCAGAGAGAGTGAGGGAAGCCCTCAGCTCCCTTAAGACGGAGAAAGCACCAGGGCCGGATAAATTACATCCCAGAGTGCTGAAGGAACTTGCAGATGTCCTGGCGAAACCCCTGGCAGAGCTTTTCACCATCTCTCTGAGGACAGGGTGGGTGCCCCAAGACTGGAAGGTGGCGCATATAGTGCCTATCCACAAGGAGGGATCAAGGGAGGTGGCAGGGAACTACAGGCCTGTCAGCCTGACATCGGTGGTGGGCAAGGTAATGGAGGGCATTGTCAAGGAGAGGCTAGGGGGGGACCTGAATAAGTCAGGGTGCCTGGACGATAGACAGCATGGATTCATCCCGGGGAAATCGTGTCAGACAAACCTGGTGGAGTTCTATGACTGGGTGACAAGTGCCTTGGACCTGGGTAGACCAGTGGATGTCCTCTTTCTAGACTTCAGCAAGGCATTTGACTCTGTTCCTCATGTGGGCCTGTTGGATAAGCTGGGAGAAATGGGGTGGGGAACCAGATGATCAGATGGATAGGCAATTGGCTCCAGGACCGGACCCAGAGGGTCGTAGTTGGTGGGATAGTCTCATCCCCAAGGAGGGTCATTAGTGGGGTCCCACAGGGATCAGTCCTTGGGCCCCTTCTGTTCAACGCCTACGTATCTGACATAAGGACAGGAATCAGGAGTGAGATGAGTCTCTTTGCAGATGACTTGAAACTGGCGGAGGTGGTGGATGGGGAGGAGGGGAGGGTGGCCCTACAGGGGGACCTGGAGGCTCTGGAAAGATGGTCTAGAAAGTGGAAGCTGAGGTTCAATGCAGGGAAATGCAAGGTACTCCACCTGGGGGCCAGAAACCCAGGCCAAGTGTACACCCTGGGGAATGCTACAAGTCTCGATGGCTGAGAGGGACCTGGGGTGGTGGTGGTTGTCAAGATGAACAACTCTGAGACTTGTAGGAGGGCAGCAGCCAAGGCCAACAGGATGCTGGGATGCATCGCTAGGGGATAACCTCCAGAAGGAGGAAGTGATACCCCTCTGTATAACTGCTTGGTGAGGCCGCACCTTGAGTACTGCGTGCAGTTTTGGAGGCCACACTTAAAGAGGGACATTAACCTCCTGGAGAGGGTCAGAGGAGGCAACCAAAATGATTTGGGGCTTGGGGACAGGACCTATGAGGAGAGGCTCAAAGAGCTAAATATATACGCATTGGAAGAGAGAAGGGACCGGGGGACATGATAGAGGTCTTCAGGTACATGAAGAGGTAAATAGGGAGGAACAGTCAGGGTGCTTGAAGGAAGGAGGAAGGGCCACTAGAGGGCATGGGTGGAAGCTGGAGGGGAAGATTCAGGGGAGAAAGGAGGAGGTGCTACTTCACTGAGAGGGTGGTGGAGCCATGGAATGCACTGCCTAGGGGGCTGGTGGAGGCAGAGACAGTGGAGGGTTCAAGAGGTGGGACAGGTACAGGGGAAGGGTTCTGGAAGCAAAATCCAATGCAACAAGAATATCTGGAACTGGGAAGGGAGAAGCCAGAGAAGGCGAGGGGGAAAGCAAGGTCAGCTCCCAGGGTGGGGGCTGACCAAACGAGCAGACACGAAAGACCATTGGGCCTATTCTGCTGGCATTTTAATATGTTAGTATTTTAGTATTCACACAATATGCAAGTGGAGGTTGTAGGACTCAGACCCGTGTCTGCTGGATGTACCAAGCTCATTCACATCTCATTGCTCTAACCTCTAGGCTTTATTGCCAGCCCACATTTTACACACAATATAAGCCAATTCTCCATCAGGGTAGAAGACAATGTCTTTAAGTGGATAAACAAAATAATAGACTAGAACAAATGTTTTGGGAGGAGACCCCCCTGTTTTACTCAGAGGAAGCTCCCAGTGCACTGACTGCAAGTGTTTTAAGAACTACTCTCAGACATATAAAACACAGCAAGCTTTTAAATGTTTAGTCTCCCTGGATGATGGTTCTCCACCCTTTGTACACTGAATTTGTGTCAACTTCACAGTGTTGCTTGGGTACCTTGTTAGGTTCCAAGCTCCCAGCTCATCTACATGGCCTCCCCACAGTATTCAGCATGCATAAGTCTTGGGAAGCTTGCCTCAATGCTTGTCAAGACCCTACAACTCCCAATCCCTTAGGAAGTTGATTTATACTAAAAACAATTCCTATAAGGGAAAGACCATGCACCTGGTTATCCTGGGATGCCCAAGGCATAAAGACCTCACAGGATATTATTGACCCAAACTTGGGGACCATGCTCTTATTAAATCAGTTGGAAGACAGACCCCATGTCCCCAGGTCAGATTTCAAGAACTATCTGCAACTTGAGGCAACCACACACACCCTACTTTGTAATTCTCCCATGTCAGCAGAGACTCAAATCCTTTCCTTTATACAGGGGTGAATTATGAGATCAAAAGGAGTGTCAGGCCTTATATATAGAACAATAACGGATAACTACTTCCCTGCAGAGAAGGCATGCCTAGCATGGGAAGCTGAGCTTAACCTCTCTCTCTCTCTCTCTCTCTCTCTCTTTTCTCTCTCTCTCCTTTGAGTCCTTGGACAATGTCTACACCAAGCACACACAGCATGTCATGACATGAGATGCAGGCTTATTCAAAAATAATAATGGACAGATGGTATAACCCCCGGTGTTGTAAGCTTTGGATCTAAAGTCAAATGTTTAATGCTGGCACTGTACCATAGATGGAGCATCTTTATGCCACATTCTGTGGAAGTGCTAATCACTGCAGAGGAGTCATACAGGAATGATAAGATATTAAGTAACCAGACCACTCAGGATCTGGCATGGGGTCATTCCACAGCACGTCAAAACAGCACTGCAAAAAATGCCACAGCAAAACAGTGGTGGACAAAATCAGAGTTGGGCAAAGCACCGACCTGTTCCGTGCACCACACCCATTGAAAACAATGGGTCTTCATTGTTTTTTTTTTGTGGGAGGCTTTGCCCCTGAACCCCCATATAGGGGGCTTTTCTCCCAGTAAACCACCCCAACAGTGACATATCAATGTCAAGCGACACTACGGTGACTACAGCACCAGGTCACTGTAGTGTTGGCGCTGGACCCCGGCACTGTTGTCTGGGGGTCTCGCGCCCCCTTCCCTAATCAGCTCTGACTCGGAGTTGATTATATTAAGTGGGTGTGTGTGTGGGGGCATAGACCCTCACTTGGGAGATTTGGGGGGGCAAAGCCCCCCAAAGAAAACATGGTAGGCAGTGACTATCTTTATGCCGACCACAAATGTGGTCGACATAAAGTTTTCACTGTACCATCATTCAACAAAATTTTTGCAGACAAATGGTCATAGATCCTTTGCCCCTCCCCACACCACCCAGAACTTAAATAACTAACTCTGGGGGAGGGGACCTTGGTGATGGGGAGAAACTCAGGAGGGGTATTTTTTTACTTTTTTTTTTTTATCATGGCAAACGATTGTAGCAGAGGAGACCTGGGGGGGGGAACTGAACCACGGTCCCAGGTCTCCCGACTATGTCATGTGCTGGTGCTCTAACCACTCCTCCATGGGAGTGTCTTGACCAAGCACCCGGCACATGGCAACTTCTCCACCCTCCCATTCTGTATGCCGTGACAGGGGTAGTAGTATTCCTCTACCACTGTTATACCCCTGTCACTGTAAAGCCAGGCACTCACTATACAGCGTGGTTAATGCCATGCTGTCTTACATGTGTGGTATTGACCCAATACCTCAGGATCCCAGTCAATATTTGTTAGGTATTTTCACTGAGCCAGTGGGAGGGAGAACATTTGGGGTGTGGGGGGGCAAAGCCTTCCACAAACAAAAAACATGAAGAACCATTGTTTTCAACAGAAGATTGAGGGGGGATGGCTCGGAGGTAATGTGAGGAAGTATTTCTTCACAGAGAGGGTTGTAAATGCATGGAACAGCCTCCCTGAGGAGGTCATAGAGTCAAAAACAATGGGGGAATTCAAGAATGCATGGAACATCATAAGGCAATTCTAGTGGGGGGGGTAGGACGATGTAGGTTGCTGGTTAACTAGGATCTGCAGCTTATCCGTTAGGTAGCAGGGTTTTAAATAATTGATTAGCAGTTTTTTACTTAGGACAATACTAACTGTACAGAAAGTATTTATATAGGTTTTCTAGAAGCATTATGTTAGTTAAACACAGTAAGGCAAGTGCTATGCATTTTCACTATGTTTTAGAACTTTTATAAGCAAAACGCTAATCAATTTTTAGAGTTAAATAAAACTCTGGGTAGTGAAATGGGAAGACTAAGTGGGCCAAGCGGTCCTTATCTGCCATCAAATTCTATGTTTCTATGTTTCTATGTAACTCAATGAATCACTAGTCTTTTTTACCCTTAAATAGGTATGTATACAAGTATGGTATTGCTTCTATATGTTTTTGCAGCTGGGAATACCATGCATAAGAACAATGTGATTCACACAAGATTATACATTAAGTGGCTCCGATGGGATTCAGAATTAGTCATTGGTTCCCAAGCTGGGATTCCAACCCTTATTTATCACTGCGTTCAAACTTACAACTGGCAAATATGAACTTCTTCACATTGGAACTGGCAATAGTAACATCTGAAGCTTTAAAATGTCTCATTGTGCTTGCTGCATGCTCTAAGAAAGTTTCTCATACACAATTTATTTCTAATTTCATGGGCTCAGCATATATTTACATAAAGAAACACATTAAAACATTGGAATTATTAAACCATAAATCCTTCAATCAGAATTTGTGAAATATCTGAAAAGAATGAAATTAACATGCAAGGAAAGAAACAAGGGTTAAACTTGTCCCTAACCAACTTCAGTGAAGCTTAATCTAGCAACAATCAATATTATTGTCAGACTGTGCTACACAGAGAAAAAATGATTGAGGTAGCGTAATAACAACTATGGTACAGGTTTCTATGTCAACTCATCAACATAAAATACAAATAGATAGAGTAGTTCAGCTGATAGAACTAAGGAAATTGGCTACAAATCTGGCCTTAAGCTGTTTAATATATAATATAAAAGGATTAAAGCAAGGGTCACGAGGGCCAGGTTGCAGGCACCCTCCCCCACCTCCCGAGACCAGCATTCAGATAAAGGATCCAAGTAAGGGTCGCGAGAACCAGATTGCAGGTGCCCTTCCCCACCCCCCAAGACCAGCATCCAGAAAAATGATCCAAGCAAGGGTTGCGAGGGCCAGGTTGCAGGCACCCTTACCCATCCCCCGAGACCACCATCCAGGTACAGAATGGAGCGTGGAGTCACAGTGAAGCTGCAGGATTGTAGCGTACTCAAGACTTTGTGTGTTTTGGCACCTTTTTTCCTTTAAATCATTTCTGTCAGACCAGCAATGAAGATAGTTTTTAATCTTGAATTTATACTAGCACTAGCCTATGCCTGTTCAAGTTAGAAAGTGCTTTTTGTCTTTTTACTATCCTGTCTTAAAGAATTTGAAGCTGTTTTGCAAAAATACTAGTCTCTCACTACTAAGGCATTACCTAATACAAACATGGACAATTAATGTAACCTTTTGCATTGGGGGCTAATCGGAGACTGTAAAATGTAAAGTGTTGCATCGGGGGCTAATCGGAGACTTTCTTACAAAAACTACATATCTGATAGGCATAGCTTTAGAAAATTTATACTGAACTCCTCCCCTCCAGCTCTGTGTATATAATTAAGATTACCTGCTTCTCCACAGATAAAGGATCCAAACAAGGGTTGCGAGGGCCAGGTTGCAGGCGCCCTCCCCCACCCCCCGAGACCACCATCCAGGTATTGAATGGACCACGGAGTCGCAGTGAAGCCGCAGGATTGTAGCACACTCAAGACTTTGTGTGTGCCCTGCCGCCCCCCACCACCACCACCTTTGGTCAACACCTGCTTATATAGGGGTGAGGGCACTGTGATGGAACCAATAGGGCTAAGGGTGAGGCTGAACCAATCAGCTCACTTTGCCATTTGCAGCCTATAACATCTCACCACTTCAGGCAGCACCGTCCTGCAGCCCCACCAACTGATTCCCCCTGCTTAACTTTTATTTTAGTTCCTATGATTAATGCTCCCCTAACTTTCTCTCCTAACATCCCCTCCCTCTGTCTCTCCACCCATGGCATCTCCTCTGTCAGCAGTGCACCAGCATTAGAATGATTACCTTACTCCTCGCCTCTGTCATCCTCCTTCAGGGAAACCCTTTGCTTGTGGCCCACCCCACTGGAAATACCCCAACACAACACCGGCTCCCACCTACTCTCCCTTTTGCCATAACTTTACAGCCCTCCCCCCTACTCACCACCCTGCTATCTCCTCTCAACACCACCCGCCATGTTCCGTTGTGTTCCTCTCCTTCCCCACCCTTATTTCCCTAGCTATCCCCTGCACAGGCGGCACCTCTGCTAAAAAGCATCGCGCCAACACCAGCAAACAGAGAGTTCTGGCCCTACTCAGAATCTTTGCTCTACTACTCCTTATGTCAGGCAATGTTCACCCCAACCCAGGCCCCATCTCACCCAGTCCTAGTGCCTCACGCCACTGGCTTAGTATGGTTGTGATGAATATCTGCAGCTTACCCAAATAGCTAACACCTCTACAATGCTGGATGCAGCATCATCAACCAGATATACTTGCCCTCACTGAAACATGGCTATCAAAGAAGGTCCTGGACTCCTGTATAGCACTCCCTGGCCTCATCCACTATCGAGCTGACAGAATTGGCAAACAGGGAAGGGGTGTGCCTTCTACATCCGAGACTCACTGCCATGCCAAAACCTACTGACACCCTCCCTGAATCACGGGGCACAAGCTCTGACAATAAAGCTCACACCAGACCCTACCAGAGCCCCAGTTACCATTACTATGGCCTACATCCCACCACATAACCAAGCCTCAGCTTTTCAATCTCTGGCCGACTATATCTCCAGCTTCCCACCTAAAACAGAGCACATTATTTTGGGGGACTTTAATGTGAACTGGTTATCAAGCTCAGCCTCCCCTTTAAAAGACACCCTCGCAGCACTAGATCTATCCCAATTAGTTAACCAACCAACCAGGGTAAATCCCTGAAATGGTAGTAGCACCCTGATCGACCTCCGGCTCACCAATCACTCAAACAGAATTTCAAACCTATGTGTGCTCCCAGACACTCTTTAGTGATCACTTCCCCCATCCTCTTCACCTGGTCATGTCAGTGGCAGCAAACCCAACCAAGCAGTTTTTCCCAACGCCATCTTCAACCTGGAGGCCTCTCTAAACTAAGGAGACATCTTGCACAGTGTGACTGGTCCCCCATCACGCGCACCCCTTCCATAGATGTAGCTCTTGAATACTTCACACACACATTCAACAATGCTTATGACACATTTTCCCCACTCACTAAGGTACAATCCAAAAATGAAATGCACCCTGGGTCACACCAGCATTGCTCCAGCAACTAAAGAACCACGACGACCTCTGGTACAAAGCAGTTGCCTCTGGTGTGCAGGCAGACAGGCTGCCTTTTAAAATGGTTCCCAACAAATGTACATGGGATATTAGAATGGCCAAATCGAGCTATTACAAATCCACCCTGGCCTCCTCCTGTGAAAACGCTAGGTTGTTCTGGGACAACCTAAAGGAACTGAACAGAAAATCCAAGATGCTTCCCCTCGCCCAGCTAACGGTCAACAACAACATTGCCTCAGACCCGCTCACCATAGCCACTGGCCTAAATGCAACCTTTTCTGATCTAAGCACAGTTCTGCCAGGCAACTTCTTCAACCTCACCCCTGTGACCCCAGAACCAAGTAACACCTACCCCCTTTCTACCTCAGGGTTATTACTATGAAGGAAGCAGGATCATACCTTAAAAAAGGCCTAGGGGGCTCAAACAACTGCAAAGAGTTCTTCAACATGAAAATCCTTAACCTGGCACTTGACTCAGTGCTCGCACCCTTGACCAATCTCCTTAATCTCTGCATATGCCTAGGGCAGTTCCCAACAAACTGGAAAGTGGCCATCATCACACCAATACTAAAGAGTGGGGACCCTACCTTACCCAATAATTATCGGCCCATATCCATTCTCCCTCCCTTCTCTAAAGTATTGGAAAAAATCGTTGCCACCCAACTCACAGACTACCTGCTTGTGCATGGCATCCTATGTATGGAACAACATGGTTTTAGAGCTGGACACAGCACAACTACCACCCTCATAGAGTTCTCCAACTCACTGCACAATACCCTAGATAAGAAGCAACTAGCAGGAGCTGTATTCATTGACCTGTTGAAAGCGTTTGACACAGTCTCACATGCCCTGCTCCTAAATACTCTTTGCCGCACCAGCCTGTCCTCTGGATCCATAGCTTGGTTCACAAGTTACCTCTCTGATAGGTCCCAATGTGTGAAGATAAACAGCACCCTCTCACCCAGGCTACCAGTCCTCTAGGGGGTCCCACAGAGCTCCATCCTTGGTCCGTTTCTATTCAGCATCTTCCTCAATACCCTACCGAAATCCTGTCCAAGTAACCTTCTGCTCTATGCAGATGATAAGGTAATGTATGCCTCCCACTCTGATCCCACAATCCTTCAGTCCTCCTTACAAACCTCCTTCAACTGCATTGAAAACTGGTTTACTGACCACAGGCTTATGGTCTATGTAAAAAAGACCAAATCAATGCTCTTTGCCCACCACCAGAGCAAGGACTATAATGCTCAGCTAACAATATTTTCCAAAACCCTCCTCCCACTGGAACAGGTCCACACCTATAAATATCTGGACCTTACATTTGATCCTAACCTCTCTTTCCACCTACATATCATTAATATCTCTGCCTCCATAAAAATACGCACAGGACTACTGTATCGGCACAAAGACTGCTTAACGACAGATGCCTTAAACATTGTTGTTACTTCCTCTGTTCTCTCTTGTAGACTATGGCCTAACCATCTACTCAGCTGTGGACCGCACTGCACTAAATAAATCCACATAGCCATCAACAAAGCCTGTAGGCTCCTAGCTGGAGTAGATAAGCATACTGACAGTTGCACCCTGTATGCACTAACAAATACCCTCACCCTAGATGAAAGAGTATGTTATCAAACGTGTCTCCTTACTAAGAAAATCCACCTAGGCCTTACCCTCAAAGGAGAATCTGCCACCCTCTGCACTGCTCATACCTCAACAAACACCCATACAGCAGACAAATTAATGTGGTCTGTTCCCAGGGTCACAACCACCCTTGCCCAAAGGTATTTTTCCTACAGAGCATCATCCTGGTACAATGAGCTCCCCCTGGCTATTACCTCTATTACAAGACTAGGATCCTTTAAAATAGCCCTCAAAGACCACATAATCTCTGCCCGTCACTGCCAATGATTAGACTAAGAATAGGAAGCTGTTGATGCACGGCAAGAATTTGGGTGAAAGTTGTTTTTTTTTTCTTTTCTTTTCTTTTCTTTTCTTTTCTTTTCTTTTCTTTATCCAACCATTTCTTATTGTTAATACTGTATATTCTGACAATGTCAGTATCCCGACTGCTCACACAACTTGCTAGCATACAGGCCTCACCATCGTGCTGATTTTACTGTCCCGCTGATTTGTATTGCTCATACGCTGTTATCTTTTTCTTTCTGCCTTCACTGTAATATATGTATACTGCCTGGTTATTGATATGTATTGTACCCTGATGATGAGCCTTTGTAAATGAGTTCTCGACTCAAAGGTTGTTATCCAATATTCTCAATAAATAAAAATAACTATCTAACAACTAATGGCTTATAATGCCCACAAACGTTAACATCAACTGAGCTGAATTTCTTTAATGACCCACAGCCAATCATACTTGTCAGCAAGTCTTATATAGAGAAAATATAGTTAAGAGGCACAGTTTGTGTTCAGAGTGTCTGGAAAGTAAAAACAAACATAAACAGTCCTGATTTTGCTAATCAGAACAGCCATTGGGGTTTCCCCGACCCTGAACCACTCAACCAAGTTCTAGACATTTCTAAATCAAATAAGCAATGAAACTCTCTACCCACAGAAGGTTTAAATTATAGATATGTGAAAAAAAAAGTATTTTAAGTCAATCCATCTGGCGTTGATCCAAAAGAAAGAGGTATGCCCAGTTCGTGCAGTAGCTCCATACCATGGCTGTCCACAGTTCTCTTTTCTTTAAAACAAAAAGGTCACATAGCAAAGGGCAACAGCCTATAACAGTTCTCTTCATGTACATACCTCTGCCATAATGCCCATTCAAAAAGAAATAAACTCACAGAGAGGTCAGCAGATCAGGCTGAAATCCTCATACAGTACACCAATAAGCGCCTGTCCAGGAACAGAAGGAGTGCATACTGAACAATGAAAGTTAAAAGGCAGATATTCAATATTTGGGTTGTGTATCAGCAAGCTTCACAACAGTAAAAGCTAACAGATTGACTTTTTTGGTATACCCTGGAGATCCAACCATATGCATTGTGATAGGAGAAACCTCATTCAGCTTTGCTGAAGAGATCAGGCAGGATCTTAAATAGCTTTTCTGAAGCTTGCAGTGCAGATTCAAAACAGTAAACTCCTTTTACTGAGGTGACCTCCAAATGTGCCAGAAAAAGTATCCTATGCTTAATTTTAGCTGCCCACAGCCTTGTCTGAATGGACCTATATGCAGCACAGTCCTGTCAAACTTTCTATGTCAGGTCAGGTACCAAACAAAGCTTTTTGCCTTCCCATTCCAGTCATTGTACTTTCTTGGTGGCATTTAACAAGTGATCTCGATCCAGGTAGTTTAGAACTTTAAAAATAAGAGGTCTGGGAGGTTCTTCAACTACAGGCTTTTGCCGCACCAATCTATGAACCTTCTCTATAATATAAGTGGGTCTGTTGAGAGAAGGACCCACTATTTTGGTGCAAAGCTTTTGTGTAAATTCCATGGGTGACAGACCCTCTTCTCCTTCTGGAAGTCTGAGCAGAAACAGTTTGTTTCTCCTGGATTGGCCTTCCAAATCTTCCACCTTGTCTTCTAAGATTTTTTACTGACCGCTTAAGAGCAATCACCTCTGGCTCCATCTTTATAAGTTTGTCTTCAGTGGATGATACAGTATATAAAACACGTTGCGCCAATTCTTTAACTGCAGGCTTCCACTCTTTAAAGTCCTCAATTAATGAAAATAGTGCTTTTTTGATGGTTAGCAGCTCTTTGTATACTTCTTCAGTGGTAACTGCAGTGGCTGACTCAGTAGGTGGCATGAGAGGCAAGTTGCTGTAGTGGAGCCAATTGGCTTCGAGAATTTCCACTGGCTCCTGTTCTCTTTTGATTTATCCAGTGGTAGGAAAGTACCTTGATTGATGTGATCCATTTTTCCTTCTTCCATGGTGCAGGTAACCAATATCTCCATTTACAGCTTTTGATAAGACCACCAAATAGTTCAGAGTTTGGGGAAAAAATCTTTATTTAGCAGGTCACGACAGAGCTCCTCAGAGTTGCTGCTCACTCTTTGCCTGGCATCATATGACTTCAGGAAATACTTCTTCAAGGAGAGGGTGGTGGATACCTGGAATAACCTTCTGGCAGAGGTGGTGGATGCTAAAATGGTAATGTGATTCAAGCATGCATGGGATAGAAACCGAGGGACCTCAGAAGTAAGGCAAGGGGGGGGGGGAGACCAGAGATCAAGTAGGGTCTGAGGTGGCACAGTAGGTAGGGAATATAGGGAAGATGAGGTGGGCCAAAAGGTCTTTATCTGCTGATAATGTCTGCATTTCTATGCTTATGTTTCAAAGCACTTCAATTGCTTAAACTCCTTGTTGTCTCCCTATAGATGGCTCTATTATAAAAAACATTGTGGATTTATTGAACTCTGATCCATTTGATTTTACCTCGAACATCAAGAATTCTTCCGCTAATTGTCTAAGCTTCTTGGATTCCTGCATCTTGGAGAATTCACTGCCTCAACATCCTTCTCTGCTAACTTCCTTAAGATCATCAATTTCCAATAAAGACCGATCACTATATACTGTTACTGCCTTCTTCAAAGAGTCATAGATAACATAAAGGAGTTCTCATAACCTATTACCCATCCTGTATTAATTGGAATTTAGTAGCTCATCTACACAAAATCATGCTTTTTCTCTCATGCTAAGATCCATCACATCCTCTGTTGACCTCCAATAAGCAATCACCTATGACAACAGATGGTTCCTGGGGATCATGTTAGAACCCTTTATCAGTGGCTTAAACTTAATCCATATTCATTCTCAGACATTCATCTGGATTGGAGCAGCTTCTTCAGCTACAAGAAATAACATTCCTGCACACATTATGAAGAGACTCGTAAGATGGAATTCATAGCCTTGAATCTTACATTCCTAAACCAGAAGCAGAAATCAGTATAGCATTTAGGATCATCTCTTCTTAGTTTGTCCAGAGGATGGTCAGGTCAGTAGGCATGGTCCTGAGAGGTTTCCTCCACAGGTTTTTTTTTCCTCTTTTACTTGTTACTGGCTACCCTCCATGAGTTGGAGGAGGGAATCTTTTGGGGCCCTCTATTCCCTACACGCCACCTGGCTTATCTGCCAAGGGTGGGAATAGAGAAAGGCCAAACCTTCAACGGTATACACAAGCACTAATCTATTTACCAAACATTGAATGGGAGTGCTAAAGCCAGAGGTTCAATGTGGGAGAATTGCTCCTCTCACATTCCAAAAACATTCCAGCCTCTCCCAGCAGCTCATGCTTAGCATGTTTGGAAACAGCCACCATCTTCCTCCTCCTTTAGCACTCTGCTCACCCTTAGTGCTGGGCCCTCTGTTCCCTACACTCTACCCAGCTTATCAACCAAGGGTGGGAATAGAGAAAAGCCAGCGTTTTACAGTGTACACAAGCACTGATCTATTCACCAAATAATGAACTTCTATAAAGATTATATTTTCCTGATCATGAATAGTTTTCATGGTTCATGAGCAGTATCTGAATTATACTTTCTGTATTGAATACAGAGCCAAAATATATATTAAAGGTTTCCACCATATCAGATGGTTTATCTATAATGGCTTTAACTAACAAAGGGCCACTATTAATGTGTTCTCCCTTTAATGTGATTGAACTTTTTATTAAGATTTCCAAACCAGAACATACACTACACATACATTCATCATGATATGGGTAATGGATATGGGTCATACATTGTGATTAAAATTGACACCACTTGTATAGAATGTACAATCGGTGGAATGTACTGAATTGTGGTACTAACAGTTAATGAATCAGGTAAGTTATTACTACATAAGTGAAAAATAAGACCCATGTAATAGGAAATATTGGTAGCATCCTAAAAACAGTAAAAAATTCAACAAGTAAATAAAACACAGTGAATAATAGGTTGTCATTACAGAAAGACAAGCAGTACAGAATGGGTAGGTGGAGGAATCTACCCTACAGATCTAGCATCACTGATTTCTGGAGAACCATTGCAATACCGTTTAGTCTTCAGAAAAGGAGATAACCATTTGTAGAATTCACTCATAGTATTAGAAGAAAAGTTGGACATTCTTTCCAGAGTTTCTAACTGTCCAAATGAAATCTAGATTTAGTAGTTGCCGTATTGGTCCTTGCAAGAATAGATCCAGAAGCAAATGATTTAATACCATTTAATGGACCAACATAGCTGTAACAACAAGAACAAAGTGCTCTATCTTTTGGACCAACCAGAAGCTAATATTAGCTTCTGAAGAAGGATTGATTGGTCCGAATGCTAAAGCACTTTGTTCTTGTTGTTACATCTATGTTGGTCCATTAAAAGGTATCAAATCATTTACTTCTGGATCAACTACTATGAGACATTCGGATATAAAGAGGCAACTGGACATTTGTCCAACTTCCAGTTTACTCACTAGAAGTCTGATGGCTGCTGTTCCTACAGTAATGATCCATAGGGGACCAGAATCTAATTTAGGAGTAGCAGGAGGGCCATAGCCCAATAGCAATGGGGCACATCAGTTGATGTTTTATTCCCCCATATCTTGTAACATATGTCAATAATGCCTGCCCAGAAGGGTCAGATGGTAGGACATGACCTAAGAATGCAATATACTGTAATTGGGCAGCAGTTTGGCTACACCGCCAACAGCGATCATGATTCAATACAACCATTCAATGCAGAACATTAGGGGTTCTATATCATTGTACCAGAGTTTTATTTGTAATTAGTCTGCTATGGCCATTCGTGCAGGCCTTGTGCACCATTATCCAACAGTGATTCCATTGTTCAGTAGAGAAGACACAGTTTCTTTATTTTTCCCATTGCCTATTCACCTGTATGAAAGTTTAGGAAGGCTTTCCCTAATAGCTTTATAAATATAACTGGCCCTGCCCTTGGTGATGGAACACCATGAACCCAAAAGAGAAGATATGTGGATTGAAAAACTGGTTATGCATTCTTTACTAAGTTTTTGAATTACATCTCTGATTTGTAAGTATCACCAGAAATCTTTCTGGAGAATGTGGTATCTCTGTTTTAAAGAAACAAAAGAATCCATAACAGGAGATTCTGGCTTTAGCATATCTTGAACTAGTGGATAGCTTGTGTGTCCCAGCTTTTCCAATAAACCATATCTAAGGCTATTTTAATTAAGGGGTTGTGCAATAATGGGGTGAACTGCCATGGGTTCTGAGGTTCCCCCAGTCTCTTGTGGGTATTTGCTCAATAGTGGATAGACAATATCATAGGGGGCAATAAATTATACTGGAGCTTGGAACCTACATAAAGATATGTGGCAGGGGAAGGGAATCCCATGAATCCACATTCATTTTGAAGCCAGGCCAGAGACTGAGCACTGACAGGGGAGAACGATTTTATAGTTTGGGTTGTGATAAAAGTCATATGATATCCCTGGAAACAGGGAAAATCCCATCCCCCATGGGACCAGTGATAATGACATTTTTTTCAACTATATCTGGAATATTTACCCTCCCACAGGAATTGGCATATAAGAGTATCTATTTTATTGAGGCATTTGATGGGAAGTTGAATTGGAAGAAAGGCGAATATGTGGAGGAATTTAGGGGCAATAGTCAGCTTGATAGCTTCAATTTTTCCTGCCATAGAGAGGTGTAGAAATTTCCACCTATCAAATTCCATCTTGGAAGATGCAATCAATGGGTCTAGATTGAAAGGGGTGATTTTATGTATGTTGGGATGAACCGTGATCCCAAGGTAAGTAATGCCATCAGGGGCTACTTGATGCACATTGACAGAAAGGCTTCAGTGGAACATTGCTTTTTAAGGGAAAGGAGTTCCATCTTGAATTGGTTAATTTTAAGCCTAGAGGCAAGTGAAAAGTTTGGAGAGGAGAGAGAGGGGGCTTGAGGCACTGATTGATGTGCATTATCCACTGTGATGAGCAGGTCATTAGCATAGAGGAAAGTTTTGAAAGTATCTAACCCCATCTTCAGCCTGGATATGGCTGAGTCCTCTTAAATTGAAATAGCCAAGGGTTCAATGGCGAGGATGAATAGAAGAGGAGAGAGGGAACATCCCTAGTGGGTTGCAAAGCAAAACAGGTGGATTTAGATCCATTAGGAAGTACCACAGCCACGGCCCAGTGGCACTGAGGGTTGAGGTGCTGGACACCACACTTCACACCATGCCAGTGACCAGGGTTCAAGTTTGAACTACAGCCATCGGGGGTCAGCTGGGAAGGAAAGTATCAAGCATCTGGAGGACTGCTCTCCTTTCCTGGGAGGGGTGGCACAATTCTGCCATCTGGTGACCCCAAGTGTTGACTGGAGGTCTTAGCAACAGTCAGGATCCAGAAACAGGGGGATCGGGTGTGGTGGCTCTCCTGCAGGCACACACAGGAGCATGCATGCAATGCATTGGAGTCCATTGGACTGATGGGCTGGTAGGGGGAAGGAGATCACGCTGTAAAAAAAACCCTGGCCCATGGATAGGCGACGGCACCACCTATGTGTTGGCCACACTCCCACTGTCAGACTTACCATCCAGGGGCACCCTCCGACTTCAGGGCCAGTGCATTAAATTTGTAAATAAAGTGCCAGGGTGGGCGGCCCCACCTTGAGGGGCTCAGAGCTAGGGGATCCACTGGGCAGGAGTGGCCTGACTCTGGTGGATTTCAGACAGGGAGGTAAAGTCAGGCATAAGTTGGCTGCTGAAGAGAGTTTCATGGGGTTCAGGCGAACAAAGAAAATATAGAAAAAAAAAGAAGTACTGCAGCCAGTAGAAAGGAGTACAGGAGACACACCAATGTATGGAAATATGGGCCTACACCTATGTGCTCCAGGCTTTCCAAGAGATAGGACCATTCAACAGAGTACAATGTCTTCTCAAAATCAACTCCAAAAGCAGCTGCTGGAGACTGATGGTTAATTGCATGATGAAATATGAAATCAACACCCTTAGGTGATCTGAACTAACCTTTCCCTTAATAAAGTCCACTTGTGAGGGGTGGATCAGACCTGGGAGTAAGGGTTCAAGTCTAGATGCAAGCACTTCAGCCGGGATCTTGGCATCAGCATTTATAAGTGATATAGGGTGGTACTTGTGATGTGGACAGCCAGTTCTGAGTGCTGTATCATTTTTTTTAATATAAAATGTATTACTGACTGTCTCTGCCAAAAATCTGGTGCTCTAGGAGTGACCTCACCTGGCCAGGTTTCAGCTGAAAGATTAAAGCCATGAGGAAATGTTGAAACAGTATGTGAGATCACACACACCCTGGTTTTAGATACAAGATGCTTCATGGCAGGCCTGAAGCTAATGACAGAGTAGAATAGACCTTAATCAGGGATATCCTGTTGATCTAGCTTAATTAGCTGACCGGATGGCAGGAAAGGAAATATCCCTTTTAATGATGTTGGAGAAAAACCCAAGTTATTACACAAGGGTGCAAAGTCATAAATGTTTCTTTGATGTCTGTGAGGGACAGTAGACCCTCTACATCACAGGGTTATATGGGACATTGGATTATGCTGAGGTCACAGAATCTTAATGCCTTATTAGGACATCCTGTTTTTTTCATTAAATATATATATTTTTATACATATTCTGACAGATGAGGAGCTAGGTGACCTTACCCTAAAAGGGGTTGGAAAATACAGTTTGCTTTAAGGAATATTCTGTTTTACTTCAGAGAGACATTTTTATCTAGACTCTGACAAAGAAGCATCTGTGAGCACTTTTATGCAGGTATTTAGAGACTAAGTACTGTAGTAAGAATTGCACTGTTTAAAACCTTATTCTTTTAATAGATTTGTATGTCTTATGATATAATAGTTCTGTATTTTGTGTTTGACATATTTATATCTATTTTTAGTAAAAACTCTTTTTAGAGCTTACTTAGTCTGTCTTTGTTTTTCCTTTACTTGCAAGAAGAGTATATATGGTTATGGCAGACACTAGGCATAGCTTGAATGGTGGTACCAAACTGGAAAGAGAAGCATTTTAAATCTGAGGTCTTTATTAAAGTTTTTAAGGGTTCATCTCTGTATACCTGATTAGGTGCCCATAGGCAAGGATATCTGGCCCCCTGAAGACAGATATTTCTGAGTCTGTGCATTGGGTATGCTAGCAAAAGGTTCACAGTTTGAATTCCTGCAAGACTTGAGACCAAAGGTTGATCCGAATTCAGAAAACAGACAAGAGGGTTACCTTGTTCTGTTAAACTGTTCACAAGACTGCGCTCAGAGGTTGGCACTTTGAGAGTAGAGGCCCTGACTAGCTGAGTGGGTTTGTGATGGATCGGTTGGCAGTGGTGGCATAATTTTGGTATTACAAGCTTTTATTGTTCTGTGTCAGCTGAGGCCGTAAGCTCTCTTGCAAAGAAAGAAAAAAGGCAGAGTTTTATTTTAAAAGGGAAACAGAACTATATATCATTTGGCGTACAGTCAAATTCCTACCCGTTTTATTTATTTATTTTTTCCTAAAGTGCAAGTCACAGTAGCCATAGTCAGGGAAGAAGATGGCTTCCAACTACAGCAGGCACACTGTAGATTACTTGAAGCAGTTGCGCAGGGACAGACGAGTCCCGTTCGAGGTGACAGCCAAAAAGCAAAACCTCATAGAGGCCCTGATGGTAGCAGATACCCAGAGCAGCAAGTCACAGACCATGACTGAAAGGGACTAGACCTCAAGTGTGGCAGGGCTAGTGGCCAGTGCTGTGTCCAGGTCTGGTGAGGAGGACAGCAGTGCCACTGTCATTGAAGGGGCCACAGCAGCAGGGGATGGTCACCAGTATCCTGAATCCAGAGGTACTCAGACTGCAAATTGAGTTACGCAGGATGGAGCTGCAGGCACAGCAAGACTAGAGAGAGGCAGACCATGAAAAGCGTGAGTGCCAGCGAGCTGCAGAGGAGAAGAGAGAGGAGCACCAGTGGCAACACCAACTGGAGAAGCTACGATTCTGATCAGCGGCACCAGAGCAGGTAAGTGTCTTGGGTTTATCTGGGACTGTAGGACTGGGTTATAAATTGAAGTCCAAATTAATAGCCAAGTTTAAAGAGGGGGAAGATATGGATGCCTTTTTAAATTCTTTTGTAAAAGTTTGTATTCAGGCTAAAATTTCTAGAGAGTCCTAGAGCTTCCAGCTGTCCCTGCTACTTATTGGAAAATCTCGGGATGCATTGGGTCAAATGGACAATGAGGACAGCAATGATTACAGCAAACTAAAAGCTGCACTGTTAAAAAAGTTTGAATTAACTGCTGAATCACACAGAGCTAAATTCCATAAGCTCAGAAGAAGCCCTGATATGAGCTACGAGGAGCTAGCCATGAAACAACGTCAGTTTTTAAAACATTGGTGGGAAGGAATTGAGGCAAACTCTGTTGATAAAATTGAAAATGTGATTTTATTAGAAACGTTTTATTGGGCTTGCCCAGCAGAGCTAAAAACCTGGCTAGAGGACCGAGATCCCAAAACAGTGCAAGAGGCTGCTGAACTCTCGGACATCTATGCCAAGAGCAGACCTGCTCTGAGAGCAAATGGGTGGGCGTGGCAGTGCAGAAAGGGAAAAGCGCGCCTTCACGGGAGCTAAAACCCTCACTGCCTCCACCAAAATCAGTTAGTTCCAGGTTTCAGAGAAAGATTTCTCTGAGAGAAGAAATGAGTGTTGGTTGTGTAAAGAAACTGGGCATATTGCCAGACTGTGTCCCAAAAAGACAAGCAATAATAGACAACAGGGTGCTAGAAAAGAAGTGGGTTGTTTGTGTGTCCCTGGAAGCATACCAGTGAGCATGAGGGAACACATGCACTCAGTCATGGTAAATAGTGTGCAGATGCAAGTGTTAAGGGACACAGGGGCATCCCTGACATTAGTAAAGGGGGATCTGGTACAGCCTGGTCAGCTTATACCCAATAAATATGTCACTGTCCAAGGGTTCACTGGTGAAGAGAAAACATTACCACTCGCTAATGTTCTCTTAGATTGGGGTGAAACAGGTGGAACTGTGCAACAGGTGGCTGTAGCCAAAACATTTGCAGTGGATGTGATCCTGTGTAACAATCTCCAACAGGGAATGGTATGTGCAGTTATCTGTAGCCAAGCAGCAAGGGAAAATTGTAGTTCCCTGAACCCCACAGAAGCCATTGTGGAAACCACTGGGAGGCTGGTTCCCCAGCCTGTGCATCCTGATATGGAGACTGATAAAAAGGAGGTAAAGAATTCCCTGGTAGTAAATGACCACACAGCTATGGAAGGTTACTCTGAAGAGGGAGGGGTGACCCATTGTCAGAGGGTTGGGATTGACAGTGATCCTGAGGCCCTGATGCTAGTGTTAGGGACCCTAGTTTAGTGACTGAAGGGGACCTGTCCCATGCCTTGGGAATGTGCGAGGGGTGTACAGCTGCTCAGAGGAGTGACTCTAGTTTAGAGAAGCTGAGGGCTTGGGCAGACTCGGACAGTACACAGGGAGGTGACTGCAAACATACAGTTTATTGGGAAAATGGACTTATGTATACTCAGGCAGTACAGACAGAAGGAGGGATGCTAGGCAGGCAGCTTGTCATTCCCCAGGGGTATTGTGAGCAGTTGCTCAAAATTGCACATGATATTCCCTTGTCTGGTCATCTGGGAATCGTGCACACACTGCAGCGGTTAGCCCAGAATTTCTACTGGCCTAACTTCACCCAGCAGGTGAAGGACTATTGCAGGTCTTGTCACCGGTGCCAAGAAATAGGGAAGGTGGGCAAGAAAACCCAAGCCGACGTGGTTCCATTGTCTATAATGCAGGAGCCATTCAAGAGGGTGGGAATGGATATTGTGGGGCCTTTAAATACCCCCAGCTCCTCATGGAAGAGATTCATCCTGACTGTGGTGGATTATGCCACCCGGTATCCAGAGGCAGTCGCCTTATCCTCACTGAGGATGGACAAAGTGGCAGATGCCTTACTTGGGATTTTCTCTCATGTTGGGTTTCCACAGGAGGTTATCACCGATCGAGGGGGTTCCTTTATGTCGGACCTGATGAAATGTTTATGGGAGAAATGTTGGGTGATGCAGAGATGCATGACACCATATCACCCACAAGCCAAAGGACTTGTGGAACGATTTAATGGTACCCTAAAGTCAATGCTCTGGGTATTTGCTGAACAGCATGGGAGGGACTGGGAGAAATACCTTCCCCACCTGTTGTTTGCATACAGGGAGGTGCCCCAAGAGTTGACAAGATATCCCCCTTCGAACTCTTATATGTACGCCTGGTACGTGGATCCCTAGACTTGATCTGGGAGGACTGGGAAGGCAAGCACACCACCCAGGGAACTCCCATTGTGGATTACGTCCTTAGGTTTAGGGAAAGGTTGAAGGAGCTTATGGGGACAGCCCAGAGCAACCTGGCAGCTGCGCCACAGAAACAAAAAGTGTGGTACAACTGCAGAGCCAGAGCTCACTCGTACATGGTGGGTCAGGAAGTCATGGTCCTTATTCCAGTCCAGAAAGACAAGCTGCAAGCTGAGTGGGCAGGACCATACAAAGTGGTTAGGAAGGTAAATGATGTGAACTACATTGTGGAGTTACCTGACAGAAGACAGACAGAAAGGATGTACCATGTCAACATGATGAAGCCATATGCCAATAGGGCTGACATGGTGTTTTCAGTGTGTAGTCATGGGGAGGGGACGGATGAAGGAGACCCCCTTCTGGACTTGCTGGAGGAAAGCAAGTGGGATTCCTCTGTGGAGGCAGCAAAATTGTCTCCTCAGCTGGCTCCAGACCAGATCCAGAAAGTAAGGAAGGTTTTAGCAGATGTTGCCCTATTGTTTAGCACCAAACCTTAACTAACCCCCTTAGTGACACATGATGTGGAGACAGGGACACAGACACCCATACGGCAGACAGCATATTGGGTGTCAGAGGCTGTCTAAAAGGACATTAGGAGGGAAGTGGAGGAGATGCTGGATTTAGGGGTAATCCAGAGATCCCACAGCCCCTGGGCCTCACCCATAGTCCTTGTACCTAAGCCAGACGGCGCAACTCATTTCTGTGTGGACTATCATGGATGGAATGCAATCATGAACTCCAATGCCCACCTGATGCCCCAGACAGACAAACTCCTGGACAAGTTGGGAGGGGCCACCTACCTTACGACCATTGACCTGACAAAGGGGTATTGGCAGGTAGAGTTGACAGACAGAGCTAGGGAGAGGTTGGCCTTCATCACTCTGATAGGCTTATTTGAGTTTAAAGTAATGCCTTTCAGAATGAAGAATGCCCCGGCCACTTTCCAAACGCTGGTGAACCAGGTGTTAAATGGTGCTGAGGAGTACGCCGTGGCATACCTGGATGACATTGCCGTCTTTAGTACCAGCTGGGAGGAACACCTATCCCACCTTAGGGAAGTGCTGGACAGGATACAGAGGGCCGGGCTCACTGTCAAAGCCAAGAAGTGCCAGGTGACCATGGGGGAAGTGACATACCCCGGGCATGTGGTAGTCCAGGGACAGCTCCATCCTAACCAAATAAAGATAGAGGTGATCCAGGCTTGGCCCAAATCAGAAACCCAGAAGCAGGTCAGGAGCTTTCTAGGGACAGCAGGGTACTACAGGAAATTTGTGCCCAATTACAGTGCCCTGGCTGCTCCCCTATCTGACCTGACAAAGAAAAGGATGCCAAAGATAATTACCTGGGGCCCAGCCTGTGAGGAAGCCTTTACCAAACTAAAGGAGGCACTGTGCAGTGCTCCTGTTTTGACAAGTCCTGACTATAGCAAGACCTTTATAGTGCAGACTGATGCCTCAGACATGGGTACTGAGTCAGACATCTAGCCAAGGGACAGATCACCCAGTAGTGTACCTGAGTTGGAAGTTACTTCCCAGGGAGCAAGCTTACTCCACGGTGGAAAAGAAGTGTCTTGTCATAGCATGGGCCCTAAAGAAA
This sequence comes from Neoceratodus forsteri, assembly GCA_016271365.2. NCBI lineage: Eukaryota > Metazoa > Chordata > Ceratodontiformes > Ceratodontidae > Neoceratodus > Neoceratodus forsteri. Next base: position 395,650,458 of record CM028129.1, read on the forward strand.
TTAAAGCCATACTTGTATGGGCAGCATTTTGTGGTGCAGACTGACCACAACCCCCTGGTTTGGCTGACGCAGATGGGGAAAAACAATGGCCAATTGCTAAGATGGAGTCTTGCTTTACAAGGGTATGATCTAAAAATCGTACGTAGGGCTGCAGCCAAAAAACAGAACTCAGATGGGCTGTCTAGGGTCAATGAGGAGTGAACTGAATTGAGAAACTAATCCCATGTAGGGGATAGAACCTCCAAATTCAGTCTAGGTGGGGAGGAATTGTGACGTGGACAGCCTGTTCTGAGTGCTGTATTATTTTTTTTATTATAAAATGTATTACTGACTGTCTCTGCTGAAAATCTGGTACTCAAGGAGTGACCTCACCCCCCTAGGTTTCAGCTGAAAGATGAAAGCCATGAGAAAATGCTGAAACAGCATGTGGGATCACACACACACTCTGGTTTTAGATACAAGATGTTACATAGCATGCCTGAAGCTATTGACAGAGTAGAACAGACCTTAATCAGGGATATCCTGTTGCTCTAGCACAATTAGCTGGCCAGCTGGCAGGAAAGGAAATATCCCTTTTTATGACGGAGAAAAACCCAAGTTATTACACAAGAGTGCAAAGTCATAAATGTTTCTTTGATGTCTGTGAGGGACAGTAGACCCTGTCAATCAAAGGGTTATATGAGAAATTGAATTATGCTGAGGTCACAGAATCTTAATGCCTTATCAGGACATCCTGTTTTTTTCATTAAATATGTATTTTTTTTATATACAGATATTCTGACAGAGGAGGAGCTAGGTGACCTCACCCAAAAAGGGGTTGGTAAAGTTTGCTTTAAGGAATATTCTGTTTTACTTCAGAGAGACATTTTTTATCTAGACTCTGACAAAGAAGCATCTGTGAGCACTTTTAAGCAGGTATTTAGAGACTACGGGCCAGATATTCAAAACTTTGTGCCAGGCAAAAAACGTTTGCACAGGTTTAGCGCAGGATTAGCGTGGGTCTGCTATATTCAAAAGGACAAATAGCATGGGCAAACTGCGTTAGCTCCAGGAAAAATCATAATGTATGCAAGGGGCAAACTGACATGAATACAGGCGCAATGCTATATTCAGCGACTAGCACCGCACAAAGTGGTTTTGCGTGACTTAGCGAGACACTTAGCGTGTTGCACATTACTGCCCAGGAAAAGCTTGTCTTAACCCTGGACAATCAGCTTTGTGCGACAATATGGCTTTGCGCGGGTTTTGTGTGACCCTAACAAATAAATATGACACATAGACAAAGCCAAACATAGAGGAAGCATGCTGCTAACTGATAGCATCACATTGATGCCATCATCTGCCACTAGTCCCAGCCATGCTAGGCAGTAAGTGGTGATCCTTCCTCCAGTGGACAGCATGGCAGTGTGGCCATACAGCACACACCTGCGGACCACACTTCTGTGGACACCAACAGATGCCAGCACACACATGCAGCACTGTGGGCATGGAGGATGTTGAGGGGAGAGTGTATGGGTGGTCAGGCTGTGCCACAGACCAGGTGTGGCCACAAGGCTGGGACACATCATACAGTGCACATGGGCCAGTATTGGGAATACCTCAACACCAGTGTGCCTTTCGGATAATATATGCCCCCACCCCCGGCCACATACCACACAGCTGTACAACTGCCACAGCACACAAAGCTGGACATGTATATGTCACTGTGAGCATCCCATGCCAGAGGTGCAGCATCTGTGGGTCACACAACAGCATAACAGTAATGTCCACTGTGAGTAAACACCTGCAGGTTGGGACTCTCACTGTGTATAGTGCAGTAATCATCACTGCCCTACACACCATAGGCATTGCTGTGTCCACACACTACTGACCCCCTTGCTACTGTAGTGTCTGCTGTGCACTGTAGAATTACCTACAGTGTAACAGTTGCATGCAGCACCACCACCATCTGTGCCTATGCTGTGTTGTCCCAGTACAGCTGCAGGCAGCAGTGCATGTGGAAGTAGTGTTCAAAACTGTATAATATTCCCCCAGCTGTTTGCGCAGTGCTAACACGTTTGCGTGGGTTTAGCGCAGGGCTAAACAGTTAGCCCGGCGCAAACTGCATGCAAATCAGGGCATAATGAGATGCTAATCTGGATGTTTGCCCACAGACTACATAAGTAGGCTCATTTGCATATCAGTTTTGAATATGGCAAAGTTTAGCACCAGGCAAACGTGTTTGCACCAGGCTAACAGTTTAGCCCTGCGCTAAACCCACACAAACGTATTAGCACTGCACAAACAGTTTTGGGAATATTTTACAGTTTTGCACACTGTACTTTCACATACGCTGCTGCCTGCACCTGTACTGGGTCCAAGCATTTGCTGGCACACACATTGGCCGCATAGTTCACCTCTACCTACCTTCACATCACTGTGCACTGTGTTGCTGTTGTGGTTTGCACTTCCTGGTTGCCATAGTCAGAGCTGTCTTATTCCAGGGCTAAGTTTGCCCTGCACTCCCAACCCAGTTTGCCCGGCCTCATTCCCATGCTATATTCAGAAGCTGTTTGCCCCAGGCTATTCCTTTTGAATATGGCTTGTTTTGTGCTTCGGGCTTAGTTTGCCCACTGGGCAGTACTAATTTTGCCCCGGGGCAAAGTTTTGAATATCTGGCCCTAAGTACTGTAGTGAGAATTGCACTGTTTAAAACCTTGTTCTTTTAATAGATTTGTATGTGTTATGATATAATAGTTCTGTATTTTGTGTTTGACATATTTATATCTATTTTTAGTAAAAACTCTTTTTAGAGCTTACTTGGTCTGTCCTTGTTTTTCCTTCACTTGCAAGAACAGTATATATGGTTATAGCAGACACTAGGCATAGCTTAAATGGTGGTACCAAACTGGAAAGAGAAGCATTTTAAATCTGAGGTCTTTATTAAAGTTTTTAAGGGTTCACCTCTGTATACCTGGTTAGGTGCCCATAGGCAAGGATATCTGGCCCCCTGAAGACAGATATATCTGAGCCTGTGCATTGGGTACACTAGTAAGAGGCTCATAGTTTGAATCCCTCCAAGACCTGAGACCAAAGGTTGATCTGAACTCACAAAACAGACAAGAGGGTTACCTTGTTCTGTTAAACTGTTCACAAGACTGCGCTCAGAGGTTGGCACTTTGGGAGTAGAGGGCCTGACCTGCTGAGTGGGTTTGTGACAGTACTTACCTGGTCTACCAGGTCTTTGCCCTTTTTGGGGAGAACTGCTATAACTGCTTTTCTCATCGTCAGCAGCATGATCCCTTTTTTAAGGGAGTCCTGGAACTCCCGGAAGAGACAGGTGCCCACATCTCTAGCAAATGGTTAATAACAATTTATGGGAAAACTGCAACCCCCTTGAGCCTTGTGAGAGTTTAGGGCTTTTATGGCCACGAGAACCTCTTGTAGGGTGCTTGACACATCCAAATTAGTGGCCTGAGCTGGGGAAATGGACAGTATTGGGAGGACAATAGCAAGGATTTAATAGCCTCTGATGTTGGCAGGGAAGGAGAAGCATATATTTTTTATAAAAGCCTCTCATAATCCCATTAATTTCAGCAGGGGTAGTTTTAAGAGAGCCTGAGGAATCCTTCAGGGTGGAATTTGCCCTAGCACCTTACAGCATTTTAATTTTTATGTCAGTAGTTTGCTAGATTTCTCTCCAGCCTTCCAAAAAGTGTGCCTGAGCCTACGTAGTGCTAACTCAGCTTTTCTGGAGACCATACCTACGTAAGGACATAGACAGGGTAGAGAAGGTTCAGAGGAGGGCAACAAAGATGGTGCATGGATTGCATCACAAGTCCTATGAAGACAGGTTGAAGGAACTGAACATGTGCTCCCTGGAGGAGAGGAGGGAGAGAGGGGATATGATAGAAACATACAAGTATCTTACAGGGAGGAACAGGGTGCAGGAAAACACTATTTTTAAGCGAAAAAGATGTTCCAGGACTAGAGGGCATGGGATGAAGTTGGAGGGAGGATGATTCAGAGGAAACATGAGAAAGAATTTCTTCACAGAACAGGTGGTGGACAAGTGGAACACCCTGCCAGAGGAAGTGGTGGTGGCTGAAACAATCACGGGATTTAAGAATGCATGGGATAGACATAAAGGAATTCTAGAGGTCAGGGGTAAGGGGCAACAGACTTCTAGGAAAACAAACTGAACTTACAAGCTCAAATGGGCAGACTGGGTGGGCCATAGGCCCTTATCTGCCGACACTGTCTATGTATCTATGTATGTAGGTCATTAAGTTTGGACAGGGTGCTGATCAAGCAGGATAAAAGGTCCGCAGCAGGGACCAGGCGTCCCAGCAGTTTGTATTGTGTTTCCAGATTATTTAGCTCAGCTTCCAATTGGACTTGTTCTTTCTCCCTTTCTCTCTGCCTTTGTGCAGTGTAAGTTTTTATCTTTCTCCTTATGGTTGCCTTGAAGGCCTCCCATAGAATGGAATCTTGAACTTCGCCATTGTCATTAAACTCCTAGAATTCTGCAGTGACTTGTTTGCACCACACAGTGAATCCTAAATATTCCAACAATAAGAGATCTAACCTCCATCCAGGAATATTCCAGGAGATCAATCTGACCTCCATTTTACTGACTTGCACATACCCCATTCATCTCTAAATCAGTGACAGGCGATAACCTGCCTAGTTGATCACATACCCCAATGTACCATCCCCTACCAGAACCAATCCTTAGATCGAATTGAGAGCCTTGAACAATAAGGATCGCCTCCTGACTTAACATTAAAAACACAGTTAACTTACTACAATAAATAAGAGAACTATATACAAGGAATATTGTTTTGCAGAACATAAGTCTTGAAGTCCCCCCCCCGCCCCCAAAACTCCAGGTGAGATATTGCCTCTGTAAGCACAGGCTGGAAAAAGACTAACATCCCAGAGGCCGTCTCTGGATGATCGTCAGTAGGCATCGGAAAGTACACCTTAATGCAAGTTCAAAACAGAAAAGATCCCTCTTTTATGAATGCTGGTGTTGTGCTAAACCTGCCCATATAAGCTAATATTGAGGTTAAAAATGAAATACACAACATAAGATCAAGACAATCTTGTAGGAGTCTAGGATCGCCTGGCTCCGGGAACAAAAGTATAAATGTGGGGATAGTACGGTATGTGGGAATGTCTTGCATGTGGCTACTGGAATGACAGTACCTGTGTGAGTTACACACTAGCCCCCATGAGATCATAGGAGAGATTTCTGCTACAGTCAGTATACTCCAGGCATAATGGGGAACAGCAATGAGCATGTCTATACATAAGTGGTAGCCTGATCACATCCAGCAGTTATGGTGTGGCCATTATGAGGGTAGTGACAGCTACTGGGGTGCACAGACAGCATGTTGGGTTCTTATACACCAGAGCCAACATAACCCAGATGTGCATTGAGGCAGGCTGCAAAGTTAGATTAGGTATTCACACATACATTGAAGCCATAGCACTGGGCAGTATGCAGCTTCACATTGTCTGTGAGATATAGTGACAGCACAGCCTCATGAAGTGGCCCCTTGTTCGGACATAGCGACCTTAAAGCAGAGGAAAAATGGGCAGCACTGAGAGCATGGGGGGTAAGCTATGAAGTGCTGCCATAGCATAATGATTAGGTGATCATCACAATCACTGATGGATTACTTACATCAAGGAGGTAGCTAGCCCATGCATTGAGCCAATTCAGGTTTTACTGCTGGCGAAGTGTGTGGGAACCATATTATTTGGAGTCAGATCCATAGGCACCAGCAGTAACTGAGGAAAGGGGAACAAAAAAAAAAGGAAAACATCCTCCACAGGTGGACAGCCTTTTGGGTCATGAGGGCTGCAACTCAGAAGAGCTCTCCCACTGCAAGAGGTGCATCAGACCCCCTGCACAGCTTCTTCACCTGCCTCTTGGGACTCCTCCTTAGGTGGGCAGCCTTTCATCATGAGGGATGCAACTCAGAAGCCCTTCCCCACTACAAGAGGTGCATCACACCCCCCGCTCAGCTTCTTCACCTGCCTCTCGGGACTCATCCATAGGTAGACAGTCATTCAGGTTATGAAGGATGCAACTCAGAAGCCCTTCCTCCAATGCAAGAGGTGCATTGGACTCCTGCACAGCTTTTTCATCTGCCTCTTGGGACTCCTCCACAGGTGGACAGCCATTGGAGTCATGATGGCTGCAACTCGGAAGCCCTGCCTCACTACAAGACGTGCATTGGACCCTCCGTACAGCTTCTATACCTGCCCCTTGGGACTCCTCCACAGCTGGAAAGCCATTTGGGTTATGAGGGCTGCAACTTAGAAGCCCTATCCCATTGCAACAGACACATCAGATCCCCCCCCCCCACTAATGGACTGCATAGTGCATAGTGGTTCCTGGCCCATGCAGTTTTTGGCGTTTGGTGGCATGACAATCCAGGTCTAGTTTGAGCCGACTGATTGACTCTTGCTTGAGTATGAACTACCTGTTCTTAAAGGACTCCTGCAGTTTGCCTTAAGTAACCCAACAACAATTACAAGCACAGATCAATTCTATATATGCTGTTTACAGTACTAGGTTGTGTATTACAGAGCCTGAAAACCCTATCTACTACTGCTGCTCATGTTTTGAACTTTAATTTCAGCTTGTTTGTCCTGTTTCTGCATGCAGCTCACACTGGGTAGGTGTCATAAGAAACATAGAAACATAGAATTTGATGGCAGATAAGGACCGCTTGGCCAACCTAGTCTGCCCATTTCCCTACCTAATGGATAAGCTGCAGATCCTATTTAACCAACAACCTACTTCCTCTTACCCCCCCACTAGAATTGCCTTATGTCTGTCCCACGAATTCTTGAATTCCTCATTTTTGACTCCATGACTTCCTCACGAAGGCTGTTCCATGCATCCACAACCCTCTCTGTGAAAAAATACTTCCTCATATTACCTCTGAGCCATCCCCCCATTTCAAATTGTGCCCTCTTGTTCTTGCACATCTCTTTTTCTGAAAGATGCTACCCTCTTGGACTTTGTGGATTCCTTTGAGGTACTTGAAAGTTTTTATCATGTCCCCCCATCCCTCCTTTCCTCGAGGGTATACATATTAAGCTCCTTTAGTCTCTCTTCATATTTCTTCTGGTGCAGACTCTGCACCATTTTGGTTGCCCTCCTCTGGACAGACTCCACCCTGTTTATGTCTTTCCGGAGACGGGGTGTCCAGAACTGCACGCAATACTCCAGATGGGGTCTCACAAACTGCCTGTACAGAGGGATATTAACTTCCTGCTTTCTACCGGTGGTGCCTCTTCCTATGCATCCCAGTATCCTCCCAGCCCTCCTTACTGCCTTCTCACATTGCTTGCCCACCTTTAGGTCTTCTGAGATAACTACCCCCAGGTCCCTTTCCATTTTTGTTGTTGTCAGTATGTCACCCCCCATTGTGCACTCTTCCCCTGGGTTTTTGTTTCCCATGTGCATCACTTTGCACTTCTTTGTGTTGAATCTAAGCTGCCATACATTTGACCATTCCTCCAACCTTGCCAAGTACCTTCTCATCCTTTCCACCCTACCTTGTGTATCAACCGTGTTGCAGATCTTTGTGTAATCTACAAAGAGACATACTTTTCCTTCCAGTCCCTCTGCAATGTCACTTATAAAGACACTGAAAAGGACCGGACCCAGTACTGAACCTTGCGGTACCCCACTAGTAATACTACTACTAATAATAATCTTTATTTAGGTTAAGTGACTTTCGCAGTACAAAGGTGTTGTACAATAAAACTGATAAAAACAATGATAAAATCAACAATACAAACAATAAAACGGTCCATAGAGATCCATTCAATTAATTAAATTAGGGTAAGGCTAATGCTACAGAAAAGTTTAAAGCGCCTGTTTAAAGCCTCCCACAGTCATGCACTCCCGAAGCTGATGGGGTAGAGAATTCCAGAGGGCTGGGGCCACATACATAAATGCATGGGCCCCTGAAGATTTTAAGATACCCTCAGAACCTCTAGCACCCCCTTGTCAGCCAAACAGAGCTGTCGCTCTTGGCAGTAAGGTACCAGAAGCTCTTTCAAGTAGTCAAGGCGAAGTCCGGGTAGGGCTTTATACATCAGTAATCTGACTTTGAAGGTGATCCACCACCAAATCGGCAGCCAGTGTAGATTGTGCAGCACTGGTGTAATATGGGGGGACTGTGAAATCTCCTTCAGCAACTGTACCACAGCATTCTGCACTAGCTGCAGGTGGTGGATATCAACCCCTGGTAGCCCTAAGTAAAGGGAGTTGCAATAATCAAGACGTGAGGTCACAAAGGCATGGATCAGTGTGGGAAGGTCACCGGATGGAACAAGGTGCTTGATCCTAGTGATGTTCCTAAGATGGTAGAAGGATGACTTGATGACTGCCAACACCTGAGATCGTAGTGTTAGCCTGTCATCAAGCACCACCCCCAGGTCCTGCACTCTTTCATAGGTAAGGATCTGGGAGTCCCCCAGAAAAAGTCCAGAGGGAAGACCAACCCTCAACCCCTCTATCTAGTGACCCAGATCCACGACCATCACCTCGATCTTTCCCACATTCAACTTCAGGCAGCTGGAATTCATCCGATTCTGGATTTCAGTGAGGCAGTTGTTAAATATTGAGGGAGCACTATCCTGGTCAGGTGCAAAAGACAGGTAGAGATGGGTATCATCAGCATAGCAGTGAAACCTCAGCCCATACCATCTTACAATGTCTCCGAGGGGCAGCATATACACCGTGAACAATATGGGAGACAGCACTGGGCCCTGAGGGCCCCAAATGACAGAGACAGAGGGTCAGAGGAAAAAATCCTAGACACCAATCTCTGAGTTCTGCCAGTGAAGAAAGATTTATACCACCTGAGGACTGTACTAGTCAGGCCACAGATGAACCTCAGGCACTCAAGCAGCACCCCATGGTCCACGGTGTCAAAAGCTGAAGAGAGATCAAGGAGCACCAGGATGGAGCAATTTCTGTGATCTCTAGCCATCCAGAGATCATTGAGCACCTGAACCAGTGCAGTCTCAGTACTATGCCTCTTTTGAAAACTGGATTGGAGATGTTCATAGATGTTATGGATGGTCAAGTCATTATCCAGTTGTACCGGTACTACTTTCTCAATAACCTTCCCTATAAAGAGGAGGTTTGAGATTGGTTTGTAGTTGGCCAGAGAGTCTGTGTTCAAAGGAGCCTTCTTCAGGAGGGGTGTCACCACCACCTCCTTCAGGGAGCTAGGAAACTCACTGGAGTCAAGGGAGCACCAGACTATTTGTGCCAGAACTGGGGCACAATATCCCTACAACCCATAATCAGGGAAGTTTGGCCCTGGCCCAAACTACAGCACATAGGGCACATACTCTGGACAATCTGCATGACATTCACAAACTCCAGCCAGTTGAAGGTATTCCAGGAAGCACGTGGAACAGTGACCAAGCACTGATCAATAGCGTCAAGAGAATCTCTGCCCTGATGTCAGCCACCTTGTTTGCAAAGAACCGTGATAGATCAATGCACTCCAATTGCGAAAAGGCTCTTTGAAACTGCACACAGACTGGGTTGTACAGCCGGTCCACAGTTCGAAAGAGCTGAGCCAGTTGGTTCTGAGCGGCAGCAATCTCCCTGGACAGGAATTCTGTCTTCTTATGGGAGATCGTTGATTGGTAGATTTGATAATATTCTACCAATCTAAGGTGGTCAGCTTCCAGGGATGATTTCCTCCACCGCCGCTCTAACCTTCATCCTGATAGCTGCAACTCCCTCAGGGTCCCATCAAACCAAGGGGCCAGAGGGTGAAGGGAGAGAGGGAGAACACAGACTGGAGCAATAGAATATAGTGCCGTGGATATGGCCTTATTATAGGCCAATACCAAAGCCTCTGGGTTCCTGCTTTCCACAGGAAACTCCAAGAGGTCAATCGCTGCTGTTAGGCATTCAGAGCTCAAATCCCGCAAAGGGCAGTAACTGATAATCTCCACAGAGGAAGGCCTATGAAGGGGGGCACAAAAATTGAACCTCATGGTGTAGTGATTGGACCAACAGACAAGTTCTACCCCCAAATCGGAGGCTTCCATCTCCAGGAGGAAAATCAAATCAAGGGAGTGGCTATGTTTATAGGTAGCAGAGGTAACAATCTGTGTAAGCCCCAGAGATGTTATGAACTGGAGGAAGTGTTGTCCAAACTGTGAGAGTTCATCATTGACCCAGGCATTGAAATCACACAGGACCATCAGTCTGGGCGACTCAAATGCCATGTCGATCATGAAGTCCGCTACTTCCTGAAGGAATCACTTTTCATCCTTGGGTGGATGGTAGATGAGAGCTATCCTACAGCCTACACCTGCTACCATGGTACACTCAAATGATTCAGCCTCCTCATGTGGTACACTCAAGAGGCCCAATTCCATCTTGAAACAGACTGCCACCCCCCCCCCCCCCCCCCGCAGTCCAATCTCGAGCAGTGTATCACCAAGTACTCAGCTGGAATTGCAGCCTCCAGCGTGGGGCCGGCATTTTCATCTAGCCAGGTCTCAGTGATACAAGCCAGATCAGTTTTTCTGACAAGATCTGTAATAATTGCAGTCTTGTTCTTGATTGATCTAGTAGTAATTCCCCTTTCTTCACTGTGGACTCTGTTTACTATTACCCTCTGCATCCTGTTGTCCAGCCAATGTTTTATCCAGGCTACCACCCTGGGACCCTCTCTGAGGCTGGCTAATTTGTTTATTTATCTTTTGTGCAGGACTGTGTCAAATGCCTTGCTAAAGTCTAGGTAGAACATGCTCACAGCCCCTCTCTGATCTACTACTTTGGTCACCCAGTCAAAGAAATCAATTAGATTTATCTGACATGACCTTTCTGCTGTGAATCCACTCTGCCTTGGGTCCTGTGCCCCACTGGCCTCTAGGTACTCAACAGTTCTTTCCTTCAGAAGTGATTCCATCATTTTCCCCCACCACTGAAGTCAAACTGACAGGTCTGTAGTTTCCTGCCTCTGTCTTGCTCCCACTTTTGTGAAGGGGAATCACATCCACCCTCCTCCAGTCCTCAGGTACCACACCATCTTCCCATGATTTGTTAAAAAGGGTAGTCAGTGGTGTTAGTAGTTTTTCCCTTAGTTCTTTTAGAATTCTGGGGTGAATCCCATCAGGCCCCATTGCTTTATCCACCTTCAGTTTTAGGAGTTCTTTCAGAACCCTTTCTTCTGTGAAAGGACTGCTATTGACCCCCCCTATCCAGAGTGCTTCTATTGACTAGATTAGGTACTTCCTCCTCCTCTTCCTTTGTGAATACTGAGCAGAAGTATTCATTCAGCATCCCTGCTTTTTCACTGTCCCTCTCTGCCCGTCCACCCTTCTCCTTATTTAGCCTCAGTATCCATTCCTTTGTCTTTCTTCACTCCCTAATGTACCTATAAATGGTTTTATCCCCCTTCTTAACCAAGTTGGCTATCTTTCCCTCAGTTTTGGCCTTTGCTATTCTGACTGCCTTTCCCACTTCCTTGTGCTTTAACTGGTACAGTACAGTTTTCTGTCCTGCTCCTTCTGTATTTCCCTATTCTGCCTGAATGCTATGTTTTTCTCCCTAACCTTCCCCACCACCTCTTTTGAGAACTATAGTGTTTTTTTCTTTCATTTTGATTTATTTGCTTCACACAAAGGTTTGTTGCTTCTGTGATGGCAGTTTTGATGTTTCCCATTGTTGCTCCTCCTTCTTGCCTGTTTGCTAGTGATTTTCTGAGGCACTCTCCCATATTGACAAAATGAGCCCTCCTGAAGTCCAGTGCCTTCACATTTGTATGGCTTGACTCTACAACTGAGTTTATCATGAACCACACTGTTTGGTGGTCACTTCTCCAGACGGCTACCCACTTCTAGATCTAAGGTCCTCTCTACATTCCCATTTGAGAGTACCAAGTCTAAGATTGCCCCCCCCAAGTGGGTTCCAGCACTAGCTGTCTGAGGCATGCCCCCTGTAGGGCATCGAGAATGGCCGTGCTCTTGGATGTGGCTGCAACAAAGGTGCTCCAGTTAACATCTGGCATATTCAGACCATCCATCAGCAATATATATCCCCTTTCTCTGCCATCCTAAGGATACCTTCTATCTTTTACTTGTCCATTTTCTCCCCCTGCGATGGGGATCTGTATACAACCCCTGAGCGGATTGTGGTGCCATTTTCAGTCTCCAGGGTGATCCACAGTGCCTCCTCTCAACCCTGTTTACCCTTTAGTTCCATTGCTTTGATCCCTTCCCTTACATAGAGAGCTACTCCTCCTCCTCCTCTTCTACCCTTCTTGTCCCTCCTGTAGACTGTGTACCCTGGTATGTTGGTTCTCTGTGTACCATGTTTCTGTGATTGCCGCAATATCCCTCTTCCATCAAGGCCACCAGTTCAGGGAGTTTGTTAGCTAGACTATGGGCATTGGTACTCATTACCCTCCATGTTTTGATGGCCTTACCCCTTTTTGCCCTGACCCTGTACTTACTGCCTTTGTATTTTTCTCCATTTACCCCTGCCCCTTTTCCCTATTGACTTCTCTATCTTGGTGTTTACCTCACTAACTATCCTGATTTTTTTTTGGGGGGGCTGGTATTTCCCTTCTCCTTTTCAGTGCCTCCCCCCCTTGGCTAGTTTAAATGCTTGCCAACGAAGCATTTAAACCTATCACCTAGGATCCTGGTTCCCCTCCTGGACAGATGCAGACCATCGTGCCAGTATAAGCCAGCATTCCTCCAGGTGGATCCCAGCTCCCCAATGAAGCCAAAACCCTGAGCTCTGCACCAGTTTTTCAACCACTGATTGAATCCCATGGTGTGGAGCACCGTAGCCTCACCCATACCATAGAAAGGCAGCATTTCTGAGAAGGTTACCGTGTGTGCTACCTGTCTAAGTCCCCTCCCCAACTCCACAAACTCCTCCTACACTGCTCTGGTCCCTTTCCCAGCCAGGTCATTTGTCTCTAGGTGGACAATGACATCCAGCTCCCTCCCCCGTGCAGCTGCTCCCACGAACCTGAGGATTTGCTCCCTGTCCCTTCAAGCCATGGTGCCAGGTAGGCACCTTACCTACCTCTCCCCTCCCTCCTCCAGTTCTACCCTCCTAACAATGGAGTCCCTTACCAGGAGTTGTTTCCTTCCCCTGTGGGGTCCCATGCAATGTCTAGCTCTCCAATGTTATCTAGGTGGTACTGCCCATGTTTGAAACTGCTCCAGGCATGTCTATTTTTTAAAACTGCTCTAGGCATCTCTATGTTGTTTGTAACTGCTCCAGGCATCTCGTGTTTGTTTCAATGTATTAGCAACCCCCTAGACCGAGCACTGCAGGACTTAGAATTTAGTTTATGGCAAACAGATGTCATTGTTAATTACTAGGGATAGCTGGGGTTTAAATTTCTTTTCAGTGTTCTCCTGAACTTGGAGGAGATTTATGTGCCTTTGGGCTGCCCCGTAGCCCTCTCAGCTGTGTACTCTCTTTTCCTTGGGCTCATACTACTTACCTGCCCACTAATCTCTTCCTATTTCTTCCAGCTTCTTCACCTGCCTCTTGGGCTCCTCTATAGGCAGACAGCCATTTGGGTCATGAGAGCTGCAACTCAGAAGCCTTCCCTCACTACAAGAGGTGCATCCGATCACCTGCACAAGTACTGCGCAGCACATAGTTGTTCCTGGCCCACGTGGTTTTTGGTGTATGGCACTGCAAAAGAGTGCTGTACTGCACTTCCCACCCCTCCACCCTGTCACCCAAAGGAATGCTCCTTTTTATCCTGTTGTCGAACCAGTCAGCTCACTTCCCCCCCGCCCCCTGATAGTTGGCCTGGACCATACCTCCCTTGTACTAACTAAATTCGATTCCTCCCAGCCTTGCTCATCACTCAGCTTACTGATGTCAATCTAGCCACAACATACACTTACCTCTACACTTACTTGCTTCAATCTAGACACAATATGCACCTACCTCTACATTTACTTGCTTCAGTCTAGACACAGTATACACCTACCTCTACATTTACTTGTAGGTACTCATCAGGCCAGTTAGCATCTCACCACTGCATTCCTTATTACCTCTCTCTCCTTGCTATCATATAATTCTCCAATCTGATTAGCCCTGCCCCCCAACTATGCTCTAGGGCACCCTATATCTTCTCCCCTTCTTCTTCTCCATAGCATCCCTTCCACCTTCATCCCTCCCCACATCTTTCCTCTTTCAGTCCCCACCCTCTCAGCACATATGCCTCATCCTGCTGCCTCCTCTACCTCTTCCCATTAACTCCCCACCTGGACCCATAACCACTGGCCTCCTGGACCATCTACTATATCCTAACTCCTTGCTTCCATGTTAGTCTACTCACATTCAAGCTCAGTCCCCCCCCCCACAAACACACCAACCACCCCCCCGGTCCTTATCCTGGAAATGTATTACAGTCCCCTTCAAGCTCCTTATCACCCTGATGCTGCTGCTGGCTGGTGAATTAGACTTAACCCCACCTCTCTGGCCCCAGCTTCCATGTGGGTTGAAGATAGCCCATCTAAACATCAGGAGTCTCCTCTCCCAGATTACTCTGCTCCAACCTCTCGCCTTAACCCTCAGCCCTGATTTGTGGATCATAACTGAGTCATGGCTACACCCTAATTTTCTGGATTCGAGCGTTTCCATTCCTCGTTACTCCTCATCCACCAGGATCGAACCAGTAGAGGAAGTGGCATAGCCATATACTTTGCCTCATCTATCCAATTCACCCCATACTTGTGACCTCCCTCCCACAGGCCTATGACCTACTCCTGGTAAAGCTCTCCCTTCCCTTCTCCCAGACCATCTTTATTACCAGCACCTACTGCAGCCCTAGCCTCCCCCAATCTATCACAGACCTCCTGACTACCCTACAGTCACATGACCACCACGGGTGAACTACATATCCTGGGAGATTTTAACATTAATTGGCTCTTCCCCTCCCACACCAAAACAAGGAACAATAAAGCTACCCTAAACCTGACCCAGTTAATAAGCGAGCCCACCCGTCTGAACACAAAATCTCAAAACAACTCCCTAATTGACAGGGTCTCACCTCCCACCCACATTGCATGATCGCAGCTGGAATCCTTCCAGATGCCCTAAGAGACCACCACCTGATCTACACTGTTTGAAAAATTCACCGCCCCAAAGCACCACCTAAAATCTTACTGATCCACTCATACAAATCATTGGTTCTGGCACCAGTACTCAATGACCTGTCAAACTCAGATTGGTCTTCCATCCCTCTTGCTACCTTTATTGACTCAGCATTGGAATATTTCAAATCTAAACTCCTCACTGTCTGGGACCACTATGCCCCGTTTAGATTTACCTGAGTGCAGGGCTCCCACCTCCACTGGGTCACTACCAAACTGACGGCATGCCTATGTACCAAGGATCAGGCTTGGAAATTGCACAAATCCTCCAGCTCCCGTATTGCCTTCCAGAAGTACCGCACCCTTTGGAATGCCTGCACTAGGGCAATAAGATTGCCCAAAGCTGAATATTTCACAGCCACCTTTCAAACAAACATAAACTACCTGTCCGTGGGGCTTGGTTTGGCCACCGAAAAGATGGCAGCCTAAAAAGAGAGCTCTTGCCCTAAATGTGCTCATCCGTGCTTAATCGCCGTGATTCCAAGGAGTTCTGACTGAAAAAAACAGCTATATGAGCGGGTGACACTCGTACCTTCTGAGCGGCGTATGTTTAAAGCAGATTTCGGGGAGTGTGGTAGTATCTTTGAGCACCGTGTGTTTGGGACTTGGCAGATTACTGTGAGGCCGAGTAGGCCCTACCTTCAACCCTAGCCATTCTAAACGCTTTAGCGAGGATCGTAGTGGGGAAGATAGGCTGTAGAGCGACTCAATGCGGGACAACCCATTGCTCTTTTTCTACGTGCGCTGAGTAAAAATTCAGTAAAGATGAGCTCCTCAGCTACTATCAGTGAACAGAATGCAACACCCTTATGCCCCGACAAGCCTCCTGCTGTATAAGAGTCCTTACGCCATATTATTCACTTGCTGGAGACCTTAATTACAAGGGTGGATGGGCTAAGCTTATCGCTCTCAAATACAGTTACAGAGGTTAAACAACTACAGGATAAGGTTAACGTGCTGAAGCAAAAGGCAGAAACCTGCGAGGATCAACAATGCAAATTTGGCAGAGGATGAGACAGCATGAAGAGCGCCTCGAAGCATTATGGAGCAGGGCAGAAGACCATAAGTATAGGAATCGACGCAACAATTTGCTTATTATTGGTCTGCCTGAGGGAGTGGAAGGTCAGAATATGGAGAAATTTCTAAATAACAGTATATCTACAATATTGGGTGAAAGATGGGAGGGCCCCTTCGAAGTTGAAAGGGCCCACAGAGTGACTGCTCGATACCATAAGCAAGTGGACCATCCCCGACCTATTGTGGCGTACCTGCTTCGTTACTCAACCAAGGAGAGGATCTTAAGGGCGGCAAGGGATTTGGGAGAGCTGCACTGGCAAGGAATACCAATTCAAATTTATAGAGATTTCACACAAGAAACGGCAGCAAAGAGAAGAGCATTCAGCCCTATTAAGAGGTTTTTATACCAGAATGATTTCTGTTTCAGATTTAAGAACCTTACCACACTCTGGGTCAGTAAAGGTGGGCAAGAAGTGGTTGTGGACCATCCAGAGGAGTTGGAACATTGGCTGGCTCGGTACTGGCCTAGTTTACGTTATCAAACTACATCACCCAGAAGGCTCTGGGAGCCTCAAGTGCCTACACCTCCTGCCAGGAACCTCTCTGCTGGACGATACATGCCTGAGGGCACGTTAACAACGGGACAAGTACAACCAGTTGTTAATCACCTTGGTAGAAGGGACAGTAAGCCACCGCAGAAACTAAATGTCACACAAATGATCCAAACTATCTCTTTGCCACAAAGATCAGACATTTCCTTCTCTAAATCCAGGCACAGAGCACGAAGTGGACCACAGCAGTCGCCAAGTAAAGACCCTCCTGCAAAAACCTCGTGGGGCGATTCACCTGGGCCAACTGAACACAGAAACTTGGAAGCTTCTTTCAACACGAAAATGGAGACAGAGGTTACAAGGGGCTGGGTGGATTATCCAGATAGTACACTTATAGAAGCAGTAGAGGCTCCATCAAGAGTAAAACCCAGTCTTTTGTCCTACGCAGAGGCTGCCGCTAAGGTTTCTCCTGATCCTGGGACTCTCCCTTGGGGAATGCCCTAGATGGCCAAAGGCTTGAACACTTGAACTCTTAAAAAGTGAAGGTCTTCAAGGGGTTATGATTCCTCCCCTTATCTCTCCTGACATCCCTTTCTTTCAACTACAACGTGGAAGAGAGAATACTCCCCCCCCTTAACCCCTGCCAAAATTAAGGCTGAAAGGCTGTCCTACTGGGGGTGTGGGTTATTAAGGGTGTTGCTATCTGTCCTTAATTTTGTTTTCTTCCATTTAAAGTGTAGAGAACATGGCTTAAAGGGTATGGCAATAATCAGAAGGTAGATGTCCCCAACTGCCCCATTCTCTTTTGTTCTCCCATATTTAAAGGATGTGGATGAATACATCCCATCCCCCTCCACCTTTCTTTTTTTGTTGGGGTATTTCTACTCATCCCCCCTTCCCCCCCTTCACAGAGTCAGAATGACTGACCAGAGATGTACATTGGGCTTGGGCTAACTCATATTGAGTGACCACTTCTAGTACACGACCCCTTACTGAGCGCTAGAGCTAGCACAGTTGTAGGCCATTAAGACAACCCTCTTTTGCTGTGATCTCTGCTCTCACAGATAGAATTCATTGTAGTGCCTGGCTCTTTCGGGGTACTATTGTGTGTTTTAGCTAGTTATTTGACTGCAATTTCATTATAAGCCATAACTGCTTAAGCAGTCTTGTTTTTTTTTTCTTCTTTTTCTTCTAGCTCAGTAGTATATTAAGAGACCAAGGTCAAGGTGTTATCTGTTCCTGGCGATGCTTCCACCTCTGTCTATCCTAATTCAAAGTTGGATAGTGCTGTTGTGGGCAGGGTACAGTATTAAGGTACTGAATCTAGCTATAGAGCTCCCCCCCCAGGACTCGCAGTAAGTAATTCTCCTTCTTTTTTACTGAGGGTAAACAAGATGTTGAATGCGACCAAGACTGTAAGATGGATATCTTGGAATGTAAAGGGGCTCAATCACCCTGTTAAAAGAACAAAAGTCTTACAGCATTTAAGGTCCCTGAAGGTAGAAATAGCCCTACTCCTGGAGACACATCTCCTTTCCGGAGCTAAGAACTGGCTGAAGAAAGCATGCTTTGGAGAAGTGGTGGCGAGTTCTGCCCCTACCAAATCCAAGGGGGTAGCCATTTTGCTTCTCCGGTCCACTGCCTGGAAGATAGACAGTGTAAAAAAAGATAACTAAGGCAGGTGGATAGTTGTAAGACTTACTTCTCCAGAAGGAGTCATGATTTTGGGCAATGTATATGCCCCCAACGGGGAACACACAGATTTCTTCCTGGCAGTAAGTCAGCAATCTCAGAACTACAAGCAGATGGCCCCCCATTCCCATTATCCTAGGAGGTGACTTCAATCTAGTGGAGGACATACATTTAGATAAGTCTATACCCATGCCACAGGCCACTCCTAAGGTGAGGCACTGTCTTACTGAGTTACAAGAAGAATGGGCCTTGGTTGATGACTGGCGTAGGGAGCACCCTACTGCTAGAGACTATACTTTCTTTTCCACACCACACCAAACCCATAGTCATATAGACTTTTGGTTAGTGAATGACTTAGTTGGGGAGGGTGTTTCTGATACTGGGATAGGTTCAATAATAATATCGGACCACTCGCCAGTATGGTTGTCATATCTCCTTACCAAACAATCCACCCATAAAGTCCGATGGTGTTGCAACCCACTATTGTTCAAAGACCCAGATTTTAAGCGCATGCTTTCTGGGGCCACGAAAGAGTACTTCTCACTAAACTTAGACTGTGGAGTGTCTCCTAGCATGGTTTGGGATGCCTTTAAAGCAGTGCTGCAGGGGTGTATTATTGCCTTCTCAGCAAGTCGGGATAAAGTACGGAAAGCCAAGCTGAAAACCATGCAAGCAGATTTGGCTGAGTTGAAACAATCCTTCAAGGCGACCCCTATAGAAAATATGGATAAAGGGCTATACTGTAAAATCATTAATCTAAAATACCAGATCAATGAGAGTCTACAGGAAAAAGCTGAGTGGCTTCTCCTTCAAACTAAACAGGAGAATTGGGCCAATGGGGAAGAACTGGTAAGCTCTTGGCTTACCAGTTACATAAGCAGCAGGCGGCCACGAGTATATATTCCCTTCATACCTCCTCGGGAATATTAGCTTCTACCCCCAAAGAGGTGAATCATACCATGCGATTATTTTATGAATCCCTGTATAAATCCCTTTCCACGATTAACCCTATGGAGATGAGCCAGAAGTTATTGAGCTTCTGTTGTCAAATGCACCTCCCATCCCTATCATCTGAGCAGGTGGGGCAGTTGGAAGCACCTGTATCTTGTGAGGAAATACAACTTGTGTTAGGAAAAATGGCACGTGGGAAAGCCCCCGGACCGGATGGTATGTCAGTCGAGCTATATCAGGCATTAGGCTCAGATATACTCCTCCCACTTCAACAAGCCCTCCAGGATTCACATAACAAGACTACTCTCCCACCTTCTATGAGGGATGCCCTCATCACTCTCCTGTCTAAAAAGTCATCTGATCCGTTCGGTTGCGTGAATTTTAAGCCAATATCTCTATTGCCAGTAGATACTAAAATTCTAGCAAAGGTGCTTGCCACTAGATTGAGTGCTGTGCTTCCCTCCATTATTCACCCAGCACAGGCAGGCTTTATGAGGGGAAAGACAGGTGCAGATTACACACATTTATTACTCGGCCTTAAGTGGATTGCATCCAGGTCCTCCCACCCTATGACAGCCATGGCGATAGATTTTGCCAAAGCTTTTGATTCTATTGAGTGGGTATACCTACATGAAACTTTAAAGGCGTTTGGTTTTGGGCCATATTTCCAACAATGGATACGCACACTGTATGCATCACCCAGGGCATGCATCCTCACAAATGGAGATATCTCTCTTCCCTTCTCATTGCAAAGGGGCACGAGGCAGGGCTGCCCGCTCTCTCCCTCCTGTTCTTGATTGCCTTGGACCCACTTATACGGGTTATTGGCTCAGACCCATTGATTCAGGGTACTGAATGTGGGGGGCAGTCGTATGTGGCGATGGCATATGCAGATGACCTGTTACTAACTCTAACCAACTCTCGACAAGCAATTCCTGAAGTACATTTGCTTCTGGAATAGTTTGCTGCAATCTCTGGGCTTAGGATCAATCAAAAAAAGACCATCATAGCACCACTAAACTTCCTCTTTACAAGGGAGTGTATACTGGGCACTAACCTGTTGTGGGCAGACCATAGTTTCCAATATTTAGGAATTCAAATCCCCTTTAAATGGGCAGCCCTTGAAATGGCTATTTTTTCCCCATTATATGCTTAGCTGGCTGTGGAGGTGGAGAGGTGGCAGAAAATCTAACTATCCCTCCCAGGAAGGGTTGCTACAATCTGGATGTTGTTTCTACCACGGGTCTTATTTCTTTTAAACAACTTACCCATACCTTTATCTAAAAAGCTATTTCAAACCCTAGATAAATTAGCATTTAATTTTATCTGGGATTACAAACCACCAAGATGGAGTAGGCAAAAAATAAGGGAGCATTGGACTAGTGGGGGCCTTAATGTACCTGGATTTTATGGAGATCATTTGGCTTGCATGGCCATGCCACTAGGTGGTTCTTGGCACAAAGTAGGGCAACCCCTCTCTGGGTTCAATTGGAAGAAGATTTGGTAAGCCCCTCTGCATTAAATAATCTTCTAGTGGCTCACTCTAAAGTTGATATACAACTTCCCCCTATCATCGACTACACTGCCAAGGCTTGGAGACTTTTAGGCATCAAATCCCACACGCCAAAACAAGAATGGTTTCCTCCACTGCGGCTGGCCCCAATATGGCATAATAATTTAATCCAGATTGAAGGTGCGAGTGTAAACTGGAAGCGATGGCAAGACTTGGGTAATCAAGGGGCGAAGCATCTGTTTTTCTTTGAACAATTACAGGGAAAATATGGCCTATTGAATAAAGATTTTTGGTGCTATTTATAAATTCACAGTGCATTAACACCTTTGATTACTAAAAGCCCAGCTAATACAAGGTGGCAATGGCTGATTGACCCTCGCTGGCGAGACACTCGAAAAGGTCTCATGGGTAGGTTTTATAGTACGTGGTGAGACTCGCATCCTAATCCCATGCATAGATGCACAATGCAATGGGAGTCACTGCTGGGGGTATCCATATCTGAGGAACAATGGCTGTCCTACTATAAAAATATTCATTACTTATACAGAGATTCTAATAGCCGTTTCTTACAATTAAAAATTTTGTGGTTCTGGTATTGTACTCCAGCAATGATACATAGGAGGGGCCTACTGGGCCATAGCCATTGCTGGCATTGTTCGCAGCCAGACACCCATATTGTACACATACTGTGGTCCTGCTCCCTTCTGGTACCATTCTTGGATATGGTAGCCACTGACTTGTCACAAGTGTTAGGTACCAAGCTGACCCTGCCTGCCTCCCTGGTCCTCTTAGGAGATACTAGGCATCTTGAATTCCTTTCTAAATCTCTGCAGCACTGGGTTGTCTCTTCCATTTTAGAAGACAAATGCCTTTTGCTCATGTACTAGAGACAACCTTCAATACCCAGTAGGAATATGTGGCATGAAGCATTAGCTCGCCTGTCCTTGTTTGAAAAGCTTTCGGCCTTGTAAGGGCCAAGCATGCAGCTATTTTCAGCTAAATGGGGACTTTACCTCCAATCTGACTTTTTGCAAATTATGTAATCAGTTAAGAATCCCCCTTAGCGCGCCCTTACTCATGTAGCTGGTCAATAGGTTGGGTGAATACTCCTTTCTCCCCTCCCCCCCACCTTTCTGGGCCTATTGCATTCAGCTGGAGCGAAGCTGAAGAAAGAGGTGGAAGCATAAATAGTATGGTGGTAGATAAGATAGATGATAAAGATGGTAACTCAGGAATAGTCTCTATTACTAATTTGTGGATAGAGTGTAGAGTATAGTTATTTTCTGCAGACTTGTGTAAGTATATATATATAAATAATTATAATTGTGGTATATATATTCCTGACCTTCGCTATATGGCAACATCAAATGGTAATACTGTGCAGTGTATCATGGTATGTCAAAAGAAAATACCTAATAAAACATACGATAAAAAAAATAAACTACCTGCCCAAATTCTGGAAGGTGGTACAAGCCCTGTTCTTCCCTCCATCCTAACCCCCTATTCCAGTCATCAAAGTGGGTGATATGTCCCTGTCTGATCCCCTCTCTGTGACCGTGGAATTTCACACATTCTTCACCTCCTGTGCCTCCTGCCTTCTCTCTACATTCCCTCCTTACTGCCCCATCCCTCCCCCTTAAGTCCCCTCAAACTAACCGGCCTCTATCCCCTCTCTTTCTCCTTCTGTCCTATATCCCCTGCTGACACCCTCAAAGCTCTTATTGCCCTTAACCCCTCTATGGGTAAGTGCCCCTCAGGACTTGCCTCCAAAATTCTTCACCTGTCTGCTCCTGCTATCTCCTACCCCCTGGCTTCCCTCTTAAACCTCTCCTCTCTCGCATCTCTCCCAACTGAATGGAAGCAAGACACTGTTATCCCCATTACAAAAGGTGGTAATTCATACAAACTACAGTACCATCCTATCTCTCTGTTCCCTAATTCTTGCCAAGCTCCAGGAACACATGATGTTATCCAAACTCTCCTCCTACCTTGACTCCTCCTCCTTTCTCACCCCTTACTAGTCTAGTTTCAGGAAGCTCCACTCCACCGCTTCCTCCCTCTTTAGGCTCACTGACCCCATTTGCTCTCTGCTATCTTTGTTGACCTTGTGAAGCCTTTTGACACTGTCTCCCACCTCTTCCTATCTGCAAAACTCTCTGCTGCTGGGCTCCCAGCAGCAGCCACCAGCTGGTTCTGTTTGTACCTTGTGGGGAGGATGCAATCTGTTTGGATTACTGATTCGACCCCCCCATCAACACTGGAGTCCCACAGGGTCCTGTTCTGGGGCAGCTGTTTTTCTCATTCTTCCTAAACAACCTTTCCACTGCCTGCCCTTTCAAATCTATCCACATGTATGCAGACAATATCATCCTGTATACCTCTGCCCCCCCACACCAATGTAGCCGCCAGACTTCAGGACAACTTTAATAAAGTTCAGCTCTGGTTTCACATTAATCAGCTGTTCCTGAATGCCAAGAAGACAGTCTTCATGACCTTTGGTACAAGGCATAGACTCTCTCAGCTCTCATCCCTCCCCTCCTTCCACATCTTAGATGGGACCTTACTAGAGGATAGTACCGTCTTTAGATACCTCAGGGTCTGGCTTGACCAGAACCTCAACTTTTCTGGACACGTATATGCCATCCACATAAAGTTGCACCCCAAACTTGGTTCCCTGTACAGGAACCATGGGTGTATTCCATTGATGGCTTGCTGTGCACTTGTCCAGAAAATGATCCTCCCTATTTTTGACTATGGGGATGTAGTCTACAGTGCCACTCCCAAATCCTTCCTAACCAGACTGGAAACTCACTTCCATTCCTTCTGTCTCTGTGCTCTTGACTGCCCTTCTTTCACCCAACACTGCAACTTATATCAATCTCTCTCCCCTTTCCCTCCCTAGGGGACAGGCAACGTATCCACTGCACCAACTTCCTAGCTAAATTATGGTTCCACTCTCTCCCCTCGTACCTTTCCTCTTCTGTTTCCCTCAAGCCTACTTCCTTGCACTCCCTTAGAAATCATGAGTCCTGCACCCTGACCATCTCACCCAGGTCCAGGCCAGGCAGCCTTCTTTCACTATCTCCCCAAATTATGGAACTCCCTTCCCCCTTCCATTTATCATGCCCCCTTCCCTCACATCCTCTTCTCCCTCCTAAAGGACTCTTCTCCCTTTCCTGCAGCTGTGTTTAATTTTCCACCCACCTTATTTCCCTTCTCCCCTCCACCCCTCTTCCTGCTCACTCCCCCCTGTCAACCCAAATCTCTATAAATCTATAGGTATTACTGTTCCTGTCTTCTCCTACTTACAGACATGCCTCTCTGGACCCAGTCACCTTGCCTCCCTAGGAGTTGTTAATGCAAATCACAATTTGTATCATGTTCTGTTCACATGTTAGCACTTATCTATGTTACACCTGTATTCTAACCACATGTAAATGGTTGTATTAGTTGTAACTTTCTGGTATTTGTTTTTCTTCTGCATGATTGTATATGACTGCTATCAATTGTCATCCTCTATTTTTTTGTTGATTGTATTCATATCAGTTGTCATCCTGTGTTTTGTTGCTGTTGTATCTTTGATGCTTTCCTTTCACCCTATCCTGCAGGACAAATCTGGAAATGAGTACTCACTGCTCAGTATGCATTTCTGGTGAAATATTTCAATAAATAAAGTAACCACTTTATTTCTGGGTTTAAAACTTCCCTCATGACATACAAAAAACACTTTAACTTATAAAGCCTCAGAACAAGACTGTTCATTTAAGAGGAAACTCTGAGGATGTTAGACCACCCCGATGGGGTTAAACAGCACACAGGGCCCTTTCATCAATTATGCATGCATTACATCACCCGTGTTAGAAAAGACAGAGTCCCAGAGTTTCACATCTACCAGCAGAGCAATTAAGAAGTTATCACCCATGTTGATCTTCAAACATTAGTATCAGAAACACAGCCTTGTAGTCCAGTGGGTGCTTCAGGAGTCTATCAGGCCTGGAAGAGCAGCTGGATGGAAGGGCCATACTGGTGGCTGCTGCTGCCAAAGTGCTTGCCTTAGGACTCTCTGGAGGTGTTGAAGGAGCAGAGATCATGACCAGCAGCTATGTGGCAATATCAGTTGGTAAGTCAGTAACTTTGCTGAAGGTACTGGTCCAAGAGGTTGTGCAGATTGTGCCAGAGGAGCCAATGGATTCAGCACTGTGGCTGTGGCTTCTAGATCTGGCTTGGGGGGAGCGGCCTCTCCTCCCCCACCCAATTTCTTCTTTTTATTTTTTCACCTGCATTTGTGAAATGGAAGCCATGGATAATCCACTTGACAGGAGAAGGAAATAACAGGGCTTGTTGTTGGGAGACCTCATAGCCTAGGTTCGATGGTGGCATAGTCTCCATTAGCTGCTGTCAGTTGTGATCTCCTAATTTCTGCCAAATCATTTGTATATAGCTGAGCTTCATTTAGGGAACTGCTTCTTGAGGAACCCCTCCACCATTTCAGGGTCATCAAAGGAGCAAGCCTCTCTATTTGTGGATATGTGGAAAGTATCTGGATACCTCAATGAGTACTGCAGGCCAAGATCTGAGCAGGCACACCTGGCCACTGTGAAGGCATGGCACCACTCGGAAAAAGTTCTTCAGAGAAATTTGCAAAGATTTGGATATTGTTCCCCTGCCAGGCAAGACACTGTCTTTCCCTGGCTGCATTAACAATGGCTTCCTGATCTGTGCAATGGAGGAAACGGGTGATGATCAGTCTAGATTTAACCCCTTGAGGGGCCTTAGGAGCCAGGGAATGATGGGCTTTATCAATTTCAATGGGGCCTCACCAGTCATGGCCCAGGAGGACTTTTTGAGGAAAATGGATTGCGTCAGAGGCTTCACACACCTCTGGAAGCTACAATGCAGGGGTTGTTCCTCCAACCACAATTTCCTAAATCCTCTACTCTAGACCATAGCAGGCATATAGTGTGATACTGCTGTCTAATATAAGGCATAATCTTTTTGATGTGCGTCTCAGTATCAGCGACCCACTGTTCCACAACTTTAGTCCAGGGAGATAAATCTATTATGTGGGCAGCAGTATGTCAAGTGGCTAGCTCTAGCTTACTCATCTGGGACATTATTTGACTGAACATGTCTTTTATTTCCCTCAGGTTGTCATCCCCTGAGGGAGAGGAGGTAGCAGACACCATGAAAGTAGCATTTCCTGCCAGCAGAGTCTGAAACCAGAATGGCACTAGGGCTCGAAACTTGGTGAATGTCCCACAATGACAAACCAGATGGGCACTGATGAATCCAATGGTAAGTGTCTATCCGGTGTTGATTTTGAGGCAGTTTAGCTTACCTGTGAAATTAGGAAATTGACGGATATTGTTAGAGGTAGATCAGAGCTATCATTTCAAGCAGCCATAGCAGCCAACTTTAAGGTGGTCAATCCATGCCCCCTATTTTCCATTTAATGAATTAATGGTGCCAAAACTACTTTTGTTTTTTTTGTTTGTTTGATTGTTTCAGTTGCCAATTACATTTACTAAATCATGTTACTTCTCCTAATGTCATTTTTACATTTTTTGAGTTTCCTTTTATTTATTTCAGAAGTGGCTATGCTATTATCCTGTTTAAATGCCTTGACCTTTTTTGTTAAATAACAAATTGATCCTTTTGAGTAACCATTTCGGTCTTACTTCTCTGCTGTTGAATTTGTTTTTCTTGGGAATCCATTTATCCAGAAGTGACAGTAACATGTTCCTAATAATGCACAATGTCTCATTTGCAGTTAGGTCTTAAACTAATCTGTATCACTCCCAACTAACCAGTTCAACTGTAATTTCTGCAAAATTGGCTTCCATATTATTAGACTATATTACTTTATTAGTAACTTGTTTGATTTAGTAAATTCTACTTCCACCATACAGTAGTCACTTGTTTCTTGGGGTTCAATCATAGTGTTATTTTTAACTTTGTGATTTTTTTAATGTAGTACTATGCCATTATGAAGGTCTGTGTGTTTCTATGATGAATAAAACATTCAGCCATTAAATGGCATTAGTGTCTAGTCCATTGTTTTACAGCCAAATATATAAATCTGCTTAAATTCATATCTGGATAAATGCACACAGTTTTCTTGCAAAATGGGTGTGCATTTAAGAGGGCTCCATTGAACTAAGTAAAGAAGATAAAACAATCAGCAACATCAATAACTTATAGAAAAAGTGAGCAAACATAAAATATAACTTTTCAACTAGATATAACATGATGCAAAAAGGGTTGACAGTCCCCTTTTATCATTTTTGAATCTCACTCTGTCACATTATACATACATGAAAATTAAAGTGATAATAGATTTTTCCTTCATTATTTAAATTTTATTTACTTTATATTTTGTTAAATTAAAACACATTAGTACACTAATAAAAGTAAATATATATTACTTTCACTTTACAACTACAGTTTAAAAACAGGAATCAATTTACATATTGGAATTAGAAAACTAAGAATGTTTGGTTTGCCTGCATGAATAAAAATTTCAGTAATACATGTATGATTATTTTGATTCTCCTTCATCAATAGCTAATTTAAATTTCATGAACATTTCTACAACCCCCAAAGGAAAAGCAAAGCATCCCTACAGGAACATACAACACCTGACCACAGGAAAGAAGGGCAAACCACCATTAGGCACTATACTTTATTCTGTCCCAACCTAAGTGCAGCTAGTAGAGAAGGTGGAGAATAGGCAGGGAGTAGGGCTAGCTAGCTATAGGACTGTGGGGGTGATAATCACCTGTCTACAGTTTGGAAATGAAAGTTTATTCAAACTTTGCAGACCACAACAAAAGCACACCGACAGATTGTAATAACAGAAACATTAAACCAACTGTCTCAAACCCAGTGTGCCCAAGATAAAAAGGAAAAATCCCAACATATAAAAAAGGTCCACAAAGGCCTGTAACTACCATAATACAAAATTAATACGAAATATAAGGGATAACACTATCCAACGGGGGGGGGGGGAGGTGGAAGCTGTAAAGTCATATTCCAAAGCATAAACACAGCAACATTTCAGAGGGGGTGAATGATAAAGAATAAATTACCTAGAAGAGAAGAAATGTATCTGAAAAAAAAAACATGAAGCTTATAAAATGCCCATCAGGCAAAACAAGCAAATCACATTGACTGAGTCAGGATATCCAGAACATTCCAGCCCTCTTTCTCTGCTAGAAAATGAAACAAGGGGAGCCAGCGTCTCTTAAACTGATCCTGCTGTAACCTCAATCAGGCAGTCACCTGCTCCATTACCTGGATTCCATGGCAGTTGTTAAGCCACAGTTCCTCAGAGGGAAGAGCAGGTGTCAGCCATAACTGTGTAAGAACTTTAGTAGCTGCTGCCAACAAGATATAAAACAAATATATTTTTTTCTCAGTCCAGTATACCAGGGGGTGGAGCCCCAAAAATCCAAATTTTAAATTGCAAATGGAGATGAACCCCCAAAATTCAACCTGTAATAGCCACCGCCCTATCCCAATAATGCCTAATAAAGGGCAGTCTTAAAAGATGTGAGTATAAGTCCCCCTCCCACCACATCCCCTCCAACACAAATCTGTTAAAGATAAAATCAAATGACTGGAAATTACAGAAGTGTGAAAATATCATAAAAGTGTTCGCCAGCAAAATTCTTGCCAAGAGTGGTAGGTGGTGGTATTATGAAGCCCCCAACACAGCTATCCACTCCCACTCCTGGATGGGAAAAGCAAGCCCTACTGCAATTCTTATTTATGTTTAACATCAATTAACTGATCCAGTTCCAGGTTATGGAGCAAACTATAAATAGTGGAAATTTTTTGGGAGCCCTGGGTCTGTGTGGCCATGGTCACCAAAAGTGGACATACAGAGTGATCAGCCTCTTGAACTGCTGCCAGGCTATGCTGATCCTGTATGTAATGATGGACCTGCATGTAACAGAAAAAATTATGTGGCCAGAGGTCAAATTCCTGATGTAACTGAGAGAAGGATTTGATATGCCCACCCTCCAAGAGCTTCCCAAGCTGAACAAGACCCCGTCATTCCCATCTCTGGAAACCTAGGTCCAATAGAAGAGAGTGAAAGCCTAAACAAGCTTGGATCAGCATAAATGTCCTCAGGTCCCCAGGCAATTTATAAGATGAACAGACCTCCTGCCAGACTCTGACCAACAGCCCCGTCCAATGATCCAAAACCTCATGCACACATAAATATCCCTGTCCATAAAAATAATATCTACCAACTTAGCAAATGTTGATGGGGACTGTTCTAAGGCTACCCAACTGGGAGTGTCTGTCACAGACATATAAGTAATAAAAGACTGTTACTGGGTGGCCCAGTAATATAACATAGAACATAGAACATAGAATTTGATGACAGATAAGGACCGCTTGGCCCACCTAGTCTGCCCATTTCCCTACCTAATGGATACTGTACAGATCCTAGTTAACCAAAAGCCAACTTCCTCCTACCCCCACTAGAATTGCCTTATGTCTATCCCATGCAATCTTGAATTCCCCCACTGTTTTTGACTCCACTACCTCCTCAGGAAGGCAGTTCCATGTATCCACAACCCCCTCTGTGAAAAAATACTTCCTCACATTACCTCTGAGCTGTCCCCCCTCTATCTTCAAATTGTGCCCCCTTGTTCTTGCACATCTCTTTTTCTGAAAGATGCTACCTCTTGGACTTTGTTGATTCCCTTGAGGTACTTGAAACTTTCTATCATGTCCCTCTCCTTCTTTCCTCAAGGGTATACATATTAAGCTCCTTAGTCTTTCTTCCTATGTCTTCTGGTGCAGACCCTGCACCATTTTTGCTGCTCCTCCTGGATAGCCTCCACTCTGTCTATGTATTTGTGGAGATGGGGTCTCCAGAACTGCACACAGTACTCAGATGGGGTCTCACCAACTGTCTGTACAGAGGATAACAACTTCCTGTTTTCTACTATTGATGCCTCTTCCTATGTATCCCAGTATCCCCCAGCCTTCCTTACTGCCTTCTCACATTGCTTGCCCACCTTTAGGTCATCTGATATAATTACCCCAGGTCCCTTTCCATTTTTACTGTTGTCAGTATTTCACCCCCCATTGTGTACGCTTCCCCTGGGTTTTTGTTTCCCATGTGCATTACCTTGCACTTCTTTGCATTGAATCTAAGCTGCGGCAGTGACTTTTGACGCACGCCGGGCCCTTCCTGTGGATCGCCCTAGCTGTGGCGGGCGCCGAGAAGATAAAAAGGGCTGACTTTGGGAAAATGAGAGAGTGCCTCAGAAAAGCACTAGCAAACGGGCAAGAAGGAGGAGTGGAGGAACAATGGGGAGTAATCAAAACAGCCATCACAGAGGCAACAAGCCTTTGTGTAAAGCAAATCAATAAAACACAACAAAGGAAAAAACCACTATGGTTCTCAAAAGAGGTGGCAGGGAAGGTTAAGGAGAAAAGGATAGCATTCAGGAAATAAAAGGAAACACAGAAGGAGCAGAACAGAGAACTTTATCAGTTAAAGCAGAAAGAGGCTGGGAAGGCAGTCAGAATAGCAAAGGCCCAAACCGAGGAAAGGATAGCCAATTCTGTTAAGAAGGGGGATAAGACCTTTTATAGGTACATTAAGGAGCAAAGAAAGACCAAAGGAGGGATACTGAGGCTTAATAAAGGAGAGGGAATGTGGGTAGAGGGTGACAGTGAAAAAGCAGGGATACTGAACAAATATTTCTGCTCAGTATTCACAAAGGAAGAGGAAGGGGAGGTACCTAAACCAAACAAGAGAAACACTCTGAAGACGGGGGTCGAAACCAGTCCATTTACAGAAGAAAGGGTTCTGAAATAACTAATAAAATTGAAGGTGGACAAAGCAATGGGGCCTGATGGGATTCACCCAAGAATTCTAAAAGAACTAAGGGTAGAACTAGTGACACCGCTGATTACCCTCTTTAACAAATCATGGGAGGATGGGGTGGTACCCAAGGACTAGAGGAGGGCAGATGTGATTCCTCTTCACAAAAGTGGGAGCAGGACAGAGGCAGGAAGCTACAGACCAGTTAGTTTGACCTCAGTGGTAGGGAAAATGATGGAATCACTTCTGAAGGAAAGAATTGTTGAGTACCTAGAGGCCAGTGGGGCACAGGACCCAAGGCAGCATGGATTCACTATTGGAAGGTCATGTCAGATGAATCTAATAGATTTCTTTGACTGGCTGACCAAAGCAGTAGACCAGGGAGGGGCTGTGGACATGGCCTACCTAGATTTTAGACAGGCATTTGATACAGTCCCACACAAAAGATTAATACACAAGTTAGCAAGCCTTGGAGTGGGTCCCAAGATGGTAGCCTCGATAAAAAATTGGCTAGACAACAGGACGCAAAGGGTAGTAGTAAATGGAGTACACAGTGAAGAAAGGAGTTACTAGCGGGGTACCGCAGGGTTCAGTACTGGGACTAGTCCTTTTTACGTTCACTTGCACGCATGCGCAAGGAACGTCTTGGGAGAATGGGAGACTTTGGAGGTGTGCCTCCCTGCAATCCCCTGCTCCTTTGAGCAGGCGTGGCGATCTGCTGTCCGGACACGGTGCTGTGTGTATGACAGCGGTGGTTTCTCTTCAAGAAAACCACCGCTGTCATTGCACAGCACCGCCATCCCCACCCCAATCTTTGCTGCCAGCTGGGAGCCCACCCCAGCGTGGCCAACATCCCATCATCTGCCGACGGGGTGCCCAATCCCCTGCCAGATCCACACCCCAGCCATCCTTCTGCCATGCTGGGAGCCCACCCCAGTGTGGCAAATGCCCCACATCATCTTTTTTTTTTTAAACCTGTAAATTGAAAACGGTCCCACGGCACTTCTCCCAGGCCTCCCTCCCACAACCCGCACCCACCCACTGCGCACCCCGCCTCCCCACAACCCCCTCACCCCATACTTACCTCCAGAGCTCGGCACGATGATTTTCGGTGGACCAGGAACACGTCTGCACTCTTCAAAGCCAACCGCGAACTGAGGAAATGCCGGTAAGCTGTATAATGGGCTAGATAGGGGGTTTTCAACTTTATTGCTTATCTCAGGCATTTTTTGGAATTTTTGCACCAAATTTTCAACATGGGGTTTTTGGGACCCCTTCTCATGAATGATGTCACTGCCATGGCATTATTCGGGCCCGAAGGGTGATTTCGCAGTCACTGCGTGAAATCACCCTTCTAGCCTGAATAATGCCATGACAGTGACATCATTCATGAGAAGGTGCCAATACCCTATGTTGAAAATTTGGTGCAAAATTCCAAAAATGACTGTTTTATTGAGCGTGCATTGGCAGGCACCTAGGCATGCTCGACGCTTGCGAATTTTCAATATTTTCACTCCAGATTTTCAACATTGCCATTTTACCAGACCTCCTCATGAGCAGTACAGCTGTCATTTTTCACATCCTGCCCAAAATGTGTTTCCGCCCATGTAGCGCACAATGGCGCAGTCGGTGTGCAAACTCAATGTATGGGACACATTAAGAAAATTACAGTGACACTGTTCATGAGCAGAGGTCTTAAAATGGCTGTGTTGAAAATGTGGTGAAAAAATTCCTAAAAATGACTGTTTTATGAGTGTGCTATGCAGTTCCTATGCACGTCAGAAGTTCACGAATCTTCAATATTTTCACTCCAGATTTTTCAATATTGCCATTTTACCACACCTTCTTGAGCAGTACAGCTGTCATTTTTCGTGATCCTGCCCAAAAATGTGTTTCGCCCATGTAGCGCAGTACAATGGTGCAGTCGTGTGCGAAATCAATGTATGGGACACATTAAGAAAATCACAGTGACACTGTTCATGAGCAGAGGTCTTAAAATGGCTATGTTGAAAATTTGGTAAAAAAATTCCTAAAAATGACTGTTTTACAAGCGTGCATTGCGCAGTTCCTACGCACGGTCGTAGGTTCGCGAATTTTCAATATTTGCACTCCAATGACTTCCAAATACCTAAACAGCACATAGAAGCAAGCAACATTCAGCATTGACAAATGCTTGTACTTCTTTGTCACTGATTTTTTTAAGCCATGTCCAATTGCCAAATACCACTGCAAATACCTGCAAGCGAACGTTCGGCATTGACAAATGCTTGTTAATGTCTTATAAGTGACATTGCAGAGGAACTGGAAGGAAAAGTATGTCTCTTTGCAGACGACACAAAGATCTGCAACAGGGTTGATACACAAGATGGAATGGAAAAGATGAGAAGGGATTTGGTAAGGTTGGAGGAATGGTCAAATGTATGGCAGCTCAGATTCAATGCAAAGAAGTGCAAGGTAATGCACATGGGAAACAAAAACCCAGGGGAAGTGTACACAATGGGGGGTGAGATACTGACAACAGTAAAAATGGAAAGGGACCTGGGGGTAATTATATCAGATGACCTAAAGGTGGGCAAGCAATGTGGGAAGGCAGTAAGGAAGGCTGGGGGGATACTGGGATGCACAGGAAGAGGCATCAATAGTAGAAAACAGGAAGTTGTTATCCCTCTGTACAGACAGTTGGTGAGACCCCATCTGGAGTACTGTGTGCAGTTCTGGAGACCCCATCTCCACAAAGACATAGACAGAGTGGAGGCTATCCAGAGGAGGGCAACCAAAATGGTGCAGGGTCTGCACCAGAAGACATAGGAAGAAAGACTAAAGGAGCTTAATATGTATACCCTTGAGGAAAGAAGGGAGAGAGGGGACATGATAGAAAGTTTCAAGTACCTCAAGGGAATCAACAAAGTCCAAGAGGGTAGCATCTTTCAGAAAAAGAGATGTGCAAGAACAAGGGGGCACAATTTGAAGATAGAGGGGGGACAGCTCAGTGGTAATGTGAGAAAGTATTTTTTCACAGAGAGGGTTGTGGATGCATGGAACAGCCTCCCTGAGGAGGTTGTGGAGTCAAGAACAGTGGAGGAATTCAAGAATGCATGGGACAGACATAAGGCAGTCCTAGTGGGGGGTAGGAGGAAGTAAGTTGTTGGTTAACTAGGATCTGCAGCTTATCTGTTAGGTAGGAAAATGGGCAGACTAGGTGATCCAACCGGTCCTTATCTGCCATCAAATTCTATGTTTCTATGTTTAAGTTTCTCTGCTGTGAGAATTGACCATTTAATATGGGGTTTCCTGCTGGCCCAGTGGTGCTGAGGGTTGAGGCGCTGGATGCCACACCTCACATCACATCGGTGACTCACATTTGGGAATGAGCCAGGGTTGCTGAGGGTCAGCAGGGGAGGGAAGAGATTGAGCATCCAGAGGACAGCTTTCCCTTCTCTGGGGAGGTTTCTGGGGCTGCACCACTCTGTAGCGGCACCTGGCAATAGTCTGATGTAGCACAGGACCTGTGGTGCTATGCACAATGGGTGAGGAGCTTTGCAGATGGTGACACATAGTGCCCAGCCACCATTGCATGACCAAGCTCCTCAGGGACAAAGTATCAGAAAAACCCTATGGAGCTGTGGTGAGATGACAGAGACCCCAGTGGTGCACCCACATCCCAACACTAGCGCAGTGCACCTGGGGCTTCCCACGGCCAACCCAGCAATGAGGTGGGTCCCTCTAATTCCAGAAAGTGCTGCTAAGGGAGGGTGAGTCCTCTCCCAAAAGTGATCTGTGGGGCTGAACCTGCTGAGTCATTCAGGGGGAGCCTGAGGAATAGCGGAGGTTCAGGCAGGGAGTGAGAAGCACAGCCAAGTGGGTACTCCCAAAGGATGCCTGGATCCCAGAGAGAGAAATAAAGTTAAAAAACACAAAAAGATGGGGTTTCCTCCCTCCCCAAATAAATTGAGACATAGTCTGATGTAATTCAACCCCAAAAGAGTTAGTGACCAGCAATAGTAAAGATGAAAATAAGAAAAGGACTCTAGGGAAGATGTTCATACTCAGCAATTCAACCTGCCCCCACAGTGATAACAGTAACTCCCTCCATCTTGTGCAATTAGCCTGAACCATTGAAAGAAGTTTACCATAACTGATCTTGAATACCTAGGCAGTGTCTCGGGGAACCCAGATACCAAAACATGGAAAATATGGAGTAACCTGCTTCAAATTGCAAATATCCCACAACTTCAAACCTGTCTGGGACCCCAGAAACAGAACCTCTGATTTAGATTCATTGAATTTGAACCCTGACACTGATCCAAAATGATGAATCAGCTCCAATTACACTGCAAGGGTCTGGACTGAATCAAAAAGATATGACACGGTATCATCTACGTACATGTATACCTGGACATCCTCCCCATGAATCCAAATACCCTGGTAAGCCCCCGACTGCCACAGTGAAGCTGCGAGTGGTTCCACGCTAAGAGCAAAAAGAAGGAGGAGAGCAGAAATCCCTGTCTAGTTTACCATTCAGTGACTAATCTAGAGGGCAAAAGTCCATTGACCCGGACACGGGCATAAGGATTTTCATAGAGATTACAAATCTAACCACAAAACTTTACCCAAACCAAAACTTGTTAAATGTGGCAGTCAACGATTTAATGGTATTCCAAATTTCTTCTTCTGTAAAGGGGGCATCAAGGCTGTCCCTTTAGTCAGGCATTAAAATAGGGAGGTCAGCCCCTTTTAAAAAAACTGGCTATCTAAACATTATGATCTGGATCTCGCTCTTTGGTGTATAACTAAGCATGATAATCCTGAAATTCCTGCAATATTTGCCTCAGATTAGTAACGAAAGGATGGGCAGGATGGTTTTAGACAATTTTAGGGACATATCCATTGGCTTCTTACTTCCTAAGCCAAAGGGCCAGAAGCCTACCCACCTTGTTACCCCATTCATGGTATTTCTGATTAAGAAATCAGAGGGAGTTCTCTACTTGCCATAGAGCTAACCGATTAAGCTCCTTCCGAGTCTGTTGTATTTGGGGCAAAAGCTTGTGGTCTCAGGACCATTTGTGACTATCCTCTAATAGCCCCAATTTGTGCTCAAACTGACAATATTGTTTCAGTATTGTCGCTTTTTAAAAGTGGCATCAGATATCATGTGCTGCCTCAGTACCGCTTCAAGGCCATCCCAAATGTATTTCAAAGGTGTTTCACCCTCCTGATTATCAGCTAAATAGGCCCAAATAACCCCCCGAATGGTACTAACAAAGGTGTTATCATGCAACAACCCTGCATTTAGTTTCCAAAGGCTGCCCCCTCCCAGGGGTCCCAACTCAATCCTCCCTGAAAGCAGGCCCAATTTGTAAGTGAGCTCACCTCAACAGTGTTCCACCTGTTTGAATAAAGATTAATTGATTGATTGATTGACTGACAAAGCATGATCAGAAACCAAAATGGCACGAGTGCTGATATGTGCAAAAGTAAATGCCCATTTTTTCTGTGTATAAAATCTATCCAACCGACAGCAATAACTGGAGGCCAGGGAGTAATAGGTATAATCCTTCACAGTGGGGTTATACAAATGCCATGTGTCTATCAGACCCTCTTCTAATACCAACATTTTTACCAACCTAGAACAGGCATTATCCTATCCAAAACCATGTTTTCAATACAATTCATCTCCAGCACAAATAGTCTTCCATTCTGGAAACTGCACCAGTGTTGCAAAAAACTCCTAAAAAAATTCTCCCAACAGGGGAGTCGGGGCATAAACTGAAACAAAAGTAACTGTTCTACCCTGAAGTACCCCCTGAAGCCATCACATAACACCCAGTATTGCTGGACTACAGTTTCATCAACTGAAAGGGCAGCCCCCTCTAAAGTAAAATTACAACTACAGCCTTTTTGTTGGAGGGGTGGGCATCTGAATATACTGATCCCACCCAAGATTGTCGAAGCTTGCTATGCTCCATGTCCTTGACCTCCCCATGTGAAAGACTGATGTAATTTGGCTGTTGCAGCATAAGTGCCATTCAGGGGACTCATTAGCTTTCCTTGGGCACCTTTATTTTGTCCTTTTAAGGTCAGACTACTGGTCTAGCTAGTGTATTTTAAAGTTTTTTAAACTTCGTGGGAAAGGAATTGACCGGAACAGCAGTTCCATTTGGGCATGGATAAACTAATCACCCTAATGAGTGGAGGTGAGAGCTGAGTGGAGGCAATGCTGGCAAAGGTAAGCATGTCTGCCAGTGTCTTCCAGTTCCTGCCAGTTAGCCAGGGGATACTGCTAAACACCTTAGTGGTACTGTTACAAACTAAGCTTACCCTATAAAATACCCTTTCATGAGATTAAGTGAATACAGTTCACTTAATCTCATGAGAGGTAGCGACTACATGTGATCAATGTGGAAAATTCATTATCACTGAATGCGATGACGTCAGCATATTTGTATGTAAGTAGTGTCAGAAAATAAAGGAGTTATACATTAAAACAATTGGCTTAGAATTAGAAAATAAAACTCTAAAAACTCAGGTTGGAAAAGCAGAAGGAATATGCAGTTTTGAAGATTTGAATCTTAGCAATGAAAGTACTCAGAAAAGGTTAAGATAAACAGAGGAAGGGGATGACTGGAGTAAAGTGAGCACAAATAAAAATACTAAAAGGGATAGGAAAGCTATGGAATTTAATATCCCAACTGAAAATAAGTACACCCCCCGTTTGAAAGGTTAGCTAGGCTGGAGGAACAGTCTCAGGAGCTCATGGATATTTGTAGTGACACAAATATTGATAATAACATTAGCAAAGGAACAGACTGCAGCAAATAATAATACAAAAGAAGTAACAAATACTTTATTGAGAGGAGACACTGAAAAAGAACTAGCAGAGCCAGGGATTTCTATACCAACACATCAAGTAGTGACCAAAATGGAAGGCGAGAAGAAGTGACATTACAGACAAAACTGAAATTGCAGAGCATGCAGAACCAGTGAATTTAGTTGAGTCAAATTTAGTTAGGTAAACTGATACTAACTTACAAACTCCAAAATAAATTCTAATACTGGGAGACTCCATAACTAAATATACAGATAAATGTACAACTAGAACAAACAAGGAAAAAATAATAAGCAATAGCTTCCCTGGGGCTAGACTCCAGGATATTCATGAGATAGTACATAGACTAATTAGTTAACAAATGAAAGGACGTTGATAATTTTGCATGCTGGAACAATTGATATAAGGAAAAGGGCAAAAAAGTATATTCTTGAAGATTACCAAAAAATACCCAAAGTACTGAAAGATAAGAACTGTGAGGTAGTGTTCTCAACAGTATTGCCATTTCCAAGGTATAGTTGATATTGGAACAAAAAGATAATGGGGCCCTATGCACATATAGGTGCAAGTTACACGCCAAAGGCACGTAACCCGAGCGCACAGCTCCACATCTGTGGAGAGGTGTGCACCGGTGGCATTCACCATGGTTGGACACCTGTCTGTGGCCTCGCCTCCCTGGCACACAGGTCCATGCAAGGTGGGAGCGGGAGGAGTCGCAGACCTAGCCGGTCATCAAATTGGATGCCCGGCATGGATCCAACAGTTGATCCCTTACACAGCAGGGCACAAGTTGGCAGTGTACCCTGAGGATGTCTGAGGGTTGGCGGCTGCGCCAGGTGGTAGTAGGGCAATACTGCCTGCCCTCTCTGATGACACCGACCTGGTGCAGTGGGATGGGGGCATGCCTGCTGGCAGGGGGGGTTAACATTACCACCAGAAGTGGAAAGAGGGCTTGACATGCAGTGCCACTGGAGATAGGGGGCAGCAGCCTTTTGCCAGTTCCCCTGTGAGGGGTATGGGTGCAGTGGGTGTTTGTGGTGGGCCGCCAGACTCACCGCTGTGTGCTGGGATGGGTGGGTGGCATTGGGCAGCCTAGTGCTGATGCCCTGAAGGGTCGGTGGGCTGTTCACCCTGTCCTGCGGGGTGTGCATGGGATGTGTATGGGGTTTATGGCAGGGTCCTCCTTGGCATACTGTGCAGCCCCTGTGCACCCTTGTTGCCATCACTACATGCCCTAATGCATGGCATGTAGTGCCAGCCCACCCCTTGCCTGCCCCTGGCACATTGTTCCTGATGTGGCCTGGGGATCAGGTGCATATATACTGCAAGCCCCCCTTCGAGCATCAGGCACGGGGGTGCATAGGGTGTGGAGTGGTTGTGAGCCCCAGATACATGCGCATAGCCACTCCTCCCCATTAGTGCACAGGGCCCAATAAGAATCAATAATAGTTTGAGGAGGTGGTGTCTTATGAACAGTATCAAAAGCACTGAAACTTGGGAAATGTTCAATAGAAGATACAAATTGTATCTAGGGATATGTGCAAAGCAAATTGAGCAACTCAAAACTGAG
The DNA here is from genome assembly GCA_016271365.2 of Neoceratodus forsteri. NCBI lineage: Eukaryota > Metazoa > Chordata > Ceratodontiformes > Ceratodontidae > Neoceratodus > Neoceratodus forsteri. Next base: position 395,689,608 of record CM028129.1, read on the forward strand.
TGACTCAATTTGCACACTGAAGGAATAGCTACTGTGTGGGTATAGAGAGGGGAGGGAATAGTGCATGTAGAGTGACAGAATATTGAGGGGGAATGATGGGGGAGGGTATAGTCATGTGGGTTAAATAGAGGAATGAAGTCTGTTGCTGCCGAGCAAGTCACCTGAAGTGGTGGATATGGCCACCAGTTGGGATGAGCATGATCCCGGGTTTGGAACTGCCTCTGGGCAAATGGTTTTTGAATTGGTTTTAGGTCTTAGAATTTTTTCTTTTTGCAATCTTTGTCCTCCAGTTACCCTGACTGTGCTGACCCCAGCCACAGTATCCACCTGTATACTGTAGCATCCCCTCCTGTGTATTCCCTGACCCCCAGTGTCTGCCCCCTGGAGTTGATTATATGAATAAGGGGGTGTGGGGGATTGCCACCTACAAAGGGGCAGTGTGGGAGGCACAGCCCCCCACATTAAATGTTAGTACATTTTTTCTGTTGTTTGCATTGTGTAGTTCTGTCAGTGTTTTGCTGGTTGCTGTGTTGTTTAGGAGCCAATTTTGTTTTCAGTGAAATGGACTTGTTCTGATACAAGTCATTTAAAAATAATCACTGTTATGAAATGGAACGCATGTGACTTGTTCTGTAAGGATAGGTTACACTTAAACAAAAAAGGTAGTGGATTATTGGGTTACATGTTCCTTATAGTTATCAGTGAGGGAAATGCAAACTAAGTAACAGGGTGAGAGGGAGGATACTTAATACTGTCCTTCATGTAGGGATAACTTTACCTAATAAAAGCCAGAGAGTTAAGAACAAGAATGCACAAGATTAGAACAGAATGAAAGCCTTCCTGATCAATGCACATACAGTAGCCTGTCCAACAAAGCTAGCGAATTGGAACTGTTAATAAAAAATGAAGATATAGATCTCAGTAGGATAACAGAGACATGGTGGAGGGAAGATGACTGGGGCAAACATATTTTAAGCTATAATCTATTTCACAAGTACAGGAAAAATAGGAGGGGGGAGTTGCGTTGTACTTAAAGGGCACCCTCATAGTAAAAGAGTTGGAAATACGCATAGAATTTGGAGGCAGTATTGAACAAATCTGGGTACAAATAAACATACCCAATAATAAAGGAATCACTGTGGGAGTATCTTATTGATCCGCTATGTTGACCAAAGAAGAAAATTACTGTTTTTGAATGCTTTGACAAATATGGTAACTTGCCTCAGAACTTTAATCCTGAGTATTTTTAATTTACCTCATATTAACTGGACAAATCATATGGGCAGTAACCCACTCAATCAATCATTCATTGACTTTTCCCTAAGTTGTAATATGAAGCAACATGTAAAACAAAATACTAGCGGCCCCAATATACTGGACTTGGTATTAACTAATCTGAATAATGACCTAATAGAATGTGAGGTTAAATAACCATTAATGAATAGTGACCATAATATAGTTCAGGTGAAAATTAAGGACAACTGGAAGACTCAAACTGGTATTACTAGGATTAAGTATTACAACAAGGCTAATTATGAACAAATAAGACTTGTTCTAAGCTCCTGGGACTGGAAAGGTGAACTACAAAGTCTTACACTAGATAGTAAGTGGAATATGATTACGTACCATATCAACTATTCTTTAGATGAATTTGTGCCTGAAGTGGTTAAATATAATAAACATGGTAAGATACCATTTTGTTAACCAACAATATTAAAAAGAAAATAAGAAAAAGAATAAGCCATTTAGAAAGTATAAATCAAACCCTTCTAATTAGAATTGGGCCAAATATAAAGACAGACTTAGGAGGTGTAAGCATTTGATTAAAAACAAAAAACAAAAAAAAGGATGCAGAAATCAAGTTGGGTAATAAAACAAAATACAATAAAACATTCTTTTTTAATTACATTAGTGGGTTGAGGGGGGCTCAACAAAGAATGACATCTCTCAACACTGGTAATGCTTTAATTGAAGAAGAACGCAAAATTGCATCCTTATTCAATATCTTTTTTTCTAAGTATAAACCAACCAAAAGTTGCCTGTAAACTTTCTGTAGTAGAATCCACCTTAGTTTGTGAAACTTCACTCATCATCACTGAACGTGTAATTAAACAAAAGCTGGATCAGCTAAATATCAGTAAATCCCCTCGACCTGACAATATTCACCCCAGTCTACTCAAGGAGCTATCAAGTTAATTGGCGGGGCCAGTAGCTATGTTGTTTACTAAATCTCTATCCATAGGTAGGGTCATCCCAGAATTGAAAGAAGGAAACATTATATCAATTTATAACAAGCATTTGTCAGTGCCGAATGTTGTCTCGCTGGCATTGGCATTGGTAGTGCAGGAGTTAGAGATGCATAATTCCGGGTCGTGCCTGAAAATAGTCATTGTTATGGCTAGTGCACTTACCCAGTAAACAAAAACTAAATAAATATATAATAGGAATGGCAGTGAAGTATTGAACTGAAGCCAACACCACCCCCACTGTGCAGAGACAGACAGGTGTGGGTGTGTGCCTTTGGGTCATCAGCTATAATTCTCATGCCATTCTACCTCACCCTACCCTGTAGACACTGACAAGTGTCATGGTGTGCTTTGGCATCTTTGGGCCTTATACTTCATCATTCCATAAGGAAATATGCTGAGGTGGGTGCAGTATAGGAGAATGGGGTGAACTTTAGGGCTGAAAACTCCAAGGCAGATGCCGATGCCTGTCACTGGCTGCAGGGTGGGTGTGGGGTAGGGGTGGAATGGCATGAACATTACAGCCAATTGTCCCAAATATTACCCCTGGTGCCTGTCATTCTCTACAGGGTGTGGAGTAACAGTTGTAAACCCTACTGGTGTAGGCGTTTGTTGGTATTTTCACTCCAAATTTTCAACATAGGCTTTTTGTGACCCCCACCTAATGAAGAGTGGCACTATCAGATTGTTAGCTGTAAGGTAGTTTTGCACAGCAGCTATGCCATTTGGCGACACAGGGATGAAAACACATTTTGAGCAGGATTTGAAAATTGACAACTGTATTGTTCATGAGGAGGTGTAAAAAAATTGCCACATTGAAAATCTGGAGTGAAAATAGGAAAAATTGGTGAAGTCTTGAGTATGCATAGAAATGTGGAACACACATCATTGACCCAATTATTTTAGGTTTTTTTTTAAACACATTTTCAACGTAGGCATTTTGGGACCTCCCCTCATGAACAGTGGCACTGTGATTTTGTTAATTTGTCCCAAAAGTTGATTTCCCACAGCGACCATGCCATTGTGTGCCACATGTGATAAAACACATTTTGGGCAAGATGTGAAAAATGACAGCTGTGCTGTTCATAAGGAGGTGTGAAAAATGCCAGTGTTGAAAGTCTGGCATGAAAATATTGCAATTTCTGAAGTTGCAAGGGTACGTGGAAACTGGGCAATGCACGCTTGTAACACAGTGATTTTATGGATGTTCATTACCGAATTTTCAATATAGGTATTTTAGGACCTCTACTCATGAACAGTGTCACAGTTATTTCCTCAAACTGTCCCAAAAACTGATTTTGCATGGCAACCAGGCTATTGTGAGACGGACATGTGAAAACACAATTTGGCCAGGATATGTAAAATGACAGCTGTACTGTTCATAAGTAGGTGTGGGAAAATGCCAATTTTGAAAATCTGCAGTGAAAATATTACAAATTCACAAAGTTATGAGTATATGTGGAAACTGCACAATGCACACTCGTAAAACAACCATTTTGGGATTTTTTTCCACCAAATTTGCAACATAGACTTTTGGAGAGCCACCCCCCCCCATGAACAGTGGCACTGTCATTTTGTTAATTGGTCCCAAAAGGTGATTCCGCACAGTGACCACAAAATCACCTTTTGGGATGGAATAATGCTGTGACAGTGACTGAATTCATGAGGAGGGGTCCCAATAACCCCATGTTGAAGATTTGGTGCCAAAATTCCAAAAAATGGCTGAGATATGCACCAAAGTTGGGAAAAAAAACCCTATTTATGCCATTATACAGCTTACCAGCATTTCTTCAGTTAGTGGTCAGCTTTGAAGAGTGCAGACATGTTCCCGGTCCACCGAAGATCATTGCACTGGGCTTCAGAGGTAAGTGTGGGGTGAGGGGGATGTGGGGAGGCAGGGCACACAGAGGGTGGGCGCTGGTTGGGGAAGAGGATAGGGAGACCGCATGGGACCATTTTCTTCTTTCACTGGTTAAAAAAAACACATCATGGGACAGTTTTTGGTTTACAGGGGCATATGGCATGCTGGAGTGGGCTCCCAGCATGACACCTGAGTGTTTTTCAGGGGGGATGCTGTAGCCAATGGAGGATTGTGCACCCCTGTCGACACATACCAAATGGGGGGATACAAGAGCTGAGAGGGATTGGGCACCCCCCTCGGCACACAACAAAAGTGGGGGGGCATTATGCCAATGGGGAGTGGGCTCCTCCATCTGCAAAATAAATTGGAAAGGGGGACTAAAGCTGACAGGGATTGAGGCCCCTGTCTGCAAAGAAAGACTGTTCAGGGGGCGCATGATGCTGAGGGGGATTGGGCACCCCCTCGGCATACATTTTAAAGGGGAGGGGGCATTATGCCGACAGGGAGTGGTCTCCCCATCAGCAAATGAAGTGGGTCAGGGCACTCTGCAGGCAGTTTCACCAGGAGAGGCATGTCAGGAGGGTGTGTTATGATGCTGCTACATGATTGCAGTGGACCTTTTCTTAGATCTGGTTACCACTTGATGAATGCCTGGTGTCACCACCTGCAGCTACCTTATTGGGGAATGAGGGAGCATCTTCTGATGCATGTCCTGCATTCACCCACAGTGACTGTACCTCCAAATCTGCTACTAATGCAATATGTTGGCTGGTGCACATGCATAAGCCAATATAAAAAGGGCCCTAAACAAGATGTTATGAAATACAGGCCAATTAGCCTGACATTTGTTCTGGGAAAAGTTTTAGAAACATTCGTTAAGGAAATCATGGATAACCATATAAAGGAAAATGTATTGGGAGACCTAACCCAACATGGTTTCACAACACAAAGATCCTGTCAAATGAACCATTTCCATTTTTGAGCCCATCAGTAGTTCATTGGACAATGGCTTCCCTGTTGATGTTATTCATTTAGATTACTCAAAGGTGTCTGATCTGGTTCCCCATAAAGAACTTTTTGAAGAATTAATAAAATGTAACTTTAGCCCAAACAATATTAGATGGCTCTGCTCATGGCCAGATACCAGAAAACAATGGGTTACAATAAGAGGGTATAGCTTGGATTGAGGAACTGTTGCTAGTGGAGTTCCCCAGGGTTCAGTGCTAGGACCAGCCCTCTTTAATATATTTGTGTCATCCACGACTACATCAACAGTGACTTGGATATGTAAGTTCACAGATGACACAAAACTTGGAGCTATCATAGAAATTGAAGAAGCTAATCACCAACTGCAAGCAAACTTGAATAAAATTGTAACATGTGCCAAGGAACATAAATTGTCCTTCATTGAGAAGAAGTGTAAAGTCATGCACCTAGGCAGGAACAATATAATGCATACGTATTTTGTGAATGGTGCTGAATTTGATACAAATGACAGGGAAAAAGATTTAGGCATCATAAACAGCACACTAACATTTAGTGATCATACTAGGGAGGTGGTGAGCCAGGCAAATAGAATGCTAGGATATATTTTCAGGAATGTAAAAAGCAGGGATAAGAATGTAGGTAGGTAGGTAAAATTTTATTTATACAGTGTTAAAGTCATTAGGGATCCAAAAATCCCTATTCAAAAGGCTTACCTGTTTACATAATGCAAAAAACAATTACAACTTTACAAATATTTGTTATAATACAAAAATACAAAACATACAAAAAATACAATACAATTATTACAATAACATCAAAAACAGGCAAATGATCATTTAACCTCTTCATTATTTTCACCTTTTACAATAGCAGTGAAAACTAAGTTCATGATTCAAACCATTTTTAAAAACATTGTCAATGATCGTTAATTCACGTAGAAACAGAGGGAGACAATTGCAGCTAGAGGCTGCCTGATACTGAAAAGTCATTTCACTAAACCGATTTTTTAATTTAGGTATAATTAAATCCCTGGCACTTGTTTTCCTTAAATTTAAACCATGTTTGGGTTTTTGTAATTTGTTTTTTAAGCTATCTAAAGATTGATTTTCGAATATATTCCAGACCTGATTTAGCCAAATTCCTTCTGCCCATAAATTTAGTGGGATCCATCCTAATTCTATATACATAATACAATGATGGGTTTTGGGGTCACACCATAACACAAATCTTGCAAGCTTGTTGTAAAGTGTATCTAAGTTATTTACAAATTTTTTTACTGTATGCCTATAAATTTCACTTCCATAATCAATAACTGGCATTATTAATTGGTTTATCATGGTCAGTCTTGTTTCTCTTGTCATACAGTTTGATATTCATCTCATAGCTCCAATCTTAGCAATTGTTTTCTTTATTAAGTTTGTTATATGCTGTTGAAACGTAAGGCACTGATCTATTTGTATCCCTAAACACTTACATGTTTCAGTTTGTTCTAGAAACTTACCTTCTTGAGTCATTATTTTTAATTTTGAAACGCCCTTCTTGTCCAATGCAAAGGACATAAGCTGTGTCTTTTTATTATTTACTAATAGACCCAAAGATGAAAAATAACCTTGCTTTGTATAAAAGTCACTCGGTAAGTTTAGCTCTACTTCACTTGTGGTTTTTCCTACTGCTACTAATGTGATAATGCCTTTTTATTATACATTGGTCAGGCACCACCTAGAATGTTGCAGACAGTTCTGGGCACCATACAGACAAAGGGATGTCTCCCTTTTGGAAGCAGTCCAATGTAGAACAACTAAAAGAATAACTAATCTGAAGCATTTGTCATATGGTGAAAGACTAAGAGAACTGGGTCTTTACTCGCTCGAGTACAGATGTACTAGGGGTGATCTCTGTCTGGTATATAAGGCCTTTAAAAATGAGAATTTAATGGAATGTACAGGATTACAAAGTAGATATATTAACAGAGATTTAAGAAGACACGAGTACCAGCCCAGGGGAGAGAGTTTCAGAACCCTTAAAAGAGGACATTGGTTAAATCAAAGGGTGGTAACTATGTGGAATTCATTGCCCAAGTATATCATAAAGTGTCAAACAATGGATATATTTAAATCATCTCTTGATAGGTACATTTGTGGGTATAATGTTCAATGAAAATTGACAAGTCAAATATGGCTAACACTTGAAGACTCAATATTATTCCAATGGCTCCTATGATTGCTATGAATACTAAGGAATCGCCTTGGAAACAGATAAAAAAAACACATGAAGATGGAGGGGGGGTGAAAATACTCCAAATGTTACAAATGCCAAAAAGAAAATGAGAAAGAAGTTACCCACTAAATGTAAAACAAACACTCCACTTTTAATAAAATCACTCATTTGAGACCACGTAAAGGATTAAGCAACCAGTAACAGTACCCAATAAGTAAATGTAGGGGCACCTCTCTTCCAAGACCAGAGTAGTCTGAGTAAGCTCCACGAGACACTTTGACACTTAAAATAAACATAAACATAAATGGCAGTCATAAGCTAATTTCCATACAGAACAAAGAAAGAATAAACTAACCCACATACCGCATGATCTGTACAGGGAAAAAAATACCTGGGACCAAAGCCCCTTCAGGAATAGTACTAATGTTCCTCGATTTCACCTAACTATCGCTTCAAGCTGGTATCAAAAACAGAGGTCCTAAAATTAGTTAAGAATATTAAAACCACTGGATCTGCTGGGTATGACAAATTGGAATCCAGGTTACTTAATATTGCACCCCAGGTTATTGACTCCCTTATCACTTGGCTATTCAAAAAATCCCTCCTCAAAGGTAAAGTCCCTGTAATATGGAAAGTGGCCCTGGTTATTCCTATTCACAAAGGTGGTTTGCGTGACCAAGTGGAAATCTATAGGTCAATATCTCTCCTCTGCATCCTAAGTAAAGTGCAAGAAAAGGATTGTGTACACCCAGGTTGCGGATTGTGTCGAGCAACACAGATTATTAATGGCTCAGCAACATGGCTTCAGAAAAATACAAAGGAACAGGCACAGCTGTTGTTAGCCTCACCACAGACATCTAGTCAGCCTTAGATAAGAGCCTGCTAACCTATGTGGTATTTATCAACCTCACCAAGGCCTTCAATTTGATAAACCATTAATTGCTTATTATGAAACTGAAATCCCTAGGCCTTGGCAGCCTGGCTATACAGTGGTTCTCAGAATGCCGTCATGGAAATTCACAACTCATAAGATGGCACGGTGCTTTATCAGACAAATGACCTATCCTGAATGGTGTCCCTCAGGGTCTATCTTGGGTCCTCTTCTATTTTCCCTGTTTATTAATGACATGCCACAACAGTGTGGAGGGACTAATTTGACTCTGTACATGAATGCCACGGTATTATATAGGACCTCCCAGGAAGCTGACCAAAGGAATGAAATAATTGGGAAAGACCTACTATTTCTCAAGGGTTGGCTGGAAACCAAAAACCTTGTTCTAAATGGCAAAAAGACAAAGATTATATTATTTGGCCTTAAAAGTCTAGGATCTGACAGGTGACAACTACTGACACCCACTCTCTCAAATGGCTCAAGGGTTGAGGTTATGGATTCCATTAAGTATTTGGGGGTTATTCTAGATCAAGCCTGTACCTTCAACATACATATTGATCAGTTGACCAGGTCCTTGAACCAGAAGTTAGGTCTTCTATAGCACCTAAGCCCTTTGCTCACAAAGGAATCCTGTCTAAAGGTAACTATTGGTACCCTATTACCCTCCTTGTTATATGGGTCCCCAATTCTATATTCAGTTGGAAGTACAGAGATGCAGAGGTTTAGAACCTTGTATCACAGGATAAGCCAATTTGCAGCAGGTGCTCTGCCCCCTGGAGCATCACTGTCATGTGCTACATTCATTAAACTTGCCCTCATTAGAAGACAAACTAATGTATCAATCTTTCTGCTTAGCCTTCAAACTCAGGCTTGACAACCCCCCCCCCCACATGCCTGGCTGACATGGTAACTATTAAACAGTAAGACACTTAGATCCTCCAATCGTCAGCTCCTCCAGGTTTACAAGCATGAAGTTTTAACATAGAAAACAAATAACATACTAAAAATCACATTCACTAAATAACTCACAAAATAGTTAATTTACACAGCATCACAGACACAATCATTTGAGTAGCAAACCATGTTGTCAGTCTAAATTTAAATGTACTGATTGTAGAACAAGTGAGGAGTGTACCTGGAATAGTTCTAAAAAAAGGAAGGTGCATGATATAGAATAGATTTCTGCCCCATGGCATTTTTACAACTGAGTAATTTGAAAACAAATTTGCTCTGAAACATAGTCCCCATATTGTTAATACTTCTGGGGAAAAGAATCTGAAAAGAATCAGGAAGAAAGCCCCCAGCATACTGAATGAAAGAATACCCAGACTGATTTTTATCCTGTTCTTTAGTGATGGACAGTTCAAAAAGGAAGGTACATGATATAGAATAGATTTCTGCCCCATGGCTTTTTTACAACTGGGTAATTTGAAAACAAATTTGCTCTGGAACTTAGTCCCCATATTGTTAATACTTCTGGGGAAAAGAATCTGAAAAGAATCAGGAAGAAAGCCTCCCAGCACATTGAATAAAAGAGTACCCAGACTGAATTTTATCCTGTTCTGTAATGATGGACAGTTCAAAATTTTTGAAGTACACACTGATGAGTTCTGAATGAAAAAAATGGTCATAAATCTTAGAGCTGCATTATACGTATTGTTTAATTTGGAAAGGACCCTATCACTGGTTGCAGTATAACTTGATAGTCCATAGTCTAATAGACCAAAAATGCATTACATTTTGTTTTAGATTCAGTAGTCATAAAGTGTCTGGCTCTATACATGCTTCCAAGCCTCTGGTGCATCATTTTTATGATGTTATTAATATGTGTTTCAAAAGACAGTCTAGAATCCAAAGTGATACCTAAATATCTAAAATGTTCTACCAGTTCAATTGGCTCACCCTGGAAATCAACCATTGAACTCACAACTTCCTCATTCTTTCTAGAAATTGAAAAAAACATAAATGTGGTCTTTTTAACAATTGACACCATTATTTTTGTCTGTAATTAGGCTTGGAAGAGATGGAAATTACTCTATACTGCATCTACAGCTTCCTGGGAATTAATACCAGGACTATAAATAACTGCATCATCTGTGAACAGGGTCATTAAAGATTTTTTTACAAACAGTAGTGGCAGAATTCATGTATAACAAAAGGATTAAGGGTCCCAGTATCGCACCCTAAAGCACTCCGTATTCAATAGCTCAAGGACCAGAGATTTACCATTAATCTCTATTCTATGAGCTTTATCATTCAAATAGTTAAGAAACCAATTAGAGACTTCTTTGAAAAGTGAAATTCAGAAAAGGTGTTCACTAACAACTCATGATCAACTAAATCGAAAGCCTTGGTGAGGGCCACAAACACAACCTCAGCAGGGTGCCCCTTATCAAGGGCACCCTGAATGCAGCTGCTGAACCCCACCAAGGCTGTCTCAGTACTGTGTTTTGCTTTGAAACCATGCCGTGAATTTGAAAGCAGACCATATTTTTCCAGAAAATCCGAAGTTTGATTGAAAATAATCCTATCTAAAATTTTAGAAAGAGGAGGCAACATGGAAATGGGTCTGTAATTAAGTACTCTACTAAGTTCCCAGTTTTATGAATTGGCTTAATAATCACCATCTTACAAAGTTTAGGGAACACCCCAAAGTGAATGGAATGATTAAATAATGTAGTAAAAGGCTATAATCAATTCCATCATATCCAATGTAAGATCGTGGATTACCTTTTAATATGTAATCTTTGGTTTCAGATGATGTAACCGAATTAAAATACAATTTAGGGTTTACATCTTCACCATCATTTAATGGGTGACTATCAGGGGGAATCCAATTAAATTTACTTCTAAATTTATCTAGGTCTCCAAAAAAGTTCTTAAAATTCTCAGCTGCCCTCATAGAATCATGAGCCAGTTGATTGCCTTCTTGTAACTTTATTGGAGGGTCCTTAGGTCCTCATCCCATTAGATTATTTAAAACTTGCCACATTTTCTTAAGATTACTGGAGAATCTGGTCTGCTTGGGAATTAAATATAATCTTTTAGTTCTTCAGATTTCCAATAATGGTAGTTTACTCACCTGGTAAAGGTGATTGTGGGGGTATGGCTCTCTGAGGCACTCCACCATAATTGACATCATGGGTTGTGTACTCCTGATAGGTTGTCTTGATGCACATGTGACTGAAGTGAAGACGTCCCTTCCTAGGGTCCTCAGTCACTGCTCCTCAGTTCGATGTTTTCCAAAGCTGTATCTGAAAGTAAAGTAAGTGACATTGCCCCACAGCTGTACCTTGAGTAAATTAACAATGTTGGCTCTGCATAGAATGATAAGTAGTAATATTTATTGGCATGGCAAGTACATATGTGTTGTGGAAACTGAAGCATAAGTGTTTGCTGTTTAGTAAGTCTATGTTGTTTTTGTCCTAGTCTTCTTCACGTCCTGCTAGGGTGAAGTGTGGAGTGCCTCAGAGAGCCATACCCCCACAATCACCTTTACTAGGTGAGTAAACTACCATTGTGGGGGATGGTCTCTGAGGCACTCCACCATACCTGACATCATGGGTTAATCAAAAGCAGTGATAAATGTCTAGGGTGGGGCAGGCGTGATAGTGTTCTTGTGGTCTGTGCTTGCTGCCAGTAGTACTGCCTTGGCAAAGTTTGTCTTAGTGTCTTGAGACACGTCGAGTCTGTAGTGCCTAGTGAAAGTGTGAATTGTTGACCAAGTGGCTGCTGCACAAATTTCTTCTGCAGTGGCCATGTTCCTTTCTGCCCATGAAGTGGCGATAGCTCGTGTAGAGTGTGCTTTTATAGATGTGGGTACCTGCATGTCGTTTGCCTTGTAAGCCTCTGTGATTGCTTTTCTGAGGTAGCCTGCTATGGAAGCTTTAGATGCTGGGAGACCTTTTATGCATCCGTGCGTGATGATGAAAAGTCTGCCTGTTTGTCTAATGGCAGCCGTTCTGTTGATGTAGGTTTGTAGTAGACGTGTCATGCCTAGTAATTTAAGGTTGGGGTCGGCCTGCAGTTCCTCTTGTGGAAGGTTGGCTGGGATCTCAATTGTTTGGTTGATGTGATATTTAGATGCTATCTTTGGATGGAATGAATGGATTCGTCTCATAGATATCCTGTCATGGTAGAATTGCAGGAATGGTTCCTTCTGTGATAGTGCCTGTAGTTCCCCTACTCTTCTGGCAGATGCGATGGCCATTAAGAAGAATGTCTTGAGTTGGAGCCATTGTAAGGGAATGGACTCAAGCGGTTCAAATGGTGGTTTAGTCATTGCCCTCAGTACTGATGGCAGGTCCCATTGAGGTAGTAGTGTTTTTTGGGTGGTACGTATGTTAGATGCTGCCCTCAGGAAACGCACTACATCTTGGTGTGAACCCGGCCTTGTGCCTTGTATCTGTCCCCTTGCTGCCCCTATGGCTGCAACCTGTACCCGGAGCGATGAAGGTGAGGGTACTAGTTGGAGTCCCTCCTGGAGAAATAGTAGAATGTGAGGGATTAAGCAGGTGATGTAGTCTATCTTGTGGTGGATACACCATTTGCAGAGTATGTCCCAGTGTCTTTTGTAGGTGGAAATCGTGGATTGCTGGCGAGATGCTGCCATAGTGTGTATTACTGAAGGGTGGTATCCCACTTTCAGCAATCTCTCCCTTTCAGGAGCCATGCCATCAGTTGTAGTTGCTGAGGGTTGGGGTGTAGGACAGGACCTTGTGAGAGCAGGTCTGGTCGTAGTGGTAGTCTCCATGGATCGGTTAGTGCCATCGATACTGCGGTCGTGAACCATGCTTGTCTTGGCCAGTGTGGTGTTATCAGTATTACCCATGCACTGGAAATACGGATCTTCTTTAGCACTTGAGGTATCAGAGGAATTGGAGGGAAGACGTATGCTAGCTGGAATGTCCAAGTGGTCGATAGTGCATCGACGCCTAGAGTCATGCGGTCTTTGAATCTCGACCAGTATTTTATGCATTGATGGTTCTTGTGCGACGTCATGAGGTCTATCTGTATTGGACCCTATCTCTGGTTGATGTCCTGAAAGACTTGCGTGTGAAGTTTCCACTCGCCTGGGTGGATCATCTGACGGCTGAGCCAGTCTGCAGTGATGTTGAGTTTTCCTGCCAGGTGGATTGCCGATATCGATTTTAAATGCATTTGAGCTCATGCCATTATCTTGTATGTCTGTGACATCATTGCATTGCTTCTTGTGCTTCCCTGCTTGTTTATGTATGATACTGTGGTTTGATTGTCTGAGCAAATTTGTACATGTTTGTTGTGGGTTAGGTTGGAGAAGTGCAGCAGTGCTTTGAATACTGCTTTCATTTCTAGTATGTTGATCGAGTGGCGAGTCTCGGATAGTGACCATTTTCCTTGTGTGGTATGTTGTCCAAGTACTGCTCCCCAGCCAGTTGGGCTTGCATCCGTTTCTATAGTGACATCTGGGGTGATGTCTAGCGGCATGCCTTGTGTCAGTTTGAGTCTGTTTATCCACCATATGAGGCTTGCCTTCAGCTTTGTTGGGAGGCATACGGTTTGGGCTAGGTCGATGTCTTGCGATTGTCCTTGAGTTAGCAGGAATGACATAAGTGGTCTGGCATGAAATCTGGCCCATGGTACTGTGTCTATTGTTGAGGACATTAGACCGAGCATGTGAGAGACATCCCATAGCGTGGTTTGTGTGGCGGTCTGCAGTCTGCGGCTGTGGAAATTATTGTCTGAATTCTTGAATGCAATGGTGTAACTATTCCTCTTTTTGTGTCTATTAGAGTTCCGAGGTGTTCTATGTTGTGACTTGGAACTAACTGGCTCTTCTTGAGATTGAGTACCCATCTGTGTTGTTGTAGGCACTGTACCACTGCTTGAGTCTCCCTTACAGAGTGTTGTGCAGATCTGGCTCTGATTAGCCAGTCGTCTAAGTATGGTATGACATGTATTCCCTGTTGATGGAGGTTTGCGGCAAGAACGATGGACCCCTTTGTGAACACGTGCGGTGCTGATGCCAGGCAGAATGGAAGTACCATGTACTGACAGTGTTGCCCGAGGATGCAGAAGCGGAAGAAGCGGTAGTGACTGGGTCTCATTGGTACATGTAGATAAGCATCTTTTAGATCGATGGATGTGAGGAAATCTCCCGGTGGATTGCTTTGAGGGTGGACCTTATTGTTTCCATCTTGAATGGGATGTATCGTACTGATTTGTTGATGTGCTTGAGATCCAGTACTGGTCTGTATCCTCCTGTCTTTTTGGGAACCATGAAGAAGAGGGAGTACATACTTGAGCCTTCTTCTTGCCTTGGAACTGGAGCGATGGTATTGTTGTCCCGTAAGTCTAGTATAGCTGTAGAGATCTGCAGTGTTGAGTATTTGTGCTTGGAAAAGGGAGAGTGGATCATTTGGTTTCCCCTTGGTGTTTTTGAGAATTGTATGGCATATCCGTGGTGTATTATCTCCAGTACCCATTTGTCTGTCATGGTAATTTCCCATTGTCATGTGAATAGCATCAGTTTGGCGCCCACTGGCATGTGGGTATGCATGTTGTATGAGTAGTCAGGCTCTGGTGTTGCTGCGGTGGTGGTAGTGTCCTCTGCCTCTTTGTGTTGTGACCCTGCCTCTGAATCTGTTGTATTGGTAGGGTGTGGAATAGTTTTGTCGGAAGTAGGTGCCTCGGAAGGTATGGATGCCTCGGTGTTTGTCCCGAAAGGAGTGGGATCTGCTTCTGGGATGTGTGGGTAGGTACATGGCCCTCATTTGTTCTCTAGCCAACATTCTTCCTTCATCTTTGCCTTTAAGGTATTTCTCGAGTGCCTGTCCGAAAAGCATATTTCCCTTTAATGGAAGACGGTGTAAGGTGGCCTTTGATTATTTGTCGGCATCCCACATCTTCATCCACAATGATCTGCGTGCCCTGTTTGTTATTGCTGCTGATCTAGCATTTATCTTTAATGCATCGACAGCCATGTCTGCCAGGTATTTAGTGGAGAGTATGGCATTTTGTAGTCGTTGGGATTCGTGGGAATTTTATGGAATGGTCTTTTGTACGTCTTGTAGCCAAGATAATTGGGCTCTTGTGGCATAAATGGCCATGGTAGCTGCTCTGGTCCCCAGTCCAGCGAGTTCTGCATTCTTTTTTAAGTTGTCCTCTAGCTTCCTATCAATTGGGTCTCTCAGACCTGATGTGGACTCGGTGGGAAGTACCATCCTTTTATTGAGGGCGGCAATTTGAGGGTCCACAGTGGGTGGAGTGCACCGGAGTGCTAATTTTTCCTCCTCCAATGGATACATTCTGTCCCAAGATTTTCTCTCAGGAATTCTATCTGGTTCTGAGGAGGACCACTCTTTGATGACTAGTTCCTCTTTGGCCTCGCAGAAGGGGAAAGCATCTGCTTGTTTCACTGCAGGTTGCAGTGAGGGAAGGAGCGTGGACGTGGGTGGAGGAGTGGTAGTGTCGAAGCCCACTGTCTCCATGAACTGGCATACTAGTGACAGAATTTGGTCAGGGAAACACCACTTAGCTGTGAGTGTTTGTGGTTCCGTGTCTAGACTCTCGTCATCCTCGTCCGAGGAGTCACTGGAATCTGCCTGGATAGTTGTGTGATCATTTGCATTGGGCTCCAAATGGCTGGGAAAGTCAGTGAGCCTTTTCTTCACCGGAGGGGGAAGGTCTTGTTGGTGCCTAGAAATCTGTGTTAACTGTTGTAACATAGCTGTTAGTAGCTCTTGTTGTGCCTGCATAATTTTGTTAATGTGGAGTATTGCTTTTGTGGCCTCAGAATGTTGATAACTGTCCTGACTAGTCGTAAGTTGAGGTAAGTCATCCTCTGTGGTTTGTAAGTCAGTGTGGCATGTGGAATCCTCCACGCATGAGGCACATAGGCACCCTAACTGGTGGTGTGGCATAGGTACTTTGCATTGCCTGCAGCACTTTGGTTTTGAAATGTTGACCTGCAAGTTAAACACAAATGACAAGCTTAGTATGGTAGTGCTGCTGTTAGTATGAAAAATTGTAAGCATGACATTATGGTTAAAACAGCAATGAAAGTGAGAAAAAATGACTGTAATGTATTGGCCATGGCAGGATGGAGAAGTAAGCATGGCAGGCTATGTGAGATAGAGGCAGACTATGGCTGGATCTATGGCCGGTAATCGTGCTCTGCAAAATAGGGTGGTATCCCTTTAAGAGCAGTGTGTGGCACATCATACTGCTAGAGTTATGAGATGGCAGTCGCTGTTGAAGGCTGTAACAGGCATTATGTATTGTGCCATGATGTGCTAGCGTTTGTACAGTGATAGCGCTGGAGAAATGCGTAAAGTGCAAGCCAGAAACATACTGTTTTTGGAAACGTATTGATCGGGGCATTGCGTAGAGGAAGGGATTGCATTTGGAAATTGCAGAACTGAGCGCGTAGCTCTCAGAGGTAGCACGGTATGTAGGCAGCCAATGGGGAGCCGCGCAGTATGTCCGTGTCCTAGAAGAACCAGGAAGTGCTGTAAGGTGCTGGATAGCGAGGCATGGGCACGGTGGATTTATTGGGGTCATAAATAAACAATCATGGCTGCTGGTGTTGTTGTGCAAATGTCAGAAGACTGGGAAATGCAAACAGTAGCCTGAAATTTGTGTTGTGTGGAGGCTGACGTGTGTTCCGTGGTGGAAGGCAAAACGTAAGGATGTGCCTGGAGACACAGTGGCATGGAGTGGAAATGTAAGCCCCGTAGGGAAAGGGTAACGAGGACTGCTGCGAGAGGAGGGGAACCTCGTGAGCTGCAGGCTACAAACAGTAGTGGTGTATGTATAAGCAGCTAGTGATAGGTGTAGTCGTCTGGAACCGCTACTGTAGGGGTGGTCAGAGCGTTCTGCCTGGAAACTTTGCAATCTGTAGTTTGTCACGTCTGGAGCCGCTAGTTAGGGGTTCCCAGAGCGTGATCAGCTGGTATTCAGCAACGGAGCACTTTAAATGGTTTTTGTAGCATCTGGGACCGCTGAATCAGGGGTGTCCAGAGCGCTGATGTTGTTGGACATGAGGTAAAAAGTCTTTGAGTATCGCATGTAGTATCTGTGTTGTGAAGTGCTATGTGTTGCTCAGTTGTTGGCCTGTGTGAAGCTGGATTACAGAACAGTGTGCCTGTGCATGAACGTCTGCGTTGGCAAAGTGGGCTGTACATCTAGCTAACAGTCAGATAGTGAATAACAGTTCTGAATTGGACCGACAAACCAGATAGACGCAAACCCTGCTGCTGTCTCTCTAGCTATGTTTAACTGTTAACATACTAACAGGGGCTGATTGAGCCAAATGAGCTGTGTAAGATATCTATAAGTAGTCTTGGTTCCTACCTTATATCGAGTCTTATTATTGTATGTGGTCTGGAGCTCTTGAGTAGTGCGACAACCTTCTTAGATGCACAATTTGAACTGAGAAGCAGTGACTGAGGACCCTAGGAAGGGACATCTTCACTTCAGTCACATGTGCATCAAGACAACCTATCAGGTGTACACAACCCATGATGTCAGGTATGGTGAAGTGCCTCAGAGACCATTCCCCACAATGGTGGATCCTTACTTTTTTAATATTCTTTCCAGGTTTTGTCTCTATGTTTCATTAGTTTTAACAAATCTTGACTTATCCATTTATTTTTATTGGCTCTGACATGCATTTTTCTTTTCAGTGCAACCCTATCAGTAATCCTATTAATCAATTTAAAAAAAAAATATCAAACAGTTCATTTATATCTTCAGCAAACTCCAGGACTGACCAATCCACTTCTTGACATGCCACTTCAATCATTTTGGCATTCACTTTTTTAGATTCCTGCTTTCGATAATTGCCGGGGGCTTTTCATCTTTTTTGTAGACCATTCACACTGGACTGGACAGTGGTCACTCACTGCATCAGAGAGAACTAGTGATGCTACAATTTAATGAGGATGTGTGACCACTATCCAGATCAGTATGCACCCCTTCGCTGCATTTACCTCAAGCGATTAGCCTAGGGGAGGGAGGGAGAATGCTAGACAGGATGAGGGAGGTGCCACATATCTTAGTGCACTTGGGTACAAACGCCTTGGCAAATCATGGACTGGAGGTTACTAAGTCCAACTTCCAAAGGCTAGGAAGAGAAATAAGAGGGAAGGCATCCAGGCTGGCCTTTTCAGAGGTTTTGTTTGTATAGAAACATAGAAACATAGAAATATAAATTTTGATTGCAGATAAGGACCACCTGGCCCACCTAGTCTGCCCATTTCCCTACCTGCTTAACTCTGGATCCTAAAGGATCAGCAGCTTACCCTCTCTTTCCTACCACTAGGGTTGCCTTCTATCTATCCCATGCATTCTTGAACTAACCAAACATTTTAGCCTGTACAACCTCATCTGGGAGACTGTTCTGTGCCTCCACCACCATTTCTGTGAAAACATACTTCCTCACATTTCCCCTGAGTCCCCCCAAGTTCATATTGTGACCCCTTGTTGTTGCACATCTCTTTTTTTGAAAGATGCTGCCTCTTGAAACCTGTTGATTTCCCTGAGGTACTTGAATGTTTCTATCATATCGCCCTCCTCTCCTCCAGGGTATACATATTGAGGTCTTTTAACCTTTCCTCATGTTTTCTGGTGCAGTACTTTCACCACTTTTGTTGCCTTTCTCTGGACCGCCTCTATTCTGTCTATGTCCTTCCAGAGATGAGGTCTCCAGAACTGAACATTGTATTCCAGATGTGGGCTCACCAATTGTCTGTACAATGGCATCACCACCTCCTGTTTTCTACTGGTGATTCCCCTCCTTATGCACCCCAGCATCCCTCCAGCCCTCCCCACTGCCTTTTCACATTGCTTGGCCACCTTCAGGTTGTCTATTATTTTTAACCCCAGGTCCCTTTCCAGTTTTGTTATTGTTGGTATCCTCCCCCAGTTTGTATTCCTCTCCAGGATTCCTGTGGCCCAAGTGCATGACTTTGCACTTTTTTGCATTCAGTTTAAGCTGCCACTCTCTTAACCACTCCTCCAATTTGACTAGGTCTCTTCTCATCCCCCCATCTGGAATGTCTACCCTATTCCAGATGTTGGTGTCCTCCACAAAGAGGCACACCTTCCCTTCCAGCCCCTCCCCAATGTCACTAATGAAGACATTGAAGAGGATCGTCCCCTAAACTGCATCCTCTGGCACCCTGCTGGTCACCTCCTTCTCCTAGGATTGAACTCTGTTCACTACCACCCTCTGTGTCCTGTTGCTCAGCCAATTTCTGACACATTGTACCACCTTGGGACCTGCTCCCAGACTGTATAACTTGTTTACTTCCCTCCTGTGTGAGACAGTGTCAAATGCCTTGCTAAAATCTAGGTAGGCCATGTCCACTGCCCCTCCCTGATCCACAAACTTGGTTACCCAGTCAAAGAAATCTATTAGATTTGTTTGACAAGATCTCCCTGCTGTGAATCTATGTTGCCTTGCATCTCATGCCCCTTTAGCCTCCAGATATGCCACAATCCTTTCCTTTAACATGGATTCCATGATTTTTCCCACCACTGAGGTCAAACCGACTGGTCTATAATTTCCAGCCTCAACCTTGCTCCCACTTTTGTGTAGTGGTACTACATTCACCCTCCTCCAGTCCTCCAGCATCACTCCCTTCTCCAATGACTTGTTAAATAGAGCTATCAGTGGTGCCCCTAGTACCTCCCTGAGTTCTTTCAGTATTCTGGGATGTATCCCATCAGGTCCAATTGCCTTGTCCACTTTTAGTTTTGAGAGTCCCTTTAGGACTCTCTCCTCCATAAATGGACTGGTGTCCACCTCCCTCCATGTGTGTTTCTACCCCCTAATATAGGTCCCTCCCCTTTTCTTTCCTTTGTAAATACTGAGCAGAAGTATTCCTTTAGAATTTCTGCTTCTTCTAGGTCCTCCTCTGCACACCCCACCTCTTATTCAACCTCACAATCCCTCCATGGTCTTCTTCCTTTCCCGGATATACCTGAAGAAGGTTTTGCCAACTTCTTTTACTGATTTTGCTACCCTTTCTTCAGTTTGTACCTTTGTGCACCTGACTACTTTCCCACCTCCTTATGTTTTGCCTAGTACACTTCCCCGTCTCCCTCCATCTGTGTCTCCTTGTGCTTTCAGAAGTCCTGCTTTTTTCCTAACCTTTCCTGCTACCTCTTTTGAAAACCATAGTGTTTTTTCTTTCTTTTTGCTTTGTTTATTAGCTTTACACAGAGACCTGTTGTCTCTGCTATGGTGCCGTTAAGTTTCTTCCACTGTTCCTCCACTCCCCTCCTCCCTCTCCCTTTGCCAGGATTTTACATAGGTGTTCCCCCATTTTTGAAAGGTATGGGAAGGGAATGGGGTAGGGTGAGGCAGGAGGAAACTGAGGCATTGAATGCTTGGTTGAGGGAATGGTGTAGGAATGAAGGAATGATGTAGGAATGAGGGATATTAATTTGTGGGGGACTGGAAGGATTTTGGGACATGAGGGTTTTTAAGGGGGATGGTTTCATCTTATGAAGGTGGGGACTAGTGCACTGGAGAAGAAATTAGATGTCTATATGGACAGTCTTTTAAACTGAAGTGGGGTTAGCTGATGCTAGGAGCCCCCTTGTACAGTAGGTGGTAGATGCAGGGTGAAAACAGCAGAAGCTCCCCTAGAAATATAAACAGGTCCAGAGGAAGCCAGCAGTGGTGGAGGCGAGGGACACATGAAGGTAGCCAGTGAGGGACTGAGTAGCAAATGTAAACATATCAGATGGGGTGGTGGATGGATGAAGAGGGAATCAGGTAAGCAGGGACAGAATAAGATGGGTGTATGGACATTGGTTTGACTAAATGCAAGAAGTTTAAACAACAAGATCAGTGAACTGCAGGCAACGATGGCAGAGAATACATTAGACTGAGTGGCCATCAGAGAAGCTCAGGCTAGTGGTAACAATGACTGCAATCTATCACTTCCAGGGCATACCTTTCTTAAGATATTCAGAAGCAATGGTAAAATAATGAGATTTCCCTTCACATTATGGAAGGTATCGAAGTGAGACAGGACAGAACTACAGTATAAGAAAAGGAGGGGGAAGGGATGTGGAATCAATCTGGGTGCAGCTGACAGCTGTTAGAAATAGAGTTAGATTAGAGGTGGTATACATGCCACTGCTGCAGAAAGAAGAAGAAGGTGGAACAGAAATAAATCAGAAGAGGAGACACAAAAGGGGATCTGGTGTTAGTAAGGAACCTGAACCTGCCAGATATAGATTGGGATAACCCAGCAGCAAACAGCACCAAGGCTCAGGCATTGCTTGATACACTTCAGGACTGTTTACTACTGCAGCTGGCCAAGAAACATAGAAACATAGACTTTGATGGCAGATAAGGACTGCTAGGCCCATCTAGTCTGCCCATTTCCCTACCTACAGGATAGGCCGCAGATCCTAGTTAACCAACAGCCTATATCTTCCTGCCCCCCACAAGAATTGCCTTATGTCTGTCCCATGCATTCTTGAATTCTCCCACAGTTTTAGACCCCACAACTTCCTCAGGAAGGCTGTTCCATGCATCCACTACCTCTCTGTGAAATAATACTTCCTCACATTGCCCCTGAACCGCCCTCCTTCTATCTTTAAATTGTGTCCCCTTGTTCTTGCAAGTCTCTTTTTTCGAAAGATGCTACCCTCTTGGACTTTGTTGATTCCCTTGAGGTACTTGAAAGTTTCTATCATGTCCCCCCTCTCCCTTCTTTCCTCAAGGGTATACATATTAAGTTCCTTTAGTCTCTCCTCATATGGCTTCTATTGCAGACCCTGTACCATTTTAGTTGCCCTCCTCTGGACTGCCTCTATCCTGTCTATGTCCTTGCGGAGATGAGGTCTCCAGAACTGGACACAGTATTCCAGATGGGGTCTCACCAACTGTCTGTACAGAGGGATAACAACTTCCTGTTTTCTGCTGCTGATGCCTCTCCTATACATCCCAGTATACCCCGGCCCTCCCTACTGCCTTCTCACATTGCTTGCTAACCTTAAGGTCATCTGATATGATTACCCCCAGGTCCCTTTCCTGTTTTGTTGTTGTTACTACCTCCCCACCCATTGTGTATTCTTCCCCTGGGTTCTTGTTTCCCAGGTGTATTATTTTGCACTTTTTTGCATTGAATCCTAGCTGCCATACGTCTGACCATTCCTCCAACCAAGGATCCCACATGGCAAGACACCCAACTGGACTTGGTATTCACCAATTTGTAGATGTTGGGAGGTAACTGTCAGGTAACCATAGTGGCCCAGTGACCGCAACACTGTATGGTTCAAACTAGTGGGGAGGCAATGGACCCCACCAAAGACAGTGATTCTGGACCTCAAACATGTAGATTTTGGGAAGATGCAGGAACTAGTTAGGGAGATTATCAGGTGTAGACCAGATGAAGGGGGTGGAAGAACAGTGGGGTAGGATTAAGGGATTGCAGGTGACCGAATCTTGTGCAAGGAAGGTTGCCAATAGAAACAGGCACAGAATGCTTATCTGGTTCTCAAAGGAAATGAGAGATGCTGTGAGGGCCAAAAGAAATACCTTCACTGAGTACAAGAGAAATTGGGAGGGGCCCATTAGGATTATCAGGCAAAACTTAAAGAGGCAAGGGTGGAGGTCAGGAAGACAAAGACAGACACAGAACTGCAGATTGCTGAGGGAGTAAAAGATGGGGCAAAAATAATTGTTTAGGTACATAAGGAAAAAAGAAAATAAGGTGGGGGATAGTCTGGCTAGCTGAGGGGGAAGGGTGATGAAAGATAATTAGTGGAAGACAAATGTACTAAACAATCACTTCTGCTTGGTATATACTGTAGCGGACAATGGTCCCCTGCCAAAGAGTGAGTTACCACAAGAAGTTACCACAAGGGGTTAAGGAAAGGGGTAGAATACAAATCATAGCAGACAAAGATCTAGAATCTCTTAGGGTAGACAAAGCTTCAGTCCTAGATGGCCTGGAAGGCCTGCACCCACAGGTACTCGGGGAACTGGGCATAGAATTGACAGTATCCTTAGCTCGTCTAATAACTCACTGAAGTCCACTGAGATGCCACAGACTGGTGATCTACTGACATAGTACCACTCCAGAATGGAGAAACAGGGAGAATCTAGGCAAAGGCCTCTGAGTTATGCCGCCATCATAAGCAAACTGATAAAGACTACAATCAAGGAAAGCTTGGTGGCTTACTTACAGAAAAAAGGACTACAGGACAACAAGCAGCATGGATTTGTGCCAGAGAAGTCATGCCAGACCAACATAATACTGTTTTTTGATTGTGTCACCAAGGCGCTTGACAGAGGACATGTGGCAGATTTGCTCTACTTTGACTTCAGCAAGGCCTTTGATTCAGTACTACACAGGAGACTGCTGAATAAGTTTTAAGGCTTAGCAGTAGAGCAAGGTTTAGTCTGGTGGTAGTGGTGGGAGAAGTGGCCCCAATTCGCTCTGTGAAGTGATTTGCGAGGTGAAGGCGAATTCGCAGAGTGTTCGCAATGCGAAGCTGAATACTACGCATTATAATTGGTAATGCAAAGTCCATTGAAAACAATGACTTTGCATTACTCAGCCTTCCCAAACCACTACTCCACCAATTCTTAAGGAGAAGTACATTTAAAACAATGTACTTCACTTCACTGCGTCTTGTTTTTATGCTCCAAAGGTGAATTTTGCAGTGATTCATGGGATTTCAGGTCACATGGGCTCTAGATTGTTCTGCACAGCCTCAGTTTGGGGTAGCGTGTGTAGGAAGCTGTAGGAGAGAATCTGGTCTGAGAGCTCTCTGCGATTCAAACTTTCTAAAAGCTGTTAAAAAAACCTTTTTGGGTCATTTGTTTTCCTGAAATGTTAGTTCATCGATTATAGGAAACCCTCCTGTGCTCATATCATTGGTAATTTATTGTTTGTGTGTGGATTTTGGATGTTAATGTACAACATTCAATTTGTGTACTGAGAGACAGTGGAAGTGTGCTTTGGGGGAGGGACATATCTGTGGTGTAGGTAGATTAACTTGGAGAAAAAGACAGTACTTTCTGTTTTATTGATATTTTTCTTGTATAACTGTGTTAATGTACACACACAGTAATATTTTCAATAATTCTTGCCATTTTTTTGCTGATTGTTGTGGTGCAGCAGTGCATAATTTTAGTTTGTTTAAAATACGTGGTTATACTGTATTACTGAAGTTTTCAATTTGCTATGCATTACTTAGTGTGTGTGTGAGTATGTGTGTGACACGTGTCATCAAATCAGACACCTTTTATTGTGCCACATAATAATTTCAGCAATATGAACCTGCTAGCCACTGCAGCTGTGTGATTTTTGTACTTATTTGTGGTATCTTTAATGGTACTAGTGCTAGTGACTGTTACTGCAGCAGTGCAGTACACTGCTCCCCCTCGCAGCCCGCCCCAACCACCAAAGGTATTCTTTTCCAGATTTGAATTTCCTGATGGTGAACACCGGTTAGGTGTTGTGCCTTTGCATCTGCATCTCTTCAGTGTACAACGCAATCTTAATCTGTCTGTGCATTTGCATCTCTTTAGGGCCCAATCTCCATCTGTAACTTAAGTCACAGTTGTTTCCTTGGCTTCCCTTCAGAGTACTGGACTAGTGTGGTGTATAATTCTGCATGAACATTGTACTCATTAATATGCATTTTTACGTCAGGAACATCATCACGAGTCACTCGTGATACAAATTACATTCTTCATCATCACAGTCACAAATGCCTCTGTTAACACCAGGTTGGGGATCCTATACAGACATAGGCACTGCATTCCTCCACAGGCATTGCATCTGGCAGTATCCTCTTCAATACTTCCCTTGGTAGACTATGGCATAGTAATTTATGTGTCTGCTGACCATATTGCCCTGTGCAGCATCAACCTCGCCCTCAACAAAGCCTGCCATCTGGTCTCAGATTGTAACAGGTTAACCCATACTTGTGAGCTTTACAAATCTACAGGCTGGCTAAACCTCCAAAATAGGGTTAAGTATCATACCTGTCTCATAGCAAAAAAAGATACAATACAAACCAGCACCGATAAGCCTCCATCCTCTAATTCAAACAGCCTCTCTCAGGAGAGCACCAAGACACTCATCTAATACTTCCCTACTAGTACCACACTGTAGAACCTCCCTTGGGCAGCGATCTTTCCGTTATCGTGCCCCTCTGTGGCTAAACAACCTACCACCCACAGTTCCCCATACAGCTAGTTTGGGTCAGTTTAAAACTGGCTTAAAGTCACTCCTTCATGCATACAAAACCTTGTTACAAGCAGGATCCAGAGCTACAAAAAATTATGTAGCCCCAGCATAGGGACTTGCTCTTCTCTTGGCCAAAGGTTTGGTTCCTCAACTTCTCAATGTAATATATCATGACTCTGGGCCTATTTTGTAAGACTCTGCGTAACTGAACAACTGTTCAATATGTACATAAGCATTGACCTGGGACCTTCTTATGATCCCTGCTGACGTAACCCTTCATTGAACACTGTGCCTAATGTTTTAAGTTTTGTACCAGTTGTTTCAGTTTGTACTGTGTAAAATGTTAAGTTAAATGTTAGTTTCTGTACTAAATGCTTAAGTTTCAGTAACTTACATGTTTTACCTCTATGTAGTTTCCTTTCTATTTCTTACTGATGTGGAGCCTTTGCAAAGGAGTCAATGACTCAAAGGATTGTAATTCCGATTTCTTTCAATAAATAAATAAATAATAAATAATAAATAAATGCAGTCACAAATCACTATTCATGATCACGTCATGAATCACAACATAAATTTTTTTTTTAGTTACTTGGATGTATTGCAAGCCAGTTTTGTAGTATCTTTCCAGGCTTCACCATCCCGCCATTTTACTCATCAATGATAGTTTTTAAGTCAGGTAGTTTTTGCTACAGCTCATCGGGGAAGTACAGCCATTGGCATTTGCATTGCCAATACAGTTTCCACATTGTTTATCTCACACCGTTGATACCGAATCACGTTCTTCACCATCACAGTCACAAATGCAGTCACAAATCATGATTCACGATCATGTCATGAATCACAGCATTCATTTTTATGTTTGCTTGCACTCATGTGCAAGAAACATAGTGCCTTCATCGGAGATTTCGGAGGTGTGTCACCTCCTCCTCCAATTCAGGCACTGTGCTGGCAGGCGCGGCCCCTGCAAGCCAATGCATTTTAGAGCTGTCTATGACACGCTCCAAAATGCTGTGGTATACAGTTGAAAGGGGGAGCTATGCTTGAGTGAGCAGCAATAAGAATCTGCTCACGTGCAGCTCCCCTGCCCAGCCACAGGCGTATGCTGCTTCGCGATGCAGCGTGAGCAGCCGAGAGGTGCCCAATCCCCGCCGGCTGAACTGCGCCTGTCTCTCCCTCCCTCCCATTAGTTGATGCCACGCTGGGAGTCCACCCAGCGTGGCAATCTGTCATGTTGCTGGACGGGGTGCCCAATCCCCATCGGCTGAACACGCCTCTTCCCCAAAGTCCTTGTGCCATGCTGGGAGCCCACCCCAGCATGGCAAATGGTCCAGCGCTTTTTTTTTTTTTATTTTTTTGGCCGAGGGGTGCCAATCCCCGCTGGCTGAACTTCAAAAGTCCTGGTGCCACGCTGGGAGCCCACCCCAGCATGGCGGTGTCCCACGATGTCTTTTTTTTTTGTTTTAACCTGTAAAACAAAACAGTCTCAGCGGCACGCCTCCCGAACCCCTCCCACAACCCGCACTCCACCCACCGCGCACCCAGCCTCCCCACACCCCCCTCACCCCATACTTACCTCCGGATTGCGGCACGACAATCTTCAGTGGACCGGGAACACATCTGCACTCTTCAAAGCCGACCGCGAACTGAGGAAATGCCGGTAAGCTGTATAATGGGCTAGATAGGAGGGTTCAACTTTATTGCATATCTCAGGCATTTTTGGGAATTTTCAAATTTTCAACATGGGGTTTTGGGACTTCTTCATGAATGATGTCACCGTCATGGCATTACTTAGGCTCGAAGGGTGATTTCACGCAGTGACTGCGAAATCACCCTTCGGGATTGAATACCGCCATGATAGTGACATCATTCATGAGAAGGGGGCCCAGAACCCTCATGTTGAAAATTTGGTGCCAAAATTCCAAAAAATGACTGTTTAACGAGCGTGCATTGCACAGTTCCTACGCAGGCTCGTAAGTTCGTGAAATTTCAATATTTCCACTCCAGATTTTCAACATTGCCATTTTTCCACACCTTCTTATGAGTAGTACAGCTGTCATTTTTCACATCTCACCCAAAACGTAGTTCTCTTCATGTAGCTATAATGGCGCAGTCGTTACGCGAACTCAGTGTATGGGACACATTAAGATAATCACAGTGTCACTGTTCATGAGCAGAGATCTTAAAATGGCAATGTTGAAAATTTGTTGACAGAATTCCTAAAATGACTGTTTTACGGTAGTGGTATTGTACAGTTCCCACGCACTTATATAGGTTTGGTGAATTTTAATATTTCCACTCCAGATTTCCAACATTGCCATTTTCCACACCTCCTTATGAGCAGTACAGCTGTCATTTTCACATCCTGCCCAAAATGTGTTCTCACTCATGTAGCACACAATGGCGCAGTCGGTGTGCAAACTCAATGTATGGGACATTAACAAAACCACAGTGACACTGTTCATGAGCAGAGGTCTTAAAATGGCTATGTTGAAAACTTGGTGAAAAATGCCTAAAAATGACTTTTACGAGCGTGCGTTGCACAGTTCATATGCATGCTCGTAAGTTTGCAAATTTAATATTTTCACTCTAGATTTTCACCATGTCCATTTTATTAAACTTCCTTATGAACAGTCCAGCTGCAATTTTTCATATGTCACCCAAAATGTGTTATTGCACATGTAGCACACAATGGTGCTGTTGTAAAGAAAGCAATGTTTAGGACAGATTAAGAAAATCACAGTTACACTGTTCATGAGCAGAGGTCTTAAAATGGCTATGTTGAAAATTTGGTGACAAAAGTCCATAAAATGACTGTGTTACAGTGAGCATTGTGCAGTTTCCACGCATCCTAGTTAGTTCATGACTTAGTAATATTTTCAGTCCAGATTTTCACTAGTGGCATTTTTCAACACTTCCTTATGAACAGTACAGCTGCCATTTTTCACAACATGGCCAAAGTGTGTTTTCACACTTTCAGTGCAGAGATGCATGGTTGCTGTGGGAAATCATTGTTCGGCACAGATAAATAAAATCACAGTGACACTGTTCATGATCGGAGGCACCAAAATGCCTGAGTTGACAATCTGCTATAAAATATCCCCAACCTACTTATATAACGGGTGTGCGTTGCACAGTTTCTATGTACGCTCGTGACTTCACCATTTTTTTAAATATTTTTACTACACATTTGCAACATAGCCATTTTTACACCTCCCCATGAAAGAGTACAGCTGTCATTTTTTACAGCCTGTTCAGAATATTTTTGCACCTGTGGTGCTAAATCCTGTAGTCACTGTGCATAAGCAGCTTTCGGCTACCAAACTGATATTCCCCCTGTTCATGAGGTGGGGTCACAAAACAAACATGTTGAAAATTTGGAGTTAAAATACCAACGAATGCCTGAGGTATTAGGCTTTTCAACTAAATCGCCCAACCCTATAGAGAATGACAGGAATCAGGGTGTGACTTGGGATTCTTGCCTGTGTTGCTATACCATTCCACACCCTGCAGTCACTGAGAGGCATCGAGTATGCCTTGGACTCTTGACCTAAATTTCACCCATTCTCCTATGTCACACCCATCTCACCGTATTTCCTAATGAAATGGGGTGCGCATAAGGGCAAAGACCCCAAGGAACACATCACACTTGTCAGTCTCTGCAGAGTGGGGTGTGGTGAAATGGCGTGGCCATTATGCCTGACGACCCAAATGCACACCCCGATGCCTGTCACTCTCTGCAGGGTGGTGGTGGGGTTGGCTTCAGTTCAATACTTCACTGCCATTCCTATTACGCAGCTCTGTAACTTCTACACTACCACTGCCAATGCCAGTAAGCAAACATTCGGCATTGACAAATGCTTGTTTTACTAGTTACTTGGATGTATTGTAAGCATGTTTTGTAGTATCTCTCCAGGCTTCACCACTCCACCATTGTACTCATTAATAAGTATTTCTATGTCTGGGAGTTTTGTGCTACAGCCCATTGGGGAAGTACAGCCATAGGCATTTGTGTTCCTTCCTGTACAGCACGTGAATTACAGTACTGTAAGTAGTGGTGGGTGAAGTGGCCCAATTTGCTCCATGAAGTGATTCACTGAGTAATGTGGAATCCACGGAGAACTCCACAATGTGAAGTGGTGTACTTCGCTTCATAATGAGGAACGTGAAGTCCATTGAGACCAATGATTTTGCGTTATTCCTCCTTCCCCAAACCACTTCTCCACCAATTTTAAGGTGAAGTACATTGAAATAAATTTTATTCGCCTCACTTCACCCTGTAATTTGAGCTCCCAATGAAATTCTGAGGTTATTCATGGGATTGCAGGTCACATGGGCTCTAGATTTGTTTGGCACAGCCTCAGTTCTGGCCTGGGTAGTGTGTGTGCAATGGTAGCTGGAGACAGTTTGCTCTCAGAGATCTGTGATTCAAAACCTCTAAAATCTGTTTAAAATGAATTTTTGGGTAATATTCTTTGCTCAAAATTTAGTACATCGATTGTAGGAAACCCTTCTGTGCTCATATCATCGAGTGTTTATTGTTGTGTGTGGATTTTGAATGTTAATTTAGAACAGTCAGTCTGTGTACTATGAAGTGTGCTTTGGGGGAGGGGCGTATTTGTGGTGTAGGTAGATTAACTGGGAGAAAAAGGCAGTCTTTCTGTTTTGGTTATATTTTTCTTGTATAACTGTGTTAATGTATACACAGTAATATTTTCAGTAATTCTTGACATTTCTTTGCTGATTGTTGTGGTGCAGCAGTGTACAATTTGTCTGTTTAAAACATTTGGTTATGTTACTAAAAGTTTTCAATTTGCTACGCATTACTTGAGTGTGAGTGTGTGTGCAATGTGTGCCATTAAAATCAGACACCATTTATTGTGTTACAGAGTAATATCAGCAGTGTGAACCTGCTATCCACCACACCTGCATGAATTTTGTATACTGCTTTGTGGTATCCTTACTGGTAGAGGATTGTTACTGCCGTGCACTTATCCCCCAACTGGCAAAATGTATTCCTTGGATTTGTGACTTGTAGACACTGGTTAGGTGTTGTGCCTTTTCGTATTGCATCCCTTGAGCGTGCAGCGCAATCTTAATCTGTCTGTGCATTTGCATAGCACCATTAATTCTGGGAGATTGCATTTCTTGTTACGCTCTCATTTCACGTCATCAGCACTGGGGAATTTTCTGGACACAAGACAGTAGCATTTTGGGGATGCACATTAATTCTGGTAACTCTGTGTGTGACCTGACCACTGCATGCATGACTGAGTGCTCCATTAATGTTGGGAGACTTTGCATTTCTTGTTACACTCTCATTTCACTTCGTCAGCACTGGGGAGTTTTCTGGACACAAGACAGTAACACTTTGGGGATGCACATTCATTCTGGTGACTGTGTGGGTGGGATGCTGCCAGTATAGTTGTCACTTCACCTTACTTCACGTTTAAGGTGGAATGACAACACGAAGTAGTAATAACAAGGTGAAGTGAGCCTTTCCTATGGGGCACTCTGCGTAGTGAAATGCCAAGGCAAAGTGACCACTTCAAGTTTACTTCACAGGAGGATTTTAAATTTACTGCATCTCTATTCGGTGGTTAGAAAGTTGGCTTGGAGGGGTAAAAGAGGGTAGTGGGAAACTGAACTAAATTGCACAACAGGGAGGTCTCAAGCAGAGTGCTGCAGGGATTAGTCCTGGGACCTGGCTTATTTAATATGTTCAGAAGTGACATTGGGTAAGGTATCCAGGAAATGCTGTGTCTCTTTGCTGAGGAAAAGTTATGTGACAGGGTAGACCATGAGGAAGGGGTGTGGGAGTTCTAGTAGAACCTAGAGATATTAGAGGGATGGTTTAAAGTGCAGCCATTGGGGTTTAATGCTATAAAGTGCAAGATAATACACATAGGTGAGATGGAATCCATGCACAGAATACTGGATGGGAGGTGTTAGACTGACCTCTTCAAAAGAAGACAGGGATCTGGGGGTCATAATGAATGACTCCCTCAAGCAAACAAGTCAATTCCACAAACCATATCGTAAGACATTGTGGATGCTGGGGTTTACAGGGAGGAGTTTTGACAGTAGGAGAAGCAAGGTGATTCTGCCACTGTACCCATGGAGAGGCCCAGTTTTGGAGTCCTTACTTGAGGAAAGACATTAACAGACTACAGTCGGTACAGTGAAAGGTCAACAAGATGATGCAGGGCCAGCAGGAGAGTCTCTGTGAGGACTGACTAAAGACTCTAAATGTGTATTCGCTGGAGGAAAGGCTAGAGCCGGGGTATATGATTGAAACTTTTAAGTTTCTCAAGAGCATAAAAAGGGGAATAGCAAGAATCTATTTGTAAGAAATAGGGATGCAGTCTCTGGGGGACATGACTGGAGGTTGGTGTGGGGCAAGTTCAAGAGGAACATGAGGAAGTTTTGATTCACTGAGAGGGTGATGGAACCATGGAGCAGACTGCCAGAAGTAATGTGGCAACTGCCCTTAATAGGTTTAAACAATGTTTTGACAGGAAATGGGAACTCATAGCCCACAGGGGCACATAGGTCTGAAGGGTGGAGGAGTGGGTAAGATTTTCCACTTACATCTGGAAGGAAATCAGTCTTATCTTAAAAGTTAAGGAGTTACAACTACCAAGATATGTTAGATGCAAGTAAGTCTTACAAAAGATAGGAGCATGATTTGCCACTAAGAATATTTAATACTGTACTTATCATCTTAGTATTATCTTACCAGTCTCTAATTAATTTATTTATACTTGTTGACTGGGAAAGGCACACAGAACCAAAGCTCATTTCCAGGTGCAACCCAGGGTGGGTCAGGGAGGTAGTAACAATGGAGACTATAGTAAAACCACAAAGCGAGAGAATAATATGATAAAATTAATGGTAGGATTTAGAAGTTGCAAAAGAAAACCTCACTTCCACCCTACATCGAACAACAATCAAGATGGCGGCTATGCTGAGCCGCCTGTTGTGAGCCTGTTAGTGAGCAGTAGCTAAGTTGCTGCTAGTTTTTATTTTTTCCACTCGTTTAAGTATTTTGTTAAGTTTGCTTGCTCCATTTTATTGCTCCATTCCACTCTAAACTATATCACTCTGACACCCTGTTTGAACTGAGGAGCCTAGCCACTGTTGGTTCTGCACGTGATATTGGACCAACGACGTGCTGTTTTATCAGCTCTGGAGGATTTGTCTGGGAAGTTTGCTGGTGTAACTGGGACATATTACATCTGGACCTTTGGACTCTTGGAGGTGCTCGAGCTGGGAGAATCGGGAGACAACACCCTGATACTCAGTATTGGGAGTTCTGTTAAGTGTGGGAGAACTGTATTGGGGGTGGGATTCCCTGCACTCTTTTTTGGGGCAGTCACCCATTGCTCTGCTTATAACCAGGCAGGAGTGGCTGTAGTTGAATGTGGGGGAGCCGGCTGATGATTGGGGCATCTCCTAAGCTGCCTTTGGGGTCGGTGATATAGCTGACCTTTTAAGGCATCTGTAGCCTTTGCTGTGATTGTGGGGCTGCAGTGTGGCTGACTCCCTGGAGAATATTTTGGGAGTCTCTTGATCCATCCAGTTATTACACTCTCCGAGGGCCTTTGAAGGTTATGACAGAGGCTTCTAATCCTATTTCTTTTTCGGATTACCTGTAGATTGACCGGTGGATTCCCTGGCCTTCTAACTTTGTTTTCTGTCTACCTGTACTATCTGGTTCCATGGGCAGTGAGAGTGTTAACCACATGAATTTTTAATTACTTTTAATTTACTGTGGATTCCTCTATCACCATGTGAGAGGTGGTGCTGGGGTTTAATTTATCCAGGATATTTAACCCGAGAGGTGTGAGATCTCTGGTTCTTTAGAAGCCAAGCTGGACTGCTATTTATTGACATATTGGGATTGGCATATTCCTTTCATTCATGAGCCTTTGTTGTTTTTCCCCCACTAAGTGAGAGGTGGTGTGGGGATTGAACTTTATTTTGATTATTGTATTTTGCATATTGTTTTTCATGTATGAACTGTGTTATTTCTTCCCCCACTAAGTGAGAGGTGGTGTGGGGATTGAACTATTCCCTGACTATTTAATCTGAAGAGCGGAGCTTTTATAACATTTATTGTACAGTCATTTATGTTAATTGTCATTTTAAGTTTGTGTTTCGGGGTTGGGGGTATTTATGTTGTTGGGTATATTTATTTATTTAAAATGGGCAAAAATGACTGCCCTAGAAGAGCTACTTGGCAGAGTGGGAAAGTTTACATTTTTTGTTTATCTTGAGTTTTTGCTTTATTTTATTATTAATTAAGTTGGGTGGTGGGGAATTTTATTTGTTTTATGTTCCCGATAAGTTGGTTAACCTGTAAGATGTGTAGGTCCCCCCCGTCATGCACTATACATCCTCTGCTCTCCACACCATTCACCCATTTCCCCCCCACCCTTGATGTTTTCTATCTACCAGTGCTGTCGAGCACTGGGTATTGTGCATAGGA
This sequence comes from Neoceratodus forsteri, assembly GCA_016271365.2. NCBI lineage: Eukaryota > Metazoa > Chordata > Ceratodontiformes > Ceratodontidae > Neoceratodus > Neoceratodus forsteri. Next base: position 395,723,506 of record CM028129.1, read on the forward strand.
AGGGGGGTTGGGGCAGGGGGTACAGACATCGGAGGACGAATGAGCGGATCTCTCACATCAGGGTTGTTAGATCTAGAAAACACCCTGGGGCAAAATGGAGCCTGGAATGTGGAGTTCCATGTCTAGTCCCCAAACCCAAGGGCGCCACCTTTTTTGGAGGGCCAGTAACCAGGGTGGCTCCAGAAGCCCGTTCAACTCAAGTGGTGTTATGCAATGCCAGATCTATTAAGAACAAAACTGCAATTATTGCAGATCTTGTTGGAACAACTGATCTGGCATGCATCACTGAGATCTGGCAAGATGATAACGCTGGCCCTACACTTGAAGCGGCAATTCCGGCTCTGTACTTGGTGATACACCACTAGAGATTGGACCTCGGGGGGTAGTGGTCTGTTTCAAGACCGAGTTGGGCCTCACAAGTGTACCAGTAGAAGGGGCTGAATCTTTTGAGTGTACTGTGGTAGCAGTTGTGGGTTGTAGGATAGCTCTCATCTATTGTCCACCTGGGGAAGAAAATCAATTCTTACAGGAAGTAGCGGATTTCGTCATCAACATGATGTTGGTGTCACCCAGATTGATGGTTCTGGGTGACTTCAGTGCCTGGGTAGATGACATACTCTCATCTTTTGGACAGCGCTTCCTCCAGTTGATGACATCTCTGGGTCTTACACAGATTGTTACTGCTGCTACCCATAATCATGGCCACTCCATGGATTTGGTGTTCCTCCTGGAGAGTGAGACCTCTGATCTGGGGGTTGAACCAGTCGGTTGGTCTGATCATTGCATTGTGATGTTCAACTTTTGTACCCCCCTTCATAGGCCTGCCCCTATGGAGATGGTCAGTTATCACCCTTTGAGGGATGTGAGCCCTGAAGGTTAGTGGTGGTGATTGACCTCTCAGAGTTTTCTAAGCCAAGCTCAGGCCCAGAGACCTTGGTCTTAGCCTATAATAAGGCTGTCTCTATGGCTGTGGACTTGATTGATCCCATCTGTGTTCATCTTCTCCGACTTCACCCTCAGGACTGCTGGTTTGATGGGTCTTTGAGGGAGTTGCAGCGATTATAACAAAGGTTAGAGTGGTGTTGGTGGAAATCTGCCCTAGATGCTGACTGCCTTAGATTGGTTGAAAATTATCGGGCCTACCAATCAGTGATCTCCCATAAGAAAGCAGAGTTCCTGTCCAGGGAGATTGCTGCTGCTCAGAATCGACCAGCTCAACTCTTCCAAACTGAGGACAGGTTGTGCAACCCAGCCTGTCTGCAGCTTTGAAGAACTTTTTCACAATTGGAGAGCAATGAGCTTGCTCAATTCTTTGTGAACAAGGTGGCTGACTTCAGGTCAGAGATCCTCCAGACTCACTCTGTGGGGCATGCTGTTGGTCAGAGTATGGTCACTACACCTCATGCTTCCTGGAGTACCTTTGATCTGCTGGAGTTCGGTGCTGTCATGCGGATTGTCCAGGGTATGCACCCTATGTGCTGTAGTTTGGACCCGGGCCTAACTTCCCTGATTATGGGTTGTTATGATATCATTGGCCCAGTCCTGACTCTGATAGTCTGGTGCTCCTTAGACTCAAGTAAGTTTCCAAACTCCCTGAAGCAGGTGGTGGTAACACTCCTCCTGAAGAAAGCTTTCTTGGACCCCGATGTCTTAGCTAACTACAAGCCAATCTCAAACCTTCCTTTTATAGGGAAGATTATTGAGAAAGTAGTGGCGGTAAAGCTGGAGAACCACCTGACCATCCATAATATATACGAACCTCTCCAGTCCAGTTTTTGAAAGAGGCATAGTACCGAGACTGAGCTGGTTCAGGTGCTCAATGATCTCCCTCCTGATGGCAAGAGATTGGAGAGATTGTTCCATTCTGGTGCTCCTTGATCTCTCTCTTCAGCCTTTGACACTGTGGACCATAGAGTGCTGCTTGAGTGCCTGAGGTTCATTTGTGGCCTGTCAGGTACGGTCTTCAGGTGGTTTACATCTTTCCTCACTGGCAGAATGCAAAGAGTTGTGTCTGGAATTTTTTCTTCAGACTTGCTCCCTCTGCCATGTGGGGTCCCTCAGGGCTTGTTATTTTCCCCCATGTTGATTTCAGTGTATATGCTGCTCCTAGGAGACATTGTAAGATGGTATGGGCTGAGGTTTCACTGCTATGCTGATGATACCCAGCTCTACCTGTCTTGTGCGACCGACCAGGATAGTGCTCTCTCGGTATTTAACAACTGCATTCCTGAAATCCAGGACTGGATGAATTCGAGCTAGCTAAAGTTGAATGCGGGAAAGACTGAGGTGATGGTTGTGGATCCAAGTTGCTGAATTGAGGGGTTGAGGGCTGGTCAACCCTCTGGACTTTATCTGGGGGGTTCCCAGATTCTTACCTCTGAACGGCCGCGAGACCTGGGGGTGGTGCTTGACGATGGGTTGACCCTTCGATCTCAGGTGTCTGCAGTTGTCAAGTCTGCCTTCTATCATCTTAGGAACATCGCCAGGATCAAGTACCTTGTTCCATCTGGGGATCTACCTACACTGGTCCATGCCTTTGTGACCTCACGCCTTGACTATTGCAACTCCCTATACCTAGGGCTTTCTGGGTTAATATCCGCCACTTGCAGCTAGTGCAGAAAGTGTCAGCTCAATTGTTTACTGGGATGTCTCATTCCTCACATATTATTCCATTGCTGTGCAATCTGCAATGGCTGCCAGTTCAGTGGCGGATCACTTTAAAGTTGGTGTACTGATTTATAAAGCCCTACATGGGCTTGACCCTGATTTCTTGAAAAAGTTTCTTGTTCCCTACTACCCTGTGCGACAGCTCCACTCAGCTGACGAGGGGTTGCTGGAGATTACGAGGGTCACTTTGAAATCTTCTGGGGAACATGCATTTATGTTCGTGGCCCATACCCTCTGGAATTCTCTACCCTGCTAGCTTTGGGAGTGCATGACTGTGGGGGGATTTAAACAGGCACTTAAAACTTTTCTGTACCATCAAGCTTTTCTGTGATATATAGTTGCTTGGATTTGTTATTCTGGTTAGCTGCTGTCTGTGTTTTATATGATTATGTGTTTGATTTTTGTACAGTGCCTTGATAATTTTGAAAGGTACTTAAAAAATAAGGACTATTATTATTAATAAGCAGAACAAAATATACAGTGAATGAAAGAATGAAAAGCAAAAATGCAGTAAAAATAACAATGTGCAAGTCTTATACAAGTACATCTTTGGGTACAACATAATTTATTTATTTAGTTATTGAATTTTGTTGGGCTGGCAGTATAGCATAGAGGTTAGAGGAATGAGGTGTAGATGAGCTTGGTACATCCAGCAGACTAGACCTGAGTTTGATTCTCACAACCTCTACTTGAATACTGTGTGACTTTGAGCAAGTCACTTAACCGCCCAGTGCTCCTAGGTAGCTCCTGAAAATAGGCACTTGTGCCTAGTGGGCCTACCGGTTACCAAAGACTAAAATAAAAAAAGACCCTGTAGGCCCACTGAGACTAGAACTTCCTTTGCTGGGGCAACTGGGGAGGATACAGATGGTAACCAACTGAAACTGAACCAGATTAAGCTGTTGGTTGTATTTTTAGTGAATGGGGGAAATTTGGCCAGAACACTGGGGAAATTCCCCTCTCGAGCAGTAGGGGGAACGCTTGTCCATTTCTTGGTTGGCCAGATGGCCGACCAGGGAGATGGATGTGCTGGAGTAGAGGATGGTGTGGTGGATTCAAATTATCAAGATGCTTTGCATGTTAATATTCCTGTACCTGATGAAGGGCAAATGGAAATTTCTGACTATTCAGACTTATCTCAGCCTGTGGGGACATCTAATTTTCCAGAAGGACATTTACATCCTGAGATTCTAGCTTTCCAGACCCAGACAGCTGCTGCTCTCACTACTAACCAGCATCTGGTAGACCCACTAAGAGCCACAAGTAGAATCGCTACATTACCTTCAACGCATAAGATTTTGGAAGTTAAAAATCATCATGACAAACTTCTACAATTGTTGAAGCAAGAGGAAGACACCTTGCAACACCTAGAACATGCCGAGGGTAATATTCCATCTGCACCACTGGAAACCTTACCAACAGATGCTTCTCAGTGTTCATCTCCAGGTTACATTTCTACTCCTTCTTCTGTCACACAGTAGTGGGTGCCTGAACATGCTCTTCACACTGCAGGCTTGAAGCCAACTGCAGATGGAGCTTCATGGTATTCCGACTCTGTTCCAATGGCAAAGGAAAGTCAGAATTTGGTCAATATAGCACTACTTGCTGCAGCTCCTTGCCCTTTGCAGCAGCAAGCTTGTTGCTTGGACACTGTAAACAATGACATGGAGACCTCTAATGGTGGCTATGTTGTGACCACACCCAACGCCCAGCCAGACTCTGAACTACAACGTTCTCAGCAACACTCAGCCCCACAACATGATCATTTTCTGTCAGCAGTTTTACATCACTAGCCCACTTACTGTCAAGTAAGTTCTGACTTTGTTCCTCCTTTTGAAGGTCAGCTTGGGACTGCTCCTGTTTCTATAGGTCCTTCAGTCACACCTAATGTTCCAGTATCACTATCTGATTCTTGTAATGATACTTCAGCCCTCCCCTCTACATCTTGGTCTGTGATAATAGAAGAGAAAACTACTGAGCCATCACACTCACTTTTCCCACTGAATGCTAAGGCTGACAGTGGACAGAAAACACAACATATTCCACCTCGTACTTTTAAGTTATCGGATTTATTCTCCAATTTTGGGGATCCAGCTAAACAGAAAAACGCTGTCCATTTGAAATATGTTGGGGGTCTGGAAGTTTCCTCTGACAGGGCTTATTTCGCTAGGACACTCTTGAAAGACATAATGCATTTTACAGCGACAAAGACTTATGCTCTCATTCATACTTCTGGAGATACCCAATTCAATGTCAATTTTAGAACATCTATATTACTGGATAAATTCTGGTTGAAATGTAACTCTGTTAAATGCTCTCCTGCATGATCACGCTTCATAATTATTCCCTTGACTAAGCCTACCTGGAAGATTATTAATGTTCTTTTCAAAAATGAGGGAGTGGAAATCTCAGACATTCTTCACTGGGTGAAGCAAAAGGTAGAAGCCATTGATAGGCCTCAACCTATTTTAGACTCAGAATTTTTGGATGTGGGGGTTGGTGGATTAAGATGAAACTTAAAAACTCAGACTCAGGAATCCAACACTTGCCAAGCATCTTCTATATTGGAAGGGACAGAGATTTTTGCTTTTATCCTGGCCAGCCAAAATCCTGCCACTGTTGTGGATCTTTGTCTCATTTAAGTAATGCCTGCAATGTGCAGGTTTGCAACTTTTGCCTGGAAAGTGGTCATTTCAACCACTATTGTACCAATTCTGTTCATTGCAATCTGTGCGATGAAAAGGGTCACTCTTACAAAATGTGCCCTTGGGTGGCTAATAATAACGGCTCCTTTTATGATCAAGAGGACATGGTTTTGGAAGCTCAACAATGGAAAGAATAGTACCAATCCCTTATTCTGACCACAGCTCAAAACACTTCTTTAGTGCCTATACAGACAGCACCTATTCTTCCTCAGTCTAACCAACCACCCCCTGCAGCACCCGAGATGCTTCAGGTATGACAAACTAACAGTGTTATTCCATCCATTATGGTAGTACCTGAAATGCCTCCCCCAGCAGTCTCCCCTGATGATTTTATCATCATGGGAGGTAAAAGGAAACAAGATAAACTACAGCCCCAACCCAAAAAGTCCCGGTGGGACTACATCAAAACTAGGAATAATTATTCTATTTTACAAACTAATACCGAGGACGACGGAGAAGAATCCGACTTATCCTAGGTTGCCTCCTCTGTCAAAGATGTCTCTGATTTGGAAGAAGCACCTGTACAGAAGGAAAAAACCTTCAAAAGGACTCAGAAGAAAAAATCTTCTTAGTTTATTTGCCCCTTCCTGACACTTACTAATTTACATTTATTGTCCTTAAATACCAACAGTCTTAGAAACGTGATGCGTTGACATACAATATTTTCTTCCTTGCACCTGGCTAATGCTCACATTTTCTTCTTACAAGACTGTAGATTTTGGACTTCACAAGACCTCCTCCATGACCAGAAATCCTGGCCATGGGGCCGTCTTTGTGGTCACTGGGAGTGGAAACCTGCTCAGGGGTCAGGATTTTATTAAAATAACTTCAAGTTAAAGTTTTGAAAGTCTTTGATATTGAGCCAGGGAGACTTCTTTTGGATATTCTTTTGGGTGATATACCAATTAGATTGGGTACCATCTATGGCCCCAGTCTAAGTGTGGAAGAATAGCTCTATTTAAAATTTTACAACCTTATTACACATGGCTAAATTCACTATCATAGGAGATGATTTTAATTGTCCTCATGTGATCCCACTCCACAAGAGTGGTAGCAGGGAGGAGGCAGGGAACTACAGACCGGTCAGTCTTACCTCAGTAGTGGGCAAGTTTATGGAGGCACTCCTTAAGGAAAGGATAGTGCAACAACTGGAATCCATAGGGGCACAGGATCCAAGACAGCATGGGTTTACAAAAGGAAGGTCCTGTCAAACTAATCTCATAGATTTCTTTGACTGGGTAACCAGAGTGGTGGACCAAGGGGAGCAGTTGATGTCGCCTACCTTGACTTCAGCAAAGCTTTTGACACTGTTCCACATAGAAGATTGATAAATAAGCTGGGTAGGCCTGGGTGGTCAGAAGTTGGTCAACTGGGTGGCAAACCGTTGACGGACAGAAAACAGAGAGTGGTGGTAAATGGTATACAGTCAGAAGAGATGCAAGTCACAAGTGGGCACCTCAGGGATCAGTCCTGGGGCCAGTCCTCTTCAACATCTTCATTAGTGACCTTGCAGATGGACTAGAGGGTAAGGCTTGTCTGTTTGCAGATGACACCAAGATCTGCAACAGAGTAGATGATCCAGATGGGGTGGGCAGAATGAGAAGAGATCTGGATAAACTAGCAGAATGGTCAGAAGAGTAGCAACTGGATTTAATGCAAAGAAGTGCAAAATCATGCACATAGGAAAGAGAAACCTGAAGCCACCTATAGGCTGGGAGGGGAGTTGCTAGCAGTCACAAAGGAAGAAAGAGACTTGGGCATCATCACTGATGACCTAAAATCATCCAAGCAGACCTCTAAAGCAGTAGGTAAGGCTAGGGGGGTGTTAGGGTGTATTAGTAGGGGTATCACAAGTCGTAAGAGGGAGGTAATAATCCCTCTGTACAAGACACTGGTTAGGCCCCATCTGGAGTACTGCGTGTAGTATTGGAGGCCACACCTTCACAAGGACATTAACCAAATTGAGGCAGTCCAGAGAAGGGCAACCAAAATGGTGCAGGGACTGCATCAGAAGACATATGAGGACAGATTAACGGAGCTCAATATGTATACCCTTGAGCAAAGGAGAGGAGAGAGGTGATATGATCGAGGCATTCAAACACCTTAAGGGCATAAACAAGGTGAAAGAGTCTAACATGTTTAAATATAAGAAAAATAGCAGGACAAGAGGACACAGCATGAGATTAGAGGGAGGCCGATTAAGGGGAATGTGGAGAATTTTTTTCACAGAAAGGGGTGGATGTATGGAATGGCTTACCACAAGAAGTGGTGGCTATGAATACAGTGCAGGGCTTCAAACAGGCATGGGATAGGCATAAGGGAGCAATACAAATGACTATGAATAGATAGACCACTGACAGAGCAAAGGCCGATGGCACATTTATAAGGTAGAAAAAGAAAAGGGCAGACTGGATGGGCCTTGAGGTCCTTATCTGCTGTCAACTTCTATGTTTCTATGTCCTCTAGACTTAAATTATAAGACTGGTCTCACAACTAAGTTATTTTGTGATACTAATGCTCAGAAGTCTATTTTATAAACTGCAGGCATGGTAGTCTCCTTTCGCTAAATTCACTTCACAGGTGGCCATACTTATTTTTGGGGCTCTATCTCTACCAGAATCAATTTCATTTTTATTTCTGGCAGAGGTACATTTCAGGAAGCTAAAAACCCATATTAACACACTTTCTGATCACACCAAAGTATATGTGTCACTAAACCTTTCAAGCACCAGACAACTGGGACATAGTTATTGGAAACTGAACACCTCACTTTTACAGGATGTTGCTATATGCCAGGATTGTACTGAATTTTTGCGTGCTAGAATTTCTATTCTGACGTAATATGATATGGTCTTGAAATGGTGGATATATACAAAATGTGACCTTCAATTGTTTTTCTCTTCTAAAGGGAGAAAAAAAGGAATTCTGGATTATGTATTTTACTTACAACTAAGAGCACACTTATTTAAGCTTATTAATTTGCAATCAACCACTAAACAATCATATAAACAACAAATAGATTGTATTCAATCTGATATGAAAAGTTACCTATAGGATAGGTCCAAAACTTTACTTACTGAGCATAGGTTTGGCACCCATTTAAAAAAAGGTTATATGGATATTTTTAAATTCAACCAAGAAATGAACAGAACGAAAATTATTGAAGGTTTGAAAAATGATCAAGGTATTCTTTTGCAGCATAATAATCAGATCTTATAATAGGTGAAACATGTTTATGAACAACCTTTTTCCCCTGACTCTACTCCAAATAATTATTATAGTATTTTTGATAATCTATGACTGGCTACTTTAATTGTTACTGATGAGGCCTCTTTGATATGACCCATAACTACACGTGAAGTATCTGAGGCCATTCAAGCCCTCCCCCTTCACAAGGTCCCTGGTCATGACGGTATTAATTCTCAATTTTATAAAATTTTCCAGCATATTATTACAATCATTTTAACTGAATTATTTAATGAAATTCTTGAAACAAATAGCCTTAGTTGAGAATGGCTTCAAGCCTGTATGATCCTATTATTTAAGAAAGGTGATTCTACGGTTCTGAATAACTGGTGATCTATTTCCTTGTTGAATTCGGACCAGAAAATTCTAACCAAAATATTGACTAATCATCTTAATGCCCTCACACCTAGATGTATATCCTCTTCCCAAACTTATTCTCTTCCACAAAGGAATATTACTGATAATCTCATACATCTTAGAGAAATTTTCCATAACAGTTCTGTTAGCGCATCACCTGGATTATTGCTTCCTATTGATCAGGAGAAAGCTTTTGATTGCATGTCATATGACTTTATTTATCAAGCACTGAGACACCATGGTTTACCTGAGATTTTTGTTTCTTGTATCAGATTGCTATACCAGAATGCCACATTTAAGAATTATGATTAATGGTTTTCAGGGTAAAATAATAAAACAAACTAGAGGGGTCAGACAAGGATGCCCATTAAGCGTTATGTTATATATCTTTGGTATTGATATATTAATTCAGAAAATTAATTTTCCCCTGATATTGTAGGGCTTCACATGTCAGATGCTACATCTGTTGTTAAAGTTTTGGCTTATGCCAATGACCTCTGTTTATTTCCAGCATATTTACAGTCTGGACTACATTTACAGCACCTACTACAGGAATTCTCCAAGGCATCTTCTGCTAAAATTAATGTTCATAAATGTAAAGCTCTACAGCTCGGGGTTTCCCTCTCACAACCAAACTCCATGGCAGGAATCCCTATAGTTACTGGGGGACTTAAACTTTTAGGTATTCACTTTGGGCAACCGGACATAGAAAAATGTAATTGATCTTTAAAAATTAATGAAGGCTTTGCTTTAATCAAACAATGGAAATGAATGCAAATCTCTAAAAAAATGGATCCTTTTGATTAAAACATTACTCTTGCCATTATTTCTTTATCTTTCCATTGCCATGGGATATTGAGACTGGACTTTATAATCTTTTTTTCCAAGCCATCTGGGGCAGCAGGTTAAATCCTGCTAAGAGGAATTTTACTAATCTCCATAGTGACAAGGGTGGCCTGGGGATAGTGAACCTGGTGGCCATGTTTATGGCACAGTTTATTTTTTACAATATCAGACCCATCCTTGGACCACACACCAAAACATGGCATGTTTGGATCCACACCTATCTTTTACCCTTATTAAACTTATGGGAAACTGGAAAAACATATTTTCAGACCATTTGGAAGAAGGAATCTGTTCCACCTCATATGATCATTATTTTTAAGAAATTTAAGCAATGGAAAGTCACTAGAGAAGAAGTTATTTGTCTCAAAAAGAAGGAATTTTATCAGAGCCTTCTCGACAGAAGTTTTTTGGGGTAGCACCCATGTAGAGCACTGATTATTGAGCACTGCACTTTTGAGTGACTCAGTAATAGTGCTCTGCAAGAGAGAGCGAGTGGTGCATTACAGCACTATATATTCTAGGATAGCTAGTACAGCAAAGGGAGCTGTACCGCTTATTGCAGTATATATCCTTTTGAGACCGATTTCACTGAGCTGCTTGCATAGCGAGTGGTGTACACCACTGCATGCAAGCAGCCCTGGGTTCAGGTCCAGCTAGAGGCAGAATATTTTTTTTCTCAGCATCCAATAAATCTGTTCCTATGGTCTGCCCTCAGAGTTGATTAAGTTTGGGGGTGCAGGGCTTCTATAAAAAGAGTTTTGTATGGTTTTATTAAGTATTGTAGCGACCGTCGCTATTTGTGACAGTCGCTACAATATCCGTCGCTCTTTTGACCGTCGGGTAAAGTTTGTTCGATCTATGTGATAGGCAGTCTTTCAGACTCACCTTTATCACATAGAACCATTTTTGGGAACTTCTAATTTTTTCTTTTTGGACTCAAGATAATTCTGACCTCACTATTAAATTACTGATGGACTCTAGACTGCTTGAGTATATGTGGGAGACAACCTGGCTTTCCTGTCATGGTAGACTTGGTGTACGAAATTCCCATAAGCATAAACAACTGAGTGAAAGAGTCTGTCCCAGAGACACTTGTAACACTTTACTAGAAACTCAGCTACTTTATTTTTAGAATGCCCATTTGCTGTCACTTTTTGGAAATTACTAGCACAGACCTTAGGTAAGGCTGAATTTTGCTCCATTGATTATGATACCCTTGTTTTAGGAAAATATTTAGGTCCTTGGATAAATTATCACCCTAGCACATTAGGTGTTTTTACAGGTATTTTGAAATATTATCTTTGGTTGGCAAGATGCAAATGCATTTTTCAGCAGACTTTATTCACTCTGTCAGAAGCAATTCATCTTGTTCTAACACAAATGAGGCACTTACGTGCTCAAGATCAGAATAGTGTTCCTAGCAATAGACTGATACCCTTATGGAAAAACTGTGAGAATTGGTGGTTTGATCCACTCTAATTTATTCCTTGTACTGTATATCTTTAGGGACTTTCAGTTAACTTTTCCTTTTCCTTTCTGTTTATTCCTTTATTCTCTTATTGTTGTATTAATTGTTGATGTTTCTTTTTGTTATGTTTGAATTGTATACCATGTATAAGCATTATGTCTTTAATAAAAACTCCCCTATTCTCCAGTAGGGGAAACTTTGGTCGTCAATCCAAGATGACCACTTTGAGTGAAATCTTGGAGAGGAAGGACATGCTGGAGGTAGGGGAGCAGGCCTCCTCCCCTGCCTTGATTCCACTAGAGGCTGAAGAAATGGAAATAGAAATAGAATTTGAATCTGGAAAACAACAGCAGGGTGATGAGAACTCCACAGATATGAAAGACAAAATAGAGGACTTAAATAAGTTCAAGAAACAGAAGGAACAAAATCAAACAGATACAATTCCTGTGCAACTGGAAATATCACAACTGGAGGAAGAGGAATTAAAATTAGTAGCTAAACAAAAACACTTATGTTGCAAAATAGCATCTTTAAAAGCTAAGACAGCTTTTGTCAAAAGATCACAGCTGCCTGTCAGACAAAATCAGCTGTTGAATGACGATGCCACATCAAAGGCTCTGGAGATTCCACCTGATCTAACGAACACTCCTGGCAGCAACAAAACAGACACAGAGATAATTTCAGAGGTTGCAACTGGCAGTGAAAGCATTAGTTCTGGCTTGTGCCTACAGTCACATACAAAAGAAAAATCCAAGGGAGAAAAACCAAAGAAGGCCACTGACAAAAGTTTAGGCCTGCAAAAGTGAGTAACTGAAGACACGGAGAAGAACCGAGAGACACGCCCGACCACAGAGAACAACAGTGAGCAGGAGGAGATAAGCATACAGCTACAGTAACCCAAACAGAGGAACACTGTGCAAACCACCAGAATACAGATTGAAAACCTCTCACAGAGCATGTCAACCATGTCATTGGAAGAAATGCAGCAGGGACCACCCGACTGCACAGGTACTGAATTTTTTTCTTTAACAATATAGGATGACATAGAACAGATGGCAAATGTAACCCTGCAGGAAAATGAGCAAATAGAAGAAATAAATGGCAATGATTTAAAGCAAATAGATATAATAAAAAATGCACCAGGAAAAAGAGATAAAGCAGAGGGGGCAAGCAAGGTGGATAACATGGAGGTCCCCCCCTCAATGGGGAATCATCCCCCCAACTTTGATAATAATTTATCTGCCACAGGAGTCACTACTGCAGAAGCTTTAAGGGTAGCAGGATGTACAAAATCACATGAAACCCAAACTTGGTCATCCCCAGTTCATACAAGTGCAGAGCAAAATGAAAACCTTGTGGATATGGAGGATCCATTAGAAATTCCCCCTCAGTTACGTCTCACTCAGAATCCAGTTTTAACATTTGGGATACCACCTGTTTCTGAAATTAATAATCTTGAAAAGGTTTCTGCTATCCAACAAAACACTGAGGCATTTGAACTACCCCCTCAGGTCTCTATGAGAAAGAGACAACAAAGTGATAAGAATCACCCCCCACAGCCAGATAATGCAGCCCCCTCTACCTCATCTAATGGCACACAAAACCAAAACAACCCGGGGAATAGGAAGACCATTCAGGAAACCAAAGGCCATGTCCCAATACTAGAATTTATGCAGACCTATTTCATGCACCCCCAGAGTCATCAAAATGTAGGAACGCAGTTTGAATTAGATATAAAGGGGGCTTAGACTTTTTCCCAGACTGGGTGCATGTGAAAAAGAAGTTAGTAAAAGAAAGTTTGCAGTTTCTATGCACAGAAATATGCACCCTTATACATACTTCAGGGGATGCTAACTTTGACCTCAGTTTTAAGACTGCCGCAGGATTGGAAACCTTCTGGCACAGTTATCAGCAAGTCAAGTACACCCCACTATGGTCCCCATTTGTTGCGATCTCCTTGATGAAGCCAACAATAAGAATGATTACAGTGTTCTTTAAAAATGAAGGGATGGCAGTAGCAGATATCATCAGATAGTTGAAATTAAAGTGCTCGGTATTAGGCCTGCCTGAGGCAATTATTGACTCAGAATAGCTATGGACAGGGGATGGAGCATGCAAGTAAGACTACCTTAGATAAATGGGACTATTCAGCATCTGCCACGTTGTTTCTGCCTCGGCAGGGAACGAGAGTTTATTTTTAATGCTGGACAACCGAAATCATGTTTCAGATGTGGTGCCCAAACATACTTCAATCAATCAATCAGTCAACCAAAATCTTTATTTATCCAGGCAAACATCATTGAGCAGAGCACTTTTACAAGATGGGCCTGGTTAGAACAGGGGTCGGGTAACATCCATCATAAAAACATATAAATACATGTAAACAAGTATATAAACACAAACACAATGGTGCAGTAATATGGGAGTCAAATGATAAAAGGACGACAAGGCAAGCCATAACAGAGGAGGATTCAAATAAAAGGGGGCAGGTCCACCATTGAACCAAGCAACTGCTTATAAACCATGTTCTCTGTATAGAAACACCACTTACATAGAACATAGAAACATAGACTTTGACGGCAGATAAGGACCACTTGGCTCACCTAGTCTGCCCATTTCCCTACCTAGAGGATAAGCTGCAGATCCTATTTAACCAACAGCCTATGTCTTCCTACCCCCTACAAAAATTGCCTTATGTCTGTCCCATGCATTCTTGAATTCTCCCACAGTTTTAGACCCAACAACCTCCTCAGGAAGGCTGTTCCATGCGTCCACCACCCTCTCTGTGAAAAAATACTTCCTCACATTGCCCCTGAGCCGTCTCCCCCTCTATCTTCAGATTGTGTCCCCTTGTTCTTGCACATCTCTTTTTCTGAAAGATGCTACCCTCTTGGACTTTGTTGATTCCACTGAGGTACTGAATTAGTTCATTTACCAGGGGCAATCAATAGTACTAGCCATGAAAATGGCTTGGAGAACCACCAACTAATGGCAGATGGGGTACCAGGAGGGGTATGTAATATGTAGGCGAAGGATAAACATTGTGAGAAGTGAAGTCCCAAGGATAGGTTGGTTGAACTGATGTGGCGGTGGGGGTCTACAGGTAGAGGGAAAGGGGAGTTAGGACTTTTATAGTATGATTGCATGTAGATTGTGGATGAGTGCAGTATAGAGTTGTGAAAAGAAGGCTGGAGAAAGTGAGAAGATAGACTAGCATCAAAGGGAGGACAGAGGCATCAAGGTGTTATATGAAAGCATGATGACAGACCAGGGCCAAGGAGGAGATAAGCACTAGAAGTAATTCGTTCATGGTTAAATGGTACAGGTTAGCATGATGACAATTCACGGTCATCGGAAACAATTGCACTGATCATTTCTGAGACATGAATAAAAGAGTTTGAAAGATGAGATGCCAATGGGTGACCTCAGTTTCAGTTTTTTTTTACAATTTATTCCACAAGGAGGACAGTGTAAACCTTATAGCAGCCCTGCCAAAGTGAGAGTTAACTTTAGGAACCATCAGTAGGAGAGATTTCCAACTTCTTAGGGCGTAATTGCCTATTGGTTTTATAGGAAGACAGTCTGTAATGTATTGGGGTGGTTTTTTGAAGATGGCTCTCAGGGTCCATAAGGCTGCATTTTTATCACACCTGAATTGAAGAGAACTCCACCACAATGATTGATATAGGAAGCAGTGGTGAGTGGAATAAGGCAGGTCTGTGATGAACCTCAAAGCTCTATGATATAATGTGTCAAGTTTGGTGAGGTAGGAAATGGGACAGTGACTGTAGAGGATGTCAGTGTAATCTATCAAGAATAGAAAAGTTGATTGTACCAGTTGTAGTTTGGCATCTCTAGTTAAGAAGCGGGTTATCCTAAAGAACAAGCCAAGTCTCTGTCATAATTTTTTGAGTAATTCATCAACGTGCTCTATAAAGGAGAGCCTATGGTCCAACCATACTCCCAGGTATTTGAATTTAGGGACAAATTCCAACTTTTCACCAAGAATTGTAGTAATCTGTGGCACAGGATCTGATAGGGCTGAATTTACCATTTGGGTAGAGGGAGAAAAGAGCATTGATTTAGTTTTCTTGGCGTTAAGTAATAGTTTTTTTGTTTAGGAGTTAGTGTTGCGGCAGGTTGAACTCAGATTGAAGGTCATTACATGCAGATTGTAATGACAGGCGACTTACGTAAAGAACTGTGTCATCTGCAAACAGATGAATGTTGGCCTTAGTTATGGTTTCATCAATATTGTTGATGAGTATTGCAAATAAGATCGGTCCTAAGATAGAACCCTGGGGAACACCTCTTAGAGGAGGTTTGAGAGTTGAGAGATCTCCCTCCACTTTCACCTACTGGAAACAATCAGAGAGGTAGTTGTTGAACCACTGTAAAGATAATGGATCAGCACCTGGTGAGGTCAGGGAAGAGAGTAGCAGTGAATGGTCAACAGTGTTGAAGGCCTTGCTCAGGTCCAAGAGTATGGTGCAGGTGTAATTCCTGTTGTCTAGCTCTCTTTGCCAGTCATTAGTCACTTTGGCAAGTGCTGTGATGGTGCTATGTTTAGCTCTAAACCCTGACTGGACTGGATTAAGCAGGTTATTAGCTTCTAGTTACTGCCTCAGCTGGTTACTTACAACTTTTTCCAGTAATTTTGACAAGACCGGGAGAATCAAAATTGGTTTGTAATTATTTAGATCACAGGGATTTATGGACTTGAACAGGGGTATGATGTGCACTATTTTTCATATTGAAGGAATGGATCCTTCAGTTAATGTTAGGTTAAATAAATGGGTTATGGGCATGGCTAACACATGGATGACCACCTTTAAAAAATATTGGTCGAGGGTATCCGCACCAGCACTTTTTTTACATCCAGTTTTAGCAATATGTCTTCAACTTCTTTCAGAGTAGTAGGACGTAAGGAGAAGACTGAATCGGTGATGCTAGGATCTGCACCTTGATTATCCACCTGAAAACATATCAAATTCACAGGGGAATTGGTTTGGCAAGCCTGCAGTCGCAAAGTGATTACTGAAGGCATCCAGAACTTCCAGTCTGTCACTAATGGTGTTATTGTTTAAGGAGATTTCATCAAGTAGTGAGCCACTGGACGTGTGGCCAGGCAAGTCCTTGACGGTTTTCCAAAATTTTGTAGGATTTTTGGAGGCAGAGAGAAATTCAGAATGATAGTGTGCAGCTTTTGTATCTCTAACCATTCTAGTACATGAGTTTCGTGCCCTTTTGAACTTGCATCAGTCTGCAGCAGACTGGATTTTGCATGCTTTTCCCCATAAGTTATCTCTTTCAGTGAATGCAGATTTTAATAATGGTGTGAACCATCTACATGCATTTTTTGCTATTTGCACCTTATCTATATGGGCATATTAATTTAGGGCATCTAGGATAATTTTGCTGAATATGTCGAATGCTGATTGCATGTTTTTTGCCAAATAGAACTCTTGCCAATACAAGAAGTGTTTAAATTCGTTTATGTAGGCAGTGAGATCAAAGTTCCGTCTAGATCTCTTGGCAGCAAACTTCAGCGAAATAGTAGGTTTGTTGCTTGATCCTATGCAAGCAATAAATGAGTGATCACTGATATCACTGATGAAGGTGCCAACAAAGGAGAAGAGATGTGGTTTATTCACTAGGATAACATCTAGCAGGGAGCGGTTATCTACATTCTTTTTATTTACTCGTGTTGGTTCAACAAAATGGGTTGCCATTAAGGGCATCCCCCATTGTTCCAGGCCAGCTGACCCTGGGAAGAGGCTGGGATAGCAACAGGGGCAGGAGGAGGGAGGGGGAAGGGAGAATGAGGTCATAAAAGGGGAGGTCTCTCTCGTGATGTCACCAGAACATCAGAGGGGGTGGTGGATAAGGACCAATGGAAAATAAAAGCAGGCAGGGAGGGACAGAGCAATAGGGGTTTAAGAAGGGCAACACAGAGGGGCTCTGCCACTTCTGCTAGGTTTATTTGGGTAAGTAATTTCAAGAAAAAGAACCTAGCACATCAGTCAGTGAGTTCCTCAAGAAAAGGTAAGAAAAAAGGGATATTCTTTGAAGTTTGTGCAGACAGAGATCACTAAGCTTGGGACGCAGTAGGATGGTTGAATGAAAGTAGCAGGTAGTTTTAAAAAAAAAGGAGAAGTAGTTTGGGTATGGTTAGAACACTAGATTGAGGCCAGGAGACCACAGTTTCAGCTAATTGCTAGAAGAACATGGGGTGAGTCAGCTGAATGGAGCAGAAAATGTTGGTCAATGTTTAGCATTAGAACGTGTGGTGTTCATGCCTAGAAGGGCTGTAGCAAGATGTAGCAGGCTTGCTAGGAAAAAAGGTAGAGCGATATTTGCATAAAAGGCATAGCAGGCTCTTCTCCTAGAGTGAAAATCCCCAGATGCTGCCACAACCAAGGGCTTATCCCCTCACCAATGGGATAATTATCTCGATATGGGTCAGAGGTTTTCTTTTTTTTTCGAGCGTCAGGTTAAGGAAAAGGAAATTGGTGGTGAGAAGGGCGAGAAGAGCTGCAGGGAGAAACGAGGGCAACTGGAGGGCTGAGAGCACTATCTGGTGTGCAAAATGGGGGTATTAGCATTAGGTGGCAGTTGTGAGGGACGGAGAAAGGAGTGAGCGGTGAAAAGAGCGGTGTACAGTCTTCAGGCTGAGAAGGGGTAATCCAGGGGGAGGAGAGACAGGACCGGGGTGTCCAGGGGAGAGCCACTTGGTGGGCTAGCAGAGCAGATCAGAAATGAGAGGACCATGGCATGCTCAGGGAGCCACGTGGGATTTCATCACGGTGCGATTTCGGAAAGGGAACTGTGAACAGAGAAGGAGGCTGGGGGGTGGGGGGGTGGACAGTAGCATGGATGGGGGTGAAAAAGGACAAAGAGTCAGCAGAAGTCAGGGGCGAAGAGCCAGCAGGGTCCCAACAAGCAGGGTGGGCCTAACCAGGCAGGAGGCTACCAACGTGGCCTTAGGGTGAAGAGGTGGCTTAGCAAGTCAGGGGAGGAAAGGACCATGTAGAGAACGCCAGTGAGTGGCAGCGTGGAGGAGAAAAGGCCTTAAAAAAATAAATAAATAAATAAAAGGGTGAAGCAGCGAAGCAAGTGCAGGACAAAGATGTGGCAAGGGAACATAGCGGAACAATGGGCCATGTTGTGGAGCGCCGGGCATTCATGGCAATTGTTATGGCCTAAAGGTTTCATATAAAGGGAACAGCTATCGGAGAAAAAGCACTCGGGGAGGAGCTATGACTAGGAATGTGTGATTAGGCAGTTCTTTCACAGGATTAGCAGATCGTGGAAGAGAGAGTCAAAGGTGCCCAAAAAGAGGTAAAGCAGTGACAATATTAGTTAGACCTTCTTTGTTGATTGGGTTTAGCATTGCGCATTGAGGGTGGTGCAGGCAGTTTTTGCCAGGGGTAGGGGAGGTAAATCGGGAAGGGCTACAAAAGGCCCAAGGGCAATTGGATGATGTTGGCAAGAGGGAGCAGGGGCCTTGCAAAGCACATTATATTATTATAGAGCCCTTGGTAAGCTTTCTGTTGCGGGGCATTAGAGGACCTTTTTTGCAAGTTTTTTGTTTACTCTATCAGGGGCATTATCATTGAAGGAGGGCTGAGAGAAGAATGAGGGCAATATAAAAAATTATACATATATATACAAGTATACATACAAAAAATTTCCTAATCATGAGGAGCAAGCTAGACTCCAGGTGTTAGTGTCAGTTACCTTATAGCAGGAGGTACGAGGGCTAGCTGAGAGGTCAAAATTGGCCTGATTTAGTTGCTGTCTTAAAAAGGCACATGTTGAAATTCTTGCTATAGCAGCACTGTAATGCATAAAACTGGCCAGCAAAACTTTACCACTTTGCAATTTTGTTACTGTTACCACGTGCGTTGCCACTACTGTTTCTGTTTGTGTGATGGTTTGCATCACCCTGTGCATTGCTAATTGTAAAAAAAAAAAAAAGAGGGAAAGATGATATGAGGTGTTTTTCAGCAAATAGTAAGAACAGCCATAGCGGAAAAGGTAAAAAAAAAAAAAAAGATGGGAGGCAGTAGCGTTTTGTTCAAAAAAAATTTTTTTTTGCAGGGGAAGCGATTTGCAGGGAAAGACCCAGAGAATGAACTAACAAAATATATTCTTTGTTGTGAGCAGGAAAAAGACAGGATAAACACCTGTGGAAGCAGTTCAATGAAAGCGGACACTATGAAAATGATCATGGAGCTCATGGACAGGGCCCACAAGGTCCTGGATACAGAGGAAGACACAGAAAAGGGGGACATACCAGTACGTAAGGACAGGGTCAGAAAGAAGGGGCAGAGCGGGGCAGAAGAAAAAGGGAAGGGAGCAGGGGCACTGGTGCCAAAACGCCTGAGAGCAGTTTCTGCCTGGGCTACCAACAACCCATGCAATACCGACCCAACACCTGCACCCAGTTTGGGGGCCGACACTGATCTGGAACTCAGCCCAAGGGAGGGTTAGGCCCTCACCTGGGACTGGGACCCAACATTCCATTAACTGCGCTAGCCGGGCCGGATGCGGACAGTGACCGGCAGGCCCCGAATAATGGACCACGAGGGGGAGTGGATCCAGGACCCAAGGCAATGAGCGAACCATCAAAGGAGCCCCAGGGAGAAACAGGTATAGTGTTGACACTAGAAAGTACCATGAAGAAGTATGTGGAGCAAATATTATTAGGTATGGAGGGGGTGTTAAGAAGTTGCAGAAGGTGCTGGGTGAGTTAGAAGAGAAAGAAAAGGAGAAAAGGAAAGGAGATGAGGGGGATAAAGAAATGATAGAGCAGAAAAAGGGGGGTGCAGGAGTTAGAATAGGTGACCATGTGTCACTAGCAACAAAGGAAAAAATCTGGAAGGGAGAATTCGTTGATATCTTTGCATTGGTAGATAAGAAAACAGCGGAGCTCTATTAAGAAAAGTAGAGTTTTAGTAAAAAAGAATTGGTGGCTGCAGTAGGTCTGGTCAAAAAAGGAGTAGAGCAGAGGAGGCCCACATTTAAAGGGAAATCATGGGAGGCTTGGACCCTGGGTTTCACTTATTATAGTGCAATAGCCCAGGAGAAAAAGCCAGAACTGGACATTCCCTTATTAGCTTACTCCTTGATCATAAGAAATGCATATAAGATGATGGGAGGTACTAACTGGTTACAGTATGATGGGAAGTTCAGGACCCGACTGGCCAGCTATGAAGAGGACTGCAGATGGGATTCTAGACATAATGACCTATGGTGGGAAACCATGACAGTAGCCGGGGGAGCGGAAAGTGAGTGGCAGAGGGGAGGGCCATGGTATCAGAAGTGCTGTTGGGGATACAACAAAGCACACTGTTCCTTCCCAAGCTGCAAGTTTTGTCACGCTTGTTCAAAAATGAAGGGGATCCCACCCAGCTGCAAGATGCAGATCTTATGGTGAAGCTAACCCTGGGGGTGGACAAGGAAGCAGCTCCTTTTGGGGGGGCTACAGAGGGGTGCAGAGAGATAGCACATGGAGAGGTAGGGGACATATGGGTGGGAGAGGGTTTCACATGGGGAAGATGGGAAAGGTCATTTCCCGCTAGCAAAAACCCCGATCAGGGCCTAATTAATATAGCAATTGATGAAAGAATACCCAAATAAGGGGGTGGGGTTGGAGTTAGTAGAAGGTTTCCAAAAAGGTTTCAGTTTAGATTACCAGGGAAAGAGGTTTGGGACATGGGTAAAAAATTTAAACTCAATTAAAGGCAAGGAGGCACTTTTAAAGGCAAAAATCGATACCAAAAAGGAGGCAGGGAGAATAGAGGGATCGTTCAAAGACCCGCCTTTCCACCACCTGCGAGTATCACCACTGGGCCTAGTCCCAAAGAAGCAGGCAGGTGAATATAAGGTAATTCACCACCTATCCTATCCAGAGAAAGAATCAGTCAATGATCACATTTCGGAGGAGGATAGTAGGGTGTCATATGGGACATTGGAGGACACAGTAGAGATCATAAGGGCAAGGTGTACCCTTGGCTGGGAAAGACTGACATCAAGTCCGCATTCTGGCTAGTGCCTGTTCGCAGGGAAGATTGGGAATTGTTGGGTTTTTCAGATCAAAGGGGAGTATTATTTTGATAAGGCCATGCCGATGGGTTGTTCAGTTGCATGCTCCACATTTGAAAAATTCAACACATGGCTGCAATGGGTATTCAGAGCCAGGTACAGTCACGACACGGTAGTGCATAACCTGGATAATTTTTTGTTCATAGGGGAAGGTCAGAAAGGGGTACGGAGGATTATGGAGGATTTTCAAGAGATGTGAAGGGAACTCGGAGTACCATTAGCAAGGGAAAAAATGGAAGGCCCTAGCAGGTGCTTGGAATTCCTGGGCATAGAGGTAGATGCGGAACGTGGTAGATTCCTTTTGCTAACTCAGAAGATAAACAAAGGACATTGTTGGTAGAGGTAGGAAAGAGAAAAAGGGTGCCCCTGATTAACAGCCAGCAATTAATGGGGCACTTGAATTTTGTGCGTAGAGCAATCGGGCCAGGATCCGCGTTTCCACGATGTCTGGCAAGGGCTATGTTGGGGGTTCAAAGCCATATCACTGGGTCAGTATAGGGAGGGAGACCAAGGAAGACTTAAAAATATGGGAGCAATTTATAGAAAACCACAACGGGATAGTCATTTGGCAGGAGGAGTGGCTATACAACACAGATTTGGAACTGTACACGGATGCTTCAGGTGGGCAGGGAGTAGGTGCCTACTTCCAAGGAAAGTGGATAGCAGTACCCTGGCCAAAAAGGAGGGTCGAAGAGGGTCTGACAAAGGACATCACTTTCCTGGAGATTTTTCTAATATGGGCAGTGACAAAAATATGGGGACCATGGCTGCAGAACCAGCGGGTCACATTTTGGTGTGACAACAGGGCAGTCGTTGACGTGCTAAACAACAGAGGGTCAAGGTCAGTCTTGGCACTCTGCATCCTACGGCAGTTAGTGTTGCAAGGATTGAGACTCAACATGAGTTTCAAGGCTAGGCACATTGTAGGAATAAGCAACTCCATTGCTGACAGCCTCTCCCGATTACAGATGGGAAGATTTTGGGCACTGGCTCCCAATGCAGATCTGATGGGAGAGAGGATCCCAGAGGACCTATGGGAGATTGACTGGATGCAGCAGCATATCTCTTTCGAAGTGCATTGGCAGATAACACCCTAAAAGCTTACAAAAGCTCATGAAGGGCCTTCTAAGCTTTCAGATCTCACCACAACATGGAGGTAAGTGAGGCAGTCACAGAGGAGCAAGTGGGGAGATTTGTGGTGGAAAACTGGGAGGAAGGAATAGCCTGCGTCACAGTAAGAGTACATCTAGCGGCCATAGGATGGGTCTGCCAGATGAAAGGTTGGGGGGAGCCATGCAATAGTATTCTAGTAAGAAGGATGATGATGGGGTGGCAAAGGATAAAAGAGAAGGAGACTGATAAGAGAGAATCACTCACGGAACACTTACTAGGGAAGATACTAAGAAAATTGTCAGAGGTTTGCTACAACCCGTACAAAATAATCCTATTCAGAGCACTGTTTATGGTGTTATACAAGGGAGCATTCAGCGTGTCCGAAATAGTTGGACCCTCTACACCCACCCCGGTACAAGGCCTGCAGTGGGAGGATATAGAATGGAGAGGGATAGGGCTCACTCTCATAATTGCAAGGTCAAAGACGGATCAGACAGGCAAGGGGTTCAGGGTGAATATCGAGCCAAAAGAGAACCCAGATATATGCCCATGCTGGCTGATGCTTGACTTCCACAGAATTAGGCCAAAACAAGGGGGCCTCTATTTCGTACATGACAACGGGAAGGAGGCAAAAGGGAGTCAAGTATCTGGGGTGTTAAAGCGGAGCGTGAAAGAGCTGAGGAAAAATCCAGACAGGTTCTCATCTCATTCTTTCCAGATTGGGGCAGCCTCAGAAGCAGTCTCCCAAGGAAAAAAGGGGGAGGACATAAAAGCCATGGGTCGATAGGCATCAGACTGCTACAAGAAATATATTAGAGGAACAACACACTAACTTTATCAGTTTTGTCTCCCTACAGGAAAGAATGGAAAATATAAGGTACAGGAAGAGGGAATGAAAGGGGGAGAGGTGGAAAAAGAAAAAAGAAAAAAAAATTAATTAATTTTTGCAAGTAGTTATTGCCTGTCTCACTGTTTCTTTTGGGTGTTATAGATATACAAAAAAGGAAGGACATATGGATGGTGGAACACTCACATATTTATAGGGTGGAAAGGGAGGCAGCACGGAAAAAAGGTGGAAGGCAACTGGGTTATGACCACAAAGGAATAAGGATCCTGTGGAAAGGAATTTGGGGAATGTGATGGGGCAGCTCCTTCCTTTACTGTTAGAGATGAGAAAGAACAACAAGGATCCAGACCTCCTGATAATACACCTGGGCAGGAATGACTTGGGACATGGCCCCTGGCTAGAAATTTTTTACAGCATACAAAGGGATGTCAAGGTCATGATGACATGGTGGCCAGAGATAACAATCATGTGGTCTGAAATGATTCCACGTAGAGTGTGGAGGCAAGCCAGGCATCACAAGGCCATAGAAAAAGTGAGGAAGAGAATGAATAGTAGAGTGGGGAGGTTTATGATAGAGAACCGAGGAGCAGCCATTAGACATGATGAGATAGATGAGAGCATACATGGGTTGTACAGGATGGATGGGGTACACTTATTCCAGATGGGAAACCACATATTCATCACAGAGCTAGGTAGGGGCATAGATCAGTGGTTGAAGGGGTTCCTATTAAGGGGGAAGCTTACCATCCAACTCAAGCAGGAGGCAAGCTAATGGAAGGTAGGAAGTAAAGATCTAAGAAGGTAAAAGGGGGATGGGTATGGGGGTTAGGGAAAACAAAATGGAGGAATTAAGATCTGGAAGAAGGTACACGGTATGGACACCTTTATAAGTGGACAAGAAAAAGGGGGGCAGGAATTGGACCTGCCCAGAGAGAAAGTATAAGACCAGCTCGGGTTTACATCCGGGTAAGGAATGGAATGGGACCCACTCGGGTTTCGATGCCAGGGGAGAAAACAAGAAGAAAACAAAAGTAAAATAAAGAGGAGTGGAATAAAAATGTGACAGAGAAAATAAGAGGAACTCAATATTGTAAAAATGTATATTATTTGTTTGTGTGGACAATAAAAGGTTTTGCCGACTGAGCAGCCAAATCTACAATATTTAATGTGATGTTTTTGGGGGAAGGGGATCTGGAACAAAATAGGTTGACATTAAGGGCATCCCCCATTGTTCCAGGCCAGCTGACCATGGGAAGAGGCTGGGATAGCAACAAGGGCAGGAGGGGGGAGGGGGAAGGGAGAATGAGGTCATAAAAGGGGAGGTCTCTCTTATGACGTCACCAGAACATCAGAGAGGGTGGGGGATAAGGACCAATGGAAAACAAAGGCAGGCAGGGAGGAGTGGAGCAATAGGGGTTTAAGAAGGGCAACACAGAGGGGCTCAGCCACTTTCTGCTAGGTTTCTTTGGGTAAGTAATTTCAAGACCCAACCACCGCCCTTTAAAAAAGGAGATGTAGGTAGGAATAAAGGGAAGGTAGGAAGTAAAGATCTGAGAAGGTAAAAGGGGGGAATGGCTATGGGGGTTAGGGAAAACAAAATGGAGGAATTAAGATCAGGAAGAAGGTAAAGGGTATGGACACCCTGATAAGTGGACAAGAAAAAGGGGGGCAGGAATTGGACCTGCCCAGAGAGAAAGTATAAGACCAGCTCGGGTTTACATCCTGGTAAGAAATGGAATGGAACCCCCTTGGGTTTCGATTTCCGGGGGAGAAAACAAAAAGAAAACAAAAGTAAAATAAAGAGGAGTGGAATAAAAATGTGACAGACAAAATAAGAGGAACTCAATATTGTAAAAATGTATATTATTTATGTTTGTGTGGACAATAAAAGGTTTTGCCGACTGAGCAGCCAAATCTATAATATTGAGTTTGATGTCTCTTTTTAAGGGAAGGGGATCTGGAACAATGAGTTGTGATGATCCATGGGTGTCACAGAAAGCTACAAGAGGAGTGGCGGTTTTAGATAGCCAGTCTAAATTAAGATCCCCAAGCATAATTATATCTGAGGATTGTTGTTCAATGATATTACTCAGATGAGGTAACAATTACAGATCGGCAGAAGAAGGTCTATAGCACCCTATGATACATAATGCTGAAGTGTGCGAGATGGTGACTTGAAGAGACAGGTAGTCATAAGCATTTGCAACAGATAAAGCACTCAGACAGGATGCCGTATACCTATCATTGACATAGATGGGAATCCCTCCACCCCTGGAGTGTCTGTCTGCTCTAAATAGTAAATAGTTAGGGATATTGACTTTCCTGTCAGAGGTGACCGATCTAAGCCAGGTTTCTGAAACCACTAGGA
This sequence comes from Neoceratodus forsteri, assembly GCA_016271365.2. NCBI lineage: Eukaryota > Metazoa > Chordata > Ceratodontiformes > Ceratodontidae > Neoceratodus > Neoceratodus forsteri. Next base: position 395,749,233 of record CM028129.1, read on the forward strand.
CGTCTGGTCGAATATGGAGGACTCAGGCCTAGATCATGGAGAACTTTTTTAACAGACTGCATACATTAATATGGAGGAAACTCATGCCTTTCAGTCTGGCAGTGTCAGAGGGAAATGTGATTGCAGCTGATGGCCCCGGATTGAGCTCCACATTTCCTGAGCACAGGAGAAGAAGGAGTAAAAGTTTTCTTAGAGTGGCAATAGTAAGCTTCGTACTGGTAACCCCTTTACGTCGTTGTGGACCATCGTCCTGGGAGGGTGTGCTCCAACATTTTTTGCCCTTCCCACTAAGGGTGGCAGAGATGAGTACTCTGACTGCTATCTGTAGAGGTGATGCCTCTATGATGTTAGTGGAAGTCATAAGCTGAGGTGGTAATTCATTTCATGTACCAGCGTTAAAGGTAATATGAAAATAGTGTTGAAGAATTGGGAAGTTGAAAAGGCATATATCCACATAGGGACAGGAACTAGTTACAGAGCAAATCAGATTAGTATCCACAGTAATAAAGGCTTGAGGTGGCATATATTGGGCATGCAATATGAGATAGAAGAAGGACCAGAACAGGATCCATGATTTGACACATATAGTGGAATAAGGATGGGGGGGAGCTAGAGAGGAGTGAGCTAGAAAGCTGGGGCGGGGCTTATGTGTATTTAATCAGGACCAGGGGGGTGGTTGGGTGAGTGAGCAAAAAAATTGGCAGCTAGGACTCCCTTCCTGGAGGTAATCAGTTCCTGATGGCAAGTTTGTACCTACGTTTCTGTGAGGGGCTGGTGGCTTCAGACCTGGACTGTGGGTGGCAATCTGGCAGGTTGGGTTCATCAGAGAAACATGGCTGTGGCTCTCAGACTACCTGGAAGGCGAAGGCAGAGGAGAATTAAATAAGAAAGTCAGAGGGGGTGGTGCTGCTCGTGGAGCTAAAAAGAAATGCAGACTGGCTTAAACTGAGGGGTTGTTGCAGACCAAGATGTTAGGCGAGGTGCCTCCAAGTCTGAGTGAGCAATAACAGGGCTATTTAAAACACAATACTAGCATAAAAAGGTAAAGGGGGGGGGTTTGAAAGACCTGAGCTGAGATCGCTACTGGTCTTATGAGGAACACAATACAGGCATTTACATTAAATCAGAAAACTTCAGCTATAAAATACAAACAAGACAGTTTTAACAGAAAACATAATCTAGCACAATATAGTCAAACATTAACAGTGCAGAGCTATATGTAGCCAATCAGAGTGCTCCTGGGGCTGACTGCAGCCAGTGGGCCACAACAGTAAAAGACTCTGGATTTAAATCCAGAGACAACTGTCCTCATGTAAAGAAAGCAAAAATTGGCAGCTAGGGCTCCCTTCCTGGAGGTAATCAGTCCCTGAGGGCAAGCCTGTACCTGTGTTTCTGTGAGGGGTTGGTGGCTTCAGACCTGGACTGCGGGTGGCAGTCTGGCAGGTCGTGTTCATCAGAGAACCATGGCTGTGGCTCTCAGACTACCTGTGTTTCTGTGAGGGGCTGGTGGCTTCAGACCTGGACTGCTGGTGGCAGTATGGCAGGTTGGGTTCATCAGCACCTGTGACAAACTGAAGTGTATGCTTTGCCTAGGAACTGGCCACTCTAGCATAGGGTGCCCATATACCACATATTGTAACCTTTGTGGAGTTACAACCCACTCCTTTAAAAACTACCCATTGGCATTCCATAACAACTCTGCTCACACTCAAGAGGAGCAGGATGAAACAGTATTCAGAGCACAACAGAAGGCCAGTGGTCGGCCTACATTTACTCACAGATCAGAAGCACCTACCAGCCAAACAAATACAAGCAATACTGGAACAGAGTCACTGCTACAGGAAGCAGTGCATGTTCAGCAAGAAAATCTAGCACCAGAGGAACAGCAACCTAATGTCCTAGACACCACTGAAACTAATAGTCTTGGACCCCATACCTCACCCTCCTTTTCTACCTCTATAGAGGGGGAGAGAAACAAGGTCCTGCCCTGAGCTCAAGAATGGAAGAAATCCCATCAGCATCAAAGCAGGACAGGGGTCATACAATGCCTCCCCCAGAGGAAACTTCCTGGACACAGAAAACTCAAAGAAGAATAACTAGGAGTTGAGCCAATAGAGGGTTAATGTTAGATAAAACACAACTGGAGGGGGTGGCACCAACAAGGAACAGATACACCCTGCTTGCAAAGAGAAAGCAGTGGGATGAGACTGAGGAGGATTCAGAAAAATCCTCAATAGCCTCCTCTTTCCAGCCTGATCCTATGACAGACACTGAACAGGCCTCAAGTGATTCAAAAACGTATGGCAAAAAGATTCAAGCACCGATCTCCAGGGAAAGGGAAAAATACTTGACTCCTTTTAACATCACACACTGGATCTGGAACTGACATGTAGCACCCATAGCATAAACAGTATTATGAATCTCAGGAAAAGGCGCGCCACTTTTCCATTTAAAAAAATCTCAATCTTCATGTTTTATTTTTGCAGGACACTAGATTATACCTCGCTGAAGGAAGTGAGACAGATGTCACAGGAATGGGCCAGTGGAGTATCTTATTGGTCCTTAGGAGAGAAAGTATGTGCAGGGGTAGGGATTCTCTTTAATAGACAGGACATAGTAGTAACTAGATTAATAGATCTAATTCAAGGAAGGGTTTTAATATTAGATGTCACTATCCAGCACTAAGAATGGAGATTAATAAATATTTATAATCCCAAATCAAAACACAAAGGGTAGAGGTGTTAAAAGTAATTCAACTTTATTTACACTCCACAAAATCAATAATTTTTGGAGGGAACTTCAACTGTACACTGTCCCTCTCAGATAAAACAAGGGCAACACAAAAATTATATAGCGACTCAAACCTACCTTCGTAATGTGTATGAAACTGCCAGATTGGTAGAAGGGGCATCTTTTGGCCCATAACCACCCATTCATACATACAATAGAGGAAGGTCATCCTCTATGCTTGACCTTTTCCTTATTTCTGACTGGATACCTTGTAATAAGTACTCAGTAATACCCATAGAAACATCCAATAACTGTTTATTACAGATGCATTTAGAATGACCCACAAATAAACCAGGATCTCACAGTCACTGAAAAATTAATATTAAGATTTTAGAGGAAGGAAAGGAATGGGATGAATGTAAAACAGTGATAGATGCTAAACTATCTGTTTTTGAACTTTATGATAATCAAATTATGTGGTGGTAAGAAACCAAATTAGAGATAAAAAATCATTGTAAGTGCACAGCAAAACTTACATACAAAAATAAATGCATACAGTAACATAGAAACATAGACTTTGACGGCAGATAAGGACCGCTAGGCCCATCTAGTCTGCCCATTTCCCTACCTACAGGATAGGCCGCAGATCCTAGTTAACCAACAGCCTTTTTCTTCCTGCCCCCCACAAGAATTGCCTTATGTCTGTCCCATGCATTCTTGAATTCTCCCACAGTTTTAGACCCCACAACTTCCTCAGGAAGGCTGTTCCATGCATCCACTACCCTCTCTGTGAAATAATACTTCCTCACATTGCCCTGAACTGCCCTCCTTCTATCTTTAAATTGTGTCCCTTGTTCTTGCAAGTCTCTTTTCTGAAAGATGCTACCCTCTTGGACTTTGTTGATTCCCTTGAGGTACTTGAAAGTTTCTATCATGTCCCCCTCTCCCTTCTTTCCTCAAGGGTATACATATTAAGCTCCTTTAGTCTCTCCTCATACGGCTTCTCTTGCAGACCCTGCACCATTTTAGTTGCCCTCCTCTGGACTGCCTCTATCCTGTCTATGTCCTTGAGGAGATGGGGTCTCCAGAACTGGACACAGTATTCCAGATGGGGTCTCACCAACTGTCTGTACAGAGGGATAACAACTTCCTGTTTTCTGCTGCTGATGCCTCTCCCTATACATCCCAGTATACCCCCGGCCCTCCCTACTACCTTCTCACATTGCTTGCTAACCTTAAGGTCATCTGATATGATTACCCCCAGGTCCCTTTCCTGTTTTGTTGTTGTTACTAGCTCCCCACCCATTGTGTATTCTTCCCCTGGGTTCTTGTTTCCCAGGTGCATTATTTTGCACTTTTTTGCATTGAACCCTAGCTGCCATACGTCTGACCATTCCTCCAACCTTGCTAAGTCCCTTTTCATCCTTTCCACGCCTCCTTGTGTATCAACCCTGTTGCAGATCTTTGTGTCATCTGCAAAAAGGCATACTTTTCCTTCCAGTCCCTCTGCAATGTCACTGATGAAGACATTAAAAAGGACTGGACCCAATACTGAACCCTGCGGTACCCCACTAGTAACTGCCCTTTCTTCAGAGTGGACTCCATTTACAATTACCTTCTGTGTCCTGTTGTCCAGCCAATGTTTTACCCAGGCTACCACCCTGGGACCCACTCCCAGGCTGGTTAATTTGACTATCAATCTTTTGTGTGGGACTGTGTCAAATGCCTTGCTAAAGTCTAGGTAGGCCATGTCCACAGCCCCTCCCTGGTCTACTACTTTGGTCACCCAGTCAAAGAAATCTATTAGATTCGCCTGACATGACCTTCCGCCTGTGAACCCATGCTGTCTTGGATCCTGTGCCCCACTGACCTCTAGGTACTCAACTATTCTTTCCTTCAGAAGTGACTCCATCACTTTCCCTACCACAGAGGTCAGACTGACAGGTCTGTAGTTTCCTGCCTCTGTCTTGGTCCCACTTTTGTGAAGGGGAATCACATCCGCCTTCCTCCAGTCCTCGGGTACCACACCATCCTCCCATGATTTATTAAAAAGAGTAGCCAGTGGTTTCACTAGTTCCTTCCTTAATTCTTGTAGAATTCTGGGGTGAATTCCATCAGGACCCATTGCTTTGTCCACCTTCAGTTTTAGGAGTTCTTGCAGAACCCTTTCTTCTGTGAAAGGACTGGGATCGACCCCCCTATCAAGAGTGCTTCTGTTAATTGGATTAGGCACTTCCCCTCCTCTTTTTGGAATACTGAGCAGAAATATTTGTTCAGTATTCCTGCTTTTCACTGTCCCCTCTGCCCACCCACGTTCATTCTATTCAGCCTCACTATCCCTCCCTTTGTCTTTCACGCTGATGTATACTATAAAAGGTTTTATCCCTTTCTTAACTGAGTTGGCTATCTTTTCCTCAGTTTGAGCCTTTGCTATTCTGACTTCCCTCCTGCTTCTTTCTGCCTTAACTGGTACAGCTGTCTGTCCTGCTCCTTCTGTGTTTCCTTATACTTCGGAATGCTATCTTTTTTTCCTGACTTTCACAGCCACCTCTCTTGAGAACCATAGTGGCTTTTCTTTCGTTTGATTTGTTTATTTGCTTCACACAAAGGCTTGTTGCGTCTGTGATGGCAGTTTTGATAATTCCCCATTGTTGCTCCACACCTCCTTCTAGCCTGTTTGCTAGTGCTTTTCTGAGGCACTCTCCCATCTTGCCAAAGTCAGCCCTCCTAAAGTCCAGTACCCTCACTTTTGTATGGCTTGACTCTGTAGCTGAGTTTAACGTGAACCACACTGTTTGATGGTCACTTGTCCCCAGATGGCACCTACTTCTAGATCTGAGATCCTCTCACTGCCCCGTTTGAAGTCGAGGTCTAAGATTGCTCCTCACAGTGGGTTCGAAACTAGCTGTCTAATGCCTGCCACCTGTAGGGCATCAAGAATGGCCCTGCTCTTGGATGTGGCTGCAGCAAATGCGCTCCAGTTAACATCTGGCATATTCAGGTCTCCCATCAACAGTATCTCCCCTTTCTCTGCCATTCTAAGAATGCCTTCCATCATATCCTTGTCCATTTCTTCCCCTGACATGGGGGTCTGTACATAACCCCTGTGCGGATTGTGGTGCCCTTTCCAGTCTCCAAGGTGACCCACAGTGCCTCCTCTCCTCCCTGTTTACTCTTTTGTTCAGTTGCTTTTATCCCTTCCTTTACATAGAGAGCTACTCCTCCCCCTCTTCTCCCCTGCCTGCCTCTCCTGTAGGTTATGTACCCTGGTATGTTAACATCCCAGTCATGGTTCTCTGTGTACCATGTTTCTGTGACTGCTACGATATCCAGGCATCCCTCTTCCATTAAGGCCACCAGCTCAGGGAGCTTGTTGCCCAGACTACGGGCATTGGTACTCATTACCCTCCATTTCCTGATGGCCTTACCCCCTTTTGCCCCATCCCTGTCCTTCTTGCCTTTGTCACTTTCTCCATTTACCCCTGCCCTTCTCCCTATCGACACCTCCATGTTGGTGTTTGCCACACTTACTACCATGATTGTTTGGGGGCTAGGATTTTCCTGCTCCTTTCCAGTGCCTCCCCTTGGCTAGTTTAAAAGCTTGCCAATGAAGCATTTAAACTTATCACTCCAGGATCCTGGTTCCCTCCCGGACAGATGCAGCCCATCATGCCAGTATAGGCTTGCATCACTCCAGGTGGACCCCAGTCCCCAATGAAGCCAAATCCCTGAGCTCCACACCGTTTTCAACCACTGATTGAATCCCACCGTGCGGAACATCCTAGCCTCTCCTATGCCATAGATGGGTAGCACCTCTGAGAAGGTTACCGTAGGTGCTGCTGACCTAAGGCCCTCTCCAATTCCACAAACTCTTCCTGCACTTCTCTAATCCTTTCTTAGCCAGGTCATTTGTCCCTAGGTGGACAATGACATCCAGCTCCCTCCCTGTGCAGCTGCTCCAGCAATCCTGAGGATTCGCTCCTGTCCCTCAAGCCATGGTGCCAGGCAGGCACCTTACCTCCTCTCCCTTCCTTGCCCAGTTCTACCTTCCTAACAATGGAGTCCCCACCAGGAGTTGTTTCTTCCCTGCAGGGTCCCCTGCCACCCTCCTGTGGGTCTCCTTTGTGGAGGTTCCCAGCATCCTCCTTGGTCTCCACTGTAGGTGCCTCCATAGAGGAACCACACTTTGCCAGAATGGCATAGGAATTGTGGAGAGGTACAACTGGAGGGATGTGCCTCTGTTCCACCACCCTCACCCTCCCTGAGCCCACTGTGGTCCAACCGCTCCTCTTTCTTGGCAACCTCTGAGGCAACGGCAGTGGCACTGGTGGTCCCTGGATGGAATAGGAGGTCCCACAAATCCTGGCCAACTCAGCCTGGAGATGAGCAACCTCCTCCCTCAGCCCAGAGAGGTGCCTGCAGATGGGACAACACCGCATCCTCCAGAACATCTCCCAGAAGACTGCTGCTCCACAGCCACTGCACTGCACCACTCCATTCATGTCTTATTTCTGACCCCTTAACTGTTTGCAATCCTTACTCTTTCGTCTGTTTTTTTCTCTCTCTCTCCTTACTTTCTGCCTGTGTGCCCTTTAAGCTCCTGATTGTCCTGTTCTGAGACAAGAATATCCTATATTTCTCAGTAGACCGCTTACTTGTTCAGAGGCAGACCTCAGCAACTAGAGGGGGCCGGAGAGCTACTCTTGCCCTTCTAGGATGGTGGGTCCTTGGTGGTTCTGTGATCACTCACTTCCTGCCCCTAAACAGGAAGTTCCTGTTGTCAGTCAAATCCTGTGCCTATAAAAATAGAACTAGCTTTGGTGGAGGGGAGGGAAGGAGGGCAATATAGTCCCAGCAGAGAAGTTCAGTCACACAGCAGTCCTTTCTCCTGGTGTCTTCTGCCAAGCTATTAGCAGAATCTTTCTAAGGCAGTCTTTAAATGTAGCTTCCTTCTAGCTAAGCCACTCCCCCTACTTACCAGATCTTTCTACAAGTAATTTAAACCTCACAGCAGTTAAGTCCTTTCAGTCACCTGAGATTTACACCTAGATGACTTTTCAGTTACCCATTCAGTTCAGTTAACCCAAACACACACTTTTTTTTTGGTTTTGTTTTGTATGTTAGTTTTTTACCCTAAATTAAAGGTCCAAATACAAAAGTTCTTCTACTTTAGTCCCAGTAGAGAAGTTCAGTCACACAGCAGTCCTGTCTCTTGGTGTCTTCTGCCAAGCTATCAAGTATCTGGAAAAATGTAGACAGTTACAAAAATTGATTTCACTAAAAGCAGAATACAGACTAGATTATTCCCTTCAAATTACCCAAGTAAAAAAAGAAATGTATAATTACCACTATGATAGAGCAACATCTCTGTTTTAGAACAGGAATATGGCATGAAAGGCACAGCACAAGTGACAAATCCTTATGATAGCTGCCAACAGCGAACAGACATAAAATACATGTGCAGTACCACAGAGGTTGATGTTAGACAACTTAAAATGAATAAGGAAAATTTTTGACAGCCCCACAGCAGGAGTCTATGTGATAAGCCTTGACCAAACAATATGGATTACCTCAGAAGTTCATACAATGGATATAGGCAAGATATAAAAATGCATCCATGACTCCAATGGTTAATGGATGCATCAGTTCACATATAGTAATACAAAGAGGTGTTAGAGGAGGTGGCCCTTAAGCCCCTTTTTATACATCTTCACAATAGATCCACTACTGAGGATGTTAAATGAAAATCAAAACATCAGACACATGATTAGCCCTGCAGACACAATGTTTCCAAGTACAATTTCATATGCAGATGATATATGCCTATTGATGGCAGATCATAGGTCAGGAACATATGCACTTGGGCTAAGACAATCCTTTTCTAAAACATCTGGTTCAAAAATAAATATACAAAAAAGTATGGGAGCAGCCATAGCTATACAACCTGAATTACAGGTCTCAGAGATACAGGGGATACAAATTCAAACTAATGCAGTTACAAATATTAGGAGTCTTTTTGGGGGGACCAGAAGCAGCAGAAAGGAATTAGGCAGTAAAATTGGAGAAGGCAGAGGAAAAGGTGTCAAAATTGAAATCATATCCTATGACTAGACTAAAAAGAATATATATGCTAAAAACTTTTATAATTCCAATTTTTCTGACATTAAGGTATATCTTTCCCCCTTCCCTAAAATAGGAGGCCAGACTAAATAAGTTATGTTTCCAATTATTGTGGGGATGCAGACTGAATCCAGTCAAAAGGTCAGTAACATATTGGCCAATCAAACAAGCAGGTTTAAATATGCTCAACTCTGTTCTTTTCTTCTTTTCTATATATGTATATTCTAACATCATCCCCATTATAGTAGGAAACCAAATGGCATGGGCAGAAAGCCTCAAGGCAAAAAGTAAATATTTTTTCAATAAATGGGAGGCCCCAAAATGGAATGCATTTAGACTAATCCCCAAGGGGACATCCATATATTTAATTGGAATTTAAAAAATAATTAAACAATGGGATGTTTCTGTTCAAGCCTGCCAAACAGAAAACGGAAAATTATTTTACACAAACGTCCTGGGAAAAATTTTTTTGAACGGCCTTGTTTTAATTGCCCTCAGGATATCAAAGTGAGATGTCTGACAAGTCAGCTTTTAGAAACCAGAATACCAAGAGGGATACTATCTGGATGTGCTGTCACAGAAAATTCAATGTAAGAGGGAATCATTCTCACAAAGTTGTGGAGGAAAGAATTTGTATTAGAGACTCTTGTATAGCCAAAATTGAAACTATATAGCATTTATTCTTTGGATGCTCTTACATTGTGTAGTTATGCAGAGTGTTGGCTCAGAGATGGAAAATACCTTTATTGGAAAATTTGACATACACAGAGTTAGTATATGGGGAAATTCAGATCAGAATGGAATATTTTTTACCCTGGGACATTAAGAGTAGTCTTTACAGTAATAAAATGGAGTGTGTGGCAAAATAGATGCCAATATGTGATTCAGCAAAAATTGGTACCACTGAGGGGCCCAATAGAAAATATTACAGGAGAAGTAATATTTTCTATTAGGCCCCTCAGTGGTACCAATCTTTGCTGCATCACATATTGGCATCTATTTTGCTACACACACCATTTTATTACTGCAAAGACTACTCTTAATGTCCCAGGGTAAAAAAAAAAAAAATCCATTTTGATCTGAATTTCTCATATACTAACTCTGTGCATGTCATATTTTCCAATAATCAAAGATTATGGTTTTGGGAGGCTCAATGTGTAAATATAAATGGTATATAAAGTCCAAGAGATTGGAACTTGTGAATGAATACCAGTATCTAGGAGTTGTGATATCATCTTCCTTCAAGTGGAATAAACACTTTGAGGGTGTCTCATTTAAAACTGAAAGAACTATTGAAGCCATAAGTAGGTTTAACTATAAGTATGGTGTCAATTCACTTGTTCCACTTTTGATATCCCTAGATGCAAAATATAATTCTCAAATCCTCTATGGATGTCAGATTTTGGATTCTAAATATATTACCAAATTAGAAAAAATAGCAATTAGAGTGCTTAAAAGAACAATTGGTTTTATGAGAACAACCCCAGCATAGTTTGTAAGAGCTCAATTGGGCCTCTCTAACCTCATTGCTTAGCCGAATCTTGTATGATACATCTATGGATTAGGCTTATTTCACTATTAGACCAGCATTTTTCAAAAACATGTTTGTGGGAAAAAATGAAATGGGAACTTATGGACTACTGAAAATCGAATTGGCTGTCCTGTGTAAAAAAGATTTTGAATTCAGTGGGGTATCTGAATTTGTTTATATTGACTACTCAAGGCATCTGTATTGTTAAAAGTTACAGGACATTTCTTAAACAGTTGATCATGCAGAAATATAGGATCCATGATCTTTATTATATACAGAACTCAACGTTTGCAATTTGGTATACTCAAAATGACTGTTATCATCATTTTCATTACTATGTAGAATATTTGGAACATTCTGATTTGCGTTGGTCTTATGCAAAATTTCAGATAGGTTTTTTTCTGTCCAATGTGCTTGAGTGTAAGTTTAATAAGATTCATGACCAAGAACTTTCTTACTGTTATAGTGGCTCTAATGAGAAGGGAGATTTAGAACATGTTGTCCTAAAATGTCAATGGTATAGAGCAGCTAGACAGAAATGGCTGTGTCCAATTATTGATTCTTTTAAAGACTGCACGAATGAGACAATAGTAAGGATTCTTCTTACTGCAGAAGATGAGCACATTATTAGAAATACTGCTCTTTATCTATGTAATATACAGAAAATAAGGAAAAGAATAATTAGTAAAATTCAGAGATAGTCATTCTGGAATTATATGCTGTTTTGCATGACATTTCTGTAATTTATTTGTAAAAATTTAATATTTATTGTGTACAGATCTTTTTTTGTAATTATCTTTTTTATGATTGAACAAATAAAATGAATATACATATATACAAGAGAAGTAGCTTTCATTTTTTTAAAGGAGAAATCTATGATGCTGCCTTCATTGATAGAAAATTGGTGGAGGGCCTTACCGATAATCCTTTTTCAAGGAGTAACTTAAGAGAGAAAAGTGGGAAACAGATTGTTGGCTAAATGAATTGCTTTTAGAGTATAATACATAGAAAAGGGTAGAAATAAGCCCTATTAATTTATATAATGCTGGGGTATGGAAAAAAAAGAAGAGAGATGAGGTTGATTGTTTGAAAAGGGTATACTATTTTTGTTCTCTCAAAATTGTATGCATATGAAGTTAATATGTAGGACAGTCATCAGTTTGTTTGTTTTTTCTTCTTTCTTTCCCAAAGCTTGTTTGTGGTATCTTTAAGTAGCCTTTTCATGTTTTTGAAAATAGTACGTTTTTGATGTATAATATCATGAGTTCACTTTGTTATATTATTTCCTAATAAAAAATTCCACATCTCTTTTCAAGAAGTACCATGGGATCTTTAACATCCACCTGAACTACCACCAGAATGGGCAGATGGGAGCTCAATTTAATGTCTCATCCAAAAGACAGCACCTCAGGAGTGCAGCACCCCCTCATGCTGCACTGCAGCATCAGTATTGGGATATTAACCCAAGTGCCTGGTGCGGGGAAAGAATCCACAGCCTTCTGATCTCCTGGCCTCAGATGTGAGTGTGCTACCTGCTAAGCCACTGACCCTCATACAAGTAAGCTTGAAATGTGATAATTAATATGTAGAGAAGATTAATATACAACATGGCAATGTACAAGTAGGTAATATTGGACAAAAGCAGGTACCATGTTTGTATTGTGCAGGACCAAAAAGAACAGGTTTCCAGAAAGGGCTGAAATAAGAGGATGGGGCAAACATATTGCCCAGCAGAGATTTTGTGATGGTGATAGAAATGGAACTGAGATGAGAGTCATTCAGAGATAGCTTGTTTTGTAATTCTGAAACAAAATCAACACCACAATGGTTTTCTGCTGAAGAACAAAAAAGAGAACAAGTAACTGCTACATATCATATCATAAATGTTACCCAATCTCAGGATAACTTTTGTTGCAGAGCTAAGTTAGACATGCATCATCACTCTGTGTAGCTTCTGCCCTCCACTCCCCTGCTCAGACTTCAGCCCAAGCTGGTGCACATCAGCAGACTTTGAATTCTAAGGGCTTGATCCACATAGGTGGCCACAGTACACTCAAAAAGAGGTTATCCCATCCACAGCCCAGCACCCTTCCATGCCTGTCCTCACCAGATAGCATCCTAAACCCATGTTCTGTTCTATGCTGGTGCAGAGTTCCATATTGAGGAAGGAGCCAACAGAGGTGGGCAGAGTAGATCTGAACCAAGGGCATCTAATCTGATGCCCCTACTGGTCCCTAAGGGGGCCACTGCCAGTGAAGGGAGCAGGGTGTGATGGGATATGGCAGTCCTTTAGGAGTGCTATGTACTCACCAGAGAAAACAGAACCTTTCCAGAACACATCTTCCAGTGCTGGTGCTGCCCTTGCCCATCATGGAGGCTCATAGGGCTGGGGCTGTAGGGTGGAGGGCCAGTCTGAACTAGAACCTGTATACATGGCCTGGTAGGGGGGCACATACCATAAATGGTAGTGTAGCACCTAGGGCTGTATAGGTTCCCCAATCAAGGAGCTTTCTACACCATGGAGCATGTTCAAAGAATCAAGTACATTCCTGCCCACACCCCTGACCTGCCACATCTTGCATGGACAGGGATTGAGTGCAAAGGGGGTGCATGACCTCTATTGTGGATGGATCCACAGCATTCACATGTCCTCCATTGTGGATGCTGTGGAGTGCCTCAGTAGGTGTGCATCCTGGGAGCACTTCAAGGCCAGGAACCTTATGCGGATTAAGCCCTAAATTTATTTTAATTTGTTTATTTTTCTTAGGGTTCCTTTCTGAAAAAGAACACAAAGGTGCATCCTGGGGCACTTCTAGGGCAGGAACCTTCTATGGTTTTGGCCCTAAATTTGTTTTAATTGAATTATTTCTCTTAGGGTTCCATTCTGTAAGTGTACACAAGGGGTTCCACTGGACAGGGCAGAAAATTCTAAAATGGAATTATAACACAATATGGATACCTACTATGTAACTTCACAGCTAATTAAGCAAAAGATTCAGGGCAGGCAGGGGATTTGGATGACTGATCTGCTGGGGCCCTAGACATGTAAGGCCATTACTTTTTCTTTTGTTATTTTAGGGGATTCTTTTTAACCCAACCATTTATAGAAAGAAACAACAGCCCAAGATAAAGAATGTACAGTAACAGCAAGGGAAGAATTAAAATCAACAATGTTCTAGATGCTTCTTCAGTAAGGGTAATCTCCTGTCAGCAAACACTGGATCTCTTTATCTGATTTTTTTTTATTAGACTGCTGTGATGTTTTCTTTTCAAACTCTGCTACTACCATTCTGTAGAAATGTGATATAATTAGGGAGCACAATAAGTGTCTTGTATAATTTATCATAATAATTATCTGGGGTTTCAGTAACATGTCACATGCATACTGGACAGAATGGTAACAACAACATCTGGTATGGACTCGCAGATGGTTAAGGCTCAAAGTAAGGGTGATAATATGTGGAAATTGGCAACTTTGGTTTGTCTTTAACGCTTTGCATAAAGACACTTTGGGCCCTTGGAATCAGGATTTAGCAAGCTATAAATAGGGATGTGTGGCATCCCCTCTACCTCCTCTCACTCACGCTGGTCAATTTCAACCTCTTCGACCTGTCCTTGGTCCTTCAGTCAGATTAAAAAAAAATCATAATCAGTACTTGCCACAGTGCCAGGAGCAGAAAATATTTTTATAAAAAGAGTATATGGAGAGGGAAGAGGACAGGTAAGCATGATCAAGATGGGTAAAGGGGTGGCCATGGTAATAGCCCTGTCTTCATGAGAAGAGATAACATTTTTTTTTAATTAACTGGCTGAAGGTCAAAATGATCCTGAAGAGGCCAAAAAGTTCAACTGGGTAGAATCAAAGGCAAAAGTGCCAAATTTAAGCACATTCACTGAATACAAATTCAGTATTGGCTCATCCTTCGATCAGTGTGATGAAAGAACATGCATGATTTGCAAGATTTCCTTGACTACTGCCAGCAGTCTAGTGCCACACCTTTGTGGTTAATGCTGAAGGCAAACATATACTAGGGATATACTAGGGGCTTAAACTGTCTCTGCAAAACATGTTTTGATTTTTTTTCTATACCGATGCATCTGTCTCTTCTGCATAATGCTAACCTCTGTGACCCTTATCATTCACTCACCTCTTCATCTGAGGTGCCACAATCACCAGTAATGGGTCTAGTAACAAATAAATATAAAAAACTATATGTCATTTTTATATTAGAAGGCACATGCATACCAGGTAGATCTTTACCCAGTACATACTGTATGATGCAAAACTTGTTGAATATTAGTAGGTAAAAACATTGGTGAATGGCAACAATCCTTATATCAGGCCATCTCATATAAATATTTAAGAGGGAGCAAGCATGCGAATTGCAGTTTGCATTTGACCTTCTGCAGTCAATGTCATAAGCCAGCGGGGCTGCACAATTTTAGTTGTATAAGGTTACTTAACACACTTTTAACCAAAATTCTAGTAAATGTTTTAATTCAAGAGCACTGCAGACCCTTTTGTTTCACTAGTAGCATCTGGTGAATACAGGCTATGCTAATGTGGTCAGAGCACTTTTTAGTTGTTTCCTGTTGCATTTTATTCACAGCTCATCAGAGTGAGGTTGTTTTTTTTCCCCAATTGTTTAACCAGGTGACACACACTAAGCTGAAAGCTTGTTTACAGGTGCAACCTGGGAGCACAGGGAAGTTAAGTGACTTGCTTAGGGTCACACAGTATTCAAGTGGGGGCTGTGGGATTCAAACCCATGTCTCCAGATTTGCAACTCAGAGCCTTAAACCACTGCGTAATACTGCCTCCCTAGTTAGTTGCTGTTCCTAAGCTGAGGGATGGGTGGGGAAGTTGGCATGCCTTATTATTTCTGTTTTGTTAGATAGACTTTTAGGGTCACATGTTACTATACAGAAGCATCAAACTATGCACTAGGGTCATCAGATGCTATCCCTATGGAATGTTTAAAGCAGCAGTGCATTATAGTGGTGACAGTTTGGACCTATACTCTTGTTTTATTTTAGATCATCCCTTATCTCTTGACTTGCATGATACCCTTCATTCCACATTTTGAGTCTGCTTAAGTAGTTTTTTCACATCAGAAATAACAAGAGGAGTGCTCCTTTTCATAAGCATTGAACCAGGTATTCATTAGTATTTTCTGTTGTTTCTTAACACCCATTGCTTAAGATGACTTTTCTTGTGACTTTAATGAACTAGCATGCAGCAGACGCTGCTTCTTAATCTCATGGAACACAAGGTGTACAAATTAGCTGTGAATACTGATGAAAACCTGGTCCAAGCCATATTAAAAGGAGTGCTTCTTTTATTATTTCAATGGTAAAAAAAGAGGAAAAGCAGACTTAACATGGGGAAAAGAGTATTATAAAAATCAGAAGCTAAGGGGCAATCTGAAATAAAATAAAAAAGTATTGGTCAGAATGTTCACATCTATCATGCACTGCTGCTTTAATATTATAGAAGAGCCCATGAAAACAGAGAAATAACTTGATATAACAAGTGTGAGCTCCATTTTAAATGAGTCACCGGGCAAAGCCCTTGCAACCACCCCAAATAAACATTCAAAGGAAACTCAGAAAGGCTCTTAGCAAGTTTACTTGTCAGTCACTGGTCATGCTAAAGTTCTTCCTTTGAAATATTGTCCAGTTAATACAACACAGAAGAATAAAACAGCAATCACATGGGACACTGTCAATTTTAAAGATAATTATATACTAATTCTTGTGCTATCTGCCATTTATTTGCTGAGACTTTTAATATGTTGCCTTTCTGAAAAG
Organism: Neoceratodus forsteri; assembly: GCA_016271365.2. Classification (NCBI taxonomy): domain Eukaryota; kingdom Metazoa; phylum Chordata; order Ceratodontiformes; family Ceratodontidae; genus Neoceratodus; species Neoceratodus forsteri. The sequence goes on from CM028129.1 coordinate 395,765,425, forward strand.
GTCCTTCAGAGTCCAATGCAAGCAATTTGTCCGAGAAAACTCAATATTACGTTAGTGCTGGAGATGTCTTTGATAGACGTACTGTACTTTGAAAGATCTTTTCCATGAAGGGCTGTGCTTTGATAATATAACAGAAAGTGCTGTGTGCACACTTATAATATGTCTTTGCTAAAGAGGTCTCCACAGGAAACATCTTCTCTGGCAATACACTGCAGGCTGCCATTTAAAATCTGAAAGAGAACAGTGTACACTGACAGTAAGACTAATAACAGTCAAACATAAATTAGGAACTGTAATATGGCAAAGAACCAAATTGCCCACCCCTTGAAACTCGTATGTAAAAATTATAAACTACTATAAAACGCGCAACAGATTTATGAAACTTTATTTCTGACTAATTGGAATGACATTAAGTTAAGCACGCTTAATTTTTAAATTAACTTGCAGATAGAGTAGCCCTTTGCTTTGAGAATGCTATGCTTTGATGAAGCAGAAGCTGGAACAATCATATACATAATAACCCAAATGAGTACCTCACCGTATATAGCTGATTTAAATTACTAAGCAGTCTATAATTTGTGGTTTTAAAATATTTAGCTTGCTGATATTGTACCCCACATCTAGAAATGTTTTATCATAACATAGAAACATAGATAATGATGGCAGAAAAAGACAAAAATGTCCACTTACACTGCCCAGAGTTCCCTATCTGCCCTGGGACTTATTGTACATGAGGAGTTTATCATTCTTGGTCGACCCCCCTCCTCCCCTCCCTACCGCTACTGACCTGAGAAACCAACAAACCCTTTACTCTGTCTCAGCTATGCTTGAAATCATTTAGTGTCTTGGCACCCACCACCTCCTCTGGCAGACTGTTCCACTGCTCCACCAACCTTTCCATAAAATAGAATTTCCTCACATCCCTCTTACATTTTCCCTCTGCCACTGTTGACCTTGACTTCTTGACTCTGCACACCTACTAAACAGTTCTTCAAAGTTAAACTTATTTATTCCATTTCAAAACTTGAAGGTCTCTATCATATGGCCCCCTCTCTCACCTGGTCTCCAGTGAGTAAATGTTCAATGTATTGAGATGATCATCATAAGATCTGTCCTGTTGGCCCTGAATCATTTTAATCACCTTGCTTTGCACCATCTCTAGCCTATCGTTGTCTTTCCATTTATGAGGACACAAGACTGAGCCCAGTATTCCAGGTGTGCCTCACCAGTGACCTATATAAAGGTAATAGAATCTCCTTTTTCATCCTGTCAGTGCCCCTTTCGATACACCCCTGCATCCAATGTGCCTTACTACAGACCTTATTACGCTGGCTTGATTGCTTGAGGGAGTCACTAATGATGACTCCAGGTCCCTTTCTTCCACTGTAGTGCTCAGTTTAACCCCTCTCATCCAGTACGTTGTCTTTTTTTCTTCTTCCTAGGTGCATAACTTTGCATTTTTTGGTATTTAATTTGAATGATCAAATCTTAGACCACATCACTTACCTTTGAAGATCAGTCTGCATATCCCTGATTCCTTTATCACTATCTACACTACCATAGAGCTTCATGTCATCTTGCCCTGGATACCCTCTCCAGTGTTACTGATAAACATATTGAAGAGGACAGGACCCAAGACATATCCCTGCAGCACTCCACAAGAGACCTCCATCTCTTCTGATTTGACCCTGTTTACTACCATCTTCTGCTATATCTCCTTCAACCAGTTCTCAACCCGTCTAACTATGTCCCTAGCCACACCCAGGCCCTCAAGTGTCTTCTGCATTCTTCTGTGTGGCAACAAGTCAAAAGCTTTGCTGAAATCATAGGAGAGTAAATTTACAGCATTGCCCTTATCTACTACCTTTGTTACCCAGTCAAAGAAAACTATTAGGTTGGTTTGACAAGACCTCCCTGCCACAGTCCCATGATGTTTACTATTATGTAAACCATTGCTTTCTAATTAGTCTACAAGGTTGTCTTTCATTAGTGACTCTGTGAGTTTACCCCCTACAGAGTTGAGGTTAGCAGGTTGGTAATTTCCTGGTTTCTCCTTGCCCCCGTGAAGGAGGATTATGTCTGCTACTCTCCAGTCTTTTTAAGCCACCCCTGTCTGGATTGAGCTACAGAATACCCTACTAGGGGTTCAGCTAGTTCTGCAACCAATTTCTTGAGCATTCTTGGATGCATTTCACCCAGCCCTGGGGCTTTAGAATTTGTCAGAAAGAAAGGACCACTTGCTTGCTATACCCTATGTGATTGATTTTATACTTTTTGTCACTGAACCTTAACTACTATGCTTTTGACCACTCTTTAGGTTTCCCGACTTTCCTACACATTCCCTCCACCCCCTCTTGAGTGTCCACTCTTTTACAGATGTTGGTATCATCTGCAAGAAAAAAGCATACCCTCCCTTTCAGTTCTTTTGCAATACCACTTATGAAGACATTAAAGAGAACCAGTGCCAGTACTGAATCCTGCTGTGCCCCAGTGGTCACTTTCTCCTCATTAGAGTGATTGCCATTATCCACCACCCTCTGTCACTATCAATTAACCAGTTCCTTATTCAATTTATCACTTTGGGTCCCACCCCTAGGCTGCTTAGTTTCTTTATCAAGAACATACAACAAAACCACATGCACTGTAGTCGCAGCTGGCACTTACTCAAATACCAGCAGCTACAAAAACAAAAGAGAGTGCACTCCAACAGAGAAAGAAATCCAAAGTGCAGAAATGGTTTACAAAATTCACAGTTCATTGGTTAAATTATGCAGAGTTGAATTTTCATGCAGCTAAGCAACACTGAGTATATCAGCATGGCTATGGGAAAGGGAAGTCTATACACAGCTGAAACCAAGAACAAGGAGCAAGCATAACTGTGGAACAAGAAAAAATGTTTGTAAATGATGCCAGAGTCAAAGCGGAGAGGGAATCTTGGTGGCACATAGTTTGAATTTACAGTTCCACATGAAATTCAGTATCAGTTTTGAAAACAATCCTGTGTTTCTGTAGAAGAAATAATTTCACAATAAGCTACTGGAAGATAATAAATGATACAAATGAGTTGCAAAAAAAAAAAAAAACAACAATAAATGCTGTTCTTCATATTTATAAAATTAAAACTATGTCGAGAATATCACTAAGACCAGCTGGATGTATGGCATGTAATGTGTAGATATTTTTGAAGTGAGGTACATTTTCTGGCTCTACCCCTTATGTTTTGAGGAACATGTTCCAAACCTATAAATCTAAGATGGGAAAGGTCTCTTGAAAGGAATTGCTCAAAATGTGCTTCCACAGCATTATAGGGGGTGGCAGCCCATACAGAATGGACATGATCCTGTATTGTTTTGCATAAAGACATGCTCCTGTATTGTTTTGCGTAAAGGACATATTGTTCATCCTATGTAGATTTTTGGACAGGAGTAAATAATCACATAAATGACATAATCTTTTGAGCAATTAATGAATTTGTGAATGTTAACTATTATTTTGTGTAGTGGGATGCATAAAACTGGAACCGATGATAGAAACTGGAATATGTTGCATCGGCCACATCAGTAATATCCTTTCGGTGATGGTGGCAACCAATTGGGATGTGTCTCCTGTAAAAGGGTTTTGTACAGCTATGCTTTTCCTTTCATTGCCTCTCCCTCCCCACCACCTTCTCCAAATTACACATACTACTCCGTGCAACATATGTAAGTATTATTTGTAGAGTGATGAAAATTTACTCATTATGTGGCAACAGTTTCATTATTTAATTGATATATGACCTGCTGTTGTATTTTATATATACCTTTTTAATATGTCCACCAGCAGTAACTTTTTTTAAATTCCATAATGTAATCACAAAAGCTTCAATAATTTTTGGTTCAGGCACAGTGTTCAATTCTGCATTATGCTGATAAAAACCTTCCCCTCCATTACTGTTTTGCAACACACTGAGTGATAGCAGCTATTATACTATTTCACCTTGGCTGCATAAGCAAATCATGTTTTGTTTTAATGTATTCTTTGTCATTTTTGCACATTACCATTCCATTTCGCCACACACTTTTTTCTCCCCCCCCCTCCGTTTTCTACTTCTTTCTCCCTCCCTTACACATTCACACTTTCTTGACTTTAATTGTGAGGTAGCATTATCAATTATGAATAACAGTATTTTTCTGATGTCACTGCCTAAATGACTTGTATACCTTTAATGATTTGATATAAATATAGCTGTACATGTGAGGCAGTCACACTCCCGACAAAGAGACTCACTGTTTTCCTGAAGTGCTGAAGTTTTGAGCTGTGCTCTGCATTAGCTATGACACTGAATTAACCATGAATTTTGCAAACCTCTTTGTAATTTTGATTTCTTTCTCTGTTGTAGTGCTCTCTCGTGCTTTTGTGTTTCAAATTCTTTATCAGTCTTCAGTGTGCCACAGTGTCGAAGGCCTTGCTAAATTCTAGAGAGGTCACACCCACTGCCCTCCCCTGATCTATTTCCCTTGTCATCCAGTTGAAGAAATCAATCAGATGCATTTGGAATGACCTCCCCATCTCTCCCCATGACTCCATGCTGATCTTGTTCAAGTTCAAGTTTAAGTTCAAGTTTATTGCAGGAAAACTCCATTGAGCAAGCTCATTCACAAGGACATCCTGAGGCATGTATACAGACAAATACACGATACATGCAGTGAATAACATAACAGTACATTAAGTGCAGACTTGATCCATAAGATAAATAGTTCTACAATTAGAAGATAATGATATTTAAACTCAAATTAGAAAGTGGCAGTGTACTTGAAGGAAGCGTAAGCCTGAGGAGAAACATCTGTAATAGAAAGAATGAAGACAACTGGAGAGAAATGAGACTGAAGAATTTAGGTGATGAGGGGGAGATGGGAAGGGTGCTGGAGATCTAGGGAATTAAAAGGAGAGTGGGTGGGAGGAGAGAGGATATACGAAGAAAGGAAAGATAAAAGGTCAGTCAACAGATTAGAGGAAGTGAGGGCCGAGGGGGAAAAGAGTAGAGGGGGGATAGATTATAGGGGAGGAGAGATAAAGGCAGAATGGAGTCAAGAGATTGGATGCAGGGATTATTTTGTTTAGACCAGCAGAAGTAAAAGACTGGTTCTAGTACTAGATGAGAATCAAATGTACTAAATCTGACATCAGTGGGATGTGAAGGAGGGGTGTGACATAATGATGGAGAAGGAGATTACAAACAGCTACATGTGTCTTTTATTTTAGAAGCAAATAGCCTTTTGAAGAAGTTCACGGAGACAACGCTGGATAGTTTCAGAGTACATTGTAACCGATTCCAGATGGTTGGGAGGGCACTTGACATGGCTCGTTTACCAAAGCAGTTGCGAGTCCTGAGCACATCGAGGAGGATACAATCTGATTTCCGGGAGTAAATATGGACTGTGGGAGATATGGATAAGAGATGTTAGGTAACTCAGGCGTTTGTTCAGGAGGAGCTTTAGGGTCCAGATACCAGCATGGAGTGTACTTCTAATGGTAAGTGACGTCTAACCAACAACTGTGTACAGATCACAGTGATGGTTTCGGTGTGGGTAGTTTGTAATGAATCGCAGAGCACAGTGATAGAGGATGTCCAGTTTGTTTAGGTTAGTAATTACAGAGGAGGTTTAGATTATGTTCCCCATAATCAAGTAGAGGGTGGAAAGTGGCCTGAACAAGCCTGATTCTGGTCTCCAGAGGAAAGAGGGACCTGTTGTGGAAGAAGAAGCCTAGCCTAGATTTAATCTCCTGGTCAGGTCATCAAGGTGATCATTAAAGGAGAGCTTGTTGTCTAACCAAATACCGAGATATTTAAATTTAGAGATAACTTCCAGCGGTTCACCTAGGGAGGTGACAATAAAGTCTTTGGGTCGGTCAAAAGGGGTGACAGAGGAAATATTAGGGGAGAGGATCATGGCCTTGGTTTTCTTGGCATTTAGGAGAAGTTTGGCATTAATAAGATCTGTTTCTAGCTGTGTAAAGTTGGCTTGGAGTATGTCCCTGACTTCAGGTAATGTAGAACCAGATTTGTACAAAACTGTATCATCTGCAAAGAAATGCAAGGTTGACTTAGTTATTTGTGTATCAAGGTCGTTGGTACATAGGGAGAAAAGAATAGGACCTAAGATGGAACCTTGCGGGGCTTCCTTAGAAATTGGCAAAGAGGCAGAGAACAGGCCACCTGCTTTGATTTTCTGCATCCTTCCTGATAGATAACTGGTAAACCACTGGGAAGTGGATGAGGTGGTGCCTATTTTGGTGAGGCTGTTCACAATTAGCTTGTGGTCAATGGTGTCAAATGCTTTACTTAGGTCTAAGAATACTGCTCCCAGTGATTTTCTTAGAGTCCTTAGCAGAGACTCAGTCATTGGTGACTTTGGCCAATGCTGTGACGGTGCTATGAATAGGGCGAACACTGGATTCAAGATACGCTTCCAACTTTTCCTTTAACAGGGTTTCAATTAATTTTCCAATCACTGATGTGAATCTGACCAGCCTATAGTTGTTAGCTTCACCCCTACTGCTGCTCTTTTGTGGAGAGGGACCATGTCTGCTCTCCTCCAGTATACTGGAATCATGTCTGTTTTCAGTGATCTGTTAAATAAGGCTATCTGTGGGGCAGCTAGCACCTGTCTGAGTTTCTTTAGTACCCTTGGGTGTAACCAGTCCAGTCCCATAGCCTTTGTACACGTTTAGAGCTGCAGTTCCCTTCAGGACTCACTCCTCTGCAAATGGATTTTGTTCAACCCCCCCCTTTGTTCTTTCTGCTCCCTAGTGGTCCATCCCCCCTCACCTCCACTGTGATGATTGAGCAGAAGTATCTGTTCAGGATGTCTGCTTTTTTCTTGATTCCCTTCTGTGCAGTCTCCCCATGCCCTCTGACTTTGTCAACCTTTAAGGCTGCAACCACCTTCTGGTCACTTTCTCTAGAAATAATGGTTGCCTCATTATAGGAATGGTCCTGACAGCCACCTTGATGCCACTTACAGGCAGAGGCCCACTCTTTTCCCTTATGAATATAGAGGCGAAGTAATCATTAAGGGCAACAACTTTTTTTCTTCATCCTCTAGTACCTTTCCCCTTCTTGTAGCATAACAATATCCCTCTCTGTTCCTCTTTTCCTTAACATATCTGAAGAATTTTTTCCCACCCTTGACACCTCCACAATACATAGCTCCATATCTGCCCTTTGCCTCCCTAACCATCCACTTTGCTTACCTAGTTGTTATTTTGTACTCTTCTCATTCCTCTTCTCCTACTTTTCCTTTTATCTGGTGATAGCCATTTTCTTTGCCTTCACTGCTTCTCTGACCCTTTCTGAGAACCATATTGATCTCCTGTTACTGTTTGGTTTTGTAACAATTCTCATGCATGACTTTGTTGCCTCGAGAATGGTCCCCTTGATTGCTCCATCTTTCCTCTACACTCCCAATGCTGTCCACCTTGGTAAATTTGTCTGTCCAGCTCCTCATCTAGTTAAAGTCTGCTCTTCTCAAATTTAGGACTTCAGTTTTTGATATGGGGATTCTGGTCTCTAGGGCCAGCCTGAACCACATAGAGGTATAGTTGTTGAACCCCAATGGGTCTCCTAGTCTCACTCCACTCACCATCTCCAAGCTTGTGAGCACCAAATTGAGAATGGCTGCCTGTCTAGTGGGTTCCTTAACCAGCTCCATCAGCAGACAGTCATGCAATGTATGCAACAGGGCTTGACTTCTGCTACACCTGGCCACTGGAATGTCCCACTCAGTGTCTGGCAGGTTCAGATCACCCACAACCACCGCTTTCCTCATCTTCACCCCCTTCTCCAACAGCTATTCCCCAAGCTCCCAATATCTCTCATCCCCTTGTCCTGGTGGTCTACAGATCACCCTCACCCATATTGTTCTTGCCTGAGGACACCATGAGGTGAAACCACAGTGACCCTGTTTCCCTTTTGATTCCCCTAATGTGTCCATCCTCCACAGCCTCTATGCCCTCACTGATATAAAGGGATACACCTCTCTCCCATTGTTTTCCCCTTTATCCTGTCAGAACACTTTGTAACCTAGGACTGACAAGTCCCAGTCATTATTCTCTGTGGCCCAAGTATTTGTGATGGTTTTGATGTCTGCCTCAGTGTTTGCCACCAATGCCTGAAGCACACTGATTTTATTACCCAGACTCCTGACATTAAGGAAGACCCCGTTCCAGCTTGCTCCACATCCTCTTTTGCTGTTTTGTGATCCAGTACCTGCATTCCTTCCCGTTCTCCTTACCTTCTTATTTTTTCTAATGCTTACAGACCCTGACAGCCTTTCCCCCTTTGCCCCTTCTACTGTTCCTTTTGAATGTCAACCTTGTTTTTATCCCACCTCAGTGCTACCAGTCCCCAGTATGGGGGGGATAGCTAGGTTCCCCTTCCTTTATCATGGTTCCCCTAACTTCAGTGTCCCTTGCAGTCACTGTAACTGTCTAATGTAGACATTAAACTTCTGACCCAGAGCACTAGTTCCCTGTCTTGTCAGGTGAAGTCCATTACCTCTAAAGAGCCTCCTGTCCCAGAAGTCTCACATTCCCCCACAAAGTGGTACCTTTTATCCTGACACTATCCCTCTAACAACACATTTAATTCATCTGTCTCTTCTCTCCTTACTCTAACTTTCCCTCTCCCCTACTCTACAGAATGAGGATATAGGAAAAGGCCAGAAAGCTTGAGAGTACCTGCAATCTTTCCCCAGCCTCTGATAGTTCTGATTCACTTGCTTCATAAGCTAGTCGCAGATTGTTGGTATCCAAGTGTAGCAGCATCCAAGCATCTCCACTCCATTATCCTCTCTATTCGGTCTGTGTTCCAGATGGCTGATGCTCCATGAAGGCACCTGACCAGCCCCTTACTTCCTCTCACCCCACCCCACCCTACTCCCTCTCAACTTCCCTCATGATGGAGTTCCTGACTAAGTCTCTTCTAGCAGGTCAGCTTCCTAAGTCTCCTCCAGAGGTGCAAAGTGATTTGCTGTTAAGATGGTATGGGGCTGGTTGACCTCCTTGTAGCTGCCCTCACCCTTTCTCCTCACTCTTCCCACCATTTTACATCCCTGCGGATGATGGGCCTCTGGGGGAGTGGAGGTGTTGGTTGTGTGCTCCAGTTGTGCTGGTGCTAAAGGAGAGCTATCTCTTTCCTCACTGCTACCAGCTGAGGATAGAGCTGTGAAAAGATCCTCCAGAAGACACAGTGGCCCCTCCTCCAGAGTGTAACCCTAGAGAATAGCACCCCATAGCCCCTGCATCTGACCTGCTCCGTACTAAACCTAATGGGCTTTTGCTGGTTCTGTCCCTCTGCTCTCCCTAATACACTGCTTCTGAAAGCAGAAACAAAATTGTTCTGGGAAGGAAACTGACACTGATTTCCCAGTTCACAGGTCCCACCCTTTAGCTGCCTCAGGTGCAAAGTGGCATAGTCATAAACTCCAGTGTATTTTTAATGATACTTTTCAGCCTCAAAAATAGAGAAAGTGTCAACAATTTTGTTATCCAGCATTTCATTTTTTGTTATGCATAAGTCACATATCAGATCATTACACCAGAGGAATAGTCAGAGCAGGGAAGGATTATCCAGGAGTGTCATTCTAAAGATGTGAGGGGTTTGAACAATTTTTCCTTGATAGAGTATCCTCTCTTCAATCTTTGATTCTCCCCAAGCAAGCTGTCATAGTCCAACATGGACCAGTGTTTGATGAACAAAGACCGTTTGTCATTCTGGAATACATTTCAGCCAATACCAAATGAAGAGATGCTTCATTTGATCTCAGAGCTGTCCTACATTCTGTGCACAGGGCCTGAGACCAATCTGGCTGTTGGTGGACTGCCAGATGTCCCTGGGTTCAGTGATTGCTGAAATTGTCTGGTGTTCCTTTGAGGAAGGTGTTTTCCTGGCAGAACTGAAAAGGGTTATGGGAAAGTGTCTCCTGAAGAAGCCATCTTTGATCCCTGTTTAAAACACTGCATTTCTGTCTCAAACCTCCCCTTTTTAGGCATGGTTATCAAGAAGGTTGTGGTGATGCAGCTGGAGAGTCATTTTGAGACATTTTACGTCCATGAACTATTCTAGTCAAGATCAAGGAGTGTCACAGCATGGAGATAGCACTTGTCAGGGTGCAGAAAAATATTCTCCTAGCTAGAGAAAGAAGGGAACATCCCATTCTGATTCTCCTCAATCTCTTGCCAACTTTTGTATCTGTGGGCCTGGGAATTTAACAGCTTTACTGAGGGACTTGATCAAACTCAGAGGCACTGTTCTTAGGTGGTTTGAGTCCTTCCTGTCTGGTACAGTGCAGCATGTTGCATGGGGACATTTTCTTTTGCACCTGTCACCCTCAAGGTTCAATCTTGTCGCCTATGTTATTTGTTGTGTATATGCTGCCACTGGGAGAAGTCATTAGACAGTATAGACTACAAATTCATTGCTATGCTGATGATATTCCACTATATCTGTCATTTGCCCCTGGAGAGCAAAATGCTGTTAATATGTTGAACAGATGCCTTGCCACCATCAATGACAGGATGGTCTTCAGTTATTGAAGATGATCCTGGAACAAGATATAACTGCATTTAGTGCCTGTGGGTGCTCACAGTGTGGTTGGGGTAGAAGATGAGGTGTCCAGATTACAGCTTGGTGCCACTTCCCTCTTTGCCAGAGAGAGGATGATAAATTTGGGATTCATCATGAATGAAAAATTGTCACTGCAACATCAGGTGTTGGCAGTGTTCCATGCTGGATTTTTCCATTTTAGGAATATTACCTAAATTAAGCCCTATCTAAGTTCTGACAGCGTAAATACACTGGTGCATGCCTTTGTAACATCCAGATTTGACTACTGCAATGCTTTATATCTTAGGCTATCTATGGGTTTGACACTCTGCTTGCAGCTGGTCCTGAGTGCTGCAGCTAAATTGATTGCTGGAGTTTCTGGCACTGAGCATATCTCTCCAGTTTTGCAGATGTTGTACTGGTTGCCTTCAAGACTGAATTGTTAACATAAAAAGCCCAACATGAATTGGGACCTGGCTACTTGTAACATCTCAATCCTTATGCTCCTGACCACTCCTCTGAAAAGGGCTGCCTGAAGGTTCTGAGGTCCTAGTTAATACTATAAGGGGAACAGGCAATCACAGTTGTAGCACCCATGCTAAGGAAGATCTTGAACATTATCCCTTTACCCTGGTCTCATATCATCAATGAGTTCAAGGACACCGTGACTATCATGTTGTTTGTTATCATCATATCTCTTTTATTGTCATAATGGTCCTATTCATCAAGATTGTGATTCTGTGCTGATGTTCTTGAATGATTGTAAAACATCCATAGCCCTTCAGATTGGGAACTGTATATATAAAATTACTACTACTTTTTTTTTTACTTAATCGGTCCTGGACATACCCAGTGGACCTCTTTCTGCTTTGTGATGGGGGACAGGCTTCCTAGTCCAGATGCATTTCCTTGAGCTTTTAATGTGAGTTTCAGCTCCATTAGAATCATGGTCTGTAGCTGAATCTTGAGTCATTTCCCAATTTCAGTGACAATTTGAGGATTTTTTCTGTTTCCAGTCCACTAGAATAAACATGCTCCCAAAGCAGCTGGTATGCATCCTTGTAAGAACTAATAATGGGAAATTGTCAAGGAGGGGACCAAGGCAACTGATTATGAACAAAAAAGTATATAACTACTGAAAAGATACAGATTGCCTCTAGGCCAGATAGAGGTACAGAGCAGCACTCAATAAAGGAAGCTAAGGAGAGTCTGGAGCTTTGATAGCAGGAGGAGCTGCAGACACAACTAAAGCCTTTCTCCAGTATAGAAATGGAAGGAGGAAAGTGAAGAAAGGGATTGGGTCCCTAAAATAAACAAACAGGAAATACCCTTAGAGGGACCCAGACAGGTGGCCAAGATCCTGAATGATTCTTTGCGTCAGTCTACAACAAAAGGCCCTTGGGAGAGGAAGGGAACTCTCTTGCAGGGCACATGGCATTAGGGGAAGCCATGATACAGTCTGCAGACATTACACACATACTGGTAGCTGGCTACCTGGTGAGGAGTAAGTCAGGTAAGCCCAAGGGACAGAATGATGCAGCTTGGGTGTGCAGTGGACCTAAGGGAATGATGGTGGGATGAGGTTGCTTGCTGTAGCCATTCAGTTGTCTGTCTAGACAGCTGTGATGCCACAGGACTGGAAAATGGCTCATGTTGTCTCCATCTTCAAAAGAGAAGCAAGGTCATACCCATAAGCCAGTTTTCCTGACATCATTGCAGGACTAGGATCTTGAAGTACCTGGATGCCATGCTCATAGACAATAATAATAGATCATTTGATTGAGACAAAGGTTCCTGCCTCTCTCAGAATAGTTTTCTGAGGGATAGAACATTCAGACCAACCTGACTGCCATTTCAAGGTAGTGACCAGGGAGGAGGAGGAGAAATGGAGCAGTGCTGTAGATGTAAAGTCTGTCTGGACTACAGTATGACCATAGACACTGTGGTGCTTCTGGACAAAAGTACTCCAGTGTGGTATAATTGCTCTATGCACAAGGTGGATTGCAAGCTGGCTTTGGGCAGAAAGCAGAAGGCTGTGGCTGATGGGCACCCACAGAGTACATCCCATTCAGAGGACTAAACAGTCGATCAAATAAACTGAGTAAGTACTGTATAATAACAAAAAGTAACATATGAAGTAAGTCAAAGTCTCCACCCCAAACCTGCAGGTTCAATTCAGCCCTCAAATATGGGGGTGAGATGGGTTAAACCCAGTGGAAAACAAATTCAAAGATCACACAGTCACAGATTGGCAAATGGTAACTGTTTCTCAGTTGCTGGGAACTGCATACTTGTAGATTGAATGACAATAAGAGGGAGGAGGTAGAGAGCACCTGAATGAATTGGGATCAGGCCCTAACAGCTCATGTTGCTTCACAGGTTAGGATGTTCTCACAGAAGTCAAGCAGATAATATCTAGCTTTACACAATGATGAGAAATATCTTATTCAAACCAGCTTCTATCCTGTGTATTAGGCAGCCAAACTTCATTGCTGTATTTGAAAAAGGGTCAAAGCAGACCCCACATTCTAATTGCAGTAGAGTAGCAAGAGACTGCACTCGGGAGCCAAATAATTCAAGCTACAAACTTGCAATAAAGTTCCAAAATAGACAATTTAGTTGAACATAGCCTGAAGGACTATATGCCCCAGCACTTTGATCTGCAATAGGTCTTCATCAGGGGGATGTCCCTCAGTTTAAGCCACAATCCTTTTAAACACAGCCCTTAAAGGCACAGAGCAATTTTCTCAACAATATATGCTTGCCATTTCAAAATAGTTCCTAGAGACACAGAGCTAATTCATTCACATTGACAACATGGAATTCCATATACATTCAGCTTAAAAAGTTTAGCCCTCATTACAATTGAGTGCAGGCTGTCAGAATCATCATCAGTAGTAGTACGCAATAAAAGTCATGGATCCCACCATGCTTGCAACTACCACCATATACACATGCTGGGCAATATACATCATCTCAGACTGGCAAGGCCGTACTGGAAGCAGGTGTTAGCTTCAGCCTCTCACAGCATTGAAAATGGGACTCACCAGTTGGATAGATTTTTTTAATTTTTTTATTTATTTAGTTTTTGTTGACCGGGTAAGTGCACTAGACAAATCCTGCCTATTTTCAGGCACGACCCAGAGGAGGGGGATACAGATGAATGCCAACTGACCTTGAACCAGATTAAGATGTTGGTGGTATTTTTAGTGAATGAGGGAAATTTAGCCAGGACACTGGGGAAATTCCCCTACTCTTTTCAATAAGTGCCATGGGATCTTTAACATCCCCCTGAACTACCACCAATCCAGGCAGATAGCACCTCGGTTTAACATCTCATCCGAAAGACGGCACCTCAGAAGTGCAGCACCCCTCTCATGCTGCACCACAGTGTCAGTACTGGGATATTAACCCAAGTGCCAGATATGGGAACTGAACCCACAGCCCTCTGATCTCCTGGTCTCAGAGGCGAGTGTGCTACCTACTGAGCCACTGACCTATTTAACTGTAATTATGTAAAATTATTTAAAGAAATCAAAGCAGACTTAACAAGATGAGCTCACTTGGTAGTTTTAACTATAGGCAGAGTTGAGTTCATTCCCTTCCAGAAATATGTGTGCTGCATACATGCAGAATGCATGCCACATGTTTAATTGTGCAATGTCTGCATGCGGTTCACATACACAAAGTGAACCTATGCGAACCAGGTCTAAAAGGCACATCAGGTTCACATGCTGCAAGCTTGACATGTGTGCAGCAGGTAAGCTGGTGTGAACATCTTCTAAAAATCACATCAGGTTTGCATGTTGCATGCTTGACATGAGTGCAGCAGTTAAGCTGGCGCGAACATAATTTAAAAGTCACATTAGGTTCATACGTTGCATGCTTGCCATGTGTGCAGCAACTAAGCTGGTGCTGTTGCATGCATGCCATGTGTGCAGCAACTAAGCTGGTGCAAGTCTCATCTAAAAAAAACATCAGTTTCTATTTATCATACTACTGCTAGGAATTAGAGCCATTAAAATACATATTTCATTGGTTTCCCATTAAAATTAGGTAAACTCATTAATTCTGATCATTTTGCAAGTTGTTTAATGCCTTTTGATTTGTGTCATTAAATTGTCATTAATTTGTAATGTATTGTTTGCTTACTGCATTAAATGCCTAGGGTATAGTCATCCAATATCCCCCATTCCAGATGTGTGAAGAGGGGCCTCTGTGTTGTGAAGCCTGACCTTTTTGTTTTGGGCAATGCAAATCCCCATATGCATATTTAGTGTTACAAATGTGTTTTTCCATGACTACTATGGCTCACTCACCTTCCCTTTGACATTCTGTATGTAGCATATACAGTACACTATTGCTATGCTCAGCACTGTTTGCGTTGAGTAGGGTCTTGGAAGCCTGCACCATCACATTTTGTCACTAAAATGAGGGACATGGGCACTCAAAATAAAGGAAAATGAGGGACACTAACCCTCATGATGATCAGCACACATCTTGTAACATGGTGATACAGTACCTCATAACACAGTGGAAACCAATGTATTTGCCTGTACTGATGTTATTTCCTGAGAATGAATTCCTACCATAATCAAATCAAATAATTCTTTATTTATAAAAAGGCACCTTTCTAAAACCAAGGTGCCTGTACAACAATGAATTAAAACACATCAATAAATAAATAGTACAGAAAGTTAAAATTAATAAATACAATGGCGGCATTAAAAATCAGAAAATGCTAGGCTAAAAAGATAGGTTTTCAGGGAAACTTTAAAACTCTGGATGGTCAGGCAATCTTGCACCCGACAAGATAGAGAATTCCACAGGGTAGGGGCCATAAAACTGAGTGATCTTGCCCCAGATGTCTGTAAATGAAACCTAGGAATCTCTAGCAGTCCCTCATCAGTGGATCGGAGAGGGCGGAGGGGACAGTAGGGATAAAGGAGATCTTGCAGATAGCTAGGTCCCTGGTTGTATAGGGCCTTATGGGTCAGCAAACTGACCTTGAAGGTGATTCACCACTGTACTGATAGCCAGTGCAGTCCGCAGAGCACAGGCATTATATGACTGGTCCTAGAAGTACCAGTCAAAAGCCTGGCTGCTGCATTCTGCAGCAGCTGCAGGCAGTGGATGTCAAGCCCCAGTAGCCCACAGCAGAGGGCATTGCAGTTTCAAGGCGGGAGGTAACGAAGGTGTGGACCAAAGTTGGAAGATCATCAGGAGGAACCAGGTGCTTTACCCGGGCGATATTCCTCAGGTGGTAAAAAGAGGTTTTGACAACTGCCGACAACTGTGATTTAAGTGTCAAGCAGTCAGCAAACATAACACCCGGGTTCTGCATCCAGTCTGAGGTAGTTAGCTGGGCACCTCCAAGCCACAGACCTGAAGGTGAACCAGATGACAAACCCACCTCCCAACGACCTGGGTCCATAACCAACACCTCACTTTTTCCTGGGTTTAACCACAGCCAGCTCACATTCATCCAATCCTGGATCTCGACTAGATAGTTGTTAGCAGGGATGCCATTTAGGTAGGGCAGAGGGGGCCAGTTGCCCCCCAATGCATTCATGCGTAGGTTGTTCTTATGGTGTGGCAATAATGGCATTAAATTTGGATTTAATCTTCTGCACAATAAGTGCCCACTTGGCATGTATTGCACTCATGCTGCAGGTGCACTCCTGACTCCATTGTATCTGTATTGTGTTGTCCACTCTCCACCTATTAGCATTGGTGCCATCACACATGACATGAAGGAGCTCCAGCCAAGGAAGAGTACATGAGTCATGTGAGTGGGACACTGTCTTTCCCATCACACAGTAGACAGGCTCCCCACTACAGCTTGGAGGAGTCAGTGAGCACTGAACTCTCAATAGCAGTGTTGTGGCCTGCATATTTTTGTTGGTCTACTCTTAGTGAGTAGCTGTCTTCTTTGGTGGCTGAAGAAGATGGGGGTGGGCTAGAAGCTCACTTGAGACTATGCTACCTACTTACTCTGCTAGGCTCACCTCACAAAACCCTCCAGCTCAGATCTCCCACGGCAGCAAGCTTGGCCTTGCAGCAGGAGTGACAGAGCTGTGGGTGGTCTTCATAGGCCTTGATCAGTGCAGTGCGGCAGCAGCCAAGCAAGAAGCAAGCAACACAGGTTGGGTGGGTTTGGTTGGTGAGGTGACTTGGTTGCAGACCACGTTGGGTACCTGGGATGGTCAGTTCTAGCATCCAGCTTCTGGCAGAAGTACAGAGGAGGAGTGGACTGAAAACTGGGCTGGAGGCCGGAGGTTCTGACCAGATGGCTGGGTAAGTAAAAGTAAATATTTTTTACAGGCGGATTAGAGGAAGGACTGAAATATTGATATTTTTCATGTTTCTGTGCCTTTGGGCAGCTTCACAATCCATGTGGCATGGGTATTGAATGGAATGGAGCTGGAAAGAGAAATTGGGACACATTTTTTGGGGGGGGCCTGGAACTTCAGCCAGGAAAAAATTGGTTTGTAACTGGGTGGGTTTAAGCCCAAATCTGATACACTGCTCCAGGGTATAGACAGATAAATCTTAAACATTTGAATTTTTCCTTATATGCATGTCACTTTTCAGTCACAATAAATAAGTTTTACCTTTTAGAGACATTCCAGACATTCCAGAGGTTGCCGAGTAGGGGCCAATTAACACCTGACCTCCATTGTTTGTTGGCTGCCCCCTGATAAAATCTGAAATGGTGCTCCTGCCATAAAGTCTAAATTTACAGGGCATCTTCTGTGTGAGCAGCATGTTTCCATGAGGGCTGGATGAGGGGCAGAGCAGTTTTCAGGGGTTAAATGAGGACTATCCCTTGCATTCAGGGACAGATGAGTGGTATGGTATGCACAGACTACTGGAGCCCTACTAAAGTCAGGCTCCCCCATAAAGCTGACCTCCACATCCCCATGCTCAGGCACATTATGACATAGGGCAAGGAAGTGTGCAGGGACTTGCCCCATTGAAATGAATGAGGGTATTTTTTTATTACTGTTTTATACATTATTGACAGAGAGTTGGAGATTAATGAAGGCCACTGCTTGACAAACAAGGGCCTTGTTTGTAGAACTGTGGCCTTCATTATTCACAAACTCACCATCATAATACATAAAATAGTAATAAAAAATAACCCCATTCATTTCAAGGGTGTACACCCCAGCAGTCTGAACCATGGACATCATCTCTTAAAGACTCCTATTTCTGGCTCCCTAGTACTCATGTAAGAGACCCTTTACTTATATCTAAACTTGGTGGGATTTCTGTAGTAGTGTGGCCACACCCACTACAGTGTGTGTGTGTGCATGGGGTGGGGAGGGGACTGGCTATGTGGGTGTGTGTCAAGTTATTACTATTTTTGTGTTTGTCCCTTAAAGTCTGTATGCATGGAAGAATTTAAAACTATGGAGAATAAAATAGTAGGAATACAGGCCAGACAGAAGTAATTAAGTAATTTTGTGGGTAAGGGAGTGTATTGGGAAAAGGGAAGAACCACAGGTGTTTCCATTGGTATGTGTGCTACAGTTCAGCTGTGCAGCTGAGATGAGGGGGGAAATAAAACTAAAGAGTATAACAGTGGCTATAAGCTTGCCGCATGCGTGCAGATGTATGCAGATTTGTATTGAAGTACAAGCGAGCCATATGTATGCAGGAAGTACAACTTTCTGGTTAAAGGCATTAAACTGTAACCCAGAAGACCTGGAGACCTGAAGACCTGGGTTTGAATCTCATCAATCCCCACTTGTATACTGTATACTGCTGAGCAAGTCACTTACCTTTTATGTGTGCAGTTATCAGTGACCACTTGCTTTTTGCATGGATGTCACATGCATGCAGTCTGTTCCAGTTTAACATAAAAAGCATGCTTTTCACACTTGCTTGCTGCATGCATGCCACATGCACGCAATTGGTTCCAATGTAACATTTAAATCATGCTTGCAGCACACATATTACATGGGTAGTTTTATGTGTGAAGCATGAAAACATTCCATATAATTATTTCTGTAAGGGTTGGAATGAAGGCGCTCCTGGGAGTCCTCCTACTATCTATCAACCTTCCCCTCCTGATCCTTAATAAAAACCTGGAAAGAGTTGAAGGGCTTATTAAGCAAGTTTATAAACAGGAGTAAACAACATAAAACACATTGGCACATGGTCATCCAGAGTAGGTGAAGGAAGGGCTGGGTCTACTGCACCTCAGAAAATGTTTTGAGGTAACATAAACAGGTTACATAATCCCAATCATTGCTGGAGAAGAACAGGCATACTGGTCGGAAATAAAAAATGAGCCATCTCCCCTTGGCTGGTCTGAGAGTGAGAAATAGTAGAAACCCTTGGGTGAGGGTTATATGGCAGATGGTTGGCTTAGTGTAATGAGAAAGTAGAGGATCCCAAATAACATCTGAGAATGTACATTCTTTTCAGGAGCACCAAGACTACCCATGATTAGACTATGTCTGACTATAAGGCCATTAGTGAGATATGGCCTTTGGTAAGTGGGTCAATTCTAGGTTGAAGGGGAAAGTAAAGTCCTGGGCAGAAATGTAAATGGAGTTCCAACTCCTCAGGAAGGACTTTTTCAAATATGTACAGATACATTATTATATCTAAAAGGCAAAGAAACTCAGCACAAAAGCTTTGAGGAAATGGTTATCCAGGATAGGCACTGGTAATAAAACATTGTTTCAAAGAAATACTAAATTACACATAGTCCAATAATGCAAAGCATGATGGTATGCACATGACCATCACCATGAAATAATTTAGACTGGTTCTGCTTCAAGTCTTGTGTGAGAGGTCATTTGGAACCATAGAGTCTTGCTGAAAGCAGAACCAGTCTAAATTTGTTAATGGTATTTGCATATAGTTCCCATTATTCTTTGCATTATTGGGGTATGTGTAATTTTGTATTTCTCCATCTTTATAAGTTAGCCCCATGGCATAAATGACAACTACATATACAAACACATGAGCTGATACACATCCCACATAGGGTTGTGGACATACAGTGCCATGAGTCTAATCTCATAGATGAATACATTATTGATGAAGGTCTCAACCTGCTAACTCAGTTAAAGTAGAAGACAAATGGGAGGCAGATATGGGAGCTGCCACTGAAGAGGAAACATGATATAATATCTGGGACAGTGTTTTCCACACCACAGCTTCCATGAAATGGAGAGAACATAGCTGAAAAATTCTGTCACAGCATTTTAGAGCCCTGCATATTACCAGATATGTTGACACCATTAGCACAGATCATTGCTGGAGAGGACATGGCCAGAGGTAAGACCACTACCACATTCTGTGGTCCTGTCCAAAAGTGTTTCCCTTCTGGACAAGGTATAAAAGTAACTAGTTTAAATACTCTCAATTCACCATGAGCTTGGCTGCTCCCACTTATTGCTGGGTAGGCACCATAGAATAAGATGTGTGTAACACGAATATTTCTATAATATATTGACAGCTGCAGAAGGGAAACTATCACCCAGAATTGGCTTACAGACAAATGTCCTTCAATTGAATCCTAGCTGATGAACGGTAATTGTATCCTACAGATGGATCTGATTATGGCCAAGTTAAAACTGCACCAGGAGAAATTCAAGGACAGATGGCTACCCTTTTTTCACTATAAAAAGGATAGGGAAGGGCTGACTATGCTGGGCAAACAGGCCATAGTATAAACAACTACAGCATAAATCATTTTTGATTTTGAAGAAATAAATATAGACACAAATAATAAACCACACCATTGGGTTTTTAATTTCTTTCTCTTTTTATTATGGCTGGTTTGCCCTTAACTGGCTTTATTTTTAATATAACAGTTATAAAGCATACCATTTCTAACTTATAAATGTTACAATATCTGGGTTTAGTCATAAGGCAGCATAGACCGGACAGAAAGTGTTATTTAAGAAAGGCACATGAAAAGCATGTATGGTGCAGTCTTAAGTATGCTTACATATTGTAAGGGCACATACAGAAAATTATGATCATGGTTTATTAAAGGTGTCATTATGAATTTTCTAGGTGAATAAATGTTGCTACATTTCAATGTACTTGAAATATGTTTGTCTTAAGGATCTCTGTCCACATTTGTTATGTACTGTAACGTGTCACCTGTTTTTAATGTTTTTTTTAATAATAGAAGATTTTTAAAAAATCTTGGTTCAGCATTAAGACAATCAGGTAGGTGTTTAACCATAAAAACATAAGAAAGGCAAAAACTAGACCAAAATAGACCACTGAAGAATAAGGTGATCTTGCCTACTAAAAAATCCACTGTGTTCACCTCTTCCTGCCATCTGGGGAGCAACAGGATTCATTTTTATGTTTGCTTGTAATAGGCTAGCAAGCATATAGAGATTGCTCAGAGGTGTGTGAGGGCTTTTGGGAGTCTGGACATCCTGTGCCTATCACAGCTTCTGAACCACTGATGCCCACACAAATTCCACCATTCTCTGCCCTCAACTGCTTTCTCTTTTGATGTACTTGGCCGATCAGAAGGATGGAAAATGAAAGGTGGAAATTTTTTTTTTTTGAGCAGCCTGCAGTTCCTATAGGCAATATTTCCTGTGCTGTTTGTTCCACTTATGTGATGCTTTTCAGTTGTTTGTTTCCCTGCTTCATGGAATGTCAGAAATGTTGTACAAAAGCCACAAGTTGTTCTTGTATACGGCATCAGAGTTTGGCATCTCATGCTGCTCAGCAGCACTTGTTCTGTCTCCTTCCTCCCATCCCCATACCGGCAGCACCAGTTCTATGACCATGCTGCTCAGTTTCATTTACTTTATATCTCTCTTACCCACTACCTGATGTGCTGCAGTTTGTATTGATAAAGGGAGGAGAGAGCAATTTAGTTTCTTTGCTGGCTCTGAGGAGGGAAGCACCTCACTTCAAAGCTTTTCCCCCAAGCCACCCAGCATCAGATCCAAATGTCAGCAATTAGAGAGGAAAGGGCAACTATCTTTGCTGATCTAGAAAATCCACCTCCCATCCACAGTTGTACTCTGCAGTGCCCAAGCCCCTTTGTTACTACACAGTCCTCTGCCACAGTCCAGCACAGGGGTATGTAACTCCCAGAGTCACTAAACACACTACTCCCTCCACAGTCTTACAGTGGGGTGCCCTGTTATCGGTGCTCCAAACAAAACTCCCACCACAGTCTGACACAAGGGTGCCCATTCCCCAGTGCTGCCAATCAACACCCCCACCACATTCAAGAACAGTGGTACTCAGTACAGCATTGTATTATCACACTTAACACATAAATATGTTATAATACAGAAATAAAAGCTTTTTTGTTGTTTTATATAAATTTAAAGATGACATTTGACAGCATCAACCACAGGACATTATGGATTGCTTTATACAAAGAGGGAATAGATGAAAATTTGTTGAATATTATAATAAAATATATGAGTGCCCGTGGTCACAGGTGTAATATAATATTTTTGGAGGATTAATAACAACAATAAAGGCAAACCTTGAAGTACATCAGAGATGCACAATGGCCACACTATTATTTAATTTATGTCTCAATTACATCATTAACTAGCTTAATGATACAGAATTTCATTCCCATAAAGTTAATTATGATGTAGTACCCCTACTTGTTTATGATAATGATATTGTACTTATTTCAACAACTTTATTAGGTTTACAGTGGAAGTTGAACAAAGTTGCACATTTTTGTGATAAAAAGTTTCTAGTAATAAATACAGTCAAAACACAACTATTAGTTTTGAAAAAATAAATATAAACTTTATGATAAGTGTTCTAAATGGCAAACTGTAAACACTTGGTCTTAGATTTGCAAACAATTTAAGTTGTAATTGACACATTGTATATTTAAAATCTAAACTTACAAAGTATGTAAGTGGTGTAATCAGATTTATGAAAAATGATGCTGGCCATTCAGTTAATGACTTTTTGATGGCAATAAACTCTAAAATCAAGTCTGCCAAATTATATGCAGGGTAAGCATGTGGTTTCACAAGTATCCAAATAATGGAGGTAATGGAAGTGGTGTTGAATAAGTTGTATTGATTTCATTTGGGGGATCTCTTCTTAAATTCCAGCTTGTATCCTTTGAATAGAACTTGGCCATTTAATAGAATATATGATTATAGAGAATATAATCACATTCACAATGGATTTACAGTATTCTGAAACAAGACTACCAAGTGCTTGTTTCAAGGAACATGTCCAATATTCAAATAGAGGTTTTAAATTCCCATACTTGAAATGTATTAAGTAAAAAATATATCCATTACAATTAAGATATATTTTGATCAATGTTTTTCAGTTCCCAAGATTGACTTACTTGAACAAATTAAATGTAGGTGAAGGAGTTTATCAACTGATTAGGATGTGGTAGGAATTCAGGATTCTAAAATACATACTCTGTAGAAGAACAAAATTAGTCTCTTTGGGAGATAATCCTATTTAACAATAATAACTCAATAAAGCTAGGAACTGCTTTGCAAGATTTAGACTACAGATTTTCAACAGTAACTTTCTTCACTGTAAGCAACACAGGATGGATTTTCTGCCTCCTTTCTGTAAATTTGGTACTGGAGAGGCTGATGATATAGAGCATGTGATATTCTTCTGCCCCTTCTACAAGAAACAAAGACAACATTGATTAAGGAGTATTTTAAACAAGACCTGAGGCCCCATATAAAGCTGTTATCAGTCATGCTCTTTTCTAACAACCCAGATATGATTAATAAGATTGTCTCTTTCCTTCTATCCCTAAATAACTGGTAGAACATTATTAAAACATCATTAGGCAGACTTCCCTGGGTATTTGGATGAAAAGCATTGAATAAATTATAAGGTAACATGTATTCTAGTATGACTTCACTGTGAGCATTATTATGTAATCATTGTTGATTACTGAGATTTTAAATCACTTGGGGCCAGAAATTCAAAAGTTAGAGTGGGTGCTAACAGGTTTTTGTCGGCTCTACTCAGGTTTGCCCCCCCATTTTGGGGGGTCTATATTCAGAGGCCCCTGTAGTGTGAGCTAAACCAGTTAACACCCTGGAACTAGCATAATGCAGCACCACGCAAATAAGGGGTCCCCCCCGCAAGGGGTTGCAGTGGCATTTTCAAAAGTTTGTGACAGCGGTACATGGCATTTACTACCTCCAAAAACCCTTGACTTGGTATCCAGTGATATGAGTAAAGCAAACTGAGCAACTCAAAATGAATGACTCAATTTGTGCACCCGGAATAACAGCGACCATTAAAGGATAATGAGGGATTTGAATAGTGAGGTATGGGGGATATAATAGCAAACATTTAGGAGGTTAGTGTGTGTACAGGTAGCGGGTTAAGCAATTGGAGTGAGCAGGCTTCTGTTGAGCTGGCCACCTGGCATGGTGGTTACACTCACCACCTATGGTGCCAATGGACCCAGGCTCAGGACTGCCTGTAGGTGTGCTAAATTTTTAGTTCTGGGTGTTGCAGTGTACGTTAATATTTTTTTATAGACCTTCTATTCCCCCCATGTTGTTTCCCCAGCCACAGGTTGTCCCTCTTGCAAAGGTTGCCACTTCCCATGTTTTCTTCCCTCCCTCGGTGTCCGTTCCCCCATGGAGTTCATTATTTTTAATTGGGGGATGTGGGGGACATAGCCCCTTGTATAAAAAACAGTTTCTTAATGTCACCAATTTTGCATTCAGTGTAGTGCTGATCGCTGATTTTGTTTTTGGCATTTAGCATTCTCCATTATGCAAGTCATGAGTAAGGACTCTCTCGTATCACATGGAGCCCCTTGACTTAACTGTGGGCTAAACCTATGCTCTCACCCCACCAATGGTGGTATGGGCTGCATTGTAGCTGCCCACCCCCATTTACCTGTTCCATGATCCCCACCCCATCACCCATCCTGTAGATTTGACACTTATTCCAGGTGTTTAGTAGCACTCCCCTATCCACATTCACCTGTCCCATGTATGTGAATACTTTCCCTAGTGTCTAGTGGCACCCCCCCACCCCTGAACATACAGCTTGTATCAAATAATCTTTTCTCAGGTGTCTAGTGGCACCACCCACCCCCTGAGCACACATTCCATGTCCCCTATATGATCCCTGGCATCCAGTAGTACCCATGCCCCAATCCCCCAAATGCTGGTTGACAAACAGACAAGCAAACATTGGCAGTCTAGCAGCCCCCCACCTGCCCCTCACACACCATGAACATTGCCCATCCAGCACCCCCTTACCAGAATGCCTGGGCTGTGTGTCACATCCCAATACAGAGACTGGCAGAGCCTTCTTCTCATCTCCTTTTCCAGCCACCATATGAGCTGCAGTGTGTGCATGTACAGTATACTGTACATATGCACACTGCAGCTCATATGGTGGCCAGCCAAGTAGGTGATAGTATGGATTGCTGGTTGCCATATTGGGATGTGATGCATGACCCCAGACATGCTTATAAGGGGACCTTGGATAGAAGATGTTCATGGTCAGGGTGTGGCTGGTGTGAGTGGGGGGCTACTGGACTGCCAATGTTTGATGATTCATTTCTCAACTGGCATTCAGGGGGTAGGGGTGATAGTACCAATGGACACCAGAGATTGTATGGGGGGCATTGAATGAGTGCTGGAGGAGTGGTGGTGACACTAGACACCAGAGAAAATATTATCAAGTACAGGATGGCTTTTGGGGCATGGGTGGACCACTAGACACCAGGGAAAGGATTCACATATACAAGACAGAGATCATTAGACAGCAGAGAAAAGATTAACAGCTATAGAACAGATGTTCATTGGGTGTGAAGTACCACTAGACACCAGGGAAATGATTAACAAATATGGCAAGGGTGATCGGGGGTTGGGGTGCCACTAGACACCAGGGAGATGTTAATAATAACTGGGTTGGGTAATAAGGATGTGAGGGGTGCCACTAGACACCAGGGATGATGATGCAGGTGCCCACAAGATGGACACAAACAGACCTCTACTCACCATGTGAATGAGCCCATAATGGGCATGCAAATGGCCCCTTAGCACCTTGCATGCCTGATGGGCTCATTTGCATGGTGCAGCTGAATATTGTGCCATGTCTCCTGGCACTACGCAGTCTGAGGGTACAATTCTCTATGGGCTGGCTACAGCCCAGTTCCATTTTGAGGCAGCATAGATTTACTTAGCACTGCACTGATAAGGACTAATATCCAATTGGATAGCTCGGGTCTGCTGTCCAACTAAATATAGCAGTCTCAGGGTCAGGTGCATGTGCAAGCATGGTGCAAACCTTTGTGCTTTGCTTGTACCCATTTTTAAATATCTGGCCCTTGGTTTATTAATCACAGTCAAAAGAATATCAAATAATATTACATGGAAGAATGGAAATGTGATATGTGATATTGCCATTCATAGAATATATGTGATTATTTATTTGTATGTACATTTTTGATGTTGTTTATAAAATGACATACAGATACTATTAGATATATACCTCTGCATAAGTTAAAGTTAGAAGTTGGGAGTAATTTCATTATTATAGAACAAGTTGTTCTTGGTTAATGTTTTTAACAAACGTTTGCCAGTTTCTAGACATTGGGCATATTGGCAGAACAAGTAATTGCCACTCATTCATCACAGCAGTTTGAAGATATGGGTTACCTTCAGGAAGTGCATGCATTGTACCCAGGGGAATTTCACTTACTTATTAAAAGTAATGAATTATAATGAGTTTCAAAGTGTAAATATGGAAGGTGTTTGCTTGTACAAAGTTTACTGGGCGACTGTCTGTGACACTGCCTAGTACCTCATGCTTTTTCCTGTGATTGTCTATTTCTTTTCAATAAAACCAAAAGTTTAAAAAAAAATAATATCTTCCTCAACCCTCACTTATAATAGTTTCCCATGATGTACTTTTTTACCAATCCCTGATGCTTTCGCTACCATGCACATCTGTAAACTAAATACAAGTTAAATCTGGTTACTGCTCTTTTAATGTAGTTTTAACTTTTGCTCATAACTTAGTCATTTCTCAAGGTTATAGCACCAAATTGTAACATGTTCTTTTACTCCACCTCATGAAGAAGACATGTATACTTTTTCAAATCCCCCAAAACATCTTTTCACAGTCATTCCACAAAATCATCTTTTGGGTGGGTTTTAAATAAAGACATCCATCTTAATAATCAGGAGGGATAATATCAAGCCTATGTTAAAAAACAGGAGTCAAAATCTCAAAAAAAACAAGAATGTTATGAAACAATATGTTGATGTTTTTTCAGAACATTTACATTTTTTGGATGTTGACCCCACATTTTCAACCAAGCCTTTTCTTTACCCCTCCTCATGGACATAGCAAGTATAATTTCTCAGTTTCACAAATTTTATCTATCAGGTTCTAAAGTAAGGAAATACTCTGTTGAAAATTGAGGGTCAAAATCTTAAAAACCAATGATGTTATGGAGTAATGTGGAAATTTGTCAATGTTTACTTATAACATTGCTGTTTTGTTACATGTTTAACACAGCCTTTCTTCCCACCTGATGAACATGACAAGTGTCATTTTTCAGTTCACCCTCAAAACGTGTTTTCATGGTCAATCTGCAAAATCAAGTTTAGGGAGGGATTTGAGAAATTATACCTTTCATGTTCATAGAGTGGGGTAAAAAAATACTGTGTTAAAACTTTGTGATCACAATCTTAAAAACAACAAAGTTATGTGGGAACCTCTTCATTTCCCGATCATGACAATTTTACTAGAAATATATATATTTTTTATTTTAACTGCTGCACTATCTAGGCCCAACAGCTAAACAGCAAATACAAGCAAACATAGTTGCCATTGGCCAATGCTTGTTTTAGTCATTGTAGCCATTTCTAATGGTGAGTGGTATTAATTAAGTGATAAGATACTCTAGGACATACTTTGTGATGTGATAACAGTATGCTGCAGGTCAGTTGAAGCACAAGGCCAAAGTCTGAATGCTTGCACTGAATGAAAAGTGTTTTACTCCAGCACAAAGCACACCCATGTATTATTGTGATTATCAAATGGACCCATTTGGACTGGTAAATTTACATACATTTTTTAAGTTACTTTGAAGTGGGTGTGTACTACAGGTTAATGGAGTAGTCTAATTAGCTACAGTTAACATACATTGCTAAGTTAAAATTTAATTATACACTATGCCTGTGCTTGGGCTAATGTAGCTTTCATTTGCTTTGTTGTTGTGTGTTCTACTTAAAGTTTACAGCTTCATCCAACCTGGATGAGCACTACAAGGCAGACTAAACTCCTATTGTCTATGCTATAGCTAAGCCTTAGAGCTACACCCTATCTGGGTGAGCACTACAAATTTAATTAGTAATCTGTTAGTAGAAGTATTTAAGGGAATGGTGTTCAGAGGTGAGACAGTCAGTTGTGGTGGCTGTGGGATGCTCTTCTATAGGGATATGCTCTGGAGCAGGGGGTACTACCACATCTGCAGGACCTTAGCAGACCTCCAGGCTCAGCTGGCGGCAGCAAGAGTAGAAATATTTCAGCTGAGTCATAAGCTCAGGTGGAGCCTACCCCCCCACACCCCCACTCTTCCAGAGACCCACTGGTTCAGGGGGGGTGGATAGTGGTGGGGGGGGTTCAGGAGTAGCCATAAAGAAGTTGTTAATTTTTTTTAACCAGTTTACAACTTTGGCTCCCACCCCTAGACTATTCAATTTCTTTATCAACTCCTATGTGGTACAGCATTGAAGACTTTACTGAAATCCAAATAGGCCAGCTCCACTGTCCCACTCTAATCTATTTCCCTGGTCACCCAGTGAAAGAAATTGATCAAATTTGTCTGACATATCCTCACCCTCATTAATCCATACTGACCTTTGTCTTGCAATCCCCTGGATTCAAGATATTCTAGTAGCCTGTCTTTGAAATGGGTTTCCATTAATTTCCCCACAACTGATGTGAGACTGACCAGTCTATAGATGCTGGCCTCCTCCCTACTGCCACTTTCATGGAGCAGAACTATGCCAACTCTCCTCCAGTCCCTTGGCACCTCTCCTGTTTCCAGTGATATATTGAATAAGGCTGCTAGTGGTGAAGTAAACTCCTGTCTGAGTTCCCTTATCATTCTTGGATGCATCTCGTCCAGTCCCATGGTCTTGTCCACTTACAGGTTTGCAAGTTTCTTCAGAACTCTTTCTTCTGCAAATGTACATGTGTTATATGTTCCCCTGCCTATGTTTCTGCTGCTCATTGCTGGTCTGCCCCTCCCTTTCTATTGTGAAGATGGAGCAGAAGTACAAGTTTAGGATGTCAGTTTTTCCTGATCATTCTCTGCACAGTCACCATCTGCTGACTTCTTTATCCTCACTCTCCCCCTCTTGCCTTCTTCTTCTTCTCACCTATGAACCTGAAGAAAGTCTTGTTCCCTTCTTCCACTCCTTTGATTATCTGTTCCTCTGTTTATTCATTTGCTTGCCTCACTGCCCTCCCTGCTTCCCTGTTTTACCTGATATTGCTCCTTATTCTCTTCTCTCGGTGTTTCTTTGAACCAGTTTTTTTCTTCATTTTTGTGGCCACCTCCCCAAAGTAACATAGTGCAGAAATAAAAAGAAAGCAAATTTTTTTCCCAATCTCTGCCAAACAATTCTGAGTCCCTGGACCATCATATGACCAACAAAGGGAAACACTCATGATCCTGGGCACTGAAGGGTGAAAACAATGAGGGTCTCTGTTCTGTGACCGACAAATGTTCTAGCCAATCCTCTGTGTCAGCCATCATAGGACATCTCTAGGAAACTGAATATTGAGTGCATTTGGGGCTTTGCATTCAATGGAGATGTGTGTGTGTGTGTGTGTGTGTGTGTGTGTGTGTGTAGATTTCCCAAAAAAATTACAAAAATAATTTTGTTAGAGAGGGAGAGCAGAGACTGAGAGACCAATGAATTCAACAGCAGCCAACAAACAGCAGATAGCAGACATTGCAGCATTCTGCAGAGTACTCATTAAAAAAATGTTTTTTTTTTTCATTAGGAGAGAGAGAGAGAATAGAGAGACCAACAAATTCAACAGCAGAGTGCAGAGTAGACAGCAGAGTGCAGATGTTGCAGACTCCACCATAAAAAAACACCCTTTTTGGTTAAACAGAGAGAGAGAGACCAATGAATTTAACAGCTAACAACAGCAGAATGCAGAAAATAAAAAAAATATATTAAGGGGATCAGAGTCAGACAGGACAGAAGGAATCTGTTTGAAGGCCATAGTGCCTCAGTAATTTTGAGGGGGGGTTTATAGTGCCATACAGATTTTATTTTTTTGTAATTAACGTTTTTATTAGTTTTAACCAAACAACAACATCGAATGAATAAATAATGAAGTGTTACACTGAAAGCGCAGGGCCCAAACCCTTAGATTCAATATTACATTCACCGCACTTTCTGTTGCGATAATAAGAGAGAAGAAACACAAAACAGACTACCCTCCCCCCATCCCTCAACCCCAAAGGTTACGAGCAATAACATTAATAGAAAATAAGGAATTAATCAATCCGATTTGAAGGCTATTTAATTTCTCGGCTTCCAAGTCATCAAAAAGAACTCTAAAGGACCCCAGAGAGATTTACAATATTCATGTTTACCCCGCATATAAGCAATATGTTTCTCGAGCTGTAGTGCTAGGGTACATTCCCTATGCCACTCTAATAGGGTTGGAGAGTTGTCAGATGACCAGTGCCTTAAGATTAACAACTTCATAACTGCTGAGATGAGAGAGACATGTGCTTTCCAAACCCTGGAGGTGGCCATTGGGAAAACATGCAATAGACAAATCTCAGGAGCATCCATATTATTTGAGCCAAGGATAGGGTCTAAGAGTCTGCTAATGGCTCTCCAAAGAGTCCGAATCACCGGGCACAACCATAACAAGTGATACAAAGTACCTTCTTCCTTCTTGCAATTCCAACAAAGAGGTGAGCTGAGTGCTCCCCGTCTGAATAGATGAGTAGGAGTCAAGTAGAGGTGATGCATGACATTGAAGTGAACCATTATTAGCCTATCTTGTTTAATGTACCTATACATAGTCATCCAGAGTGTTTTCCAAACTTCCAGGGAGTCCCGTAGATTCAGTTCTTTTACCCAGTAATAACAAATACCTGTGGGAAGCCTATGGTCCCATTCTTGGAGGAGCTTATAAACTTTGGAAACTGCATGTGATTGTGCAGCGGCCATCAAAAGAGAGTCAATATTTTTCGACTCATGACTGGATAAAGAGACCGACGAGAATGCCTGGGCTAAGGCTTTACTAAGCTGTAGCCACTTAAAAAAGTAAGAATCTGCGAATCCATGAAGTCTTTTTAGGAGATCAAATGAAAATGGGCTGCCCTGTTCCCAAAAATCGGCTACAGAAAGATGACTTATCTGCAGCCAGAATGCTGTGGGTATCGGAGTACCACCTATTTTAATTTGTAGATTTTCAAAAATAGGTTGGGTATCTGAGAGCCACCAGCTAACCCCTAAATAACGTTGCAGTTGGTGGTAAGCTCTAAGGGACCACCCCATAGGATTATTTTTAAGGAGTTTGGGAACAACAGTCAATGGGACAAACAACAGAGCATATAAAGAGCTTTTCACCTTCTTCACCAGGTCATGTTCTATATCGAGCCACAAGGTGAATAAGCTAGGCGCCTGCTCATTATTCCACAAGCTCAGTTTGCAGGTATGTTGGCCAGATAACACAGGAACAGTGAGGGCAGGCTAGGCCGCCCTTAGATTTTGGGGCTGTTAAATTGAAGTAGGATTGACGGGCTACTTTCCTTGCCATAAAAAGGAATTAAATATCCTCTGTAGATTTGTAAACCATTTCTTTGAGAGGTAGGTCCCAAGCATTCCAGAGGATATAATATCCTAGGAAGAATAATCATTTTTAAAAGGTTCAACCTACCCCACAAAGATAAGGAATTAAGCTACCATTTATTTAAATCTTCCGAGATATTATGGACTAAAGTACCTAAGTTATCTTTAATCATAGAGGAGACTCGTATTAATGGCAATGCTTAAATATGTTAAGGATTTGGTTTCCCAAGCCAGGCCCAAATCCTGTAGATCCACTTTCCTAACATAATGGTTTAAAGGGAAAATTTTTGTTTTAGAACAATTCAGTTTATAAAAGGATAGTCTGGAGAAACTATTTATTTCCTCCAGTATGGGTGGTATGGAAGTCCCTGGGTTCTCAATATGTAATAGAACATCATCAGCATAGGCTGAGCATATATAGCTGGACTCTCCCCTACTTGTATGCCTTTAATGAGTGGGTTCTTCATTAATCTATGCAAGAAAGGTTCTAAATACAGATTAAATAACAGAGGGGACAGAGGACAACCCTGCCTAGTACCTCACTCTAACTTGATGACCGGTGACAATACCCCGTTGCATTTGACTCTCACAGAGGCAAAAGAACATAATATTCTAACCCATCTTAGGAAATTCTGGGGTAAACCAAAAGCTGAAAGGATAGCAAATAGGAAATCCCAGGACACCCGGTCAAAAGCTTTTTTAGCATCAAGCGAGAGGAATACTGCTGGGATTTTAGATTCTTTTGCCTCTGCAATAAGGTGTAACAGTTTCCTAAGATGATCATGGGGTAGTCTCCCCTTTCATAAAGCCCACTTGTTCCCTGCACACCAGGCTATCCATAACTTTAGACAATCTATTAGCAAGGATTTTCACCAGAATTTTAATATCTGTGTTTAGGAGAGATATTGGTCGATAACTGTCCATGCTAGAAGGGTCCTTTCCGGGTTTTAATATCAAAGATATTGTTGCCTCGAGGAAGCTTGGGTCAGAGATACCAAAATTAAACCAATATCTAAATGTGTCTAATAAAATTGGAGATATATTTGGAAGAAACACCTTATAAAAATTATTTGGGAACCCATCAGGTCCAGGAGACTTATTGGGGGGGCAACTGTTGAATGGCTTGGTGTATCTCAGAAATTGAAATTGGTGCACTTAAGTCCTCAGCATAAGTTTCTGTTAATTTTGGAAAAATAATTGTACTCAGGTATGAAGTAATCTCTGAAGCCGAGGGCTTACATTCAGAATCCTCTGCATATAATTTCTGAAAGTATGCCCCAAAGGCCTTAGGTATTTCTCCTGGATCCGTGCAAACTTGATCACCCTGACCAGTGTGTACACTCACAATATATTGAGCAGACTCAAGCTGTCTTACACGCATGGCCAAGAGTTTCCCAGCCTTCTCCCCTATATCCAAATATTGGAGTCTCGCCTGAGAAAGAGCCAGTTCCACTTGTTGAAAGACAAGTCCTGAATATTGAGCCTGCAACTGATGTAATCTAACCCACTCGGAGTCGGGTGAATTCCGAGATAGGCTAAACTCAATTTGTTTAATTGAGGATAAAAGAGAGGTTAACATATCTCTCTGAGCCTGTTTCCTCCTGGAGGCGATCTTGATTAACTCTCCCCTTAAGGAACACTTTAGGGCGGCCCAGATCATGTCTCTTTGGTCTATGGAATCTTGGTTATCCACTACAAAGTGCATAATAAAGTCCCTTAGGACCCCCACAGAGGATTCCTCTTTTAGAATTTGAGAATTTAATCTCCATTGTGGTGAACACCTAATCTCTGGGGATGGCCTGTAGGTTATGCTAACCGGGGCATGATCCGATATTACTCTGGTGGAAATATCTGCCTGAATCATGTTGGGTACCGCTAATGAACTGACTAGAATATAATCAATTCTTGAATGGGAGTTATGTACTGGTCAATAGAAGGAATACTGTCGATTCTCAGGATTAAATATACGCCAAATATCGACTAAAGCTGCTTTATTAATAAAATCTTTCAAGGCCCTTTGCGCTGGAGATAAACCCCGACGCCCGTTATATGACCTGTCCAAATCATTTTGGCGCACCAAGTTCCAATCTCCTCCAACAATTGTGATTTTGTGGACATCATACTCCACCTGGCGTTAAAGATTCATAAAGAAGGAAGGGGAATCACTATTAGGGCCATAAACTGAACCTAATAAAACTGGCTGTGATGCGAAGGTGGCATGTACAAATACATAGCGACCTTCAGGGTCCCAACACTCATGCACCAACTTAAAAGGAACACCTCTAGTGACAAGTATAGCAACCCCTGCTCTCTTGGTCGAGGATCCAGCCCCAAAAACCTGGGCCACCCATGCTCTTCTAAAATAATGAAGATCACTTCTTTTTAGATGGGTCTTCTGGAGGAAAACGACTTGTGCTCCTAAGTGAAAAAGGTGTTTTAGTACCACCTGTCTCTTGACCCTATCCTTGGCTCCTTTAATGTTCCAGCTAACAAATTTATAAGAACAGGTCATAATAATGAGGAGAGTTGTTGGAAGAACCTATGTTAGTTATAACTTGGGGTACTTCGATGCAGAAAACCACAGAGAAATTACAGACTCTCTGAAGCCGGATGAAAGCATATCTTTCCATTATCTCATAACCTTGAGTATCCCCCCCCCAGCGTCCCACATGTACAACAAAACTAAGAAACCCCACCCACCCCAGTCCAATGAGATAAGCTTCCATAATATTCCCCCTCTCCCCAATATTGAAAACCCAGTTCCCAAGAACTGCACTCCTATAACAAACATGCCACATGATATACATCCAGGCAACCCAAAACAAGAACCACAGCACCACCAACTGGAGCCCCCCCACCCAAAAAAGAAGAAGAAAATACAGTTGAGTTCAGTAGATTCAACGAAGCCTCCTAATCCACGGCTGTTCTTCATCTGGATAGTAAAAAAAAAAAGGGGAAGTTCAGCCCTCCTGGATCTACGTATAATAGTACAATCAATAAGCTGCTTAGCCGGGCCCAAGTAAGGATCAATATGTCCACGTCCCAATATTGATACTATATTCCACTGTCGGCACCATAAAAAGTAGCCAGTAGCTCTAAATCAAGGTGGATGATTGTAGTCGAGAAGACTTTTCACTCAGGATGAGACAGCTCCGGAAGGCGCCATAAAAACTGACTGTAGTTATGTAGACCACAGATATAGGGGGTGAGCTATCATGGCAGGAAGGGGAAAGGTAAAAGGGGAAGAAGAAAATGTCACAACAGATCCCCGTCGTGTAAACAGCGAGTAATTACTCAAGTAGTTCAAAATTTAGACAAAAAGAAAAAACATCAGAAATTTCCAGATATTGAGCCAATCGGAGCAAAGCGAGTGAGACGCCATACAGATTTTAAATGGGGATGTCACCCATGTGCCAGACTCTATGGTGCTCATCTCTGTTCTGCCCAGAAAGGTCATACTGCCATAGACTCTGTGGTACCCATATGTGTGCCTGAACTACTACTAGTCATACTGCCATAGCATTGACTCTGTGTGGCTCATCACTGTCCCTGAACTACTACTAGGTCATAGTGCCATGCAGATTTGTGAAGGGGAGGATCACATCTCAGACTCTGTGTTGCCCATCTCAGTGCTGAACTTCAACTTGGTTATTGTGTCATACAGATTTGTGAAAGGGGGGTCACATTTCAGATTCCGTTTTGCCCATCTCTGTGTCTGAACTACTACTAGGCAATATAGTGCCTCATGTATTTTAAGAAGGGGAGGTGTCACATCTCAGGCTCTGTGTTGCCCATCTCTGTGCCTGAGCTACTACTTGGCCATATAGTGCCGCA
Organism: Neoceratodus forsteri; assembly: GCA_016271365.2. NCBI lineage: Eukaryota > Metazoa > Chordata > Ceratodontiformes > Ceratodontidae > Neoceratodus > Neoceratodus forsteri. Next base: position 395,800,681 of record CM028129.1, read on the forward strand.
TTTATTTTCAAAGGGTGGGGTCATGTCTCAGACTCTGTGTTGCCAGCTCTGCATCTGAAGTAATACTGCTAAGTAAGCAATTAAGTTGCCCTCCCCAAAAAATGGATTCAGAATCAGAGTCTGTTTGGAAATGGAAGATGTGGCCAGCACCAGCAGAATGGCTGAAATTGGTACACCTAACAATACAAATATTTCCCAAAAACAAATTCAGAAAAAAAGGAAAATTCACTGCAGAAAATATCATTAATAAAATTAATGAAAATGAAGCAACACAACCAGAAAAAGATGAAGCAACACAAACAGAGAAAGAAAATAATTCTGGTGAATTAAATCAGATGAAAGTAAAACACAAAAACAGGTAGCCAAAACACTTAGACCAAGAAAGTCAATGATTATAGAAAAGGCACATATATGCACCTGATGGCTTACATTTGAATAGACCTAGGAAGAGAATACTGGCTGAAAAAATAAACAAGACTATTAGAGACTGCTTAAACTAATCAAGAGGGGATCTGGGGATAGAGATGGAATTATGAGATCTAGACCAAATACACTAGACAAACAGATGACAAATCCAAATAATAGACACTGACAATCCCTGGTTATAAATGCAAGAAGTCTAAATAATAAAAAAGAAGAGTTAGAATTCATATTTAAAAAGGAGGACATTGCACTCTGTGCCATAACTGAAATGTGGTGGTGTAACGACATGTGGGCAAGAGATATTGATGGCTACCAATTATTTTTTAGGGACAGGCCCATTGAGAAGAGGGGGAGTGACCTTGTTTGTGAGGAACAATATTGTTGCACACTCCCTAAATCAGGATAATGAAAATGATTTGGAACAGTTATGGGTCAAGCTTATCCCACAGAACAAGGAAAAGATAATTATAGGTGTATGTTATAGGCTCCCCTCATACCCAGTGGAAAGAACCGTAGAATTTCTAGACCAAATAAGGAAACAAGATCCAGGGAACAGAATAATACTAGTGGGAGACTTCAATTTCCCAAGTACTGACTGATTGGCAAATGTGAACAACACACACTAAGGTGGAAGCTGAGTTCCTGGAAATCATCGATTTCCTGAATATTGAAAATAAAGTGAAGAACAATACTAGAGGCAACCATATGCTCGATCTGTTACTTACCAGTCTGGATGACAATACTCTGTACTGTGTAAACAGAGAGCCATTAGCTGTAAGTGACCATGAAATGGTTGAATTTACAATAATAAATGAAACCAAAACATAATCAGGATCCACAATATTAAAATGTTATGACAAAGCCAATTATGAGGACATTAGGAAGATATTCACTAGCTGGGACTGGAGAAGTGAATTCACTGGGAAAGGGGTGCAAGAAATTTGGGATTTATTAAAAAATCTCCTACACAAAATTGTTAATCAGCATATCCCTACAAACAATAAATACAAGAGGGGCAAGATCCCAGTATGGTTTACTACCAGAATTAAAAAAGCCCTTACATCTAAAAACAAGGTCCACAGGAAAGCTAAAAAAGGGGAGAATAGATACAGATAAAAGGAATTATAAAGAGAAATTATGGCTCTTAAAACAGCTAATAAAGCAAGAAAAAAGGTTTGAATATAAATTGGCAAATAAGGTGGGAGATAACAAGAAATTGTTCTACATATATGTGGCAAGTCTAAAGAACAATAGACAAGCTGGACTCCTAAAAAATGGCAACGAGGTGATTCCTGATTGTCAGGCAATGGCTGAAGTTTTTAATGTTTTCTTTTGAAAGCGTCTTCCAGAAGGAAGATAATATAGATTACATCAATCAGGAAGAGAGTCCAAGTAATGTGGTTATAACTCCAACTAGAATAAAGGATAAGTTGTTGGGACTAGATATAAACAAATCACTTGGACCAGATGGATTACATCCGAGAATCCTTAAAGAATTAGCCAATGAAATTAGTATCCCATTAAGTATAATATTTCAAAAATCAGTGAATGATGGAGTAGTAGTACCAAATGACTGGAAGATGGCAACAGTCATACTCATTTATAAGAAAGGAACTAGATCTGACTATAGAAATTACAGGCCCATAAACCTTACATCTATTCTGGGTAAAGTTATGGAAGCAATTATAAAAGAAGACATAGAACACCACGTAGTAAACAGTGGGCTTGAGGATCCCTTTCAGCATGGTTTTGTGAAGGGAATATCATGCCTCACCAATCTGTTATACTTTTTTTAAACAATTAATAGAGCTCTAGAACATGATATACTGGTGGATGTGCTGTATATGGACTTTGAAAATGAGTTTGATAGTGTCTCCCATAATAAATTAATTAAATCTTTAATAGCCATAGGATTGAATAACTCTGCAATTGCTTGGATAGCTATTTGGTTAGCAAACAGAACCCAGAGAGTCTGAATAAAAGGGCACTATTCAAAATGGGCTAGGGTCTTAAGTGGGGTCCCACAGGGTTCCGTCCTCGGACCGGTGTTGTTTAATATTCTGATCAAATCCATTACTTGTAACAACAACTCATGGCTGGTAAAAGTTGTGAATGATCTAAAGATTGGATCTCTAGTGATAAATATGGCAGAGGCAGGGGGATTACAGGAAAACATCAATGAGATATCAAAAATTGCTAAAGTTAAAAAACTAAAGTTCAACCTCAAAAAGTGCAAGATAATGCACTTTGGTAAGAAGAACTGCACATTTAAATACTACATAAATGAAGTGGAGTTGACAACAACAGAAGAAGAAGAAGCGATCTGGGTGTCCTTGTCTCTCATAACCTAAATTTTAATAAGCACTGTGCTAACATAGTAAGGACAGGGTATGGTATATTGGCCTCAAAAAGAAGGAATATAAGAAGCACGGACAGAAATGTCATTATGCCTCTTTATCTGTCCCTGGTTTGTCCGCACCTGGAATATTGTTGTCAGTTATGGGCACCAACTATTAAAGCATATATCAAGAAGCTGGAGGGAGTCCAGTGGCAAGCTACAAAGATGGTAGCAGGCTTGAATGATATACCCTATGAGGAACATCTGATAACACTAGGCTTATATTCCCTCCATTATAGATGAAACAGAGGCGATATGTGTTGTGTCTATAGTGCTCTTGGAATTAAAGACTTGATGGAATGTGCAGGTCTGAATTTAAGACCTGAGACCAGAATAGTTAGAGGCCACACAACATTTTTGAAGGGTGACCATTATATGAAAGGCAAAAGAGGGGAATGGCTTGCACAAAGAGAGGTGAAAGCCTGGAATGCCATATCTGAGTTGGTGGTAAAAAGTGAAAACATGGGAATTTTTAAGAGGAGAATGGACGAGGTAATGACAGACAGTGTGTTTTCAGTTACATAGTAATAAGTGTTCCAGGTCATTAATGGCTAACGCTAAAGACCTGTACCTGATCCTATGAATCCTAGTACCACTAGACTTGTACTCCCTGCTATGCCACTCATGCATATCAGGTTCCTTCATCAGGAAGCAGTGCTTCTGATGAAGAAGAGGCTCTATATGTACAAGACCAAGATCACGATCACGATGCACCATAGTTATGCTCTTTCAAAGCTGATGAATCAGAATATGATACTGGTGACGTTGTTCCTCACAAACAAGGTCACTCCCCCTCTTCTCAATGGGCCTGTCCCTAAATAAAAATTGATAGCCATCAATATCTCTTGCCCACATGTCGTTACACCACCAAATTTTGGTTATGGCACCTGGGTTCCCCCACCAAAAAAGAAAAAAAACACATACAGCAAGCATCACCTAATTAAAGATTAACGTGGGCTGCTGGAATGCCTAGAGCAAATCAAAAGGCTCAAGTTCAGGACAATTTAATAAAATATTACATGATAAAAAAAGGCTCAATTTCACATACCTTTTTTATAATTTCACTTATGAAGATGTCAAACAGGACTGGTCCCACAATTGAACCCTGTGGCATCCAGCTGGTCAATCTACCCTCATTAGAGTGACAGCCATTTACCACTACCCTCTACTGCCTATCCATTACCCATTTTGTTTTATCCAGTTTACAACTTTGCTTTCCACCCCTAAGGCCAGATATTCAAAACTTTGCCCCAGGGCTAAATTAGCACTGCCCGGTGGGCAAACTTAGCCCGGAGCACAAAGCAAGCTATATTCAAAAGGAAATAGCCCAGTGCCAATCCTGCTGAATATAGCAGTCTAAGGAAGCCGGGCAAACTGGTCTGGGAGTGCAGGGCAAAAATAGCCCGGGAATAAGACAGCACTGAATATAGCAACAGGGAAGTGTAAACTGCAACTGCAGCTCATTAGACTCTGTAGCAAGCCAGTGTTGCTGGTGGAGAACATTGTGTGTGATTGCACAGAGACATTTCACAGCTGCTGCTTATACACCTCTCAACCCCCTGCCTCATCAGTCAGGGACAAGGCTTAAAAACATCAGGGACAAACGTTTAAAATCAGGGACAGATCCTAAAAATTGGTGATATCCACACAGGAAGCTGGTAGGATAAGTGGTGTAGTGTAAAATGCATTTACTAAGGAAGAACACATCAGTAACATTAATGTTTGACAGTATTTTATGCTTACAACCCCCACTCATACCTCTCAACCTTTTGTCACTGAAATGAGGGACATGGACATTTTTGGACACTCAAAATGAGGGACAATGAGGGACACAGACACTCAGAATGAGGGACACATCCTCAAACATGGAGATACAAGTTCAGAGCACTGTGAAAACCATAGTGTTTACTTGTACAAGGTTTATTTTGGATTTAGTATTTTAGAATATTTAGAGTTTCTGCTTTAAAATCTGAATATACAGCACATTCTCTCTGTGGGCAGCACCTTTTCCATGAGGGATGGATGAGGGACAGAGCAATTTTAAAGGGCATAATGAGGGACACTTGAGAGGTATGCCCCCACTGTTTGACCACAGAAACACAATGTTTAGTAGGGACAGAGTAAGATTTTGAGGTAGAATCAGGGACGTCCCTGAAAATCAGTGACAGTTGAGAGATATGACTGCAAACAACAATGTAAGCCACACACTGCAGAACTGTGCTATGCTGAAGTGAGGTTTGCCTGGGGCTAACCTGATTGCACAGTGCTAACACATTAGCCTGGTGCAAACTGGTTAGCCCAGGGCAAAAGGTAGCTATATTCAAAGCTCCCATGCAAATGAGCCTACTTAGGTAATCCATGGGCAAACAGGCACATTTGCATCTCATTATATGCTGCTTAGCATACATTACCATGCAGATTGCCCAGTGCTACTGCATGGTGCACACAGCTCCACCTGTTGGTCGGAATGGCAGTACAGGCTGGACGCTGCAGGCCAAGGCATGCCCACAGCATCCTCTGTTGGTCAGAATGGACTCACAGGCATTAAGCAGCAGGAACTATTTGCTGGCAGGTACTAGCTGTGCATACAACATACCTATGCAGCACTGCAAGGAGTACATAATGATATATATATATATATATATATATATATGTGTGTGTGTGTGTAGATCTGCAACGATCTATAAATATAGATAGATACAGAGACACACACACACACACATATATATATATATATATATACATACATACATACATACATATATATATAGATAGATAGCTGTATACACACACACACACTACCTGTGGCCACACGTGCACTGGATGATGCCCCCACCCCACACCAACATAGCCGGCCCACAGCAGGTGTAGGTGGAACACAGTTGGGGGACACAAGTATGCATGGGGCAGGCATAAGGCAAACCTGCTGAGGGTGGGGGGATGTCAACTGCAGGATCACTGGGCTGTGCAGCGCAGCCATCCAATATATAGGGACCTGGGCAGACAGGCTGGGCCAGGCAGCCTGGCTCAGCCATCATGGTCCCTGTTCCCACTTGTGTTGACTCCACTCCCTGGTAGTCCAGTGGTCCCCCCACCCCCCCCCAAACATGAATCCCGCCCCGGTCCATGTAAACACCTATTTGTCCCTGGTGTTCTAGTGGTCCCCCACCCCAAGCACGATCCCCATTGCCCGGTAGTCCTGAAAGAGAGCAATACCTGGTGTTCTAGTGGTCCCTCCCAGCATGATCCCCGACCCAGTAGCCGCGGTATTTAGTCAATTTCCCTGGTGTTCTAGTGGCCTCCCACCCCCAAGCACGATCCCCGACCCAGTAGCCATGGTATTTAGTCAATTTCCCTGGTGTTCTAGTGGCCTCCCAACCCCCAAGCCCGATCCCCGACCCAGTAGCCATGGTATTTCGTCAATTTCCCTGGTGTTCTAGTGGCCCCCACCCTCAAGCACGATCCCGATGCCGGTAGTCCTGAAAGGGAGCAATACCTGGTGGTCTAGTTCCGCCCCCCAAGTGCACCGCCCGTCCTCCGGACTCAGTCTAGATCTGGCGCCAGTGACGGTTCAGCCCTCCTCTCACCACAGCCAGCCACTGACTCGGTGGCATGAGCACTACTGTAGTGCCCATGCATACTGCAGTCAGTGGCTGGCCATGGTGGTGAGAGGCTGAGCCGTCACCAGCACCGTGATCTAGACTGAGTCCGGGAGGACGGGTGGTGCACTTCTGGGAGGGCGGGGGCATGGGGGACCACTAGACCACCAGGTATTGCTCTCTTTGGGACTACTGGGCATCAGGATCATGCTTGGGGGTGGAGGGGCCATTAGAACACCAGGAAAATTAAGAAATACCACGGCCACTGGGTCGGGATCAGGTTGGGGGTGGGGACCAATAAACACTTAGGAATATCTATAGATACCGTGCTACTGGGTCGGGATCATGCTTGGGGGGGAGAGCCACCAGAACACCAGGGAATTTCTCTATATACCTCGGCTATGGGGTTTGGGGATCATGCTGGGGGGCACCGCCACATTACTGCCAGATTTTTGTTGGTGGTATTTAGCGCTGCGCTACAGGTCATGCTAATGCATGTAGCGCCGCACTATACATTTGAATATGCCACACAGCCGGCATTCATGGCCACTCCCCTCACTCCCGCCCCAGAATACATTTACTTTTAGCGTCAGCGCTATCACACAGTGCCGGCACTATTAGGGCTTCTGAATATTGCAGCCTCACGCTATTCCAGAGCTATTTCAGTGCTATGATTTTGCGCTAGGTGCAATTGTTTGAATAGCTGGCCCCTAGACTGTTCAATGTCTTTATCAACTCCTATGTGGTGCAGCATTGAAAATGTTGCTGAAATCCAAATAGGACAGGTCCACTATAACTCTTTAATCTATTTCCCTGTTCACCCAGTGAAAGAAATGGATCAGATTTGTCTGACAAGTCCTCTGCCTCATGAATTCACACTGACTTTTATCTTGCAACCCCCTGGATTCAAGATATTCTAGTAGCCTGTCTTTTAAAATGGTTTTCTTTAATTCCCCACAAATTCACTTCTTAATCAGACACAGACCAGTGGCTACAGCAAGTAGTGAAAAAACATTCAATAATAATGATAGCTCTTCTGGGGGCAGCCACAGTGTGCATGAATCAAGGTCAGAAAATACTGCCACCAAAATTGCTGCAGTTCCTGGCATGATGACAAAATGTTCCACCTCAGTTGTGTGGAGCTATTTTCATATAAGCCACAAAAATGAATGTGTTGTTGTCTGCACCTTTTGTCATTGGGAAGTTAGGAGGGGGAAGGTGAGGGGCCAGTTCAAGACAACATCACTAAAAAGGCATTTACAAAGAGCACATCCAGTCATTTGGCTGGGCAGCAGTCCTGAGCAAGGGAAAAATATTTGTGATGAAAATATTCCTACAAACAATTGTGAAGGTGAAAAGACAGAGAGAAAGGGCAAAAAAAAAACATATTCCGCTTCACTGACAAAAGTATTTGGACAAGCTATTTTTTCGCCACTGCAATCCCATGGTTTTTGCGCCCCTACACAAATGAAACAGCAGACCATTACTGCAATGCTTGAACAAAAAACTGCCCACAGTATATCAGATCAAGTCACATTAAACATAAATCAGTTAATAGCTGAATTTATTGCCAAGGACCTGCAATCATTTTCTGTGGTGAAGAATGATGGTTTGACCCTTTTAAAATATTTTGCTCCACGTTACAACATACCAAGCCATAACTATTTTGCGACTGTGGCTGCTCCCAAAATGTACGAATGTTTGCAAAGTAAAATTAAATTGACTTTTTAAGACAATGAATGTGGTTCTGTAAACCTGACCACAAACATGTGAATGAGTTCTCAAACCACTGATCATATGTGCATCACAGTACATTGGGGGCCAGATATTCAAAACTTTGCCCCGGGGCAAAATTAGCACTGCCCAGCGGGCAAACTTAGCCCGGAGCACAGAGCACGCTATATTCAAAAGGAATAGCCCAGAGCAAACAGCTTCCGAATATGGCATGGTAATGAGGCCATGCAAACTGGGCTGGGAGTGCAGGGCAAAAATAGCCCTGGAATAAGACAGCACTGAATAAAGCAACCAGGAAGTGCAACCCACAACAACAACACAGTACACAGCAACATGAGGGCAAGTACAGATGAACTACGTGGCCAATGTGTGTGCCAGCAAATGCATGGACGCAGTACAGCTGCAGGAAGCAGCAGATGTGAAAGAACAGTGATCAAAACTGTATAATATTCCCCGTACCGTTAGCGCCGCGCTGCATTAGCGCGGAGCTAAGCAGTTAGCCCGGAGCAAACACGTTTGGCCGGGGCTAAAATGTGCCATATTCAAAAGTGCCATGCAAATGAGCCTACTTACATAGTCTCTGGGCAAACAACCGATTAGTATCTCATTATACCCTGATTTGCATGCAGTTTGCCCAGCGTTACTGCAGAGTCCCACAGAGCCACCTGTAGGTCAGTCTGGAAGTACAGGGGCTAACCAGGTCCAACCGCAGCTCCACCTGTAGGTCAGTCTGGCAGTACATGATGATAGCTGCAGGCTACATGTAAACAGTACAGCATAGCATAGCATATTATACCCCAGGGGACAGGACACCATAGGCACAGGTGGCGGTGGTGCTGCATGCAACTGTCACATTGTAGGGCATGCTACAGTGCACAGCAGAAACTACAGTAGCAGGGCCAGTAGTGCGTGGACACAGCAATGCCTATGGTGTGTAGGGCAGTGATGATGACTGCACTATACACAGTGAGCGCCCAACTCATGGATGTTTTCTGACACTGAACATTACTGTTACGCTGTTGTGTGACCCACAGATGCTCACAGTGACATGTACATTTCTGGCTTTGTGTGCTATGGCAGTTGTACAGCTGTGAGGTATGTGGCCGGGGGGGGCATATATTATCCGAAAGGCACACTGATGTTGGGGTATTCCCAATACTGACCCATGTACACTGCATGATGTGTCCCAGCCTTGTGGCCACACCTGGTCTGTAGCACAGCCTCACCACCCATACATGCTCCCCTCAACATTCTCCATGCCCGCAGTGCTGCATGTGTGTGCTGGCATCTGTTGGTGTCCATGGAAGTGTGGTCCACAGGTGTGTGCTGTATGGCCACACTGCCGTGCTGTCCACTGGTGGCAGGGTCACCACTTACTGCCTGGCACAGCTGGGACTGGTGACAGATTATGGCATCATTGTGATGCCATCAGTTAGCAGCATGCTTCCTCTATGTTTGGCTTTATCTATGTGTCATATTTATTTGTTAGGGTCACGCTAAACCCACGCTAAACCCACGCAAACGCAGCGCAAAGCCATAATATCGCGCAAAGCTGATTGCCCAGGATTAAGACCAGCTTTTCCTGGGCGGTAATGTCCACCGCGCTAAGTGTCGCGCTAAGTCGCGCAAAACCACTTAGCACGGCGCTAGTCGCTGAATATAGCATTGCGCCTGTATTCATGCCAGTTTGCCCCTTGCATACATTATAATTTTGCCCAGCGCTAATGCAGTTTGCCCGCGCTATTTGGCCTTTTGAATATGGCAGACCCACGCTAATCCCACGCTAAACCTGTGCAAATGGTTTTTGCCCAGCGCAAAGTTTTGAATATCTGGCCCTGGGTGTCACAATCATCTTCAACCACCACCACCACCACAATCAGCAGCATATAGGAAGGTAGACAGAATGTCATCTGTTTGTTTTAGTATGTTTGGTGAGCATCAGATCACTAACAATATCTTGGAAGAGTTGTATGACAAAATTTCTGAGTGGTTAGAGACCCTGGACTCACTACTGAATTTGTGTATTCAGACAATGGTGCCAATATTGTTAGTGCATTGAAAAGTGGTGATTTTACTCACATTCCATGCTTTGCAAACTCATTATATTTGTTAGTACGAGCTTTTCTTTCCAGCGACAACAGTATCTTAACACTAGTGGGAGCTGCAAAGAAAATGTGTGGCCAATTTAGTCACTGTGTAAAATCAAGTGGTATCTTCACTGACTTCCAGAAAAAAAAAACTGCCAATACAGCAACTAAAACAAGATGTTCCAACAATATGGAACTCAGTGTTTTACATGTGTGAGAGACTTCTCACACAAAAGTAGGCAGTCCATGAATATACCATGAATCACAATGTAGCAGATGGTTTTGTGCTGAATTCACTCCAGTGGGGATTCATGGATCATCCTACATTGCCTTTGACTCCCTTTAAAGAAGTAACTCGGCGTATTAACAAAGAGAATGCTACTTTAAGCCAGGTTATTCCCATCATAAATGTATTGAACAAGGAGCTCAGGAGGCTGTGTAAAGGTTTTGACCTAAAAGGAGACAAATCTGGTGTATCCCTCGTGGACCGACTGATATGGCAATTTCAAAATTGCAGAAGACTTCACAGTATCACAACACAAAATGTTCTTCTTTCCACTCTTCTTGATCCTCAGTTTAAGCTGTAACAGCAGCATCCTTCAGATCAGGTGACTCTTATCTCCAATATAAAAACATGCTGATTTCAACAATTCACAGGGAAATGAAGGGACTGTATTTGACAATACAACTGAATCACGTGACGTAGATGCTGCATCTGATGATGCAAGATATATTGGTGGTAACAGCAATAATTTCCACTTAGTGCCACTATCTACTCCTTCATCAACATTGGGTAGTCCTGAGCAAAGTCTTCATTCGTGGCCCTTGAAAAAGGCATGTCATTCTGAAAACTACACAGATGACTCTCACACTTTTTGGTCAAGACTCATAGAAACATAGAAACATAGACTTTGACGGCAGATAAGGACCACTTGTCCCACCCAGTCTAACCATTTTTTTACATGTTGGATAAGCTGCAGATCCTAGTTAACCAACAGCCTACTTCCTCCTACCCCCCTCTAGAATTGTCTTATGTCTGTCCCATGCATTCTTAAATTCCCCCACTGTTTTTGATCCCATGACCTCCTCAGGAAGGCCATTTCATGCATCCACCACACTCTCCATGAAAAAATGCTTCCACATGTTACCCCAGACCTGCCCCCCATCTTCAAATTGTGCCCCATTGTTCTTGCACATCTGTTTTTCTGAAAGATGCTACCCAATTGGACTTTGTGGATTCCCCTGAGGTACTTGAAAGTTTCTATTATGTCCCCCCCTCCTCTTTCCTCGAGGGTATACATATTAAGCTCCTTTAGTCTCTCTTCATATGGCTTCTGGTGCAGACCCTGCACCATTTTATTTGCCCTCCTCTGGACTACCTCTATCCTATCTATGTCCTTGTACACATGGGGTCTCCAAAACTGCACACAGTACTCCAGATGGGGGTCTCACCAACTGTCTGTACTGAGGGATAACAACTTCCTGTTTTCTGCTGGTGATGCCTCTCGCTATACATCCCAGTAGCCAACAGGCTCCAGATTATTAGAAAACTCCAAAATGTATTCCAAAGCACACATCTTGCACACTTGATGCATTTCAGACTGTAGTCCTTGATAAAGGACCACAGTCCAAAATGCATCAAGAGTGCAACATGTGTGCTTTGGAATACATTTTGGGGTTTTCTGTCAACCTGGAGCCTGTGTGTTTCTACTTGGTTAGTGAGTGCACATCTTTTTTTAACTGTATCTATAATTGGAAAGGAGCACCACCACTCCTAGTGCAGCCAATTCTACAAGTATCCCAGTACCCCACAGCCCTCCTTACTGCCTTCTAAGATTGCTTGTCTACCTTTAGATCTTCTGATATGACTACCCCAAGGTCCCTTTGGAAATCGATCATTCAGATCTGTCAGTCATGGAGCTGCCTTCTTTGTCTTTGTCTGATACTGTGGATGCCTAACTACTTATTAATGTTACTGAAGACCTCTTTGAGTACTGGCTGGAAAAGAAAAACATGTGGCCTGCATTATCTGCCTTTGCCATTAAACTTCTTAGTTGCCCACCCACTAGTGTTTATTCTGAGCATAGATCTAGCACAGCTGGAAATTTTAACTCTGATGGCCACACAATGTTAGTGAAGAGTGGCAGGAACATAAAAGTGATGATGACGAAAAGCTGCAACAGATGTCTTCCAATAAGGTTGCTTCCGTGTTGGTGTTTGAAGATGATGGTGATGATATTACCTAATTTAATAATTTATTTCTTTGAATTCAGAGGGCAAAGGTCAGCAAGCAACCAACACAGAAAGATCAAGTAAAAAAAAATTTCTACTTGTGTGGTCAAGGTGTATATTACATCATTTATTTATTTATTTAGGTTTTGTTAACCGGGTAGGTACACTAGATAGCACAGCTGCCTATTTTCAGGTACAACCCGGGAGATTACAACAAAGGGTATGTAGACAATATTAGGTACAAGGAAACATCATGGTAACAAGCAGAAGTCAAGACATAGTACACTTATACTAAATTTTCAACAATGACAATACATTTGCAGGAATCTATATGTAATAACAAAACAGAAATGTAAGTGCAATTATACAATGACAAGTAAAATTTCTGTCCTGAGATTGGTCAGTGAGTGCCTGAAACAGTGATGTTATTATACAATAACATCACTTTATGAAGTTCAGGCACACACATGACTGCTTGACAGACTGTAAAGCCATGCTTCCTGTCCAAAAGCTGCTGTCGCTCTGGACCGCTACTGTAAATGACTTCTGGAGTGCCCCCCCCCCATATAGCATTACCTCCCAAACATCAATTTTACTGATAAATGAGACAGTCATAACATGGGCAATACTGTTGTATATAAAAAAACAGAAATATAATTTGCCTGGCTGTTTTTTTCTTTGATGCAAGCAGCTTCAGTGAACCATGACCGTAGCTGCCATTCGCATGGTTGATGTCAGGAAAAAAATGACAAGAAAGATAAATGTATTTTTAAGGGTGATATCAACCCCTGGCACAGATCCTCCATCCCCACCATTGTCCTTTTTTGTATACTCACTAAAAATAAGTGGGTACTCACTAAAAATAAACAGCATTTCCATCTTGTCCTCAGTGCTGAAATGTTAGTGTGTGCATACTTCCGTGTCCTCCAGTACTGCCGCCATGCTGTTTGACAATAAACTAAACAAACAGCTATTATTTATTCAATAAAAAGCACAAAGAAAGTTAAAATTCAGTCTGATTTTGGCCAAACAGCCGGGAGGAGGGGGGACTGATGTCAGACCACAACACAGAAGACAAACAAGGACAAAACCATGGAGAAACTGAACACACATAAATCATTCAAAATTAGCAGCTCCACCTACTGGTGGAAAATAGTGGTCTCTTTTTTTAAAACATAAACCTCCACACACAAAAAATGGGTAAAAACAAGCCAAAAAAATGATTATTTCTTCTTCTTTCTTTTAAAAAAAAAAGAGCCATTGTATAATAGCAATAAGGCACTCCAGGGTATGTGTTATTGTGTAATAATGTCACTCCTGGGGTGGTGGAAGCACTCGACTTCACCTCGTGCTTCAACCCACCCCAGGAGTGATGTTATTACACAAAAATATACCCTGTTGTGCCTTATTGCTTAAATAACTAACAGTTATAAGTCATACAACTAGTGAGTAAGTGCATGAAGAGAGGAAATAGCAAAATTTCCCAGGCAGGTTTGACAGTAGTGGAGGTTGGAGTCGGTAGGCAATTAGTAGGAACTAGTACAGAAGTGGATGGATAGAGAACAGGAGCAGGGTTCAGAGCTTAGAAGATCCATACAAAGCTCCTGTTTGAAGCTATGTGGAGAAGGGGACATTCTTAGACTCAGTGGAAGGGAGTTCCATAGTTTAGGGGTCCATATGCATTGCTGTATGTGTTTTGCAATTTGGGAACCCAGGTGGAGCATACCATGTGAATCGCTACTGGATTGACAATGGGGGGGTGGCGATGGGGCTGGAGACTGGCACTTAGGTGGTGGTTGGAGTCAAACAGCTCTATGAAAAAAAAACTACAATGCTGGTGGGGGTGAGGTGCAAGGTCAACCAGATTAAAAAAAGGGTAACTTAGAAAACACAGGTGATAAAATATAATTGCCCTTATTAGGCAGGAGAGTGTGGGATGGTTTGGAGCCCATGATACTTGCTATAACACCAAGTAGGCAAGTAAAATAATTACAAAAAAAATAAATAATAACATCTCAAGTCAAAAGGGTTGGAGGGATGACTGGGGCCCCATCACATATCTTGCTCATGCTGCCTGTCTCCTACCAAAAAGCAAGCCAGAGTCAGTGAAGGTCTGCACTGCTGATGTCTTTCTGCTGTTGAATTTGTTGGTCTCTCTCCCTCTCTCCTGCTTTCTAACATTTGACACATCATCTCCTTTTACTGTAAATCCCCAAATGACCTGCATACACCGGGCTGGATTCACAAATGTTTTTTGGACTAAGTTCCACACTGCAGTCCAGTTGAGGACCGAAATCTCCACAACTGTGGAGATTGCTATTCACATTCATAGCAGCTGTGGAGGAAGTTACGGTTGGTTCCACCGGCTGTAACATTTTTCTGCAGCTGCTGGGATTTCCATGCAACACTACCCGTAAAAGCTGCCATAAATTGTGGAGTTGGTCATAACCCAGCTCTGCTTTTCAGAATACAATTACTGTGGGAGAAATTGCTGTTCTACAAGTAGCAATCCACTTGTGCCAAGTTTTTCTTGCAGCCGTGGGATTTTCAAAGTTTTCCAGCCCTCTGTTTCCTACAAATTTCATGTGGTGGCTGACACACAGAATTGACAAGAATAACAGTCAATTTATTTTATTGATGTTGGCTGCTTGCTGGCCTTGAAAAACATCATGAAAATGCAGACACAAATTTTAATTAAAAAAGGTAATTTGTTTTTTAACAGAGAAACAGAGAAACATAGAAACATAGAAACATAGAATTTGATGGCAGATAAGGACCACTTGGCCCACCTAGTCTGCCCATTTTCCTACCTAACAGATAAGCTGCAGATCCTAGATAACCAACGGCTTACTTCCTCCTACCCCCCAGCTAGGACTGCCTTATGTCTGTCCCATGCATTCTTGAATTCCCCCACTATTCTTGACTCCACAACCTCCTCAGAGAGGCTGTTCCATGTATCCACAACCCTCTCTGTGAAAAAATACTTCCTCACATTACCTCTGAGCTGCCCCCCTCTATCTTCAAATTGTGCCCCATTGTTCTTGCACATCTCTTTTTCTGAAAGATGCTACCCTCTTGGACTTTGTTGATTCCCTTGACGTACTTGAAAGTTTCTATCATGTCCCCTCTCCCTTCTTTCCTCAATGGTATACATATTAAGCTCCTTTAGTCTTTCTTCGTATGTCTTCTGGTGCAGACCCTGCACCATTTTGGTTGCCCTCCTCTGGACAGTCTCCACTCTGTCTATGTCTTTGCGGAGATGGGGTCTCCAGAACTGCACACAGTACTCCAGATGGGGTTTCACCAACTGTCTGTACAGAGGAATAACAACTTCTTGTTTTCTACTATTGATGCCTCTCCCTATGCATCTCAGTATCCCCCCAGCCTTCCTTACTGCCTTCTCACATTGCTTGTCACCTTAAGGTCATCTGATAAAATTACCCCCAGATCCCTTTCCATTTTTACTGTTGTCAGTATCTCATCCCCCCATTGTGTACTCTTCCCCTGGGTTTTTGTTTCCCAGGTGCATTACCTTGCACTTCTTTGCATTGAATCTGAGCTGCCATACATTTGACCATTCCTCCAACCTTGCCAAGTCCCCTCTCATCAGAGAGATCTAAAAGAATAATAGTGATGCTTTTATCATACTCAAATAGACTAAAATGGGTCTACAATTCATCAGAGTAAATCAGAACATTCTGGAAAAAAATTAGAGTCAGAATCAGAACAGGATCACAGCTGACCCACCCATCCCTAGTCACTAGGTCAAGCTGGCTGCCTAAACATTCTTCATATGCTGTGAATAAGGAGGCCAAGGTTTGAATTCTTCAACCACAGAGAAGCAGGAGCTGTTGACTTTGTGGTTAGAGCATAAGGCTGGGACTCAAGATGTCTAGTTTGGAATCCCATAGCCACCATTACTGATCATGTGATGATGATGATGATGAGGATGAGGAGGCAGTATGGAAGCAATCCATCAGTTTGGCCTAGTTGTTAAGGCATAGACCTGTGAATATATAATTTTGTATATCTTGAACAATCCATTTATTTTACATTTATTGTATAATCATTAGCATGACTATTTTAGAAGACAGATAGCACACTTATGGGCTTATAAAATGGGGCATAATAAAAATTACCAAATTGAGTAACTTCATTGGTTAAAACACAACACCTGACCATTGATTATTACCTAGAAACTGCACAGTTTATAACTTATCTTTTCTAATCTACATAGTAAACACCTATTTAAATGACAATAATACCTTTCTCCATTTAAATAAAAACATTTTCCACTTTTTAAACACATAAATCCTTTGCAGGGCATAGGTTTGTTCAAAATAAATGCCCTTATTGGGTTCATTTAAGCCTTTGTTATCATACACACATATTCTACCTAGCAATAATTCTCAAGAAACCCATGCTCTGGAGTCAGTTTTTGCACTTATGAAATTGAAATTGAAATATATATATATATATATATATATATATATATATATATATTATAATGGCACTGTAGTACCACTATAGTTAGGGTTGCATAGACTTTTCTATGTTAAACCTCAAATTTTGCACTTTAATAACATTTGAACCATTTCTCTGATTTGCTTAAAATTTGGTATGTAGAAAGATATATCATAGATCTCCAGATTTGGAAATGTTCATTTTGTTCGGATGTACAGTTGCGGAACTGTAGGGCGCTGAAAAAGTGAATTTTCCCTAATGTTGCAAATTCTTTGTCCTCCCAATAATGCACTGAAGGATGCATTTGAGTGGGTTCAGATAGGGTTCCCTACAAGTCTCCGGGGTTGCACTTGTGCCTTTTGAAGATATGGTGAAAAAATATTACTCCATTCAAAAGTTATTCCATTTTTTCATGTCCCATTATAGCTTATGGGAAAATTTATATGTGCACTGTGAAAACATTCGTGATCAATTATTGTTGTTGAGCTTGCCCCAAAATGTTGTTGTGCTGCCGTCATCTTGTTTTCTGTTAAGGAGAGAAAATAAATGCTGTAATTCAAAAAATACTGCACTTTACAAAACACCAACCATTGAGTTTACCTAATCAGGCCCCGATGAACATACCTCTGACATTAGTTTTTCACCAGCTAGTCTGGAAATATGATTTTTGTATTTTTTCTCATTTTTTAATTGCAAAAACATTTATATTGTCATGCAAACAATCATGAGAACTCAAAAAAGTAAAAGCGTTAACATTTTTTGTGCACACAAATGTTCCCATTATACAGGTAGAAGAATCTTGCTTACATTACTGTTATACTGGCCCGTCGGTAGAGTGGTTGGATTACCTTCTGTGACACCAGTGACCTGGGTTCAGGAATGGACTTGGGTCACCGGAGGGCCGGCCGGGGGGAGAAGGATGGAGCATCCAGGGACAGCTCTCCTTCTCCGGGGGGAGGGTTGGGATGCACACCGGCACATGCTGACTCCTGGCAGAGGCTGGGAGCACAGCAGTGACAGCCGAGTGTGGTGTTCAAGGGAGAGTGACAGACGTCAGCGTATGCCTTGACATCAGGACGTCACTCCCCACAGAAAAAACGGGAAAAACGCTTCCTGGCTGGCCAGATGAAGGTCTCTCTGTCCTCTGCTGTCTCCAATCTCATGACCGACATACTTCAGCGGTACCCCGGGCCAATGAAATAGCATGCTGGCCAGCCCCACTGGTACCTTCCCCCTCGGAGGAGGGGGACACGCCCAGCGAAGGGATACGCCGGGTTACCCCGGGGGACCACCATATGAGGTTGGTAGCTGGTGTGGGAGTAAGGGCAGGCAGTCGGGAGGGGTAATGGGGACCTGAAGGAGTGGCCAACCAGGAAGAAGGGGAGGCGCAAAAAAAAAAATTATGTTATTGTGGCAACACTGCACAAACATATTTTGCTATGGGTTGTTTTTTGTGTCACTTGATTGTGGCAAGCTGGTTTGTGCTATTGGCCTGAAATATTCAGGGTTGCAAGACCTGGTGCCACAGATGTGTCTTTCAATGGTTTGGTACAGAAAGATTCAACAGGCCCATAGTTACACACTTCCAAAGTTAAGAAATTTCTCCATAGGATAAGATTTCAGCAGTTGTTTTCTTTGTCCCTTCATTCTGGCAACGTGGATTGTGCTATTGGACTGAACTTTTCAGGGTGGACAGCCCTAGTCCCACAGATGTGCCTTTTGGTGTTTTCGTACAGAAACATTGAACAGGCCCATATTTAGAGTATTCTGAAGTTCAGAAATGTTCCCATAGGATAACACTGCAGTGCCTGTGATGCCTTTTGATGCCCATATCTCAAAAATGACTCAAGATACAGACTTTTCATCAAAAAAATGCTTAGTCCCCCTGCAGGGGTACTAAGTGCAGAAGTAGATTGGAAAGCCATGAAAACCATGAAATTTGAATTTTTTTCTACCTTGTATAGTTCCTGAGATATTTGCAAATTAGTGTTCCAACTGCTAATTTTCATGCGCACAGGCCACTATTATGCCCTCAGCATTAGCAGTCAGCCCTTTTCAGTGCCCGTATGTCATAAACGATGTGAAATACAGATTTGATCGACTTATGTTTCGAGAACCACTCATTCTCATGATTACAACGATACTTGAATTTTTTTTCTAGCTGCTGCAGTTCCCCAGATGTGGGCAAATTAGTGTTACAAGGGCTCCCTGCCTTATAGGGCTTCTGTATGGCTCCATACTTATCTGTAAGTGGGAGCGCAGGGCCCAGAGAGCACGTGCTCCCACAGACACATATCATTATGCACAATTGGACAGCTTGGTGGGGGTCCCGTGCTCCCACCAACACATTCTATTTACTACTTGCATTACACTTTGACAAAAGAAGGAAAATTCTTTGCAAAAACCCTGATAATGCTGTTCCACACTGACAAAAATGTGGAAATTCCATGTTAGGGTTATCATCCCTACCACCCCACCACCACCACCCCACCCTCCACACTCCAACAGGCATCAGGGTGTGTGTTGGGGTTGTCATGCATAACTGTCACACCATTCTCCTACACTGCACCACCATAGCTTCTTTACACATGGAATGGGGTGAGAGTTAGGCTGACAACCCCAACACATGCCCTGATGCCTGTTGGTGTGTGGAGGGGGTGGTGGTGGGGTATTAGGGATGGTAACCCTAATGTGGAATTTCCACACTTTTGTCAGTGTGGAAACAACCCTAATTGATGCATGAATGGAGTTTTTGAAAGAATATATATATATATATATATATATATATATATACACATATATGTAATTTTATTTTTAATGGAAAATGTTTTATTTCCCTTTAATTTAGTTGTTTCTAGGAAGAGTAGGTAAGTTTGGTGACAAACGCTGTGTGTCTTTGAATGATCCTGGGAATTGCATTAATTTTGAAATAAACTATGCCCGCTTGTGGGTTTTTGTGTTTAAAACATAAAAAAAATTATTTTAACAAAAAAAAATGTTTTTTTTTTCATTTAAAGTTGTTGCTAGGTAGGTTACAATAGGGTAGTTACTAGCTGTGTAGTTTCTAGGTAAATAATTAATGGCCAGGTGCCATATGTTAACCAATGAAGTTAGTTATTCCATTTGGCCAGTTTTTGATACCATTTTATGAAGGAAAATAAATTGTTCCTCTAACCAAAAATAAATATCCATTTTGTAAGTACAATAACACACTCAAGGGCATGAGTTTCTTCAGAATTATTGCACTTCAATGGTTCATAGAAAGTCACTCAGTCATTGGCCTTATGCCTTCCAATTTACCTGAGGCATGCATAAATTCCCGAGAAATGTATACCCTGTTGTGATTTATTGCTTACATGTCCAATGGTTGAAAGCATTCAATTGTGCCGACAGAGAAGTGCTCTTCCTGGCTGCTGCCATCTCAACACATCCAGACCCCTTGGCATGTGTCAGTCCTTACATGACCCTCACTTCTAAAATGAATGAAATACTGTAACCAGTAATGTTATTCTCCATAAGTAACTGATCTGACTTTGTTTTAAAAGATTCAGTAGTCTTCAGTACTGTTGCTTTTTTGGGGAGCTTACTCCTTAGGTTTGCCATTTTCTTAGAAAACAAATGATTATTTGTGTCACATCTGCTTCTAGCCCCCTGATGTATAGCCTCCAATTTATTAGCTTTCAAATCTAGTTGTAGTGAGTCTTTCCTAAGGCATGGAAATGTTGTTAAGGTTTGTAGTGTCTGTGGCTCAGTAGGTTTTATGCTTAGCTCTTGGTTTGGAAGATAGCAAGTTTATGGGCTCTAGTCCCACAGCTGGAGCTTTGGCTAATACATAATACTGACTGTAGTACAGCACTAATAGGGTGTTGCATGGTTGAGGTGCCATCCTTTGTACAAGATAGGGAAGGGAAAGGGAACATCCTTTAACCAGGAGTAGCACACTAAGCTGAAGCTTGTTTCCAGATGTGACCTGGGAGCACAAGGAAGTTAAATAACTAGCTTAAGATCACACAGTATACACCTAGGCAGCTGTGGGATTCAAGCTGAGGTCTATAAAGCCATGTCTGGTGGCTGTACAGCTGGAATGTAAAACTCTACACTTATCATAAAAGTATGGGATTTTCCATAGTGTCCTGGTCATTTCCCATGTCAATAAAACAGGTCAATGTATCCCACAGGACTCACCTGCAAATAAGCTGTCACAACTCTGTGTGTCATTCCTGGTCAAAATGTTCTTAACCCTCCCAATAGAAAAAATATTCTATAAAACTTATTATACAATGGCAAGAAAGAATCTTGGACTGTGATTGGTCCATCTGGGGCTGGACCCATGATGTTAACCCAGCATAACATCATGAATGTAGTCCCAGCACACATGTGACCAAATCACTTGAAGAAAAACTCAGTAACCATCCTATCTTCAAGAAAGGGAAAGACGCAGTTGCAATTGGCTTCACAGCACTTTACCCTGTAGTCACAGTCCCCGCTTACTTTGTTCATTTCAATAAAATCAATCTCTCTCTCTCTCTCCCACGGTCATAAAACTAATCACAAACTCTCCAATGTGTCCAACATGACAAAACTCCTGCTTTTTGCCAAAACAAAAAAAAAGGAAAGGAACAGTAAACAAACCCTGCGATCTCAGACAGAGTGAATGAGTGGGAAAGGCTGTCTCTGAGCAGTCTGCATACAGCTGGTCTCATAAAGCTCACTTGGTGGTTCAGATGACTTTTTTTTCCTTTTTTTTTCATAACAAAATGTAAGCAGCAAAATAAAATAAAAACACTCTCCCTAACACTTTCCACTTGTTTCCAAATCCCAAGAGCAGTAGCAGCTGGTGGCAGTGGGCATCCAACAGCAGCGGTTATGAGCCCACAACACTAATGATCTGAATTCTTGCCGACTCCACTTCCCTGTCTAGCCCCAACATAATTCATTAAAAAAACAAACTGAAAGGCAATAAAGTTAAAAGAAAGCCATAACTATAATAGACTTTGTATCTGCCACCCACTGCGATCATTCTTAAGTGTCCACAACACTGCCGCTATCTGCTCCACCGGATGATTGGCTCGCCAGCCAGTCCCTTAGCGCTAGCATCAATTACAGGTGAGGTCTCACCACAAAAACAAATCCCTTTTGGGTCACAGGGAGACTTGCAAGGGTCAACATACAGTCACTGACACTGTGACAGACACACAGCCATATGCAGACTTCTCAGGAGCAAACAAGAGCTGAGGGAAACAGAACATGTGTACTGGCAACACCATCTACTGGACAAAGCAGAAACTGGGGACTTTTTTTTAACCCATCAGGGCCGCAGACTGATATATCAGTCCAAATGTCCTATACGTTCTAATTCTGTCAGCAGCCTAAGGGTTAACATGTACCTACTCACAAGAAAATTAAGTAAAAACATATGTTAAAAATATTTTTTTACTTTTCTTTTTTTTCTTCAAATAAGCCATTATATAATAGGAATAATGCACTCCAGGGTGTGTGTCGTGCTGGGATAACATCACTTCTCACATGTTGGATGCACTCAGGCATACGGCCCACTGCCAAACCACCCAAGCTGTGATGTTATCCCAGGGTGACACACACCATGTTGTGCATTATTCCTTTAATACACTATTAGAGGAATACAGTGTAGAGCCAGCTGTAAGACACTGAGCAGCCTCACATAGTTACAGAAGAAGAGAGGTGACCAAAAATCTTCAATTGTTGAATTTGTCTTATTTCTTCATAGTCTCCTGTGTCTCTGCCTGTTCTTTTTTTCTAGAATGTATTACTGGTACGTGCTTCTCCTTTTGTCTTGGAAAATGCATTCTGTTTCAATTCTAGATCAAGGAAGTCCCACCAACCAATCACAGTGCTCCTTTCCTTTGCATGTGAGACACTTTTATTCTATGAAGACTGTCTCATGTGCACGTTGTGGAAACTGGCACATTCAGAGCAGGTTTTCTAAAAGTTTAATATATTATTGATAAGTCTCAATCAATAATATATTAATGGTTTCAGGACAACCGAATAGTCATGAACCACAAGAAAACTGTCTCCAAGCTGTTTGGTTCCAGTCACTGGTTAAGCACATCACTAGACTGACTAAACCTACACCACTGTCAGGGTGAATGCCTAGGGTCTGTTTCCTTATATAAATACCTAGGCATTCACCTGGACTAACACCTCTACTAATGTGGTCACATCTCCCAGGTAACAGCCAAATGCATTTCAAAGCTTGGAGCCCTTTACAGGGTGAAGAGCTGCATTCAGCCTCATATCAAAAAAATTGGTGGTTGAAAACTCCATCTTTCCCCTGCTGGATTATGGGGGGAATTGTTTACACTGCTGCTAACTCCTCCATCCTGACCAAATTTTCCACCCTATTCAATGCCTTGTGTAGATTTGTTCTCACCTGTTCCCCCAGAACCTACCATTGCACCATGTACAACAATCTTGGGTGTATACTTCCTTTGAAGAGGCACTTGCCGCATACTAATCTAGTGGAGGACAGGTACTGGTCAAGTAAAGTCCCAAGTTACCTCTTGGATCTTTTCACACTGGCAACAAACCACACCTTCAATACTCCCTCGGGTCTGAGGAAGGTTGCCGATTCCAGATCCCATATTGCAGGCATAATCTAGGGCAAGCCTCCATCACCTTCAGGATACCCTCCATATGGAATAGCCTTCCTCCCAAAGTCAACACATCCTCTACCTATTAATTATGTAAGATAATAATCAAGGTTCATCATTCCTTGATTTCATGCAGGTATAAGTAATCTTCCCTATGATCATCCTTATCTCTCACCTCCGAGTCGCAATTGGAAACATGTCATTTGGGCTCTGCTTGTTTACCTGGTAAAATATGTTTAAATAAATAAATAAAATACTGTGATTGAGAGCACTTTTACAGCAGTAAGAATAGTCTTATCTACATCCTTAATGTATCAGAATGCTCACCCTCAGTTCATGGTTCTCATACCCGAAGAATGTGTATGAGACCACTTTTACAACCTTAAGTGTGGTCTTGGCCATGGTATTAACATATATGAATGAGCAAAAGCAACAGAAAACTAGCTCAACATGAAAATATGGGGAGGTCACTGGAAGGTTGAGGATGTTTTTGGGATTTCCACAGGGCCCACTCCTCCAAATGGAGCCCCAGCAAGATATTTTACACAGGGACCCAGGATATTTAGTGGTTAGACTGATGAAGTGAAATGCCTTTGGTAATTGACTGAGTTCATTCTGCTGTCATTATTTTCTTTCATTTGCCCTGTTTCTTCTCACAAAATATCCAAAATTCAAAATATAAGTAATTGGTACAGCACATTGTCAGTCTTGCTTTGGCCTCCCCTGGAACTGATTGGGACCTCATTGGGAAGCTGGCTTTATCATTTCAGAAGCACTGCTCTTGTTTTACTTCATGAACATGTTGAAAAACAATCCTGTTTAAAAGGTAATTACCCCCATGATACAATTCTTTCTATGCTATTCTCTAAGTGAGAGTGTTATCACCAAAATATAACATATTTCACCATCCAAACTGCCATAGCTCTATTATGAATCATGGTTAGCGCTCTTAATTCTTAATTTTATGAAAGAAAAAAATGAAAAGACAAGGGCTAAGAGAAAACTAGCTTCTCAGTATACTTGTGTTGGACATTTGTTAATGTTAGATGGTCCGGATGCTAAACTTTCTCTCTCTGCAGCAACCATCACTGCAGCTGTTGCCTACCTTTGTAGTCTTTCTTTCCAACTTGGTTCTGTCCCTCAGTCCTGGATGCAGGCTAAAACACACTGCCTCCTCAAAGGGGGTGACTCTTTTTACCAAGGTAATTACTGGACCATTTCCATTCTCCTAGCCCCTGGCCAAGGTGCAGGAAAACGTGTTCTCTCCCAGCAGTCCACCTATCTTGCCTCCTCTTCTTTCACTCCCATTTTAGTCTGGCTTCCACAAACACCTTTTCACTACCTCCTCCCTCCTCTTGGTCACTGACTCTGTACTGAAAAGCATGGACTGGGGCTTGTTCACTACTACCACTTTTATAGACCTAGCAAAGGCTTTTGATACTGTGGCCCACCCCCATCTCTTGGACATGATAGGTGCTGCAGGTCTAGCCAACCTGTTAGTTGGGTGGTTCTGCTACTACCTCTTGGATCAGCTCCAGTTGGTCCAAGCTGGTGATACCCTATCCATCCCCAAGAAGTCCAGTGTCCCCCACAGCTCCACCCTTAGCCCAGTCCTTTTCTCCATCTTCTTAAATGTCTCCCTCCCAATGTGTCTCCTCCCACTCACACATGTATGCAGATGACACAGTTCTGTTTGTTCAGGTGTTTCAGTCCATGAGCTGGAATGATCCATCCAGTGTGATCTTGACAATATCCAGTGTTGTTTCTACTAAAACCAAGCTCTCATTAAATAAATAAAAAAAACTGTCTCTCTGAAATTTGACACTACAGAAAGACTAGCAAGGCTCCAGTATGCAGCCATCTTGTAAAGTCTGGATGGCAACCTGCTTGAACAGTTTCCCTACTTCAAGTATAGTACTTAGGAGCATGGCTGCATCACAATCTCAGCTTTTCTACCCACATTGATGCCATGCATCAGAAATCTTTCCTGGCTGGTGTGCAATATCGAAACAAATCCTACTTTCCTTTCCCTGTCTGCTGAGAGATCATCATTAAGATGATCTTGCCAGTGTTTGACTGTGCAGATGAATAGCAGTCTGCAACACTGCCCCCAAAGTCTACACTTACCAAGCTGGACCCTCTTTTTCATTTTTTCTAACACTTTAACCGTTGTACTCCATCTCTCATCCATCACTGCTCTATATATGCTAATATCTCATTTCCCTCCTCTGAGGCCCAGCATCTTGCACACTGTTGCTCCATCATGGCCAAAGACAAACTTGCCGCTGTTCCCTCTTACCTCCCCTTTCTCCTTAACTCTGCCATCCTCTCCTCCTACTCCCTCCAATCATCTGCTACTCATTCCTTTCTTATCCCTCCCAGTAAATCTGTAGCATGCCAATCTGCTTTATCCATCTACCTTCCAACACTGTGGAACAACCTCCCTCTCCCCATCCATCTCTCTGTCTCCCTGCACACTCTCAACCCATTCATATTGGCACACTTCTCAAGAGCAGGCACCTGCAGCTAGGCTTCTTCCTTTTCTTTCCAAATTACATCAATCTATGTCCTATCCACTCCAGCCTTACCATTTGACCCATTTTACTTCTTATCCTATAGTAATACTTAAAATTAAGTGTACTCCATAAATTGAATTTTACACCACCATGATTTTGTACAAATACCATGCAGTTCGTTGAAGGCATGCTCCATTAGCTTTTATCCTGGCTACCCCATAACCAATGTACTTGTGCACTTTTTACATTTTTGTTTTTCTATTTCTGAAATTCATTACTTGCACTATGATTTTACTGGTCATTTGAATGCACCTGTTGTTATCACTTTGTTATTGCAGTTTCACTCTCTGTTGTATCCCTTCCACCGGGTTGCACTTGAAAATAGGCCCTGAATCAGTGTGCCTATCCAAATCACCACATTGTAAGTAAGTAAGTATCTAAACTAACTAACTTAATAAACAAACAAATAAACATGTACATACATAAATAAATAAATGTTAGTTTTCATGCCTGATCCTATGTGATTGCCTTGTGATAATCATAAATTTGCTACCTAGGCAGAAGGCTGAATTGCTTTTCTGAGGTGATTTAAAGGCAAACAGCAAAACACCTTCTATCAGTAGCTCATTAAATGATCTAATATCAGCACTTCACTATCTGGTTCTGTTCAATTGTGTGTCCCTTAGTCTCTCAATGGAAGGTACATATTACTGGTGCTATATATAATTGTTACTTGCTCAGATATATTACATTTCTTTTATAATATTCCAGCCTACAAGAACTCAGAAGATACCTGTTTAAATATTCTACATAAATAAATAAAATATGATTTCCCTCAATCATTGCATAGCAAATGACATGTTCAAAAACTCACTATATTTCTCATCGCTGGGCATTCAATTTAGCTTTGGAAATTAGGCCCTTAGAATAAATAGACAGATTATATTAATTAAAGTAAAATATTGCTAAGATTTAATGGTAGTTTATGCAAAGCATGACAGAGGGGATACTTTCTGAGTGTGTATACCCCACCCTTGGGAAGAGATGATAGAGTAACAGATAGATAGTGTGATACATTATAAATAAGGTAGACTATCTGGAACTCCACCCTTATTTAAAATTAAAGCTGTTTCCATCTGAGCCAAATATTAAACTGCTCCAAATCAGGTGTGTGTTGCAATAGAGGTGATTTTAATGTAGTTTAAAATATGGGTCCTACAAGTAGGTATAGTTAGTAACCTTACAGTAAGATAATACATGCGTAACTTGAACATGAAGTCTTAAACTAGAAGTTAAACATCTCTGTAAATATCTAGTTTTGAAATTCTGAATTCAGTCCATGCCTGGAGAGCAAGGTTCTTCATGTTGAGCAATGGTTAGGACAGGAGTGAGGACTATCCTTCCCGTTATCAATTATAATTGCTGTTGCATTACTACAAACAGTTTTTTCTTATGGTGTTTATTTTGTACATTCTCATTTTCATTAACCAATATCTGATCTGTCAGATTCTACCTCCCATCATTAAGATGACCATGACTTTACTGTTCTATTGTTCTCCTTACTTTATATTTTTTTCTGTGTTTATTAATATGAATGCTTAAGTAAAGAGAACATTTACAGTATGCTTTTTCTGTCAGGGTCTCTTTTCTGTATCATTGGTTCGGTATGTTCCATGCTCAGCTCTAAAGCTAGAGGACCCTGGGTGGTTCTAGTCCAACACCAGGAACTTCAGTTAATACTCAGTACAGACACTGTACTATAGCATGAGGGGTGCTGCACTGAGATGCCAGCCTTTAGATAAGATGTTAACCCTACTACAGGTCTCTTCTGACCATCTTTGTTTGCTATTTACATGAAATTTAAAAATCTCATGGTATTTATTGTGAGTAAGGAATTTTCCTGTGTCCTGGTCAACATTTCCTCTGTCACCAAAGTGGCAGTAAATTTCATTTTATTGTGCACTCTACTTGAGTACAGACCACAGTGTCCAATAGTATTAAGGGGACATTCAAATGCACTGCAGAAACATGTCATTGTAACCCCCTCGCCAGAAACAACATGGAAAACAGCTGTCACACCTTAGTGTGTGTCTTTTCTGGTCAACACTCAGTAGTTGCATAAATACATACAATTGTTGACAGGAAAGACACACTCAGCTTTCAATCTAGGAAAATGAAGGATCCAATGAAAATTAAATTATGCCTCTCAGGTGGGAAATTCAGGTTAAATAGTGAAAAAAGGGGTTGCTATTTATTTCTGTAGCCTTTTCTAAGCAAATGCTACCGCAGGCAAATATTGACATGTGACAGTTCCAGTATACTATAACATGCTTCAGTCAAACATACTTGCATGAACTAGTCAGCTCGTATACTTTCATTATAATTAGCAAGGATGGAAATGAGAAAGAAAAAGTGTGGCCGACTGGGAATTGAACCTCAGACCCCTGGTAGGCCATTCCGGTACTGTAACCATTAAGCTATAGGCACACATGGTCAGCTGCCTCAGGACTTTTCTTAAATCCACACATTCCTTTCTCAAGTATGTTGCACAATCCTGCAACATAGGAACACATCAGAAATACAAACAGACCACCTTTCAGTGCAGTTTTAGCCCCTGTCAGGCATATTTTTAAATCAAAGATGGAAATGAGAAAGGAAAAGTGTGGCCCACTGGAAACTGAACCTCAGACCTCTGGTATGTCATTCCAGTGCTCTAACCATTAAGTTATGGGCTCACATGGTCAGCTGGCCTCAGGTCTTTCCTTAAATCCACACTTTCCTTTCTCAAGTGCATTGTGCAATGCTGCTACATAGGAACACATCCAAAATACTAACAGACCACCTCTCAGTGCAGTTTTAGCCCCTGCCAGGCATATTTTTAAATCAAGGAGGGAAATGAGAAAGGAAAAGGTTAAGCAAAGACCTTGCGCAACACACTTAAGAAAGGAATATGTGGATTTTAGGAAAGACCTGAGGCCAGTTGACCATGTGAGCCTATAGCTTAATGGTTAGAGCACTGGAATGGCATACCAGGGGTCTGAAGTTCAACTCCCAGTGGGCCACTCTTTCTCACTTCCATCCTTGATTTAAAAATATGCCTGGCAGGGGCTAAAACTGCACTGAGAGGTGGTCTGTTTGTATTATAATTAGCAGGTACTTATCTCATTATAGAAACATAGAGCAGGACCACTTGGCCCACTCAGTCTGCCCAAATGGTCACAGCCAAGTCTGCTTCCACAGACCCTACCAGGTCTCCCTCTTTCCTGCCTATTACTAAAAATTCCCTTATGCCTACCCCATGCATGCATGAAGCCCCCTTCTGTTTTCACTTCCACCACTTCCGCTGGCTGTCTGTTCCAGCCATCAACCCTTTCAGTGAAGTAATACTTCTTCACATCCTTATTAAACTCTCCCCCTTCATTGTGTGCCCTCAATTCTTAGCGCTCTTCCTCATTTGAAACAGACTCCCTTCCTGCACTCTTTCAACTCCTGTGAGGTACTTGTAGGTCTCTATCATGCCCCCATTGCACTCCTCTCATCCAAGGTGTTCATGATGAGATCCCTCAGTTTATCCTCATTAGTTTTTAGTGCAATCTCTGCACCATTTTAGTTGCCCTCCTGTGAACTGTCTTCACCCTGTCTATGTCATATATGAGGTGTGGTCTCCAGAACTAAACACAATACTCCAAGTAGGGTCTCACCAGTGTGAGACACAGTGGTAACACCACCTCCCACCTCCTGCTGGAGATACCTCTCCCTATGCATCCCAGCATCTCACTGGCCCTACCCACTGCCTTGTAACACTGCCCTGCCACATTGAGGTAATTAGAAATGATAACCAATATGCCCCTATTCTGCTTAGTGATTGTCAGTACCTCCCCATCCTACACTCACATTCTGGGTTCCTATGTCCTAGGTGCATGATTTTGCACTCTTTGACATTGAACCCTGACTGTCATGCTCTTGACTACTCCTTGATGTTCACAAGATGCCTGCAGATTTTTTCCACTCCATCCTGAGTGTCCACCCTATTACAGATTTTGATGTCATGTTGCTTATGAAGACATTGAAGAGGTTCGTTCCCAGCACTGAAACCTGTGGCACCCCACTGGTTACTGTCCCATCATTAGAATGAGTGCCATTAACCACTACCCTCTGTCTTATGTCCATTAACCAGTTTCTAACCTAATTCATCATTTTGGATCCCACCAGTAGGCTGCTCAATTTCTTTATCAGACTCCTGTGCAGAAAAGTGTTGAAGACTTTGCCATTCCTGAAATGTAGCAGTTACACATATTTTATTTATGAAAATGTTTAAATAATAAATATTGAAATGATACATACATAATGTCAGGAAAGTTCAAATGAAGTAAATATATAGAAACATGTCTAACAGATTATAAAAACAAAGGACACCTCAGAGTCCAGTCTAGGTCATTAAGGTATGTATTGTAGGAAGCAATTGTTTAGTTTTAAAGCTTATATGGTATTTGCATATGATCAGCGTAAACTTTTTATAGCACCTAAGCTGTCCTCCCATGACTGAGCTTGGCAAATGAATTAAGGAGAATGAAAATGAGAAAGTCTTAGAAAGCTGGATAATGTCACTGTTTAGAGAAAAAAATCAACATCCTATGTGAGGCTTCAACAAATATTTGCAATTACAACAAATATTTTCTTTGTTAATTGACTGTATAAGGAAAAGCCAGTTTGAATCATTATTGTTCATAATGACCAGATAGAAACTATTATACATACAATGAGATTACTATTGTGTTTTTTCACAACCCATAAAGTCATTATTTGAAAGCCATTTAAAAAGTCCTTTACATTGAAGAACTTTCGAAAGTAAAAATTATTCTACCAGATTACACTTATGTAGCTAGAACAGCACTTTGCAATGTATAACAAACAAGAATGACTTATAATGCATTCAGTTTCCATTGCATTAGCCATGCATGAATTTTAGTTGAACTATTCTGTCATTATATCAGTGATTTCAGTGCTTACTGCATATCACTCATGGTAGGTTTAGAGTCTCTTATGAGTATATCACCGCCGCTGGTACTTACCACTGTTGTGGCCACAGATTCAGTCAGAATCAACAGTATCCTCTGCTGAGGATGCTTGATCTGTAGCTGTCAGTGACCCATGGTAGTCTTTGATTTGAGAAAATCCAAACGTAGGTCCATATCAAACAAGTATTCATTTGAACTACACTTACGAGGATACAAAAGAGAAAATTTATCCCTAACCACTTGTACTTCGGCATGAAATGCAAGAAATATATGCCATCTGGCTTGTGTTTTGGGGCTAATGCCTGTATACAATTATACCTTTATATTTTGATAATTTAAAGCTCCCTTCAAGTGTGCCTGTTTGGTCACATAATCCCTGTCACACTCAAACACAAACTGGATCAATACTGTTGCTGATTTAATAGTAGAAGGTGACATTTCTGGGCTGGGATCTGGATCTACAGGGCTAACTCAAGAGAAAGCTTGAGAGACAGACTGAGAGCATTTGAAATGGCTGGAAAGTCAAAAAAAAACTTTGATCATTGGAGGCATAGTTTCAGCTATAATGCCCAAGGTGGAGAAAAGTTCCCAGACAATATCCCCAGTAATTTGGTGAGGGATTTCTAAAACCAGCAGTCCAACCATTCTGAAATTCTTTTTTTTCTTGTGGAACTCACAAGGTTCTCTATTTTACATGCATGGCCTATGTTGTCTTTCATAATCAAGGAAATCAGAGCAGTGTTAGAGTCTTTTTTTGTTTTGGCCAGTGTAGTTTGGTCTTTCAATTTCAGGGTAATATACTTTTTAAGTTCAGTTATCCGATGTTCAGCAGCTTTACAATGGATGGAAACCAACTCCCACTTTTTCTCCAACTTCTGAATTGTTTTTAAAGGCATGGTATATGATTTGTTAATAGCCTCAGAGGAGTCGAGTTTTGCTTTAATAATATCTTGCTGTGCCATAGCTTCAGACACGGAGGTAGTTGATGTACTGTAGACTTTTCTTGCATGGGTCCAAGTTTCAGAGTCTTAACCACTTCTGATGGTCTAACTACACCGGAACTGCCCAAGGATATCGAGCTTAGGTATTAATCCATGGGCCTAGAATGCTCCCTCTTATTGGGGTTTACTGGGTTGAAAGGGGAAAGATTAAGTTCCTTTCTCTTTTTTTGTCTCTCTTTTTTTCGATAGCTTTGCTAACTCAGGAGGAAAATTATCAATTCTGACAGTTTTAGAAAACATTCTTGCAGAGTAAAGTGACTGGACTCAATACTTTCTGAGCAGTCAGATAGAGCAAAACAAACACACTACCATCTGCTGTTGGCAATCCTATTTTTTTATTTCTCTCTGTAACACATTTTGGTTGATATGAAGTGTGTGTGTGTGCGTCTGATGCAGTATTATCTTCCAAAGCTTTCACGGATATAGCATGTGAACACAGAGAAGTTTGTGGGCTTCTAGAAAATGTCCTAAACTGTGTGTTAAACTGCTAAAGTTATTAGGCAGCCATGGGCAGTATTCAAAAGGTGCTTGTTATATGGGCTGAATTTCCACAGGTCCTACCACAGGCATAGGACCCAGTTTTGGTGTGTACCTGTGTCAGACAGACTAAATGCAGCCAAATGTCTGCATGCTATTTTCAAATGTTTACCACAGTTACAGTACCTGACTCTGCATTACATTACAATAATGATGCATGCCTCAATTATAGAAACATACATCATTAAAAGGCACCAACTTAATACTGGCTCATGGCAGACGTGCGAGTTGCCTAGATCCCTTTTAGGTGCTCTTAGCTATCAGCACGAGTGTTAGGATGTGGCATGGTCAAAATGGTAATGCAATTGGAGAAGCAAGCAAAGAAGGGACACCAGCTGTACTGGACATAGGATTAGAATTATGGGAGAAACAAAAAAAAAGTCTTGATAGGTAGACAAATAAAGGTGGCACTCTCAGGCTCCACTGCTCCTGGCTGCCTACTGATCCCCCACACACTTGAAGGGCTCAGTGGAGATCATGGCTGTTGACACTCTCAAGGAAATCTACCACAGAAGAAATTCCCTATAGTTTAGAAATGCCTTTTGTGGACCCACTGGAGACAAGGCAAGCAATGTAGAAGGGAATGAGTTGGACTGAGAATCGGCCTGGCAGAAATAGGTAGTGTTGTTGTTGGGGGGGGGACAATATTTATAAAAAAGGGAACTCCATCCAAACTGTTCCATCCATCCCTCAGTTAGAGGGTTTGCCTGTGTCTAATTTCACTTCCAGAAAAAGAAGTAATTGTGGCCATAAATTATGCCAGTTGCACTTACGTAATTTTTAATGCAAATTATGACATTTGTTACAAATTGATACATCTTTTGAAGCTAGTAGCAAGGCTGAACAAACACAACTGGACATATGCAGGTACAGCATGATTTCAAATTCATACCCAACCCTTTTGAAACTCTGAACTCATGTTTCCTTTAAATGTCTTAAGAAGAAAAAATGAAGTGTTGTGAAATTCAGACTTTTTTATAATCTAATAAGACTGAGACTGAGTCCTGTTGATACCAGCTGTCATTGTTTTGCACACAACTGGACCATCTCAAACAGCGCCACTTGAAGCCAAGATGTAATGTAGGTTGGACTTGGCAGTGTCTTAAAGGATGCTGTACCTCTCAGTTAAGGTGAGGTGATGGGTTTAGGAGTCACCACGGTAAGGAAAGGGATCAAAGAAACAAAAACAAAAAGGGAGTCTGGAAGCAGCACTTGGAAAATGACTGTGTGGTGATCCAGTCCTTGGAAAGACACTTAAAGCAAGGTGATATATGGAGTGTATTTGTGGTGGAATTTAATTCCTGGCACTGAAACTAATACCGTTGTGCTGTGGAAATAAACTATTGGAAACAGGAACCTTAATTACTTCATTTAAAGATGGTTACATCAGTCTACTTTTGAAAATGATGTATTAGATGCTCAAATGTGACTTATTTGTCACTTAATACATAATCATAGTGCATGCTATACATACCATTTAAATTCTGTTACTAAACATTTAACAAGCTGCTTCATGCCAAATTAACAAGTGGCATTCATGCAGCTGCCAGCAGATGTTTGTGGAGTGGCCACTGTTAATGAAGTATATTTTGGCATGATGATAATTGACACTATAAACAGGATTTTCCAAGGGTTTACAGCAATACATATTCTGTTTCTACCAAAAATCTTCTTTAGTGCCTGAACATTAAATCATTTACAATGCAGTCTAACATTTGGTTGCAGTTTTTGTGATTTGTGAAAAATATGGTACCGCTTGAGTGAAAAAACACACATTCTTTTGTGCAAGCTGCTGCAAGTCATAGAATCTGTGGTAAAAACATGAGCACCTCTGAAAATAAGGGACTCATGTTTTGTGAAACTTGGAAGACATTTGTGAAGCAAAAAATCTGCCTGTGTTTCAGAGGCCAGCACACTGAAAATCCTTCCTTATGTCTATAAAACAAAGCAACTACTTTAGTGTCATCTATAGTGTACAAAGTCTGCTTTTTTCATAAATGATGCTAGATGTTAACAGACTATGCTATTCTTGTAGAATAAGTAGCCTGCAACTTGTCTGTTACTTTTTTAAAGGGGTTTGATGGAGCTGATTTCTAAATATAAGCCATATTCCCATGTAGTTCACCCCTTGCTCTGCCTTTTGCTGTGACTTGAATAAACAAATTACTTAAGCTTTAAATTTGTATTGTTCTTCCCTTATAGTCAGGCATGACAGTACACTTTTTCATAAGGTTGCACAGCACAGTTGAAAATGTTATATAATTTTGAGAAGGTAGTATGGTATATAATTAAATTATGAACCAGGAGATCCCAGATTTGAACCTCACCATAGTTACATTCTCAGCTTTTGATAGTGACACTCTGTTTCACTAGTGTAATAATGGCTGTTCACAGGCAACACAATGAGTTTAGAAACAGGGCTACAATCCTTCTGTTTTAAAGTTGGAATACTTGATAGCAGCCATAAAGTTTGTATTTTTTTCAGCAATAATGTTTGCCTAGCAAAATATCAGTATATCAATGTTTCTTTGTGTTCTCTTTCATTCCTGAACCAAGAAAGAGGATTTTGATGTTTTTAAAAGTTTCAACTCCTGTGCCATTCTTGCCATGAAAAAATATAAATATTTTGGTACAGTGCTGTACTGTTTCCCATTGAAAATATGCATTAACACCATCCTCATATTTCCACATGATGAATCTAGCATGTGCATTCAACAGATAAGCTCAACAAAAGAGATTTTTTTAAAGTTGCCAGTGCTGGTCATTTTTAATGATGTGAGTCATTAATTACTGTATAAAAAAATAGTTATAAAAGCTGTTTTAACAATATCTGAAAAAAATAAAAACATACTGAGGCTGAATCTAATGGTGTCAGAAATATATTTTTGCTATTGTATGATTACATTTTTTTGCCAGCTAACAAATATTGCTGCCCTAATTTTCTAAACACATATGGATTCTTGGTTGGGGATATATTTCCTGGTCAGTTCTTGGACTAAAGTATCATTAGTAATATTCATGTTTCAAGAGGAGGAAACAACAATGGGGGGGGGGAGGGGGGAGCAAGGGTATGTTACAAGGAGGCTGAATCTCAGAAAGAATGTTAATACAGGAAATCATCTAAGGAAATATGTTTCCCACCTCACTCAGACATCTGCTATACTGATAGGCTGATATACAGTTAGAGGAGCAGACAAGCATACGTCAGAAAGAGATTCAAAGATAAGAAAGAATTCTGAAACTAAACATTGAATCTGTATTTATATATATATATATATATATATATATATATATATATATATATATATATATAGTATATGGCAAACAACTCTGTTTAATGCATTAGTTAGGGTTGTTCCACAGTAACAAAAGCAAGGAAATTTGGTGTTAGGGTTGAAAGACCCTCCTAGGAACCCCCCGACCAGCATTGGGGTGCACATTGGGGTTGTTGGCCCCAACTCTCACCCCACCAGATGTGTGAAGAAGCAGAGGTATAGGAGAATGGGGTAAGAGTTAGGACTGACAACCCCAATGCACACCCAGATGCTAGATGGGGGTGTGGGCGGGAGGTCCAAGGTGGGCTTTCAACCCTAACACGAAATTTCCTCTCTTTGTCACTGTGGAACAACCCTCACTAATGCATTAAACAGAGTATTTTGCCTCTAATTTCCCTTCTTTTTGAGAAGTATAATGAGAAATAGTGAAGGGCCCTGTGCTTCTGCCACGTGATGTCTTGTCACATAGTAACACGGTGCCCGCAAACAAAAATGGTAATGCACATGGTGCCACAAAGCAAAACAGAAAGATAAACAGTACTGTAGACAGAAATTGTTAAAATAATGCAAACACAATTGCAATTGGAAACGCGAAGGGTAATGTACATGGTGCCGTAGACGGGAACAGTAAGTGAAACGGTTATGGAACCGCAAGCAGAAGTGGTAAGGGTAACAGTAATGTAAGTGCACAGGCTAGGTTTCCCCAAAAGCTGCATAGAGAAAGACAGTGAGTACAAAGAATGTATGCATAACAATGGGTCTCGGAGCAGAAAATGAGGATTTGGAATAGTAAATTGCTTATATCTCAGGAACCATATGACAGAAAAAAAATTTAAAAGTCATATGATTTATGACTTTCCTGGATAGTTTTGTACTTAGCCCCTGGTAGGGGGCTAAGCACTTTTCCGATGAAAAGTCCGTATCTCGCACCATTTCCGAGATACGGGCCCTGAAAGGCACGGCGAACGCTGTAATGTTATCCTAGGGGAAAAAAAGAGACGTTCGGAGTGCCATAACTTTGGCTCCCTGTAATATTTTGTCACCAATCCAGTAAAAGGCACATCTGTGAAGATTTGGCTTTCTTCTCTCCAAATTTCATCCCAAAATACCAAACCGTTATTTTGCAGCAGGGCGGCAAAGGATTCCTGTAATGCAGCGGACGCCGTAATGTTATCCTATGGGAAAAAGCGTGAAATTTGGAGTGTTGTAACTTTGCCACTCTGTAATAATTTTTCACCAAAACACTGAAAGGCACATCTGTGAGATGTTAGCTGCATTCCTTCCAAATTTGCAGCCCAAAAGACCAAACTGTTCTTTTGCAGCAGGGTGCCAAAGAATTGTTGTCATTTTCACACAGCCTGGAAAAGTACTGTTGAACTTTGCGAAAGTTTTCACAAATTCATTCGACACTGTCATAAGTGCGAAAGTACTTTGTGAAAGTACTTTTTCCAGAAATCTGAAAAACATATTTCTGGGGTGGTTTGCCCCAAAATAAAGACATGCCTATCATCCTCAGGGTCTGACTAGGTGAATACAAAAAGAAATAGGTTTCTAGAGGGTCCCAAATTTAAATGCCAAGCATTTTTCTGATGACCAACTAAAACAAAATGGCAGATTTGCGACAGTAAAAGGGCCATTTGTGAAAGTAAAAACTGCATTTGCCACAATGTCAAACTTTTTATTAACTTTTCCCATTGACTTATAATGGGAACTTGTTTTTTGGATAACTTTTGAACCATTTAATATTTGTTCACAAAATCTTCAAAAGGCACATTGGGGACCCCGGCTGCTCATTCTCTGAAGATTTGGACCAGTCGTGTAAACCGTGCTACCTCTAGAGACAACCAAAGAATTCCAAAAAAGTGTAAACGTGTGCACAGATCATGCTTAATAACTCCTCAGCTGTATATCTGAACAGTACGAAAGTTGGCAGATCCCAAGACCTATGGTTCTTGATTGTGTATTCCAAATTTCAGGCAAATCTGTTCAACGGTTGCAAAGTTATTAAGGTGAAAAATTTTAGGTTTAACATGTAAATGGCTTCTCAACCCTATGTTGGCACTACCATGCTACCATAATAATATATATATATATATATATATATATATATATATATATAATACACTGAATTTTAAAAGCATCCTGTATATATTGGATAAACCACTGTAAATAGTCAATAAAATGATGTAATTTTCCTTTTTAAATTGGGTAAGAAAAAGCAAAAACATCTAACTGACTTAATGAGAAACCCAAGTGTGAAATTATCTGCCCATAAGTACACTCCAGAATATTTTCTAAGCTACAAGCTCTTGGACAGGCAGGGCACCACATAAATAATAATAATAATAATAATATTCTTTATTTATATAGTGCAATTCAAGTAATTGAAGTGCTGTACAGCTAAAAACAATAACAAAAACAGATAAAACAATACAATCACCTATTAGCATGCCTGTCATGTCCCCCCAACCAATTAAGTAGCAGTCTTTTTTATTCTTAACCTCCCCCCTCCCAAGACATGGCCCTTATTTTCAAAATTATGTCTTCCATTTTGTGTCAACAGGAAAAATGTTTTGAAAACGTAGTCCCATGTCTCAAGAAGGCAAAACCAGCACCAGAGATAGAGTGAGTAAGGCTTTATTCAAACATTAAAGTTGCAAACAGCTCAGACAAAAATCCTTGACCGGTCTCACTGTCAAGATTGTCCTCAGGAGGATCTGACATAAGCATGCACAGTGTGTCGTTAAACATATTGTATAGGGCTGGATTTTCAAAGGGCACTTAGATCCATGCAAGCTGCATCAAATAATCAGCTTGAGTAAGATCTAGGTGCGCCAAATACTGTGCACCATATCTTGCAAGAAAAGCGTTCTCTGCAACAAAGTACCCCAAACTGATGCAAGAGGTCCACTGTATCAACAAAATGGTGTAAGGGATGAGAATGACACAAGCTGCACTAAAATAAATGGTGCAAGCTGAGTCAAAAATGGTGCAAGTTGAGTCAAAGAAATGACTCAAGGAACAAAAATGGTGCAAATGGTAAAAGAATGGTGCAAGCTGAATAAAAAATAGTGCAAACTGAGAAAAAATGGTGCAAGTTGAGTCACAGATGACGCAAAAGACGAGAATGATGCTTAGAAACATAGAAACATAGAATCTGATGGCAGATAAGGGCCGCTTGGCCCACCTAGTCTGACCATTTTTCTACCTAACAGATAAGCTGCAGATCCTAGTTAACCAACAGCTTACTTCCTCCTACCCACCACTAGGACTTCCTTATGTCTGTCCCATGCATTCTTGAATTCCCCCACTGTTCTTGACTCCACGACCTCCTCAAGGAGGCTGTTCCATGCATCCACAACCCTCTCCATGAAAAAATACTTCCTCACATTACCTCTGAGCTGTCCCCCCTCTATCTTCAAATTGTGCCCCCTTGTTCTTGCACATCTCTTTTTCTGAAAGATGCTACCCTCTTGGACTTTGTTGATTCCCTTGACGTACTTGAAAGTTTCTATCATGTCCTCTCTCCCTTGTTTCCTCAAGAGTATACATATTAAGCTCCTTTAGTCTTTCTTCGTATGTCTTCTGGTGCAGACCCTGCACCATTTTGATTCAAATCATCTGGACAGCCTCCACTCTGTCTATGTCTTTGCGGAGATGGGGTCTCCAGAACTGCACACAGTACTCCAGATGGGGTCTCACCAACTGTCTGTACAGAGGGATAACAACTTCCTGTTTTCTACTATTGATACCTCTTCCTATGCATCCCAGTATCCCCCCAGCCTTCCTTACTGCCTTCTCACATTGCTTGCCCACCTTTAGGTCATCTGATATAATTACCCCCAGGTCCCTTTCCATTTTTACTGTTGTCAGTATCTCATCCCATTGTGTACTCTTCCCTGGGTTTTGTTTCCCATGTGCATTACCTTGCACTTCTTTGCATTCTGAGCTGCCATACATTTGACCATTTCTCCAACCTTGCCAAGTCCCTTCTCATCCTTTCCACTCCATCTTGTGTATCAACCCTGTTTCAGATCTTTGTGTCGTCTGCAAAGAGACATACTTTTCCTTCTAGTTCCTCTGCAATGTCACTTATAAAGACATTAAAAAGGACCGGTCCCAGTACTGAACCCTGCGGTACCCCACTAGTAACCCTCCTTTCTTCACTGTGTACTCCATTTACTACTACTCTTTGTGTACTGTTGTGTAGCCAATTTTTTATCCAGGCTACCACCTTGGGGCCCACTCCAAGGCTGGATAACTTGTGTATTAATCTTTTGTGTGGGACTATATCAAATGCCTTGCTAAAATCTAGGTAGGCCATGTCCACAGCCCCTCCCTGGTCTACTACTTTGGTCACCCGGTCAAAGAAATTTATTAGATTTGTCTGACATGACCTTCCCATCATGAATCCATGCTGCCTGGGTCCTGTGCCCCACTGGCCTCTAGGTACTCAACAATTCTTTCCTTCAGAGTGATTTCATCATTTTCCTACCACTGAGGTCAAACTAACTGGTCTGTAGTTTCCTGCCTCTGTCCTGCTCCCACTTTTGTGAAGAGGAATCACATCTGCCCACCTCCAGTCCTCAGGCACCACCCCATCCTCCCATGATTTGTTAAAGAGAGTAGTCAGCGGTGTTACTAGTTCTACCCTTAGTTCTTTTAGAATTCTTGGGTGAATCCCATCAGGCCCCATTGCTTTGTCCACCTTCAATTTTATTAGTTCTTTCAGAACCCTTTCTTCTGTAAATGGACTGGTATCGACCCCCATCTTCAGAGTGTTTCTCTTGTTTGGTTTAGGTACCTCCCCCTCCTCTTCCTTTGTGAATACTGAGCAGAAATATTCGTTCAGTATCCCTGCTTTTTCACTGTCCCCCTCTACCCACATTCCCTCCCCTTTATTAAGCCTCAGTATCCCTCCTTTGGTCTTTCTTCACTCCCTAATGTACCTATAAAAGGTCTTATCCCTCTTCTTAACAGAATTGGCTATCCTTTCCTCAGTTTGGGCCTTTGCTATTCTGACTGCCTTCCCAGCCTCTTTCTGCCTTAACTGATAAAGTTCTCTGTTCTGTTCCTTCTGTGTTTCTTTATATTTCCTGAATGCTATCCTTTCCTCCTTAACCTTCCCTGCCACCTCTTTTGAGAACCATAGCGTTTTTTTTCCTTCATTGTGTTTTATTGATTTGCTTTACACAAAGGCTTGCTGCCTCTGTGATGGCTGTTTTGATTACTCCCCATTGTTTCTCCACCCCCTCCTTCTTGCCTGTTTGCTAATGCTTTTCTAAGGCACTCTCTCATTTTCCCAAAGTCAGCCCTCCTAAAGTCCAATACTCTTGCTTTTGTATGGCTTGATTATATGGCTGTGTTTATTGTGAACCACACTGTTTGGTGGACGCTTGTTCCCAGATGGCTACCCACCTCTAAATCTGAGATTCTTTCTCTGTCCCATTTGAGAGTACCAGGTCTAAGATTGGTCCCTCCTGAGTGGGTTCCAATGCTAGCTGTCTGAGGTATGCCCCCTGTAGGGCATCAAGAATGAGCCTGCTCTTGGATGTGCCTGCAGCAAAGGTGCTCCAGTTAACATCTGGCATATTCAGGTCCGCCATCAACAATATCTCCCCTTTTTCTGCCATTCTAAGGAAGCCTTCTGTCATTTCCTTGTCCATTCCCTTCCCCTGAGATGGGGGTCTGTATACAACCCCCGTGCGGATTGTGGTGCCATTTCCTGTCTCCAGGGTGACCCAGAGTGCCTCACCTCCTCCCTGTTTACTCTTTAGTTCTGTTGCTTTGATCTCTCCCTTTACATAGAGAGCTACTCCTCCTCCTCTTTTACCCTCTCTGTCCCTCCTGTAGATTGTGTATCCTGGTATGTTGACATCCCAGTCACGGTTCTCTGTGTACCATGTTTCTGTGACTGCCACAATAGCCAGGCAACCCTCTTCCATCAAGGCCACTAGTTCAGGGAGCTTGTTACACAGACT
This sequence comes from Neoceratodus forsteri, assembly GCA_016271365.2. Lineage (NCBI taxonomy): Eukaryota > Metazoa > Chordata > Ceratodontiformes > Ceratodontidae > Neoceratodus > Neoceratodus forsteri. Next base: position 395,842,578 of record CM028129.1, read on the forward strand.
ACGGGCATTGGTACTCATCACCCTCCACTTTTTGATAGCCTTACCCCTTTTAGCCCCATTCCTGCCCTTACTGCCTTTGCCTTTTTTACATTTACCTCTGTCCTGCTCCCTAATAACTTCTCTACCTTGGTGTTTACCTCACTAATTACCATGTTTTGTGGGAGGCTGGGATTTCCCTGCTCCTTTTCAGTGCCTCCCCCATTGGCTAGTTTAAATGCTTGCCAATGAAGCATTTAAACCTCTCACCTAGGATCCTGGTTCCCCCCTGGACAGATGCAGACCATCGCACCACTATAGGTCTGTATCCCTCCAGGTGGCTCCCCAGTCCCCAATGAAGCCAAAACCCTGAGCTCCACACCAGTTTTTCAACCACTCATTGAATTCCCTGGTGAGGAGTGCCCTAGCATCACCCTTGCCATAGACAGGCAGCACTTCTGAGAAGGTTACAGTATGTGCTACTTGTCTAGGGCCCCTCCCCAACTCTACAAACTCCTCTTGCACTGCTCTGATCCCATTCCTAGCCAGGTCATTTGTCCCTAGGTGGACAATGACATCCAGTTCCCTCCTTCGTGCAGCTCCTCCCACGATCCTGAGGATTCACTTCCTGTCCCTCCAAGCCATGGTGCCAGGAAGGCACCTTACCTCCCTCTCCCCTTCATCCCCCATTTCTACCCCCCTAGTGATTGAGTCCCCCACCAGGAGTTGTTTTCTTCCCCTGTGGGGTCCCATGCCACCCTCCTGTGGGTCTCCTTTGTGAAGGTTCCCAGCATCCTCCTTGGTCTCCACAGCAGGTGCCTCCATAGAGGAACCACTATCCACCAGAAGAGAGAATGAATTATGGAGAGGTACAGCTGGAGGGATGCAACTCTGTTCCACCACCCTCTCCCTCCCTGAGCCCACCCTGGTCCAGCCTCTCCTGGACACAGGATGCAAGTTAAATAAACAAAAAATGGCAGATAAAATGGCCAAGACTAGGCCCCAAAAATGTTCTAAACTAGTCCTGCAGGAGAATACGGGCCCTTAATAGCAGCGTAATCAGGTCTGACCACCTGCTGTGGGTCTCTTAATATGCTTTAGTGCCCCTTAGGCCAGTTCTGGCTGGTCTAACAGTGACATGTGTCTTAGGCACAAAGACAGAAGTTGCATTCTTTGAAAATCCCAAATAAGAGGACTGTGCATCTTTTCAGTGATACAGGCATCCCTTCTGATACGGCGCAGGCATTTGTTTGATGCAAGCATGGGGCAAACCACTCTGGCGCATGCAGACCTGTTTGTGACACAAGCACTATTTATAAATCAGAATTGGTGCAAGGTTTGATGCATCCTGCTCCTTACATCAGTTGTTTTTGACTCAACCACCCTACATCTGGCCTTTGAAAATCTGGCCCATTGAGTAAATACAACAAAAACATGTAAGGCAATTAAAACCAATTCATTCACAAAGATGTAAATATTTACATTATTAAATGTCACAATAAATAATCAATGATCAATAATCCAGAATGTAATCAATTAAATAAACTGGATTGGAGAAAATTGTCAAAATAAGAAGAGACAAGGTGAGCTACATGGATGCATTTTTGATTCCCCCCCAAAAAGTGGATGAAATCCAAAAGGCTGTCAAAAAGCATCAACAACCCATAAAGAGGCAAGAAATAGCAAATAATTAATAACGTCATAATAAATGCAATATTTACAGTGGTAAAATGTGCAATACAAAAAGCAAATAGTACAGTGACTGCACCTAATACAGGTAAGCAGGATCAGACACACTAGAAAACCTATAGAAAAGTAGACTTTGACAACAGATAAGGACCGCTTGGCCCACCCAGTCTGCCATTTCCCTACCTATTGGATAAGTTGCAGATTCTAGTTAACCAACAGCCTACTTCCTCCTATCCCCCACTATAATTGCCTTATGTGCGTCCCATGCATTCTTGAATTTCCCCACTGTTTTTGACCCCACAACCTCCTCAGGAAGGCTGTTCCATGTGTCCACCACCCTCTCCATGAAAAAATACTTCCTTGCATTGCCCCTGAGCTGTCCCCCATCTTCAAATTGTGCCCCCTTGTTCTTGCAGATCTCTTTTTCTGAAAGATGCTACCCTCCTGGACTTTGTTGATTCCCTTGAGGTGCTTGAAAGTTTCTATCATGTCCCCCCTCTCCCTCCTTTCCTCAAGGGTTTACATATTAAGCTTCTTTAGTTTCTCTTGGTATGGTTTATGGTGCAGACTCTGCACCATTTTAGTTGCCCTCCTCTGGTCTGACTCCATCCTGTCTATGTTCTTGCAGAGATGGGGTCTCCACAACTGCATGCAGTACTCCAGTTGGGGTCTCACCAACTGTTTGTACAGAGGGATGACAGCTTCCTGTTTTCTGCTGGTGATGCCTCACCCTATGCATCCCAGTATCCCCCAGCCCTTCTTACTGCCTTCTCACATTGCCTGCCATCCTTTAGGTCATCTGATATGACTACCTGTTGTTAGTACCTCCCCCCACCACTGTGTACTCTTCCCCTGGGTTTTTGTTTCCCAGGTGCATTATTTTGCAATTCTTCACATTGAACCTAATCTGCTATATGTTTGACCATTCCTCCAACCTTGCTAAGTCCCTTCTCATCCTTTCCACCCCCCTTGTGTATCAACCATGTTATAGATCTTTCTTCATCTGCAAAGAGGCATACTTTTCCTTCCAGTCCCTCTGCAATGCCACTTATAAAAACATTAAAGAGGACCGGCCCCAATACTGAACCCTGCAGTACCCCGCTAGTAACTCCCCTTTCTTCGGAGTGGACTCTGTTTACTATTACACTCTGTGTCCTGTTGTCCAGCCATTTATTTACCTGGGCTACCACCCTGGGACCCACTCCTAGACTGGCTAACATGTTTATTAATCTTTTGTGTGGGACTGTGTCAAATGCCTTGCTAAAGTCTAGGTAGGCCATGTCCACAGCCCCTCCCTGATCTACTACTTTGGTCACCCAGTCAAAGAAGTCTATTAGATTCATCTGACATGACCTTCCCACTGTGAATCCATGCTGCCTTGGGTCCCGTGCCCCACTGGCATCTAGGTACTCAACAATTATTCTTTTCTGAAGTGATTCCATAATTTTCCCTACTACTGAGGTCAAACTAACAGGTCTGCAGTTTCCTGCCTCTGCTTTGCTCTCACTTTCATGAAGGGGAATCACATTCACCTTTCTTCAGTCCTCAGGTATCACACCATCCTCCCATGATTTGTTAAAAAGGGTAGTCAGTGGTGTCACTAGTTCTCCTCTTAGTTTTTTTGTCATTCTTTCTAATGAGTGTCATTAAATCAATTCTATCAATAATACCAGCATCTTAAGTCTGCCCAGGGTATAGATCTAAAATGTCCCATGTTTCCCCTGAACATACAAATCCCATCACTGACCAAGCTAGTTAAAACAGTATGGGCCTGATTCTCAAAGAGTGCAGTAAGCCATGCCAACAGTGGCTTGTACCAATTGCTGGTGCAACAGGGACCCTGAGCCTGATTCATTATTGGGTAGGGTCTTGGCATCAAAGTCCCACAGCTTGCAGCAAAGGTGGCCATGTGGCACAAAGACAGCAAACATGAGCGTTTGCTGCAAGCTGTGATGTGGACAGGCAGCACTCTCTTAAGGATAGAAATAAATTGTAGTGTAATGCACAGCAGCCAGAAACCTACAGGATTACAGTATATATATATATATCTTGAGAGAGAGAGAGAAAGAGAGAGAGATGCTCAATGTAACCGACAAGAAAACAACAATATAACTAATCATCATTAAACCATTTATTCTTGGGTTGGCAATATGATAATACACAAACATTTGGGTGTTGTAACATTTCCTAAGGTCCCTATTGATGGCTTACATGTTAGTCATTCTAATTGGTTATGTTACATCTTATAATCAGGAAAAACAATCTATGCCAAGGTTGTTGTGGGGGCATGTGGGACAGCAGGTGGAGGCACATGTTCTCTTCTGCTCAGGTAGGGTACCGGGGGTGGCACTAGGATCATTAGACCAGCCATTTCTGGTCTAATGGTACTTGGATGTGTGCCCTCAGGGAGATTTTCCTGAATTCTGATGTTGGAGACATGGCAGCTTGCGGCTGACACACTCTCTCTAGTGTCCTGCTGCACCCAGCTGCTTGGTGTAGACCTAGCGCAGATCTGGTCTGGCACACAGGGTCTTAATGTGGCACAGCAGGGCTTTGTGAATAGTGATCTTCACAAGTTTTGATGCATGGTGACCTTTGCATCACTGCTGTGTGATGCAGGCACCTTGCATCAAATTCAAAGCTCTGAGAATTGGGCCCCATGTTGCCATATCTCCAAATTACTTTACAGGCCCTATTTCCTGTACACCTTTTATTTCCAGTCTAGTTTTCTTACTAACACTGTCACTCTCCCTGTTTTTCTACCTAATCATGCCAGTGCTTGCTCCAGGATGTCCCACTATAGCACATCATAATGCTGATATTTAGCTCTGAGAGAATCATGCATTCTCTGAAGAGCAGGAAGGAAATGGGGATGTGATTGCAAGTACATGCAAGGTCATAATATGATGGACTTCACTGAATTTTTTCAGTTAAGAAACAGCACAACCACTGGGGGGGTGCATAATCTTCAAATGGAAGTGGTGACATTCAAGACTGAGTACAAAAAGTATCTCTTTGCATGGAGGATGGTGAATACTGTAGGTGGAAGAGTTTATCCAGTAATGTGATCAATGAAGGGACAAAACCAAATGGGGCATTTTCAAGGGGGTAATTAGTAACATATGAAAGGCAGTGGGCAGAAGAGCTCTGAAAGAGCAAAGTAAAACAACACTGAAATGTCAGGACAGATTCAATGGACTCATGGGTAAGAGTTTCAAAACCTTTGACAGAGACGCAATTCCTGATTTTGGGCTGCATCTGCATAAGAAAGTGCCAGCATGTTTGACTGAAATTTTTTAAACATTTTGATGTATTTGTGACAACTTACCTCCTCTACAGTATAACAAAAGCAAAAACAAAACAAAAAAAAGATGATACAGGTATTATTTTTCATGTATAATCTGTGGCCCTTGTGCTAAAGCAATAGACCATGTTTTAAATGGCCTGCCATGCTCTTAAAACTTATCAGTTTAATATTTTTTAAATACTTGCAGATTTTTACATATTGTTCTGCAATGCTGATATTTTGTTTTATTGTTATAAACTGTGCTATTGCATTGCTTCTATTTTCATGCTTATATAGCACTCTGATACTCTGAAGAGGGACTCCGGCCAAAAGTGTTACATTGCAGAATTATTTATTTATTTATTTATTTAGTTAGTTAGTTAGTTAGTTAGTTAGTTAGTTAGTTAGTATATGAGAAAGACCTTTGAGTGTAAGCTCTTTTACAAAGGTTCTACGTCAAGGTGGACAACAAGACAATATACAAATTCAGTGGTTACAGAGGCCAGATCATAGGCATCAAGAGCAGCTAAATGAGAATTAGACAACTAGGAAAAAAAACTGAGCAATTTTAGTAGAATACAAAGCTGTTTCTAATTGACTACCACAGGAAGCACACCCCTGGAAACCATCAAGTCCAATGGTAGACTATAGCAGAGTACTAGCATAGGGTTTGACTCTATCCCAGAGAGTGAGAGGTGGGGTGACAGTGAAACTAGGGGGAGCATTTGGTTTGATTCTTCCCCAGAGTGTGAGAAGTTGGGTAACAGTGAAACAAGGGGGAGGTGGTGATGGGTGGCAGCTACAGAGGGCTTTGTCAAGTGGGGGTGGGTGTAGGGGGGTTAGGGAGGGGCAGTACCAAGAGTGTTTAAAACTACTGATTGCTTACTTATTTAGATTAAAATTAAATGTATAGCTAGAATTAGCATACCCCCAATAAATCCCATACCAAAAATTGGGTTTCTGCGTTACTTAATTTTAAAGTTATGAGCTATTTTGCAACCCTGATTTCACTACTTGTTCAAAAAAGCCAGTTTCAGTGAAGATGCAGTGATGATGTCATAACCTGAACTCACAGTCTAGTCATCCCTGTCAGCAAGTTTATAGGACCTGTTTCTGCAATGTTTAAAGATCATGTGCAATGGTTTTCACAAGTAAAACAGACAGGCCCAGATATTCAAAAGAGTTGCGCCATGTGCAATAGGGTTGTGCCAGCGCAAGTCCGAAAATGTGCCATTCTGCGATATTCAGCGGGAGGCAGTTGTGCCCCCCAAATCACACTGAGCAACAGCGCAATGATAATGAATGTATGTGCAACTGAAGGGGGAGGAACCATGCATAAATGGCGCAGTGCGATGTTCAACAACATGCGCCATGCGCAATAGAGAACAAGCGGAAGTTGCGCCATAGTGGAAATGAGCCAAAAATAAAAGACGAGGTGCAAGAACGCTGCAGGGAAGGCACATGAGGCTGAACTCTAGCCAGAGAAACTGGGCAGGAGGGACACACAGGGCAGGCCAGGGAAAGGGCACCTGGAACCCACAGGCTCAGGGGAAGGTGTGGGAAGCCACAGTGCAGAAGGGGGATGTACTTGCCACACAGCAGTGAGGCCAGCACAGTCAGGTGTTCCTGGTGCAGGGGAAATAGCAGCCAGGACAGCTGGGGGAACACAGAAACAGCTGCCGGGGGGGTGAACACAAGCCAGAGACATGCCCAATGCCACCATCCAGATGGAGGTAGTAATGAGGGGGCTGAGAAGGTGGGCAGCATGGGGGCGTGGCCATGGAAGGGCCCGTAGGCAGTATGCCCCCAACAGGCAGTACAGAACCCACACCAGCTTTGAACTGTATAGCGATACGGAGATCGTGGGCCGGTAACACCTGAATCGGGCAATTCTGAGGCGGCTCTGTGAGCTGTGCAGTGATGTGATGTAGGCACCCACACGACGGAGCCATGCTCTGTGAGTGGAGACAAAAGTGACAGCATGCATGTGCTTGCTCGCCACAGGTACCTTCCAGAGACCAACTGGGAACACCACAGGCATAACCCAGTTGGCCGCGTCACGCCACCTCACCCAGTTCCTCAGCGCACTGCTGCCACATGCTGCGGAGTACATCCATTTCCCCAGCACACCGGCAGAGCACACAGCAAACATACAGGAGTTCCACAGGGTAGCACGTATGCCTGGCATGCTAGGGGCAATAGACTGCATCCATGTGGCCATCCGCACATCACCTGGCCCAGAGGGGGCTGCATATATAAATCGCAAGGGCTATGTTAGCATCAACTGCCAGGTGGTGTGCGATGCCAGGGGGCACATAATCAGTGTCTGTGCCACGCACCCTGGGGGAGCACATGATGCCTTCATCTGGCGTCAGTCGGCACTGTGCCACAGATTCGAGAGTGGGGATATCCCCACTGGCCACCTAGTGGGTGAGTATGCAAACCACACAGACAATCATAGGGCCTGGGGGGGCATGGTCAGAGGTGACATGGGTAGTGGCCTACATGGCCCAAGGCAGGGCGATGCTGATCACCAAACTAACCTCCACCCTCTACACACAGGTGACAGTGGATACCCATTCCATCCCTGGCTGCTCACACCCTACCGGTGGCCCGCGACCCCATAGCAGCAACATTACAATGAGACACATGCCACCACACGTAATGTCATCAAGCGGGTGTTTGGGATGCTGAAGGCACATTTTCATTGCCTGGACACCTCCGGTGGTGCCCTACAGTACAGCCCCTCAAAGGCCTGCAGGCTATTCCTGGCCTGTTGCATCCTGCACAACATGGCCAACGAATGTGGGATAGCCGTACAGGTCAAAGAGGGGGACAGCGATGGGGACGATGAGGATGCCGGTGATAATGGTGGGCAGCCCCCCCTTGGGCGACGGGACCCCCGACTGCTCTGGCTGGCACAGCTGCACTAGGACACCATCACAGAGGAGCACTTCAGCCAACCCAGGTAAGTCATGGGGCCATGTGCAACCACCAGTGGCTACAGCACAACCCACAAACACACATGGACACAGACCAGGGGTGCATGCCATCAAGAGAACTGGCCGGGCATGGAACCACACACATCACCAGGGATGGGTGAGGTCCAACATGGCATGCAGACAGACAGACACACACACACAACGCACCAGACATGCACAAAGGGTAGGAGGCACACTGACCCAGAACGCCATCCCTAGCCACACACATGTCCACAGACCACCACACCCACTGCCTGTCATTGTGCATGTGTCAGATGCTGAGCACCATTGCACATTGGTGTACAGCACAATTCAGGCATTATCATGCACACACAACTTCGGACAGTAGCCGGGAGGGTGTGCAGATGGACTGTGTGTCTGCGTGCAGGGCCGGGTACCCACCCGTGCATTGCCCGCTGAATGACACAATGCACACAGGGCAGCATCAGACAGTAGCCGCATTGGGAGACAGGTCAGTCATGCGCCACAGTGCCCCGGCTGCCACGGATGTGTGGGCAGCCCCGCCGAGACCTGCCAGCACTGACAGGCTGACCATTGGCCTCATGGGGTGGCATGGATGGTCCCCCAGGGGTTCCACTGTGTGAACATGACCATGCTCGTGCAGGGGTCTTCAGCACACCGAACATGTCTGCGCCAGGTGTGCTTGGGATGCCCACAGCTGAACCCAGTTTCAACAAGGATGGTGTCGCACAATGCCGAGAATGGGGGTTGGACAGTGCACTGCGTGGTGTCTGCGATGCATGGGCAAATAACTGTGTGCCCATTGTGGCCATGACAGCAGTGAATGCCTGTGTCTGCCTGTCAATGGCAATGGTCACATCCTCCCGCAACTGGTCCATCCCTGCCAGGATCAGAGCGGTGTCTCTGCTGCAATGCTCCTCTGCCCACTCCAGAGCCACATGCAGTGCATCCACCGATGTCCCAAGCCACATCTGCTGGTTGACTGATGCTTGCAGTATGTGGGAGTTCTCATCCAAGAGGTCATCTGCCTGCTCAGCATCCTGTCCCTCATGGTGTGTGTGGCCCTGATGCTCAGCACCCCTTGAGAGTGGGCGCTGCACACCAGGACCAGGTCTGGGCATGTCCACAGGTGGTGCACTGACACCGCCCCCTGACACTGTACCCCCAAGTCCATTGGCCGACTGCTGATGCTGCCCCTCCAGCTGTCACTCCCCAGGGCTCACTGGTGCCACCGCAGTGGCTGCGACAGTCCCACTGTCCTGTACACACACCAGTGCTGCCCCACTGGTGCTGACAGGCACAGGCTAGGACTGTGATGATGCGCAGGCCTCTACAGCAGCACCACCCACAGCCATGGCCATGATGTTACCTGCTCTGTGGCCATCCTGTGGCACACACGTGTCACTGCCCATGACGTTAGCGACATCATCATTGGTGATGTACCTGGCACTAGCCCGTGTCACAGCATGCTGTCATCCGTGGATGCTGGCATGCTGGGACATGGTCAGGGCCTCCTCCACACCTGTTCCAACAACATCAGTCTGGACAGCCAGGTGAGCCCACTGTCGCACTGGAGCCGCGGATACCTGTGGAGGTGGATGGGCCCTTCCATCTCCATCTGACTGGCCTCAGTGGAGAGGCACACCACCACTGACCCATGCAGAGGCTCAGGATCTGTAAGGGAAAACAAAGTCACGTTACTGCATGTGACCTGCCCTGCCCCCCCCAATAGACAGACCATGACCTATGATGCAGTGACGGGCTACCACCCATCTGGAAGCCACCACCTGGAACACCCTCAATGGCACAATGCTGCATGCTGCCAGCAACCCTCTCCTCCTGTGGGGTCAGGCGTAGCATATCTGGCTGTCCCCCACCTGTCGCAGATCATGCTGCCCTGATGGCAGCCACCTTCTCCTTAATCCTCCTCCTGCCTGTGCCCATCTTCTTTTTGCACTCCTGCACAGAGTGCTGGTGGCAGCCATGCAGGTTCACAGCACGTACCACCTCCTCCCATGCAGTAGCATGGGCCTGTAATATTCCCTGGTGTCTGCTGAGAAGCGGCTCCTGGTCCAGGTAGGCCTCAAACAGGGCATCCGTCTCAGCCTTGGTGAAATTTGGCCTCCTCCTCCTCCCACAACTCTGTTCCTCTTCTCCCACTACTCGCTCGATCATGATTCAGCCTGTGAAAATGAAAGTTGTTACCTGTGACTGTGCAGACACATGCATGTCCCAAAATCCACAGTCCACACTCCCAAACAGCATGCAACTCACCAATAGACTGCAGTACCGACTATGGCCAATGCAGCACAATGTTGCACTTTTATAGCGCAACCCATGCAAATGAGGCGAGGCACAACTTTAAGTAGATGCAAATTGCAGTGCTGCTCCGTTGAATGGCTGATTAGCTGATTTGCATATGACTGCTGAATATCATGCTTTTGCGCTTTGCGCAATTGTGTTGAACGTGCTGAGCCAAGGGCAAAGTTCTGTGACATATGCAGTACACACCTAACTGCGCATGCCGGGGCTGATGACGCAGGTACCTGCCACGCTACTGACGTGCTGTGTGTGGGAGGCAATGCAGGGCACAGCCACCATTGTGCCAGTGGAGCTACAGCGATGTTCACCTATATGGCGCTGTGGCACTGGGGCATCGTAGGTGCAGTGGGGCAACAGCGTGGTAGGCCACTACTGGAGGTAGCACACAGGCACCCAATCATGCTACACACATTTGCTTCCAATCGTACTGTGCCTGTCCGTGCGCCAGAGAACCTTGACCCTGTGCCCCAACCTTTGCCCCTAAGCGCCATGCATCAGGCATGGGTGCACCACTATTGCGCTGTTCGTGACAGTGTGATAGGGAATGGCAGTGCTATACTGTGCAGCATCTGCACATGGTGGAACCGCTGCAGAGCGCCATTTTGAACCTACTGAGCAAGAGAGATGGCACAGAGGAGAGCTGTCCAGTGGAGCCAGATTGAAATGGCAAACCTGGTTGCCATTGTTGAGCCACTTTTTGGCCCACTGTTTGGGGAGGCACACCTGGAGAGGTCCAGGAGCCAGGTGTGGCAGGAGGTGATCGATGCCCTGGAGGAGGCCACAGGAATGGGGCGGATGGCGGAGCAGTGCCACCACAGGTATGGGGACCTGAGGCGGAGGGACCCGGACCTGCTTGCCCGCCTGTGGGCACGTGCCAGGAGGGGCATGGTGCCATGGCCAGGTAGGTGTAATGTCCATACACTTTTATCTTCCATATGGGTATCACGGTTGCATGTGTCCGGAACATGGGGAGGGACCATCCGGTGTTGGCTGTGGTGGTGTTATCAGGGTGTGGGGTGGGTGGGTCTGGCTGGGTGGGATTGCACACACATGGGGCAGGGAGACTTTTCTACAGGATTGTACTGATGTTCCTCTCTCCATGTTTGCACCTTAGGCCCAGAAGAGAGACGGCTGGCAAGGGAGCGGATGCACCAGCTGGAGGACTGGAACAACAGGAGGGGCAAAGGTCCACAGCAGCAGAGGGACCAGCCTGATGATGGTGAGTGCCTTACCTCCATGATTACTATTGCATGCTGTGTAACAGGATGGGCAGTGGGGCATGGCCATCATCCATTGACACCACTGCCATGCATGCAACTTGTTACAGTCAGCACTGTCCAGTGGCACTGCATGTCTGGGAGTGCGTCAATGGTGGTCCATGCGTGCACTGGGTACATGGCTGTGCCACTGCCTTTGCACCACATAGCCATGTCACTAAACAGCCATGGTGGTGCTGTGCAGGACTTGGCCGGTGGGTGTGTGCAGCAGTCCACATGGCTGTGTGTGCCTGGGTGGGCAGGTCTTGTGGACATGATCACTGTGGGTGGTCACACACCATCAGAGAGGCATGTCCCATGGCCATATGCCATGCACAGTGGGTGGGCTGTATAGGGCTGTGCATTCACACCTATTGACTCTGCTCCCCTTGTCCTGGGTATCTGGCAGCTGTTCATGATCAGGGAGGTGCTGCAGGAAAGTCTTACTGTGGCCAGGGCGTCGCTGGACATCCTGCAGAGGACTGAGTGGCTGGGGGTCAGGCAGCAGCATGGAAGGAGGAGCAGCCAGAGCGGGGAGCGGGGCTCCCACTGATCATCAAACTGCATCTGATTTCCCCTACCCCCCCTAGACCCACCCTCACACCCCTCCTTTCCTGTACCATTTGTTCACCCCTGTCCCTTACCCACCCCCACCTTGTTTGTGGCCCTCCCCCCACACATTTGTAAATAATTGTATATAGTTTTGTTGGATGTTTTTGAATACAATTCTTTTGATATGACTACTGTGGTGGTCTCTGATTTGCAGTGGGCTATAGGTGCTCGGCTGCAGTGGTGGTGCATAGCGTCAGGGGTGGTGCAGTCATGGGTATGTGTGTGTGTCCGTGGGGAAGTGACTATGATGTGGGAGTAGCTATCAGTCAGTGTCTATGGTGTGTGTGTTGTTTCCTGTGCACTGGATGACTGTGTGCAGTGGTCCATGGTGCATGCTCTGTGTCCATGGTGCACCTGTCAGACCATCCATGGCCTGTGCAGCTGACACCCTTGCATGTATGTGACCTGCATGGTCTGCTGGCATGTCAGTGGTGGCTGTCCATGCAGGGCAGCCACTGTACCTGTCACAATGCTGGGTTACCTCCTGTCACTGGTGTGGTGCATGTCTGCCTCGGGTGACACTGTGGCCTCCACTGTTGTTGTCCCACCTCCATGCTGTGGCTTGTGTGTGTTGCAGGGGATGTGCACCACTGTCTGTGACTTGTGCTCCAGGCAAATGCTGGTGGCTTACAGCTCCACAGTGCCTGTGCAGGGTGGCTGGCACTCCTGTGCCATGGAGGACTGCTGGCCATGTGTACACAGTTTCCATGGCCCCACACTGGGGGCTTGGTTGCCCCACTACTGTGTCCCTTTGTTGATGTGCCCTTGGGTATGGGTGGGTGTTTGTCCATGCACTGTGTTGCATCCGGTGTGGTGCATGCTTCCATGCACCACTGTGGGTGTCTGCGCTGGCTGTTGTGGCCAGTGCTGGGTCGGGGTGTGTCCTTGGGAGGGTGTGCAGGGTGCTGCACCACTGGTGGTGGGGTCCGGGGCATGCCCTGTCTCGTGTGGGGTACCTCATGTGCCGACGCATGGTCAGTCTCTCAGCTGTACCTCGGGGGGGGCTGTGCATGGTGGCACTGTGTATGCCATCGTTGCATTGCTATGTGCTGCCACCCACTGATGGGTGCTCGTAGTGGGTCTGCCTTGCATGGTTCTGTGGTGCACAGGGTTGTATTGTCACAGTGGGGGTGTTGGCATGCATGGGGTATCCTGCACTGGTGGACACTGCTCCTGGGCAGGGTGTCTGGGGTCACAGTGCAGGGTGTGCTCTGCATTGGGGGATGGTGTGGCATGGGGTGGTCTGCCCTCCTTGTGTGCCGGTCACAGCTTGCCAGGGGGTGTGATGGGGCATCATGGCCCAGCTGTGGGTTGGTTGCTTGTCTCCATGGGCCAGTGGTTATTCCAGCCCTCCCCAGTTGTGCAGTGCATGGGGTGTGGGGCGATATCTGTTCTGCTGTGTGTTCCTCTGCCCATCTGTGGCATGGGTGGTGGGCCCTTCATCCCTGGTTGTGCTTTTGCATTGCTGCCTTGCTGCTGGGGGCATCCCTGGTTATGCTATGGTTCATCTGGACTGCTCTGCTGAACATCTCTTGTTGCACTATGGCGCATCAGATATGCTCAGCTTCCCAACCCTAGTTGAACTATGGTGCAGGTGGTGCGATATTCAGCCGTCGGCTGTAGGCGCATCTTGCCAGGTTGCTTTTTGAATATCGGCGCTTCTTGCACATGGGCGCAATGGACTTGTGCTTGCTCCTGCTGTTGTGCACTTTTTGGGTGCAGTTTGAATATCTGGGCCCCAGCGTCATTCAATAAACATTGCTATAAAACCTATGTATGTTTCAGGTTTTGTAACAAAGTTGGCAAATTTGTATTTTATGTAACTTTTTGTTGTTGTCCATTTTTCCAGGGTTGCTGGATGCTGAGTCAGCATGCCTCTAGGCTGTTGATTTCATTTTGGGTGCTAACTCTACTATGCCTGTTAGGAAGTTGTATTACTACTAGTACTGTAATGTTAGTAACGTCATTGCTGTTTTTCAGTGTCTGCTTTACAATAAGTTTTAATAGCTGTGTTAATTTTACTAGGGATGAAAGTGTTGGCCCTATTAAAACACTTGCCTTAATGAAGAGCACAAAATAGATGAGCCTGAATGTAGGTCAAGTAACAGCCTGCCAGGGAGAAATCACTTGGCTGGCTACTGCATAGAAATTCTTAATAAGGTTTCAAAACAGCATTACCAATCCCAACCCCATTTACAGGGAGATAGAATAATTGTTTTTAAGTGCCATCTGAGAAATCACCTCAGTTGAATGACAGGTGTAAATGATCACAGCCTTTCACCACATCAGAAAGTTATCCAGCCTGCAAACCTCACAGCAATGTGCTATGACTCAGCATCTAGCAACCCTGGAGAAATTGATCACATCAAAAAGTCACAACAAATACAATTTATCAACTGTTGCAAAACATGAAACACAATAGTTTTTATAGCAGTATAATTGAGTGGTGCTGCCTGTTTTACTTGTAGAAAACCATTGCACATAATCTTAAACTTTGGAGAAACAGATCCTAATAGCTTGCTGACAGGGAGGTCTAGACTGTGAGTTCAGGTTATGACATCATCAGCAGCTGTTCACTGAAACTGGCTTTTTGAACAGGAGTGACTTTAGGATTGTAAAATTACTTGTAACTTTTGAACAAAGTAACTTAGAGATCCCATTTTGGCATGAGGCTGATTTGGGCTATGCTGATCCAAATTCTGAATTTATTGATGCCAGAAATTTCAACTGGAGTCCCTCTTTAAGTGTGCTAAATAAATGAGAGAGAAGAAAGAAAGAAAGAAAGAAAGAAAGAAAGAAAGAAAGAAAGAAAGAAAGAAAGAAAGAAAGAAAGAAATGTTTTGAGCATAGCTAGTTTGAAAACATGGTTTCTAGCTACACCTCAGAGAACTATAAAAGGTACTGCTATACTGATATTGACTCTGGAGAAATAAAACAAAACATGGCATAGATGTGCAGCTTACAATTAAATATAAAAATAGTAAACTAGATATCAAGCTGGCTTAACAACAGAAATCAGAGCGTAAGAGTGAAAGGGCAACTCTCTAATGAAGGCAGAGGAACTAGTGGGGTACTGCAGGGCTTTGTCATTGGCCCTGTTTTTTTAATCTGTTCATAGGGGACTTAGGAGCAGGCATTTCCTCAGTCTGCAACAAATTTGTGAACAACACCAAAACTGTTGGAAGATAAAATACAGTTTTAGAATCTAAATTTATTCAAAATGACCTGGCCCAAATATATAAATGGACAAGTAAATGAAAACTGAATTTCAACATTAACAGTTGATTTACTCTACTTTGACATCAGCAAGGCATTTGACTCTGTGCCACACAGAAAGTTGTGGAAGAAGTTAAAGGATCTTGGTGAAGTAAAGGATCGACTTAGGTGGGTGGGAAACTTGGGAGACAGCAGGCAGTGGTGATAAACGTGGTCAACTTAGGGAAGAGGAGGTCATGAGTGGTGTGCCACAAGGTGCAATCCTTGTGTTGGTCCTTTCTGATATGTTAAGTAAGTGACATAGGAGAAGGAATATGGTGCAAGGTGTGCCTCTTACTTAGAAACACCAAGCCCTGTGGCAGGATAGACAAAGAGAAAGGGATTAGGGAGTTGCAGAGGAACATGCAGATTTTAGAGAGGTAGTCCAAAGTCTAGCAGTTGAAATTAAACCACAGTAAGTGTGAAGTGATGCACCTAGGGAACAAGAACCCCAGGACAGAATATTGGATGAGAGGGGTTAAGTTGGACACTAACTCTTTGGAAAGGTCCATGTAGGTATCATAAGTGATTCCCTAAAACAATCTAGCCAGTGTAACAAAGCCTATAGCAAGGCAACCAAAATGTTGGCGTATATTGGGAGGGGGTTTAACAGCAGGAGAGAAGAGGTGATACTACCTCTGTATATATCACTGGTGAAACCACATATGGACTACTGTGCTCAGTACTGGAGTCCCACCTTGAAAAGACAAAGACAGGCTAGAGAAGGTGCAATGTAAGTACCAAAATGATTTTGGGTGAGCAGGCCAGATCCTATGAGAACTGGTTTAAGGCTCTGAACAGTTAGTCGCTAGACACCAGAAGAGAGAGTGATGATATGATGGAGGCCTTCAATTTCCTGAAGGGAAAGAGAAGGTAGATTGTAAGGAAATATTCAACAGGAGTGGGAAATCAAGAACAAAGGGGCATGAGTGGAAGTTGGTGGGGGGTGATGTAGAACGGACTTGAAAAAGCTTTATTTTATACTTTTATGGAGACTGGTTGAGCTGTGGAACAGCCTACCAGCAGGGATGGTAGGGGCAAATGCAAGAACCAAATTAGTTCTTTCAAACACAGCTGGGACCAAGTAAAAGGCTTAGTAATTACACTGGGGAAGCAGTAGGGAAAGGGGAGGTGAGGGCAATAACCATAACTAGACAATAGGTCCCATGATAGTAGAGGTAAAACAAAGCAGGCTGGATGCACCAATGGTGTTTACTTCTGCTGAAATGTTTTATGTTTTAATTTATGCCATAGTGTGCAAACAAATTGGGTAGACCAAAAAGACAATCTCCCAACTTGCTTTTATCATTATTACCAAACTGCTACAAGAACAAGAGAACAAAATCAAAATGGTGGTACTACGACTGTAGACATAATTGAAATTGGTGCATTCACATTAAATGTCTTATAATGATATTTATGTTGTGTCTTGCTTATAAAATCTTGTTAAAAGCATCAAGTATCAGTATGATGTTTCAGCTATTACAGTTTAGTAGAGAATACTTTTTTTCCATTTTCTGTGTTCCATTTCATAATTTTCAGTACAATCTTGGCAGTCTATATAGAAAGTCTGTATGAAAGATTTGCCTCTTCCCAGTTAAACACAGTGCTTTTGTTTATGACATTGTAGTGCTCGCCATAACAACATACTGTGCTCTGCATTATGGGAGTATGTGTGATTTTGCATTTCTTTGTACTTGGCTTTGTTGTCAATGCCCATTTTGGGTAACCCTTGCCTCAATACTTTTGTGCTGAGGTTCTTTGCCTTTTAAGCGTGCTTTCTTATGTTGGGCCCACCATGACCTAAACCCATAAGACCACTTAAGGACTGGTTCAATTTTCCCTATGGTGAGATACAGATGAGGCACACTGATGAATCCTGTGTTGGATGACACATGTGTCTGTGTCTTCTGTTCTCATCTTCTGAAGATTATGTGAGAGCCTATCAAGTCATAATCTCGTGGATGGAACAGCGCGCAATAAGACCACGCTGTCAGTAGCACTTATAGCTTTACAGCAACAGGGAAATGACAGTGATACAAAACTATCCCTACCCCCTGTTGTTCACCAGAAATAGGAAGTGGATGTAGCCACTGCCAGTCAGATGCTCTGTCGAGCTGCTCCCATGGTGGAGAGGCTAGAGCACCTGACCCTGCAGTGGATAGGGTTGGGGAAAACATGGTTTAATTCCCTGATAGGGAATATTTTTCTTTTCATATTTTTTCTTGCCCTGTATCCACACACCAGTCGGAGTTGATTATAATATTTCCATGACTGTCGGGGGCAAAGCCTCAAAAACAAAGAAAACTTTCTGGTGTAGCTGCTCGCTGTTCGTGGGTGTGCGATCTTGATGTCCACAGTTTTGTCCACGATATTATGACCCTGTGCTGGGTGAGAGGCCCTTGGCACCATATCCTATCAATTTGTCAACTGATTTTGGCAACAACAAATAAGGTGTTGTAACAAGGGCAACACTGAAAAGGGTAATCTTGATTTTAGATTACCCCTTACTCACATCACCCTTGTGCCCAGATAGTTTCTACCCTCCTGGGGCATTCCCACCAGAGGAAGTTATTTTAGTTTGGGGTGGGCAGCTTAGCCCCTACAAAACTGTTTCCTTGGAGGACAATTTGGCGCTGTAAATCCCGGAGATGAAATGCCTGGTGCTGTATCTATATGCATTTTGCCTGCACCGTAATCAGTGTCGACAAAATGTATGTTGCTGCAGCATGGTGAACCTTTGCCACCATGCATTCCAGTTTAATGCAAAGCCAGACTATATTTTCATGGTACTTTGTATATGCATCCATGAGGGTTTTAATTATGGGGCTTCGTGGTGTTGGTATTTCTTTGAAATTTGGCTTTGTTGCCATTGCCCGTTTTGGGTAACCTTGCCTCAGTGCTTTTGTGCTGAGTTTCTTTTATTTTTTGCATGTTTTCTTATTTTGGGCCCATCATGATCAAATCTATAAGACCACATAAGGGCTGGTTTGATTTTTCCCTGGTATTAGATACAGAACAGGTACACTGAGTCCTGTGTAGGACAAAACATGTGTATGTGTCTTCTGTTCTCAGCCTTTGCATATCATGTGAGAGGCTCTTTGGTACCATGCATTCCTGTTTAAAGCAGAATTAGCCTAAATGTTTATGGTGTTTTGCATATACAATTCATGATGCTTTGCATTGTGGGAGTATGTGTAATTTGGTATTTTTGAAGCTTGGCTTTGTAGAGTTGTTCTTTAACTCATTGTGCAATATGTAAGATTTGTTTTAAATGTATTTATCTTCATCTGCTCTGCTGTTGCAATAGAGAAGATTTTAAATTGAACTGAGTTATACCTGGCATGACATACAACGAGGAAACAGCCTATCATGATGTTGTTATTTCCCACTTGTATTACCCCACCTCACAAAATCTTCTGTTTATAGGACTTTTTCTTTTCATCAGTGTAGGGCTCCTCCTAGCCCTATCGCAGTAATATATTTTAATGCTGGAGACAGGACATCATGGATTCTCATATGAGAAAGAGGTGAAGGAGATCCAAGGAATTATAGTTAGCATGATGTTGATTCCATATACTGTAATGTTATGGAGTCCATTACCAAAGACAGACTCACTATGGATTTGGATGAATGAAAGCTAGCTGGGGAACATCAGCATGGATCATGCACTATGATGGTGCTACATGACAGGCTAGTACAAGCACTAAAATTTTAATTTAGGTTATCTGAGAGGATATTGATATAGATAGGAAATTTATCTAAACAATAAAATACAGAGTGAAAAGAACAAAGTGGTGGATAGACTGTAGGAAATGTGTGCCATCCAGAAGGAAAGAAACCAAATGCAAAAGAAGGCAACTCTCTTAGTACCATGATAAGAGGACACTTACTGCAACATGCTTCAATTCTTTGCATAGGGTTCTGCTGGAAATGGAGCTGCTCAGCAGGCCCCAACTCATGTCAAAGCCTAACATTTTGCACTACCACTGCAGCACTTTTTGCAGCACATTTTTTTCTCACTCAAAGGTGCATTTCCCCCTACCAGCTACTAACTATATACTGGACTATGAAAGGAGCATGAACTACCCTGATTATGAATAGTAAAAGACTTAGAAAGTTCCCTTTATCTAAATCTGATCAAAGCAAAACTCTCTAATGAGAACGTGCACATGGCAGTGCAAAGAAATATACAGTGTATAAGAAAATGACCATCACTCAGATACAATTCATGTGGAGGTACTTCAGTTAAGTACACAGTAAACAGGATAAAACATAAATGATGAAAATGCAAAGATTAATGTCCAAATCATTGGAGGTCCCAATCCATTAAAAGGATTGTAGATCCAGGTGTTGACAACCTGAAAATATAAAGTTAAATATATATATATATATATATATACGTCATTCAAAGATACTTTCAGTGCATCAGGAAATACTACTATAACTTCACAAGAAGAATTGGTGCTATCTTAATGCTTTTATTTAAACCAGGCCATTTCCTCACTCCCAGCTCAAAGATCCATTAGGATTCCCTCTGACCCGAAGCTGGTTCAGGGTTCCCAACACTCTGATTCAAATTAACATTTTCAGTCCTTAAAAACTTACATCAATTAATGGTCTTATAAACATTTAGCCCTGCAAGATGCTGTATTAAGGAAGATCCTGTATCTCCTTATCCTTGAAGAGAAGCATATACATGTTCATCCATGTAGAAATTTAACTTATGCTAATTCTACCCTTGTAGAAAGCACCACATGAGCAACTCAGAAGGCAAACCACACCCACAAAATCACACTTGATATGGTATTTGATCATAACCTCCTTTACAATGTTTAAGGTTCACAAACGTTTTGGTATTACTCATGTAAGGGCTCTATTTTCAGTGGCTACAGTGAAAACTCAACTAGGGAGTTGTCAGCAATCACATTCTGTGTTATGTGGGCATAGGTGTCTGTTGGTGTTTTTTTGCCACACAGTCATGGATGTTTTTAGCTCTCTGATAAATCATCCATGGACCCTTACTCACTAAGTCCATAAATTGAAGATCCAAGCTGAAAATCCCTCAGTTTGTTTAAAGGATGTCCAAGCCAGGTCTGCTACTATACACTGTAACAAAATTACATGCTTTCCAGTCTTTCTCTTGATCCATCCACTCTGGTGGAAAGACCAAAGACTGACTAACCAGACTACTTGCATTTTCCACTGCATTGTGTAATGTCTCATAACTAAAGCTTCTTTCACAAAATCTTTCAAACTGTTGGAAACTGCAGTTTTTTGGGTCCTAACCAAATGGAATGGGGAATACTTCTAATAAGGTGGAATGGGGACAGATGCTCACCAGAAACAAATTATGCTGGTCCGGTTGTTTAGTATATAAATCTGTACTAACATTGCCACCACCTATCTTGTAAAATGATAGTTCCACAAGGTTGATTCTATTACTACAGATTTGTGCCTTTAATTTTAAGTTTTCATTTTTTGGTTAAAGGTGTTGAGCAAACTTACCAAATTCCTGCTCAGTACCCTGGCAAATGATAAATTATCAATGTAACTGCACCACAAATTCAATTTAGAAGGGATTTTATGGTGATGATAGCCACCTACTCTGATTCCCATTTCCTGAGAAGCAAGTTGTCCAAAGCTGTTCTCCATATCTGCAAGTAATATTCATGCAGGGCTCTGTCACAGATTCACTAAGCAGGTCAGCCCTCTACTCCCAAAGTGACAACCTCTAGCATAGATTGTGAACAGTGAACAGTACAAGGTAATCCTCTTGTCTGTGTTGTGGGTTAGAGTCACCTTAGTGTCAAGTTCTGAGAGATTCAAACTGATAACCTTTTTGTTAGCATACCCAATTATCAGGCTCAGATAATTCTGACTTTGGGGGCAGATATTTTGCCTATGGGCACCTAATCAGGTATTACAAAATGAACCCTTAGAACTCTATGCAAGACCTAGAGAACTCTATCTATTTCCCTGTTTGGTATCACAATAAGCTCATACACAGTGTCAACTATAACCTTCAAAGCTTCACTTATATAAAAACTGAAGTTGCAAGGCACACCAGGAAGTTTCTGTTTTTAAAATTGATATCTTTACTTTAAAATAGGTAAATAGGAAAACAGTAAAATACAGAACAAAATATCCCAACACATACAACCTTTAAACAAACTGGTTTAAAAGTGCAGATTCCTACCAATAATAACACTCAGACTAGTCTTGTCTAAGGTCCTTATTTCTTAATCTTTCAGTGCTGTGGTCTCTCTCTCTCAGTCAGAAATATGATTGTCTCTTCTAAGGTTTGCTCAGTATTTTAACAACAGTCTTGAGCTGGCCTTTCTCTGAGGTCACTAACTCCACCTTGGTGTATAAAAATGAATATTTTATAACACAGGCTGTCCTACTAAGATATTTAAAAAATAATAGATGACAAAATAAATAGCCTCTCTTATGTGACTGGTCCAAACTGGTCTGTGAACTGCTTTACCCTAGACATCAAAAGTCTCTTTGATGTAAGTCACTGTATATTCAAAGCAAAAGTATATTGGACTCCTTAATTTAGTCTGGGGCCTGGTATCCCCAGACATCAAAGGTCTCTTTGATGAAATGAGCTGGCTTCCTGGGAAGTAACCCATAACACTGCCCCGTGTCCCTTTTCTCAGGACACCTAGTGCACATCAAAGGATCTCCCTGAGGGCATTATTAAATGGATATATTGGTTTCCTGCCTTCAAAGCAAATTTAACAAAAGTAATTGCATTTCAGATAGCTGAAGTTTTAAGCTACTGTATGTCTTGTCCTTTGAATTTGTCCCTGGTGGGTTTGATGTGTTGGTTCCAGCAATACAGCATTTTCTCTTGACATAGTCCCTCACACATTTTTTCATATTTGCAAAAAATGATACAGGGATCAGAACCAGCTGTCCAAGTGTGACAGGCTAAACACATGTTTAATTGAGAACCATTCCAGCAAGATCCACTAAGAATTCAGTAGGCAGTATAATAACAGTCTTAATTAGATTCCAAGCAAAAGTGAATGATCTCAAGGCCTCAAGACTCTTGGAATTTTATAAATGGATAGTTCCAAATAGTTGATTCTGTCACTGGAGATTTGTGCCTTGATTTTGAAGTTAGTTTCATTTGTTGATTTATGGTACTGTGCAAACTCACCAAATTCCTGCTCAGTACCCTGCCAAATGATGAAAATATCCATGTAACTGCATCACAGGTTCAACTTTGAAGGAATTTGTCGTGGTGTTATGCATCCACTTGGATTACCATTCCCTGAGAAACAAGTTGTCAAAAGCTGTTCCTTCTATTTGTAAGTAATATTTCTGCAAAGATAAACATGTTTTATTGCAGAACCATTCCAGCAAGTTCAACCACAAATTAAGTAAGTGGTACATTACTGTCTTATTTAGATTCTAAGAAGAGGTGAATGGCCTCAGTCCCCCAGTGTGGGGAATGCTAGTATACAAAAAACGTATGTCTAGCATAGCAAAAAACACGTGTTATCCATATCCCAATTTTTTATGATCTGAAAAATATCCACCATATCTCTCACATAAGATGGCAGACTAGCAACCAAAGGTTTTAAATAGCTGCCAATACAAATGCACATGACCTACCTGATATCAGATACAATTGCTGTACTGGGTTGATCACACAAATCCTTTTGCACCTTAGTTGGCTTCAGTTGTAGAGAATGTAGGGTGCTCAAAAGTGAGGATTTTGTTCTATTCTGTAATAATTCCATCACTTATGACCTGCTGTAAATAACAATTTGCAGCTCTCTAAATGTCTAATAAGATTAGATGTCCATTTTCTGAGTAACAACTGCCTCTCAATCTCAGCAACATATTTGCAGCTATCCATCATGACATTCATGCATCCTCTTTTTAGCAGGCTCTATCATAATGGATGCATTATTTTACTGATTTTAAGGGCTTATGTCTCATTATTACTTAGATTATGGAAAGAAGGTGCTCAATTACTACAGAGCTCTTCCAGATCCTGAGCAAACATTTTAACAAAAGAAGAGTGTACTGGCCCAAGGGGTGCAAAAGCTAGGCTTTGGTCTCAACTTATGATGAGTTCCCCCCACTGAGATCTAGTTCTATACTGCTGGGACCCAAACCATCATGTGAACCAACATTTGTCTCTGTCTCTGATTGTCTCTTCCCATGAAACATGCTAAGGAAAAGGGATATTACAAAACTACTGTATGAATGTCAAAGTAAGCTTCTCAATAGTAATTGTTGCTGACACAAAGGATAAGCCATTGTTTAAAACAGATTCCTCCTTACAGGTCAATTCACAAGATAAAATATTTATGATTCCAATTGGTGTAATTCTGCCTCTATTTAAAACCATCTCCATTGCCTCCTTTCAACACATGTCCTCATATTTTTCCACCCTGTTATGTTGCTGATAGCTGGAACTGGGTTTTCCGTTCTGCCTCATCGTGCCAGGGACATTTTTCATGGTTAATAGGGAGAGTCGTAACTCCAAACAAGTCAAACTAGAACTTTCTAAATCATCTGTACCAGAAGTATTATCCAGTAGGATGCCATCAGCTTTTTTAAAATTGGACTTTCGTGGCTTACTCCAATCAAAGGCCTTTTTATAGTCATTAGTATCTCATCCCAGCCTCTTTTGCTTTACACTCCTAATCTGAATGTCATAGCAAGCAACCATTTATTATAAAACTAACTTATATCACTCGAGCTTTTCCCATGTGAGGAAGGCTGCCCAAAATTCTCCTTTTGCTTGAGTTCCATGGCTACCTAATCACTGGTGGACTCAGAATCCTATAAATAAATAAAATAGTTCTTACTAAAATTTCCTTCATAATGGCTTGCCATTTTCTAATGAAGTCCTCATGTTTATTAACAAATGTAGGTTATTTAAGGATCTGCAGATCCCCAGCACCCATCCTCTACAAGATATGCCTTGAGAGGGTATTCTGCCAGAATGTCCAACTGGAGCTTAAGACTAATTGCTGTAGTTGGAAAATGCCATCCTTCCATCTTGTACCCCTATGCTGGTAGTAAGTAACTGTTTTAATTTGTTAATAGGGGTATCTGATAGTGGACTAATAAAACATAATGTCCATATAAATAGGGAGCTATAGTAGCTATGTCTGTTACCTTTTAGCCAGCCAGATAGTACAGTTATAGTACTACCACCGCCACTTGCAATGCAGGCATGTCAGGTTTGGGAATGGACTCATATTGCTTAGGGGCTGGCCAGGATAGCATCCCAAGGACATGTCTTCTACCTCATTGAAAACTGGGATGCTGCATCCTACTGCTTGGCTGCCACCTGATGATGGACAGCAGGCAGCAAGACAGAAGCACCTAGATGGGGTGAGCTGGTGAATGCCAAATATGCATGCATGTGTGCCATGTTCATGACAGAACTCATGGAGAAAACTGAGCTCTTGAGGAAAAAAGGATTAGTCCATTGCACTGAGACCCCTCTCCCCACAGGCACACACATGACAAACATGGCAGGTCACACATCACTATTGTAGCCATGGGCAAGTGGTGGATAACTGGTAAGTCCATGAAAAAGTAAGTGACATGGCTGAGGGGTGTTGGGTGAGTTGTGGGGACAAGCAGAAGCTTGATAAAAATGTCTATCACTCTTTGAAATCAGTGCAGCTTATGCCCCTTTAATGATCAACTATATAAGAAGCAGTCAGTAGTGGGCAATGCATCATTGAGAAAGTTCTGATGTGATAGTGAGAAATAATAGGCTTTGTATATGCTCTGTTGGCATCCTGGTGGCTCTATTCCAGTTTTTAAACTGCTCTTGAGACAGCACTTTGTGTACAGTGGTAGCCACAGACATTGCCAGCTATTTACAGATATTTCACAAAATTTCTGAAGAGATTCTCTCTCTGATGCCCCTACTGTTTAAATATAAATAGGATATGATATTTCTGGAAATATCACATAAACTTTGGGAAATAGCTGGCAGTGTATGTGGCTACTACTGTACCTGCAATAAAAGGGAACATTATGCACTGTACAGAAGTATGTTGCAGTAAGTACCTTCTCATCATGAGTGGTAGTAAGAATGATTGTGAGTGCACTGTTCTTCTTTTGGAGTTAAACAATACACAGATAGATAGATAGATAGATAGATAGATAGATAGATAGATAGGTAGATAGATAGATAGATAGATAGATAGATTGATTGACTGACAGACAGACAGACAGACAGACAGATAGATAGATAGTGTAGGATTTTCAAAAGGGTGGATTATGATGAATATGCATGTTGCACCTACTGTACATCTGTATCCACCTCAATGAGTCTGAGCATCTCTACTACTGTTTCTAGAATATGCACCCATTTGTGATCAAATGCCCCAATTTGCAGTAACAAATGACACACATATGCTTTAGTAATAGCAACCAGGAGGTGAATAAAGTCATTAATCTGTAGTTCATTCTCAATTGTGTCCTGCCCAGAGCACTTCACAGTGAAGCATATGAAAACAAAAACACTAATGGATCTTCACCTACTCTGATAATACTGACTACCCCAATCCATAGGAATCTGCTTCTATGGTTTAACAGCTGGGGAGCTTAATGTATGGGAGGACAAACAATATTCACATGGCCACATGAGTAATCCTGTGGTTCAGGTGGTGTTGCATGTCAGTGCTCTTATAACCAATAAACACCACCACCATCAAGGTAGAAGAATTAGAAATAGATACTTTAAAGAAAGGTATAGTATTGCCTGATAGCATTGATAACGATCATAATAAATATAGTTGTTTTATTCTAATGATATACTAAATCTGTGAAATCTTCTGAGTAATACTGTTATTCTATAAAGTGGCTAGCATTTTGTTTTTACAACAGACAAATGTTTTAATTATAATTGCAAAGCAAAAAAACATATGGACTTGATGCTGGCAAATTAACTATAATTTAAATTTCTATATATTGCACAGGTATATAACAGAAGAAAACAATTAGACAGGAAAGCAATAAAGAATTAAATAACCCTAATTATTTAAGAAATCTTTTCTAATTCAATAGTGTTATATAATTTAATTAGGCAAGTAATTAAAATGACATACTATATAGTATGTTTAACAGTTATTTGTGCACTTTTGTTTGTTCTGTATGTGTTGTTTATTATGTTATAATATTGCTCTCCATGTATTTGGGTATTTTCATATTCTCTATTATTTTTGTAAGGCTGGAATCTCTACCTTAAAAGATTGAAAACTAGCTGACAAGAGCTAATTTGCGTTACTGTGTAATAATATTAAATACATACATTCATTTAAAAATATGAAGAACAGAAAGGTATTTCTTGTATTTTTAATTGTCCAAATGTTGTTTTATATATTTGGATGAAAAACAGCTCATGACATGGGAATCTGTCTAAATAAAATACACATGCTCCTAATGAGGCTTGTTAGTGATGTTAATCTATGTAAATTTTATTAATTGAAGACACCTACCTTTTATCTCCAACATTTGGTAATCAGGCAATTAAAAAACAATGACATTCCCGGCAGTTGTTCTCCCAGTAAAAAGTGATCAAAGAGCCACAAAGAAGGCAAGAGAAAGTTCCTCATCAAGAGGTAGGCCTTGCCTTCGGCTACCAGGCCTCATTAAAGGCAGAAAGGCTCTGTTGATCACCAATTAACCTGATTTGTAGGAACTCTGATAAAGACCTTAAACAACATGTTTTTACGATGGTAAATGACATCACTTTATTGACAAAACTAGCAGCTTTCAGATGGACAAGAACATAAAAGGACCATTGAATTTATTTAGTTCCACTACATGCTAGGATTTCACAAGTGGAATAACAATTGTCATACCACCATGGTGGGAGTTCACCAACACTGCACAATGAAAGGTGCTGTGGGTGAAGAACTCTGTGTAGTTAAAATGGATTTCAAAAACAAGTGATTGTGGCTTTTGTTTACAAATGTTTTGCATGCACTATTTACTACATATAAACCTTTTGAATTTGTATTTAATAGGGTTGCCACATCTTCTACATGGACATGTCATGGCTTTCTCTTCTTTCTTTTCCCAGGCAGACATTTGTTTTTATCTCAGGCATTCTGACAGATGTTCTGATTTACAGAAGCAGAGAAAGCACTGAGCAAACTGGTGTGACCTTTTCAAAATGACTGGTTTACATGATATTGTGAGAAGTCTGCCATGGTAGCAACATAACTGAAACCCCATTTTATTCTACCAGCATTTTTTGTTTTCTGTAAAAAGCCATGGAACAGACTTTGGTATGTGCATTACTGTAATCTAAAGAAAAGTCATAATAATTCATTATAATCTACATGTATTGATTAAAAATTATGCTTATCTTATCTTTCACTTTGATAAGACATATGCATAGACATAGAAACTTGGACTATGACAACTGAAAAAGACCAATGGTCCTTCCAGTCTGCCCATGGTACCTAATCTAATCCCAGGATGTTTTGTCCATCCAGGTTCTGTTGACATATTTGCAGAATAAGTGTTTTAGTCAACAGTGCCTCAATTCTTTATTTTCGGATGTCTGTATTTTTTGCCACCCACAAAGGGTTTCTTGAATAGCGTATTTGTGGACAGAAAGGAAAATAAGTTCAGAGCCATGAGGTAGATATCCTAACAGTGAAGGACAATAAATGCTGTAAGAATGCTTGATGCACACAGACTGTTTATGGGGGGGGGGCTTTATCAAAATATCAAAAACAATTGTGATTAAATGTTATTTTCAAAACTGGGAGGAAACAGAATGGGAGAAAGGATCTACTGTGAAAGAACAGTTTCACAATTATGTCACTACAGTGATGGCACAATGCCGCCAATTGGCATTGTGCTGTTGCTGTACAAAAGTGTTGTTTTTTTGCTGGGGGGCAACTTTAGATAACCAGAGTTGGTTCAGGAGAGGGGGCAAACCCCCCAGAGATAGCAGCATCAGGACACCAGCAGACCATTACAGCGAACTGTTGATTTTGTCACTGTGATGGTCTTTGATGTGTTCCCGTCACTGTGGGAATGGTATACCAGATACAAGAAACTGTTGTTATGACAGGGGAAATGTTTGCCAGAATACCAGGCCATAATCCTTGCCTTCATGGAGTCTTTAACTTCCATGTGGGCTGCCAACAGAAATAAGTAGACATGACCTTGGTTTAACATCTTATCCAAAGTATGGAAGCTCTACTGTGCAGCATTACCCCTTGTGCTGCACTACAGCATCAGTATTGGATATTAGTATTAGTTCCTGGTGGGGGACTAGAACCCATAACCTACTAAACGTTCAGCCACAGAAGTAAGTATGCATACTACTAAGCCACTAACACTGCAGTCAGTAAGAAGCTGGAAATGGGCTAAGCATCATTGAAACATTTTTCACTGGTGACTCTTAGATATCTGTAATTTTTGTCTTGATTTCAAAGTTTCATTGGCATAATTGAAAGTAGCAGACATTCTTATTTCTCCAATGTGTCCTTCTGGGAGGCAGGGCAGCACAGTGGTTAATAGCACTGAACTGCAAACCTGGGGAACTGGGTTTGAATCCCATAACCACCACTTGCATTCTGTGTGACAATAAGCTAATCATTTAAATTTCCTGCGTTCCCAGGACACACCTGGAAACAAGCCTCAGCTTGATTTGTCTTTTATGGTCAAAAATTGAAAATGAAAAAAAATGCTTGTAGGCTACTTGAGCACCCCGAGACATGGATTTGCAGTAGTCTTTAATTTTTTTTTAAGCCTGCCCTTGTTACTCTGCTGCAGTTTGCTGCTGTGGATCTTTGAATGGCCAGGTCTGAAGGATAAAAAAAGACTGAGAAGTAATGCTGCATGCAATACACCAATGGAAAATAAATAAATTGCTGTAGTCTGCAGACAAGAGGGTGAAGGGTCCATTGAAAATTAGAGATTAGCAACTCATCACATTATTTGTGGGTTATCATGAGACATAAGTAATGAAAGTGAGACCTATTTCCTTGATCAATAAGAGTTTGACTACATTTTGAGTTCATTTTTGCTTGGGGGAGGGGGGGAGATGGCATGCTAACTATTGATCACTGTGTTAATCCATAACTGGTCTCAGCCCTAGCCCAGTCAAACAAGCAGGAAAAAATAAGATAATAAGCAGGAACTCTTGATCTTTAATTATAGTGTGATAGATCATGGGACTGCAGTGGTCAGGTAGAGCTGCTTAGTTAACCATTGCAGTGTCTGCCAACTGTGTAGGCTGCTAGTCTTTCATTATATACAATGGACTGCAATTTCATTATTTACAGTATCTTTCATACTCATGTATCACAACTGCTTTTCAAGGGAGAATTCAAAACACAGTTTTCAGTGTGATTTGTGTACTAGGAAAAACATATCACACATTGCCCTTCAGGACTTTCAGGCATAATAGAATATGATACAACTCCTTCTCCTTTCAGCTGCAAACATATCACCATCTCCAGCATCCATGTGCACTAACAAAATCTCTAAATTACAGAATACACATTCTCTGCTAAAATCAGTGTGGACAGTACAGGATTTTCAGACTCCCAGCCTTCTAGTTTTGTATATCTCCCAGTTAGTCTGCCCACACTGTAAAATGTCACATATGCTCCCTAGCCCACCAAAATAAAATTATTTTCCAGTTAACTCAGTTTTGTTATTATCATTCTAGGGCACATTGTCTTCTGCATTATTATGTCAGCTATTTTATTTTAAAAATAATGAGCACCTCTCCTAAACCACTGTAGAGACTTTTTTCTTACTTTTTGTTAACTAGGTAAGGTCCCGTAAGCACAAGTGCCTATTTCCAGGGCCAGCCTGGGAGCACTAAGGAGGTTATGTGACTTGTTCAGAGTCACACATTATGCAGGTGCAGGTTCTGGGAATCTGATCCAGGTCTGCTGGATGTACCAAGCTCATTCACAGCTCATTACTTTAACCTCTGGGATATACTGTAGCAACTTGCCAGTAATATAAGTAGGCATTGCCAGTAATGTAATATGAGTGGTCCATGCTACACAAATGTTATTCTCTTCACAGTGCACACCTAACCCACTCACCACACAATCTGTATACCATATAGTATAGGCCATATTTTTTTTTCATTTCCCAATCTGTTTATATGGTGTCATTATCATATTTTTTTCTTTTATTGACATGTTGAATATTAATTATAATAACTGGTGCTAATCACAACATCACCAGTACTCCATACAGTCAGGGATCACTAGTGTGGCTTACTCACAGTAGTGACATTAACATTGGGTGTTTCAAAACAACTAAGAATGCTGCTGAAAGCCTAGGGGCAGTCAGTGTTATACCACTTCCAAATTGTTCAGTACTAAGAATAAATCAAAATCAGAATTCTAATAGGTAAATTACATAATGTAAAAAGAAAAAGGAAATACAAAATGTATTACATTATTTGGTTGCAAAATGAAAAGCATAACATGCACTCAAATGAAACTACTTTGAAAAGTGGTCACAAAAATATTTCAACTGATTTTTTTGATTACTGAAATCCATTTTTATGTTTGCTTGCACGCATGTGCAAGAAACATAGTGCCTTCATCGGAGATTTCGGAGGTGTGTCACCTCCTCCTCCAATTCAGGCACTGTGCTGGCAGGCGCGGCCCCTGTAAGCCAATGCATTTTGGAGCTGTGATGGCACTCTCCAAAATGCAGTAGACCTACAATTGAAAGAGGCTACGCTTGAGTGAGTAGCGATAAGAAGCTGCTCACGTACAGCTCCCCCAACCGCAGGCGGCGTGTTCCCCCAGCACACAGCGTGATAGCTGACGGGTGCCCAATCCCGCCGGCTCAGCTGCATCGTCCGCCCCACCCTCAGTAGTTGATGCCATGCTGGGAGCCCACGCCAGCATGGCAATCCATCATGTTGCTGACGGGGTGCCCAATCCCCATCGGCTGAACATGCCCCCCTCCCCAAAGTCCTTGTGCCATGCTGGGCCCACCCCAGGCGTGGCAAGCGATCCAGCGTTGGTTTTTAATTTTTTTGCCAGCGGGGGTGCCCAATCCCGATCGGCTGAGCGTCCCCCTCCCAAGTCCTGGTGCCACGCTGAGAGCCCACCCCAACATGGCAAGTGGTCCTTGAAGTCTTTTTTTTTTTCTGTAAAACAAAACTGTCCCAGTAGGCGTCCCGAGCCCCTCCCACATCCGCACCACCACTGTGCACCCAGCCTCCCCACACCCCCCCTCACCCCCTACTTACCTCCGGACTCTGCGCGACGATCTTCGGTGGACCGGGAACACGTCTGCACTCTTCAAAGCCGACCGCGAACTGAGGAAATGCCGGTAAGCTGTATAATGGGCTAGATAGGAGGGTTCAACTTTAGTGCATATCTCAGGCATTTTTGGGAATTTTGCACCAAATTTTCAACATGGGGTTTTTGGGACCCCTTCTCATGAATGATGTCACTGTCATGGCGTTATTCAGGCTCAAAGGGTGATTTCGCGCGGTGACTGCGCAGTGACTGTGAAATCACCCTTCAGGACTAGAATACCACAATGACAGTGACACATTCATGAGAGGGGCCAAACCCATGTTGAAAATTTGATACAAAATTCAAAAATGACTGTTTAACAGTGTGCATTGCTGTTCATAGTAGCGTAAGTTCGTGAAATTTCAATATTTTTACTCCAGATTTTCAACATTGCCATTTCACCACACTGTCTTATGAGTAGTACAGCTGTCATTTTCAATCTTGCCCAAAATGTGTTTCCACCCTTGTGGCGCAGAATGGCCGATCGGTGTCTTGAAATCAATATACGGGACAAATTAAGAAAATCACAGTGATGCTGTTCATGAGCAGAGGTCTTGAAATGGCTATGTTGAAAATTTGGTGAAAAATTCCTATAGCGACTGTTTCTGGCGTGAGTTGCGCCCGGTTCTTACTGCGCTCATGGGATTTCTGGAATTTTCAATATTTCCTCCAGATTTTCAACATTGCCATTTTTCCACTCCTTCTTATGAGTAGTACAGCTGTCATTTTTCACATCTCACCCAAAACGTGTTTCCGCCCATGTAGCGCACAATGGCGCAGTCGTTGTGTGAACTCAGTGTATGGGACACATTAAGAAAATCACAGTGTCACTGTTCATGAGCAGAGATCTTAAAATGGCAATGTTGAAAATTTGGTGAAAGAATTCCTAAAAATGACTGTTTTACGAGTGTGCGTTGCACAGTTCCCACGTACGCTCGTAGGTTTGCGAATTTTCAATATTTCCACTCCAGATTTCCAACATTGCCATTTTCCACACCTCCTTATGAGCAGTACAGCTGTCATTTTTCACATCCTGCCCAAAACATGTTTCCGCCCATGTAGCGCACAATGGCGCAGTCGGTGTGCAAACTCAATGTATGGGACACATTAACAAAACCACAGTGACACTGGTCATGAGCAGAGGTCTTAAAATGGCTATGTTGAAAACTTGGTGAAAAAATGCTAAAATGACTTTACGACGTCGTTGCACAGTTCCTATGCATGCTCGTAAGTTTGCAAATTTAATATTTTCGCTCTAGATTTTCAACATGTCCATTTTATTAAGCTTCCTTATGAACAGTCCAGCTGCAATTTTCATATGTCTCCCAAAATGTGTTGTGCACATATGGCGCACAATGGTGCTGTTGGTGTGTGAAAGAAATGTTTAGGACAGATTAAGAAAATCACAGTTACACTGTTCATGAGCAGAGGTCTTAAAATGGCTATGTTGAAAATTTGGTGACAAAGTCCATAAAATGACTGTGTTACAGAGTGAGCATTGTGCAGTTTCCACGCATCCTCGTTAGTTACGTGACTTTGTAATATTTTCAGTCCAGATTTTCACTAGTGGCATTTTTCCACACTTCCTTATAAACAGTACAGCTGCCATTTCACAACATGGCGAAGTGTGTTTCACACTTTCAGTGCAGAGATGCGTGGTAGCTGTGGGAAATCATTGTTCGGCACAGATAAAGAAAATCACAGTGACACTGTTCATTATCAGAGGCACCAAAATGTCTGAGTTGACAATCTGATATAAAATATCCCCAACCTACTTATATAGCAGTTAATGTTGCACAGTTTCTATGTATGCTCATGACTTCACCTTTTTTAAATATTTTTTACTACATTTGCAACATAGCCATTTTTACACCTCCCCATGAAAGAGTACAGCTGTCATTTTTTACAGCCTGTTGGGAATATTTTTGCACCTGTGGTGCTAAATCCCGTAGTCACTGTGCATAAGCAGCTTTCGGCTACCAAACTGATATTCCCCCTGTTCATGAGGTGGGGTCACAAACCAAACATGTTGAAAATTTGGAGTTAAAATACCAACGAATGCCTGAGGTATTAGGCTTTTCAACTAAATTGCCCAACCCTATAGAGAATGACAGGAATCAGGGGTGTGACTTGGGATTCTTGCCTGTGATGCTCGTACCATTCCACACCCTGCAGTCACTGAGAGGCATCGGGTATGCCTTGGGCTCTTCAGCCCCAAACTTCAACCCATTCTCCTATATCGCACCCATCTCACGTATTTCCTAATGAAATGGGGTGCGCGCCAAAACCAAAGACCCCAAAGGAACCGTCACACTTGTCAGTCTCTGCAGAGTGGGGTGTGGTGAAATGGCGTAGCCGTTATGCCTGACAACCCAAATGCACACCCCGATGCCTGTCACTCTCTGCAGGGAGGTGGTGGGGTTGGCTTCAGTTCAGTACTTCACTGCCATTCCTATTACACAGCTCTGTAACTTCTACACTACCACTGCCAATGCCAGTAAGCAAACATTCGGCATTGACAAATGCTTGTTATGTTTGTTGTGCCTGCACAAGAAACATTTTGTTAGGATGAATGGCATTTGAAAGGTGTGTCACTGTTGTGTCAAGCAGCATTAGGCTCGTCAGTGACAGGTCTATGACCAGGTAAGCAGAGTATGACACTGGTCACTGCCTGATGGGTGGAAACTTCATGTATTTGAAAGTACCAAAGCACTCCAATGAGTGAGCACTTCAGTCCTTTCATTTGGATGAACCTGCTGGGCAATCAGCCAAGCGGTGTCATGCTCAGCCTCCTTTTCT
Organism: Neoceratodus forsteri; assembly: GCA_016271365.2. Classification (NCBI taxonomy): domain Eukaryota; kingdom Metazoa; phylum Chordata; order Ceratodontiformes; family Ceratodontidae; genus Neoceratodus; species Neoceratodus forsteri. Next base: position 395,877,037 of record CM028129.1, read on the forward strand.
ACTCTGATCTCCCCCGAACATGCAGCTATATCTTAACCAAACCTTATATAAAGCTACGATGATGATGGGGCAAAACAGTTTTATGGCATTATGGGCCAGATATTCAAAACTTTGCCCAGGGGCAAAATTAGCACTGCCCAGCGGGCAAACTGAGCCCGGAGCACAAAGCAAGCCATATTCAAACGGAATAGCCCAGGGCAAACAGCTTCTGAATATAGCATGGTAATGAGGCCATGCAAACTGGGCTGGGGTGCAGGGCAAACATTGCCCTGGAATAAGACAGCACTGAATAAAACAACCAGGAAGTGCAACCCACAACAACAACACAGTACACAGCAGCGTGAGGGCAGGTACAGGCGAACTACGTGGCCAATGTGTGTGCCAGCAAATGCATGGACTCAGTACAGTTGCAGGAAGCAGCAGATGAGAAGAACAGTGATCAAAACTTTACCCAATATTCCCATTACCATTGGCCGCCGCTAGCACATTGTAATTTGCTAAGCAATTAACCTGGAGCAAACACTTGCCGGAGCTAAAATGTGCCATATTCAAAGTGCCATGCAAATGAGCCTACTTAGGTAGTCTCTGGGCAAACAACCGGATTAGCATCTCATTATACCCTGATTTGCACACAGTTTGCCTAAGCGTTCTGCAGGGGTCCCATAGAGCCACCTGTGGGTCAGTCTGGAAGTACAGGGCAGACAAGGTCCAACCGCAGCTCCATCTGTAGGTCAGTCTGGCAGTGCACGATGATAGCTACAGGCTACAGGTAAACAGTACAGCATAGCATAGCATAGCATATTGTACCCCAGGGGACAGGACAGCATAGGCACAGGTGGTGGTGGTGCTGCATGCAACTGTCACACTGTAGGGCATGCTACAGTGCACAGCAGACACTACAATAGCAAGGGAGACAGTAGTGTGAGGGACGTAGCACTGCCTATGGTGTGTAGGGCAAGTGATGCTGATTGCACTGTACACAGTGACAGGCCCAACCTGCAGGTGTTTACTGACAGTCGACATTACTGTTACACTGTTGTGTGGCCCACAGATGCTGTACCTGTGGCATGTAATTACCCACAGTGACATGTACATATCTGGCTTTGTGTGTTGTGGCAGTTGTACAGCTGTGTGGTATGTGGCTGGGGGGCATATAGTATCCGAAAGGCACACTAGTGTTGGGGTATTCCTAATACTGGCCCATGTGCACTGCATGCTGAGTCCCAGCCTTGTGGCCACACCTGGTCTGTGGCACAACCTGGCCACCCATAACCTCCCTCAACATCCTCCATGCCCACAGTGCTGCATGTGTGTGCTGGCATCTGGTTTTGTCCACAGATATGTGTGGTCAGCAGGTGTGTGCTGTATGGCTACACTGCCATGCTGTCCACTGGCGGCAGGGTCACCACTCCCTGGCATGGCTGGGACTGGTGGCAGATGATGGCATCATTGTGATGCCATTGGTTAGCAACAAGCTTCCACTATGTTTGGCTTTATCTATGTGTTATATTTATGTATTAGGGTCGCGCAAGACCAGCTAAACCAACAAATCCGCGCACAGCCATTTATATTCGCCAAAGCTGATGCCAGGATTAAGACCAGCTTTTTCTGGGTGGTAATCTACACGGCGTAACTGTCGCTGATCGCGCTAAACCACTTAGCGGCGGTAGCCACTGAATATAACATTGCGCTTGTATTCATCGTCAGTTTGCCCTTGCATACATTATACTTTTGCCTGGCGCTAATGCAGTTTGCCCAGCTATTTGGCCTTTGAATATGGCAGACCCAGCTAATCCCGCGCTAAACCTGCGCCAAATAGTTTTTGCCTAGCGCAAGTTTTGAATATCTGGCCCTATTTGCTTAGGTTGTTGCCCTCAGCTAACTGCTTCATCGTGCCCAGCTTCATGTTTTCCTCTAACATATGCTTGCCTACTGAAAACTTTTCACAGAAAAATAAAAACATTGATCGCTGCCTGCAAATACTTTCCTTCTCATTTCCAGAGCCACTACAACACAATAGCAGCTGCATGGACAGAAGAGGGATAAATGTTACTTCTTTGTGGGTTGCTTCAGGTTGGTTGGCCACTCAATGGCACATGGTTAGGCTACATGTATCATGTGCACCTCCTGCCTAACTGAGACCCAGACACACAGAAATACCTTGAAACCAGTAATACCAGTACACCACCACCACCAGGCAGCTCACTGAGCTTATTCTCCATCAATCCCTCTGAAAGTAGAGGAGAGAGACATGATAGCATATCAGTTGGGATTGCATGACTAGCCTGACCCCAGATGTGCTGCTGCTGCAAATAGTGGATCAATTTCCATTCTGTTTTGGAATTTGGTGGCACTCTTATTGCTACAAAGAATGCTTACTCCACCTCTTCTCCCCTTCAACCAATCCATGCAAGGACCGTTGCCAGGCTCTACACACACTCCACTACCCCCAGCAACGTTCAAACCACTGTTCCTTTCCAGATTTCAAAAATGCTGCTATGGGAACTGTTCACTGTATCTGCTGCTCTTTCCCTGAAGCTCATGGCTGGGCTTCAAGCCATGACTGCAATCCACAGGGAAAGAGAGAGGAAGGGGAACACAGAAGCACAGAGGGGGAAAAGGAGATGAATCAGTATGAGGGGGAGGTTAATACAGACAGATCCGATCCCATCGTCTGATCCTTTTGTCATTGAAATGAGGGACACAGGCACTCAGCATGAGGAACAATGTGGGGCACTGACCATTATAATGAGAGACACCTCTCAAAACAGTGATACAGGCTCAGAACACTTGTGACTCCAGATTAGCACTGCATGATGCCATGGGCACACATGCAGGAGTAGCAACTAGCAAGACAGCTAGAGGGAGGAAGTTGGGGGCAGGCTGGGGCACCATATAGTTAAAAGATCTCACCCAGAGTTCAGACCACAACACTTCAGTCACAAAAAGGGCTGAGAAGGGGATCCTAGTAATGAAAGGCCTTACACCCTGGCATACTTGGTATTAATGTAAAGCTGGCCCTGAGGAGATGACCATGGTATGCAGATGTTTTCTTTTGTATGTGCTCCCTGACTGTTGTATGCTCTGCCACCCTTCTCCTCTCAAACTACAGCTACTGTATTTTGTCACATCACAATCTGGTCCATTGTAAGTGTCTTGACTTTTTATTACCATGCTAACCTTACTGCTAATGTGTTACTGTCGCATCCGTACCTGGCTCTGTATATAGAGCCCATGACACCATGTTAACCTACATGCCCTTCCAAACTCCTTTTTATTTACAACCCACATCCCTGCTGGGATTCGTCTTCCATCTCTATAGTGTAAGCCCTTATACTACGGCAAAAATTAGCAGTCCGAGCCATGTCACTCACCTTTGCAACTGCCCCATTTTGTATATATCCTGTTTCTAAGCTCCCCAGCCCACTACTAACACATAACACTATTCCACATAAGAAAGAGCTTATATTCCTAAGGCATAGGTTAACAAACCTATCACATTATTACTTCTATGCTCAGGGAATATTGAAGTAAACCCTGGCCCTTACTTCCCCATCTAAATGTGCCTCAGCATCTGGTCTAAAAGTGATACTGATCAGTGTCTACAGCCTCCTGAACAAACTTGATATGGTAAAAACATAGTTCTCACATACAAATACAGACATACTAGTAATCACTGAAGCATGGCTAAAGGGTACCATGACAGATCATTAGATAGCATGACTTTCCTTCAATACCTTTAGATTGGACAGACCAACAAGGGGAGGAGGAGTAGTAATTTATGTTAATTCTAAATTCCTCACTACTGATCTCCTTGCAGTCACCAAACCTAGGGAATTTGAACATTTAGCCGTAAGACTCTCATTGCCCTTGTCTAAAGCACTCAATATTATTGGCTGCTATAGACCGCCATCAGGGGGCTTAGAACTTTAATCAACCCTCAGAAACCCTATTGATACTAAACCCAATGAGTCCATTATTCTTGGCAACCTGAACCTGGACTGGCCCATTACCAAAGCAAACACCCTAAAAGAAATATGCGAAAAGCTCAGTATCTTACAGCTTATCTCTGAACCCACTAGAATTAATGCAAAATAAAATCACAATTATAGCTCTATGCTAGACTTGATCCTCACAAAATAAACATAAAATCACACACACAGCCATTTTCCATAATGACATAAGTGACCACAATATAGTTGTCTGTGCAAAAGCCCAGAAAACTGCATCTCTTGCTCCAAATTTATCACTAAGTAGAGCTTCCGTGAATTCAAACTTGAAAACTATTTAGCTGACCTCAGGGTACAAACTGGCAAAACTTTTACTGGCCCCATCAGTAGATGAGGCTGTCAACATTCTCAATACAATCCTTACAAATCTAGCAAGCAAACAAACATGCCCCGCTTGTAAAATGCGGAGTGAAAATGCCTCTTACCCATGGTTCACTACTGAACTAAAAACAACACTAACCCAGTGGGACAAATTCTGGGCAACAGCAAGGTGTATCAAAGCCCCATTAGACTGGACATCATTCAGAACTGTGAGAAATGCTTGTATGAAGCTTTTTACAGGTTCCACACCAATACATTAATGATGTCATTGTCAACACCCCCAACAGCGACAGGAAAAATGCCTACAGTTGGCATTGTTCCCAACAGGACAATGTATTTTTCTAGTCCCCCGCCCCCCCATCTCTAAATAACCAACTAAGAGTTGGAGTTGGTTCGGGGTGGGGCGAAACATCAGGAGTCACAGTGCCTTTCCACAGCACACCACCAGAGTGCACCACAATGACCTGATGAGATTTGTCACTGGGGAAATGTCATTGTGGTGATGTGCTAACCTGTTTAGAACCTCCAAAACCAACTATTATGTGAAAGTTCTAGAAGGTGTCAGGGGCACTGACTACCCTTTTAACAAATCATGGTAGGATACCTTAGTACCTAGGACTGGAGGAAGGCAGGAAACTACAGACCTGTTAGTTTGACCTGAGTGGTAGGAAAATAATGGAATCACTTCTGAAAGAAAGAATTGTTAAATACCTAGAGGCCAGCAGGGCACAGGACCAAGGCAGCTTGGATTCACATGGGACGGTCATGTCGGATGAATCTAATAGATTTCTTTTACTTGGTGACTAAAATAGTAGAACAGGGAGGGGCTGTGAACATGGCCTATCTAGACTTTGCAAGACATTTGACACAGTCCCACACAAAAGATTAATACACAAGTTAGCCAGCCTGGGAGTGTGTCCCAGGGTGGTAGCCTGAGTAAACAGTTGGTTGGACAACAGGACACAGAAGGTAATAGTAAATGGAGTCCACTTCAAAGAAAGAGGGGTTACTAGTGGGGTACTGCAGGGTTCAGTACTGGGTCCAGTCCTTTTTAATGTCTTTGTAAGTGACATTGCAGAGGGGCTGGAAGGAAAAGTGTGCCTCTTTGCAGACAACACAAAGTTCTATCACAGGGTTGATACACAAGGGGGGTGAAAAGGATGAGAAGGGACTTGGCAAGGTTGGATGAATGGTCCAAAGTATTGCAGCCTAGATTCAATGCAAAGAAGTGCAAATTAATCCACCTGGGAAACAAAAACCTAGGGAAGAGTACACAATGGGGAGGGAGGTACTAACAACAACAAAAATGGAATGGGACCTGGAGGAGACCGCACAGGAGTCAGAGACCAAGCGCCCTCCTAGGAGCTCTTCTCCCAGAACACAGTGGAGGAGTTGTCACCTACGCATGTTTACTCGGAATTAGCCTCAATTAAAGAAGCTCTTCTGAAACTGATAGAAGATGTGGCTGATTTTAAACCAGCACTCACTCAGTTAGCCTGGAGGGTTACCGACACAGAGGCAAGAATAGCTTCAATAGAAAGGAAGCAGGAAAAGTCAGAACCTGAAATGGTGGAGATCAGAAAATCTGTTAGCAAATTGGAAGATCGCCTCGAGGACCTGGAGGGGAGAAATAGAAGAAACAACTTGGTGCTACTAGGGCTTCCTGAAGAGGAAGAAGGGTCAAACACAATATTATTTTTTTACAGAAGTTTCTGAAGCAAATGGTGGGACCCTCCCCGAATGGCCCGGAGTTTGTAATAGAAAAAGCCCATAGGTCCTGCGGGCTAAACCACCATCTTCTGAACCTCCCAGACTGCTAATATTTAAGTTACTCAACTACTTGGATAGGGAGTTTATCTTCAAAGAAGCCAGGAAGTTAATGGCTATGCTATGGGAGAGTAAAAATTAAGGCTAGTCCCTGACTTGGGTGAAGACCCACCAGCTCAGAGCGGCTTATCATCCTATTACTTCCAAATTATGGGCTGCTGGTATTAAACACTGGATGATGTACCAAGCTCATTTAGAGGTGTCATTGAAAGATGGATCAAGGCGTTTTGATTCTGCGGAAGAGGCAATCAAAGTCTTGAAGAAATGCTACCTGGATTTATTCTCTAAATGAGGGGACTGTGACCCATAAGTATGGAAACTGAGAACCAATTAGAGATCCTTCTAGAAGGCCTGCGATAAGGAAGTTGACAGCTGACTCATAGAGGGGTCCTCCCCCAGGTTGGACTGTCCATATTTAGCATTTTTCTTTTTTCCCACCCTTTTTAGTGGTTGGTAATTGAAAGTTTGTCTCTTCTACTTCAACTTGTTCACTCACTGTGGGTTAGAACGGGGAAATGTTTGGACACTAGAGGGGGCTCTACCTCCGTTGATAGATGTAGAAAGCTGGATAGCCCCTTTTGGTAGCTATTTAAGTTAATTTATTCGCATTATAGTAAGGCTGCTATCGGGTCATTAAAGTGGTACTGATCGCTGATAGGGGCTTCCCCTTCTTCGGCTAAGATCCAAGTGACCACTAGTCTGGTTCTTAACTTTTATTGTTGCCCTGGGCAGCTTACTATAAGCGTTGATTTCATTCAGGAGGACATATTAGCGCTTTAGTTTTAGGGTGCTATCCCTGTTTGGTTCTCTTGTTATAAACATTGCTGATATTAATCGTAAGAGGTGAATGGCTTCCGGCGGTCAGGGAGAATTGCAGCTTATAATATTCAATTCAAGCATGTCACGTAAATGGTCCCTCAGGACTCACTTCTATGGGTTATTGGCAACGTTTGTGGGAAGAGCTGCTCTCCTCCTTTGTCCTCCGGTAGTTTTAAGGTATCAAGCTGGGAAGGGATATGTTCTGCTATAGTTCACTTTAGCCTGAACTTGTTTAGGTGACAAGATAATACTTAGGATAAGGGGCTTGACTAAATAAAATTTTCCTTACACAGACACCCCCATGTCTCGGTCCTTTCACCATGTTTTGCAGGAGTCAATGAAGTCATGTTAACGGACCTTATTAGATGGTAGACTTGGGAAGGGTATTGTTTTGAGGATTGAGCTCCCATTGATATATTGCTGGAGTGTTCACTCAGCCTCCTTTTATTTATTCTTTCCTGTTTGGGAGCAGGTGGGAGGAGCTTGCTCTCTAGGGCGCACCATGGGCTATTTGTCTAGGTGTAGGCTATGGGCCTGGTTATATAGAGATGTAAATAGACTTAAAAGTTTGGGATATAATTTAGGGTTTTGGGGTGGGTTAGGTCTTTTGGTTATTTTGTTTTCTTTAGGTCGGGGAGGGAGGGGCAGCAGCATAGCTTTTATTTAGTTGTGTTCTTGAGGCACATTTGTTTACACTGTGATGGCTAATTGTTTAAATATTCTTTCTTGGACTATAAAGGGAGGGAGAGACAACAAGAAGAAATATGTCATTTTAAACCATCTTGCTAAATATGATCCTACAATTGTGTTTCTTCAAGAAACTCATATGCTTCCAGAACAGTTGCATTTTTTCACAAAAAGGTGGGTAGGTCAGGTTTTTGGGTCGGGATACAGTTCAAGCAAGCGTGGTGTGGCTTTGCTTCTGGCTAATAAGATCCCTTTACATTATTGGAATCTATCTCCGATCCGAATTTAGGTTTATTTTGTGATTGGTAAATTAAGTAACCTGGACATTGTCCTGGGTTCTGTTTATAGCCTAATTTAGAAACCCCATCCTTGTTTGTGCATCTGGCTATGGTTCTGCTCCTTTTTCCTTACCCATTTTGATGGGTGGTGACTGGAATCTGGTACAAACCAATGACTTAGATCGCACTTATTATAGGGGGGCCAAAAAGTCGTCTGCGCAGAGAGCATTAAAAGAATTTATTTCGTCGCTGGGCCTTGCAGACCCATGGAGAGTATTTAACTCTCTGAGTAAAGAATTCACATTCTTCTCTCCAGTTCATAAAACCCATTCTCGTCTTGATTATTTTTTAATTAGCCAACAGATGTTATCAAATATAGTAGATGTTAAAATCCTGGCTCGAGTGATCTCGGATCATTCGCCTATTATAATGCAGTGTGCGTTACCAACTGTTCCTATAAGGTCTCATTCATGGTGTCTTAACAATAAATTGTTGTCAGACAATCAAATTGTAGAGCGATTTCAAAATTTTTTGCAAAATACTGTTAGCTCCAACTGGGGCTCGATCCCTGCAACAGATTGGGTCTGGACAGCTCTGAAGGCAACTTGGAGGAGTTAATCCAATAGCGTTGGTTCAAAAAAAAAAAAGTAGTCTTTTAAACAGTTGTCTGGCAAAATTAGAATGCTGGAAAGTAAAGGGTTGGCAAGCTGTCCCTACAGATGAGCAAAAATTATCTACTTTGAGAGCTACTTATGCCAGTGCTTTACTGGAGAGGGTGGAGAGATCTGTCTCTCTGTTAAAGGCTTCATATATTGGTCAAGGGAGTAAAGCGGGCAAGCTTCTGGCCTGGCAATTAAAACAACATTCTGTATCTAAATGGGTTACAGTCTTAAAGCACCCTCAGATGGAAGCTTTGGTGACTGACCCTTTAGAGATATTAATTTTGTTTCAGGACTATTATAACACTATGCTCCTCAGATCCAAGATCAGTAGAACAGGATAATAAGATGTGGGCCTTTCTGGAAGAGGCTACTCTTCCATCCTTGGCAGAAGGAACCAGGTCTTCTTTGAACGCCCCAATTACCAGTGAAGAAATCTCAGGAGTTATTGACTCTTTAAAACCTGATAAAGCGCCCGGCCTGGATGGGTTCACTGGCTTATTTTATAAGATTTTTAAAAGTCATCTAATTCCTCTGTTACTTCTAGTATACAGCTATTGGAGTCCTCATGATGTTTGTGAGCAATCACTATTTGAAGTGAGAATAACTCTCTTGCCCAAACCAGGGAAGGACCCTTCTGTAATTTGTAACTATAGGCCCATCTCACTCCTAAATGTCGATTTAAAGATATATGCTAAAATTTTAGCTAATAGATTGGGGAAGGTGTGGGAGGGCTATTAGAATCCTGAAGCAAGCAGGGTTGTAGCTGGGACGATCCTCAGCTGACCATTTTAGAAAATTATTTTATCTAATTTCTGCTTCCAGGGCTCCTGAGCTAGAGGCTCTCGTGTACCTGGATGCAGAAAAAGCCTCGATAGAGTGGAATGGCACTATATGTTTGCAGCTTTAGAAGTTAGGTTTCCATAACATTTCATTAATCAGATTAAATTGTCCTTTATTCCTGCCAGTCAGCCAGAATTCAGTGTAACAATCTTACTTCGGACATTTTCCCCTATGTCATGGCACCGATCAAGGCTTCCCCCTCTCTCTGTTTCTTTTTAACTTGTATATAGAGCCTCTAGCTAGAGTTCTAAGTTTAGACAAAGATGTCTGAGGTATCCACGTGGGTTGTCTCGAATGCAAATTATCTCCTTTTGCTGATGATTTTTCTCATTCATATAGAGAATGGTAGGAATCTCTCCCTTGTGTATTACAAATTATTTCCTACTTTAGTCTATTTTCGGGCTACAAGCTCAACAGGAACAAAACTATAGTGTATTCATTATCTCCTCTCCTGTCGAGGGATTGGTGCTCTTCTTTGGGCCTACAAAGGGAAAACGACTATCTAGTATATCTTGGTATTAGAATATCTAGAAACCTTACTAATCTTGCAGACCTTAATTGAACCCCCTTATTTAAAACTATTAAGGAAGACCTGGAGAGATGGAATAAATTACCACTGTCCTTTTGGGGTCGGGCTAACACTCTCAAAATGGTAATTTTACCCAGAGTTTTTTATCCTTTATATAGTCTTAATATCTATTTGTCCAGGTCTTTCTTTAGGCCCCTCTGTAGGATCTGTTCTGATTTTCTTTGGAAAGGTAAAGCCCCACGTCGAGCATATACAAAGCTTACCCACTCTAGGGAGTTGGGGAGACTCCAATTACCTGATTTTTATATTTACTATTTGGCTAGTCATACTAAGAGATTTTTGTACTGGCTATCTACTGTGGAGCCAGTTTTGGGATCTTCCTCTTGGTTAGTTCTGGACTGATCGCTGACAAATCTCCACAAGTTAGAACCTAGAGGCCCTGTTATATACTCCTGGTCCAAGGTCCCATTGGAATAAGGAACTCCCGCTAGACTGGGATATGAGGGCTCTACAGCAACTTTGTTCCTTACTCCAATAACTAACTTAAGAGACCTTAGGCAACCTCTTCTTAATAACTCAAACTTTGCAAATAGGCAATCACCCAATGCAGTACTTTCCAGGCAAGTACTTCTAAACTTTGTCTGGCAAGTTTTGTTTTAGGCGATTCTCTTATGCCGATTTCTGCGCTGGATACTAAATTTGAGGTGGCTCATAAACATCTATTTCGGTTGTACCAGATTCACCAATGTATACATTCCTTTTGGGAAGCTGCCATGAGTCAAAGGAGCTGGAGCCATGTTAGAAGTTTGAGGGAAATAGTCGAGGGTCAAAAAACAGTAGCTAAGTTGTAAAAGTCAATTTTGTCTGCTGTGATGGCCAAGTGTACCCCCATAGCCTACTACTGGGAAAATAACTTTAATAAAGGCTGGCCAGCTAAAACCTGGGAAAGGATTGACACTTATTCCCTTATTAAACAGGATCATCTTAGGAATATTCAATTTAACATCTTACATAACCTCTACTTCACGCCTGCTAAATTATTTCGGATTTATAAAGTGTCTTTTTTTTATTTAGTTGTTTAACCAGGTATAGCACACTAAGCTGAAAGCTTTTTTACAGGAGTGACCTGGGAGCACAAGGAGGTTAAGTGGCTTGCTCAGGGCCACACAGTATGTAAGTGGAAGCTGTGGGATTCAAACCCGGGTCTGGTCTGCTGGATGTCACCAGATTTGCAGCTCAGAGCCTTAGGCCACTGCACTATACTGCCTCATCTTCACCTGAGTGTGGGGATTGTGGGTGCAAACTTACTACTTGATATCACAAACTTTGGGCCTGCCCCAAAATCACAAAGAATGGAACTCGGTCAGGCAGTGGGTGGCTCCGTATTTCAATATTTCGGCTTTTTTTAATGAAAATACATGTTTATTAGGGATGTACGCCCAGATTCCTACCCTGTCACTAAAGGCGCATATAGCCATGGTTGCTATGGTTACTAAATTGCTAATACTTAGACATTGGCAGAATAATTGGGAACCTTCGTTTAAAGAATGGTGGGATGAGTTTTTAAATGCTCTAAATGCAGAGAGATGTGTAGCCCGGTTTTTCCAAACTAGTGAAAAGTTTCATAACTGCTGGGGTGGGTTTTTCTCAAGCCTTAGAAATAAATTTGGTTATTAAGGTAAAGTTAACTTCTCATTTTCTTTGTTCCCACAGGTCTTCTTACAAAGCCCTGGGGCATATTTATCCTATCGATTGATTAAACCCCTCAGAATGGGTCGAAGTCTTGACCCCTTGTTTCATTGGTTTTCTTTCCTTTGACACATTTAGTATTTTTCTGGCAATATTTCTTCTACGTGTCTCCCTCCGTCCTCTCCATAGCATTGTTTTTATTGGTACCAGTTTGGATTTTGTCATGTTTCCGTCCTTTCTTCCTGAACTGTACTTCATTTTGCTGATGTAAATTATCATGGCTATAAAGAGGGCTGTTTTATATATGGTTTCTATGTATCTGCTGCAAGGGTGGGGGTGGGTAGGGTGTTTGTTTTGTTTTTTTATGTTGGTGGGGTTTATTATCTTATTTGAGATTGTTATGTATGTATTGCTTTCTTGTATGATTACCGTGTATCATTATTCTTGACAATGTTGGATTTTGTTTGTGTTGTGCTGAAAAATAAAGTTAATTGCAAAAAAAAATGGAATGGGACCTGAGGTAGTCATATCAGATGACCTAAAGGTAAGCAAGCAATGTGAGAAGGCAGTAAGGAGGGCTGGGGGGGATACTGAAATGTATAGGAAGAGGCATCACCAGTAGAAATAAGAAGTTGTTATCCCTCTGTACAAACAGTTGGTGAGACCCCATCTGGAGTACTACATGCAGTTCTGGAGGCCCCATCTCCCCAAGGACAAAGACAGGATGGAGGCAGTCCAGAGGAGGGCAACTAAAATGGCACAGTGTCTGCACCAGAAGCAACACAAAGAGAAACTAAAGGATCTTAATATGTATACCCTCAAGGAAAGGAGAGAGAGAGAGAGAGAGAGAGAGAGAGAGAGAGAGGGAGACATGATAGAAACTTTCAAGTACCTCAAGGGAATCAACAAAGTCTAGGAGGGTAGCATCTTTCAGAAAAAGAGATATGCAAGAACAAGAGGGCACAATTTGAAGCTGGGGGGGATCTCAGAGGCAACATGAGGAAGTATTTTTTCATGGAGAGGGTGGTGGACACATGAAATGGCCTTCCTGAGGAGGTTGTGGGATCAAAAACAGTGGGTGAATTCAAGAATGCATGGGATAGACATAAGGCAATTCTGCTGGGGCTAGGAAGAAGTAGGCTGTTAGTTAACTAGGATCCACAGCTTTTCCAATAGGTAGGGAAAGGGGCAGACTGGGTGGGCCAAGCGGTCCTTATTTACCATCAAAGTCTATGTTTCCATGTTTCTGTAGTATGGTGTCAGCACTGGCCAAAGTAGCAAATGACTGGTTTACTGCTCTTGATAATAAACACCCTACAGGAGCCATCTTCCTATACTTAAGCAAGGCCTTCGATACTGTTGACCAGTGTCTTGCTGATTAAACTTGAAGAACATGGCCTGAACAATCGCTCAGTAAACTGGTTCTCTAGTAATCTGCTAGACTCCTGCAAATTAAAGCTGACAGGCTCCTGTCCTCTCCCTTGCAGCGCTCAAGAGATGTACCCAAGGCTCCTTCTTAGCACCATTGCTATTTTCAATCTACATCGACTCCCTAAGCAACAACATATATAACTCTAAACTCCACTTTTTTGCAGACAACACTGTATTATATACATCTAAACCCTCTCTGCCAGACATTGGCACTGAATTACAGGCCAATTTTAACTAACTACAGAGCAGCCTAGTAAACTCCAAACAGTTGTTAAATGCCAAAAAAATACAAAGCAATGTCCTCCTCCATCACCCAGCATCTCTACCCAATCAGGCCACATCTGCACCTATCACAATCCCATTAGGGATTCACTTGAGAGTAGTTAAAACATTTAAATATCAAGGAATCTGGTTGGATAACAATCTAACTTTTGGTGTCCACATGAATCCCTCTCTATTAAACTAAGAACTAGAGTGGGTTTTTTCTACAGGAATAAATCCCTATTTCCCTCAGACATTAGGAAAAGGTTAGTACAAGTCACCTTCCTTCCTCTACTCGACTACGTGGACATCATATACAATAGTGGTACAGTGTCCAACCTACACAAGTTGGATATCCTCTTTCACTGTGCTATATGATTCATTACTAATGCACCATACATAACACATCACTATGCCCTCGACTCTGCTGTGGGCTGGTCATCACTTGCCAAAAGAAAGATGCTCCATACTAACACCTGTTCTCTCAAAACACTGCTGAACAAACTTCCTCCATACATCATGCCCTTATTTTACCATTCTCACAGCTGCTATTCCCTCAGGAAAAAGTCTGTCATCCTGTTAGACGTGCCCAAATTCCACACTCTTTATGGCAGAGCTGCAATCAGTTATGCTATCCCATCCATCTGGAATAAAATACAAACATCTCTTTTGCTCCCTGAATTAGTCTCTGTAAATTTCTTTAAATTCCATGCCAGCAAGGCACTTAAAGAAACTTGCCAATGCCACAATGGCTAGCACATCTACTCCATGGTAAAGTTACCACAACCAGCATGTGTGTCCTCTCATCTATTTCTTCCCCTGCCTGTAGTAAATGATAGAATGTCACAACTATATGTATTTTGTCACAGCTGTATTGTTGTCATGAATGTTCAAATAGTATACTTGTCTTCTTTATTTTATTAATTGTGTTGTATGCCAGTTTATTGTATTATAACCTGTCCTGAGCGGGGGGGGGGTCAGTCATGAGCTGCTCATTTGGGGGGGTCATTCATTTACAACCTCATCAGACAGGCAGGGAGGGGTCAGTCTTGCACTGCCTCATTGGGAGAGTCACAAATGTTTAACATTAAAGGCTCCTTTGCAGATTTTCAGCAGCTCAATGCACTTGAAACAGGGCATGGGTAAAATCTGTCTGGCCGGAACCAGATTGGAGGAAATGGGTAAAAACCAGACTGGGCACAACTTGTGTGGTCCAGTTTTCAGTGACTTTGTTTGGTCCAGTTCTGTACAGCTTGCAAGCCAGTTACAGCAGTGGATGGGAATTTTTTGGCCCACAACAAGATGTACTCTCCTCCAACTCACCGTGTAGATGCAGAAAACATGGCCTCACTCACCCAGGGATGTGGGCTGGCTGTGATCCACACTCTGGATTCTGGGCTACCTGTCATCCATTGCACTGCTCCAGATACCTCACCTGGTACTGCAACAGCTGATTAGTATGCCGAGAGATAGACATAGGACAGTAGGACACCAGCACAGCTAATCTATATAATCTGAGACAGACATACACAGTATGCGAGTGAGCATGGAAAGTGGTCACTGGTGCCAATCCGACTGAAATGGCATCTTGTGACAACATCACTGGCAAGGTAATTCAAATTCCATGAGTGGTCCTGACTCTTCCTCCTCAAAATGATGCACAGAGATTGGCTTGGCTGGCAGGAGAGTTAAAGTGAAAGTGCTAGTGGCTGGCTGATGAGATGGAATGGCATTCCGGAATGTTCTGCCTTAGTTTAACCCCTGTTGCTACTGTGTAAATGCCAAGGGGGGGGGGCAGAGCTGCTATCTGATCTTCTCAGAGGGGCTTCAGCCCCTCAGCCCCCCATAGTCAGTGCCTATGGGTTGAAGCCCTTATAGAAGTAGACATTAATCAGATGCATAGTACAGGAACCCTTGGACTGAATAATGAGACCACACTTTCAAACACAATTTTGTTTTTTTCAATGTGGGCTTATATTTTTCTCTACAAACAAAGGAACAATAATGGCTAAAGTGAGGAGACCTGGGGCCTTCAACAGCTACAAATGAACAAAAGTATATAGAATATAACGATCATCAAACCAAGACATGGACAGGGGAAATTCCTAGAGATATCAGGCAAGTCTAACCACGCATGTATGAGAACATTATCAACAGACAGAGAGACCCCATCAATGCATACTTGAAGTATGCATCCCAAAGACTAGTATCCATGAACACTTTAGATTCACCTTTCTACCTGACCCAAAATGTAAATTACAAGCCTGGAGTATTCCTGTGGTAAAGGAGCATGACAATAGGCAAAACCAAAATAAGAATTGTGATGCTTGCCATGAAGATCCCTGCCAGATTGGCAGAAACAAAAACAAGCATTTGTCAATGCCGAATGTTGCTTGCTTGTATGTGCTGTTTAGGTATTTGGAAGTGACAGTTTCATGCCTTACTCCCAAGACATCCACTGTGTCTTTCCGTTCAGTATTCACAGAAGAGTGGGAGGGGCAAGGGCCACAGCAGTACAGCAGTTGCCAAGGGGGTGAAGAGGTGGACAATAGTCCATTCAAAGGCAAAAGAGTCCTGCAGGAGCTTACTAAATTGAAGGTAGACAAAGCAATGGAACCAGATGGCATACGCCCAAGGATATTAACAGAACTGCGAAGGGAGATAGCAGTACCTCTGGCAGCCATGTTCACTGAGTCATTCAACATGAGTGAATTGGAGGAGGGAACATGTGGTCCCTCTACACAAGTCCGGCAGCAGGGAGGAGGCAGGGAACAATAGGCCATTCAGCCTCACCTCAGTAGTGGGGAAGATCATGGAGACATTGCTTAAAGAAAGGATAGTGGGGCATCTAGATGCCATCAGAACCCAGGACCATAGACAACATGGATTCACAGTGGGGACATCATGTCAGATAAATCTGGTTGATTTATTTGACTGGGTGACAAAGGAAGTGAATCAGGGTGGGGCAGTGGACAACGCTTACCTTGATTTCAGCAAAGCCTTTGACACCATCCTATATAGGAGGCTGATAAACTAGCTGGGTAGGCTGGACATGGGGGAAAGGGTGGTAAACTGGGTTAGAAACTGGCTAACAGACAGGAGGCAGAGAGTGGTGGTAAATGGTATGCAGTCTAGGGAGAGGGGGCGACCAGTGGGGTGCTGCAGGGATCGGTCCTGGGGCCAGTTCTGTTCAATGTCTTTATTAGTAATATTGCAGAACATCTGAAGGATTTTTTCAAATTTTCAACATAGCCATTTTAAGACCTCTGCTCATGAACAGTGTCACTGTGATTAATTTGTCCCATACATTGATTTCTTGATACGATTGCGCCATTGTGCGCTATATGGGTGGAAACACATTTTGGGTGAGATTTGAAAATGACAGCTGTACTACTCATAAGAAGGTGGTAAAATGCAATGTTGAAAATCTGGAGTGAAAATATTGAAATCGCGAACTTACGAACGTAGCGAACTGTACATCGCACGCCCGTAAACAGTCATTTTTTTGAATTTTTTCACTCAAATTTTCAACATAGCCATTTTAAGACCTTTTGCTCATGAACAGTGTCACTGTGATTTTTAATTTATCCCGACATTGATTTCAAGATAACCGACCGCGCCCATTGTGCGCCGCATGGTGGAAACACATTTTGGGTGAGATGTGAAAATGACAGCTGTACTACTCATAAGAAGGTGTGGTAAAATGGCAATGTTGGAAATCTGGAGTGAAAATATTGAAAATTCACGAACTTACAAGCGTGCATAGGAACTGTACAACGCACACTCATAAAACAGTCATTTTTGGAATTTTTCCACCAAACATAGCCATTTTAACACCTCACCTCATGAACAGTGTCACTGTGATTTTCTTAATTTGTCCCGAGACATTGATCTGCTACACCGATCGCCATTGTGCGCCATATGGCGGAAACATGTTTTGGGTGAGATGTGAAAAATGGCAGCTGTACTACTCATAAGAAGGTGTGGTAAAATGGCAATGTTGAAAATCTGGAGGAAAATATTGAAAATTTGTGACCTTACGAGAGCGAGGAACCGCGCAACGCACGCCAGAACAGTTAGTCTTTGGGAATTTGGCATCACCAACATGATTTGGGGACTCCTTCATGAATGATGCACAGTATGGCGTACTAGGCCCGGCGGTGATTTCACACAGTGACTGCGAAATCACCCTTCGGGCCCGAATAACGCCATTGCAGTGACATCAATCATGGGAAGGGGTCCCAAAAACCCTGTGTTGAAAATTTGGTGCAAAAATTCCCAAAAATGCCTGAGATATGCAACAAAGTTGAAACCCCCTATCTAGCCCATTATACAGCTTACCGGCATTTCCTCAGTTCGCGGTCAGCTTTGAAGAGTGCAGACGTGTTCCTGGTCCACCAAAGATCGTCACACCAAGCTCTGGAGGTAAGTATGGGGTGGGGGTGTGGGGAGGCTGGGTGCGCAGTGGGTGGGTGCGGGTTGTGGGAGGGGGGGAGACTACGTGGGACCGTTTTTCTTTACAGGAAAAAAAAACGGATGGCGGGACATTTGCCACGCTGGGGTGCACTCCCAGCGTGGCACAAGGACGGTTGGGTGTGTTCAGCTGACAGGGATTGGGCACCCCGTCAGCCTAAGGATTACTTGCCATGCTGGGGTGGGCACCCAGCATGGCATTTCAGAAAGGTTTGGGGGAGGCAGGGGGAGCGCAGCACAGCTGACAGGGATTGGGCACCCTGTCGGCTATACAGTGTGCGCCTGTGTGGGCTTCTGTGTCTGTGGGGGGCGCATGAGCAGCCTTATCTTCTCGCTGCTCACTCAAGCGTGGCTCCCCTTCAACTGTATGCTACTGCATTTTGAGCGTGTCATAGACAGCTCCAGAATGCATTGGCTTACAGGGGCCGCGCCTGCCAACACACTGACTGAATTGGAGGAGGGCGTGACACACCTCCGAAATCTCCGATGATGGCACTATGTTTCTTGCACATGTGTGCAAGCAACATAAAAATTACTAATCATTCCACCCACAAAACCTCCATTCAAACACTTGAAGACCACAACGTACCCCCAAAAGAAGTTGCTAAAATATCTGGATTTTGCTTCTTACAGAGTATAAATTCATATAATGTTCTGTCCAAAAACAAGCAGCAGAGGAACTCCTCCATTTTCTCTGGACTGACCTCTGATAACCTATCAGCAAGTGCTTCCTCTGAAGAATCAGCCCTCAATTGGTCGACCAGTATGATTTCATCAGTTCCTGTTTTTCACAAAAATAGCTCCCTCACTAAAACAGTCCCCATCCAAATCTTTGGCTCACATTGCGTTTTTCAGCAAGGAGTGTCAATTCACATCACCCACTGCCTGAAACTGGAAAAGCGCCAATGAGTAGCAGTGATTACTGACTCCAGTGATTGATTAGGTAGCCTAATTTTAAAACAATCACCTCATTTTTATGTTGATTGCACACAGCACAAGAAACATATTGTGGCAGCTTGCTCAGAATCAAGCTGTGGAGGCACAGCACTGTTGTGGCCAATGCCCCAACAGCCTGCAAAGGCTTCTCCCGCTTCCCCCAATGCCATTGCAGGCCGCTGGTGACAGTAGTTTGGAACATTTGCACCAACTTCATACAGATCAGCCGCTGAAATCAGAGGCCGCCTCGTCATTGCAGCGTCAGCAATCTGCTGCAATTAGGGAGCAACCCGTCATTGCAGGGTGGGATGTAAACACCCTGATATTGTTTGTGAATATGGTGGTGGGTTGCCGCCATGTTCACAAACAATATAACCCCCCCATTTATTTACTGAAGGGGGCCTCAATCCCCATTGGTCTCAGTGTCCCTGTGTTTCTGGTGCCGACAAGTGAGCCCACTCCCCAACGGCATTCTATAACACACCCTCCCACTTTTATTCCTTCCAACGGGTGCCCAATCCCCATTGGCATAATGAATCCCCTCTTTGTGTGCTGGCGGGTGCCCATTCCCCATCGGCTACTGCGCCCCAAAAGAAAGCTATTGGTGGCATGCTGAGCCCACTTCAGCATGCCACATGCCCCTTAAAGGGAAAAACTGTCCCACAAAGTCTTTTGTTTTTTACCAGAAAAGGAAATGATCCTCTTAGTCTCCCTGCCCCTCCCACAACCCACACCCACCCACCCACTGCGCACCTGCCTCCCACACACCCCTCATCCCATACTTACCTCCAGAGCTTGGCGTAATGCTCTTCAGTGGACCTGGAACACGTCTGCACTCTTCAAAGCCAACTGTGAACTGAGGAATTGCCGGTAAGCTGTATAATGTAATAAATTGGGTTTTTTTTTCAACTTTAGTGCATATCTCGGCATTTTGGGGAATGTTTTCACCAAATTTTCAACATGGGGTTTTTGGGACCTCTCCTCATGAATTCTTGAACTGTCATGGCATTAATTGCCCCAAAGGTGGTTTCACAGTCACTGTGCGGAATCACCTTTGGGGCCAATTAACAAAATGACAGTGCCAGTGTTCATGAGGTGGACTCAAAAGCCTATGTTGCAATTTCTGGGGAAAAATTTCAAAATGACTGTTTTATGAGCTATGCTTTGTCGCAGTCGCCGTATACGTCATAAGTTCATATTTGCAATATTTTCATCCCAGGTTTTCAACATTGGCATTTTGTCACATCTCCTTGTGAACAGTATAACTGTCATTGTTCACATCTGGGCCGAAATGTGTTTTCACAGTTCTGGTGCAGAATAGCACGGTCACTGTAAGAAATCAGTATTCAGGACAGATTAAGAAAATGACAGTGACACTGTTCATGAGTAGAGGTCCTGAAATGGATATGTTGAAAATTTGGTAATGATACGCCATAATATGACTGTGTTACGAGTATGTATTGCGCAGTTTGCACACATACTTGTAACTTCGCAAATTTATAATATTTTCACTCCAGATTTCCAATATTGCCATTTTCTCACACCTACTTATGAACAGTATAGCTGTCATTTTTCCCATCCTGGCTGAAATGTGTTTTCACACTTCTGGTGCAGAATACAGCGGTTGCTGTGGGAAATCACTGTCCGGGACAGATTAAGAAAATGATAGTGATACTGTTCATGAGCAGAGGTCCTAAAATATCTCTGTTGAAAATTTGGTGATGATAGCTCATCGAATGCCTGTGTTACAAGTGTGAATTGCACACTTTCCATGCACCCTTGTAACTTCGCAAATTTGTAATATTGTCACACCAGATTTTCAACAGTGGAAGTTTCTCACACCTCCTTATGAGCAGTACAGCTGTCATTTTTCACATCCTGACTGAAATGTGTTTTCACAGTTCCAGCACAGAATAATGTGGTCGCAGTGGGAAATCACTGTTTGACAGATTAAGAAAATGACAGTGGCACTGTTCATGAGCAGAGGTCCTAAAATGCCTATGCTGAAAATTTGGTGATGAAACTCCATAACATGACTGTGTTACAAGCGTGTGTTGAACTGTTTCCACACACCCTTGTAACTTTGCAATTTTGTAATATTTTCATGCCACATTTTCAACAGTGGCATTTTCCCATACCTCCTTATGAACAGTACAGCTGCCATTTTTCACATCCTGGCTAAAATATGTTTTTGTACTCCTGCAGCAGAATAGCATGGCCACTGTGGGAAATCACTGTTTGGGACACATTAAGATCGAACAGTGAGGAGGGAGGACCGAACTCAACTGAACTCTGTCGAGACTGCTATGGATTTGTTTGTGGGCAGACAAAGTGCCCAACATAAGAGCCCAGTACAAAAGGGCAGCCTGCAGCACTGGGAGAAACAGAACAAGAGAGTGAGTGATGGAGGAGTGAGCGAACTCACTGGAACACTGTCAGGACTGCTGCAAATTTCTTTGTGGGCAGAAAAAGGCATCAGCACAGGCAGGGGCCCAGTACAAAAGGCCAGCCTGCAGCGGTGGGAGAAACAGTACAAGCGAGTGAGACAGGGGGACTGAAAGAGCTCAACAGAGTTCTATCAGGACTGCTGCGGATTTCTTTGTGGGCAGAAAAAGGTGCCAATGCATGCAAGAGTCCAGTACAAAAGGGCCGCTTGCAGCGCCAGGACAAATAGAATGAGCGTGTGAAAGAGGGAGACTGAGCGACCTCAATGGAGCTCTGTCAGGACAGCTGCAGATTTGTTTGTGGACAGACAAAGGTGTCAACGCAGCCAGTACACGAGCGCAGCCTGCAGCGCCAAGAAAAACAGAATGAGTGAGTGACAGAGCAGTAGTGAGTGAGCTCAACAGAGCTGTACTGTGACTGCTGAGGATTTCTTTGTGGACATAAAATGTGGCAACACAGGAAGGAGCCCAGTACAACAGGCCAGCTTGCAGCCCAGGCCGAAACGGAATGAGTGAGTGAGACAGCTCAATGGAGCTGTGTCGGGACTGCTTCAGATTTCTTTCTGGCCAGAATAAGCCGCCAATGCAAGTAGGAGCCCAGTACAAAAGGGTAGCCTGCAGCGGCAGAAGACACAGACCAAGCAAGTGAGGGAGGTGGAGTGAGTAAGCTCAATGGAGCTATGTTGTGACTGCAGCAGATTTGTTTGTGGGCAGAAACAGGCAGCAATGCACGAAGAGGCCCAGTACAAAAGGGCAGCCTGCAGTGGCAAGGAAACCAGAATGAGTGAGAGAGGGGGAGTGAGCGAGCTCAATGGAGCTCTATTGTAACTGCGGCAAATTTTTTTGTGAGCAGAAGAAGGTGGTAATGCAGGCAGGAGCCCAATAGAAAAGGGCAGCCTGCAGTGCCGTCAGAAACGGACTGAGTAAGTGACAGAAGGGGAGTGAACGAGCTCAATGGAGCTTTGTCGGGACTGCTGCAGATTTCTTTGTGGGTAGAAAAAGGCGCCAACAGAGGCAGGAGCCCAGTACAAAAGGGCAGCCTGCAGCGCCATGAGAAACAGAATGAGTGAGTGACACAGGAGGAGTGAGCAACCTCAATGGAGCTCTGTTGGGACAGCTGTGGATTTCTTTGTGGGCATAAAAAGGTGCAAATGAAGGCAGGAGCCCACCAGAAAAGGGCAGCCTGCAGCACCAGGAGAAACACAATGAGCGACTGAGAGAGGGGACTGAGTGAGCTCAATGGCACTTCATCGTGACTGCTGCAGATTTCTTTATTGGCAGAAAAAGGCAGCAAAGCAAGCAGGAGCCCAGTACAAAAGGCCAGCCTGCAGCACCGTAGAAATGGAACGAGTGAGTGAGAGAGGGGAGTCAGCAGGCTCAACAGACCTGTGTTGGAACTGCTGCAGATTTCTTTGTGTAGAAAAAGCCACCAACAGAGGCAGGAACCCAGTACGAAAGGGCAGCCTGCAGCACCAGGAGAAACAGAATGAGTGTGTGAGAGAGGAGAGTGAGCCACCTGAATGAAGCTCTGTCAGGACAGCTGCAGATTTCTTAGTCTTCTATCAGAAGTAGAACTTTGAAAACAGTTTGCAGCTTTCTATTTAAACCATGTATTAATAATTTATGTTTACATAACCCTGGGATCAACATTCCATGATTTATGTAAACCTCTATATTTTTTTTCCTGAACTGTGGAAAACTAAACCATGGTTTACATTAAAACACTTTTGGAATTCTGGTGAATTATCAAAAAGTTCTGAAATTCTGAAAAGCATTACTGAAGCAGAATTGCCATTCTATGTGAATTCCATGAGAGGAATCCCACATTCTTCACAGCTCTACCATGCACCATCATGAAACTTCAAAACAAGCCTAACATAATCCTTTAAACTCTGTAAAGTTCACCAACTATTGAGATGATTTTACTTACTGTTTATTTGTACAGGATAGTCCAGCCAAGATACAGCATCTTATTTTCCGTGTGGCCCTGTCTTCACCCAAATTTTGTTTCAGTGACTTGCTCATGATCAAACAACGAGCCAGTGATTGTACTGACATCTAAATATGGGGTCTCAGTGCTGTAACCTGTGAACTTAGGGAACAACTCTGCACTTTGGCATGTTCTTTTCCGTGGTTTATAGCACATCTTAGTAGTCTATCAAAAAAGTCTGTATTGGAGTCATGTGATGCTACTGAGGTGAGCAGCAGCACAGTTTTGCAGCTCTGTCTTTCCCGCTTGTTTTTAATACCTCCTCTATTATATGAAAAATAATATATTTATGTGTAAATTAAAAATAAAAATAACTTTGCACTACAAAAAAGAAAATTAAAAGTCATTTTCCTTTGTAGACAAATCAGTTGTGCAGCTACAAGGCTTACTTTTTGTCTACATGTTTCTTCAATTTTTTTCCTGGTAGTAGCACCTGAAAGGTTGCCATTGTTCCAATTTTAAGGCAAAGAGCATAATCAAATCTATGTGCAGCTTTTAAAAATTTATTTCAACCAAACAGGGGGGTTGTGGCTGTAACTCAAGGGGACCAGAAGAAAGAAGAAAGAAAAAAGGAGTAAAAGGAGAAAAAAGAAAACTTTCACATAAATATTAGATATAGAATACAGTATGGGTCGGGGTGTGTAACAAGATTTTCCACACACACCCGAGTTGTGGGATGCTACATAAACCCCGAGGGGTTTGTGAAAAGCATCCCACAACAAGGGTCTGTGTAAAATTGAGTTTGACACCCCAACCTTTTTTTTATTTTATATAATTGCTGGGTTTGCCTTTTTTGCCTCAGCAGTTATATAAAATAAACAGCTCTGTGTATCCTGCCAGTGTATGCCAAGGACGGTCCTCTTACTCCTGTGCCGAGATTTTGTATTTTAAATTGTTTTTTTTTTCATTTCTTCATTTCTTTCTGTGCAGGGTATAAGGGGGGAGAAAAGAAGAGGACTTACTGCTGAGTTGTTCTAGCGGTTCTGTTTCGGTAACACGGAAGCAATGAGTGCTCTTGGCTGGTCACGCTGCTGCGTGAGCATGCACAGAGGAAGGGAAATTGTGCGCGTGTTTGCCGTTATAAACGCTCCTTTATAACATCAAATTACGCCATGGTTTCCCTATGGGAAAAAGGCATAGCCAGTAATTATTAAAATAATTGTTAATGGTTTTTACACAATAGAGAAACCAGGATTTGAAATATGGCAGACCTAAATCATACACACACAAACAGGAGGACATGAATCAGACTTTGAGAATGACAGCAATGAAACAGAATTATAGATGCTGAACCACAAGGGAAAGGGAAAAGTATATAGGCCAAACAAGAGAGGTTAATGCTTATGTCTTAGGAGATTCAATCCAAAATTACATAGACAAGTACACACCATGGGGGAATAAATAACGGATAACAACTAGTTATTTCTCAGGAGCAAAAATAAGGGATATCCAGGAAATGTTGCCCAATATTATAAAAGCTGAAACTGGGGAAAATGTACTAGTCCTACATCTGGGAGTAAATAACATTAAACATCAAAATATAAGTAAAATTAAGCAGAAGTTCAGGAATATAAGAGAGGAAGCAGTAGATCTGGGGTATGAAACATACTTTTCTGAGATTTTCACAACTGAGAGAAAGTGATGTTATTCATACAAAATAAAAGAATTGAATAATTGGTTGACAACATGGACATTGAAAGAGGGATAGGTCGCTGACCCACTGAGAACATTTTGTAAAAAGCCATGTTATTTCTGTAAAGATGGATTGCATTTAAGTAAAAAGATAAGCAGAAAGTTAGGATTAGAAATAAAAAAAAGTGTTGGACATCCATTTAAACTGATACACCGGGAGAAGGGTCAAAAAGACATGAGAAGAAGTTAAGGATCTATTACATTAAATAGAAGGCAAAATTATCAGCAATCAAAAAATAAAAATACAGAGATAACTAGTAGAACATATAATGGTTTGAAAGCATGGTCCCTGAATGCTAGGATCCTTAGCATGTTAAAGAAAGCTGAACTGGAAGTAAGATTAAAGGCAGAGTCAATAGATATATGTAATATAACAGAAACATGGTGGAAGAAGGATTCTTTATGGAATAGAGAAATAGCGGGATATGATTTGTTCTCAAAGGAAAGAAGAAATAGGAAAGGAGGAGGTGTCACTATTTATATAAAGCAGGGATTTAAGAGTACAATTTATAATAAATATGATCAATAGGAAGAAATTGAATCATTACGGGTAGCGGTACATGATTCTCAAATTAAAAAAAAAATGTTGTTAGGTCTGTTTTATTGGTCACCTAATTCCAGTAGAACTCAAGATGAGTATATAGATAAAGAAATTTGACAAGTAGCAATACAGGGAGACATAGTCATTATGTGGGACTTTAATTTACTGGATATTAATTGGGTTAAAAGAACCACAAAAAATGCTATGCACAGTAGATATTTAGAAATGATGGAAGAGGTAGGATTAACGCAATTAGTTTATAAACCAACAAGGGGAGAAAATATATTAGATTGGATTGTAGCAGTTTGTGAAGATTTAATAACAAAGATAAGCATTATAGAAAATCTAAGTAATAATGAAAATAGGGTAATTCAATTCTATATCAAAAGAAAATTAAGAATTCAAAAAGGGGTCATGGTTATTAGAAATTATAACAAATCAGATTTTCTTAAGATTAGAATGAAATTGGAGGAGTGGAACTGGAAGGGCTTATTTAAAGATAAAACAGTAGAAGAAATTTGGGAAATATTAAAAGGTAAATTACATAAACTGGAAGATAAATATGTCCCTAAGAAGAAGTTATACACTAAAAAGGGAAAAGGGAAAAAACCTATGTGGTGCATGAATAAAAAAATTAGGTTATGTAAAGATAAAAAAGGCATATGATAACATGAAAAATTAGGGACTATGGAGGCTAGTATGGAATATAAAATAATACTGAAGATGTTAAAAACAAAAATAAAGGCAGAAAGGAAGAGATTGGAAATAAATTTAGTATATAGAAAAGATAATGAAAAGGGTTGTATTCTTACATAAATAACAACAAGAGGATGTCAAATCAGCTAGGACTCCTGTATATAAATGGTAGTGAAGTGTCAGAATCAATGGAAATGGCAGAACGTCTAAATCAGTATTTTTGTTCAGTATATGATGAAAAGGCAAAGGATCATATTATAGTTAAAGAGAATATAAATAGTGAATTACATATGGATGTTAGTGTAGAGTATATTGAAACATTATTAAAAAAAGGTTTAAAACCTCATAAATTTTCAGGGCCAGATGTATTGCACCCTAAGATATTAAAAGAAGTAAGTTCACAGATAGCAACCCCTTTAGCACATTTGTTAGATAGGTCATTCTCTACAGGGAAAGTGCCGGTGGATTCGAGAAGCGCAGTAGTGATCCCCATATATAAAACGAAAGGGTTAAAAACCTCTATGACAAACTACAGGTCAATTAGTCTAACTGCAGTTTTGTGTAAGGTAGTAGAATGTTTTCTGAAAGACAAGTTAGAAGAAGATCTTAAGGGGTTAAAAGTGAATGATGTAAGACAACATGGGTTTAAAAGAAAATAGGTCATGTTTGACTAACCAACTCACATTTTATGAACAAATAAACAAAAACATACATGGAAATAAGCCAATTGATGTTTTCTTCCTTGACTTTCAGAAAGCATCTGATAAGGTACCACATAACCAACTCATTGCAAAAATTGAGAGAATAGGAGTTGACAGTAGATTAACAAGGTGTGCAGAGTTGGTTGGGGATAGAAAACAAACAGTGAGGATAAGAGGTGTATTGTCAAGTCAAGCAGGGGTAACAAGTGGGGTACTGCAGGGGTCGGTGATGGGCCCCACACTGTTCTCATTATATATAGGAGATATTCATCATGGTATTCAGAATTTTATGGTAAAATTTGCAGATATAAAGTTGGGAGGGCAGGTGGGTTCAATGGAGGAAATCCAATGAATAGAGGCTGATTTAAAACAAATAGAAAAATGGGCAAGGGATAAAAGGATGCCATTCAGTATGAAGAAGTGTAGTGTGATGCATGTGGGGAACAAGAATCCCAAACAAGTATACTATCTAAATGACTGTAAGGTGGAGGTCATGGATAACGAGAAGGACTGTGGAATAATAATAGATGAGGGTATGACATTTAAGGCACAAAGATCAGCGGTTATTAGGAGAATGAATTACATGATAAGAAATATAAAAAGAGGTTTTATAAATAGGTCCAAACAATGTCTTGTACCATTATACAGGGCATATGTAGGTCTTGTTTGATTATGGACCACCACTGTGGTGTCCATATACAAAAGGTGAAATAAATAGAATAGAAAGAGTGCAAAGGACATATACCAAGATGATCTGGTCAGAAAAAGATAATGGGTAAGAAGAAAGGTTAGGAAGACTGAATATGTTTAAACTGGAGGATAGAAGGAAGAGAGGGGATTTATTACAGTTATTTAAGATTATGAAGGATCCAGAGTTAGTAGAAATAGGGTTAGAAACAGTGAATAAACCAAAAGGAGTAAGAGTGCGTAGGCTTCAAATAAAAGTGAAGATGGTCGAAACAAATTCTAGATACTTTTCTTTTGTACAGAGAACAGCCAGAATATGGAATGCACTACCAGATTATATTGTCTTGAGCAATACCTTGGATCAGTTTAAAAGAGAGAGAGAGAGAGAGAGAGAGATAAACTAATATGTCTTAGGAGCTGAAATGAGCCCGCTATGCAGGGAACAGTACAATGGGCCATGGTGCCTTCTTCTGTTCCAACACCTAGTATGAAACCTAGTATGAGTGTTGGCCTTCACAAAAGAGGAAGGGGAAAATTTAACATTTTCTGCTGAGGAATACATAGAAATATTCAGGACTTTGGGTACAAATACAGAAAGGAAAGGGAAAACAGATAGCCTGTAGAATCTGATGAAAAAGCAAATCAAAATGCAGATGCATGCATTTTCTCTTACCAAATATTGGAGGGATAAGCAGATCCTGAGAAGCCTAAGAATTCAGAAGGCCCCTTCATTTGGGGAAGACGATGAAGAGTGCATTAACGAATGGAAGGGATACTGAACAAAGCCTCATATGACTTAATGTTGTCTACAAATAGAAAAGCTAAAAGGACTGTGAAAAATTGGAGAATTAAATAAAGAATAAAAAGTGGAAACATTTAAGAATATACAAAACCTGAGGAAATAGAAATGACTAAAAGAAATAGACAATATGCTTAAACAATTTAAAGAAGAACTAACAATTTGCAAAAACATGAAAGGGATGCAAGAGATTATAAGGAACACACTATCTATAATTGGCATGGCAAATTACATAGATTTAAGTAAAGAAAGAAAACAATTTGAAACAGAAAATTTAGAAACTACTGATGAAAGTTATCAAGAACAAAGTAGAATGACCAAAAGAAACAGGGTATGAACAGGATTTTGGTGATGACCCCCTTTAAGGCAGGAACACAGGGTCAGCAAAAAGAGGAGGTGGACCGGGGGGGCAGAGGCAGAGGAACAAGAGGGAGAGAAAGATGTCAGAGAGGAGGTTATGGAGGCTATTGAGATGGACAGGGACCCTGCAGATCCATGAGGAGCAAACAATGGACTGATTAATTTAACAAACAATACATTATCAAAGGAACAAGAAGTTGTATTGAAAAAGGGATTCTCTTTTGTTCCCGCTCACAAAGTGAATGCCTTTAAGGTTATGATAGATACATACGAAATGTATAGACAACTGCATCTGAAATCCTATTCCTCAAAAACACAACCCCCAGATACCATGACCCCAGTAGTAACTAAAGTTAATAGTATAATAGCAATAAATGGAGAAGAAGAAATGATGGAGTGTCATAGGGAAAAAAACACTATTTCATAAAAAATCAAAATTCACCCCCAATATGACTGAGAATGGTGCTAACAATACTTTCAGTAGATTGGTAGACCAGGATATAGATAAGGTTCTGAAAAGGTTTGAAACACTGTGGAAAAAGCAAAATCTGAGTAAAAAAGAAAGAGTAGCATTAGGAGATATAAAAGCATTACCTGCCACCATAATCAAAAAAAAAAAACAGACAAAGGAGGGCCAGTGGTATTATGGGGTAAAGACAAATATTTAACTGAAACACAAAAACAACTGCAGAATAAAAGATTTTACCGAAAGCTGAAGACAGATCCAACAAAAGAAATAAAGAGTCAGATAAAGAAAGAAATTGAGAGTTCTAATGATAAAAATGGATAACAGAAAAGAAAAGGCCTTTTAATAAATGAACATTCAGTGAGACCAATGATCTACTTATTATCTAAAGTTCATAAAATAAAGATGCTCCTCCAGGAAGACTGATCATCAGCAGTATAAATTCAGTAACAGAACCCTTTCAAAATATATAGACTATTTCCTCAGCCCATTAGCCAAAAAGACAAATCATATGTGGCAGATAAAAAGGCAGTTTTAAATGTTATTAAAGAAATCAAAATGAAAGACAATATGACTTTGGTGACTAGCAATATAGAAAGTTTATGCAACAATATTCCACATCAAACAGGTTTGGATGCAGTAAAGAAAAGACTGACAATGTGCCCAAATGATGTTGTGCCACCTAGTGCGTTCATATTAAAAATGGCTAATTTGGTATTGACAAACAATGATTTCACTTCTGGACAACAATTTTTTAACCAGATACATGGAACTGCTATGGGCACTACTTGTGTCCCATCTCTGGCAACAATCTATGTAGGAGAATGGGAAATGAATACACCTGAATAAAACAAATAACAAATGGCACCAGAATGTGACCTTGCGTGTTTGGTTTATGGATGATATATTCATGGTTTGGAAGGAACAGAACATGAATTAGAAAGCTTTTTAACATACATAAATACAAGAGATAATAATTTAAGATTTGCATCTACACACAGTCACAGGGAGGTAAATTTTCTAGATCTGACCATCTATAAGAAAAATGAAAGACTAGAAATGAGACTGTATAAAAAAGAAATGGACAGAAACACTATTTTACATTATGAAAGTCAGCATCCACACCATACAAGGGATAATATTCCCAATGGAAAATAATTATGTACAAAATGGAATTGCAGTAAAGAACTAGAAAGAAAGAAAGAAAGAAAGAAAGAAAGAAAGAAAGAAAGAAAAAGAAAAATGAATCTGCAGAATTATGTGAGAAACTGTTACATGGGGGTTATAAACTAAGGATGTTAGTAAATGCACTGGAAAGACTAAATCGAAAATAAAGTGTGGAATTATTAAAAATAAATACTGAAAAAGGAACAGCCAAGGATTAAATTCATTTTTGCACTAATTTTAATGAGACATATGGAAGTATAAAAAAAATATTGTAAAAAAGCTTTGACATATTTTTAAAAGCAGACTCCAACTTAACAGAGATTTCAGAGAAGGGGCCTATTTTAGCTTACAAAACAAATCCCAGCTGGAAAGATATATTGGTTTAAACCTTATTTACAGAAGAAAAGAAAAAAATTAAACCAGACTGGATGCCAGATGCACCAGAGGGCAACTATAGGTGTGGCAATTCTGCCCATTGTAGTAATACAAGAAACACTAAAACCTTTAACCATCCAAGGTCTGGGAGGAAGTACAAGATAAAAGGTTTTATAAACTGCTGTAGCAAAGGAGTGATTTATATGCTTACTTGCCCATGCAGTTTAAATTACATTGGCCAAACTAAAACAGTGTTAAAAAACACACATTGGAGAGCACAAGACAGCAAAAAGAGTGGGAAACATGAAATATGCTATGACTAAGCATTATTTAGAAGTCAACAATGGATCTGCTGCCTCCCTTACATATATAAGCTTGGAGAAGGTGCAAATGCCTGTAAAAGCAGGAAACCTGAAAGACATTTTGCTCCAATGGGAAGCCTATTGGATATGTGAACTCCAAACTTTAACACCAAAAAGATTAAATGACGAAACAGGCTATATGAGTTATTTGAAAATTTATGACTATCGGTTCCTGAAAGTATTTTTTAGAAAAATTATATGGTTACTATTTAGAGAGGGTTATTTATGGTTTTAGTATTCTATTAGATATTAGACATGTTTAGTAGTTTTTTTTTTAATATAATAGGTTTAACACTTTTTATGCCTTTACACTTTAAGATAAGATTCACTAGACAAATGAATTTCATGGTCAGCATGGTGGATGATAAAGGTAAACAAAGTCACTAAAAAGTTTTGGAAACAGTATGAAAAGTATTAGAAAATAGGTTTGTAATAGAAATCAAAAGAATATGTTTAAGCACTTCTTATAAATGCTGGCCCAGATATTCAAAAGGGTTGCTCCATGCGCAACAGGGTTGCGCATGCGCAAGTCCTACATTGTGCCATTCTGCGATATTCAGCAGGAGGCAGTTGCGCCACTGAAAACAGGCTGAGCAACAGCGCAATGCAAATGAATGCATGCTCAACATGAGGGGGAGGAACCATGATAAACTGCACAACCCGATATTCAGTCGGAGTGTGCAGAGTTGTGCAGGCGCAACCCCAACCCGGCGCCTGCACAACTTTGAGCCAAAAAAAGGATTGTTGAGGGCCACCATAGGTGAGCTGCTGTATTGCAGGGTGCAACACAGCAGCTGCCACCCGTGGCTGGCCCCTCAACTCAGTCCCTGTGCCCCCACCAGCCCGATCGCGGGCAGTATGTATCCAGACACCTCCCCCAAACAGCTCCCGATGCCCGATCAAGCGGAAGTATGTATCAAAACACTCCCCCGTGCCCGATCATGGGCAGAACGTGATCAACCCCCTAGTGCCCGGATCGTGGGCAGAATGTAAAAGCCCCCCCAACCCGAATATCTCCCTGGTGGTCCACAGTGGACCGTAATGCCCGATCACGTGCAGAATGTCGTGACAACCCCCAAACATCTCCTGGTGTCTAGTGTCCCCCCACCCCACTCCACCTGAGCCTCCACCCGAATCCCCTGGCAGCCAGCGGGCGGCAGCATCCCACCTGCCTGCGCCGCTGCCTGCCAGCCGATCGTCCGCAGGGCGTCTATTGCGATAGTTAGAGCCACGGGCGCAGTAGCCTATAACAGACATGACAGTCCAGATTTGTGAATGATCAAATCTGACTGTCATGTACGGGCGGGCTGCACACCCATTGGCTCTAGCCCTGCACCAATGGATGTGCAGCCCTACCGACAGCGTCGGCAGGCGGTGGGGCGGCAGGCGGTGGATGCTGCCGCCCGCCGCCGCCGGGGAGCGGGGTGGAGGGGCTTCATGGGTGGGTGAGGTGGGGGACACTAGACACCAGGGAGATGTTTGGGGGTTGTCACTGGACATTCTGCCCACGATCGGGCATTACAGTCCACTGGACCACCAGGGAGATATTCGGTGGGGGCTTTTACATTCTGCCCGCGATCGGGCACTGGGGTTGATTCACGCTCTGCCCGTGATCGGGCACTGGGGGTTGATTCACGCCTGCCCGCGATCAGGCACTGGGGGTTGTCTTGATACATACCGCCCGCGATCGGGCATCGAGCTGTTTGGGGAGGTGTCGATACATACTGCCCCGATCGGGCATCGGAGATGTTTGGGGGGTGTTGTCTGCATACATACTGCCCACGATCGGGCTGCAGGGTGCATCGATCCCCGATGGCTGCTGCCTGGCAGGGCGGCCAGGCGCAAGTCCTCGGGGATCGGCGCACCTACATGCTAATGGCATGCAAATGGGGCCATAATCAGATGCAAATGACCCCCTGCCTTGCATGAATTATGGCCCCATTTGCATGTCACCTTTTGAATATCGGAAATTTGTGCATGGCGCAATGGTACTTGCGCCACCGCAAGTTTAATGCTCAACTCTGACAACTTGCGGTGGCGCAAGTTCCACTGCACCATGCACAGTGGCTGTGGCTGGGGGTTATATTCAAGAGTTGCTCAATAGCGCAACCCCTTTAAATATCGCTCCGGCCACACCCCTGCACAACTATTTTGAGCAGCGCAAGCGCTTTGTGCCCAGAATGGCGCAGTTTGAATATCCGGCCGCTGTGTTTATATATTTGTAAACTTGCACTTTAGGATAGACTTTATTATAATAATGGTATGTATAATTCATATAAATCAGATTTGGATAATGAAATTTACTAGCTGAAGGGATAGATAAGTAATAAGGTGACTAAGGCAAAGTGAATGGAATCAAAAGATCACTTTTCTAAGTATAGAAAATGCATAAAGCTTAGGGTAAAAATGGTAATAACCCTGTAGATTATGGGTTTCAAAGTGTAACACAAGGTGGATTTTCTTTGAATATAGAATGTGAACTGGGCAGAAAATGTTATAAAAAGGCTGTAGAAGAGTAAGGTGGTTGCCTAGCAACTGTATATGTATAAATCATACATGATCCCAACCAACCAATAGCTCTGAAGAAGGAGCATAAGCTCTGAAATGTCAACAAGACAGGTGAGGTTTGTAGCATCCGAGGAAGAAGCAGGAAGCAGCTCGTGGTGAAGTGCTAATGCTAAAATCAAGCAGAAAGGCCTTTGAAGCGCATGTTTATGAAAGGGCTTCAATTTACCCTCAGGGTCTAGCGATTGAACCAACCTGATATACACATTGCAGGAAAAGGGCTGTAACACTCATATACTATGGATTAGGCAACTGAACCAGGAAACTATAAAAAGAAAATTGAGAGGTGAAACAGTCATCCTGAGATCAAGTGCCTGCTATATGTTAACAGTATGAAAAATTACTTTGCAACATTTATATCATTAACTTTGAACTGATACCTGATAGAAGGGGGAGGAAAATGACATTAAATGAAGAATAATATATGTATGTGTAAATTAAAAATAAAAATATTTTCCTACGAAATAAAAAGGAAATTAAAAGTTGTTTTCCTTTGTAGACAAATCAGTTGTGCTGCTGCAAAGCTTACTTTTTGTGAGCGTACTTCTCAAGAAGTACAAACTATCAGCTTCCCCGCCTGGTGAAGTTAACGTGGAGCCCCATCCCGAGGTGTCAGTTGAGCAGGAATCAGAGGTGAGCCATCAAGCTCAAGAACTCAGTGAGATTAAATCTTTTATGAATGGCATACATGGAGATTTGAACAATATAACGGTCCAGATTATGGCAGTGCGGGTTACAGTAGAAACATTGGGCCACCAGGTAGAGCAGGCTAAGACCCAAATTAGTAGAGTGAAAGATCTGGTGCACCCTACATAATGGTGTCTGGGATTGGCTGAAAGGAGATCCACATGTTGTGGGAGAAGTTGGACAATATGGAGACCCAGAGTTGGAGAAGTAATATCTGACTTTTCAAGCTCCCAGAGTGCTCCCAAGGGAAGATTTTTTTAATATATTTATTAACATCCTCGGCTGGGGTTGTACCTTGGTTCTTTCATCCAGCCAGTCTTCATGGCCCCTACCCCGGCAGTGGTCAGAACTTGCCCCCCACCACAGCCCTTCCCATGTTGCTTCGCAGCAGGTACTTACCCCACCACCAAGGAGACATGGAGGCTGACTTGACTTGAGCTCATCCTTGGCAATGTCATCGGGGCAGTCATTATGCCACCGAGGGGTGTTCTCTAACAGTAGCCTCCATCTGGTGCTGGTGTGCAATGGCATAAAAGATGTTGCAATGCATGCTTCCATACATTTCACGTCCAAAGCCACCAATGCCATACCCTTCTGTTAGCCCCCAGGGCTGCACAGCCCCCAGCCACTGCCAGGAGCCGGCACTTCAGTGGTCATCCCCATCCACCCTTCCCGAGAGAGGAAGCGCTGTCCATGGGATGCTCAATCCTCCTCCTCCTCCCAGCTGGCCCCTGGCTGCCCGTGCCCGCTCCCTAACACAGGCGAGGTGTTGCATCCAGCGCCTCAACCCTCAGCACCACTGGGCCAGTCCCAAAGGGGGAAATCTGATTCTTTATCTCCACCATAAATTGCTGATCTGGTTACAGTGGAAGAAGGGACCATTGGTGGAAATCAAAAGAGCCCACCATGTACCTACTGGACTTCCGCTGCAGGATAGTGATACCAGACCTCATCCTATTGTTTTCAAGCTATTGCAATTTTTAGACTGTGACCGGATTCTACAGGATGCCCAAGCACTGAAGGAGATTCATGTCAATGGGGCCCAACTCTCATTCCAGCAAGATTTCCCTAAAAGATTGTTGGAGAGTCAAACAGCTTTTGATAAGGTGAGGGAGTTGGCAAGACTTAAGTGGCTCAAAGCTTTTCTCCTCCCTCCAGCTATGTTGAAAGTAGTCAGCCATGATGACTGACAGCTCTTCCCTTCCCTAGCAGAAGCTCTCCAATATTTGCAGGGGTATGAAGGGGGGAAGCAGGGTCATTCCTCAAGTAGTTTACAGAAGAGCGGATTGCTCCATTGTCGCAATGGAACAGAGAGGACCTGAATCATTCACCACAACAGGAAGGGATTCCTTTGGAGACTGGAAGTTTAGCCACCCCCACTGCACCATCTGTGGTACAGGATGATGATTCTATGGACTGAGTGAGGTGGTGGAGATGGCAGTGTCTCTTCTGAAGCTATGGAATGTTTTATACTGGGTGCTGGGTGATGCGAGGATGATCGTTGCACCTGGCATTGTTACTTCTAAGTCTTTTGTTGGCAATGGGTAATTGAAGGGGGCAATATTTGAAGGGGAAAGGTTGTGGGGGGGTGGCTTTGTAACAAGGGATAATTGATTTTCTGTTGCTGTTTTTGGGCTCCTGGTGGGAAGGGGACGTGGGATAGTGTTGTTGCCACATTGTGTGGGGAATTATTGGGATGGGCAGGTAGCTTGCATCTACTCTGCTTTTGGATGAGTGGTTGGGGATATAAGTTATATTTGTTTTCCTCTTTATTGCTCTGTTGCTATCCCTCTTTACCCTCTGGGAGGGTGTTAGGACTGAGGGGTGAGACTTGGTGGACTGTGGTACTCTGGGCTACATTAACTGGGCTGATCTTTGGTGAGAGGATGGGCAGTGCTTCAGGCTTCTGGAACGCTCAGCTCTGCATGAAGTTTGGCTGTTTGGGCAGTGGGTTTCTTTGGCTCCTAGTGGTAGTTTAGGTTTGGTAGGCATGGTGATGAGGGACTAGCTCCGGTTCACAGCTTCTTTTGGGCTGCTTTGGTGTTCAGGTAGAACTGGGGATTGATTGCTTTTTATTGGTTTTGGACTATTGGGTGAGTTTGGGGTTTGTTCTGGAGGAATATTTTCTGCATAGAGGTGCATATAAGGGGATATTTTTGAGCAGGTCCTAGTGTAACTGCAAAAGAACAAAAATGACCTTGCATGTAATTGTTGTGCCTTCGTTTTCTCGCTTGGAATAAACCAGCTATCTTACATTTGTAAGCAAACTGGACTCAGTGGTAATTTTTCACCACCTTCACTGGAGCACTATCTGTCCTCCTGGCTCTGGAGTGCATGGTGGTGTTTTGTTCTTTTGTTTCGATTGCCTAGGGTGCTCATCCCTCACCCGCTTCCCACCCCAGCTCTGCAGTGTGGTGCTTTTGTTTTCATTGTCCTAGTGTAACTGCAGCCTTGGTATTGCAATTGGGGGGGGGTGCCATGGTTTTACTTGATAACAATACACCACATGAGAGCATCCGGGGGAGGAATTGAGGGATTTCTCCCTCTGGATTATGACTGCTGTATCAGTTATGGGGCATGGGGGGGTTTACAGATATGTTGGATGCAATGCTGCAGCCCCTGGTTTGGATGGTAAGGATTCACTGGTGGGGGGTGGTTTGAATGTGAGAGTATTATAGGTTTTATTTTCCTGGATGTCTCTGGCTGAGGCTGGAGCTGGGCCCAGTAGGTGATATGATTCTGGGGGATGAGATTATGTTTGATGATAAGCCCCTTGGCTGGATGGCTGGGTCTCATCAATGGTTTTTATCGATTTGTCACTGACAAGGGCTGTTCATAAGGAGTAGTAGTGTTTTAGAAGTAGGGGACAAAGTTCTGTTACTGTTACTTTAACATTGAGAGTTTTCCGGTTGGTGAGGATTTTCCTGGGGGATTGAAGCAGTTCGAGGGGACAGTTGTGTGGAGAACATTGGGTTATATGCTGCTGTACACTGTAAGGGATTTATAGTTTTTTTTTTCTCTATCTGTGGGAATTTGGGGCTGTTTTGTGAGTTTTTCTTTTTCAGATAATGGAGGATATGCTACAATTGTGGAGGACAGTTGGCATCAGGGACCTGTCTGCTGGAAGACAGATCACGTCAGCCATCTGCAGTGTTTCAGAATGGACTTGCTACAACATTATAGTGTTGGACACTTTTGCTATGGGGTTCTCTTTTTTGGGGGGTGTATTAATTTTCTGGATTCTTGGGGGAGTGGAGGGCATGACTCATGGAGTACCTGAGTGACTTTATAGTAAGTTATTTGTTACTTCAACTGACTTGTTGGTGTGTATATAGTTTGCAGGGGTTTGGGGGAGATCGTTACTGAGTTTTTCTGTTTTTTTGATATCAGTATGTGTTTATTCTTGCCTGCCTTATCTGAGTGTAGCCTGACCACACTGCCTGTGGTGGGGGTTAGGTGGGGGGCTGGTGGGAATGTGTGACAATGACTGCATTTAAAGTCCTGTCCTGGAATGTACAGGAATAAATGGGCCAATTAAGCAAAAGAGTGTGGAATCATATTAAAAGTTGGGAGGCCAAATAGCCCTTTTGGGAAATCCATTTAATTGGAAAGAAGTGGACCAAATGAAGAACAGTTGGAAGGGGTATTTATTTGCGGCTTGTTACAAGTCCAAGCAGTGAGGGGTTTAATCTGCATAATGAGAGGTCTCAACTGGGTTACCAGGTCCATCCTCGTGATCCTCGCATCGATGACTTTTAGTTGTGGGCACCCTACATGAAAGGTGCGCACACTTGTTTTGGTATAAGACCCTAATGAGGTTCATGCCACCTTCTTTCATAAATTGTCACAAGTTCCTCAGTAAAAGGCAGAGGGAAGCTTATAACAGAGGGAGACATGAATGAAGTTCCCAATCCAAGCTGCGATTGGAGGGTACACCAGTCAGTTATCTGGCCCTGGCTCTAGGGCACTTTCTCAGTTTTTGATTGATCGAGGTCTGAAAGATGTATGGCATATACATAACACAACAACAAGGGATTACACCTTTATTCCGTGGTGCATCAGACACATAGTTGGATTGACCTCATTATTGTCTAGCAGTTGTTGTTGAAAGGGTCCTTGGTGGTCACCATAGACCCTATTATGATCATGGATCATTCTGCAGTGACTTGGGACAACCAACAGGATCAGGTAGATCGCTGAGATGGAGATGCAATGTTAGCTTTTTTTCCAACAAATCTTTTTAGGATTGGCTTAAGGGGAAGGTCTTCTGTTATCTAGAGCTGAACCACACAGGAGCACTGGCCTCACAGTGGGTGTGGGATGGGTTTAGAATGTTCATTAGAGGAAAAATTTTCTCTTATGAGGCAGCCCATAAGAAAGAGTGACAGGCAAAAACTCAGTCCTTGTTATTTCAGTTAAGTGGGTTGGAGTCACAGCATAAGGCTGGTTCTGACAATCCTTCCTTGCTACGTCAGATTTGTGATTTACAATTCCAGCTGAACCTATTAAGTATGCAGCAAGCAGAATTGGGCCTGTTTAAGACTAGAAATGCTTTTTGGGATGGGGGAGAAAGCTGGGTGCCTGTTAGCCTATAGGTTATGGAAGTTGGAGAGTGAGAGGACGATTCCAGGGATTCAGCATGGTCAGGATGTAGTTTTTGACCCTTATGGCATTAATACAGATTTTTTTAAGTATTATCACCAGCTGTATTCTTCAAAATAGGTTGGAGATGGAGGGACTCTGGATATATGGGCAGTTTTGGATTCCTTTGTTCTTCCACAGTTATCGGACAAGGGTTAGAGATGCCTATCACGGAGGAGGAGGTGAGGCAAGCTATTGACCAACTCCAGTGATGTAAAAGCCCAGGTCTGGATGGGTTCCCTATAGAATTTTATAGGATAGTCCAGGATCAAATATGCCCATTACTGACAGAGGTGTTGGGGGAGGCATGGCAGTGGGGGGGGGGTTGCCTACGTCTATGTATGATACTATTATCTCTGTTCTACCTAAGAAGGACAAAGATCATTTCCAGTGTGCCAACTACAGGCTGGTTTCTTTACTTAACGTGGACTATAAGCTTTTGGCAAAAGTCTTGGCCAATTGGATGGCTCTGGTCCTATCTTCTCTTATTCATCCTGATCAGGTAGGTTTTGTGGGGTCAGAATGGTGCTGACCACATTCAGTGACTGGTAAACCTGTTCTGTGTTCCATCCCCTATCAGCTGATTCAGCAGTGATGGCATTGGACACAGAAAAAGGCATTTGATTCTGTTGAATGGCGATCATCTCGCCATCTTGCAAAAATGTGGTTTAGGCCTAACTTTATTAGTTGGATTAAGGTGATTTATTCCTCCCTTGGCCT
Organism: Neoceratodus forsteri; assembly: GCA_016271365.2. Taxonomy (NCBI): domain Eukaryota; kingdom Metazoa; phylum Chordata; order Ceratodontiformes; family Ceratodontidae; genus Neoceratodus; species Neoceratodus forsteri. The sequence goes on from CM028129.1 coordinate 395,916,693, forward strand.
CAGTATTGACTAATGGGTGGCTTTCACCTTGCTTTCAATTAGGGTGAGGTATGCACCAAGGCTGCCCCTCTCTCCAGCTTTATTCCTACTGGTATTGAGCCATGAGCTCAGTGAATTAGGGATGATTCAGACATTGAAGAAGTGCTGGTAGGAGCACAGGTATACAAGACAATGTTATTTGCTGATGACCTCCTGCTGACCCTGAGAAATGTTGCTTCTTCCTTCTGAAACTTGTCCAATTACTGTATCTTTTTTCTGTCATTTCAGGGCTTTAAAATAATTGGAGTAAGACTGATATCATTTCTTTAACTCCATGAGGTAACATTTTACAGCACCTGGCTCCAGGATTTCTCTAGGCATCTCGGCCTATGAAATATTTAGGGATCTATATCTCTACTGATTCGGCAGAATGGCCCCACATAAATCTTTCTCCCATTTTGACAGCTTTGAAAAGTGATGTGGAGAGGTGGTGCCAACTTCATATCTCCTTGTGGGGGAAAGTGCAGGCAGTTAGAATGATCTTATTAACAAGGATTCTTTATGTGCTCCGGTTCTTAACTTTAAGGGTTTCGAATGGCTAGTGAAGGCAATTTCAGCAGGTGCTCTCTTATTTTTATTGGGAAGGGAAGAAGCCCCACCTCTCCCACCTTCAACTGATGGCTTCTTACCAGAAAGGGGGTTTGCAGCACCTTGGTTGCAGGGGTATTACATGGCAGCTGGTTTGCTTCAAATCTGGTACTGACTTCATGCAGCTGATTGGAAACCCTCCATTTGTTGGCTTGATATAGAAAGAGATCTGTGTCCACAATACTCACCTGAATGTTTATTAAGGGATGGCAAGCAGCCGCCTACTCTCCTAGCAACTCAGCAGTCCATATTTGGGATCTGACTCAAAAAGTACTGGGCCAGGATTGGGAGGTTCCTTTGGCCTTGTGGCCTCTTAGAATAACCCTTGGTTGACTATGAGGGGTAAGGTTTTTTCCTGGGAGTTATGGAGGAAGAGAGGTGTGTGTTGAGTAGGGGATTTGTTTTCTTCTCCTTCTGGTTGTTTTTGATCCTTTCAAAAGCTTAAAAAATGAGTGTCTCTCCCTAACACGCATCATTGGAAATATTTACAACTCAGACACTTAATATGCTTATCACTACTGAAGGGCTGTTCTTTACCCCTTCGATATTTTGGGTCAGTATTTTTGGGAAGCCAAGGGTTGCTCAGGGGAGATGGACCCCTCTGAGAATGGGGTTTATTTCTGTTGGTCTAAGGGACCATACGACTCATAATATTGGACATATTCAGCAGCGATGGGAGCATACGTTGGGGGATAAGCTTAGGGTTGAGGAATGGAAAACTATTTGGTCGCGATGCTTACAGAAGGGTTAATGATGCAAAGGATAAGCTATTGCATTTGAAACTTTGCTGGTGTGGTACCAGACACCCTCCTCCCTGTACAGGATGCAATCGTCATTCACCTAAGATGCTAGTGGTGTGATACAGCAGAAGGGACATTGTTACATGTCTTTTGGGAGTGTTTAGCACTGAGGGCTTAGTGTGGAAAAATCCTGAGGATTATGTCATGAGTGTTGGGAAGCATGGTCCCCGTGGGATTCCTCATTGTTAATTTTGGGTAACATGGGGAGGTTGGGCAGAGTAACTACTGGTGGTTTATGACTGCGATTACTGAAGCTAAGCATTTGTTGTTACGTAGGTAGAAATCAGTAGCTATACCGATGGAAAGGGACTAGTTGGATGGTATGTTCACAGTGGCAGGACATGAGTGAATGTCTTATATTGCCCAGGGCAGATATGATCATTTTGTTAAGGTGTGGGAACCCTTTTGGTTTTTGGGACTATCCTTCCAGCTGGGAGAATTTTGTTACTCCCCACACAATCTCCAGGTAAGACTCTGGTTCTCTTGCCCTGGAAGTAGCTATTGATTGGTGGAAGGGCAGGAAGGGGCCTAGTGGAGAGCAGGATGTTGGCCTTGAATTAGGGCTTGTTGCCTCGATTCTATATTTAGTTTGGGCCTTTCCTAAGTTGGGGGCATCGGGGTGTATAATCCAGTCTGCCCTCTCCCGGCCCTCTCTCCCTATCCCCCCTTGCCTACGCCCCCCCTCTCTGTAATTGGAAGGGTGTGGGAATTGGTGGCTGGCAGACTGCAGGCAAAAATAGATTATTTGTTGATATTTTAATTCACTTTAGTGACACGATGAGGCAGTTTATCAGGGAGTGGCTGTTGTAGTTTTGTGTTTTATGTATTGTCCAGTTACAGTTGTTCTTACTAATTTGTTCTCAAGGTGCTCTTAGACTGTATTTACATGGAGTAGTTTACTCTGACTAGGGTCTTGGTTGTTACTGGTTCTGTGTTACTTTTTTATTGTAAAATTGTTTAAAGTATTAATTCAATGTGCTTACATACCTTGATGTAATGTACAGTATGCTTGTGTGATTTAGCTACATTGTGGCTGTTTGCCTCTCTATCCATGGGATATACCACCCTACAGGGGTACAACAGTGAGGAACCCTTGAGGAGGGTTCCAGCCCTATAGGTGCCATGGCAATGATTCTCTTGGCTAAAGGTAGCTTAGAAAGAAGCCCACAGAAAAGAGAGAGATGTGTCACTGGAAGAGGAGGGGAGGATGGTGGGGCAATGAAGAAACTAACCCTGGAACAGTCCAGGAGGAGTGGCCTTTTAAGACCTGATGGGGGAGTGACTTTGTTGCTCCACCCATTGAACCACAGACATAGCCTTCCCATTCAATGTGCTTACTCAACTTGATGTGATGTATGCTTGTGTGACTTAGATACAGTGTGGCTGTTCACTTCTCTATCTGTGGGATATACCACCCTACAGGGGTACAATGGTGAGGGACCCTCAAGGAGGGTTCCAGCCCTGTAGGTGCCATGGGAATGATTCCCTTGGCGAAAAGTAGCTTAGGAAGAAGCCCAAAAAGAATACCCAAAAGAGCGTTGAGCATCGAAGAGGCAAGAAATCAGAATATATTGAGACCAGAAAATTTAGAGGATGATGAACGATAGGAAATCTGACAAGTTGCAGAAGGGTGTACTTCCTAAGGAGAGAGGGAACAGCCAGGGCCACCATTCAACTCCATCCAAAAGCAGAACCTAACTACAGAACCTATGAACCGTAGTAACCCTGTCTAAGATTATGACCATCGCACAGAGAAGAGGGAAAAACCTTTGAGGAGAAAATCTCTGGGGATCCAAGGCCTAGGTCACCTTCCCTCCAGGCTGAAGGATGTTTTGGTTAGTGATGGCTCAGCTACTGCAATTTAAAGTTAATACTGAGGGAAGAGGAAAATATTCCAATTTAGGTGAAGTTCTCACTTTGTCCTTTTAACAGGAATGCTGTTGAGGGTTGTGAGTGATGTCTCTGCAACTAGACACCCAAAGGCAAAGGAGGAGAGAAAAGACAGCCAAGGCACTCAGCCTACATGAGCCTATGAAACAGACCAGATGAACCAGAGATGGTCAGATGGAGAATGGTGTAGAGGGTGCCTTCAAACCCACTAGGACAGCCAAAGGGGCCCTGATGATGAGAACCCCACCACTCATAGCCTGAAGTCATAAATTCAACATCCAGAGGTGTCGCCGAAATGAGGGACAACTGAAAGTCCACCCGGAATGAAGACATTTTCACTATGGACCAGGGAGAAGGACCCCCCCTCTGAGCTTTGCATGTTCTAGATGCAGATTTTGTAGATATGCAATGATGGAGGAAAGCCTTGAAGGCTGGAACAGTTAAGGTGAAGTATGAAATGGACGATGTATAATTATGAAATGAGGCCTCGAAGGCCAGTATGGTTAAGGTGAAATATGAAATGGATGATGCACGATGATGGAGAGAAGGGTATGGTGAAAGCAGGATATGGAAAACTCGAAATAAAAGCACTGGATGCGGAAGGAGAAGAGGCGAGTGTTGAGGGTGGGATGTGGAGAAGCGCCAAAGCTCTCGTTATAAACACCATGCATACCAGTCGGCTCATAAGTATACACAAGCATAAGATATTTGCCACACATTGAAATATATATATAATGGATATGTATATTTAAGGTCAACTCAGGTTCTGTGGAAAATAATGACGTGCTAGTACATTAACTTACCAAGGGTCGCAGTGTACACACAGAGGGCATCCTTCCTGTTTGGGGTCAGTGCAGCAGACATCGGGCAGCCAACAGGATTATCACATCATAATGGATGGTTAACTCAATGGTTGGGTCATCCTTCTAGCACATCATTTGGCAAGACACTGTGCATCAGCCCAGTCAGGTCAAGAAGCATTACATGAAATGCCAAAAGCAGCAGAAGAGGACATACTGTAGTTCTTATTGGAATGTGTGCACACATGACTGAGTGTGACGTAAATTAAATGGAGACTTTTCTTTCCATTTTATGCTCTCATTTCTCTTGATCTGGAGTAGGAAATTTTCTGGACAAACGACAGTAGTATTTTGGGGAGTCACATTAATTCTGGTGGCTGTGTGTGACCACTGCGCACATGACTAAGTGCCCCAATAATTCTCAGAGACTTTGCATTTGTTATGTTCTCATTTCACTTAGTCAGCACTGGGAAATTTTCTGGACACAAGACAGTAGCATTTTGGGATGCACATTAATTCTGGTGACTGTGTGTGGCCACTCACGCATGACTGAGTGCGCCATTAATTCTGGGAGACTTTGCAATTCTTGTTACGCTCTTATTTCACTTCATCAGCACTAGGAAATTTTCTGGACACAAGACAGTAGCATTTTGGGGATGCACATTAATTCTGGTGACTGTGTGGGGGGGCTGCCAATCTTGTTGTCACTTTGCCTTACTTCGCATTAAGGTGGAATGACAATGCAAAGTAATAATTACAAGGCAAAGTGAGCCTTTCATATTGGCCACTCCACATAGCGGAATGACAATGCGAAGTGCCCACTTCAGGGGCACTTCACTGGCAAAATTCAAATTCACTGCATCTCTAATCCAGTAATGCTATCCTTAGCTAACTACAGTAATTTGTTGCTGTTCTTTACATCAGAGGGTTTGTGGCAGGATGCGGGGTGTATTATTTTCTGTTCCTTGCCCCACCTCCTGGCAGTTCATGAGTGGCTGGGTTTGCAAACAAAAAAAATGTAGCTTAACCATAAATATGTATGTTTTATTTTCAAACAGAACATTTCTGGTAATGTTTAATTGTGGCCCTAGTAACTCATTTCTGTTGAACTGATAAGATCCACCCCGATTCAGTTTCTTGTTCCCTCCTTTCCATGCTTATTGTTCTGTTCAGTTTTTCATATATATGTATATATGTATATACATATATATATATATATATATATATATATATATATTTTGGTGACTGAAAGACACACTGAGCAAGGCTCATTTCCAGTTGAGACCTGCTAAGAGTACATGTGAGACTACATCACATAGGCAAAACAAATAATAATAACAGTACAAATATAGAGCAACTGAATACAAGTTAGTGCAAGTGAAAAAAACAGTACAGACCTAAATGGTGAACAACAATAATATTAACATGATGCATAATAATTGCATATGTACAAAGTAACAATGGTGGAGAACAAGCATTTGTCAATGCCAAATGTTGATTGCATTGGTACGTTGAGCTCGCTAACTACCCCTCTGTCACTCGCTGGTTCTGTTTCTCCCGGTGCGGCAAGCTGCTCCTTTGTACTGGGCCCCTGCCTGCATTGGCACCTTTTTCTACCCACAAAGAAATCTGCAGCTGTCCCGACAGAGCTCCGCTGAGATCTCTCATCTCCCCCACTTACTCATTCTGTTTCTCCTGGCGATGCAGGCTGCCCTTTGTACTGGGCTCCTGCCTCTGTTGGCAGCTTTTCTGCTCATGAAGAAATCTGCAGAGTCCCAACACAGGTCCGTTGAGCTTGCTCACTCCCAACTCTCACTCACTCATTCTGTGTCAGCTGGCACTGCAGGCTGGCTCTTTGTACTGGGCTCCTGCCTGCATTGCCATCTTTTTCTGCTCACAAAGAAATCTGCAGCAGTCACGATAGTGCTCCTTGAGCTCGCTCACCCCCCACTCACTCATTGTGTTTCTCCCAGCGCTGCAGGCTGCCATTTTGTACTGGACTCCTGCCTCCTTTGGCACCTTCTTCTGCCCACAAAGTCATCTGCAGCTATCCCGACAGAGCTCTGTTGAGGTCGCTCATCCTCTGTCTCACTCAATCATTCTGTTTCTCCTGGTGCTGCAAGCTGCCCTTTTGTACTGGGCTCCTGCCTCTGTTGGCACCTTTTTCTGCCCACAAAGAAATCTGCAGCAATCTTGACAGAGCTCTGTTGACCTCGCTCACTCCCCCTCTCTCACTCACTCATTCTGTTTCCCCCATCGCTGCAGGCTGCCCTTTTGTACTGGGCCCCTGCATGCATTGCTGCCTTTTTCTGCCCACAAAGAAATCTGTAGCAGTCCCAACAGAGCTCCGTTAAGCTCACTCACTCCCCCTCCCTCATTTGCTTGTTCTGTGTCTCCCAGCGCTGCACTTTTGTGCTGGGCTCCTGCCTTCATTGGCACCTTTTTCTGCCCACAAAGAAATCTGCAGCAGTCCCGACAGAGCTCAGTTGATCTCAGTCACTCCCCCCTCTCACTTGCTCCATTCTAATCTGTCCCAAACACTTATTTCCGACAGTGACTGCAGTATTCTGTGCCGGAAGTGTGAAAACACATTTTGGCCAGGATGTGAAAAATGACAGTTGTACTGTTCATAAGAAGGTGTGAAAAAATGCCAGTGTTGAAAGTCTGGCATGAAAATATTACTAATTTGTGAAGGTACAAGGATGAGTGGAAACTGCACAGCACACGCTCGTAACACAGTAATTTTATGGAGTTTCATCACAAAATTTTCATCATAGGCATTTTAGGACCTCTGCTCATGAACAGTGTCAGTATTATTAATGTGTCCCAAATACTGATTTCCCACAGCGACGGCATGATTGTGCGCTGGAAGAGTGAAAACACATTTTGGCCAGGATGTGAAAAATGACAGCTACACTGTTCATAAGGAGGTGTGGGAAAATGGCAATGTTGAAAATCTGGAGTGAAAATATCACAAATTTTTGAAGTTACGAGCGTGCGTAGCAACTGCTCAATGCACGTTCGAAAAACAGTAATTTCTTAAATTTTTTTCTACCAAATTTGCAACATATACTTTTAGAGAGCCCACCTCATGAACACTGGCACTGTCATTTCAGTAATCGGTCCCAAAAGGTGATTCCACTCAGTGACCATGAAATTACCTTTCAGGACTGATTAACACCATGACAGTGCCTGAATTCATGAGGAGGGGTCCCAAAAACCCAATGTTGAAAATTTGGTGCCAAAATTCCAAAATATTTCTGAGATATGCATCAAAGTTGAAAAAACCCTATTTATGCCATTACACAGCTTACTGGCATTTCCTCAGTTTGCGGTCGGCTTTGAAAAGTGCAGACATGTTCCTGATCCACCGAAGATCATCGCAGACTCCGTGGTAAGTATAGGGTGAGGGGTGTGGGGAGGCAGGATGCACAGGGTGGGCGAGGTTGCGGGAGGGCCAGGAAAATGGTGAGGACTGTTTTCTTTTGTACAGGTTAAAAAACACAAAAAAAAAATCACGGGATGGTTTTTCCTTTACAGGGGCATGTGGCATGCTGGGGTGGGATCCCAGTGTGTCAATGGAGTGTTTTTCTGGGGGAGCAGATGTAGCTGACAGGGAATTGGGCATCTCCATCGGCACAAAAGGGGGGTGCAAGAGCTGAGGGGGATTGGACACCCCCTCGGCACAAATCTAATGTTTTTTTGTGGGGGGGTACATTATTCCAATGGGGAGTGGGCTCCCCCATTGGCAAATCAAACTGGGATGAGACATAAGCCACCAGTGAGTGGGCTCTCCTGGCAATTTAAACTCAGATGGGACTGAAACCGACAGGGATTTGGGCCCCCATTGGGGAAACAAAAATTGTTTTGGGGGGATGCATGCTGCCGAGGGGGATTGGGCACCCCTTCGGCAGTGGGGGTTAATTAATATTGTTTGTGAACACGGCAGCAAGCCATGGCCATGTTCACAAACAATATTACACTTGGCAACATTCCATCCAGCAATGATGGGTCACTCCCTCAGTGCAGTGGAATAGCTGACTCTGCAATGACGAGCCTGCCCCTGATTGCAGTGGATGAAACATTTCAAGGTGGTGGCACACTGGCTGAACTAGTGTCAGCAGCAGTGTACCATGGCATTGGGGAAAGTGGGCCAAGCCTTTAAAAGCTGTGGGGGCATTGGCCACAACAGTGCCGCGCCTCCACAACCTCCTTCTGGCAAGCTGCCACAATATGTTTCTTGCGCATGCATGCAATCAACATAAAAATGCTCATTCTCTTATAAGGAGAATGCTGGTTGGATAGAGGGAAGTGTACAACCCAGCAGGCCATAAAAAGAGTACTGGCTGGCCAAAGAGAAACTAGGAGCAAGGAAAGTGAGCTGTTAGGAGCTATTTGAGTAAGCAATAAGCAAAGGAGAGGTGGAGCTGAAGAGGCAGATTATTCCAAAGGGAGGGACAGTGGGAGGAGAAGACAGTTTGCCCTGCAGTAATTTTGTGGTGAATGACAATGAAAGATCAGAAGTCAACAGATCAGAGTGGGTAGTTGGATGGGGCAGGGGGAAGGGACTCTGTCAATTGTGGTTCAGTGATAGCACTTTCAACACTGGGTCAGAGGATTGTGGGTTCCAGTCTAGCAGCAGGAAGTTGGGTTCATGCCCAGTACTGACACTGCAGTACAGTTGTGGGCACATAAAACTAAGTCTTATTTTTGTCGTTTTTACCTGAACTCCAGGGTCTATCCTCAGGGGGACTATAATTTAAAAGTCATCTGTGTAACAAAGAAGCAGTGTATGGCTAGAGAATGGAGATGAAGATCTAGATTACCTGCTTTGAATCAGATTGATTTACCATTAACCTCATTGAGGCATGTCTTCTGGTTTACTAAGGAATGATAACAGAGAAAAGGGCTAAGTTTTTTTTTGTCTCATCACCTTGGCAATCCATAGGCTACTGGTGTGGGTGAGAAATGTGGACAGAGGGCTGACTCCTAACTGCTTACATCCCAGGCACAAGATGATTTATTACTCTGATTAAGACAGATGAACCCCAATACTGGTACTGTTCTCCATTCTTGGAAATACGCTAAAGCCTGACCCTTACACAATGGGAGTGATGTGTTGCCTAGTAACTACCACTTCATCTCTCTCCTCCCTACTCTGGCTACACTACCAGGGAAACTGGTGCTCTTCCAGCTTTCCTCCTACTTTGACACATCCTCTATATGCTTTTTCCTTCCAGTCTGGCTTCTTTAGGCCCATAAACTTATCCTCTTTCCTCCATATCGCTGATGCCATTCTGAAGGGATGGATCAGGGCAGGCCACTGCTGCCATATTCATACACTTATCTACTGCTAAGGCCTTTGATATGGTACATCACCGATCTTATTAGGAAAGTTGAGTGCTGTGGGATTCTCTGATGTTATGGTATAGTGGCAATGCTCCTACTTCACTGCCTGACACCAGTTTGTCCAGGTTGTCGATGCCTTATCCCCACCTCTGCTGGTCACCTTTGGTGTGTCACAAGGCTCTATTGTGGTCCCCATCCTGATTTCCATGTTCCACAACTGCTGTTTCATTGTTTGTTTCTCATTCTGCATTCATATGTATTCTGATGACAATGTCCTTTTAGCCTCTGGTGACTTGGTACTTGAGCTGGAATTGTCACTACAACATGACTTAACCTTTTCAATGCTGGCTCTGCTCAAACTACTTCAAATTCAAACCCAAAAGATTCATTCATTCATTCATTAATTCATTCATTTAAACAAAGGCTTATAGACATAACTGCCCATTTTCATAGACAACTATACACAGATACATAGAAATAATAGATAAATAGACAAAGTAAGGTAAACAAACTCAATTGAAACAAATAAGTGATGAGAATTATGTAGATATGATCTCAGAGCTAGTGCAAATTGGCTGTAAGTCATCCCAACAGTTGTTCTGTTAGGTTCCAAAAGCATCCTAGCCTGTAATAAAAGACTACTGATCACATTCATTTTCACAATGTGGTAGATGATCTCCATGGGCTCGATTTTAGGATGGTAAACCGTTCATCAAAATACAAACCGACTTGAAATGCTGAAGTGTTCATAAATGAATGACTTCTGAACACTTTTGGATGTTTGGATCAGTTCGGACAGCCATAGTATCCCAGGAAATGCAGTGTAAGGAAGTGCCAGAGCAGGAAGAACCTACATGAGAGATCAGAGACAAAACTCTGGTTCCTCACTGGATGGCCGAGCTGTCCATCTTCCTAAGGAGGCACCTGATTGTGTTTGCTCTAGCAACCCACATGGTCCACCTTAGGAGATATGCAGAGGAATACAGGATGGAGAAAGAGCAGAAGCTTCTACAGGCTGCTCCATGATTCTGTGCTTGTGCATGCTGCTTGCGTTTGCCTGTTAGGCAAGAAAGAAGTCAACTCACAGACTCAAAAAACAAAAAAAAGAATTACATTTTTTTATATTTATTTAAAAAAAAGAACTAAAGAAAAATGGGGATGGGGAGTTGGGGATTCAAGATCAGGAGGGAGTACTCAGAGCTGAGGACTGGGTTGAATGTGGGTGTGGAGTCAAGGATTGGGAGTTGAGAGAAAGTCTCAGGGAGGAGAGTAGAACTTGGAGACTGGGTGCAAGTGAGTGAGTCAAGAAAGACAAGAAGAGAAAAGACTGAAGTGCAGAGCCAGACTGCCAGGTTTTTGGGGGAGCAGCAGAGGGGTGAACTGTGCCTCATACCATACCACTTCAGTAAGCTTTCTTGCTGTTTGCCCAGTTGCCCCTCAATAACAATCCAGTCTTTGGCTCAGTGGGCATTCCATCACATTATGTAAAATAAATAAAAATAAAAACTTGAAGGGAAAGTACTGTGCCAGAGAGGGTTAGGGCAGACAGGGTCCCTGATTGCATACTGTCTGTGTGACCTAGAGATGCCAGTGATCTGTCATCTTCCTCCCTATGCTCCTCGGTGGGGTATAAGCTTGCTTAGTGGGCAGGGCATTCCATCACATCATGGGAATAAAGAAAAACATTTAATAAAATCCTTGAAGGGAAACTACTATGTCAGAGAGGATTAGGCCAGGCAGGGTCCCTGATTTGCTGTTGGTACTGTTGCCTCGCAGCATAGGCCTGTAGCCTACATGGTGTGTGAAATAAATTCCCTGTGTGTGTGAATAAAATATGCCAGCTAGTCACCAATGCCACTTCTTGCATACTGTCTGTGTGACCCCTCCTCAAGTCAGTGATCTGACATCTTCCTCCTATGCTTCGCTTGGTGGGATATAAGCTTTGGCTCGGTGGGCAGGCACTCCGTCACATCACATGGAATAAATAAAAAATAAAATAAATTCCTTGAAGGAAAATATAGTGTCAGAGAAGGATAGGCTAGGCAAGATTTCTGATTCTCTGTTGGTAGAAGCAGTGCCTGCAGCATTACCCCTTAGTGTAGGTGGTGTATGAAATAATTCTGTGTGTGTGAGAAATAAAAAAACATCTGCCACATAGTCATATGTGCACCAGTGCCACTTGTTGCATACTGTCTGTGTGACCCCCCACCCACCCAAGAAGTCAACCATCTGTCATCTTCCTCCCAGTGCGAGCTCAGGGTATAAACTTTGGCACAGTGGGCAGGGCATTCCATCACATCATGTGAATAATAAATTAAAAAAATCTTTGAAGGAAAAGTACTTTGTTAGAGAGGGTTAGGCCAGGCAGGCTCCCCCAGAATCTCTGTGGGTACACTAGTAGCAGTTGCTGCAGCATCACCCAAAGAATAGGTGGTGTGTGAAATAAATTCTGCATGTGAAATAAAATCTGCCAGCCAGTCATCAGTGCACCAGTGCTACTACTTACATACTGTCTGTGTGACCCTCCCCACAAGAAGCCAGTGATCTGTCATCTTCCTCCCTGTGCTCTACTGTGGAGTATAAGCTGGCTCAGTGGCAGTGCATTCCATCACATCAAGTGGAATAAATAAAACAAGCATTTGTCAATGCTGAATGTTGCTTACTGGTATTGGCAGTGGTAGTGTAGAAGTTACAGAGCTGCGTAATAGGAATGGCAGTGAAGTATTGAACTGAAGCCAACCCCACCACCACCCTGCAGAGAGTGACAGGCATCGGGTGTGCATTTGGGTCGTCAGGCATAACGGCCACGCCATTTCACCACACCCCACTCTGCAGAGACTGACAAGTGTGACGTGTTCCTTGGGGTCTTTGGCCCTTATGCGCACCCCATTTCATTAGGAAATACGGTGAGATGGGTGCGATATAGGAGAATGGGGTGAAGTTTGGGGCCGAAGAGTCCAAGGCATACCTCGATGCCTCTCAGTGACTGCAGGGTGTGGAATGGTATGAGCATCACAGGCAAGAATCCCAAGTCACACCCCTGATTCCTGTCATTCTCTATAGGGTTGGGCGATTTAGTTGAAAAGCCTAATACCTCAGGCATTCGTTGGTATTTTAACTCCAAATTTTCAACATGTTTGTTTTGTGACCCCACCTCATGAACAGGGGGAATATCAGTTTGGTAGCCGAAAGCTGCTTATGCACAGTGACTACGGGATTTAGCACCACAGGTGCAAAAATATTCCGAACAGGCTGTAAAAAATGACAGCTGTACTCTTTCATGGGGAGGTGTAAAAATGGCTATGTTGCAAATGTGTAGTAAAAATATTTAAAAAAATGGTGAAGTCACGAGCGTACATAGAAACTGTGCAATGCACACCCGTTATATAAGTAGGTTGGGGATATTTTATAGCAGATTGTCAACTCAGGCATTTTGGTGCCTCCGATCATGAACAGTGTCACTGTGATTTTCTTTATCTGTGCCGAACAATGATTTCCCACAGTGACCACGCATCTCTGCACTGAAAGTGTGAAAACACACTTAAACCATGTTGTGAAAAATGGCAGCTGTACTGTTCATAAGGAAGTGTTGAAAAATGCCACTAGTGAAAATCTGGACTGAAAATATTACTAAGTCATGAACTAACGAGGATGCGTGGAAACTGCACAATGCTCACTTGAAACACAGTCATTTTATGGACTTTTGTCACCAAATTTTCAACATAGCCATTTTAAGACCTCTGCTCATGAACAGCGTAACTGTGATTTTCTTAATCTGTTCTATACATTGCTTCAGACACCAACAGCACCCATAGCGCCATATGCGATAACACATTTTGGGTGACATATGAAAAATTGCAGCTGGACTGTTCATAAGGAAGTTTAATAAAATGGACATGTTGAAAATCTAGAGTGAAAATATTAATTTGCAAACTTACGAGCATGCATAGGAACTGTGCAACGCGCTCGTAAAAGTCACTTTTAGGCATTTTTTCACCAAGTTTTCAACATAGCCATTTTAAGACCTCTGCTCATGAACAGTGTCACTGTGGTTTTGTTAATGTGTCCCATACATTGAGTTTGCACACCGACTGCGCCATTGTGCGCTACATAGGTGGAAACACGTTTTGGGCAGGATGTGAAAAATGACAGCTGTACTGCTCATAAGGAGGTGTGGAAAATGGCAATGTTGGAAATCTGGAGGAAATATTGAAAATTCGCAAACCCACGAAAGGCAGGTGGAACTGTGCAACGACACTCAGAAACAGTCATTTTAGGAATTCTGTCACCAAATTTTCAACATTGCCATTTTAAGATCTCTGCTCATGAACAGTGACACTGTGATTTTCTTAATGTGTCCCATACACTGAGTTCACACAATGACTGCGCCATTGTGCGCTACATGGGCAGAAACACATTTTGGGTGAGATGTGAAAAATGACAGCTATACTACTCATAAGAAGGTGTGTAAAAATGGCAATGTTGAAAATCTGGAGTGGAAATATTGAAAATTCGCAAACCTATGAGCGTGCGTAGGAACTGCGCAACGCACGCTCATAAAACAGTCATTTTTAGGAATATTTTCACCAAATTTTCAACATAGCCATTTCATGACCTCTGCTCATGAATGGTGTCACTGTGATTTTCTTAATTTGTCCCGTACATTGATTTCGCACACCGACTGCGCCATTCTGCGCTACAAGGGTGGAAACACATTTTGGGTGAGATATGAAAAATGAAAGCTGTACTACTCATAAGACAGTGTGGTGAAATGGCAATGTTGAAAATCTGGAGTGAAAATATTGAAATTTCGCGAACATACGAGCCTGCGTAGGAACTGCGTAACGACAGTTAAACAGTCATTTTTGGATTTGCATAAATTATTCAACATGGGGTTTTGCCTCTTTCTCATGAATGATGTCACTGTCATGGTGGTATTCAGTCCCAAAGGGTGATTTCACAGTCACTGCGCAGTCACTGCGCGAAATCACCCTTCGAGCCCTGAATAACGCCATGACAGTGACATCATTCATGAGAAGGGGTCCCAAAAACCCCATGTTGAAAATTTGGTGCAAAAATTCCCAAAAATGCCTGAGATATGCAATAAAGTTGAACCCCTCCTATCTAGCCCATTATACAGCTTACCGGCATTTCCTCAGTTCGCGGTCGGCTTTGAAGAGTGCAGACGTGTTCCCGGTCCACCGAAGATCATCGCGCCGGAGTCCGGAGGTAAGTATGGGGTGAGGGGTGTGGGAGGCTGGGTGCGTGGTGGGTGCAGGTTGTGGAGGGGGTTCGGAGACGCGCTGGAGGACTGCTTTTGTTTTACAGGTTAAAACAGAAAAAGATGCTAGAGACCGCTTACCATGCTGGGGTGGGCTCCCAGCGTGGCACCAGGACTTTGGGCTGCTCAGCCGACGGGGATTGGGCACCCACTCGCAAAAAATTTTAAAAACGCTGGATTGCTTGGCATACGCTTGGGGTGGGACTCTGCCGCAGCACAAGGACTTTGGGAGGGGCGCGTTTCAGCCGATGGGGGATTGGGCACCCCATCGGCAATATGACGGATTGCCATGTTGGGGTGGGCTCTCAGCGTGGCATCAACTATTGGGGGGAGGGAGGAGACAGGCGAGTTCAGCCGACGGGATTGGGCACCGCCGGCTACACGCTGCGTAAGGGCGCAGACAGCCGAGGTTGGGAGCTGCACGAGCAGCTTCTTATTGCTGCTCACTCAAGCGTAGCCCTCTTTCACAAGTTACTGCATTTTGGAGCGTATTGCAGACAGCTCCAAAATGCATTGGCTTACAGGGCCAAGGCTTGCCAGCACAGTGCCTGAATTGGAGGAGGAGGTGACACACCTCCGAAATCTCCGATGAAGGCACTATGTTTCTTGCACATGCGTGCAAGCAAACATAAAAAATAAAATCCTTGAAGGGAAAGTACTATGTCAGAGAGGGTTAGGCCAGGCAGGGTCCCTGATTCTCTGTTGGTAGCAGCAGTGTCTGCAGCATTAGCCTGTAGCCTAGGAGGTGTGTTAAATAAATTCTGTGTGTATGAATTGCAGTCTGCCAGCCAGTCACCAGTGCCACTTCTTGCATACTGTCTGTGTGACCCCCCAAGAAGTCAGTGATCTGTCATCTTCCTCCCTGTGCTCGCTCAGTGGGGTATAAGCTTTGGCTCAGTGGGAAGGGCATTCCATCACATCAGGTGGAATAAATAAAAAATAAAATAAAATCTTTGAAGGGAATGTACTGTGTCAGAGAGGGTTAGGCCAGGCAGTGTCTCTGATTCTCTACTGGTAGCAGCAGTGTCTGCAGCATCACCTTTAGCATAGGTGGTGTGTGAAATAATTCTGTGTGTGAGAAATAAAATCTGCCAGAAAGTAATCAGTGTACCAGTGCCATTTCTTGCATACTGTCTGTGTGACACCCCCTCCCCCAAGAAGTCAGTCATCTGTCATCTTCCTTCCTGTGTTCACTAGGTGGGGGTATAAACTTTGGCTCAGTGGGCAGGGCATTTCATCACATCATGTGGAATAATAATTTAATAAAAAATTCCTTGAAGGGAAACAGCATTGTGTCACAGAGGGTTAGGCCAGTCAGGGCCCCCAGAATCTCTGTGCGTATACTAGCAGCTAGTGCCTGCAGCATCACCCTTAACATAGGTGATGTGTGAAATAAATTTGTTGTGTGTGAAATAAAATCTGCCAGGGAGTCGTCTCTGTTGCTAGCAGCAGTGCCTGCAGAATCACATTCACAGTCATCACGGTCATGAATTTCACATTTGGCAACTATTTCTGGAAGCTCTTTTCCATTTAGTATCTGAAGCTCCAGGAGCGCTGTTACTGTTACACGATCCTCATCCTCACGAAGAATCATGTTCACGGTCACGGTCATCATGGTCATGAGGAAGCTTAGCTTCATCAAGTGTTTTAAGCTCCAGGAAGTGCTCTCACTGTTACACAATTATTCATCCTCACAACAAATCATGTTCACAGTCATCACAGCCTCAAAGAAGCTAAGTTCTATCCAGTATCTGAAGCTCAGGGAAGCGCTGCCACTGTTACAGAATTCCTCATCCTCAAGAGTCACAACAAATCACATTCACGGTCATCATAGTCATAAAGAAGCTCAGTTTCATCCAGTATTTGAAGCTCAGGGAAGCACTGCCATTGTTACACAATTCCTCATCCTCATGACGAATCATGTTCACAGTCATCATGGGCACGATCAAGTTCACATTCTTGGTCATCACAGTCATGATTTTCACATTTGCCAAATATTTCTGGGAGCTTGTGTTAGTACAATACCCCAGCAGTAGCAAACCCTTCCAGTAGAGACAGTATCCTCGGCTCTGAGATACAAAACACTTAAATTTTGTCTTCTTCATAAAGAGAAAACATGCAACATTACAACTCTTGAGTTTCTGTTGTCCCATATGGAATGTTACAAAGAAACTATTCATTCTTTAAATGCATACTATGTTTTGTTCTGTTCTCACATAAGAAACATTACTAAGAAAGTATCTAAAGACTGCATAACAAAGATTACCTCTGATTGTACTGACATTGAAATCCTACAAAATACACCTACAGAAGCCGGCAAGGTAGCACTGAGGGTTGAGGCACTGGAAGCTGCACCTCTCGCCAAGCCAGTGACCTAGGTTTGGGAATAAGCCCAGGCTGCTGGAGGTTCATATAGGGAGAGAGGATTGAGCATCCAGAGGACTGCTCTCCTCTTGGAGGAGGGGACTAGTCGTCCTGTTGCTGACTGCCCTCTGGCAGTGGCTGGAGGGCAATAAGGGTTGGGAGGCTTGATCTGATGTTCTTACAACTGGGGTGGGCAAATAAGGAAAATGAGCCTAGCAGGATCAATGATGGTCTGCACTCCTGGGACTGGTCCCCAGATTCTGGATTGGGTCTATGGGAGAAGCTGGAAACCTGCTCCTGACCTGCCGCTGGGGCAGTCCATGGAGAACTACCAGGGACTGCCTAGCATGGGAGCAGCAGGACCAGAGAGAGAGTCCATCCATTCAGAGGGCTACAGCCACCCGCCAGGGCTCCAGTGGCTAAAGTGCTTATGGAAAAGAAAAAAAAATACATCTACAGTACTTGTTCCACACTTCGTGATTACAGAAGAAACAACTTTTTTTTGGTGCAACCCTGTTTTTTTTTTTTTTATTAATCTTTAGTTTCTTCATGAATCAGGACACCCAGTTATCATGTCACATCACTCATTAGCCTTGGTCCAGTACAATGCTTCTGCTAATGTTCACATTCTGCATGATACCCTACCAGCAGATGGACTCGAATCTTTGTCTCACTGACCAGCTGTACTTAATCAAGTAGCTATAATCTCAGAGCAAACATTGTTTTTAGCATGTGTGTTTCTCAGTCAGACAGTTCAGGAAGTACAGCAGTAGGTATTTAAATTTTTTCAATGGCAACTATTTGTGGAAGCTCAGTTCCACCCAGTTTCTGGTGCTCTGAGAAGCATTGCCAGTGCCAACACGACTCACATCATGATGAATCATGTTCATGGTCATCACAAATCACACTTCAACTTTTTTTGTGTAACCCTATTTTTGGTTTGTTTGTTTGTTTTTAATCTTTGTTTCATCATGAAGCAGGACACCCAGTTATCATGTCACATCACTCATGAGCTTTGGTCCAGTATGATGCTTCTGTTAGTGTTCATGTTCAGCAGGATGCCCTACTTGTTGTGTTCTATACCAAGAGCAGTTGCTGAACATAATTATTGACATACATTACAAGCACATTGCCCCCTTCTACAAAAAGTCAGACTCTGAGACTGGTTTAAAACAAATAGAGATCTTGACTTAGTTAATTTTTATTGATCAATATAAATATCATTTCAATATCAAAAATAAATTAAAAAAGTACAAATTACATCATATATGAACTCTCAAAGGGAAAATACAGCAATCATAATAAATCTCTAGGTAGCCTTCTATCTATAAAGTGCTATAGTCCTATATTAATAATAAATTATTACCAGTTAGAAAACGTATTTCAAAACTGGGCAATAAGCCATAAACAATCACATTTCCATGATCCATAATACAAATATTCAGACTTCCAAATATAATGTACATACATCTATAAGGTCAGATATTCAATAATCAGTAGTTACCTTAAATATACAAAGATCCAAGACAGCCAGCCAAAGACTTTAACTTATTCTCATCTTTTGAATTAAATAAATCATATAAAATCAACTTAGGAAAACATGTTACCCAGCAGCCCTCTTAGCCATTTATCTCTACTAAAAGGATATAGAGGACAATACAGGGTTACATGCTTTAAGTCATCTGGCTGGGCATTCTCACATTTACAAAAGGGTATTAAAGTCTCAGATCTTTTTGTAGGTGGTATATAAAATTAGAATTATATAGTTCCATCCTAAATCTGCATATCAATCTTCTCTCACTAGACTTGGTCAAGATTTACAAATAAGGTTCTATAAGATTTGTGGTTTTAGTTGTTTATAACAGCCAAAACAATTTAGCTGATCCAAACGATATAACTATTTGTAATATCCAAATCTTTTATTCTTGATACTATCTTATTTTATCTTCATCCCATTCCTGAAGTTATACATCTGTTAACACATTTTCCAAGCCTAAGGAAATATGTGTTTCCTTATCAGTTACATGATGAGGGAGGAAGCCCTGATCAAGGTATTTCATCTCCTCATCCAAGCACCATGAAGGAAGTCGATCATTAGGAAGAAGAAACAACCTTAGAAGGAAGAGAATCCTTCTCCAGGATCATGGAACTTAATGAAGATTGACCTAGTTCTAACTGTAAAACAGCTACTGGAACTGAATTAGGGACCATCAGAAGATATCTATACAGTGCCTTTATTGGTGTCTCAATTTCTTTATGGTTTTCTATACCCCAAGCTTCTGAGGCATGTAGAGCACATGTCTTAATGTTCGAATTTAAAACATTAATTACTCCTGGGACAGTAGTTTTACCTAGTTTCATATTAAATATTCAAAAGGCTCCTGCAGCCGTCTTCAGTTTGTTCTTGACCAACATTCTATATTTTCCAATTGCAGTTTTGTGAAAATCTACCTCCTAGGTAATCATAATACCTAACTGTTTCCAATTTATCTGATCCAAGCCATAATATAGGAAGTTTTTTGTTTTATTTCCAAATACTAACGTTTTGGTTTTATCCTTATTAATTCTTAGTTTCATCTGAGAAGACAAAGTAAAGAAGAGGTTTAATTTCTCTGAAGGCCCAATCTTGAAGTGGACAACAAAACAATATCATCAGCATATGTTAATAGTGGAACCCCTTTCTCTAATTTTCAGTGCGTGAAAGTCAGGATCATCTAGGCTTGTCAAAAGAGAGATAATATAGCTATTAAATAGTAGGGGCCAGAAGGCAACCCTGTCTGACACCCAAATTAGTTTTAAAAGATTCGTTGTGTGTCCAAATTGGTAATATTGGACCTTCGCCAAAGTATTAGTATATAGTCTCTTTAATATCTCAATTAAATATGTGTCGAGGCCATACTCCTCCAGTTTTTTCCATAAAATTATTCTGCTTATGTTGTCAAATGCAGAGGAAAAATCAATAAAACAACAATATCATTTTTGAGACTTTATCTTAACATATTTCCATATAAGATGGTTCAAAACATAACAATGTTGAATGGTAGACCTAGCTGTTCTAAATCTGTTCTGGAGTTCACTCAGTATGACATTTTCCTCAATCCAGATAGTTAACTGTTTCAAAATAATTTTGCAAAAGTTTTTCTGAAATATCAATTAACTTAATTGACGGTACATTTTAGGGTCACTACTGTAGCCCTTCTTGAAGATTGGGAAAATAATAGTCTCTGGCCAACTATCTGGTATAGATAAACCCTGCAATATTGTATTAAATAAGTTACTTAAAATAAGTACCCACCAGAGAGAAAATGTTTTATATATGTCCCCTAGGATAAGATCAGGTCAAGGGGCTTTATTTGATGCTAATGAAGTAATGGCTAAACAAATTTCTTCCTCAGTAATTTGTAGTGTTTCTAAAGGGTTCCTATTAATCATTACAGTAAAATCTTGTTCAAATAAATTATGTTACTCAGTTGAATAATACAGGGCTTCAGAGTGAGAAGTCCAGATGTTTGGAGTAATATGGGCTTCCAATCTTGAAGAAAATCTGTTATATCCCGAAGCAACCTGAGTCCAGAAAGATTGTATATCCTTCTTGATTACTGTTTTTCTAAGATCTTCCCATCTCTCTACATTATGTTTTAGTCTCTCTCTCTCCAATATATCTTTATATGTCTTCCTATGTTTGTCCATTATAGAAGCCCTAATTAAGGAATCTATGATCTCTTTTTTGGTTTGCCTCAAATTACAGTTTAATTTCTTCGTTTGATTACAGGTTTTATTAAACCATGATTTCTCTTCATGTTTCAGGTTTTGTGATCCTTTCACTATACAATAGGGTCCTAATGTACTATTTATTTTGTTCCATTTTTCTAGGATCATCTCTGGGTCTGTCTCCATCTTCAGGGAGTCCCTTATATTTAACAAAGTGTCATTTTGCCAATAGATCAGTGAATCTATTGATCAAACAAGAATTCCATTGAATTCTTGGCTGATTTATGATTTTCATGTCCTGTATTTCGGTCTTTAGAGTTTCCACACCTCTCATTATACCCTTCATTCTTAGGGAGACCAAGATTGGAAAATGTGTTTACTCAATTCTGTCTATTACCCAAAAATCTTTCACAATTTTTAAAGCTTCAGTATTGACCCATGCAAGGTCT
The DNA here is from genome assembly GCA_016271365.2 of Neoceratodus forsteri. NCBI lineage: Eukaryota > Metazoa > Chordata > Ceratodontiformes > Ceratodontidae > Neoceratodus > Neoceratodus forsteri. The sequence continues at coordinate 395,937,964 of CM028129.1, forward strand.
ATTGTTGAAGAGCCCCTTGGGCTGGTATAAGTAGGTTTCCTCATACTGGCACTAGTTGAATGTCCATTTAATAAGGACATATTGAGATTCAACATCAGTTTGTTTAGATTCCTTCCTCTTGTATTTATAACTAAGTTTGACAAACTCTAATATCCATGAGGTTACTATTTATAGTCTGTATTGAAGGTAAAAGCTCCCCATGGTGGTCCTCATTCACTTTACTTGCTGCAATTCTGTCATTGAAATCACCCATTATTACAATGGAGAAATGAGGCCATCTCTCCATGATATTCTCCAGTGTCTTTTTTAGGTGTAAATAAGCCTCAGTTGCTTTAATTTTGGAGGGATGCCCATATACATTTATGATTAACAAATTTCCCAATTTCCCTTCCAATTTCAGCACCAGAATGCCCCTGTCCATGGTCTTAACTTCTTCAATTTTATAATTTAAAGCAGTTTTGACAAAAATCAATAGTCCTGATTTATAATGACCAAGTCTCCCTTTTCTTGTAGCTGAGGTTAAGTACCTTGCATATCCTAGTAGTTGTGGATGGAAAGTATCTGTACACCAAGTTTCTTGGAAACAGAGAATCTCCTTTTCCATAAGAAATGACTTGACCTCAGGGTCAGAAACTTAATATGTGCCTTCAATATTCCAAGAAAGAATTTCTATGTATCTATACTCATTCAAACCAGTATCGAGTGATGTATGAATATTTCCCTGCTGTAGTTGTCATTCATTGTCCTGTAGTTCAAGGCTAGTAAATCTATTGTCTTCGATAATATCATTATCCTTCTCCCTTCTCATTTCTTTTTCCCCTAGTTGTTCTTGAGTTCCTAAACATTATGGACTTAAAATATGTATTCCCAAGGAGTCAAGTTTGCTCCCTAATAATAGCAAGATCTTTGGAAAATGGGAATTTTTAATGTAACATCTATCTGGGAAGTATTATTATACTTCTTATAGACTTTTATCTATTCTATTGCTGTGTTGGAAATCTTTGTCTGTAACGTCTTATCCCAAAATGTAATCAAGTCATTTTTAATTTTTCTTACCATTTCTCTTTGTGTTGTTTTGCAACCAAAAATTGTAATCGTTATGGTTTCCCATTCTTCTTCCCTGTTTTTAGGAATATTTGGACTCCAGTTGTCCAACCTTTCATCCTTTTCATTTCCTAAAGTTTCTGAGGCACTTAATATTGTCTTCTTCATTGTTGGTACCTTCTGCAGGGGTAGAATTGAAATTCCCCCTAAAGCTGAAGTAGGTTTCTTATACCAGATCTCTCTCTTGAAAGAGTTTCACTCTGGCAGTACATCAGGACACAATCTGAATATTTTTTTATTTGGAGGCCTCATTACACAGAAATCCTTTGGGATTTCCTGATAGCCCAGTATTTGAGCTATCCAAATAAGAAGAGTGTCCTGTGTTTCATTGGGGAGTTCATATATTCCATATGATTCCACCAGAAATTCATTTTCACCTTCATTAGAATATTCAGTGGCAGTTTGTTGAATAGACATTTGGTTTCCTATCAGTATAATACCTCTTTGACTTTTTGATTACATAGGTATTTGTGCCTTCCCTTTCACAATGTTTGTAAATACCACACCTTTGCCTTCCTCCCAGTGTTCTTTAATTACATCTAATGGTCCCTTAGGTTGCAATTATATAGTAAGGAAAAGGGGAAAAACTATTGTTGCTTGGGGTACTTCTGTAGGCAAACTAGAAGTAGGGGAGAAATCTGTCCTAGTCTTGACCTTCCTCTTGTACATACTTTTGCAACATTTTCATAAGTGTTTTATTGAATTTTTCTACTAACCCATAAGTCTGAGGGTGATTCTGGGAGGTACGTACTGCAGAGACACCCAACAGATGGTACATTTCTTGCAGCATCACAGATCGGCCTCTGTCGGTTAGAATCACTTGTGGTATTCCCATTCGACTGAAGATTTCAGCTAATCCTTCAGCTATTCTAGGGGCAGTAATCATTCTCATTGGTATGGCTTCAGGGTACCGGGTGACGTAGTCGCATGCAACCAGTATGAACTGATTTCCCTTTAAACTCTTTGTTAGGGGCCCCACCACGTCCATAGCTACTCTCTCAAAAGGAGTTGTTACATAAGGATGGGTTAGGGTACTTGATCTCTCTCCCTTCTTGAGCCCCAGTTGGTATTTTGCACAAACTTTACAATATGCTGCTACCTCTTGATGAATCCCCGGCCAACAAAACCTGGATAGTATCCACTGTAATGTTCTATCCCTCCCCTCATGGCAAGCCATGGGAATATCATGGGCCAATCATATTACCTGTTCCCTATACTGTTTAAGTACCATTAACTGCTCTGTCTCACAGTTTGTAACAGGATCAACAGTTATTCTATACAGTATGTTATGCTTTAATAAAAAATTAGAATGTCCATTCTTTTCTTCTTGATTTATTTGTGTAAATAGAGGTCTTAGGAAGCAGAATAATGTAGTGGTCTAAGGCTCTGAGCTGCAAATCTGGTGACATCCAGCAGACCAGACCTGGGTTTGAATCCCACAGCTTCCATTGCATACTGTGTGACCCTGAGCAAGTCACTTAACTTCCTTGTGCTCCCAGGTCGCACCTGGAAACAAGCTCCAGCTTAGTGTGCCTTTCCTGGTTAAACAATTTCCCCTTTCCCTTTCTTAGAGTCTTATCTGCAAATTGTTCCAGTCTGATGTCACCTTTCAACAACCCTGGTGCTAATTCCAAATTTGCTTGGGATGTAATCCTGCAAATATTTATTTTCCTTCTTTTTAACTTGTTTGGATTTTCTTGCCTTTCCTTGTCCTTCAAAATAATCCTCTTTAAAAGCAAAGACAGGTTCCATCTATAATTTTGCCTAGGCCCTGGGAACTACATTTACAGGTTCCACCAATGATAGATGAGTCTGCATTAAGGCATCAAAACAAGAGAAATCCTGGCCAATTATATTATAACAGGAGTCTCTTATCCCCTAAACAGTCCCTTGTATCTGTCCCACCATCTCTTGAAACTCCCAACTGTCTTTGAACTTATAAGTGTCTTCAGAAGCTGGTTCTGCCCTTCCTACACCTTGCCTAAAAAGTGCTTCTTAGTGTCTCTCCACTAGTTTGTAGCTACCACTGGTTGTCTTATCCTTACTGAAGGTAATCAACCAACATGAGTCCACCTTATTAGTAACCCTCATGTATTTAATTGTTTCAGCCATTTCTCTCTCTCACTTTTCAGGTCTCTAGAAAGTACATGTTCAACTATTTCCACCTCTGCTCATGTGCCTTTCAGTAGGCCCTCTAATTGTTGTCCTCTGCTGAACTGACTCAAATTTATTACATACTCCCATAGATAAGGTTCAGCCTAAACAGTACAGCACCCAGAAGAGGCCTCATTGTGGGTACTCGTAGGGTAATAAGGAGCTCTTTCTCACTACTGAACCCCTACCTATGTATCCTAACATTTGTTCACCTTTCCCAATGTTTTATAGCACTGTGCCACTGTTTTCATGATGTTTGAAATAATCAGCCAAGATCCCTTTCCTCCTTAGCCACAGTAATTGCTTCTCCACTCAGTTTGTACTCAACCCCTGTATTTTTGTTTCCCATATGCATGACCTTGCACTTTCTGGCATTAGAGCCCAATTGCCAGATACTGGACCACCTCTAAAGACTCTCCATTTTCTCCCTCATGTTATGTATTCCTTCTTTGCAATCCACCCTGCTTCAGAGCTTGGTGTCATCCACAAAAAGTAATGACCACTATTATATCTGAGGATTTTTCCATTGATCACCGCTCTTTGTGTTTTTCCTCCCAGTCAGATGCCCATCCCTGCCTTCCCTTGTAGGATCATTGACCCTTTGAGTCACTAATGCCTCTTGGAATATTTCTACCAGTAGTTGATTCCTGTTACTTGCTGGTACTGTGATCTTGCAGTTCACATCTGGCATGTTGAATCATTCATTAGCTGCACATCTTCCTTCTATTCTGTCCTCCTAATTTATTTTCCTACTTCACTGCTTGATGCCCTTTCTGTGATGGTTGTCTATATATCACCCCTATCCTAATGTTCCTTCCAGTTTGTAACTACCTGTACCCACAAAGTCTATATGCCCAGACTACTGTCCTTAACCTCCATGACTTTTCTACCCTCCCTTATGTAAATGGCTACCAATCCCACCATTCCTCACTCCCAGTTTCTCCTAAACTATGAATAATCTGGGATGGTCAGATTCCAGTCATGGTACTACATATCCCATGTCTCTGTCATTACTACCATGTCCATGTGTGCATCTGTCACCACTTACTGCAGATCACCAGTTTTGTTCCTCAGATTCCTGGCATTAGTGCACATAGCCCTCCATCTCTCATGCTTGCCTCCTTCCTCTAAATCCCTTGGCCATGTCTTTGGTTCCTCTCTTATCATCCTCTGCCCTTCTCTCTTCGGGATTCTCCACAGCTTCTGTATCTTAATTTGTTCTATTAACTCATTGTCTCCACTGTGCTTCTTCTTTACCCTTTACAACTAGCAGTGAGGGAAGGCCATCTTGGCTTCCTTTATTGAATAGATGCAACTATCAGTAATTGATCTGCCTACCCCATCTGCTTGTTTAAATGCACCTTAAAACCATTTGTAAATCTGTGCCCTAGATCTGGTGCACTCCTCAGATGGATGTAAGGCCATCCATGTCACATGTGCTTTAATCATCAAGGAGTGCCCAACATACCATTCACTAGCCCCTTTCTTGAACCTTGTTAATTTGTGCTCTAGAATCCTGGTCCACTCCCCAGAGGGATGTAGGCTATCCAATACCTATAGCCTTTAACCCTCAAGGAGTGCCCACAGTCACCCATGCATCAAAAGTCCTCATCTCTGCAACACGCCTTCAGCCAGGCATTGATGAAAGTGGTCTAGAGAAGCCTCAGATCTCTTCAAGTCAGCTTGAGCATCCATCCTAACTTCTTAAAGCTATGTTGCCCTCCCCATGGAACTGCTATCCAGGTCATCAGACTCTAGATGGAAATGAAATGGAACCCTTCACTCCCCATGCCTCTGACAATCCTCTACCTGTGTGCATACCTGTCTGCTGATGCACCCAGAAGGCCCCCGGCATCACACTTACCTGGTCTCCCACAACTAGTACCTCTTCCATCATCCTAGTAATGGAGCCTCATGTTAATATTGTTTCTGTATTCCTCTACCTTTCTTGGGACTCTGACCTCCTTTCAGGTGTCTCACTAGTGACATACATGGTATACTGGAGGTCAACAGGTTCCAGTCTCTGTCTTGTAGGAACCAGGTCTCCTGGGTCATACAGAGGAGACAACCAGTTCACTGTCACCACCCTAGAGGCCCTACTTCTGCTCAAGTAAACACATCTCCATCCTTCACCCTGCCAGCCAGAGTACAATCCCCAGCTAGTCATCCTTTGTGGAAGGGGAATAGTGGCTGCATTCATTAGCCTTCTCTTGTACCTGCTTTAAGGAAGACTATGCTCCAGCTTTACCATGACAACTTCTACAGCAAGCACTGCACTTCAGCTGCACTCTGGGCTGCACTGCTATTTCCAGAGGGCATCCCTGAAGATAGCTGATCCACAGGTGTTGCACTCCATAAGACCCCCTCCTCTTCGTATGTGTCCTCAATCTGCTCCACACATCCTCTTGCACTATATTTGACTCCTGGGTCCCTCTGTTTACTTATTCCTTCTATGCTATTCAACTGCAAATGATGAACCTACTTAATACTGTAAAATGAAAGACAGTACACACCTTCGAGTACCTGCTAACTCCCCCCAGTTACCCAGATTATTTGAGTATATGTCCCTCATTGGGAGACCCCAGCATCTTACCTACATCCCGTAGATAATGGCAGCAGAGCCCTCTGAAGCACTGTAGACTTCCTGAAGATGCCATCCTCTTTCTCATTGTCCCTGCTTCTGGGGTCTCTCATGCAAAGGGTCATTTGGAACAATGGGAGTTCAAATGTGAAATGCTAGGACTGATTTGCCTCTAGCTGAACCCTCCTCTCTCACCTAGAATTCTCTCCTTTCTTTGACTTTCTTTAATGCTAGCCTAACACAAATGGTTTGAAAATTAGGGATCCCATTAACAAGATCTCTAATATGTTCTTGAACCCTGATTTTCATTGCTAGTAATCTGCATCACATGTAAACTTTCTGAGAAAGACATAGCAGTTTACAAGAAAATTTGCCATGTATTTCATTAACACTTTAATTTCAGCCCTGAAATTCACAGTGGGATGCACAAACTGTTTGCCATGACTGGGATACCTGGAGACATTACATATATTGCAGATGAAAAATCCCACCAGAGATGTGACTAGCCATGTACTGTTTGGTCCACTGGTGTACAAAAAATGCCCCCCCCCACCTGCCTAGGATTCTGTCCTTCCTTTTTTTTTGTAAAATGTTTTTATTGAAGACAAGAGCATTGCATGATACTTACACACTCATGACAGTGACAAATACAGTCAATTTCATACTGTCAAGTGAGGAGAGAAAAACAGCAGTATAATACATTTCAGATTACAATTTAGCATTTAGACTAATAGACTACCAACAGCAGTGGGCACTCCTGTATATTTTTATTGAATTGGTATCCCATAATGTAGACACAGAGGCTTCAAAAACTATGATGTAATGACATTGATGCTCAGTTGGCCTTATCTATACTGTATATGCTAAGTTGCGAATATTCCTACTTCTATTGCCTGAGGCAGTAGAGACCAAACAGATTCAAATATGCCAAGTGTGCCATTACCTCTGTGTTATGTGTGTTCAATTTTTAGGGAACTGGACATGTTTTTCCTCAACTATGTAATGATGGAGAGATATTTTCTTAGCCAGGATTGTGACATAGTCTTCCTAGCATTGATTAGGGCTAGATTCCACAATAGTTTTGCCTTCCCAGAAACTGCAACCTCCATCTTAGCACCTAGCAACAATTCAGTTGGTGATTTTGGAAACTGGCACCCCCAAGATCTTTTGCATTATGCGTCAGTGCTATGTTGATGTGCATGTTCAGAATTGTATTTATTTATTTAGCTTTTGCTGAGTGGGAAAGGAGGACTAGACAGTTCTGCCAATTTTGAACCTCGTCCGGGGGGGGGGGGGAGGATACAGATGGAGGCCAACTGACATTGAACCAGATTGAGCTGTTGGTGGTACTTTTAGTGAATGGGGGAAATTTGGCCAGGACACCTGGGAAATTTCCCTACTCACTTGTAGGGGAACCTCTGGCCAGCTGTATTGCCACTCTCGATCCTCCTGTGGAAGGATGGATGTTCTTGAGGGTGGGGAGTGGGTCTCCTCCCCTACCTTGGGAACTTTAGAGACTGAACAGTTTTTTGATGCATCTATGAATGTGGAAAATAAGACCACTGTTACCTCTGAAACAAACCAGGCATTGGCAACACTGACCCCTCCCGTTTTCATGAAGGATATCACAATTGATACGGACATCTTTATTATGACTGAGGATGACATGTCGGAAGAACAAAAGAAGGAACATCTCCTTCGCCAACTTGTGTTCAAGGATGCAAACATTTTAAAAAAGAAATATGAGCAATAAAATGAAAATGGAAACTCTGCAAGCAACGCCAGCTGTGCTTTCGCCTGCTGAATGTCATGATGTAAAGGCCAAGCCTGCAACCTGCGGTGCAGCTGCTTCTTTACCGGTTGAAAGTGACAATGTTTTGATCCAGTTGCCAACTATGAACTCCTTATTGAATCAACTACCAGGTACGCTTCCCACAGTATTTTCTTTAAATAAAAGAGACAAGAGGGAGCCCTTATTCATGTTTGCAGGAAGAAAGAAGGGGGTTGAATTGTCAGGAATGGCAAAAACTGATGCTACTGTATCAGGCATAAGACAGACCCCTAATTCAAACAATATAGTGGATTCTTCATCCCAGGACTGGTCAGTAGAACCTGCCCTGCATGGGGCTAGGTGGGCACAAATAAAATGCTCAGGAAATGGATATCTGGCTTTTCCAATCTTGGTATCAGTAAACCTTTCTCGGACATGGCGCCACAGCACAGTGTAAATAGTGAAACCAGCCAAGACACTCACACTGTTTGTGCTGGCACTGTTAGCTCTATTACCAGCATAGCTTTGCCTTGCACTGATACAATGACTATCTCTGAAACAGGAATGGAGGAGGTGAGCCAAGGCTGCCATTCTCCTCTCTCACTATCAGATGGCTTAACTTTTACGCAAACTCTTGTTCTGAATTATCAGTCCTGACCCTCTTCAGGGAACCTTTTTTAAAGGGTCATTTATCTGAACATTCTGGTAGTGCCTCATTGAGCAATTTGACTTCACCAACATCTCATACTGTTCTAACTATGCCATCAAGTTCAGCTCCCATCACTGGCTCTGAGCGATGAAATACTGATTCCTCTTGACAGCCCCCACAGGAGTCAGCATCCAAACCGTATGCCTCCTTCTCTTGGACACCAGTTTATCTGGCAAAATGCCACAACTCAGTTTGCCTTCTTTACATTTGAGGCCTGGATCTATCTCCTGATCATGTTTTCCTAGCTAAAACATTACTGAAAGATTCTATGGGTTTCCATGCCACATAAATTTACACGCTGATCCATGGCTCAGGTGAGACTACTTTTGACATTAGCTTTAAGCTAAAAAGTGGCCTGAAGAACTTTGGGGCTAAATTTCAAGTTCTGAAAAATACACCTCTCTGGTCTCCCTTCCAGGCCATCCTGCTTACAAAGCCTGCTTTTAAGACTATCACTGTCCTTTTCAGGAATGAAGGTGTCAGCATTACTGACTTGTTATACTAGCTCAAGCAATGATGCAATGTATTGGGAGCACTGGAGGCTATTCTAGATATGAAATAAATCTGGACTGGAAGATGGTGCATATGAGTAGTCCTAACCACCACAGAGACTGGCCTGGCACATCTGCCAAACTGCTTCTTTTTGGAAAGGATAGAGGTGTTCTCAACTATGTGGGCCAACTGAAGACCTGTTATTGTTGTGGCTCTACCACCCATCTCAGTAGCCTGTGTGATAAGCTCAGATGTACTCTCTGTAATGAACTGGGACATACAAATGCACATTGTACCAATGATGCTAAGTGTAACTTGTGTGATTCTAAACAGCATACATGTAATACCTGACCTTGGACTGCCCACAGTCAGCACCAAGCTGACAGTGAAGAACAAAGATTAATCATTGCCGTGGCACAGCGCTCCACTTGACTAGACCAAAGGGTTCAGCAGTGCATAAAGCACCAATCATATCAACCATTGTCCCCCTTGAGAGACACCCTGATGTAACCCCTATGTTTTCAGCTCTGTCCAATGCACAGACAGTGCGCAGTTCTGTGTCTGAACTCCCCAGCCTACCAGTGCTGTAGCTGATACTACAATCGAGGTGCTCCAGACCCCTCTACATCCCCCATCACATGACTCTATTACTGAGCAAACCTCTTTTGCAGAAGGAAATCATATGCCACCTTCCTTCACTCCCCTGGATTCTGATAAGAGATGGATAATTACCAAGAAAAGACATGATAGAACCCCCCCAAGGTCTCAAAAACAATGGACATTCCTGTTGGCAACAGATCTGATGTCCTCCAGGATACCCCAAGTATTTCAGGGAATGAGTCTCATGCCTGTTCCCTAGGCTCATCTCACACAGACCTGACCTTGGATGCAGAGTACTTTCCTTTGAGAGTAGTTAACAAATCTTTGAAGGTCCCTGGAAAAAAGACTGGTTAAGGAAAAGAAATCTGATACAATGAAGCAAAAGAAAAAGAATCCACACTGAAAGCCTTAGCTTCTTTCTTACTACTACATGGTTCCCCTTCTGTCACTCAAAACAATTAATACTAACAGTATTAAAAGTGCTAGGAAGCAAAGTGCTGTATTTTCACATCTCCTTTACTCCCACTCCCAGATACTTTTTTACAGGACACCAGATTACATTCACTCCCAGAGATGTCTAGAGCCATTAAAGCATGGTATGTGGGGCCCTCTTACAGGACAATAGGTCCAGATCTGTGTTCAGGACTGGGAATAGTTTTTTGAGATGTGGATTTGTGCCTTATCAAATTAGTTGATTTGGTACTAGATAGAGTGTTGATTTTAAATACTAAGATCAATAATGTTTTGTACCTTTTTATTAACGTGTATGCTGGCCAAACAAAAGTGGACAGAACTGAACTTTTCTGACTAATTCAGCCTTACTTTTATACACGACATCATGTCATTCTGGGTGGAGATTTTAATTATGGTCTGATTTTACCAGATACTGTAGGGGTAAACATGCCAAAACATGGAAAGTATTGTGCAACATGACTTATTTGGCGAATTTTATAAAAACCTTGAATTTAGAGGACGCTTATTTTTCATTCCATAAGACCACAGACCCTACTTTCCATAAAGGGAATCTGGCAACAAGGATTGATTTTCTTTTTATTCCTAAATCACTACAAATTCACAATATTATTAATACACTGGTAGAATTCTCTTATCATAATTTATTACAATTGTCACTCAAAACCAACACTGATATAACACAAGGTCCTAATGTATGGAAATTAACTTTGTCATGGTTTATGGGCCTTGAATTTACCCAGTCCCTTCATTTATTTATTTTTTATCATGTATGATGACTACATTACTTGGTGGCAAGATATACGAAATTAAAGCTAATACACATACTTAAATCCATAGCACAGTCAAACCACAATGCTGAGTATTTTCAATATCTTCAGTATAGGAAACAGTTACAAAAACTGCTGTCTCTTACACACCAGACAGGGCAATCTTTTACTACACAGCTTCAAAATATTAAAAACAACATATCTTTTCATACGAAACAAGCTGAGCACCTTAAATGTCAGCAAAAATATGGTACACAAGGGAAATCAGGTAAACTCTGCCCCAATGCCAACTGTACAGCCAAGGTGACTAGAAAATGTATTACTTGTTTATTAACCCATACAGGTTCTCTTGTTTCTGATAATAAACACATAATAGATGAGGTAGTCTCTCACACTACATCCCTTTTCAGAAACAGGTTACAGACACCTCTCATTGGCCATTTTTTTATTCATTTTCCCATTCCACCATGTTCGGCTGAGATACTGTCTTCACTTACTGAGAATATACGGGCTACAGAAATTGTATCAGCTCTTTCAACTTTATCTACAGACAAAGCACCGGAACTAGATGGTCTTAAGGGAGAATTGTACAAATTAATAGGAAATGACATTGCTCAGGAATTGGCATTAGTGTTCACAGAAATATTGACAACCCAAGAAGTGCCTTTAAACATGTCAGAAAACTTATTAATTTACCTGCATAAGAGAGGTGGTAAGAAAACTTTCAGAAACTGGAGACCAATTAGTCTCCTTTATATGGATTTTAAACTCCTAACGAAGATTTTACATTCTAGATTATTGCCTCTTACAAAATCTGTGGTTTACAGCACACAAACTTGCTCCATCCCAGATAGAGCAGTGACCGATCACTTGATCCTCCTCAGAGAGGTTTTCAAAAGGGTGAACTCTAACCGACTCCATGGTTATGTTCTCTCCTTTGACCAGTCTAGAGCATTTGACTCTATAGACTATGACTACTTATAGTATACTGTCCACCAATACAGTGTTCCATGACTGGTTATAGATTGGATTCAGTCCATACACAAAACAGCCACAGTACGGCCACTAATTAATGGAAGGAAAGGTCCCTTGAGTCACATTAAATGTGGGGGTTTCAAGGTTGTTCCTTAAGTCCACTTTTGTATGTTTTCAGTATGGACCCTTTACTGAGAGTCCTGAATTACTCCCCCAAGATCCAGTTTCTGTGGAATGAAGAAGGTCTTTTTCCCCATAATGTCATTGCATATATGGATGATCTCTGCATTTTAACTTCGATTTACAATCTGCAAAGGAAGCTTTAGATATTCATACAACTTATGGTGTTATTTCAGGAGCCTCTCTTAATCTTATTAAAAGTAAAGGTGTCTGTCTTTGTGAGCCGACATTGCCAATTCATCAGATAGAGGGGATCCAGATAACTGATGCTCCAATATTAATTTTAGGTATCATTTTTGGAGGCCCAGATATGGACAAAGCAAATTGGGAACCAAAACTGAATCAGGGTAGAACTCTTGTAGCCCATTAGAACCAATGGCATATGGAAAAAAAATTGTGAAAATAAAGACATTTTTGGTAACTATGTTTTTAAACCTTAGTTATGTTTTTCCTCCCCCAAAATCCTTAGAAACCACATTGTTCAGTATTTTTTCAGGCCATGTGGGCAGCCACCTCAACACAATTAAAACAAATATATTGTATCTCCCTGTCAATAAGCGTGTGGTTAAATATGATAAATCCTTTCGTTTTCTTTTATACAATTTTTATCTATGCAAATTTTAGACCCTTGCTTTTTCATACTGGGAAAAGTTGGTGTAATCTTTGGTTTTACACCAGTCAACCATGGTTCCATATGGATTTTTTCTCCCTCAGCTTTGACCCCCCCGATACATTCCAGAATGTTTTTATAAGTTCAGAATTTGGAAAGTTAATAGTAATCAGATTTTAACAATATCTAGAAAAGGGCTATATACATAATAATAATATTATAATAATAATAGTTTTATTTTTTAGGCACCTTTCAAAAAACCAAGGCACTGTACCTAATAAAATCAGCAAAGCAAATATATAAACAATCATTCATAAATAAAATCATACACAATCATAATACAACCAACAAACTCAATTATTAAAAGTCTGAGACCACAAATAAGTCTTTAAAGCCTGTTTGAATGACTCCACAGTTGCACACTCCCTAATCCATTTGTGAACCCTTGTTATAAGGCACATCTTACCTTCCAGCAGTGCCAACCTCATCTACATAACAATTTAACAGATTTATTGGTTTGTCTCAGGATCACACCCAAGATGTGGGATATACATTGGCTCACCTGCTATAACTGTCTTAATGTTAAGAGTAATCAAATGCACAGGCAACTTGAGGATAGATATTGCAGTAGAGTCTAATGTTTTTAACAACGGGAAACAATAGATCATTCATATTTCACCTGTAATTATATACAAGGCTTTTGGAAATCTCTGGCTGATGTTTGGTCAACACCTTGCTTTTCTAAAGTCATAAATGAGTTGTTGTCTTTTGGGTCCTATCCAAATTCTTGGAACGTTTGGGACCATAGTACCCTTCACGTGATTTTTATTATCATTAAATGGTTAATCTAGAATTCTAGATGTTCGTTTACATTGCAACAAAAAAATATCACAGATATAGAATGAATTATTAAGATTACCTTGGAATGACAGGCTATTTATTTTGCAGAAGCAAAAAGGCTTACACAAGACTGTTTAAAAAATGCATGGAGGAATATAGTATGGATTATCGATTCTGATGTACATGTAATTTGAAGATAGTTAATCTTGCATGATTTGCTTTCTTCTTTCTTTTCTCTTTTTTATTTTCTCCCTGGGCTATAATCATTTGGTTACAATATATGATTTACTTCATTTAATTTTGTTGTGAATAAGAATTGAATATCTTATTTTACTTTTGGACATTATGTGTAAATTGTTTTGATATTTGATTTTTCCTGAATAAGCTCCCATGCTCTTTTCAAGAAGTGCCATGGGATCTTTAACATCCACTGCGACAACCACCAGAAGAGGCAGACATAACCTTGGTTGAACATCTCATCTGAAAGACAGCACCTCAGGAGTGCAGCACCCCCCCCCCGTCCATGTTGCACTACAGTGTCAGTACTGGGATTTAACCCAAGTGCCTGGTGTAGGGATATAACACACAGCCTTCTGATCTTCAAGCCTCAGAGGCAAGTGTGCAACCTTCTGAGCTGCTGACACTGTTTTCACAGCTTTTTAAACTATATTCAAACTATTTTTTAGACCTCATTTTACAAAGGCAGTTACTTTTACAAGACAAGGGCCCTGTGCAGTACCATAAAATACAGTAATACTGTGAAACATAACATTTGTTTTACACATCTAAGTATGAGTTTACCAGTACTCTGGTGCCATGTTTAGCACTGTGAATGCACTTGAGCAGTGGTGGTCATGGATAAGAGCAGGTCGCTTATTAATCTTAAAACATCAAAAACTCAGTAAAATGAATATTGGCTTGCAGTCTGGGATTATATGTGGCAATTAAAAGGCATATTAAGACTAAAGATGGCTGCAGGCAACATTTCAAAAGGTGTAATAAATTTCAGCCCAGCGGTTGACAGTGTCTCTTTAAAGGGAAAGGAATGTTTGCAGGACATATTTAAGTATGAATGCTCATGAAATGTTTACCTGTAGGTGTCAGTAGTAATGAGGTGCCACAGGGCTAGTGGGGAAGTTTATGGTGCTTCATAATCTGTGAGTTTTTGATATGATTTAGAAGGTATTATTTTCTCCCTTTCCAGATTTTTTTAGAAGAAGGAAACAGAATTTAATTCTTATTTTAGCAGCTGTAAAATTACACTGATTGCAAACTACATTATATGCATAAATGTGCAATTTGTTATTGGAAGAAGAAAAAATAAATAAATCTGAAGGTTTTCATTGAAATCCTTGGACTCCTTAGTAGTTGGGACTGTCTGAAATCAGAATACCAGAACTCTATTCAAAACCTGTTACTAGCAGTTTAATTAGAATAAAGTTAATATTCATTAGTTATGTTGCACAAAGCAACTATTATAAAAGTATAAGGTCCTACTAACAAATTTCTCATTTCCATCCATGATTTAAAAATGCCTTTGCAGACACAGAGCTACACTGAGAAGTGCCTGGTTGTCATACTGACATGTTCCTAGTTGCAGGTCATGCAACACCAGAGAAAGGAATGTGTGTATCAAAGGGAAAACCTGGAAGGCCTGCTTACTATGTGAGCCCATAACTTCATGGTTAGAACAATTAAATGGTATTGCCATGGGTCTGGGTTCAGTTCTCAGTGGATCACACTTTTCCTTTCTCATTTCAGTTAATGATTAATGAATTTAAAGATAAAACATATTCATATTTTAATAGAAGTAAACACTTCTCTATAAGCACAGCATTACCAACCAAGTCGTTCCTCCCTGTCTCAAGTTTTAATGATATGGTTACTGCCTATATTTAAATTAAGACTGATTTAGACATGAATATCTCCAGACTGCTAACACCTACAGGTAGCCTGATGCCTCACCTGAAAGAGCATTTTAAAAGCGGTCAGATTTTGAAAAGTCCTGCAAACTTTACTTCCCCTTTATAGAAGGTAGTTAGTGTTCTTAAATATAACTGTGCCCTGATAGAAAATTGGTCCTTAAAGTCTAGAGAAACATTAGTGCATATGAACAGACTTGTCTTCCTCTTATTGAAATTTTGCATAGTCGTTCCCCTACAAAACCAGTTTAATCTTTTGTAGCTATGATCATGGTAAAAATAATGCCATAGCCAACATGTGCCCATCATACCTTATACAGTATGTATTGCTTATTTTTATTTTTCTTCCCCTTTATGAATATTCATGATTATATCCTTCTAAACTATTCTGATTTCAGCAATTTGTGTACCTTATGATTTGTATTTGATGAAGTTTATGTCTTCTGTTGTTTATGTTCCTGTTAATATGTTCATAAGAAAATACATTTATGGATGTATGTTTTATATAAAATTCTCATCAAAATATGTTTGAAAAGGTCGTATTAAGGAAACATTAAATAATTCAGCTTCAGACTTTGACAGCCTTGCAAACTAACACTAAGTCTCCAGTTCACCTTGGTTAAGTAAAGATTTGGAGATGGTTTATTTGGTAAATTTGTATAACCAGGAAACATTTTATGATTCAATAAATTATACAAATATGCTCTAGAGTGCAGCATTATATGTTGACAGCTTTGAAAACAATTGTGAAAATATTTCTTATTTCAGGGGAAGCTGTTAAATATCCATTTAAATATAATTGATTGGTCAGCAGTGTTTGATATTGTAAACTATTCGGTGCTTGTAGATTATTGGAGGGTCTTTGGGGTTATGTTTGGAAATGTTTTTAGGGCATAATTGAGGTTATTGGAAACATGTAATTTTTTATGGGTTGAGCTTATTTACAGGGTTCTTCATGGATTTACTTTGGCCTCAATTTTAGTCAATGTTTTTAGGATGGAACATCAGTCATAAATGGTATGGTTTATATTATGCTGTTCCACTTCAACAAGTAGTCAAATGTCTGTGCCAGTAACAAATGACTGTTTGTTTGTTGAATTTTGTTGACCTGGTAAGTCCACTGGGCCTAGAAGTCCCTTTTTCAGGGGCGACCGGGGGAAGGGATACAGATGGTAAGCAACTGAGTTTGAACCAGATTAAGCTGTTGGTGATATTTTCAGTGAATGAGGGAAATTTGGCCAGGACACCGGGGAAATTCCCCTACTCTTTTCGATAAGTGCCATGGGATCTTTAACATCCATTTGAACTACCACCAATCCAGGCAGATGGGACCTTGGTTTAACATCTCATCCGAAAGATGGCACCTCGGAAGTGCAGCACCCCTCTCATGCTGCACTACAGTGTCAGTATTGGGATATTAACCCAAGTGCCAGATGTGGGAACTGAACCCACAGTGATCTGATCTCCCAGCCTTAGAGGCGAGTGTGCTACCTACTGAGCCACTGACTGGGTAAAGTTTTGCTTGGACAAAGGATAATTCACTCAGATTTAATCTGGAAAAAACTGACATGAGAAATATTGACCAGTCTACTGTTCTGAGGAATTTAGCCAGTGAGCTGTCATGGCCTGTTTGAGATTGAGAAGAGCTGAGCCCGCACTTTAACTGCTGAATGCCATTTGAAGAAAAGGTGTCAGTAGTGGTTAGGTGTTTTTATAACCATCTTTACAATACTGAGAGGAGGTACCCCTTTCAGCTGGGATTCTCTCTCTCTCTCTCTCTCTCTCTCTCTCTCTCTCTCTCTCTCTCTCCCTATTGGTTCTTTCTATGAAACTCATCTACAGTCTTCTCTTGGTACAAAATAGAGATGATAGGGCCCTCAGTTCAACTGGCCTACATGTCTATGTTGTCAGATATGTACTGGCTAACACTCAGACAGTGAGCAGATTTCACATTACTGTTATCAGTTAAGAAGTTTCTAAACAGAGTGGGACCCACCAATGCTGGTGACCTCCAGGTCTCCTTTTCCACTACTCACTTACTAAGATTCCTCGTGTAGGGTGGCTTAAGGTACGTGTGGCCTGTGTAAGTATCACTATGATCAGATCATTTGCAATGATGTCTCCAAGGCTTTGGAAATCATTACTGGCTGCTTCAGAAACTCAACATATATCAAGGTGCTAAAGGGGTTAGCTAAAAAATATTATTTATTTATTTAAAACTGTATTTGATTAAGCCTGGCACCGTTTTTAGAGCTGGCAGTCAACATTTTGATATGCTATATCTCATGATCTGCTTGAGCTTGCCCAGAAGGGTGCTATATAAATGAATTTAATTTATGTTCTTGGTGGGATCCTGCAGATGAGACATAAGGAAAGGTCCTGTCTGTAGGCTCAGGTGTTTGTCAATGTTAAATCTGATGGTAACATGGGACTTTTAAGAAAGAACAAGAGAGATTCCCTCTGTCAAGGCCAATATTCCTTACTTCAAAAAGAGATTTTGTAACTGGCAGTTGATGAATGTGGATATTACCATATGTCTAATGGCAATAGTATTAGTAAAATGTCCCTGCAGTGCTCCTATTTGATTTATTGCTTTTCTATACAAATCCAGATTCTGCGGCATTCTTCTGTGTTATATGCTTTGTGTGAGCATCAGCCCACACAAATATCTGTTTTGCTTATCTTTTTTCATAGAAAAGATTGACCTGACCTCACAGGCATATTCATTTCCCATCCCCTTTGCAATGCTGTATAACCCATCCACAGTAGTAAAATTATAGCATTTGAATTATAGAAGCAAAGGAAACCAAGGGGTGCATTCTTCGAACTAAGCCCCTTTCCAAATATGAGTTATTGGCATTGTTACAGGACACAGCCTATAGTGACTTCCTTCAGAGCCATCATGACTAAACTGCTTTTGGCCACTAAGGTTACCAACTGTCCTGATTTTCATAAGACAGTCCTGATTTAGGAAGCTGTGTCCTACAAAAAGAAAGTATGAAAAATGTGACATGTCCTGACCTTGTAGTAAATGTATAAATGTTGCAAAAAACTATAATAAATTAACTAACATACCTTAAAATGATAAGAAACAATAGAAGCAACAAAGAACTACAGCACAGTCTTAATTCTGATTATTTAGTGAAAACAAGTTTGTTGCATTGGTCTAGGTAAAATTGTCCAGCAAAAAATCACGATTAAAAACTGTTCTACTTTATGTTTCTTACAAGGTGATAACCCTGCCCCCACCACCACCACCACCACTGCCTGTGCATGTATTTTAGTTTGTTTTCAAACATATCCAACTGAAATGTGAGCATTTCTACATGCTTATGTTTCCATCTCTCTATGCACATTTAGTCTTAGCTGTTTTTTTTTTTTTTGGTATCTCAGTCCAATTATGATGAAGTCAATGAAAAGATGGAGACTACTAACATTTAACAAAGGCTGATTTTGGTCAGTGTGACATATCTGACCATTGTTTGTTATGTTAACAATTATGGATGCTAACTACACTGAAGATTTTTGGTTTAATTTAGTTTAATTGATTTGTTCAATCAGGAAGTGGGTGTGTATCCAAGACTTGTTTTCAGACACAGCTGAATAGACAAGGAAGACTGTGATCTGCAAAATATTGCCAAACTTTGATCAACAGTTTTAAACTATTGCCAAACCTGATAGTACTCTGAATGACAAATTACCTGGGTAGTCTCAATATGGTAGCAGAAGCACTGAATCATGTGGAAGGGTCCTCCCTTTTTTAAAATCAATATTTTTGGCATCTGCCATCATCTCCTTCTTACCAGGTACTGCTACTTAACCATGAAATACTGCGCTGTCTTTCTGAAATATCTAAAAGGTATTATATAAATGGGGATTCTGTTACCTTTTATTGTTACATGTCATTGCTGCAACCCACAGACAAAATATTTTATAATGGTAGTACAAAACATGTTTGAAAGGGAGTTCACATTTAAGTCTGTTTCCCTTACCATACCACACCTATTCAACCATTTTGTTTGAACATGATTTGTTTTATCCCTATTTCCATTCATCATTTTCTGTTCATTTCAGCTGCATTGGTGTTCTGTAGATTCATGATTATAATGAGGATACATAGCTCCTGCTCAGAATTTTCTGTCTTAAACATTCATAAAAATTAGAGAGCGCACCATGAACCAGGCAGTGGTTCTATAACAAGCCAATGCAAACAATGCAGTTAAAGTAAAACACCTACTGCAAATGTAAGGAACACAGAACATTGATGAAAGCCTGAAATTTAGCTCAGTCCTTTATGTAATGACTCACAGCAGATAAACAACAACTGACATAGGTGGTGAGAGATCACAAAAAAAGTTACTTTTCTGTCTTCAGTGCAAACTAGCATTCTTTTAATTGATGTGCTTTTTATAGCTCTATAGTAGAAGCTCAGAATTAGTCAAGTGATTTTTAAGGATTTCTGAAAATCCCTATTAAGAATTGTGAAACCTTTTGTTAGGGACTTATTTTGTTTGTTTGATTGTTTATTTGCTTGTTTGCTTGCTTGTTTGGTAGTTTATTCACTGCTAGCAGGAGAGGATGCCTCCACCTGCTAGACTAGTTAAAAATCCATTAAATGATGCTAGAGTACTGTAATAGGAACTGGCCTCTGTAGGTATAACAAAAAGAATTTTAGAGGATTTGTTTCCCTAAATTTTTTTAAGGATAAGTAGGGAATTTCACAAAATTGCTTGACAAAGTAGGTACTACCACTGTACATGGAGCAGGGGTTACATAGGCAAGCTTTGTCAGTAAATGTAAGCATAAACAGTTTAATACTCTATTGAGATGGGTTGTCCAAAAGCAAATCCACAGGAAACTTTTGACACTCCTTGACATATCTGCTTTTTGTGTGTATGTGTGCAGTTTTGGAGACACACACACATGCACGCACATACACATCTCATTCAAAAACAATCAATGGCCTTTCTTGTCTTTCAACCATATTGTTTCAGGAAAAATAACATTAACAGTTCAAATCAAGAATCTTTTGGTTTTCATTTTGTCATTCTTGTAAATATTTTACCCTATAATGAGGGCAAGTAGTAGAAATCAAGTAGACTATTTGTTTACTGATGGGAATTAATCACCCCTTGTCCATCAGGCTCTTATTGAAAACTCAGAAATTTGGGGGTCATAATAATGTACACATAGTGAGAGCATTGATTCTAATTTCATTCAAAGAAATTGAGAGTGAAGCTACTGTAACAATATTTCAATGTCAGCCTTGTAATAAACAACTTTATAGAGAAGGTCCACTAGGCTAGACAGACAAAGCTGTGGCTAAGGTTTTGACTTCCAGGCATCAGTGTTGTTGAAGGGACCTTTGAGACCTGAGAAATGTATAAACTTGATATCATTATGTCAGCTTTGCAAACAGTGTCACTGTCACCATAGCTGAACCATGTTTTTCTCTTTTTAATGCTGAGCCTGCTAACAGAATGGCTTTAAAATCTGAAATGACAATTAGATTATTGGATAATGAGAGAATGTTGTGAGCAGATTGTAAGTAGGATGTTATAATGCCCCTTCTACTGTTATCTGTAAAAAAGAAAAAAAATCTGGCAGGCAGTGGATGTTCTGGATCTCACAAATGTATTCAGCATTAATCATTTAACACACAAAGATGTACACCCCACATTAGTGTGTATGCCCTAATCTTTTTGGAAAATCAGATACATTTTATTATATTGCTATTTGTCACATTAATAGTAATAATAAATAATGCAATTTTATATACACTAAAAGGGAAAGCAATAGCACAGTCACAAGAATTGTGAACAGCAGAACTACAGGTTCCTCCACCATGAAAGTGGAACACTTCCACACTTCATGTAATACCTCATCTCTGTTGACTGATCAGGGAGGCACTACCTGTACAATAATTACAGACACTGGCCTTTTTGCATCTGTTGTCTTAGACTCAAGCAAGAAGAGAAGACTAAGGTTCACAGTCTTCACAGTGTCCCTGATTCACCTCACTAAAATTAGAGTTGGTCAAGGTTTGTACACTTTACATTGCCTGGTTTTCATGACAGTATGCTAAATCTTCATAAAATGTTGTACATAGTGTAAAGATTTAATGTGTTGTGCAAAAATAGAGTCTATTCAGAAGTGTAGCTTTTTTGTACTACAAAATGCACACTTTTGAAATTGTGGAACATGAAGGGGCAAATATTTTATACAAACATATGAAAAAGCCAGCAGAATAAGGTTATTTGGTCTATCTGTTTCAATTTAGTTTCAGTTTATCTTTTATACTGGAAAGGCATGTGAGCAAAATTGCCATTTTCACAAGCGTCCAGTAAGGACAAACAATAGTAGGTTACAGAGTTTACAGTAAAGTGCAATTACAAGGTATAAAGGACTTACACAGTACAAAATAAGTGCCATCAATGTAGATAGAACAATACATTATAGTAAGGCAATAGATAGTCAATATCGGAGGTAGAGTTCAGAAAGAAGGAGACAAACACTCCAGGACAATTCAAGGCCTAGAACATTTGCATGACTGTGAACTGGAGTGGTGACCCTTAAGGCTGTACTTGAAAGAGGCTACTGAGGGACATAGGACAAGTGATGGGAGTAGGTTGTTGAATAATTTAAAGTCTTGTAGGAGATGGTGTTTTGGCCTTGGGTAGTACAGCAGAAAGGAAGGGAGAGGGAAGAGGACCATCTCATGGACTCTGAGGGGGCAGATGGGGAAAGAGGGAGGAGATGCTACTTAGAAGTAGTCCATGAGTGCATTTGTGGAGGAAAGTTACAATCTTACTGTCAAGCCCATCTTCAAGAGGGGGCCATTTGACATGTTTGTACAGGTCACAATTGTGGATCAGTCTGGGGAGGCTTGTAGCAAACTGAATAACATTGTGGTAGGTGCTATGTAACCAACTGAAATTCCTTAGGGAAAGGGGGGATACTAGAGCAGAGTTCCATAGTCAAGTAAGTGGAGCAGGAAGCTGGTGGCCAGAAGCATCCTGGATTTCAGGAATAGGAAAGGTTTTACATGCTATAACATGCACAGCCATTGGTGTGTTTTCTTAATTAGCTGATTGGCATGGAGTTCATAGGTTAGGTGGCAGTCAAGGACCAGGCCAAGGTATTTAAACTCTGAGACTTGTTCAATGTGGTTGCCATCATTGTCTGGAAAGGAGAGATCAATGGCTGATTTTCTGGAACTAGAGAAAAACCATGGATTTAGTTTGTTTTGAGTTAAGAACAAGCCATCGGGAAGAGAATAAGGAATGAGGCCTAAGGAAGTCCTGATGGATTTTGTCACAAAGGGTAGTGGGGTCCTTGTCTTTGCAGAAGAGTGCTGCATCATCGGCATAAAGGATGATTTCAGTGTGCCTGCAAATTTCAGGGAGGGAGTTAGTAACATAAGAGAAGAGGAGGGGTCCCAGGATGGAGCCCTGGGGAACTCCATATTTAATGGGGGAAATGGCAGAGAGAACACCTTATATCACGGTTCCATGGGATCTATGGCTTAGGTTGTTGGAGAACCAGTTTACCACATTGGAAGAGAAAATGAGACTGGAGAGGGTGGAGAGAAGAACCTTGGGGTCAACAAGATCAAAGGCTTTCATGAGGTCCACAAACACTGAGCCAGAGTAGAGCCCCATTATCATTGGCTTTATCAATGAAGTGGGTGAATTTGATCAAAGCTGTCTCGATGTTGTGGCCAGATCTGAACTCATGCTGCACATCTGTTTTCAGATTGTATTTCTCTAGGAATGCAATGGTTTGCCCAGGATTATTTTTTTCCATAATTTTTGAAAAATGGGCCGGGAGGAAGATGGATCTGTAGTTGATGACATCATTCTTGGGGTTGGATCTGTGGAGGGGTTTAATGGTGGTGCATTTTCATTTACAGGGGAAGGAACCAGAGCAAACGGAGTAGTTAAAAATGTTGGTGAGGGGGAGAGCGACATGCTCACAGACCATCTTAAGAATCCGGTAGTCAATGTTGTGCAGTTCTAGGCTGGGGTCATTTGTTTTTATGAGTCTTACAACCTCCAAGGGGGAGAGGTACCTGATGTGGAAACTCGGATGGAGGTTAGGGGTGGGAAAGAGTGGGACTGGGGTCCGGTGGATGGTTGAACTTGTACTTGTCAAGGTCATCGAAATAGGAGTTGAAATGGATGGCAATTGCAAGGGGCTCAGTGACAGGTTATCCCTCAATGGAGAGGTTGATTTGTTCAATGTAAATTCCTTTTCCTTTTAAGTCATTTAGAAGCCTCCAGGTGTGTTTCAGGTTCCCCCTGCTGCTATGCTGTTTTTATCTGAGGAAGTTGATTTTTGCACTACAGACTGATGATTTACAGCTACTGCAGAGTATTTTGTACTGTTCTAAAGGTTTAGGGATTTTAAGTTTCTTATATTTAGACCAGGCCCTGTCTCTCCTCCTTATTAGTATCTAGTCTGCTCATATAGCAGGGTCCTCATCCTCAGCTGAACATACTGACCCTGCCACCATAAACTTCCCATCTTTTCTGTACACCCCTTGCTTGACCTTTATCTTCCCTTTAACTTTATCCCAGCCTGTCTTGAAGCTGTCTACTGTCTTCAATGAAACCACCTCTTCTGGCAGTGCATTACAACTGACCCGCCACCCTCTCCATGAATAAATGCAGTTTGGCCATGTTTGGTACCAAACTTTCAAAAACTTTTGAATTTAACAGCACACAATAAGCAACAAGTATTTTTTAAATACATTTTCTTCCATTTTACCCTCCATTCCTGTATGAGCAGAAGCATAAATAGTGTTTCTTAATATTCTGACAAACCCTCTGTTTTGATTGTGATAAAAGAAGACACGGTACCATGGGTGGTTTCAGGATCTGTCTGAAAAGAGAAACAAACAAGAAACAACTAAAGCAGAGAATTCCTGTGGGGAAAGGAACATACAAACCACACAGTGATACAGGTTCAAGTGAATTCAGATATTAGTGGGCTGGTCTAATTGATACTGGAGTCTGCTGCAAATGAGACCACCACCAGAGATCAGGTTTGTGGGCAATTTAGAAGAAATATGGAAATGCTTCAAGTAGCGATTTTTTTTTTATTTACAAGCAACTGGTGCAGATGAACAAGGGACCACACAAAAAGTAGCTTTGTTACTGACTATAGCAGGCTCAGAAGCTCTAGGTATATGTAATACATTTCAATTCTTTGAAGCAGCCAGGAAGGATTTTAATGCAGTCATGCAGAAGTTTGAAGCATACTGTGTGACCAGAAAAAATGAGACTTTTGAAATATATGTTTTTAGACCCCAAATGCAAAAAGAACAAGAAACAATAGAAAAATGTATTACTGATTTGAGACTGTAAGCACAGTCCTGCAGTTTAGGTGCTCTTGCCCCTTCTATGATCAGAGACCAAATAGTGCTGTTCAGATCCAAAAGTCAAAGAGCGACTGCTCAGAGACACAGAACTAACCACAGAAAGCGCCATCCAGATTTGTCAAGCAACAGAGCAGACGTGCATGCAAATGCAGGTCCTCACCAGAGCAAGGGAGACAAAGGACAACCTGGAGTCTGCTGCATTGCAGACAGTGAAGAATCAAGCCCAGAGGTCCCCAACAAGTACATCACACAGAGTCAGGAAGAGCTGCAAACACTCAAAAAAAGAGTGCAAGCAAACACTTCCAAAATTGTGGTAAACAACATGCCTACAGAAATTGTCCCACTCGTTGCCAACAGAGAAAATCTTGTGGACAACATAATCACTTCACAAGATGTTTCAGGCAGAGAAAAGCAGTGTGTGCAGTCACAGAAACAGAAGACTCAGACAGAGACAGTGAACTTTTTGTAGGGGCCCTAGAGAACAAAGCATTTCACAGAAAAATGACTGGACACTCCCAAAAGATAATGGCTTGAAGGTTCAGTACATGATTGACACTGGTGCTGAAATGAATGTGCTTCCATCTCATCTGTGGCTTACCCTATTGAATAAACCATAGCTAAAGAAGAATACAACAGTGTTAAAGACATTTAATGGACTAACCATACCCAATATAGGACACTGTGCACTGACTCTTTAGCAAAGAGGCAAGGTCTGTAAACACAAATTGGTAATAGTTCCATGGGGCAAGAAGCCAATTCTGGGGCTAGACACCAGTCAGAAGTTGGGTCTGACAGAAAAATTATTTGCAGTACAAAATGTCATGCCTGTCACTGATAATATCATGTCTGAATACAGTGATGTATTTAAGGGATTGGGAAAATTACCCTTTACACATAACATCACCCTGAATGATAATGCAGTCCCAGTATTTCACGCTGTATGGAGAGTCCCTGTAACCCTGAGAGATAGGGGGAAAAAGGAATTGAAATGATTAATAGATATGGGAGGACATATTCAGAGCCGGCCAGCTGCGCTGGCGCAAAGATGCACCGCCCAGAATAGATGCTTTGGCTGATGGTATATTCAAACAGTATGTGTGATCACTACTCTTCATGCATGCTGTCTCAATATTCGCCCTGGATGCTCAGCCCACAGTGGGTGGCTGCTGAGTCCCATGCAGTGCATCTAGGAACTGAGCTGCATACTGCCAGTAGGAAATGCATGGCACATACATGGATGTGCCATGACCACAAGCATGATATTCAGTCAGGAAAAGCTATTAAGCTTATTGGGCATGCATGACACAAAGGGGCACCATGCATGCTCATTATGAGCCCATTAGTAAGGCTGTGCCTGGCTGAATGTGCCTGGTGCCCAGCAATTTCAGTGTGCAACAACAAACACCCCACATCACCCTGGTAGTCTAGTGGCCCCTCTCTCATCCCTGATTGTAAGTAAAACTTGCATCCCCAGAGATCATTGGTAGTCTAGTGGCCCCCCGCCCATCCCCAATTGTAAATAAAATTGCAACCCCAAAGATCCCTGGTTATCTAGTGGCCCCCCTTCTATCCCTGATCATAAATTAAAATTGTAACCCCATATTTCAATGGTAGGCTATTGGCCCCCCTCCCAGCCCTGAGCGTAACAGAATTAGTAATCCCAAAATATTCCTGGTAGGACCCCACCAGGGAGTTTAAAACTTGAATAGATGGAATTGTGAGAGACTCCCTGGAGAAAGGTGTCATTTCAAGGAAGGCTTATGAATTTTTTGGGGTAGATAATCCGGTAAGACAATATATGTTCTACCAAAAATTCATAAGTCCCATGTCAATCCCCCAGGATGCCCAGTTGTTTCAGGATTGGGATCTCTAACAGAACCCTTTTCACAGTTTGTTGATGGTCATATTAATTTTCTGGTTCCAGCCTTATGATCTTACATCAGAGATACCACTGAGAGTTTGGGCATTGTGGGGAATTTGGAACTAGAATCAGATTGGCACTCTCAATCTAGAGGCCTTATATTCCAATGTGCCACACATCGGTGGATTAGCTGTCATTAGATACTGGCTGGATCTTATGTCCCCCTATGGTGCTGAATTTATTGATTTCTTGTGTCAATTGTCTGAGTTGATCCTTAAGATGAATTGTTTTGTATTTCAGGGCCAATTCTACTTACAAACTAAAGGAACGGCTATAGGGCTACCTTCGCCCCCAAATACACCAATTTGTATTTGGGATTATGGGAAAAGGATGTTATTTATGATGCAGATCAAAACCCTTTTTTTGCATATATCGACTTATGGAAGTGATATATAGTTGATGTGTTGATGGTGTAGCAGGGGAGTGTGGCACAATTGCATATGTTTGTGACATATTTGGAATTGTCCAATCCAAAACTTAAATTTATGGTTACATATTCAAACGACAGTGTACACTTCCTATATATTAACATTAATAAGGAACAAGATAAGACAATTTCAACAGATATTTTTTATAAACCAATGGATAGAAATAGCCTGCTTTTGTCCAGTAGTTGCCACCCCCAACACACCATTAACAACATCCCTAAGTCACAGCTGCTGAGGGTCAGACAAAATTGTTCTGATAGGGAAGTGGCAGACAAGAGATGTGCCAAAATGTGCCAGAAGTTTGTTGATAGGGGGTATAGTAGTGATTTACTTCAAAGAACAATGACATAGTACAAACCTAAGATGGAAAAGATGCAAGATAAAATGTTATTTATTATGAAGTTTGGCACAGATGGTGAACAGTCAAGGACAATAATCAACAAGTACTGGCACATTTTGACAACAGACCCATATCTGGGTGAGAGTACTAAGAAACTCTTTAGTATTGTATATGCAAGGGGTAAAAATCTGCGTGACTGCCTGGTAAACTCTTTCCTACCCACACCCAAGGGACAATCCCTGAATTGGCTACCTCCCTTCCCAGGCAATTTTAAGTAAGGGAACTGTACACACTGTAAGAACATGGTAAAAAATAAAATGTTCCACATGGTGAACAACCAGGGCCCATTTGACATTCGACATTTTATTAATTGCAACACAACATATGTGGTGTATTTGTCCACATGTGTGTGTGGTTCTTTTTATGTCAGAAAAACATCTCGAGCCCTTAAGGTCAGGATAGGAGAACATTTGAGCTCCATCAGACTTCAGGATCACAAAAGTGCCTTATGCACTCATATAATGCAGGTCAAAGAACCACAGAAACATAGATGTTTGTTGACAGGTATAGACCATGCCTTTTTAGGTCCTAGAGGGGGTGATATCCAGAATATTTTGACACATAAGGAATCCTTTTGGATATATACACTAGGTACAATGAAAGTCCCAGGACTAAATGATTAAATAGATTTGGCAGTATATCTGGACATGAGATCTAGATATTAATAGAGCATTAGGTGTGTTATGCATATTGTTTTTCTGTATATAATTAGAATATCGAAATATGAAATATGATCTTGCTGGTTCAGTCTCGATTACATGGTACCATGAATTAACATTAGAGTTATCATATATGATGTTGTCACAGTAGTAGTGTTGTTGGTCTCTTTTATTATTAAGAAAAAGCCGTTAATATGCATCATTGGAATTTTTTTGGCTGTTTCTGGTCAATGTATTTGTATATAGTTTATCCATGTTTGACTGTGGGACTGCACATTCAGGAATGTAAATATAAATAGGAATATTATTGTTATAGGAATATGTACATTCTCCATTTGTGATTAATTTACTACTTGGGGAGTGAACATACACACAGAGGCCCAGATATTCAACCTGCGCCCAAAAAGTGTGCAATAGCAGGAGCAAGCACAAGGCCATTGAGCTCATACGCAAGAGGCGCGATATTCAAAAACTGAGCCAGCCAAGATGCGCCTACAGCTGACGACTGAATATTGCACCACCTGCACCATAGCGCAACTAGGGAAGGGAAGCTGAGCATATTTGATGCGCCTAGCTAACAAGAGATGTTCAGCTGAGCAGTCCAGAGGCGCCATAGTGCAACCAGGGACACCCCCCAGCAGCAGGGCAGCAATGCAACAGCACAACCAGGGATGCAGGGGCCCACCACCCATGCCACAGATGGGCAGAGGAACACACAGCAGAACAGACATCATCCCCCCACACCCCATGCACAGCACAACTGGGGGAGGGCTGGAATAACCACTGGCCCATGGAGAAAAGCAACCAACCCACAGCTGGGCCATGGTGGCCCATCACAACCTCTGGCAAGCTGTGACCAGCACACAAGGAGGGATGACCACCCCGTGCCACACCATCCCCCCAATGCAGAGCACACCCTGCACCATGACCCCCAGACACCCTGCCCAGGAGCAGCGTCCACCAGTGCAGGATACTCCATGCATGCCACCACTCCCACTGTGAAAATGCAACCCTGTGCACCACAGAACCATGCAAGGCAGCCCAACCATGAGCACCCATCAGCGGGTGGCAGCACACAGCGATGCAACGATGGCACACACAGTGCCACCATGCACAGCCCCCCCCCCGAGGTAGAGCTGAGAGACTGACCATGTGTCGGCACATGAGGTACCCCACACATGACAGGGCATACCCTAGACCCCACCACCAGTGATACAGCACCTTGCACACCCTCCCAAGGACACACCCCGACCCAGCACTGGCCACAACAGCCAGCGCAGACACCCAGACTGGTGTGTGGAAGCATGCACCACACTGGATGCAACACAGTGCATGGACAAACACCCACCCATACCCAAGGGCACACCAACACAGGGATGCAGTAGCAGGGTAACCAAGCCCCCAGCATGGGCCCATGGAAACTGTGTACACATG
The DNA here is from genome assembly GCA_016271365.2 of Neoceratodus forsteri. Classification (NCBI taxonomy): domain Eukaryota; kingdom Metazoa; phylum Chordata; order Ceratodontiformes; family Ceratodontidae; genus Neoceratodus; species Neoceratodus forsteri. The sequence goes on from CM028129.1 coordinate 395,967,367, forward strand.
GCCAGCAGTCCTCCATGGCACAGGAGTGCCAGCCACCCTGCGCAGGCACTGTGGACCTGTACGCCACCATCATTTGCCAGGAGCACAAGTCACAGACAGTGGTGCACATCCCCTGCAACACACACAAGCCACAGCATGGAAGGTGGGACAAGAACAGCAGAGGCTACAGTGTCACCTGAGGCAGACATGCACCACACCAGTGACAGGAGGCAACCCAGCATTTTGACAGGTACAGTGGATGCCCTGCATGGACAGCCACCACTGACATGCCAGCAGACCGTGCAGGTTACAGACATGCAAGGGTGTCAGCTGCAGAGGCCATGGATGGGCTAACAGGTGCACCATGGACACAGAGCATGCACCATGGACCACTGCACACAGTCATCCACTGCACAGGGAACAACACACACACCACAGACACTGACTGATAGCTACTCCCACACCATAGTCACTTCCCCACGGACACACACACATACCCATGACTGCACCACCCCTGACGCCATGCACACCACTGCAGCTGAGCACCTATAGCCCATTGCAAATCAGAGACCACCACAGTATTCATATCAAAAGAATTGTAATCAAAAACATCAAACAAAGTTATTTACAATTATGTACAAATGTGTGGGTGGAGGGCCACAAACAAGGTGGGGGTGGGTAAGGGGCAGGGGTGAACAAATGTTACAGGAAAGGAGGGTTGTGAGGGTGGATCCAGGGGAGTAGGGGAAATCAGGGGCATATATATTGTCAGTGGGAGCCCCGCTCCCCGCTCCAGCTGCTCCACCTTCCATGTCTCCGCCGGAACCCCAGCCGCTCAATCCTTCACAGGATGTCCAGAGATGCCCTGGCCATGGTGAGTATTTCCTGCAGCATCTCCCTGATTGCCTGCAGCTGGTGGACACCTAGAACAAAGGAGCACAGTCAATAGGTGTGAATGCACAGGCCCATACAGCCCACCCATTGTGCATTGCATACGGCTGTGGGACATGCCTCTGTGATGGTGTGTGACCACCCACAGTGATCACGTCCACAAGACCTGCCCACCCAGGCACATACAGCCATGCGGACCACTGCACACACCCACCAGCCAAGTCCTGCACAGCACCACCGTGGCTGTTTAGTGACATGGCTATCTGGTGCGAAGGCAGTGGCACAGCCATGTACCAGGTGCACACATGGACCACCATTGACACACTCCAAGACATGAAGTGCCACTGGACAGTGCTGACTGTTACAAGTTGTGTGCCTGGCAGTGGTGTCAATGGATGGTGGCCATGCCCCGCTGCCCACCCTGTTACACAGCATGCAATAGTAATCATGGAGGTAAGGCACTCACCATCATCAGGCTGGTCCCTCTGGTGCTGTGGACCTTCACCCCTCCTATTGGTCTGGTCCTCCTGCTGATGCCTCTGCTCCCTCGCCAGCCATCTCTCTTCAGCCCTAAGGTGCAAACATGGAGAGAGGAACATCGGTACAATCCTGTAGCAAAGTCCCCCTGCCCCCATGTGTGTGCAACCCACCCAGCCAGACCCACCCACTCCACACCCTGATAACACCACCACAGCCAACGACGGCCCTCCCCCCATGTTCTGAACACATGCAGCTGTGATACCCATATGGAAGATAAAAGTGATGGATGTTACACCTACCTGGCCATGGCACCATGCCCCTCCTGGCATGTGCCCACAGGTGGGCAAGCAGGTCTGGGTCCCTCCGCCTCAGGTCCTCATACCTGTGGTGGCACTGCTCCACCATCCGCCCCATTCCTGTGGCCTTCTCCAGGGTGTCGACCACCTCCTGCCACACCTGGCTCCTAGACCTGTCCAGGGATGCATCCCCAAACAGCGGGCCAGAAAGTGGCTCAACAATGGCAACCAGGTTTGCCATTTCAATTTGGCTCCACTGGGCAGCTCTCCTGATTGCCATCATTCTTGCTCAGTAGGTTCAACATGGCGCTCTGCAGTGCAGTTCCACCACGTGCAGATGCTGCACAGTACAGCGTTGCCATTCCCTATCGCATTGTCACCGAACAGCATGATAGTGGTGCACCCATGCCTGATGCATGGTGCCTAGGGGGCAAAGGTCGGGCACAGGGTCAAGGGTCTCTGGAGCACGGACAGGCACAGCGCCATTGGAACCCAATGCGTGTAGCACAATTGGGTGCCTGTGTGCTACCTCCAGTAGCGGCCTACCACGCTGTTGCCCCAGTGCGCCTATGATGCCCCAGTGCCACAGTGCCATATTGGTGAACATCGCTGTAGCACCACTGGCACAATGGTGGGTGTGCCCTGCATTGCCTCCCGCACACAGCATGTCAGCAGTGCGGCAGGCGCCTGCATCAGCAACCCGGGCATGCGCAGTTAGGTGTGTACTGCGCATGTCACAGAACTGCACTCTTGGTTCAGCATGTTCAACACAATTACGCAAACGCAACAGCGCGATATTCAGTTGTCATATGCAAATCAGCTAATCAGCCATTCAATGGCGCAACACTGCAATTTGCATCCACTTAAAGTTGCGCCTCGCCTCATTTGCGTGGGTTGTGCTATAAAAGTGCGACACTAGGCTGCACTGACCATAGTCAGTTACTGCAGTCTATTGGTGGGTTGCATGTGTTTGGGAGTGTGGACTGTGGATTTTGGGACATGCATGGGATTGCACAGTCACAGGTAACAATGTTCATTCTCACGGGCTAAATCATGACTGAGCGAGTTGTGGGAGAGGAGGAACAGAGTGGTGGGAGGAGGAGGAGGCCTAATTTCACCAAGACCAAGACAGATGCCTTGTTTGAGGCCTACCTGGACCAGGAGCCACTTCTCAGCGGACGGCAGGGAACACCACAGGCCCGTGCTGCTGCATGGGAGGAAGTGGCACATGCAGTGAACCTGCATGGCAGCCACCAGTGCTCTGTGCAGGAGTGCAAGAAGAAGATGGGCACACACAGGAGGAGGATAAAGAAGAAGGTGCCTGCCATCAGGGCAGCATGAGCTGCGACAGGTAGGGGACAGCCGGAAGTGCTACGCCTGACCTCACAGGAGGAGAGGGTTGCTGGAAGCATGCAGCGTTGTGCCATTGAGGGTGTTCCAGGTGGTGGTTTCCAGATGGGTGGTAGCCCGTCACTGCATGGTAGGTCATGGTCTGTCTATTGTGGGGGGCAAGGTAGGTCACATGCAGTAATGCGACTTTGTTTTCCCTTACAGATCCTGAGCATCTGCATGGGTCAGCAGTGGTGGGCCTGTCCACTGAGGCCAGTCAGATGGAGATGGAGGAGGGCCCATCCACCTCCACAGATATATGCGGCTCAGTGCGACTGTGGGCCCACCTGGCTGTCCAGACTGATGTTGTTGGAACAGGTGCGGAGGAGGCCCTGCCCGTGTCCCAATGTGCTAGCGTCCACAGATGCCAGCATGCTGTCACTCGGGCTGGTGCCGGGTCCGTCACCGATGATGATGTCACTAACGCCATGAGCAGTGACACGTGTGTGCCATGGGATGGTCACACAGCAGGTAACATAGCGGCCATGGCTGTGGGTGGTGCCACCATGGAGGCCTGCGTGTCATCACAGTCCCAGCCTGTGCCTGTCAGCACCAGTGGGGCAGCACTGGTGTGTGTACAGGACAGTGGGACTGTTGTGGCCACTGCGGCAGCACCAGTGAGCCCTGGGGAGCAGTAGCCGGAGGGACAGCATCAGCAGTCAGCCTATGGGCTTGGGGGTACAGTGTCAGGGGGCGGCTTTAGTACACCACCTGTGGACATGCCCAGACCTGGTCCCGGTGTGCAGCGCCCACCCTCAAGGGGTGCTGAGCATCAGGGTCATGCACACCCTGAGGCACAGGATGCCGAGGAGGCAGATGACCTCTTGGATGAGCACACCCGCATACTGCAAGCATCAGTCAACCAGCAGATGCAGCTTGCGACGTTGGAGGATGCACTGTGTGCGGTTCTGGAGTGGGCAGAGGAGCATCGCAGCAGAGACACCACTCTGATCCTGGCAGGGATGGACCGGTTGCGGGAGGATGTGACTGCTGCCATTGACAGGCAGACACAGGCATTCACTGCTGTCATGGCCACAATGGGCACACAGTTATTTGCCCATGCGTCACAGACACCACACAGTATACTGTCTACCCCCCATTCCCGGCATCGTGTGACACCATCCTTGTCGACACCGGGTTCAGCTGTGGGCATCCCGAGCATGCCTGGCGCAGGCATGTTTGGTGTGCTGCAGACCCCTGCGCGAGTACGGTCGCATTCACGCAGTGGAACCCCTGGGGGACGATCGGTGCCACCCCATGAGGCCATTGGTCAGCCTGTCAGTGCTGGCGGATCTCGGCATGGCTGCCCATGCATCCGTGGTGGCCGGGGCACTGTGGCGTGTGACTGACCTGTCTTCCAATGTGGCTACTGTCTGGTGCTGCCCTCTGTGCATTATGTCATTCAGCGGGCAATGCATGGGTGGGTACCCAGCCCTGCACACGGACACACAGTCCATCTGCACACCCTCCCAGCTGCTGTCCACAGTTGCATGTGCATGATGATGCCTGCGTTGTGCTGTACACCAATGTGCAATTGTGCTCAGCATCTGACACATGCACAATGACAGGCAGTGGGTGTGGTGGTCTGTGGACATGTGTGTGGCTAATGGTGGCGTTCTGGGTTGGTGTGCCTCCTACCCTTTGTGCATGTCTGGTGCGTTGTGTGTGTGTGTGTGTCTGTGTGCCATGTTAGACCTCACCCATCCCTGGTGGTGTGTGTGGTTCCATGCCCGGACAGTTCCCTTGATGGCATGCACCCCTGGTGTGTGTCCATGCGTGTTTGTGGGTTGTGCCTTATCCACTGGTGGTTGCACATGGCCCCATGACTTACCTGGGTTGGCTGAATTGCTCTTCCATGATGGTGTCCTGATGCAGCTGTGCCATCCGGAGCAGTCGGGGGCCCCGTCACCCAAGGGGGGGCTGCCCATCACCATTGTCACCGGCGTCCTCATTGTACCCATCTCTGTCCCCCTCTTCAACCTGTACGGCTATCCCACATTTGTTGGCCATGTTGTGCAGGATGCAACAGGCCAGGAATAGCCTGCAGGCCTTTGAGGGGCTGTACTGTAGGGCACTGCCGAGGTGTCCAGGCAACGAGCGTGCCTTCAGCATCCCGAACACCGGCTCGATGACATTACGTGTGGTGGCGTGTGCCTCATTGTAGCATTGCTGCGATGGGGTCACAGGCCGCCGGTAGGGTGTGAGCAGCTAGGGATGGAGTGGGTATCCACTGTAACCTGTGTGTAGAGGGTGGAGGTTAGTTTGGTGATCAGCATCGCCCTGCCCCAGGCCATGTAGGCCACTACCCATGTCACCTCTGACCATGCCCCCCCAGGCCCTATGATTGTCCATGTGGTTTGCATACTCACCCACTAGGTAGCCAGTGGGGATATCCCCAGTCTAAAATCTGTGGCACAGTGCTGACTGGTGCCGGATGAAGGCATCATGTGCTCTCCCAGGGTGCATCGCACAGACATTGATTATGCGCTCCCTGGCATCACACACTACCTGGCAGTTGATGCTGGCATAGCCCTTGCGATTGATATATGCAGCCCCCTCGGGGCCAGGTGGTGTGCGGATGGCCACATGGGTGCAGTCTATTGCCCCTAGCATGCCAGGCATAAGTGCTACCCTGTGGAACTCCTGTATGTTTGCTTTGCACTCCGCCAGTGTGCTGGGGAAATGGATGTACTCCACAGCATGTGACAGCAGTGTGCTGAGGAATCGGGTGAGATGGCGTGACATGGCTGACTGGGTTATGCCTGTGGTGTTCCCAGTTGGTCTCTGGAAGGTACCTGTGGCAAGCAAGCACATGCAAGCTGTCACTTTAGTCTCCACTGACAGAGCATGGCTCTGTCGTGTGGGTGCCTGCATCACATCACTGCACAGCTCACAGAGCCGCCTCAGAATTTCCTGATTCAGGCGGTGCCAGCCCACGATCTCCGTTATCACTATACAGCTCGAAGCTGGTGCGGGCTCGGTACTGCCTGTTGGGGGCATACCACGATGGGCCCTTCCACAGCCATGCCCCCCTGCTGCCCATCTTCTCACCCCCCTCATTACTGCCTTCATCTGGATGGTGGCACTGGCCATGTCCCTGACTTGTGTTCAACCCCCCCCGACAGCTGTTTCTGTATTCCCCCCACTGTCCTGGCTGCTACTTCCCCTGCACCGGGAACACCTGACTGTGCTGGCCTCACTGCTGTGTGGCAAGTACTTCTCCCTTCTGCACTGTGGCTCCCCACACCTTTCCCTTAGCCTGTGGGTTCCAGGATCCCTTTCCCCTGGCCTTCCCTGTGTGTCCCTGCTGCCCAGTTTCTCTTGCTAGAGTTCAGCCTCATGTGCCTTCCCTGTAGCGTTCTTGCGCCTCTCCCTTGCTCCTTTTTATTTTGGCTCATTTCCGCCGTGGCGCAACTTCCGCTGGCTCCCCTATTGCGCATGGCGCATGTTGTTGAATATCACACTGCGCCATTTATGCATGGTTCCTCCCCCTTCAGTTGCGCATACATTCATTATCATTGCGCTGTTGCTCAGCCAGATTTAGGGGGCGCAACTGCCTCCCGCTGAATATCACAGAATGGCGCATTTTCCGACTTGCGCTGGAGCAACCCTATTGCGCATGGCACAACTCTTTTGAATACCTGAGAAAGAATGTATATAATAGGTAGACAGTTCACTGTTTACCCTTCTGTGTCATATGTATATTTGTCCCAAGGAGGATACAGATGGGAATACAAAAATCCTTTTTGTGTATGTGCATGCTCTAAAGATCCACATGGATGTATATACATACTAATATATATATATATATATATATATATATATATATGTGTGTGTGCATGTTTTGGTTTGTGCAACTTTATCCATGTAAAAGAGATGGTGGTCTTGTTTAACTTTTTTTCTCCTTTTTTCCTTCCTTCCCTTCCCTGAACTTCTTTTTCCCCCTCCCCTTTTCCCACCCTCTTCAATTTTCCTATCGTCCTTTCATATTTTCTACTCTTTCTTTCTATTCTTTCCTTTTTTCTAGTTTCCCCTTTTTCCTGTCTCTTTTCTCTTTTCATTACACTTACACCTCTCTTTTATACAATGATGTACTGGCACATTCCAGTGGACCAATGGCACCTAACAAGTTCAGGTCCTCAACAGTGACCTTGGCTAAGTTCCTACCTATTTGTATATTAAGGGTGGGATATTCAAAAGGATTGTGCATGGCGCAACAGTAGTGCACCATGTGCAACCCACTGATGTGCCCCGGTGAGATATTCAAATGGGGAAAGTGCCAGGCTCAAATCCGGATGCGCCTGGGTGCATCAGTAATGTATATGGCATAAGTAGGGGGGGCGTGCCAATGCATACTCCACACATCCCGATATTCAGCCCTGGATGTGCTGAGCCCATGCAGGTGCGACCCCTCCTTGTGCCACACACAGCTGTGCCAGAAAGAAAAGGATCAACAGCTGGCCATCCACAGGTGAGCTGCCATATTGCAGGGTGCAACACGGCAGCTGCCAGCTGTAGTTCCAGTGGCAGCATCCGTCGTGATAGTGCCCCCCATGCCCGATCCACGGGCATAAGTAATAAATATTATGTGTCCAATATCCTGGTGGTCCAGTGGACCACTTTCAGCCGGTGGGCAAAGTAATAAAAAGTCATCCTGTATCCTGTGGTCCAGTGGACTTCGCCAGCCAATTGTGGGAAGTAATATAATAAAGCTGTCCTATATCCTTGGTGGATCCAGTGGTGCCCCTCCCAACCCACCCACTCAGTCCCACCACCCTGCTCTCCCCAGTCAGTAGCGGTGGCAGCACCCCACCCACAAGCCACCCGGCGCCACCGACTGACAGCATACAGTGTAGCGTCGCCATTGGTCCACAGCGTGGCCAATGGGCATGAACTAGTCACTATACTATAGTCCCAAAATGTGAATGAATCCATTCACATTTTGGGACTGTGTAGTAGAGTACCAGTCTGCCATTGGCGCCACGCTGGGACCAATGGGATGAAATATACCAGATACTGTCAGTCAGCGGCAGCCAGGTGGCTTGTCAGTGGGGTGCTGCTGCCCGCTGCTGACTGGGGGGGGAGTGGGGTGGTGGGACTGAATGGGCGGGTTGGGAGGAGGGGAACCACTGGACCACCAGGGATAAAGGATGGCTTTATTAAATTAGTTTTGCCCACGATTGGGCTGGCAGCAGTTCACTGGACCACCAGGGATACAGGACGACTCTTTTTTATTACTTTTGCCCACGATCTGTCTGGAAGTGGTCCACTGGACCACTAGGGATATTGGGCGTATATTATGTAATACATAGGCCCATGATAGGGCTGGAAGCGGTCCACTGGATGATCAGGGATTGTAATTCATTGAATGCCCATGATAGGGCATTGGGGCATGTTGACCGCTGGGGGCAATGGGTGTCGGTCCCTGATGGCTTCAGCCTGGCAGGATGCCAGGTGCAAGTTGCCAGGGATAGCTCACCTGCATGCAATGGGGCCATAATGACATGAAAATGGCCCCATTTGCACCTTGCATGCATTACGGCCCCATTTGCATATCCACCACTGAATATTGGGGTTGCTGTGCCTAGTGCAATGGCACTCGAGCTGGCACATCCCCCTGCTCCTCTCTGGCCACTTGCGCTGGTGCAGTATCACTGCGTCATTCACAATGTGGGTGGCCACAGTGCCATATTCAACAGTGCTGAGCCATGGCACAGCACCATTGAATATCACCCTGTCAATGCCCTGGTGCATCCCAGTTGCGCTGCACCCAGGCTTGCACCACAGCCTGGCGCAATCTAAATATCCCACCCTAATACTTTTATCAATGACATTTCTTAAATATGGTTACTAAGGTGCTTTTCTTGTGTTTTTGGAATGCACAGTTTATGTTTGGTTTAGTTCATTTTATTTTAATTTCATTTTATTTATATACAAGTTTAAAAAGTGCTTATTGTTGATAAGTTTATAAAATTAACTAATTATTTATCGACAATTAAGGTAATTGTTTAGTTAAAAAATAAGCACTGTTTCTTTAAATTTGTGCCTACAAAAAGGCAAGTACTGACATCTGTGGGAGCACTTCCTGATGACACTTTAGCGAAATCAGTTGAAGTTTTGTGGGGTTCTGCTTTCTCTTCTCATCTTGTGCTCATTGCACTTTGTGTGAGTGCACTATTATTTTTTGCCTTCAGTAAAATGACATTTAAAACATACATTTGTATGGTCTCAGTTTGTGGTTTTTGGTGAGTGGTGAGTGGTGCTGGACTTTTGGAGAGTGGTGCATGTACACGTGTCCTGTTAGCACACTCTGTTGCAGGGCTGCTGTTTTCGAGAGAGAGTTTGTTAATATTGTTAGCTTGCCAACCACAACCACTCAACACCACTTCTGAGTTTAGCCAGTTTCACTGTGTTGTAACTGGTAGCTATTCTTCATTTTGAAGGCAATATTAGTGCTTCACTTAGTCCCCTATTATTTTATTTATGTTTCTTTTTTCATTTTAGTGTGAACATTTAGGGGACTGGGATGTCTGTTTTTTTTTACCAACATACAACTGGGGGGGTTGGCGGAACCCTAGCAGAGGTTCAGTTTTCAGATGCCAGTTCGGGTGATCAATTTTTTGTTTTTGCATAGAAACATAGAATTTGATGGCAGATAAGTACCGCTTGGCCCACCCAGTCTGCCCATTTCCCTACCTAATGGATAAGCTGCAGATCCTAGTTAACCAGCAGCCTACTTCTTTCTACCCCCACCCCCTAGAATTGTCTTATGGCTGTCCCATGCATGCTTGAATTCAACCACTGTTTTTGACTCCATAACCTCCTCTGGAAGGCCATTCCATGCACCCACAACCCTCTCTGTGAAAAAATACTTCCTTACATTACCTCTGAGCCACCCCCTCTATCTTCAAATTGTGCCCCCTTGTTCCTGTACACATCTTTTTTTGAAAGATGCTGCTCTCTTGGACATTGTTGATTCCCTTGACATACTTGAAAGTTCAGAAAGAAATCATGACATCGTACACTATGTATATTCTTAGTTCCCCTACTGGGAATCACAATAAGCATCTCACATAAGGAAACACAACTAAATAACTTGTACAAGGAAGGGGGGAAAACAAAAAAAAATTAAACCTTCTCTCCCCCCTCCCTGTTAAATAAAGGAAAAGAAAGGAAAAGAACCCACCACAAGCACATGTCCAGGTTGACCTAAAAACAGAAGGTCTTAGTCCTCGTAGGTACCATTAATCATCTCCTTATTTTTCTTTCTCCAGTGTCTAACAGCAGGACCATAAAATAGCTCATTGACATGAAAATACATTATTATTACCCAAATGTGTCTTTTACATCCAAGAAAAGGGGGTTCCAATAATTTTGGAATCTAGCCCATGAGTTATTGGCATTGGCTATGCTCCTTTCTGCATTCAAGGCAATCAGAAACTCAAACCACCATTCTTGAAAAGAAGGAACTTATGGATCTTTCCAGTGTCTCAGGATTAAAAGTTTAGTGACCATGGATACCATAGTTATTTGTATCTTCAGGGAAGGAGAAGGGACCCCAGAGTAAAGTCCCAATAAGCATATTTATTCTATAAAATATGAGGATATAGATAAATAGACTGAAATTTGCCTTTTGACTAATTCCCAAAAATCAGACATTTTGGGACACAACCATAACTTGTAGCGGAGTGAAGCAGTTGGAGCACTGCAATCAGGGCAAGCCGGGGAAAGCAATTTGCCCATTCTGTACAGTTTGCTAGATGTTAAATATAAGTTATGTAGAATGTTAAAATGGATATACCTTAATCTGTCTTGTTTAATTAACTTGAAGTTATCTATCCAAATAGACTGCCATTGAGAATCAGTTAGAGGTCTGACCAAGTTATATTTCCAGTAATAAGCTATCGGATCATGATTTTGCCATATATTATTAACTATAGCTTTATAGAGACTATATTGCTTTGCTAAATCTAAAAGGGGTGTTAGGAGGGAATCTATTTAGTCTACCCAAGGGGATTTACCTAGGAAGCTTTAAGACAATGGTGGACCTGGGTAAGGTAGAACAAGTTTTTAATTGGAAGCTTCCATATGTTCCGTAACTGATGGGTAGAGGGAAATTGGGTACCTTGCAAAAACCTTTTCAGACTAATCGTTGATTGTACTGGTAAGACCTTGGCACTGATAGTTTTATTGCCAATTCTTAAGTTAAGGTTTTTAAAAAGGGGTTGGGAGACATCCTTCCTTATATGTAGATGGTTAAGATTGCAGAACTGGTGGAAGGCCCTGATACTCCATCCGACTGGGGATTTCTGAAGCTGGGTGGGGACTTCTTTCTATGGACAGTATAATAGGGCCTGTATAGAGATTCATTCTCTTTTGGCCTGTTCTACATCTAGCTGCATCCATGGTGTATTTAAGGAGGGTTCAGTATAGGAAGTAATCCAATGTAGAAATCTACTTGCATGTATGGCTAAATAATAAACATAAAAGTCTGGAAGTTGCAATCCTCCTTTTTGACTTGGGCCCATGAGTTTCCAGTAGGCTCTATGTGGGGGTTTACCATTCCATATAAAATCAGACCATAGCCTGTGAATTGTTTTAAAGATGGCGTGGGGGAGATAGGTAGCTAGACTGTTCAGGGGGTAAAATAATCTAGGTAAAACTACCATCTTAAGAATGTTAGTTCTTCCCCAGAATGATATGGGAAGTTTTTCCATCTTGACAAGTCCTCCTTGAAATCTTTAAGAAGGGGATCAAAATTAAGACCTTTTAACTTATCAAGATCTCTGGTTAGTTTTATGCCTAAATAGTTTATTGAATTTTTATCCCATTGGAGGCCTAAAACTTCTATTTGCTTCCTATTCACCAAAACCGAGAGAGGGTAAACAATAGATTTATTCCTATTCAGTTTATAACCTGATATCTCACTGAATTCAGTAATGGTTTGTAAAGCTGAGAATAAATAACATTCCCCGTTGGTTAAATGGACTAGCAAATCATTCTGCAAATGGTGACAAATTGAACTCTTGGCATCCAAATCTTAACCCCTCGCTCTCTTGTTCCTGCTTTAGTACCCTCACCAGAGGTTCAATGTATAAGTTTAAAAGATAGGGGGACAGCGGACACCCTTGTCTAGTTCCATTTTTTAGAGGGAAAGTATCAGACAAATGGTTATTGCACAAGAGTCGGGCTGAAGGGCATTGGTAGAGAGTACTAATTCTGTTAATTAAGACATCAGGAAGGCCAAATTGAGAGAGAGTAACGAACAAATAAGGCCAAGCCACCCTATCAAAGGCTTTTTCTGTGTCCAATGACACCAGAATGGCTTTGAGTTGAGGGTCCTTGGACACAGAAATCAGGTGACACAATTTGTGGAAATGGTCTGCCGAGCACCAGACTGAGACAAATCCCACCTGTTCTAGTCCTACCAAGGGAGTCCAAACCTGAGCTATTCTGGTAGCTAAACTTTTTGCATAGATCTTAATATCCATATTTATCAGAGATATTGGTCTATAGTTGCTTATTTGGGAAGGCTCCTTCCCAGGTTTAGGGAGAAGTGTAATCCTAGCTTCAAAAAGGGAAGGGTCGTTGACTGGGTGACAGTCCCCATAAGAAAACAGTCGGTGTAATAAGGGGGCCAACTGAATTTTGAATGTCTTATAAAATAGACCTATATAACCATCGGGGCCAGGAGCTTTATCTGGCTTAAGTGCATCGATAGCTGTTGTAATTTCTTTTGGATTATGGGTTTGACTAAGGAAAGTTGGGCCTCCTTCGACAGACTGGGAAGATCTGCTTTTAGGAGGAATGTTTTAATCATGTGAAAATGGGAACTAGAAGTCTTGTATTGGGAATAAAGATTTTGATAGAATTCTTTAAAAAAGGAGAGCATTTCTTGAGGATCAGAAACAAGATAACCATTGTGAGTATTTCTAATGGCCAGTATCCATTTAGCTGCCGAACGCTGTTTCAGTTGCCAAGCCAAATATTTGCCAGTTTTATTTTCTTGGCCTATATCGGTTGCTTTAACCCATGAGGCTACTTTCTCCACTTTGTCTAAAAGGGTACCAGCATAATGGGTTCTTAGATGATCTAACTCTAGGGATTCCTCAAAGGAGAGTTTATCTGACCCTTTAGACTCCAGAACATGGATCCTATCTAAATACTGGTTGAGGTGAAACTGTTTCTTCTTTTTTGACACTGTGGCAATACAAATTAACTCACCTCGCCAAGTAGCTTTCAATGCTGCCCACTCCCTATCCACTTCAGTGATAGAGTCTAGGTTCTCCTGGATAGTGAGGGAAAGGTAATCCTGAAGTCATGACAGTATCTATCTCTTAAAAGGGTATTGTTTAAGGACCATGTACAGGATCTAAACGAGTGGCCTGGGATGGTTATAGAAACCAATATCGGAGAATGATCTGAAATCACTCTAGCCTGAATTTAAGAGTCCATAATACCAGGACATAATTGTTGACTTATAAGGAAAAAATCTATTTGAGAATAACTCTTGTGAACAGGGGAAAAAAAAGTAAAATCCTTAGTTGAGGGGTATAGGAGCCTCCAGGGGTCTATCAAACCCAAGGTGGTTATTAACTCATGTAAGGCCCACTGGGTTGGGGAGGGGCCATAACCAGTACGGTGGGTTTGGTCAATATAATTTGCCTGGACAAGATTCTAGTCCCCAAAAAGAAAGGTTGGAAGATGGGCATAGGGCACCAAGATAGAGGCTAAATTAATAAAGAAGGAGGGGGAGTCTAAGTTAGGGGCATACACTGACCCAAGTACTATGTGGAGATTACCTAGTTTGCCTTGTACTGTAATAAAGCGACCCTCAGAATCTCTCTCTCTAAGTGAGTAATCGCAAAGGGTACACCTTTTGCAATCAAGATAGCTACTCCCCTTTTATGGGAATTAAGACCGGCCCCAAATACTTGGCTGACCCAAATCTTCTGGAGAAATTTTACTTGTTCTGATGTCAAATGTGTCTCTTGGATAAAGGCAATTGAAGGGTTATATCTGCCCAAATGTTTTAAAATTACATATTCTTAAAATTACCCCTGCACCCCTTAACGTTCCAAGAAAGGAGTTTTAGTAAATTAGCCATAATCGTATTGGATGTATTGTAGATATTAAGGAGGACCTATGTTCAGTAGTGCTTGCTTGAAAGTCCCACCCACTCCCCCCTCCCTAACCCAGAAAGATATACAAACCCACTCCAGAATCTGACAAAAACCAAAGGATTGCTTAAACCAATAACTATATACAACTTACTCCACCAGCCCTAAACCCGCACTCCTTGCGTTGGCCTACAATGCTCCCAGGGAGGGGGATGAGTGACCCTCCATCCACAGCAAAGGAGAAATAAAAAAGGTATCAAATTCCAGCCTCAATAGCATCAGATAACAGACATAGAGGAAGTGGGGGAGAACCCTCGAAAGACTCCCAAGAGGCAGAGGAAATATTAGTGTAGCCATATTAGTCCATGTCAAGAATCGAGGGAGTCATCACCAACACTTTCTCCAATGAAAACTTTAGCTGTTCACAACAGTGTCATTTGAAATCAGCTAGCTATAAAATCATATCCTAATTACATCTTAGCCGTTTGAAAAAATTGCCTAAACTAAAATAGCTAACCCTTGAAGGAATTGACTGAACTCAAACAAAATCTATTTATTAAGTAACATTATAAAAGAATAAACAGAACTTAGCTAACAAATCATAATACCATTGCTAGGTTAGATAGACTTGAAATTGCAATAGAGAGCGACATCTAGTGTTCAAAGGTTAACATAACAATTGTGGCTAATAATGGTCAAACTAGCAGTATACATATGATTTTTAAACTGCCTAAAAGCAATGTCATTTTTAACTTCAGAAACTTTCCAGCTAATGAACTAAAGCTGCGAATCCTCGAGCCCTTAAATATAAGTCACCAACTGCATAAAAGTATCTGCTGTAAACATCGTTGTGTATTTTAAAGTAAAGCAAGAAAAGGGTTAACACAGTTAACCAAGAAAGGTTCAGCAGAAGTGTTATAAACTGAAATTATAAGTCTTATTCTGTTCCTTGCAAATCGAATCACTGTGCAGTCGGGACTCGAAAGAAATAAAATTAACTGGTTTTAAAAGTGCTTGCTTTGTATCCCTACCCGGAGGCAGACCACCTTCATTTCTGGAATAGATTGGGAAGAGTTCTTGTAAGGACCTTCAATGCTTCTTCTGCTGAGTCGAAGCATTTTGCACCTTCAGTGAGTGTAACCTCTAGCCTGGCAGGGTAGAGTATATGGTGACAGATCCCTGCATCCCATAGCTTGGTGGTAATCATTTGAAATGTAGCCCAGAGCGGCCTGGTTTTAAATGTCAGGTCTTGAACCACCCTTAACTTTTTGCTCTCCCAAAGAATTGTGGTAAGCTTCCTAGCTTCTCTCAAGATGAATTCTCTGTCTAGGATGTTAAGCAATTTAAATATGATTGGATGGGGGGGCTCCGATGGAAGAGGTTTGGCTCTAAGGGATCTATGGGCCCTTTCGATAACATATTCAGGCCCATTTGGAGATTGCCGGACAGTCTTTTTCAGAAGACACTGGAAGAAAAGAATAGTATTGGGACCTTCCTCACCTTCTAAAAGCACCAGCAGAACTAAGTTATTTCATTGGTTGCTGCCCTCTAAGTCTTCAAGATGATCCTCTAATTTAGTGACTGTACATTTTAGAGAGACAATTTCAGGTTGTACCGTCTCTTGGGCACGTTCCAGTGAGCTGACCCTTACTTCGGTGTCAGTTACTCTTCGGGAGAGTTGTACAATTGCCAGTTTTATATCAGCAACTTCTTCAATTAGTTTGAGTAAAGCCTCCTTGATCGAGGAAAGTTCAGCACTTATATGTGATGATGATGTGTTTCAAGTGAATCCTGCTGAGGGGTCAAGCTGTGACACAGGTATTTTGCCTCTGACTCCTGAGGTGGTTCTGTTGCTGCCTGCATTTCCATATTTTTTGGAAGCAAGGTAGCATCCATATCTCCGTAGACTGTGTCTGCTCACTCTGCAAGGTATCTTCTTCAGTATTAGAACAAAATTTGAAGGTTTTTTTTTTAAGTAGAAGCTGAAAATGTAGGGTGAAATTGCTACAGATAGACGGAGCTCACCACAACTGCATCCTACTCCTTGTTGAGCATCACGTGACCGTTGGGTGATCCATTTTTAATTGAGGCCATGACACTTTCTGACCAAAGTATTGAGACACCAGTAAACGTGATTGAGTCCAGTGAACCAGATATAGTGGTAGCATTCTGACAATTGGAAGCTACTACTCTTAAAGCAAGAATAGTCTTCTGGCATTGTTTGACTCTGGAGGCATATGTTAAAGTTAACCATGTCCCAAAGGGGCTCCATATCATTAAGTGGCCAGGATGTGGTAAAGAAAGAGATGATTTACAAAGAGACTAGAAACAACAGTTACAAGACAGGTCCATACTGTTGATACACTGCTTAATTTGGGATAATAAAGCACAACAAAGTGAAATAGAGGAAGTGTTGAAACAGAAGGAAGCAGAAGTCATTATATTTTAAGAACATCCAGACTTTAAGGACTTTAAGAAAATTCTTAGTCAAGCTATTATAGAACAGGACACCTGAATAAAGAAACATAAGTTAATAAAATTTGAAAGATGCAGAAAGGACTATGCTTTTCATAAGGTTTTCACTTGTAATCAGAAATCTAGCCATCTGAGTAGCCAATTGGGTAACATTGGTAATTTCAATAACAAGAGAAACCAATGATGGCATAGGAAGGATAAACAAAAATCCAAAAAGGGACAGTCTGAACAAAATATGGGACCAAAGTCTATGTTACATAATCCCAATCAGACAATGGAACACTTTACCTCAGCATCTGAGATGGAATCCTCCGAGGATTTTTTAGAAGATGAGCAGGAGGAGGAGAATGAATATCCACCATGAATGGGACAGATGGTGACATCAACTCTGCGACAGAGTTTATGCTCAGTTCAATTTCAGGTCCCAATACAAGTGGAAAGAGAATTCGGGAAAAGAACAAGATGCAGGGGGAGAAAACATCGACATTGTAAAAAAAAGGACAATCGGCCTAACAACATCAGTGGCAACAGCTAACAAAAAACATATCGGAGAGACAACAGGAAGAAAAAGTAAATATGGTAAATATCTACATTTCCCCTAACAACTGTCTATTTTCACGTTTTGGCTAAGGATCTGAATTTCATACCCACATGTAAGAATTACACTTTTGAACTTTTTGTTGATGTTAAAAAATGTAGCCGTCAGCTTAACTTGAAAGTCCTTTTTGCTAACAGAAGTGAAGATAGGGGGTTAACACAAGATGGTGATGCGAGGATTCAGAATGAGAACACAGATTTGAACTCACAAAGCACCAAGTTACTGATGGGCACAGTCTTTAAAAAGCCATTGAAATTTGTACCTGGTTACACTCCGGCTGTTCTAACATTCGGAACAGCAGTATTAACAGAAGTCAAACAACTATGTCAGCAAAATAAGGACTTATGTTTTGTGAACATTTCTAAGGTGCTGATGACAGCATTGCATGACATAAAACTCAATCCATATATTATCATTAAACCAGCAGACAAAAGTGGCTCGATAGTGATCATGGATATTGAGAACTATGGGGAGGAGATTTTTAGGCAGCTAGCAAACACTGATTTCTATGCAAGTTAAAAAAGGACCCCACCAGGCAGTTTAAAACTTGGATAGATGGAATTTTGAGAGACTCCCTGGAGAAGGATGTAATTTCAAGTGAGGCTTATGAATTTTTGAGGGTAGATAATCTGGTAAGACAAACAATAAATTTCCTACCAAAAATTCATAAGTCCCCCATCAATCCCTCAGGATGCCCAATTGTTTCAGGATTGGTATCTCTAACAGAACCCCTTTCACAGTTTGTGGATGGTCATATTAATTTTCTGGTTCCATCCTTACGATCTTACATCAGAGATACCACTGAGGTTTGGGGCATTGTGGGGGATATGGAACTAGAATCAGATTGGCACACTCAGTCTATAGGCCTTATATTGCAATGTGCCACACATCGGTGGATTAGTTTCCATTAGATACTGGCTGGACCTTATGTCCCCCCTATGGTGCTGAATTTATTGATTTCTTGTGCCAATTGTCTGAGTTGGTCCTTAAGATGAATTGTTTTGTATTTCAGGGTCAATTCTACTTACAAACTAAAGGAACAGCTATGGGGCTATGTTCGCCCCCACATACGCCAATTTGTATTTGGGATTATGGGAAAAGGATGTTATTTATGATGCAGATCAAAACCCTTCTTTTGCATATATCGACTTATGAGAGCGATATATAAATGATGTGTTGATGGTGTGGTGAGGGAGTTTGGCACAATTGCATATGTTTGTGACATATTTGGAATTGTCCAATCCAATCCTTAAGTTTACAGTTACATATTCAAAAGAGAGAGTACACTTTCTATATATTAACATTAATAAAGAACAAGATTAGACTATTTCAACAGACATTTTTATAAACCAACTGATAGAAATAGCCTGCTTTTGTGTAGCAGTTGCCACCCCCACCACACCATCAACAACATCCCTAAATCACAGCTGCTGAGGGTCAGACAAAATTGTTCTGATAGGGGAAGTGGCAGATAGGATATGTGCTGAAATGTGCCAGAAGTTTGTTGATAGTGGGTATAGTAGTGATTTACTTCAAAGAACAATGACACAGGTGAGCCAAACCAATAGAGCAGAGTTGCTACAGTACAAACCTAAGATGGAAAATATGCAAGATAAAACTTTATTTATTATGAAGTTTGGCACAGATAGTGAAAAGGTGAGGACAATAATTAACAAGTATTGGCACATTTTCACAAAAGATCCATATCTAAGTGAGATTATGAAGAAAACCACTAGTATTGTATATAGGAGGGGTTAAAATCTGTGTAACAGCCTGGTAAACTATTTTCTACCCACACCCAAGGGACAATCCTTGAATTGGCTACCTTGTCCTCCCCCTAGGCAGTTTTAAGTGTGGGAATTGTACACACTGTAAGGACATGGTAAAAACCAAAATATTCCACATGGTGAACAACCAGGGCCCATTTAACATTCAACATTTTATTAGTTGCAACACAACATTTATAAGGTAGAAAAGGAAATGGGCAGACTGGATAGGCCTTGCGGTCCTTATCGAGTATCAACTTATATGTTTCTATGTAACATATGTGGTGTTTTTGGCCACATGTGCATGTGGTTCTTTTTATGTCGGATAAACATCTCGAGCCCTTAAGGTCAGGATAGGAGAACATTTGAGCTCCATCAGACTTCAGGATCACAAAAGTACTTTATGCACTCATATAAAGCAGGTCAAAGAACCACAGAAACATTGATTTGTGTTTACAGGTATAGACCATGCCTTTTTAGGTCCTACGGGGGAGATATCCAGAATATTTTGACACATAAGGAATCCTTTTGAATATATACACTAGGTACAATGAAGTGCCCAGGACTAAATGATGAAATAGATTTGACAGTATATCTGAACAAGACATCAAGATATTAATAGAGTATTAGGTGTGTTATGCATATTGATTTTCTGTATGTTGAATGTTGAAATATGAAATATGATCTTGCTGGTTCAGTCTCGATTACATGATACCATGAATTAACATTACAGTTATCATATATGATGTGGTCACAGTAGTAGTGATGTTGATCTCTTTTATTATTAAGAAACAGTCTTTAATATGCATCATTGGGAGTTTTTTTGGCTGTTTCTGGTCCATGTATTTGTATGTAGTTTAGCCATGTGTGACTGTGGGACTGCACATTCAGGGATATAAATATAAATAGGAATATTATTGTTATAAGAATATGTAGATTCTCCCTTTGTGATTAATTTACTACTTGGGGAGTGAACATACACACAGAATGTATATAATAGGTAGACAGTTCACTGTTTGCCCTTCTGTGTGATATGCATATTTGTTTCAAGTATGATACAGATGGGAGTACAAAAATCCTTTTTCTGTATGTGCATGCTCTAAAGATCCACATGGATGTATATACATACTAACATATACATATATATATCTATATCTATATCTATATCTATCTATATATAGATATATATAGATATGTATATATATGTGTGTGTGTTTTGGTTTGTGCAACTTTATCCATGTAAAGGACATGGTGATCTTGTTTTACTTTTTTTATCCTTTTTTCCTTCCTTCCCTGTCTTCTTCCCCCCTTTCCCCTGCCCTCTTCAATTTCCCTATCACCCTCTTATACTTTCTATTATTTTCCTTTTTCTAGTTTCCCCGTTTTCCTGTCTCTTTTCTCTTTTCTTTACACTTACACCTCTCTTTTATACAATGGTGTATTGACACATTCCAGTGGACCAATAGCACCTGGTGAGTTCAGGTCCTTAACAGTGACCTTGGCCAAGTTCCTACCTATTTGTATATGAATACTATTATCAATGACATGTTTTATATATGGTTATTAAGGTGCTTTTCTTGTGTTTTTGGAATGCACAGTTTATGCTTAGCTTGTTCATTTTATTTTAATTTCATTTTATTTTATATAAAAGTTTAAAAAGTGCTTATTGTTGATAAATTTATATATGACACTATATGACACTTCTATGTATGTAAATACCGTGTAATCTGTACAATATCTGTATAATTCTATGTACATATGAACTTCTTTTTCTTCCTCTCTGTAAAGAGTATTATCTGTATTGCCTTGTAAATACCTGTGTTGACCTGTATATACAATTGTTCATGCTCCACCCAGGTCCATCTTGCAAATGAGCTTCTGCTCAATGATGAACACCTGGTTAAATAAAGACTTGATTGATTGATTGATTGATTATAAAATGAGCTAATTATTTATCTACAATTATGGTAATTGTTTAGTTAAAAAATAAGCACCGTTTCTTTAAATTTGTGCCTATAAAAGGCAAGTACTGACAGCTGTGGGAAAGCTTCCTGATGACACCTTAGCAAAACCAGTTGAAGTTTTGTGGGGTTCTGCTTTCTCTTCACAGCTTGTGCTTATTACACTTTAGGTGAGTGCACTATTATTTTTTTGCCGTCAGTAAAATGGCATTTACAACATACATTTGTATGGTCTCAGTTTGTGATTTTTGGTGAGTGGTGAGTGGTGTTGGACTTTTGAGTGTAGTCAGTGACCTCACTCTCTCACCCACTGAGGCATCACACTCCTCCACCTTTGCCCAGCTTAGCAGTCAGTTGGTGGGCAGCAAACCCACCATTCCATCCACAGCGCCGCCAACTGAGCTGTCACAGAATGACCAGTTTACAGTATGTACAATATCATTGGTCAACACCATCAACCAATGTGCTTGCAGTGGGTACTGTAGGCTCTCATTCACAAGGTTGTTCTTGTAAATGAAAGCTTACAGTACACACTGCACTCCCCCTGGTCAATGGTGTTGGCCAATGGTGTTGTAGTGCATACTATAGGCTGTCATTCTGTGACAGCTCAGTTGGCGGGCAGCCGTGGATGTTTGTGGGTTTGTTTTGCTGCCCACCAGCTGCATTGGCTAAGCTGGGATGGGGGTGGGGTGGGGTGTGGGTGTCTCAGTGGGTGGGGGGTGGGGGTCCACTGAACTACCAGAGATATTTTTGGATTATTAATTCTGCTACGATTGGGGCTGGGAGGGAGGCCACTAGCCTACCAATGAAATATGGAGTTACAATTTCTATTTACAATCAGAGATGGGAGGGGAGCCACTTGATTACCAGGTATCTCTGGGGATACAATATTTAGTTACAATCGGGGATGTGAAGTGGGTTGCCAGCTGACTGCCGGGCTGGGACTGCTGCTGTGCACCGCCTGCACTGTCATGGCCTGCCTTTGGGTGGCTGGCTGGCCGATTTAGGCCTGATTTCCACTGTGAACCTTTGTGCCACACATCTCTGGGCAGTGAGGGATGCATTCCATCTGAATATGCCACTGGGTGGCATATTCATGGGAATGCCCCCTCCATTCATGCGGCATACATTCCTGCTACTCCCTGGCCCATTCCCTTGTGTTCGGTGCATCATGCCCATCTGAATATCACACATTTTTGGGGTTGCATGGCACATTACCGTGCACTGCCGGGTTGTTACACACATTTCCTTTGAATATGGGGGCCATGGATGTCATAGAAAAGGTAGAGGAACCAACACATTGGTTTCACTCCTTAGTGATCCTGGAGAAAAAAATATGGATTGTTACTCATATGTTTAGACCCAAAAGAGCTGAATACATACATAAAAAGAGATCATTTTCACATTCTCACTAGACATGAAATTCTAGATAAAATGGCAGGGGCCAAGTATTTCTCAATATTGGATGCCTCCTCAGTATTCTGGCAAATACCTTTAACTGCAGAAAGTGCATGCTTATGTACATTTAACGCTCTGTATGGGAGGCACTGTTTTAAAAGACTGCCGTTTGTCATACGTTCAGCACCCGAGATATTTCACAGAACTATGCAGCAGCTGCTAGAAAGTAGTGAAGGAGTTAAAGTTTGCATAGATGGCATTCTCATTTGGGGCAGGACACAGCAGGACCATGACACCAGGATGAGGAAAGTACTACAAGTGCCAGAGAAACAGGCCTTAAATTAAATAAGGAAAAATGCCAGATAATGAAGACTGGAATTCTATATCTCAGAAAAAATCCTATCAGAGAAAGGGGTCAAATTTGACCCAGCAAAAGTGCAAGCCATAACCAGAATTCCACAACCCAAAATTAAAAAAGATTTACAATGGTTCCTGGGAATGGTGAATTATTTAGGGAAGTTCATTAACAGTCTGACTGACAAGACATGCCATCTAAAAATTTAGTAGTTGCCGTATTGGTGCTTGCAAGAATAGATCCAGAAGCAAATGATTTGATACCTTTTAATGGACCAACATAGATGTAACAACAAGAACAAAGTGCTCTAGCTTTTTCGGACCAACCAGTCCTTCTTCAGAAGCTCATGGCAGTTGTTTAGCAACTAAAGCACTTTGTTCTTGTTGTTACATCTATGTTGGTCCATTAAAAGGTATCAAATCATTTGCTTCTGGATGCCATCTAAAGAAATTGCTAGTTAGGTCAGCCACATGGCTGTGAACATCAGAGCACAACCAGGAATTCACAGCAATTAAATGGCTTCTGACCACAGCACCTACTTTGCAATATTTTGATATTTCTTGTCAGACAAAAGATGCCTCAAAGGATGGCATAGGAGCAGTATGTTGCATTTCAGAAATGGCAGCTGGAGACCTGTTGCATATGCTTCCAGAGCTTTTATAAAAACATAATTCAAATATGTGCAAATAGAAGAGGAGATGCTGGTCATAACCTTTGGATGTGATGTTCTTTATAATTACATTTATGGGAACTCCTTTGTGATCAAAACAGATCACAAACCACTAATTACTATTTCAAAAATAGATTTATGGCAGGTACCCCACGGATTCAAAGACCGTTAATCAAACTACAGAAATATGATTACAAGACAGAATACGCATCAGGAAACCATTTGATTGTGGCTGATGCTTTGTCAAGAACATGGGATGAAACTCACAGGGCCAAAGATGAAGGCATGGACACAGAAGTGAACAGTCACATAAATAGAATTAAGCCTCCGGGGCTGTCTCAGCAAAAATGTGGGAAAGACTGCAAACTGCAACAGCAAAAGATGAAACAATACAGGCAGTATTGTCAGCAATATAAAGTGGGTGGAAAGGACAATATATATTCCATGCAGGTATGTGCCATTTCAGCGCCAGCGTCAGTGACTACATCCCTTTGCTGAACCTGTGGTGTGTAGCCTTAGCTGGTGATACTTCTTAGATCAGGTTTAGACTTCTCGTAACTATCTCTAGTTGCTGTGCCATAGAAATATGTCCTTGCTCCCTTCAAGTGGTATTGGCACCGATATCCCTTTTCAGACCTCGTGGTGCATGGCCTTACCTGGTGATACCTTGTCCAGATTAAGCCCTTACAACTGTTTCTCTTTCTGACCCCCAGACTTTAACAATGGAACTCGCAATTTGGCTCTACCTATTTATTGCCTTATGCACCCTACCCTTATTAGGGTGCACGCCAGATGGTATTTACACCAAAGAGGACTCGTATCCCCTACCACAAGAATGTCTACTCATGGAGTCCCTATATAACTCATGCTATGCCCCCAAGTTGTCGTACCCACTTTCAGCTGAGTCTCCCTCTCAGACAGCCACCGGCATCTCGTTAACTACCCAAGGAATTTTACCTACTCGGCCCAGTACCTGCATCTACTGGTGTCATCCAGCTAGGGTCTTAGCATATGTATCACTAGGACTGAATGGTACAAAGAATAGGTCTTTGCAATCCTACGCCAATACTTCTACTAACCAAAGAAGGTTTAGTTCTTGCAAATTACCACTTGTTGCCCTGAGAAAAGTTGTACTCCTCCTCTTGCTATGCTCAGGTAATGTTAAACTTAACTCTGGTCCTATACAAGCAATTCCTTCACCGTCCGAAGTCACGAAGTATAAAGGTATCAGCTTTATGCATGTTAATGTGTGTAGCCTCTTAAAGAAACTCACCTCAATACAGGCTTGGGCTATCCACACGGAGCCGGATTTGCTTATCATACCTGAATCCTGGCTTCATCCATCCACGACAGACAAAGAAGTCAATATCCCCAACTATCTGTTATTCAGAGCCAATAGACTAACCAGAGGCAGTGGTGTAGCCATCTATGTTAAGGACAAGTTTACGGTCGCTACCCTCGACACTACATCAATTGCCAATGCCTTTGAATGCCTGTCCTTAAAAATCAAAATATCTACATCAATGACCTTCCATGTCATAGGATGTTATAGACCCCCATCCTTGGGGTCACAGCTCCTATCCCACCTATCATCTACTATGAGTGCCAACACAATGGAAACAATTATACTAGGGGACCTTAACTATGACTGGCTGTCAAGCACATCTCTTCGACTTAAATCCTTCTGTGACTGTCATGGGCTCACTCTACTTATTAATGAACCTATTTGTATCAATAAGAAAAACCCTACAAAAAGTACACTATTAGATGTACTTCTAGTAAGCAAACCCCATTTCTTCTCCCATGCTGGGATCTTTTCTGCCAATGTTAGTGACCATTGCTTTATTGTTGGCATAAGAGCAATCCCTAAACCAACAGCCTTAGCAAAGTTCTCTACCAAAAGATCAAAATGGAATTTTGACCCGCTTGCATATATCAATGACCTGAAATGACCCTGCTTTGGCAGACCTTTTATTTAGCCAAATCAGTAGAAACAGCATATGCCATTTTCCACAAAATTGTATCCAGCACTCTTAACACCCACACACCCTTAGTCAAAACCTGCATTAAGGCTAGAAAGTGCTGTTGGTTTAAAGCAGACATCAAGGCAGCACTATTAAAAAGAGACAAGCTCTGGAGGCTAGCATGCAAATCCCACAAAGTCGAAGATTGGCATCTTTTCAGAACAGCCAGAAACCACTGTACAAAGCTAACTCGGGAAACCAAGTCCAACTTCTATCGCTCTGAACTCTACACTGCCTCCAACTGCCCTACCAAGTTCTGGTCCACAATACAAGAATGTTCTGGTAATACCCCAGGAAACACTCTCCCTCAAAAATTATTTCTGACAATGTGACTATCAACAACAATAAAGAGATACTACAAGCCTTCAACAATCACTTTGCTACTGCAGGGCTAGCTTTTGATAACTCACCTGCAAGCAACCTATGCTCCCAGCTTACCATGCAACCTTCAGAATCTAGTCCCTCAGATGCAGTCTTTTCATTCTGTCCTGCCTCACTAAAAGAGGTTGAAGATCTCCTCCTCCAGTTGGACACCAGAAAAGTGCTGGCGCTGACACCTTCGATCCATACTACCTAAACATTACCTATCATGTCTTGGCCATACCTATTATGGATCTATTTAACTTGTCCCTTTCTCAAGGGACCCTCCCCAAACTGTGGAAGACCGCACATGTTATTCCATTGTTTAAATCCGGAGACCCCTGTGATCTAAACAACTACAGGCCCATTTCCTTTCTCCCGGTACTATCAAAACTTCTGGAAAAAATTGTGAATACCAGCTGAAATCTTTCATAGATGATACCAACCTGCTAAACTCAATGTAATCTGGTTTCAGAACCGAACATAGTACAATCATGGACCTGGCTAAGGTGACAAATGAATGGCAGTGCGAGCTACAGAACAAAAAATTTGTCTGCGCCGTTTTTCTAGACCTAAGTAAGGCCTTCGACACTGTCATCCACAGCCTCCTTCTTTCTTCATTAAAAGTTATTCATCTAGATTCTACCTCCTTGCATTGGTTCCACAACTACCTTTCTGATAGGCACCAACAGGTCAAGGCGGAAGGTGAACTCTTCCCCTCAGACGTGTTAAAAAGAGGTGTCCCGCAAGAATCCATCCTGGGGCCACTCCTATTTGCCATCTACATCAACAATATAGACTAAGGCATCAATGAGGCAAAAATTCATCTGTTTGCAGATGATACAGTGATCTACCTAAGGCGTACAACTCCTGAAACTGCCTGTAGTGACCTGCAAGCTGACTTCAACATACTGAAATACCAGCTCCTTAGTAAAAAAATTGCTACTTAACACCAAAAAGACAAAGGCAATGCTATTTTCACTTTTAACCATGCAGCCTACCCTGCTTTACCCCCCCATCACCACCCTCCTAGGAGAAACCCTGGAATTTGTGCCAAAATTCAAATACCTGGAGGTCTGACTAGACTTCAAGCTCTCCTTTGCAGACCACCTGGAGGATTTGTTAAAAAAACTGAGGCGGAGATTAGGTCTCTTCTTCAGGTTAAACCGCCTACTAACTACAGAGGCCAAGAGACAGCTAGTTCAGTCTACGTTCCTTTCCCTAATTGATTACACCAACTTTTTATACAGCCAATGTGCTACTTCATACCTCAGTAAATTGGACATACTTTACCACAGAGCTGTGCATTTCATCACTGATATCCCCTTCTCCACCCATCACTGCTCTTTATATGCGGCCATAGGTTGGACCTCCCTACACTACAGATGAAATAAAAATGCAGCTCTCTGGACATACAGAGCTATCACTGGCAAACTTCCACAGTACATTGTTGATTGCCTGACTCTCAATATGCCTGGAAATTATGTCCTAAGAAGCTGTTCACTGATTTCTCTGAAAGTGCCCAAAGCCCTAATGTGTTTTGGGAGAGCTGCCATAGGTTTCATTCTACCATCACTTTGGAATGTGCTGCAGAAATCACTAAAACTGAGGACTCCTGTTAGTATTGCTGTGTTTAAGTCCTTATACTCAGAATACATTACAGAAGCCTGCAACTGCTTCCAATGATCCTAGCTCTGGAATGTGCTACAGAAATCACTGAAACTGAGGACTCCTGTTAGTCTCACTGTGTTTAAGACCTTATACTCAAAATACATTGCAGAAGCCTGCAACTGCTTCCAATGATCCTAGCTTACTTACACTCCCCTTCCACATCCTCCCTGCCTTTCCCATCCTCCTTCCTTATTGTATCAGTGCATAACTTGTCCCTGAGCCACCTACTTATCTACCACCCTAAATCTCACCCTCCCTCACCCACCTATTCTTTCTATACCCACAGCATCTCATTCCTTCTCTCCTAGTATTATCCCAGTTCCAGACCCCCCTCCCATTGGCTGCCCACTTCTCCCGACACATGCCTCCCCCTTGATATGCCTGGGTCTTTTTAAACTGACTATGTATGTCTCTTTGCCTGTAGCATCCACTTTAACTAATCTCTTTGCTGGACTATAATGCCTTTACCTTACAGGAATACTAAAGCATGTATGTTGTTGTATCTGATATAAATTTTTACTGACTTTCTACTCTATTGTTATGTATACCCTTACTGACTGTCTTTTACCTGAACCCAAATGTATTTTTACTTATCCTGTCTATTGCAGGCCTACCTGTACTGTTGTACTCTTGCATCTACTGTCTATTTGTCTGTATATAAATGCATTGTTACTTGACTTGTGTAATGCAGGTCCACCTTGTAAATAAGCTTGCTCAATGGTGTTCACCTGGATAAATAAAGAATTTGATTGATTGATTGATTGACTGATTGATTTCAGGCAGAATTATCTGTGGTAGATTGAATATTGCTTAAGGTGCAGAATCATGTTACCTACAGACTTAAGAAAGGAAATGTTGCATAAAATTCATGAAGGACATATGGGTGTTGAAGGGTGTAAACACAAAGCAAGACGTGTTGTGTTCTAGCCAGGGATTACTAACGATGTGGAAAATACAGTTTTGGCATGTCATATATGTCAGGAATGCAGGCCTACCCTGCAAAGAGAACTTTAATTTCAGATTCAGAAAATGCTGACCTATGGGAAAAAGTAGGGGTTGATGTGTTTACACTCAAAGGCAGAGAGTACATGGCTGTAATTGATGCATACTCATGTTACCCAGAAGTTGTGAGGCTCAAAACACCAACATCAAGCCAAGTAATTCAAGAGCTTAAAGTAAAGACAATATACTTATGTCTTGTATTATACTGTACATAAATATTCTTCACTGTACATAACTAATTCTGGGTTGCCCCTGAAAAAAGGGACATTTTGTCTCAGAGGGCTTACCCGGTCATCAAAATTCAATAAATAAATCTATGCAAGATTTGGAATGCCACAGACAGTAAGGATTGATAATGCATCTCATTTTGCAAGTGCAGAATTCAGACCTTGCAAGGTCTTATGGTTTCAACCACATAATCTCTGGTCCAACATATCCAAAAAGAAATGGGTTGGCAGAACGCAAGGTCAAAATCATCAAGTCCCTCATGAGAAAAGCAAGGGAGGGAAACAAAGACCCCTTCCTTGCACTGCTGAACTACAGAGCAACCTCATTTGAATGTGGCAAATCCTCTTCACAGCTGCTCATGGGATGTCAGGTTCAAACCCAATTACTTCAGCTCAAACTTAAATGTCTCATGGACAACAAAGGGTTGCTGAAAAAAAGGTTATGTAATTGCAGAAACAATGTGAGATCTATGACAGAACAGAAACATATCACAGGGCATTACAGCCTGGAGAAATAGTCAGGGTGAGAAGTGATGGTTGCTAGGGAGAACTGGCACTCATTCAGAGGCTAGTGGCTTCAAGATCCTATCTGGTGCTTACTGAAAATGGACAACTGTTAAGATGAAACAGAAAACATTTAATACCAGTGCTGACCAGCTCAGTACACTTTCCTGCACCACAAAAGACTGTGGGCTGGATTCATTAAATACTCTGAAGGTGCAAAACCTTCCCTAAGTTCCTAAAAGTTGCTTAGCTGCAGAAAAAAAGGGGAAATTGCTCTGAGTGCTATACACAAAATGTCTGCAGCTGTGGAAAAGAATGTACTGAGGACTGTGGAGAAAAGTGCATCTACGGAAGTTCCTGAGGAAAAAAACCCATTGAAAAGTATGGCATATCCCCTTAGAGGCTAGTCACAGCCAGTGTTTTTCCACAGGTGAAGCGAAACTGTTTGATGTCTGGTGCTGGGGTATTGCTGCTATTTTTCCTTTTCTGTTAAATAAACAAATTATTTTTTAACTTAGACCAAGTTCAGTGGTCTGTTTCCACTACTGGGTAGCCGTACTTTGCACCAAGTGATTTGAATGTTTGTATATGGCTTCAGTGTTTCTCATGTAGCCATCTTTTGTTGGATGTTCAACAGTACTGAACTGATACTGAATTGATCCCTTGGTCTGAGATGTCTGATGACACTGTCAGTCACAAGAGTCCAAAATAACTGAGCAGATAGAGAAGTGGTAGGCAAATAAAGAAGTCAAAAGGCACTTTTGCACTACAAGTTCTGTAATGGAATGACCGTTACAGAAACAGTTTACCGTTACCTCTGTTGGTGTGTAAAATGTATTTGTTCCGATTCCACAGTGAACGTTCACCCAAACCGCATTCCCTGGTTAGTGTGGTTTGTCCCGATTTATTCTGTTGCCTCCTGCCATGTGTAATGACCATTCTGGAAACTGTGTTGTCTCCCAGGGAAATCTTGGAGTAGAGGGAAAGCAGGAATGCAACAATAGAAACCAGAGATGGGGGGTTACTGAAATAGTGTTGTGTGTGTAAAAAGTCAAGACACAACGGAGCAAACTATAATGGCACCACACAGGTAATGCTCATTTTGGTAAAGAAACCTGTGTGTAAAAGCACCTAAAGAGACTCATTCAAACCTAATAAATGTAAAATGCTCTCCCATGTTTATTATTAGTGAATCCTGTCAAAATATCACTTGATGGTGCATGTTACTAGCTAGAACTTATTTAGAGGACTCAATTGAACTTTCTTTCTTTCTTTCTTTCTTTCTTTCTTTCTTTCTTTCTTTCTTTCTTTCTTCTTTTTTTAGAAAACCGGGGATATGTTGGTAAGAGACTAGGAGTAGTAAATAAGGGTTATTAGAGTAACTGTAGGGATTCTCACAGTTACCATGGTAGTCTGGGAGATAAGGATGAGATCAGTGCCTGCTTGGACATCTGAGTGGGAACCTTTAGTTGCTTACTGGATATATGAGCAGAAGCATAAATAAAGTGTTTTTTAAGATTCTGATGAACTCTTTGTTTTGCTTGCTACAAAACAAGACAATTCCCCCTATTCTCCAGCCTGATATCTGGGGTCCTACAACCATACCCATCTTCTAGCTGGTAGGATAGGCATTTGGCTGCCTTCAAAGTCAGCAGCTGTACCAAATGCCACTCCTTGGTCAGTTGGCAGGGCATATGTAAAAGCTGGCGGGAGGGCCTGCTACCTTTCTCCAATGAATGAAGAGTCTTCATTGCATGATGTGCACATCCTCCAGCACTCCTCAGAGTGGTTGATATTCCACGCTCCCCAGTGGCACTGCAAAATGCTGGTGCTGCAATACTGAACTTGCAGTTGCACCAAATATTCACTTTTGAATGTACACAGTTGCCGGTTGTGGTGTGTATTTGCTAAAACTGTACATTTCATACAAGATGTGTGCAAAAAACGGAACTGCCAGTTTTAGTGCTACTTCCATAAAGATGCACATTTTCAAGAAGATTCAATGTGTAATGAAAGAACACTTTCCTTACAGTAAACAAAGCAAAACTAACATGTCACAGAATTATATAGCCAGAGTCATGCCATTTCACTGGTCTAACATGTAATTTTTTCCATCTGTAAGTGAAACCCATTTCACAATTTAAGCATGTTTTAAAGGTTTTTACCCAAATTAGACCAAACATCAGTGAGCATAAGACTGTATTTTCATAACTCACCTCACAAAAGGGGATGCATTGATGTTCACTGGCAGACCTATTTATTTAATCAAAATTTGGTGTCCAGAATAAGCACACTGATCTGGAGTTTTTTTCCAGGTGAGACCCAGGGTAGGTATTACAGGAGGAAGTGAGACAGCAATAGTAAGTATAATGATAACAGGTGCATGTACAAGAGCAATAACAGCTTGCACCATACTGTCTGTGGACATATTGTGTTGTGGAGAGAGAAAGGACCCCATCTCCAGTTCTGTGTGTACTTCATCCTGATCTCCACCTTTATTAAGACATTATAAAGGTAACCTCTTACAAGGTTAACTGAGATATTCAAGCTTCACACGTACTGCACACAAACACTATGTTTATGTAATCTTCCGAAATGCAATAGAAATCCATTAATGATAGGTAATATGCATGTGTTTACCTTACTGGAGCATTTATATATTCTATGACATTTTAATTCATGTTATACAGTATTTTAAGCTTTTCTTTCATGGATGATTCTAAGCTTGATGGAAGGGTGGACAGTGCAGAGGTGGTTAGGGACCTTCAAAAGGACCTCCAGAAGCTTAAAAGATGGCCCAGCTTCTGGCAGCTGAAGTTCAACGTGAAGAAGTGCAAGGTGATGCATCTGGGTAAGGGTAACCCAATGACAAAATACTGGCTTAATGGAGATCAGCTCTGTACCTTACATGAAGAAAGGGACCTAGGAGTCATCATCTTGGACACCCTTAAGCAATCCAGAAAATGCAACAGAGCTTATACAGTAGGAAAGCCAACAAAATGTTGGGATGTATACGGAGAGACATTGACAGTAGGAACAGGGAGGTGATCCTCCCACTGTACAGGTCCCTATTGAGGCTCCACCTGGAATACTGTGTCCAGTTTTGGAGTCCTCACCTAAAGAAGGACAGGGATAGACAAGAGGCCATACAGAGAAGGGTGACCAAGATGATACATGGGCTCTATGATCTCTTGTATGAGTACTGCTTGAAGGCACTAGACATGTACTCACTGGAAACTAGGAAGGAGATGGGGGATAATATTGAAATGTTCAGCTTCATAAAGGGCATAAACAAGTTGCCCTACTCAGAACTCTTCAACAGGATATCATACTTAAACACAAGGGAACACAAATGGAAACTGAGAGGAAGTCACTTCAAGAGGGGGTTAAGGAAATATTACTTTTCAGAAAGGGTGGTGGAACCATGGAGCAAGTTGCCTGCTGAGGTTGAAGGAGCTAGGTCTGTGGTGGCAATCAAACATGAGTGAGACAGAGTAAGGGCTACATTCGACTCCACTGAAGCTGGAAATAGTATAAAACAGCTGGGCGGCTAGGACTTGTAACTGCTAGAGGATTTGGAACTAGTTGGGCACACACGATGGACCATTGGTCTCTTTCTGCCATCTTTTTATACATTCTTCTATGTTTCTAAGAAATTCAACAGTAATTTAAGGAATCTGTATATCTATTAATTCAAATGGGACTCTTGAATTTGTCATGCTATGTTTGTGTGATGAAGTTTTCGTCACTTGTTTTTGTTTTGATTCATGATTTCTGAGACTGTCTATGAAGAAAATCTTAATTTTCACTTAAATGGCCTTGTCAGACATTTGTTGCAACTGACCTAGTGATAGAAGAACAAAAAAACTAGCTTAAATACACGGGTGTCAATGAAAATAGACTTCAGTTTAGCAGTTCTGTGTGATATCTAGCATCCTATTCTGGGCCAGCTGGGGGCAGAGAATGTCAGAAATGTTAGGTGTTTGACTGTCAGAGATGGAGAGAAGGTGCATCCCCTGCCTGATGATCACAGAGCAGTACTGGTGTCAGCTGTCAAGGCAGCCATGCATCTGCCCTTCAAACTGAAGGAAGAGCACAGCCTTTGTGGCCACATTTTTGAGTTGCTGGATGAGGAAAAAGTGGGAAATTTAACACTAAAAATAGAAGACATTATTCACTCTATGGCCATATAACCCTTTGTATAGGTGTCAAAATTCCACAAAGTTTTGGCCTATCAGGGAATGAGTACAAACACAGAAGTCTTCGTGAACATTTTTGCACAAAGATTTTTTTTAATTTGTCTTTTTGTTTACATTCACTGATGTTATTCACCTGCCCCCCATCATGTGACTCCATATATTAGGTTGGATACCTCCCAAAATGTCAGTGACCTCCATGGCCCAGCTTACCCATTGGCAGTGTCCCCATTCCTGTGTGACCAAGGTTTACTCAAGGGTGGGAGAAAGAAGCGCTTATCATAGACAGCATGGAGTCAAGGGGAGGGCTGCCCATTTGATGTACCCAGAAGACATCAGCTGTGATTGACAGATCCTTACTGCTGCAGCAAATGAGGGACCCCCCAATACCACCCAATGATTGTGTGCATGCACCTGAAAGCCCTAGGAGGGTGAAACAGGTAGTGTGTGACCACCAAATTAACTTGCAACACAACTGCCATGCCTCTCCTGAGTGTTGCACACATATGTGGCATGGCCATCTGTCCCCAGGAGGACGGAATTGTTGCATATGCTAATTGCTCTCCCTCACAGTCTCCATTCCTGCTGACCTGGCTTTGGGTGGGGAAGCACAGTCACCACTATGACAGACAGACCATGCTGCCTGGAGCCATGGAGCTGGCTCCCTGCAGAAACTATTTTTTGAGTTGCAGAGCAAGGTGTCCCTCCCTATTTTAGAGTTCTTCCTTGATAACAGTAAAACCTCAGGCATCATCTTAAGCAAACAAACTAATAATGCAATCTGAATGTGCATGAGGAAAATGTAATTTTTATGGAGAAATCCATACATAACTTGAATCATTCAGGTATAACTCATGCAATTAGTTCTTATGGCTGCATGGGCAGAGCCCTGCAGTCATTTTGAGATCACATCACTGTAGAAGAAAAGTGGAACTGATCACCATCTTCTCCTACAGTGATGCGGTCTGCTGTCCACAGCGTTGAAGTTACTGTTTCTCTGTGCTGTCTCCTCCTCTCATTATCTTCATGGAGGGAGCTACCCTCCATGGTGCTCACCCCCTGTGGCACACTACTTTCCGCAATGGTGGAAGAGATGGTATGTCTGAAACTGTGCATGCATGAGTATCATGCATGTGCAGTTCTGAGGTTTCTGCCATCTTGCAAAAGGCATACTCCGGTGCCGGTCTCAAATGCTACTCCCTGGCACAGCACCTATGCTGCTCTAAAAAGTCACAGTCTGACACCACTCAGAAAAGCTCTGCCATGGCTACAGAGCCACTCTGAAAATCTACAGTCCACCACCACTCCAAAATACTCTGCACAGTCATATCAGCTCTGTCCAGTGTTTGTTCTTTTTTATATATTATTTATATCTTTCTATTTTTTCTGGGCCTAGATCAGGAACTTCTTCTGTCTACTTTACTCTCTGGGGTGTTGCTTACTGTCCACATTCCAGTGAGTTGCTCATGCCCTGTGATTCTTGCTCACTGCTTTTTACTTCCAAGATTTATCTCCCATAATAGGGCCCCTGGGGTGGCCAACTGCTGTGGAAAAATAAATTATTGTGCTTCAGTGAGGAAGTTCAAAAGAGGCCTACTTGCTTAGGTGGAGGATTTTCAAATGACCCCTGTGGGTGAGGGGAATATTAAGTGCCCACCCAATGCTCTATAAGTTTTTTAAGTCCTAAACCACCTTAGAGGTAGGACATGTGAATAGTCCTTCTTGGAGGCTGGGAGTAGGGTACACCCATCCATGATTGCCCAACTAACAAAGCACTGACCTTAAGCTGGACATTGGATACCTTTGGATCAGACATCCGAAGTACTGTATCTGCTGAGATCAGTGGCAAGGAACATGTTTTTGGCAACAAGGCATCCTACACGTAATCCACCAGAGGGCAGCTATTCATTGGATGCACCTCCCTCCCAGAATGATCTCTTAACCTAGTCTCTGCTTCCTGAAGGGTAGTCATACCTCTCAACCATCCCTGATTGTAAGGGATGTCCCTCATTTTACATCTCATAATTGCTCTGTCCCTCATAGAAAATGTGCTACTCACACAGAGAATGTGTTGCTAATTCAAATTTTAAAGCAAAAAATGCATATTAATTTAATACTAACTCAAAAATACACTTTGTACAAGTAAATACAATGGTTCCACAGTTAGTTTTCTGTGCTTTCATAGTCATGTTTGATGATGTGCCCCTTACTATGAAAGCCAGTGTCCCTCATTTCGATTGTCCATGTACCTCATTTCAGTCACAAAATATTAACAAGTATGTGAGATGCTCTGGGATCTTATATGAACTCAGGTCAGTGACATAATAGGTCAATGTGCTAACCTCTGTACAATCAAGTGCACCCAACACTGAGTTTTTTGCAAGATCAGAATATTCCCTTACTGTTACAAATGCAAGAGCTATAGCCATATAATACAACATATTCAGATTATTTCCTTGCCCTTAAATGTTCCTTGCACAGCTCTTGCTTAAACTTGGATTTATTGCATTGCATACCTTGCTCACACCTTGCCTTTTCCTTACATTTTTGAATGGAGTCTGGTGATAATCACATGTGAGCAGATTACAAGAAACCTACAGGTAGTGGAAACATTCACCTCAGGCATAAATTAGATAGTTGATTGGAACCAATGTTGCTGAGATTTAGCCTTAATTATTCTTCTCATGAGGCACACTTCAGTTTAACCAAGGAATATAGTGCCTACATTGTCAAACACATTACATGTCAGTTATTTTTTCAAGGTAGGATGTTTTTTAAAAGTTTATCTTGCAACTTATTTTGCATAAGTACTAGTCCATTTTGTTCTTGTGGAGTGTTAATATTTTCAAAGCTGTTCTGAATATCAATGCCTGTAAAAGGTAAATGCAGGTTAGTCATGCTTGCTGTTTGTATTTTAAAGAATTGAGTTGTAATGTAGGATGGCCTCTTCTCTTCCATTGCACAAAATAGCATCTCAGCAGGCTTAATGCTTGGTATTTTGTTGCTAGATGACAACTTGAAATGTGGGCATAAAAATATTAATCAGACCCAGATCTAGCCTCAGTACTGAATAAATGTGTGGCAACAAAATTAATTTGCATTTTCAGGGCAAGATTTTATTGTAGGTACAGGTTGATGTGGTTACTAGTGATATGATAAACTGGAGGTAAAAAAGCAAATTATTTCACATTCTGTATTTGATATGGTTCAGTTTTTCAACCTAATCAATAAAACTATTGATGTCAGCTATATGATTTATCTCCATGTAGTTTATTCTCATGTTCTGTTCTGCCTTGCCTTGTCTTTTAATGCAATTATCATGCCATTCACAGTTATTTGTGCCCTAACACCTCTATAAACATGTCTGACACTTCTATCAAGACCTACAGCAATTGTTCTACAGAAAACCTTTTGCAGAGATTATCATTTACTACTTATAGCTTTGATGAAAATAGGTTAAAGAACGTAAGAAATTTTTTTTTCATTTGATGCAGTACGGATATATCACTCATTTGATGCAGTATAGATATGTTAGTGTCTTTTTAACTACAAAAATGTTAATGTCTTCAAGTGAAATGCTTCACTCTGTGGCAGCTAAATTATGACATGGATGCACACATGACAATTAATGTCTTTATACTGGCATCTAGTTTGCTTCTTTTCTCAAATAAACTGTCCTCAACCTCCTGTGTATATGTATCTCTATGTTTTTGTGCTGCATTTCTTTCTATTTCCTCTACAGGTGCCTGTAGAATTTTGCTTGACAGTGTTGTAGTTCATGTCCCCAACTGTCACATTAAATACTAAACCTTCAAAACTATTAAAACATTATTTTTGACATAGATTTACATTATTTCTCACATCCTTGTGTGGCTGCAATGGAATAGAGCTGTTTGTTTAGGAACTTGCAGTTTTAGCTTGCAATGACTTTTGGACTTATAGTAAGTGTACTATTTTTATCCAGTGAGGGGATAGTAGTTTTATTCCTAGTACTAAGAGTGATGTTAGGACCCAAAATGGTATTATGTCTCTCTGAGTTTGCTACTGTTTATGTTTGACTGCAAATTGTGTTTGGCCCCAGCATTAATTTAATTGAAGCAGTCCTGAAATGACAAATCAAGAACTAATGCAGAATTAAACTTCCCATGCAAATATATGCTACTCTTTTAAACTGAATATCAGGAAAATCACTTTGGTAGCATTTTCTGATTAAATATTAAATGGTCAAGTTGCTTGTTATCAGAAAAAATGTTCATAT
Source organism: Neoceratodus forsteri (assembly GCA_016271365.2). Lineage (NCBI taxonomy): Eukaryota > Metazoa > Chordata > Ceratodontiformes > Ceratodontidae > Neoceratodus > Neoceratodus forsteri. Next base: position 396,004,987 of record CM028129.1, read on the forward strand.
ATTTGAAAAAAAAATCAGATTAAAGAAGCATTAGCAGTAATCTTCATGGTTCCACCAAGCCACAGTGACAGAAAGTTCACTGACATCCTTTGCACTGATACGGTGCCACTGACCGTTCCAACAGTGCCACATCCTGACACCAACTGGGAAACACACTGACCTAGTTTCAATGCAGGGGTGGCAATGACCCCCCGCATCCCCCCTGCTTATTATAACTACCTCCATGTCACACAGAGAGTGGAGAAATGGCCAGTCCTGCTGTCTGCACACCAGTCACCAGAATATGTTGATGTTAGGGAATACAGCTCACCTCAAGTGCAATCACTTCTCCCTTGTCACTGTAGGGGATTCACTGTTACAGCATCACTGTAATAATGGTATACAAATCTGCACTTGTGAAGGTGTAAGTATAAACCTATGCTGGATGTGTTAAAATTATTTTATGTATGTTCAATGTCTGGCTTTTTAGTTATATATAAGCTTTTTATGGTCAAACAATGCAGAAACATATCTAATGGATTTAACTAATCAGGCATCAAAACAAATTTAGTTTTAGGAGGCATAATAAGGATAATGTACTATCTTACTGACAACTATTTTAGGGAAGGGATTGACTAATATTCTTAAACTTCTTGACAGGGGTGAAACTACAGATGTGCTCAGCAGGACTGTATCCAGTGTTTATGGCTGCATAGCAATTGCTATGCAAATTATTGCTAACAAGTAGAGATGGAGCAGGGCAGACACAAACAGGAAGTGACATATGTTACCCACTACTTTCAAAGTGTAGTTTCATTACCTCATTGGTATGCATGAGATCCCTGCTCTTCGGTGTCAGTCTGTGCCCGTACCTCATCCTTCTTTCCTCCATCCAGATCTCCTTCATTTATGAATCTAGGGCTGTGGCACTTTTTTCTGTTTTCTGTGTCACCTTTGCAGCCCCAAAAATATTGCTGACTGCACACAGTGCTTAACATTGTAGGGACAATTCACTGCAAAACAATTTTATCATTAACTAATGTAGATCTGATATAGCAGAAACATTTTTTTACTTCCTTGGTATGTACTATACCATCAGAGAGAACAGACAGAAGTTTGGAAGAATGAGATAGCCAGCTTGTCATTAAGCTAATGAATCCAGTCTGCATAGGTATGCAGACAGTAGCAATGCAAACTGAAATCTGAGCCTTGGTTTGAATTTTTCTTCTCTTGCTCTGATCACCAAGGAACTGTACAAACCAATACAAGATAATAATAGGGACAGACCTGGTTAATCCATGCCTTGTTATTATGTATACCTGGTTATCTGAACAGGGAACCACTGAAACAGATATTTTGCCATACCACTTGTCTCTTTAACATGGAAACCTCTGCTTCTGAAACTGAATTGTGTTCAGAGTGGAGAGGCCATTATACTTACTCATTCTGACCTGTACAGTCCTTTGCAGGTGTTAATGAATGTGTTTGTGCCAGTCTTCTTAATCATGCTAAATCCCCTCTGGCATATTAAAGGCAACAGTAAACTGTCCTTCCATTTTCCTTTCTCTGCCAGTTGTGTATTCTGATATGCTCTGATCAATTTTTGATAAATAACTTGGCTTTGGGATACCTTGAGATACACCTAATGTTCCACTCTCCTCACCTGTTAATGCTGTTTCATTTCATATTCCTAAGATATCTCTTGAAATCAGTGGCACCATTCCATGCTAGTCATTTGAATGTCCTGGAATGGTGTTACTAATGTCATATAATGTTCAGGCAGTATGAAAATATGGAACAACTGTTAAGGAGAAAGGGATTCCATGTAGTCACAAACACAATAAAAATAGTTAATTTAACAAATAAGGTCAAAGTATATCATAATGTACTCCCTGGAGGAGAGGAGGGAGAGAGGGGATACGATAGAGACATACAAGTATCTTACAGGGAGGAACAGGGTGCAGGAATGCACTATTTTTAAGCGAAAAAGATGTTCCAGGACTAGAGGGCATGGGATGAAGTTGGAGGGAGGACGATTCAGAGGAAACATGAGGAAGAATTTCTTCACAGAACGGGTGGTGGACAAGTGGAACACCCTGCCAGAGGAAGTGGTGGGGGCTGAAACAATCATGGGATTTAAGAATGCATGGGATAGACATAAAGGAATTGTGGAGATCAGGGGTAAGGGACAACAGACTTCCTGGAAAACATAAACTGAACTTACAAACTTAAATGGGCAGACTGGGTGGGCCATAGGCCCTTATCTGCCGACACTGTCTATGTATCTATGTATAATATTGGATAGACACTAAGGGAAAAAAGGGCATCTAGAGTTGTAAAAATCTATTTCCCATCACTTTAAACAAATAATGCTCCCTTCTGCCATTCCTCCCACTCCAGTAGGAACTCAGCTTTGACTGCTTACTGGCTCTGCCAATTGGCAAAGTGCTGTTCCCAATCAGCCCAGATCTTGTTCTCAAAGTTTCCACCTCTTCCAGTCCAGCAGTAACTGAGTCCCACATTAGCTATGCACCTTGGCTGAAAGAGCTGTGGTTAGCCTCTACTGAGAAAATTACTGTTTGACTGTGAATTGAAAAACAGATTCTCTGCTTCTTCCTTGAACAAAACCCCTTAGAGAAAACACAGAGATGTGTGGACTGTGTCCGTGACATAAAAAAGGTGTATATGCTAAAGGAGCAGAAACATTTAAGCAAAAATCATGGATTATTTTAATTTAAACTAAGAATTAGTAAAATATTAGGAAAGGACAAGGAAATGTTTTAACTGCCAAGTGTTATATTTCCAAACAGTCTCAAAAACAATTTTGCTAGTCCAATAACAGGTATCAACAGCAACATATTTTTTCCTTCTTCATCACAAACTGGAATAACACAGTTGCTGCATTTCTCCATCGGAATAGACCAAACTAGATCCGCATTGTTACATATGGTGTCTTGTGCAGAAATCAGAGACGGTTGGGGAGGGGTAAAGAAATGATAAAAGATTACAATCATTTTCTTGGGAAAATTCATTTCTGCACCTGCTTCTTAATAAAAGGAGACCAAACCCCAATTTAAACTGTTACAAAACACCATACTAATTCCTGATATCCAGAATATTGTTCTTACATTTAGCTATTGCAGCTTGCTCAGAAATACTGTGACTAAGTGGATCTGGTGGGATTTGAACCAGAACATGATGATTCCAAAGCTGTAATCTGAGTAAGTTTCTATGTAAATGCATTCCCCGAAAGGCAAAAAACTGACTAAATAAAGTATACAAATACAACATATAATAAAGAAATGCATCCCCAGATCCTGTCCTGTCAGGTATGTTTGCTACTATATCACAGGTGATGGATTTCCTCAGTAAATCCTTTCCATTTCCCATATTGAAAGCAGACTTCCTGTTAGTGGTCTGACTGGGTGTGACCAAAGCCAGAAAAGGTGAACTTTACTGTTTTAACCCTCCAAGGGAAAAGGTCAGTGGGGTACCAACCACAGCAGATCTGTAATGCACTGATATATATTTAGTAGGAATCAATACCATTGCATACCAGTTGCTTGACCCCACTCTCATTTCATGTAGTTCTCAGAGGGTAGCAAAATTCATGCCCCATTTTTCCCGTTATCCAATAAATATGGGATTTTTTTATATCACAATAATACAACAAGTAAATTACAACTAAGCTACACATTATTATATATCCTTTATCAGACTAATGTATTTGCAGCTCCATTGGCTCTAACCAGAGTTTGTTCACTGTGTTACAATACAATATGGGAATATAGCAGACAGTATTGTATAGCACATCATTACTCATTGACTACTGACTCCTATTATAGCTTACCCAGTATTGCTAGTACCACTTCACATGCAACATCCAAATGAACACCTCTGTAGGTGAATGCCAGACTTTTAACCCATTTAAATAAAAAAAGTTTCCATTTTCATAACATTTTCATCTTTCCCTGTGTTAAAGTATATGGAATTCATAGTCCCCCACCACAAAACAATGCTGCAGACCTGAAACAAAAATGTGGCAACATTTTGCAGAATTTGTCACTATCATCATCAAAAACTTATTGATAAACATATAATTTTAATGTAAGCAGACAATACAATTGCATACACACATTTGCAATCATTAATAAATGCCAATAAAAGATAATAATATGCGTACTAAGAACAAATAAAAGGTAAACAAAACTGTCTCCAAGTTATACAATGTCAGTGACTAGGAAAAATATTTATTTCACATATGAAAGCTATGAGGAGAAGTGTAAGTTAGATAGTACCATAAGGTATGAAGCTCTAGAGGGCTTTGGGTTTAAGGCCTGGTTACCTACACCCACAGTTTGTTAGGGTGATGTCTACACAAATAAAAATGCTAAACAATTAGAATACAGAATTAAGATAATGGGCCAGATATTCAAAACTGTGCTCTGGGGCTAAAGTAGCACTGCCCAGCAGGCAAACATAGCCTGGAGCAAAGAGCAAGCTATATTCAAAAGGAATAGCCCAGAGCAAAACCTGCTGAATATAGCAAACAAAGGAAGTTGGGCAAACAGGACCAGGACTGCAGGGCAAAAATAGCCCAGGAATAAGATAGCACTGAATATAGCAACAGGAAAGTGCACATTGCCACTGCAGCCCATTAGGCACTGATGAAAGCTAGTGTTGCAGGTGGAGAACATTGTGTGCGACTGCACAGAGATGTCTCACATCCACTGCAAACAACAATGTAAGCCACACACTGCAGAACTGTGCTATGCTGACGTGAGGTTTGCCCATGCTAACCTGAGTACACAGTACTGGTTGGAGACTTCAATATTCCAGACGTGGACTGGAGCATCCCAGCAGCAGCATCAACTAGGAGCAGATTTATCCTGGACTCCCTTCAGGGTGCCTTCCTCAAGCAACTGGTCATGGAACCAACTCGGCAGAAGGCAATACTGGACCTTGTGCTCACAAACAGGGACAGTGTGATGGGGGTAACAGTGGGGGAGCACCTGGGTAACAGTGACCACCAGTCATTGTGGTTTGAAATCACAGAAAGAGCAGAACCAAACCATACAAAAACACGATACTGGATTTTAGGGAGGCAGACTTTGGGAAAATGGGAGATACTTGAAAGGGGCATTAAGGGAAATGGGACAGGAATCAGGGTTGAGGAACAGTGGGTAGTATTTAAATGGGGATTACAAGAACAACAGAATTATGCATTGCAGGTTAGCAAGAGGAAAAGGAAGAGGAGACCATTATGGTTTCCAAAGAGGTAGCAAAGAAAGTGAAAGCCAAAAGATTGCATTCAGGCAATACAAAAAGACACAGGCAGAAGGGATAGGGAGAAGTACCAGGAGAAGCAAAGGAGGCAGGGAGGTCAGTAAGGGAAGCCAAAGCTCAGACAGAAGAACACATTGCAAAATCAGTGGGTAGAGGGGACAAAACCTTTACAGGTACATAAGTGAAAAAAGAAAGACAAAGGGAGGGATAGTGAGACTGAAGGGGGAGGATGGGAGCCACGTGGAGGATGACAACAGTAAAGCTGACATATTGAACAGGTATTTCTGCTCAGTCTTTACTGAGGAAGAGGGGGGTAATGGGTCTGAAGGGAGTACAAGGGGTGAGAATGGTGCAGAAATGGACACAAGTCCCTTTACACGAGAAAGGGTCCTGGAAGTAATAAGAGTTGATAAAGCAATGGGGCCAGATGGGGTGCACCCCAGGGTCCTTAAAGAACTAAGAGAGGTGATAGCTGAACCTCTGGCTATCCTGTTTAGCCGATCACTGGAAACAGGGGAGGACCCAAAGACTGAGGACAGCAGATGTAGTCCCTTATACAAAAGTGGGAACAAAGAGGAAGCAGGGAACTACAGACCAGTCAGCCTCACCTCGGTAGTGGGGAAGATCATGGAAGCACTCACTGAAGGAGAGATTGGTGGAACATCTGGTTGTCAATGGACCACAGGACCCAAGGCAGCATGGAGCTCACCAGGGAGGTCATGTCAGACCAACCTCGTTGAATTTTTGACTGGGTGACTAGGAGGTGGATCAGGGAGGGCAGTGGACATGGCCTATCTGGACTTCAGCAAGGCCTTTGACACTGTGCCACATAGAAGACTATTACACAAACTGGGGAATATGGGTGTGGGTAGGACAGTAGTGGTGGGTAGGTAACTGGCTGGGTGGCAGGACACAGAGGGTGGTGGTAAATGGCTGTCACTCCACAGAGGGAAGAGTGACCAGTGAGGTACCACAGGGATCAGTGCTGGGACTGGTCCTATTCAACATTTTCATCAGTGACATTGCACAGGATCTAGAAAGCAGAATTTCACTGTTCGCTGATGACACAAAGCTCTGTAACAGAGTAGACACACCAGAGGGTGTAGACAGAATGAGAAGCAACCTGCAGAAACTTGAAGAATGGTCAAGGTTTTGGCAGTTGAAATTCAGTGCAAAGAAGTGCAAGATAATGCATATGGGGCACAAAAACCCTGGCACAATATATCACTTGGGGGGGTGAAGATATAGCATGCACCAAGCAGGAAAGGGATCTTGGGGTTGTCATCTCTGATGACCTCAAGGTAGAGAAACAGTGTGACAAGGCAGCAGGTAAGCAAATAGGATGCTGGGATGTATAGGCAGGGGCATCACCAGCAGGAAAAGGAGGTCATAATTCTGCTATACAAGACACTAGTGAGGCCCCACCTGAGTACAGTGTACAGTTCTGGAGACCATACCTACTAAGGACATAGACAGGGTAGAGAAGGTTCAGAGGAGGGCAACAAATATGGTGCATGGATTGCATCACAAGTCCTATGAAGACAGGTTGAAGGAACTGAACATGTACTCCCTGGAGGAGAGGAGAGAGAGGATATGATAGAGACATACAAGTATCTTACAGGGAGGAACAGGGTGCAGGAAAACACTATTTTTAAGTGAAAAAGATGTTCCAGGACTAGAGGGCATGGGATGAAGTTGGAGGGAGGACGATTCAGAGGAAACATGAGAAAGAATTTCTTCACAGAACGGGTGGTGGACAAGTGGAACACCCTGCCAGAGGAAGTGGTGGGGGCTGAAACAATCACGGGATTTAAGAATGCATGGGATAGACATAAAGGAATTCTAAAGGTCAGGGGTAAAGGGCAACAGACTTCTAGGAAAACAAACTGAACTTACAAGCTCAAATGGGCAGACTGGGTGGGCCATAGGCCCTTATCTGCCGACACTGTCTATGTATCTATGTATCTATGTATCTATGCTAACGCATTAGCCCATGCAAGCTGAATAGCCCGGGGCAAATGGGAGCCATATTCAAAGCTCCCATGCAAATGAGCCTACATAGGTAATCTGTGGGCAAACAGGTACATTTGCATCTCATTATCTACTGCTTAGCAGTCAGTACCACGCAGTTTGCCCGGTGCTACTGCATGGAGCACACAGCACAACGTATTGGTCGGAATGATAGTACAAGCTGGATGCAGCAGGCCAAGGCATGCCCACAGCATCCCCTGTTGGTCAGCAGGGAAGTACAGGCTGGAAGCAGCAGGAACTGTGTGCTGGCAGGCACAAACAGAGCAGACATCCTGCCCATGCAGCACTGCAAGCTGTACAACACAAGGTATGAATATAGGGAGAAAGAGACATGGAGAGAGTGATACCTATGTGTCACATAGCTAGATATACAACTGACACACACACACAGGCATATATAGATCTATATAGCTATAGATATATATATATATAGCTATATATATATATATATATTTAGAGAGAGGGAGAGAGAGGGGGAGATAGTCACACACATGTCCACTGGCCATATGTGCCCTTGTAGATGCCCCCAACAACATAGGCACCCTATGGCAGGTGTTGGTGGAACACAGTGGGGGGACCCATGAATGCATGGGACAAGCATAAGGCACGCCTGGTGGGGGTGGATGGACATATGCTGTAGACTACTAGGGTGTGCAGCATATCCACACAGTAGGGACCTGGGCAGAGTGGCTGGGTCAGGCTGTCCACCCTGTCATCATGGTCCCACTCCCTGTTGCCATGTGTGCCTGTTGCACACCCTGGTAGTCTAGTGGTACCCCCCCAGCACATTTCCTGACCCCGATCCCTGTACTTTCACATATATCCCTGGTAGTCTAGTGGTGCCCCCCAGCACATTTCCCGATCCCAATCCCTGTAATTTCACATATATCCCTGGTACTCTAGTGGTGCCCCAGTACATTTTCAACCCGATCCCCATAATTCCATATATCCCTTGTAGTCTAGTATTTACGCATGCATTTCCGACCCTGATCCCTGTAATTCCACATATCCTGGTAGTTACAGTATTAAGTAGGTTCATCATTTGCAGTTGAATAGCATAGAAGGAATAAGTAAACAGAGGGACCAGGAGTCAAATATAGTGCAAGAGGATGTGTGGAGCAGATTGAGGACACATACGAAGAGGAGGGTCTTATGGAGTGCAACACCTGTGGATCAGCTATCTTCAGGGATGCCCTCTGGAAATAGCAGTGCAGCCCAGAGTGCAGCTGAAGTGCAGTGCTTGCTGTAGAAGTTGTCATGGTAAAGCTGGAGCATAGTCTTCCTTAAAGCAGGTACAAGAGAAGGCTAATGAATGCAGCCACTATTCCCCTTCCACAAAGGATGACTAGCTGGGGATTGTACTCTGGCTGGCAGGGTGAAGGATGGAGATGTGTTTACTTGAGCAGAAGTAGGGCCTCTAGGGTGGTGACAGTGAACTGGTTGTCTCCTCTGTATGACCCAGGAGACCTGGTTCCTACAAGACAGAGACTGGAACCTGTTGACCTCCAGTATACCATGTATGTCACTAGTGAGACACCTGAAAGGAGGTCAGAGTCCCAAGAAAGGTAGAGGAATACAGAAACAATATTAACATGAGGCTCCATTACTAGGATGATGGAAGAGGTACTAGTTGTGGGAGACCAGGTAAGTGTGATGGCCAGGGGCCTTCTGGGTGCATCAGCAGACAGGTATGCACACAGGGTAGAGAGAGGATTGTCAGAGGCATGGGGGAGTGAAGGGTTCCATTTCATTTCCATCTAGAGTCTGATGACCTGGATAGCAGTTCCATGGGGGAGGGCAACATAGCTTTAAGAAGTTAGGATGGATGCTCAAGCTGACTTGAAGAGATCTGAGGCTTCTCTAGACCACTTTCATCAATGCCTGGCTGAAGACGTGTTGCAGAGATGAGGACTTTTGATGCATGGGTGACTGTGGGCACTCCTTGAGGGTTAAAAGGCTATAGGTATTGGATAGCCTACATCCCTCTGGGGAGTGGACCAGGATTCTAGGGCACAAATTAACAAGGTTCAAGAAAGGGCTGGTGAATGGTATGTTGGGCACTCCTTGATGATTAAAAGGCTACGTACATGGGATGGCCTACATCCATCTGAGGAGTGCACCAGGGATTCTAGGGCACAGATTTACAAATGGTTTTAAGGTGCATTTAAACAAGCAGATGGGGTAGGCAGATCAATTACTGATAGTTGCATCTATTCAATAAAGGGAAGCCAAGATGGCCTTCCCTCACTGCTAGTTGTAAAGGGTAAAGAGAAGAAGCACAGTGGAGACAATGAGTTAATAGAACAAATTAAGATACAGAAGCTGTGGAGAATCCCGAAGAGAGAAGGGCAGAGGATGATAAGAGAGGAACCAAAGACATGGCCAAGGATTTAGAGGAAGGAGGCAAGCATGAGAGATGGAGGCTATGTGCACTAATGCCAGGAATCTGAGAACAAAACTGGTGATCTGCAGTAGGTGGTGACAGATGCACACATGGACATGGTAGTAATGACAGAGACATGGGATATGTAGTACCATGACTGAATCTGACCATCCCAGATTATTCATAGTTTAGGAGAAACTGGGAGTGAGGAATGGTGGGATTGGTAGCCATTTACATAAGGGAGGGTAGAAAAGTCATGGAGGTTAAGGACAGTAGTCTGGGCATATAGACTTTGTGGGTACAGGTAGTTACAAACTGGAGAGGAACATTAGGATAGGGGTGATATATAGACAACCATCACAGAAAGAGGCATCAAGCAGTGAAGTAGGAAAATAAATTAGGAGGACAGAATAGAAGGAAGATGTGCAGCTAATGAATGATTCAACATGCCAGATGTGAACTGCAAGATCACAGTACCAGCAAGTAACAGGAATCAACTACTGGTAGAAATATTCCAAGAGGCATTAGTGACTCAAAGGGTCAATGATCCTACAAGGGAAGGCAGGGATGGGCATCTGACTGGGAGGAAAAACACAAAGAGCGGTGATCAATGGAAAAATCCTCAGATATAATAGTGGTCATTACTTTTTGTGGATGACACCAAGCTCTGAAGCAGGGTGGATTGCAAAGAAGGAATACATAACATGAGGGGAAAATGGAGAGTCTTTAGAGGTGGTCAGTATCTTGCAATTGGGCTCTAATGCCAGAAAGTGCAAGGTCATGCATATGGGAAACAAAAATACAGGGGTTGAGTACAAACTGAGTGGAGAAGCAATTACTGTGGCTAAGGAGGAAAGGGATCTTGGCTGATTATTTCAAACATCATGAAAACAGTGGCACAGTGCTATAAAACATTGGGAAAGGTGAACAAATGTTAGGATACATAGGTAGGGGGTTCAGTAGTATGAGGAAAGAGCTCATATTACCCCTGCACAGTACCCTGGTGAGGCCTCTTCTGGAGTGCTGTGCACAATTTTGGAACACTTATCTATGGGAGTATGTTAATAAATTTGAGTCAGTTCAGCAGAGGACAACAATTATAGAGGGCCTACTGTGAAAGGCACATGAGCAGAGGTGGAAATAGTTGAACATGTACTTTCTAGAGACCTGAAAAGTGAGAGAGAGGGGAAATGACTGAAACAATTAAATACATGAGGGTTACTAATAAGGTGGACTCATGTTGGTTAGTTACCTTCAGTAAGGATAAGACAACCAGTGGTAGCTACAAACTAGTGGAGAGACACTAAGAAGCACTTTTTTAGGCAAGGTGTAGGAAGGGCAGAACCAGCTTCTGAAGACACTTATAAGTTCAAAGACAGTTGGGAGTTTCAAGAGATGGTGGGACAGATACAAGGGACTGTTTAGGGGATAAGAGACTCCTGTTATAATATAATTGGCCAGGATTTCTCTTGTTTTGATGCCTTAATGCAGACTCATCTATCATTGGTGGAACCTGTAAATGTAGTTCCCAGGGCCTAGGCAAAATTATAGATGGAACCTGTCTTTGCTTTTAAAGAGGATTATTTTGAAGGACAAGGAAAGGCAAGAAAATCCAAACAAGTTAAAAAGAAGGAAAATAAATATTTGCAGGATTCACATCCCGAAGCAAATTTGGAATTAGCACCAGGGTTGTTGAAAGGTGACATCAGACTGGAACAATTTGCAGATAAGACTCTAAGAAAGGGAAAGGGGAAATTGTTTAACCAGGAAAGGCACACTAAGCTGGAGCTTGTTTCCAGGTGCGACCTGGGAGCACAAGGAAGTTAAGTGACTTGCTCAGGGTCACACACAGTATGCAATGGAAGCTGTGGGATTCAAACCCAGGTCTGGTCTGCTGGATGTCACCAGATTTGCAGCTCAGAGCCTTAGACCACTACATTATTCTGCTTCCTAAGACCTCTATTTACACAAATAAATCAAGAAGAAAAGAATGGACATTCTAATTTTTTATTAAAGCATAACATACTGTATAGAATAACTGTTGATCCTGTTACAAACTGTGAGACAGAGCAGTTAATGGTACTTAAACAGTATAGGGAACAGGTAATATGATTGGCCCATGATATTCCCATGGCTTGCCATGAGGGGAGGGATAGAACATTACAGTGGATACTATCCAGGTTTTGTTGGCCGGGGATTCATCAAGAGGTAGCAGCATATTGTAAAGTTTGTGCAAAATACCAACTGGGGGCTCAAGAAGGGGAGAGAGAGATCAAGTACCCCTGCAACCCATCCCTTATGTAACAACTCCTTTTGAGAGAGTAGCTATGGACGTGGTGGGGCCCCTAACAAAGAGTTTAAAGGGAAATCAGTTCATACTGGTTGCATGCGACTACGTCACCCGGTACCCTGAAGCCATACCAATGAGAATGATTACTGCCCCTAGAATAGCTGAAGGATTAGCTGAAATCTTCAGTCGAATGGGAATACCACAAGTGATTCTAACCGACAGAGGCCGATCTGTGATGCTGCAAGAAATGTACCATCTGTTGGGTGTCTCTGCAGTACGTACCTCCCAGAATCACCCTCAGACTTATGGGTTAGTAGAAAAATTCAATAAAACACTTATGAAAATGTTGCAAAAGTATGTACAAGAGGAAGGTCAAGACTAGGACAGATTTCTCCCCTACTTCTAGTTTGCCTACAGGGAAGTACCCCAAGCAACAATAGTTTTTTCCCCCCTTTTCCTTACTATATGGTCGCAACCCTAAGGGACCATTAGATGTAATTAAAGAACACTGGGAGGAAGGCAAAGGTGTGGTATTTACAAACATTGTGAAAAGGGAAGGCACAAATGCCTATGTAATCAAAAGTCAAAGAGGTATTATACTGATAGGAAACCAAATGTCTATTCAACAAACTGCCACTGAATATTCTAATGAAGGTGAAAATGAATTTCTGGTGGAATCATATGGAATATATGAACTCCCCAATGAAACACAGGACACTCTTCTTATTTGGATAGCTCAAATACTGGGCTATCAGGAAATCCCAAAGGATTTCTGTGTAATGAGGCCTTCAAATAAAAAAATATTCAGATTGTGTCCTGATGTACTGCCAGAGTGAAACTCTTCAAGAGAGAGATCTGGTATAAGAAACCTACTTCAGCTTTAGGGGAATTTCAATTCTACCCCGCAGAAGGTACCAACAATGAAGAAGACAATATTAAGTGCCTCAGAAACTTTAGGAAATGAAAAGGATGAAAGGTTGGACAACTGAGTCCAAATATTCCTAAAACAGGGAAGAAGAATGGAAACCATAACGATTACAATTTTTGGTTGCAAAACAACACAAAGAGAAATGGTAAGAAAAATTAAAAATGACTTGATTACATTTTGGGATAAGACGTTACAGACAAAGATTTCCAACACAGCAATAGAATAGATAAAAGTCTATAAGAAGTATAATAATACTTCCCAGATAGATGTTACATTAAAAATTCCCATTTTCCAAAGATCTTGCTATTATTAGGGAGCAAACTTGACTCCTTGGGAATACATATTTTAAGTCCATAATGTTTAGGAACTCAAGAACAACTAGGGGAAAAAGAAATGAGAAGGGAGAAGGATAATGATATTATCGAAGACAATAGATTTACTAGCCTTGAACTACAGGACAATGAATGACAACTACAGCAGGGAAATATTCATACATCACTCGATACTGGTTTGAATGAGTATAGATACATAGAAATTCTTTCTTGGAATATTGAAGGGGCACATATTAAGTTTTCTGACCCTGAGGTCAAGTCATTTCTTATGGAAAAGGAGATTCTCTGTTTCCAAGAAACTTGGTGTACAGATACTTTCCATCCACAACTACTAGGATATGCAAGGTACTTAACCTCAGCTACAAGAAAAGGGAGACTTGGTCATTATAAATCAGGACTATTGATTTTTGTCAAAACTGCTTTAAATTATAAAATTGAAGAAGTTAAGACCATGGACAGGGCATTCTGGTGCTGAAATTGAAGGAAATTGGAAATTTGTTAATCATAAATGTATATGGGCATCCCTCCAAAATTAAAGCAACTGAGGCTTATTTACACCTAAAAAGACACTGGAGAATATCATGGAGAGATGGCCTCATTTCTCCATTGTAATAATGGGTGATTTCAATGACAGAATTGCAGCAAGTAAAGTGAATGAGGACCACCATGGGGAGCTTTTACCTTCAATACAGACTATAAATAGTAACCTCATGGATATTAGGAGTTTGTCAAACTTAGTTATAAATACAAGAGGAAGGAATCTAAACAAACTGATGTTGAATCTCAATATGTCCTTATTAAATGGACATTCAACTAGTGCCAGTATGAGGAAACCTACTTATACCAGCCCCAAGGGCTCTTCAACAATAGACCTTGCATGGGTCAATACTGAAGCTTTAAAAATTGTGAAAGATTTTTGGGTAATAGACAGAATTGAGTAAACACATTTTCCAATCTTGGTCTCCCTAAGAATGAAGGGTATAATGAGAGGTGTGGAAACTCTAAAGACCGAAATACAGGACATGAAAATCATAAATCAGCCAAGAATTCAATGGAATTCTTGTTTGATCAATAGATTCACTGATCTATTGGCAAAATGACACTTTGTTAAATATAAGGGACTCCCTGAAGATGGAGACAGACCCAGAGATGATCCTAGAAAAATGGAACAAAATAAATAGTACATTAGGACCCTATTGTATAGTGAAAGGATCACAAAACCTGAAACATGAAGAGAAATCATGGTTTAATAAAACCTGTAAATCAACGAAGAGAGAATTAAACTGTAATTTGAGGCAAACCAAAAAAGAGATCATAGATTCCTTAATTAGGGCTTCTATAATGGACAAACATAGGAAGACATATAAAGATATATTGGAGAGAGAGAGACTAAAACATAATGTAGAGAGATGGGAAGATCTTAGAAAAACAGTAATCAAGAAGGATATACAATCTTTCTGGACTCAGGTTGCTTCGGGATATAACAGATTTTCTTCAAGATTGGAAGCCATATTACTCCAAACATCTGGACTTCTCACTCTGAAGCCCTGTATTATTCAACTGAGTAACATAATTTATTTGAACAAGATTTTACTGTAATGATTAATAGGAACCCTTTAGAAACACTACAAATTACTGAGGAAGAAATTTGTTTAGCCATTACTTCATTAGCATCAAATAAAGCCCCTTGACCTGATCTTATCCTAGGGGACATATATAAAACATTTTCTCTCTGGTGGGTACTTATTTTAAGTAACTTATTTAATACAATATTGCAGGGTTTATCTATACCAGATAGTTGGCCAGAGACTATTATTTTCCCAATCTTCAAGAAGGGCTACAGTAGTGACCCTAAAATGTACCGTCCAATTAGCTTAATTGATATTTCAGAAAAACTTTTTGCAAAAATTATTTTGAAACAGTTAACTATCTGGATTGAGGAAAATGTCATACTGAGTGAACTCCAGAACAGATTTAGAACAGCTAGGTCTACCATTCAACATTGTTATGTTTTGAACCATCTTATATGGAAATATGTTAAGATAAAGTCTCAAAAATGATATTGTTGTTTTATTGATTTTTCCTCTGCATTTGACAACATAAGCAGAATAATTTTATGGAAAAAACTGGAGGAGTATGGCCTCGACACATATTTAATTGAGATATTAAAGAGACTATATACTAATACTTTGGCGAAGGTCCAATATTACCAATTTGGACACACAACCGAATCTTTTAAAACTAATTTGGGTGTCAGACAGGGTTGCCTTCTGGCCCCTACTCTATTTAATAGCTATATTATCTCTCTTTTGACAAGCCTAGATGATCCTGACTTTCACGCACTGAAAATTAGAGAAAAGGGGGTTCCACTATTAACATATGCTGATGATATTGTTTTGTTGTCCACTTCAAGATTGGGCCTTCAGAGAAAATTAAACCTCTTCTTTACTTTGTCTTCTCAGATGAAACTAAGAATTAATAAGGATAAAACCAAAACGTTAGTATTTGGAAATAAAACAAAAAAACTTCCCTATATTATGGCTTGGATCAGATAAATTGGAAACAGTTAGGTATTATGATTACCTAGGAGGTAGATTTTCACAAAACTGCAATTGGAAAATATATAGAATGTTGGTCAAGAACAAACTGAAGACGGCTGCAGGAGCCTTTTGAATATTTAATATGAAACTAGGTAAAACTACTGTCCCAGGAGTAATTAATGTTTTAAATTCGAACATTAAGACATGTGCTCTACATGCCTCAGAAGCTTGGGGTATAGAAAACCATAAAGAAATTGAGACACCAATAAAGGCACTGTATAGATATCTTCTGATGGTCCCTAATTCAGTTCCAGTAGCTGTTTTACAGTTAGAACTAGGTCAATCTTCATTAAGTTCCATGATCCTGGAGAGAAGGATTCTCTTCCTTCTAAGGTTGTTTCTTCTTCCTAATGATCGACTTCCTTCATGGTGCTTGGATGAGGAGATGAAATACCTTGATCAGGGCTTCCTCCCCTCATCATGTAACTGATAAGGAAACACATATTTCCCTTAGGCTTGGAAAATGTGTTAACAGATGTATAACTTCAGGAATGGGATGAAGATAAAATAAGATAGTATCAAGAATAAAAGATTTGGATATTACAAATAGTTATGCTCGTTTGGATCAGCTAAATTGTTTTGGCTGTTATAAACAGCTAAAAACCACAAATCTTATAGAACCTTATTTGTAAATCTTGACCAAGTCTAGTGAGAGAAGATTGATATGCAGATTTAGGATGGAACTATATAATTCTAATTTTATATACCACCTACAAAAAAGATCTGAGACTTTAATACCCTTTTGTAAATGTGAGAATGCCCAGCCAGATGACTTAAAGCATGTAACCCTGTATTGTCCTCTATATCCTTTTAGTAGAGATAAATGGCTAAGAGGGCTGCTGGGTAACATGTTTTTACCACCAAATTTGATTTTATATGATTTATTTAATTCAAAAGATGAGAATAAGTTAAAGTCTTTGGCTGGCTGTCTTGGATCTTTGTATATTTAAGGTAACTACTGATTATTGAATATCTGACCTTATAGATGTATGTACATTATATTTGGAAGTCTGAATATTTGTATTATGGATCATGGAAATGTGATTGTTTATGGCTTATTGCCCAGTTTTGAAATACGTTTTCTAACTGGTAATAATTTATTATTAATATAGGACTATAGCACTTTATAGATAGAAGGCTACCTAGAGATTTATTATGATTGCTGTATTTTCCCCTTTGAGAGTTCATATATGATGTAATTTGTACTTTTTTTAATTTGTATTTTTGATATTGAAATGATATTTATATTGATCAATAAAAAATTAACTAAGTCCAAGATCTCTATTTGTTTTAAACCAGTCTCCAGAGTCTGACTTTTTGTAGAAGGGGGCAATGTGCTTGTAATGTATGTCAATAATTATGTTCAGCAACTGCTCTTGGTATAGAACACAACAAGTAGGGCATCCTGCTGAACATGAACACTAACAGAAGCATCATACTGGACCAAAGCTCATGAGTGATGTGACATGATAACTGGGTGTCCTGCTTCATGATGAAACCAAAGATTAAAAAACAAACAAACCAAAAAAAATAGGGTTACACCAAAAAAAGTTGAAGTGTGATTTGTGATGACCATGAACATGATTCATCATGATGTGAGTCGTGTTGGCACTGGCAATGCTTCTCAGAGCACCAGAAACTGGGTGGAACTGAGCTTCCACAAATAGTTGCCATTGAAAAAAAATTTAAATACCTACTGCTGTACTTCCCTGAACTGTCTGACTGAGAAACACACATGCTAAAAACAATGTTTGCTCTGAGATTATAGCTACTTGATTAAGTACAGCTGGCTTGTGAGGACAAAGATTCGAGTCCATCTGCTGGTAGGGTATCATGCAGAATGTGAACATTAGCAGAAGCATTGTACTGGACCAAGGCTAATGAGTGATGTGACATGATAACTGGGTGTCCTGATTCATGAAGAAACTAAAGATTAATAAAAAAAAAAAAAACAGGGTTGCACCAAAAAAAAGTTGTTTCTTCTGTAATCACGAAGTGTGGAACAAGTACTGTAGATGTATTTTTTTTTCTTTTCCATAAGCACTTTAGCCACTGGAGCCCTGGCGGGTGGCTGTGGCCCTCTGAATGGATGGACTCTCTCTCTGGTCCTGCTGCTCCCATGCTAGGCAGTCCCTGGTAGTTCTCCCATGGACTGCCCCCAGCGGCGGGGTCAGGAGCAGGTTGCCAGCTTCTCCCATAGACCCAATCCAGAATCTGGGGACCAGTCCCAGGAGTGGCAGACCATCATTGATCCTGCTAGGCTCATTTTTCCTTATTTGCCCACCCCCCAGTTGTAAGAACATCAGATCAAGCCTCCCAACCCTTATTGCCCTCCAGCCACTGCCAGAGGGCAGTCAGCAAGCAGGACGACTAGTCCCCCTCCTCCAAGAGAGGAGAGCAGTCCTCTGGATGCTCAATCCTCTCTCCCCTATGTGAACCTCCAGCAGCCTGGGCTTATTCCCAAACCTAGGTCACTGGCTTGGCGAGAGGTGTGGCTTCCAGTGCCTCAACCCTCAGTGCTACCTTGCCGGCTTCTGTAGGTGTATTTTTGTAGGATTTCAATGTCAGTACAATCAGAGGTAATCTTTGTTATGCAGTCTTTAGATACTTTCTTAGTAATGTTTCTTATGTGAGAACAGAACAAAACATAGTATGCATTTAAAGAATGAATAGTTTCTTTGTAACATTCCATATGGGACAACAGAAACTCAAGAGTTGTAATGTTGCATGTTTTCTCTTTATGAAGAAGACAAAATTTAAGTGTTTTGTATCTCAGAGCCGAGGATACTGTCTCTACTGGAAGGGTTTGCTACTGCTGGGGTATTGTACTAACACAAGCTCCCAGAAATATTTGGCAAATGTGAAAATCATGACTGTGATGACCAAGAATGTGAACTTGATCGTGCCCATGATGACTGTGAACATGATTCGTCATGAGGATGAGGAATTGTGTAACAATGGCAGTGCTTCCCTGAGCTTCAAATACTGGATGAAACTGAGCTTCTTTATGACTATGATGACCGTGAATGTGATTTGTTGTGACTCTTGAGGATGAGGAATTCTGTAACAGTGGCAGCGCTTCCCCTGAGCTTCAGATACTGGATAGAACTTAGCTTCTTTGAGGCTGTGATGACTGTGAACATGATTTGTTGTGAGGATGAATAATTGTGTAACAGTGAGAGCACTTCCTGGAGCTTAAAACACTTGATGAAGCTAAGCTTCCTCATGACCATGATGACCGTGACCGTGAACATGATTCTTCGTGAGGATGAGGAATCGTGTAACAGTAGCAGCGCTTTCCTGGAGCTTCAGATACTAAATGGAAAAGAGCTTCCAGAAATAGTTGCCAAATGTGAAATTCATGACCGTGATGACTGTGAATGTGATTCTGCAGGCACTGCTGCTAGCAACAGAGACGACTGCCTGGCAGATTTTATTTCACACAACAAATTTATTTCACACATCACCTATGTTAAGGGTGATGCTGCAGGCACTGCTGCTAGTATACGCACAGAGATTCTGGGGGGCCCTGACTGGCCTAACCCTCTGTGACACAATGCTGTTTCCCTTCAAGGAATTTTTTATTAAATTATTATTCCACATGATGTGATGAAATGCCCTGCCCACTGAGCCAAAGTTTATACCCCCACCTAGTGAACACAGGAAGGAAGATGACAGATGACTGACTTCTTGGGGGAAGGGGTGTCCACAGACAGTATGCAAGAAATGGCACTGGTACACTGATTACTTTCTGGCAGATTTTATTTCTCACACACAGAATTATTTCACACACCACCTATGCTAAAGGTGATGCTGCAGACACTGCTGCTACCAGTAGAGAATCAGAGACACTGCCTGGCCTAACCCTCTCTGACACAGTACATTCCCTTCAAAGATTTTATTTTATTTTTTATTTATTCCACCTGATGTGATGGAATGCCCTTCCCACTGAGCCAAAGCTTATACCCCACTGAGCGAGCACAGGGAGGAAGATGACAGATCACTGACTTCTTGGGGGGTCACACAGACAGTATGCAAGAAGTGGCACTGGTGACTGGCTGGCAGACTGCAATTCATACACACAGAATTTATTTAACACACCTCCTAGGCTACAGGCTAATGCTGCAGACACTGCTGCTACCAACAGAGAATCAGGGACCCTGCCTGGCCTAACCCTCTCTGACATAGTACTTTCCCTTCAAGGATTTTATTTTTTATGTTTGCTTGCACGCATGTGCAAGAAACATAGTGCCTTCATCGGAGATTTCGGAGGTGTGTCACCTCCTCCAATCCAGGCACTGTGCTGGCAGGGCCGCTGTCAGACTTGCATTTTGGAGCCGTCTGTGACACTCCAAAATGCAGTGAGCTGCAGTTGAAAGGGGGAGCTACGCTTGAGTGAGCAGCATAAGAAGCTGCTCACGCAGTAGCTCCCCAGCCGCAGGCGCGCGCTGCGCTTCCAAGACGAGCAGATAGCCGACGGGTGCCCAATCTTCACGGGCTGAACCGGCGCCTGTCTCTCCCTCCCTCCCAATAGTTGATGCCACGCTGGGAGCCCACCCTAGCATGGCAATCCGTCATGTTGTCGGCGGGGGTGCCAATCCCCCATCGGCTGAACGCGCCTCCCAAAGTCTTGTGCCACGCTGGGAGTCCACCCCAGCGGCAAATGGTCCCGCTGCTTTTTAAAATTTTTTTGCCAGGTGGGTGCCTAATCCTCTCACGCTGAACGGCCCTCAAAGTCCTGGTGCCACGCTGGGAGCCCACCCCAGCATGGTAAGCGTCTCACAACGCCTTTTTTTCTGTTTTAACCTGTAAAACAAACGTCCGTGCGCGCTGCCCCAACCCTCCCACAACCTGCACTCCACCCACTGCGCACTCCAGCCTCCCCACACCCCTCACCCCATACTTACCTCCGGACTCCGCGCCGATGATCTTCGTGGACCGGGAACACGCCTGCACTCTTCAAAGCCGACCGCAACTGAGGAAATGCCGTAAGCTGTATAATGGGCTAGATAGGAGGGTTCAACTTTATTGTTTCTCAGGCATTTTTGGATTTTTACACCATTTCAACATGGTTTTTGGGACCCCTCCTCGCTGAATGATGTCACTGTCATGGCGTTATTCAGGCTCGAGGTGATTTTGCGAGTGACTGCGCAGTGACTGTGAAATCACCTTGGGACTGAATACCACCATGACAGTGACATCATTCATGAGAAGGGGGCCTAAACCTCATGTTGAAAAATTTGCTGCCAAAATTCCAAAATGACTGTTTAATCTAGGCATGGCTAGCAGTTCCTACGTAGGTCGTATGTTCGCGAAATTTCAATATTTTCACTCCAGATTTTCAACATTGCCATTTCACCACACTGTCTTATGAGTAGTACAGCTTTCATTTTTTAGTCTCACCCAAAATGTGTTTCCACCTTGTAGTTAGAATGGCGTAGTCGGTAACGTAAATCAATGTACGACAAATTAAGAAAATCACAGTGACACCATTCATGAGCAGAGGTCATGAAATGGCTATGTTGAAAATTTGGTGAAAATATTCTAAAATGACTGTTTTATGAGCGCATGCTGCAGTTCCTACTGCACTCCATAGGTTTCAGAATTTTCAATATTTCCACCCAGATTTTCAACATTGCCATTTTACACACCTTCTATGAGTAGTATAGCTGTCATTTTCACATCTCACCCAAAATGTGTTTCTGTCGATGTAGCTACAATGGCGCAGGTCATTGTGCGAACTCAGTGTATAGGGGACATTAAGAAAATCACAGTGTCACTGTTCATGAGCAGAGATCTTAAATGGCAATGTTGAAAATTTGGTGACAGAATTCTAAAATGACTGTTTTAGTGTGCGTTGCACAGTTCTTACGCACTGTAGGGTTTGCGTAATTTTCAATATTTCCACCCAGATTTCCAACATTGCCATTTTTCCACACCTCCTTATGAGCAGTACAGTCCGTCATTTTTCACATCCTTGCCCAAAACGTGTTTCTGACTTCACATGGCATATTACAATGAAAAGTAGGTCGGGTGTGCAAACTCAAATGTATGGGACACATTAACAAAACCACAGTGACACTGTTCATGAGCAGAGGTCTTAAATGGCTATGTTGAAAACTTGGTGAAAATGCCTAAAATAGACTTTTTTACGAGCTGCATGCGACAGTTCCATATGCATGCTCGTGAGTTTGCAAATTTAATATTTTCTCTAGATTTTCAACATGTCCATTTTATTAAACTTCCTTATGAACAGTCCAGCTGCAATTTTTTCATATGTCACCTAAATGTGTTATTCGCACATGTAGCTTACAATGGTGCTGTTGGTGTGCTAAAGCAATGTATAGAATAGATTAAGAAAATCACAGTTACGCTGTTCATGAGCAGAGGTCTTAAATGGCTATGTTGAAAATTTGGTGACAAAAGTCCATAAAATGACTGTGTTACAAGTGAGCATTGTGCAGTTTCCACGCATCCTCGTTAGTTCATGACTTAGTAATATTTTCAGTCCAGATTTTCACTAGTGGCATTTTTCAACACTTCTTATGAACAGTATAGCTGCCATTTTTCACAACATGGTTTAAGGTGTTTTCACACTTTCAGTGCAGAGATGCGTGGTCACTGTGGGAAATCATTGTTCGGCACAGATAAAGAAAATCACAGTGACACTGTTCATGATCGGAGGCACCAAAATGCCTGAGTTGACAATCTGCTATAAAATATCCCCAACCTACTTATATAACGGGTGTGCATTGCACAGTTTCTATGTACGCTCGTGACTTCACCATTTTTTTAAATATTTTTACTACACATTTGCAACATAGCCATTTTTACACCTCCCCATGAAAGAGTACAGCTGTCATTTTTTACAGCCTGTTCGGAATATTTTTGCACCTGTGGTACTAAATCCCGTAGTCACTGTGCATAAGCAGCTTTCGGCTACCAAACTGATATTCCCCTGTTCATGAGGTGGGGTCACAAAACAAACATGTTGAAAATTTGGAGTTAAAATACCAATGCCTGAGGTATTAGGCTTTTCAACTAAATCGCCCAACCCTATAGAGAATGACAGGAATCAGGGGTGTGACTTGGGATTCTTGCCTGTGATGCTCATACCATTCCACACCCTGCAGTCACTGAGAGGCATCGAGGTATGCCTTGGACTCTTCGGCCCCAAACTTCACCCCATTCTCCTATATCGCACCCATCTCACCGTATTTCCTAATGAAATGGGGTGCGCATAAGGGCCAAAGACCCCAAGGAACACGTCACACTTGTCAGTCTCTGCAGAGTGGGGTGTGGTGAAATGGCGTGGCCGTTATGCCTGACGACCCAAATGCACACCCCGATGCCTGTCACTCTCTGCAGGGTGGTGGTGGGGTTGGCTTCAGTTCAATACTTCACTGCCATTCCTATTACGCAGCTCTGTAACTTCTACACTACCACTGCCAATACCAGTAAGCAAACATTCAGCATTGACAAATGCTTGTTTTATTTATTCCACTTGATGTGATGGAATGCACTGCCCACTGAGCCAAAGCTTATACTCCACCGAGTGAGCACAGGGAGGAAGATGACAGATCACTGGCTTCTTGTGGGGGAGGGGTCACACAGACAGTATGTAAGAAGTAGTAGCACTGGTGCACTGATGACTGGCTGGCAGATTTTATTTCACATGCAGAATTTATTTCACACACCACCTATTCTTTGGGTGATGCTGCAGCAACTGCTACTAGTGTACCCACAGAGATTCTGGGGGAGCCTGCCTGGCCTAACCCTCTCTAACAAAGTACTTTTTCCCTTCAAAGATTTTTTTTAATTTATTATTCCACATGATGTGATGGAATGCCCTGCCCACTGTGCCAAAGTTTATACCCCTGAGCTCGCACTGGGAGGAAGATGACAGATGGTTGACTTCTTGGGTGGGTGGGGGGTCACACAGACAGTATGCAACAAGTGGCACTGGTGCACATATGACTATGTGGCAGATGTTTTTTTTATTTCTCACACACACAGAATTATTTCATACACCACCTACACTAAGGGCAATGCTGCAGGCACTGCTTCTACCAACAGAGAATCAGAAATCTTGCCTAGCCTATCCTTCTCTGACACTATATTTTCCCTTCAAGGAATTTATTTTATTTTTTTATTTATTCCATGTGATGTGACGGAGTGCCTGCCCACCGAGCCAAAGCTTATATCCCACCAAGCGAGCACAGGGAGGAAGATGTCAGATCACTGACTTCTTGAGGAGGGGGTCACACAGACAGTATGCAAGAAGTGGCATTGGTGACTGGCTGGCATATTTTATTTCACACACACAGAATTTATTTCACACACCATGTAGGCTACAGGCCTATGCTGCAGGCAACAGTACCAACAGCAAATCAGGGACCCTGCCTGGCCTAATCCTCTCTGACATAGTAGTTTCCCTTCAAGGATTTTATTAAATGTTTTTCTTTATTCCACATGATGTGATGGAATGCCCTGCCCACTAAGCCAAAGCTTATACCCCACCGAGGGAGCATAGGGAGGAAGATGACAGATCACTGGCATCTCTGGGGGGGGGGGGTCACACAGACAGTATGCAATCAGGGACCCTGTCTGCCCTAACCCTCTCTGGCACAGTACTTTCCCTTCAAGGATTTTTATTTTTATTTATTTTACATAATGTGATGGAATGCCCACTGAGCCAAAGACTGGATTGTTATTGAGGGGCAACTGGGCAAACAGCAAGAAAGCTTACTGGAAGTGGTATGGTATGAGTGGCACAGTTCACCCCCTCTGCTGCTCCCCACAAAAACCTGGCAGTCTGGCTCTGGCACTTCAGTCTTTTCTCTTCTTGTCTTTCTTGACTCACTCACTTGCACCCAGTCTCCAAGTTCCTACTCTCCTCCCTGAGACTTTTCTCTCAACTCCCCAATCCTTGACTCCCACACCCACATTCAACCCAGTCCTCAGCTCTGAGTACTCCCCTCCTGATCTTGAATCCCCAACTCCCCATCCCCATTTTTCTTTAGTTCTTTTTTTTAAATAAATATAAAAAAATGTAATTCTTTTGTTTTTGTTTTTTGAGTCTGTGAGTTGACTTCTTTCTTGCCTAACAGGCAAACGCAAGCAGCATGCACAAGCACAGAATCATGGAGCAGCCTGTAGAAGCTTCTGCTCTTTCTCCATCCTGTATTCCTCTGCATATCTCCTAAGGTGGACCATGTGGGTTGCTAGAGCAAACACAATCAGGTGCCTCCTTAGGAAGATGGACAGCTCGGCCATCCAGTGAGGAACCAGAGTTTTGTCTCTGATCTCTCATGTAGGTTCTTCCTGCTCTGGCACTTCTCACACTGCATTTCCTGGGATACTATGGCTGTCCGAACTGATCCAAACATCCAAAAGTGTTCAGAAGTCATTCATTTATGAACACTTCAGCATGTTCAAGTCGGTTTGTATTTTGATGAACCGGTTTACCATCCCTAAAATCGAGCCCATGGAGATCATCTACCACATTGTGAAAATGAATGTGATCAGTAGTCTTTTTATTACAGGCTAGGATGCTTTTGGAACCTAACAGAACAACTGTTGGGATGACTTACAGCCAATTTGCACTAGCTCTGAGATCATATCTACATAATTCTCATCACTGTATTTGTTTCAATTGAGTTTGTTTACCTTACTTTGTCTATTTATCTATTATTTCTATGTATCTGTGTATAGTTGTCTATGAAAATGGGCAGTTATGTCTATAAGCCTTTGTTTAAATGAATGAATTAATGAATGAATGAATGAATCTTTTGGGTTTGAATTTGAAGTAGTTTGAGCAGAGCCAGCATTGAAAAGGTTAAGTCATGTTGTAGTGACAATTCAGCTCAAGTACCAAGTCACCAGAGGCTAAAGGACATTGTCATCAGAATACATATGAATGCAGAATGAGAAACAAACAATGAAACAGCAGTTGTGGAACATGGAAATCAGGATGGGGACCACAATAGAGCCTTGTGACACACCAAAGGTGACCAGCAGAGGTGGGGATAAGGCATCGACAACCTGGACAAACTGGTGTCAGGCAGTGAAGTAGGAGCATTGCCACTATACCATAACATCAGAGAATCCCACAGCACTCAACTTTCCTAATAAGATCGGTGATGTACCATATCAAAGGCCTTAGCAGTAGATAAGTGTATGAATATGGCAGCAGTGGCCTGCCCCTGATCCATCCCCTTCAGAATGGCATCAGCGATATGGAGGAAAGAGGATAAAGTTTTATGGGCCTAAAGAAGCCAGACTGGAAGGAAAAGCATATAGAGGATGTGTCAAAGTAGGAGGAAAGCTGGAAGAGCACCAGTTTCCCTGGTAGTGTAGCCAGAGTAGGGAGGAGAGAGATGAAGTGGTAGTTACTAGGCAACACATCACTCCCATTGTGTAAGGGTCAGGCTTTAGCGTATTTCCAAGAATGGAGAACAGTACCAGTATTGGGGTTCATCTGTCTTAATCAGAGTAATAAATCATCTTGTGCCTGATGTAAGCAGTTAGAGTCAGCCCTCTGTCCACATTTCTCACCCACACCAGTAGCCTATGGATTGCCAAGGTGATGAGACAAAAAAAAACTTAGCCCTTTTCTCTGTTATCATTCCTTAGTAAACCAGAAGACATGCCTCAATGAGGTTAATGGTAAATCAATCTGATTCAAAGCAGGTAATCTAGATCTTCATCTCCATTCTCTAGCCATACACTGTTCTTTGTTACACAGATGACTTTTAAATTATAGTCCCCTGAGGATAGACCCTGGAGTTCAGGTAAAGCGACAAAAATAAGACTTAGTTTTATGTGCCACAACTGTACTGCAGTGTCAGTACTGAGCATGAAACCAACTTCCTGCTGCTAGACTGGAACCACAATCCTCTGACCCAGTGTTGAAAGTGCTATCACTGAACCACAATTGACAGAGTCCCTTCCCCTGCCCCATCCAACTACCCACTCTGATCTGTTGACTTCTGATCTTTCATTGTCATTCACCACAAAATTACTGCAGGGCAAACTGTCTTCTCCTCCCACTGTCCCTCCCTTTGGAATAATCTGCCTCTTCAGCTCCACCTCTCCTTTGCTTATTGCTTACTCAAATAGCTCCTAACAGCTCACTTTCCTTGCTCCTAGTTTCTCTTTGGCCAGCCAGTACTCTTTTATGGCCTGCTGGGTTGTACACTTCCTCTATCCAACCAGCATTCTCCTTATAAGAGAATGAGCATTTTTATGTTGATTGCATGCATGCGCAGAAACATATTGTGGCAGCTTGCCAGAAGGAGGTTGTGGAGGCGCTGGGCACTGTTGTGGCCAATGCCCCCACAGCTTTTAAAGGCTTGGCCCACTTTCCCAATGCCATGGTACACTGCTGCTGACACTAGTTCAGCCAGTGTGCCACCACCTTGAAATGTTTCATCCACTGCAATCAGGGCAGGCTCGTCATTGCAGAGTCAGCTATTCCACTGCACTGAGGGAGTGACCCATCATTGCTGGATGGAATGTTGCCATGGTAATATTGTTTGTGAACATGGCCATGGCTTGCTGCCGTGTTCACAAACAATAATAATTAACCCCCACTGCCGAAGGGGTGCCCAATCCCCCTCGGCAGCATGCATCCCCCCAAAACAATTTTTGTTTCCCCAATGGGGGCCCAAATCCCTGTCGGTTTCAGTCCCATCTGAGTTTAAATTGCCAGGAGAGCCCACTCACTGGTGGCTTATGTCTCATCCCAGTTTGATTTGCCAATGGGGGAGCCCACTCCCCATTGGAATAATGTACCCCCCCACAAAAAAACATTAGATTTGTGCCGAGGGGGTGTCCAATCCCCCTCAGCTCTTGCACCCCCCTTTTGTGCCGATGGAGATGCCCAATTCCCTGTCAGCTACATCTGCTCCCCCAGAAAAACACTCCATTGACACACTGGGATCCCACCCCAGCATGCCACATGCCCCTGTAAAGGAAAAACCATCCAGTGATTTTTTTTGTGTTTTTAACCTGTACAAAAGAAAACAGTCCTCACCATTTTCCTGGCCCTCCCGCAACCTCGCCCACCCTGTGCATCCTGCCTCCCACACCCCTCACCCTATACTTACCACGGAGTCTGCGATGATCTTCGGTGGACCAGGAACATGTCTGCACTTTTCAAAGCCGACCGCAACTGAGGAAATGCCAGTAAGCTGTGTAATGGCATAAATAGGGTTTTTCAACTTTGATGCATATCTCAGAAATATTTTGGAATTTTGGCACCAAATTTTCAACATTGGGTTTTTGGGACCCCTCCTCATGAATTCAGGCACTGTCATGGTGTTAATCAGTCCTGAAAGGTAATTTCATGGTCACTGAGTGGAATCACCTTTTGGGACCGATTACTGAAATGACAGTGCCAGTGTTCATGAGGTGGGCTCTCTAAAAGTATATGTTGCAAATTTGGTAGAAAAAAATTTAAGAAATTACTGTTTTACGAACGTGCATTGAGCAGTTGCTACGCACGCTCGTAACTTCATAAATTTGTGATATTTTCACTCCAGATTTTCAACATTGCCATTTTCCCACACCTCCTTATGAACAGTGTAGCTGTCATTTTTCACATCCTGGCCAAAATGTGTTTTCACTCTTCCAGCGCACAATTGCGCGGTCGCTGTGGGAAATCAGTATTTGGGACACATTAATAAAATCATACTGACACTGTTCATGAGCAGAGGTCCTAAAATGCCTATGATGAAAATTTTGTGATGAAACTCCATAAAATTACTGTGTTACGAGCGTGTGCTGTGCAGTTTCCACTCATCCTTGTACCTTCACAAATTAGTAATATTTTCATGCCAGACTTTCAACACTGGCATTTTTCACACCTTCTATGAACAGTACAACTGTCATTTTTTCACATCCTGGCCAAATGTGTTTTCACACTCCTCCGCATAGAATACTGCAGTCACTGTCGGAAATAAGTGTTTGGGACAGATTAGAATGGAGCAAGTGAGAGGGGGGAGTGACTGAGATCAACTGAGCTCTGTCGGGACTGCTGCAGATTTCTTTGTGGGCAGAAAAAGGTGCCAATGAAGGCAGGAGCCCAGCACAAAAGTGCAGCGCTGGGAGACACAGAACAAGCAAATGAGGGAGGGGGAGTGAGTGAGCTTAACGGAGCTCTGTTGGGACTGCTACAGATTTCTTTGTGGGCAGAAAAAGGCAGCAATGCATGCAGGGGCCCAGTACAAAAGGGCAGCCTGCAGCGATGGGGGAAACAGAATGAGTGAGTGAGAGAGGGGGAGTGAGCGAGGTCAACAGAGCTCTGTCAAGATTGCTGCAGATTTCTTTGTGGGCAGAAAAAGGTGCCAACAGAGGCAGGAGCCCAGTACAAAAGGGCAGCTTGCAGCACCAGGAGAAACAGAATGATTGAGTGAGACAGAGGAGTGAGCGACCTCAACAGAGCTCTGTCGGGATAGCTGCAGATGACTTTGTGGGCAGAGAAAGGTGCCAAAGGAGGCAGGAGTCCAGTACAAAATGGCAGCCTGCAGCGCTGGGAGAAACACAATGAGTGAGTGGGGGGGGAGTGAGCGAGCTCAAAGGAGCACTATCGTGACTGCTGCAGATTTCTTTGTGAGCAGAAAAAGATGGCAATGCAGGCAGGAGCCCAGTACAAAAGGCCAGCCTGCAGTGCCAGCTGACACAGAATGAGTGAGTGAGAGTTGGGGAGTGAGCAAGCTCAACGGACCTGTGTTGGGACTGCTGCAGATTTCTTCATGAGCAGAAAAAGCTGCCAACAGAGGCAGGAGCCCAGTACAAAAGGGCAGCCTGCATCGCCAGGAGAAACAGAATGAGTAAGTGGGGCGGGGAATGAGAGATCTCAACGGAGCTCTGTCGGGACAGCTGCAGATTTCTTTGTGGGTAGAAAAAGGTGCCAATGCAGGCAGGGCCCAGTACAAAGGGAGCAGCTTGCCCTTTGGGGAAACTAGAACCAGCGAGTGACAGAGGGGTAGTTAGAGTGCTCAACGTACTAATGCAATCAACATTTGGCATTGACAAATGCTTGTTCTCCACCATTGTTACTTTGTACATATGCATTATTATGCATCATGTTAATATTATTGTTGTTCACCATTTAGGTCTGTACTGTTTTTTCACTTGCACTAACTTGTATTCAGTTGCTCTATATTTGTACTGTTATTATTATTTTGTTTTGCCTATGTGATGTAGTCTCACATGTACTCTTAGCAGGTCTCAACTGAAATGAGCCTTCGGCTCAGTGTGTCTTTTCAGTCACCAAATATATATATATATATATATATATATATATATATATATATATGCATATATATATATATATATATATATTGAAAAACTGAACAGAACAATAAGCATGGAAAGGAGGGGAACAAGAAACTGAATCGGGGGGTGGATCTTATCAGTTCAACAGAAATGAGTTACTAGGGCCACAATTAAACATTACCAGAAATGTTCTGTTTGAAAATAAAACATACATATTTATGGTTAAGCTACATTTTTTTTGTTTGCAAACCCAGCCACTCATGAACTGCCAGGAGGTGGGGCAAGGAACAGAAAATAATACACCCCGCATCCTGCCACAAACCCTCTGATGTAAAGAACAGCAACAAATTACTGTAGTTAGCTAAGGATAGCATTACTGGATTAGAGATGCAGTGAATTTGAATTTTGCCAGTGAAGTGCCCTGAAGTGGGCGCCGCGTGTCATTCCGCTATGTGGAGTGGCCAATATGAAAGGCTCACTTTGCCTTGTAATTATTACTTTGCATTGTCATTCCACCTTAATGCGAAGTAAGGCAAAGTGACAACAAGATTGGCAGCCCCCCCACACAGTCACCAGAATTAATGTGCATCCCCAAAATGCTACTGTCTTGTGTCCAGAAAATTTCCTAGTGCTGATGAAGTGAAATAAGAGCGTAACAAGAATTGCAAAGTCTCCCAGAATTAATGGCGCACTCAGTCATGCGTGAAGTGGCCACACACAGTCACCAGAATTAATGTGCATCCCCAAAATGCTACTGTCTTGTGTCCAGAAAATTTCCCAGTGCTGACGAAGTGAAATGAGAGCATAACAAGAAATGCAAAGTCTCTGAGAATTATTGGGGCACTTAGTCATGTGCGCAGTGGTCACACACAGCCACCAGAATTAATGTGACTCCCCAAAATACTACTGTCGTTTGTCCAGAAAATTTCCTACTCCAGATCAAGAGAAATGAGAGCATAAAATGGAAAGAAAAGTCTCCATTTAATTTACGTCACACTCAGTCATGTGTGCACACATTCCAATAAGAACTACAGTATGTCCTCTTCTGCTGCTTTTGGCATTTCATGTAATGCTTCTTGACCTGACTGGGCTGATGCACAGTGTCTTGCCAAATGATGTGCTAGAAGGATGACCCAACCATTGAGTTAACCATCCATTATGATGTGATAATCCTGTTGGCTGCCCGATGTCTGCTGCACTGACCCCAAACAGGAAGGATGCCCTCTGTGTGTACACTAATGCGACCCTTGGTAAGTTAATGTACCTAGCACCGTCATTATTTTCCACAGAACCTGAGTTGACCTTAAATATACATATCCATTATATATATATTTCAATGTGTGGCAAATATCTTATGCTTGTGTATACTTATGAGCCGACTGGTATGCATGGTGTTTATAACGAGAGCTTTGGCGCTTCTCCACATCCCACCCTCAACACTCGCCTCTTCTCCTTCCGCATCCAGTGCTTTTATTTCGAGTTTTCCATATCCTGCTTTCACCATACCCTTCTCTCCATCATCGTGCATCATCCATTTCATATTTCACCTTAACCATACTGGCCTTCGAGGCCTCATTTCATAATTATACATCGTCCATTTCATACTTCACCTTAACTGTTCCAGCCTTCAAGGCTTTCCTCCATCATTGCATATCTACAAAATCTGCATCTAGAACATGCAAAGCTCAGAGG
The DNA here is from genome assembly GCA_016271365.2 of Neoceratodus forsteri. Taxonomy (NCBI): domain Eukaryota; kingdom Metazoa; phylum Chordata; order Ceratodontiformes; family Ceratodontidae; genus Neoceratodus; species Neoceratodus forsteri. The sequence goes on from CM028129.1 coordinate 396,036,791, forward strand.
GGGGGTCCTTCTCCCTGGTCCATAGTGAAAATGTCTTCATTCCGGGTGGACTTTCAGTTGTCCCTCATTTCGGCGACACCTCTGGATGTTGAATTTATGACTTCAGGCTATGAGTGGTGGGGTTCTCATCATCAGGGCCTTTGGCTGTCCTAGTGGGTTTGAAGCACCCTCTACACCATTCTCCATCTGACCATCTCTGGTTCATCTGGTCTGTTTCATAGGCTCATGTAGGCTGAGTGCCTTGGCTGTCTTTTCTCTCCTCCTTTGCCTTTGGGTGTCTAGTTGCAGAGACATCACTCACAACCCTCAACAGCATTCCTGTTAAAAGGACAAAGTGAGAACTTCACCTAAATTGGAATATTTTCCTCTTCCCTCAGTATTAACTTTAAATTGCAGTAGCTGAGCCATCACTAACCAAAACATCCTTCAGCCTGGAGGGAAGGTGACCTAGGCCTTGGATCCCCAGAGATTTTCTCCTCAAAGGGGGTTTTTCCCTCTTCTCTGTGCCGATGGTCATAATCTTAGACAGGGTTACTACGGTTCATAGGTTCTGTAGTTAGGTTCTGCTTTTGGATGGAGTTGAATGGTGGCCCTGGCTGTTCCCTCTCTCCTTAGGAAGTACACCCTTCTGCAACTTGTCAGATTTCCTATCGTTCATCATCCTCTAAATTTTCTGGTCTCAATATATTCTGATTTCTTGCCTCTTCGATGCTCAACGCTCTTTTGGGTATTCTTTTGGGCTTCTTCCTAAGCTACTTTTCGACAAGGGAATCATTCCCATGGCACCTACAGGGCTGGAACCCTCCTTGAGGGTCCCTCACCATTGTACCCCTGTAGGGTGGTATATCCCACAGATAGAGAAGTGAACAGCCACACTGTATCTAAGTCACACAAGCATACATCACATCAAGTTGAGTAAGCACATTGAATGGGAAGGCTATGTCTGTGGTTCAATGGGTGGAGCAACAAAGTCACTCCCCCATCAGGTCTTAAAAGGCCACTCCTCCTGGACTGTTCCAGGGTTAGTTTCTTCATTGCCCCACCATCCTCCCCTCCTCTTCCAGTGACATCTCTCTCTTTTCTGTGGGCTTCTTTCTAGCTACCTTTAGCCAAGAGAATCATTGCATGGCACCTATGGGCTGGAACCCTCCTCAAGGGTTCCTCACTGTTTACCCTGTAGGGTGGTATATCCCATGGATAGAGAGGCAAACAGCCACAATGTAGCTAAATCACACAAGCATACTGTACATTACATCAAGGTATGTAAGCACATTGAATTAATACTTTAAACAATTTTACAATAAAAAGTAACACAGAACCAGTAACAACCAAGACCCTAGTCAGAGTAAACTACTCCATGTAAATACAGTCTAAGAGCACCTTGAGAACAAATTAGTAAGAACAACTGTAACTGGACAATACATAAAACACAAAACTACAACAGCCACTCCCTGATAAACTGCCTCATCGTGTCACTAAAGTGAATTAAAATATCAACAAATAATCTATTTTTGCCTGCAGTCTGCCAGCCACCAATTCCCACACCCTTCCAATTACAGAGAGGGGGGGCGTAGGCAAGGGGGGATAGGGAGAGAGGGCCGGGAGAGGGCAGACTGGATTATACACCCCGATGCCCCCAACTTAGGAAAGGCCCAAACTAAATATAGAATCGAGGCAACAAGCCCTAATTCGCAAGGCCAACATCCTGCTCTCCACTAGGCCCCCTTCCTGCCCTTCCACCAATCAATAGCTAACTTCCAGGGGCAAGAGAACCAGAGTCTTACCTGGAGATTGTGTGGGGAGGTAACAAAATTCTCCCAGCTGGAAGGGATAGTCCCAAAAACCAAAGAAAGGGTTCCCACACCTTAACAAAATGATCATATCTGCCCTGGGCAATATAAGACATTCACTCATGTCCTGCCACTGTGAACATACCATCCAACTAGTCCCTTTCCATCGGTATAGCTACTGATTTCTACCTACGTAACAACAAATGCTTAGCTTCAGTAATCGCAGTCATAAACCACCAGTAGTTACTCTGCCCAACCTCCCCATGTTACCCAAAATTAACAATGAGGAATCCCACGGGGACCATGCTTCCCAACACTCATGACATAATCCTCAGGATTTTTCCACACTAAGCCCTCAGTGCTAAACACTCCCAAAAGACATGTAACAATGTCCCTTCTGCTGTATCACACCACTAGCATCTTAGGTGAGCGAACGATTGCATCCTGTACAGGGAGGAGGGTGTCTGGTACCACACCAGCAAGGATTTCAAATGCAATAGCTTATCCTTTGCATCATTAACCCTTCTGTAAGCATCGCACCAAATAGTTTTCCATTCCTCAACCCTAAGCTTATCCCCCAACGTATGCTCTCATCGCTGCTGAATATGTCCAATATTATGAGTCGTATGGTCCCTTAGACCAACAGAAATAAACCCCATTCTCAGAGGGGTCCATCTCCCCTGAGCAACCCTTGGCTTCCCAAAAATACTGACCCAAAATATCGAAGGGGTAAAGAACAGCCCTTCAGTAGTGATAAGCATATTAAGTGTCTGAGTTGTAAATATTTCCAATGATGCGTGTTAGGGAGAGACACTCATTTTTTAAGCTTTTGAAAGGATCAAAAACAACCAGAAGGAGAAGAAAACAAATCCCCTACTCAACACACACCTCTCTTCCTCCATAACTCCCAGGAAAAAACCTTACCCCTCATAGTCAACCAAGGGTTATTCTAAGAGGCCACAAGGCCAAAGGAACCTCCCAATCCTGGCCCAGTACTTTTTGAGTCAGATCCCAAATATGGACTGCTGAGTTGCTAGGAGAGTAGGCGGCTGCTTGCCATCCCTTAATAAACATTCAGGTGAGTATTGTGGACACAGATCTCTTTCTATATCAAGCCAACAAATGGAGGGTTTCCAATCAGCTGCATGAAGTCAGTACCAGATTTGAAGCAAACCAGCTGCCATGTAATACCCCTGCAACCAAGGTGCTGCAAACCCCCTTTCTGGTAAGAAGCCATCAGTTGAAGGTGGAGAGGTGGGCTTCTTCCTTCCCAATAAAATAAAGAGAGCACCTGCTGAAATTGCCTTCACTAGCCATTCGAAACCCTTAAAGTTAAGAACCGGAGCACATAAAGAATCCTTGTTAATAAGATCATTCTAACTGCCTGCACTTTCCCCCACAAGGAGATATGAAGTTGGCACCACCTCTCCACATCACTTTTCAAAGCTGTCAAAATGGGAGAAAGATTTATGTGGGGCCATTCTGCCGAATCAGTAGAGATATAGATCCCTAAATATTTCATAGGCCGAGATGCCCAGAGAAATCCTGGAGCCAGGTGCTGTAAAATGTTACCTCATGGAGTTAAAGAAATGATATCAGTCTTACTCCAATTATTTTAAAGCCCTGAAATGACAGAAAAAAGATACAGTAATTGGACAAGTTTCAGAAGGGAAGAGGCAACATTTCTCAGGGTCAGCAGGAGGTCATCAGCAAATAACATTGTCTTGTATACCTGTGCTCCTACCAGCACTTCTTCAATGTCTGAATCATCCCTAATTCACTGAGCTCATGGCTCAATAGCCAGTAGGAATAAAGCTGGAGAGAGGGGGCAGCCTTGGTGCATACCTCACCCTAATTGAAAGCAAGGTGAAAGCCACCCATTAGTCAATACTGAGGCCAAAGGGGAGGAATAAATCACCTTAATCCAACTAATAAAGTTAGGCCCAAAACCACATTTTTGCAAGATGGCGAGATGATACGCCATTCAACAGAATCAAATGCCTTTTCTGTGTCCAATGCCATCACTGCTGAATCAGCTGATAGGGGGGATGGAACACAGAACAGGTTTACCAGTCACTGAATGTGGTCAGCACCATTCTGACCCCACACAAAACCTACCTGATCAGGATGAATAAGAGAAGATAGGACCAGAGCCATCCAATTGGCCAAGACTTTTGCCAAAAGCTTATAGTCCACGTTAAGTAAAGAAACCAGCCTGTAGTTGGCACACTGGAAATGATCTTTGTCCTTCTTAGGTAGAACAGAGATAATAGTATCATACATAGACGTAGGCAACCCCCCACTGCCATGTTCTCCCCAACACCTCTTGCTGTAATGGGCATATTTGATCCTGGACTATCCTATAAAATTCTATAGGGAACCCATCCAGACCTGGGCTTTTACATCACTGGAGTTGGTCAATAGCTTGCCTCACCTCCTCCTCCGTGATAGGCATCTCTAACCCTTGTCCGATAACTGTGGAAGAACAAAGGAATCCAAAACTGCCCATATATCCAGAGTCCCTCCATCTCCAACCTATTTTGAAGAATACAGCTGGTGATAATACTTAAAAAAATCTGTATTAATGCCATAAGGGTCAAAAACTACATCCTGACCATGCTGAATCCCTGGAATCGTCCTCTCACTCTCCAACTTCCATAACCTATAGGCTAACAGGCACCCAGCTTTCTCCCCCATCCCAAAAAGCATTTCTAGTCTTAAACAGGCCCAATTCTGCTTGCTGCATACTTAATAGGTTCAGCTGGAATTGTAAATCACAAATCTGACGTAGCAAGGAAGGATTGTCAGAACCAGCCTTATGCTGTGACTCCAACCCACTTAACTGAAATAACAAGGACTGAGTTTTTGCCTGTCACTCTTTCTTATGGGCTGCCTCATAAGAGAAAATTTTTCCTCTAATGAACATTCTAAACCCATCCCACACCCACTGTGAGGCCAGTGCTCCTGTGTGGTTCAGCTCTAGATAACAGAAGACCTTCCCCTTAAGCCAATCCTAAAAAGATTTGTTGGAAAAAAAGCTAACATTGCATCTCCATCTCAGCGATCTACCTGATCCTGTTGGTTGTCCCAAGTCACTGCAGAATGATCCATGATCATAATAGGGTCTATGGTGACCACCAAGGACCCTTTCAACAACAACTGCTAGACAATAATGAGGTCAATCCAACTATGTGTCTGATGCACCACGGAATAAAAGGTGTAATCCCTTGTTGTTGTGTTATGTATATGCCATACATCTTTCAGACCTCGATCAATCAAAAACTGAGAAAGTGCCCTAGAGCCAGGGCCAGATAACTGACTGGGTGTACCCCTCCAATCGCAGCTTGGATTGGGAACTTCATTCATGTCTCCCTCTGTTATAAGCTTCCCCTCTGCCTTTTACTGAGGAACTTGTGACAATTTATGAAAGAAGGTGGCATGAACCTCATTAGGGTCTTATACCAAAACAAGGGTACGCACCCTTTCATGTAGGGTGCCCACAACTAAAAGTCATCGATGCTGAGGATCACGCAGGATGGACCTGGTAACCCAGTTGAGACCTCTCATTATGCAGATTAAAACCCCTCACTGCTTGGACTTGTAACAAGCCGCAAATAAATGCCCCTTCCAACTGTTCTTCATTTGGTCCACTTCTTTCACAATTAAATGGATTTCCTGCAAAAGGGCTATTTGGCCTCCCAACTTTTTAATATGATTCCACACTCTTTTTTGCTTAATTGGCCCATTTATTCCCTGTACATTCCAGGACAGGACTTTAAAGGTGCAGTCATTGTCCACACATTCCCACCAGCCCCCCCCCCCCACCTAACCCCCACCACAGGCAGTGTGGTCAGGCTACACTCAGATAAGGCAGGCAAGAATAAACACATACTGATATCAAAAACAGAAAACTCAGTAACGATCTCCCCAAACCCTGCAAACTATATACACACCAACAAGTCAGTTGAAGTAACAAATAACTTACTATAAAGTCACTCAGGTACTCCATGAGTCATGCCCTCCACTCCCCCAAGAATCCAGAAAATTAATACACCCCCCAAAAAAGAGAACCCCATAGCAAAAGTGTCCAACACTATAATGTTGTAGCAAGTCCATTCTGAAACACTGCAGATGGCTGACGTGATCTGTCTTCCAGCAGACAGGTCCCTGATGCCAACTGTCCTCCACGAGTTGTAGCATATCCTCCATTATCTGAAAAAGAAAAACTCACAAAACAGCCCCAAATTCCCACAGATAGAGAAAAAAAAACTATAAATCCCTTACAGTGTACAGCAGCATATAACCCAATGTTCTCCACACAACTGTCCCCGCGAACTGCTTCAATCCCCCAGGAAAATCCTCACCAACCGGAAAACTCTCAATGTTAAAGTAACAGTAACAGAACTTTGTCCCCTACTTCTAAAACACTACTACTCCTTATGAACAGCCCTTGTCAGTGACAAATCGATAAAAACCATTGATGAGACCCAGCCATCCAGCCAAGGGGCTTATCATCAAACATAATCTCATCCCCCAGAATCATATCACCTACTGGGCCCAGCTCCAGCCTCAGCCAGAGACATCCAGGAAAATAAAACCTATAATACTCTCACATTCAAACCACCCCCCCCCCCACCAGTGAATCCTTACCATCCAAACCAGGGGCTGCAGCATTGCATCCAACATATCTGTAAACCCCCATGCCCCATAACTGATACAGCAGTCATAATCCAGAGGAGAAATCCTCAATTCCTCCCCGGATGCTCTCATGTGGTGTATTGTTATCAAGTAAAACCATGGCACCCCCAATTGCAATACCAAGGCTGCAGTTACACTAGGACAATGAAAACAAAAGCACCACACTGCAGAGCTGGGGTGGGAAGCGGGTGAGGATGAGCACCCTAGGCAATCGAAACAAAGAACAAACACCACCATGCACTCCAGAGCCAGGAGGACAGATAGTGCTCCAGTGAAGGTGGTGAAAATTACCACTGAGTCCAGTTTGCTTACAAATGTAAGATAGCTGGTTTATTCCAAGCGAAAACGAAGGCACAACAATTACATGCAAGGTCATTTTTGTTCTTTTGCAGTTACACTAGGACCTGCTCAAAAATATCCCCTTATATGCACCTCTATGCAGAAAATATTCCTCCAGAACAAACCCCAAACTCACCCAATAGTCCAAAACCAATAAAAAGCAATCAATCCCCAGTTCTACCTGAACACCAAAGCAGCCCAAAAGAAGCTGTGAACCGGAGAACTGATCCCCTCATCACCATGCCTACCAAACCTAAACTACCACTAGGAGCCAAAGAAACCCACTGCCCAAACAGCCAAACTTCATGCAGAGCTGAACGTTCCAGAAGCCACAAGCACTGCCCATCCTCTCACCAAAGATCAGCCCAGTTAATGTAGCCCAGAGTACCACAGTCCACCAAGTCTCACCCCCTCAGTCCTAACACCCTCCCAGAGGGTAAAAGAGGGGATAGCAACAGAGCAATAAAGAGGAAAACAAATATAACTTATATCCCCAACCACTCATCCAAAAGCAGAGTAGATGCAAGCTACCTGCCCATCCCAATAATTCCCCACACAATGTGGCAACAACACTATCCCACGTCCCCCTTCCACCAGGAGCCCAAAAACAGCAACAGAAAATCAATTATCCCTTGTTACAAAGCCACCCCCCCACAACCTTTCCCCTTCAAATATTGCCCCCTTCAATTACCCATTGCCAACAAAAGACTTAGAAGTAACAATGCCAGGTGCAACGATCATCCTCGCATCACCCAGCACCCAGTATAAAACATTCCATAGCTTCAGAAGAGACACTGCCATCTCCACCACCTCACTCAGTCCATAGAATCATCATCCTGTACCACAGATGGTGCAGTGGGGGTGGCTAAACTTCCAGTCTCCAAAGGAATCCCTTCCTGTTGTGGTGAATGATTCAGGTCCTCTCTGTTCCATTGCGACAATGGAGCAATCCGCCTTCTGTAAACTACTTGAGGAATGACCCTGTTTCCCCTTCATACCCCTGCAAATATTGGAGAGCTTCTGCTAGAAGGAAGAGCTGTCAGTCATCATGGCTGACTACTTTCAACATAGCTGGAGGGAGGAGAAAAGCTTTGAGCCACTTAAGTCTTGCCAACTCCTCACCTTATCAAAAGCTGTTTGACTCTCCAACAATCTTTAGGGAAATCTTGCTGGAATGAGAGTTGGGCCCATTGACATGAATCTCCTTCAGTGCTTGGGCATCCTGTAGAATCCGGTCACAGTCTAAAAATTGCAATAGCTTGAAAACAATAGGATGAGGTCTGGTATCACTATCCTGCAGCGGAAGTCCAGTAGGTACATGGGTGGGCTCTTTTGATTTCCACCAATGGTCCCTTCTTCCACTGTAACCAGATCAGCAATTTATGGTGGAGATAAAGAATCAGATTTCCCCTTTGGGACTGGCCCAGTGGTGCTGAGGTTGGCGCTGGATGCAACACCTCGCCTGTGTTAGGGGGCGGGCACAGGCAGCCAGGGGCCAGCTGGGGAGGAGGAGGATTGAGCATCCCATGGACAGCGCTTCCTCTCGGGAAGGGTGGATGGGGATGACCACTGAAGGTCGGCTCCTGGCAGTGGCTGGGGCTGTGCAGCCCTGGGGGCTAACAGAAGGGTATGGCATTGGTGGCTTTGGACGTGAAATGTATGGAAGCATGCATTGCAACATCTTTTATGCCATTGCACACCAGCACCAGATGGAGGCTACTGTTAGAGAACACCCCTCGGTGGCATAATGACTGCCCCGATGACATTGCCAAGGATGAGCTCAAGTCAAGTCAGCCTCCATGTCTCCTTGGTGGTGGGGTAAGTACCTGCTGCGAAGCAACATGGGAAGGGCTGTGGTGGGGGGCAAGTTCTGACCACTGCCGGGGTAGGGGCCATGAAGACTGGCTGGATGAAAGAACCAAAGGTACAACCCCCAGCCGAGGATGTTAATAAATATATTAAAAAAAAATCTTCCCCTTGGGAGCACTCTGGGAGCTTGAAAAAGTCAGATATTACTTCTCCAACTCTGGGTCTCCATATTGTCCAACTTCTCCCACAACATGTGGATCTCCTTTTCAGCCAATCCCAGACACCATTATGTAGGGTGCACCAGATCTTTCACTCTACTAATTTGGGTCTTAGCCTGCTCTACCTGGTGGCCCAATGTTTCTACTGTAACCCGCACTGCCATAATCTGGACCGTTATATTGTTCAAATCTCCATGTATGCCATTCATAAAAGATTTAATCTCACTGAGTTCTTGAGCTTGATGGCTCACCTCTGATTCCTGCTCAACTGACACCTCGGGATGGGGCTCCACGTTAACTTCACCAGGCGGGGAAGCTGATAGTTTGTACTTCTTGAGAAGTACGCTCACAAAAAGTAAGCTTTGCAGCAGCACAACTGATTTGTCTACAAAGGAAAACAACTTTTAATTTCCTTTTTATTTCGTAGGAAAATATTTTATTTTTAATTTCACATACATATATTATTCTTCATTTAATGTCATTTTCCTCCCCTTCTATCAGGTATCAGTTCAAAGTTAATGATATAAATGTTGCAAAGTAATTTTTCATACTGTTAACATATAGCAGGCACTTGATCTCAGGATGACTGTTTCACCTCTCAATTTTCTTTTTATAGTTTCCTGGTTCAGTTGCCTAATCCATAGTATATGAGTGTTACAGCCCTTTTCCTGCAATGTGTATATCAGGTTGGTTCAATCGCTAGACCCTGAGGGTAAATTGAAGCCCTTTCATAAACATGCGCTCAAAGGCCTTTCTGCTTGATTTTTAGCATTAGCACTTCACCACGAGCTGCTTCCTGCTTCTTCCTCGGATGCTACAAACCTCACCTGTCTTGTTGACATTTCAGAGCTTATGCTCCTTCTTCAGAGCTATTGGTTGGTTGGGATCATGTATGATTTATACATATACAGTTGCTAGGCAACCACCTTACTCTTCTACAGCCTTTTTATAACATTTTCTGCCCAGTTCACATTCTATATTCAAAGAAAATCCACCTTGTGTTACTTTGAAACCCATAATCTACAGGGTTATTACCATTTTACCCTAAGCTTTATGCATTTTCTATACTTAGAAAAGTGATCTTTTGATTCCATTCACTTTGCCTTAGTCACCTTATTACTTATCTATCCCTTCAGCTAGTAAATTTCATTATCCAAATCTGATTTATATGAATTATACATACCATTATTATAATAAAGTCTATCCTAAAGTGCAAGTTTACAAATATATAAACACAGCGGCCCGGATATTCAAACTGCGCCATTCTGAGGCACAAGCGCTTGCGCTGCTCAAAATAGTTGTGCAGGGGTGTGGCCGGAGCGATATTTAAAGGAGTTGCGCTATTGAGCAACTCCTTTGAATATAACCCCCAGCCACAGCCACTGTGCATGGTGCAGTGGAACTTGCGCCACCGCAAGTTGTCAGAGTTGAGCATTAAACTTGCGGTGGGTGCAGTACCTATGCCATGCACAAATTTCCGATATTCAGTGACATGCAAATGGGGCCATAATTCATGCAAGGCACGGGGGTCATTGCATCTGATTATGGCCCCATTTGCATGCCATTGGCATGTAGGTGCGCCGATCCCGAGGACTGCGCCTGGCGCCCCTGCCAGGCAGCAGCCATCGAGATCGATGCACCTGCAGCCAGATCGTGGGCAGTATGTATGCAGACAACACCCCCCAAACATCTCGATGCCCGATCGCGGGCAGTATATGTCTGAACCTCCCCAAACAGCTCGATGCCCGATCGCGGGCGGTATGTATCAAGACAACCCCCAGTGCCTGATCGCGGGCAGGCGTGAATCAACCCCCAGTGCCCGATCACGGGCAGAGCGTGAATCAACCCCAGTGCCCGATCGCGGGCAGAATGTAAAAGCCCCACCGAATATCTCCCTGGTGGTCCAGTGGACTGTAATGCCCGATCGTGGGCAGAATGTCCAGTGACAACCCCCAAACATCTCCCTGGTGTCTAGTGTCCCCCACCTCACCCACCCGCAAGCCCCTCACCCGCTCCCCGGCGGCGGCGGGCGGCAGCATCCACCGCCTGCCGCCCCACCGCCTGCCGACGGCTGTCGGTAGGGCTGCACATCCATTGGTGCAGGGCTAGAGCCAATGGGTGTGCAGCCCGCCCGTACATGACAGTCAGATTTGATCATTCACAAATCTGGACTGTCATGTCTGTTATAGGCTACTGCGCCCGTGGCTCTAGCTATCGCAATAGACGCCCTGCGGACAATCGGCTGGCCCGGCGGCGGCAGGCAGTGGGATGCTGCCGCCCGCTGGCTGCCGGGGATTGGGGGTGGAGGGCTTCATGGGTGGGGTGGGGTGGGGGACACTGAGCACCAGGGAGATGTTTGGGGGGTTGTCACTGGACATTCTGCCCACGATCGGGCATTACGGTCCACTGGACCACCAGGGAGATATTCGGGTTGGGGGGCTTTTACATTCTGCCGCGATCGGGCACTAAGGGGTTGATCACGTTCTGCCCATGATCGGGCACTGGGGAGTGTTTGATACATACTTCCCTGATCGGGCATCGGGAGCTGTTTGGGGGAAGTGTCTGGATACATACTGCCTGCGATCGGGCTGGTGGGGGCACAGGGACTGAGTTGGGGGCCAGCCACGGGTGGCAGCTGCTGTGTTGCACCCTGCAATACAGCAGCTCACCTATGAGTGGCCCTCAACAATCCCTTTTTTTGGCTCAAAGTTGTGCAGGCGCGGGTTGGGGTTGCGCCTGCACAACTCTCACAACTCCGACTGAATATCGGGTTGTGCAGTTTATCATAGTTCCTCCCCTCATGTTGAGCATGCATTCATTTGCATGCGCTGTTGCTCAGCCTGTTTTCAGTGGCGCAACTGCCTCCTGCTGAATATCGCGGGAATGGCACAATGTGGGACTGCGCATGCGCCAACCCTGTTGCGCGTAGACAGCCCTTTTGAATATCTGGGCCAGCATTTATAAGAAGTGCTTAAACATATTCTTTTGATTTCTATTACAAACCTATTTTCTAATACTTTTCATACTGTTTCCAAAACTTTTTAGTGACTTTGTTTACCTTTATCATCCACCATGCTGACCATGAAATTCATTTGTCTAGTGAATCTTATCTTAAAGTGTAAAGGCATAAAAAGTGTTAAACCTATTATATTAAAAAAAAAACTACTAAACATGTCTAATATCTAATAGAATACTAAAACCATAAATAACCCTCTCTAAATAGTAACCATATAATTTTCTAAAAATACTTTCAGGAACCGATAGTCATAAATTTTCAAATAACTCATATAGCCTGTTTCGTCATTTAATCTTTTTGGTGTTAAAGTTTGGAGTTCACATATCCAATAGGCTTCCCATTGGAGCAAAATGTCTTTCAGGTTTCCTGCTTTTACAGGCATTTGCACCTTCTCCAAGCTTATATATGTAAGGGAGGCAGCAGATCCATTGTTGACTTCTAAATAATGCTTAGTCATAGCATATTTCATGTTTCCCACTCTTTTTGCTGTCTTGTGCTCTCCAATGTGTGTTTTTTAACACTGTTTTAGTTTGGCCAATGTAATTTAAACTGCATGGGCAAGTAAGCATATAAATCACTCCTTTGCTACAGCAGTTTATAAAACCTTTTATCTTGTACTTCCTCCCAGACCTTGGATGGTTAAAGGTTTTAGTGTTTCTTGTATTACTACAATGGGCAGAATTGCCACACCTATAGTTGCCCTCTGGTGCATCTGGCATCCAGTCTGGTTTAATTTTTTTCTTTTCTTCTGTAAATAAGGTTTAAACCAATATATCTTTCCAGCTGGGATTTGTTTTGTAAGCTAAAATAGGCCCCTTCTCTGAAATCTCTGTTAAGTTGAGTCTGCTTTTAAAATATGTCAAAGCTTTTTTACAATATTTTTTTTATACTTCCATATGTCTCATTAAAATTAGTGCAAAAATGAATTTAATCCTTGGCTGTTCCTTTTTCAGTATTTATTTTTAATAATTCCACACTTTATTTTCGATTTAGTCTTTCCAGTGCATTTACTAACATCCTTAGTTTATAACCCCCATGTAACAGTTTCTCACATAATTCTGCAGATTCATTTTTCTTTTTCTTTCTTTCTTTTTCTTTCTTTCTTTCTTTCTTTCTTTCTTTCTTTCTTTCTTTCTTTCTTTCTTTCTTTCTTTCTTTCTTTCTTTTCTTTCTTTCTTTCTAGTTCTTTACTGCAATTCCATTTTGTACATAATTATTTTCCATTGGGAATATTATCCCTTGTATGGTGTGGATGCTGACTTTCATAATGTAAAATAGTGTTTCTGTCCATTTCTTTTTTATACAGTCTCATTTCTAGTCTTTCATTTTTCTTATAGATGGTCAGATCTAGAAAATTTACCTCCCTGTGACTGTGTGTAGATGCAAATCTTAAATTATTATCTCTTGTATTTATGTATGTTAAAAAGCTTTCTAATTCATGTTCTGTTCCTTCCAAACCATGAATATATCATCCATAAACCAAACACGCAAGGTCACATTCTGGTGCCATTTGTTATTTGTTTTATTCCAGGTGTATTCATTTTCCCATTCTCCTACATAGATTGTTGCCAGAGATGGGACACAAGTAGTGCCCATAGCAGTTCCATGTATCTGGTTAAAAATTGTTGTCCAAAGTGAAATCATTGTTTGTCAATACCAAATTAGCCATTTTTAATATGAACGCACTAGGTGGCACAACATCATTTGGGCACATTGTCAGTCTTTTCTTTACTGCATCCAAACCTGTTTGATGTGGAATATTGTTGCATAAACTTTCTATATTGCTAGTCACCAAAGTCATATTGTCTTTCATTTTGATTTCTTTAATAACATTTAAAACTGCCTTTTTATCTGCCACATATGATTTGTCTTTTTTGGCTAATGGGCTGAGGAAATAGTCTATATATTTTGAAAGGGGTTCTGTTACTGAATTTATACTGCTGATGATCAGTCTTCCTGGAGGAGCATCTTTATTTTTATGAACTTTAGATAATAAGTAGATCATTGGTCTCACTGAATGTTCATTTATTAAAAAGGCCTTTTCTTTTTCTGTTATCCATTTTTTATCATTAGAACTCTCAATTTCTTTCTTTATCTGACTCTTTATTTCTTTTGTTGGATCTGTCTTCAGCTTTCGGTAAAATCTTTTATTCTGCAGTTGTTTTTGTGTTTCAGTTAAATATTTGTCTTTACCCCATAATACCACTGGCCCTCCTTTGTCTGTTTTTTTTTTTTGATTATGGTGGCAGGTAATGCTTTTATATCTCTAATGCTACTCTTTCTTTTTACTCAGATTTTGCTTTTCACAGTGTTTCAAACCTTTTCAGAACCTTATCTATATCCTGGTCTACCAATCTACTGAAAGTATTATTGCTACCATTCTCAGTCATATTAGGGGTGAATTTTGATTTTTATGAAATAGTGTTTTTCCCTATGACACTCCATCATTTCTTCTTCTCCATTTATTGCTATTATACTATTAACTTTAGTTACTACTGGGGTCATAGTATCTGGGGTTGTGTTTTTGGGAATAAGATTTCAGATGCAGTTGTCTATACATTTCGTATGTATCTATCATAACCTTAAAGGCATTCACTTTGTGGCGGGAACAAAGAGAATCCCTTTTCAATACAACTTCTTGTTCCTTTGATAATGTATTGTTTGTTAAATTAATCAGTCCATTGTTTGCTCCTCATGGATCTGCAGGGTCCCTGTCCATCTCAATAGCCTCCATAACCTCCTCTCTGACATCTTTCTCTCCCTCTTGTTCCTCTGCCTCTGCCCCCCCGGTCCACCTCCTCTTTTTGCTGACCCTGTGTTCCTGCCTTAAAGGGGGTCATCACAAAAATCCTGTTCATACCCTGTTTCTTTTTGGTCATTCCTACTTTGTTCTTGATAACTTTCATCAGTAGTTTCTAAATTTTCTGTTTCAAATTGTTTTCTTTCTTTACTTAAATCTATGTAATTTGCCATGCCAATTATAGATAGTGTGTTCCTTATAATCTCTTGCATCCCTTTCATGTTTTTTTTGCAAATTGTTAGTTCTTCTTTAAATTGTTTAAGCATATTGTCTATTTCTTTTTAGTCATTTCTATTTCCTCAGGTTTTTGTATATTCTTAAATGTTTCCACTTTTTATTCTTTATTTAATTCTCCAATTTTTCACAGTCCCTTTTAGCTTTTCTATTTGTAGACAACATTAAGTCATATGAGGCTTTGTTCAGTATCCCTTCCCATTCGTTAATGCACTCTTCATCGTCTTCCCCAAATGAAGGGGCCTTCTGAATTCTTAGGCTTCTCAGGATCTGCTTATCCCTCCAATATTTGGTAAGAGAAAATGCATGCATCTGCATTTTGATTTGCTTTTTCATCAGATTCTACAGGCTATCTGTTTTCCCTTTCCTTTCTGTATTTGTACCCAAAGTCCTGAATATTTCTATGTATTCCTCAGCAGAAAATGTTAAATTTTCCCTTCCTCTTTGTGAGGCCAACACTCATACTAGGTTTCATACTAGGTGTGGGAACAAGAAGAAGGCACCATGGCCCATTGTACTGTTCCCTGCATAGCGGCTCATTTCAGCTCCTAAGACATATTAGTTTATCTCTCTCTCTCTCTCTCTCTCTTTAAACTGATCCAAGGTATTGCTCAAGACAATATAATCTGGTAGTGCATTCCATATTCTGGCTGTTCTCTGTACAAAAGAAAAGTATCTAGAATTTGTTTCGACCATCTTCACTTTTATTTGAAGCCTACGCACTCTTACTCCTTTTGGTTTATTCACTGTTTCTAACCCTATTTCTACTAACTCTGGATCCTTCATAATCTTAAATAACTGTAATAAATCCCCTCTCTTCCTTCTATCCTCCAGTTTAAACATATTCAGTCTTCCTAACCTTTCTTCTTACCCATTATCTTTTTCTGACCAGATCATCTTGGTATATGTCCTTTGCACTCTTTCTATTCTATTTATTTCACCTTTTGTATATGGACACCACAGTGGTGGTCCATAATCCAAACAGGGCCTTACATATGCCCTGTATAATGGTACAAGACATTGTTTGGACCTATTTATAAAACCTCTTTTTATATTTCTTATCATGTAATTCATTCTCCTAATAACCGCTGATCTTTGTGCCTTAAATGTCATACCCTCATCTATTATTATTCCACAGTCCTTCTCGTTATCCATGACCTCCACCTTACAGTCATTTAGATAGTATACTTGTTTGGGATTCTTGTTCCCCACATGCATCACACTACACTTCTTCATACTGAATGGCATCCTTTATCCCTTGCCCATTTTTCTATTTGTTTTAAATCAGCCTCTATTCATTGGTTCCTCCATTGAACCCACCTGCCTCCCAACTTTATATCTGCAAATTTTACCATAAAATTCTGAATACCATGATGAATATCTCTATATATAATAAGAACAGTGTGGGGCCCATCACGCAAACCCTGCAGTACCCCACTTGTTACCCCTGCTTGACTTGACAATACACCTCTTATCCTCACTGTCTGTTTTCTATCCCCAACCAACTCTGCACACCTTGTTAATCTACTGTCAACTCCTATTCTCTCCATTTTTGCAATGAGTTGGTTATGTGGTACCTTATCGAATGCTTTCTGAAAGTCAAGGAAGAAAACATCAATTGGCTTATTTCCATGTATGTTTTTGTTTATTTGTTCATAAAATGTGAGTTGGTTAGTCAAACATGACCTATTTTCTTTTAAACCCATGTTGTCTTACATCATTCACTTTTAACCCCTTAAGATCTTCTTCTAACTTGTCTTCAGAAAACATTCTACTACCTTACAAAACTGCAGTTAGACTAATTGACCTGTAGTTTGTCATAGAGGTTTTAACCCTTCGTTTTATATGGGGATCACTACTGCGCTTCTCGAATCCATGGCACTTTCCTGTAGAGAATGACCTATCTAACAAATGTGCTAAAGGGTTGCTATCTGTGAACTTACTTCTTTTTAATATCTTGAGTGCAATACATCTGGCCTGAAAATTTATGAGGTTTTAAACCTTTTAATAATGTTTCAATATACTCTACACTAACATCCATATGTAATTCACTATTTATATTCTCTTTAACTATAATATGATCCTTTGCCTTTTCATCATATACTGAACAAAAATACTGATTTAGACGTTCTGCCATTTCCATTGATTCTGACACTTCACTACCATTTATATACAGGAGTCCTAGCTGATTTGACATCCTCTTGTTATTATTTATGTAAGAATACAACCCTTTTCCATTATCTTTTCTATATACTAAATTTATTTCCAATCTCTTCCTTTCTGCCTTTATTTTTGTTTTTAACATCTTCAGTATTATTTTATATTCCATACTAGCCTCCATAGTCCCTAATTTTTCATGTTATCATATGCCTTTTTTATCTTTACATAACCTAATTTTTTTATTCATGCACCACATAGGTTTTTCCTTTCCCTTTTAGTGTATAACTTCTTCTTAGGGACATATTTATCTTCCAGTTTATGTAATTTACCTTTTAATATTTCCCAAATTTCTTCTACTGTTTTATCTTTAAATAAGCCCTTCCAGTTCCACTCCTCCAATTTCATTCTAATCTTAAGAAAATCTGATTTGTTATAATTTCTAATAACCATGACCCCTTTTTGAATTCTTAATTTTCTTTTGATATAGAATTGAATTACCCTATTTTCATTATTACTTAGATTTTCTATAATGCTTATCTTTGTTATTAAATCTTCACAAACTGCTACAATCCAATCTAATATATTTTCTCCCCTTGTTGGTTTATAAACTAATTGCGTTAATCCTACCTCTTCCATCATTTCTAAATATCTACTGTGCATAGCATTTTTTGTGGTTCTTTTAACCCAATTAATATCCAGTAAATTAAAGTCCCACATAATGACTATGTCTCCCTGTATTGCTACTTGTCAAATTTCTTTATCTATATACTCATCTTGAGTTCTACTGGAATTAGGTGACCAATAAAACAGACCTAACAACATTTTTTTTTTAATTTGAGAATCATGTACCGCTACCCGTAATGATTCAATTTCTTCCTATTGATCATATTTATTATAAATTGTACTCTTAAATCCCTGCTTTATATAAATAGGTAGCACCTCCTCCTTTCCTATTTCTTCTTTCCTTTGAGAACAAATCATATCCCGCTATTTCTCTATTCCATAAAGAATCCTTCTTCCACCATGTTTCTGTTATATTACATATATCTATTGACTCTGCCTTTAATCTTACTTCCAGTTCAGCTTTCTTTAACATGCTAAGGATCCTAGCATTCAGGGACCATGCTTTCAAACCATTATATGTTCTACTAGTTATCTCTGTATTTTTTATTTTTGATTGCTGATAATTTTGCCTTCTATTTAATGTAATAGATCCTTAACTTCTTCTCATGTCTTTTTTGACCCTTCTCCCCGGTGTATCAGTTTAAATGGATGTCCAACACTTTTTTTTATTTCTAATCCTAACTTTCTGCTTATCTTTTTACTTAAATGCAATCCATCTTTACAGAAATAACATGGCTTGTTTACAAAATGTTCTCAGTGGGTCAAGCGACCTATCCCCTCTTTCAATGTCCATGTTGTCAACCAATTATTCAATTCTTTTATTTTTGTATGAATAACATCACTTTCTCTCGGTATTGTGAAAATCTCAGAAAAGTATGTTTCATACCCCAGTCTACCTGCTTCCTCTCTTATATTCCTGAACTTCTGCTTAATTTTACTTATATTTTGATGTTTAATGTTATTTACTCCCAGATGTAGGACTAGTACATTTTCCCCAGTTTCAGCTTTTATAATATTGGGCAACATTTCCTGGATATCCCTTATTTTTGCTCCTGAGAAATAACTAGTTGTTATCCGTTATTTATTCCCCCATGGTGTGTACTTGTCTATGTAATTTTGGATTGAATCTCCTAAGACATAAGCATTAACCTCTCTTGTTTGGCCTATATACTTTTCCCCTTTCCCCTTGTGGTTCAGCATCTATAATTCCTGTTTCATTGCTGTCATTCTCCAAAGTCTGATTCATGTCCTCCTGTTTGTGTTGTATGATTTAGGTCTGCCATATTTCAAATCCTGGTTTCTCTATTGTGTAAAAACCATTAACAATTAGTTTAATAATTACTGGCTATGCCTTTTTCCCATAGGGAAACCATGGCGTAATTTGATGTTATAAAGGAGCGTTTATAACGGCAAACACGCCACAATTTCCTTCTTCTCTGTGCATGCTCACGCGGCAGCGTGACCAGCCAAAGCACTCATTGCTTCCGTGTTGCGAAACAGAACCGCTAGAACAACTCAGCAGTAAGTCCTCTTCTTTTCTCCCCTTATACCCTGCACAGAAAGAAATGAAGAAATGAAAAAAAAACAATTTAAAATACAAAATCTCGGCAAGAGGAAGAGGACCGTCCTTGGCATACACTGGCAGGATACAGAGCTGTTTATTTTTATATAACTGCTGCTGAGGCAAAAAAGCAAACCAACAATTATATAAAATAAAAAAAGGTTGGGGTGTCAAACTCAATTTTACACAGACCCTTGTTGTGGGATGCTTTTCACAAACCCCTCGGGGTTTATGTAGCATCCCACAACTCGGGTGTGTGTCGTCTGTTACACACCCCGACCCATACTGTATTCTATATCTAATATTTATGTGAAAGTTTTCTTTTTTCTCCTTTTACTCCTTTTTTCTTTCTTCTTTCTTCTGGTCCCCTTGAGTTACAGCCACAACCCCCCTGTTTGGTTGAAATAAATTTTTAAAAGCTGCACATAGATTTGATTATGCTCTTTGCCTTAAAATTGGAACAATGGCAACCTTTCAGGTGCTACTACCAGGAAAAAAATTGAAGAAACATGTAGACAAAAAGTAAGCCTTGTAGCTGCACAACTGATTTGTCTACAAAGGAAAATGACTTTTAATTTTCTTTTTTGTAGTGCAAAGTTATTTTTATTTTTAATTTACACATAAATATATTATTTTTCATATAATAGAGGAGGTATTAAAAACAAGCGGGAAAGACCGAGCTGCAAAACTGTGCTGCTGCTCACCTCAGTAGCATCACATGACTCCAATACAGACTTTTTTGATAGACTACTAAGATGTGCTATAAACCACGGAAAAGAACATGCCAAAGTGCAGAGTTGTTCCCTAAGTTCACAGGTTACAGCACTGAGACCCCATATTTAGATGTCAGTACAATCACTGGCTCGTTGTTTGATCATGAGCAAGTCACTGAAACAAAATTTGGGTGAAGACAGGGCCACACGGAAAATAAGATGCTGTATCTTGGCTGGACTATCCTGTACAAATAAACAGTAAGTAAAATCATCTCAATAGTTGGTGAACTTTACAGAGTTTAAAGGTTATGTTGAAGCTTGTTTTGAAGTTTCATGATGGTGCATGGTAGAGCTGTGAAGAATGTGGATTCCTCTCATGGAATTCACATAGAATGGCAATTCTGCTTCAGTAATGCTTTTCAGAATTTCAGAACTTTTTGATAATTCACCAGAATTCCAAAAGTGTTTTAATGTAAACCATGGTTTAGTTTTCCACAGTTCAGGAAAAAAAAATATGAGGTTTACATAAATCATGGAATGTTGATCCCAGGGTTATGTAAACATAAATTATTAATACATGGTTTAAATAGAAAGCTGCAAACTGTTTTCAAAGTTCTACTTCTGATAGAAGACTAAGAAATCTGCAGCTGTCCTGACAGAGCTTCATTCAGGTGGCTCACTCTCCCTCTCTCACACACTCATTCTGTTTCTCCTGGTGCTGCAGGCTGCCCTTTCGTACTGGGTTCCTGCCTCTGTTGGTGGCTTTTTCTACCCACAAAGAAATCTGCAGCAGTTCCAACACAGGTCTGTTGAGCCTGCTGACTCCCCCTCTCTCACTCACTCGTTCCATTTCTACCGGTGCTGCAGGCTGGCCTTTTGTACTGGGCTCCTGCTTGCTTTGCTGCCTTTTTCTGCCAATAAAGAAATCTGCAGCAGTCACGATAGAGTGCCATTGAGCTCACTCAGTCTCCCTCTCTCAGTCGCTCATTGTGTTTCTCCTGGTGCTGCAGGCTGCCCTTTTCTGGTGGGCTCCTGCCTTCATTTGCACCTTTTTATGCCCACAAAGAAATCCACAGCTGTCCCAACAGAGCTCCATTGAGGTTGCTCACTCCTCCTGTGTCACTCACTCATTCTGTTTCTCATGGCGCTGCAGGCTGCCCTTTTGTACTGGGCTCCTGCCTCTGTTGGCGCCTTTTCTACCCACAAAGAAATCTGCAGCAGTCCCGACAAAGCTCCATTGAGCTCGTTCACTCCCCTTCTGTCACTTACTCAGTCCGTTTCTGACGGCACTGCAGGCTGCCCTTTTCTATTGGGCTCCTGCCTGCATTACCACCTTCTTCTGCTCACAAAAAAATTTGCCGCAGTTACAATAGAGCTCCATTGAGCTCGCTCACTCCCCCTCTCTCACTCACTCATTCTGGTTTCCTTGCCACTGCAGGCTGCCCTTTTGTACTGGGCCTCTGGGTGCATTGCTGCCTGTTTCTGCCCACAAACAAATCTGCTGCAGTCACAACATAGCTCCATTGAGCTTACTCACTCCACCTCCCTCACTTGCTTGGTCTGTGTCTTCTGCACGCTGCAGGCTGCCACCCTTTGTGCCTGGGCTCCTACTTGCATTGGCGGCTTATTCTGGCCAGAAAGAAATCTGAAGCAGTCCGACACAGCTCCATTGAGCTGTCTCACTCACTCATTCCCGTTTCGGCCTGGGCTGCAAGCTGGCCTGTTGTGCTGGGCTCCTTCCTGTGTTGCCACATTTATGTCACAAAAATCCATAGCAGTCACAGTACAGCTCTGTTGAGCTCACTCACTACTGCTCTGTCACTCACTCATTCTGTTTTCTTGGCGCTGCAGGCTGCGCTCGTGTGCCAGCTGCGTTGGCACCTTTGTCTGTCCACAAACAAATCTGCAGCTGTCCTGACAGAGCTCCATTGAGGTCGCTCAGTCTCCCTCTTTCACCACGCTCATTCTATTTGTCCTGGGCGCTGCAAGCAGCCCTCTGTCTCTTGCATGCATTGGCACCTTTTCTGCCCACAAAGAAATCCGCAGCAGTCCTGATAGAACTCTGTTGAGCTCTTTCAGTCCCCCTGTCTCACTCGCTTGTACTGTTTCTCCCACCGCTGCAGGCTGGCCTTTTGTACTGGGCCCCTGCCTGTGCTGATGCCTTTTTCTGCCCACAAAGAAATTTGCAGCAGTCCTGACAGTGTTCCAGTGAGTTCGCTCACTCCCCCTCCATCACTCACTCTCTTGTTCTGTTTCTCCCAGTGCTGCAGGCTGCCCTTTTGTACTGGGCTCTTATGTTGGGCACTTTGTCTGCCCACAAACAAATCCGCAGCAGTCTCGACAGAGTTCAGTTGAGTTCGGTCACTCCCTCCTCACTCGTTCGATCTTAATGTGTCCCAAACAGTGATTTCCCACAGTGGCCATGCTATTCTGCTGCAGGAGTACAAAAACATATTTTAGCCAGGATGTGAAAAATGGCAGCTGTACTGTTCATAAGGAGGTATGGGAAAATGCCACTGTTGAAAATGTGGCATGAAAATATTACAAAATTGCAAAGTTACAAGGGTGTGTGGAAACAGTTCAACACACGCTTGTAACACAGTCATGTTATGGAGTTTCATCACCAAATTTTCAGCATAGGCATTTTAGGACCTCTGCTCATGAACAGTGCCACTGTCATTTTCTTAATCTGTCAAACAGTGATTTCCCACTGCGACCACATTATTCTGTGCTGGAACTGTGAAAACACATTTCAGTCAGGATGTGAAAAATGACAGCTGTACTGCTCATAAGGAGGTGTGAGAAACTTCCACTGTTGAAAATCTGGTGTGACAATATTACAAATTTGCGAAGTTACAAGGGTGCATGGAAAGTGTGCAATTCACACTTGTAACACAGGCATTCGATGAGCTATCATCACCAAATTTTCAACAGAGATATTTTAGGACCTCTGCTCATGAACAGTATCACTATCATTTTCTTAATCTGTCCCGGACAGTGATTTCCCACAGCAACTGCTGTATTCTGCACCAGAAGTGTGAAAACACATTTCAGCCAGGATGGGAAAAATGACAGCTATACTGTTCATAAGTAGGTGTGAGAAAATGGCAATATTGGAAATCTGGAGTGAAAATATTATAAATTTGCGAAGTTACAAGTATGTGTGCAAACTCAGCAATACATACTGTAATACAGTCATATTATGTAGTATCATTACCAAATTTTCAACATATCCATTTCAGGGACCTCTTAACATGAACAGTGTCACTGTCATTTTCTTAATCTGTCCTGAATACTGATTTCTTACAGTGACCGTGCTATTCTGCACCAGAACTGTGAAAACACATTTCGGCCCAGATGTGAACAATGACAGTTATACTGTTCACAAGGAGGTGTGACAAAATGCCAATGTTGAAAACCTGGGATGAAAATATTGCAAATTCATGAACTTACGAGCGTATGTAGCGACTGCGCCGCGCACGCTCATAAAACAGTCATTTTTTGAAATTTTTCCACCAAAATTGCAACATAGGCTTTTTGAGTCCACCTCATGAACACTGGCACTGTCATTTTGTTAATTGGCCCCAAAAGGTGATTCCGCACAGTGACTGTGAAACCACCTTTTGGGGCCAATTAATGCCATGACAGTTCAAGAATTTCATGAGGAGAGGTCCCAAAACCCCATGTTGAAAATTTGGTGAAAACATTCCCCAAAATGCCCGAGATATGCACTAAAGTTGAAAAAAAACCCAATTTATTACATTATACAGCTTACCGCGCAATTCCTCAGTTCACAGTTGGCTTTGAAGAGTGCAGACGTGTTCCAGGTCCACTGAAGAGCATTACGCCAAACTCTGGAGGTAAGTATGGGATGAGGGGTGTGTGGGAGGCAGGGTGCAGTGGGTGGGTGGGTGTGGGTTGTGGGAGGGGCAGGGAGACTAAGAGGGATCATTTCCTTTTTCTGGTAAAAAAACAAAAGACTTTGTGGGACAGTTTTTCCCTTTAAAGGGGCATGTGGCATGCTGAAGTGGGCTCCCAGCATGCCACCAATGGCTTTCTTTTGGGGGGCAGCAGTAGCCGATGGGGGAATGGGCACCCCCGTCAGCACACAAAGAGGGGGATTCATTATGCCAATGGGGATTGGGCACCCCGTTGGAAGGAATAAAAGTGGGGAGGGTGTGTTATAGAATGCCGTTGGGGAGTGGGCTCACTTGTCGGCACCAGAAACACAGGGACACTGAGACCAATGGGGATTGAGGCCCCCTTCAGTAAATAAATGGGGGGGTTATATTGTTTGTGAACATGGCGGCAACCCACCACCATATTCACAAACAATATCAGGGTGTTTACATCCCACCCTGCAATGACGGGTTGCTCCCTAATTGCAGCAGATTGCTGACGCTGTAATGACGTAGGCGGCCTCTGATTTCAGCGCTGACCTGTATGAAGTTGGTGCAAATGTTCCAAACTACTGTCACCAGCGGCCTGCAATGGCATTGGGGGAAGCGGGAGAAGCCTTTGCAGGCTGTTGGGGCATTGGCCACAACAGTGCTGTGCCTCCACAGCTTGATTCTGAGCAAGCTGCCACAATATGTTTCTTGTGCTGTGTGCAATCAACATAAAAATGAGGTGATTGTTTTAAAATTAGGCTTACCTAATCAATCACTGGAGTCAGTAATCACTGCTACTCATTGGCGCTTTTCCAGTTTCAGGCAGTGGGTGATGTGAATTGACACTCCTTGCTGAAAAACGCAATTTGAGCCAAAGATTTGGATGGGGACTGTTTTAGTGAGGGAGCTATTTTTGTGAAAAACAGGAACTGATGAAATCATACTGGTCGACCAATTGAGGGCTGATTCTTCAGAGGAAGCACTTGCTGATAGGTTATCAGAGGTCAGTCCAGAGAAAATGGAGGAGTTCCTCTGCTGCTTGTTTTTGGACAGAACATTATATGAATTTATACTCTGTAAGAAGCAAAATCCAGATATTTTAGCAACTTCTTTTGGGGGTACGTTGTGGTCTTCAAGTGTTTGAATGGAGGTTTTGTGGGTGGAATGATTAGTAATTTTTATGTTGCTTGCACACATGTGCAAGAAACATAGTGCCATCATCGGAGATTTCGGAGGTGTGTCACGCCCTCCTCCAATTCAGTCAGTGTGTTGGCAGGCGCGGCCCCTGTAAGCCAATGCATTCTGGAGCTGTCTATGACACGCTCAAAATGCAGTGGCGACAGTGATGAAGGGGAGCTACGCTTGGAGTGAGCAGCGATGAGATAAGGCTGCTCATGCAGCCCCCCACAGACAGAGAGCCCACACAGGCGTGCACACTGTATAGCCGACAGGGTGCCCAATCCCTGTCAGCTGTGCTGCGCTCCCCCTGCCTCCCCCAAACCCTTCTGAATGCCATGCTGGTGCCCACCCCAGCATGGCAAGTAATCCTTAGGCTGACGGGGTGCCCAATCCCCTGTCAGCTGAACACACCCCGAACGTCCTTGTGCCACGCTGGGAGTGCACCCCAGCGAGCAAATGTCCCACGCCATCCGCTTTTTTTTTCCTGTAAAGAAAAACGGTCCCACGTAGTCTCCCCGCCTCCCACAACCCGCACCCACCCACTGCGCACCCAGCCTCCCCACACCCCCCACCCATACTTACCTCAGAGCTTGGTGTGACGATCTTTGTGGACCAGGAACACGTCTGCACTCTTCAAAGCTGACCGCGAACTGAGGAAATGCCGGTAAGCTGTATAATGGGCTAGATAGGGGTTTCAACTTTGTTGCATATCTCAGGCATTTTGGAATTTTGCACCAAATTTTCAACACAGGGTTTTGGGACCCTTCCCATGATTGATGTCACTGCAATGAGCAAGAGCTCGGCCGAAGGGTGATTTCGCAGTCACTGTGTGAAATCACCCTTCGGCCTGAATAACGCCATGACAGTGGCATCATTCATGAGAAGGGTCCCAAAACCCATGTTGAAAATTTGATGCCAAAATTCCCAAAAATGACTGTTTTACGAGCGTGCGTTGCGCAGTTCCTACTCACTCTCGTAAGGTCACAAATTTTCAATATTTTCACTCCAGATTTTCAACATTGCCATTTTACCACACCTTCTTATGAGTAGTACAGCTGCCATTTTTCACATCTCACCCAAAACATGTTTCCCTTCATGAAGATGAAATGGCGCAGTCGTGTAAGTGAGATCAATGTACGGGACAAATTAAGAAAATCACAGTGACACTGTTCATGAGGTGAGGTGTTAAAATGGCTATGTTGAAAATTTGGTGAAAAATTCCAAAAAATGACTGTTTTATGAGCGTGCGTTGTACAGTTCCTATGCACGCTTGTAAGTTCGTGAATTTTCAATATTTTCACTCCAGATTTCCAACATTGCCATTTTACCACACCTTCTTATGAGTAGTACAGCTGTCATTTTTCACATCTCACCCAAAATGTGTTTCCCCATGTAGCGCACAATGGCGCAGTCGGTGTGCCAAATCAATGTGCGGGATAAATTAAAAATCACAGTGACACTGTTCATGAGCAAAGGTCTTAAATGGCTATGTTGAAAATTTGGTGAAAAATTCCAAAAATGACTGTTTCTGGCGTTCGATGTACAGTTCCTTGCCGTTCGTAGGTTCGAATTTTCAATATTTTCACTCCAGATTTTCAACATTGCATTTTACCACACCTTCTTATGAGTAGTACAGCTGTCATTTTCAAATCTCACCTAAATGTGTTTCCACCCATGTAGCGCACAATGGCGTAATCGGTAAGCGAAATCAATGTATGGGACAAATTAAGAAAATCACAGTGACACTGTTCATGAGCAGAGGTCTTAAAATGGCTATGTTGAAAATTTGGTGAAAAATCCTTCAGATGTTCTGCAATATTACATAAGACATTGAACAGAACTGGCCCCAGGACCGATCCCTGCAGCACCCCACTGGTCGCCCCTCTCCCTAGACTGCATACCATTTACCACCACTCTGCCTCCTGTCTGTTAGTCAGTTTCTAACCCAGTTTACCACCCTTTCCCCCATGTCCAGCCTACCCAGCTAGTTTATCAGCCTCCTATATGGGATGGTGTCAAAGGCTTTGCTGAAATCAAGGTAAGCGTTGTCCACTGCCCCACCCTGATTCACTTCCTTTGTCACCCAGTCAAATAAATCAACCAGATTTATCTGACATGATGTCCCCACTGTGAATCCATGTTGTCTATGGTCCTGGGTTCTGATGGCATCTAGATGCCCCACTATCCTTTCTTTAAGCAATGTCTCCATGATCTTCCCCACTACTGAGGTGAGGCTGAATGGCCTATTGTTCCCGCCTCCTCCCTGCTGCCGGACTTGTGTAGAGGGACCACATGTTCCCTCCTCCAATTCACTCATGTTGAATGACTCAGTGAACATGGCTGCCAGAGGTACTGCTATCTCCCTTCGCAGTTCTGTTAATATCCTTGGGCGTATGCCATCTGGTTCCATCGCTTTGTCTACCTTCAATTTAGTAAGCTCCTGCAGGACTCTTTTGCCTTTGAATGGACTATTGTCCACCTCTTCACCCCCTTGGCAACTGCTGTACTGCTGTGGCCCTTGCCCCTCCCACTCTTCTGTGAATACTGAACGGAAAGACACAGTGGATGTCTTGGGGAGTAAGGCATGAAACTGTCACTTCCAAATACCTAAACAGCACATACAAGCAAGCAACATTCGGCATTGACAAATGCTTGTTTTTTTCTGCCAATCTGGCAGGGATCTTCATATTAAAGCATCACAATTCTTATTTTGGTTTTGCCTATTGTCATGCTCCTTTACCACAGGAATACTCCAGGCTTGTAATTTACATTTTGGGTCAGGTAGAAAGGTGAATCTAAAGTGTTCATGGATACTAGTCTTTGGGATGCATACTTCAAGTATGCATTGATGGGGTCTCTCTGTCTGTTGATAATGTTCTCATACATGCGTGGTTAGACTTGCCTGATATCTCTAGGAATTTCCCCTGTCCATGTCTTGGTTTGATGATCGTTATATTCTATATACTTTTGTTCATTTGTAGCTGTTGAAGGCCCCAGGTCTCCTCACTTTAGCCATTATTGTTCCTTTGTTTGTAGAGAAAAATATAAGCCCACATTGAAAAAAACAAAATTGTGTTTGAAAGTGTGGTCTCATTATTCAGTCCAAGGGTTCCTGTACTATGCATCTGATTAATGTCTACTTCTATAAGGGCTTCAACCCATAGGCACTGACTATGGGGGCTGAGGGGCAAAGCCTCTGAGAAGATCAGATAAAGCTCTGCCCCCCCTGGCATTTACATAACAGTAGCAACAGGGGTTAAACTAAGGCAGAACATTCCGGAATGCCATTCCATCTCATCAGCCAGCCACTAGCACTTTCACTTTAACTCTCCTGCCAGCCAAGCCAATCTCTGTGCATCATTTTGAGGAGGAAGAGTCAGGACCACTCATGGAATTTGAATTACCTTGCCAGTGATGTTGTCACAAGATGCCATTTCAGTCGGATTGGCACCAGTGACCACTTTCCATGCTCACTCGCATACTGTGTATGTCTGTCTCAGATTATATAGATTAGCTGTGCTGGTGTCCTACTGTCCTATGTCTATCTCTCGGCATACTAATCAGCTGTTGCAGTACCAGGTGAGGTATCTGGAGCAGTGCAATGGATGACAGGTAGCCCAGAATCCAGAGTGTGGATCACAGCCAGCCCACATCCCTGGGTGAGTGAGGCCATGTTTTCTGCATCTACACGGTGAGTTGGAGGAGAGTACATCTTGTTGTGGGGCCAAAAATTCCCATCCACTGCTGTAACTGGCTTGCAAGCTGTACAGAACTGGACCAAACAAAGTCACTGAAAACTGGACCACACAAGTTGTGCCCAGTCTGGTTTTTACCCATTTCCTCCAATCTGGTTCCGGCCAGACAGATTTTACCCATGCCCTGTTTCAAGTGCATTGAGCTGCTGAAAATCTGCAAAGGAGCCTTTAATGTTAAACATTTGTGACTCTCCCAATGAGGCAGTGCAAGACCGAGCCCTCCCTGCCTGTCTGATGAGGCTGTAAATGGAATGACCCCCAAATGAGCAGCTCATGACTGACCCCGCGCTCAGGACAGGTTATAATACAATAAACTGGCATACAACACAATTAATAAAATAAAGAAGACAAGTATACTATTTGAACATTCATGACAACAATACAGCTGTGACAAAATACATATAGTTGTGACATTCTATCATTTACTACAGGCAGGGGAAGAAATAGATGAGAGGACACACATGCTGGTTGTGGTAACTTTACCATGGAGTAGATGTGCTAGCCATTGTAGCATTGGCAAGTTTCTTTAAGTGCCTTGCTGGCATGGAATTTAAAGAAATTTACAGAGACTAATTCAGGGAGCAAAGAGATGTTTGTATTTTATTCCAGATGGATGGGATAGCATAACTGATTGCAGCTCTGCCATAAAGAGTGTGGAATTTGGGCACGTCTAACAGGATGACAGACTTTTTCCTGAGGGAATAGCAGCTGTGAGAATGGTAAAATAAGGGCATGATGTATGGAGGAAGTTTGTTCAGCAGTGTTTTGAGAGAACAGGTGTTAGTATGGAGCATCTTTCTTTTGGCAAGTGATGACCAGCCCACAGCAGAGTCGAGGGCATAGTGATGTGTTATGTATGGTGCATTAGTAATGAATCATATAGCACAGTGAAAGAGGATATCCAACTTGTGTAGGTTGGACACTGTACCACTATTGTATATGATGTCCACGTAGTCGAGTAGAGGAAGGAAGGTGACTTGTACTAACCTTTTCCTAATGTCTGAGGGAAATAGGGATTTATTCCTGTAGAAAAAAAACCCACTCTAGTTCTTAGTTTAATAGAGAGGGATTCGATGTGGACACCAAAAGTTAGATTGTTATCCAACCAGATTCCTTGATATTTAAATGTTTTAACTACCTCAAGTGAATCCCCTAATGGGATTGTGATAGGTGCAGATGTGGCCTGATTGGGTAGAGATGCTGGGTGATGGAGGAGGACATTGCTTTGTATTTTTTTGGCATTTAACAACTGTTTGGGTTTACTAGGCTGCTCTGTAGTTAGTTAAAATTGGCCTGTAATTCAGTGCCAATGTCTGGCAGAGAGGGTTTAGATGTATATAATACAGTGTTGTCTGCAAAAAAGTGGAGTTTAGAGTTATATATGTTGTTGCTTAGGGAGTCGATGTAGATTGAAAATAGCAATGGTGCTAAGAAGGAGCCTTGGGGTACATCTCTTGTGCGCTGCAAGGGAGAGGACAGGAGCCTGTCAGCTTTAATTTGCAGGAGTCTAGCAGATTACTAGAGAACCAGTTTACTGAGCGATTGTTCAGGCCATGTTCTTCAAGTTTAATCAGCAAGACACTGGTCAACAGTATCGAAGGCCTTGCTTAAGTATAGGAAGATGGCTCCTGTAGGGTGTTTATTATCAAGAGCAGTAAACCAGTCATTTGCTACTTTGGCCAGTGCTGACACCATACTACAGAAACATGGAAACATAGACTTTGATGGTAAATAAGGACCGCTTGGCCCACCCAGTCTGCCCCTTTCCCTACCTATTGGAAAAGCTGTGGATCCTAGTTAACTAACAGCCTACTTCTTCCTAGCCCCAGCAGAATTGCCTTATGTCTATCCCATGCATTCTTGAATTCACCCACTGTTTTTGATCCCACAACCTCCTCAGGAAGGCCATTTCATGTGTCCACCACCCTCTCCATGAAAAAATACTTCCTCATGTTGCCTCTGAGATCCCCCCCAGCTTCAAATTGTGCCCTCTTGTTCTTGCATATCTCTTTTTCTGAAAGATGCTACCCTCCTAGACTTTGTTGATTCCCTTGAGGTACTTAAGTTTCTATCATGTCTCCCTCTCTCTCTCTCTCTCTCTCTCTCTCTCTCTCTCTCCTTTCCTTGAGGGTATACATATTAAGATCCTTTAGTTTCTCTTTGTGTTGCTTCTGGTGCAGACACTGTGCCATTTAGTTGCCCTCCTCTGGACTGCCTCCATCCTGTCTTTGTCCTTGGGGAGATGGGGCCTCCAGAACTGCATGTAGTACTCCAGATGGGGTCTCACCAACTGTTTGTACAGAGGGATAACAACTTCTTATTTCTACTGGTGATGCCTCTTCCTATACATTTCAGTATCCCCCCCAGCCCTCCTTACTGCCTTCTCACATTGCTTGCTTACCTTTAGGTCATCTGATATGACTACCTCAGGTCCCATTCCATTTTTATTTGCAATTAACTTTATTTTTCAGCACAACACAAACAAAATCCAACATTGTCAAGAATAATGATACACGGTAATCATACAAGAAAGCACATACATAACAATCTCAAATAAGATAATAAACCCCACCAACATAAAAACAAAACAAACACCCTACCCACCCCACCCTTGCAGCAGATACATAGAAACCATATATAAAACAGCCCTCTTTATAGCCATGATAATTTACATCAGCAAAATGAAGTACAGTTCAGGAAGAAAGGACGGAAACATGACAAAATCCAAACTGGTACCAAATAAAAACAATGCTATGGAGAGGACGGGAAGGGAGACCGCAGAAGAAATATTGCCAGAAAAATACTAAATGTGTCAAAGGAAAGGAAAACCAATGAAACAAGGGGTCAAGACTCTCGACCCATTCTGGGGGGGGGTTTAATCAATCGATAGGATAAATATGCCCCAGGGGCTTTTGTAAGAAGACCTGTGGGAACAAAGAAAATGAGAAGTTAACTTTACCTTAATAACCAAATTTATTTCTAAGGCTTGAGAAAAACCCACCCCAGCAGTTATGAAACTTTTCACTAGTTTGGAAAACCGGCTACACATCTCTGCATTTAGAGCATTTAAAAACTCATCCCACCATTCTTTAAACGAAGGTTCCCAATTATTCTGCCAATGTCTAAGTATTAGCAATTTAGTAACCATAGCAACCATGGCTATATGCGCCTTTAGTGACAGGGTAGGAATCTGGGCGTACATCCCTAATAAACATGTATTTTCATTAAAAAAAGCCGAAATATTGAAATACGGAGCCACCCACTGCCTGACCGAGTTCCATTCTTTGTGATTTTGGGGCAGGCCCAAAGTTTGTGATATCAAGTAGTAAGTTTGCACCCACAATCCCCACACTCAGGTGAAGATGAGGCAGTATAGTGCAGTGGCCTAAGGCTCTGAGCTGCAAATCTGGTGACATCCAGCAGACCAGACCCGGGTTTGAATCCCACAGCTTCCACTTACATACTGTGTGACCCTGAGCAAGCCACTTAACCTCCTTGTGCTCCCAGGTCACTCCTGTAAAAAAGCTTTCAGCTTAGTGTGCTATACCTGGTTAAACAACTAAATAAAAAAAAAAAAGACACTTTATAAATCCGAAATAATTTAGCAGGCGTGAAGTAGAGGTTATGTAAGATGTTAAATTGAATATTCCTAAGATGATCCTGTTTAATAAGGGAATAAGTGTCAATCCTTTCCCAGGTTTTAGCTGGCCAGCCTTTATTAAAGTTATTTTCCCAGTAGTAGGCTATGGGGGTACACTTGGCCATCACAGCAGACAAAATTGACTTTTACAACTTAGCTACTGTTTTTTGACCCTCGACTATTTCCCTCAAACTTTCTAACATGGCTCCAGCTCCTTCTGACCATGGCAGCTTCCCCAAAAAGGAATGTATACATTGGTGAATCTGGTACAACCGAAATAGATGTTTATGAGCCACCTCAAATTTAGTATCCAGCGCAGAAATCGGCATAAGAGAATCGCCCAAAACAAAACTTGCCAGACAAAGTTTAGAAAAGTACTTGCCTGGAAAAGTACGAATTGGGTGATTGCCTATTTGCAAGTTTGAGTTATTAAGAAGAGGTTGCCTAAGGTCTCTTAAGTTAGTTATTGGAGTAAGGAACAAAGTTGCTGTAGAGCCCTCATATCCCAGTCTAGCGGGGAGTTCCTTATCTCCAATGGGACCTTGGACCAGGGAGTATATAACAGGGCCTCTAGGTCTAACTTGTGGAGATTTGTCAGCGATCAGTCCAGAACTAACCAAGAGGAAGATCCCAAAACTGGCTCCACAGTAGATAGCCAGTACAAAAATCTCTTAGTATGACTAGCCAAATAGTAAATATAAAAATCAGGTAATTGGAGTCTCCCCAACTCCCTAGAGTGGGTAAGCTTTGTATATGCTCGACGTGGGGCTTTACCTTTCCAAAGAAAATCAGAACAGATCCTACAGAGGGGCTAAAGAAAGACCTGGACAAATAGATATTAAGACTATATAAAGGATAAAAACTCTGGGTAAAATTACCATTTTGAGAGTGTTAGTCTGACCTCAAAAGGACAGTGGTAATTTATTCCATCTCTCCAGGTCTTCCTTAATAGTTTTAAATAAGGGGGTTCAATTAAGGTCTGCAAGATTAGTAAGGTTTCTAGATATTCTAATACCAAGATATACTAGATAGTCGTTTTCCCTTTGTAGGCCCAAAGAAGAGCACCAATCCCTCGACAGGAGAGGAGATAATGAATACACTATAGTTTTGTTCCTGTTGAGCTTGTAGCCCGAAAATAGACTAAAGTAGGAAATAATTTGTAATACACAAGGGAGAGATTCCCTACCATTCTCTATATGAATGAGAAAATCATCAGCAAAAGGAGATAATTTGCATTCGAGACAACCCACGTGGATACCCCGTATTACCTTGTCTAAACTTAGAACTCTAGCTAGAGGCTCTATATACAAGTTAAAAAGAAACAGAGAGAGGGGGAAGCCTTGACGGGTGCCATGACATAGGGGAAAAATGTCCGAAGTAAGATTGTTACACTGAATTCTGGCTGACTGGCAGGAATAAAGGACACGAATCTGATTAATGAAATGTTGCGGGAAACCGAACTTCTGTAAAGCTGCAAACATATAGTGCCATTCCACTCTATCGACGGCTTTTTCTGCATCCAGGTACACGAGAGCCGCCTCTAGCTCAGGAGCCCTGGAAGCAGAAATTAGATAAAATAATTTTCTAAAATGGTCAGCTGAGGATCGTCCAGCTACGAACCCTGCTTGCTCAGGACTTAATAGCCCCTCCCACACCTTCCCCAATCTATTAGCTAAAATTTTAGCATATATCTTTAAATCGACATTTAGGAGTGAGATGGGCCTATAGTTACAAATTACAGAAGGGTCCTTCCCTGGTTTGGGCAAGAGAGTTATTCTCACTTCAAATAGTGATTGCTCACAAACATCATGAGGACTCCAATAGCTGTATACTAGAAGTAACAGAGGAATTAGATGACTTTTAAAAATCTTATAAAATAAGCCAGTGAACCCATCCAGGCCGGGCGCTTTATCAGGTTTTAAAGAGTCAATAACTCCTGAGATTTCTTCACTGGTAATTGGGGCGTTCAAAGAAGACCTGGTTCCTTCTGCCAAGGATGGAAGAGTAGCCTCTTCCAGAAAGGCCCACATCTTATTATCCTGTTCTACTGATCTTGGATCTGAGGAGCATAGTGTTATAATAGTCCTGAAACAAAATTAATATCTCTAAAGGGTCAGTCACCAAAGCTTCCATCTGAGGGTGCTTTAAGACTGTAACCCATTTAGATACAGAATGTTGTTTTAATTGCCAGGCCAGAAGCTTGCCCGCTTTACTCCCTTGACCAATATATGAAGCCTTTAACAGAGAGACAGATCTCTCCACCCTCTCCAGTAAAGCACTGGCATAAGTAGCTCTCAAAGTAGATAATTCTTGCTCATCTGTAGGGGACAGCTTGCCAACCCCTTTACTTTCCAGCATTCTAATTTTTGCCAGACAACTGTTTAAAAGACTACTTTTTTTTCTTTTTTTGAACCAACGCTATACGGATTAACTCTCCTCTCCAAGTTGCCTTCAGAGCTGTCCAGACCCAATCTGTTGCAGGGATCGAGCCCCAGTTGGAGCTAACAGTATTTTGCAAAAAATTTTGAAATCGCTCTACAATTTGATTGTCTGACAACAATTTATTGTTAAGACACCATGAATGAGACCTTATAGGAACAGTTGGTAACGCACACTGCATTATAATAGGCGAATGATCCGAGATCACTCGAGCCAGGATTTTAACATCTACTATATTTGATAACATCTGTTGGCTAATTAAAAAATAATCAAGACGAGAATGGGTTTTATGAACTGGAGAGAAGAATGTGAATTCTTTACTCAGAGAGTTAAATACTCTCCATGGGTCTGCAAGGCCCAGCGACGAAATAAATTCTTTTAATGCTCTCTGCGCAGACGACTTTTTTGGCCCCCTATAATAAGTGCGATCTAAGTCATTGGTTTGTACCAGATTCCAGTCACCACCCATCAAAATGGGTAAGTGAAAAAAAGGAGCCAGAACCATAGCCAGATGCACAAACAAGGATGGGGTTTCTAAATTAGGGCCATAAACAGAACCCAGGACAATGTCCAGGTTACTTAATTTACCAATCACAAAAATAAACCTAAATTCGGGATCGGAGATAGATTCCAATAATGTAAAGGGGATCTTATTAGCCAGAAGCAAAGCCACACCACGCTTGCTTGAACTGTATCCCGACCCAAAAACCTGACCTACCCACCTTTTTTTGAAAAAATGCAACTGTTCTGGAAGCATATGAGTTTCTTGAAGAAACACAATTGTAGGATCATATTTAGCAAGATGGTTTAAAATGACATATTTCTTCTTGTTGTCTCTCCCTCCCTTTATAGTCCAAGAAAGAATATTTAAACAATTAGCCATCACAGTGTAAACAAATGTGCCTCAAGAACACAACTAAATAAAAGCTTATGCTGCTGCCCCTCCCCTTCCCCGACCTAAAGAAAACAAAATAACCAAAAGACCTAACCCACCCCAAAACCCTAAATTATATCCCAAACTTTTAAGTCTATTTACATCTCTATATAACCAGGCCCATAGCCTACACCTAGACAAATAGCCCATGGTGCGCCCTAGAGAGCAAGCTCCTCCCCCCACCTGCTCCCAAACAGGAAAGAATAAATAAAAGGAGGCTGAGTGAACACTCCCAGCAATATATCAATGGGAGCTCAATCCCTCAAAACAATACCCTTCCCAAGTCTACCATCTAATAAGGTCCGTTACCGCGGACTTCATTGACTCCTGCAAACATGGTGAAGGACCGTAGACATGGGGGTGTCTGTGTAAGGAAAATTTTATTTAGCCGAAGCCCCTTATCCTAAGTATTATCTTGTCACCTAAACAAGTTCAGGCTAAAGTGTGAACCATAGCAGAACATATCCCCTTCCCAGCTTGATACCTTACAAAACTACCGGAGGACAAAGGAGGAGAGCAGCTCTTCCCACAAACGTTGCCAATAACCCATAGAAGTGAGTCCTGAGGGACCATTTACGTGACATGCTTGAATTGAATATTATAAGCTGCAATTCTCCCTGACCGCCGGAAGCCATTCACCTCTTACGATTAATATCAGCAATGTTTATAACAAGAGAACCAAACAGGGATAGCACCCTAAACTAAAGCGCTAATATGTCCTCCTGAATGAAATCAACGCTATAGTAAGCTGCCCAGGGCAACAATAAAAGTTAAGAACCAGACTAGTGGTCACTTGGATCTTAGCCGAAGAAGGGAAGCCCCTATCAGCGATCAGTACCACTTTAATGACCCGATAGCAGCCTTACTATAATGCAATAAATTAACTTAAATAGCTACCAAAAGGCTATCCAGCTTTCTACATCTATCAACGGAGGTAGAGCCCCTCTAGTGTCCAAACATTTCCCTGTCTAACCCACAGTGAGTGAACAAGTTGAAGTAGAAGAGACAAACTTTCAATTACCAACCACTAAAAAGGGTGGGAAAAAGAAAAATGCTAAATATGGACAGTCCAACCTGGGGGGGGAACCCTCTATGAGTCAGCTGTCAACTTCCTTATCGCAGGCCTTCTAGAAGGATCTCTAATTGGTTCTCAGTTTCCATACTTATGGGTCACAGTCCCCTCATTTAGAGAATAAATCCAGGTAGCATTTCTTCAAGACTTTGATTGCCTCTTCCGCAGAATCAAAACGCCTTGATCCATCTTTCAATGACACCTCTAAATGAGCTTGGTACATCATCCAGTGTTTAATACCAGCAGCCCATAATTTGGAAGTAATAGGATGATAAGCCGCTCTGAGCTGGTGGGTCTTCACCGTCAAGTCAGGGACTAGCCTTAATTTTTTACTCTCCCATAGCATAGCCATTAACTTCCTGGCTTCTTTGAAGATAAACTCCCTATCCAAGTAGTTGAGTAACTTAAATATTAGCAGTCTGGGAGGTTCAGAAGATGGTGGTTTAGCCCGCAAGGACCTATGGGCTTTTTCTATTACAAACTCCGGGCCATTCGGGGAGGGTCCCACCATTTGCTTCAGAAACTTCTGTAAAAACAATATTGTGTTTGACCCTTCTTCCTCTTCAGGAAGCCCTAGTAGCACCAAGTTGTTTCTTCTATTTCTCCCCTCCAGGTCCTCGAGGCGATCTTCCAATTTGCTAACAGATTTTCTGATCTCCACCATTTCAGGTTCTGACTTTTCCTGCTTCCTTTCTATTGAAGCTATTCTTGCCTCTGTGTCGGTAACCCTCCAGGCTAACTGAGTGAGTGCTGGTTTAAAATCAGCCACATCTTCTATCAGTTTCAGAAGAGCTTCTTTAATTGAGGCTAATTCCGAGTAAACATGCGTAGGTGACAACTCCTCCACTGTGTTCTGGGAGAAGAGCTCCTAGGAGGGCGCTTGGTCTCTGACTCCTGTGCGGTCTCCTCCAGGTCCCATTCCATTTTTGTTGTTGTTAGTACCTCCCTCCCCCATTGTGTACTCTTCCCCTAGGTTTTTGTTTCCCAGGTGGATTAATTTGCACTTCTTTGCATTGAATCTAGGCTGCAATACTTTGGACCATTCATCCAACCTTGCCAAGTCCCTTCTCATCCTTTTCACCCCCCTTGTGTATCAACCCTGTGATAGAACTTTGTGTTGTCTGCAAAGAGGCACACTCTTCCTTCCAGCCCCTCTGCAATGTCACTTACAAAGACATTAAAAAGGACTGGACCCAGTACTGAACCCTGCAGTACCCCACTAGTAACCCCTCTTTCTTTGAAGTGGACTCCATTTACTATTACCTTCTGTGTCCTGTTGTCCAACCAACTGTTTACTCAGGCTACCACCCTGGGACACACTCCCAGGCTGGCTAACTTGTGTATTAATCTTTTGTGTGGGACTGTGTCAAATGTCTTGCAAAAGTCTAGATAGGCCATGTTCACAGCCCCTCCCTGTTCTACTATTTTAGTCACCAAGTAAAAGAAATCTATTAGATTCATCCGACATGACCGTCCCACTGTGAATCCAAGCTGCCTTGGGTCCTGTGCCCCGTTGGCCTCTAGGTATTTAACAATTCTTTCTTTCAGAAGTGATTCCATTATTTTCCCTACCACTCAGGTCAAACTAACAGGTCTGTAGTTTCCTGCCTTCCTCCAGTCCTTAGGTACTAAGGTATCCTACCATGATTTGTTAAAAAGGGTAGTCAGTGCCCCTGACACCTTCTAGAACTTTCACATAATAGTTGGTTTTGGAGGTTCTAAACAGGTTAGCACATCACCACAATGACATTTCCCCAGTGACAAATCTCATCAGGTCATTGTGGTGCACTCTGGTGGTGTGCTGTGGAAAGGCACTGTGACTCCTGATGTTTCTGCCCACCAACCAACTCCAACTCTTAGTTGGTTATTTAGAGATGGGGGCTGGACTAGAAAAATACATTGTCCTGTTGGGAACAATGCCAACTGTAGGCATTTTTCCTGTCGCTGTTAGTGTTGACAATGACATCATTAATGTATTGGTGTGGAACCTGTAAAAGCTTCATACAAGCATTTCTCACAGTTCTGAATGATGTCCAGTCTAATGGGGCTTTGATACACCTTGCTGTTGCCCAGAATTTGTCCCACTGGGTTAGTGTTGTTTTTAGTTCAGTAGTGAACCATGGGTAAGAGGCATTTTTCACTCCGCATTTTACAAGCGGGGCATGTTTGTTTGCTTGCTAGATTTGTAAGGATTGTATTGAGAATGTTGACAGCCTCATCTACTGATGGGGCCAAGTAAAAGTTTTGCCAGTTTGTACCCCTGAGGTCAGCTAAATAGTTTTCAAGTTTGAATTCACGGAAGCTCTACTTAGTGATAAATTTGGAGCAAGAGATGCAGTTTTCTGGGCTTTTTGCACAGACAACTATATTGTGGTCACTTATGTCATTATGGAAAATGGCTGTGTGTGTGATTTTATGTTTATTTTGTGAGGATCAAGTCTAGCATAGAGCTATAATTGTGATTTTATTTTGCATTAATTCTAGTGGGTTCAGAGATAAGCTGTAAGATACTGAGCTTTTCGCATATTTCTTTTAGGGTGTTTGCTTTGGTAATGGGCCAGTCCAGGTTCAGGTTGCCAAGAATAATGGACTCATTGGGTTTAGTATCAATAGGGTTTCTGAGGGTTGATTAAAGTTCTAAGCCCCCTGATGGCGGTCTATAGCAGCCAATAATATTGAGTGCTTTAGACAAGGGCAATGAGAGTCTTACGGCTAAATGTTCAAATTCCCTAGGTTTGGTGACTGCAAGGAGATCAGTAGTGAGGAATTTAGAATTAACATAAATTACTACTCCCCCTTCCCTTGTTGGTCTGTCCAATCTAAAGGTATTGAAGGAAAGTCATGCTATCTAATGATCTGTCATGGTACCCTTTAGCCATGCTTCAGTGATTACTAGTATGTCTGTATTTGTATGTGAGAACTATGTTTTACCATATCAAGTTTGTTCAGGAGGCTGTAGACACTGATCAGTATCACTTTTAGACCAGATGCTGAGGCACATTTAGATGGGAAGTAAGGGCCAGGGTTTACTTCAATATTCCTG
The DNA here is from genome assembly GCA_016271365.2 of Neoceratodus forsteri. Taxonomy (NCBI): domain Eukaryota; kingdom Metazoa; phylum Chordata; order Ceratodontiformes; family Ceratodontidae; genus Neoceratodus; species Neoceratodus forsteri. Next base: position 396,076,705 of record CM028129.1, read on the forward strand.
AGCATAGAAGTAATAATGTGATAGGTTTGTTAACCTATGCCTTAGGAATATAAGCTCTTTCTTATGTGGAATAGTGTTATGTGTTAGTAGTGGGCTGGGGAGCTTAGAAACAGGATATATACAAAATGGGGCAGTTGCAAAGGTGAGTGACATGGCTCGGACTGCTAATTTTTGCCGTAGTATAAGGGCTTACACTATAGAGATGGAAGACGAATCCCAGCAGGGATGTGGGTTGTAAATAAAAAAGGAGTTTGGAAGGGCATGTAGGGTTAACATGGGTGTCATGGGCTCTATATACAGAGCCAGGTACGGATGCGACAGTAACACTATTAGCAGTAAGGTTAGCATGGTAATAAAAAAGTCAAGACACTTACAATGGACCAGATTGTGATGTGACAAAATACAGTAGCTGTAGTTTGAGAGGAGAAGGGGTGGCAGAGCATACAACAGTCAGGGAGCACATACAAAAGAAAAACATCTGCATACCATGGTCATCTCCTCAGGGCCAGCTTTACATTAATACCAAGTATGCCAGGGTGTAAGGCCTTTCATTACTAGGATCCCCTTTCTCAGCCCTTTTTTGTGACTGAAGTGTTGTGGTCTGAACTCTGGGTGAGATCTTTTTAACTATATGGTGCCCCCAGCCTGCCCCCCAACTTCCTCCCCTCTAGCTGTCTTGCTAGTTGCTACTCCTGCATGTGTGCCCATGGCATCATGCAGTGCTAATCTGGGAGTCACAAGTGTTCTGAGCCTGTATCACTGTTTTGAGAGGTGTCTCTCATTATAATGGTCAGTGCCCCACATTGTTCCTCATGCTGAGTGCCTGTGTCCCTCATTTCAATGACAAAAGGATCAGACGTATGGGATCGGATCTGTCTGTATTAACCTCCCCCTCATACTGATTCATCTCCTTTTCCCCCTCTGTGCTTCTGTGTTCCCCTTCCTCTCTCTTTCCCTGTGGATTGCAGTCATGGCTTGAAGCCCAGCCATGAGCTTCAGGGAAAGAGCAGCAGATACAGTGAACAGTTCCCATAGCAGCATTTTTGAAATCTGGAAAGGAACAGTGGTTTGAACGTTGCTGGGGGTAGTGGAGTGTGTGTAGAGCCTGGCAACGGTCCTTGCATGGATTGGTTGAAGGGGAGAAGAGGTGGAGTAAGCATTCTTTGTAGCAATAAGAGTGCCACCAAATTCCAAAACAGAATGGAAATTGATCCACTATTTGCAGCAGCAGCACATCTGGGGTCAGGCTAGTCATGCAATCCCAACTGATATGCTATCATGTCTCTTCCTCTCTACTTTCAGAGGGATTGATGGAGAATAAGCTCAGTGAGCTGCCTGGTGGTGGTGGTGTACTGGTATTACTGGTTTCAAGGTATTTCTGTGTGTCTGGGTCTCAGTTAGGCAGGAGGTGCACATGATACATGTAGCCTAACCATGTGCCATTGAGTGGCCAACCAACCTGAAGCAACCCACAAAGAAGTAACATTTATCCCTCTTCTGTCATGCAGCTGCTATTGTGTTGTAGTGGCTCTGGAAATGAGAAGGAAAGTATTTGCAGGCAGCGCATCAATGTTTTTTATTTTTCTGTGAAAAGTTTTCAGTAGGCAAGCATATGTTAGAGGAAAACATGAAGCTGGGCACGATGAAGCAGTTAGCTGAGGGCAACAACTAAGCAAATAGGGCCAGATATTCAAAACTTTGCGCTGGGCAAAAATCATTTGCGCAGGTTTAGCGCGGGATTAGCGCGGGTCTGCCATATTCAAAAGGCCAAATAGCGCGGGCAAACTGCATTAGCGCCAGGCAAAAGTATAATGTATGCAAGGGGCAAACTGACATGAATACAAGCGCAATGCTATATTCAGTGGCTAGCCGCCGCTAAGTGGTTTAGCGCGATCAGCGACAGTTACGCCGTGTAGATTACCACCCAGAAAAAGCTGGTCTTAATCCTGGCATCAGCTTTGGCGAATATAAATGGCTGTGCGGGATTTGTTGTTTACGCTGGTCTTATGCGACCCTAATACATAAATATAACACATAGATAAAGCCAAACATAGTGGAAGCTTGTTGCAACCAATGGCATCACAATGATGCCATCATCTGCCACCAGTCCCAGCCATGCCAGGCAGTAAGTGGTGACCCTGCCGCCAGTGGACAGCATGGCAGTGTAGCCATACAGCACACACCTGCTGACCACACATATCTGTGGACAAAACCAGATGCCAGCACACACATGCAGCACTGTGGGCATGGAGGATGTTGAGGGGAGTGTGTATGGGTGGCCAGGTTGTGCCACAGACCAGGTGTGGCCACAAGGCTGGGACTCAGCATGCAGTGCACATGGGCCAGTATTAGGAATACCCCCCAACACTAGTGTGCCTTTCGGATACTATATGCCCCCCCCCCCCCAGCCACATACCACACAGCTGTACAACTGCCACAACACACAAAGCCAGATATGTACATGTCACTGTGGGCATCACATGCCACAGGTACAGCATCTGTGGGCCACACAACAGTGTAACAGTAATGTCGACTGTCAGTAAACACCTGCAGGTTGGGCCTGTCACTGTGTACAGTGCAATCAGCATCACTTGCCCTACACACCATAGGCAGTGCTACGTCCCTCACACTACTGTCTCCCTTGCTACTGTAGTGTCTGCTGTGCACTGTAGCATGCCCTACAGTGTGACAGTTGCATGCAGCACCACCACCACCTGTGCCTATGCTGTCCTGTCCCCTGGGGTACAATATGCTATGCTTGCTACTGTACTGTTTACCTGTAGCCTGTAGCTATCATCGTGCACTGCCAGACTGACCTACAGATGGAGCTGCGGTTGGACCTTGTCTGCCCTGTACTTCCAGACTGACCTACAGGTGGCTCTATGGGACCCCTGCAGTAACGCTAGGCAAACTGTGTGCAAATCAGGGTATAATGAGATGCTAATCCGGTTGTTTGCCCAGAGACTACCTAAGTAGGCTCATTTGCATGGCACTTTGAATATGGCACATTTTAGCTCGGCAAGTGTTTGCTCCAGGTTAATTGCTTGAAATTACAATGTGCTAGCGGCGGCCAATGGTAATGGGAATATTGGGTAAAGTTTTGATCACTGTTCTTTCTCATCTGCTGCTTCCTGCAACTGTACTGAGTCCATGCATTTGCTGGCACACACATTGGCCACGTAGTTCGCCTGTACCTGCCCTCACGCTGCTGTGTACTGTGTTGTTGTTGTGGGTTGCACTTCCTGGTTGTTTTATTCAGTGCTGTCTTATTCCAGGGCAATGTTTGCCCTGCACTCCCAGCCCAGTTTGCATGGCCTCATTACCATGCTATATTCAGAAGTTGTTTGCCCTGGGCTATTCCGCTTGAATATGGCTTGCTTTGAGTTCGCCCGCCTGTTCATTGGCAGTGCTAATTTTGCCCCTGGGCAAAGTTTTGAATATCTGGCCCATAATGCCATAAACTGTTTTGCCCCATCATCATCGTAGCTTTATATAAGGTTTGCTAAGATATAGCTGCATGTTCGGGGAGATCAGAGTAGAAGGAGGCTGAGCATGACACCGCTTGGCTGATTGCCCAGCAGGTTCATCCAAATGAAAGGACTGAAGTGCTCACTCATTGGAGTGCTTTGGTACTTTCAAATACATGAAGTTTCCACCCATCAGGCAGTGACCAGTGTCATACTCTGCTTACCTGGTCATAGACCTGTCACTGACGAGCCTAATGCTGCTTGACACAACAGTGACACACCTTTCAAATGCCATTCATCCTAACAAAATGTTTCTTGTGCAGGCACAACAAACATAATAGCATTTGTCAATGCCGAATGTTTGCTTACTGGCATTGGCAGTGGTAGTGTAGTTACAGAGCTGTGTAATAGGAATGGCAGTGAAGTACTGAACTGAAGCCAACCCCACCACCTCCTCCTGCAGAGAGTGACAGGCATCGGGTGTGCATTTGGGTTGTCAGGGCATAACGGTTACCTTTCACCACACCCCACTCTGCAGAGACTGACAAGTGTGACGTGTTCCTTGGGGTCTTTGGGCCTTATGCGCACCCCATTTCATTAGGAAATACGGTGAGATGGGTGCGATATAGGAGAATGGGTTGAAGTTTGGGGCTGAAGAGCCCAAGGCATACCTCGATGCCTCTCAGTGACTGCAGGGTGTGGAATGGTACGAGCACCACAGGCAAGAATCCCAAGTCACACCCCTGATTCCTGTCATTCTCTATAGGGTTGGGCAATTTAGTTGAAAAGCCTAATACCTTAGGCATTCGTTGGTATTTTAACTCAAATTTTCAACATGTTTGGTTTGTGACCCCACCTCATGAACAGGGGGAATATCAGTTTGGTAGCCGAAAGCTGCTTATGCACAGTGACTAGGGATTTAGCACCACAGGTGCAAAAATATTCCAACAGGCTGTAAAAAATGACAGCTGTACTCTTTCATGGGGAGGTGTAAAAATGGCTATGTTGCAAATGTGTAGTAAAAATATTTAAAAAAAAGGTGAAGTCATGAGCATACATAGAAACTGTGCAACGCACACCCGTTATATAAGTAGGTTGGGGATATTTTATATCAGATTGTCAACTCAGACATTTTGGTGCCTCTGATAATGAACAGTGTCACTGTGATTTTCTTTATCTGTGCCGAACAATGATTTCCCACAGCGACCACGCATCTCTGCACTGAAAGTGTGAAAACACACTTCGGCCATGTTGTGAAAAATGGCAGCTGTACTGTTTATAAGGAAGTGTGGAAAAATGCCACTAGTGAAAATCTGGACTGAAAATATTACAAAGTCAATGAACTAACGAGGATGCGTGGAAACTGCACAATGCTCACTGTAACAGTCATTTTATGGACTTTGTCACCAAATTTTCAACATAGCCATTTTAAGACCTCTGCTCATGAACAGTGTAACTGTGATTTTCTTAATCTGTCCTAAACATTGCTTTCACACACCAACAGCACCATTGTGCGCTACATGTGCAATAACACATTTTGGGAGACATATGAAAAATTGCAGCTGGACTGTTCATAAGGAAGCTTAATAAAATGGACATGTTGAAAATCTAGAGCGAAAATATTAAATTTGCAAACTTACGAGCATGCATAGGAACTGTGCAACGCACGTCGTAAAAAGTCATTTTAGCATTTTTCACCAATTTTCAACATAGCCATTTTAAGACCTCTGCTCATGACCAGTGTCACTGTGGTTTTGTTAATGTGTCCCATACATTGAGTTTGCACACCGACTGCGCCATTGTGCGCTACATGGGCGGAAACATGTTTTGGGCAGGATGTGAAAAATGACAGCTGTACTGCTCATAAGGAGGTGTGGAAAAATGGCAATGTTGGAAATCTGGAGTGGAAATATTGAAAATTTGCAAACCTACGAGCTTGCATGGGAACTGTGCAACGCACACTCGTAAAACAGTCATTTTTAGGAATTCTGTCACCAAATTTTCAACATTGCCATTTTAAGATCTCTGCTCATGAACAGTGACACTGTGATTTTCTTAATGTGTCCCATACACTGAGTTCACACAACGACTGCGCCATTGTGCGCTACATGGGCGGAAACACGTTTTGGGTGAGATGTGAAAAATGACAGCTGTACTACTCATAAGAAGGAGGGAAAATGGCAATGTTGAAAATCTGGAGTGGAAATATTGAAAATTCGCGAATCCTATGAGCGCAGTAAGAACCGGGCGCAACTCACGCCAGAAACAGTCGCTATAGGAATTTTTCACCAAATTTTCAACATAGCCATTTCAAGACCTCTGCTCATGAACAGCATCACTGTGATTTTCTTAATTTGTCCCGTATATTGATTTCAAGACAACGATCGCCATTCTGCGCTACAAGGGTGGAAACACATTTTGGGCAAGATGAAAATGACAGCTGTACTACTCATAAGACAGTGTGGTGAAATGGCAATGTTGAAAATCTGGAGTAAAATATTGAAATTTCAGCGAACTTACGCTCTGAGAACAGCGCAACGTACACTCGTTAAACAGTCATTTTTGGAATTTTGTATCAAATTTTCAACATGGGGTTTGGGCCCCTCTCTCATGAATGATGTCACTGTCATTGTGGATTATCAGTCCTGAAGGGTGATTTCACAGTCACTGCACAGTCACCGCGCCGAAATCACCCTTTGAGCCCAATAACGCCATGACAGTGACATCATTCATGAGAAGGGGTCCCAAAACCCCATGTTGAAAATTTGTGCAAAATTCCCAAAATGCCTGAGATATGCAATAAAGTTGAACCCTCCTATCTAGCCCATTATACAGCTTACCGCATTTCCTCAGTTCGCGGTCGGCTTTGAAGAGTGCAGACGTGTTCCCGTCCACCAAGATCGTCGCGCCAGAGTCCGGAGGTAAGTATGGGGTGAGGGGTGTGGGAGGCTGGGTGCAGTGGTGGTGCGGATGTGGGAGGGGCTCGGAGACGCACTGGGACAGTTTTGTTTTACAGGAAAAAAAAAAAGACTTCAAGGGACCACTTGCCATGTTGGGGTGGGCTCTCAGCGTGGCACCAGGACTTGGAGGGGGACGCTCAGCCGACGGGATTGGGCACCCCCGCTGGCAAAAAAATTAAAAACCAACGCTGGATCGCTTGCCACGCTGGGTGGGCTCCCAGCATGGCACAAGGACTTTGGGGAGGGGGCATGTTCAGCCGATGGGGATTGGGCACCCCGCCAGCCAATATGACGGATTGCCATGCTGGCGTGGGCCCAGCATGGCATCAACTACTGGGGTGGGGCGACGATGCAGCTGGCCGACGGATTGGGCACCCGTCAGCTATACGCTGTGTGCGGGGATGCGACGCCTGCGGTTGGGGGGAGCTAAAGGTGAGCAGCTTCTTATCGCTACTTCACTCAAGCGTGAAGCTCCCTTTCAACTGTATGCCACTGCATTTTGGAGAGTGTCATACACAGCTCCAAAATGCATTGGCTTACAGGGGCCGCGCCTGCCAGCACAGTGCCTGAATTGGAGGAGGAGGTGACACACCTCCGAAATCTCCGATGAAGGCACTATGTTTCTTGCACATGCGTGCAAGCAAACATAAAAATGGATTTCAGTAATCAAAAAAATCAGTTGAAATATTTTTGTGACCACTTTTCAAAGTAGTTTCATTTGAGTGCATGTTATGCTTTTCATTTTGCAACCAAATAATGTAATACATTTTGTATTTCCTTTTTCTTTTTACATTATGTAATTTACCTATTAGAATTCTGATTTTGATTTATTCTTAGTACTGAACAATTTGGAAGTGGTATAACACTGACTGCCCCTAGGCTTTCAGCAGCATTCTTAGTTGTTTTGAAACACCCATGTTAATGTCACTACTGTGAGTAAGCCACACTAGTGATCCCTGACTGTATGGAGTACTGGTGATGTTGTGATTAGCACCAGTTATTATAATTAATATTCAACATGTCAATAAAAGAAAAATATGATAATGACACCATATAAACAGATTGGGAAATGAAAAAAATATGGCCTATACTATATGGTATACAGATTGTGTGGTGAGTGGGTTAGGTGTGCACTGTGAAGAGAATAACATTTGTGTAGCATGGACCACCATATTACATTACTGGCAATGCTTACTTATATTACTGGCAAGTTGCTACAGTATATCCCAGAGGTTAAAGTAATGAGCTGTGAATGAGCTTGGTACATCCAGCAGACCTGGATCAGATTCCCAGAACCTGCACCTGCATAATGTGTGACTCTGAACAAGTCACATAACCTCCTTAGTGCTCCCAGGCTGGCCCTGGAAATAGGCACTTGTGCTTACGGGACCTTACCTAGTTAACAAAAAGTAAGAAAAAAGTCTCTACAGTGGTTTAGGAGAGGTGCTCATTATTTTTAAAATAAAATTGCTGACATAATAATGCAGAAGACAATGTGCCCTAGAATGATAATAACAAAACTGAGTTAACTGGAAAATAATTTTATTTTGGTGGGCTAGGGAGCATATGTGACATTTTACAGTGTGGGCAGACTAACTGGGAGATATACAAAACTAGAAGGCTGGGAGTCTGAAAATCCTGTACTGTCCACACTGATTTTAGCAGAGAATGTGTATTCTGTAATTTAGAGATTTTGTTAGTGCACATGGATGCTGGAGATGGTGATATGTTTGCAGCTGAAAGGAGAAGGAGTTGTATCATATTCTATTATGCCTGAAAGTCCTGAAGGGCAATGTGTGATATGTTTTTCCTAGTACACAAATCACACTGAAAACTGTGTTTTGAATTCTCCCTTGAAAAGCAGTTGTGATACATGAGTATGAAAGATACTGTAAATAATGAAATTGCAGTCCATTGTATATAATGAAAGACTAGCAGCCTACACAGTTGGCCGACACTGCAATGGTTAACTAAGCAGCTCTACCCTGACCACTGCAGTCCCATGATCTATCACACTATAATTAAAGATCAAGAGTTCCTGCTTATTATCTTATTTTTTCCTGCTTGTTTGACTGGGCTAGGGCTGAGACCAGTTATGGATTAACACAGTGATCAATAGTTAGCATGCCATCTCCCCCCCTTCCCCAAGCAAAAATGAACTCAAAATGTAGTCAAACTCTTATTGATCAAGGAAATAGGTCTCACTTTCATTACTTATGTCTCATGATAACCCACAAATAATGTGATGAGTTGCTAATCTCTAATTTTCAATGGACCCTTCACCCCTCTTGTCTGCAGACTACAGCAATTTATTTATTTTCCATTGGTGTATTGCATGCAGCATTACTTCTCAGTCTTTTTTTATCCTTCAGACCTGGCCATTCAAAGATCCACAGCAGCAAACTGCAGCAGAGTAACAAGGGCAGGCTTAAAAAAAAATTAAAGACTACTGCAAATCCATGTCTCGGGGTGCTCAAGTAGCCTACAAGCATTTTTTTTCATTTTCAATTTTTGACCATAAAAGACAAATCAAGCTGAGGCTTGTTTCAGGTGTGTCCTGGGAACGCAGGAAATTTAAATGATTAGCTTATTGTCACACAGAATGCAAGTGGTGGTGGATTCAAACCCAGTTCCCCAGGTTTGCAGTTCAGTGCTATTAACCACTGTGCTGCCCTGCCTCCCAGAAGGACACATTGGAGAAATAAGAATGTCTGCTACTTTCAATTATGCCAATGAAACTTTGAAATCAAGACAAAAATTACAGATATCTAAGAGTCACCAGTGAAAAATGTTTCAATGATGCTTAGCCCATTTCCAGCTTCTTACTGACTGCAGTGTTAGTGGCTTAGTAGTATGCATACTTACTTCTGTGGCTGAACGTTTAGTAGGTTATGGGTTCTAGTCCCCCACCAGGAACTAATACTAATATCCAATACTGATGCTGTAGTGCAGCACAAGGTAATGCTGCACAGTAGAGCTCCATACTTTGGATAAGATGTTAAACCAAGGTCATGTCTACTTATTTCTGTTGGCAGCCCACATGGAAGTTAAAGACTCCATGAAGGCAAGGATTATGGCCTGGTATTCTGGCAAACATTTCCTGTCATAACAACAGTTTCTTGTATCTGGTATACCATTCCCACAGTGACGGAACACATCAAAGACCATCACAGTGACAAAATCAACAGTTCGCTGTAATGGTCTGCTGGTGTCCTGATGTTGCTATCTCTGGGGTTTGCCCTCTCCTGAACCAACTCTTGGTTATCTAAAGTTGCCCCCAGCAAAAATACCTTTTTGTATTAGCAACAGCACAATGCCAATTGGCGGCATTGTGCCATCACTGTAGTGACATAATTGTGAAACTGTTCTTTCACAGTAGATCCTTTCTCCCATTCTGTTTCCTCCCAGTTTTGAAAATAACATTTAATCACAATTGTTTTTGATATTTTGATAAAGCCCCCATAAACAGTCTGTGTGCATCAAGCATTCTTACAGCATTTATTGTCCTTCACTGTTAGGATATCTACCTCATGGCTCTGAACTTATTTTCCTTTCTGTCCACAAATACGCTTATTCAAGAAACCCTTGTGGGTGGCAAAAATACAGACATCCGAAAATAAAGAATTGAGGCACTGTTGACTAAAACACTTATTCTGCAAATATGTCAACAGAACCTGGATGGACAAAACATCCTGGGATTAGATTAGGTACCATGGGCAGACTGGAAGGACCATTGGTCTTTTTCAGTTGTCATAGTCCAAGTTTCTATGTCTATGCATATGTCTTATCAAAGTGAAAGATAAGATAAGCATAATTTTTAATCAATACATGTAGATTATAATGAATTATTATGACTTTTCTTTAGATTACAGTAATGCACATACCAAAGTCTGTTCCATGGCTTTTTACAGAAAACAAAAATGCTGGTAGAATAAAATGGGTTTCAGTTATGTTGCTACCATGGCAGACTTCTCACAATATCATGTAAACCAGTCATTTTGAAAAGGTCACACATTAGTTGTTATGCTTTCTGTTTTGTAAATCAGAACATCTGTCAGAATGCCTGAGATAAAACAAATGTCTGCCTGGAAAAGAAAGAAGAGAAAGCCATGACATGTCCATGTAGAAGATGTGGCAACCCTATTAAATACAAATTCAAAGGTTTATATGTAGTAAATAGTGCATGCAAAACATTTGTAAACAAAAGCCACAATCACTTGTTTTTGAAATCCATTTTAACTATACAGAGTTCTTCACCCACAGCACCTTTCATTGTGCAGTGTTGGTGAACTCCCACCATGGTGGTATGACAATTGTTATTCCACTTGTGAAATCCTAGCATGTAGTGGAACTAAATAAATTCAATGGTCCTTTTATGTTCTTGTCCATCTGAAAGCTGCTAGTTTTGTCAATAAAGTGTGTCATTTACCATCGTAAAAAAAACATGTTGTTTAAGGTCTTTATCAGAGTTCCTACAAATCAGGTTAATTGGTGATCAACAGAGCCTTTCTGCCTTTAATGAGGCTTGGTAGCCGAAGGCAAGGCCTACCTCTTGATGAGGAACTTTCTCTTGCCTTCTTTGTGGCTCTTTGATCACTTTTTACTGGGAGAACAACTGCCGGGAATGTCATTGTTTTTTAATTGCCTGATTACCAAATGTTGGAGATAAAAGGTAGGTGTCTTCAATTAATAAAATTTACATAGATTAACATCACTAACAAGCCTCATTAGGAGCATGTGTATTTTATTTAGACAGATTCCATGTCATGAGCTGTTTTTATCCAAATATATAAAACAACATTTGGACAATTAAAAATACAAGAAATACCTTTCTGTTCTTCATATTTTTAAATGAATGTATGTATTTAATATTATTACACAGTAGCATAAATTAGCTCTTGTCAGCTAGTTTTCAATCTTTTAAGGTAGAGATTCCAGCCTTACAAAATAATAGAGAATATGAAAATACCCAAATACATGGAGAGCAATATTATAACATAATAAATAACACATACAGAACAAACAAAAGTGCACAAATAACTGTTAAACATACTATATAGTATGTCATTTTAATTACTTGCCTAATTAAATTATATAACACTATTGAATTAGAAAAGATTTCTTAAATAATTAGGGTTATTTAATTCTTTATTGCTTTCCTGTCTAATTGTTTTCTTCTGTTATATACCCTGCAATATATAGAAATTTAAATTATAGTTAATTTGCCAGCATCAAGTCCATATGTTTTTTGCTTTGCAATTATAATTAAACATTTGTCTGTTGTAAAACAAAATGCTAGCCACTTTATAGAATAACAGTATTACTCAGAAGATTTCACAGATTTAGTATATCATTAGAATAAAACAACTATATTTATTATGATCGTTATCAATGCTATCAGGCAATACTATACCTTTCTTTAAAGTATCTATTTCTAATTCTTCTACCTTGATGGTGGTGGTGTTTATTGGTTATAAGAGCACTGACATGCAACACCACCTGAACCACAGGATTACTATGTGGCCATGTGAATATTGTTTGTCCTCCCCATACATTAAGCTCCCCAGCTGTTAAACCATAGAAGCAGATTCCCATGGATTGGGGTAGTCAGTATTATCAGAGTAGGTGGAAGATCCATTAGTGTTTTTTGTTTTCATATGCTTCACTGTGAAGTGCTCTGGGCAGGACACAATTGAGAATGAACTACAGATTAATGACTTTATTCACCTCCTGGTTGCTATTACTAAAGCATATGTGTGTCATTTGTTACTGCAAATTGGGGCATTTGATCACAAATGGGTGCATATTCTAGAAACAGTAGTAGAGATGCTCAGACTCATTGAGGTGGATACAGATGTACAGTAGGTGCAACATGCATATTCATCATAATCCACCCTTTTGAAAATCCTACACTATCTATCTATCTGTCTGTCTGTCTGTCTGTCTGTCAGTCAATCAATCTATCTATCTATCTATCTATCTATCTATCTATCTATCTATCTATCTATCTATCTATCTATCTATCTATCTGTGTATTGTTTAACTCCAAAAGAAGAACAGTGCACTCACAATCATTCTTACTACCACTATGATGAGAAGGTACTTACTGCAACATACTTCTGTACAGTGCATAATGTTCCCTTTTATTGCAGGTACAGTAGTAGCCACATACACTGCCAGCTATTTCCCAAAGTTTATGTGATATTTCCAGAAATATCATATCCTATTTATATTTAAACAGTAGGGGCATCAGAGAGAGAATCTCTTCAGAAATTTTGTGAAATATCTGTAAATAGCTGGCAATGTCTGTGGCTACCACTGTACACAAAGTGCTGTCTCAAGAGCAGTTTAAAAACTGGGAATAGAGCCACTCAGGATGCCAACAGAGCATATACAAAGCCTATTATTTCTCACTATCACATCAGAACTTTCTCAATGATGCATTGCCCACTACTGACTGCTTCTTATATAGTTGATCATTAAAGGGGCATAAGCTGCACTGATTTCAAAGAGTGATAGACATTTTTATCAAGCTTCTGCTTGTCCCCACAACTCACCCAACACCCCTCAGCCATGTCACTTACTTTTTCATGGACTTACCAGTTATCCACCACTTGCCCATGGCTACAATAGTGATGTGTGACCTGCCATGTTTGTCATGTGTGTGTGCCTGTGGGGAGAGGGGTCTCAGTGCAATGGACTAATCCTTTTTCCTCAAGAGCTCAGTTTTCCATGAGTTCTGTCATGAACATGGCACACATGCATGCATATTTGGCATTCACCAGCTCACCCCATCTAGGTGCTTCTGTCTTGCTGCCTGCTGTCCATCATCAGGTGGCAGCCAAGCAGTAGGATGCAGCATCCCAGTTTTCAATGAGGTAGAAGACATGTCCTTGGGATGCTATCCTGGCCAGCCCCTAAGCAATATGAGTCCATTCCCAAACCTGACATGCCTGCATTGCAAGTGGCGGTGGTAGTACTATAACTGTACTATCTGGCTGGCTAAAAGGTAACAGACATAGCTACTATAGCTCCCTATTTATATGGACATTATGTTTTATTAGTCCACTATCAGATACCCCTATTAACAAATTAAAACAGTTACTTACTACCAGCATAGGGGTACAAGATGGAAGGATGGCATTTTTCCAACTACAGCAATTAGTCTTAAGCTCCAGTTGGACATTCTGGCAGAATACCCCTCTCAAGGCATATCTTGTAGAGGGATGGGTGCTGGGGGATCTGCAGATCCTTAAATAACCTACATTTGTTAATAAACATGAGGACTTCATTAGAAAATGGCAAGCCATTATGAAGGAAATTTTAGTAAGAACTATTTTATTTATTTATAGGATTCTGAGTCCACCAGTGATTAGGTAGCCATGGAACTCAAGCAAAAGGAGAATTTTGGGCAGCCTTCCTCACATGGGAAAAGCTCGAGTGATATAAGTTAGTTTTATAATAAATGGTTGCTTGCTATGACATTCAGATTAGGAGTGTAAAGCAAAAGAGGCTGGGATGAGATACTAATGACTATAAAAAGGCCTTTGATTGGAGTAAGCCACGAAAGTCCAATTTTAAAAAAGCTGATGGCATCCTACTGGATAATACTTCTGGTACAGATGATTTAGAAAGTTCTAGTTTGACTTGTTTGGAGTTACGACTCTCCCTATTAACCATGAAAAAATGTCCCTGGCACGATGAGGCAACGGGAAAACCCAGTTCCAGCTATCAGCAACATAACAGGGTGGAAAAATATGAGGACATGTGTTGGAAAGGAGGCAATGGAGATGGTTTTAAATAGAGGCAGAATTACACCAATTGGAATCATAAATATTTTATCTTGTGAATTGACCTGTAAGGAGGAATCTGTTTTAAACAATGGCTTATCCTTTGTGTCAGCAACAATTACTATTGAGAAGCTTACTTTGACATTCATACAGTAGTTTTGTAATATCCCTTTCCTTAGCATGTTTCATGGGAAGAGACAATCAGAGACAGAGACAAATGTTGGTTCACATGATGGTTTGGGTCCCAGCAGTATAGAACTAGATCTCAGTGGGGGGAACTCATCATAAGTTGAGACCAAAGCCTAGCTTTTGCACCCCTTGGGCCAGTACACTCTTCTTTTGTTAAAATGTTTGCTCAGGATCTGGAAGAGCTCTGTAGTAATTGAGCACCTTCTTTTCCATAATCTAAGTAATAATGAGACATAAGCCCTTAAAAATCAGTAAAAATAATGCATCCATTATGATAGAGCCTGCTAAAAAGAGGATGCATGAATGTCATGATGGATAGCTGCAAATATGTTGCTGAGATTGAGAGGCAGTTGTTACTCAGAAAATGGACATCTAATCTTATTAGACATTTAGAGAGCTGCAAATTGTTATTTACAGCAGGTCATAAGTGATGGAATTATTACAGAATAGAACAAAATCCTCACTTTTGAGCACCCTACATTCTCTACAACTGAAGCCAACTAAGGTGCAAAAGGATTTGTGTGATCAACCCAGTACAGCAATTGTATCTGATATCAGGTAGGTCATGTGCATTTGTATTGGCAGCTATTTAAAACCTTTGGTTGCTAGTCTGCCATCTTATGTGAGAGATATGGTGGATATTTTTCAGATCATAAAAAATTGGGATATGGATAACACGTGTTTTTTGCTATGCTAGACATACGTTTTTTGCATACTAGCATTCCCCACACTGGGGGACTGAGGCCATTCACCTCTTCTTAGAATCTAAATAAGACAGTAATGTACCACTTACTTAATTTGTGGTTGAACTTGCTGGAATGGTTCTGCAATAAAACATGTTTATCTTTGCAGAAATATTACTTACAAATAGAAGGAACAGCTTTTGACAACTTGTTTCTCAGGGAATGGTAATCCAAGTGGATGCATAACACCACGACAAATTCCTTCAAAGTTGAACCTGTGATGCAGTTACATGGATATTTTCATCATTTGGCAGGGTACTGAGCAGGAATTTGGTGAGTTTGCACAGTACCATAAATCAACAAATGAAACTAACTTCAAAATCAAGGCACAAATCTCCAGTGACAGAATCAACTATTTGGAACTATCCATTTATAAAATTCCAAGAGTCTTGAGGCCTTGAGATCATTCACTTTTGCTTGGAATCTAATTAAGACTGTTATTATACTGCCTACTGAATTCTTAGTGGATCTTGCTGGAATGGTTCTGCAATTAAACATGTGTTTAGCCTGTCACACTTGGACAGCTGGTTCTGATCCCTGTATCATTTTTTGCAAATATGAAAAAATGTGTGAGGGACTATGTCAAGAGAAAATGCTGTATTGCTGGAACCAACACATCAAACCCCCCAGGGACAAATTCAAAGGACAAGACATACAGTAGCTTAAAACTTCAGCTATCTGAAATGCAATTACTTTTGTTAAATTTGCTTTGAAGGCAGGAAACCAATATATCCATTTAATAATGCCCTCAGGGAGATCCTTTGATGTGCACTAGGTGTCCTGAGAAAAGGGACACGGGGCAGTGTTATGGGTTACTTCCCAGGAAGCTAGCTCATTTCATCAAAGAGACTTTGATGTCTGGGGATACCAGGCCCCAGACTAAATTAAGGAGTCCAATATACTTTTGCTTTGAATATACAGTGACTTACATCAAAGAGACTTTTGATGTCTAGGGTAAAGCAGTTCACAGACCAGTTTGGACCAGTCACATAAGAGAGGCTATTTATTTTGTCATCTATTATTTTTTAAATATCTTAGTAGGACAGCCTGTGTTATAAAATATTCATTTTTATACACCAAGGTGGAGTTAGGTGACCTCAGAGAGAAGGCCAGCTCAAGACTGTTGTTAAAAATACTGAGCAAACCTTAGAAGAGACAATCATATTTCTGACTGAGAGAAGAGAGACCACAAAGCACTGAAAGATTAAGAAATAAGGACCTTAGACAAGACTAGTCTGAGTGTTATTATTGGTAGGAATCTGCACTTTTAAACCAGTTTGTTTAAAGGTTGTATGTGTTGGGATATTTTGTTCTGTATTTTACTGTTTTCCTATTTACCTATTTTAAAGTAAAGATATCAATTTTAAAAACAGAAACTTCCTGGTGTGCCTTGCAACTTCAGTTTTTATATAAGTGAAGCTTTGAAGGTTATAGTTGACACTGTGTATGAGCTTATTGTGATACCAAACAGGGAAATAGATAGAGTTCTCTAGGTCTTGCATAGAGTTCTAAGGGTTCATTTTGTAATACCTGATTAGGTGCCCATAGGCAAAGATATCTGGCCCCCCCAAAGTCAGAATTATCTGAGCCTGATAATTGGGTATGCTAACAAAAGGTTATCAGTTTGAATCTCTCCAGAACTTGACACTAAGGTGACTCTAACCCACAACACAGACAAGAGGATTACCTTGTACTGTTCACTGTTCACAATTCTATGCGCAGAGGTTGTCACTTTGGGAGTAGAGGGCTGACCTGCTTAGTGAATCTGTGACAGAGCCCTGCATGAATATTACTTGCAGATATGGAGAACAGCTTTTGACAACTTGCTTCTCAGGAAATGGGAATCAGAGTAGGTGGCTATCATCACCATAAAATCCCTTCTAAATTGAATTTGTGGTGCAGTTACATTGATAATTTATCATTTGCCAGGGTACTGAGCAGGAATTTGGTAAGTTTGCTCAACACCTTTAACCAAAAAATGAAAACTTAAAATTAAAGGCACAAATCTGTAGTAATAGAATCAACCTTGTGGAACTATCATTTTACAAGATAGGTGGTGGCAATGTTAGTACAGATTATATACTAAACAACGGACCAGCATAATTTGTTTCTGGTGAGCATCTGTCCCCATTCCACCTTATTAGAAGTATTCCCCATTCCATTTGGTTAGGACCCAAAAAACTGCAGTTTCCAACAGTTTGAAAGATTTTGTGAAAGAAGCTTTAGTTATGAGACATTACACAATGCAGTGGAAAATGCAAGTAGTCTGGTTAGTCAGTCTTTGGTCTTTCCACCAGAGTGGATGGATCAAGAGAAAGACTGGAAAGCATGTAATTTTGTTACAGTGTATAGTAGCAGACCTGGCTTGGACATCCTTTAAACAAACTGAGGGATTTTCAGCTTGGATCTTCAATTTATGGACTTAGTGAGTAAGGGTCCATGGATGATTTATCAGAGAGCAAAAAACATCCATGACTGTGTGGCAAAAAAACACCAACAGACACCTATGCCCACATAACACAGAATGTGATTGCTGACAACTCCCCCTAGTTGGAGTTTTCACTGTAGCCACTGAAAATAGAGCCCTTACATGAGTAATACCAAAACGTTTGTGAACCTTAAACATTGTAAAGGAGGTTATGATCAAATACCATATCAAGTGTGATTTTGTGGGTGTGGTTTGCCTTCTGAGTTGCTCATGTGGTGCTTTCTACAAGGGTAGAATTAGCATAAGTTAAATTTCTACATGGATGAACATGTATATGCTTCTCTTCAAGGATAAGGAGATACAGGATCTTCCTTAATACAGCATCTTGCAGGGCTAAATGTTTATAAGACCATTAATTGATGTAAGTTTTTAAGGACTGAAAATGTTAATTTGAATCAGAGTGTTGGGAACCCTGAACCAGCTTCGGGTCAGAGGGAATCCTAATGGATCTTTGAGCTGGGAGTGAGGAAATGGCCTGGTTTAAATAAAAGCATTAAGATAGCACCAATTCTTCTTGTGAAGTTATAGTAGTATTTCCTAATGCACTGAAAGTATCTTTGAATGACGTATATATATATATATATATATATATTTAACTTTATATTTTCAGGTTGTCAACACCTGGATCTACAATCCTTTTTAATGGATTGGGACCTCCAATGATTTGGACATTAATCTTTGCATTTTCATCATTTATGTTTTATCCTGTTTACTGTGTACTTAACTGAAGTACCTCACATGAATTGTATCTGAGTGATGGTCATTTTCTTATACACTGTATATTTCTTTGCACTGCCATGTGCACGTTCTCATTAGAGAGTTTTGCTTTGATCAGATTTAGATAAAGGGAACTTTCTAAGTCTTTTACTATTCATAATCAGGGTAGTTCATGCTCCTTTCATAGTCCAGTATATAGTTAGTAGCTGGTAGGGGGAAATGCACCTTTGAGTGAGAAAAAAATGTGCTGCAAAAAGTGCTGCAGTGGTAGTGCAAAATGTTAGGCTTTGACATGAGTTGGGGCCTGCTGAGCAGCTCCATTTCCAGCAGAACCCTATGCAAAGAATTGAAGCATGTTGCAGTAAGTGTCCTCTTATCATGGTACTAAGAGAGTTGCCTTCTTTTGCATTTGGTTTCTTTCCTTCTGGATGGCACCACATTTCCCTACAGTCTATCCACCACTTTGTTCTTTTCACTCTGTATTTTATTGTTTAGATAAATTTCCTATCTATATCAATATCCTCTCAGATAACCTAAATTAAAATTTTAGTGCTTGTACTAGCCTGTCATGTAGCACCATCATAGTGCATGATCCATGCTGATGTTCCCCAGCTAGCTTTCATTCATCCAAATCCATAGTGAGTCTGTCTTTGGTAATGGACTCCATAACATTACAGTATATGGAATCAACATCATGCTAACTATAATTCCTTGGATCTCTTCACCTCTTTCTCATATGAGAATCCATGATGTCCTGTCTCCAGCATTAAAATATATTACTGCGATAGGGCTAGGAGGAGCCCTACACTGATGAAAAGAAAAAGTCCTATAAACAGAAGATTTTGTGAGGTGGGGTAATACAAGTGGGAAATAACAACATCATGATAGGCTGTTTCCTCTGTTGTATGTCATGCCAGGTATAACTCAGTTCAATTTAAAATCTTCTCTATTGCAACAGCAGAGCAGATGAAGATAAATACATTTAAAAACAAATCTTACATATTGCACAATGAGTTAAAGAACAACTCTACAAAGCCAAGCTTCAAAAAAATACCAAATTACACATACTCCCACAATGCAAAGCATCATGAATTGTATATGCAAAACACCATAAACATTTAGGCTAATTCTGCTTTAAACAGGAATGCATGGTACCAAAGAGCCTCTCACATGATATACAAAGGCTGAGAACAGAAGACACATACACATGTTTTGTCCTACACAGGACTCAGTGTACCTGTTCTGTATCTAATACCAGGGAAAAATCAAACCAGCCCTTATGTGGTCTTATAGATTTGATCATGATGGGCCCAAAATAAGAAAACATGCAAAAAATAAAAGAAACTCAGCACAAAAGCACTGAGGCAAGGTTACCCAAAACGGGCAATGGCAACAAAGCCAAATTTCAAAGAAATACCAACACTCACGAAGCCCCATAATTAAAACCCTCATGGATGCATATACAAAGTACCATGAAAATATAGTCTGGCTTTGCATTAAACTGGAATGCATGGTGGCAAAGGGTTCACCCATGCTGCAGCAACATACATTTTGTCGACACTGATTACGGTGCAGGCAAAATGCCGCCTTGAATTACAGCACCAGGCATTTCATCTCCCGGGATTTACAGCGCCAAATTGTCCTCCAAGGAAACAGTTTTTGTAGGGGGCTAAGCTGCCCACCCCCCCAAACTAAATATAACTTCCTCTGGGTGGGAATGCCCCAGAGGGGGTAGAAACTATCTGGGCACAAAGGGTGATGTGAGTAAGGGGTAATCTAAAATCAAGATTACCCTTTTCAGTGTTGCCCTTGTTACAACACCTTATTTGTTGTTGCCAAAATCAGTTGACAAATTGATAGGATATGGTGCCAAAGGGCCTCTCACCCAGCACAGGGTCATAATATCGTGGACAAAACTGTGGACATCAAGATCGCACACCTACGAACAGCGAGCAGCTACACCAGAAAGTTTTTCTTTTGTTTTGGAGGGGGCTTTGCCCCCGACAGCCGTTGGAAATATTATAATCAACTCCGATGTGGTGTGGATACAGGGGCAAGAAAAAAAATATGAAAAGAAAAATATTCCCTATCAGGGAATTAAACCATGTTTTCCCCACAACCCTATCCACTGCAGGGTCAGGTGCTCTAGCCTCTCCACCATGGGAGCAGCTCGACAGAGCATCTGACTGGCAGTGGCTACATCCACTTCCTATTTCTGGTGAACAACAGGGGGTAGGGATAGTTTTGTATCACTGTCATTTCCCTGTTGCTGTAAAGCTATAGTGCTACTGACAGCGTGGTCTTATTGCGCTGTTCCATCCACGGATTATGACTTGATAGGCTCTCACATATCTTCAGAAGATGAGAACAGAAGACACAGACACATGTGTCATCCAACACAGGATTCATCAGTGTGCCTCATCTGTATCTCACCATAGGGAAAATTGAACCAGTCCTTAAGTGGTCTTATGGGTTTAGGTCATGGTGGGCCCAACATAAGAAAGCACGCTTAAAAGGCAAAGAACCTCAGCACAAAAGTATTGAGGCAAGGGTTACCCAAAATGGGCATTGACAACAAAGCCAAGTACAAAGAAATGCAAAATCACACATACTCCCATAATGCAGAGCACAGTATGTTGTTATGGCGAGCACTACAATGTCATAAACAAAAGCACTGTGTTTAACTGGGAAGAGGCAAATCTTTTTCATACAGACTTTCTATATAGACTGCCAAGATTGTACTGAAAATTATGAAATGGAACACAGAAAATGGAAAAAAAAGTATTCTCTACTAAACTGTAATAGCTGAAACATCATACTGATACTTGATGCTTTTTAACAACAGATTTTATAAGCAAGACACAACATAAATATCATTATAAGACATTTAATGTGAATGCACCAATTTCAATTATGTCTACAGTCGTAGTACCACCATTTTGATTTTGTTCTCTTGTTCTTGTAGCAGTTTGGTAATAATGATAAAAGCAAGTTGGGAGATTGTCTTTTTGGTCTACCCAATTTGTTTGCACACTATGGCATAAATTAAAAACATAAAACATTTCAGCAGAAGTAAACACCATTGGTGCATCCAGCCTGCTTTGTTTTACCCTCTACTATCATGGGACCTATTGTCTAGTTATGGTTATTGCCCTCACCTCCCCCCTTTCCCTACTGCTTCCCCCAGTGTAATTACTAAGCCTTTTACTTGGTCCCAGCTGTGTTTGAAAGAACTAATTTGGTTCTTGCATTTGCCCTCTACCATCCCTGCTGGTAGGCTGTTCCACAGCTCAACCAGTCTCCATAAAAGTATAAAATAAAGCTTTTTCAAGTCCGTTCTACATCACCCCACCAACTTCCACTCATGCCCCTTTGTTCTTGATTTCCCACTCCTGTTGAATATTTCCTTACAATCTACCTTCTCTTTCCCTTCAGGAAATTGAAGGCCTCCATCATATCATCACTCTCTCTTCTGGTGTCTAGCGACTAACTGTTCAGAGCCTTAAACCAGTTCTCATAGGATCTGGCCTGCTCACCCAAAATCATTTTGGTACTCTACATTGCACCTTCTCTAGCCTGTCTTTGTCTTTTCAAGGTGGGGACTCCAGTACTGAGCACAGTAGTCCATATGTGGTTTCACCAGTGATATATACAGAGGTAGTATCACCTCTTCTCTCCTGCTGTTAAACCCCCTTCCAATATACGCCAACATTTTGGTTGCCTTGCTATAGGCTTTGTTACACTGGCTAGATTGTTTTAGGGAATCACTTATGATACCTACATGGACCTTTCCAAAGAGTTAGTGTCCAACTTAACCCCTCTCATCCAATATTCTGTCCTGGGGTTCTTGTTCCCTAGGTGCATCACTTCACACTTACTGTGGTTTAATTTCAACTGCTAGACTTTGGACTACCTCTCTAAAATCTGCATGTTCCTCTGCAACTCCCTAATCCCTTTCTCTTTGTCTATCCTGCCACAGGGCTTGGTGTTGTCTGCGAAGAGGCACACCTTGCACCATATTCCTTCTCCTATGTCACTTACGAACATATCAGAAAGGACCAACACAAGGATTGCACCTTGTGGCACACCACTCATGACCTCCTCTTCCCTAAGTTGACCACGTTTATCACCACTGCCTGCTGTCTCCCAAGTTTCCCACCCACCTAAGTCGATCCTTTACTTCACCAAGATCCTTTAACTTCTTCCACAACTTTCTGTGTGGCACAGAGTCAAATGCCTTGCTGATGTCAAAGTAGAGTAAATCAACTGTTAATGTTGAAATTCAGTTTTCATTTACTTGTCCATTTATATATTTGGGCCAGGTCATTTTGAATAAATTTAGATTCTAAAACTGTATTTTATCTTCCAACAGTTTTGGTGTTGTTCAAAATTTGTTGCAGACTGAGGAAATGCCTGCTCCTAAGTCCCCTATGAACAGATTAAAAAAACAGGGCCAATGACAAAGCCCTGCAGTACCCCACTAGTTCCTCTGCCTTCATTAGAGAGTTGCCCTTTCACTCTTACGCTCTGATTTCTGTTGTTAAGCCAGCTTGATATCTAGTTTACTATTTTTATATTTAATTGTAAGCTGCACATCTATGCCATGTTTTGTTTTATTTCTCCAGAGTCAATATCAGTATAGCAGTACCTTTTATAGTTCTCTGAGGTGTAGCTAGAAACCATGTTTTCAAACTAGCTATGCTCAAAACATTTCTTTCTTTCTTTCTTTCTTTCTTTCTTTCTTTCTTTCTTTCTTTCTTTCTTTCTTTCTTTCTTTCTTTCTTTCTTTTCTTTCTTTCTTCTCATTTATTTAGCACACTTAAAGAGGGACTCCAGTTGAAATTTCTGGCATCAATAAATTCAGAATTTGGATCAGCATAGCCCAAATCAGCCTCATGCCAAAAATGGGATCTCTAAGTTACTTTGTTCAAAAGTTACAAGTAATTTTACAATCCTAAAGTCACTCCCTGTTCAAAAAAGCCAGTTTCAGTGAACAGCTGCTGATGATGTCATAACCTGAACTCACAGTCTAGACCTCCCTGTCAGCAAGCTATTAGGATCTGTTTCTCCAAAGTTTAAGATTATGTGCAATGGTTTTCACAAGTAAAACAGGCAGCACCACTCAATTATACTGCTATAAAAACTATGTGTGTTTCATGTTTTGCAACAGTTGATAAATTCGTATTTGTTGTGACTTTTTGATGTGATCAATTTCTCCAGGGTTGCTAGATGCTGAGTCATAGCACATTGCTGTGAGGTTTGCAGGCTGGATAACTTTCTGATGTGGTGAAAGGCTGTGATCATTTACACCTGTCATTCAACTGAGGTGATTTCTCAGATGGCACTTAAAAACAATTATTCTATCTCCCTGTAAATGGGGTTGGGATTGGTAATGCTGTTTTGAAACCTTATTAAGAATTTCTATGCAGTAGCCAGCCAAGTGATTTCTCCCTGGCAGGCTGTTACTTGACCTACATTCAGGCTCATCTATTTTGTGCTCTTCATTAAGGCAAGTGTTTTAATAGGGCCAACACTTTCATCCCTAGTAAGAATTAACACAGATAAGGCCCCTATTAAAACTTATTGTAAAGCAGACACTGAAAAACAGCAATGACGTTACTAACATTACAGTACTAGTAGTAATACAACTTCCTAACAGGCATAGTAGAGTTAGCACCCAAAATGAAATCAACAGCCTAGAGGCATGCTGACTCAGCATCCAGCAACCCTGGAAAAATGGACAACAACAAAAAGTTACATAAAATACAAATTTGCCAACTTTGTTACAAAACCTGAAACATACATAGGTTTTATAGCAATGTTTATTGAATGACGCTGGGGCCCAGATATTCAAACTGCACCCAAAAAGTGCACAACAGCAGGAGCAAGCACAAGTCCATTGCGCCCATGTGCAAGAGGCGCGATATTCAAAAACTGACCTGGCCAAGATGCGCCTACAGCCGACGGCTGAATATCGCACCACCTGCACCATAGTTCAACTAGGGTTGGGAAGCTGAGCATATCTGATGCGCCATAGTGCAACAAGAGATGTTCAGCAGAGCAGTCCAGATGAACCATAGCATAACCAGGGATGCCCCCCAGCAGCAAGGCAGCAATGCAAAAGCACAACCAGGGATGCAGGGGCCCACCACCCATGCCACAGATGGGCAGAGGAACACACAGCAGAACAGATATCGTCCCCCCACACCCCATGCACTGCACAACTGGGGGAGGGCTGGAATAACCACTGGCCCATGGAGACAAGCAACCAACCCACAGCTGGGCCATGATGCCCCATCACACCCCCTGGCAAGCTGTGACCGGCACACAAGGAGGGCAGACCACCCCATGCCACACCATCCCCCCCAATGCAGAGCACACCCTGCACTGTGACCCCCAGACACCCTGCCCAGGAGCAGTGTCCACCAGTGCAGGATACCCCATGCATGCCAACACCCCCACTGTGACAATACAACCCTGTGCACCACAGAACCATGCAAGGCAGACCCACTACGAGCACCCATCAGTGGGTGGCAGCACATAGCAATGCAACGATGGCATACACAGTGCCACCATGCACAGCCCCCCCCGAGGTACAGCTGAGAGACTGACCATGCGTCGGCACATGAGGTACCCCACACGAGACAGGGCATGCCCCGGACCCCACCACCAGTGGTGCAGCACCCTGCACACCCTCCCAAGGACACACCCCGACCCAGCACTGGCCACAACAGCCAGCGCAGACACCCACAGTGGTGCATGGAAGCATGCACCACACCGGATGCAACACAGTGCATGGACAAACACCCACCCATACCCAAGGGCACATCAACAAAGGGACACAGTAGTGGGGCAACCAAGCCCCCAGTGTGGGGCCATGGAAACTGTGTACACATGGCCAGCAGTCCTCCATGGCACAGGAGTGCCAGCCACCCTGCACAGGCACTGTGGAGCTGTAAGCCACCAGCATTTGCCTGGAGCACAAGTCACAGACAGTGGTGCACATCCCCTGCAACACACACAAGCCACAGCATGGAGGTGGGACAACAACAGTGGAGGCCACAGTGTCACCCGAGGCAGACATGCACCACACCAGTGACAGGAGGTAACCCAGCATTGTGACGGGTACAGTGGCTGCCCTGCATGGACAGCCACCACTGACATGCCAGCAGACCATGCAGGTCACATACATGCAAGGGTGTCAGCTGCACAGGCCATGGATGGTCTGACAGGTGCACCATGGACACAGAGCATGCACCATGGACCACTGCACACAGTCATCCAGTGCACAGGAAACAACACACACACCATAGACACTGACTGATAGCTACTCCCACATCATAGTCACTTCCCCACGGACACACACACATACCCATGACTGCACCACCCCTGACGCTATGCACCACCACTGCAGCCGAGCACCTATAGCCCACTGCAAATCAGAGACCACCACAGTAGTCATATCAAAAGAATTGTATTCAAAACATCCAACAAAACTATATACAATTATTTACAAATGTGTGGGGGAGGCCACAAACAAGGTGGGGGTGGGTAAGGGACAGGGGTGAACAAATGGTACAGGAAAGGAGGGGTGTGAGGGTGGGTCTAGGGGGTAGGGGAAATCAGATGCAGTTTGATGATCAGTGGAGCCCGCCCCCGCCTCTGGCTGCTCCTCCTTCCATGCTGCTGCCTGACCCCAGCCACTCAGTCCTCTGCAGGATGTCCAGCGACGCCCTGGCCACAGTAAGACTTTCCTGCAGCACCTCCTGATCATGAACAGCTGCCAGATACCCAGGACAAGGAGCAGAGTCAATAGGTGTGAATGCACAGCCCTATACAGCCCACCCACTGTGCATGGCATATGGCCATGGGACATGCCTCTCGATGGTGTGTGACCACCCACAGTGATCATGTCCACAAGACCTGCCCACCCAGGCACACACAGCCATGTGGACTGCTGCACACCCACCGCCAAGTCCTGCACAGCACCACCATGGCTGTTTAGTGACATGGCTATGTGGTGCAAAGGCAGTGGCACAGCCATGTACCCGTGCACGCATGGACCACCATTGACGACCCCAGACATGCAGTGCCACTGGACAGTGCTGACTGTAACAAGTTGCATGCATGGCAGTGGTGTCAATGGATGATGGCCATGCCCCCTGCCCATCCTGTTACACAGCATGCAATAGTAATCATGGAGGTAAGGCACTCACCATCATCAGGCTGGTCCCTCTGCTGCTGTGGACCTTTGCCCCTCCTGTTGTTCCAGTCCTCCAGCTGGTGCATCCGCCTCCTTGCCAGCCGCTCTCTTCTGGGCCTAAGGTGCAAACATGGAGAGGAACATCAGTACAATCCTGTAGAAAAGTCTCCCTGCCCCATGTGTGTGCAATCCCACACAGCCAGACCCACCCACCCCACACCCTGATAACACCACCACAGCCAACACCGGATGGTCCCTCCCCATGTTCCGGACACATGCAACCGTGATACCCATATGGAAGATAAAAGTGTATGGACATTACACCTACCTGGCCATGGCACCATGCCCCTCCTGGCACGTGCCCACAGGCGGGCAAGCAGGTCCGGGTCCCTCCGCCTCAGGTCCCCATACCTGTGGTGGCACTGCTCCGCCATCCGCCCCATTCCTGTGGCCTCCTCCAGGGCATCGATCACCTCCTGCCACACCTGGCTCCTGGACCTCTCCAGGTGTGCCTCCCCAAACAGTGGGCCAAAAAGTGGCTCAACAATGGCAACCAGGTTTGCCATTTCAATCTGGCTCCACTGGACAGCTCTCCTCTGTGCCATCTCTCTTGCTCAGTAGGTTCAAAATGGCATTCTGCAGCGCGGTTCCACCATGTGCAGATGCTGCACAGTATAGCACTGCCATTCCCTATCACACTGTCACCGAACAGCGCAATAGTGGTGCACCCATGCCTGATGCATGGCGCTTAGGGGGCAAAGGTTGGGCACAGGGTCAAGGTTCTCTGGCGCACGGACAGGCACAGTACGATTGGAAGCAAATGTGTGTAGCATGATTGGGTGCCTGTGTGCTACCTCCAGTAGTGGCCTACCACGCTGTTGCCCCACTGCACCTACGATGCCCCAGTGCCACAGCGCCATATAGGTGAACATCGCTGTAGCTCCACTGGCACAATGGTGGCTGTGCCCTGCATTGCCTCCCACACACAGCACGTCAGTAGCGTGGCAGGTACCTGCGTCATCAGCCCCGGCATGCGCAGTTAGGTGTGTACTGCATATGTCACAGAACTTTGCCCTTGGCTCAGCACGTTTAACACACTGGGCAGCGCAGCGCAAAGCATGATATTCAGCAGTCATATGCAAATCAGCTAATCAGCTATTCAACGGAGCAGCACTGCAATTTGCATCTACTTAAAGTTGTGCCTCGCCTCATTTGCATGGGTTGCGTTATAAGTGCAACATTGTGCTGCATTGGCCATAGTCGGTACTGCAGTCTATTGGTGAGTTGCATGCTGTTTGGGGAGTGTGGACTGTGGATTTTGGGACATGCATGTGTCTGCACAGTCACAGGTAACAACTTTCATTTTCACAGGCTGAATCATGATCGAGCGAGTAGTGGGAGAAGAGGAACAGAGTTGTGGGAGGAGGAGGAGGCCAAATTTCACCAAGGCTGAGACGGATGCCCTGTTTGAGGCCTACCTGGACCAGGAGCCGCTTCTCAGCAGACACCAGGGAATATTACAGGCCCATGCTACTGCATGGGAGGAGGTGGTACGTGCTGTGAACCTGCATGTGCCACCAGCACTCTGTGCAGGAGTGCAAAAGAAGATGGGCACAGGCAGGAGGAGGATTAAGGAGAAGGTGGCTGCCATCAGGCGGCATGATTCATGACAGGTGGGGACAGCCAGATATGCTACGCCTGACCCCACAGGAGGAGAGGGTTGCTGGCAGCATGCAGCATTGTGCCATTGAGGGTGTTCCAGGTGGTGGCTTCCAGATGGGTGGTAGCCCGTCACTGCATCATAGGTCATGGTCTGTCTATTGGGGGGGGCAGGGCAGGTCACATGCAGTAACGTGACTTTGTTTTCCCTTACAGATCCTGAGCCTCTGCATGGGTCAGTGGTGGTGTGCCTCTCCACTGAGGCCAG
Source organism: Neoceratodus forsteri (assembly GCA_016271365.2). NCBI lineage: Eukaryota > Metazoa > Chordata > Ceratodontiformes > Ceratodontidae > Neoceratodus > Neoceratodus forsteri. The sequence continues at coordinate 396,105,189 of CM028129.1, forward strand.
TCAGATGGAGATGGAAGAGAGCCCATCCACCTCCACAGGTATGCGCGGCTCAGTGCGACAGTGGGCTCACCTGGCTGTCCAGACTGATGTTGTTGGAACAGGTGTGGAGGAGGCCCTGACCATGTCCCAGCATGCCAGCATCCACGGATGACAGCATGCTGTGACACGGGCTAGTGCCAGGTACATCACCAATGATGATGTCGCTAACGTCATGGGCAGTGACACGTGTGTGCCACAGGATGGCCACAGAGCAGGTAACATCATGGCCATGGCTGTGGGTGCTGCTGTGGAGGCCTGCGATCATCACAGTCCTAGCCTGTGCCTGTCAGCACCAGTGGGGCAGCACTGGGTGTGTACAGGACAGTGGGACTGTCGCAGCCACTCGCGGTGGCACCAGTGAGCCCTGGGGAGTGACAGCTGGAGGTTCTTGGCGAGCATGGGTTGTGCGCCTAGCAACAGCCTGCTGGAGGAGCGTGGCTTGTCTCAGTGGCTCCGTTGGTTCAGTGGGGACCCCAGGTTTTTAGGTCCTGCACTGTCTTGTCCTGGGGAGGGGGTCCGCTCCCAGTGGCTTGGAGGAACTTATGGGCACGGAGAGGCAGATTAAGAGAGAGCAGGAAAGAGAAGGGGGAGGAGAGAAAGTTGAAGATTAGCTGTGAGGAGTAGTGTTGAGGTTAGGGTGGTAAAGAAGACATAATACATGTTTAGTTAATAATAGTTTGCAGGAATTAAACAGGAAAAGGCAAGTAGACAGAAAAGGCAGCAGACAGCGTTTAAATTTACTAGAGCAGGCGATTATCTTAGCCAAGGTTTTATAGTTTGAGAGATCAATTAAAGTATTAGGAACAGAGCATTAAATTAAATTACTCAGTGAGTTGTACACTTAGTCAGGCGGCTCACAGTCCCAGGGATCTGTTATGGTAGATTCAAAAGAAGTGAGATCAGCCGCTTTCTGCAGGATGGTACTAACTATAGTCCCAACCGTGCAGGACAGAGCAGGCAGAGGGTGGTCGGATTAACGTGTCTTGCAGGCTGTGCGCCTTGCGGTTCAAGGTAACAGGAGCGCTTAGTCCTGTTCCCTCGTGAGTTGGCGTTGGTGCTCTTAGCAACAGTCGAGCTGAAGGAGGCGTTTGCTTCACGGGGGCCGCTTGTTCATGGGACCACAGAGGTTTCTTTAGGTCCGTGGCTGGTTCCTGGCACTGAGGAGGGGTCCGGCTCGTGGGCTGGAGAACTTAAGGATAGCAAGAGACAGATTAAGTAGGAGAGGTGGAAGGGTGGAGGTGAGAAAGGTGAGATTAGCTGGCAGGGAGTAAAGGAAGGTAAGGTAAAAGATAGTAATTGCATGTCGCTAATAATAGCTGGCAGGAATTCAAACAGGAAAAGGCAAGAAGATAAAGTCAGTGAGAGTTGTTTTAATTTACTTGCACTGGTTAGATTATTTAGCAAGGTTTTCATGTTGAGAGATTCTTCATAAAGTGTTTGTGAACAGAGTTAAATTAATTAATCAGGACTGATACTTAGCTGCTGTGGCGCGCTACAGTCCCAGGGACTCTAAGTTGGTAACCTGAATAAAGGAGAAGATCGGGTTTGTGCAGGATACTAGCTATGGTCCCAAACCCAGCATGAGAGAGGCGGTGGGATGAGGTTAATTACCGTTTTGTAGCTGTGCGCCTCGCGTCCAAGGTAACAGGATTGGCCAAGGTCCTGGTTCTTTCCTCGGATCGCGCAGTTGGTGCGCCTTGAACAGTTGAGCTGGAGGAGCGGGTTGTCTTCAATGGACGCGTTGTCTGTAGGGGACCCCAGAGTTTTTTAGGTCTGGTGGCTGGTTCCTTGGTCCTGGAGGAAGTGTTCAGTTCTGATGGTTTTGAGGAACTTAAGGGGTGCAAGGAGAGATAGATTAGTAGGAGGCAGAAAGGGAAGCAGGTGAGAGAAAGGAGGAAATAGGCAGGGAGGTAGTAGTTGAGGTTAGGGGTAAAGAAGACAGTAATTACATAAGTTTCAAGTTAACAATAGTGGGAATTCAAACATTAAAAGGGGGGAAGACAGAAGAAGGCAGCAGAGAGCGGTTTAATTTACTAGAGCAGGTTAGATTATCTTACCCAAGGTTTTACAGGTTGAGAGACTCTATAATTAACGTGTTCAGTGAAAAGTGCTATTTAATTAACTTACCCAGGGAGCTGTATCACTTTCTGCTGTGGTGGCTCACAGTCCCAGGGACTCTTGTTGCAGGTAGATTCAATAAAGAAAGTGAGAAGAGTCTGCTTTCTGCAGGATGGTACTTGCTTATAGTCCCAAACCCAGCAGGTGAGAGCAGGCAGGAGGGAGGTTGAATTAACGTGATCTTGCAGGCTATGCGCTCTGCGGTACAAGGTACTAGGGAGCTGGCCAAGGTCCTGGTTTCCTCCTCAGCGGAAGGCATGTTGGTGCGCCCTAGCAACTGTTGAGCTGGAGGAGTGCGGTTTGTCTCAATGGGGGCTCTCAGTATAGCGGTGACCCCAGAGTTTCTTTATGTCCAGTGGCTGGTTCCTTGGTCCTGAGGAGGGGTCTGGGTCTGCTGGGTTGGAGGAACTTAAGGGGTAGGTAAGGAGAGACAGATTTAGAATGAGAACTGGACAAAGGGAAGGGGCTGAGGTGAGAGAAAGGTGTAGATTAGCTGGCAGTGAGTAAAGTTGGAGGTTAGGCAGGTAAAGAAGACAGTAATTACATTAGTTTCGTTAACAATAGCTGGCAGGAATTAAACAACAAAAGGCGCAAGAAGACAGAAAAAGCCAGCTGACAGCTGTTTAAATTACCATTAGCGAGTTTAGATTATCTTAGCCAAGGTTTTACAGGTTGTGAGATTCTATAATTAAAGTGTTCAGTGAACAGAGCTATTAAATTAAATTACTCAGGAGCTAGTATCACATTAGCCGCTGTGGCGCGCCACAGTCCCAGGGACTTCAGTTACAGGTAAATTCAAAAAGAAAGAGAAGAGCGGCTTCTGTGCAGGATGGTACTAGCTATAGTCCCAAACCCAGCAGGAGAGAGAGCGGTGGGAGGAGGTCGAATTAACATACCTTGCAGGCTAATCATACCCGGTACAAGGTACCGAGGGGCGCGAAGCTCCTTGTTCCCTACCCTCGGTGGAGCGCAAGGTTGGTGTGCCTCAGCAAAAGTCGAGCTGGAGGAGCGTGACTTGTCTCCAATGGGGCCGCTGGTAGCGGGACTCCCAGAGTTTTTAGGTCCAGTGGCTGGTTCCTTGGTCCTGGAGGAGGGGGTCCAAGCCCAGGTGGCTTGTGGACTTTCGAATGGGGTAGCAAGGAGAGACAGATTAAGAAGGAGAACAGGACAAAGGGAAGGGGTGGGGTGAGAGAAAGGTGAGATTAGCTAGCAGTGGAGTAAAGTTGGAGGTTAGGCAGGTAAAGGAGACAGTAATTACATTAGTTTCAAGTGTAACAGTAGCTGGCAGGAATTCAAACAGGAAAAGGGCGGAGACAGAAAAGGCAGCAGAGACCTGTTTAAATTTACTAGAACAGGTTAGATTATCTAAGCCAAGGTTTTACAGGTTGGACATACTCTTATAATTAAAGTGTTCAGTGAACAGAGCTATTAACTTAAATTACTCAGGAGCTTGATCACTTAGCTGCTGTGGCGGCCTTACAGTCCCAGGGCTCTAAGTTACAGTTAGATTCAAAAAGAAAGTGAGAAGAGAGGCTTTCTCTCGCAGGATGGTACTAGCTATGGTCCCAAACCCAGCAGGAGAGAGCCGCGTGAGGGAGGGTGGAATTAACGACTTTGCTGCGCGCCTTCGTGGCATCAAGGTAACAGGGAGCGTCTAAGGTCCTGGTTCCTTTCCTCGGTGAAGGCATGGTTGGTGCGCCTCAGCAACAGTCGAGCTGGAGGAGCGCAGCTTATCTTCAATGGGGCCACTGGTCTAGCGGACACCCCAGAGGTTTCTTTAGGTATGGTGGCTGGTCTTGGCCCTGCAGGAGGGGGTCCAAGCCTCGGTGGGCTTGGAGGAATTTCTCATGGGTAGCAAGGAGAGACAGATTAAGTAGGAGAGCAGGACAAAGAGAAGGCGGAGGAGAGGAAAGGTGAAATTAGCTGGCAGAGGAGTATATTTGAGGTTAGGCAGGTAAAGAAGACAGTAATTACATAAGTTTAAGTTAACAATTACTGTCAGGAATTCAAACAGGAAAAGGGCGGAAGACAGAAATAGGCAGTGACCGTTTAAATTTAGTACAGCAGGTTAGATTATCTCAGGCAAGGTTTTACAGGTTGAGAGACTCTAATTAAAGTGTTCAGTGAACAGAGCTATTAAATTAAATTCTCAGGGAGCTTTATTACTTTAGCCGCGGTGGCGGTAGCCTCAGTCCCAGGGACTTCAAGTTACAGGTAGATTCAAAAACAAAGTGAGAAGAGCCGCTAGCAGGATGGCATGAGTTGGCAGTCCCAAACCAAGCAGAAGAGAGCAGGCTGAGGGAGGTCGACTGACATACCTTGCAGGCTATGCTCCTTCGCAGTACAAGGTGCGAGGGAGGTGCCAAGCTCCTGGTTCCTTACCTCGGCGAGTGGCAGTTGGTGCGCCTAGCAACAGTTGAGCTGGGAGGAGCATGATTTGTCTTAAATGGGGGTTGCTGGTCGAGTGGGGACCCCAGAGGTTTCTTTAGGTCTGGTGGCTGGTCCTTAGTCCTGAGGAAGGCTCTCATAGCCCCGATGGTCTTGGAGGAATCCTAAAGGGGTAGCAAGAGAGACAGATTAAGTAGGAGAGCAGGACAAAAGGAAGGGGCGGAGGTGAGAGAAAGGTGGAAATTAGCTGGCAGGGGAGTAAAGTTGGAGGTTAGGTAGGTAAAGAAGACAGTAATTATATAAGTTTCGGGTTAATAATAGCTGGCAGGAATTCAAACAGGAAAATGTATGGAAGACAGAAAAGGCTGCAGGGAGCGTGTTTAAATTTACTAGAGCAGGTTAGATTATCTTTGCCAAGGTTTTACAGTTTGAGAGACTCTATAATTAAAGTGTTCAATGAACAAGAGCTATTAAATTAAATTACTCAGTGAGCAGTATCACTTAGCCGAGGTGGCGGCGCACAGTCCCAGGGACTTCTAGGTTACAGTAGATTCAAAAAGAAGGTGAGATCAGCTGCTTTTGTGCAGGATGGTACTAGCTATAGTCCGAAACCCAGCAGGACAGAGCCGAGGAGGGAGGTCGAATTAACATACTTGCAGGCTATGCGTCTTCTGTGGTACAAGGTAGAGGGAGCTGCCAAGGTCCTGGTTCCTCCTTGGCGCAGCGTGGTTGGTGCGCATAGTCAACAGTCGAGCTGGAGGAGCTGCTTGTCTTCAATGGGGCCGATGGTTTAGCGGGGACCCCAGAAGTTTTTTAGATCTGGTGGCTGGTTCCTTGGCCCTGGAGGAGGGGGGTCCGGCCCAGGTGGGCTTGGTGGAACTGATTGGGTATCATGGAGAGACAGATTAAGAATGAGAACTGGACAAAGGGAAGGGGCGGAGGTGAGAGAAAGGTGAGATTAGCTGGAGTGGAGTAAAGTTGAAGGTTAGGCAGGTAAAGAAGACAGTAATTACATTAGTTTCAAGTTAATAGAGCTGGCAGGAATTCAAACAACAAAAGGGCAAGAAGACAGAAAAGCCAGCTGACAGCTGTTTAAATTTACTAGAGCAGTTTAGATTATCTTAGCCAAGGTTTTACAGGTTGTGAGATTCTATAATTAAAGTGTTCAGTGAACAGAGCTATTAAATTAAATTACTCAGGAGCTGATACATTAGCTGGTGGCGGCGCCACAGTCCCAGGGACTTAAGTTACAGGTAACTCAAAAGAAAGTGAGAAGAGCGCTTTTTGTGCAGGATGGTATTAGCTATAGTAGCAAACCCAGCAGGAGAGAGTCATGGAGGGAGGGAGGTCAAATTAACGCATTCCTTGCAGGCTATGCATCCTGGCGGTACAAGGCACCAGTGGGCGCAAAGCCTCTTGGTTCCCTTCCTCGATGGCGTGCGGTTGGGGTGCCCTAGCAAAAGTCGAGCTGGAGGAGCGTGACTTGTCTCCAATGGGGCTTGAGGAAGCGGGACCCCAGAGTTTTTTAGGTCCAGTGGCTGGTTCCTTGGTCCTGGAGGAGGGGTCCGAAGCCCAGGTGGGCTTGGTGGAACCGAATGGGTAGCAAGGAGAGACAGATTAAGAAGGAGAACAGGACAAAGGGAAGGGGTGGAGGTGAGAGAAAGGTGAGATTAGCTAGCAGTGGAGTAAAGTTGGAGGTTAGGCAGGTAAAGGAGACAGTAATTACATTAGTTTCAAGTTAACAGTAGCTGGCAGGAATTCAAACAGGAAAAGGCCGGAAGACAGAAAAGGCAGAGAGCTGTTTAAATTTACTAGAACAGGTTAGATTATCTAAGCCAGGGATTTACAGGCTGACAGACTCTGTAATTAAAGTGTTCAGTGAACAGAGCTATTAAATTAAATTACTCAGGAGCAGTATCACTTAGCCGCGTGGTGGGCGCCACAGTCCCAGGGACTTCTAAGTTACAGGTAGATTCAAAAAGAAAGTGAGTAAACGCTTTCTGCAGGATGGTACTAGCTATAATCCCAAATCCAGCAGGAGAGAGCCAAGGGAGGGAGGTCGAATTAACGATCATGCAGGCTATGCGCCTGGCAGTTCAAGGTACCAGGGAGCTGCTGAGTCTCTGGTTTCCTTCCGTCATGGCGTTGGTGCGCCTTGCAACAGTCGAGCTGGGAGCAGCGCTGCTTGTGTTCTCGGTGGGGCCGCTGGTCTAGCAGGGACCCCAGAGGTTTCTATTGGTCCGTTGCTGGTTCCTTGGTCCTGAGGAATTGGTCCAGAGCCCCGACGGGCTTGATGGAACTTAAGGGTAGCAAGGGAGATGATTAAGTAGGAGGCAGGACAAATGGAAGGGGCGGAGGAGAGAAAGGTAGGAGATTAGCTGGCAGGTGAGTAAAGATGGAGGTTAGGCAAAAAGAAGACAGTAATTACATAAGTTTCAAGTTAACAATTGCTGGCAGGAATTCAAACAGGAAAAGGGCGAGAAGACAGAAAAGTGCAGAGGAGCGGTTTAAATTTACTAAAGCAGGTGAGATAATCTTAGCCAAGGCTTTACAGGTTGAGAGACTCTATAATTAAAGTGTTCAGTGAACAGAGCTATTAAATTAAATTACCAGGAGCTGGGATCACTTAGGCGTGGGGTGGCGCCACAGTCCCAGGGACTTCTAAGTTACAGGTAGATTCAAAAAAGAAAGTGAGAAGAGTCGCTTTGCAGGATGGTACTAGCTATAGTCCCAAACCCAGCAGGAGAGAGCCAGGCGGAGGGAGGTTGATCGAACGTATCTTGCAGGCTATGCGCGTCGTAACAAGGTACCAGGGAGGGCCGAGGTCCTGGTTCCCTTCCACGGCAGCACGCGTTGGTGCGCCCCTAGCAACAGTCGAGCTGGAGGAGCGAGCATGTCTTCAATGGGGCCGCTGTCTAGCGGGACCCCAGAGGTTTCTTTAGGTGCTGTGGCAGGTTCCTTGGCCCTGGAGGAGGGGTCCAGGCCTCGGTGGGCTTGGAGGAACTTAAGGGTAGCAAGGAGAGACAGATTAAGTCGGAGAGCAGGACAAAGGGAAGGGCTGGATGTGAGAGAAAGGTGGAAATTAGCTGGCAGGGAGAAAGTTGGAGGATAGGCAGGTAAAGAAGACAGTAATTACATAAGTTTCAAGTTAACAAAGCTGGCAGGAATTCAAACAGGAAAAGGGGCGGAAGGCAGAAAATGGCAGCAGATAGCAGTATAAATTTACTAGAGCAGTTTAGATTTTCTTAGCCAAGGTTTTACAGGTTGAGAGACTCTATAATCAAAGTGTTCAGTGAACAGAGCGATTAAATTAAATTACTCAGGGAGCAGTATCACTTAGCCACGTGGTGGCGCCACAGTCCCAGGGACTCTAAGGTACAGGTAGATTCATAAAGAAAGTGAGAAGAGCCGCTTGTGCAGGATGGTACTAGCTATTGTCCCAAACCCAGCAGGAGAGAGCCATGGGAGGGAGGTCGACTAACATACCTTGCAGGCTATGCACCTTCGGTGATACAAGGTACCAGGAGCGGCTGAGCTCCAGGTTCCTTCCTCGGGAAGCAGCGGTTGGTGCGCCCTAGCAACAGTCGAGCTGGAGGAGCGCAGCATGTCCTCAATGGGGCTGCTATTCTAGCGGGCACCCCAGAGGTTTCTTTAGGTGCGTGGCTGGTTCCTGGTCCTGGGGAGGGGTCTGAAGCCCCGTGGTCTTGGAGGAATCCTAAGGGATAGCAAGAGAGACAGATTAAGTAGGAGAGCAGGACAAAGGGAAGGGGCGGATGTGAGAGAATGATGGAAATTAGCTGGCAGGGGAGTAAAGTTGGAGGATAGGCAGGTAAAGAAGACAGTAATTACATAAGTTTCAAGTTAACAATAGCTGGCAGGAATTCAAACAGGAAAAGGGCAGGAAGACAGAAATGGCAGCAGACAGCAGTATAAATTTACTAGAGCAGGTTAGATTTTCAGCCAAGGTTTTAAGGTTGAGAGACTCTATAATAAATGTGTTCAGTGAACAGAGCTATTAAATTAAATTACTCAGGGATCTGTATCACTTAGTCGCGGTGGCGGCACCACAGTCCCAGGGACTTCTAAGATACAGGTAGATTCATGAAAGAAAGTGAGAAGAGCCGCTTTCTGTGAAGGATGGTACTAGCTATAGCCCAAACCCAGCAGGAGAGAGCCAGGGAGGAGGTCAGAATTAACGTACCTTGCAGGCTATGCCATTGGCGGTACAAGGTACCAGGGAGCGCGAGCTCCTGGTTCCTTTCCTTGGTGAGTGTGTGGTGCGCGCCCTAGCACAGTTGAACTGGAGGAGTGTGGCTTGTCTTCAATGGGGCCTTGGTCTAGCGGGACCCCAGAGGTTTCTTTAGGTCCGTGGCTGGTTCCTTGATCCTGGAGGAGGGGTCCAAGCCCGCGTGGGCTGGGAGGATTCCTAAGGGCTAGGAAGGAGAGACAGATTAAGTAGGAGTGCAGGACAAAGGGAAGGGGCGGAGGTGAGAGAAGGTGGAGATTAGCTGGCTGGGGAGTAAAGTTGGAGGTTAGGCAGGTAAAGGAGACAGTAATTACATTAGTTTCAAGTTAACAATAGCTGGCAGGAATTCAATAAGGAAAAGGGCGGAAGACAGAAAAGGCAGCAGAGAGCTGTTTAAATTTACTAGAGCAGTTTAGATTATCTAAGCCAAGGTTTTACAGGTTGAGAGACTCTATTATTAAAGTGTTCAGTGAACCGTGCTATTAAATTAAATTACTCAGGAGATGATCACTTAGCCGCGGTGGCGGCGCTCACAGTCCCAGGGTCTTCTAAGTTACTGTTAGATTCAAAAATAAAGTGAGAAGATCCGCTTCTGTGCAGGATGGTACTAGCTCTAGTCCCAAACCCAGCAGGAGAGAGGTGACGGGAGGGAGGTTGAATTAATGTACCTTGCAGGCTATGCGCCTCGGGCGGTACAAGGTAGCAGGAGCTGGCCAAGGTCCTGGTTCCTTCCTGGCGAGCATGCAGTTGGTGCGCCTTAGCAACAGTCGAGCTGGAGGGCGCGGCTTGTCTTCAGTGGGGGCCGCTGGTCTAGCGGGGACCCCTGAGTTTTCTTTAGGTGTGGTGGCTGGTTCCTTGGTCCTGGAGGAGAGTCAAAGCCCCAGTGGGCTTCGAGGATTCCTAAGGGGGTCGAGGAGAGACAGGTTAAGTAGGAGAGCAGGACAAAGGGAAGGGGCGGAGCTGAGTGAAAGGTGGAGATTAGCTGGCAGGGAGTAAAGTTGGAGATTAGGCAGGTAAAGAAGACTGTAATTAGATTAGTTTCAAGTTAACAATAGCTGGCAGGAATTCAAACAGGAAAAGGGCAAGAAGACCGAAAAAGGCAGCAGAGAGCGTTTAAATTTACTAGAGCAGGTTAGATTATCTTAGCCAAGTTTTTACAGTTTGAGAGACTCTATAATTAAAGTGTTCAGTGAACAGAACTATTAAATTAATTACTCAGGGAGCTGTATCACTTAGCCATGGTGGCGGCGCTCACAGTCCCAGGGACTTCTAAGTTACAGGTAGATTCAAAAAAAAGTGAGAAGATCCGCTTTTTGCAGGATGGTACTAGCTATAGTCCCAAACCCAGCAGGAGAGAGCCGACGGAGGCTGCTCGAATTAACGTACCTTTCAGGCTATGCCTGGCGGTACAAGGTACCAGAGAGCGGCCGAGCTCCTGGTTCCCTTCCACGGCGAGCATAGATTGGTGCGCCCTAGCAACAGTCGAGCTGGAGGAGCGCTGCTTGTCTTCAATGGGGCCGCTGGTCTAGCGGGACCCCAGAGGTTTCTTTATGTCCGTGGCTGGTTCCTTGGTCCTGGAGGAGGGGTCAGCTCCGTGGGCTTGGAGGAATCTAGGGGTAGCAAGGAGAGGCAGTTTAAGTAAGAGAGCAGGACAAAGGGAAGGGGCGGTGGTGAGAGAAAGGTGGAGATTAGCAGGCAGGAGAATAAAGTTGGAGGTTAGGCAGGTAAAGAAGACAGTAATTACATTAGTTTCAAGTTAACAATAGCTGGCAGGAATTCAAACAGGAAAAGGGTGGAAGACAGAAAAGGCAGCAGTGAGCGGTTTAAATTTACTAGAGCAAGTTAAATTATCTTAATCAAGGTTTTACAGTTTGAGAGACTCTATAATTAAAGTGTTCAGTGAACAGAGCTATTAAATTAAATTACTCAGGCAGCTGTATCACTTAGCACCGGTGGCTGCGCTCACAATCCAAGGACTTCTAAATTACAGGTAGATTCAAAAGAAAGTGACAACAGCCGCTTCTGTGCAGGATGGTACAAGCTATAGTCCCAAACCAAGCAGAAGAGAGCGGCTGGAGGAGGTCAGATTGACTTACCTTGCAGGCTGCGCCTCGGTGCAAGGTGCTAGGGAGTGACCAAGCTCCTGGTTCCCTACTCGGGCGAAGGCGGGTTGGTGCACTTAGCAACCGGCCATGCTGGAGAAGCATGACTTGTCTTCAATGGTGCTGCTGGTCTAGTGGGGACCCCATAGGTTTCTTTAGGTCCGTGGCTGGTTCCTTGGTCCTGGAGGAGGGGTCCGGCCCCGTGGGCTGGCAGGAATCTTAAGGGCATAGCTCACCGGTAGTGGGAAAGATCATGGAAGCACTCTGAAGGATAGATTGGTGGAACATATGGTTGTCAATGGACTACAGGACCCAAGGCAGCATGGTTTCACCAGGGGAGGTCATGTCAGAGCAATCTCATTGAATTTTTGACTGAGTGACTAGGGAGGTGGATCAGGGGAGGGCAGTGGACATGGCCTATCTGGACTTCAGCAAGGCCTTTGACACTGTGCCACATTGAAGACTATTACACAAACTGGGAATATGGGTGTGGCAGGACAGTAGTGTGGTGGGTAGGTAATTTGCTGGGTGGCAGGACACAGAAGGTGGTGGTAAATGGCTGTCACTCCACAGAGGGAAGAGTGACCAGTGGGGTACCACAGGGATCAGTGCTGGACTGGTCCTATTCAACATCTTCATCAGTGACACATTGCGCAGGATCTAGAAGGCAGAATTTCACTGTTCGCTGATGAAACAAAGCTCTGTAACAGAGCAGACACACCAGAGGTAGGACAGAATGAGAAGGGACCTGCAGAAACTTGAAGAATGGTCAAGGGTTTGGCAGTTGAAATTCAATGCAAAGAAGTGCAAGATAATGCATATGGGGCACAAAAACCTGGCACAATATATCAGTTGGGGAGAGGATATAGCATGCACCAAGCAGGAAAGGGATCTTGGGTTGTCATCTCTGATGACCTCAAGGTAGGGAAACAGTGTGACAAGGCATCAGGTAAAGCAAATAGGATGCTGGAATGTAGTAGGCAGGGGCATCACCAGCAGGAAAAAAGGAGGTCATAATTCCGCTATACAAGACACTAGTGAGGCCCCACCTGAGTACAGTGTACAGTTCTGGAGACCATACCTACATAAGGACATAGACAGGGTAGAGAAGGTTCAGAGGAGGCAACAAAGATGGTGCATGGATTGCATCACAAGTCCTATGAAGACAGGTTGAAGGAACTGAACATGTACTCCCTGGAGGAGAGGAGGAGAGAGGGATATGATAGAGACATACAAGTATCTTACAGGGAGAAACAGAGTGCAGGAAAACACTATTTTAAGCGAAAAAGATGTTCCAGGACTAGAGGGCATGGGATGAAGTTGGAGGGAGGACGATTCAGAGGAAACATGAGAAAGAATTTCTTCACAGAACGGGTGGTGGACAAGTGGAACACCCTGCCAGATGAAGTGGTGGGGGCTGAAACAATCACGGATTTAAGAATGCATGGGATAGACATAAAGGAATTCTAGAGGTCAGGGGTAAGGGAAACAGACTTCTAGGAAAACAAACTGAACTTATAAGCTCAATGGGCAGACTGGGTGGGCCATAGGCCTTATCTGCCGACACTGTCTATGTATCTATGTATGTATCTATGTAGCAAGGAGAGACAGATTAAGTAGGAGAGCAGGACAAAGGGAAGGGAGCAGAGGTGAGAGAAAGGTGGAGATTAGCTGGCAGAGGAGTAAAATTGGAGGTTAGGCAGGTAAAGAAGACAGTACTTACATAAGTTTCAAGTTAATAATAGCTGGCTGGAATTCAAACAGGAAATGGGCGGAAGACAGAAAAGGCAGCAGGGAGCGGTTTAAATTTACTAGAGCAGGTTAGATTATCATTGCCAAGGTTTTAGATTTTGAGACTCTATAATTAAAGTGTTTAGTAAACAGAGCTATTAAACTAAATTACTCAGTGAGCTGTATCACTTTGCCGAGGTGGCGGCGCTCACAGTCCCAGGGACTTTAAGTTACAGGTAGATTCAAAAAGAAAGTGAGATCAGCCGCTTTCTGTGCAGGATGGTACTAGCTATAGTCCCAAACCCAGCAGGACAGAGCCGGAGGGAGGGAGGTTCGAATTAACGACCTTGCAGGCTATGCGCCTCTGTGGTACAAGGTAACAGGGAGCGCCAAGGTCCTGGTTCCCTTCTCGGCGAGCGGGCGTTGGTTCGCCATAGCAACAGTTGAGCTGGAGGAGCCCGGCTTGACTTCAATGGGGCCGCTGGTCTAGCGAGGACACCAGAGGTTTCTTTATGTCTGGTGGCTGGTTCCTTGGCCCTGGAGGAGGGGTCCAAGCCCGTGAGCTTGGAGGAATCTTAGGGGGTAGCAAGGAGAGACTGATTAAGTAGGAGAGCAGGACAAAGGGAATGGGCGAGGTGAAAGAAAGGTGGAGATTAGTGTTCAGGGAGTAAGGTTGGAAGTTGGGCAGGTAAAGAAGATAGTAATTACATAAGTTTCAAGTTAACAATAGATGGCAGGAATTCAAACAGGAAAAGATCAAGAAGACAGAAAACCAGCAGAGAGCTGTTTAAATTTGTTAGCTAGGTTAGATTATCTTAGCCAAGGTTTTACAGGTTGAGAGATTCTATAATTAAAGTGTTCATTGAACAGAGCTATTAAATTAAATTACTCAGGGAGCTGTATCACTTAGCCGCGGTGGCAGCTTACAGTCCCAGGGACTTCTAAGTTTCAGGTAGATTCAAAAAGAAAGTGAGAAGACCCGCTTTCTGTGCAGCATTGTACAAGCTATAGTACCAAACCCAGCAGGAGAGGGCCAGAGGGGAGGAGGTCGATTAACTGACTTGCAGGCTATGCGACTTCGGCGGTACAAGGTACCGGTAGTGCCAAGCTCCTGGTTCCCTCCTCGGCGCAGTGCGTGTTGGGGTGCCCTAGCAAAAGTCAAGCTGGAGGAGCGTGGCTTGTCTCCAATGGGGCTGCTGGAGAAGCGGGACCCCAGAGTTTCTTTAGGTCCAGTGGCTGGTTTCTTGGTCCTGGAGGAGGGGTCCAAGCTCCAGTGGGCTTGGTGGAATCAATGGGGTAGCAATGAGAGACAGATTAAGAAGGAGAAAAGGACAAAGGGAAGGGCGGAGGTGAGAGAAAGGTGGAGATTAGCTGGCAGTGGAGTAAAGTTGGAGGTTAGGCAGGTAAAGAAGACAGCAATTACATTAGTTTCAAGTTAACAATAGCTGGTAGGAATTCAAACAGGAAAAGGGCAAGTAGACAGAAAAAGGCAGCAGAGAGCTGTTTAAATTTACTAGAACAGGTTAGATTATCTAAGCCAAGGTTTTACAGTTTGACAGACTCTATAATTAAAGTGTTCAGTGAACAGAGCTATTAAATTAAATTACTCAGGGAGCTGTATCACTTAGCTGCGTGGCGGCGCCCAATCCCAGGGACTTCTAAATTACAGGTAGATTCAAAAAGAAAGTGACAACAGCCGTTTCCTGTGCAGGATGGTGCTAGCTATAGTCCCAAACCAAGCAGAAGAGACGGGGGAGGGAGGTTGAATTAACGCATCTTGCAGGCTATGCCTCTCGGGTGGTACAAGGTACCAGGGAGCGGCCAAGGTCCTGGTTCTCCTCGGCAAGGCAGTGTTGGTCGCCTCAGCAACAGTCGAGCTGGAGGAGCAGCTTGTCTTCAATGTGGGCGCTAGTTCAGCGGGGATCCCAGAGGTTTCTTTAGGTATAGTGGCTGGTTTCTTGGCCATGGAGGAGGGGGTCCAAAGCACCGGTGGGCTTGGAGGAATCCTCATGGGGTAGCAAGGAGAGACAGATTAAGTAGGAGAGCAGGACAAAGAGAAGGGGCAGAGGTGAGAGAAAGGTGGAGATTAGCTGGCAGAGGAGTATAGTTGGAGGTTAGGCAGGTAAAGACAGTAATAACATAAGTTTCAAGTTAACAATAGCTGGCAGGAATTCAAACAGGAAAAGGGTGTTAAGACAGAAAAAGGCAGCAGAGGCGTTTAATTTTACTAGAGAAGGTTAGATTATCTTAGCCAAGGTTTTACAGGTTGAGAGACTCTATAATTAAAGTGTTCAGTGAACAGAGCTATTAAATTAAATTACTCAGGAGCTGTATCATCTAGCTGCGTGGCGGCGCTCCGAATCCCAGGGACTTCTAAATTACAGGTAGATTCAAAAAGAAGTGACAACAGCCGTTTTCTGTGCAGGATGGTACAAGCTATAGTCCCAAACCAAGCAGAAGAGAGCCGGCTGGAGGAGGTCGACTGACATACCTTGCAGGCTATGGGGCCCGCGGTACAAGGTGTGAGGAACTACTGAGCTCCTGGTTCCCTACCTCAGCGACGTGAGTGTTGGTGCGCCCTAGCAACAATCGAGCTGGGAAGCATGACTTGTCTTCAATGGGGGCCGCTGGTCTAGTGGGACCCCAGAGGTTTCTCTAGGTCCGTGGCTTTTGCTTGGTCCTTGAGGAGGGGGTCCGAAGCCCGTGTGGCTTGGAGGAATCCTAAGGGGTAGCAAGGAGAGACAGATTAAGTAGGAGAGCAGGACAAAGGGATTGTGCGGAGGTGAGAGAAAGGTATAAATTAGCTGGCAGAGGAGTAAAGTTGGAGGTTGGGCAGGTAAAGTAGACAGTAATTACATAAGTTTCAGGTTAACAATTGCTGGCAGGAATTCAAACAGGAAAAGGGCGGAAGACAGAAAAAGGCAGCAGTGACCGGGTTTAAATTTACTAGAGTAGGTTAGATTATCTTAGCCAAGGCTTTACAGTTTGAGAGACTCTATAATTAAAGTGTTCAGTGAACAGAGCTATTAAATTAAATTACTCAGGAGAGGTATCACTTTACCGCAGTGTGGCGCTCACAGTCCCAGGGACTTCTAAGTTACAGGTAGATTCAAAAAGAAAGTGAGAAGAGTTGCTTTCTGTGCAGGATGGTACTAGCTATAGTCCCAAACCCAGCAGGAGAGACACGACGGAGGAGGTCGAATTAACATACCTTGCAGGCAATGCGCCTTTGGTGATACAAGGTACCAGGGGCGGCTGAGCTCCTGGTTCCTTCTCGACGAGCGGCGGTTGGTGCGCCTATCAACAGTCGAGCTGGAGGAGTGGCATGTCTTCAATGGGGGCTGGTTCTAGAGGGACCCCAGAGTTTTCTTTTAGGTGCGTGCTGGTTCCTTGCCCTGGAGGAGGGGGGTCTGAAGCCCCGTGGGCTTGGAGGAATCTTAAGGAGATAGCAGGGAGCTACAGATTAAGTAGGAGAGCAGGACAAAGGGAAGGGGCGGATGTGAGAGAAAGGTGGAAATTACCTGTCAGAGGAGTAAAGTTGAGGATTTGCTGGTAGAGAAGACAGTAATTACATAAGCTTCAAGTTAACAATAGCTGGCAGGAATTCAAACTGGAAAAGGTCAGGAAGACAGAAAATAGAAGCAGATAGCCGATAAATTTACTAGAGCAGGTTAGGTTTTCTTAGCCAAGGTTTTACAGGTTGGGAGACTCTATAATAAAAGTGTTCAGTGAAGAGAGCGATTAAATTAAATTACTCAGGAGCTGTATCACTTAGCCGCTGGTGGCGGTGCTCACAGTCCCAGGGACTTCTAAGATACAGGTAGATTCATAAAAGAAAGTGAGAAGAGCCGCTTTTTGCAGGATGGTACTAGGTATAAACCCAAACCAGAAGCAGAAGAGAGCCGGTGGGAGGGAGGTCGAATTGACATACCTTGCAGGCTATCATCTTCGGTACAAGGTATATGGAGCAGGCCGAGCTCCTGGTTCACTTAACTCTGTGAGTGTGCGGTTGTGCGCCCTCAGCACAGTCGAGCTGGAGAAAAGCGTTTGTCTTCAGTGGGGTCATTGTCCAGCCGGGACCCCTGAGGTTTCTTTGTGTCCGTGGCTGGTTCCTTGGTCCTGGAGGAGGGAGTCCAATCCCAGGTGGGCTTGAATATTCCTAAGGGGGTAGCAAGAGGAGACAGATTAAGAGGAGAGCAGGACAAAGGGAAGGGGCGGAGGTGAGAGAAAGATGGAGATTTGCTGGCAGGGAGTAAAGTTGGCATATAGGCAGGTAAAGAAGACAGTAATTACATTAGTTTCAAGTTAACAATAGCTGGCAGGAATTCAAACAGGAAAAGGGCAAGAAGAACAAAAAGGCAGCAGAGAGCGGTTTAAATTTACTAGAGCAGGTTAGATTATCTTAGCCAAGGTTTTACATTTTGAGAGACTCTATAATTAAAGTGTTCAGTGAACAGAGCTATTAAATTAAATTACTCAGGGAGTTGTATCACTTAGCCACGGTGGCGGCACTCACAGTCCGAGGGACTTCTGTTACAGGTAGATTCAAAAAGAAAGTGAGAAGATCCGCTTTGTGCAGGCTGGTACTAGCTATAGTCCCAAACCCAGCAGAGAGAGCAGGGGGAGCCTGCTCGACTTAAAGTACCATGCAGGCTATGCGCCTGGCGGAACAAGGTACCAGGAGCAGCCGAGCTCCTGGTTCCCTTCCACGGCGAGCATGAGGTTGGTGCTGCCTGCAACAGTCGAGCTGCAGGAGGCGCTTGTCTCAATGGGGTCCGCTGGTCTTATGGGACCCAAGAGTTTCTTTAGGTCTGGTGGCTGGTTCCTTGGTCCTGAAGGAGGTGGTCCAAGCCCTGTGGGCTTGGAGGAATCTAAGGGGGTAGCAGAGAGGCAGATTAAGTAAGAGAGCAGGACAAAGGGAAGAGGCGGAGGTGAGAGTAAGGTGATATTAGCAGGCAGGGGAATAAAGTTGTTGGTTAGGCAGGCAAAGAAGACAGTAATTACATTAGTTTCAAGTTAACAATAGCTGGCAGGAATTCAAACAGGAAAAGGGCGGAAGACAGAAAAAGGCAGCAGTGAGCGGTTTAAATTTACTAGAGCAAGTTAGATTATCTTAGCTAAGGTTTTACAGTTTGAGAGACTCCTATAATTAAAGTCTTCTAGTGAACAGAACTATTAAATTAAATTACTCAGGGAGCTGTATCACTTAGCTGCTGTGGCGGCGCCACAATCCCAGGGACTTCAAAAATTACAGGTAGATTCAAAAAAGAAGTGACTACAGCCGCTTTCTGTGCAGGATGGTACAAGCTATAGTCCCAAACCAAGCAGAAGAGAGCCGGATGGTGGAGGTCGAATTGACGTTACCTGCAGGCTATGCGCTGGCAGTACAAGGTACCAGGAAGCGGGCCGAGCTCCTGGTTCCATACCTCACGGGCGATGCATGGTTGGTGCGCCCTAGCAACAGTCGAGCTGGAGAAGCATGACTTGTCTTCAATGGGGGCTGCTGGTATAGTGGGGACCCTATAGGTTTTCTAGGTCCGTGGCTATTTTGGGGTCCCTGAGGAGGGGTCGAATCTCGTGGGCTTGGAGGAATCTTAGAGGTAGGCAAGGAGAGACAGATTAAGTAGGAGAGCAGGACAAAGGGATTGGGCGGAGGTGAGAGAAAGGTATAAATTAGCTGGCAGAGGAGTAAAGTTGGAGGTTAGGCAGGTAAAGAAGACAGTAATTACATAAGTTTCAAGTTAACAATAGCTGGCAGGAATTCAAACAGGAAAAGGGGGGAAGACTGAAAAGGCAGCAGAGAGCGGTCTAAATTTACTAGAGCAGGTTAGATTTTCTTAGCCAAGGTTTTACAGGTTGAGAGACTCTATAATTAAAGTGTTGAGTGAACACAGAGCTATTAAATTAAATTACCAGGAGCTGTATCACTTTGCCGCAAGGGGCGCTCACAGTCCCAGGGACTTCTAGTTACAGGTAGATTCAAAAAGAAAGTGAGAATAAGTCGCTTTGTGCAGGATGGTACTAGCTATAGTCCCAAAACCCAGCAGGGTGAGCCAGGGGAGGGAGGTCGGTTAACGTGACGCTGTAGGCTATCGCCTTCAGCAGTACAAGGTACCAGGAAGCGGCCGAGCTCCTGGTTCCTTTCCTCGGCGAGCGATGCGTTGGTGCGCCTCAGCAACAGTTGAGCTGGAGGAGCGCAGCTTGTCTTCAATGGGGGCGTTGGTTCTAGCGGGCACCCAGAGGTTTCTTTAGGTGTGTGGCTGGTTCCTGGCCCTGGAGGAGGGGGTCTGAAGCCCGTGGGCTTGGAGGAACTCTAAGGGGATAGCAGGAGAGACAGATTAAGTAGGGAGAGCAGGACAAAGGGAAGGGCGGATGTGAGAGAAGGTGGAAATTACCTGGCAGGGGAGTAAAGTTGAGGATTTGCTAGAAAAGAAGACAGTAATTACATAAGTTTCAAGTTAACAATAGCTGGCAGGAATTCAAGCAGGAAAAGGTCGGAAGACAGAAAATAGAAGCAGATAGCCAGATAAATTTACTAGAGCAGGTTAGATTTTCTAGCTGGGTTTTACAGGTTGGGAGACTCTATAATAAAAGTGTTCAGTGAATAGAGCGATTAAATTAAATTACTCAGGGAGCTGTATCACTTAGCTGCGAGATGGTGCTCACAGTCCCAGGGACTTCTAAGATACAGGTAGATTCATAAAGAAAGTGAGAAGTGTGCTTCTGCAGGATGGTACTTACATAGTCCCAAACTGAGCAGGAGAGAGCCGTGGGAGGAGGTTGAGTACGCATTTTGCCGGTTATGCGCTTCCGGCGGTACAAGGTATGACAGGAGTGGCCGAGCTCCTGGTTCCTTACCCTGTGATGTGTGCGGTTGGTGCGCCTCTAGCACAGTTGAGCTGGGAGTTGCAGTTTTCTTCAGTGGGGGCCGCTGGTCTAGCGGGAACCTTTAGGTTTCTTTAGGTCCGGTGGCTGGTTCCTTGGTCTGTGAGAAGGGGGTCCGAGGCCTGTGGGCTTGGAGGATTCCTGTGGTAGCAAGGAGAGACAGATTACAGGGAGCAGGACAAAGGAAGGCTGAGGTGAGAGAAAGATGGAGATTAGCTATGGGGAGTAAATTGGAGGTTAGGCAGGTAAAGAAGACAGTAATTGCATTAGTTTCAAGTTAATAAGTAGCTGGCAGGAATTCAAACAGGAAAAGGGCAAGAAGACCGAAAAGGCAGCAGCAGAGCGGGTTAAATTTACTAGAGCAGGTTAGATTATCTTAGCTAAGGTTTTACAGTTTGTAGAGACTCTATAATTAAAGTGTTCAGTGAACAGAGCGATTAAATTAAATTACTTCAGAGTTGTATCACTTAGCCACTGTGGCGTGCGCCTCAGTCCCAGGGACTTCTGTTACACGTAGATTCAAAAGAAAGTGAGAAGATCAGATTTTGTGCAGGATGGTATCTAGCTATAGTCCCAAACTCAGCAGGTGAGAGCCGTGGGAGGCTGCTCGAATTAACGTTTCTTGCAGGCCTGCGGCTGGCAGTACAAGGCACCAGGAAGCGGGCCGAGCTCCTGGTTCCATTCCACGGCATGCATGCGGTTGGTGCGCCCCTGCAACAGTCGAGTTGGAGGAGCGTGGCTTGTCTTCAATGAGGCCGCTGGTCTAGCGGTACCCCAGAGGTTTCTTTATGTCCGTGGGCTGGTTTCCTTGGTACTGAGGAGGGGGTCCAAGGCCTAGTGGGCTTGGAGGATCTCAACGGGGGTAGCAAGGAGAGACAGATTAATAGGAGAGCAGGACAAAGGGAAGGGCGGAGGTGAGAGAAAGGTGTAGATTAGCTGGCAGGGGAGTAAAGATGGAGGTTAGCAGGTAAAGAAGACAGTAATTACATAAGTTTTAAGTTAACAATTGCTGGCAGGAATTCAAACAGGAAAGGTCGGAAGACAGAAAAAGGCAGCAGTGACCGCTTTAAATTTACTAGAGCAGGTTAGATTATCTTAGCCAAGGCTTTTATAGTTTGAAAGACTTTAATTAAAGTGTTCAGTGAACAGAGCTATTAAATTAAATTACTAAGAGCAGTATCACTTGTCATGGTGGCGGCGCTCACAGTCCCAGGACTTCTAAGTTATTGGTAGATTCAAAAAGAAAGTGAGAAGAGTCGCTGTGCAGGGATGGTACTAGCTATAGTCCCAAGCCCAGCAGGAGAGAGCCATGGAGGGAGGTCAATTAACATACCTTGAGGCTATGAGGCTGTCAACATAAGGTACTCAGGGAGCGGTTGAGCTCCTGGTTCCTTCTGGCGGAAGGTGGCGGTTGTTGGTGCGCCTCTAGCAACAGTCGAGCTGGGAGGAGCAGCATGTCTTCAATGGGGGCCGTTGGTCTAGCGGGCACCCAGAGTTTTCTTTTAGGTGCAGTGGCTGGTTCTTGGCCCTGGAGGGGGGTCTCAGCCCTGGTGGGCTTGGAGGAATCTTAAGGATAGCAAGGAGAGACAGATTAAGTAGGAGCAGGGCAGGAAGCAAAGGTGGATGTGAGAGAAAGGTGGAAATTACTTGGCAGGGAGTAAAGTTGGAGGATTTGCTGGTAGAGAAAACAGTAATTAACAAGCTTCAAGTTAACAATAGCTGGCAGGAATTCAAACAGGAAAAGGTCGGTAAGACAGAAAATAGAAGCAGATAGCGTTATAAATTTACTAGAGCAGGTTAGGTTTTTAGCCAAGGTTTTACAGGTTGGGAGACTCTATAATAAAAGTGTTCAGTGAATAGAGCGATTAAATTAAATTACTCAGGAGCTGTATCACTTAGCCATGTGGCGGTGCTCACAGTCCCAGGGACTTCTAAGATACAGGTAGATTCATAAAAGAAAGTGAGAAGAGCTTTCTTTTGCAGGATGGTACTAGTTTGTAGACCCAAACCCAGCAGGAGAGAACGCGGGAGGAGGTGAATTAACGATCCTTTGCAGGCTATGCACCTTCGCGTGTAAAAGGTACCAGGGAGCGGCCGAGCTCCTGGTTCCTTACTCTGTGAGTGTGCGGTTGGTGCGCCCCTAGCACAGTCGAGCTGGAGAAAGTGGATTGTCTTCAGTGGGGTGCTGGTCTAGCGGGGACCCCTGAGGTTTCTTAGGTCCGGTGGCTGGTTCCTTGCTCCTGGAGGAGGAGTCGAAGATGCGTGGCTTAGAGGATTCCTTATGGGGTAAGGAGAGACAGATTAAGTAGGAGAGCAGGACAAGGGAAGGGGCGGAGGTGAGAGAAAGATGGAGATTAGCTGCAGGGGAATAAAGTTGGAGGTTAGGCAGGTAAAGAAGACAGTAATTATATAAGTTTCAAGTTAACAATAGCTGGCAGGAATTCAAACAGGAAAAGGGTGGAAGACAGAAAAAGGCAGATGAGTCGTCTTTAAATTTACTAGAGCAAGTTAGATTATCTTAGCTAAGGTTTTACAGTTTGAGAGACTCTATAATTAAAGTGTTCAGTGAACAGAGCTATTAAATTAAATTACTCAGGAGCTGTATCACTTAGCCGCTGTGGAGGCGCCTACAATCCCAGGGACTTCTAAATTACAGGTGATCAAAAAAAAAGTGACAACAGCCGCTTTCTGTGCAGGATGGTACTAGCTATAGTCCCAAAACCAGCAGGAGAGAGCCGGTGGAGGAGGTCGAATTAACATACCTTGCAGGCATGCCTGTCGGTAATAAGGTGCGAGGGAGCGCCGAGCTTTCTGGTTCTCACCAAGGCAAGGCAGTGTTGGTGCTCAGCAACAGTAGTCGAGCTGGAGGAGCATGATTTTCTTCAATGGGGACTGCTGGTCTTGTGGGGACCCCATAGGTTTTTAGGTCCAGTGGCTGGTTCCTTGTCCTGAAGGAGGGGTCCAGCTCGTGGGCTTGGAGGAATCCTAAGGGGTAGCAAGGAGAGACAGAATAAGTAGGGGAGCAGGACAAAGGGAAGGGGCGGAGGTGAGAGAAAGGTGGAGATTAGCTGCAGAGGAGCAAATTGGCGGTTAGGCAGGTAAAGAAGACAGTAATTACATAAGTTTCTAAGTTAACAATAGCTTGCAGGAATTCAAACAGGAAAAGGGTGGGAAGACAGAATAAGGCAGAGGAGCAGTTTAAATTTACTAGAGCAGGTTAGATTATCTTTGCCTAGGTTTTACATTTTGAGAGACTCTATAATTAAAGTGTTCAGTGAACAGAGCTATTAAATTAAATTACTCAGTGAGATGTATCACTTAGTCGAGGTGGCGTGCGCCACAGTCCCAGGAAATTTAAGTTACAGGTAGATTCATAAAAGAAAGTGAGATCAGCCGCTTTCTGTAGCAGGATGGTACCAGCTATAGTCCCAAACCCAGCGGACAGAGCCGGAGGGAGGGAGGTCGAAGCAACGCACTTTGCAGGCTATGCGCCTTCTGTGGTAATTGGTAACAGGGAGCGGCCAAGGTCCTGTTTCTCCTCGGCGAGGCATGGGTTGGTTCGCCCATAGCAACTGTCGAGCTGAGGAGCACGGCTTGTCTTCAATGGGGCCGGCTGGTCTAGCGGGGACCCTAGAGGTCTTTTAGGTCTAGTGGCTGGTTCCTTGGCCCTGGAGGAGGGGGTCCAAGCCCCAGGGGATCGGAGGAACTTACGGGGTAGCAAGGAGAGACAGATTAAGTAGGAGAGCAGGACAAAGGGATGAAGCGGATGTGATAGAACGGTGAGATTAGCGCTCAAGGGAGTAAAGTTGGAGGTTACAGGTAAAGAAGACAGTAATTACATAAGTTTCAAGTTAACAATAGCTGGCAGGAATTCAAACAGGAAAAGGGCAAGAAGACCTAAAAAGGCAGCAGAGAGCTGTTTAAATTTACTTGAGTACAGTTAGATTATTTAGCTAAGGTTTTACAGTTTGAGATACTGTATAATTAAAGTGTTCATTGAACAGAGCAATTAAATTGAATTACTCAGGAGCTGTGTCACTTAGCCATGGTGGCGCGCTCCACAGTCCCAGGGACTTCAATTTACTGGTAGATTCAAAAAGAAAGTGAGAAGATCCGCTTTTTGTGCAGGATGGTACTAGCTATAGTCCCAAACCCAGCAGGAGAGAGCCGGTGGGAGGGAGGCTGAATTAACGTGACCTGCAGGCTATGCGCCATCGGCGGTACAAGGTACCAGTGAGCGGCTGAGCTCCTGGTACCCTTCCACTGCGAGCATGCGTGTTGATGCGCCTAGCAACAGTCGAGCTGGAGGAGTGTCTTGTCTTCAATGGGGGCCGTTGGTCTAGTGGGACCCCAGAGATTTTTTTGGACCGGTGGCTGGTTCCTTGGTCCTGGAGGAGGGGTCCGGAGCCCAGGTGGGCTTGTAGGAATCTTAAGGGATAGCAAGGAGACAGATTAAGTTGGAGAGCACGACAAAGTGAAGGGCGGATGTGAGAGAAAGGTGGAAATTAGCTGGCAGGGGAGTAAAGTTGGAGGATTTGCTGGTAAAGAAGACAGTAATTACATAAGTTTCGTTAACAATAGCTGGCAGGAATGCAAACAGGAAAGGTCGGAAGACAGAAAATAGCAGCAGATAGCCGATCAAATTTACTAGAGCAGGTTCGATTTTCTTAGCCAAGGTTTTACAGGTTGGGAGACTCTATAATAAAAGTGTTCAGTGAATAGAGCGATTAAATTAAATTACCTGGAGCTGTATCACTTAGCCAGGAGGCGTGCGCACAGTCCCAGGGACTTCTAAGATACAGGTAGATTCATAAAAGAAAGTGAGAAGAGCGCTGTGCAGGATGGTACTAGCTATTGTACCAAACCAGCAGGAGAGAGTCATGGAGGGGAGGTTGAATTAACATCCCTTGCAGGTTATGCACCTTCGCGCGGTACAGGGTACCAGGGAGCAGCTGCAGCTCCTGGTTCCTTCCACGGCGAAAGGGCGGTTGGTGCGCCCTAGCAACAGTCGAGCTGGAGGAGCGCGGTTTGTCTTCAATGGGGCCGCTGTATCAGTGGGACCCCAGAGATTTCTTTAGGTCAGTGACTGTTTCCTTGGTCCTGGAGGAGGGGTCCAAGCCCCTGTGGGCTTGGTGGAACTAATGGTGGTAGCAATTGAGAGACAGATTAAGAGGAGAACAGGACAAAGGGAGGGGCGGAGGTGAGAATGGTGGAGATTAGCTGGCAGGAGTAAAGTTGAGGTTAGGCAGGTAAAGAAGACAGTAATTACATTAGTTTCGTTAACTATAGCTGGCAGGAATTCAAACAGGAAAGGGCAAGAAGGCAGAAAAAGGCAGCAGAGAGATATTTAAATTTACTAGAACAGGTTAGATTATCTAAGCCATGGTTTTACAGTTTGACAGACTCCATAATTAAAGTGTTCAGCGAACAGAGCTATTAAATTAATTACTCAGGAGCTGTATCACCTAGCCGCGGTGGCGCGCCACAGTCCCAGGGTCTTCTAAGTTACAGTTAGATTCAAAAAGAAAGTGAGAAGAGTGGCTTCTGTGCAGGATTGTGCTAGCTATAGTCCCAAACCCAGCAGGAGAGAGACGGTGGGAGGTAAGTCAAATTAACCGTACCTTGCAGGCTATGCGCTTTTGGCGGTACAAGGTACCAGGGAGCGGCCGAGCTCCTGGTTCCCTTCCTCGGCAGCGTGTGGTTGGTGCGCCTTGCAACAGGTTGAGCAAGAGGAGAACGGGTTTGTCTTCAACGGGGTCCCTGGTTCAGCGGGCAACCCAGAGGTTTCTTTAGGCCAGTGGCTGGTTCCTTGTTCCAGGAGGAGGGGGTCCAAGCCTCGTGGGCTTGGAGTAATCCCAAGGGATAGCAAGAGAGACAGATTAAGCAGCAGAGCAGGACAAAGGGAAGGGGCGGAGGTGAGAGGAAGGTGGAAATTAGCTGGTTGGGAGTAAAGTTGGAGGTTAGGCAGGTAAAGAAGACAGTAATTATATAAGTTTCAAGTTAACAATAGCTGGCAGGAATTCATACAGGAAAAGGGCGGGAAGACAGAAAAAGGCAGCAGAGTGGTTTAAATTTACTAGAGCAGGTTAGATTATCTTAGCCAAGGTTTTATGATTGAGAGCTCTATAATTAAAGTGTTCAGTGAACAGAGCTATTAAATTAAATTACTCGGGAGCTGTATCACTTAGCCGTGGTGGTGGCGCTCACAGTCCCAGGGACTTCTAAGTATACAGGAGATTCAAAAAGAAAGTGAGAAGAGCTGCTTTCTGTGCAGGATGGTACTAGCTATAGTATCAAACCCAGCAGGAGAGAGCCAGCTGGAGGAGGTCAATTAACATCTTGCAGGCTATGCGCTTTCGGGCGGTACAAGGTATCGAGGAGCGGCCAAGGCTCATAGTTCCCTCCTCGCGATGCGGCGGTTGGTGCGCCTCAGCAACAGTCGAGCTGGAGGACCGCAGCTTGTCTTCAATGGGTTTGATGGTTCTAGTGAGGACCCCAGAGGTTTCTTTAGGTCCGGTGGCTGGTTCCTTTGTCCTGGAGGAAGGGTCCAGAGTCTCATTGGCTTGGAGGAACCTAAGGGAGTAGCAAGGAGAGACAGATTGTAGGAGAGCAGGACAAAGGGAAGGGTGGAGGTGAGAGAAAGGTGGAAATTAGCTGGCAGGGGAGTAAAGTTGAGGTTAGGCAGGTAAAGAAGACAGTAATTACATAAGTTTCAAGTTAACAATTGCTGAAGGAATTCAACAGGAAAAGGGCAGGAAGACAGAAAAGGCAGTAGAGACCTTTTAAATTTACTAAAGCAGGTCAGATTATCTTAGCCAAGGCTTTACAGGTTGACAGACTTATAATTAAAGTGTTTAGTGAACAGAGCTATTAAATTAATATTACCAGGGAGCCTGTATCACTTTGTCACGGTGAGGAGCTCACAGTCCCAGGGACTTCTAAGTTTCAGGTAGATTCAAAAGAATGTGAGAGAGTCGCTTGTGCAGGATGGTACTAGCAATAGTCCCAAACCCAGCAGGAGAGAGCTGGCTGGAGGAGGTCTGAATTAACATACTTTGCAGGCTATGTGCCTGTGGCTACAAGGTACCAGGAGGCTGACGAGCTCCTGGTTCCCCTCCAGGCATGCATGTTGGTGTGCCCATAGCAACAGTCGAGCTGGAGGAGCGCAGCATGTCTTTAATAGGGGCCGCTGGTCTAGCGAGCATCCCAGAGGTTTCTTTAGGTCCAGTGGCTCATCCTTTTCCTGGAGGAGGGGGTCCAAGCCCCGTGGGCTTGGAGGAATCCTAAGGTGGTAGCAAGGAGAGACAGTTTAAGTAGGAGAGCAGGACAAAGGGAATGGGTGGAGGTGAGAGAAAGGTGGAAATTAGCTGGCAGGGGAGTAAAGTTGGAGGTTAGGCAGGTAAAGAAGACAGTAATTACATACGCTTCAAGTTAACAATAGCTGGCAGGAATTCAAACAGGAAAAGGCGGGAAAACAGAAAAGGCAGCAGAGAGCGGTTTAAATTTACTACAGCAGGTTAGATTATCTTACCCAAGGTTTTACAGGTGAGAGACTCTATAATTAAAGTGTTCAGTGAAAAGTGCTGTTAAATTAAAATTACCTGGGGAATGTATCATTTAGCCGCTGTGGCGTTGCTCACAGTCCCTGGACTTTATGTTGCGGTAGATTCAATAAAGAAAGTGAGAAGAGCTTTTTCTGTGCAGGATGGTACTAGCTATAGTACCAAACCCAGCAGGAGAGAGCCAGGCGGAGGGAGGTCGAATTAACGATCTTGCAGGCTATGCGCCTTCGTGGTATAAGGTAACAGGGAGCGCCAAGGTCCTGGTTCTCTCTCGGCGAAGCGTCCGTTGGTGCGCCTCTAGCAACTGTTGAGCTGGAGGAGTGCGGCTTGTCTTCAATGGGGGCCGCTGTTCTAGCGGGACCCCAGAGGTTTCTTTTAGGTCCAGAGGCTGGTTCCTTGGTCCTGGAGGAGTGGTTCAAGCCCCGTGGGCTTGGTGGAATGCAATGGGGTAGCAAGGAGAGACAGATTAAGAATGAGAACAGGACAAAGGGAAGGGGTGGAGGTGAGAGAAAGGTGGAGATTAGTGGCAGTGGAGTAAAGTTGGAGGTTAGGCAGGTAAAGAAGACAGTAATTACATTAGTTTCAAGTTAACAATAGCTGGCATGAATTCAAACAGGAAAAGGGCAAGAAGACAGAAAAGCCAGCAGAGAGCGGTTTAAATTTACTAGCAGAGGTTAGATTATCTTAGCCAAGGTTTTACAGGTTGAGAGATTCTATAATTAAAGTGTTCAGTGAACAGAGCTTTAAATTAATTACTCAGGAGCTGTATCACATTAGCCACGGTGGCGGCGCTCACAGTCCCAGGGACTTTAAGTTACAGGTAAATCTAAAAAGAAAGTGAGAAGAGCGACTTTCTGTGCAGGATGGTACTAGCTATAGAACTAAACCCAGCAGAAGAGAGCCGGTGGAGGGAGGTCTAATTAACATACCTTGCAGGTAACGTACTGCAGTACAAGGTACCAGGGAGCGGCCGAGCTCTTGGTTCCCTTCTCGGCGAGCATGCGTTGGTGTGCCTTGCAACAGTTGAGCTGGAGGAGCGGCTTGTCTCTCAATGGGGCCGCTGGTCTAGAAGGGCCCCGAGAGGTTTTTAGGTCCCGTGGCTGATTCCTTGGTCCTGGAGGAAGGGTCCAGGCCCTGATGGGCTTGAGGAATCTAAGCGGTAGCAGGAGAGACAGATTAAGTAGGAGAGCAGGACAAAGGGAAGGGTGGAGGTGTGAGATAGGTGGAAATTAGCTGGCAGGGGAGTAAAGTTGGAGGTTAGGCAGGTAAAGAAGACAGTAATTACATAAGTTTCAAGTTAACAATAGCTGGCAGGAATTCAAACTGCAAAAAGGGGGAAGACAGAAAATGGCAGCAGAGAGCGGTTTAAATTTACTAGAGCAGGTTATTATTATCTTAGCCAAGGTTTTACAGGTTGAGAGACTGTATAATTAAAATGTTCAGTGAACAGAGATATTGCATTAAATTACCCAGTGAGCTGTATCACTTAGCCACGGTGGCGGAGTTCACAGTCCCAGGGACTTCTCAGATACAGGTAGATTCAAAAAGAAAGTGAGAAGAGCCGCTTGTGCAGGATGGTACAAGCTATAGTCCCAAACCAAGCAGAAGAGAGCCGGCTGGAGGGAGGTCGAATTGACATACTTTGCAGGCTATCGTTCTTGTGGTATAAGGTGCGGGAGCAGCCGAGCTCCTGGTTCCCTACCTCGGCGGCGGCGGTTGGTGCGCCTCAGCAACAGTCGAGCTGGAGGAGCATGGCTTGTCTTCAATGGGGGCTGATGGTTTAGTGGGGACCCAGAGGTTTCTTTAGGTCCTGGGCTGGTTCCTTTGTCCTGGAGGAGGGGTCCAAGCCCGTGGTCTTGCAGGAATCCTAAGGGAGTAGCAAGGAGAGACAGATTAAGTAGGAGAGCTGGACAAAGGAAAGGGCGGAGGTGAGAGAAAGCTGGAGATTAGCTGGCAGAGGAGTAAAGTTGAGGTTAGGCAGGTAAAGAAGGCAGTAATTAAATAAGTTTCAAGTTAACAACAGCTGGCAGGAATTTAAACAGGAAAAGGGCGGAAGACAGAAAAGGCAGCAGGGAGCGGTTTAAATTTACTACAGCAGGTAGATTATCTTTGCAAGGTTTTACAGTTTGAGAGACTCTATAATTAAAGTGTTCAGTGAACAGAGCTATTAAATTAAATTACTCAGTGAGCTGTATCACTTAGCCGAGGTGGCGCCACAGTCCCAGAGACTTCTAAGTTACAGGTAGATTCAAAAAGAAAGTGAGAAGAGCCGCTTGTGCAGGATGGTACTAGCTATAGTCCCAAACCCAGCAGGACAGAGCCGGAGGAGGGAGGTCGAATTAATCGTACCTTGCAGGCAATGCGCCTCGTGGTACAAGGTAACAGGGAGCGCCAAGGTCCTGCTTCCTTTCTTGGCGAAGCGGCGGTTGGTGCGCCCAAGCAACAGTTGAGCTGGAGGAGCACGGCTTGTCTTCAATGTGACCCGCTGGTCTAGAAGGGACCCCAGAGGTTTCTTTAGGTCTGGTGGCTGGTTCCTGGTCCTGGAGGAAGGGGTCCGGCACCGATGGCTTGGAGGAACCTAAGCGGTAGCAAGGAGAGACATATAAAGTAGGAGAGCAGGACAAAGGGAAGGGGCGGAGGTGAGAGAATGGTGGAAATTAGCTGGCAGGGAGTGAAGTTGGAGGTTAGGCAGGTAAAGAAGACAGTAATTATATAAGTTTCAGTTAACAATATCTGTCAGGAATTCAAACAGCAAAAGGGCGGGAAGACAGAAAATGGCAGCAGAGAGCGGTTTAAATTTACTAGAGCAGGTTAGATTATCTTAGCCAAGGTTTTACAGGTTGAGAGATTCTATAATTAAAGTGTTCAGTGAACAGAGCTATTAAATTAAATTACTCATGGAGCTGTATCACTTAGCTGCGGTGGCAGAGCCTACAGTCCCAGGGACTTCTAAGTTACAGGTAGATTCAAAAAGAAAGTGAGAAGAGCCACTTTCTGTGCAGGATGGTATTAGCTATAGTAGCAAAACCAGCAGGAGAGAGCCGGTGGGAGGAGATCGAATTAACGTATCTTGCAGGCTATGAGTCTTTGCGGTACAAGGTAACAGGGAGCGCCACGGTCCTGGTTCCCTTCTCGGCGAAGGCAGCGATTGGTGCTCCCCCAACAACAGTCGAGCTGGAGGAGGCGGTTTGTCTTCAATGGGGGCCGCTGATCTAGCGGGACAACAGAGGTTTCTTTAGGTCTGGTGGCTGGTTCCTTGGCCCTGGAGGAGGGGGTCCAAGCCCCCGTGGGCTTGGAGGAATCCTAAGGGGTAGAAGAGAGACAGATTAAGTAGGAGAGCAGGACAATGGGAAGGAGCGGAGGAGAGAGAAAGGTGGAGATTAGCGGGCAGGGAGAAAGTTGGAAGTTAGTGTAAAGAAGATAATAATTACATTAGTTTCAAGTTAACAATTGCTGGCAGGAATTCAAACAGGAAAAGGGCAAGAAGACAGAAAAGCCAGCAGAGAGCGGTTTAAATTTACTAGCACAGGTTAGATTATCTTTGCCAAGGTTTTACAGGTTGAGAGATTCTATAATTAAAGTGTTCAGTGAACAGAGCTATTAAATTAATTACTCAGGAGCTGTATCACTTAGTCGCAGTGGCTTCGCCCACAGTCCCAGGGACTTCTAAGTTACAGGTAGATTCAAAAAAGAAAGTGAGAAGAGTCGCTTGTGCAGCATGGTACTAGCTATAGTACCAAACCCAGCAGGAGAGAGCCGGATGGAGGGAGGTCGATATCGACATTTTCAGGCTATGCAGCTGGCGGTACAAGGTACCAGGTAGCGAAAGCTCCTTGTTCCCTACCTCAGTAAGCGGCGGTTGGGGAGCCCTAGCAAATGTCAAGCTGGAGGAGGGTGGCTTGTCTCCAGTGGGGGCCTGTGTAGCGGGTCCCCAGAGTTTTCTTTGGGTCCAGTGGCTGGTTCCTTGGTCCTGGAGGATGGGGTCCGGCCCGTGGGCTTGGTGGAACTGAATGGGGTAGCAAGGAGAGACAGATTAGAAGGAGAGAACAGGACAAAGAGAAGGGGCGGAGGTGAGAAAGGTGGAGATTAGCTGGCAGTGGATTAAAGTTGGAGGTTAGGCAGGTAAAGAAGACACAAACTGGGGAATATGGTTGTGGGCAGGACAGTAGTGTGGTGGGTAGGTAACTGGCTGGGTGGCAGGACACAGAGGGTGGTGGTAAATGGCTGTCACTCCACAGAGGGAAGAGTGACCAGTGGGGTACCACAGGGATCAGTGCTGGGACCGGTCCTATTCAACATCTTCATCAGTGACATTGCACAGGATCTAGAAGGCAGAATTTCACTGTTCGCTGATGACACAAAGCTCTGTAATAGAGTAGACACACCAGAGGGTGTAGACAGAATGAGAAGGGACCTGCAGAAACTTGAAGAATGGTCAAGGGTTTGGCAGTTGAAATTCAATGCAAAGAAGTGCAAGATAATGCATATGGGGCAAAACCCTGGCACAATATATCAGTTGGGGGTGAGGATATAGCATGCACCAAGCAGGAAAGGATCTTGGGTTGTCATCTCTGATGACCTCAATGTGGAAACAGTGTGACAAGGCATCAGGTAAAGCAAATAGGATGCTGGGATGTATAGGCAGGGGCATCACCAGCAGGAAAAGGGAGGTCATATTCCGCCATACAAGACACTAGTGAGGCCCCACCTGGAGTACAGTGTACAGTTCTGGAGACCATACCTCATAAGGACACAGACAGGGTAGAGAAGGTTCAGAGGAGGGCAACAAAGATGGTGCATGGGTTGCATCACAAGTCCTATGAAGACAGGTTGAAGGAACTGAACATGTACTCCTGGAGGAGAGGAGGGAGAGAGGGATATGATAGAGACATACACGATCTTACAGGGAGGAATAGGTGTAGGAAAACACTATTTTTGCCGAAAAGATGTTTGTGACCAGAGGGCATGGATGAAGTTGAGGGAGGACTATTCAGAGGAAACATGAGAAAGAATTTCTTCACAGAACGGGTGGTGGACAAGTGGAACACCCTGCCTGAGGAAGTGGTGGGGCTGAAACAATCACAGGATTTAAGAATGCATGGGATAGACATAAAGGAATTCTAGAGGTCAGGGTAAGGGAAATAGACTTCTAGGAAAACAAACTGAACTTACAAGCTCAAATGAGCAGACTAGGTGGGCTATAGGTCCTTATCTGCCGACACTGTCTATGTATCTATGTATCTATGTATCTAGTAATTACATTAGTTTCAAGTTAACAATAGCTGGCAGGAATTCAAACAGAAAAGGGCGGAAGACAGAAAAGGCAGCAGAGAGCGGTTTAAATTTACTAGAACAGGTTAGATTATCTAAGCCAAGGTTTTACAGGTTGACAGACTCTATAATTAAAGTGTTCAGTGAACAGAGCTATTAAATTAAATTACTCAGGAGCTGTATCACTTAGCAGTGGTGGCGGCTCTTAATGTCCCAGGGTCTTCTAAGTTACAGTTAGATTCAAAAAGAAAGTGAGAAGAGCCGCTTCTGTGCAGGATGGTACTAGCTATGGTCCCAAACCCAGCAGGATAGAGCCGGGCGGAGGGAGGTCAATTAACGATCATGCAGGCTGTGCGCCTTCGGCAGTACAGGTACCAGGAGCGGCCTACCCTGGTTTCCTCGGGCGAGCATGCGGTTGGTACGCCCCTTAGCAACAGTCGAGCTGGAGAAGTGCGGCTTGTCTTCAATGGGGGGTCGCTAGTCAGTGGGGACCCCAGAGGTTTCTTTTAGGTCCAGTGTTGATTCCTTGGTCCTGGAGGAAGGGTCCTGTGAGTCTGGCGGGGTTTGAGGAACTTAGGGTGTAGCAAGGAGAGACAGATTAAGCAGGAGTGCAGGACAAAGGGAAGGGGCGAAGTGAGAGAAAGGTGGAGATTAGCTGGCAGGGAGTAAAGTTGGAGGTTAGGCAGGTGAAGAAGACAGTAATTACATAAGTTTCAAGTTAACAATTACTGTCAGGAATTCAAACAGGAAAAGGGCAGGAAGACAGAAAAGGCAGCAGTGACAGGTTTAAATTTAGTTACAGGTAGATTCAAAAAGAAAGTGAGAAGAGCCGCTTTCTGTGCAGGATGGTATAAGCTATAGTCCCAAACCAAGCAGAAGAGAGCCGGCTGGAGGGAGGTCGAATTGACATACCTTGCAGGCTATGCCTGTGGTACAAGGTGCGAGGGAGCGCTGAGCTCCTGGTTCCTCACCGGGCGAAGGCAGGTTGGTGCGCCTCAGCAACAGTCGAGCTGGAGTAGCCTGACTTAACTTCAATGGGGGTTGTTGGTCTAGTGGGGACCCCAGAGGTTTCTTTAGGTCCCGTGGCTGGTTCCTTGGTCCTGGAGGAAGGGTTCCGAGTCCCGATGGTCTTAGAGGAATCCTAAGGGGTAGCAAGGAGAGACAGATTAAGTAGGAGAGCAGGACAAAGGAAGGGGGAGGTGAGAGAAAGGTGGAAATTAGCTGGCAGGGGAGTAAAGCTGATGTTAGGCAGGTAAAGAAGACAGTAATTACATAAGTTTCAAGTTAAAAATAGCTGGCAGGTATTCAAACAGGAAAATGGCGGAAGACAGAAAAAGGCTGCAGGAGCGGTTTAAATTTACTAGAGCAGGTTAGATTATCTTTGCCAAGGTTTTACAGTTTGAGATACTCTATAATTAAAGTGTTCAATGAACAGAGCTATTAAATTAAATTACTCAGTGAGCTGTATCACTTAGCCGAGGAGGCGGCGTTCACAGTCCCAGAGACTTCTAAGTTACAGGTAGATTCAAAAAGAAGGTGAGATCAGCCGCTTGTGCAGGATGGTACTAGCTATAGTCCCAAACCCAGCAGGACAGAGCCAGAGTGAGGGTGGTCGAATTAACGATCTTTGCAGGCTATGTGCCTTCTGTGGTACAAGGTAACAGGAGCGGCTAAGGTCCTGGTTCCTTCTCGGCGAGCATGTTGGTGCGCACCTCAGCAACAGTCGAGCTGGAAGAGCGCTGGCTTTGTCTTCAATGGGTGCCGCTGGTCTAGCGGGACCCCAGAGGTTTCTTTAGGTCTGGTGGCTGGTTTCTTGGCCCTGGTGGAGGGGGTCCAGCCCAGTCTGGCTTGGTGGAACTAATGGGGTAGCAAGAGAGACAGATTAAGAAGGAAAGCAGGATAAAGGGAAGGAGGTGGAGGAGAGAAAGGTGGAGATTAGCTGGCAGTGGAGTAAAGTTGGAGGTTAGGCAGGTAAAGAAGACAGTAATTACATTAGTTTCAAGTTAATAGCTGATGGAATTCAAACAGGAAAAGGGCGGAAGACAGGAAAAGGCAGCAGAGAGCTGTTTAAATTTACTAGAACAGGTTAGATTATCTAAGCCAGGGTTTTACAGGTTGACAGACTCTATAATTAAAGTGTCTCAGTGAACAGAGCTATTAAATTAATTACTCAGGGAGCTGTATCACTTAGCCGTGGTGGCGGCGCTCACAGTCCCAGGGTCTTCTAACTTACAGTTAGATTCAAAAAGAAAGTGAGAAGAGCGCTCGTGCAGGATAGTACTAGCTATAGTCCCAAACCCAGCAGGAGAGAGCTGGTGGGAGGGAGGTTGAATTAACGTATCTTGCAGGCTATGCGCCTCGGTGGTACAAGGTAACAGGGAGCGCCAGGTCCTGGTTGCATTCTCCAGCGGCGTTGGTGCGCACCTAGCAACAGTCGAGCTGGAGGAGCATGGCTTGACTTCAATGGGGGCATGCTAGTCTAGCGGGACCCCAGAGGTTTCTTTAGGTCTGGTGGCTGGTTCCTGGCCCTGAGGAGGGGACCTAGCTCAGTGGGTTTGGAGGAATTCTCATGAGGTAGCAATGAGAAACAGATTAAGTAGGAGAGCAGGACAAAGAGAAGGTGCGGAGGTGAGAGAAAGGTGGAGATTAGCTGGCAGGAGGAGTATAGTTGGAGGTTAGGCAGGTAAAGAAGACAGTAATTACATAAGTTTAAGTTAACAATAGCTGGCAGGAATTCAAATAGGAAAAGGTGTGAAGAAAGAAAATGCAGCAGAGAGCGGTTTAAATGAACTAGAGCAGGTTAGATTATCTTAGTCAAGGTTTTACAGTTTGAGAGACTCTATAATTAAAGTGTTCAGTGAATAGAGCTATTAAATTAATTACTCAGGAGCTGTATCACTTAGCGCTGTGGCGCGCCACAGTCCCAGAGACTTCTAAGTTACAGGTAGATTCAAAAAAGAAAGTGAGAAGAGCCGCTTGTGCAGGATGGTACTAGCTATAATCCCCAACCCAGCAGGAGAGAGCCAGCGGGAGGGAGGTCTAATTAACGTGTAATGCAGGCTGTCGCCTGGCAGTACAAGGAGGTACCAGGAGCGGCCGAGCTCCTAGTTTCCTTCTCGGTGAGCATGCGGTTGGTACGCCTCAGCAACAGTCGAGCTGGAGCAGCTGCGTTGTCTTCAATGGGGGCAGTTAGTCTAGCGGGACCTTAGAGGTTTCTTTAGGTCCGTTGCTGGGTCCTTGGTCCTGGAGGAAGGGGTCCGGATCCCGATGGGCTTGGAGGAATCCTAGGGGTGTAGCAAGGAGAGACAGATTAGAGGAGGCAGGACAAAGGAAGGGGCGGAGGGAGAGAAAGGTGGAGATTAGCTGGCAGGGGAGTAAAGATGGAGGTTAGCAGGTAAGGAAGACAGTAATTACATAAGTTTCAAGTTAACAATTACTGTCAGGAATTCAAACAGGAAAAGGGTGGAAGACAGAAAAGGCAGCAGTGACCGGATTAAATTTAGTAGAGCAGGTTAGATTATCTTAGCCAAGGTTTTACAGTTTGAGAGACTTGTAATTAAAGTGTTCAGTGAACAGAGCTATTAAATTAAATTACTCAGGAGCTTTATTACTTAGCCGCGGTGGCGGAGCTCACAGTCCCAGGGACTTCTAAGTTACAGGTGGATTCAAAAAGAAAGTGAGAAGAGCTTTCTGTGCAGGATGGTACAAGCTATAGTCCCAAACCAAGCCGAAGAGAGCCGGCTGGAGGGAGGTCAGATTGACATACCTTGCCAGGCTGTCTTCATGCCAGTGGTAAAAGGTGAGAGGGAGCGGTGAGCTCCAGGTTCCCTCATCGCAAGCTGCAGTGTTGGTGCGCCTAACAACAGTCGAGCTGGAGGAGCCTGACTTATCTTCAATGGGGTTGTTGGTCTAGTGGGGACCCCAGAGTTCTT
Source organism: Neoceratodus forsteri (assembly GCA_016271365.2). NCBI lineage: Eukaryota > Metazoa > Chordata > Ceratodontiformes > Ceratodontidae > Neoceratodus > Neoceratodus forsteri. Next base: position 396,141,463 of record CM028129.1, read on the forward strand.
TAGGTCCGTGGCTGGTTCCTTTGTCCTGGAGGAAGGGTCCAGAGCCTGGCGGTCTTGCAGGAACTTAAGGGGTAGCAAGGAGAGACAGATTAAGTAGGAGAGCAGGACAAAGGAAGGGGTGGAGATTAGAGAAAGGTGGAAATTAGCTTGCAGGGGAGTAAAGTTGGAGGTTAGGCAGGTAAAGAAGACAGTAATTACATAAGTTTCAAGTTAAAAATAGCTGGCAGGTATTCAAACAGGAAAATGAGGGAAGACAGAAAAAGGCTGCAGGGAGCGGTTTAAATTTACTAGAGCAGGTTAGATTATCTTTGCCAAGGTTTTACAGTTTGAGAGACTCTATAATTAAAGTGTTCAATGAACAGAGCTATTAAATTAAATTACTCAGTGAGCTGTATCACTTAGCCGAGGTGGCGCCTCACAGTCCCAGGGACTTCTAAGTTACAGGTAGATTCAAAAAGAAGGTGAGATCAGCCGCTTTTGCAGGATGGTACTGAAGCAGGTCCCAAACCCAGCAGGACAGAGCCGGAGGAGGGTGGTCGAATTAACGAACTTTGCAGGCTGCGTGCTTTCTGTAAGTTACAAGGTAACAGAGCGTCTAGTCTCTGGTTCCTTCCTCGGCGAAGCGCAGTGGTTGGATGCACCTGTGCAACAGTCGAGCTGAGGAGGCGTCTTGTCTTCACTGGGTGCAGTTGGTCTAGCGGGACCCCAGAGTTTTCTTTTGGTCTGGTGGCTGGTTTGGCCCGTGGAGGGGGTCCGGCTCAGTTTGGCTTGGTGGAACTTAATGGGGTAGCAAGGAGAGACAGATTAAGAAGGATAACAGGACAAAGGGAAGGGGCGGAGGGAGAGAAAGGTGAGATTAGCTGGAGTAAAGTTGAGGGTTAGGTGCAGGTGAAGAAGACAGTAATTACATTAGTTTCAGTTAACAATAGCTGGCAGGAATTGAACAGGAAAAGGGTTGAAGACAGAAAAGGCAGCAGAGAGCTGTTTAAATTTACTTGAACAGGTTAGATTATTTGGCCAGGGTTTTACAGGTTGACAGACTTTATAATTAAAGTGTTCAGTGAACAGATTATTAAATTACTTCAGGAGCTGTATCTTGCTAAGCGTAGCGACGCCACAGTCCCAGGGTCTCTAACTTACAGTTAGATTCAAAAGAGTGAGAAGAGGGTTCTGTGCAGGATGGTACTAGCTATAGTCCCCAACCCAGCAGGAGAGAGCCGTGGGAGGAGGTCGACTTAATATCATGTAGGCTATGCGCCTGCGGTAATCAGGAGTTGGCCTAGCTCTGGTTCTCTCGGGGGCAAGGGTTGTTGGTGCTTTGCAACAGTCGAGCTGGAGGAGCGTGCTTGTCTTCAATGTGGTCCGCTGGTTAGCAGGGCCCCTGAGGTTTCATTAGGTCCGGGTTGGTTCCTTGGTCATGAGGAGGGGTCGAGTCAAATGGGCTGGGAATCCTAGGGTGTAGTAAGGATAGACAGATTAAGTAGAGCAGGACAAAGGGAAGGGGGAGGAGAGAAAGGTGAATAGCCAGGTGAGTGTTGGAGGTTAGGCAGGTAAAGAAGACAGTACTTACATTAGTTCTGTTAACAATTGCTGGCAGGAATTCAAACAGAAAAGGGCGGAAGACAAAAAGGCAGCAGAGTCGGTTTAAATTTAGTAAAGCAGGTTAGATTGTCATGAGCCTTTTATAGATTGAGACTCTATACTTGTGTGTCTGTATCAGAGCTATTAAATTGTTTACCAGGAGCTGTACTTTGTGGCGGCGCTCACTGTCCCAGGGACTGGGTTACAGGTAGATTCAAAAAGAAAGTGAGACGCTTGTGCAGGTGGTACAGCTATAGTCCAAACCCAGCAGGAGAAACCCCGTGGGAGGAAGTCAGTGCTGCAACACAGGCTTTGCGCCAGTGATTCTGAGTACCAGGAGCCTGAGCTCTTGTTCTTTCCTCGGGCGAGCAGCGGTTGGTGTGCCCTGCAACAGTTGAGCTGAGGAGGCTGGGTGTCTTCAATGGGGGCCGTTGTTCAGTGGCACCCTAGAGTTTTTTAGGTGCGGTGGTTTGGCCTTGAGGGGGTCCAAGCCTCGGTGGGTTTGGAGGAACTTAAGGGATAGAAAGAGACATATTTGTTGTGAGCAGGACAAAGGGAAGATTGGATGAGAGAAAGGTGAAATTAGCTTGCGGGGAGTAGTTGGTTTAGGCAGTGTAAAGACATTACATAAGTTCAAGTTAAATAGTCAGCACCAAACAGGAAAAGGCAAGACAGAAAATGGCAGATAAGGTATAAATTTACTAGAGCAGTTTAGATTTTCTTGCTAAGGTTTTCGCTTTGAGACTCTATAATCAAAGTGTTCAGTGAACAGAGCGATAACTAACTACTCAGGAGCTGTATCACTAGCCGCTGTGGCGCCCCACAGTCCCAGGGTCTCGAATTTACTGTTAGATTCAAAAATAAGTGAGAAGAGCTACCTGCAGGATGGTATAGCTATAGTCCAAACCCACAGAGAGCCGGGACGGAGGGAGGTTAATCATCGTACCTTTAGCTGTGCGCCTTCGGCGTCCAAGGTAACAGGATTGCCAAGGTCCTGGTTCTCATCCTCGGATAGCGCAGGTTGGTGCGCCTCTTTGCAACAGCGTTGAAGGAGCGTGCTTGTCTTCACGGGGGGCCGCTTGGTCTAGCGGGATCCCAGAGTATTCTTTAGATCTGTGGCTGGTTCCTTGGCACTGGAGAGGGGTCCAAGCCCCGGTGGCTTGGAGGAATCCCTCAAGGGTAGCAAGAAGAGACAGATTAAGCAGGAGGAGCAGACGAAGGGAAGGGCGGAGGTGAGAGAAAGGTGATTAGCTGCAGTGGAGTAGTTGAGGTTAGGGAGGTAAAAGATAGAATTACATAAGTTTCCCGTTACTTCTGGCTGGCAGGAATTCAAACATTAAAAGGCAAGACCGGTGAAGGTAACACCGAACTGTTTAATTTATTAGAGCAGGTTAGATAATCTAGCCAAGGTTTTACAGGTTGAGAGACTCTATAATTAAAGTGTTCAGTGAATAGAGCGTTAAATTAAATTACCTGGAGCTGGACTACCAGCCACGGCGGCTCCATTCTAGGGAATTCAAGACAGGTGATCAAAAAGAAAGTGAGAAGATCCTCTATTGTGCAGTTTGGTTCTAGCTATATCCCAACCAGCAGGACAGAGCGTGGAGGCTGTATAATTAACGTTTTTGGTGGCTATGTCCTTCGGCGACAAGGTACCCGTGAGCTGTCGAGCCCTGGATCCTTCTCGTGAGTATGTTGGTGCCCTAGCAACAGTCGATCTGGAGGAGATTTTGTCTTCAATGGGGCCGGCTATCTAGCGGGACCTGAGTTTTTAGGTCCGTGGCTTGTTCCTTGGTCCTGGAGGAGGGGGGTCCGATGCCTGTGGGCTTGGAGGAATCCTGGGGTAGCAAGGAGAGGCAGATTGATTGGTGATCAATAAAGGGAAGAGGTGAGAGAAAGGTGAGATTATCTGGTAGAGGAGGTGCTGGAGGTTAGGCAGGAAAGATGATGGTAATTATATATGTCGTTAACATAGTTGGTGGAATTAAATAGGAGAAGGGCGGAAGAAAGAAAATGCAGAAGAGAGCGTTTAACTTACTAGCAGGTTGGATTATCTGCTTGTGTTTACAGGTTGACAGACTATAATTAAAGTGTTCAGTGAACAGAGCTATTAAATTAGTTTTACCGGGAGCTGTCACTAGCCTTGGTGGCCGGCTCTGTCCCAGGACTTCTGGTTACAGGTAGATTCAAAAGAAGTGAGGAGCGCTTTTGAGTCTTGTACTAGCTATAGTCCCAAACCGCAGAAGAGAGCCGTGGAGGGAGGTTGAATTAACGATGCAGGCTTTGGCCTCGTGGTAGGTAACAGGAGCGCCATGTCCAGGTTCCATTCTACGAGCGGCGTTGGTGCGCCTCAGCAACAGTCGAGCTGAGAGCGGCTTGTCTCACTGGGGCTGCTAGTTTGCGGGAACCCCAGAGGTTTCTTTTAGGTAGTGGCTGGTCTTTGGTCCTGAGGAGGGTGTCTGGGTCTCGGGTTTGGAGGAATTATGAGGTAATGAGAGACAGATTAAGTGAGAGCAGACAAAGGGAAAGGGCGGAGGTGAGAGAAAGGGAGATTAGCTGGCAGAGGGTATGGAGGTTAGGCAGGCAAAGAAGACAGTAATTACAAGTTTCAATTTAACAATAGCTGGTGAATTCAAATAGGAAAAGGGCGAAAGAAAATGGGGCAGAGCGGTTTAAATTTACTAGAGCAGGTGATTATTTTACTGGGTTTTAAGGTTGAGAGACCTATAATTAAAGTGTTCAGTGAACAGCTCTAAATTAAATTACCAGTGAGCTGTATCATTTAGCCGAGGCGCGCTTCAGTCCCAGGGACTGGGTTACAGGTGATTCAAAAAGAAAGTGAGAAGAGCTTCTGTGCAGGATGGTACTAGCTATAATCCCTAACCCAGCAGGAGAGATTACGGAGGAGGCTAATTAACTATCATGCAGGCTCTGGCCGGCTGCAGGCTCAGGAGCGCCGAGCCCTGGTTTCTTTCTCGCAGCATGCAGTTGGTTCGCCTTTGTAACAATCGAGCTGAGCAGCCGGTTTGCTTCAATGGGGGCCGCTGGTCTAGCAGGACTCCAGAGGTTTGGTTAGTTCTGGTTGCTGGTTCCGGTCCTGGAGGAAATTGGGAGCCTGGCGGGCTTGGAGGAATCCTAAGGTGTAGCAAGGAGATGATTAAGGGAGGCAGGACAGCGGGCATGGAGGAGAAAGGCATAAATTAGCTGCGAGGAGTAAAGTTGAGGTTAGGCGGTAAAGAAGACAGTAATTTATAAGTTTCGTTAACAATTGCTGGCAGGAATTTAAACAGGAAAAGGGAAGGCAGTGACCGTTTAAATTTACTAAAGTAGGTTAATTTGTTTTAGCTAGTCTTTACAGGTTGAGAGACTTATAATTAAAGTGTTCCAGTGAATAGAGCTATTAAATTAAATTACCAGGAGTTTTATCACTTGCTGCAGGGTTATGCTCCCAGTCCCAGGGACCTAAGTTACAGGTGATTCAAAAGAAAAAGTAGAGAGTCGCTTGTGCAGGATGTACTAGCTATATCCCAAAACCTAGCAGGAGAGAACCGCGGAGGGAGGTTAACAATCCTTTAGGCTATGCCTGGGAACAAGGTACCAGGGAGCGGCTGAGCTCCTGGTTCCTTCTCGGCGAGCTTCTGGTTGGTGCGCCTAGCAACAGTTGAGCTGGAGGAGCACGTGTTCACGGGGCTGGGTTCAGTGGCACCCGAGTTTTTAGGTGCGGTGCTGGTTCCTGGCCCTGGAGGTGGGGGTCCTGTGGTGGGCTTGGAGGAATCAAGGGATAGCAAGGAGACAGATTAAGGAGAGGCAGAAACGAAAGGTGGATGGAGAGAAAGGTGGAATTAGCTGGCAGTGGAGTAAAGTTGGAGGAGGGCAGGTAAAGAAGCAGTACTTTATGTTTTGTTAATAATCACAGGAATTCAAACAGGAAAAGTGTGAAGACAGAAAATGGCAGCAGATAGCAGTATAAATTTACTAGAGCAGTTAGATTTTAGCCAAGGCTATAGCGAGAGACTGTATAATTAAAGTGTTCAGTGAACAGAGCGATAAACTAATTATTTTGGAGCTGTATCACTAGGCACGGTGGCGGCGCCACAGTCCAAGGAATTTAGATAGAGGTAGATTCATAAAGAAATGAGACATCCACTTTTGTGCAGGATGGTACTAGTTGCAGTCCCAAACCCAGGAGGACAGAGCGCGGGAGGCTGTCAATTAACGATTTGTAGGCTGCGCTCTGGCGGCAATGTACCAGGAGCGTTGAGTTCCTAGTTCCTTCCCGCGAGGGCGGTTGGTGCGCTCAGCAACAGTCGATCTGAGGAGAGTATATTGTCTCAATGGGGTCCGCTTGTCTAGCGGGACCTAAGAGGTTACTAGGTCCGTGGCTGTTTTGTCCTGGAGGAGGGGTCCGTCAAGGTGGCTGAGGAACTTAGGTAGTAAGAGACAGATTGATTAGGAGAGCATGACAAAGGGAAGGGCGGCGGTGAGAGAAAGGTGATTATCTTGCGAGGAAAGTTGAGGTTAGGGCGGTAGGATGACAGTAATTATATGTTTTCAAGTTAGTAAGCTGGGAATTAAATATGAGAAGGGCGAAAGAAAAAAAATGCAGAAGAGAGCGTTTAAATTTACTAGAGCAGTTTGATTATCTTAGCTAAGGTTTTACAGGTTGAGAGACTCGTCATTAAAGTGTTCAGGAACAGATTTATTAAATTAAATTACCAGGGAGTTGTTTTACTGGTCGCGTGACGGCTCCAGTCCCAGGGACTTCTAAGTATTGTAGATTCAAAAGAAAGTGAGAAGAGCCGCTTTCTTTCAGATGGTACTAGCTATAGTCCCAAACCCAGCAGGAGAGAGTCAGTGAGGAGGTTGAATTACGTACCTGCAGGCTGCGCTTCAGTATAAGGTATATATATATATATATATAGAAGTAGAGAGAGAGAGGGAAATAGTCACACATGTCCACTGGCCATATGTGTACTAGTAGATGCCCCCCAACAACATAGGCACCCTATGGCAGGTGTTGGTGGAACACAGTGGGGAGACCCATGAATGCATGGGACAAGCATAAGGACACGCCTGGTGGGGTGGATGGACATATGCTATAGACTACTAGGGTGTGCAACATATCCACACAGTAGGGACCTGGGCAGAGTGGCTGGGTCAGGCTGTCCACCCTGTCATCATGGTCCCACTCCCTGTTGCCATGTGTGCCTGTTGCACACCCTGGTAGTCTAGTGGTACCCCCCCCAGCACATTTCCTGACCCCGATCCCTGTACTTTCACATATATCCCTGGTAGTCTAGTGGTGCCCCCCAGCACATTTCCCGATCCCAATCCCTGTAATTTCACATATATCCCTGGTACTCTAGTGGTGCCCCCGAGTACATTTTCCAACCAGATCCCCATAATTCCACTATATCCCTTGTAGTCTAGTACCTATGATCATTTCCCGACCCTGATCCTGTAATTCCACATATATCCCTGGTAGTCTGCGGTCCCCCCAGCAGCACCGCCCTCACATCCCACCCAGCAGCCGAATGGAGCCAGTGATCGGCTCAGCCTCTCCACCACCACGGCTTAGCCACCGACTGAGAAATGAATGAGCTGTACAGTACAGCTCATTCATTCCTCAGTCGGCAGCCAGCCATGGTGGTGTGAGAAGGGCTGAGCCGGTTGCCGGCTCCATTCGTGGCTGCTGGGTGGCATGTGCGAGGGCGGCGCTGATGGGAGGGCCGCTAGACTACCAGGGATATATGTGGAATTATGGGGATTGGGGTCGGGAAACATACTGGGGGGACACCACTAGACTACCAGGGATATATGTGGAATTATGGGGATCGGGGTCGGGAAACGTACTGGGGGGGCACCACTAGACTACCAGGGATATATGTGGAATTATGGGGATTGGGGTTGGAAAATGTACTGGAGGGCCGCTAGACTACCAGGGATATATGTGGAATTATGGTGATCGGGGTCATGAAACGTACTGGGGGGCACCACTAGACTACCAAGGATATATGTGGAATTACAGGGATTGGGGTCGGGAAATGTGCAGGGGGGGCCACTAGACCACCAGGGATATATGTGGGATTAAGGGGATTGGGGTTGGGAAACATGGGGGGCATCACTTGACTACCAGGGTAATGATGTTTGCTATGGGGAATGGGGATCGGGATAGGTGCTAGGAGGGTACCTCTGCTATTAGCACTGCCTTAAGAGCAGCTTTTCTTCAGCGGTAACTAGCGCCGAGATACAGTTCATGCTAATGACTGTAGTGCGGCACTCTGCTTTTGAATATGCCAGTGCACGGGCATTCAGGGACCCTCCCCTCTGTCCCAACCCCTGCTTTCATTTTGGTTTAGCATCAGCGCTAACACCTAGCGCCAGTGCTAAAGGTGCATTTCAATATTGCAGTTGGGCGCAAGGTCGGCGCTAGTCCAGCACAAAGGCTTTGTGCCCGGTGCTGAGCTCTGAATATCTGGCCCAATATGTTATAATCTGAAGAATTAAATAAGTAATTTATAATTTCCTCTGTAATTAGATGTAATTGTTCGAAGATTGGCCCCGGCCACTTATTTTGAGCCTTTGTAAGTAAACAGCAGAATAAACTTATATATGTCAAAGCATCCAGATTTAGTTCACTTTTACAATTCAGATCAGTCTTTCCATGTTTTTGTTACATACAATTCTAATCTGAAGCATGTAGGCAGTGACCATTCTTCAGGATCCAGTAAAATTTCCAAATAGCATTCTCTAACAAGAGTAAATTTAAATTTGTTATATCAGTTATAAAGTTTACTTTCAAATAATTGACTCAAATTTTCTTAAGCTACCATATTAGTGCATCTTGATTTTATCATAATGATTATTGCTTCCTTAGGTCTTATCAAACACATGTAATACATACCTGAGACCTGCCAGATATATTGTATTGTAAATAAAATGAAGGGTTGGAAATTCATACTCCCTGGAGAAAAAAAGCAGTCAGGTCCTCACAGCAAATACGTGGGTATTTGTTTTCATGTAGAAAGTAAAGATAAAGAATAAATTATGTCTGCCTAGTTTGAACTAGAGAGCTAAGGGGTAATTGACCTAACTCAGATCACAATACTGAATGTCTGATACATATAGGAACCCTTAAAAGACTTCAGTGTAACTTGCCATTGATTTTTTGTAGAGCAGCAATTTTAGTGTTTCCCCAAATTTCAGTTGCATATCAAATTGCTGATGTTACTTTTGCATTTAATGCCATTAATGCTCATTAAACAGTTACCTCCACATTTATGACTGAATAATTTGAAGGCTGAACTTGTTTTATCAATTTTCATTTTTAGCATATCATCATAATATTTCAAGTTCCCCAATGAATGGAACCTAACACCTAGATAATCATATGAAACATCAGTTTCCAAATGAGTTGGTTCAGTGTACAGTTTCAGAGGTGTTTTCTTTTTTATAGTCAACAATTAATATTTTAGTTTTGTTACTATTAATTTCCAGATGATTACCCTTATATAATTCATGAAATTTGTCAAAATGGCATTGTAGGCCTCAATGAGAGGTGAATATCGAGACAATATCATTGGCATATGCTAAGAGGCCTATAGGGGTATTACCCACTTTTGGTAAATGAAAGTCATTATGCTCTAGCTGTGTAAGTTAATTGTTTATTAAAATAATAAAGTTGAGACAAGGATGCATCCTAGCCTAACTCCTCTATTGGTATGTATACACTTCTTAAATGATCAAATTAGTCAAACTGTACTCATAGCCAAGCATCTAAAGCAGTGCCAGCCAGAATGTAGCACAGAAATGTTGTAGTATATCACAAAATGCTGCAGTACGCTGCAGCAAATAGTGTAATTCAATAGCAAATCAGCATTTTTTAATGTTGTATTTTGTGACATGTCATTTACTGCAAGTTATTGCATTGCATCATGGCTGGCTCCACTGTATATGAGGGGTAATCATAATGTCACGTAAATATGGGTCAATGCCAGAGTCATAAAGATGAGAGTTTGCACATTTGCCTAACATCTATGAAATACTAGAGATACTCCAAAATTGCATTAAACAGTCTCTCACATTATATCCACCCTTAGATTCTCTATGGATTTCATGGAACATACCATGGAATCTGAGCATGTAAATCATGAAGTAATCAGACATATGTCTATGTGTTTCTATGAAACTCACAATGTAATCTATAAGTTTGTCTATTGTTTTCTTGATAAAAACCTTTACCTCTAGTAGTTTATTTCAATGATAGCATGGAAACATACATGTTTCCATGAAATTACATGTTAATTTATACAGTTCTGTGCTGTGGATGCCCCTTTCAATGTGAAATACAGACAGGAACTATGAAAAACATGTAACATTCCATAATCATTTCCATAGAAACCATGAAAATACTGTTTGAATATTTATGGTGTCCAAAAATATTCATATGTGATATGCATCCAAAACAGATCTAGAAAAAAACTTGGAGAATCTAGAGACATGAATCCACTTATCACAGCAGTACTCACATTAGGGGTACATAGGCCCAGATAATCTAATACAATCTCACAATTTGACCGGCAAATGACCCAGATACCTAATTTTTGACAACATGACAACATTCTAGTAGACATCATTTATTATCACTGTTAAAATAAAAGGTGCAAACCAGTGTTGCAAAAAAACTACACATTTATTCTAAGCAAGACAGTAAAACAATTAACAATCAGCTCCATTTATTTCCCCAGCACTTCAATGACATACTTACTGTACATGTTTTGCGTCAGCCTCAGTCAATCAATATGTTTATAAATTTAATACAATTTGCTGGGAAGATTTTTGTCACTTTGTCAGTTTCAATAAAACTGTGGGGTAGGTAATCATTAATTACATGGTAGCTACAGGGTAGTTGCATGTAACTATACTGCAACAGCAATGCAGATACAGTATAGTTACACTATAACTATAGTATAGTTGAGGAAACAAAGTGTTCAGATTTACAGCCACCTACAGCCAAGGTCCATAATGAGCCTGATTCCATCCCTCCTTGACTAGACTCTCTTTTCCCGCCTCATTACATTATTAGTGCAGATACCCTCCCTGATGCTCTCAGTGACCGCTGCGTGATGTACTGTATACAAAATGTCCACCACACAGAAGCTGCACCCCCCCGAAGGTCATTCAGCTTTAGACTTTTTGGTCTGGCAACCTATTTGCCCTCCTAGCTGGTCTTGATGGTTGCAATTGCTTCATCTATTGATATTCATGATATTCATGATAGTCTTAGCAAATTCTAATTATGCTTTTCTATTATGTGAGACAAAAACACTCCCCTCTGCAAATCTTGTGTTATTAGTTGACACCTCCCTGGATATCTGCTAAGCTCACCAGGCCAGAGACTCTTAGCTTGCAATAAGGCTACTAGCTGAAAATTGACCTTCTCAGGTATAAAAAAGCCTCCATAACAGCCTCACTAAGCTAATCAGCCAGGTCAAATCAAAGTATTTTATTTCTAACTTTCAGGGCATTATTAATTTCAACACTTAGTTCTGAAAGGCTGTTTGTGCCCCCTTTAATGCCTATCTCAGTCTCCCATCTGCACTCTCTCACTAAAGGGATCTACTGTTTCCATCTCAATGGAGCCAGCTGCCTCTTGCAACCATTTTTTCTCTTCCTGTGACTACTCCTTCTCTCTCCTCCTACCTCTTCCACTTCTCTTCTCCCCCTCAGAACCCTCTTTATGTTTCCCTCCACTACCTACTCTGCCATCCTCTTGGCACTGCTTTCTCTCAATTCTGTAGGAGGACATAGCCCCAGTGGTCTTGACCCCAAACTCATTTGTCTTTTTGTACCTGCTGTCACCTCCCCCTAAATAAATGTTTCAACCTCTTATTCTACCTGTGCTCAGTTCCTGTAGCTTATAAGAAAGCTAAGGTTATCTTCCTTTATAAGGGTGGTGCTGCTTCTGTTTTGGGTATCGTACCACCCAGTTTCCCTCATCCCAACCCTCAATAAGCTCTAAGAATGCCTACTTCAATCTCAACTCTCCATATTCCTTGATTCTCTCACTTTTTTAATCCTCATTTGTCTGGTTTCTGTAAATCACACTCCACTACCATCTCCTTGCTATGTTTCACTGGATAGAGCAGGGTCACATCATCTCTGCTATATTTGTTGACCTTGCAAAGGTGTTGTACTCTGTCTGAAACTCTCTTCTGCTGGACAGCTTTTTGGAACTCATCTAATTGCCCCTCAAGTCAGTTGGTTCTGTTCATACCTATGTGGCAAGTCTCAGTCTGTCTCAATAGTAGAAGCCTTACCCCCTCCTCACTGAGTCAAGAGTGCCACAATGTTTTGTCTTTGACCCCATTCTATACCCAGTTTTCCTAAACAATATTATAAAGGTGGGTATCTCATATAACATTCAATTGTATGCAAAGGATTCAGTAATGTCTGTGTTTCACCTTTCTACACCTGAGTTGGTGGTGCAGCATCAGCATGCCTTAAAAAAATACTTAACGCTGGCTCCACAAAAAACAACTCACCCTTAGTTCCAAAAAAGCAATCTTAATGACATTTGACACCAGGGAGCACGTAGCTAGTATCTATATCTATCCTGTCTTTAGGACCCTGGATGGCTCCATAGATGTCATCTCCTCCTTCAAATACCTGGATGTGTTGCTCAATAGTCATCTTGACTTCTTGGTCCACAACAGTGCCACCCGCTGTAAGCTTATTCTCAAATTAGGGGCATTATACAGTACATGAACAAAGCCCAAATCCCTCTCCCCTGCCAGGTGTGAGTTTATTTCAAAAATATTCTTATGCTAGACTGGATCCACTGTTTCCTTCTTTCTGTTGCTTTCAATGGAATGCCCACCCAGCACCAATCACTGTTTCTTGCACTCTTCCACCTCTGTTTCCTCCCTTGATGGCCACCACCTCTCTTATTGTAACTCCCTCATATCAATGCTTTGGTTTAGATCCCTCCCCTGTTATCTCTCCTCCCTCCTATTCTGCTCTCAACCACCCATTTATTCTCTACACCCTGAGGACTCTTACTCCTTTTTCATTTCAAGGGTCAAATATTCAGCAGATCAGTCTGCTCTCTGTCATAGTCTTTACCTGCTTTGGTCCTCCTTCCAGCATTCACTCTGCTTGCACACTGGATGATACACGCATCCTTTCTCTGTCATTATTATATATGTTTCTAAATATTATAAGTTTCTGTGCTTCTCCCTATCCTTGATGACCCTACTTCAAGCAAATGCCACTCTCGTTTGCTCCTGCACATAACTCTGCCCTGATCTCACTTTACCACTAGTATTTATTTATTTTATTTTGTTTCCCTCTTTCCCCTAACCCTGCAAGTACGATTCACCCTGCTGCCTTGACCGACCCCCACATGCTTGGGGCTGACCCCCCCTGAATGGGGCTGCCAGTGTAGGAGTTAGGTGGCCAGAGGGGTCAGCACTGCAGCCGGTCCATTAGTGGGGAGCCGAGATCTTTTCCAGGGTTTTTCAAGGGTGGGGGTGTGTAATGACGGCCAGCCTCCACCCTGCCCCCTTGCGTGCAGGCACTGGAGTGGTTCTGGTAACCCTAGCCTCCGCTGGACACTCAACCCCCCTCCCCCGGAGCAGGAGTGCAGTCCTGTGGATGCTCAATCCTGCTCCCCTGGCTGGCCCTCTGACACCCAGATCTGTCCCCAAACCTTGGTCATCGATGCCGCAGACAGCCGCCATGCCTCCACACCAGTGGGACAGCTACTAGTATTTATTTGTACTATTTGAGCCATCTTCTTCTGTCTTATTGAAACTGCTTCTTCTTAGTGTATATAATTTTTGGGTTTGTGGGGGCCTTCTGTGACTGTATTTAACTCCAGGAGGAAAGCAAAGTCAGTAAGAAAAAAATAAGAGCTTATAAAAACTCTAACATGCACTGCAGACTATTGAATCTCTCACTGCTGCAGCCCTGTTTTGATATCAGCTGCAGGGGATTCTGAGATTTCTGGTTACAAAAATGTCAGATAAGAAGTCAGCAGAATCAGTCTGGTACAATCTGCTGTACTGCAGTAAACAGCAGGTTTAAACAAATATTTTTACACACAAAGTGCAACTTGAGACCAACCCCACACTTGGGTGTGGGGTTGTTAGTGCTGTTCCCCTTTAATTATTTTTTCAGCTGTACTATAGTTAAAATATCAGGGTAATTTTAAATGAGGGTAATTTTAATTTGATTAACTCATGTAGCACTTATACCCTATCTCTGTCTGCTGGAACTGGGGTCTTGTCATGAAAAAGGTGTTCTTTCATGAACCTCATGGGCTCTAATACTCCAGCATTGTTGTTTAGCACTCCACCCCACCCAATCTGTACATACACACACTTTTTGCCTACAGCTTTGGTCATGCTCAGATATTCTGGCATCATCTGAACTGTACTCTGGCAGTAAGGGCTAACATTATTGAGAATCATGGGCTCTAGTACTCAAGCAGAATTTTTTTTTTATTTTAGTCTTTGGTAACCGGGTAAGGCCCACTAGTCACAAGTGCTTGTTTTCAGTGGTGACTTGAGAGCACTGAGCAGTTAAGTGACTTGCTCAGAGTCACACAGTATGCAAGTGGAGGTTGTGAGACTCAAACTCAGGTCTGGTCTGCTGGATGTACCAAGCTCATTCACAGCTCATTACTCTAAGCTCTAGGCTATACTGCCAACATACAGTATGCAGTAATGCTTAGTACCCTCCTCCTCCTCTCTTACACACGCTCTTCCTCCCACTCACCTGGTCACTCTCAGACATTCCAGTATCCTCAGAACTCTGCTTTGGCAGCCATGTTCAAGTTGGTGGGTTTCGGGGCAAGCTCTTTACCTTTAAGTTGCTGTTGATCATAGTTCTCTGTAGCAGTTTGTGTATGTGGGATTCCAGACAGGCAGCACATCAGCAAAAGCCACTGTGCGTGCCTAGGACACGTGGCATGCACAGTGTATTTCTTCATGGTGCTACCTGCCTATGGCCAAGGGGAGGATAGGGTACTGTGCACCAGGAGCTTTAACTCATGGTTGAAGAAATGGTTCAGAGAAGAGGGGTTCAGCTACATTGGGAACTGGGGAACAAACTGAAGGTATGAAGGCCTATACAGAGGTAATGGCCTTCATCTGTCTGGGAGAGGAATCATAGTTCTCAGTGGACAGTGTAAATGTTTCTTTGTTAATGATTTAAACTAGCTGGCAGTGCGGTGGAAAGATAAGAGGAGGCATAACAAGCCTCATCACAATCTAATGCAGCAGGAAGAGAGGACCCATTAGAAAGAAAATCCAACAGGGACTATGTGAATGGGAACAGCAGAGAAGTTAACAATAAGGGAACAGGAAAAAAGTTGCAAAAGTGAGAGAAAAATTAGGTGGGGCACTTGGGAAGGAAGGGTAGTTGCAGGCAGAGTGGGAGAAAGGTGTGGAGGGACATGTGTGCAAATATAAGGAGTCATGAAAATAAAATCACAGACTTAGAGACCATCATTGTGGAGGCAGACCTAGATATTGTGCCAATTATTGAGTCATGGTGCACACAGGTAACCATGACTGGGACATGGCCATACCAGACTACACTCAGTTCAGGAAGGATAGGGAGGAGAAGAAGAAGAGAGGAGGGTTGATGCTGTAGGAAATAAAGGGTGTCAAGACAACTGAAATACATGGGAACCAGGGTAGAAAGGAGGGATTGGAGGTCCTGTGGGTTATTATGGAGACAGAAGCCAGAGCAACATTTGCACTGGTGTGATATCTTCATGCAAGTGGAGGAACTGGACAAAGCAATGTTGGAACCCATCAGCACAATGGCAGAAAAAAAAAGAAAGTGCTGCTGGTGGGTGACTTCAATCTGCTGTATGTAATTTGGAGCCTCCCAGCCATGGCCACAGCTAGAAGCAGGGACATCCTAGACTCCCTGCAGGAGGTATTTCTCAGGGAACTAGTTAGGAAGCACTCTTGAGATGGGCTAACACTTGACCTGGTGCTGGCAAATAGGGGTAGTATTGTAGACAGAAAAGGCAGGATGCCACTTGGAAGCAGCGATCACTGTACAGAGTTGTTTAACATAAGGAAAACAGCAGAGGCAAACTACACAAGGGTGAACATTTTAGTCTGTAAGATGGTAGGTTCTAAAAAAATTAGTCAATGCCTCAGAGACAACCTAGCAGGGGGAAGTGCTTGGGTGGCACTGAAGAACTGTGGGCAACATTAAGGGATAGCATAGTGAAGGCGACAAACCTCTGCACCAAAGAAGTGAGCAAAAAAAGGAGAAAAAAAAGACCACAATGATTCTTGAGGGAAGTGGCTGCAAAGGTTAAGGCTAAAAGGGTAGAATTCAGGGGATACAAAAAGATGCCGAGGGAGGAGGATAGAAAGTTTTGCTAGGAAAAGCAGAGAGAAGCAGAAAAGCTGGTATGGGGCCCAAAGGCGCAAAGGTGCAAACTAAGGAAAGGATAGCCAAAAGGGTAACAAAGAGGGACAAGATCTTTTTGAGGTACGTAATTGATACTGTAATAGGGAAAGGAAGGCAACAGAAGGATTGTGATGTTAAGAAGGGCAGGGTGAACTTGCAGAGGATCAGGAAAAAGCAGATATCCTGAACAGTAGAAGGAGAGGGGGATCGACCATATAAAACATCAGGAACACTGGGGAAAGGAGGTAGGCAAAGAAAGTGTCCTGAAAGTACTTGTGAATCTGAAAGTTAATAGAGCTAATGGACCAGATGGGTATACCCAAGGGTGCTGAGATAGCTCAGGGAGGTATTGGTTGCACCTCTGACAACCCTACTCAACAATTCATAGAAAACAGGAGTGAGTCCAGAGGACTGGATGAGGGCAGATGTAGTACCACTTCATAAAATTGGCAGTAGGGAGTAGGCTGGCAACTATAGGCCAGTCAGTCTGACATCAGTTGTGGGGAAGTTTATGGAGATGCTTTTAAAGGAAAAGCAAGTGGAGTATCTTGAATCTGGCAGGTTACAAGAACCAAGGCAGCATGAATTCATGGGGGAGGTCATGTCAGATGATTCTGATAAATTTCTTTGACTGGATGACCATGGAAATAGGTCAGGGTTCGTCGGTGGATGAGGCCTACTTAGACTTCAGCAAAGCCTTTGACACCATACCATATAGGAGGCTCATAAGGAAACTGGTCATTTTATGGGTAGGAACCAAGGTGGTAAACTGGGTGTGAAATTGGTAGATGGATAGACAACAGAGGGTGGTGGTAAATGGCACTCACTCTGGGGAGGGAACAGTGATTAGCAGGGTAACTAATGGCTCAGTACTGGGACTAATCCTCTTTAATGTCTATAAGTGACATTGCAGAAAAGCTGTAAGGGTTGATATCCTTCTTTGCAGATAACACCAAAAATCTGCAATAGAGCAGACTCTCTGAAGTGGGTGGAGAGAATGTGTAAAGACCTAAGCAATCTTGAGAAGCACTCAAGGGTATGGCATGGGAGTGGTCAAGGATATGGCAGCTGGATTTCAATGCAAAAAAAAAATGCAAAATCATGCAGCTAGGTCACAGAAACCCAGTGGAGGAGTATAAAGTGGAAGGAGAAGTACCAAAGGTCACTAAAGATGAAAGGGACCTTGGGGTAATCCTATCAAATGACCTCAAGGTGGCAAGACAATGTGACAAGGCATTGAGTAGGGCAGCAGGATGCTGGGGTGCATAGGTAGGAGAATCACCAGTGGAAGGAGAGAGAGATATAGATTGTTGGTGACACCACACCTGGAGTACACATCCAGTTCTAGAGACCACATCTAAGGGATGACATAGACAGAGTGGAGGCTGTCTGGGGGGAGGGTAAACATGGTGTGGGGGCTGCATCAAGTGCCCTATGAGAAAAGAATGAGGGATCTCAATCTGTACGCGCTGGAAGAGAGGAAGGAGGGTGGGATGTTATAGAGACCTATACATTTTTTTACAGTTAGTGCTTTTTCTGTGAAGCCCAACCCACCAACTGGATGTCAGATGCCTCAGCCCCTCCCCTGTTTTTCCACCAGGACATACTGTCACATGAGTATGCAGCATGGCCCAGGTATTCATTGGGGCACAAGGCTACCAGGTGGCCAGGGTCAGCAGCAGCTCTTGTTTCCATTATTTCCTGTTTTCTTCCTCGAGAGGTGACATGCAATGCCACCTAGAGGGCAAAGTGCACACTTCTGCATCTGCAGCTGCCACTCTCTCCACAAAGCTGCCAGCCCCCCTGCCTGCCTCACCCCTAGCTGAAGCCAGGTGCCATGGGAGAAGAGAGCCTGTCCTCTGGATATGCTATCCTCTTCCTCCCCAGCTGACATTGATGACCCTGGTCCACATTCAAACTTGGGTCACCGGCATGGTGCGAGGTATGATGTGCATCACCTAGGGATGCAACAAATCTTTAGACCACCAGTGAATTTCCTATGAAGTCGCCATATCTGTCTTCATGAATCATTTTGCAAAAATTTCCTGTTTGGTAGGAAATTCCCCATTTGTAAGTTCACCTTACTCTTGTTTTTTTTAAGTGCAAATTCCAGTTAAAAGTAAGGCAAAGTTACACATGGTGAATTCACCGGTCACCAGCCTATCTTTCTCTTTTGTCTAGTTGTCCCCCCCCCGATCACCAGCAGATAATGACACTCTTTCCCTGGTCCCTCCCCCCACCAGTTGCTGGCTGATGTAAAAAATATGCCTTCCTTGCTGTCTAGTGGTCCCCCCCCGCTGATGGCCAGACTGATGTTAATTGTTGACACTTTCCCTAGTGTCTAGTGGTCCCTTCCCCCACCTGCACCCACACCAGAGCTTAATGATTCCCTAGTGTCCGGTGGTCCCTCTGGCTGACCCAATCACCCACCCAACATTATGGTGCTCAGTGTTCACCCCCCCATCCCTCCATCCCTATCCCCTGTAGTATTTAATTCCCTGGTGTCTAGCACACCCAACATCCCTGATCTCTTGTAATAATTAAAAAAAAATTCAATTAGAAACAAAAACAGGTAGTCCATTTTCTGGTGTCTAGTGGACCCCACCGAGGCAGATAATGCTCCACTACCACCCTCCCCCCAACCCCAGACAGTGAGCCAGTGACTGGCACATGCCTTCACTCTACATGCCGGAGCTGTTAATAGAGCTGTCAATGAATGAGCATGCACTTGTGCCGAAGCACGCACTCTTCTTTTGACAGCTCAGTCAACAGCCAGAGTGGTGGAGAGTGGAGGGCTGTGCCAGTTGCTGGCCCAGGATTGGGGTGGTGGAGAACGGGGTGGTGGGGCACTACCTGCAGAGGTGGGGGACTGGGGGGTCTGCTAGACAACAAGGAATGGATTTACTGTTGTTTTTATTGAATTATTTATATACCTTTTTATAAATCATTACAGAGAATCATGGATAGGGGTCAGCTAGACACCAGGGAATCAAATACTACAGGGGATCGAGAAAAGGACACCATTATGTCAGGTGGGTGATCGGGAGGGGAGGGACCACTGGATACCAGGAAATAAATAATATCTGATATGGTGCGGGTGGGGGAGGGACCCCTAGACACCAGGGAAAGTGTCAACAATTAACATTCAGCTCACAATCAGCAAGGGGGGACCACTAGACACCAGGGAAAGTGTATTTTTTTCACATTTTCCAGTGATAGGTGGGGGGAAGGACCACTGGACATCAGGGAAGGAGTGTCATTATTGGCAGCAATCTGTGGGGGGGAGAACAACTGGACACCAGGGAAAATTGGGCTGGCGATCCATGAGGGTTAGGACCACCAGACAGCAGGGAAAGATTGGGATAGTGATCACTGGGGGACAGTTTTATTTTTAGTATCTCTTCTGTGCCAAACTGCGCTGACTTAGTTGGCAAACTCCACTGGTGGAGTTCCACATTTGGAGGCGTTACCAGTTTTGCATGAATTTGGACTTCACACTGCAGATTAACTTTGTGAAATGAGGGAAATTTGTGAATTAATCCCTGGAGCAGATTTTCCCAACTTCACACATCTAACAGCACCCAACCCTCTGCACTATTGGACCAGGGCATAAAGACATATACATGCCTCATGGGGTGAATAAGGTACTGGAGGGTAATATTTTTCAGAGGATAATGTGCACAAAAACAAGAAGAAATGCAATGAAGCTGGAAGAGGGGGCACTCTGGAGGTGTGTGAGGAAGTACTTCCTCAGGCAAAGAGTGGTGAATGCCTTGAACAGTTTTACAATGGAGGTGGACGGGGCAAAAACAGTGGTGGGCCTCAGGCATGCATGGGACAGGCACAAAGGAATCTTGGTAGGAAAGCAAAGTGAGTGGTAGATGGAGATCAGGTTGGGTCTGTGGTGGCAGTATATGCAGAAAAATTGGGCAGACTGGGTAGGCCAAGATGACCTTATCTGCCTAAAAATCTGGGGCACGATTTTAGAAAGTTGACGCAGGACTTGCATCAAGCCCTGTGTCAACTGTAGTGTTTGGTGCGGCTGTGATAAACCCCTTTGACATAATGCAATCCAATTTTACAAGGGTTGCTGCACTTGTGACAATGTCTGCATTTTACAACTGCTTGCCATATCCAGTTAAATGAAACCCTGAGAGAATTCTAGAATTTAGGAAGAAACTCAACATATCCTAATGCAGATTATTGTATTCAAATGAGCAGATCTGACTAGCTGTATGAGATTGGTATTCATTGGTAAAACCTGAGTAGCTGAATCTGTAGTATCATTTCATGTACAGTAGGTGCAAATACTGAAATTAATTGTACATGTGATCAAGCACTGCAAAATTTTGACAAGCATCTATTGTATTTAATTTTAAATGTACTGTATATATGTTCATATCTTAATTAAGAATTAATTATTTTCTTTCATGTTCCCCACCCTCAGCTTTTTGTTCCATACCCTCCTCTCACATTTATCTATGTTTGAGTAAAGAGTTTTACATTTAGGGTACTACATCCAAATATACCTCACAAGGCAAGCAGCCTATAGAGGAGCACATCAAAGAACAAAATTTCAGTCCATAACAACAAAAACTTAAATACGAGTGCAATCAACTGCAAATTGTACAAGCTCCCTGGATCATTTGCTTTCTGATAGCCATTGTTCACCTGTTTCTGCCCCCCCCTTCGTTTCTGTCCTTTATACATGATATTTATTATAGATGTTAGTGCAATAGTACAAGGTACAATACATGTTGAATGGATTTTTTATGGGTCTTCATGATTTGTATTGTTTTTTTTTTAATTGAATCTTTATTCACTTAGAATAACTTTATGAATTAACCTTAACAGCTACTTCAGATTTCTAAATAATCATGTCATCCCAATTATGTGTTTCCCCATGGGACTATTTAAGCCTTGAACTCTCATATTCATTCATTTCCTGAAAATGAGCCAGTGCACTTGAAAAGTAGGAGTTATTGTACTGTGGCTGTATGTTGGTTGTGTTTTCTTATGCAGATTCATGGTGTTTAACACCAATAAACTGATGAAACTTGGATTAACTCACAATTCTTGTTGTGATTTTGGCAGAGTGTTCGAGACCAGCTATTTCTTCCTCCACCAAAGCTTTAGAGCAAAGCCTGTGAAATGGGCCCCTGAATGGTGAAAGTTAGACTGGGGAGAGTTGGTCTAACTTTGCTGCATTCAATGTAAGGGACTTGAATCAGGGATTTGTGGCTGCCTGCCTTGCAAAATCATAATTGCTCCACTGTTTGATGCAAGTCATCACCTGCATCAAACTCCCTGATGCAAGTCAGTTGCTTCACTCTAACCCAGTTCTAAGATCGGGTCCTTGGTGTTTCTATGTTTCCAATGGATTTCTCTGTAATTGTTTGGAAGATAGAACTAGGCAGGTGTGTGGCTGAAGCAGAAAAAAATATGGGAGCAGTAATATTTTTAGCTTGTGAGTATGGAGGTAAATAGTTGCAATAGCAGATGTGGTCTATATTCTGGGGTGGCTTTTAGCACAATATTGTTCTTCTACTGGGTGAAATATGGCAATTAAACTTTAAAAGGCAGATGTGCCTTGTGATTCCAATGCAAGCTTAGGAAACAAGACCAATGTTCAAATTCTATCACAGCCACTTACTGTATGACCATGAGCAGGTCACTTCACCTCATTATACTTCATTCCTTCCCACTGTACAATTGAGTAAAAGCAGGGTACTAATGAAAATTAGATATTGCATTACATTGGGATGTGAGTAAATGCACTGTTGAAAACAAATGTCATTATATAGCCTCTTGTTTTAGGGAATCTGTGAGACATGCCCTGCCATGGATATGTATATGTAAAATTGTAGATTTTTACACAGTATTTGTTGGTATTAGAAATTTGCTTAAAGTGAATGTATTGCATCAAAAACAACATTTCTCTGTAGACAAATAAAGTGAGATTTGCATTGCTTGAACTCTTTAACCAGGGAATTAGAAAATAATGAACTCTAATGCCACACTGCACATGGTCAATAAAAGAGTTCATTTGACAGAAAGACTTGCAGTTCTTGGGCTAGTCTTTATTATACTATTTGCAGGTAATGCCATTAATTGACCCTGAGTTATTATGAACTGACAGCGTCTGTTTCAGATTGAGATGGATGAGGTTCTTACAGATGACTTCTTCTCACTAGAGTGAAGCATCTAGTTTCTTTCATTTTCTAACACAGATGCATCATTGTGTACCTGTCACTTTAACACTTTCAATAACGGAGTTGATCTGTCAGTTTTGTGTTTGATACCACAAATCCTTGTTTTAAATTCAGGCCATTGTGGCATGGTATTCAAATCATAGTTACAGGTCTAACTAAAGGAAAGCTTTGGGCACCGTGTGGACACAAGCTGGATGGCTTAATGCATCATTTACCAGGCTTCTGTAGCTGAAGACATGATTTGGAATCTCAAATTATGCCACTTATTTAATTAGTTTGGTATTCCACATTTAGCTCCTACTGGAAAGATGTCCAAAAACAAAACAATAGCAAACAATTTTGCTTGATGCCATGGAGATGGCAGCATTTGCTCAATAAAATTCCTGGATAGAGTTGGCAAGTTAGGTCAAAGCAATAGTTATAGGGTGGAACTGGGAACGTGCATAACCTGGATAAAACATCTACATAGACAGTGGCTTGATGTTTGAACTCAGGCAAACATTTCAACTTTCCATTCTTAAGCCTTCACAACCATGGACTTGATAAAAGCTGGATCCCACTGCAAATGAAACTGTGCCTCTCAGTGAACTAATCATAATAAAAGTAATATAATAGTTCACATTCTAGGAAACAAGTGAGCCTTACTAGCTATTACTAAAATCCTTTGTTAGAACAGTGTTGAAAAGCCTACATTACACTTCTCTGCCTATGTTGCATCTGGCTGGAATATAAAGCAACGACTTTAACCTTCAGTATTCAGTAAATCCAAAACTTAGTACTGGCAAACCAACCTTGTTCCCAGGTTTTGGAAAACAAAAGCCATGTTTGTGCACCTTCAACTTTGAAATTAAGCACCAGATTGCTACAACATTGGAACCCCCAAGAAAGTCAGCTGTGACATCTCATAGAGCTGTCACAGTGTGTACAATTCTAATAAATAAATAAATTCATCACTTAAACTAAATTTAAAAACATAAATAATGGACAAAAACAGTAAACAGTAACCAAGAAAAAAGTATTTATTGTACAAAAACTTAATATATTTAAAATCATTGTTCTACATTATAGATTCAGTATAGCTTAGAGGTTAGAACATCAAGCTGAGAACTTGGAAACTCATCAAGGCTGGGTTCAAAACCCATAACCAGCACTTTTATCCTGTGTGACTCTAAGTAAGTCAATTAACCTCCCTGTGCTCCCTGGTGACACCTGAAAATGAGCTTTGGCTCAGTGTACCTCCTCCAGTAAAAAGTTCTAAAACAATAATATATAAAACATATGCACTACAGGAAACAAAAAGACTACTGCATAAAGTCTTCAAAAATATATATGGTATGTTGGCAAAGACATAAATTTTAATGTGCTTGCAACTGGCCAATAACTCAGACTTTTGAAAATATTCACTTCATATTGTTTGAATACCATGTACATTTAATAATTCGTAGGTAACAAAATTAATATACATTCCAATAAAATGTTTCAGATTCATAAGAAAATAAAGATAAGTACATTAAAGCCTTTATAGGATCATCAGCTTTAACGTAAAATCCCTTTCTCCTCATTAAATTCGACACAGTCAATTTAATTAATGCATATTAATCTCCAGTTGACATTAATTTCATATAAAAACCAACCCTGGTATACATTATTATTAAAACTAAGACTAGAGATGAACAGGGACCTTTGTCAGAATCCAAACACATCCAAACATCAGGTGTCCAATTAGGGAGGCAGTACAGCGCATTGGTTTAAGGCACTGAGCTGCAAATCTGGAGACCTGAGTTTGAATCCCACAGCCCCCACTTGCATACTGTGTGACCCTGAGCAATTCACTTAACTTCCCTGTGCTCCCAGGTTGCACCTGTAAACAAGCTTTCAGCTTAGTGTGTCTCACCTGGTTAAAACAATTGGAAAGGTGTTCAAAGTTGAATTAGAGGTAGGAAATTATCTAAAACTGTCACTAAAACAGATTAAACAAAATAGTTAATCTTGAAATATAATTTTGCAACATCTCTTTTGCAATAATTTTTGACCAGGCACCAGTACAAAACACAAAATGTGTGCAATATTGAAATATCATGCAATATGTTATTTATCACTTCATAGTAGAATCTAATAGTAGGGAAAGTGGTGAAATCACTTCTGAAGAAGAGAATTGTTGAGTACCTAGAGGCTAGTGGGGCACAGGACCCAAGGCAGCATGGGTTCACAGTGGGAAGGTCATGTCAGACGAATCTAATTGATTTCTTTGACTGGGTGACCAAAGTAGTAGACCAGGGAGGGTCCGTGGACATGGCCTACCTAGACTTTAGCAAGGCATTTGACAGAGTCCCACACAAAAGATTAATAGTTAAATTAACCAGCCTGGGAGTGGGTCCCAAGGTGGTAGGCTGGGTGAAACATTGGCTGGACAACAAGACACAGAAGGTAATTGTAAATGGAGTCCACTCTGAAGAAAGAGGGGTTACTAGTGAGGTACCACAGGGTTCAGTACTGAGTCCAGTCCTTTTTAATGTCTTTATAAGTGACATTGCAGAGGGACTGGAAGGAAAAATATGCCTCTTTGTAGATGGCACAAAGAACTGCAACAGTGTTGATGCACAAGGAGGCATGGAAAGGATGAGAAGGGACTTGGCAAGGTTGGATGAATGGTCAGAAGTATGGCAGCTTGGATTCAATGCAAAGAAGTGCAAAATAATGCAAAATAATCCACCTGGGAAACAAAAACCCAGGGGAAGGTTACACAGTCGGGGGTAGTAGCAACAACAAAAATGGAAAGGGACATGGGGGTAATCATATCAGATGATCTTAAGGTTAGCAAGCAATGTAAGAAGGTGGGGGGGGCTGGGGGAATACTGGGATGTATAAGGAGAGGCATCACCAGCAGAAAACAGGAAGTTGTTATCCCCCTGTACAGACAGTTGGTGAGACCCCATCTGGAGTACTGCATCCAGTTCTGGAGACCCCATCTCTGCAAAGACATAGACAGGATGGAGACAGTTCAGAGGAGGGCAACTAAAATGGTGCAGGGTCTGCAAGAGAAGCCATACAAGGAGAGACCCTTGAGGAAAGGAGGGATAGGGAGGACATGATAGAAACGTTTAAGTACCTCAGTGGACTCAACAAAGTTCATGAGGGCAGCATCTTTCAGAAAAAGAGATGTGCAAGAACAAGGGGAAACAATTTGAATATAGAGGGGGGATGGCTCAGGGGCAATGTGAGGAAGTATTTTTTCATAGAGAGTGTGGTGGACGCATGGAACAGCCTTTCTGAGGGGGTTGTGGGGAATAAAACTGTGGGAGAATTCAAGAATGCATGGGACAGGCATAAGGCAATTTTTGTGGGGGGTAGGAAGAAATGGACTGTTGGTTAAATAGGATCTGCAGCTTATCCTCTAGGTAGGGAAATGGGCAGACTAGGTGGGCCAAGCAGTCCTTATCCGCCATCAAAGTCTCTAATTCGCTAAGCCCACATATTCAAAAGGTTAGTGTTAGGCAAATGGCTATGACTGAATATGGAGGCCACATGGTATCTTATTAGACTAACAACTAATAAAAAAACATAACATGTATAATTCTGAAATATGATGCAATAAATTAAGGCAACACAAACATATATAGGCAGTCCTTATTTATATCTGATAACCATTTTGCCTTGTACAGCCTTTCAATAGATACAGTTTCAATTAAATTTCATCTCAGCAATAAGATGGGTAAGGGTGTGCATTGTGCTGGGATAATGACAAACCCCAGGTGGCTTAAAGGATGAAACTGAAAACTGAATGCTTTCACTACAGTCAGGCCCGATTATCCTATGCAATGCACACACTGGAGTGCCTTACTGCAATTATAAAATGGGCCCTGAAATAGAAAAAAAATATATATATATGTATATTTTTAAAACAGTATTCTTAGCAAGTAAAAATATGTAAGAAAAAATGCCCAATTCATAGGTTGCAGTGGGGCCCCAGCACTCCAATGATAGGTAATTTTTCCCCCATTTTGGAAATGTTTGCGTAGCGCTGAGTACAGTAAGGACAACATTGTGTGTGGTAGTTTCAAAAGTGAAGGCAGAATGACAGCAAGTATGGTAAAGTTCATGGTGGCAAGACAGCATAGTGGACATTTTTGGTAGGAGCACAGCAGAAGTCGATGGATCCAACCTCAGCCCTGACCATGGCCCTGCCAATGCCTTTGATTCATACTCCATGACTGGTGGCAGAGCAGCAGTCAACAAACCCAACCTCAACCCCATCAGGGCATTTTATTTACATCACATGATTTGCAGTGTGGTTGAATTCCATGGACTCAAAGTTCTGCCCTGTCAAAGCCTTTCATTTATTCCACACAATCTGCAGCGTGGCAGCAGTCAACAGACCAGACATCGCTGCTGTCAGGGATTTGATTTACACCACACTATCTGTGTAGTGGTGGTAGTCCATGGACCCAAGCTCAGCCTTTGAGTTATGTCACTCAAATGGTAGGTCAACCTTAGTCCATCGACCCAAGCACAATCCTGTTATAGCACTGGATTTAGCCACATAATCAGCAGCAAGGTGGCATCCATGAATCTGTCCTAACCCCTAAAGGGCCTTTGATTTATGTTGCATTATTGGTGGTGTATCTGTGGGCCATGGACCCAACCTCAACCTTGTTGATTTAATAGAGTGGGCTGGAACTCCATGCAAAAGTTGAGAGGTGTTTCCTGGTTTTTGGGTGGGGGAGATTTAAAAACTGTATGCTGATTTTTGTTGTGTATATTTCAATGAATAGTATGTGTACTGGCATGTGTTGGGTATTCTTAATAATGCCATGGCAGCCATGACAGGTGTGGGCTTCCAGTCTCTGCATCTGGAGGATGGTTCTGAGGAAGTTAAAGAGGTCACAGAACCTTTTCAGTACTGTTGTGCTGAGATATTAGAACTTGGTTCTGCATCCCACAATCAATAACATTTTAGGATTTTAATACCCATTTCATAATTATTGATAAATGAAGGCCTATGGACACAAGTGCCCTTTTGAAGAGGTGAGTCCTACTCTGCTGTGGGACGGTCTGCTTTTTCCTCTCATCTTCCTTCCATCTGAAACAAGTTCCCTACCACTCTACACCTCTCCTCCTTCAACTTCTCCCTCAAGAAACAACATAAACCTCTTGCTGCTTCTTCCTGCTCCTGGTCTGACCTTAGTTTCCATGTTGTCTCATGGTTCATAGCCTCACTGCACCCACAGCGGTGCCAATAGATTTGATATCAGCCTTTTATTGTCACTGTTTGTAACTAATGCACTTTACCTCCTTGTATATTTTTACATTTTTTGTAAATCTTGTTTATTATGTGCTTTAAGATTGTATGTCTTCCTTTACACTGCCACCAATTGTAACTGATGTACTTTACCACCGCCTTGTTTATTCTTTCACATATTTTTTTATAATGATAATAATAATAAATCTTTATTTATATGGTGCCTTTCCATAGCCAAGGCGCCTTACAACAATTAAAACAGAATAAGTCATAAAATCACTTAATTACAAATACTTAAAAACAGATAATACAGATAAAACCAATATATAGGTTTAGTTACAAAAGGCTTTTCTCCACAGATAGGTGTTGAGAGCCTGTTTGAAACCCTCCATTGTCATGCACTCCCATAGCTAACAGGGTAGAGAATTCCAGAGGGTAGGGTCCGCATGCATAAATGCCCAAGCCCCAGAAGATTTTAAACAAACCCTCAGAATCTCTAGCAAACCCTCATCCACCGAGCAGAGTGATTGCCTGGGGAAGTAAGGGACCAGAAGCTCTTTCAGGTAGTCGGGGCCCTGTCCATGTAGGGCTTTATAAGTCAGAAGTCTGACTTTAAAGGTGATCCGCCACTGTACCGGCAGCCAGTGCAGTTTGCGCAGCACCGGGGAAATATGACAGGACCAACAGGTTCCCATCAATAACCAGGCTGCTGTGTTCTGCACCAGCTACCACCCCAGATAGCCCTACGTAAAGGGAATTGCAATAATCCAGGTACGAGGACACAAAGGCATGGACCAATGTAGGGAGATTGCCAGACAGAACAAGATGCTTAACCCTGGAGATATTCCTCAGATGGCAGAATGATGATTTGATAACTGCCGACACCTGCGAATGCAGAGTCAGACCTTTGTCAAATATTTCTCCCAGGTTTCGCACCTGTTCAGAGGTCAGGAGTGATAAGCCCGCAAGTAAATATCCAAGGGTAAACCTACCCCCAACACCCCCCCCCCATCCAGTGCCCTGGTCCACAACCAGCACCTCAGTCTTTTCCGAGTTCAACTTCAACCAACTCGAATTCATCCAGTCCTGGATTTCAGTGAGGCAGTTATTAAAAACCAAGAAAGCTCTATACTGGTTGGGTGCAAAAGAAAGATAGAGCTGGGTATCATCAGCATAGCAAAGAAACATCAGCCCATACTTTCTTATAATGTCTCTGAGGGTTAACATATACAGTGTGAACAACATGGGGGACAACACCAATCCCTGAGATACCCCACAAGACAGAGGAACTGGGTCAGAGGAATAAATCCCTGACACCACCCTCTGAGTTATTCTGGTGAGGAAAGATGTAAACCACCTGAGAACTGTACCAGAGAGGTCACAGATGAACCTCAGGTGACCTAGGAGAACCTCATGGTCCACAGTGTCAAATGCTGAAGAGAGATGTAGAAGAACCATTTAGCCATCCATGACATCTATGAACTTCTCCAGTCTGGTTTTCGAAAGAGGCATAGTACAGAGATGGCACTGGTTCAGGTGCTCAACTTGGTTCTATAGAAAGTGTATACTTTGTAGGTAAGTACGGTGAGTCAGACTAACAGATAAGCTAGCTAAGGCAGGTACAGGATCTGGTAACAAACAGCTACTCTTTCATGGCATATCTGAATGATGCAAAAGTATAATCATTGACATCCTCAGCAGGGGACATACACCATTAACACCTTTAATAACACAGAGACTAAGCTGTAGGTGGCCACAGGCATTCAGTGGTAGCTAATAAAAGGTACTGTACATTTCCCGAGTGAGCCCTTCGGGGAGGTAGCCATAGATTGCAGTATTTGTAATAAAAATGCAGTGTTTTTCATTAGCTACATTTTATTTTTTTTATTTTTCTTATCCAAATTTTATTTTCTTTAGCCACTGGCTATTGTGGCTATTCGTGGTGCTTGCCTAGCATTTCACAATGAAGATTACAATCAGCATTTAATGCAAGACAAAACCTTTTAAGGGCTACCCTTACTCTCCATCGCACTTCTAATGGCAAACACATGAACACTGATGCTCGTAGTTTAAAAATCCATTAAAAGCTTTTCAAACGGGTATTGGACTATAGCTGGCAGCAGTCCAGAGGGCAGGCAGTATTGTGCAGTGGCTTAAGGCTCTGAGCTGCAAATCTGGGGATCTGGGTTTGAATCCCAGAGCCCCCACTTGCATACTGTGTGACCCTGAGCAAGTCACTTAACTTTCCTGTGCTCCCAGGTCGCACCTGTAAACAAGCTTTCAGCTTAGTGTGCTACTCCTGGGTAAAAAAAAAAAAAAGAACCAAGATGGAGCGTTTTTTACAATCTCTTGCCATTAGGAGATCATTGAGCACCCGAACCAGTGCCGTCTCAGTACTATGCGTCTTTCAAAAACCAGACTGGAGAAGTTCATAGATGTCATGGATGGTTAAATGGTTCTCCAGCTGTACAGCCATTACTTTCTCAATCACCTTCCCTATAAAGGGAAGGTTTGACATAGGTCTGCAGTTTGCACGGCAGTCTTGGTCCAAAGAAGCTTTCTTCAGGAGGGGTGTTACCACCGCCTCCTTCAGGGAGCAAGGAAACTCACCTGTTTCCAAGGAGCACCAGACAATCCACATGGGGACCGGACCAACTATGTCAGTACAACCCATAATTAGGGTTGTTGGTCCTGGGTCCAAACTACAGCATGTAGGGTGCATACTCTGGACAATCTGCATAACATCCAGGAACTCCTGGCAGTCAAAGGAATTCCAGGAAAGATGAGGAGCAGTGAACAAGTGCCGATCCAAAGCAACACCCTAAGAATGTGCCAGTTGGTGCTCAGCACTGATGTTGTCCACCTTAGTCACAAAGAATCGAGCAAGCTCATCGCACTCCTCTTGCAAAAAGGCTTTTTGAACCTGTAGACAGACTGTGTTGCACAGTTTGTCCACGGTTCGAAAAAGCTGAGCTGGTCTGTTCTGAGCAACTGCAATCACCCCAGACAGGAACTGTGCCTTCTTACGGGTGATTGCAGATTGACAGACCTGATAAAGGTCCATCAGTTTATATCTTGGATATTGTCTCCCTACTCTCCCCCACCCCAAGCTGCATTTGGAAATGATCCTTGGCTCAGTGTGCCTTTCCTGGTTGACAATTTTCAATAAATACATGCATACAACATAGCTAGGATTACAAAATCATGAACAATAAAAATAGCATACATAGTAATGTCATTGAACAAACAAAATAAATCAAGTAAAACAAGTTCACTGATTAGTCTTCGACAAATGAGAGACAGAACCTCCCCACTCTATAAAATAATAAATCTGTAATAAATCCTATGTATTTGTTTACCTTAATCATTTCTGGAAAACTCTCCAAAATGCGTGATGAGCATGGATGTAAAGACAAAGGAATATAATGTTAATATTAGTACTGTAATATACCGTACAGGTCTAAAGGATTTTATGAGAATTCAGAAGATCAACGATCCATTAGCTCCATTAATATTACCATTGTCCTGTTGTCCCAGACATTTAGTCCTGGGATTTTATTCTCCTCAAGGAAATCATCTTCTTTGCCCTGAAAGTATCCTTGAATTTAATTCAATTATCTCCTGGAACATGCTACCCCATAGAACTACCACATTCTGAGTGAAGTAAAGCTTCCTTAATTATGTTCTTAACCTTTCCTGTCCAAGCCCAAGTCCATGTCCTCCTATACTCTTTTCCTGGTTGACATTGAGCAGCTTACTGGAGTTTAACTCCTCCATACCCTTCATGATGGTAAACACTCTGTTCATGTAGAAACCCACAGTTGCCAATTGTGTACCCTTTGACCATGAGCAAGTCAATTAACCTCCTTGTACTCCAAGACAGGCATCATTCAAAGAAATATTCGTGGGGGGGTGCACACAACTTAAAAATTAATCTAAAGGAAACACTGATTTTCACTTTTACAGGCTATTTTGCCCAAAATGCACTACTTGTCTAGAAGTGTGGTGTTGCACCTGGCCCCCAGGCCCTGTGGACATGATGGCTTTTTCCCCTGGGAAGTGAGCTTCTCTCAGTATGCATTCCTAGGGCAAATATTCTAACAATAAAAATAAATCATCTTGTCTTAATTAATGATGGGATCCCAAAAGATTAGTAACATATTTCCACTGCTACTAAGTAGGGATGGGTGAAAGTTACGAATTCTGCCTTGGTGGAAACTTCATGAATTTCAGAAATTCTGCGAAAGTTTTCCCACTTTCGCCTATGGTGAGATCAGAAACTTCCAACCATTTTCTGTGGATTTTCCACTGTTTTCCATGGAAGGTTTGGGCTGAACTGCATAATAATACATTAAACTGTGGAATTTATTCCATCCGCAGTTTAATGTATTATTTAGTGATACAGCCCCCCCCCACCTGCCAATTGCTGGCCCCTGGTTTCTTGTACCCCTGCCACCCACTGATCACCAGCCCCATATGAAAAACATTGTTGGTGTCCAGTCCCCCACCCTCCTGCCATTTGCCCCTCCATATAAAAAAATAATAATATTCTCTTTTCCTAGTGTCTAGTGGCCCCTCACTTTCCGATCACCAGTCCCATATAAAAAGAAAATTGTTGGTGCCCAGTCCCCCAACCCACCCGCTGATCACCCATCCATATAAAAAACAAAATACCCTCATTCCCTGGTGTCTAGTGCCCCCCACCACCCGCCAATAGTCCCTCCATATAAAAATTAAAATATATCCTTTCCTCATTCCTTGGTGTCTAGTGGCCCCCCTACCCTGGCAGATAGTTCATCACCACCCTACTCCCCCCATCCCAAACCCAAGTGGGCGACCTCACCATCTTACTGCATAATTTTTAGAGGGTTCAGAAGGGGAGGGAGCTGTTTTAGTTGCCCATGGGGAGGGCAGGATGAGGGGAATTGTGTTGTGGTCCCGGGTCCGGCTATTCCCATCCCACCCTCCCCTGTAAGTAACTGGAACAGCCCCTTCCTCTTTACCTCCTGAAAACTGTGCTGTAAGATGACCAGGAGCTGCAATGAAAGAGCACTTGGCGCTCATTCATTCTGCTTAGTGGGTGGACGGCCATGGAGGAGAGAGGAGCTGTGCTGGTCACCCACTCGTAGTTCAGATGTGGGGGTGGGGGGTGATGGACTATCTGCCAGAGGGAGCCACTAGAACCAGAGTGAGAAAGCCACTTATTATTATAAGGCAACAGTGGAGGGGTCACATCAGGAATGAGGTGATCTTGTTCTGCGTAAAGGGATGATTGACAGGTGGGTGGGGAGACTGGACACTAATATTTTTTTTTTATATCAGGCTGGTGATCAGTTGGGGAGGCACAAGAAATCAGGGGCCAGTGATTGGCAGGGGAAGGGTGAATGAATTAAACTGTGGGGGGAAAAGCCACAGAGTTGAACTCTGACAGTGATCAGTTCTGTGGAATTTTTTCCCATAGTTTAATATATTAACCCATAGAATTTTTGCATTTATTCCACAGTTTTTAGGCAGAATTTCCACAAAAATTGGTGAAATGATTGCCAAACTTTCACGGAAGCGAAAGTCCAACTTTCACTGAAATTCTGAAGGGTGAAATTTTTTTTTGCACATGCCTACTACTAAGGTCACTGCTATTGCTACTATTACTATTCCTGTCATCCACCTACACTGCAACGAGAAAATATCCTGTTGCTCTAGTTTTTTGTTTAAGCTCCAGCCCTTTTGCACCTATTATGCTCCTTGTCACTCACCTCTAAACCTTTACCAGTTCTGCAATAACCTTCGTGGGTTTGACTCGTGTTGCCTATAATGGGGATTAGCATGGAAATGAGAATATAACAATGCTTGAACAGTGGTAATTTCACTTCCCAGGTTTGTTTTCCATTCTCTGCTTGAGACACCAAACATACTATTTACCATCTGTGCAAGTGGGCACTATCTTTTTCTTGTTATTTTCCTGTGGGTTTTATTTCCTTTATTGTGCACACTCTAGTCCTGTTGTATGCAGTCTAGTGCAGAACTTTGCATGTATCCACATTAAACTTTTTTTTCTCTCTCAGAGGAGAGGTGACCTTTGGTACAGCTTACCAGTAGTGTTAGTGCACATGAGGATAGTACAAGTCTTCAAGGTTAGCCAGAACAAGGTTCCACTTGCCTAAAAACTGAGAGAGTACCCTGGCTAATTGAGAGGTTAGGGAGTCCCTAAATGAAGTAATACTTTTTTGCATATCATACATGTTCCTCACTGTATATAAAGCAGGTGGGGAGACATGATAGACCTTGAGAACCTCCCTGTGCAAAATCACTGTTAATATGTAAATCACTTCTGCAATTTCTCCACCCTGTCCCCTTATTCCTCTAAGTTCTTTTTTAACCTAGTACCATTCACAATCCTCCTCCACAGTGCCGGCTGGGATGGCTATCTTCTTAATATATAGAAACATAGCATTTGACAGCAGATCAGGACTGCTTGGCTCACCCAGTCTTCCCATGTTTCCTTTCCTACATTATTACTGCAGACCGTACTTGATCTACAGCTTATTCTCCCTCCCCTCTTCCTTTTCATTATGATTCACTTGTGCCTATCCCATGCTTTCCTGAACCCCACTGCTGTTTTCACCCTCACCACCTCTGCTGCTAGACTGTTCCAGGAATCCACAACTCTTTCTGTGAAGAAGCAGTTACTCACTTCTGTTTTGAATCTACCCCCATTCAGCTTCATATCTTATCATAAGTAAGTTTTCTAATCCGACACACTACTGCTCTTTGAAATTGTCTGTAAACATATTAAACAACAGTGGTATTAGAACAGATCCATGGATTATTCCACTGGTAATCTGCTTCCAACGTGAGAAATTCCCATTTACCAGTACCCTGTACATTTTGTTGTTTATTGTGACAACTTGCAATATATTTTTGTGTGTGTTTTTTATTTGTTTTTATCATTTATACCTCTGTAAAGTATTGGAGCTGAGGTGGAACATTGAGTGGAAACTGAAATTACATTGTTCTGTTCTGATGTCCAGGCTGCACATGAAGTCAGCTATAACAGGCATTTTGTATAAAAGTCCCTTAGTACTCACAGTACAAACATGTGGGTGTTGGCAGCAGAAGTCTTTTATACTAAATAGGATTTTTTTTTGGGGGGGTAAACATCAAAAGGCTGAGTTTCTTTCATAAAAAAATATGTTTTGTGTACACCGATGAAACATTGACATTTTTAAAGTGAAGACAATTACAGTGACAATTTCAAGATAGTCACTGTAATGGTCCCGCTATATGAATTTTGCTGTTTCATCGGTGTTTCACCCCCCTTCGAATCAACTCTGACTCGGAGCTGATTACAAAAAATTGAGGGGGGCGGGGAGCAGAACACCCTGCATGGGAGGTGCAGGGTGTGCAGCCCCCGCCTCAAAAAAAACAGTGATGTTCTGACAGGCAAAATTTTGTCTGTCGGCATTTCGCCGTTGCTGTCAGGAATTTTGACAACTTCATTGTTGAAGCAACTTAGTGGAAGCCAGGTTTTGTTTTTGAAATTTCTTTGTATTCACTTTTGAGAAAATGAACACATCATCAATATTACAATTAATGGAACCAGAAAAAAAAATTACCCCTACATACAGTGATTAAATACATTTGTTAACATCAAGTAAAGAAAGTCCATTAAGTCTGGATATTGCATATGAGGTATTATAGGTTATAAATTTATGGACAGACTGCAGAATATGGAGTTCTTCCAAGCAGGATACTCCAGATGCCAGCCATGCTAAACCATGTGGGAATCATTACAATTAGGTAGTAAATAAAGTATACAAACAATATATAGTATATACAGCCATTATTCCTACTGCCCTGTCCAATGTGTTAAAGGCATTCTAGGGCTTCAGGCAGTTGTATAGAAACTTCACACCAACATGAGGAAACTTTCTGCTTTGTGTAAAACAGCAAATTTAGCATATTTATTAACATATCACGTAACTTGAGAAAGGCTATACCAGCTAATTTGAATTATATAGTACAGTAAGATAGCCATATTAAAACATTGACATATTGGCCCAGATATTCAAACTGCGCCAGGCTGTGGCGCAAGCTTGGGTGTAGTGCAACTTGGCTGCACAGGGGCATTGACTGGGCAATATTCAACAGAGCTGTGCCATGGCACAGCATAGTTGAATATCTCACCCTGGCCACCCGCAGTGTGCATGGTGCAGTGGCACTGCACCAGCGCAAGTTGCCAGAGTGGAGCAGGGGGATGCGCTAGTGGAAGTTCCATTGTGCTACGTGCAGCAACTGCGATATTCAAAAGTGCACATGCAAATGGGGCCATAATGTATGCAAGGCACAAATGAGGCCATTTGCATGTCATTATGGCCCCATTTGCATGCAGGTGCACCAATCCTTGGTGACTTGCACCTGGCGTCCTGCCAGGCAGCAGCCGTTGGGGACCAACGCCCCCTGCACAGCGCAGCACTGTGCCCCACAGCCCCGATCGCGGGCTTCAGTATAAATAAAAAAAATCCAATATCCCTGGTGGTCCAGTGGACCACTGTCTGCCCGATCACAGGCTTATGTATTAATAAAAAGAATTACATTCAATATCCCTGGTGGTCCACTGGACCGCTGTCTGCCCGATCGCGGGCTTATGTATTAATAAAAAGAATTACGTCCAATATCCCTGGTGGTCCAGCAGACCGCTGTCTGCCCGATCGCAGACTTAAGTATAAAGCGAATTGATTCCAATATCCCTGGTGGTCCAGTGGACCGCTGACTGCCCAATCACAGGCCTATGTATTAATAAAGAGAATTGATTCCAATATCCCTGGTGGTCCAGTGGACCGCTGTCTGCCTGATTGCGGCATTTGTCATAAAAAAATATGTCCAATATCCCGTGGTCTAGCGGTACCCCATCCCCACCCGCCCACTGAGCCCCACCGCCCCACTCCCCACATCAGCCGGGCGGGCAGCAACACCCCATCCGCCTGCCACCCCGCCCACCGACTGACACCATAGGTAGGGCTGTATGCCCATTGGTCCACAGCATGAGCTAATGAGTATGCAGCCCGTACCATACTACACATTCCAGATATGTAGCCACCCCCAGGACCCCACAACTGTCTTCTCAGGGGATCATACAGCTTGCTTCTGCTCCATGTTACATAGGACCAGTTGGGGTAGATTTTAAATGCATGGCCCTCCATGGAAAGCGGGGAACAAGCTCTCAAACACTGCAGGATGGAATCATGGATCTCTGGTCCCACTGTGACAAGGAGGATTGTTCTGACTATCTCTTGATTTTCTTGTGCCCTCCTGAAATTGACCTAGTGAGCTTGCTTAAAGGGTTGGGCTACCTCTCAGATGGCATGGTGGTGTGCAACCATTGTTTTAAATAGGTAAGCAGATCCTCTACACTGACTGATTCTGGTACCCCAGCTAAGCACAAGTTCATGGCCTGATTTGTGTTCTCCAGGGTTTCGAGCTTGGCTGTCATATGGTTATTTTCCAGTGCCATTTTAGAGAATGTGGCTTGGTTTTTTGTGGTCTATCATCCACATTTTTTGCAGTTAGCACTGCAGTGTCAGTCTTTACATCCTGTGTCATCAGTCTAGTCAGGACTTGTTCTATTTTATGGTCCATGTCCTGGACTGCCTGCAGCACTGATTCCCATGGCAGAGTGTCCACTATACCACTTGGCCCCACTTTTTGGCCACACACTCCATGCTTGTCCTGTGGCATCTGTTGCATGCTTTTTTGTCCCGGTACCTCTGCAGCTCCTTTTGAGTGACCCATGGTTTAGTTGATATCCCTCGACTTGGGACGATATAAGGCATTGATCTATGCTGTCAAATACTGAAAAAAGTGTCATTATTAAGTTTCCTACATTTGCCGCTGAGCTCGATACAGAGCTGTTCAGAGGCATGACCTGTCACCAGCATGACTCTCTAGTGCCCCCAGAAGCCATGTTTTGAATGTAAACAGTGGCCTATGTAAGGCACAACATTTCAAGCTGGACAGATGGCAGTTATAGCAAAAGGGCCAAGTTCTAAATAATAAATTCAGTTTGGACCAGTCAGGGAAAAAGGTGATCCTAGAGGTCAAACACAGAGGCAGGGTGTGATGTCAAAGAGGCTGGTCCGGTGATGTGGGGATAATGGGCCAGCCACCTAATAGCATTTCTTTTGTGTGTTTGCAATGAGAAGTCAGTAATGTCTTGACTCTTGAGACATTGAATTAGTAACATCATGACTTCAAGTCTGCCATAACTCACCAATTCCCAGTAGGGGATAAGCTTCCTCTACTCTACTTAGGGTTTTAGATAGGACTGAGTTAGTGTTTCCTCTGAGACTGCTGTCTTTTTCAAATGTGTTTGTTTTTATCTCTGTAGAAATACTGTATTTTCCATAGTCTTTAGTGTGTATTATCCTGTAACATATGTAAATATCATAGAGTATTAAATGTTATTTTATATATACGTCATGCTTTCTGTGGCTGTGTCATTTTGAGTATATATAACTAGGGATAAATTGACAAATCTGTGATCCATTTAAGAAGAGACAGGCTACCAAGTCACCATATCTAAAGCAAAGTTTTCCCAGCTGTGACAAAAGTGGTGGGTTGTTTGCCCTCCGGGAAAGAGCACTGTACTGTGTGAACATCAGCTCTACTGGGATTCAGACCTAGAGATGCTCTGAGTGAAAGTCATGCTGAGTGGTGGCAACATGCCAAGGTAACCCTTTCAGGCATCTGAAGGATTGTGAAAAGTTGTAGCAGTGCAGGCTGAGTTTTGTGATAGGACCAGTCCATGACACTTAGCAATTTGTTATCCATTTCAGAAAATATCTGCTTGTGCTGTGATTCCTAATCTTGTATATAACCTTGTATATGACTCCACATTAAACGCATTACCAAACCTCAACGTATATATAATTACAGTATGTTATTTATTTATTTAGTTTTTGTTTACTAACTTACTGACTCTTTTTCTGCCTCAAGGTGTGTTGGGGATAGAGATGAAAACAAACTGAAATTGAGCCATGTCAAGCTGTTTATATTTATATGTGTATTTCAGTGAATATAGTTTCACTTTTTCAGTACTGTCTTTATTTTTAAATACCTTCTTAAAGGAGTCTGTCAGGTTCATCTGACAAAACCTCTAGGCAAAGAACACATGCTGACTCATTTATTATCTTGAATTTATCAAGTTGCATATAGATTCTGTATTTGATATTGGCCCCCACAATCTTACCTGAAATTGACTATGTGCTTACCTACCAATTGTTCACTGAATCTCCCTTTCCTCCCTTTCTGCAAGACATAGATCACACTAGCCTGCTTACAAGTTCACAACATTAGCTATTTTTTAAAATACAGAATCTTCCAGATTTTTATTCTTAATTTTAGGTTACCTCCAAAAACCATAAAAACACTACAAACAGGTATCTGCCTCTATCTCTGAAATCAAACAAAGAGGCAGAAGACACTGCAGAGCAGGACACTGTGGCACAAGAGCTAGCACAACAAAACTCACCCAAATCAGGAACCAAAACAAAAAAAGCAAAAAAGGAAATCCAAAAAACTTCTGATCATAGGAGACTCCATGATTCGGGGAGTTGGTACCCATCTTCAGCCAGGGGTAATGGTCAGATGTCTCCCAGGTATATCAGCATGGAGAGACACTGACCGCATTGCTAAAATTGTTCACAAAGCAGGAGAAAACATTGATGTCCTAGTACACATAGGGACTAATGATTTCACCAGTCGGTCAGTTGTGGAGACCAAGGAACACCTGACCAGGCTGGATGACAAACTATCATCGATTTTGTCCGGCATCTCCTTCTCTGAGATCCTGCCAGTCTGGGAGAGGGGGGCTGATGGACGGAAGGTCAGAGAAAGGAGATAGGGAGCTAAACATGTGGCTCAAGGGCTGGAGCCAGAAAAAGGACACAGATTTGTAGGAACTGGCAACAGTTCTGGGAGCGAAAGTTCTTAATTTGATGGACTGCATCTGACTAAGGAGGGAGTCAGTGCATTGGGGCAGAAGTTTGACATCTTGCAGAATATTTAAACTAGCAAATGGGGAGAGGGGTGCAGCACCCCATCGTCAATCGGAAGAACACCCCTCCCCTCAGCTGGTGGTCAAACAGGGATTCAGCATGTTTGGTTCATTTTGCATCACCAGGTAAGAAAAAAGGTTTGTCTCCCCATACGACGCAAGGGGTAATGCCAAACCTCACCCAACAACTAACACAGCAAAATCTGGCCAATGGAAAATCATGTACACAAATGCTCACAGCCTGGGAAATAAGATCCCAGACCTGCAGGTGATAATTTCAGAGGCTAAGCTGGACATAGTAGCAATTAATGAGATGTGGTTTACCAGTAACCACACTTGGGAGACTTCAGTACCTGGCTATGTATTGTTCAGAAGAGACCGAGGTGCAAAAGGGGGGGAGGAGGGCCTCTGTATGTCAATGAAAAATATCAAAGCTCAGAAATTCAGAATACACATAAGGAGCCAGAAGAACTGTGGGTCACCTCGAAACAGGAAATGGGACAGCCATAAGAACTGGGGTTGTCTACAGGCCCCCAGACAAGGGGGAGGACATAGACACATTACTGTTAGAAGATATACAAAACATGACAGCTAAAGGGGAGGTTCTGATAATGGGAGACTTCAACATACCAGATACAGATTGGCCAATACCAACAGGAACATCTGCCAGAACTAGACACATAGTGGATGCCCTGCAGGGGGAGGGCCTCAAACAGCTGGTACAACAACCCACAAGAGACAGGGCTATCCTAGATCTAATACTTACTAACAGGGAAGGGATTACAGATCTCCAGGTAGAAGGTCACCTGGGGGCCAGTGACCATCACATGGTATGGTTCAATTTGGCTACTACATCTAAATCATCCCATTCCAAGGCAAAATTATGGGACTTCAG
Organism: Neoceratodus forsteri; assembly: GCA_016271365.2. Taxonomy (NCBI): domain Eukaryota; kingdom Metazoa; phylum Chordata; order Ceratodontiformes; family Ceratodontidae; genus Neoceratodus; species Neoceratodus forsteri. The sequence goes on from CM028129.1 coordinate 396,181,881, forward strand.
AGGAACTGACTTTGATAAGATGGCCAACAGAGTTAAGCTAGCCCTGGCAAAAAGAAACACAGGTGAGGGGTACAGGCAAAGTGGGGCATTAATATGATGCAATACTTGAAGCAACATCCCATTATGTTAGACAGAAAAGGAAGTGCAAATAAGAAGGAAACCACTTTGGTTCTCAAATACAGTAGCAGAAAAGGTCAGAGCTAAAAGGCTGGCCTTCAGGAAATATAAGGGAACACAGCGGGATGAAGATAGGGAGGCATACCAAACTGCCCTAAGGGAAGCAGGGAAGGCAGTAAGGCAGGCAAAGTCCCAAACTGAGGAAACACTAGCATGAACAGTAAAAGAAGGTGACAAGACTTCTATAGATACATTAGTGAAAGGAGAAAGTCCAGAGGGAGTATTGCTAAGCTTAATGGAGAAAAGGGAGCATGTGAGGAGGAGGACCATGTAAAAGCATCTATCCTAAATAGATACTTTTGCTCAGTATTTACTGAAGAAAAGGTAGGGCAGGGCCCACAGCTCAGCACCATGGACACAGGGAGGAGGGAGATGAGCACTACTCCCTTCACAAAATAAAGGGTCCTACAAGAGCTTGCTAAGCTCAGGGTGGATAAGGCAATGGGACCTGATGGCATACATCCCAGGGTACTTAAGGAACTAAAGGTGGAACTAGCAGAGCCATTAGCAGAACTGTTTAGTGAGTCTCTGAGCACAGGAGAGGTCCCAGAAGACTGGAGAAGGACTATGTGATCCCACTCTACAAGAGTGGTAGTGAGGAGGCAGGGAACTACAGACCAGTCAGTCTTACTCTCAGTAGTGGGCAAGATTATGGAGGCACTCCTTAAGGAAAGGATAGTGCAACACCTGGAATCCATAGGGGCACTGGATTCAAGACAGCATGGGTTTACAAAGGAAGGTCCTGTCAAACTAATCTCATAGATTTCTTTGACTGGGTAACCAGAGTGGTGGACCAACGGGAGCAGTTGATGTCGCCACTTTGACTTCAGCAAAGCTTGACACTGTTCCACATAGAAGATTGATAAATAAGCTGGGTAGGCTCGGGTGGGTCAGAAGTTGGTCAACTGGGTGGCAAACTGGTTGAGGTCAAGAAAACAGAGAGTGGTGGTAAAATGGTATACAGTCAGAAGAGATGCAAGTCACAAGTGGGTACCTCAGGGATCAGTCCTAGCTGGGTCCCTTCAACATCTTCATTAGTGACCTTGCAGATGGACTAGAGGGTAAAGCTTGTCTGTTTGCAGATGACACCAAGATCTGCAACAGAGTAGATGATCCAGATGGGGTGGGCAGAATGAGAAGAGATCTGGATAAACTAGCAAAATGGTCAGAAGAGTGGCAACTGGGATTTAATGAAAAGAAGTGCAAGATCATGCACATAGGGAAGAGACACCCTGAAGCCACCTATAGGCTGGGAGGGAATTGCTAGCAGTCACAAAGGAAGAAAGAGACTTGGGCATCATCATCACTGATGACCTGAAATCATCCAAGCAGACCTCTAAAGCAGTAGGTAAGGCTAGGGGGGTGTGAGGGTGTATTAGTAGGGGTATCACAAGTTGTAAGAGGGAGGTAATAATCCCTCTTTACAAGACACTGGTTAGGCCCCATCTGGAGTACTGCATGCAGTATTGGAGGCCACACCTTCACAAGGACATTAACCAATTTGAGGCAGTCCAGAGAAGGGCAACCAGAATGGTGCAGGGACTGCATCAGAAGACATATGAGGACAGATTAACAGAGCTCAATATGTATACCCTTGAGCAAAGGAGGGAGAGAGGTGATATGATCGAGGCATTCAGACTCCTTAAGGGCATTAACAAGGTGAAAGAGTCTAACATGTTTAAGTATAAGAAAAATAGCAGGACAAGAGGACACAGCATGAGATTAGAGGGGGGCCAATTAAGGGGGAATGTGAGGAAATTCTTTTTCACAGAAAGGGTGGTGGATGCATGGAATGGCCTGCCTCAAGAAGTGGTGGCTATGAATACAGTGCAGGGCTTCAAACAGGCATGGAATAGGCATAAGGGAGCAATACAAATGAGTATGAATAGATAGGCCACTGACAGAGCAAAGGCCGATGGCACATTTATAAGGTAGAGAAAGAAATGGGCAGACTGGATGGGCCTTGCGGTCCTTATCTGCCGTCAACTTCTATGTTTCTTTGTTTCTATGTTGCATACATTCCTGTTTTTATGAGTTCTATAAGAATAGTTCTTACATATGGACACCAGCCTTACTGTATTAAGTGGATCCTGCCCTAGATAAGACAGTCGATTGGATAGGGCCAGAACTTCTAAATCTTTAAAACAGCAGTGCAAATGGAACTATGCAAACACTATGATGCCAAATCAGTTGCTGCTTCACTCCACTACTAAGAAAGTGATGGCCTCTATCAAAAAACAAATTGCTAAATTAGAAGGACAGTTGTTCAAACCACTTTTATTATGTAAAAGTGCAATTTACAAATATAACAGTTTAGCCACAAATGTTTATGCATCACGAAAGGGTAGCACATAGACATTCCTAACTCTGAATGCCACATAGCTGTTATCTGCGTATCCCCAGTGGTATTCACCACAGGTATGCTAGCCTTGTGTGATGGATTGCTGTGTGGTGCCATGCCAGGGCTGGGATGGGGCCATGCCAGGGAGTGTGCCCTGCAGTACACCCCTGCACAATGTCAATTGCGCACTGTGGTTGAAAATAGTATGCAAGGGGGAACCTGCTGTAAACATTTATGGGCACCCCACAGGTTACCCAAGGGCCACGGCAACAATGGGATCCCCCTTCTCACAGTCACACCAGCCCAAAGTGCTGCCTGTGAGGGCTGGGGGTGTCTGTTTGGGCAAATGCCCAGTGTTAAATCCCTGTCATGGTATGCATCATCCTGGGATCCCCTTCATGAGTGCAGCAGGGGATCCACTCCAGGACCTGGGACAGGCATCCGATTGGATGCTTGACAATGCAGCTGTGCTCCTCACCCATGCTGCTGTGTGCCAGAAAGTGCAGCTATGGACAGGTGGCTGGCAATGATGAATACTAACCAGTGCAGACCTGTCCACAGGTGTGGGGCAGCGTGGGTCAGGTATGCACCTTTCACACATGCCGATGCCCATTTTGTTAATGTCCTTGTGAAGGTGCGGCCACCAGTACTGTATGCAGTACTCCAGATGGGGCTTAACCAGTGTCTTATAAAGAGGGAGTATTACCTCCCTCTTACGATTTGTGATACCCTACTATTACACCCTAATATCCCCCTAGCTTTACCTATTGCTTTAGTGATCTGCTTGGAAGATTTCAGGGCATCTGTGATGATACAAAATCACACATGCCCACACAATGCAAAGCATCATGGGCTGCATATGCAAATCACCACAGAATGTTATGCTGGTTCAACTTTAAGCAGAATTGCATGGTACCGAAAGGCCTCTCACACAGTTTGCAAAGGGTGCTAACAGATGACATAGACACGTGTTTCGTCCTACCAGGACTCATCAGTATGCCTCGTCTGTTTGACACACCAGTGGAATGAACCAGCTACCCTAAGACAGTCTGTCTGGGTTATGTTGGGGTGAACCCATTAATCTGTGATGATGATGATGCCCAAGTCTCTTTCTTCCCTTGTGATTGCCAGACTTGCAACCACGCTGCAAAAAGCAGTTGCACCTTCACCCCCTTAGCCAACAGAGATTTTTTAACAATCTGTAGCTTCTTTTTAAGATCCTGTGTTTGCGAGGCTAAGTCCAGGAAAAATCCAAGGTGTCTACCTTCCCAAACAATTTCACCCTTATTGTGTGCAGCTTGCAGCAAGGGAATTCTAGCCTCCAAAGTAGACAGTGTAATGATCGCTGTTAAAGGTCGTTCTGAAGGACCTCACAAGGGCTTAGGGCACAGAGGAATAGTGAATGCCTGCAACACCCAGAATCCCATGTCCCTTAGTAAAAGGCCTAAGTCATCAAAGATTAATCTATCCACCACTGATAGCAATTCAGTGTGTCTAGCAAACTGAGGAGGGAATCCTACAATACAGACATTCCTTTCTCTTAGGCCATTTTCAAGAGTATCTACTTTAGCCTGGAGGAAGTTCACATCACAAATCAGACCTGCACTAACCTCCGACTGATGTTACAAAGAGGCAGTAAGGCCGGTGATCGCGGTTTGATTAGCTGATATTTTAGTGTCCAAATCTGTAAGCTTCTGGTCCATGATCACCAGTCTTTTATTTGTCTCATTTCCCATTTCTTGCAATTTTGTAAGGATTGGCAAAATCTGGGTAAAGTCTGAGTTCAGTGCCAGAGTCAGGCCTCCCTGTTTGGATGATGCACTAGTCCCAGGTTGACTAAAATAAATATTGTGTCTCGAGGCAACAGGCTGATTGTGTTTCTTGGACTCATGATGCACAGATACTCCTCAGTCAGGTAGTACTGTGAAAATATACCAAATCACCACTTAAATGGTGAAAAAGTTTAAGTTTAGGAATCACAACAAGGAGCTCAAAGAAAAGATGCCTGCCCTGTTGAATGCTCCACAGCACCCCCCACCACCAGGTGTAGATCATTTTGACCCCATTTCTGTCTATTGGTCCTAGCCCAGCCTTTGACATGGTTTACATCAAAAATTTCCAGGAAACCCTGCTAAAAGCCTTTTTGGTATCCAGTGTCATTAAAACTGCATCCCAATCTCTGGAGACACACATTAGATTAGGTGCCTTCTGGTCCTCATGCACCAACACTTTAACACCTTTTCAAGTCTCATTGCTGATATTTTTGCAAAGATTTTGTCATCAGTATTTAATAATGAAAAGGGGTGATATGGTTTACATTCATTCAGTCCTTTATTGAGCTTAAAGATGAGAGGTATCCAGGCTTAATCAAAGAATGGAGGCAACTTTCCAAGATTTCCAAATTGAATGAATAGGGCAGACTAGAAGGGAACTAATTCCAAACTAAATTCTTTATAAAATTTTCCTGTAATCCCAACTGGCTTGAGGGATTTAGCATTCTTTAATTTGTGTATGTCCTCTAATATTTCATTTTCTTCAATTAATTTGTCAATGTCTTCTGCCTGTTTAGAAAAGACTGAGGGAAGACAGAGTGAATCCAAAAATTATTTGATTTCTTCCATTGTTGGACTAGTATCAGGAGTGTATAAATCTCAAAAACAGTTTCAAATACCTTAATATTGTGATGGTGTTCTGTACACAGTAACCAGTCACCATTTTTGATTTGGTTTTATGGCTCCCATGGATCTCTCTCCACTTAACTGTAATGCCAGAAGTTTATCTGGCCTCTCTCCAGAAAAGTAGAATTTAGTTTTTGACCTCAATAAGGTCAATTGGACTTGCTAACAAACATTTTTATTGTACTGATTTTGTTCTTGCACTACCTCAGATTTTGACTATATGTAATCCATTTGTGCTTGTGGCCAACTGTTGTTCTTTAATTTAAATTTCTCTATATTGACCTTTTTTTCTCTGTTTATTATATGACTCTATTACTCTCTTAATTATAGCCTTAAATGAATCCCAGAAGATACTATAACTAGCCTCTTCAGGATCATTAAATTGTACAAATTTCTGAATTGTGTTTCTGATTAGAGTACAGTAGATATTATCTTTAAACAATGACCAATCCATTCTCCCTAAATTGTCCTTCACCTGTACTTTGTCCTTGTCCAGCATGAATATATGTGGTGCATGGTCTGAAATGAATATGTTTCCATAAACTATATGTTATATTTTATATAATGCAGATCTAAAAATAAAACAAGTATCAATTGTTGAAAATGATTTATGTGCGTTACAGAAAAATCAATAGTTCTCTTTGTATTGCAAATATCTGAATGCATCTAACAAGTGTAAACTCAGCAAGCAAAATTTGAAGATTTTTAGCAGCACTGATTTTTGTTTTTCTTTTAACTTATTGACCTATCCATATGAGATAGTGTTAGATTTATATTTCTTGTGAACACATATGGTGATGGAGATTTAGTTGTATTTAAAAAGAAAAAGTTTTGTGAAGAAAACCAAATCATCATGGTTTGGGTTGTAAACATATACCACAGTATAATATTGTTGCTATTGTCTTGTTTTTTGTAATGATATATCTGCTACCTGCATCTATATGCATATCCAATTGCAATGTCCCTAGAGTTGGTCTTACAAAGAGTATGAGCTCCCCCATCCTCTATACAGGTTGAGCAAACAGATATTTAATAACTCCTAAGTTACATTCCATGTCTGACGGCGCTGCAGGCTGCCCTTTTGTACTGGGCTCCTGCCTGCATTACCACCTTCTTCTGCCCACAAAGAAACCTGCAGCAGTCATAATAGAGCTCCATTGAGCTCACTCACTCACCTCCCTCACTTGCTCATTCTGTGTCTCCTGCCGCTGCAGGCTGCCCTTTTGTACCGGGCTCCTGTCTGTGTTGGCGGCTTTTTCTGGCCACAAAGAAATCTGCAGCAGTCCTGACATAGCTCCATTGAGCTTGCTTACTCCCCCCTCTCACTCACTCATTCCGTTTCTGCCGGCACTGCAGACTGGCCTTGTGTACTGGGCTCCTGTCTTCATTGCTGCCTTTTTCTGCCCACAAAGAAATCCACAGCAGTCACAATAGAGCTCTGTTGAGCTTGCTCACTCCTGCTCTGACACTCGCTTGTTCTGTTTCTCTTAGCACTGCAGGCTGCACTTTTGTATGGGGCTCCTGGTTGCATTGGCACCTTTGTCTGCCCACAAAGAAACCGCAGCTGTTCTGACAGAGCTCCATTGAGGTCGCTCAGTCTCCCTCTCTCATGCGCTCATTCTGTTTGTCCTGGTACTGCAAGCTGCCCTTTTGTATGGGGCTCCTGCCTACATTGATGCCTTTTTCTGCCCACAAAGAACTCTGCAGCAGTCCTGATAGAGCTTCATTAAGCTCACTCAGTCCTCCTGTCTCACTTGCTCGTACTGTCTCTCCCACCACTGCAGGCTGGCCTTTTGTACTGGGCCTCTGCCTGCACTGTCACCATTTTCTGCCCACAAAGAAATCTGCAGCAGTCCTGACAGCACTCCGGTGAGTTTGCTCACTCCCATTCCCTCATTCACTCTCTCGTTCTGTTTCTCCCAGTTCTGCAGGCTGCCCTTTTGGACTGGGCTCTTGTGTTGGGGCCTTTTTCTGCCCACAAGGAAATTTTCAGCAGTTCCGACAGAGCTCAGTTGAGCTTGGTCACTCCCCCTCCACTCGCTAAATCTTAATTTGTCCCAAACACTGATTTTCCACAGTGCCCGTGCTATTCTCTGGTAGGTGTGCAAAAACATATTTTAGTCAGGATGTGAAAAATGACAGCTGTACTGTTCATAAGGAGGTGTGAAAAAATGCCAATATTGAAAATGTGGCATGAAAATATTAAAAATTTACGAAGCTACAAGGGTGCGTGGAAACAGTTCAATGCATGCTTGTAACACAGTCACGTTATGGAGTTTCATCACCATATTTTCAACATTGGGATTTTAGGACCTCTGCTCATGAACAGTGCCACTGTCATTTTCTTAATCTGCCCCGAACACTGATTTCCCACAGCGAACACGCTATTCTGCATCGGAAGTGTGAAAACACATTTCAGTCAGGATGTGGAAAATGACAACTGTACTGCTCATAAGGTGGTGTGAAAAAATGCCACTGTGGAAAATCTGGCATGACAATATTACAAATCTGCAAAGTTCCAAGGGTGCGTGGAAAGTGCACAATGCACACTTGTAACACAATCATTTGATGGGATGTCATCACCAAATTTTCAACATAGGCATTTTAGGACCTCTGCTCATGAACAGTATCACTGTCATTTTCTTAATCTGTCCTGAACAGTGACTTCCCACAGGACCGTGCTATTCTGCACCGGATGTGCAAAAACACATTTTGGCCAGAATGGGAAAAATGACAGCTGTACTGTTCAAAAGTAGGTGTGGGAAAATGGCAATGCTGAAAATCTGGAGTGAAAATGTTATAAATTCACGAAGTTATGAGGGTGTGTGCAAATTGTGCAACAAATGCTTGTAACAGTCATTTTATGGAATATCGTCACCAAATTTTAAACATAGGCATTTTAGGACCTCTGCTCATGAACAGTGTCACTGTCATTTTCTTAATCTGTTCCGAACACTGATTGCCCACAGCGACCTTGTATTCTGTGCTGGAAGTGTGAAAACACATTTTGGCCAGGAGGTGAACAATGACAGCTGTACTGTTCACAAGGAGGTGTGAAAAAATGTCAATGTTGAAAATCTGGTGTGAAAATATTGCAAATTCGCAAAGGTACAAGTGTGCATAGCAACTGCCCAATGCACGCTAGTAAAACGTCATTTTTAGATTTTTTCCACTATATTTGCAACATAGGCTTTGAGCTCCACCATGAACACTGGCACTGTTGTTTCACATCAGCCCTGAAAGGTGATTCCGCTCAGTGACCATGAAATCACCTTTCAGGGCCGATTAACACCATGACAGTGCCAAAATTCATGAGGTGGGGTCCCAAAACCCCCATGTTGAAAATTTGGTTCCAAATTCCAAAAAAGGACTGAGATATGCATCAAAGTTGAAAAAACCCAATTTATTCCATTATACTACTTACCGGCATTTCCTCAGTTCACGGTCAGCTTTGAAGAGTGCATACATGTTCCCAGTCCAACAAAATCATCGCGCCAGACTCCGGAGGTAAGTATGGGGGTGAGGAGGGTGTGGGGAGGCAGCGTGTGCAGTGGGTGGGTGCGGGTTGCAGGAGGGGGCCAGGGAGACTGCCGAGGGACCATTTCCTTTTTTCACAGGTCAAAAAAAAAAAGACATTGTGAGACTGATTTTGTTTTCAGGGGCATGTGGCACACTGGGGTGGGCTCCCAGCATGCCAAGGGACTCATTCTTGGGGGGCAACTGTAGCTGTTGGGGGATTGGGCAGCCCCATCGACACACAACAAAAGGAAGGGGCCACATCATGCCGACTGGGCTTGGGCACCCTATTGGCACTAAAAGGGGGGGCACAAGAGCCAAGGGGGATTGGGCACCCCCTCGGCACAAATGTTCTGGGTGTTTGTGGGGGGGCATTATACTGATGGGGAGTGGGCTCCCCCATTGACACATGAAACTGGGGGGGACATAATGCCAATGGGGAGTGGACTCTCCTGTTGGCAACATCAAACGGCAGGGCCACTGAAGCCAATGGGGATTGGGGCCCCCATCAGCAAACAAAACCTGTTGTGGGGGCGCATGTTGCCAAGGGGATTGGGCACCCCCTCAGCACTGCAGGTTACTTAATTGTTTATGAACATGGTGGCAAGCTGCCATCATGTTCACAAACAATATTGCACTTGGAAACATTCCACCCAGCAATGACAGAATGCTCCCTCATTGCAGTGAATGGCTGATGCTGCACTGATGAGGCAGCCCCTGATTGCAGTGGCTGAAACTTTTCAAGGATGTGGCATGCTGGCTGAACTAGCGTCAGCAGCAGCATGCCATGGTATTGGGGAAAGCCAGCCAAGCCTTTAAAGGCTGTTGGGGGCATTGGTCACAACAATGCCGTGCCTCTACAACCTGCTTCTGAAAATGTGCCGCAATGTGTTTCTTGTGCATGCATGCAATCAACATAAAAAGGAAAATAAATGAAGCAAAGCAGAAGCAATACTTGAATTAAAGATGTCTGCATCACTCAAGGATAACTATAAATCATTCTACAAGTATATTAATAGTATGGGAATAAACAATATGATGAGTGATAGATATGATTAATGTATGAAACCAGTATTTCTGCTCTATCATCCACAAGGGTGCGGGTGAGAATGAAGTGATCAGAATTCCCCAGGAAACACCAATGTTAGGTGTTGATAAGGACAACCTAATATCCCTACTGAAAAGCTTAAATGCAAATAAGGCCCTGGGACTTGATGAGATCTACCTGTATGTAATTAAGGAGATGGGGGTTGAACTAGCAGGACCTCTTAAATGCCTGTTTGAAAGATCCATAAATGCTAGGCAAGTTGTGGAGAACTGGAAGGAGGAACTATACTGGGTTCTATAGTGGGTTTGTAAGACAGGAGGAGGCATTAGCCCATTGAGCGTGCCTCCCGCCTAAGCGGGGCCTTAATTATCTATGATTAATGAGGTGAGTATCTAGTCTTTTCTTGAATACCTCAATTGAATCTGCTAAAACCACCTCTCTAGGGAGGGAATTCCAACATTGTACTGCTCTGTGTGTAAAAAATCCACTCCTGTCACTAGTAGTGCCAATTTCCAAAAAGAGGTTGAGGGCTAATTTCCAAAATTATAGGCTGGTTATCCTGGCATCAGTTCTGGGGAAGATAATGGAAGCATTCATTAAAGAGGAGAAGGAAAGTTACATCAGCACAGACAAGCTGGTGGATGACAGATGACATGGTTTTCGTGGGTGTAGATTGTGTCAAACTAATCTTGTCTGTTTCTTTGAAACAGTGAACAAAGTTATTGACAAGAGTGTAACAGTGAGTATTGTATTATTGGACTATAGAAAACTGACACAGAGCTACATCACAAATTTATTGTAGAGTAAACAAAATTATGATGAAATGCATGAGTGATTAGATGGGTCCAATCATGGATAACAGATAGGAAACAGACCATGTTTATCAAGGGATATATATTGAGCAGTTACAAGTGGGGTCCCGCAGGGCTCAGTGCTGGGACCTATACTCTTTAACACCTATGTTGCCAGCATGCAACCCATAGGTGGGGCCTGAATGTGCAAGTTTGCTGACAATACCAAGGCTGGTATGGTGGTTGACACTGAAAAGTAACTCACATGGTCACTGTCTGATAAAGTTAATGAAAGATAACCATTGCTATCCCCTAAATAGAAGAATTAAAGGAGATCTAGCAGGCTTATCTACCTATCTATCTTCTCAATGCTCTTCTGTCCTTGATTTAGCCATCTGGAATGGTCATCCGGGGTTTTGGTCTGAATTGACAGTTAAGATCAGAAGCAAAAGTGACCATTTTCCTAATATTTTAAAGAGTGACTTTTTTATTTGTCACACAAAAGCTACTGCTAGCACTCTAAATAGTCCTGAAATTATCATAACACACTCTAAGCACTTAAGATGGACTGAACAAATAGAAGAAGTAGTTAGAAATAAAACACAGGGCTTCTTGGAGCAGTGGCTGATAGCCCTAACTAAAAATAAGCCTTTGGTTTACTCGAATACAGAAGTAGAACTTTTTTTAACAATCTAAAATCTCACCTATATGAAATTAGGACTAACAAAAATAAGGATTCAAATTGTGTAGGTTGGTTTGATAGGGAATGTAGGCTCAGTAAAATAATTTTAATGACCTATCTCAGAGCAGCTAAAAATTCTCCCACTAGAGAAAAATGTTAGAAACTCAAACATGAAAGGGATGTTTATAGAAAATGTTTAGAATGCAAAAAAGAATACAATTTAGAAACCTATGGAATCTTATGTTACATGCAGTGATTGATAATAACCAGCAGACATTTTTATCTTTAGTAGCCAGAGGCCACAATGAATATAAAGATGAACTCGCTGTTCTTATTGATGTAAAAGACTGGATCAAACACTGTACTGATATATTTTTTGATCCATCTATAGTGGACACCATTGACAGTGATTTTAAACTGAAAGTGTTTAAACCAGTTTCTGCTCAAGAAGTACACTTAGCTATTTCTGGTCTGAAATTCAATAAAGCTCACAGCCCAGACAAAATTCCAGTAGAAGAATATTTATGCTTGGGAGTATTTTGGGCTGAAACCTTTGCCCTCTATTTTAATAAGTGTATAATGGAAAGATCAATTCCAGTTCATGGAAAGGGTCTGATATTTTTCTAGTCTTCAAATTAGGCAGCAGATATGACCCTAAGTTATACTGACCTATAAACCTGTTGGACACAGTAGCTAAAATCTGCATCAGCGTGCCTCTGGCAAGACTGAAAGAGGAATTCCTCAGGACAAAAGATATCCTAAATTTACAGACTGGTTTTAGAGAAGGTTTCTTGACTCTGGATAACTGCTTCATCCTGTTACACTTATAAGAGAAATTTGTTGGATTTAAAGTCCAAAAACTTTACCTAGCTTTTATAGATTGCAAAAGCGGCCTTTGATACAATAAATAGAAATATTTTATGGAGTATTGTGAGAGATTGGAGTATTGAACCAGTTTTGATTAATGCCATTGATCCAATACTCTGAGAGATGGGCACAAGTGAGGATTCGTCCAAGTGGACAACTCTCCAGAAAACGTATGGCCAATAAAGGGGTTAGGCAAGGCTGTGTCCTCACCTCCACCCTTTTTTTCAATTTATGTCAATGGACTATTGATAGCCTTGACACAACCTGGTACAGACTCTCCAGAAGTAGGAAACATGGACTGTTCTGCCCTACCCTAAACAGATGACTTGGTCCTCATATCCTTTTCCCCTAGAAGGCTGCAGAAAAAAAAACATTACATTTTGAATGCTTTGCCACTAAATCGGCACTCAACATAAATAAAACAAAACTAAGATTATTCCTTTTGGAGTACCTACAGATAAATGTCATTGATTTCTAGATTCTTCACCTATTCAAACAATTAAATCATATTGTTCTGTTGGTGTAACGTACTCCTGAATTTAGTCATGGAAGAGGCATCTTGACAACACATCGGTTAAAGCAAAATCTGTGATATTGGGGCTTAAAAGATTTAACCATTTCTGTGGTGGCTATACAACAAGACCATTGTTGAAAACAATTCAGGCTAAATATAATAATCAGGTTCTATTTGGATCAGAGATCTGGGCCACTTCTTGTATTGAAAACACTGAAAAATCAGCAATACAGATTCTGCACACTGCATTAGGTTTTAATAAGTCAACACTAATCTGTTTTGTTATAACAGAGTTGGGTCTGAATAACTTACAGGCTTTTGCAAAAAGTAGAATAATTAACTACTGGACTAAATTAAGTGCTCTCTCTGAAGCGAGGCTGGTTAATAAATGTCTAAGAGAAAAATAATTTTGGATAAAGATAGGTTGTATATCCTCACCTTGGCTCAACTATGTGTACAGTTTGCTATGTAGCTATGGCACAGAGGTTTTCCCAAAATAAGTACAGAACAAAATAATCAATAGTCGTAAATATAATGCATATATTTTTAAGAAAATTTCTGAGTATTATAAAGCAAAAGATCTGAAGGCAATATTTGAGTCCAGATTTTTTAAATGGTTTAGTGAAAATGATTGTAGATTTAAGTTTAGGTATTATCTGGATGTCTTGACTAAACCATTGCACATGAGAACATTTACTAAATTTAAAGATGGAGAAGTTTGTATCCAGTGTTTTCTTGTCTAGACAGAGAAATCCTCCAGACCTGAAGATGAATACTGCTGCTGTAATAATATTGAAAAAGAAAATCAGATGCATGTTATGCTACATTGTAGATGGTGCAATAAGGCAAGAAGGTACTGGATATATCCAATCATAAACTCTCAACAGAAAACAGAATAGAAAATGATTTTGATACTTTTATTCACTCCGGAAGATGATTATGTGATTTTTAGAGTTGCTCACTATGTAATAACTATCTAAAAGGTCAGGAAAAGATGATTTTAAAGCATAAATTATCTGACTCAAATTAGTAGTTGTTATATAAGTGATATTTATGTATTCTTTTTAATCATTTTTATGTATTTATGTACATTCTCTGGCTCTTCTAACCATGGTTTTATGTTGTAATGATCATTCTGTTAAAGACTGAACAGTAAAATTTACCATACCATACCATACTACTGAATAGGGGGATAGGTCTCTGAGGAAAAACTTGGAATCTATTGAAGCTTGGGCTAAAAAATCAAAGCTTCTGTTAAATATAGACAAGTGTGCCACTATGCATCTAGGCACCAGGAATAGCAAGAACAGCCACACACTTTATGGCTTAGATCCAAAACAGACAACTAACGGGAAGGACCTTAGAGTCAGAGTCACCAATAATCTTCAATTTAGGAACCAGTGCAGGCTGATCACTAATAATGGATATAGAATTCTGGGATGCATTGGTAGAAACATCAGGTTCTTTTGCCATGTACAGCACCCCGGTAAGGCCTCATACCAAGTACTGTAGCCAGTTCTGGACTCCTCAATGTGCAAGAGACACCAAACTAGTGGAGGGTGTGCAGAGAAGAACAACTAGTATGGTAAGAGGAATGAGAGATAAGAGCTACGAGGAGAGACTGAGAGAGATTGACATGTACAGCATTGACATTAGAAGAATAAGAGGCAACATGTGCCCAGTGTTCAAATCTTTCCAAACTAAAAATTTGTGAGACAGTTTAAGCCTGGAAATGGGATAATTTATATACAAGACAGCTAAATGATAGTCATTACAAAACTACCAAAGTAGGAACTTGGTTTACCCAAAGCATGATCGCTATGTGTAATTGCCTCCCAGAATCTGTAGTGACATGCCAGACTATAGCTCGTTTTAAAACATGCTTGCATGTACACTTAAAAGCAAACTGTATCACATGTTATTTTGACTGAGTAATGATGAGCATAACAAAGGCTCTAGTAGTCTCCTTTACTTGTATACTTTGCTTTGATTCCTATGATTCCTAAGTTGTTAGTTAAACCTTTTTAGTGTTTCCCAACTGCACAGTTACTGAGACTTCAGAAGCAGTGCAGTGATAGTTCTATGCAGTTAGGTCAGCCTAGAAAACAAGATTCAAGATTTGTTAGTCACTGTCTTGACCCTTGTGGATACTGGTCAATTACCACACAGGTCTGGACAGCTATTAACCAATCAGATCACTGGATTTTTCTTGCCCAGTTTCTAAGCAGAAATTTACTTACACTTAAAGAAGTCAGTTAACTAATCAAAAAGCAATATTTGGGGACCCCATTGTGTAATAAACTAATCCTACATTTAACTATACTCTAAACTTACATGTTCTGTGCATGGGTACTACTAGAGCTGTGCAGAATGTGAAATTCCACATCAAAATTCAAGCAGAATGGCAGTTCTCCTTCTGAAATGCTTTTTGTATTTTTTTATAAGGTCTGCAAAATTCTGAAAGTGTTTTACTTTAACCTGTAAATTTGTTTTCTGCAGTTTGCAGAAAACAAATCTGTGGTTTATGTAAACCACATAAAGCTAATCTGTGATTTATGTAAACTGTGAAATACTAATCCATGATTTTAAATAAAAAGCCACAACCTTTTTCAGAATTTTGGAATGCCACTTCCAATGTAATTCCATGAAATTTCTTAAATTCTGTTGTGTTCTGGAAGACTGGTGCAGGGACTGCATCAGAAAACATAAGAGGACAGAATAACAACTCAATATGTATACCCTAGAGCAAAGGAGGGAGAGGGGTGATATGATCGAAACATTCAAACACCTTAAGAGCATTAACAAGATGAAAGAGTCTAACGTTTCAATATAAGAAAAATAGCAGGACAAGAGGACACAGCATGAGATTAGAGGGAGGCCGATTAAGGGGTAATGTGAGGAAGTTCTTTTTTACAGAAAGGGTGGTGGATGAGTAGAATGGCCTACCTCAGGAAGTGGTGGCTATGAATACAGTACAGGGCTTCAAACAGGCATAGGATAGGCATAAGGGAGCAATACAGATGAGCATGAATAGATAGGCCATTGACAGAGCAAAGGCCGATAGCACATTTATAAGGTTGAAAAAGAAATGGGCAGCCTGGATGGGCCTTGCAGTCCTTATTTGCCATCAACTTCTATGTTTCTATGTTTCTAAGAAATGTAATGTAAAAATTCAGCTCAGCTCTATGGCCTATTCAAATTAACTACCATATTGAGGTAAAAATCAAACTGTTAAAATAACTATCTCTTTTTTTATTTTATAACATAGTTGCCCAGGATAGGTCAGTTGACTTGCAGCATCTATTTTCAACATTTTTGCTTGTGTCCTGCTTCTACCCATTTTCACAGCTGGGTGTACTGGAGCATTGAGAGGTTAAGTGACATTCTGAAAGGTGTATAGTGAGTATTTGACTGTAGTGAGGTTTGAACCAGTGACAGTTCAGTTCTCAAGCTAGTGTTGTAACCACTAGACTACACTGCCTTCAGTGCACTAAATTTTATATATATATATATATATATATATATATATATGGACATCATCCAGTAGTATTACATTATGAGGTTTTGGAAATAACCAAAAATATATCTGGAAACTGATATTTTTTCATTGGTAGATAACTGGACTTGGAACTCAGGAGGAGTGTTTGTTGCATCCAAATATAGTAGACACTAAAACATACACGCCCACATTTTCAAAGGCGATGCACGGTGCATCCCAGAAAATGTGCAGAACCATGATATTCAAAAGGGAGAGATGCACAGTGCATTTTTGAATGCACGATCATGCAGATATAATGTATATGGTGCAAAAAAGGGGGCATGTACATGAATATGCCATGCATCTGTATATTCAGCCAAAATGTGTGGCACATCTACCGTGCATCTCCAACATGCTGCATGCAAAGTTAGGCATGTCATGGGATGGCTTAAACTGTCCAGCCACCCACAGGCAGGCTACAGAACTGCAGACAGACAAACCTGAGACAGCCCTTAGAGGTGCACCAGAATGTGCTCCAGGCATCAATACACAGCATTCATGCCAGGACGGACATACCCAAAAGCACAGGTGCCAGCACACCATGGGCAATGCCCAGGAAAGCAATCCCCACTCCAGTCCCAGGATGTGGACACCCAGCTGTTACATTTCAGTGCTGTTGGGCGTCCCCCAGGCACACCAGTGGAGCAGATAGCCACACTGCAGCACATGTACCAGGGGCCATGGCCTGCACCCATGTAGCTTGCTGGTGCCACCCAGTGGTGGTATGCACCCAGGGTGATGTTTGGGGCAACAGTGCCCAGATAGCCTGGTGATACTAGTGGCAGGATGGCATGGGCCAGGGACTGACCTGTGACTCACACTCATGGTGGTACATCATAGGTGCACACGGGGGGACCCACCCACTCAGGTACATGGCCACCTTCTGCACACTGCCATTCCTTGCAGTTATCACCATGTTCCTATTATACAGGTGGGAGGGGCACTGCAGGTGACTCTGCACTGCATATGGAGCTGGTGTATCACATGCATGTGGTATACCCATCAGACTGTGTCACCCTGTGCTCTCCCCTGCTGCTTGTCCAGGTGGGCCCCTTGTACCTCAGTCTGACTCTGTACATGGCTATGGGTAATAGCACTATACCCAGGTCAATGCGGTCCACCCACCCACACAAAAACATTCCACCACACCTGCATGCTAGGCTGCAGTACCACCTTTTCACCTTTGGAGTGGTGGGGCAGCCCTACAAAGCTGAAACAGCTCATGCCTTGGGTATGCAAATGGCCTGAATACATTTCAGTAATGAGCTGCAAATGTGGGAAATGGGCTCAGAATGTGCAATGAGGTCATTTGCATATCCCGGCTGAATATTGCAGTTTTGCACACCATGCAAGTGACTTTGCATCGGGCATTTCCCTATGCTCCGCACAGGCCCCAGGTCACCTGCTGCACCATATATCTCCTACTGCACGATTGCACATGTTCGGGTTATTCAGCTGGACATCTGCAATCACATCTTATGGTGCAATATCTGAATATACCATTATTTTGTGCCAGTGCATCTCATTTGCGTGGCGCAGGCACTTGATCGATGCTGCCTGGGACTTTTGAATATGGGGCCACAATGAATACTAAGCATCACAGTTTAAATATAATGGTGATCAAAACCAATTCTAAAACAATGGCATTCATAAAATGCTTGCGTGATAAAAGGCTGGCTGATTCATTAAAAGGAAAAATATGCTATGATATAAAACATTGGCTACTAGATTGGAAACATTGGCTTTAGTTCCCTTGCAAGTCCATGAAAAGAGATTTGTTTTGCAAAAGAATGTTCTTTGTAAAAGTGGTTTATTTTGATAGTATGATACCTTATTGAGCCAACATAGATAATGTACATTGATGTATACATGTTTTCAGGGCCACATGCTGATAAAGGAATCTTTGTGACCCTAAATGTTTTGTAATGTGTGTGTGTGTGTGTAGCATGATATTTATAAAGTACATAAATCAGTATTGTTGTGTATGGAAATCCATACACTGCCAGATGATACTGAACCAGAGCAGTGATATCAGAATGCACTTGTACCACAGTAACTATGTCACAATTTGGTATAACATCATAGAATCCAGTGTATTAAGATTCCTCTTGCTTACCTACACTGTAGCTGCCTCAGAATGAGGATATCAGCAAGACTGAAAATACTCCAAGTGAACTGTTTTGTTAAAAGATGAATATTAGAAATGTTACCAGCTCATGCAGTCATTACATACATGGCATTACATGTTTTAAATCTTATCCTGTTGTTAGTTGTCTTCTGTTTACTGGACCACAGTTCTATACAGAGAAAGAAAATAAATGAATTTAAACAAACATACACTGTTTGAAATAATGTATGGGCAACAATACTCAACAAAGCTGATGTTTCCATCTCAGTACGAGATGATATCAAAGAGACTTCTTGAGCTTCGCTCATGAGGCCTTTGATGTGCTCTCACCCTTTGCTGGAAACACAGCCTTATTGCATATGGTTACCTTTACATTATTCTCCATGTTTAAATCTAATCATTCACTACCCTTATTTTAATTAGTGTGTTGTCATCAACTCCACCTGAACTATATATGCACTAAGAAGTGGATTTTAAATGTTATACATCAATGTGTTTATTTATCTTAATTTTCTCTGTAATTTGTATTTTGCCTTTTTCAGTTTATTGAACAATTTTATAAGGCATGGCTTCTAGCATCTACTCATAAATGAGGCTTTCTTGATGTAGGATACTTAAAATGCAAATTGATTAAATAAATAAATAAATAAATATGCATTTGTTATATTGGTACACTCAACATGCCAAACTACCTGAACAAGTCTTTTGCTGATACAATTTTTTTTGAGTTAACATGCTAGCAATAATACATGATAGCTGGGTGGTATTGGGCTATACTCACCAATTCTGGGGTGTAATGGTGCCCAACACTGCATTAGGGGGTCTTATAGCCCTTGGAAGGGGGTTATAGCCCATACCACCCACCTTGGAGGGCATTATTGCGCTTAGAAATTGGGTTACTCATGGCATTTTTAATAAAATTAAAAAAATAATGAAAAAAATAATTTAATATTGAGTAAAAGTTTCTTGTAAAGCAGTCCATCTACTGGAACAATTGCCAGTAGAGGGCACTGCTGTTTCAAAGCGACTAATTTTGCACTTGGCTACTTTCATTTTATTTTGTCTTCAACCCCCCACAACACACACACACACACACACACACACACACACACACACACACTGAAGAGAAGCATTTATCGGGAATTGTACAGGCAGAAAGTAAATTCAGATCCAAGTTTATATTATATTTAAAATAACCCAAGTGGTCAGTCACGAATGAAGGTGGTCAATCAGACGGATAATGGTGAATACAGTCGGTCTGATGGATGGTGCTAAATTTGGTCAGTGTTTATGGCTGACTGACATAACACCACAATTCTATACTGTAATGCTGCTGCAGGTAATATCAGGGAGTGCTTGCTATAGGAGTGAGGATTGAGAATGAAAAAATATTGAAAATCTCAATACCAGTTATGACAGTGAATAGATAGTTAAATGGTGAGGGTGGGAGCTGACTCACTAAGTGAGTAAAAAACATGATCATCTTTCACTTCCCCTTGTCTCTGATGGTTGTTGGTTTGCCATTCTTTGACCCTTCCTCTGTTGCTTCAATTCTCAACTCCTTCTTCGCAACTTATACCCTCCCCCCCAAGACCCATCCCTATGCCTCCAGCCTCTCCTGTTCCCTCTCCATCTGAGAGCTTTTGTTTTTCTCCTTTTTTTGTGCAAGAAGTTTTCATGCCCTCCTTATGCTCAGTCCCCACAAATCCAGTCCTGATGGCCTCGACTCCAATCTTATCTGGATCTTTGCCCCTGCTGTTGCTCTACCACTCTCCCATCTGCTGTATCTCTTTTTCACACTAAGTACAACAGGCCAGGAAAATTGCCAGAATGCTCCCCCTTCACAAAGGAGGCAATCCCTCTACTCCTGGTATCTATAGACCTATATTGCTTCTCCCATCCCTGGCACAATCGCAAGAGTCCTTCATTTTCACTAGACTTACTGATTTCCTTAACTCCACAGATTTCCTCTCTCCATTTCAATCCAGCTTAAAAAAATCATTCTACCATTACTTCCCTCCTCTGTGTCACCGACTCTATAATCTCAGGCATGGACTGGGGTCACATTACAGCAGCCATCTTTAATGACCTAGGTGAAGCTTTCAATTCCATGTCTCGTCCTCTACTCCTATCCAAATGTCTGTCCATTGGTCTCTCAACCCAAGTTGTGGACTGGTTTAGGTCTTATATTACATTCTGTATGCAATGTGTTAAGACTGGAGATGTTCTGTCCCACCCCCTTTCTGTTGTAGCAGGCATCCCTCAAGTCTCTGTTCTGGGCCCTGTTCTTTTCTCAGTCTTTCTTAATGACCTTCACTCTGGCTGTGTCACTTCCCATACCCATTTGTACACCAATGACACAGTCCTCTATGCCTCTGTACCTTCAACCTTGGAGGTAGAGTCTCAGCTATAGAGTGACTTTCTGAGGGTTCTTCATTGGTTCCAGACAAACTAACTTAAGGTAAACACCGCGAAGGCTGTATCTATGACTTTTCGTACTGCAATGAAACTTGCTAGACTTTCCTCCCCTCCCCTCCTTTTCTACCCATGATGGCACCACTCTTGATGTTGTACCCAATTTCAAATATCTTGGCATCTGGTTGGACAATCAACTTGAGTTCTTCTCCCATATTGACTATATCCAGTCTAAACTCTGACCCAAACTAGGAGCCATGTATTGGAAGAATGACTCCCTCTATCCCATCACCTGCCATTAGCTGCTAACTAAAGTGATCGTCTGTGTCTTTGATTATGCAGATGTGCTCTTTGAGTTCACCCCAGCATCATCCCTCTCCAGACTGGACTCCCTCTATAATGCTTTTTGCCATTTTGCCTCAAATCCCCCAACACTCACACACACATATCACTGCTCCCTCTACTCTTCCCTCTCTCTCTCTCCTCTCTTCATAAATGCTGGCAGCATCACAGTACCATCCTTATCTCCAAATTCTGGTATGACTCCCTCCCCTTCTGCCTCTCCTCTCTCTTCTCCCCATCATCCCTCTTTTCCTATCAACTACACTCCAGAGACTCCACTAATTTCTCTCCCCTGCCCTCTTTCTAGTTTGGGGCAGACAGCTTTCTCCTATTGTCTCCACCTATCTCCATTTCTGTAGCTCCATCTCTTTTCTGCTTAAAACATATGCTATCCCTACCCCCTACCCCATGCTCCCTCCTCTTCTTGACAGCTCTCTACACCCTACTTAACTAATCTTCTTCATGCATGATATTTTTCCCCACATGTCTGGAACATATTGCACACTACTATTTCCTTCCTGTTTTTTGGCAATGTATTTTTTCTTTACCCATCTTCCCAGTTAATTATTGCCACTTTTTATAGTTTATGCCTATACCTTTTTGTGTATATGCCCATGTATATTTCATTACTTACTACTCTCATAATTGTACCCCAAGTACCTTATGTTTTGTACTTGAATGTATTATTAAATTGTAATCTGTTAAGTATTTTTGCACTACCCTCCTTGTCCTTACCCCGGATTACACCTGAAAATGAGCTTCAGCTCAGTGTGCCTCTCCTGGTTACCAAATTTTATGTTAATAAATAAATAATTTAATGTAATTAAATTCTGTGAATCTCACATTGATTCTCTGTGTATAAAGTATTGTTGGCACTGAAGTTATTTTTACTTAGTTTCTGCTGGCACAGAAAATGTATCCCTAAGTAAGATGCTCAGATAATCAGAGACTTGAGATTTTTCTTACTCTTTTCTATGTACATATGCTGTAGTTTACTTGCTCACACACAAGATGGGAAACGTTTTTAATTTTTTCAAAAGGTATGCTGATAATTTAGCACAAAAGCAGGCATTGGATCGTAAACTAAAAAGGGGTCAGCTGGTGTACCTCAAGGAGCAGCTACGCAACACTGACTGGAGCCCCCTTGACACAGCGGAGGATATGGACACTGCACTTGAGTACTTCATCAAACAATTCAATGCTGTTTGTGACTGCCATGCCCCAGTACAGAGGACAAAACTCTGTGGAAGAAACAGCCCCTGGATCACGCCAGACTTATTAGGCTGCATAAAAAATAGGGACAGCTGGTGGCATAGGGCAAAGAACTCTGGAAAGCAATCAGACATCCAGGAATACAGATGACTGCAAAATGACTGCACCCGGGCCATCCGCTCTGCCAAAAGTAACCATTTTAGGGAAGCATTAAAAACATCATGGGGCAACAGCAAGTCTTTTTGGAATAACTTAAAAGATGTAGGGAAAGTTAAGAAAGAGGCTCCACAACTGCTCAACATCGATGGTGCCCCTACTATTGACCCTCTGACAATTGCCAAATATGTTTAATAAAGCATTGACTGACTTTAGCAGTGTACTTCCCGACACATTTTTTCAAAGAATCCAACCCAAGCTCAAGCCAAAGCCTAGGGCCCACTCAACCCTCCCCCCCCACTTCTATTTCAAAACTGTCAACCACAACCAAGCAAGAAAGTACATTTGTAAGGTACTTGGAAAATCTAGAAAAAGTGGCAACACACTCGACCTCAAATTTATTTCCCTTGCACTAGATGAAATCCTAGCTTCCATTGCTAAGCTGCTGAACTTATCCCTGCAGTTGGCTCAATTCCCCCAAGCTTGGAAGTCAGCCCTGGTAACCCCCGGTACACAAGAGCAGTGACCGGGCACTGCATGCCAATTACTGGCCTATTTCTATCTTTCCACTACTGTCAAAAGCACTGGAGCACATAGTCTCAGACCAGCTGGTTAAATACCTTGATAAATACAACATCCAGTGCCCAGAACAACATGGATTTCGGAAAGGGCACAGTCCCACCACAGCTCGTATGGAATTCACCAGCTGCATACATAGTTTGCTGGGTCAAGGTAACCTTGTCGGCATGGCCTTTATTGATCTAACAAAGGCCTTTGACATGATCAGTCACTCCCTACAACTTTAACAACTCACCATGACAGGCTTCTCTAACCCCGCTACTAATTGGTTCAAAAGCTACCTTGCTGATCATTACCAGCAGGAAAAGATTGGAAATACCACATCTGGGCACCTCCTAGTTCACTATGGGATACCCAGGGATCAATCCTAGGACCCCTCCTTTTCAGCATCTTCCTAAATAACCTACCTTGATCATGTGACCAACGGATACTACTTTATGCAGATGATGCTGTTATTTTTACTTCTCATCAGGATCCTCACACCTTAAAATATCAGCTACAACATGCTTTTAAACAAACCGAAGACTGGTTCAGAGTCCACAAGATGGTTCTGAACTATAAAAAGACAAAAGTAATGCTTTTTAGCAGTGTCAGAAGTAAACACAAAGCAACATCCCTTAACATCACTAACTGCACAGGAGTTACACTTGAACAAACAGCTCAGGCACTCCCACCTCACTACATAGGATAGCAGTAGCCCTCAACAAAGCCTGCAGATTGCTCACCAGCTCAACCCGATTAACACACACTTGTGACCTTTATGAGCAAGCTGGGTGGCCACAACTTGAAAACAGGATACAATACCAAACTTGCCTATTAGCTAAAAAAGCACTACTCGGACTAGAACCTCCTGAAGTCACACACCTACTAAGCTTATTCACAGGCCAACACTGCACCAGGAACTCTGACCATCAGGTTCTCACCATCCTATGCTGCAGAACCTCCCAAGGGCAGAGGTCATATGCCTACCGGGCACCACTTTGGCTCAATAACCTTTGCATTGATCATGATGCCATGCAGAGATTGGGGCCCTTCAAGACCAAGCTAAGACAACACCTACTGAAGAAAAGCTCCTGTGATTGCACTTTCTAATTGCTCCCAACCCCCTATCTCCTGACCCTGGTCTTATTCACCCTCAGGTTATTACCCTTTCCTCACTACACCTACTTTGTCTCTGTACCCCTAGTTTCCTCATGGCCCTGCAATACCTTGCAATCCCCTCTCCCATCTCCCCTGACTAGTCATCCTGCCTCCCCCACTCAGAGCCCCCTACACAGCTTCTGGATGCCTGACTACCATCTTTTACCTGACAATGCCATCTAGGCTGCTACTTTTTCCCGAATTATCCTTGTGTTAAAATCATCTCTGTTACCAATTGCAATGTATTTTGTCTATGTTTTATTCACCTAGCTAGATATTCCTAAACCCACAATGTATGTATACCCACCATTTACGATGTGGAACCTTTGTAAAAGAGTGGTCTCCTGCTCAAAGGTATTGTAATCCAAGATTTAATAAATATAAAAAAAAAATGAGTTGAGAGGTGAGATTACAAGGAAATAGCAGAAGAAAGACAAGCATGATCATAGAAACAGTGACTGATAAAACAGGTAACAGGTAGCAGCTAAGATGTGACAAAGAAAACTTTAAATTTGAGGTTAAAAGTAAAATTTATCACATTTTCCACAAACAATAAATTGTGAATTCAGGACTCATGCTGTCTTACTGTATAGGAAATTAATGAGGAGAAAAGAGCTGTACAGAGCAGAGTTACAGTATAATGGCAACTGCAGCACATGGTCGTTGGGCACTATGAACTATAGGGTGGATTATCTATGTGCTGTAGATCTGCTGCGTGTAGGCAGTCCTTCATGTCATGTCCATGCATGGGGGTTCTGCAGACCGCTGGAGGCATGCATGGAAGAGACGCACATCCTGTCTGCACTGGCTCCCCAGCCCTGGTCATGTAGCTATGCACATCAATGGTCCTGTGGAGTGTCGGGGATGTGCCCACACTCTGTGCAATTCGTGAAGGCATGAAGCACCAGGCAAGGGGGCCAAAAAATATGGCAGCAAGGACACTGCCATAACTGATGTGTACCCTCACAGTGTAGCCCCTCCAGCCACTGAAACCCATAGCCACCCACTACAGGAGTCAGTATAATGCAATGGTTTAAGGCTCTTCACTGCAAATCTGGAGACCTAGGTTTGAGTCCTACAGCCCCCACTTGCTCACTGTGTGACCCTGAGCAAGTCATTTAACTTCCTTGTGCTCCCAGATCGCACCTGTAAACACGCTTCAACTTAGTGTATATCTCCTGGTTAAAAAAAAAAAACTTGCTGCCCCAACCCTCAGGTCAGGCAGGGAGGGCTAGGGGCAGCTATCTGGCACTCACCCAACATTTAACAAATTCAGTACCCACCCCACCCCACAGTACTCTGCTCCACTCTGAGCAGGGGATCTACTGCATGACCAGGTCGAGCATCTGACTGGATGCCTGCTTGTGTCCTTTTATCCACCTCCCATGATTCTGCATGCTGGAGGTGTGGCTGCAGACAAGTGACTGGCAATCATGAATGACGGCCATCATGTGCCTGTCTGTGGGTGTGGAGCTGCGCAGTCCAGGAATACACCTCTTGCGTGTTACTGGTGTGCATTAGTGCACAGGCCCCAGTGTAAGGTGGGGACCTAAACTGCAATGAAAAACTAGTCAGCAAGTAATTTGTGAAATTCAATCAGCAGGCACAATGTGTTCACAAAGTATGTTGATTCTGAAATCTGACCGGAAACATGGCATCCCCTCTGAGCCTCCCAAAAGGAAAAAGAAAATTCAGAATGGATATTCAGTACTTCTGATACCTCTGCATTTTAGCTACTGCTGTTAAGTAGACCTGACTGAAGTTAGCTCATTAAATACTGAATTGTTTCACCCACATGACTGCTAAGATGCATTCAAGGTTTCTTATTAAAGTTTACTTTATAGCTTACCTTATATGGTTTAATATTTTCATTGTTTTAAACTTAATTTGTATATAGAATGTTAAACTTACCTTGTATACAGATTGTAATAGTCAATGTCAGTATTCAAATAGTATAAATGCCATTGCTATGAAATACAGATAAGAACAAAGACACCATAGAAGTATAGTTATGCAGGCCTAATAAAGAAATACAATAAAATACACATGAGCTCTGTACTCTGTCTTTCTCAAATTGTGAGGTCAGTCTCTCAGGGAAGGCCTCAAACTGCTACAGAAGTTTCTCGAGCAAGATTAATAACCTTTCAATTATTGAACACAAGAGTGCTGCAGTTATGTGTCTGAAAATTGGACAAAATGTGCAAAATTTGTTTTTACAGGCAACATTTGGGAAATTTTAATGTTCTATACTGTGCAATTTTTTTATAGTTTTTGTAAAAAATACTTCCAGAAATATATCCTTTTAAGTTTCCTGTTAGCTGTTTAAAAGTGTGTTAAAACAATTGGGATTTTTTCCACATTCTGTATTTGTTCAGGGAAATATGGGAAAAGCAAGCATTTTTATGCTGGCTTGTGCATGCTCAAGCAACATCTTGTGGTAGTAGCAAATTTCAGAGATGTATCAGTGTTGTCGCCAATGCAGGGGACGCTTTAGTGGTTGGGCCCCTCAGTCACCAATCAGTGAGCATATTGGCGATTGACAGCAAACTTCAAAGACAGCCAAACCATTGAAAGAAATCTGCCACTGCAATCAGGTGTAGTTTCGTCATTGCAGCGGCAGATGCAAAACTCTGGCCAGGCACATTATAGTGCACAGTAATGCACATGGCTGGATTTACAAACATGGCTGTAGTTATGAGCAGTTGCTCAGTGTGCTGTTCCTGGTGAAACATTTCAATAAATAAATAAAACAGCTGCCAGTGCTGCTTTCCACAATGACAGTTCCTGCCGCCTTCCACACACTCCCGCAAAGCCAATATCGGGGGTGCCCAGTCCCTGTGTCAGCATGTATACCCTCCCCACAGCCACATTGTGGCACACTGGGAGCCCACCCCAGTGTGCCCAGACATTTTGTTTTATTTTAGCAACACCGGGATGCCCACTCCCAGTGTCAGATGCCCTCCACCTTCCAAGCTCAATTTCTTTGCCGACGGGGGTGTCAAATTCCCATCAGCATCGTGTTTCCCCTCCCCACCAAGCTTACTGACAGGGTGCCCAATCCCTGTCAGCATCATGCCCCCTCAAACTCATGTGGCACACTGGGAGCTCACCCCAGTGTGCCCAAACATTTGTTTTATTTTCACAACACCGGATGCCTACTCCCAGTGTCAGATGCCCCCACCCTCCAAGCTCAATTTATTTTCTGTCGGGGGTACCAAATCCTCATTGGCATCATGTTTCCTTCCCCCCCAAGCTTGCTGACAGGGTGCCCAATCTCAGTTTGCATCATGCCCCCTCAAACTCATGTGGCAAACTGGGAGCTCACCCCAGTGTGCCCAAAAGTTTTTTTTTAAACCTATAAATAAAGAAAATGGTCCCCCTAGTCTTTTTGTTTGTTTGTTAAACTGTAAAAAAGAAAAGCATCCAGCGTGGTCTCCAGGTACCCTCCCCACCCCAAACCTCCCTCTGCGCACCCACCTCTGCTTCCCCCTCATACCTACCTCGGAGGTCTCTGGCACTGTGATCATCTGTGGACCGGGATGCATCAGCACTCTTCAAAGCCGAACTACAAACTGAGGAATCGGGTAAGCACTGTATAATGCGACACAATGGGGGGGGGTTCAACTTAGGTTGATATCTCAGCCATTTTTAGGAGTTTTGGCCCCTTATTTTCAACATGGGATTCTTGGGACCTCTCCTCATTAACACGTCACTGTCATTTCATTTCTCAGTCCTGAAAGGTGATATCACGGTCATTGCATGGAATGATCTTTCGGGACCAAATAATAAAAGGACAGTACCACTGTTTATGAGGTGGGGTCCCAAAAAGCCCATATTTAAAATTTGGTAAAAAAATTCCAAAAAATGACAATGTTATGGGCATGTTTTGTGCATTTTATATGCACATTTGTAACTTTGCCAATTTTTTATATTTTCACTCCACATTTTCAACATTGCCATTTTTTAAAACCTCCTTATGAACATTACAGCTGTCATTTTTCACATCCAGCCTGAAATATGTTTTCGCACATGTGGAGCAGAATGACATTGTTGCTGTGTGAAATCAACATTTGGGATGGATTAACAAAATCACAGTGGCACTCTTCATGAAGGAGGTCCAAAAAAGCCCATGTTAAAAATTTGGTGAAAAAATTCCATGTTATAGATGTGCATTGCGCAGTTTTTACGCACGCTCATAACATCACAAATGTTTCATATTTTCATTCCAGATTTTCAACATTGCTATTTTTTCACACCTCCTCATGAACAGTACAGCTGTCATTTTTCACATCCTGCCCAAAATGTGATTTTGCACCTGTGGCACTGAATGGTGTAGTGGCTATGTGAAATCACCTTTCAATCAATCAATCAATCAATCAATCAATCACTTTATTTAACCAGGCATAAACACCATGGAGCAAGCTCATTTTCAAGGTGGTCCTGGGCATTAATACAATACAGTACACTTCAAAAGATTACAATTACGGTGGACAATGGTGCAAAAAAAAAAAAAAAAAACATTGTGAAGGTGCCGGTCAATATGGGCCTATACATACCGGTCAACATAATTAACTTGCAAAGGTACAGGTTTCAGGATTAAGTAATGAAATGATTGTGCCACTGTACATGAGGTAGGGTCCCAAAAAGCCCATTTTAAAAATTTGGAGTGAAAATTATAACAAATGCCCAGGGCATTAAGGTTTCCAACCGTAATGCCCACCCTGTAAAGACTGACAGGGGTGTGACTTGGGTTCATCACCCTTAATGCTCATGGCATTCTTCCCCCACACTACAGCCACTGACAGGCATCAAGGTGTACCTTGGGGTCTTCAGTCCTAACATTCACCCCATTCTCCTATACTGCACCCATCTCAGCTTATTTCCTTATGGAATGGGGTAAGCGTAACGGCCGAAGACCCCAAGGCACACCGCAACACCTGTTGCTGCTCACAGGGTAGGATGAGATGGAATGGCTTAAGCATCATGACTGATGACCAAAAGACACACCCCCAATGCATTTCAGTCTCTGCGGAAAGGAGTTGGCCTTAGTTCAATACTTCACTGCCATTCCTATTATGCATCTCTCTAACTCCTACACTACCAATGCCAGTGCCAGCAAGCCAACATTCAGCATTGACAAATGCTTGTTTATAAATGCATAAATGCCCCATCGCTATGGCTCTGGGCATCATACATGAAAAAAAAAACCCTAACAAATATAAGCAGACATCAATCATAAACACAAAGCTTAAACCAGTCACTGAGAAGCAAGACAGTTAGCCAAGTTCATAAAATGTCAGGGGAAAAAGTGAGTTTTAAAGAAGCAGTGCAAATGAAATTCGGCATAAATTTGACCCAGCCTTTGTTTCACTGTGAAAGATTCCAGGTATATTTCAGTTTTGTTTGGTGATAAACTTTCCTAGTTCCACCAAAATTTTAGTATATTATAAATGTTTTAATTTAGTTGTTCTCAAGAAAAAATGACTGCCACATTTGCCTTAGAAATAGCTTTGCAAAACTAACAAGGGTTAGGATTGGGAAAATAACAAAAACACATGGTGCACAGCATAGGAGTAGTAGTGGGTGAAGTGGCCAACATTTGCTCTGTGAATTGATTTGTGGAGTGATGCGGAATCCGTGGAGTAATCTGCAACACAACGTGGAGTACTTTGCATCATAATGAGGAACTCGAAGTCCATTGAAACCAATGACCTACGTTGTTCCACCTTCCCCAAACCACTTCTCCACCAATTTTAAGGTGAAGTACATTGAAATCAATGTACTTTGCATCACTTCGCCCTTGTTACTAAGCTCCAAAGGCAAATTTTGCAGTGATTCATGGGATTGCAGGTCACATGGGCTCTAGATTGTTCTGCACAGCCTCAGTTCTGTGTAGCGTGTGTGTGTAGTGGCAGCAGTAGACAGTTTCAGCTCAGAGCTCTATGATTCAAATCCTCTAAAAGCTGTTAAAAAAGCCTTTTTGAGCCATTTTGTTTTGCTCAGAATTTTAGTACATCGATTGTAGGAAACCCTCCTGTGCTCATATCATTGAGTGTTTATTGTTTGTGTGTGGATTTTGAATGTTAATTTGGAACATTCAGTCTGTGTTCTGACATATACTTGAAGTGTGCTTTGGGGGAGGGGCGTATCTTTGGTGGAGGTAGGTTAAAACTGGGAGAAAAAGACAGTCTTTCTGTTTTGGTTATATTTTTCTTGTATAACTGTGTTAATGTACACATTGTAATATTTTCAGTAATTCTTAACATTTTTTTGCTGATTTTTGTAGTGCACCAGTGCATAATTTCAGTTAGTTTTAAAGATTTGGTTATATTACTGAAGCTTTCAATTTGCTACGCATTACTTGTAGTGTAGTGTGTGTGTGACACGTGCCATCAAATCAGACACACTTTACTGTGTCACAGAGTAATTGCAGCAGTGTGAACTTGCTATCTACTGCACCTGCATGAATTTTTTGTACTGCTTTATAGTATCTTTACTGGTAGTGGACTGTTACTGCTGTGCACTACCCCCCAAACTGGCAAAAGATATTCTTTTCCAGATTTGGATTTGTGACTTGTGAGCACTGGTTAGGTATTGATGTGCCTTTGCATCCGCATCTCTTGAGTGCGCAGCACAATCTTGATCTGTCTGTGCATTTGCATCTCATTAGGGCCCAATCTCCATCTGTAACTTAAGTCACAGTTGTTTGTTTGGCTTTCCTTCAGAGTACTGGTGTGGTGCATATCTCTGCATGAACACTGTACTCATTGATGTGAGTTTTTATGTCAGGGCAATCATCATGAGTCACTCACAATACAAATCGCATTCTTCATCTTCACGTCATGATTCATGAATCACAAAACTGTAAGTTTATTTGTAGTTAGTTCCATGTAAGCCTGTTTCATAGTATCTCAGGTCTCGGCTTCAATCACCATTGTACTCATTGATATGAGTTTTCAAATCAGGTAGTTTTGTGTGGTACAGGTCAGAGAAGTACGGTCATAGGTATTCGCGTTCTAGTACAGTTTATTATCATTGGTCATGTCACCCCAGACACTCATCACAAGACAAATCACGTTCTTCACGAATCAAGGCAGTTAATTTTTTTTTTTCAGTTCTGATGATAAGCTGAATACCTGTAAAGATTACCAAAACTTTGAAGAATCTTTTTTAACTTTTTTAAATAATGCCCCTCCCCCAAAAAAAATACTTACCTTCACTGGCTTGACAGTATTCCAATGCCAAAATTCCTCATCAAGCCAAGAAATGCACACCCCAAGTTTGACTATATGACCTGTGATACAAAAAAAAAAGCAATGATTACATGTATATATATAAAAAACGTATAATGGATATGAACATTTAAGGTCAACTCAGGTTCTGTGGAAAACCATTATGGTGCCAGGTACAATAACTAACCAAGGGTAGTATTAGTGTACACACAGAGGGCATCCTTCCTGTTGGGGGGTCAGTGCAGCAGACATTGGGCAACCAACAGCATTATCACATCATCAAGGATGGTTAACTCAATGGTCGGGTCATCCTTCTAGCACATCATTTGGCAAGACACTGTGCATCAGTCCAGTCAGGTCAAGAAGCATTACATGAAATTCCAAAAGCGGCAGCAGGGGACATACTGTAGTTCTTACTGGAGTCTGTGCACGCATGACTGAGTGTGGCAAGAATTAAATGGAGACTTTTCTTTCCATTTTATGCTCTCATTTCTCTTCATCTGGAGTTGGAAATTGTCTGTACTAGAGACAGTAGCATTTTGGGGATGCACATTAATTCTAGTGACTGTGTGTGATCACTGTGCGCATGACAAAGTGCGTCATTAATTCTGGGAGACTGCATTTCCTATTACACTCTCATTTCACTTCATCAGCACTGGGGAATTTTCTGGACACAAGACTGTAGCAGTTTTGGGGATGCACATTAATTCTGGTGACTGTGGGAGACCACTGCATGCATGACTGAGTGCGCCATTAATTCTGGAAGACTTTGCGTTTCTTGTTATGCTCTCATTTCACTTTGTCAGCACCGGGGGATTTTCTGGACACAAGACAGTAGCTTTTTGGGGATGCACATTAATTCTGGTGACTGTGTGTGTGGTGGGCTGCCAGTATTATTGTCACTTTGCCTTACTTCCCGTTAAGGTGGAATGACAATGTGAAGTAATAATTGCAAGGCGAAGTGAGCCTTTCATATTGGCCACTTCACATAGCGGAATGACAATGTCGTCTCCACTTCATGGGTACTTCACCAGAGGCATTTAAATTCACTGCATCGCTACATAGGAGGTACCTAGCAGCTTAGATTTGACAGGTATGCTAATATTTTATTAACTGTAGCTGAAACTAGCCTTTGGGGAGAAAAAATCTTCATTTCAGTGCTGCTTTAAAGCCTTTTTAAAGGCTCCCACTAAGGGTATGTGTTAGAGATGAAACAGAAGAGAGTTCCAAAACTGGGGAGCCCCTACCACAAATGCTCTCTTACTAAAAGACTTTAAGTAGCCCATGGGAATTCCAAGCAGTTCTTCTCAAGTGAGACGAGATAGTGATCTGCAGAGTAAGGGTTTAGGAGATATTTAATGTAGTGAGGACCCATATCATGCTGGGCTGGAAAACAAACAAAGAAATCCTTAAGGTGGTATGCCTTCTTATTCCTGGGAGCAAGTGCTGATTATGCAGTACACATGTGATATGATAAAATACGCATGTATCAGATATTAGCCTGGTTGCAGCATTCTGCACAAGTTAGAGACTGCACACCAAACCTCTAGAATTCTACAGATATATAGCATTACCATATTCAAGGTGGGATGTCATGAAAGCATGCACCAGGCACCAAGTCCTCATATTAAAGATAAGTCTTCAGTCAGGCAATATTTCTTGGATGGAAACATTCACAGCAGACAGCAGCTACCATCTATACTTCAAGTGATAGTTTGTTGTCCACTATGATCCCCAGATTTCTAATCTTATCCTTAGCCTTATTCTTAACTCTGAAGAAGTTGCCTCTCAAAGAAGGCATGATGATACAATTCCTCATTATTGCCCTTTTCTAAAATCCTGGCTGCATGAGCATCAGGTCCGTCTTACCCAGACTGAGAGTCAGCCAGCTGGCAGCCATCTTGTCACTTAATTCAGACAGATATTGATCATTCACAGTCATAGAATTACTACAATCTGGTGAAAATGAGAAGTACAACTACAGTATGAATCATCTGCACAACAATGAAAACCTGTATTGCAACATCTCACTATCTTCCTCAAAGGCAGCATGTACACTGCATACAACATTGGGATAAAGTCAAGCTTTGCAGAATGCTACAAGGAACAGTATCTGCCCACAAGGGGCATTTACCCAGGGTTACACACTTCTCCCGGATGGCCAGAAAGAACTCACACAAATGGAACACAATACCAGAGAGTCCTCCATGTTTCCTCAGGTGATCACTTAGTCAAAATTAAATGCTCCACAGTGTCACATACTACTGAGAGATCAGTGAAGATGTCCATAAAACAATCCCCTCAGTCTCTCACAATAAAGAGATCATTCATCACCTTCACAAGAGATGTCTCTGTATTATGTCAAGATCTGAACCATGACTGAACAGCTCAGAGATACACTATGATAAGTTAAGTGTGCCACCAATTGTGATGCAACAACCTTCTCAATTATCTTCCCTACAAAGGGAAGATTTAAGGCAGGTTTATAATTACCTAGGACCTCCTGTTCAAGAGAAAGTTTCTTAAGAAAGGGAACCAGCACTGCATTGTTCAATGCAGCAGAAAAAGAACCATCAACTAGTGAGCCCTAGGTTATATTGACTAACACAGGAAACAGTGCCTCCCAGCAGTCAAACAGCCAGGTTGGGCTTAGGTCTAGGATACAGTAGGTCATAGAGAAAACAGCATTCATGATATCTTCTGATCTGAAACTGTCTGGAACTTCATCAGGAGAATAGGACTGACTTTGTGAAAAACATATGTTCTACTGTCAGTAGTCACCCCTGCCTAGGAGACCACTATTCTCATGGAAGACAACCTACAGTGGGAGAAATAATTAACTCTCTTATGAATATTTTCTGCATTTTGTGAACATTTTTGTGTTCCAAATGCTTAGAAAAAAATGGTGTTGCTGAAAAGGCTTATCAAACTGTAGAAATTCCTTATAGATTTTTCTGCATTTCATGAACTTCAGTTTCACTGATAAATAAAGCCAGATTGATTCCTTTTTTGGTTAAGTTCAGTTTCTAGTGAACAGGAGTCCACATCACAGAATCTCAGCATACAATTTGTCATCAGAGAAAATTAAAAAAGGATAAAAAAATAGATAATAAAGCTGACAAAAAGATGATAATTTTGACTAATGTCAGACTCAGAATCAAACAAATACTTTAGATTCCATTGAAGCTGATTCTGCATGGCAAGCTCATCATTCAGCTCAGATGTGCAGTACACCAGATGTAAAATGGGCCTCTCTGCCACCACACTTTGCTGGTAATTGCAAATATCGGTATGTGACTAAGACCCATGTAATTCTTCAACTATGTAACCACAGAATTTGCAACTTTCTACAGAATTTATATTTTGGCATGATAATAATTGAGATATTTTTCATTAAATGCAGCAGTAATATTTCACAATGCCAGGCACTTTCCCCTTTATTGTTCATCTTGAAGCCCCTCCCAGATCCTACTGTCTGATATAATCAGTAGCATCACATAAATTGTATGCAACATCTGGACAGAAAATCTGCCACATGTGTGAAACAAATCTGCAGCAAAGTTTTTGGAGCCATAATATGAAATTGTGACACATCCTTCAAACAGACTTGATAAACTGGAGGTAGTCACTGGTTCAGTGAAACACATTTCTAAATATTTATTATTTATTCAGTTCAAGAATTTCACCAGGAAATACATACAGAGCTGATAACAGCTAATTTCCAGATGTGTCTGATGGGAGGGAAATGGGAGAACAATGATGAACACAAAAGAACAATAATAGTTAAATAAGAATCATCAATAACAGTGGTGTAAAGACAAGGATTGCAAGAAGTAAACTACGAAACAATACAATAAGTGCTGGAGAACAACCATGTTTGAAATTACAATACAATACTTTCCGCAGGATAACAAAATTTGCAATGTGCAGAGGCAATAATGAATTCAGAATGGAGCAAAGGTTGTTGAAGGGGAAGGATGGAAGAGAGGACTGCCCTAGTGTGGATTCTGGGCAAGGGAGTAGCAGAGGCAGGAGGGGACTGGGCAGCATATCAGGGACCAATATCAGGAGAACTGTAGAAGGGAGTAGTGAAGGCATGGAGAAGAGAGGTGAGTGGTGGGAAGAGGCAGAGTGGCTGGTAAGTGGAAGAATAGTTAGGGGAAATGGAAGGATGAGGCAACTTGATCAGCAGTGGTTTTCCTTGAGGGACGTGCAGGAGAGTGATTGCCAGAGTTTCAAATGGGGAATAAGTGGTGGGGGAAGAAAGGAGGGAAGCAATGTAGGAGGGGAAGGAGCCAAACTAGTATTTAGAAATGAAGAATGCACAATGGACAAGGCATTTGACCTCAAGAGAGGAGAAGGAGGAGGAGTTTGGAGAACAGTGGTGGGTGAGAGGGGACAGTCCAGAGCAAAGTGGCAAAAGGACTGAAAGGTGGGCTCTAGTCTGGCCAGGGTAGACTTGAGAGCAACACTGTATAGTATGTCACCATAGTCAAAGATGGGTAGTATCATCTTTGACACAGTCTCTCAATGTGCAGGAAGTAGGATACACACTTTCTTCCTGTAAAGTACACCAAGATTGGGATGTAGCTTTTGTGGATGGCATGCACATCTGCCGAGAAATTGAGGTGCTGATGCAGCCAGACCCCAAGGAACTTGAATAAGGGGACATCTTTAATTGCTACACCACCAAGAGTATGGAATGAAAGGAGAGGAGTAAGCCTGACAAACATCTGCCTAGTGCTTAAGGTCACAAAGACCGTTGTATCATGAGGGACAGCTAGATTGCCAGGAACCATTGATAGAGATTAGTAAAATCCATTTGGAGCCTGGCCATGAGGACAGAGGCAGAGGAAAGGGAGACAAAGGGCCTGATTTTTAAAAGTGGTGTGTTTGTCACAAGGGACTTGTAGCAGAGAGCTTGACGCAAGTGGCGACTTCCATCAAACTGTGCCACAAGTGTGATTTTACAAAGAAGCCTTGCCACAAACCCCCTGCTGCAAGTCCCTTGTGGCAAATGAAGCCAGTTAGACCAACTTCCCTGGTCTAACTTTGGGTCCATGGGGGGTACCCATTTCATGGAGCTTGTGCCAAACCTTTGGCACAAGCTGCTGTAAAGTGGGAAAATTGTTGCAACTGCACCAGCCCTTGTAAAATCAGGCTGTGTTGTGTCAAAGAGCTTTGGAGTAGCTGCACCATACTTTGCATTTGATGCAGGGCTTGAAGCAAACCCTCTATCAATTATGTAAAATTGAGCCAAAGTGTAACATGTCATCAGTGTACTGTACATATGGATTGATGCATAGGAGTTGGCAGCTGGGAGATCATTCAGGAAGATGAAGAAAAGTATTGGGCCATAGATGGACCCTTGAAGAATACTTGTGCTGATAGGGAGTGGGAGAATATGTATTCTGCATTCTGGGCAGCTTGAGATCTGCCATTATGGTAGGACCAGAACTAGCCAACTGAGGAGTCAGAGAGTCCTACTGCCTTGAGCTTGTCTGTGGGAAGGTGATGGGCAGCAGAGTCAAAGGCTTTGGCCAAGTCAACAAAAATGGAGAAGGTAACCAAGCCCTGATCCATGACACATAGAAGGGAGGTGGTGGTAGAGTGGGACTTCTTGAACTCAGACTGGAAAGGGGTGAAGAAGAAAGATGAAACAATGAAGAGGAGAGATGAGATAGTACAAGATATTCTTGGATCATAGCCAGAGTGGGAAGCAGAAAGATAGGGCAGTAGTCACCAGGAGAGGTGGAGTCACCTCCCTTTGGGAAGGGGGATGATTGTGGCCTGTTTCCAAATATCAGAATGGAGGTTATGGAGAAGGAGAGGTTGAGAAGGGAGGTAATAAGTGAAGCAATGGCATGGGCAGAGAGATGCAGGAGTTTGCTGTAAAGACAATCAGGGCTCACACATTGGTGGGAGTTTACAGTCAAGACAACCTTAAGTGAAGCAGTGAGACTTGGTGGTGAGAAGGAGAAGAGATGTTGTGGAGTGGAATGAGTGAGATGGATAGGGAAGGGGAGAGGATGAGGATGAGGAGAAGAGGTGGTAGGCACAGGAGGTAAAGAATTAGTTGAAAGCTAAGCAACAGAAAACAGGTCAGAAATAGGAGTGCTGTATCACCCATCATGCAGATGGGGGAGGTGACTGGGTTGGAGGGAGAAGAGGGTACGGATAATCTTCCAGAACACAGAGAGGTGATTATGGTAATTCTGGAACATGGATGCAAAGTGTTCAGACTTGCCATGTCTGGTAGCTCTGGGTACTGGCATTAGTAAGAGTCTGGTACATGATTATGTCAGCAGAGGAGCCGGAGGACTTGTGGGTCCTCCAGACAAGGTCACATGCATGGAGGCAGGCCAGAAACTCAGCCAAGATCCACCGGAGAAGGGAACCTTGGACCCTGGTTTTTCTAAGGGGGATATGGAGATCCCAGGCTGACATAAATTTGGTGCTGAAATAATGGAGGACAATATTTATGTAGCTGGCTGAAGAAATGGGTAACCAGTCAGTAGCTACAAGGTCAGCTTTGAGATTGGTCAAATCCAGTGATCTGATAGATTCAGTCTAAATGAATTTGGGGGGGCTTTGGGATGATGAATCTTGTACATGCAGTAGATTATACGGTGGTCACAGTGGCCATCAGGGAGGATACCAGCTTCCATTATATAGTCGGGATGGGAGAAGAGAACTCAGTGCAGAAGGGCCTATATGTTGTAGCTGAACAGACCAGAGATAGCTGTAAACCTTTCACTTGGCAGCAGCAGATCAAAAACACTTTTTTAATTTATTATTTTTATTTTAAATTTGGTGACCAGGATAGGTACACTGAGCTGGGGCTCATTTCCAGATGGGACAGGACATGGCAGGTAGTGAAACCACAGTAACAAAGTAACAACAATAGGAGCATGAACATGTACAATAATGTCACAGAATGAGTAATAAATGTCAAAGAAAGATAAAAGCAATGTAAAAACTGTACATGTACTTCAGTTATGGGGTAGCCAGGTTGAGAGGTAAGGGAGAGTGCCACTAATATAAGGCAAGATTTTTGTACAGAAAAAAAAAATCCAGATTACAGAGTTCACTGAGTTGTAAGCTATACAACTGAGAAGGCAAAAGTGGGTAAAAGAAGTAAAATTGCAGAGAAGGATGGATAGGGTGTGGGCACTTATAATGTGGAGATGAGATAGAAGTCTATCTGCAGATCCATTCTTTTGAGAAGTGCATTAGTAAGAGTGGTTTGAGAGTGCCAGGAGGAAGAGAAATGGATGGGGAGAGACAAGCTGTTCCAGAGTTTAAGAAGTTAGATAGAAGAAGCAAACTGGCCAGCTGCAGATTTACTGTGAGGGATATGAAAGGAAAGAACAGCAGGTAAATAAATTTGGCAGGAGGGGGATGGTGGGGTTAAGAAGATAGGAGAGGAGAGGAAAGGTAAGTGGGAACAGAGGCAAGTCAGTATTTGGTCATGAAAGAGGAACAATGTGAGTGACACTGGTCTCAAAAAAGGGGAAAGAAAGATTAGCATAGAGAGAACAGTGATAGGTGAGAGACGAGCACTATGGCAAGGCAACAGAAGGAATGAAACAGGGGGTTCAGTCTGGCAAGTGTTGACATTGGGGCAGTGCTGTACTCTACATCTAACTAGTCAAACACTGGCAACATCATCTTAAGGATGATCTCTTGGCAGACCAGGAATGGAAGGCATGATTTGTTTCACTACAGCACACGAAGCTTAGAGAGAGATATTCCTTGTACATGACTTCAGTATGGGCAGAAAGACTGAGATTTTGATTCAGCCTCACCCCTAAGTATTTGAAATGGGTAAGCATATTGGAGCCTTGATAATGTTTGTTTAGTATAAAAAGTATGAGATACAGATTTTTTAGCATTAAGTGAGAAACATAAAACCATATAAAATTTGTTTGCACAAAAGGATCGCTTGGCCCACACAGTCTGACAAGATTCTTCCTATCTAGTCTGTGTTCGTAGACTCTAACTGGTCACTCCCACACATACTTGCAGCTCCTTACTGTTTTTTCCTCTATTACTTTGCTGTCAGTCTGTTCCAGAGGTACATACTCTCAGTGAAGTAGTATTTCCTAGCAACCCTCTTAAACTGCCTGCCTCCCCAACACACACACAGCTTCATCACATGTCCTCTGGTCCTGTTGCTCTTTCGTATGTGAAAGAATATCCCCTACTGTACCCTGTTCACCCCCATGAGTTGCTTGTAGGCCTCTATAATGTCACCTGTCACTCTGCTCTCTTCTAGGGCATACATGTTGAGATCCTTTAGTCTGTCTTCACAGGGCTTTTGATGCAACAACTGCACCATTTTAGTTGTCCTCCTCTGGACTACCTCGACCCTGTCTATGTCTTTCCGAGGTGCAGCCAGCAGAACTGGATGAAATTCTCCAGGTGGCATCTCGAAAGCGTGTGATTACAGTGGCAACTCCACCTCACTCCTCCTACTGGAGATACCTCTCCTTATGCATCCCAGCATCCCATTGGCCCTATCCATTGCTTTGTCACACTGTCCTGCCACTTTGAGGTCATCTGATATGATAACCCCAAGATCCCATTCCTGCTTAGTGACTCCCCCCATCCTACACTCAGCTCCTGGGTCCCTATGCTCTAGGTGCATAATGTTGCACTTTTTGGCATTGAACCCCAACCTCCACGCTCTTGATCACTCCTTCTGTTTCCAAAGGGCCCTATGAATTCTCTCCACCCTCTTCTGGGTATCAACCAAATTACAGATTTTAGTATCATCTGCAAAAAGGTATACCTTCCCTTCCAGTTCTTCGACAATGTCACTTATGAAGATATTGAGAGGACCGGTCCCAATACTGTGCCCTGTGGCACCGTCGGTCACTTTCCCATCATTAGAATGAGTTCTGCTAATCACCACCCTCTGTTGCCTATATATTAACCAATTTCTTATCCAGTTTACTACTTTGGGTCCCAGCCCTAGGCTGCTTAATTTCTTTATCAGTCTCCTGCTTGGCACTGTGTTGAAGGCCTTGCTAATGTCCAGACAGGACACATCCACTGCCCTCCCTTCCCCTGATTTATTTCCCTGTTCACCCAGTCAAAGAAATCAATCAGATTCATTTGTCATGGCATCCTTCCCCTATAATTCTGTACTGCTTTTGTCCTTGAATCCCATTGGATTCAATATACTCTACAAACCTTTCCTTTAACAGGGTTTCTATTAATTTCCCCACCACTGATGTGAGACTGACCGGCTTATAGTTGAAAGCCTCCTCCATGCTGCTGCTATTACAGAGAGGGACAACTTCTGCCCTTCTATAACTCTCTTGAACCATGCCTGTTTCCAGTAAGCTGTTGAATAAGGCCATCAGTGGGGCAGCTAGCACATCCCTAAGTTCCTTTAGTACCCTTGGATGTATCCTGTCTGGTCCCATAGTCTTGTCTGCTTTTGGAGCTGCAGGTCTCTTCAGGATTCTTTTCTCTGGAAATGAATGTGTGTCCACCTTCCCCCACACTCCTGCTGCTCCTTGGTGGTCCATCTCCCTCGCTCCAGGAGTTGGTTTTAAGAGAACCAATGCCTGACATTGTCAATGTCATGCTGCAGGGAAGACTCCAGCTCATGGACCAAAACACCAGAAGCAAATATAACTGTGTCATCTGCATGTAAGTGTATGTGGGGAGAGACACAGGTGGAAGGAAGGTCATTTATTTTGAAGGAGATAAGGGCTGGGCCAAGGATGGAGCCCTGGAAGCACCAGATTTGATGGGCAGGGGTTTGTTAGGGCATCACCAACATGGACAGACTATCTGACAGACAGGAGAGGAGCCACCGAAATTCCAGGTCAGATAGACCAGCAGCACCTAATTTATTTAAAAGAGGGGGTGGGCCACAGTATCAAATAATAAATTATGTTATGAACAGAATAAGGCTGATCAACAACAAAAGTGTGGAAATCTTATTGTTTGTAGTATTTTTCTCCAAGAGAGATGCCAGTTTCTGACTTACTGACATAACTTTGCAGATAAACTATATTATTTAGGTTCTTGAATTTCCATGACATTATATCAAAGGATGTTTTTAATGTGTACTTAATCTCTTGGTTAATGTCACTTCCCAGTAGGCATAATTCATCTTTTTAACTTAAAAATGTATGGATGCACAATAAAACATGCATTTTCCTGTTTTTGTAAGCTATATACAGTGTCATTCACTGTTATAATATATGGAATGCTTTCCCTAAGATTAACAGTCATTGGACTGATAATTAATTAAACATAAATAAAGGGTTGGACCAATTGCTCTGTAGTAGTGCATAAAAATAGAAATATAAAAAATTTTAGAATGTCATTAATAGCGTGAAATATGTGTTTGGAAAAAACTGTGAAGTCAGACAATATATTGGATATGGTACTGCTATTTATAACCTTTATTGCCATTAAATAATTTTGAGTTCAGTTTGATTACTTTTATAAACCATGACTCTATTTTCAACTCCACCCCCACCCCAGCAGATTGGAGCAAGTTGCATCAAACTCCTGCTTGCAGCAAACTCCAGTTGCACCAGGGAACCTGTGCACATTTTAGTAGAAGTGGTGTCCCAGTGCCAAAGTCCCCACAGATACCACAAGGTGAGGCATGCACCAAACAGGGTGCACATGAACAGGAATTTAGGGAGGCAGCAAGTCCTCCCTGGCAAATGACTCCCCCCCCCCCCACTGCTGCCACAGACAGAAAGTGATGTAGGTCACCATATGTTAGCAGCTTAGCAGTGGGGGGGGGCACATCTGAGAGATGACCTGATGGTGTGTTTTATGGAGGCCTGTACTGGTGATGCTGGCTGGCATAGAACACAGGACAGGTGATGACACTGACTACCTCCACACACATGACACAGTCCCCTTCCCACAATTTGTGTCCTATGTGTGTCACTGGCAGTCAATGGATATCTGCATATGGCACACAGAGTGCCATAGTAACACAGGAGGTGTGTCCTACTGTTCATGCCCGCCTTAGCATACCCAGGTGAGCATGTATACATAGAAACATAGAATCATAGAAGCTGACTGCAGATAAGGACCGCAAGGCCCATCCAGTCTGCCCATTTCTTTTTCTACCTGATGAATGTGTCATCTGCATTTGCTCTTTCAATGGCCTATCTATTCATACTCATCTGTATTGCTCCCTTATGCCTATCCCATGCCTGTTTGAAGCCCTGCACAGTATTCATATCCACCACTTCCTGAGGTAGGCCGTTCCATGCATCAACCACACTTTCTGTGAAAAAGAACTTCCTCACATTACCCCTTAATAAGCCTCCCTCTAATCTCATGCTGTGTCCTCTCATCCTGCTATTTTTCTTATATTAAAACATGTTAGACTCATTCACCTTGTTAATGCCCTTAAGGTGTTTGAATGTTTCGATCATATCACCGCTGTCCCTCCTTTGCTCTAGGGTATACATATTGAGCTCCGTTAATCTGTTCTCATATGTTTTCAGATGCAGTCCCTGCAACATTTTGGTTGCCCTTCTCTGTACTGCCTCAGTTTGGTTAATGTCCTTGTGAAGGTGTGGCATCCAGTACTGCATGCAGTACTCCAGATGGGGCCTAATCAGTGTCTTGTAAAGAGGGATTATTACCTCCCTCTTCCGACTTGTGATACCCCTACTAATACACCCCAACATCCCTCTAGCCTTACTTACTTACTGCTTTAGTGGCCTGCTTGGATGATTTCAGGTCATCTGTGATGATGATGACCAAGTCTCTTTCTTCCCTTGTGGCTGCCAGCAACTCCTCTCCCAGCCTATAGGTGGCTTCAGGGTTTTTCTTCCCTATGTGCATTTTTTTGCACTTCTTTGCATTAAACCCTAGTTGCCACTCTTCTGACCATTTTGCCAGTTTATCCAGAGCTCTTCTCATTCTGCCCACCCCATCTGGATCATCTACTCTGTTGCAGATCTTGGTGTGATCTGCAACCAGACTAACCTTACCCCCCAGTTCATCTGCAATGTCACCGATGAAGATATTGAAGAGGACTGGCCCCAGGACTCATCCCTGAGGTACCCCACTTGTGACTTGCATCTCTTCTGACTGTATACCATTTACCACCACTCTCTGTTTTCTGCCAGTCAGCCAGTTTGCCACCCAGTTGACCAAGTTCTGACCCACCCTGAGCCTACCCAGCTTATTAATCAATCTTCTATGTGGAACAGTATCGAAAGCTTTGCTGAATTCAAGGTTGGCAACATCATCTGCTTCCCCTTGGTCCACCACTCTGGTTACCCAGTCAAAGTTATACAGTCCATGGATGATTTGTGCCATACCCTGTTCATCTCAGAGGTGCTACAGTAGTGTCTGTAAGGCACATGTAATCAGATTAATGAATACAGTGCATACATGTGTTGACATACAGTATAATATCTGGGTGTGTATGTATCAACAGTACAATCTCCCTACAGTGTGTATACTCCAGCTGTCAGGGATGTGAGTAGTATGGCCATGGGTCCTATTTGTTCTATGCCACAGCAGCCAAAAGTGTGTGTTGCAACTCAACAGGGCACATGGGTGTTCTTGGCCCCTGGATCACTCACCTATGAGCTGCAGCAGACACTCAGATGATATATCATATGCTGATAATCTGCAAGCAAAGTCACATTTGTTGGAATGGATTAAACAAACCTTAATGCACAAGACGAAATTATACAAAAACCTGCTGTCACTGTTGTACAGTACCCCTTGGGTAACCACCGTACCATACAATACTGATATTGAGCACTAACCTTATATGTTTTATATGGTAACACTGTTGTAGGGCAGTGACCACCCCTCTGGGGGGCAGCTGCAGGCACTGTGGCAGGCCGACAACCCCTTCACCCAGGGCTGCTGGCAGTACAGATGCCATCCCCTTCCCAGTCATAGGGTTAGAACTGAGCATGCCCACAGTGATGGGGAGTGGGAAAAAAATGGGCAACATGGTGACTGGATTGGGACCAAACAGGACTTCCAGTAAGCTGTGTGGATGTGCACCATGGGGGTAGGAGAGTGTGTGGGTGGGGGCATACTGTGACAGACTGTGAGGCTCCTATGATTCAGTGAGGTAGAGTGTTATCCGTATGTGTGTGCTAAGTTTGTGGCCCACTTTACTGCAGGCATGAGCAGTGTGCATGGGCACCAGCTGTAGCGACAGCTACCTGGCACCTACCCCTGCAAGTCTGCCCCTCACAAACCACAACAGTGCTATAGGGATGACATCGGTGGGAGTGGTGGATGGGCACTGATATCCTATGGGTGCCTAGCTCATGGGGGACTGCAAAGTGGCCACACCATGACTGGGGATGTGCCACAGCAGCACAATGGCTTCAGTTGGCACTGTGCCAGTCCAGGTCAGCTGGGGTGATCCAATGGGTTGCAGGGGAAACCACCACAATAGGGGACATGGAAACACCTCCAACTCTGACCAGTCTCATGCTGTGGTGCACGGGCTGGTCTAACCACTGTGGGGGCCTGCACTCATGTGGGGGCT
The DNA here is from genome assembly GCA_016271365.2 of Neoceratodus forsteri. NCBI lineage: Eukaryota > Metazoa > Chordata > Ceratodontiformes > Ceratodontidae > Neoceratodus > Neoceratodus forsteri. Next base: position 396,226,759 of record CM028129.1, read on the forward strand.
TCCAGAATCCCAAATTAGGTGATGCTGTAGAGCCTTGGTGGCATAAGCCCCTTCCACCAAGGCGCACCCCCATTTCATGTGCAAGACTGGCGCAGGGCCAGTCTATTGCAAGGGAACTCGATTTTGATACAGTCTGCATACAAAAATCAGGAATGCCACAGGTTTTGACACACGGTGCCCCTTGTATCAAGTCTGTTTGTTGTAATCACCATGCAGCAGTTTTAAGTTTTTGAAAATCAAGCCTCATATGCATGTCATATATCAAGGCTACGTACTGATGCATTGCAAACTTGACTTATGAAAGGCCAAAGTTATCATTTGTAGTGATGTTAAATATAGTTTGATTATGGATTTATTCATAAATATACATATATAAATACACTTAGAAGCAGAAATTGTGTTTAGCTGCACATTACATTTTCTGAGTCAATTTAACAAAAAAAGCCATTGTTTAATGGTGGGTAAGAAAATATTCTAAATGCTCTATTCTAATCATATGGCTATTCTACAGGCACACATAGAAGTGACAAATCATCCTATCTACTCACCATATCAGCTCCCTGGGTCCAATAATATTTCAAAAGATTGTTTAGGTCAGACGTGACTGAGGAAAGCTACATCACTGGGTGAGGAGCTTTCAGATATCGAGCATCCAATGAGAAATGCTTATTCCTTCTTTACTAGATCAGTGGAACACAGTAATTATATAGTCCCTTTGCTGATATTTTCTTAGGGCCTTCTACAAAATCATATATCCCATCCTGTTTTAAACTCTCCTCTATGGAATGATTTTTTTATAACAGGTCAAAAACAGTAAACACTGACTGTGTATTTCCTATAAATTGCTGATATTTAAGAGACCTGAAGTTTTAGCAGGATTTTGGCCAATGTTTCAGGGAGGGCATTGTGCTACCAACTTTTTCCTGCTAGATATTCATATGATCCTTTCAGCCATAGCATATACTCATCCTAAGGTCCTTTGCAGTATTAATGAGCATAAAAAAATTGAAAGTAGCAATCTCTAGCATAGGATTAAGTCCTCCAGCTATGCGATATGATGATTGTGTATGGGTGTAACCAATGTAACACCCAGGATTTTGTTTTATTATTTTTTATCTTACTAGTTATGATGCCCATAAAATATTTTTAGTTGTGGGATGTATGGGGATAATTGAAAATGACCTCATATTGCGCTCCCAGGCCTTGGGGTACTCAACTAGGAGGGGTATTTGTGTAAGCAATCCAGTTCCTGCATTGTGAAACATTTTAGTTTGGTTAAAGTTCAAAGGGCTGGATCCTTTCCATAAAACAATACATGTTTTGAATGTAAATGGGACCACAGCAGGGCTGAAATGGAACCCCACTTGGTTAGCCAGACAGAATAACAAAAGGACAAGGCTTTAATCCATGAAACCAGTTTGGACTCATTATAAAAAGGGTGATCTACAGAGATCGAAGAAATAGTCCAGTACATGACGTCAGAGAGGCATTTTTGATGATGTGGGTGTAGTGGGCTAACCATCCAAAAATATTTCTGGGTGTGTTTGCTTTTAGAATCATTATGTTTTGGGATTTTGAACTAGCAACATCATGTGTTCATGTCTGCCATAACTCACCAAGTCCTAGTTATGGGTAAGCATCTTCTACTCAGAATTTAGATAGATCTTAGTTAGTTATTTTGTGTGTCCTCTATCTTTTCAAATCTGTTTCTTTTTATCTCTGTAGAAATACTGTCATCCCCATAGTCTTTTGTGTGTTTTATCATGTAACGTATGTAAATATCATGGAATATTAAATATTATTTTTATATACGTCATTCTTTCTGTGACTGAGTCATTTCAGATATAGGTAACCAGGCACAAATTGGTAAGTCCATGGTCTGTTTCCAAAGAGGCAGGCTACAGAGGTACCACATCTAAGACAAAATGTTCTCAGCTATGACAGAAGGGGTGGGTCATTTGCACTTTGGTAAGAAGCACTGTACTGTGTAAGCAGTGGTTCTTATTGGATTTGTACCAAGGCATACTCCAAGTGAGGTTGTGGCTGAGTGGTGGAAGCATACCAAGCTAACCCTTTCAGGCAAAGGCAGATGTAAAGCTGCAGAGGACAAAACTGGAAACTGAGGAGTGAGAAACATAGAAACATAGAAGTTGATGGCAGATAAGGACCGTAAGGACCCCCAGTCTGCCCATTTCTTTTTCTACCTTATGAATGTGCCATTGGCATTTGCTGTGTCAATGGTCTATCTATTCATACTCATCTGTATTGCTCCCTTATGCCAATCCCATGCCTGCTTGAAGCCCTGCACTGTATTCATATCCACCACTTCCTGAGGTAGGCCAGTCCATGCATCCACCACCCTTTCTGTGAAAAAGAACTTCCTCACATTACCCCTTAATCAGCCTCCCTCTAATCTCATGCTGTGTCCTCTTGTCCTGTTATTTTTCTTATATTGAAACATGTTAGACTCATTCACCATGTTAATGTCCTGAAGGTGTTTGAATGTTTCAATCATATCACCTATCTCCCTCCTTTGCTCTAGGGTATACTGTACATGTTGAGTTCCGTTAATCTGTCCTCATATATTTTCTGATGCAGTCCATGCACCATTTTGGTTGCCCTTCTCTGGACTGGCTATATTTGGTTAATGTCCTTGTGAAGGCGTGGCATCCAGTACTACACTCAGCACTACAGATGGGGCCTAACCAGTGTCTTGTACACCCCAACATCCCCCTAGCCTTACCTACTGCTTTAGTGGTCTGCTTGGATAATTTTAAGTCATCTATGATGAAGATGCCCAAGTCTCTTTCTTCCCTTGTGACTGTCAGCAACTCCCCTCCCAGCCTATAGGTGGCTTCAGGGTTTCTCTTCTCTATGTGCGTTATCTTGCATTTCTTTGCATTAAACCCCAGTTGCCACTCTTCTGACCATTTTGCCAATTTATCCAGATCTCTTCTCATTCTGCCCACCCCATCTGGATCATCTACTCTGCTATAGATCTTGGTGTCATCTGCAAACAGACAAATCTTACCCTCCAGTCCATCTGCAATGTCACTGATGAAGATATTGAAGAGGACTGGCCCCAGGACTGATCCCTGAGGTACCTCACTTGTGACTTGCATCTCTTCTGACTGTATACCATTTGCCACCACTCTCTGTTTTCTGCCCATCAACCAGTTTGTCACCAAGTTGACTAACATCTGACCCACCCTAAGCCTACGCAGCTTATTAATCAATCTTCTATGTGGAACAGTATCGAAAGCTTTGCTGAAGTCAAACTAGGCTACATCATCTGCCCCTCCTTGGTCCATCATTCTGGTTAACTAGTCAAAGAAATCTATGAGATTGGTTCGACTGGGCCTTCCTGTTGTAAACCCATGCTGTCTTGAATCCTGTGCTTCTATGGATTCCAGGTGTTGCACTATCCTTACCTTAAGGAGTGCTTCCTATATCTTGCCCACTACTGAGGTAAGACTGACTGGTCTGTAGTTCCCTGCCTCCTTCTTGCTACCACTCTTGTGAAGCAGGATCACACGAGCCCATCTTCAGTCTTCTGGGATCTCTTCTGTGCTCAGAGACTCACTAAACAGTTCTGATAATGGCTGTGCTAGTCCCACCCTTAGCTCCTTTAGTACCCTGGGATGTATGCCATCAGATCCCTTTGCCTTGTCCACCCTGAGCTTATCAATCTCTTGTACGACCCTTTCTTTTGTGAAGGACTAATGCACACATCCCTCCCTCCACCCTGTGTCCTTGGTGCTGAGCTGTGGGCCCTGCCCTACCTTCTCCTCAGTTAATACTAAGCAGATGCATCTGTTTAGGATAGATGCTTTTACATGGTCCTCCTCCTGACATGCCCCCTTATCCCCTTTTATCTTAGCAATACCCCCTCTGGACTGTCCACTTTCACTAATGTATCTATAGGAAGTCTTGTCACCTTCTTTTACTGTTCATGCTAGTGTTTCCTCGGTTTGGGCCTTTGCCTGCCTTACTGCCTTCCTGCCTTCCCAGCTTCCCTTAGAGAAGTTTGGTATGCCTCCCTATCTTCATTCTGCTGCATTCCCTTATATTTCCTGAAGGCCAGCATTTTGGCTCTGACCTTTTCTGCTACTGTTTTTGAGAACCAAAGTGCTCTCCTTCTTCTTTTATACTTCCTTTTCTCTCTAACACAATGGGATGTTGCTACAAGTATTGCATCCTTAATACTTGACCACTTTGCTTGTACCCCCTCACCTGTATTTCTTCTTGCCAGGGCTAGCTTAAACTCTATTGGCCATCTTATCAAAGTCAGCTCCTCTGAAGTCCCATATTTTTGCCTTGGAATGGGATGATTTTGTTCTAGTGGTCAAAGTGGACCATTCCATGTGATGGTCACTGGCTCCTTGGTGACCTTCTACCTGGAGATCTGAGATCTTTTCCCTGTTATTCAGTACTAGATCTAGGATAGCTCCTGTCTTTTGTGGGTTGCTGTACCAGTTGTTTGAGGCCCTCCCCCTGCAGGGAATCCACTATGCGTCTTGCTCTGGCAGATATCCCTGCTGGTATTGACCAATCTGTATCTGGCATGTTGAAGTCTTCCATTATCAGAACCTCCCCCCATCTGTCATGTTTTGTATATCTTCTAACAGTAATGTGTCTATGTCCTCTCCTGGTCTGGAGGCATGAAGACAACCCAAGCTTGTATGGCTGTCCCATTTCCTGTTTCCAGGGTGACCCACAGTTCTTCTGGCTCCTTATGTGCATTCTAAATTTCTGTAACTTTAATATTTTCATTGACATAAAGGGCCACTCCACCCCCCCCTTTTTGCACCTCAGTCTCTTCTGAACATTACATATCCAGGTACTGAAGTCTCCCAAGTGTGGTTACTGGTGAACCATGTCTTACTAATGGCTAATATATCCAGTTTTGCCTCTGTCATTATTGCCTGCAGGTCTGGGATCTTGTTTCCCAAACTGCAAGCATTTGTGTACATGATTTTCCACTGGCCAGATTTTGGTGTGTTGGTTGTTGGGAGAGGTCTGGGGTTTCCTTTTTTCCTTACCTGGTGATGCAAATGAACTACAAACATGCTGAACTCCTGTTTGATCACTAGCTGAGGGGGGAGGGGGTTCTTTCCATTCGATGTATCAGGTGCTGCACCCCCTCTCCATTTACTAGTTTAAATATTCTGCAAAGACATAAAACATCTGCCCCAATGCACCAACTCCCTCCTTAGTCAGATGCAGTCCATCAAATTTAAAGAACTTTCACTCCCAAAACTGTTGCCAGTTACCTACAAATGTGTGTCCTTTTTCCTGGCACCAGCCCTTGAGCCACATGTTTAGCTCCCCTATCTCCCCTCCTCTGACCTTCCATCCATCTGCCCCCTCTCCCAGACTGGCAGGATCTCAAAGAAGGAGATGCCAGATGAAATGGATGATAGTTTGTCACCCAGCCTGGTCAGGTGCTCCTTGGTCTCCACAACTAACCAGCTGGTGAGATCATTAGTCCCTTTGTGTCCCTATCTGTACCAGGATATTGATGTTTCCTCCTGTTTCCTGTACAATTTTAGCAATGTGGTCAGTGTCTCTCCATGCTGATGTACCTGGGAGACAACTGAACATTACCCCTGGTTTGAGATAGGTATCAACTCCCGAATCATGGAGTCTCCTATGATCAGAAGTGTTTTGGATTTCCTTTTTGCTTTTTTTGTTTTGCTTCCTGTTTTGGGTGAGCCTTTGTTGTGCTATCTTATGTGCTGCAGTGTCCTGCTCTGCAGTGTCCTCTGCCCCTTTGTTTGATTTTGGAGATAGAGGCAGATACATGTTTGTTGTTTTTATATGGTTTGTGGAGGTGAAATGTTGGAGAACACTGAGTGATGGGGCATCTGATTTGCCACTCCTAACCACCTGCCATCCTCCTGGACCAACTACCCTCTGTGGTTGAGGTGCTACTGTTGGATGTTGGGGAAATGACAGGCGGTTCTTATTATATATTTCCTCCTGAATATGCGATTTGAGGCATGCAATCTCTGCCCATGCTGCCTGGAACTGAACCCTTAGATCTCCAATGGTCCAGCATGTAGGAGAGTGTCCTAAATCCTCTAGAACTGCCCTTTTGAAAAATGTCCCATAGTACCTGAAATTATTAATATCCATTCCAGATAAGTTGCTGGGTTTATAACCTGATCAGAGTAATTAGAAGGAGAAAAATGAAAGCAAAAGTTTGATTTTGTGTTTTGTTTGTTTTTGTATAACTTGTTATAACAAGTTAAATTACTTGTGCCCCTGTAAATGAGGAGACTACGTGGAAACCCCTCTGATCTGCCCCTTCCTCCTTTGCTACAGGAAATGTCATGACTGTGCTACCCTATAAAAGGAGTGTAGTGTGGGGTAGTTGGGTATGGGGTGGGTGGTTGGGCCCTTCCCACACCGAAAAGGAAGAATCACGGATGTAAGAAACAAGGAGGTAAGAGCAGAAACAATCAGTCAGCAACAAATGCAGTAGCCCTGAAAGCCTAGCCTAATAATAGATAGAACTGTAAAGGGGTTAGGTACTAAATCCCGACATGTTTAATCCTGACAATATTAATCCTGTCACCGATTTCCCGACTCATCTTGTGCCCGACAGTTAATACGCCCAACTGCCAAAATCCCAATTGGCTTTATAAAAAAAATAGCAGGATTCCTTACTGTTTTCCAGGAAAACATGTGCCGCACTGTATTTGCTGAAAATCAGGTATTGAGGTTCTAAGCTGGCAACTTCTAAAATTTTGCCAAAATCCTGACTCGATTAGCTCTGTGACATTGAAAAAAGAATAGCAGTACTACTTACTGTTTTCCCGGAAAAGATATGCCGCACTGTAATTGCCAAGCTGTCAACTTCTATAAATTAGAAATATAAATTCAGCACAAGGCATCGAATGAGAAGTAGTGTATATGCTACAACAGTCTCATTTACAGTGGAGTCCTGATTGGAAAAATTATGCATCTTTATTTGGTGGATCAAGTCCATTTCAGTAGATGTTTCAACAGTTTGTATTTTCTTCAGTCCAGGCAATGCAGATGTAAAAGCGTATCCAAGAACTCTAGACCAGTAGGGCGTCCATTGGAATTTCGGCAGTTGCTTTCAGTGACAGGCACTGATCACATCATGGAAATGTTGTAACAGCTGAAAACAAACAAGCTTTGGTCAGGTTCAGATGTTTGGGGGGCAGACAGATGACTGAATGGCTACAGTATTAGGATTACAGTTTTCTTACTTTATGTTTAAACTGTCGGGATTTCGTAATTCTGTTAATTGTCATTTCGGGCACTTAACTAGTCGGGATTTAGGTGATGGGATTTTCAATGTCGGGAACATGGGTGTCGGGATTTAGTACATATCCAATGTAAAGCCTGTAAAGCACCACCTGTAACAATTTCACAGAAGAGATACCCTGTAAGAAACACTTTGCTACAGAGAAAAATAAAGCAGTAACAGAAGATACACCTTGCAAAAGACAATTTGAATCAAAAGATTACAGAAGTAATCTGTAAGCACAAACCTGTAGGCACACCCTGTAATAATGCAGCAGAAGGTATACCCAGCAACAACAATATGAATCAGAGAAAAATAAAGCAATAAAATGTTAGTAAGAAACAGTAACAACCCCTGTGAATAAAAAAAAGAAAATAATAACACACAAAAAATCTGCCTAGCCAAAATAAACCTTAATCATTTTCCTTGCTCTGTTAAGGTTCTTTGATCTGTCCTTACAAGCAACCTAGAAGAAAAGAGCTCAGGTGAGGCTAGGTGCCTTTGCCAGCAAATCTAGAAAGACAATGTCAGCATGAGGTTCAGCTGAGAGGGCACAAAAGAAAAAAAAGCAAAAGTAGCTAGAATGGTAGTGCCAGCACAAGATCCATATGAGAGAAGAGTGACAGAAAGAGCCAGAGAAGTGAGAAAGGCAGTGTCAGCATGAGATCCAGCTGACAGTGGAACAAAAAAAAGAGAATGAACATGAGAGGGAGATGGATATTTTGCACAGGAAGACAGCTCCATGAACCATACATTCTGGCATCAGGTGTTTGACCCAAGAAGCCAAAATTACATCCAAAATATGTCCCAAGTATCAGGAAGGGAATGATCCTAATTTGTTTTTAAAATCTTTTGAGAGAAAGTGTGATCAATTTGAATTGGATAGGTTTTTTTGGGCAACTCATGTTTTCTTACTCCTTATGGGTAGGGCATTTGCGAGGATGGACAATGAGGACTTTATGTACTATAACAAAGTGAAACATGCCTTGTTTAAAGATTTTCAATTGACTCATGAGGCCTATGGGCAAACAAATTAGAGGTGTATTTACAGATTGGATCAAAGAAGATCACTCACCAAATGTATAAATTTCAAAATAGCTTTATTAAGTATAAATATTTCTCCAACAGAAATCACTCCAACATTTTGGGTTACCCCTTCTTCAGGGAAAACTGGCCCACATGTACATCTAAAATAAAAATTATTATTTACATAACTAAATTATATAGTAATATTTCAAATAAATGAATTTAAATAAATCAGCCATTAAAGCTGCCTGCCCTTACTTATGTGAACAGGTTTAGATGCAATGGAACTTTAATTCATTCTCTCTCAAATATTTTACAATCTGTAAATAAATAAAATTGAATAAGACACCCCATATACATAATACATAAAGAATCCCCAATACATCCTCATCATATATAGGGATGGTGGCAAAATAAATGCAGCATATCCCTTTAAATAAGTTGCAGAGTAAAAAATCTTTACCACACCATTTTATATTTTTATCATATTCTTGTAGTACTCTCATACATTTAAATTTACTACAGGAATACAATAAGAAATATAAAAATGGTGTGATAAATATGTTGTACTCTACAACATATTTAAAGGGTTATGCTGCATTTATTTTGCATCTGACTATTCATATAAATAAGTTCAGGCATCTTTGATAGCTGATTTATTTAAATTAATTTATTTGAAATATTACTATATTATTTAATTATGTACATAATAATTTTTATTTTAGATGTACATGTGGACCAGTTTTCATTGATGATGAGTTTTAGTAAGTGAGTTTCTTTGCTCCAATTTGTGAATACAGTATTTAGGTTTGATTGGATCGAGCTCCTCCTTCATGATATGTCTTAATTTTTTGTACCAAGGTGAGCTGAGCTGGAATTACCTACGGCAAAACAATTAGAGGATTGAGGAAGGCTCTGGAAGATAGCTAGTCTAAAATTTGCTTACAACTAGGCAATCTGTTAAAGCAATGGTCAGAGGGTACAAAGGCTTGCTCTGTGAAACAGATAAAAGATTTCTCTCTAATGTAACAGTTTTTAAAGATTGTAGCAGAGGAGTTGAGAATATGGTTGCTGGATAGGACTCCAAGCTCCATGAAGGAAGCAGCCAAGAAGGTTGATCAGTTTGTATGCAGTCAATCATACTTTCAGCACAAAAACAGTAGGGGAGGGACATCAAGTGGTTTGAAGGGAACCCTGTGGGTCAACCTAAGGGAGACCAGCCTATGCCTGAACAAAAAGAGAAGCTGAATGGTTTCAAAAGTAAGGAGTGAGGGTAATGCAGGTGCTATATCTAAAAAAAATCTGGGATATCTGCCGTATGACTGTCCAAACAATATAGTAAATGCCGTAAGTGCAGCTGGTGATGGTAACTCTGGAAGCTCCGAGCAGCTTGTGGCCTGTACCCAGAGTGTAGTTCCCACTAACTCCACTGCACACATGGCCCTGTGTTGGTAAATGGGATGGTAACCAAGAAACTGTTGAACATTGGAGTATCCATGTTAATGGTAAAACAGGATTTGAGTTACAAGGGACAGATTTTGCCAGGGCAGTTTTCCAGAATTAGAGGAGTAATAGGTCCTGTGGTCTCATTTCCAATGGTGGCCAGGGTACATGGGAGGTAGGTGCTGTATCAACCAGTCCATTGATGTAATTATGGGTAATGACTTTGACATTCAGGACAACACTGTGTGTCACTACCCATAGTAAGGCTAGAGAACTAGCTTCTGAGAACATAGAGGAGGCAGTGTAGCTGGAAGTAACCTCTCCCTCAGCAGCCGGGGGCACTGTAGCTGAAGAATGAGCTGGGAGCAGCAGTGCTGAGCCACAGCTACAGACTGGGTAAAATCCAACCATGGATGTCTCTCTCACAGGAGAGTGTGTTTTAGGAAAGGTCAGGCATGTGGAGCTGGGAAGAGCTCAGCAAGTTGACCCATCCCTATAGAAATTAAAGGAGTTAGCCAGCAGGGTGGAAGGTGGCTCTCAGGGTTCAGAGAAAAGGGTGGTATACTAAGAGAATGATCTCCTATATTGTGAGATAGGTTCAAAGGGAGAATGAAAGGAATAGGTACTCCAGCAGACAGTAGTTCCTAAGGAGAATAGGAAGCAGCTTCTGGACTTAGCTGATGATAAACCCATTTTGAGACACCTAGGAATCAGCTGTATGAGAAGATGGCTGACTAACAATTTTTATTGGCCCAGTATCTTTAAGGATATGGCAAACTACTGCTAGTCTTGTCTGCAGTTCCTGAGGGTGTGAAATGTTGGGGACATGGCTAAGGTGGCTTTGAGTCCACAGCCTATAACTGAAGAACAATTTCAATGAGTTGCTGTTGACATTGTGGAGCCACTTGGCATGCCAAGTTCCACAGACAGGAGGTACTTTCTGGCAATCATAGAATACACCACAAGATACCCAGAGGCCATGCTCTTGTCTTCCATTGAAGCAGATAATATGATCAACATACTGATAGAGACATTCAGCCTGCTGGGCTTTCCCCAGGAGATTCTGTTGCACCAGTGCGCCAATTTCATGTTTGCCCAAATGTCTAGTTTTTGAGTGAAGTGTGGGGTGAGGCAGCTTATGGCCTACTCATATCACCCCTAGACAAATGGTCTGGTTGAGCAATTTAATACATCACTCATGTCTATGTTAAGGGTATTTGCTGACTTGCATGCAAGAGAGTGGGGTAGGTATTTTTCCTATGCCTTATTCACATATAGGGAAGACACCCTGGAGTCCACAGGGTACTCACCCTTCAATTTCCTGTTTGACCATAGGATAAGAGGCCCCATAGATTTTATCAGGGATAACTGGGAGGGAGAGCTTTCTCTCCAAGGTGAACCCATTGTGGAATACATCATGAAATTCAGGGCACAGTTCAAGGAGCTCACAGGGTTTTGTCCTGGAGTACCCTGCCACTGCACAACAGAGACAGAAGACGTGGTACGTTCATGGGGCCAGAGCCAAAGAGTACATAGTCAGACAATGGGTGATGGTGCTCATCCCCATCCAAAAGAATAAATTACAGACATCTTGGGATGGTTCTTACTCTGTGGCAGGAGGGTGAATGATGCTAATTACATGGCAGAGCTACCCGACATGAGGCACAAGCAGTGAATCTACCACATGAATATAATGAGGCCCTACCATGACTGGGATGAGATGATCCTGGCTGTGTGCAGCTGTCTGAAGGATGAGGAAGAAGTAGATCCACTGCTGGATCTCCTTGGAATGGTTAATGAAGAATAGTCAGTGGATGCTGCCACCCTATAGGAGCAACTGTCACTGGTCCAAGCTACCAAAATGTGAGGGGTGCTAAACACATTTGGGTAGATATTCTTGGGGGAAACCAGGGTATACAACACTGGCAGAGAACCATGTAGATACAGAGTCCTAGACCCCACTGAGGCAGCCACCGTACACAGTTCCTGAGAGAGTGAAACATGCCACTGAGGGAGAGAACAAACAAATACTGGCTCTTAGGGTAATTCAGGGGTCCAGTACTCCCTGGGCCTCAGTAGTGGTACTGATCCTCAAGAAGGATGGGACCATGAGGTTCTGTATTAACTATCGCAACTCAACAGCTGTATGGACTTGGACATATATCCAATGCCCAGGACAGATGAGGTCCTAGAGTGGTTAGGGAGAGCCAAGTACCAGACCACCATAGACCTGACAAATGGGTATTAGCAGGTACTCCTGACCTCTGAAGCCAGAGATATTTTGGCCTCATCTCTCCGTTTGGCCTATTCAAATTTTAGGTAATGCCATTCAGGATGAAGAATGTGCCAGACACCTCTCAATTACTTGTGGACCACATTCTATGTGGGGCAGGAGAATTTGCTTTAATGTACTTGAATGACACTGCTGTCTACAGTCAGACATCAGTGGATCAAGTCAGGCACAGGCACATTGCCGAGGTGTTCCACTGACTGAAGGCTACAGGGATGACAGTCAAGGCAGAAGAGTGCCTGACCTAGATGGCAGAGATGTCATACCTTGGGCACAGGTTGGGGACTGGGTACATCTGGACTATGCCAGTAAAACTTGAGGCCATACAGGGATGACCATGCCCACAATGAGAAAAGTGTGGACCTTTCTAGGGATAGTAGGGTACTATTGAAAGTTTGTGCCAAACTTCAGTAGCATAACCAAACCCCTGTCCAATCTCACATGGAAGAAAATGATGGAAGAAGTTCAGTGAATGGAACATTGTGAGACTGCATTTTGCCAATCTTTTTTTACTTATATTTTATTCATTATTTTTTATTAATATAGAATGCAACAGACAAATTATTGAAAGTAAAACCATGTGAATATATCTGTACTAAGAAAAGAATATTCAAGTCCATATCATTTGAGGGGAAACATTTGTTATCTTATAATAATAGGTTACATTATCTTACTAAGCAGACACATACAAGAAGATAATCTCCAAAATTCAAATCTATTTTAATTAATAGATTTGCTAAACAGTCATCTCATAGCACATATAGTATCCCCTAAATAAGTTAATTTATTAAAGATATTTCTATTTGAACTATCAAAAAATATTATTTCAAAAGTTAACTAATGAAAAACAAAAAGTTTGTCCTTAATTTTAATTAATACATTTTCATCTTTTTTTTATACTTGTCCAGCTCACAGCCTGTCTTTGGAGGGGGCCTCATACCTCCACACTCCTTCCACCAGGTCCCAATTTACCAGGATCCCCTGGCTTCATCCTGCTCATGACCAGGATTGTTTACATTTTTCCCCATTTTCTCCCCATCCCCTGAGGGTGCCGGCACAAAGGACATATGTCCAGACAGATAGCATGGAGACTCACACCGCTATCAAGTGCGCAACAGCGTCCTCCCTCCCCTGACTCTGTAGAGTCATGTGCCTCACCACCTGTGCTTCAGCCAACTGTAGAGCTATGGGTGTGTTCGCTACCTGGTAACCCACCCCATTTGGGGGAGTAGAGCATCCAATGGGATGCTCTATTCTCCTCCCCCCCAACCCCCGCGGATCTGGGTCCATTCCCAAACCAGGGTTGCCAGTGTAGCATAAGGTGTGGCATCCAGCGTCTCAACCCTCAGTGCCACCGGGTAAGAATTTTCATCTTTCTAAATGTTTGAGTCTATTTACACCTCATGTCAGCATTCACATCTCTTGCTCGGGGGAGTAGGTGACTATGTCTCCTCATCCAATTCCTTTTCATACTGTGCACAAAGAAAAGTGGCAAGTTGTTCTGTCTCAAAAAATGTGTTAAGATTTTCCCTTATGGGTCATCCTTACTTTTGCTGGTGCCAGCAGCTGAAATTGTTCCTCAATTTCCAGAACATCTTAGCAGTACGATAGAAATTTCCTCCGGCATTGCTGAGTGGTATAGGCAAAATCAGGAAAAACACTGATGTGGTATTGTTTGTATATTAAAGTGCTTTTCATTCTAGAGAGCTTAAGAATAAAAAGCCAGATTCAAAAAACTTTGCCCGGGCACAAAACCAGGTTGCCTTGGGCAAAATGGGCTCTGTGAATAGATGGTATTCACCTAGCCCAGTTTGCCCAGGCAAACTGTGTTTGTGCCTCGGCAAAGTTGGCAGGGGGACTGCAATGCAAATGAATGTGAGGGGGACCTACATATCCCTGTAGTAGTAGTCACAAATGTGTTGCTCTATGGAAGGTCCATTTGCAAAGGCCTTTGCCTGGGGAAATTACTGCTGACAAAAACCTGGTGGTAATCAGAGCAACCCCAGCGGCTGGGAGAGGTACTGGTCCCCCATTCCCGATCACCACCTGACAGGTAAAATTAAAGTTGCCATAGTGTAGTGGTCCCTCCCTAGACCCTGATCACTGACCTGATATGTTAAAGACTTTTCCATAGTGTAGTGGTCCTTCCCCAGTCCCCGGTCTCCCACCCGATATGATTAAATACATTTTCCATAGTGCAGTATCACTCCCTGGTCCCCGATCACTTACCCAAAATGCTTAAATAAAGTTTCTATAGTGTAGTGTCTCTCCCTCTTTCTGGGTGGGAGGGTCCACTAGACCACCAGGGTATGTGTGGCATCAGTTCATGGGACAGGATTCAGAGATGGGGAGGGACCACTATATTACCATGGTTGGGAAATTTTTCTACCATGGGATGGTGATCGAAGACTGGGAGGGCGGTGACTGGGACCTTTCTTGTGACTTTGGGACCGGTGATTGGAGCATCAGGGAAGGGGTCAGGGTCACTAGACTACTAGGGTTCTAATATTTTACAATGGGACAGGCAATTGGAACATCAGGGGACGGAGAGGGCCACTAGACTACCAGGGTTCTAATGTCTTACAATGGGACCAGTGATTGAGACATTGGGGGAGGAGTGGAGGGACCACTACACTATGGAAAATGTTATTCTTATCATATGGGTGATCAGGGAGGGACACTACACTATGGAAAATATTTTTATTATCAGATCAGTGATGGGGGTGGAGGGAGTGACCACTACACTATTGTAACTTTAATTTGAACTTTTGAGCTGGTGATCGGAAGGGAGGAGGGCACCATTGCACTATGGAAACATTTATTTTACTGCTAGAGCCAGTGATCACACTGGGAAGGGAGGAGGGAACCATTAAATTGCCAGGGATTTTTACACTACCTTACGGGAGGGTGATCCACAATTGAGGGCCTCACTAGAAGCAGCACAGCCTATGCAAATGGGCCCATAATGGGCATGCAAATGGCTTACTAGCACCATGCATGCCCAATGGGCTTATTTGCATGGCTGTTTTAGTGAATACAACCTTAGTACACCATCGCTATGCTTCCAGGGATATTCACTCAGTTGGGGGTCTGGGCTGCACCGGTGGGATGAGAGATAGAGGTATGAGTGTTATCAGTCCTATTGACAGTCAGATAGTACCATTCACTATCCATCTGCAAATAGCAAGTTGTGCAACATGGGGCATTCACAAGGTGCCATGCAAACATTTGCCTGGCACTTTGCATTTTTAAGTGAATCCTGGCCCAGGTCTGTATTGTATTCAAAGGTTATCAAGATTAAAATTGTAACTTTGGTCTCATGATCTTCTTGTTCTTTTTCTCTTTGGGGCTCCATTTGGTATGAAGCCCTCCCGGGGACTCTGAAAGCATTTGCTAAGAAGGATAAATTATAGGGTGGCAGATTGCACACTACAACAAATAAATCTAATTAAATCTCTCATTGAATCAGATTCTCCATTGTATTTTATTAATAAGCTAAAAATTCTTAAGTTGTTATATCTGATTTGATTTTCCAGCATTTCAGTCTTTCAGTTTAAGTTGCAGTTATCTTTTGTGAGCTCATGGTTCATGATCTCAGCTGCTTTCATTTTTTTCTGATAAAAGATCAACAGAATCAGAATTTTGTTGTTTCTGTATAGCTATAATACAGTGTCTTGTTTGTTTCATGTCCTGCTTTAAAATATCAACTCTTGAGTTAAGGGCATCAAACATTTTATCCCAGTGTTAAATACGCTCAAGTCTGTGGCATTGCCATAGATTACATTGTGTGGATTTTGCTCTGTGAGGGTTGCAGAAATGTATGCAGCACACCTCTGGCTTGGAAGTTATCATTCACCACAAAGTTCAGTTCTTCTCTGCTTGCTAGCATCTACTCTTGTTGTACTTCCATCAGCTCTGGCTGTATATCACTGAGCAAACCACAAGAATTCAATAAGGTCTTGCCCTGAAGTTTGGCACCCGATCGATGACATGAGAGGCTTACTGAAAGTGCTAGACTTCTGTAACAAAGACCATTTTAAGGAGGCATTGTGTCAGGTACCTGTGCTTGCAAGCCCTGACTATTCTCTGATGTTCATTTTGTGCACATAGATGCATCTGCTCATGGGCAAGTGACAGTTCAGAATCAGGTCTTGCACATGGGGGAAGAACACCCAGTCATGTACCTAAGTAGGAAGTTGTTGCCCAGAAAGGAGGCCTACACCACAGTTAAGAAATAATGTCTGGGTACTGGCTCAGTTCTACAGAAGCTGCAACCGTATTTGAATAGGAGGGCATTTACATTGGTCAGTGACCACAACTCATCGCATGGCTCAATAAGACCAGTGGGCAAAAACTCCAAATTGTTAAGATGGAACTTGGTGCTGCAGTTCTTTAACATAGAAACTAGGCACTGCAGTTGACAATTTTGATGGCTTGTTTAGGCAATAACCAGTGGACCAGTAGAGAAAGGGATGTGCTTTAAAGAATGAACAACTTGCTAAAACAGAGAGAGCACTGGGGACATGCAATAGTAGCCACAGACATTGCCAACTATTTCCAGATATTTCACACAATTTCTGGAGTTTCTCTCTGCTGCCCCTATTGTGGAAATGCAGAGAGCAGGAGATTTTTCTGGAAATATCACAGAAATTTTGGGAAATAGTTGGCATTGTCTGTGGCTGCTACTGTAGCAGGTAGTGCAAGCCTGCTAACATAAAAAAAGAACATCATTTAGGGTTACTAAAGGATGTGTTTTTCATTTTTCAGGGGATGGAGATGTAACAGATGTAACATCCAGGCTATTTTTTTTTTATCTTGCTAGTTACATTGCCAGTAAAATATTTTAGCTGTGGGATGTATGGGGAGAATTCCAAATGCCTCATATTGCAGTCCCAGGCCTTGGAGTACACAGCTAGGAGGGGCCTTTGTGTAAGCAATTCAGTTCCTGCCCTATAAAAGGCTTCTGTTTTCTTTAATCTTCAGAGAGCTGAGTCCCTTTCATAGAAAATACATGTTTTGCATATAAACAGGCCCAAGGCAGAGTGAGATGGCACTACACTGCTTTAGCCAGTCTGGATAACAAAAGGATCAGGCTTCAATTCACAAAATCTGTTTGGACCTGTTCTTAAAAAAGGGTGGTACCCAGAGATCAAAGAAATAGTCTAGTATGAGATGTCAGAGATGCATGAATAATGATGCAGCTATAGTGGGCCAGCCAGCCGGAAATATTTCTGTGTGTGTTTGCTCATAGAGTCAGTTATGCTTTGGGATTTTGAACCCACAACATTTCAGATTTGTGTCTGCCATAACTCACTAAGCCATACTTAGATTCATACTAAGGTTCAAGAACAGGAACATAATCAATCAATCAATCAATCTCTATTTATTTAAGGCACCTTTCTTAAACCAATGCACCTTTACAAATGACATAAAACAATAAGTATTTAAACAGGATTTAAAACAAGATTAAGATTAAATAATTAACAGTCATTAAAAGCTTTGTTAAAAAGGTAGGTTTTCAAAGCTCCTTTAAAACTCTGGACAGTGGGGCAATTTCATACCTGACGAGGTAGAGAATTCCACAGGGTTGGGGCCATGAAACTAAAAGATCTTGCCCCTGAAATTTTTAAGCAAACCCTGGAAATCTCTAGCAATCCCTCGTCAGTGGATTGGAGTGAGCGGGGGGGACAGTAGGGATGCAGGAGATCTTTCAGGTAAGCAGGTCCCTGATCATGTAGGACCTTATAGGTCAGCAAACCGACCTTGAAGGTGATTCGCCAACAAACTGGCAGCCAGTGCAGTCCATGCAGAGCACAGCGGCAGTATGACTGGACGAAGAACCAGTCAAAGCCTGGCTGCCAGATTCTGCAATTAGCTGCAGGCGGTGAAGTTCAACTCCCGTGAAGCCCTAGGTATAGGGCATTGCAATAGTCCAGGCGGGAGGTAATGAAGGCATGGACCAAAGTTGGAAGATCCTCTGGAGGAACCAAGTGCTTCACCCTGGCGATGTTCCTCAGATGATAAAAAGAGGTTTTGATAACTTCTGACACCTGAGACTTAAAAGTCAGACAATCATCAAATACAACACCCAAATTCCACACTCGGTCTGAGATAGTCAGCTGGACACCCCCAAGCCATAAGCCCGAGGGTGATCCAGCTAACAAACCCACCTCACGGCAACCCTGGTCCACAACTAACACCTCAGTTTTTTCAGGGTTCAACCGCAGCCAACTCACATTCATCCAGTCTTGATTTTGCAAGACAGTTGTTAAAGACCGTAAAGGCAACATCCTGGCCGGGCACAAAGGACATGTACAGCTGGGTATCATCTGCGTAGCAATGAAAACCCAAGTCATACTGCCTAATAGTCACCCCTAACGGCAGCATGTACACTGCAAACAACATGGGTGCCAAAATGTAACCCTGCGGAACCCCGCAGGATGGGGGACTGATGCCGAGGAAAAAATTCCTGACACCACCCTCTGAGTCCTACCCTCAAGGTACGATCGAAACCACCCTAGGACTGTACCAGACAGTCCACAGATAGATTGCAAACATTCCAGTAGCACACCATGGTCCACAGTGTCAAACGCTGCAGAGAGATCAAGAAGGACCAAGATGGAACAGGTCCTTCGATCTCTCGCTATTGGGAGGTCATTTAGTACCCATACAAGTGCTGTCTCGGTACTATGCCTTTTCCTAAATCCAGACTGGAGAGAATCATAGACATTGTTGTTGGTCAGATGATCATCCAACTGTGATGCGACCACCTTCTTAATAACTTTACCCACAAAGGGTAAGTTAGAGACAGGCCTGTAATTAGCCAGACAGTCCAGGTCCAAGGAGGACTTCTTAAGAAGGGGCTTAACCACAGCCTCCTTAAGAGGATCTGGAAAATTCCCCCTCTCCAAGGACCTCCAGACTATCTCAGCAAGAACTGGGCTGATTTTATACACACAATCCACTAAGAGACGTGTGAGGCCCGGGTCCAAATCACAGTTGGTCAGACGCAGTGATTGGATAACCATCACAATGTCACTGATTGTGGGGAGGCTGAAGTCAGACCACACAAACTGGGTGTCCGACATCTCCTGCCGACCATCACAACTCCCATTTGAGAGGGTCAAATGGAACTCGGATCTGATTTTGGCAATCTTATCTGCAAAGAACAGAGCAAACTCCTCACATGGTTCTTGAGAAAAGGCTCTTCCAGGCTGAAGATAGACTGGATTGCACAGTCTGTCCCAGTCCGGAAGAGCTGAGCTGGTCTATTCTGTGCAGCCGCAATCTCCCTGGACAGGAATTCTACCTTCTTACAAGAAATTTCAGATTGATAGGCCAAATAATGGTCTATCAAAATAAGTTTGTCACTATCCAGACCCGATCTCCGGCAACACCTCTCCAACCTTCATCCAGCTCTCCTCAACTCCCTCAGGGTCTCATCAAACCAAGGAGACCTGGGGTGAAGAGTGAGAGGACGAACATGAACAGGAGCAATAGAATCCAGGGCCTCTGCCACCGCCTCATTATAGGCACGTATCAGTTCTCCTGGATCCATGCACTCTCTCGGAAAGCCCAATAGATCCAGTACCGCCATCAGATCATCTGGGGAAACACCCCTTAATGGGAGGTACTGGACCATTTCCATAGGTGCTGACCTACTAGGGGTGGCCTCAAAACTGAACCCAATGGAGTGATGGTCCGACCATCCGACCGGTTCCACCACCAGGTCAGATATCTCCATCCCCAGAAGGAACACCAAATCCAGTGAATGACCACCAACATGGGTCGAGGAGGAAATTACCTGTGTGAAGCCCAGTGAAGTCATTAACTGGAGGAAGTCTTGACCAAAGTATGAGAGTTCATCATCGACCCGAGCATTGAAGTCCCCCAGAACCAACCATCTGGGGGATCCCAATGTTAGGTCGACAATGAAGTCTGCGACTTCCCACAGGAAAACCTTCCTATCACCTGGTGGATGGTATATGAGAAGTATCCTGCTCCCCACACACATAAGGCATAAAGTCTATTTAAACTCCTATCATTCACCCATCATAATAAGATAAATGTTCCCAGAAAACATTAGACTTTCAAGTCTGTTTTTTAAAAAGATTTTTGGATTTGATTACAACAATCTTTATAGAAAGGGAATTCCAAGGATTCACAATTCTTTGTGAGTAAAAATACTTTTATTTGAATTAGTTAAATTTTTGACATCTCAGCTGCAGTGAATGACCCATGATGTCTCTGGCTAGTTGTTTAAAGTCTATTCCTATCTTGGACATTAAATGTGGGTCCTGTATTATGTCCCACATCAGAGAAGATCTCCTGTCATTCATCTAATTTCAAGACATAAGGCCAAGTTGGACTGAGTAAGCAATAATACCTGACAGGGTGGGTGGTACTGGAAAATACTGGACTGCCCAGGGGTATAATGAAGCCTGACACAACAGGTGGAGGGCCTTATAGCCCTAGAAGGTCCAGTATTGCCCATATTGCCCACCCTGGAGGGTATTATTGTGCTTAGAAAATGGGCTAACTGTGTCATTTTTTAAAGGATTACAAAAAAAATGTGAACTAATTCTATAAAAATGGCTACAGTTTAATTTTTTCTTCCTTTTGGATAAAGTAGTCCCTGTATCTCTGATAGTGTGCTGTTTCAGCCCCCCCACATAACTGTGTGCGTTTCTTTCTTGTTTACTGTCTGCCACCCCATTGGTGAATTTTTTTTTTTTTTTAATGTACTGTTACTAGAATTGAGAGGGGAATGCAGGACATAGAAAAGAAAGTTGTAAATATGTAGTGCTGCTATTAATGGAGCTCCTAATCACCGATCACGGTAAGTTGTAAGTGTAACATTTGGTGTAGCTGTGCCAAAAAAACAGCCTAAAGCTGCCATAGCTTGGGTAGCCTGTTGTAAACTGCCTCCCACATTAAAACTATGGCATGTCCAGGGAAAACTGCAGTTCCACAAGTGAAGCCCTACTTGATGTACTTTTCTCTGCACCTGTGCCAATTTCAGATGTGCTAAAAATCCAGTCCTGGTTCTTTTTCCATTTGGAAAGGTACACTGTACTATGTGAGCAGTGACTCTAGTGGGATTTGGACCTAGAGATACTGAGTGAGATTGTAGCTGAGTGGTGGTAGCATACCAGGATAAGCCTTTCAAGCATTTGAACGATTTTGAAAACTGGTAACAGTGCAGACTGAGTTCTGGGAGATAACCAGTCTGTGACACAGGGTTTTTGACTAGAACCCCACAGCTAAAAAAAAATTAACTACAATACTGCAGTCTTTCCATGACTGCAGTGGGTGCTCTAAAGGTAATTTCACAGCAGGGGTAATAATATCAACCATACTTCCCCCTACACGTTACGTATTGTATTGGCCATGCTGACTTACAAATAGTTGAGATTTCTCAAGAACTATCTGATAATAAAAGAATGTATTTGAAAGGTAAGAGTTAATGGACAGTCTTCTTTATTACCTTGTAGATATATTATTAAAAATAAATTTCGCTATCTGAGATGTCAGTTGTGTAATATATTCTATTTTGCTTTGCTTATTGGCATGGTATTGTATGGTAGTCCTGCTTTTTTAGTTTTCATCCCAGATGAATGCATCAGCCATTTTTCCACTCTATAAATGCTAAACAATGCAGAGTTCTGAATCCTGGAATGTTGCATTTAGACTCTTGATTTTCCAGAAGAACCACTATGCAAGCAGACCAAAAAACATACATACCACTTAAGTGAGAAATAGACTCCTCTGAGGAACATTTAATATTGACACGAGTAGCTTATTACTTCCTTTTTCTTTTCTTTTTACTTCCCTTTATGCCTGGGAGATGTGAATGTAGATGTCAAGGTTTATCCAACCTAACCTTGTTTTTCTAACTAGCCTCCTGTCCTATCTATCAAACACTTTACACTCAATCATAATGTAGCAGAGCAAACAGTGGAGCCAGCCAGCAAACATGACCAGAGTTACCTTTAAACAGCCTGTAGACTCTTTAAACTCAGCTAAAGTGCTGATTAGGGTCCCGCTCTTTGGTTCTTATCTCATTCTTGATAGCAGCACTATGAAAATGTAGTCAGGTAGTAACAGCTTAATAGGAAAGCAAGTTAAAGTGTGTGATTGCTTAGGAAAGCATACTTAATAAAAACAAATTTATTTTCCAACACCTAGCTATATGAAGTACTTTAACTGTTTTATTGCTGGAGTTTATTGGTGTGCAGAGATCAACATCAGTGCTTAAGCAACTTTCTAAACAAGAAATTGTTGATATAAAAGCAGAGCAGAGGCACTAACCTCCAAATGAAATGTGTTGAAACATGAGTCATGAGCCATGGATCACTATTTACTAACCTAGATAACACAACATAGAAATGGCATGCCAGTGCTACTATGCAGCTGCAATTCTCTGCTTTATCAAATGGCTTTCGTGTTGAAAATTTTTTTAACTTGTTCATTTCTGTTTAGTGCTGAATACTAACAAGACATTGTTCCATATTCACATTATGGTACCAGCTCCAAAACTATTCCTCCCCATGCCCTTTTGATTTTTGTGTAGTCCACAGATTCATGATTTGTGCTGCAGAAAAAAGCCACCAGTCAGGAAGGATTGCAGGTACTGGGTAACTCCCGATCTGATTTTGACACTGGAACCATTGAACAGCTCCAGTCTGTAAGAACAGAAGATTTCCGACCCATATTCAAAGGTGGATATTGACCCCATGCAGTGGACAGTGCAACACATTAATTTGTATGCTGCCTGCTCTGTGCAAAATTCAGACATGCATCATGCCCTGTCTTACACATGCTGCACATTCAAATATTGGACTGTGGCAGTGCTGCGCAAGTGCACATGTGTAGAGCATCACATTCCATTGCCAGCAACAGACACACAAGAGTAAAGGTGATAGCACATCCAGAATTTGTTAGTGCATTTTTTTTCTGGCTGCTATATTCAAACCCCTGCATGCCAATATCACACATGGCATGTAAGGCATTAAGGGACAATTTGCATGCCATTATGTGTTCATTAGCAGCTCTGTACAATGCCTCTATGCCACTGTAAATGCAGAGGCATTGTATAGAATGGTGGTCATTGTTCACTCCCTCACCCACTTCCCATGTGAAGTAGGAAATATTCCTGGTGCTAGTTGTACCCTTCTCCTACCATGATCACTGTGTCAGTTCAAACACCGTTCCTGGTGCAAGTGGTACCCCCCCTTCTTCCCTGATACCAATCTGACACTAGTGGTAGTCCCCTCCCTCCCTTCCTTTTTTTTTTTTTTGTAAATAGATGTACTTTATTACATAAATTAAACATAACAGTGACATAGACATTCTAGAAAAAAAACATACACACAACACAAATACATAAATAGATAGCAGTGGTCCCTAAACCATAGCATATGATAAAAAAGCATTTAACGTGTAAGCCGATCCAAAAGGGACCCACTGCCCCCCCTCCCTGCCCTCTCCCCTCCCCCTCCCTAGGCAGCAACTCATTGGTAGGAAAAGAAAACCTCGAGGCTTAGCAAGGCTCAAAAGTTTGTAGCTAACTTACCTCAGTTACCCCTAGTAACTCTAAATACGCTCAACCGCCCAGGTCACCCAGCTTTTATCCTACTGCTCTCTATTTGTCCCTTCCCTTCCTGATTGCCATGTAAATTCAAACAGCAACTCCCCTGCTAGTGGTACCCCCTCCTTCCACAAAACCTGCTGGAAATCAAACAGTATCCCCGGTGCCACTGATATCCCCTCTTTCTGCGTGTCAGTGTGGCTCAGTTGGTAGAACATCCACCTCTGGGCCAGAGGGTCATGGGTTCTCTTCCCATACCAGGATTGGACTTGTACCTGAATACTGGCACCTGAGTGCAGCATTAGGGGGTGCTGTACTGTTGAAGCGTACCATTCTTCAGATGAGATGTTAAACCGGGGTCCCTTCTTGCTGTCCTGGTGGGTGTCCAGGTCGATGTAAAAGAACCCAAGGCACTCCTCATAATAAGATTAGTGGACTTTCCCCAGTGTCCTGGCCAGTATTCCCCTTCCCATAAAATCAGTTGATGCAATTGTCCAGGCTGTGTGTGGGTGGTGATGTGCGATATGGCCGCCACTACACATTCAGTCACTTCACTACCAGTCTAGCACTGCTTGTAAAGCACTTTTGGATACATTGTGTATGAAAAGAGCTATATAAATGCTGATTCTTCTTCTACTCCAAGCTGCATGTGATTTTGAAACACCTTCATTGGTGCTAGTAATGACCTCACCCAAAGAGCCAAGACAGACCCCCTTACACTCATCCACTCATCCCTGCCACACCCTGATCTGCTATCCAACCCACCTGAATAAAGTCATTGTCATCAAAGTGCAGACAGGTAACTGGCACAGACCCTCCTTTCACCACCTTGGCTGGCCACTGCCTTAAAGAATGGGACTGGCTGGCCTGGTGGCGCTAAGGGTTGAGGCGCTGGATGCCACACTTCGCGCTACGCTGGCGGCCCGGGTTCAGGAACGGACTCGGGCAGCCGGGGGTCAGCGGGGGGAGGGAGGATCGAGCGTCTCAACAGATGCTCTCCTCCCTCAGGGGTGGGTGACCAAGAACGCTCTGTGTTCTGCATCCCTTCCATAGCGGTGGAAGCACCGGCAGTAGGAAGGATGGAGGACCTCTTCGATGGGGCGGGAGGGACGCGCCGCGGCGCATGGCTGTCACGGCCAGCACGTCACACTGGGACATAATGTCCCAAGCGCAAGGCATCCCAGGGACGGGCCAAGGGAGAAAACTAGAAAACCCTCCGCTGCCCTAGATGAAGTCCACTAGGAATACCCGGACCACCTACAGGACAGACCCCAATGTGCCAGGGAGAGGAGGAAGGGCACTCTAGGGGCAGATCCCTAAGGTAGGTGGCAGGGGAACATGAGCGGATAGAAGGAGGGGGCACCGGGGGTAGGAAAGGAGGATAAAGACGAAAAAAAAAAAAAAAAAGAATGGGACTAACCATGCGTTTATAGTAGAAAGAGCTGTTTTTACTACGAACATGCTCAGTTCCATTCATTTATTAATTCATTAATTCATTCATTCAAACTACAGCCAACACAGGTGGGAAGAGGAGGGTCTGTGCTGGTCAATATTCACCTCTCTGCTGTCCGACAATGGTAACTTTATTTGGGTGAGTCAGGTGCCAGATCAGGGTACACATTGGTGGGTGATAAATGGGTGAGGGGAGGCGTATCTGTCTTTGCTTCTGGAGTGGTGGGTACCACTAGCACTAGAGAAGGTGCTTGAAGTCACACCTGAATTATGATGTGAGTGGGGTACCACTAACATCAGGGATGTTTCTTACCTTACAGAGGGATCAGGTGAGGGAGAAAGCCTGTTTTGTGTTTGTAACATGGAAACCTAGAATGTGTCGGTAGAAAGGGACTGGTAGGCCCTTCTAGTCTACCATATTTTCCCCTGCCTAACACTACAACCCAGACTCTATTCGGTCGCAGGTGTCCATCCCTCCTTCCTTACCTTTATTTATTCTACCCATGGGCTTATCCCACTCATGCTTGAAGCTCCCCAATGTCTTCAACCTCACTGATTCCTCTGTCAGGCTGTTCCAGTCATCCACCATCCTTTCTGTGAAGAAGTATTTCCTCACAACCCTCTTAAATTCCCCTCTCAAGCTTCACTGCATGCCCCTGTGTTCTGGTGCTCCTCCTCCTATTTAAGAGACTTTTCTCCTGCACTTTGTTTACCCCCATGTGGTACTTATAGGTCTTGGCCATGTTCCACTTCCTCTCCTCTCCTCTAGGGAATACATGTTGAGCTCCCATAGCCTCTCCTTGTATGGTTCCTCATTCAGCCCTTGCACTATTTTAGTAGCCCTCCTATGGACCACTTCCACACTCTCAATGTTCTTGTGGGTGTGTGACCTCCAGAACTGGACACAGTACTCCAGGTGGGGTCTCACAAGTAAGTAATACAGGGGCAAAACCACTTCCCTTCTTCTGGTAGAGATGCCCTCCCTGTACATCCCAACATCCTGCTCACTTTGCCTGCCGCCCTGTCACACTGCCCTGCCACCTTGAGATAATCAGATATGATCACACCAAGGTCCCTTGCTTGCTTGGTAACTGTAAGTGGCTCCCCGCATCTTTCACACAGCCGCCAGGCTTCCCTACCCTAGGTGCATGACTTTGCACTTTTTGGCATTGAACCCCAGCTGCTACTACCTAGACCACTCCTCAAGTTCCCCCAGATCTCTCTGCATTCTGTCCACCTCCCCCGGGTGTACAACCTGCTGAAGATTTTTGTGTCATCTGCAAAGTTACACACCTTCCCCTCCAGTTCCTCCACAATATCACTTATGAAGATGTTGAAGAGGACAGGGCCCAGTACTGATCCCTGTGGTACTCCACACTCCCATGCTCTGAGTGACTGCTATTTACCACCACTGCTGCCTCCTTCCTTTCAACTAGTTTAATACCCAGCATACCACCTTTTCCCCCACAGCCAGGTTACTAAGTTTCTTTATCAGCTTGCTTGAACCAAGGAGACACCCATTTCAATTAGTAATGCAAAAATGGAAAACACTTCCTAGAAAATATTGGTTTAGTCAGTGAGTAGTTGCAATATGGAATGCACTGCCACTTGAGGTAGTGAGCAGCGCAAACATGCAAGCCTCCAAAGACAAACTAGATGAATATATGCTAGCCAAGCATAAAGGGACGACTTAAAACTTACAACCAAATTCACAAAAGGTGAAATAAGAAGGGCAAGCATTAAGGACGTAAGTTCAAAACTTGAAATACCTATGATACCTATGATAATTGCTGTATGAAACAATGTCAAAGACCTTATTAAAATCCAGATATGCCACATCCACTGCCCTCCCCGATCCATCTCCCTCATTACCCAGGCAAAGAAATCTAGGATATTTGTTTGACATGACCTCCTCCTGTGAAGCCATGCTGCTGCTGGTGGTCCTGCAGCCTAGGAGTCTCCAGGTACTCCATCAGTCTCTTCTTCAGAAGGGACTCTATTAACTGGCCTCCTTCCTGCTGCCAGTCTTGTGCCAAGGAACCACATTGTCCCTCCTCCATTCCTCTGGCACCACCTGCCCTTCAGTAAGGTGCTAAATAGCCTTGTCAGAGGGGCGGCTAGCAACATGCTCAGTTATTTATGTACCCATTGGTAAATCTCACCCAGCCCCATTGCCCTGTTTTCTTTAAGGGCTTACAACCACCAGTGGACTCTCTCTCTCTCTTCTATAAATGAACTTTTGTCCACTCATCCCTCCCCCAGTGTCTGTTAATTCGTGATGGCCCATCCTCCACTTCCACCATGGAGACTGAGAAGGATTTGTTTCACATTTTAGCTTTTTCTTGTTCTTCCTCTGAACATCTCCCCCCAAGTCTATTGCTCTTCACTATACCACCCTTTTCTTCCTCCTTTTGCTCATATACCTGAATAAAGTCTTATCCATTGTTGACCTTCTGGGCAATCCTTTCCTCAGTTAGAGCCTTTGCTGCCCTTACCCTTCTTCCTGACTCCCTTTGTTTCAATAGATATACCTCACTGTCTGGCTCACTTTGAGTCACTTTGTATTTCCTGAAAGTTAGTTCTTCTCCATTTCCACCTTAGCCACCTCCTTTGAGAACCACAGTGACCTCTTTCTCTCCTTACTCTTGATTATTACCTTTAAACAGCTTTCCATTGTCCTAGTTATCCATTCCATTATTCTATTCTATTGTGGTTCTACCTCCTGCTATCCCCCCTCAAGGTATTTCTTGGGGCAGTCTCCCGTTTCTTTAAAATCTGCTCTCCTAAAGTCCAGGATCCTCGTCCTAGAGTGTTTTTTTTCTGCTTCCCAGTTTATATGTAAAAACCACACTCTACAATTATCACTTGAACCCAGGGGGCTACCCACTGTGATGTCTGCAATGCTGTCCCTGTTTATAAGTACCAGATCCAGCACTGCCCCATCCCTAGTGTGATCTTGAACCAGCTTCCCCTTGGAGGAAGTCTAGGATGAAACTGCTCCTAGTTGTAGCTGCAGCCTGGATGTTCCAGTCCACATCTGGTAGATTAAATTCACCCATAATTATTACTTTCTCTTTGTTTGCAATTTTGCCTATGGCATCCCTCAAAACCATGCCCATATCCTCCCCATGTACTGGTGGCCTATACACCCCACAGTGCATATGAAGGCCCCTGATTCTGTCTCCAAATCAACCCAAAGAACCTTCAGCCTCTCCTTCTCCTGGCTGTGACCTTGCATTTTTGTGGCATTAATACCTTCCTTTAACTATACTCCCCCCTTTTCCCTACCCCATCCTTTATAGACATAGCATACCCTGATATTGCCACTTCCACGCTGTGATTGTCAGTGTACCATGACTCTGTTATGGCCACCAGATCCAGGTCCACCTCCGCAATGATAGACTCAAGGTCAATAATTTTGTTTCCCAGGTTTTCTGTGTTGGTACACATGGCTCTCCACTCTATTTATCCCTTTCTGACCCTGCTTTGATCTCTCTCTCTCTCTCTTCTGGAACCCATCCTTCACCTTTCTTTTTTCACTGGTACTGTCTTTCCCCTTTTTTATTCTTCCTCTGCCCACCCTCCCTAGTAGCTTTCTCTGCCCTAGTTCCAGCTCTTGACTCTCTTGTCCCTTCCTCCGCCTTGCCCCTACTCTCTATTACCTGTGATGAATTAATTTCCCCTAGGCTATCCATTAGTACTGTTCTAGCATCTGGGGAGGCATTCACTGCCTTCTGAATTTCGTCTACCACCTATTTGGCTACTTTAAATGCCCATAGAAGCAGCATCTAATCCTCTAATCCAGGAGTGCCTTTCCCCTCCTGCATGAATGTGAATGGAGACCATCTCATTTCTACAGGCCTCCATTCCTCCAGGTAGGACCCAGTCCCCAATGTAGACAACCCCCTCCTCCCTGCATGCCTTCAACCAGTTGTTGACGTGCATGGTGTGATATGCTCTCTCCTCCCACCTGCTTTGCACAGGTAGCACCTCAATGAAGGCTACCATGCATGCTTCAAGCCTCAGGCTCCTCCCCAGATACCTAAACCCGTCCTGCACCACTCTGGATGCCTCCGCCTCCAGATCATTTGTCCCCAGATGGAGAATGACACCCAGCTCTCCCTTCTGCCCTGCTGTCCTGGCAGTCTTAAGGATTCGCTCCCATCCCTCCATTCTGAGGTGCCGGGTAGCTACCTCTTCTCCCTCCTTTCCTCCCATGGTATTCCTAAAACTATTCCCCTGACAACTGAGTCCCCCACTTGTACCCACCAGAAATTGCTTTCTTTTCCACTGGTATCCTCTTTCTCCCACCTTGGGGCCTTCTCTCTGAAGGACCCCTACATCCTTTTTCCATTACCATATGTGCCTTGTATAGAAGAGTTCTGCCATGGCACTGGCTAAGAAATGTTTTCCCTTACCCCCGCTCCCAACTTCCCAGAGACCACCACAGTACAGCCAGCCCTCATTCTAGGCACCCTCTGGGGCAATGGTGGAGGATTTGGTGGCCCCTGGCTGGAGGAAGATGTCCCTGAGTCATAGCCAACTTGGCTCATAGTCTAGAGACCTCCTTCCTCAGCCCTGAGATGTGCAAACAAATGGAGCAGCATCTCAGTTTCCAGAAGGTCTCCCTGAAGATTGTCACTCCACAGACACTGAGCTGCACCACTCCCATCATTTCCAACTCTACTCCACCTATTACCACAAAAAAGCTTTATACCCTTACACTAGATTGACTGTTTCTTGATATTCCTTTCTTGTCTTGATTACCCCCTGCTGCTATGCCACATAAAGGTACCAATCTGCTTTCCCTTGATCTTTTAAGTGGACTTCTGCTTTCATAGTCCCTTTGTACCCTGACCATAGATAAGGAGTAATTTGATTTCCTCCATTCTCCTCAATGCCTTTGTATTACTTCCCTAGTTTGGGCATTGCAACAGTTCCAAGTTTTGGCCTATCTTGACTGTCTGCCCTTCCTAGCAGTGAATGTCAGAGCAGTAGTGAACAGGTACTTTATCTCTGTCAACTGGCAGAGTCCCCTGCTTCCTCCTGTGGATGCCTGCCAATGCATCAGATGCTGGTCTTAGACCTGTTCCATTCTTGTGCTGTTCCACTCACGTGCTGGGGCAGAATGTGTCTGGGGACAAATTAGGAGTGTCTGCTTTTATACACCAGGTGGAACTTCCCCAAGGCAGGACTTCCTGTGCCAGCTAGTACCTCCAATTGGTGGTCTAGTTTCCTGATCTAGTTTCTCCTCCCAGGCTACCTGTTACAATTTTAAAGACAAGTTTCAAAATGCCCCATGGTAAAGCTAGGTGTTTACACTCCTCTCTGTCAGCAAGTCAATACTTCATGCCTTCTAGTGTCTATGCCTGGCACCTGTGCTGCTGGGGAGGGTGGGGTTATGTACCACAGTGCCAGTTGATAAGAGTAGGGGTTTGGAAGTGTTAAATAACACTGCAATGGCAGACTTACAGTATGGTGCTTATAAATTTGTTTATGAATAACACTGTTCCCATTATGCAACATGCTCCCCTCTTTGCATGGATGCAGTGGTGTATTTAGAAGAACTGATCTAACCACTAAGGGGCATGTTAAGTACAGTATACCTTTAACTTTATCAGCAACTGCACTAACAGGGTTTTGGCCGTGCTTCATCCCATTATCATGGTGCTGCATGTGTTAGTACTGTGCTAATGTTTTGAATTTGGCACCCTTCATGAATAATAGATACTTGCATAATATCTGGAGAACACCAGAAACCCTATGCAGTGCTCCTTTTGGGAATATATGAGAATTCAGATACTCACACATACCTACAGTATCTAGGCTATGATTTGCCAATTAAACACATGAATATAAAGTGGGTTGTTACTCTAGACAGTCTTCTACCACAGATAATGACCACCCTAAAATGAAGAACAAATATATAAGCAATGATCCATGATGGTATGTGGTAATGCCAAACTGATGCACACCCCAGAGGTAAAAAGGCAGGAGGTAGTACATAGAGTACCTTATACCTCTGGGAAGTGTAACAATTTAGCAATACCACATGACCCAGAGTAGGTTATTTAACTGCTGAAATGGATCACTTTTGCTTAGTAAGCAAGCTTTTGGGCAATAAAAAAGAGTTCCAGAACAGGATAGTACACTGATGTGCAATTAATGCACAGCCACGAGATATGTCTTCGCCAATCAGGTTTAGCAGTTTTCCAATGCCATATTATTAAAGTACAATTTATTTGTGAGATGCTAACTATAAAACAGACCAAAATTGACTTAGATTGTAACAATATCAGACACAGAACCAAGGAAGCAGCCATTTAACTATACTATTATTCTATTGAATAATCAATACTAAGCAGCCCTTGATTTACCTTAGACAGTATAATCTGCTAATATATTAATGTTTTAAGGCACCCAAGGCAAAGGACTATGGAGCTTTTGCTTTTGCTTGCAAAGCCCCAGTTAGCTGTAACAAGCTGTTCTACAACCTGCAGCAAAAAAAAAACATCTCTGAGCAGTTTCACTAGAGTCCCAGCTTTTTAAACTAAGGTGCTTTTCCTCTGTTTATCAGCTATTTCATTGTGTAATTAGAATGTTTTTACTTTTGTATCTATGGATTTCTTGTCCTTTGGTTGACAATTGTGTCTGAACACTTTTCTGTCTTCATCTAGGATCATCATGAGATATTGCATCGCATGGGACTGTCCTGTAGAGCAAAGTGTTTCTCATCACTATATTTATTCCCAGTAGTGCTCCAATTTTAATTGTGCAGAACAGCCCAGCTGACATAGAGTTTTAGGTTTTCAGTGAGATCTTTCTTTTATCCGTTTTCACAGCTGGGTAGAGAAAAGCACTAATTACTTGCTTAGGATCACACAGTGAGTAAGTGGCAGTGGTAGTATTTGAACCTGGTTTGGGAGAGTGGGTTGGAGTGAAGACACAAAAGGAAAAAGAAAAGTTCTTTAAAATGTCCCACTGGGTAGCATACTTTATTAAATAAGGATTTGGAGACACTAGAAAAATGAAATTAAAAGTTCAAACAGTGCAAATCTGGAACTTCTAAATTGCCTGCATAAGTTGACTAGTCAGGATGATTTGGGGCTACTTTAAAAACTTGGCTTATAAAGGACTGTTAGTTCCTACTAAGCCACTAGGCTCACAGGGACAAAATCAGTACCTGAGGGTGGTCTTCCCTGCACAACTGAAGCCCATTTTTTTAGGAAGACCAATCACTTCCCCCAGCTGCTCGATTCAGCTCTTGTGCAAACTTTCTAGCCTTGGCTAGCACCACCACTGGTTAGTCTTTATGAGATGCCCCAGCACTAACTACTCCCCTATTACATCAGCCAGTTTTCACTCTTGTTAGAAGACTGTGAAATTAGAAGACTGGTCCCTTCACAGTCCAGATCTCATCTCAACTCATCTCCCAGACTGAGCTCAACCAGATCGTTTTATAGTGCTGGAGATCATGTTATTTGCCAATTATACCTAAACTTTAGTTTAAATATTTGCATTGATTTTATGTATGGTTGTTTCATACAGAAAAGTAAACAAAACATGAATGGCAACATTTAAATATAGTCCTGCTTTTATGCAATCAGATAAGGCAAAAAGAAAACAAAGAAGGGAACTCTCAGACAGGAAGTCCCACCTTTCTTGTTCACAAGCTCTTCCATGTGAGGGCTCTATAAAACCTACTGATTCCAGCCAGTTTGAGTCTATAAGACTTTACAAAATGTAGGTCAGTAAACCAAAATCACATGGAGCCAGGAATTTCATAAACAGGTGATATTTCTCAACATAAGTTTCCTAAACAAATCAAATGTGTGTAATTTGTTTGTGCTCAAAAAATTAATTCAACAGCAGAAATACAGTAGAAACCAACAATGTGAAGCAAAAGACATTGTTAATGCACTGTCTGTGGCAATTTGTAAAACATGTCTTTTATGCATTTTACCCTCAAACGGCATCAAGCTTCCTGCTACCTCAATCACCCTCCCTGTAAAACTCAAGTTTTTTTGTTTGTTTGTTTTGTTTTTTGCTTTTTATAATAGTTCACCTTTAGTGCTTCCTTTTATATATTTTATTTGGGGGTCAAAAACACAAATTCATAGCATTTGTTTATGCAGCTTCTGCACAAGTACAGTGTTTTACAAATGGCAACTAACAGGGGACCGGATCACTGTACCAATGTCCACAAATGTTTCTTTTATCCTAACTGTGCTAGAGCAGCCCTTGCAACTTAAGGCATAGCCATGTGAGTCTGTGGGAGAGGGTAAAAAGAAAAGAACCAGAAAAAAGCACTAAAGTTTCTACCCTGGGTGATCAGGCCAGTTAAGAAAACATGGGTTATTAGAAAGGCTACCATAGGAAAAAGGTTGCAGCCAAAAGGATAGGAAAGCAACATTTAAGCAATAAGGCATGACAAGGTGTGGTATATCATGATATATCGTCACATCTTGGGTAGTTGGGCATGATGCCGTAGGCTGAGTGTGTCCAACCACGCAAGAAGTGATGATATCCCATGATATACCACACCCTGGAGTGACTTATTGCTATTATGAACTGAGTTTCAAGTTTTTTAAATAGAAATGATAAAAGAAACAGGTTTTAAAACATTTTATGAATGAGTTTTTGGGTGGTGTAGGAGTACATTTTGAAAAAAATAGTTCTCAGACAGTAGAAAGCAAGGAGGCTGGTGGCACCGGAACATTTCTGAAGCTGTGATGAAGTAGTCCAATATCATCACAGCTTCAAAGAGCTCTCAGCCAATCAGATTCCTCCATTTATGATCCTCAGTTCATAATAAAGGTTATCTGGCATGTTATAAGCCCATTTCTGCACTACAGGATTCAGGTCTCAGCAAGCTTTCATTTTATCTGGTGAATTTGGCAGTCTTTTTTGTGGCTGTATGGCTTTCTAGGATCTCATTCTCTATATTTATTAAACAAAAACACAGTGATCAGGCTTCACCCTACTACACCTTGGTCTCCTGGTTCTCAAGCCTGCAGTCTAGCCACTAGACCATGCCAGTTATCTAATTCATGTAATGAAGACCCAGTACACAGCATACTATATAAAACTGTAAAAGCATATTAACATCAGCTAATATTTCATTAAATATGTTCTTCAGATGGCTAGATAGTATATGAAAGGCTATACAAGTCACAGAGACTAACCTTTCCTAAATGTCAGGAAAAAACTGGAACCACAGCATATTATCTGAAAACACTGTTATGGGTATCACTGGCTAATCCGTCAAAGTAGTGAAGTAGTACTAGCTACCCTCTTAGGCAAGCAAAAAGTAGCTCATCTAGCTTAATCTGTGCATAAAAAGGAAGCATTTTACATTGTTAGAAGGACATAGATAGATTGGAGACAGTACAGAGGACGGTAACAAAAGTGATACACAGTCTCCATAAGTTGCCACATGAAAGCAGGTTACAGGAACTCAACATATACTCCCTAAAACAATACAGGGATAGAGGGGACATGATTGAGACATTCAAGTTTCTGAATGGTATAAACAAAGTCTCCACTCAGGAGCTTTTTACGGTCAATAGCACCAGTAGGACAAGAGGCCATGAGATGAAATTGAGGGGAGGAAGATTCGGGGGCAACATGTGAAGGTTTTTCTTCACAGAGAGGCTGGTTGATCCATGGAATGGTCTATCAGCTGGAGTCATTGTTTCCAAAACAGTAGGGGAATTCAAAGCAGCTTGGGACAGACACAAGGGGATTATCTCACAGAAATCCTAAAGAGGGGGAATAGGGCTCAGGGCAGACTAGATGGATCTTTGGTCCCTGTCTACCTGCAATTTCTATGTTTCTATGCTACCTCCTGGACAAAACTGATACCACCTTAAAATGCCCACATCCATCCTAGATGGACATGAAACACATATTAACTGAAAAAAGGAAGAGAATGGTAGTGGGCTCACTCTACAAGCCACAGTAACTTATAAGGAAAATAAACTTTCACTGTACGTAGAGACAGCAGAAATATTGAAGCATCTGATGACCACTGTTATGCCTTAATAAAGTGATGCAAGTTGTTACAGACACAAAACATCTTTTGCTATCTTTTTGGTCTGTTGCCAAGGCAACATTAATATAGAAGCAAAAGGATGTTACATACAGTTGTTGATCTCTTTTTATTCTTGATTGCAGAGACTACCCCCTATGTGAGTAAAGCCTCCCCCCCCCACCAGAAAAATGCATAGGTATTTGCTAATCAAGTTATATGACTTCAAAACTAGTAGGTTTCATTTATGGAATATACATATATGTACAACCCTGAAGACAAATGTGTTAACTGTGAAATATATTTTTCAATGGCACGGAAATGGGGAAAAGGCTAAAAGAACAGAACAAGAGAAAAGATGACTTTGTTATTCTGATGGGTGTATTCATTAAACTGAACTTTCCTAACACCCAAGCAGGAGCAGATGTTTACAGCTTTTAGGGAAGGGGTACTGTGCCTATATAAGTTTTATGATGGCATCCATTCTTAAAAGCCAAAAAAAATCTTAGTGCGTATTATCAAAGTATGCATAAGTTATCTGCATTCTTTATATTTGAATCTGTTGCAGTGTCTCTTGATTCTGTTTTCCTAATGGCATGTATAGGTATCCATGCTGTCTGGACTTCTTATGTATTTGTGAATGCAATTTGTATGTGTAACTCTAAATGATGCAATTTGTAATCTGTCAATGATGTATATGTAACCACTGTGCCTGCCATGTGAATGATGTATATTTAACCACTGTACCTGCCTTGCCATTGTCAAAGTACTGCACTTCCCAGATCGCCCCTGAAAAAGGGACTGTAATGTCTCAGTGAGCTCACCCAGTTACTAAAATGCAAATAAATAAATAAATAATAAATACAATTAGCAGGTTCTCTTCCCTTTTATTGGATAACATTATTGTGGTTGAAACTGACCCTTGTAACAGCCATGTCAAAATGTTAAGCCTTTTGTAAGCCACCATTATAGAAATAATGCAATCCCATTTCTTCCATGCAGGTTTCCTGATATGTGAAACTGGTAGACACTATTGCTCACAATAGTAGCCCACAATTCATAATGAAGACTGCAAACATAACAGAAACATCTATTACAATTTCAACTTACTAAGCCAGGGCAGCCCATCTGAGATGTATATATTTAATAGTAAAGTCCTAATTCAACTCAATGTCACAGTTAGGGAAATTAAAGCCCAGGGAGATCAAGTGGCCTGCTCAGGCTCACAGTGGAAGTGGCACTGGTGTGACTTGAACATGGATTTCCTTGATCATAGTTCATGACACGCTGGGATAGTTACAGTGCAAAGCAGTGTTTCAGATAAGAGGGTAAAAAACCCACTTATCTTCAACTCTAAGTAAGCCAGCTGGCAAAATGTTAATGTTACTGTTGGGGTCCTGTGTTAACAGTGTGTTTTTATAAACCAAGTAATTGGTCTATATTGTTAAATGAGTTAGCTCATTATTGGTTCTTATACAAACTAGCCATATGTTGAAGTTACAGGTTTTCATAAACTATTAAAATGAGTTGCCAAAAAAAGAGTAAAAGAGAACTTTTTAAACTGCCCAATCATGAATATTTTAACAGGCACAAAATAGGTAACATTACCAGTTAACATGAACTGTCAACATTCCTGTGACCCATCTGACAATTGTAGATCTTTCCCTGCCATTTGAGTTGCCATTTTCATCACCTTGGTTTGACATTGCACCACTTGTCCCAGTTGACTCTTTAGTAAACATTGTCTCTGTCTCACTCACTGCCCTCTCTCACTGGACCCAATGTGTACTTATCCTGATAGGGAATGTTTACTCAGAGCAAAGGTGTACCTCCTGGAGTCCAGTAAACATTGTTTTACCACAGAACAAAATCTGTAGGACAAACTGTAAGTACCTGCATGAACTGTTCAACACAGCATTATCAGCAAATGAAGACATGCCATCGTGGTCAGGGATTGCCAAGAGAGTGCAAGATGTCTGATGAGAGACAGCCTTTTGGGATCATGTTAAATATTTGCAATAGTGTCTTTTTTTTGTTTGTTTTGTTTATAATGATAAGGGCAAAGACATTTTAAACATGTTGCATGTCTCTTCTGAAGCTAATGTTTGATCAATAAATTTCAATCAAGCAATGAATAGTACCTGCATGTCTCCAAATGGCAAACATGACTTTAGCTGGCCCACAGGCATAGCAGTAATACTACTACTTGTGATGCCAGTGACCCAGGTTCAAAAGCAAATACTGGGCTGTTGGAGGGCTGGCTGGGTGGAGAAGGCTGAGTATCCATTGGACTGCTTGACTTTTCCAGGTTAGGGAGAGGATCAGGTGCCCGGCAACATACCATCTCCTAGTGAAGGTTATTGGTAGGTGAGCCTAGGACCATTAATGAGGCTGGATTGGTGGAGGCAGTTGTTGTCTGCTCATTGGGGTTATAGAATGCCCAGCTGTGTGCTGAGGTCATTGCACATCTGCCTCCTTTAAAGGAACATATGCCAGAACTAGACACATAGTGGATTCCTTGCAGGGGGAGGGCCTCAAACAACTGGTACAGCAACCCACAAGAGACAGGGCTATCCTAGATCTAGTACTGACTAACAAAGAAGGGATCACAGATCTCCAGGTAGAAGGTCACCTGGGGGCCAGTGACCATCACATGGTATGGTTCAATTTGGCTACTACATCTAAATCATCCCATTCCAAGGCAAAAATATGGGACTTCAGAGGAGCTGACTTTGATAAGATGGCCAACAGAGTTAAGCTAGCCCTGGCAAAAAGAAATACAGGTGAGGGGGTACAGGCAAAGTGGGCAAGCATTAAGGATGCAATACTTGAAGCAACATCCCATTGTGTTAGACAGAAAAGGAAGTGCAAAAGAAGAAGGAAACCACTTTGGTTCTCAAATACAGTAGCAGAAAAGGTCAGAGCCAAAAGGCTGGCCTTCAGGAAATATAAGGGAACACAGCGGGATGAAGATAGGGAGGCATACCAAACTGCCCTAAGGGAAGCAGGTAAGGCAGTAAGGCAGGCAAAGTCCCAAACTGAGGAAACACTAGCACGAACAGTAAAAGAAGGTGACAAGACTTCCTATAGATACATTAGTGAAAGGAGAAAGTCCAGAGGGTATTGCTAAGCTTAATGGAGAAAAGGGAGCATGTGAGGAGGAGGACCCTGTAGGCATCTATCCTAAATAGATACTTTTGCTCAGTATTTACTGAAGAGAAGGTAGGGCAGGGCCCACAGCTCAGCATCATGGACACAGGGGGGAGGGAGGTAAGCACTACTCCCTTCACAAAAGAAAGGGTCCTACAAGAACTTGCTAAGCTCAGGGTGGATAAGGCAATGGGACCTGATGGCATACATCCCTGAGTACTTAAGGAGCTAAAGGAGGAACTAACAGAGCCATTAGCAGAATTGTTTAGTGAGTCTCTGAGCACAGGAGAGGTCCCAGAAGACTGGAGAAGGGCTCATGTGATCCTGCTCCACAAGAGTGGTAGCAGGGAGGAGGCGGGGAACTGCAGACCAGTCAGTCTTACCTCAGTAGTGGGCAAGATTATGGAGGCACTCCTTAAGGAAAGGATAGTGCAACACCTGGAATCCATAGGGGCACAGGATCCAAGACAGCATGGGTTTACAAAAGGAAGGTCCTGTCAAACTAATCTCATAGATTTCTTTGACTGGGTAACCAGAGTGGTGGACCAAGGGGAGCAGTTGATGTCACCTACCTTGACTTCAGCAAAGCTTTTGACACTGTTCCACATAGAAGATTGATAAATAAGCTGGGTAGGCTCGGGGTGTGTCGAAGTTGGTCAACTGGGTGGCAAACTGGTTGAGGGCAGAAAACAGAGAGTGGTGGTAAATGGTATACAGTCAGAAGAGATGCAAGTCACAAGTGGGTACCTCAGGGATCAGTCCTGGGGCCAGTCCTCTTCAACATCTTCATTAGTGACCTTGCAGATGGACTAGAGGGTAAGGCTTGTCTGTTTGCAGATGACACCAAGATCTGCAACAGAGTAGATGATCCAAATGGGGTGGGCAGAATGAGAAGAGATCTAGATAAACTAGCAGAATGGTCAGAAGAGTGGCAGCTGGGATTTAATGCAAAGAAGTGCAAAATCATGCACATAGGGAAGAGAAACCCTGAAGCCACCTATAGGCTGGGAGGGGAGTTGCTAGCAGTCACAAAGGAAGAAAGAGACTTGGGCATCATCATCACTGATGACCTAAAATCATCTAAGCAGACCTCTAAAGCAGTAGGTAAGGCTAGGGAGGTGTTAGGGTGTATTAGTAGGGGTATCACAAGTCGTAAGAGGGAGGTAATAATCCCTCTGTACAAGACACTGGTTAGGCCCCATCTGGAGTACTGCGTGCAGTATTGGAGGCCACACCTTCACAAGGACATTAACCAAATTGAGGCAGTCCAGAGAAGGGCAACCAAAATGGTGCAGGGACTGCATCAGAAGACTTATGAGGACAGATTAATGGAGCTCAATATGTATACCCTTGAGCAAAGGAGGAGAGAGGTGATATGATTGAGGCATTCAAACACCTTAAGGGCATAAACAAGGTGAAAGAGTCTAACATGTTTAAATATAAGAAAATAGCAGGACAAGAGGACACAGCATGAGATTAGAGGAGGCCGATTCAGGGGAATGTGAGGAAATTCTTTTTCACAGAAAGGGTGGTGGATGCATGGAATGGCTTACCACAAGAAGTGGTGGCTATGAATACAGTGCAGGGCTTCAAAGAGGCATGGGATAGGCATAAGGGAGCAATGCAAATGACTATGAATAGATAGGTCACTGACAGAGCAAAGGCCGATGGCACATTTATAAGGTAGAAAAAGAAATGGGCAGACTGGATGGGCCTTCCGGTCCTTATCTGCCATCAACTTCTATGTTTCTATGTTTCTATGTAAGGGGGTGCCATGAGGGAAATGGCACAGTAGAAAAAGCCCCTTAATGATGAGCAGTATGAAGTCTCGGATCCTTGAAGGGACCCAACTGTTTGATTTAGGGTATATCTCATAGCTGATGCCAAGAACAATAAACAGATACATACTTAATGATTTTTGTTAAAAAGAGCATTTTGTCTTTATTTCAAAATGTGTACATAATAGCCGGGTTCTTCCTCACCACCTGGTATAACAAACTCCAACAGGAGGACTCTTCTACTCCTTTGATTAGCAAAGGCTAATTTCTGAGCAAGCTCAGCTTGCATTA
This sequence comes from Neoceratodus forsteri, assembly GCA_016271365.2. Classification (NCBI taxonomy): domain Eukaryota; kingdom Metazoa; phylum Chordata; order Ceratodontiformes; family Ceratodontidae; genus Neoceratodus; species Neoceratodus forsteri. The sequence goes on from CM028129.1 coordinate 396,267,088, forward strand.
AAAAGAGTCAACTATGTCATATGCTAAGATTCATTTGCTAGATTTAGTGTAAAATAGACATAAACCTTAGATTTTGGGGTGACTGAAGATTTACACTTTTACCAAGTCCACAGTTCATTCAGTTTCTTCTTATTGTAAAGATTTAGCTATGTTTCTATGAAAGTACTCACATTTGTTCCTGGCCTACTAGAAGCACAGCATTTCCTATCCATTTTCAGATCAACCTAGTGCTATGAATGGGTGAAATTTAATCCAGCCCTTACCTCAGCTCAGTGCTTAATCTTAACCTGGTCTTCATGATGCACCATAACCACACATCCCCTCACTTAGTCTGTATCTGTACCTACATGAAACAAGATACAACTTTCTTCAGTCTTTTCCAGTCTGGCTTCCATCCAGACACTATCACCCCCCTTTTCAGGCACAGTCACTCCATTCCTACAGGGGTGGATTAAGAACTCCTCATGTTGGCCATGTGTGTTTAGCTCTCCAAAGCTTTTGACACTGTCTCACACCTCCTCATCCTCCTCAGCAACCCAGCCAGAACTGGCCATGGGCTGAGAAAGTAGGCTATCTTCTAGTTCAATTCCCACTTTACTAACCATGTTTAACACTCTTTACATAGATGTACCCCTCCCAATGGACAGGGGAGTCCCCTAAGGCTCTGTTCTTGGCTTCATTATATTTTCCATTTATCATAATTACCCTCCTTCTGCCAGTATCTGCTCCATATTCACATGCTTGTGGAAGATACAGTGCCCTTTGTTAGTGGTCAAAACATTAGAGCACTTGAAAGAAAATTACAGCCTGATTTTGACACCATTCAGCATTCATTCTGCTTTAAAATGTCTGTATGGTATTCACAGTGGAGGATAATGAGCTGTTGCCTGTCTGTGTCCTCCGTGAAAAGGAGAGGTAACAATGATAATCCAATTTCAGAGGTAAGGGTGTTGAATGCGCAAAACCCACTGAAGCCGGACAAGTCAAATTGCTTGGATGAGTTTCATCCTTGTGTGTTAAAAGAAAAAGGGCAGATCCTAGCTGTGTCACTTGCTGAGCCTTTCAACAGCTCACTGAAGGCAAGCATAGTACATAGGGACTGAAGGACAGTGGATGTATGTAGGTGATTGGAGGGGAACACCAAGCTTAGTGGTGCCTAGCAACAAAGGCCAGTATTATGAAGTAGAAGAGAAGGCAGCACTCACCTCTTTACAGGGTGACAGATATTTTCCAATACACAAGGGATAACATTGAACAATTAATTGAGGAGATCAAAAATAAATTGAGGAGAAATTTTGGCCAATCAAACAGACAAAATGTGGAATATATTTAGAGAAATCATTCTGAATATATGCAAGAAATGTATTCCAAAATTAAAATCATATATAACAAGCATGGAGTCAAGCCAAGATGCTTATAAACCCTTACTAAATTAATACAAATGAAAGTCATGACATATAAGGCATATCAGAACAACAAAACACAGACCAAATGGATATATTATAAGCAAAAACTCAAGAATACAAAAAGGGCTATTAAATCTGCAAAGAAACAAATGGAACTATATTTGGCAAACATATTTGGCAAAAAAGCACATAAAAACAAGAGTAAAACATTTTTCAGTTGAATAAACTCATTAAAAATCAGATAAAACTATAGGCCCAATCATCACAGAAAGCATCATTATCAGTTCACCACTGGGGATGGCTAATACATTCAATACATATTTTGAATGTGGCAAATGCAGTTCAATATTTAGAAATGAAAGGTTAGGCACTTTGGTAGGAAAAATATCAAACATACATACACCCTATAAAATGCAATATTGGAAAGCACAGAAATTGAACAGGATCTAGAAATTATAATACAGTGTATGTCGCTTTTGAAGGACAGTTTTGTGTTTAGATCTAACATCCACTGAAAGCAATGTCCACAGTTACCAGAGGAGGCTGAGCTTATACACGCACAGCCTCATGGGATGCCCACACGGTATTCAGGATATGAGGCATCTCAAAAATACAGCACTGGTGGATCATATTTACTGTTTCTTACTTTAACCACTAAGTGTAAGTAAGTTAATTTTTTTTTTTTAATCTTCAGCACTGAAGATGCGGACTTGTGCAATCTGGTGATAGGGGTACTGTGCTGTACAGGGATGCCTTTGGGGAGTGCTGTGTTTTACAGCTTTGGTGCTTATTTACATTCAGCATTTATTTTCTCTGGGCTGTGACTTTGTGTTCATTTGTGTTGATTATTTTTATTTTTAAAAAGTGCTCTGTGTGATTTAAAACACTTTCTTCATTAGGAGGAGCATATGCCATATGGCAGATTTTCACTATGATTGGAAGAACTGTGTGATTTTACTTTGCTTACTTTCAGCTGTGGCATATTTTTTCCATGCAGCTTCAGTGCACTGCAGTAACTCCCAATCGGGCACTACATCAGCCCTTTGTGTCATCGCAAGGTGCAGTACAGTGAGTGCCTGCCTGACATCAGTGCATGACACACTTAGCATTTCCTTATCACCTTCATCCTCTGCTTCATACCTGCTGTCTGCATTATCTGTGGATTAGGTGGGTTTCACAACATCAAGCACCCTGACCACATCAACTTTCTCCTCCTCCTCTGGTTCCAGTTCTGGGTCATTCCTTTCAATTCAATTCAATTCAATTCAGTTTTATTTTTATACTGGAATGTATGTGAGCAAAAATGCCCATTTTCACAAATGTCCAGTGGTACAAAAATTCAATAATACAAAGAAAAAGGTAAAAACAATATTTGCAAAATTTGATGGTATTTACAATAGGAACAGTGTATATGACAGGATCATCTAGAATAGAAACAAAAATACAAAATACAGAGCACACAACAACAGAGTCAATATATAGATACCTATAAACTCTAAGGTAACTCAAACTCTGCCTCTGTTAATCCTTCTGGGGGTGGTTCAACTGGTTCAGCTAGTTGTTCAAGTGGCTGATCTTTCACATTTGGCTCAGCTGATTGATGCCTGAAGCCACCCTTACAAAAGCAGTTGACAATTGTCTGGCTTGAAACATAATCCCAAGCAGTCTTTAACAGCAGGACAGCATCCAACAGTGAAATACACCTCATTCATTCAGCAGCTGTGAGCTCACCCCCACCTTTCAGCTCTGACAGAATTCTGCCGCACATCCCCCTAACGTAATGTCTTTGTAGTGCATAAATTGTGCCCTGGTCAAGCGGCTTGACAATGGAGGTGGTGTTAGGTGGTAAAAACACCAACTTAATGTTTCTCAATCCATGGACATCAGGGTGGTAACTATAGTTGCCCAGGAAGAGCAGGATCTTGCAGCATCCTAATCACCTGTTTCACTCCAGAACCCAGTATGTAAACATATCGCCAGTAACCCAAGTGGTACAATTGCTTCTGTACTGCACAGGCAAATAGTTGACCCCATGGAAGCAACAAGGCTGGGCTGACTTCCCAGCAACAATAACCTGACATTTGACATATTTCAGTACACCATTAAAGAGACCTGCTCCATTGTTTTTTTTTTTTTTATCTTGAGGAGCCTGGTCTCTGAATGAGAACATACCCTGCCCCACACACCACACAAATAGGACAGTCTCATCCATGCTGTAGATGTCTTAAGCATCATAACTGGCCAAAAGATCAGGAAGCACATCCCTCACCCATGAGCTGGCTCCAACAGCATCAGCATTTTGCTTTTTGCCATGAGCTCGGCGAAAGCATATGTTATGCCAGGTCTTCCACCATTGGAGCCAGCTGTCAGTTGGACTGAAGTCTGGTTTGCTGAGTGACATGGAGAGCTGCTTAGCTTCCTGAGCCAACAGTGGACTGCTCACCATGGCATCTTGGCTGCACACCTCTGTAAACTAGATGAGCAGGGCTTATTCAATTTTCCTGTCTTTCCCATCCCTTTTCCTTTTTCTATCAGGGTTGTGGTTGCTGTGCCACTGATCCAGAAAAATCTCCTTCTGCTGGATCAAGTCTGACACCGTGGATTTTGGGATAATGAGGTGTGTTGCCAAATCCTGAACACTAATTTTCAGCAAGGACACCTTCTGCTTTATCAGTTCTATCTTCCTCACAAGCAGGATGCCTGGATGTTGGGAGGAAGCCATGGTGAGTGAGAGGTAAGCTGCCCCTTCAGTGTGAGTTAGCACAGAGGTAAAAGAACTGCTCAGGTATGCTCAGGTATGTTAGTAGCCACACCTTTTAAGTACCACGAGGTGCTAATTAGGGGAATAATTATCTGCCAAACCACCAACAGCATAACAGTAGAGTGAGCTTGTGGCTGGAGGGTCATTAAGTGTACACCATATGCGGCAGACAAGATCTGCAGTAGTCAACTAATTAATAGTGTCATCCATAGTAAATGCTTTTGGCAGGGGCTTTATGTCTGCGAAAACTGATTGTCCATGGTAACCACGTCTGCGCTAAATGGCTCCCGCTGTATCCAATAAATTTGACAATAAAAAAACATGCAATAATGCTATTCCCAAAGTTAATCACACTTTTTGGGCCATAGATAACATAAAATCAAGAGGTAAAGAAGTGATGTTGTCATTGTACTGGGTGTATGTAAGGTTCGACTTTGATTATTCCTTGCCTTCGATTATCAGTTTATGCCCCTAAAACTAAACCACCAAACAGAATTTTCATTACAAAATAATGAAAAATTCAGTATAGACATAAGCCTAGAAACTATCATTGAGAAAATCAAAAACTTAAAATCAAAATCATCATTCAGTCGTGATAGCATTTCAGTAAAAATGCTTAAACTAATGATTAGCAGTATAGCTATATCATTAAAAATAGTTTAATGACAAATCAATAGAGATGGCAGTATACCATCAGACTGGAAGACAGTCCATGTAGTATCAATTTACAAAAGGGGAAACAAACATACTTGCAATAACTATAGGCTTACAAGTCTGACATCTGTGCCAGAGAAAATACTAGAAGATATCACAAAACCAAAAACAGAAGATGCAGTAAGAACTCGTAATCATAACAATGCCCTATGGTTGTTCCATGAAGGCACACTGTCAGCTCGGATCTTACTTAGGGTTGGTGTGGACCGAAAGCGTGGCCCAGCAAAGGCTTGGACTGTTTTTTAGAATCAACCAATTTCTCACCAGAGATGCCAAGAAACAACTGGTCCAATCCATTTTCCTATCATAGGTTGATTACGCTGATTTCCTCTACAGCCAATGCCCCAACTCTTACATGGCTAAACTGGACACACTCTACCATCGAGCACTGAGGTTTATAACGGGACTCCCCTTCGACACGCATCACTGCACCCTATATGCAGCAGTGGGGTGGACATCACTGTCAGGCGCCACAGAAATGCCGCCTCTGGACCTATAGAGCCATCTCTAATAAGCTGCCTTACTTATATCTCCTGCTGTCTTCTGAGTATAATTGGGAAATACGCTAGGAAGTTACCCAGCTATTACACTTAAAGTACCCAAAGCAAAATCCCGCTCGCAGGGCAGCCATAAGCTTCGTGTTACCTAATTTATGGAACTTAACTACAAAACCCTCAAATTAAGCACTCTAATCATTATAAATGCCTCAAGATGCTTTATTTCCATACAATCAGTGAAGTATGTAACTGCTTCACCCACTCAGACCCAGTACCGGTGTCTGCAATGGTATATAGCCACACCTAGACCCAATTTTAAGTACTGACCCCCCAGCTTGCTCCTCACCAGCCTAATTGTTCTCTTTCTTATCCCCCTGTCTTAGCAACACTAGGCCCATCCATTCCCTTATTCTTCCTTTCCCAACCTCAGATAGGAGCTCACTACCCTGGGTTGTGACATCCTACCATGCTCCGTACTTTATAGCATTCAATCTCGGCTCACACATACTCCTTTTCTCCATCCATTTTCTACATCCTGCTTTTACCAACTCCCTCTGTGCACTCAGGCCTTCCTAGCCTTTCTTCCCTACCTCCTCCCTTCCCCTACCTTCACCTCTACCTGGTGTATATTTTTATTTTATTTTTTCTTCCGTACTTCCTCCTGCAACCTTAGATATCCTACTTTATCTTCCTATAGACACTTCCATGTATGTAAATACCATGTAATCTGTACAATATCTGTATAATTCTATGTACATATGAACTTCTTTTTCTTTCTCTCTGTAAAGAGTATTATCTGTATTGCCTTGTAAATACCTGTGTTGACCTATATATACAATTGTTCATGCTCCACCCAGGTCCATCTTGCAAATGAGCTTCTGCTCAATGATGAACACCTGGTTAAATAAAGACTTGATTGATTGATTGATTGATTGATTGATTGATTGATTGAATGCCCTATGGTTGTTCCATGAAGGCACACTGTCAGCTCGGATCTTACTTAGGGTTGGTGTGGACCAAAAGCATGGCCCAGCCTGTCCTTGGAAATCCCATTTGCATTGCCAGATGTCCTGTTCCACTTTTCTTTTGTCCTCAGCTCTGTGACATTTTACTTGCATCCTTATTAAAGGGGGACAGCTGTGTGCCCTTCCAAACCATTGGAGAACATTTCCAACTCCAAAGGGCATTTAGTTTTAAATATCTCTGATTATCCCATGCAGTTTCCTCATATCTGGGACACAAGCCTTGGATTATCCCATGCAGTTTCCTCATATCTGGGACACAAGCCTTGGATGTTGTTGGAACCCTCTTTCCCTAAACATTTTTTCATGACGACATCAGAGTTGCACCCGGTGTCTGAACTATACCATCTATTTCAGCTCCTTGACATCAATACTCTGACCGGAATTTGCTACTATTGGAAGCAAGCCAACAACCTCCAAGAGGATCCCACTGTATGGTGCACTGTCTGTTGGGATTTATACAAATACATCAAACAAGACAGGTTACATCCAACCCATTTTCAAATTCTCCATAACTTATATTACTCCCCGTATAAGCTCAATAAAATAGGCAGACTACCATCTCCCTTATGTTCTCACTGTAATCACACTGAAGGACACCTCAAGCATATCCTTTGGGACTGCATCAAGGTGGTACCCTTTTGGACTGCCATTAGGTCCTCAGTTGACTCTTTCTTGGGCCTAGATGATCTTTTCAAACCAGATATTTGTCTTGTAGGCTTGTACCCCACAGATTTAATATGTAAAGGTAAATCCCACATGGCCCTAATTGCGACCACTGTGAAGTTAATTATCTTACACCATTGGACAGATTATGTTATTCCCTCTTATAGAGAATGGCATCAGTAAATCCTAAATGCATTAATAGTTGAGAAGCAGATTGCATTATTGCAAAGGTGCCCTAGACAGTTCCACGATAGATGGAAAGCCCTTTATGAGCTGCTATCTCTACCCACAGTGAGGTCATAATCCTGGGCTCCACTACCCTATTAAGTTGCCAGACTTTGTTGACTACAATACATGCCTACCCATAATTCCTTCTTTCTCTTAAATAGGGTTACTGAGCTTTTGGGGAGGATGGGTGGGTGCTGCTATTTGTTTCATTGCTTGTTTTATGTTAGAGTAAGTTCTAGTTTGTTATTGTTGCTGGTTTGTAAGCTGTTTTGAATAAGCAATAAAGTACATGAAATAAAAAAAAGAACTAATGATCATAACCGACATGGTTTCATAGCAGGCAGGTCATGTACTACAAAGCTTATCTGCATTTATGAGGAAATTAGTAAATCTGTAGATAACTCCCGTTCATATGATGTGATTTAACTAGACTTCAGTTAAGGCATTTGATCTGGTATGACTTTGGGCAATAATAGAAAAACTGCAAGCAGAAAACATCAATGCCTATCTTATTAATTGGGTATTAGCATGATCAGCAAACAGAACACACACAAAAAAACCCAGTAATCAAGGGCTATACATCACTACCAGGAAATGTGACTAGCAGAATACCACAGGGCCATTTACTATGACCATTAATGTTTAATATATTTATAATGGACATGACTGAAGAACAACAGAGCCACTCAGTAAAATATGCAGATGACTCCAACTTGGGGGTCCAGTAAGAACAAACAAACAAGCATCAATTTTACAAGAAGATCTAGATAGAATAACAAACCAGGTCAGGAGACAAAAGACAAATGGAAGGAGGAGATAGGGACTTGTGAGGGGAGGCGAAGAAGTGGCAAAAGTCATGGAGTGGAAAGGAGAGAACAGGTTACTATGAAGAGAGAGAGGGAGTGGGCATTTGTGAAGGGTCTTCAGAAAACAGCTGTGCACTGCTAGAGAGGAAGAAAGTGGAGGAGGGAAATGATGAAATTAGAGGAGTAATTGATAAATGCCTGGACCAAACTGGGGCAGAGGGAAGTTCTGCTGGGAGAATTGCAACAAGGGTAAAAGGGGGAAATAATGTGCAGGAGGAAGAAGAGGAGCTGGAAATGAGAGAGGGAGATGAACGGAAGCAAGTAGGGAGTAAGAGGGGTGGAATCTTAGTGCTGGGGGACTCAATACTAAGAGGAGTTAGGTGGGCTAGCAAGGGGGAGAGGCATAGTCGCATTTGGGTGGAGGCCATGCCAGGAATGACAGCAGAAAGGGTGGGACAGTCTGTTCTGAAATATGCTAGAAGGGGTAGGGACAAGCCTCATTTAATTATACATCTTGGGACAAATGACCTGGCTGACAAGACAGTAGATATAGTCCAGAGGAGGTTTGAGGAACTAGCACAATTATGTGAGGGGGCAGGAAGATCAGTAACTTTTCCAAGATACTTCCAGTGCCAAAGGCAAGCACAACAAGAAAGCTGAGAATAGAAGAATTTAAAGGATGGCTAAAACCTGGTGTTGTGCTAAAGGGTATGGGCTGTTGGGGGTGGGAGGGACCTGGGAGGACAGTAGTCTCTATGCCAAGGACAGACTACACTTGAGTGAGGAGGGAAGAAAGTGTTGAAACAGAGGATGGAAGAGTATATAGAGGAAGTTGGGAGTTTAAACTAGAGTGGGGGTGGCAGTTGGGGAAGAGATATGCAGAGACCACAGGTTGGGAAATCAAATGAGCTACCCCATAACAGTGACAAAGGACAAATGGTACTATTGGTGATGCTAGGAAAGGAGGGCAGGATGGGGAGGGTGGAAGGTTGTTACCCCTTAATGCTAGGAGCCTTGGGAGGAAAACTGCAGAGTTACAGGTTCTCAGCAGAGGGAGAGGTGGACATTGCAGCCATCACGGAAACATGGGCCACCCAATATAATGACTGGGACCTGTCTGTACCAGGGTCAGGTTATTTCAGAGGGACAGGGTAATTGGGAAAGGAGGGGAGTGGCACTATATGTGAAGGAAAGGACTGAAGTGTGTAAGGAGAGAGGAAGGAGAGTATTGGTCACTTTGGTGCAATCCAGGATTCCAAGAATAGGATTCTTAGAATGGGAGTGGTGTACAGGCCACAATCTCAGATGGAGGAGTTAGACAGGGAACTAGCGGGACAGATCAGGAGGACCTGCAGAAGGGTAACGTGGTGATTGTGGGGACTTCAACATGCCAGGAGTGGACTGGAGCACCCCAACAACCAGGAACAGAAGGAGCAGCTACTGCTGGATGCCTTCCAGGACAGCTTCCTGCTGCAATGGTCAGTGAACCAACCAGGTTAGGGAATACCCTTGACCTTGTGCTGGCAAATGGGGACTTTGTGAGAGAACTTACAGTGGAGGAACCGCTGCCAGGGAGTGACCACCACTCAGTATGGCTCACATTGGATATGGGCAAGGAAGGAGTGGAATCTGGCACAAGAGTGCTGGACTTCAGGAGGGCCAACTTTGGGAGGATGGGGGGAAGTGGTAAAAGAGTACCTGGCCAGAATTCAGTCTAGTATGGGTACTAACCAGACGTGGGAGCTCATAAAGCTGGGGATAGTGGAGGCAACCAAAACCTGCTGCAAAGCCCAGAGCAAGAAGGTTAGGCTAAGAAACCAAGCTGGCTGAGCAAGGAGGTCATGGAAAAGGTAAGGAGGAAAAGAGCTGCCTTTAGGAAGTACAAGAAAACAGGGAGGGGGGAGGACAGAGAGGAGTACTTGACAGAATCGAAGGAGGTGACAAGGGCAGTAAGGGGAGCCAAAGCATCTACGGAACTCAGGCTGGCACAAGGCATTAAGAAGGGGGAGAAGGACTTCTTTAAGTACATCAGGGAGAAAAGGAGCTGTAAGGACCACATAGTAAGGATTAGGAAGGAGGGGGGTTGGGTGGAAGCAGGGTACGATAAGGCAGAAGCACTAAATGAGTACTTCTGCTCAGAATTTATTAAAGAGAAGAGGGGGGTGACACCCAAGGTGGAAGAAATGGCAGAAGCAGGGGGGAAGTGGTGACAGATGGGGAAATCATGGAGGGCAGAGTTCGAGAGGGTTTGAAGGCACTGAGGGTGGACAAGGCACCAGGCCCAGATGGCATCCACCCCAGGGTACTGAAGGAGCTGACAGAGGTCCTTGCGGGACCTTTGGCAGACCTATTTAATGCCTCACTACATTCAGGGTGTGTGCCTCAGGACTGGAGGATGGCTCATGTGGTGCCACTCCACAAGAGTGGCCCCATGGATGAACCTGAAACTACAGACCAGTGAGCCTCACATCCATCGTGGGTAGCTGATGGAGACTATCCTGAAGGAGAGGCTGGTGGCCTCCTAGAGGCCAAAGGACTACAGGACAGCAGACAGCATGGCTTCCACGTGGCAGATCCTGCCAAACCAACCTGGTCGAGTTCTCATGACTGGGTAACTAGGCAACTGGACAGGGCCATGCAGTGGATGTCCTGTATCTGACTTCAGTAAGACATTCTGACTCGGTGCCACATGGAAGGCTGGGAAGGAAGTTAGTAGGCACAGGGGTGGGTGGAAAGCTGGTGAGATGGGTAGGAAACTGGCTGCAGGGAAGGCAACAGAGGGTGGTGGTGGGTGGGGAGCTCTCACACCCTAGGGCAGTGATGAACGGTGTCCCACAGGGCTTGGTGTTGGGACCAGTGTTGTTTGGGATATTCATTGCAGACATATCATGGGACATCAAGAGCAAGATCAGTCTGTTTGCTGATGATACCAAAGTTGGCAAGGTGGTGGATGACCTAGGGGGGTGGCAGGGGTTAAGGGATGATCTGGCAAAGCTTGAAACCTGGTCAGACACCTGGCAACTGGGGTTTAATGCCAAAAAGTGCAAGGTGCTGCATTTTGGGATGAAGAACCCAAGGAGGAGTTACCAGCTAGGGGGAGTGCAGCTAGCCCAGACAGAGGAGGAGAAGGATCTGGGGGTGCTCATTACAGGGTCAATGAACAACTCAGCACAATGTAGGAAGGCAGCTGCAAAGGCCAACAAAATGCTGGGTTGTATTGCAAGGGGTATATCCTCGAGGATGGAGGAGGTGATTCTGCCACTGTATAGGTCATTAGTTAGACCACACCTCGAGTACTGCATGCAGTACTGGCATCCGTATCTGAAGAGGGACATTAAGTTACTGGAGGGGGTGCAGCGCAGGGCAACAAAGATGATCAAGGGGCTGGGGGACTTATCATACGAGAGGAGGTTGAAGGAGTTGAACATGTACTCACTGGAGGAGAGGAGAGGAGAGACGGGTGACATGATTGAAACCTTTAAATACATGAAAGGAATAAACAAGATGGGTACAGAGGGGCTGTTCAAAGTAAGGGAGGGGAGGGCCACCAGGGGCCATGATATGAGACTGGAGCGAGGAAGGTTCAGGAGGGAGATGAGGAGACACTTTTTTACAGAGAGGGTGGTGGCTGGGTGGAATGCATTACCTGCAGAAGTGGTATGCAGTAGAACAGTGGACTGCTTCAAATGAAGATGGGACAGGACAAGGGGAGGGTTAATGAAGGGGAAGGGTGGAAGGGAGGGGCAGCTGCAGAATAAGGGGTGCTATCTGCACATTTGAGCAGACTTGATAGACCTCTAGGCCTTTATCTGCTGGCAAATTTCATATGTTCGTATGTTCATAAACTGGCTGGAAAGTGGGAAATGCTGTTCAACACTAAGGAATGCAAGGTTAGGCATTTTAGTAGCAAAAATATCAAAGATACATACACCCCAAGTAATGTAGTATTGGAAAGCTCAGAAAATGAAAAGGAAAGGAATTATAATTTCCAATAAATTTAACAACAAAAACATGCAGTAATGCTGTTGCTAAGCTGATCACATTTTTGAGCCATAAAAAATAACATCAAATCAAGAGATAAAGAAGTGATGTTACAATTGTGTTGGGTGTATGAAAGGCCCCACTTCAATTATGCCTTGCAGTTCTGGAGTCCATACATGTGAGGAGAAATTGAGCACTTGGAGTAGATGCAAATATGGGCAGCAAAAACTATCAGAGGACTAGTAAATATGTCTACTGAGAAAGACTAAAAGAACTTAAACAAATGTCATTAATGGCAAGCTAAGGGATATCTGTTAAAGATGAACAAGATTGTTCATGATTATTATTTGATGAGTGACCTACATATAGAATTCAAACAAACAAAATTTGAAAATAGAGGACATCCATTTCAAATGAAAGGAACAAAGGCAAGGACAACAAAAAGGTAAAACTATCATACACACTGAATAGTTAAAATATGGAATTCACTACCGGCTAATATAGTCATAAGTAAAATTAATCAGAATTCAAGAAAAATTTAACTAGATTCATGATAAGTAACTCTGTGAAAATTTGTACTATTAAAGCTAACCAAGGGCTCATGCCTACTCAGCTTTAACATTCCCAGTATGAATCACAGTATGAAACCTGCCGTGTGAAAGCATGTCAGCAAACAAGCACTTATATGGTAATATTAATTTCCTCAGTTGGTTATTCAGTTCAACATGTGCAAAAATAAAGTGCGAACATACTTACAGTACATCAGTGGTTCCTGGACATGGAAGCTCAACACCATCGCTACATAATGATTCACCCATCACCCCACCCCCGGGGCTTCATCAGAATTTCCAGAGCCAATCATATCACCACATTTTATAGTCATTATTAGTCCATTTTGTGATGTCATACAAAATGCCATCTCATGGCATGAGGAAGTACCACTCACATATAATAAACGGCAAGTTTCAATTGTGAAAATAGTGTGAAACATAAATACATACTATTAACAACAACATGTTTCCTTAATACATTTCACATTTGACATTTATATCAGATCCTAGTCATGTAAGCCCATAAAAGTTATGTACAACATTTATATATGTGCTACAGGTAACTATACAACACCGGTAGTATATTCATCATTGCAAACCCATTTAATAACAGATGGCAAAACAGACAGAAAAAGCATCAGTCATTCTTCTCATATAACATAAGTATATAAGGCATGACTTACAATTTTTATTTGATAACGTGATTGCTTCACACATAATCATGTACAGTATTGTACTAAACTGAGCAAGTATTTCATTTCATTACCAATCTTATACAAGTCCCATGAGGCAAACCTACAGGTGATAATACATTCAAGCTGACACATATGCTGCAAAAGACAGAAAACAACTGTTATTGGAGGCCTATCATATCAATTAATTTCACAAATTACTGTTCATTTCAGAAAATGCTATTTCATGAACTTTTCATTCAAACCAAGGTATTCCAAAACCTCCATATGGTAGATCCGATACTTTCTTTTTATCAAATTTTTGAAATCCCACACCTAGAACTCTTAACTACTTTTTCAAGAACTATTGCACAGATCTGGTGTAGCTTTGATCCCCCATTTCCATTTACATCACAGCCATTACATATTAAGACTTGTTCTGTATTGCTCAGAGGTGCTTGCCCAAACAATCTTGAAATCTCTGCTTAGTGCATCATATCTAAAATGCTTGACAGGCACATAGAAGTGTAAATATATTAACCACTCTTGCAGGTTATGTTTTCATTGTTGCTCTCTCAGCACTCCCAGTGTGCTGTTCACAAAGGAATTTGCCATGATTATCATCAGACAAATTTTGCAGAGATCACAGGGTACATGGTCACCCTGGATTCAATCCCTTTTCACTCTCAGACCCTAGATAGTCAAGCAGAAGGTGATCTTCTATATTCTTTCCACTTCTTTATCAAATTCTCAAAGGCAATTTTGTTTTCTCAGCTAGACTTCAATATAGGCAGATTGTTTTGTGCAATTTCTGCAACTCTCCTGGCTCCTACACCAAAGACTATGGTGAAAGTTAGTCTCCCATCTGTTCTTGTCAATTATGTGTGTCTGCCACCACATAACATCCCTAGTAAACATTGTATCAAGTGCATTTGGGGCTTGTTATTGAAAGGAGACAGTGGTGTGTTTGTGCAGAGAGATTCCAAAAAAGAAAAAACAGCAAAAACAAAATGTTTTTCATTTTCCTCATTCCTTTGTCAAAAAGAGAGAAAGGGAGAGTAGATAGAGCAATGAATTCAACAGCAGACAACAACAGGTTGCAGACATTGCAGCACAGTACTCTGTAAAAAAATTACGTTTTTGTTAGCGAGAGAGAGAACAGAGAGAGATAGAGAGACTGAGAGACCAATGAATTCAACAGTGGATAACAGCAGAGTGTAGAGTAAACAACAGCAGAGCACAGATGTTGCAGACACCACAGTAAAAAATGAAACACTCATTTTGCATTAGTCAGGGAGAGAGAGAGCAACAAATTAAACAGCAGACAACAGCAGAGTGCAGAAAAAAATATAAAAAATATTAAGGAGAGCAGAGTCAGACAGGACAGGAGGACTCTGTCTGAAGGTCACAGTGCCTTAGTAATTTTGAGGGGGGAGATTATTGTGCAGTACAGATTTTGAAGAGGGGGTGTCACCCATGTCTCACACTCTATGTTGCCCATCTCTCTGCTACCCTGAATGGTCATACAGCCAAACACTCAGTGTGCCCATCTGTGTGCCTAAACTACAACTAGGTCATAGTGCCACACAGATTGTAAAGGGGGGGATCAAGTCTCAGACTCACTGATGCCTGTCTCTGAGCCTGACCTATTACTATTTCATACTGCTGTAGTGTAGACTCTGTGTTGCCCATCTCTGTGTCTGAACTACTACTAGGTCATACCACCATAGCATAGACCCTGTGTTGCCAATCTCTGTGCCTGAACTACTACTAGGTCATAGTGCCATACAGATTGTGAAGAGGGGGCATGTCTTGGATTCTGTGCTGCCCATCTCTGTGCCTGAACTACTACTAGGTCATAGTGCCATATAGATTGCGAAGGGGGTGAAACCTCAGAATCTCTGTTGCCCATCTCTGTGCCTAAACTACTACTATTTCATACTGCTGTAGTGTAAACTCTGTGTTGCCCATCTCTGTGTCTGAACTACTACTAGGTAATAATGCTATACAGATGGTGAAGGGGGGTCATGTCTCAGACTCTGTGTTTCTTGTCTCTGGATCTGAATTCATACTGCGAAGTAAGCAATTAAGTTGAACCCCAAAAACTGGTTTCAGAATTAGAGTCTGTTATGGAAATGTAACATGTGGCCAACACCAGAAGTATGGCTGAAATTGGCACACATCAAAATAAAAATATTTCCCAAAAACAAATTCAGAAAAAAAGGAAAATTAACCATTGAAGATATAATTAATGCAGTTGATGAAAATTAAGCAACACAACCAGAAAAAGCTGAAGCAACACAACCAGAAAAAAAAAGAATGTTGGTGAACCCCCTGATCAAAGTAGTGCAGCACTGTCAGCACTGCCCAAAAACCAGATAAAAGTAAAACACAAAAACAAGCAGCCAAAACAGTTAGACCTAGAAAGTCAATAATCAAGGAAAAGCCTGTGTCTAGTACCACTAGACATGACACTTAAAGATATGCCACTAATGCATAATGAGCTCCTTCATTAAAAAGCAGTGCTTCTGATGAAGAAGAGGTTGGAAGTGTACAAGAACAAGATCATGATGTACCACAGTTATACTCTTTCAAAGGTGATGAATCAGAATGTGATACTCATGAGGTAGACGATGCAACCTGGGTTCCACCACTCAAAAGGAAAAAAAACACATACAGCAAGCACCACCAGTAGCCACAGCCAGTAGGCAAAAAACAATTAATAATACTGGTAGCTCTTCTGGTGACAGCCACAATGTGCATGAATCAGGGTCAGAAACAACTGCCACCCTAATTACTGCAGTTCCTGGCATGACAACTAAATGTTCTGCATCAGTTGTGTGGAGCTATTTTCATATAAGTCCCAAAAATTAATGTTTTGCTGTCTGCACCTTTTGTCATTGGGAAGTTAGCAGGGGAATAATGAGGGGCCAGTTTGGACAACATCACTAAAAAGGCATTTGCACAGAGCACATACAAACCATTTGGCAGGCAGCAGTCCTGAGCAAGGGAAAAATATCTGTGATGAAAATAATACTGCAGACAATAGTGATGGTGAAGAGACTGAGAGACAGGGCAGAAAAAAACAACATGTTTAACTTCACTGGCAAAAGCATTTGGACAAGCTACAGCTTTGCCACTGCCCTCCCATGGTTTTTGCCCCCCCATATGAACTAAATAGCAGACCATTACTTTGATGCTTGAACAAAAAACTGCCTACAATAGACACATCAAGTCACATTAAAAATTAATAATTTAATAGCTGAATTTATTGACAAGGACCTGCAACCATTTTTTGTGGTGAAGAATGATGGTTTTAGAGCCCTTTTAAAATATTTTGCTCCACGTTACAACATACCAGGCTGTAAATATTTTGTGACGGTGGCTGTTCCCAAAATGTACGAATGTATACAAAGTAAAATAAAACTGGGTCTTTAAGAGAGTGAATGTGGTGCTGTGCACCTGACCACAGACATGTGGATGAGTTCTCAAACCACTGATTATATGTGCATCACAGCATATTTGGTGTCCGGATTGTCTTCAAACACCACCACAAGCAGAAGTGTACAGGAAAGAAAACAGAATTGCAGCTCTTTGCGTTACCATATTTATTTATTTTAAATGTCATAACTGGGAAAGGCACCCTGAGCTGAGGCTAAGCATCACACCACTGACAATATTTTGACAGAGTTGTGTGACAACATTTCTGAGTGGTTAGAGTCCCTGGGACTCACTACTGAATTTGTGGTTTCAGACAATGGTGCCAATATTGTTAGTGCATTGAAATTTCATGGTTTTACTAACATTCCATGATTTGCACACTCATTAAATCTGTTAGTACGAGCTTTCCTTTCCAGTGACAACAGTACAGTAACACTAGTGGGAACCAAAAAGAAAATCTGTGGCCATTTTAGTCACTCTGTAAAAGCACATGGTATATTTGGTGATCTCCAGAAAAAAAAAAAGACTTGCCAATACAGCAACTAAAACAAGATGTTCTGACAAGATGTAACTCAGCATTTTACATGGTGAGAGACTTCTCACACAAAAGAAGGCAGCCCATGAATATACCATGGAACACAATGTAACAGATGGTATTGTGCTGAATTCATTCCAGTGGGTCCTCATGGAGGGTTCCATGTGATAACAGCACCTGCATAATGGTGCTGATTAAAACAGCTACTGCACATCAATCAATCAATCAATCACTTTATTTAACCAGGCATAAACACCATTGAGCAAGCTAATTTTCAAGGTGGTCCTGGGCATTAATACAATACAGTACACTTCATAAGATTACAATTACGGTGGACAGCGGTGCAAAACAAAAAAAAACATTGTGAAGGTGCCAGTCGATATGGGCCTATACATACCGGTCAACATAATTAACATGCGAAGGTACATAATGATGAGCTTTACTGGAATGAGAAGATACAACAATCCCATATAGTCTCTGCTAAGTAAGAACTCATACCTAAATGATAAAAAATAAGGAAGTATTAAGGAATAGGGTAGAAATTGGGGTGAAAGAGTAGGCAGCCAAGAGGGAGGCCAGACTAGGCAAAAGGTAAAGAATAGGCAGGGCCATCTTGGATTAAGGGAACTAGGCTTGTAGGTCCTAGGTTTCTGTTGTTAGGAATGTGGGGTGGATGAGATACTTAGGCATAGGATTTGAGAGTGGCACCCAGGGCTTAGGGGTCATCAGCATCTGAAACAGTTGCATGATTCCTTCAGATAATCCATTAATAGAGCTTTGAATGTGAAAATGCTTGGAAGTGAGGATAATTTTAATGAGTCTTGCATAGTGTTCCAAAGTGATGGAAGTGTGAAGTTGATTGCTGCTGAGCCAAGGGTAGTTTTCACTCTAGGAATCTGGAAGCAGATTATGGAGAAGCATCTCAGGTCATAGGAACCTTTAGCCCATTTGAAGAGGTTTGAGATGTATGCAGGGAGGTTATCAGATACTGCTCTAAAAAACAGAGGAGAACATTCCTTTTTCTCCTAGTTGAGAGTGAGGTCCATCCTGAAACCTGGTATAGATGACAGTGATGTGTACCATGGGGTAGATTTAGGATAAATCTTAAAGCCCAGTGGTAAAGGGTGTCCAGTTTGTTTAGCATCGTTTATGGGCAATGACTGTAAAGGAAGTCAGTCCAGTATAGATAGGAATGTAGTTTCTACTAGTCTCATTCTGGCTTCTAATGTAAGTAGGTGTTTAATGTGATAGAATAAATCTAATTGCTGTCTTAGTTTCTTCAAGGTTTCATTAAGTGGCACAGAATGTTGAGCTTGTTATCCAGCCAGAACCCTAGGTATTTAAAGGTATCAACTACTTCAAGGGGTTCATCTAAGAGTGTTCAGATCTGTGTGATATGTAAACATCCGGAAGTACACTTTGGTGAGAGAATCATTGCTTTATAGTCTTTTTGGCATTGAGGAGGAGCTTATGAGTGAGAAGGTTGTATTGGAGGGTGACAAAGTCTTTCTGTAAGTACTCATGGGCCAAATCCAAGGATGAATTTGTAGTATAGAGTACAGTATCATCTGTGAATAAGTGCACATTGGCTGTGCCCAGCTGCAAGTCCATTATTGATGTGTATTGCAAAGAGGATAGGGCCCAGGATGAAGCCTTGTGGGACTCCTAGTAACATGAATTTTTGTGGGAACAGATCTCCTATGGCTTTGACTTGTTGTAACCTATTGGTTAGGTAGCTGGTGAACCATTTAATGGCAGAACTATCAAGTCCGATGTCACTCAGTGCAGTAAGCATGATGGTATGATTCACAGTATCGAAAGCCTTACTTATATCAAGGAAGAGGGCAAATACATGCATCTTAGAGTCCAAGGCCATTTCCCAGTCTGTAATTACTTTGGCAAGAGCCGATACTGTACTGTGTTTGGCTCTGAAGTCAGACTGAGCAGGGTTTAGCAACTTTAGTGTATCTAAATGTTCTCTAAGTTGGATGTTGACAGTTTTTTCAAGTAATTTAGAGAGGACAGATAGTATAGAAATAGGACAGTAATTGTTCAGATCACTTGGATCCCCAGTCTTGAATAATGATAGGATGTGGGCAGTTTTCCATGAGACAGGTAGCTCACCTTGAATCAGAGAAGTGTTGAATAAGTGTGTAATGGGGGTGGTCAGATAGGTATGGCCAAGTTTTAGGAAGTAAGGTTCAATATTATCTGCACCCACACTCTTTTTTGTATCCAGAGAAAGGAGGAGGACCTCCACTTGCTTGAACGTAATTGTGAGGAAGCTGAAGGGGGTGAGATGTGGTTGGTTATGGTTGTGGTTATCAGTGAAGCCAACAGTGTAGTCTCTTGCCGGGCTAAGTTTGCTGATAGGTAAGGTGTCAAAGACAAGCCCTGCAGTGGCAAAGTGATCATTAAACTTCTCTAGTATATCAGCTTTGTCCGTATAGGTAGTACCATCAGACACAATTTTGTTTGGAAGGGGTGTTGCAGTGGACTGACCTTTGACTTCTTTGAGGATCTTCCAAAATTTGGCAGAGTTGTTTTTATTGTCTTCTAGTTCTTTTTGGAAGTACCTAGCTTTTTCTGACCAAATTAGCTTGATACAGGCATTCCTAGTGGTACAGAATGTTAACCAATCGGCCTCCAGATGGGATTTCTTCACTTTTTTCCACCAGTAGTCGCTATCCCTAAGTGCTTTCTTCAGGATGGGAGAGAACCAGCCAGGAGTTTTATTTTTTGATTTGATCAGTCTTAATGGGGTGTGTTTGTCTATTAGCCCCAGTAAGAGGCTGTGAAAGATGTTAAATGCCTCGTTAAGGTGGGGGCTAGATAGAAAACCTGCCAACAAATGTTGCTTAGATCTTTCAGGAAAGTGTACTTGCAGAACTTTTTCAGGCATCTTTTTAGTTTGAATTTGGAGGCCGTTTTTATTTGGGAAGGATGTTTGATGCAGGCAGTAGCACAATGGTCACTTATATCGTTGAAGAATACTCCAGTATTCAAGATATTGTGAGGTTTATTTACTAGCATAAGGTCCAGGAGGGTTCTGCACTCAGGGTTTTTTCTGTTAAGTCTGGTTATAGCAGTCACCATTTGTAACAGACCATTAACATGTCATAGATCCTTCAATTTCTTAGAGCTGTCATCATTCCAATTTAGATTGAAATCCCCCATTAGAATACACTCAGTATTAGCAGAGTCAAGAAGGTTTTGAAGGTGTGGCAGAAGTGCCCAGCCACCAGATGGCGGTCGGTAGCATGCTGCCATAAGGAGTGATTTCTCACTGGAAAGTGATAATTTTAGAGCCAGGCATTCAAATTCCTTAGCCTTTGAGGTACAGTCAAAGACTGTGACTGTGAATTTGTTTTTGACGTATATTGCAACCCCTCCCCTTCTAGTCGGTCTATCACAGTGGTAGATGATATACCAAAAAGCAAAATGGTGATATGCAGAATAGCACCCAATACAAACAACTAAACTTGTTCACTATCACTATAAATAATAGTAGTTATCTACTTTGCCCCCCACAACTCCCAAACATTTTATAATCAACTACAAGGGATGCATGATAATGGGGGATAGCAGAAAACTTAAGAGGGAGGCTAAATTGGGGGACAGACTGTGGAATTGGAGGACATTGGGGACAACCTACAGGTGGGGGGGAACAAAGTCAGGACAGTAGGGGCACAGGACTTCAAAACAAATACAAAAGCACCAACTATTAGTAAAAAAAAAACAAAAAACAAAATTAAAATACCTTTACCATGGCCAGTCATGGCCAACTCAAAGACAGTGACCTAAGCAAGCATACCAAATGGCCAGATCAGAATGGCCCAATCGGCAAACCAACAGATACTCTTAAAAACAACTGCAGAATATATCTGCTCAAATTACAATGGGTTCTTAATGGCCATAGATATTTTTTTATTTATTTATTTAGTCAGGAGTTTCTCAGGAAGGCATACGGAACAGAACTATTTGTTTCCAGATGCATCCTTGGGGAAGGGGACTAGGAGTAGAGCAAGTACAACATTACATGAATACAATGATAGGCGATGTACATAACATGCAAACATTTCTAAATAGTATACCAACTTTTACTGTAGTTACAACAAAAATAAATTAAACTACAGGCATGATAAGTACATGGTAGATGTAGGTACACATATTCAGTCACTGGGTTTGGAGGGGTGATGAAGAGGCAGCGTGTGATAAGAGGTCAGAAAGATTTAGCAGGAGCAAGTAGGGGTTGTTTAGAAAAGCAATGGGGTGAAAGAGAGAAGTGTGAAGTGACATAATGGATGGAAGGAGACAGCATTCCACAGTTGAGGACAACAGAAGGAGAAGGCAGATTTGTCAGTGATGGTAGCTCAGTGGTGGATGAAGGATCTTAGGTCAGGTTAGGTCTATTAAGAGTACATCGCCCAATTCACCATCGCTATTTTGACTTCGCTCATATTGGCTCACTCAAAAAGAGTTGATCTATTCACAAGATACCCTCATGGAGCATCTTACATTGCTCTTGACTCCCTTTGAGGAAGCAATTTGACAGATTAGCAAAGATAATGCTACTCTAAACCAGGTTATTCCCATTCATAAATTTATTGAACAATGAACTCAGGATGGTGCGTAAAATTTAAAAAAAAAAAAGATAAATCTTGTATATCCATCATGGACTGACTGATATGGCAATTCCAAAATTGCAGAAGACTTCACAATATCATGAAAGACAGAAATGTTCTTCTTTCCACTCTTCTTGATCCTCAGTTTAAGTTGCAACAGCTACTTCCTTCAGATGTTGGTGATTCTTATGTTGCATACAAAAGCATGCTGATTTCAGCACCTGCACAGGATGGGACTGTATCTAACAATACAAGTAAATAATGTGATGTAAATGCTGCATCTAATGATGCAAGATCTACTGGTGGTGACAGCAATAATTTCTACTTAGTGCCACCATATACTCCTTCATAAACTTTGGGTAGTCCTGCACAAAGTCCTCTTTCATGGCCCTTGAAAAAGGCATGTCATTCTGAAAAGCACACAGATGACTCACACTTTTTGGTCAAAACTCATGGAAAATGATAATTCAGATCTTCCTTTTGTGTGTAACTCATGTAAAAAGGGAACACATACCAGACGTGGTCAGATTACAAGCCTCCCTTCAGCTTCTTTCCAGCTCAAATAGAACAAAAAAAAACCCTTTTTGAGACTTCTGTCAAATATTTTGCTTGATTTATTAGATATATTGTAATACAAGACATACAGACCTTCCCCAGTCCCGACACAGACAGCCACCAAAAAAAAACAGCACTTTGCCACACATGCTTCCTCAGGGGGTGCGGTTTCAACATCACATAGGGAATATAAATACCCTTATAAACAGGTTCAACATATTGTTATGCCCCATTTTCCCCTGAACAATTCATTATTAGACATAGATACTTTAACACTTAGTAATATAAATTACATGGATAGCTAATTTGACATCCTCTGCATTGGAGGGGTGACAGAGAATGTATACCACTGTTTGTGGAATGGTTAAATAATAACACCCTGAGTTTAAAAATGACATACCAAACTGATGAAAAATCAATTATTGTACATACTTAAATGTCACCCTTGAAGGGAAAACAGGAGAGCCAGTTACTACAAATGGATTTAGAAAGACAACTGCCTCAAAATCCTATTTGCATTCTGATAGCGCTCATCCAAAAAATCTCAAAAAAGCAACCCCATATGATCAGATGATTCAGCTAAAGAAAAATAGTAATAACGAAATGATTTGTCATTACACTATGAAGAACTGATTGAAAGATTTTTAAAAAGGGGCTATGACATTACAGTACTAGAAGAAACAAGAACGAACGTAATGCAACAAGATAGGAATTAATTGCTGAGAACAAAACATAGGCATGGTTAGAGATTTAACCTATAACATTTAGCTTAGAATCTAATCATCTGGCTGGGTCTGTGGGTAATATTATTTATAAATATTGGTCGATGTAATTGAATGATGAGAAACTTGCAGAAAAGATAAGAGACAAATCACAGGTCAGTTTTAGGAGAGCAGCTAATGTAAAAGATCTGATAGTTCATAGCAAATTCAGCTCAAAAAAGATGGAGGAGATCACTGGCTGGATGCCCCCCAAAGGGTTTCAGAAAATGCAAAAGATGCAACATGTGTAGACACACTGAGGAAGGAAATTATTTTACAAAACTGAGAACATCTAAAAATATAAGATAGAAGATTCCATTACATGTGATACAACAAATGTAATTTATTGTTTAGTATGTCCCTGTGATCTAGCGTACATAGGAAGAATGACACAGCAATGTAAGCAAGATCTGGCCTGAGCTGATATGGTTGCAGCTGAGGAATGTGGGTTAAAATATTGGAAATTAGTTTTTTTATATTTTTACACCAATTTTTCAATAATGCCTTATTAAGACCCTGCCTAATGGAGAAGGACAGAGAAAATGTTCAACTCCCTGTCTAAATGTGATTTTGCTCAGGGACTGTGAAATCAACTTGCAGGATGCAAAAACTCATTTTGGGCCATAGCTAAAAAATGACAGCGGTCACATTGATGAAGTGCTGTAAAGAAATGGCTGTGTTATAAACTTGGGGTAAAAATATTGAAAATTATTAAAGTTATGAGCCTGTTTTTGCAAAATTCAATGTAGGCTCATAACTTTATTGTTTTTAATATTTTTGTACCAAATTTTCAACATAGCCTTCTTATTGCCCCACCTCATTAACAAGGGCAGCGGTAAATAGAAATTGTAGGCCCCTGTGACCTATCGTACATAGGAAGAATGACGCAGCAATGTAAGCAAACTCTGGCCTGAGCTGATATGGTTGCAGCTGAGGAATGTGGGTTAAACATATTGGAAATGTGTTCTTTATTATTTTTATACCAAATGTTCAACATAGCCTTCTTATGACCCTGCCTCATGGGGAATGGCAGAGAACATTTTCAACTCCTGCCTAAAAGATGATTTCACACAGGGACCATGAAATCACATTTCAGGATTTAAGAAAAAAAAATTATTTAGCCAGGATTTGAAAAATGACAGCTGTCATGCTCATGAGGTGCTGTAAAGATATGGCTATGTTGGGGAACAATACTAAAAATTATCAAAGTTATGAGTCTGCATTCGTACAATTCAATGTAGGCTCATAAGTTTGTTTTTTAATATTTTTACACCAAATTTTCAAAATAGCCTTCTTATGACTGCTCCTCATGAAGACGGGCAGAGAAAATTTTCAACTCCTACTGAAGGGTGATTTCATGCAGGGGCCATGAAATCATAGCCTTCTTATTACCCCACCTCATGAACAAGGGCAGAGAAAATTTTCAACTCCTGAATGAAAGGTGATCTTCTGCAGGGACCGCAAAATCCTCTTTCAGGATAGATCTGCCTAATGACAGTTCAATTGTTTATGAGGTAGGGTCACAAAGAAGGTATGTTGACAATTTAAGCTAAAAATATTCAAAAATGCCCAAGTTATGCCATTAAGTTCAAAACCCCTTTGAAATACATTGAAATGCATATGTGTTTCTTCAATTTGCAGTTCGACTTTGAAGAGTGAAGATGTGTCTGTGGTCCAGATAGGATTGCGGCTTTGTACCTTTGATGGATAAGTAAGGGCTTGGGGGGTGCGGGGTGATGGGTGCTGAGTGGGAGGGTCAGGTGGGGGAAGGTAACTGTGCAAAAGAGGTCAATGGATAGTTTTCTTTTTACAGGTTTAAAAAAAAACAAGTGAGGATTCCTGCACTGGGGGATTTAGCTGCCCCGGTGTAACTATTATGTTTTTTAAGGGGGACATGAGGTGGTGGGTGCTGAGAGGGAGGGTCAGATAGAGAGATATCTTAAATAAAAAAAACAAGGATTCTAATCCAGACACTGGGGGATTGGGCAATTTATGTCGCTCAGAGTTTCTCAACACTGGGGATTGGGCACCCCAGTTTCACCCTAGTATTTCCTGTGGGTGGGTACTGAGAGGGAGGGTAGGATGGGGGGATATCTTTAATAAAAAAAATAAGGATGCCTGATCCCAACACTGGGGCCTTGGGCACCCCCAGTGTCACTTGTATGTTTCCCAACACTTGGGGATTGGGCACCCCCAGTGTCACCCATATGTTTCTTGGTGTGTGTGTGGTGGTGGGTACTGAGATGGTGGGTTGGGTGGGGGATATCTATAATTTAAAACTATTTTTGGGGTCAGTGTCAGCAGAACACAACATAATCTGCCTTGACAAAAGTGGCTGCTGAGCACCACGCCGCATGCACTAGTAGACATGCATGTGCACTATGGTTTGGCAGCCATCATGGACATGGAAGAGTGTGCCATGTTCTGCCATGACCACTGAGACTGTAAAAATAGTGCAGTGCTCCTTCCATTGGAGACAACAAGTGGAATGCTTCACAGATGCAGAGGGGACTGTGGTGCAACTCCAACATGTTGTTTAGTTAGAAGGAATGCACTGAATCCTTTTCTCATAGCAATAGGTCAGCATGGCTATGCCCACTGAAGCTCTAAAAACAAATTCAGGAACATGTAAGTAATAGTATTAATGTTTCTGAAACAAGTCCAGTAGCTATGCATTTTAAAAATGAGCACAATAGTGACCTCAGTGGAATTAGATTTATGGGACTAGAATGTATCACAAAATTGAAAAGGAAAAAGGTGATGTTTTAACAGCGCTGTCTCAGAAAGAAACATTATGGATATGGAGAATGGGTTCACTAAAGCCAAATAGACTCAGTGATACACTGGATCTGAAACCATATCTATAACTATAAAATTTAGAAGTACTAGTAAAACTTAACTGCTTGAATATTATTTTTCTGTTTCATCCAGGAACATTTTGAATAAGTCTACACATATTAGTATTGATGGAATTGTTAGTATGAAACCTGTGGCATCATGAAGTTGGAACACCACTTCCCAAATGAGAACAAACAGTTCGATTGCTGAATAAATGAAATGGAAGAATGACAGCAAATGTTATTTTTTTGCTTCTTACAGATTTGAGCAAGAATTTGTTTCCATTTGTATCATTAAGCTGACTAAATGTATTATTGACTTAGAAAAATTAAATAGTAAATGAAAAGTATTTAAAGAGTGATTTTGATAGTAACTCAGAAAATTAGATTTGTAAAATTAAGCAATAATTTTGATAAGAAGTATTTAAAATATATTTACAGTCATTTTAACCATAATTGCTAGAATTCTTTAAGCTAAACATTATTGCCACATGGTCAAGTTAGCTATGCATGTAATTTTTATTATTTAGTATTGATGTATCTACTTCTAAAAATGAATTGTTCATGGGAAAATGGGGCATAACAATATGTTGCAATATTTGGACACTGCGCTCCCAACACTCCACAGATGCGCATATGATACTAGCTGTGGAAGCATCTTTAGTGGTGGGAGCACAGTGTCCTTTGAACCCTGCATTCCCATTCCTCCATAGATGCCTATATGTATTAAGTTATGGAAACACAGGGACCTCCAGCCCCTGTGCTTCCATGCACAAAGTTAAGAGCAGGCATAGTGAAATTGCAAGGAATACTCATAACTGTGCAATCTTAAATAATTTTCACCCCAAATGTTCAACATAACCTTCTTATCACCTCACTGCATGTGCCCAGTACAGTAAATTTTCAAATACCTGCCAAAACATAATTCTGTGCAACAGCAGCACCATTCTACGTGACAGGTATGAAACCACATTTTGGTCAGGATTTGAAATATGACAGCTGTGGCATTAAATACAAGGGTTACTAAAAAGACTATTTTGAAAATATGAGGTGTAATTATTGTAAATTAACAAAGTTATGAGTTTGCATCAAGAGACTGCAATGAATGCCCATAACACAGCCATTGCATGACATTGCAAACCCAGATTTTCAACATGCCCTTTTTTGGACCCCACTTCAAGAACACTGGTACTGTCATTTCATTACTTGGTCCTGAAAGATGATTTCATGCAGCAAACATGCCATTCCACACCACAGGAGTGAAAATTTGTTTTGGGCAGGATGTCTGAAATGACAGCTGTACTGTTCATGTGGTGGTGTGAAAAAATGGTTATACTGAAAATGTTGATCGAAAATATTAAAAATTGCCAAAGTTACGAGCGTGCATAGCAAACCTTCAATGACCGCATGTAACTCAGGGTAAGCTTTTTGTTATTTGCACCAGAGATTAGCATAAGTGAATCAACCTCATGAACAGCGCACCGTCATTTCATTAATTGGCACAAAAGGTGATTCCGTGCAGTGACCACAAAATCACCTTTCTGGACTGAGTAATGAAATGATAGTTCTAGTGTTCATGGGGTGGGGCCCCAAAAAGCCCATGATGAAAATTTGGTACAAATACACAAAAAAACTGGAAGAGAAAGCAACCTAAGTTCAAAATGCCATTTACAGCCATTATATGGTGCTTACCTTGAGTCTTCAGTTTGTGGTTCAGCTTTGAAGAGTGCAGATGTGTAGTGGTCCACAGAAGATCGCAGCTGCCGACCTCCAGAGGTAAGCATTGAGTAAGGGGAGTAAGAGGTGGTGGGTGTGCAGATGGAGGGTCAAGATGGAGGAGGGGAATGAGGAGATGATGAGGGACCATTTTCTTTTCTTCAGGATTAAAAAAAAGATGTTGGGGGACTGTTTTCTTTTTTGCAGGAACATTTTAACATTTGGGGACACTGGGAGTAGTGCAGTAAGGAGGTAATGCTGACATGGGGATTGGGCACCCCATTGTCAGCAAAATCTTATAAACTGTATTTCAGGACACTGGGCGTGGGCTCCCCAGTGTCCCACAGTGAAGGGGGTAGGACATAACTGGGGACACTGGGAGTGGGCTACCAAGTGTCCAACACTGAGAGGGAGGGGGCTACTGCTGACATGGGGATTGGGCACCCTGATGTTGCAAACATGAATAAGTGGCTTGTGGGTGTGGGGGGCATCCGACACTGGGGGTGGGCATCCCAGTGTCATAAAAAATACAACGATAAAGAATCCTGCATTGAACTGGCATGTTACAATGTAGAATCATGCATCAAACTTCCATGCTGTTCAGTAAAGAATGGCAGTTTGATGCAGGATGGTGCATCATACAGTGCCAGTTCAGAGATGATGAGGGACTGTTTTCTTTTTAGGACCTCTGGAGGTAAGTAGGGAGGGGAGGGAGGGTGGAGTGGTGCAGAGGAGGGAGGGAGGGAGGGAGGGATGGGAGGGACACATGAGACGATGAGCGGATGTATTTTTAGGTTTTAAAAAAGACATCAGGGAACTGTTTACTTTTTTAACAGGAACATCTTTGACCAACATTTTGGGACACTGGGGTGGGCTCCCAAGTGTCCCAATATACTGGAGATGTAGTACATAACTGGGGAAACTGGAAGTTGGATACCCAGAGTCCCACACTGTTGAGGGAGGGGGACTGCTGCCGACAAGAGAATTAGGCACCCTGATGTCAGCAAACTGTATGGGAAGGGGGCACACTGCTGGGGTGAGAACATACTGGGGACACTGAGAGTGGGCTCCCCAGTGTTCCACAATGGCAGCTGGGGAGTGGTGTTAGCTGCCAAAACTCAGATTGGACACCCCAATGTCGGCAGACATTTCAATATTTTATATTAATATTCCTTGGCCCTCTTCCCCTTAAAAGAAGTATAAGTGGAAAAAAGAGCATTTTTAGATAAAAACTTGGGGTGGGATATTCAGACTGCACCAGGCTGTGGTGCAAGCCTGGGTGCAGCGCAACTGGGATGTGCCAGGGTGCTGACAGGGTGATAGTCAACGGTGCTGCGCCATGGCTCAGCACCGTTGAATATCGCTCTGTGGTCACCCACATTGTGCATGGTGCAGTGGCACTGCACCAGTGCAAGTGGCCACAGAGGGGAAGGAGGATGCACCAGCGCAAGTGCCATTGCGCTAGGTGCATCAACCATGATATTCAAAGGTGCACATGCAAATGGAGCCATAATGCATGCAAGGTGCAAATGGGGCCATTTATATATGTCATTATGGCCCCATTTGCATGCAGGTACACCCATCCCCGGCAACTTGCACCTGGCGCCCTGCCAGGCTGCAGCCATCGGGAACCGACACCCCCTGCACAAGTGGCAAAGTGCCCCACTGCCCAATCACAGGCATATGTATACATTTTAAAATGCCCTATATCCCTGGTGGTCCAGTGGACTGCTGGCAGCCTGATCGTGGGCATATGTATATATTTAAAACATCCTATATCCCTGGTGGTCCAGTGGACCGCTGGCAGTCCGATCATGGGCAGAAGTCTAAAGACAGATCAAATCCCATCCCTGGTGGTCCAGCAGTACCCTCCTCCCCACCCTCCCACTGAGCCCTGCCACCCGCTCCCCCCGGTCAGTGGCGGGCAGTAGCTCCCAACCCGCAAGCCGCCTGGCCACCTGCCGACTGACTGCATACAGTACAGCTGTACACCCATTGGTCCACAGCATGGGCCAGTGGGCATGCAGACTGTACCATACTACACAGTCCAGCTATGAGCCAACAGCTCAGCACCATGGACACAGGGGAAGGGAGGTGTGCACAAATCCCTTCACAAAAGAAAGGGTCCTACAGGAGCTTGCTAAGCTCAGGGTGGACAAGGCAATAGGACCTGATAGCATGCATCCCAGGTTACTAAAGGAGCTAAGAGTGGAACTAGCAGAGCCATTCTCAGAACTGTTTAGTGAGTCTCTGAGCACAGGAGAGATCCCAAAAGACTGGAGAAGGGCTCATGTGACCCCACTCCACAAAAGTGGCAACAGGGAGGAGACACGGTACTACAGACCAGTCAGTCTTACCTCAGTAGTGGGCAAGATTATGGTGGCACTCTTTAAAGGAGTAGTCCACTCAAAATTTGCAAAAAACATATGTTATGTAGATCGTTTTGATTTGTATGTAAAGTCCTAGTGTGTCCTTCCCTCTGTCTGCTATTCGGAGTTTTTCCTAAATTATCCTGCTAGCTTTATGGTAGTTTTATGACTCCAGGGGATCTCCATCTCAAATATGTTTATTGCCTTTCTTGTACCTAGAATGCACCCTGTCTCATGTGACAGTGATGTAGCAGAGCCCATAGATTTAGCAAATGCACAGTTCACAACAGCAGAGCAGTGTAACTGTTCTTATCCAGTGAGCACAAATGGCAATTTACAGTTTTGCCTATACCTGAGAGCTAGCTGAGTGGGGTTTCTGCAAGAAAACAGCTACTAAATAGCTTTAATTCACTATTTGTGTTTTCTGTGTGCGTCAGGGCTAGCTAGCAGTAGTAAGTGTTTTCATTTTTAAATTTAACTTAATCAAATTACACACTGCAATATAAAGCACAGAAATTGCCCCAGATCATCAATGCTATAATTAATAAAGACTAGGGACAGGATTCACAAAGAAAGCTGAAACTCCAGCAGCTGCAGGAAAAAGGTTTGCTGTAGGGCAGAAATGCAGTTGCGCTGTATTCTCAAAGAAAACCAGCACAAATGTGGATTTCCATAAAAAGTGCAGCAGGTGTGGCAATTTAGCTGCTGCAGGACTTGCTCAATTGCTGTGAATCCGCAGCTGTGGAGGCTGTGAAGGCACAGCAATAGGGAACCACAGTAGCTGAAGCAGCAGACTGTAACAGTACTGCTATAATATGAAGCTGATAGCACACATAGAGACCAGCAACCAGTCCCCAACTGGGACCACAGCGGCACCACAGGTACCAGCAATACCTTGACACCACAGTGGCTGACTGTAGCTGCTGGTCGTCCCTCCCTGGGGTGTTCCTGTGGCCTGAAGGGGTAGCACTTACTGCTGGCTGGTCAGGCTCTACTGCTTGTGTGGCTCTGTCATGGGTTGTACTGGGTTTAGTAGTTGTTGCCTGTTGCCATATCATTACAATGTGCGCTTTCAGTGCTGTAACATCAGCCACTGCTATACTGTCTGAGATGCTATTACCTGTGGTACACCTCCACCTTAATTGATTCCAATTGCTGGGGCACTACTGCAGTGCACTGAGGGAGAGTTGTACCTGATTCCACTGTGTAACATTCTTTTCTCAGCTGCAGAAAAAAAACTGGCTGTGAATAGCCTTTCAGGGGCTGTGCCTTACTTATCTCACACCTTTTTGTCCTGAGGGACTTCCGCAGCTGCACTTTTTTCCATAGTCCATAGTGATTTTTCCCACAGCTGTGGAGGGTTTTGTGAACAGCACTTGGAGCAAACTCCCCTTTTTTTTCCATAGCTGAGGAAGTTTTGGGGACTTAGGGAAGGTTTTGCACCTTCTGAAAGCTTTGAGAATCCTGCCCCAGCAGTTTTCTTACAGAAACCCCACTCACCTCATGTATCTGCTAAACTGTTACAGTAGCCATTGGGGCTCACTGGATAAGAACAGTTACACAGCTCTGCTGTTGTGAACTGTACATATGCTAAATCTATGGGCTGTCACATGAGACAAGATGCATTGTAGGAACAAGAAAGGCTATAAACCTATTTCACATGAAAATCCCCAGGGGTTGTAAAACTACCATAAAGCTAGCAGGCTAATTTAGTAAAAACTCCTAATAGCAGACAGAGGGAAGGACACACTAGGACTTTACATACAAATCAAAATGCTCTGCATAACATATGCTTTTGCAAATTCTGAGTGGACTATTCCTTTAAAGAAAGGATAGTGCAACACCCAGAATCCATAGGAGCACAGGATCCAAGACAGCATGGGTTTACAACAGGAAGGTCCTGTCAAACTAATATCATAGATTTCTTTGACTGGGTAACCAGAGTGGTGGACCAAGGGGGTGCAGTTGATGTTGCCTACCTTGACTTCAGCAAAGCTTTCGATACTGTTCTACATAGAAGATTGATTAATAAGCTGGGTAGGCTTGGGGTGGGTCATAGGTTGGTCAACTGGGTGGCAAACTGGTTGGCGGACAGAAAACAGAGAATGGTGGTAAACGGTATACAGTCAGAAGAGATGCAAGTCACATGTGGGATACCTCAGGGATCAGCCCTGGGACCAGTCCTCTTCAATATCTTCATCAGTGACATTGAAAATGACTGGATGGTGAGGTTTTCCTGTTTGCAGATGACAACAAAATCTGCAACATAGTAGATGATCCAGATGGGGTGGGCAGAATGAGAAGAGATCTGGAAAAACTGACAAAATGGTTGGAAGAGTGGCAACTGTGGTTTAACACAAAGAAGTGCAAGATCATGCACATAGGGAAGAGAAACCCTGAAGCTACCTATAGATTGGATTTATTTATTTATTTATTTATTTATTTATTAAATTTTGGTGACTGGGTAGGCCCACTGAGCCCCGAAGGTCCCTATTTCAGGGGCGACCCGGGATAATAATACAAGTTATAAGAATGAACAAGGACATAAGGAACATTTGAGGCATTGTTAATTACATTATGAGGTGGTTACAGTAAAGAAAAATAGTGGATACAGGCATGGTTACAGGCATGGTAAAAGAAAAGCAGGGGATACAGGCGTGGCTTACAGGCTCGGTAAAAGAAAAGCAGTGGATGCAGGCATGGGTACAGGCATGGTTATCATAATGACAGGTAAGCAATTGGTAGAACTTTGCATATAGTTTATTCAGGGGTTACACGTGGCCTCTGGTGAGCAGTCTGTATAAGGAAGGTAGTAGGAAGGTTAAGCTAGGATACTGGAGTTGGAGAGGAGGGGAGTATCTTAGGAGCTTTAAGTGCCATGACAGTGGATAGGAAGTTGTTGGCAGTCACAAAGGAAAAAAAGAGACTTGGGCATCATCATCACAGATGACCTGAAGTCATCCAAGCAGACCACTAAAGCAGTAGGCTAGAGGGATTTTGGGGTGTATTAGTAGGGGTATCACAAGTCATAAGAGGGATGTAATAACTCCTCTTTACAAGAAACTGGTTAGGCCCCATCTGGAGTACGGTGTGCAGTACTGGAGGCTGCACCTCCATAAGGACATTAACAAAATGAAAGCAATCCTGAGAAGGGCATCCAAAAATGGTGCAGGGACTGCATCAGAAAACACATGAGGACAGATTAATGGAGATCAATATGTATACCCTAGAGCAAAGGAGGGAGAGAGATGATATGATTGAAACATTCAAACACCTTAAGTGCATTAACAAGGCAAAAGAGTCTAACCTGCTTCAATATAAGAAAAATGGTAGGACAAGAGGACACAGCATGAGATTGGAGGGAGGCTGATTAAGGGTTAATGAGAGGAAGTTCTTTTTCACAGAAAGGGTGATGGATGCATGGAATGGCCTACCTCAGAAAGTGGTGCATATGAATACAGTGCAAGGCTTCCAACAGGCATGGGATAGGCATAAGGGAGCAATACAAATGAGTATGAATAGACAGGCCATTGACAGAGTAAAGGCCTATGGCACATTCATAAGGTAGAAAAAATGGGCTGACTGGAGGGGCCTTGTGGTCCTTATCTGCAGTCAACTTCTATGTTTCTGCATTTCTATGTAGAAAGAACTTTGGCAGCAGATCAGACAGTGAACATTTGGTGCAATAATATTAATCTGTTGCAAAATTATTAAGTTTTTTAGTTCCTATTATGTCCTATGGGACTTTTCTGAACACTCCAATCTTTAGAATGTCTCTCTTTTTTCTACAAAGGATTTCATCTCACAAAAAAGAATTGAGTCTTGTAAGAGCATTCTTTTTTCACAAGAACACGAATCCTTTTTCATGACAGAAAATTCAATTTTTGTGAGCCGCCATCTTGTTTCCCATTTGCCCCCCAAAAAAATGTAAAAACTCACACAAATGCAGTACAGTAGATACACCTTGGCATGTATCTTGTTCACTGGGACTCTCTTATATGGCGTCTGAAGTTGTTTTATGTGTAAGCAACTTCGGAGTGTTATTTTAGGCTTTAGCATTCCCTTTTCATGACTCGCTAACTTCCCTTTTTTCAAGCCTGAATTTAGTGAGTGGCAAAAAAAGGGATCCTTTTTCGCCACCCTCTGGTCGCTATACACACAATTTTTTTGCTGACACCAGGGTGCTTGATCCACATGTCAGCTGTAGAAGCCTCCCCCTGCCAGTGTGGGACACTGGGGAGCTCACTCCCAGTATCCCAGATTAAAAAAAAAAACTGCCAGTGTAAGACACTGGGAAGCCCACTCCCAGTGTCCCATGATCCCTCTTCCCTCAGCCTGCTAGTGTGGGACACTGGGTCGCCCACTCCCAGTGTCCTGAAAAAATCATTTTTGTTTGCTGACATTGGGGGTGCCCAATCCACAATATGGGACAAAAACCACCCCACCCCCCCACCAGTGAGAGACACTGGAGAGCCCAATCCCAGAGTCCCCTGTTATTTCCAAACCCTCCAGTACTGTCAGACACTGGAGAGCCCACACCAGTGTCCCAAAATCTTGCTTAATGTCCCTGAAAAAAGAAAACAGTCCCCTGACATCTTTTTTTTACTTCCTGAAAAAAGAAAATGGTTCCCCATCATCTCCCCATTCCGCTCCCCAATCCCAACCTTCCAACTGAACAACCTACCACCCTACACACACCCCTTGATGTATACTTACCACCAGAGATGCTGAACTGATATCTGCAACCTGTGCATTCTTGCTCAATTCCGTGGGAGGTGAAACTAACTACCCTTGGTAATTGCTTGTTATTGATATATTTATTTAGTGCTTAAGCAAGAAGGGGCTTGAAAACTCTGTTTATCTTGTGAGTAACTTCAGAAGGATTGAAATAATGCATTGGGGTTTTCCCTTGGTGGTAGCTGGATTGTCTACTAGGATTTTGTGACAGTTAAACTATTTTTAAATAATTTACAGGTGGCTGAGGAGTTGAAGAAGGGGCTTGTAAACTCTGCTTATCTTGGAAATAACTTCAGAAGAGTTGAAATACTACATTTTGGTTGTCCCTTGGGGGTAGCTGGATTGACTTATAGGATTTTGTGACAGTTAAACTATTTTTAAATAATTTACTGGTGTCTAGGATTTTGTGATAGTTAAAATATTTTTAAATAATTTGCTGGTGGCTAAGGAGTTATCACAGCAAAAGCTGCAGTTGTGGATAAAAACACAGACAGCCTCAGGTGCAGTAAACTGCGTTCCCTTGATTGCTGTGCAGGCTGTCTTGCTGAAAGGAAGGTTAACACTCATCCTAATGGTGGGTCAGAGCTTGTAGCAGATTGTTCCTGATGGCACAGCTTAGGCCCAAACCTTCCCCACATCCCCTCCAGGTGTCATTTCTTTTATAGCAGGGTTTCTGACATCATTTCCTCAAGGGGGCAAGGTGCATACGGCTCGTATCCTTACCAGCACAGCACACTGCATTGAAGGTAATAGCACACTCGCTAACTATATATAACAAAAAAAAAGGCTCAACACAGGAGAAACAGGAAAGACAGACATGTGGGGAGTAGTGCAATGCAATGGCTGTGGGGCAGCAGTCTTCCGGGAGATTTTCTGGAAGCTGTGATGCTGCCCTATTTGTAGGCACCTCTGTGGTCTGAGGGAAGAGGTTGCTTGTCTCCAGGCTGACTTGGCTAGGATTTGTGAAACCTCCTTCCCCACCCAGGGACCATCAGGGCCACTGCCGGTACCTCAGAGGTTGCCAAGAAAGAGGAGCAGTTGGACCAAAGTGGGCTCAGGAAGGGAGAGGGTGGTGGAACAGAGGCACATCCCTCCAGTTATACCACTCCACAATTCATATGCTATTCTGGCAGAAAGTAGGGTAGTAGAGACCAAGGAGGATGCTGGGAACCTCCACAAAGGAGTCACTCAGGAGGGTGGCATGGGATCCCACAGGGGGGAAGGAAACAACTCCTGGTGGGGGTCTCAATCATTAGGAGGGTAGATCTGGGAAACTAAGGGGAAAGGGAGGTAAGATGCCTGCCCAATTTCACAGCTTGGAGGAACAGGGAGTGAATCCTCAGGATCGCAGAAGCAGCTGCACGAGGGAGGGAGCTGGATATTATTGTCTTCCTAGGGACAATGACCTGGCTGTGAAAGGGATCAGAGCAGTGCAAGAGGAGTTTGAAGAGTTCAGGAGGGGCCTTAGACAAGTACCACATACAGTAACCTTCTCAGAGGTGCTGCCTGTCTATGGCAAGGGTGATGCTAGGGTGCTCCACACCAAGGGATTCAATGAATGGTTGAAAAAACTGGTGTAGAGCTCAGGGTTTGGCTTCATTGGAGACTGGGGGTTCACCTGGAGGGATACAGGCCTATATTGGCATGATGTTCTGCATCTGTCCGGGAGGGGAACCAGAATCCTAGGTGATAGGTTTAAATGCATCATTGGCAAGCATTTAAACTAATCAAGTAAGTAAGTAAGTAAGTAAGTAAAATTTTATTTATATTAAGAGCCCTTCCCAAGCTCAGGGCGCTTTTACAATAAAAACAGATAAAATCAAATCTCAAACAATAAATCAAACAACCATACAGTACACTTATTCAATATGTTCCAGCAAAAGCTAAGGAGAAGAAGAAAGTTTTTAATTGTTTTTTTAAAACTTTCAACGGTTTGGCATTCTCATATCTGACGAGGTAGAGATTTCCACAGGGTTGGTGCCATATAGGCAAAAGATCTACCTCCTGACATCTTTAAATGTACCCTGGGAATCTCTAGCAATCCCTCATCAGAGGAGTGAAGAGAGCGGGCAGGACAGTAAGGCACCAAGAGCTCTTTCAGGTAGTGGGGTCCCAAATCATATAGGTCCTTAAAGGTCAATAATGCGACCTTGAAGGTAATCCGCCACTGTACTGGCAGCCAGTGCAGATCACGCAGCACAGGTGTTATATGGCTAGATGGTGAAACTCCCATCAACAACCTGGCCGTCGCATTCGGCACCAGCTGCAAGCGGCAGATATCCACCTCATGCAGCCCTAGATAGAGCGCAAGGGAGGAGGCACTGAAAAGGACCAGGGAAAACCCAGCTTCCCCACACAAAACACAGAAGATAGAGAGGTAAACACCAAGGTAGAGAAGTTAATGGGGAGCAGGACAGGGGTAAATGCAGAAAAAGGCAGTAAGGACAGGGATGGGGCTAAAAGGGGTAAGGCCATCAACAAATGGAGGGTGATGAGTACCAATGCCTGTAGTCTGTGTAACAATCTCCCTTAATGAGTGGCCTTGATGGAAGAGGGATAGCTGGATATTGTGGCAGTCACAGAAACATGATACACCAAGAACCATGACTGGGATGTCAACATACCAGGGTACACAATCTACAGGAGGGACAGGGAGGGTAAAAGAGGAGGAGGAGGAGCTCTCTATGTAAGGGAAGGGATCAAAGCAATGAAACTAATGGATAAACCAGGAGTAGAGGAGGCACTGTGGGTTAACCTGGAGGTGAGTTATTGCACCACACTTCGCACAGGGATTGTATACAGACCCCTATCTCAGGGGGGGAGAATGGACAAGGAAATGATAGAAGGCATCCTTAGAATGGCAGAAAAAGGGGAGATATTGTTGATGGGGACCTGAATATGCCAGATGTTAGCTGGAGCACCCTGGCTACAGCCACATCAAAAATCAGGGTTATTCTTGATGCCCTAAAGGGGGTATGCCTCAGACAGCTAGTGGTGGAACCCACTAGGGAGGGAGCAGTCTTAGACCTGGTACCGTCAAATGGGGATGGAGAAAGGATCTTGGATTTAGAAGTGGGTAGCCATCTGGGAACAAGTGACCACTAAACTGTGTGGATCACGATAAACACAGCCATAGATTTGAGCCATACAAAAGCAAGAGCATTGGACTTTAGGAGGGCTGACTTTGGAAAATGGGAGAGTGCCTCAGAAAAGCACTAGCAAATGGGCAAGAAGGAGGGGTGGAGAAATAATGGGGAAAAATCAAAACAGCCATCACAGAGGCAACAAGCCTTTGTGTGAAGCAAATCAACAAAGCAAAACAAAGGAAAAAACCACTATGGTTCTCAAAAGATGTGGTGGGGAAGGTTAAAGAGAAAAAGGTAGCATTCAGGAAGTATTAGGAAACACAGAAGGAGCAGGACAGAGAACTGTATCAGTTAAAGCAGAAGGAAATGGGAAAGGCAGTCAGAATAGCAAAAGCCCAATCTGAGGAAAAGATAGCCAACTCAGTTAAGAAGGGGGGAAAAACTTGTATAGGTACATTAGGGAGCGAAAAAAGATGAAGGGAGGGATAGTGAGGCTTAATAAAGGGAAGGAAGGGTGGGCAGAGGATGACAGTGAAAAGGCAGGGTTACTGAATGAACACTTCTGCTCAGTATTCCCAAAAGAAGAGGAGGGGGAGGTACCTAACTCAAAGAATAGAAGCACTCTGGATAGGGAAGTCAATACCAGTCCATTCACAGAAAAAAGGGTTCTGAAAGAACTCTTAAAACTGAAGGTGGGCAAATCAATGGGGCCCAATGGGATTCACCCAAGAATTCTAAAAGAACTAAGGGTAGAACTAGTGACACAACTGACTACCCTTTTCAAAAAATCATGGGAGAATGGTGTGGTACCAGAGGACTGGAGGAGGGCAGACATGATTCCCCTTCACAAAAAGTGGGAGCAAGACAGAGGCAGGAACATAGAAACATAGACTTTGATGGCAGATAAGGACCACTTGGCCCATCTAGTCTGCCCATTTCCCTACCTACAGGATAGGCCACAGATCCTAGTTAACCAACATCCTATTTCTTCCTACCCCCCACAAGAATTGCCTTATGGCAAACTACAGACCTGTTAGTTTGACCTCAGTGGTAGGGAAAATGATGGAATCACTTCTAAAGGAAAGAATTGTTGAGTTCCTAGAGGCCAGTGGGGCACAGGACCCAAGGCAGCATGGATTCACAGCAAGAAGGTCATGTCAGATGAATCTAATAGATTTCCTTGACTGGGTGATCAATGTAGTAGACCAGGAAGGGGCTGTGGACATGGTCTACCTAGACTTTAGCATGGCATTTGACACAGTCCCACACAAAAGATTAATATACAAGTTATCCAGCCATGGAGTGTGTTCCAGATCGGTAGATTGGGTAAAACATTGGCTGGACAGCAGGATACAGAGGGTAAAAGTAAATGGAGTTCACTCTGAAGAAAGAGGGGTTGCTAGTAGTGTACCACAGGGTTCAGTACTGGGACCAGTCCTCTTTAATGTCTTTATAAGTGACATTGCAGAGGGACTGAAAGGAAAAGTATGTATCTTTGCAGATGACACAAAGATCTGCAACAGCGTTGATACAAAGGGTGGAGTGGAAAGGATACAAAGGGACTTGGCAAGGTTGGAGGAATGGTCAAATGTATGGCAGCTTAGATTCAATGCAAAGAAGTGCAAGGTAATGCACCTGGAAAAGAAAAACCCAGGGGAAGAGTACACAATGGGGCGTGAGATAATAACAAAATTGGAAAGGGACCTGGGGGTAGTCATAGCAGTTGACCTTAAGGTGGGCAAGCACTGTGAGAATACAGTAAGGAGCGCTGGTGGGATACTGGGATGCATAGGGAGGGGCATCACCAGCAGAAAACAGGAACTTGTTATCCCTCTCTACAGACAGTTGGTGAGACCCCATCTGGAGTACTGCATCATATTCTGGAGACCTCATCTCCACAAGGACATAGACAGGATGGAGGCTGTCCAGAGGTGGGCAACTAAAATTGTGCAGGGTCTGCACCAGAAGACATACGAAGAGAGATTAAAGAAGCTTAAAATGTATGCACTCAAGGAAAGGAGGGAGAGGGGGGACATGATAGAAACTTTCAAGTACATCAAGGGAATGAACAGAGTCCAAGAGGGTAGCATCTTTTAGAAAAAGAGATGAGCAAGAACAAGGAGGCACAATTTGAAGATAGAGAGAGAGATCAGCTCAGAGGTAATGTGGGGAAGTATTTTTGATAGAGAGGGTTGTGGATACATGGAACAGCCTTCCTGATGAGGTAGTGGAGTCATAAACAGTGGAGGAATTCAAGAATGCATGGGACAGACATAAGGCAATTCTAGTGGGGGTAGGAGGAAGTAGGTTGTTGGTTAACTAGGATCTGTAGCCTATCCATTAGGTAGGGAAATGGGCAGACTAGGTAGGCCAAGCGGTCCTTATCTACTGTCAAATTCTATGTTTCTATGCCTATTTTCTGTGGACCAGGATATGTCTGCACTCTTCTAAGCTGAACCGCGAATTGAAGTATCAAAGTAAGTGCCATATAATGGCTGTCAATGGTGTTTTGAACTTATGTTGATATCTCAGACATTTTTAAGTATTTTGGAACCAAATTTTCAACATGGGCATTTTGAGACCCCACATCATGAACACTGGCACTGTCATTTCATTACTCAGTCCTGAAAGGTGATTTTGCAGTCCCTGTGTGAAATGACCATTCAGGACTGAGTAATGAAATGACAGTGCCAGTGGTAATGAGGTGGGGTCCCAAAAAGCCTATGTTGAAAATTTGGTGCAAAAATACCCCAAAACACTCAAGTTACATATGGTCATTTAAATTTTTCTATGCAAGTGCAGAACTTTGGCAGTTTTTAATATTTTCACTCTGAATTTTCAACATAGCCATTTTTTTACATCACCTCATGAACAGCCATCTGTCATTTTTTTTTTAACCAATTATTTTACCAGGTGAGACACACTAAGCTGAAAGCTTGTTTGCAGGTGCAACCTGGGAGCACAAGGAAGTTAAGTGACTTGCTCAGGGTCACACAGTATGCACCTAGGGGGGCTATGGGATTCAAACCCAGGTCTCCAGATTTGCAGCTCAGAGCCTTAACCCACTGCGCCATACTGCCTCATTTCTCACATCCTGCCCAAAATGTGTTTGCGCACCTGTGGCAGAGAATGGGGCAATTGCTGCATGAAGTCTCCTTTCAGGACTGATTAACATAATGACAGTGCCAGTGTTCATGAGGTGGGGTTCCAAAAAGGACATGTTGAAAATTTGGTGCATAAATACCTAAAAATGCCCGAGTTATGCATGGTTGTTTGAATTTTTCTACGCACATGTGTAACTTTGGCAATTTGCCATATTCTCACTCCAAATTTTCAACATTGCCATTTTTTTCACACCACCACATGAACAGTACTGCTGTCATTTTTCCAATCCTGTCAAAAATGTTTTTTTGCACTTGTGGAATGGTGTTACAATTGTGCAGAATTACATTTTGATGGGGATTTGAAAATGTTCTGTACTGGGTACGTCCAGTGAGGTGATAAGAAAGTTATGTTGAACATTTGGGTGCAAATTATTTAAGATTTCAGTTATGACTATTTGTTGCAATTTCACTATGCCACCTCAAAACTTTATACATGGAAGCACAGGGGCCAGAGGCCCCTGAATTTCCACAGCTAGATACATAGGCGCATCTGTGGAGGGATGGGAGGCCAAGGTCTGAAGGACCCTGCACACCCACGATAAAATAAAGGTACTATTACACTATCTCAAAAAGTAAGAAAATAAACTGCAACAATGTTTAATTCATCAGTTAGGGTTAAAGCAACAGAAGTAAGGAAATGTAGCATTAGGGTTTCCTTCCAACCCTAACACCCCACCCTCAACCTGCACAGACAAAGAGGGATCAGAGGGTTGCATTGGTATCTCCAGCCCTAATGCTCACAACATTCCATTACAAAATAAGCTCAGTGGGCACAGCATGGGAGAATGTGGTGAGCATTAGTGCTGGAGATGCCAATGCCACCCCCCCCCCCGATCCCTCTTCTTCTGTACAGGGTGGGGGTGCAGTGTTAGGGTTGAACATCCTAATGCCACATTTCCTACTTTGCCACCGTAACCCTATCTGATGCAATAACAAAGATTTCTGCAATATATATTATATTGGCATATACTAGAATGATATCACTAGTATATTAGGGTTGATGAGGGTGTTTAATGCTAAGGGGCACATTTTTGGACCTTAGTAACTTTGTAATGGTTGAAGTGATTTCTATAAAATTTGGCATGCACAATCACCTTTGGTAAGTGTTTCTATATGACAATTTTTCTTCAATAGCTTTAGCCGTTTCTGAGATACAGAGTGTCAAAAATAAAGGTTTTGGGCTTTTTGGCACTTTTTTTGTCCACCAGTATCTCAGAAATGGCTTTAGCTTCTGGGCTGAAAATTTCAGGGTAGAAAGCCTTTGCCTCACAGATGTGCCTTTTGAAGGCTTGGTAAAAAAATATCAATCCATTCAAAAGTCATTCAATTTTGAATTTCCCATTATTTCCTATGGGAAAAAGATGTAAAAGTGACTTTTCACACACTGACACCCAGTTTTGTATACTTTGCACCTTAATAACTTTGGAAACCTTCAAGGGATGTGCATGAAATTTTGTGTGCGTAATCTCAGAGAGGATGTCTGTTGATGCAATAAATTTCATTTGATTCTCTTGTGTGATTTGTGAGACATTTTGTCTCAAACATCATTAAACTGACATTTTTTCCATTTTGCTAACAGTCTTCCAGTTTTGCATAATTTGTACTTTAATAACTCTTGAGCCCTACAACATATGTATATAAAACTTTGCATACATAAGTTTGTGGAGCTGGTCTGTTGATATGTTTAATTCCATTTGAATCACTTGTGTGGTTTTGATGATACTGTCTCAAATATCCTTAAATTTAAATGTTTTTCCCATTTTCACGAACAGTCATCCAGTTTTACATATTTTGCACTTTAATAACTTTGCAACCATTCAACGGATATTTATGAACGTCTGCATGCATAATATCACAGAGAAGGTCTGTTGATGTTGCTAATTTCATTTGAATTGCTTATGTGGTTTCTGAGATATTGTGTCTTAAACATCCTTACATTTACATGTTTTTTCCATTTTTGCAGTCTTGAAGTTTTGCATCCTCTGCACTTTAATAACATTGCAACCCTTCAGCAAATGGGCATGCAATTTTGCATGCATACTCTTGTGGGGTAGTTCTGTTCATGTGGCTAACTTAGTTTTAACTGCTTAATTGCAACATTGTTTGCTGAAAGAACTAGGGTACTTCTGCAGTTTGCGACACTACTTTTCCAAATATGTCTGCTTCTTTGTCACTTCATAACTAAAAAATGGTTCCTACTTTTGGGCTGAAATTTTCAGGGTGCAAAGAACTTGCCCCTAAGATGTGCCTTCATCTGGTTTGGTGGAAAAATGTTACTGCACAGCACAGTTAAAACCCTTTGAAGTTTCAGAATATCCCTTTGGGTTACATTGTGATGGTTGGGGTACTCTTCAGATGCTATATCTCAAAAACACTTCAGCACTCAGCACTCTGGATAGTTTAGTACACCTGTGGGTGTACTAAATTGTTTTGCATGTTATCAGGCCCTGCTTCAAACTGTTGGTGAATTGTAATGAATGGGGTACATGTGACCTATACTGAGCCATGTATTATCAACATGGTAGCAGTACTGTTTCGCAGGGCACAGTGGTACCACAACACACTATGCACTGATGGGGCACAGGGCCCAGAGAGCCTTGCAATCCCTTATGTAC
The DNA here is from genome assembly GCA_016271365.2 of Neoceratodus forsteri. Classification (NCBI taxonomy): domain Eukaryota; kingdom Metazoa; phylum Chordata; order Ceratodontiformes; family Ceratodontidae; genus Neoceratodus; species Neoceratodus forsteri. The sequence goes on from CM028129.1 coordinate 396,310,832, forward strand.
ATGAGAGACAATTACAATAGGCATGGATGGGAGCACAGGGCCTGGAGGGCCCTGTGCCCCCACTGCTTAGTATGGACTGATGGGAGCACAGGGCCTGGAGGGCCCTATGTTCCCACATTGAAATGAGAGACAAGTACAATATGCATGTATGACAGCACAGGGCTCTACCACTCACTATGGACTGATAAGAGTGCAGGGTCTGGAGGTCCTTGCACTCACCCATGGAAATAAGAGACAATTGCAAGAGGCATGGATCTCTGGGCCCTATGTTCCTACCACTTACTATGGACTGAAGGGAGTGTAGGGCCCAGAGGACCCTGCTGTCCCATAATCAAATAAGGTTATGATTACACTTTCTCAAAAAGTAAGGAAATTCATCACAAAAAAACTCATTTAATGCACCATTAGGGTTGAAGTAGCAAAACTAAGGACATACGACCTTAGGGCTCCCAAGCTTAAGACCCCACCCCCACTATGCAGGCAGTAACAGGCATGAGGGGTGTGTTTTGGGGTTGTGAACCCTAATGCTCACCCCATTCCATGAGTAAGTAAGGTGTATGTTACACTGGCATGATTACAGCAGTATATTAGGGTTGATGAGTGGGTTTAATGTTAAAGAGCAATTTTTGGACTGTAATAACGCTGTAATGGTTGAAGTGATTTCTATGATATTTGGCATGCATAGTCGCCATGAGTAGATGTTTTATGTTGGAGATGTTTTCTCAATAGCTTTAGCCATTTCCAAGATACAGAGTATTGAAAATAAAGAATATTTGGGGCATTTTGGCACTTTTTTGGTCCACAAGTATCTCAGAAATGGCTTTAGCTTCTGGGCTGAAATGTTCAGGGTGGAAAGCCATAGCCTCAGAGATGTGCCTTTTGAATGTTTGGTGGAAAAATATTAATCTGTTTCAAAGCTATTCAATTTTGCTTTTCCCATTATTTCCTATAAAAAAATGATGTTAAGCACAATGAAGGATCCCATGTCACAGGAGCAGCTGAGATGTGTTATTCTAAGTTGAACACATGCTGCTGGCCATGTTCTTTCTCTGCTTAGTGAGAGAAACAAATTAAGTACTTTTGATGTGTGGACACTTGGGAGCCCACTCCCAGTGTCCCCAAAGAATTTTTATATATATTTTTTAACTTAAAGAAAAAGAAAATAGTCGTGCAATATACTTGCCAACATCGGGGGGCCCAATCCCTGTATCAGCATTTACACACCCCTCAACTACTGTTGGACACTGAGGAGCCCACCCAGTGTCCACAAATAGTTTTAGTTTATCTCTCCTCCTCCCAGCACTGTGGGACACTGGGAGCCCACCCCAGTGTCCCAAATATATATATATATATATATATATATATATATATATATATATATATATATATATATATATATATATATATATATATATATATATATATATATAGATATATATATATATATATATCTATATATATATAATATATATATATTTATATATATATATTAGCATTAAAAAGTAAACCACCCCACGATGTAGTTGCCAGCATCGTAGTGTCCATTCCCTGTGTCGGCATTTACACACACACACACACATACAGCTATTTTTGGCACTGATGAGCCCAGTCCCAGTGTCCACAAATTATATTATAATTTTATCCCCACCCCCAGTACTGTTGGACACTGGGGAGCCCACTTTAAATGTCCCCAAATAATATTTTTTCGGTTACCTGAGAAGAAAACAGTCCCGCAACATCTTTACTTTTTATTGTTTTCCTGAAAAAAAAGAAAACTGTCCCTCATCATCGCTGATCAGCACCTCCCCAAATCAACACCCTCCCACTGAGCATCCACCACCCTGCACCCCCCTTACACTATACTTACCTCTGGTGCTCATCCGCTGTCATCATCTGTGGACTAGTCATGTCTGTACTCTTCAAAGCCAAACCGTGAACTAAAGAATAAAGGTAAGAGCCCTATAATGGCAGTCAAAGACATTTTGAACTCATGTTGATATCTAGGCCATTTTTAGGTACTGTTGCACTAAATTTCAACAAGCGCTTTTTGGGACCCCAACTCATTAACACTGGCACTGTCATTTCATTACTTGGCCCAGATAGGTGATTTTGTTTTCATCGCTCAGAATCACCTTTCAAAAATGATTAAGAAAATAACAGTGACAATGTTCATGAGGTGGGGTTCCCAAAAAAGCCATGTTGAAAACTGGTTGAAAAAACTCCTAACAATGACCGTGCTGTGAGCGGTCATTGAGCATTTTGTATGCGTATGTAACTTTACTTATTTCCAATATTTTTACTCCAGATTTTCAACATAGCTGTTTTATGACACCACTTCATGAACACAGTAAGGATACAGATAAACAATATGAAAACATAAGGAAATTCATTGCAAAACACTTCATTAATGCATCATAAGGGTTGAACCATTAATGGTAGGGAAATGCAACCTTAGGCTTCCCGAGTGTAAGACCCCACTCCCACTGTGCATGCAGGAACAGGCATGAGGGGAACTTAGGCTTCCCAACTCAAACATCCCACCCCCCCATTGGCTTCCAATTGTACCACCGCACCCCCATACTGCATACAGAAACAAGTGTGATGGGTGCACCACGGTGTTTCAAACCCTAATGCTCACCCCATTCTAAGACTAAGTAAGGTAACAAGCTATTCGCCCTTAAAATACATATATATATATATATATATATATATATATATATATATATGTATATATATATATATATATATATATATATATATATATATTATATGGTGTTATAGAGGTATGGTCATACCTCTATAGTTAGGGTTGAGTAGCAGTTTCTATATTAAATATGAAATGTTGCACTTTAATAACTTTGCAACTGATCAGTGGATTTGCACAAAATTTGGTAAGCACTGTCCTGTTGTGTAGGTCTCTTGATGTAACCAGTTTTATTCCAGTCAGATGTCAGTATTCTGAGACCTGTATAGTGAAAAAAAAAGTAAAAAAAAAACACTTTGTTTTCAGATTTTTCATCATTACCGTGTGGCCACACGGTGTGAAAAGTATGCATGATTTTTGTACCATAGAAAGAACTTTGGCAGCAGAATAGACAGTGAAAATGTGGTGCAATAATATTAATCTGTTGCAAAGTTATTACATTTTTAGTTCCAATTATGTCCTATGGGACTTTTCTGAACACTTCAATTTTTAGCATAGCTGTCTTTTTTTTTAATTAAATATACTTCATTCATTTTAATCATGTTACATAGGAATACAAGGCATAGAAAAAGATTATTACATATATATGAGCATGAAATAAGGCCTTGAGGTTACACCGGCCCACAAATGACAACCACTACAGTTACCACTAAAAATAAAAACAAACTTTAACCACTATCCATAATTCCTTCCCCCCCCCTTTAACAATAGATACAGTTCAACTGATACTCATCTATCTGGACAATCATAGCTGTCTTTTTTTCAAAAAAGGATTTTATCTAACAAAAAAGGATTGAGTCACATGAGATTATTCCTTTTTCAGAAGAACACAAATCCTTCTTAATGAGAGAAAATTTCATTTTCGTGAACCGTAATCTTGTTTCCCATTTAAAAAAAAAAAATTAAAACCTCACAAAAATGCAGTACAGAAGATAGACCAAGACATGTATCTTGTTCATTTGGGACTCCTTTACATGGATTCTGAAGTTATTTTATGTTTAAGCAACTTTGGATGGTGTTTTCTTAGGCTTTTACATTTCTTTTTCATGACTTGTTACATCCTTTTTCGCAAGCTGGAAGTTAGCGAGTGGTGAAAAAAGGAATCTTTTATCGCCACTTTCTGGTCACCATGCACACTTTTGCAAACATTTTTTTTTTGCCCACAATGGGGTGCCCAATCCCCATGTCAGAAGTAGACCCCCCCCCGCCAGTGTGGGACACTGGAGATCCCACTCCCAGTGTCCCAGATAAAAAAAAACCTTTCCAGTGTGAGACACTGGGGTATCCACTCCTAGTGTTCTGTGATACCTCCTGTCCCCCACCCACTAGTGTAGGACACTGGGTAGCCCACTCCCAGTGTCCTGAATAAATATTATTAGTTTGCCAACATCAGGGGAGCCCAATCCCCATATCAGCAAAAAACCAACCCCCCACCAGTGAGGGACACTGGAAAGCCCAATCCCCATATCCATAGTTATTTCCAATACTTCCCCAGTACTGTCAGACACTGGGAAGCCCACCGCCAGTGTCCCAAAATCTTGCTTAATGTCCCTAAAAGAAAGAAAACAGTTCCCTGATGTCTTTTTTTTACTTCCTGCAAATAAGAAAATGGTCCTTTGTCATCTCCCCATCCCCCTTTCCAATCCTGACCCTTCCACTTAACAACCCATCACCCCACACACACTCCTTGTCCTATTCTTACCACCGGAGATCCTGGGCTGTCATCTTCTGTGGACCGCAACATGTCTGCACTCTTCTAAGCCAAACTTCAAACTGAAGAATCAAGGTAAGTGCTGTATAATGGCTGTCAATGGCATTTTGAACTTTTGTTCATATCTCATTCATTTTTAGGTATTTTTGAACCCAATTTTTAAACATGGGCACTTTGGGACCCCACATCACGAACACTGGCACTGTAATTTCATTTCTCGGTCCCAACAGGTAATTTTGCAGTCCTTGCATGAAATCACCTTTTGGGACTGAGTAATGAAATAACAGTACAAATGTTCATGAAGTGGGGTCCCAAAAAGCACATGTTGAACAATTGGTGCAAAAATACCCCAAAATGCCCAAGTTACCCACAGTCATTGAAATGTTTCAATGCAAGGGCGTAACCTTGTCAATTTTTTATATTTTCACCCCAAATTTTTAACATAGCCATTTTTTCACACCTCCTCATGAACACTACTGTTGTCATTTCTTGCTTCCTGCCCAAAATGTGTTTATGCACTTGTGACACGGAATGGCACAGTTGCTGCACAAAATCACTGTTCAGGACTGATTAATGAAATGTCACTGCCATTGTTCATGAGATGGGGTCCCAAAAAAGTGATGCTGAAAATTTGGTGCAAAAATACCTAAAAATCCCCGAGTTATGTGCAGTCATTGGAATTTTTCTAAGCACATGAGTAACTTAGGCAATTTGTCATATTTTCACTACAAATCTTCAACATTGCCATTTTTTCACACCACCTCATGAATAGTACAGCTGTCATTTTTCAGATTCTGACAAAAATGTTTTTTGCATCTGTGGCATGAAATGGCATTACAGTTGCGCAGAATTATGTTTCGACTGGGATTTTAAAATTTTCTGTACTGGGTACTTGCGGAGAGGTGATAAGAAGATTATGTTGAACATTTGAGGTGCAAATTATTTAAGAGGGCACAGTTATGACTATTTGTTGCATTTTCACTATGCCTGCTCATAACTTTATACTTGGAAGCACACAGGCTGGAGACCCCTGCATTTCCACAGGTAAATACATATGCACATCTGTGGAGGGATGGGAGCACAGGGTGTGAAGGATCCAGTGCTCCCACAGTAAAATAAAGATACTATTATACTGTCTCAGAAAATAAGGAAATAAACTGAAAAAACATTGTTAATGCATCAGCTGGGGCTAAAGCAACAGAAGTAGGGAAATGTGGCATTAAGGTTTCCAATCCTAACACCCCACCGTCAGCCTGCACAGATGAAGAGGGATTGAGGGTGGCATTGGCATCTCCATCCCTAGTGCTCAACGTATTCCATTAGAAAATAAACTGGGTGGGCACAGCATAGGAGAATGAGGTGAGCATTAGTGCTGGAGATGCCAGTGCAACCCACGATCCCTCTTCATCTGTGCAGGGTGGGGGTGGGGTGTTCAGGTTGGAAACCCTAATGCCACATTTCCTTACTTTTGTCACTTTAACCCTAACTGATGCATTAACAAAGTTTTTTGCAATATATATATATATATATATATACATATATATGCACTTCAATGTTAAACCCCAACATTTTCACTTTAATAACTTTACAACTATTAAATGGATTTGCATGAAAGTTTGCAGATACAGTCTCATTGGGTAGATCTCTTGACTTGCCAGGTTTTGTTCTGATTGGATGAGTGGATTCTGAGATATAGAAAGTGCAAAAACTGTGGGAAATCCTTTTTCGTATGGGCACCATCTTGTTTTCAGTTTTGTTTCAGAAGTTCAAATTTGAAAAAAAAAACAAAAATGACATTCTTGGGAGAACTCAACACATGTAGCTTGCTTTTTGGGACCCCCTTAGCTGCATACTGCACTTACTGCTCGAGAAATGCCCTTGAAATCTGGGTTTTGTTTACATGTAAATTGTTTTTCATCTGGGTGTCATATGAAAAAAGATCTTGTTTTGTATGATAACTCATGAAAAAAATATATTTTTTCGTATTGGAAATCAATGTATTTCAACAGGATTTTTATCTTTGGGGTACATCTTTGCCATTTTTGCATATTTTGGCACCAAATTTTCAACATACCCTTTTTGAGTCCCCTCTTCATGAGCAATGGGGGTGTCATTTTGAAAATCCTGCCTGAAAGGTGATTTTGCATTCGGTTGGTGAAATCCCATTTTGGGCAGGATTTCAAAATTTGCACCATACTTGTTCATGGGGGGGTCATAAGAAGGGTATGTTAAAAATGTGGTGTCAAAATGTGCTAAAACGGCCAAGTTGTGTGCATCTGTTGACATTTTGCTATGCTCACTCGAAACTTTGTTAATTTTCAATATTTTAACTGCAAATTGTCATCTGACCCCCCCCCCAGAAATAAAACTCACTCCACAACTGCTAGTTTGGATGCTTATTGGCAACAATTTATTCCAGGCACTAATTAATATTTGCATTCCAAATTCCTTTGTATTAAACATTACATTTCAAAACAGTAAATACATGTGTCAATTATTTGTTCTGGAACTTTCTTCCTTCCTGGTCCTCTTCCTCCTGCATGCTTTGCCTTTGGGGTCCAGACACTCAGATCTGACTCCCCACACCATTACCAGTACCAGGTACTGACTTACCAGGACCTCCACCCCCCTAGGTCTGGACACTATGATCCAACCCTTAGTCTCTACCTTCTCCCACCCCATTTTACTGTGTGCCATTTGCCCCAGCACATGTTGCCCTGCCCCCTCCCATTTCTTCCTACCCCATTTCCCCTCTCTTGATCCCCCCTTTTTTCTTACCCCTCCCACCTTTGCTCTCCCCTTGACTGGGCTACTTGCTGCCCACCAACCAGGCTCTGTCAGCCCACTGAAAGCACTGCTGCCCTTCTGCAGCTGCCCCTGCTCTTCTCAGCCCCTTCTGACCCCATGAAAACACCTGCCCTTGTTGCCCCAGTCTTCCACATCCCTAGCCTGCCCTTCCTCCTGGCTCCCCAATTTCTGGTACTCCTGGGTGCGTGGGTGGGTAAAAATCCCAGCAAAGCGGGCTACTGGAGGGTTGCACAATCTTTTATACCCCTCCAGGCCCCTTCAGCCAAGCCTCACCCAAGCCACTCTTCCAGCCAATGGATCGTGCTCCCCAACCCTGTGTCAAATGACACTTGGTGACCTCATCACCATCCCCCTCCACCTTTCTCCTCCTTCACCTGTCTTTCTTCTTTCCTTAGGGGGCCATCTGACAATCTGGGCTGCCTGTTATTGGCAACCTTATTTGTCACCCGACCCCCCCCCAGAAATAAAACTCACTCCACAACTGATAGTTTGGATGCTCACTGACAACAATTTATTCTAGGCACTAATTAATATTTACATTCCAAACTCCTTTGTATTAAATTTTATATTTCAAAACAGTAAATACAAGTGTCTATTATTTCTTCCAGAACTTTCCTCCTTCCTGGTCCTCTTCCTCCTGTGTGCATTTTAACTGCAAATTATCAGCATAGCCATTTCTTTACAGCACCCCACGAATGTGACAGCAGACATTTTTCAAATCTTGCTCAAAATGTCTTCTTGTGCCTTTGCCACATAATTACATTGTGGTGATGCAGAATGACATCTTGATGGGGATTTGACCATTTTTACTATCGGATTGATAAGGTGGGTAATAGAAAGGCGATGTTGATAATTTGGTTGTTGTTGTCTTACAAATGGAAGTGCAGGGCCTGTAGGGTCCTGTGCTTCCCAATAAACATACATATACACATCTATGGAGGAATAAGAAAATAAGAATACCATTATACTGCCTCATAAAGAAAGGAAATTCTTTCCAAAAAATTTTATTAATGCAACATTTAGGGTTCAGGCTAAGGTGACAAAAGTATCGAAATGTGGCTTTAGGGTTTCCAAACCTAAAACCCCAAAGCCATCTCTAAAGCAAATTAGGGGCCGAGTCTTCCTAGAGGTTGTCAACCCTAAAGCTCACACCATTCTATACTCTCCAGAAACATACACACCTAATGTGGTGAGTTTTAGGGTTGAAAACCCCGAGGAAGACTATGCCCCGATTTGCATTAAGGGGTGGCATTGGGGTTTTAGGGTTGGAAATCCTAAAGCCACATTTTATTACTTTAGCCTAAACCCTATATGTTGCATAATGCAGTTTTTTGCAAAGAATATAGATGATTGTGTATGTTCCTGAAAAGCTCCATTGAGAAAGACAGTGAAAACAAAGAATGTACTCATAATAATGTGCCTCGGAGTAGAAAATGAGCAGTTGTAATACTAAAATGCTAATATCTCAGTAACCGTAGGACATAGAAAAAAAATTCAAATTTCACATGATTCATGACTGTCCTAGATAGGTTTTTACAGCATGCATAGCCCATAGGGCTATGCATGGTCATGACAAAAATGCCATATCTTGCACCATTTCCGAGATACGAACACCGAAAGGCGCGGATTACACCACCATGGTAGTCTATGGGAAAAAATGTCAACTTACAAGTGCCGTAATTTGGCATCCATGCAATATTTTGTCACCAAAACACAACAAAGCACATCTGTGAGATGTTCGCTGTCTTCCCTCCAAATTTCAGCTCAAAAGACCAAACTGTTCTTTTGCAGCAGGGTAGCAAAGAACTCCTGTCATTTTGGCTATAGTCTGGAAAAGTAGTGTCGTGATTTGTGAAAGCTTTGGCAAAATTTGCGAAAGTAGCATGAGTGCGACACTACTTTGTGACACTACTTTTTCCAGAAATATGGAAAACATATTTCTGGGGTGTTTAACCCCAAAATAAAGACATGGCTAGCATCCTTAGGGCTCGAATAGGTAAACACAAAAAGAATGATGTCCCTAGATAGTCCCAATTTTAAATGCCAAGCATTTCTGTGATCAGTAACTGAAAAAAATGGCTGACTCATGAAACTACTAGGGCCATTTGCGACACTAAAAAGTGCATTTACGAAAGTGTCGAACTTTTTGTTAACTTTTCCCATTGACTTATAATGGGAACTTGTTTTTTGAATAACTTTTGAACCGTTTAATATTTTTTCACGAAATCTTCAAAAGGCACTTTGGGAACCCTGGCTGCATGTTTCTTGTTCCTTTTGGACTGGCGCACAAACCATGCAGCCTGTAGGCACGAGCAAAGAATGCTCAAAAAAACTTAAATTTGCACACGGATGTCACTTAATAACTCTGCAGCCATATATCCGACCGGTACGCAAGTTGGCAGATCCCAAGATCTATGGTTATGCCCCATGCCTGACAAATTTCAGGCAAATCCATTAAACAATGGCAAAGTTATTAAGATCAAAATTTCACCCTTTAATCTTAAAAGGGCTACTCAACCCTAACTATGGTAGCACTACCGTGCTACCATAACATATATAGATAGATAGATAGATAGATAGATAGATAGATAGATAGATAGATAGATATAGATATATATATAGATCTATATATATATATATATATATATATATGTATATGTATATGCAGCTGCCTCTGGTGCACAGGCAGACAGGCCGGCCTATAAAACTGCTCACAACAAGTGTACCTGGGCTATTAGAATGGCCAAAGCCAGCTATTACAAGTCCACCCTGGCCTCATCCTGCGGGAATGCTAGTTTGTTCTGGGACAACCAAAAGGAGCTGAATGGAAAGTCCAAGATGGCTCCCCCTGCACAGCTTACTGTGAACAATAATATTACTTTGGACCCACTCACTTTTGCTGCCGGCCTAAATGCTGCTTTCTCTGATCTGAGCACAGTTCGGCCAAGCAACTTTTTCGACCCCGCTCTCGTGTTCCCAGAACCAAGCAACATTTACCCCCCTATCTACCACAGGATCATTACTATGAATGAAGCTAGTTCTTACCTTAAAAAAAGCACTAGGGGGCTCAAACTACTGCTCAGGATCTTTTGACATGAAAATCCTTACCTTGGTACTTGACTCTGTGCTCTTCCCTCTGACTGATCTTATCAACCTGTCCCTATGTCTAGGGGCAGTTCCAAAATGACTGGAAGGTGGCCACCATCACACCAGCACTATAGAGTGGGGACCCCACATTACCCAATAATTACAGGCCCATATACATGCTCCCTCCCCTCTCAAAAGCCCTGGAAAAAAATCATTGCAACCCAACTCACAGACTACCTCCTTGTGCATGACATCCTATCCAGGAAACAACATGGTTTTAGAGCCAGACACAGCACAACCACTGCTGTCCTAGAGTTCTCCAACTCGCTGCAGTATGCTTAAGATAAAAAACTGCTAGCAGGAGCCGTATTCATAGACCTGTCAAAAGCGTTCAACACAGTCTCCCACACCCTCCAAATAAATACTCTTTGCCGCTCCGGACTGTCCCCTGGACCCATTGCTTGGTTCACAAGTTACCTCACAGACAGGTCCCAATGTGTGAAGATAAACAGCATCCTCTCACCCACTCTTCCAGTCCACTCGGGGGTGCCCCAGGGCTCCATCCTTGGCCCGTTGCTATTCAGCATCTTCCTGAATTCCCTGCCTAAATCCTGTCCATGTAACCTTTTGCTCTAAGCAGATGATGCGGTATTGTATGCCTCCCACTTGGATCCCACAACCCTTCAGTCCTCCCTACAACTTGCCTTCAACCATATCGAAGACTGGTTCACTGACCACAGACTCGTGATCAATGTAAAAAAGACTAAATCTATGCTCTTCTACCACCGTCAGCGTAAGGACCACAATACACAGCTAACAATCTTTTTCCAAAACCCATCTCCCACTTGAGCAGGTCTACACCTATAAATATCTGGGCATTACCTTCAATCCTAGTCTCACATTCCACACACATACTGTATAAGTAATCTTTCCTCCGCCATAAATATATGCACGGCACTGCTGTATCGGTACAAAGCCTGCCTACCTCCAGAGGTCATAAGTGTTGCTGTTACCTTCTCTGTTCTCTCCCTTGTAGACTATGAGCTAACCATCTGCTCAGCCGCTGACCGCACTGCACTAAATAAAATCCACCTATCCATTAACAAAGCATGTAGACTCGTTGCTGGTATGGATAAGCGTACCCACAGCTGTACCCTGTATGCACTAACAAAAATCCTCACACTAGATGAAAGAATATGTTATCAAACACATCTCCTCACTAAGAAAATCCAACTAGGCCTTACTCCCATTGGAATCTCAGCCTCCATCTGCACTGCACATACCTCAGCAAATACCCACACTGCAGATAAAATAATGTGGGCTGTCCTCAGGGTAACAACTGCCCTAGCACAATGGTCCTTTCCCTACAGAGCACTTTACTTGTACAATGAACTCCCCCTTGCCATCACTGCTATCTCCAGACTAGACCCCTTCAAAATAGCCCTCAAGAACCACATGATCTCCACCCACCTCTGCAATTGTTTCCACTAAGAGCAGATACTGCTCATGGATGGCAAGCAATGGGGTAAAGATATCCAATCCCTCTGCTACCACTGTGTGTTAATAACAATGTTGGTATCCCAACTGCTCACATCACTTGCCAGCATATAGGCCGCACCTTAAATCTGAGTATACTGATCACTGAAGTTCACAAGACCACTGAAGGATTTGTATAGCTACCTTTCTAATTAGTACTAGCAGCACTGTTTATACCCTGCTGTCACCGTGTCTCTTACATATTGTAAACTGCCTATATGTGACATATACTTTTTTACCCTGTTATCTTTCTCTCTCTCCTACCACTCTGTAATATTGTGTAATGATTGTTTATTGTAATGTATCGTGTGTACTCTGACGTGGAGCCTTTGGAAATGAGTCACTGACTCAAAGGCTATAATCAGATTTTCTCAATAAATAAATAAATAAAATAAATGTGTGTGTGTGTGTGTATATATATATATATATATATATATAATAGGGTTGTGTTGTATTCGTTGGCAATAAAATCATGTATTCTCACCCCAGTGAGATAAACAGTTGATGACATAGCTACAGTGAAAATATTTACATTTACACATACTGTAGCTATGTCATCAGCCAATATTCTCACTCCAGCAGCATGTCCCCAATGTAAGTTAGAACTTCTTTTAAATGTGAAACTGAAATGTATGAGGTACCTAATTAAGCAGCTGGTCTGCATTCTTCATTCTTTGCTTGCAGTTTCACAAATGCCAGAAGCCTGCAACAGTACAGTCCTCACTGCACCAAATGGCACACACCTAAAAAAGCACATTTCTGTATTAGAAGCTGCTGAATGGCCATGCAGTCTCTCACACTGCATCCAAATGGTAAACCTATCAGGTCCCATTTATGATCTCAGCAATAACAAACATAAAGAAAATCTGTCTACAGACTCTGACTCTGTCTAACATACCAGTGAACTGCACAGCACACATATTTCCACACCGAAGCCTTCAGTTCTTAATTTAATTTCTTCACATGTTACAGCAACCTAAACATGACCTCTTTAAACTGGTATTACTTACATGAGATATATTCTGAAACTGTATAATTCTTGCTGTCGGTCTCATTAAAAAATAAAGCTGAGCGTCTCAATGACAATGAAAGAACTTCACACAATCGAAACTGCTCTCTTACCTCTAGTTCCCATGGAACGTCTCACAGACATTCCAAAACAAATAAGATATAAGCCAACCACAAATGAAAAAGTTACACACAATAGCATACAACAAAAATTAAACACTACAGATAATGAAATATAGGGGAAAAGGAAAATCACACATAGTATCTACAGGAAACCTTCAGGACATGTCCCACCTACCAAAACACATCATCCAACCATGGATCACACTCATACATTCATCAACCTATTACCACTCACACACACACACACAACGACCAATTGCATAACATATACAAACCCCTTCATTTATTTTATTATTATTTTAATTTAGCTTTTGTTGACCGGGTAAGTGCACTAGACAAATCCTGCCTATTTTCAGGCATGACCCGGGGGAGGGGGATACAGATGAATGCCAACTGACCTTGAACCAGATTAAGCTGTTAGTGGTATATTTACTGTATGAGGGAAATTTGGCCAGGACACCGGGGAAATCCCCTACTCTACCCATTCACTCACAGCAGCAACTCACAGCAACAGAATGACATGAGATAAAACAAAGAAAATTAAAGCTTCCACACCTATCATATAAATTGCACACATGATGACAGATTTCATTGATACAGTGGAAAGTGGAATTGAGGCATGGGAGTCTGTCAGCATGGTGTTTTTCAACCTCTTGAAGGCCTTTGATTTGGTCGATTTCAATATATTATTAAGGAGATTGGCTCAAATAGGCATGTCTGAACCTATTCAAACTTGGATGCTTTCCTAGTTGACTGAACGTGCACAACAGGTCTGTATAAATAAAACACTGTCAGACAGGGAAGCTATTTTCAGAGGTGTCCCTCAAGGCTTTATTTTGGGCCCCCTGTTGTTTTTGATATACATAAATTCCCTCCCACTATACATTAAAAATAGTAAGATTTATTTATATGCCAATGAATGGCCTTAATAGGAAAAGGTACAAACATAGACAGTTTACAAAAAACTCTTCAATCAGATTTCAATATTTTACAACATTGGTTAGTTCAATCAAAAATGGTTCTTAGTACAAAGAAAATTCAGGTAATCATGTTTAATCCTAAAGGTAACTCATTGCATAATCAGATATTAAATGTACTTACAGTAAGTGGACAAGTGTTAGAGCAAGTTTTGGTTTATAAGTATTTAGGGGTTCATATAGATAGTACTCTTACTTTTTATGAACATATAACCAACGTAGTTAAAAAGGTCAACTCCACACTGGGTGTGCTTAGAAGGAAAACTTTGATTCTCCCTAGAAAATCTAGAACTAGAGTGGCTGTTCAGCTACTTCTACCAGCACTAGAATATGGCAGTGCAGTATATCAATTTGCTTCTAAAATACTTTTGAACAGTCTGGACAAAACATATTATAGAATGGCAATATATGTGATGAAATGTCTTTTTCTTACTCACCATTGTATTTTGCTTCAAAGTCTAGACTGGGATTCTCTTGCAACATGTAGAAAAAAATGAGTAGGATCCAAAGTCTAAATGGAGTACGGAGGTAAAAACAGGCATGTAATAAATTCCTCTCTACTCCTCATAAGTATAATTTGAGGGATTTGAAACATAGATGTTTACATATCCCACTGGAAGTTAATATCTATAGTAGAATGCAAAGACATTTATGCTTCCCAAAAATATGGAATGAAATAGACCCAGAAATTAGGAATATTGAAAATGTAGGTCAATTTAAATATTCAAGGATTTAGTCTGAAAAGACAAATGTATATGATACAGTGCTACTGAATGATCTCTTTATTTGTTGTTCTCTTTGATTGAATGTCCTAACTGTCCCGATTTCATTCATGGGTTGGGGTTATTGGTTGGAGTAGGTGGATGAATTAATATAGTTTTTAGACACCGTAGTAATGTGTCCCCCTTTATGGGTGTTTCCCTTTCGTTAATCTGGATCCCATAAAATCTGCTTTATATTAAGGCTTCTACAAAATTCCCCTGACTATTAAATGGAAAATACCCAATTTTAAATTAAGGTTTTATATCTTGATTTTTAGGTACACTGTGTGTTTTGTTTTTGTATGTTTTGTATGAATCTAGATTGTGTTGTATTTAAGATTGTTACTGCAATATTGTTTTTTTTTTGAAATTCTCTTTTTATTGGTTTCCAAGTACTATTACATCAGATTGGCAAATATCACATGAACATGGTACAGAAATTCAATATAGCCCGGACATGGACCATCACATGAAAACAGGAGAAAAAATAATATATAAACCCCCCTCTCCCCCCCCCCACGATAAAGGTGTCACCACTGAAGAAGAGAGAGAGGGTAAGGTTTACATAAATAATTGAGCTATTGTAGGGATGATTTATCCGGAGTACAGGCCGGGTAAAAGCCGGACCAGACAATCTAGGAATGTGAGAGGTATTGGAATTAATTTTGAGGAAACAAAAGGGAGTATCGGAGAGATCAGAGAGAGAGAATATTCCTTCAAACTCAACTGCTCTAGGAACTTTTAAGATCCCAATCAATGGAGATACAGAGCATACAGCTTGCCCCATTTTCTTTGAAAGGCCATTGGAGAGGATCTAGTATTAGCAATCAATTTCTCAATTTTAAAACATTGAGACATTTCTTCCACCCAGTCAAGGTATGAAATCTCGAGGTTATCTGTCCAGTGTCGAAGCACTAGTCTCTTAACCGCCATTGAAATAAGAGCATATGGTATTTCCTTTCCCTTACATTGATACCTGAATAAACACCTAGAATACAGACCTCTATTGTAAAAGAGGTCTTTCAGACCTAATATGGGATCTAAGCTGTCCACAATGGCCTTCCAAAGAGGGGCAATCTTAGAGCAGTACCAGAAGATGTGAGGGAGATTACCCTGTTCCTTTCTACACCTGAAACATTTTGGGGAAATGGAGTGGTCAAATTTTGATTTCAATACTGGTGTAACGTACATATTGTTGACTATAAAGTATTGGATTAATCTATTCTTATCTAAGGTATTGTATGTGTACAAATCCTTCCAGATTTGACTCCATGCGAACGAGTAGCCTGGGGGAGATAAGGACCAAGATTTGGAGCCAGTTAAGGGGATGGGAAAAATAAGCTTCAGAAGGTGAATATACAGTTTAGACACCCCATGGGGTTTGACCGCACAATCTTTGATCACCGTTAATAACGGTTTAACAGTTGAAGTGGGTACTGCTATCCCAAACTCCTTATCAATCAGATGCTTTAACTGGTATATCTTAAAAAGTGCATTGGTGGGGATATTTAAGACTAACAGGAGGTCAGCTATTGAACCGTGCCTACCCTGCACATAGAGATCTTCAACTGAGAGCCGTTGTATTTGGGGTAGCCACTTGGGAGATAAAGATTTGGCCCCTATTTTAATGTTGGGGTTACGGGTCAAGGGCTGACCGGGATCTTTATTATATCTGATTTTGGCAGTGATATAAAGTTGATTAAGTACTTTAACTGTGGCACCTACTGGAGAGTCTCGAATCTCTCTAGGGAGGGATGCAAAACGACAATAAAAAAGGCTAGTGGGGTCTATATTATGTTGTTTGATAAGGTCAAGATCAAGGCTTAACCATAGGGGGAGCAAGTATCCTCTACCTCCCAACCATTTCCTGCTTTGACTAGGTGACTAGACCAGTAATAAAATTCGAAATTGGGCAGGAGACCCCCATATCTTTAGGCAGGCATAATTTATGGAAACTCGCTTTTGGAGGTTTATGGTTCCATATAAAATCAATCAGGGCCAGTGGATCTTTTGGAAAAAAGGCTTGGGCAACCAGATATCCAGAAGATTCAGGGGATAGAAGAGACGGGGTAGGACATTCATTTTGACAATGCTTATCCGGGCACCCACTGATAATGGCAGTTTACTCCATCTTTGCAGATCGGAGTTGATTCTGTCTAATAGGTCATCTAAATTGAGTTTCTTAACCAAAGTAGGGTCACGAGCCAAGTAAATACCAAAGTATTTTAAGTGAGTTGGGGCCCACTTCATACCCAGATGAGAGACAGAGGCCTGGGTGAGATGCATGTTGAGAGGGAAAATCTCGGTCTTTGCCAGGTTGAGCTTATAATTGGATACTTCCCCGAATTGTGCAATTATTCCCATTACCTCCCGTAGAGAATCAGCCTGGTTAGATAGTTGCAGAAGGATGTCATCCGCATACACCGAAATCTTGGAAGCCTGTTGGGAGATGGGACACCCCTGGATCCCTGGAGCTGTTTTAAGGTTAAGCAACAGGGTTCCAGATAAAGATTGAAAAGGTATGGGGATAGGGGGCATCCCTGTCAGGTGCCTGAGAGCAGTTGGATAGAGGACGAGAAGACCCCGTTGCAGTAAATCCTTGCCATGGGGGATTTGTATAGTGCCTTCACCCAACGCATGAACCCCTCTGGAAAACCAAATCCGACATAGTACACCATAAAAACTCCCAGCTAACTGTCGAATGCATTCCCGCATCCAGAGCTACCAGCGCCATGGGGACCTGGGAAGTTTGAGCTGCCCCGAAAACATGAGAAAGTAATCTGATATGGTCTGCCACAGACCTGCCCTGCACAAATCCCACTTGTTCACTGCTCAGGAGTGAGGTCCAGACCTGTTTAATCCAAGAAGCCAGAATCTTGGACAAAATTTTAATGTCACAATTAAGCAGTGAGATAGGCCTATAGTTGGCCGGGTTCAGAGAGGGTTTTGCCGACTTGGGGATCAAAATAATAATAGCCTCCAGCAAGGATGGGTCCAATGTATCAGCTGATAATAAATAATTGTATAATTCCAGAAGTGTGGGGGCCAAATCCTGGCAGAAGACCTTATAGAAATTGACAGGAAACCCATCGGGTCCGGGAGCTTTGTCTGGTGAGAGACTATGAATGGCCTCTTCCACCTCCCTCTGGGACAAGGGCAGAGAAAGAGAGGCTATTTGATCATCCGAGAGGTGAGGGAGTACGATTGACCCGAAAAAATTTTCTAAGACTGACTGGGAAGAGGGGGATGCCTTGGTACCATAAAGATTCTGGTAGAACTCTTTAAAGACTGCCACAATGTCCCTGGGCACTGTTTTGACAGACCCATCTTGGTCCTCCAGAGCTGGAACTAATCTAGAGTTCTCTGTTTCCTTAAGCTTCAATGCCAGAAGCCTGCTCGGCCTCTCCCCCTGATCTAAGTACCTAGCCTTAGTTCTCAGTAGAGCAAACTCCGTCTTTTCACGAATTAGACCCTCGTACTCATTTTTAAGTTTGTGCAGCTGTTCTAAACTGCTCAACGATTTGGAGGTAGCCAGAGAATCCTCTGCTGCCTTAATCTGACTTGAGAGGGAAATAAGATTTTGAGATCTGAGTTTCTTTCTCCTGGAGGAGATTTTAATAAATTCTCCTCTCAAGAAACACTTTAACGAGCACCAAAGGATGTCCATCCTGGCCACCGAGCCCAATTTGTGTCCAGATAGTCTCTGATAAGAGATCCAATCTGGGTAAGGGAGTGCTCATCCTTTAGTATCTGGGTGTTAAGTTTCCAAATCGTATCTCGTTGTGTTAGAGACAGGGGGGTGAGACTGAACCAAACTAACGCGTGATCGGAGATTACTATAGGTTCAATACCTGCAGAGGAACCTTGGTCATAAGAGAGGTACTTATTAGAAAATAATCTAACCTCGATCAAGAATTATGAGCGGGAAAAAAAAGTAGCTTTTATTGAGGGTGTAGGGTCCTTCCAGGGATCCACTAAACCCAACATGCTGCTCATATCCCTCAACGCCAATTGTGGCGAAGTAGTGGCCTTTAGTGGTCTGAAGGTTTATCCAGCTCCTGCATTGGTGCTATATTCCAGTCCCGCCCCAGGATCAAGGGGCTGCAGAAAGGAACTAAGTTTGTCAATTCTGCATAACAAACTGACATTCCCTCCAACTGGACCGTTACGGAACCTAAGACTATGGTAGAGTTATAAAGAGATCCTTGCACCAATATATATCTACCCTCTGGGTCTCGGGTGACCTTGGTCAGACTGAAGGGTATACTTTTCTTTATCATAATAGCGACCCCTCTAGCCTCCGATGAGTCTCCAGCCACAAAAATTTGGGAGAAGCCTCTGACTTTCAATGTGTTAATTTCAGCCACCGTAATATGGGTCTCTTGCAGACACAGAATGTCAGCCCCCAATACTGAGCAATTAACCAGGATGCGGGATCTCTTCTTGACATCCCTGATCCCTCTCACATTCCAACTAATCAATTTAATTGCACCCCTAACCATACTCTAAAATCTGAAATAATTCCAGATGAATTGAACCCTGTAACCCCCTCTCACTCCATACAGTGGTGACACCCTCTAACCACCCACCAATATACCCCCAAATATCCTTCCTACTAAAGAAGGTGAAGACAGAACTGGTGGAACTAAGAAACCGCCAAACCGTAAAACAAAACCCAAGTTGCATGCGATGAGCAAAACTAGGTGGTGGTCCCCACAAATCACAGCCACAACACCCATGAACAATACCCCCTCACCCCAATCCAACTATTACATTGAAAAATGAACATTATATTCAACATTCCAATTATTGACAACCAGAGTAGCCAGAAAGTCCAAAACATCCCCACTCCCTCCCTCCCCAGGGTACCCCAGTTCTCCCCTCATAGTGCCCATATAGAACGAAACACCAAACTTAAAACCCCAGAACCAAACAACCAGCCCCCCAACTATGAGGAGAACAGTGTTTATTGTAAAAGTACTCCTTAGAGGTACCCAGACCTTCCCTAACAGGTCGCAAGGCATGGCACTAGGCTTGTCCTGCATGCGAGCCCTCCTGCCCCCCCCGGTAATAGAAATGCTCAGTCGCTACCTTGGGGAGTACAGAGCCATCCCCCAGCTCTCCTAAACAGCCCCAGGAGAAAATAAGGCGGGTAACAGTACCTGGAAAATTATGTATGAAAGCCCTTGCCATCTCGGTCCTGCTCAGTTGAGATCCAGAGGATTGGAAGGAAATCGCACGGAGACCAAGTACTCGTGGACCAAATCAGTTCTGACCGAATAGTCCCTCCCGGAAACTGCTCCTACACAGCAGTTTCCCTAGAGGATCGAGGAGCAGGACGCCATCGACACAGAAGCAGGTCAATTAGGCCTCTCGGCCTCCAACTACTAGGCCTACCACCACTGGACCCCGGGAGGCGCACCCCAACGAAAGCAGAGGCAGCCACCCCAGAGTGCCAGCCATCTACCGAACTCCAGTGACAAACCCAGTAAGTGAAACCTCGATTAAGCCAAAAACCAAGGAATTAGGAACAGGGAAATAAACTTTAAGGGGTATCTAGGTTACTGCAAGCCTTCACCTATCCCAACATTTGTACTTTTTCCAATCATTCACTTCTCAGTCACTTAGTAGGGAGTCCCTTAAACAAATCGGGGAGCAACATAGACAGTTCAGTCATCGCCTCCTCGGGTTTGTCGTAGGGGTACCAAAACACCATACACCTGTATCATCAATTTTGCAGGGTAGTTCATTCGGAATGCTTTCCCAGCCGTGATCAGCTTATTCACTACGGGGTGAAATGCAGCTCGTTTTTGTCGCACCTCTCTGGGTAAATCCTGGGTAATCCTCAGTTTAACTCCATTCCACAAGATGGACTCCAGCTCTTTAACTTTGGTCAGAACGTGCTGACGATCCAGGTAGCTCAAAAATTTAATAATTAGGGGTCTGGGGGGAGCATTCGGAGGAGGCCTGGGTCTGAGGGATCTGTGGGCTCTCTCTATATGGTATTGTTGGTGGGTAGGTGAAGGGCCCACCACTTTATTAAAAAACTGCTGGATAAATCTTATGGTGTCTCCCCCCTCTTCCAGCTCTGGGAGCCCCAGGATTAACACATTGTTTCGTCGACTTCGTCCCTCCAGATCTTCGGTCTTCAGCTGGAGTTTTTGAATTTGCTGACGAAGTTTAACGATTTCAGGATCTATTTTCTGTTGCCATTTCTCCACAGACACAATTCTGGTTTCCGAATCCCCCACTCTCCTCGAGAGGTCTGCATAGTCTTGCCTCATTGATTTAATTTCTTTGGAGATCTCTTGCAGGGTATCCTTGAATGGGGAAAGCTCTTCCAAAAAGCGCTCTTCTGTTAAGGTGGTACCAGCTGCAACATTAAGACCTCCACCAGTTGGATATTTAGTGGCTGAAGAGGGGTTGAACCCAGCGTTCTTGGCTTTTTTGGAGGCTTTTTCTGGTGTAGTAGGTGGGGTGTGCCTGACTCCCGAGGCCTTCATTTCAGTGTCAGTCATCATGATCTTCAAACAGGCAATCTACACCCCAATCTCTGTACACTGAAGTCTCTTGATGTAGATTAGGTGTTTAGACCGCGTTTAGTGCTGAATTAGTAGCTTTGGCTTGACAAAAATTGAAGATTTGTGAGGGGGAAAGCGGGAGCTCTGAAGCAAGCAGCCTCTCAGCACCACTGCATCACGTGACTCTTACTGTAATATTGTATTACAGGATGATTTAATGTACTGTGAAACTGTAATCTTAAACAGGACAACTTTGATAAACAGGGCCTAACTGGTCCTACAAGCTATTTTCTTGTTAAAAAATAAAGCTTTTCTCTATCTATGATGTGCAGATTGTGAGATATGGCACATTTTCTGACTCCTGCATCATGAGGCATGGATATCTCTGCAGGAGTGAGAATATTTTCCATATCCCACTCCTGCCCATCATGTATCCCTATATATATATATATGTATATATATATATATATATATATAGGGACATGATGATCAGGAGTGTGATATGGAAAATATTCTCACTCCTGCAGAGTGAGGCATAGATATCTCATGAGTATGCGATTTATACAGTAGTGGTGAGGTGATACACATTGAAATAAAACTGTGAGAAATGATTTACTTGCAGTGATTTTGTGGTGCAGTTGTTCGTTTGTCTTGCTGTGTCTTGTGTGCTTTGCCCTGCTCATTGGTAGTTCTGATATGGCGGTTGATTGGTTAGGTTCTGTGGTCTGTGCAGTGGTTGGCTGTTATAACGAGTCTTGTTCTATTGGTTTACATGTGGGATATTGAAATGTCATTGGGCAGTAGTTATGGAATTGCTGTATGAATGGCTATTTGTGTGCTATGTAATGATTGGTTGTTGCTATCGTTGCGTGTGCTGTGATTGGTTGTGCTGTATCGTGATGGAACATGTAGGTAATCAGTTACAAGGTCGTGAGTGTGCAAGCTTAGTGATGGGTCTAAAAGTGGAAACTTTATTGCTTGTTTTGCCACCGTTGGAGAAATATTTTTATATCTTTTGGCAGTATAATATTTTCTTTATTTATTTAAATGGTATGTAGTGCTTTTGTTTACTTTCATCCGGTTCGTTTCCGAACAGTGTTATAATTAAATGATCCATCATTTTTACTTTGCTGCACTTCGCGGAGACTTTCGGAAGGTGCTTCTCTTTAGGTAAGTCAACAAAACATGTGAGATGATCGCAGCAATCGCTCAGTAGCTAGTTTATTCAGAATCTGTGTCAGACTCGAGCACTCTTACTCTTTTTCTGCAGTGGATCTCATACTTGTGACCTGTGGGAAGAAAGCAGAAGTGTTACAAATGGATTATGCTGTGCTTCAAACGTTTATTAATAGTGTGCAACATTTACAGTTTAGTCTACCTTGAACAATGTTGAAGGTTACATTTGTAGCATTAATGGTAGGATTGTTAAAGCATGCAGACATTATGTCTGGCCAGGTTGCGGTGCATTCTTTTTCAGGTTCTGCAGCAGTACAGCTTTTGGATGTTCCAGGATCAGCATCTGTTGAGCTGAGTATGTGGGAAATCTGTTGATGTTTCTCCTCGTTTAATTTTGAGTAATAGAAACATAGAAACATAGACTCATAGACTTTGACGGCAGATAAGGACCACTTGGCCCACCCAGTCTGCCCATTTCCCTACCTATTGGATAAGCTGCAGATTCTAGTTAACCAACAGCCTACTTCCTGAAACCCCCCACTATAATTCCCTTATGTCTGTCCCATGCATGTTTGAATCCCCCACTGTTTTAGGCCCTACAACCTCTCCAGGAAGGCGGGTCTATGCGTCCACCACTCTCTCCGTGAAAAAGAATTTCCTCACATTACTCCTGAGCCATCCCCCCTCTAACTTTAAATTGTGCCCCCTTGTTCTTACACATCTGTTTTTCTGAAAGATGCTACCCTCCTGGACTTTGTTGATTCCCTTGAGGTACTTAAAAGTTTCTATCATGTCCCCCCTGTCCCTCCTTTCATCAAGGGTATACATATTAAGCTCTCTCAGTCTCTCTTCATATGGTTTCTGATGTAGACCCTGCACCATTTTAGTTGCCCTCCTCTGGACTGCTTCCATCCTGTCTATGTCCTTGCATTGATGGGGTCTCCAAAACTGCCACAGTACTCAGATGGGGTCTCACCAATTGTCTGTACAGAGGGATAATCACTTCCCTTTTTCTACTTGTGATGCCCCTCTCTATGCATCCCAGTATCCCCCTGGCTCACCTTACTGACTTCTCACATAGCTTACCCACCTTTAGGTAATTTGATATGACTACACCCAGATCCCTTTCCATTATTGTTGTTGTTAGTACCTCCCCTGTTATTGTGTACTCTTCTCCTGGATTTTTATTTCCCAGGTGCATTACTTTGCACTTCTTTGCATTGAATCTAGGTTGCCATATGTCTGATCATTCCTCCAACCTTGCCAACTCCCATCTCATCCTTTCTACCCCCCTTTTGTATCAACTCTGTTACAGATCTTTGTGTCATCTGCAAAGAGGCATACCTTTCCTTCCAGACCCTCTGCAATGTCACCTATAAAGATGTTAAAGAGGACTG
Organism: Neoceratodus forsteri; assembly: GCA_016271365.2. Classification (NCBI taxonomy): domain Eukaryota; kingdom Metazoa; phylum Chordata; order Ceratodontiformes; family Ceratodontidae; genus Neoceratodus; species Neoceratodus forsteri. The sequence goes on from CM028129.1 coordinate 396,334,641, forward strand.
GACCCAGTACTGAGCCCTGAGGTACTCCACTAGTAGCCCCCTTTCTTCAGAATGTGTTCCATTCACTATTACCTTCTGTGTCCTGTTGTGCAGCCAGTTTGCTACCCAGGCTACCACCCTGGGACCCACTCCCAGGCTGGCTAACTTGATTATTAATCTTTTGTGCGGGACTGTGTCAAATGCCTTTCTAGGGTCTAGGTAGGCCATATCCACAGCCCTACCTGGTCTATTACTTTGGTCACCCAGTCAAAGAAATTGATTAGATTTGTCTGACATGATCTTCCTGCTGTGAATCCATGCTGCTTTGGGTCCTGTGCCCCGCTGGCCTCTAGGTACTTAACATTTCTTTCATTCAGAAATGATTCCATCATTTTCCCCACCACTGAGGTCAAACTTACAGGTCTGTAGTTTCCTGCTTCTGCCTTGCTCCCACTTTTGTGAAGGGAAATCACATCTGCTCTCCTCCAGTCCTCAGGTACCACCCCATCCTCCCATGATTTGTTAAAAGGTGTGGTCAGTGGTGTCACTATGTCCTCCCTTAGTTCTTTTAGGATTCTAGGGTGAATCCTGTCAGGCCCCATTGCTTTGTCCACCTTGAGTTTTAGGAGTTCTTTCAGGACTCTTTCTTCTGTAAATGGACTGGCATCAACCCCACTACCCAGAGTGCTTCTACTGTTTGGTTTAGGTAACTCCTCCTCTTCTTCATTTGTGAATACTGAGCAAAAGTATTCATTCAGTATCTCTGCCTTTTCACTGTCTCCCTCTGCCCACCTCCCCTCTCCTTTATTAATCTTCACTATCCCTCCCTTAATCTTTCTATGCTCCCTAATGTACCTATAAAAGGTTTTATCCCACTTCTTAACTGAGTTGGCGGTTGCTGTGCGAAATCAGTGTTCGGAGCACATGCCAAAAATGACAGTGACACTGGTCTTGAGCAGAGGTCCTAAAGTGACTGTGTTGAAAACTTGATGACAGTACTCCATATTATAAAAAAAGGGTCTGAGAGATGGAGCTTTCTGATTGGCTTCAGACATTCTAACAGCCTTATGTTAATCTTTTATTAACATAGATGTAGAGCTTAACCATTTGCTGAACAAGGTTTAACACTATTTAAACATTTTTTATTATAATAGCAATAAGGCACTCCAAGGGATTATGTTAATGGTCAGCCAATCACCCTCTAGGGGCATGTGGCACTCGGCTACACCTTGTGCCACAGAACACCCCTAGAAGGTGACCAACAGACCATCAACACAACCCCTGGTCATGCCCCATTGCTTAAAAATGACTGATCTTCCCTTGTCAGTCTTCACCATTCATTACTGCTGGGTGTCAGCCGGAGGCGCACCCGCCATTAGAGTTTTTTTTTTTTTAGAGGAGTCGGCAACATGTTTTCACCCCTAGAGTGACGCTTCATGGAGGCGAGGGGTGGATGTTAGGCACAGCAGACTCCTCCTCCATCCCAGTTCTGTTTCTCCCGCCATCGAGGCTGCACCTGCTGTGTGGAGTTGCTCAAGTACCGTGTCATAGGCCGCGTCTGTCGAAGTTTTCTTCATCCCGGTTTTTCTCGACATCGTCGACCGCTAAGACCGTTCCTTTCAAACAACATGAAGTCTTGAGAGTAATCATTGAGAGACTGTAATTTCTTGTGCCCAGACACTTGGATTATATCATTGGGGGACACGTTGGAATCTATAAGTTTTTGGACTAAATGCTTGCAGATTGAATGGTTCGTCAGGCATTTGTCAGTGCAGATGTTGGCTTTGTCGACCATATTTTTCACTATTTTGCTCAGTGAATTTATACCAAGTGGCTTATTTTTGTACCAACCAGTAGGATATTGTGCTGTTGGTGTATAATTTATAGCTAAAAGGTGCATCTGGGTGGTTTGCTTTGTCTGGTTGTTTGTGACGGTACAGTTTGTAGTTCAGTACAGGGCATTTGTTGCTATCTTTTGTTTCATATGCTCTAGGTTTCACTGCTCTGGTGTCTTTAGGATTAATCCCACTTCTTGTTTTGGTTTGTCTCTCCTTTGTATATTCCAAGTATTGTTCTGTTCATCTTTTTTAAGTTGGATATCTCCCCATTTTAGGTTTCGTGTTTCTGTATTTCCTCTAATGCCAAAATACAAGGTGACAGTAAGCCACATAGTGTTTAGAAGGGCTTGAGGGCCATCATGTCCCAGTTATTTCTGTGCATAGAGTTGGTCAATTATGTTATCTGTTAACTCATATGCAGCTTGAGGTAGATTGCCTTTCCCTATCTCCTTCAGCAGCTTTTGTTTGGATACTAATACTTGTCTGGTTTTTAAAAATGTATTAGAAGTACTAATAGATTCTGGGTAATTGTAATCCTTGAGATACCTCTCTACACTTTGGAATCTGGATCGCAGTGTTAGAGGCTCGTAGTCTGTACCATCTTGTCATTTGGAAGTGATGAAGTAATGGCATAGTATTTTGTCAAGGTCTTGAGGTGGTATATGCTGAATGGATGTCTCAATGTGCAGGGTGTCCTTCAGGAATTTTTGTAAGGCATTGACATCTGCACTCGTTTTGCGGGTGGTGTTTTCGTTTAGGGTACTTTTGATAAAGTGTTCAATTTCTGTGGTGTCCATTGCACTAGTAGTCATAATGCCCTCAGCTGGATGTTTGGTATCAATATTGCTGTCTGTGCACTCGTTTGGGTCCAATAATGGCTCTGCATCTTGTTTGAATTGAGTACAGCTGAGGATGACCTCTTCAGGGATATTCATAATATTTTTTTTCCATTTCAGAGATAATTTATTGTTGCTCGGGTGCTCCGCGGTTTTCCCAAGTGAAATGTTACTGTTTGCCGTTGACAGCTTAGAAAACATTTGGATTCCGGTTAATGGTTTTAGCGCTGCGGTTTAGATGCGATGATCCTGCTCAGATGTGCGAGATGCTGAAGTGAAACTGATAGCACAAATGCACTGTACTCCCTCGTGCTACTAGTCAGATGAATCTCATTTTTCTGTAATTAATTGGCCACACGTTCTTGTATTAGGAAGGAACCTGTACTGCTTGCTGACGTCTGGAAGTACTTTGTATTAGCAGTGTGACGTATGCATTGTTTGTATATTTGTAAGGGAATACCACTGTGCATACGTCAGGAATCGTTATTCAATGGGGTGAGAATACACAGTTTTATTTCACTGTGTATCACCTCACCCCTATTGTATAAATATATATATATATATATATATATACACATATATATATATATTTATGCAACAGGTGTCTGAATAAATCTGCACTGATAAATCCATTTATCTGTGCTACTATGTGGATAAATTTATTTATCCACATAGTAACTACATCATCACTCATTTATCCACACAGTAACTACATCAGTAGCTCATTTATCTACACAGTTCTCTTCAGAATTCATTTAGAATGTTCGGCCTCAGAAGCAGTACTAACCATATTTAAATGTGAATAATTTAAAAATGAAAAAAGATAACATGGTACTGTGAGCACGAAAATTGTTCAGCACAAAATTATCTACAAAATGAATAATGTTTCATTTATATAAACCCTGTATATTGTATATGATTAGCAAGAAAACAGAAGAAATGTAATTTTGGTTCACTTTTTGACAAACAAATATGAATAACTTTAAACAAAAATGATAGCATGGTACTGTGAGCACAAAAATGTTCAGCTCAAACATATCTACAAAATGAGTGGTGTTTCATTTATAGATACCATTTTATTTTTTATAACTAGCAAAAAACAGCATAAAATTAAATTTTATTTTCCCTTTTTTGACAAATTATTTACACCTACCAAAATCAAAATGTTCACACAACATCTAAACCTGTTGCATAAATGGAATATGCAGCAGTTCAGTGTGTGATAATGCATTTATTTTGTACAGTTTCCAGTGACCTCTAGTAACTCTCACTCATGCATTCGGCACTCGTGAGGTTACTTGAGGTCACTGGAAACTGTACAAGATAAATGCATTATCACACACTGAACCGCTGCATATCCCTTATTTATGCAATAGGCGTGGACTCAGAAGCTCTTGAATAAATCCATTTATCTTCACAGCCGTTGAATAAATAACATTTATCCATATAGTAGCTATGTCACAATCACTCCGGAACTCATTTAGAATGTTCGGCCTCAGTAGCAGTACTACCCATATTTAAATGCGAATAACTTTAAATCAAAAAATGATAGCATGGTACTGTGAGCATTAAAGTTGTTCAGCACAAATTTACATGAGTGGTGTTTCATTTATAGATACCATATAGATTTTTTTATAATTAGCAAAAAAGAGCAGAAAATGCAATCTTTTGTTCACTTTTTTGACACACATATCCAAAAAAAGGTAAGCAATCAAAAGCAAATGTCCATGCACTGACAGAAAGCATCCCTATTGCATAAATGAAATATACAATGGAGAGCTGTCAGATAAATGATTTATCTACACTTCTGCTGTTTGACCGCGGACACCTCACGAGTGGCATATGCCACTCGTGAGTTTACCCGAGGTCAAACAGCACTTGTGTTGATAAATCATTTATCTGACAGCTCATTGTATATCCTATATATTTAATATATATATATATATATATATATATATATATATATATATAAATGTGTGTGTATATATATATGTGTGTGTGTGTATATATATATATATATATATATATATATATATATATATATATCATTCATTTTACAGACACACTAAGCAGAGAATCTGCCACTGTGTGGGTGAGCACCACCAAGCAATACAAAACAAGTCTGAATATGTAATGGCTGTGCATGTAAAAATGGTGAACCAAGGTTACACCAGATCTAAGCAATAGGTTTTAAAAAAAGTAGTTCAGAGTGCTGGGGTGGGGAATTTTAAAATTTGGTAAGTAAAAAAGAGCAATATTGGATCTACCATATGGGGACTTTATAATACATTGGTTTGAATAAAAAGCTTAAGATACAGCATTTTCTGAAATGAAACGTAATTTGTGAAATGAATTGACATAATAGGCTTCCAATAATGGTTGTTTTCTTTGTTTTGCAGAGTATGTGTCAGCTTGAATGTATTATTGCCTGCATAGTTGCCTCATGAAACTTGTGTAGTGTCGGTAATGAGATGAAATAATTTCTCATAGCTTGTAGAGGACTCTACATGATTATGTTTGAAGCAATAATGTTATCATACGAAAATTATAAGTCATGTTCTATTTACTTGTGATGTTTTGGATGGATGAACAATGTTTTTTGTGTTTGTTTTACCACCCATTATTAAATGGATTTACAATGATGAATTTTCTATGGGTGTTTACAGCTATACATAGCACATATAAAAATGTACATAAATCTTAGGTGCTTAAATGTCTAGGATCTGACATAAATGTTAATGGTAGAGGTATTACAGAATCACACTGTTCATTCATTCATAATTTTATTATTCAACTTTCAAGGTCTTTACAATTAAATAAACATCAAATACAGTTAATAAAAACAAATTCAAGGTGACATTGCTTAAAATAAACAGTTACCATTTAAATAGTTGGGTGCATACAGATATCCCACATATTCGTTTTAGGAAAGAAAATGCAAGTACACAGTTTTAGCTAATTTTGGTTATCCAGAATTTAATCAGGACACCAGAGAGTTCAGGTCTGGTTACCTACATACCCTTTGATGTGTTCTGACCTGAAATCTCACATCCAGAGTAAAAATAGTCAAATTGACTCCAAAAAAAAACTAGTGTTACATTCTCTTTCCCTAAAAAAATCCAACCCTGTAAGTTTTTTGTATACTGAAACAATTTACCAAGTATGTCTGCAGGCATTCTCCCCCAGATTAGAAGAGAATGCACTGGGCTTGAATTGTTTCTGTACCATACTATTATCCTCAAAGGCAAATTTTGTTATCTATCTGAGCTCTATTCATTATTGTCTGACTCTGAAGCCCCCCACCCACCTCATTAGAGGTACAATGGCTGAAATGGAAGCAAGAAGACAGTATCCAAATTACTCTGGAGCAATGGCATCAGTGGTTGAATTTAGATTAGCAAGTCACAACATCTCCTACACTGGTTCGATGTGATAATGGCAAGTACCAAATGGCAACTTGCATTATCATGATTTCAGGGTGGTGAAAACAATTTTGCCACCCTGATATCCCTGGTCCATGGAAGAATGGTGTTGGGGACTCAAATCCTTTGCTTTCTGTGGGGGGACTGCACCCTCCCCACCCCCTACATGTGGGGCTTTGCCCCTGCACCACCCTACATAAAGATTCTCAACTCCAGAGGGGTGCATGTCGGGGAGGCCAAAAGCAAAAAAAATAAATTTTGGGCTGGGTGCAACAAAAACACAGTAGCTCCCGGACCCAGACCCAAACCTGAAGCCCCATGCACCACAAGTGGCGGTCAATCCATGACACCATGGTGCAGCTTGGCAGCTGACCACAGTGCCACCCCCTACATCCCCTCCACCCCTCCCAGGCCATGCTTGCCATGCTCACTCCTTCCCCCGCACACGTGTATGTACAGCAACATTCTGTCACTAGAGTTGCTCACACCACCACATTTGGTCACCCTCCCTGCCCCCTCACCTTTTGAGCTTTCACCCACATCACATCACCGTTTTGGACAGTGCCTTGATTCAGGTGCACACCTCACATGCTACCCCCACACTAACTTTGTTTTTTTCTCTTTTTGATATTTCCTGAAGAAGACCTAAGGTCGAAAAGTAGATTTTTAACTCTTTTTTCTATTTTCAGCATGCATTTAATATAACCATTTTGTTTTGCTTTCAGACCACATGCTGACACAGCGCCTTGTTTTTATGTCTCCCTCTTGGCATGAATTTAATTGGAAAGTTTTAGTTTGATTCTTCCTTACACCAGTAATAACTAAACACTTTAATCCCAGCCACACAGACCTTTGCTGGCACAGCTATGGTACCAGAGGGATCCACCACCATATATTTTGAGCCTGCCCTAAACTCTCGAGTTTTCCTACCTCATTTGTTTTTGTGCCTTTTGTTCTCCTATCAGATAAGTTACTATTTTAGTGATTAAACCTATCATCAGAAAATGTTGAGCATTTATTTATTATTTCATTAATGATCTCAACATATCTGGCATTGGAATCATCTGCCATAATGATATCTGAATTTTGATTCTCTTCTACTATAGCAGTTACTGTTTCAATGAAATTACAATGACCCATCCTTGCTGTCTTAGGTGGAAGATATACATTCACCAATATAATTTTCATATTCCTTTTAACTACTTCTAGTACTAATAGTATAGTGTATAGTGCAGTGGTTTAAGGCTCTGAGCTGCAAACCTGGAGACCTGGTTTTGAATCTCACAGCCCCCACGTGCATACTGTGTGACCCTAAGCAAGTCACTTAACTTTCTTATGCTCCCAGGTTGCACCTGTAAACAAGCTTCCAGCTTAGTGTGTCTCTCCTGGTTAAAAAAATACATGTTTATTGCATATGTTTAACTGATTAACCACCTTTTCTTGTTAAGTCTAATAGCTGACAGTAATCCCATTTGTCTTCTCCTATAATTCACTTTTTCCTGCATTCCTACAAAACTCTCATATCCCTTGAATCTTGAAACATCATCATAACACCATGTTTCTTGTAATAAGATTATGTCATATGTATTTAATAATTTCATATATTCTGGATCTGCTATTTTATTGGATATCACACTGCTATTCCTGGATATCAAGATACAATTTCTTGAACTATCTGAACTATGTGTCTGTGTTTGTCACTTTTCCTGAGGATAGGTATTACAGAGATTATTAAGTGCCTAAAGTAAGAAGGCAGAAGAGCGTTGTTCTCAGTTACTTATAATTTCTTTAAAATGCAGGATAAGGATGAAGATTAGAGTTTTGTTTCATATGGTTTGGAGATTTATTCATCCGACAGTTGGAAGGTTTCTAGTTATCACATAGCTTCCTCAGGTTCACTATATGTGCCCCAAAATGTCCAACTTTCAGAATTAGCCAAATTCTTTTTTTTACTTATAGGTTATTGAGTTATGCAATAATCCATTACATAATATATCCATCAGGCAGGCAATCTTACAAAGTATGTTCGCTTATCTAGTAAGATACACATTTTAACAGTAACTAAATGTTCAATCATCACTGATAATGTTACTTCACTTTGGGGTTAACTAAATTATTCCAACATAATAACTTTCAGAGAGCATATGTAAGCACTCAAAGCTGACTGTAGAACAGTTATCAGTCCATGAAAAGTCCCATTGAAGCCATGAGCAGGGATGTCATAAATGTCCAAGTAAAATCATGCACCCTCTCAAAGGGTTAACATCCCACCTCCTGAACATCGGGATAAATCAGTGTGCATAACCCTCCTGCACATATAAGAACAATAGACAGCAATATTTGTCATGCAATAAACAGCAATATTCCATTAATACTTAAACACTATGGGCAGGATTCACAAACATCGTGGAAGGTCCCACAGCTGAGGGAAACCTCGGCTCTAGTGGGTTGCCACTTGCAAATCCACAGGTCAGCCACAGCTGTGGGTATTCATTAAGGTGGAGCTGGAGTAGAACCGGCTCCATGGATTATGGTAGCTTGTGGGTGCTGTTGTCAGGGACAGCACCATAGCTGCGGGAGGCTGCTATGGCCAGTGGGACCCACCATAACACCCTCCTCAACTGCTGTGGCTGTGGATCGGCCACTCCACAGCTGCGGTAATTTCAAAGCACAACTGGGGTTGTGGAGTGGAACTTAGTCCCAAAATGCTTTGTGAATCCTGCCCAATATTTCTAAAAAATTATGCTAAGTGAACTAAGATTCCTGAAGAAACTTTATGTTCCACCCATTAGCTTTATTATCCTATGCTGAAGATAATACAACAAAATATAATTACTGCCACCTTTCAGTGGTTAGCTTGGAGAAAGTTTGAGAGGAAGGGAAAGGAGACTGGGGGAGAAAAGGGAAGGGGAGAGAGAAGATAAACATGTTGGACTACTGTATATCATCTGAGTAAGTAACCTCATGGTACCTATAAATCCCAAAAACATTGATCTGCAAGGAGAGCAAAAAAGAAAAGTCTACTAGGTACCTGATATCAATGTTTTAGCTACTTCTACAAAGAGAAAAATTAAACTAAACAATATCTCACAATGCGGCTCTGCTGAGAGTGATCCAAGGTCTGGATAGAAAATTGGAGGACTTTCAATAAGAACTTAAACAACTGCACACCAAGATGGAGATGCTGGCAGAGAAATTGAAGGGGATGGTTAAAATGCCCAAAAGGGCTCTTACAGTTGCTTCTGGTCTTGCTAAGGAAAATACTCTACTTTGGCAGTGCCTTGAAAATGTGGAAAATGCTATCAGATCCATACATATACGGGTGCTGGGATTGCCAGAAAAGACAGAAGGTGATTTCCCAACCATTTTTCTGCAAGACTGGCTTCAGGATTTGCTTCAGTTGGAGGAAAATTCTACCATATTAAAAGCTAGCTTATGGGGTTATGCCACATGGTGGAAGGTCCAAGACTGCTACTGGAGAGTTTTCTCCTCAAACACTTATGGTGGAGCTTCAAATATCAGCTCAGTGGGACACAATTCTTTAGAAAGCAAAAAATCTAAGTCCCCTTGCTTGGCAAGATATCAGGGTGCATTTATTTCTGGACTTGAGCTACACAGTGAAGATGAGGAGGAAATGCTTTGGTGGGTTCCAGGCATGACTCCGCACTCTGGGGGTGCACCATGTTATGCTCATGCATGCAAGTTTGTGTGTCCTCTATGGCGGTAACGCCTACCAGTTTTCAGAGGTGGCAGAAGTGGCAAAATTGTTGGAGAAGCTAGAAAAACAATTTTCAGCCCCAGGAGACTTGTCCAATTCAGAGGATGAACAGGAAACCTGAACAGATTAATTCCAGTATGGGACATTGGACACTGAAGGGAATTGGAGAATAAGGGGTCTGAATGTGAGATACAGAATTAGCTAAGATCTGCTCAGCGCTGTTATTATCTCTAAAAACATAAATCTATCGTGAAAAACTATTATAATCCTTGTGGATCTTGATCCACATGGCCATGTTTCTTTCCACTGGTTTATTTAAATGTCTTGACATTAACTCACATATAGATTTGTTTCACTTTACCAATTGGTTCTTCTGGTAATATATTCCAGCCATACAATGTTAATGATGTAGATTGGGCAAAATGCCTACTTTTTTCATCTTTCATTATTTGATGATTCAAATTCAACTGGGTACCAATTGCATACAATAATTTTTGTATATTTTTTTTTAGATAATTATATTCAAATTCATTTTCTTGTAAATTAGAAATTTTTCTTGGAGAGAAAATTTCAAATACAAGGTCTGGCAAGTAATGCCTATTATGCCAAATGGCATCTACACTCTCCAGATTTTTGAAGGATACTATTATGTCAGTTTTTTCCTTTTATCATTGAAAGAAAGCAGATGTTTCACATGAAAGGAGTCAATAAGGTCTGTGATTCAAGAAGGTATTGTATTTTCCTTTTCAGGGTATCACAATGCTCATCAGAGTACCAATGGACAACCTTCACTATAATGTTCACTTTACAATCCTTTAAAATACATTCATTCTGACAATACTGTAGGTGTCTAGACTGAGTAAGACTGTGCTCGGCAATATAGGATGATGTAATGTAATTCTAATAGATGTCAAGAAAACATTTATTTTATAATAATCTAATGGTTTCTGGTTATAATTCCATTATTGCATATATCCAACCCATAGCTGTTGGATGTAAAATTCTAAAAACTTTCACAATGGCCTGATCAGTTTTTTTTTTTTCAACCTGTAGAGAATATTTAGTTTTAGTTAATATGGATTCATTAGTTTAATTCCTATCCTTCTCTACTTCTTTTAAGCCTGTTCTTAATACTATTTTGATTTTCTAGCTTAGGTTGATCATCACGATTTATGCTTTGAGCATGAGGTTGAAGGTTACTTAAATCTACTTTGTTCACCTTTAAATCATCATTATTGGTGTCTACATAAAGACAGAGGTGTCCTGTTCTTTTGTCAACATGTCTTTACTACATCTGTCTTTTAGCAGTTGTTTTTCCTTCTCATCTAGCTTAACAATTACTTTATCCATTTTGTGTTTTGTTTGATTTGTTTTTCCCTGGATTTCTGTTTCCCCCTTTCATTTTATAAATCTTTCAGTTATTCACAGATGAATACAACTCTTTTATAAAGGGCACAGTAAGTTAACTTGTATCCCTCTGTTTTTGTACCAGGTTTTGGGGAATGCACTGTTGTTGTTGATTCCTAATAAAAGTACCATTCTCATTCTCCTCCTATAACTGTCTAATATGGTCTTCCATTAGTCTTTTAATCATATACTGATTTTTCCATGGCATTTGTCCTTTGGCCTAATCTTTCTTCTTAATTACCCATAAAGGGATGCGTTTGTGTGAAACTCAAAAGGTCTTCTGAAAGAACTGATGTTACCAGATTTTTCTTGTGGAAATTTACTTGTGGAGCATCTGATAATCATTCCATTTTCCCTCTCTCAAATGATTTTCTTATAAGTTTGGTGGAAAACAGGTCTCTTATCTCTCCAAAGCATGTAAGTCTAGAATCATTTCGGTCTTAAGACACTCCTCTTGCAATTGCAGGTACATCAGTTTTCTGAAATTCTCTATCTTTAAATAAATCTTTAAGACCATTTATGGTTACCTCTAACTCATTAACAACTTCTCTCAAATTATTCTGAGTTCTTATTTCAGCAGTCTTCCCTTAAGTTTATATCTTGGTTGTTTAAGAGAACTGCAGAGCTCCCATTTTAATTTTCTCTAACTCTAGTTGTTATTTTTTTAGAGCTCTTAATGTAAGGATTAGTACTATCCTTAGCACTCTCAGTCCCACAACCCAACAATAATCTTTCCATTATACAATTGAATTTTTGTACTAAGAAATATCAGCACTATTTGATACTAATGTTTGACTTTCAATTATTATTGGCTGCTGAGAGTGTTGAGATTCAGCAACTAGGGTATGTTCATTTGCAAAAGTTCCTTTAGTTATTATTAGAGTGTATGTTAGTCTATCAATAAATCCAAGAATTTCTGACTGAGCCAATTCCTTTCCTTTTTCCCCCTTTCCTTTGTATCCCTTCTCTAGTTTCCTTCCTTTTCCCTTGTGCAACTGCACTTTCTGAAAAGTTTTTTTTTAATATAGTGGTTGATAACTGAACTTTATATTTGTTGTTTTTTTTCTCATTGTTATTTTTACCCAAAGGGGAGATCTCCTCCATGATAAGCAAATATCAGATACGAGTTCCTCAGATTTTGTACTTCCAGTCTTCATTTATAGCACTATGATAAGAATATGTATTGATAAATAGTTTTTACCTGGCTAATCAACTTAACCAACCAAAAAGCAGATTATCCAGTAACAAGGATCTTCAAATATAAAATGTTAAAAGGTAATGAATACCCCAAATATACAAACATATAAATATTCAAAAACATAAATTATATCCAAAATAGATATAGACATGTAAACTACACTTGCTATGTCTTCTTAGATAAGTTCATGAGCTCTTTGTAGTAATGCTGTGGACCTTCTTCAGTGACAAAACAGTGATCTTGCTTCTGCTTAACGCTGAACAGTTCCTTCAGATATCTTCAATCTATTTTCTCTCTTGTTCTATAAGATCAGTCAGTATCCCAAAGATGGCTTCTTTTAGGTAGAATGTCAAGGTATCTATACCAATAGGCCATGGCAAATGACAGACATCAATAGCCAGATATTCAAAGCTTTGCACATGGTGCAAATCTGTTGTACTGGAATAGCATGGAATTTGTGCAGAGCTGCAACATTCAAAATCTCAATTAGTGCCAGTGCTGCATGATAGCACAGATGCTAAAAGTTTATGCATGCAGGGGAGGGAGTGAGGGAAGGGACCATGAACACTGGCACACCAGCATATTCAATAGAATAGAGCCACGCTACAAGTTGTTGTGCCACCTGTAGCATAGCGCTGAATACCACTGACAAACAGCATGTGATAATGCAGCACAGGGGGTGGTGGATCTCACATTCCTCCAGCCTGCTCACAGCACACTGTTGCCCCCCCTCCATCCCGATCCCCCACACCCAGGTGCATGAAGCCATATGTATTCCTGGTAGTCTACTGCCCCCATCACAAAACCCAACTCCCATTTTAATAAATTTCATAACTGTCCTTGGTAGTCTAGTGGCCCCATCCCATCATGATCCCCAACTCCTGTTTTAATGAATTTCATAAATGTCCCTGGTCAACTCCCATTTTAATAAATTTCATAAATGTCCCTGGTAGTCTAGAGGCCTCCCTCCCCATCATGATCCCCAACTATCATTGTGTTAATATTCATAAATGTCTCTGGTAGCCTAGTGGCCCCCCACCCCTCATCATGAACCCAGACACCTGTCTTAATAATGATCATACATTTACCTGGTAGGCTAGTGCTCCCCCCACCCAGAAGTGCTGACCACTCTGCTGCCCCCCAACCATCCTGGAACAGAGCAAGTGACTGGCTCAGCCCACTGCTCTCCTCTGCGGCCAGCTGTCAACTGAGTGATGAATGAGTGCATACCCAACTGAGGAATGAACTAGAATACCAGGGACATTTATGAATATTATCAAAACAGGAGTTAAACTGAGTAAGGGGGGAGGAGGGAATAAGTCTGATGTCCCACACTTGAGGTTTCTAATGTTAAACACAAGGGCCCAGATTTTCAAACTGCGCCATTCTGAGGAGCAAGCCCCTGCGCTGCTCAAAATAGTTGCGCAGGGGTGTGGCCGGGGTGATATTCAAAGGAGTTGCGCTGTTGAGCAACTCCTTTCAAGATCACCCCCAGCTATATACATTCTACAAGATATAGTGGAACTTGCGCCACCGAAGTTGCCAGAGTTTGGAGCATTAAACTTGCGGTGGCACAAGTACCATTGCGCCATGCTCAAATTTCGATATTCAAAAGGTGACATGCAAATGGGGCCATAATTTATGCAAAGGCGCAGGGGGCCATTGCATCTGTTGTAGCCCCATTTGCCTCTCATTATAATAGATGCGCCCGATCCCGAGGACTGCTCTGGCCACCCTGCCAGGCAGCAGCCGTGGGGGACCGACGCACAATGCAGCCCGATCGCGGGCATCACAGTTACATGAAATCCCCCACACATATCCCACAGCCCGATCGCGGGCAGTACAGGTACATGAACCCCCCCACACATATCCCACAGCCCGATCGCGGGCAGTACAGGTACATGAACCCCCCACACATATCCCACAGCCCGATCGCGGGCAGAACGTGTATGAACCCCCCAGTGCCCGATCGCAGGCAGAATGTAACCCTTCCCCCAACCTGAATATCTCCCTGGTGGTCCAGTGGACCGTAAAGCCCGATCGCGGGCTGAATGTCACATCTAACCCCAAACATCTCCCTGGTGTCTAGTGTCCCCCCACCCACCCACAGCCCCTCCACCTGCTCCCCCCAGGGCGGGCGACAGCATCCCACCCGCCTGCCGCCCACCGCCTGGCCGACTGATTGTTCTGGTAGGGCCGCCCATTGGCAGAGTTACAGCCAATGTATGGCAGCCCATACCACATACGACAGTCCAGATTTGTGAATGATGTTTCAGAATGGCGATTTTGGACTCTGCGATGCATTAACCCTGTTAAGCGTATGGCGAAACCCTTTTGGAATATATGGGCCAAGAAGTTTAAATAAAGATACGCTAGATATAATAATACAAGCAAAAAATACACAGGTGTGCACCATACTGTAACTGAGACATGGTGGAAGGATGATACATGGTGTAAAGAGATTCCTGGGTACAACATATTCCATGAAAATACAAAAACCAGAAGAGGAGTGGGAGTGGCACTGTATGTGGCAATGAATATTGAAGCAAATGAGATTAACATACAAGCAGATAGCCAAGTGATTATTGAGCAACTCTTGGTGAATATTAACCCCAAAAATAGTGGAAAGTTGTCAATTTGTGTATGCTACAGGGCCCCAAACCTGTCCAGTGAAGAAAATGATATATTATTGGAGACACTGCGGGAAATAGACTTAGAGAGTAGGGTCATCTTAATAGGAGACTTTAACCTCGCCAACATAAGTTGGAAAAATTTCACTGACTCTAGTGCACCAGAAATTACATTTTTGGATTTTCTTGTTACTAACAATCTAGAACAGCTGGTAAAGGATTATACTCAAGGGAACAGTACACTAGATTTAGTAATAACCAACATGGGTGATGAAATTTCAAAATGCTAGTTAGGGAATCCGTCGGTGACAGCAACCATAATGTGGTCCAATTTACCCTAAACACTAACTGAGACCAAATACTATAGAAAACAAGGGTCAGAAGCTGCAATAAGGCAAACTACCAAGAGATCAAGCACTACCTAAGTAAGTGGGATTGGAAAAATGATTTTACAGGACTGTCATAAAAAACTAAGTGGGATCTCCTATACTCCAAGCTACAATCTACTTTTCTCCATTAAATCCTTTGTGCCAGTAAAATCTAAGCATAACAACAAAGGGAAGATTCCAGTCTGATATAACAGAAATATTAGAAAATTAAACAGAATGAAAAAAAGGTGTTTGCTGCTTACAGGAGAATTCCTGGTACTCATACCATGAAGGCATATAGTGAGATGGCTAAAACATATAAGAAGCCAATAAAGGAATCAAAAAAGGAGTACAAACTAAAATTAGCCACAAACACGAGTGACAACAAAACACTTTTTTACTACTATATAAACAGTGTTAAAACAGGGAAGCCCAAAACAGATCCTATTAATACAGGAGATGTAGTCATTAGCGCGAGGGAGAAGTGATGGCCGAAGTATTTAATGAACACTTTATTAGTATATACCGGTTAAGTGTTACATGTAGTGAAGTGCCACACGTGGAAATATATGACACTTTTGAAATTTCACCACATGAGGTTAAAAATAGGTTACTCAGACTTAAACTAAACAAATCCCCAGGTCTGGACAAGCTCAATCCTGTATTTCTAAAACATCTGGCAGTCGAATTATCAGATCCACTAGCTAATATATTCTCTAGTTCTATCTCTGAGGGTAAGGCTATACCAGAATGGAAGAAAGCTGCAGTGGTAACAATCCATAAAAAGGGCCCTAGATGCAATTATACCAACTATAAACCAAAAAATCTGACATCCACTGTGGGAAAAGTGATAAAGGAGTTTAGCAAGGAAAGGATCATACATCATGACACTAAGGATGGGGTTGGTAGACGTAAATCAGGAGGGGTTCAGAGTAGGAAGATTGTGTTTAACAAATGAGGTTTGCCTGTTAAGAGGGCAAACACTGTTATCCCAGTACCCTGGCCAATGGGGGTTGCTCAGAATTAGGAAGGGGGGGAGGGGATCCCTTAAGGCTCAGAGTTGGGAAGGCTGCCTGCCACAATGAGTCACAGGTAACATCACAAAAGGGGTGGAGATCATAAAACAGTCCCTGGCATTTCATTGGTCAGTGCAGGAGAGAGAGAGAGAGAGAGAAAGAGGGCAAGCTAGGGATTTAAAAAGGGTCTGCAGGGGCAGAACAGCCTCATTTTTCTGCTACTTGAAGAATTTTTGTTTTACTCTGAGCAGCATATCAGAATGGCATGAACTTTAGCAGATTGTTTACTTTGGTATTTAGAATTAAAATAGATTTATATGAGTAGAAAACGTTTTGAATTGGCATAAATAATTACAAAGTTTTTCTGGTTTGGAATGCGATGGTGAGATTCGAGCATCTAAGACAAGGTAAGGTGGGGTAGCTCTAAACAATTAGTTAAAAATGTTGGCAATGACTGGTAAGGTAGTCGTACTATGCTGGTGACTGATGTTAGCTTTTCAGGAAGAAAGCATGGGGTAAAAAGTGAAGAGCGTGGCTTTGCTTTAATGTTAATGAGATCTCTGATGTTGGAGTGAGTGTTTGCAATTTTGCAGGCAATGGAAGCCCAGACAGTCAGCGGGTGTGCCTACCTCGGGTGGGGCATCTGGAAAATATCCGGTTTAGTTTTTGCCTCGTGGGGGCCTACTCGTTGTGGAAGCTAGCGGGGGACACCTCTGTTATAGCAAGTTGGGGGTTACAGGAGAGGCCTGGAGAGTTGGCATCACAATGGGAGAGGCCTGGAGAGTCGTCATCCTCCCGATGCATGTTTCAAGATGGCCGATTGGCACAGGGTGTTTTTTGACTGAGCAGTAAGGGCACCATACCTGGGGAGGAGGGTTGTAAAAACAGGGGCCCCCTTAGTAATTTTGGTGTTTGTGGTAGATTTGGTACCCAGATTGGAAATTTTGGCAGGGGAGTAAAGGAGTAGGGATGAAGGCATTGGCATAGCGGGGACCACAAATGTGGGCAGGCCAAGGATAGGCCATAGGGGGAGCTTTGTGGAGAACCACACATTGTTTCGGGTTGTTACGTTCCGCGCTTGCACTACCTGACACAAACAGGTGGGAGCTTGACGACACCCTACACAGGGGACCCAGTGTTTCTACAGATTATTCCCCCCCCCAAAAAAGAGAGAAAACTGGGGGGACTGTTTGTTTGGTGGTGGCTTTAAATACAACTGGGTCAGGGTGGCTGAACAGGACACTTGCTACACGCGGGTGTCGGTGCCACTTTCCTAGGGCTTGATCCTTCCAGGAGGGATGTCAAGGGGTAGCGTTTTTAGTGCGGAGTCCGTGCAAGACTGGGGGCAACTGGACTGTTTCTCATTACAGGCAGATGACACGCAGCCCGGGCCTGGCTATTTCCAGGGTGTTTGAGCTATCTGAGAGGGGGAGGTGCCATGGTAACAGCCATGGCAGCAGCGGATTTTCCCCTTTTTCTTAGTACCCCCAGATTCTGTTAATTTTCCCAGGCAGGGGCTACTAGGGCCTGTAGGAGGCCTTACTGCAAGAGCGGAAGCCACACCACACACAGCAATGGGTGGGCCTGAGGTCAGAGACAAGGGAATCCCAACTGCTATGGGATGCACAGGGCTATGGGATACACAGGGCATGTTTCCCTTAGACAGCCCCAATTTTTAAATATGGGAACACCACCGGGGGGGGATGACCGCCAGCCATGGTGACGACTGCTATCTTAGCACCAAGGGCATGCAACAGGGCATTTTAAAAAATAAATAAAGAGGGAGAGAATGGTGTTTCACATGGGAGTCACTTTCAGTATGGGCATTAACCTTTCTGTTTCTCTTCACAGCTACGCCCCTCCTTTTTGTCCCTGGAAGGCAGTATAAAATGGCTTCCAAGAAAAACAGGTTTTCAAAAGAAGATGTACACAAGGCCATAATGGAATTGGCAGACAAGGCAAACAGGATATGGGAACTGGCTGAGGGAGCTGAGCCAGAACAGGGTGAGAAGTGCAAGGCAGATAGAGAAAGAGGTGCAAAGGGAGGAAAAAGCCCCCAAAGGGACCAGCCAACCCAGCATCACCAGAACCAGATCCACCCACCCCGCTCCTTCCACTGCCAGTGCCTGCCCCCCTACCGGCACCACTGCTTCCTCTGCAGCCAGTACCAGGCCCTGGCCCAACACCCGGGTCTTCCCTGCCGGCACTGCCACCTATGCCTATGCCGCTGCCTCCCGTGACCCTTCAGGTACTGAACAACAGTGGGGTACTGGTTCCAGCACCTATTCCCCCATACGATCCAACAACTACGGTACATCAGATAATGAAAGTTTGAAACTGGGGAGTAGTATTAAGGAGTATGTGGAGCAGATGATAGGGTCCTTAGGGACAGATGGGATGTGGCAATTCAAGAAAGTTTTGGTGGACAAAGGGGGAACTGCCCACCACAATACAGCATACAAGGGGTGAGGAAGGTCTGGGAACCAGGGAGGTAGGGTCTCCAGGGATGAGGACTGGTTAACATATCCCGCTAGCGACTAAGGAGAAGATCTGTAAGTTTGTGGATGTTTTCACACTGGTCAATAAGGATTCAGTGACCAAATATGATGAGAAGGATAGCATTAACAAACAAGACATGGTGGAGTAGTGTTCTTAGGAAAAGGGGAAGAAGAAAGATCCAAAGAAGGAAAAACTTGGAATGCTTGGTCAGTGGGTTTTACCACCTACACAGCGATAGTGATAGACAAAAAAACAGAGCTGGCCATACTTTTACTAACATATTAATTAATTATACACAAAACAAAATTGGGGGGGGACCAATGGATCCAGGACGATAAGTTTTTTCAGCAGAGAATGGCGATCTTCGCGGATGTTAGGTGGGACACAAAGCAATCCAATCTGTGGCTGGACTGTATGACCGACATGCCCAATGCTGAGGGGAGGGAGAAAAGAGGGGTGCCCTAGTCCAGAAATGCGGCTGGGGATACAATAGGGCATTTTGGAACTGGTCATACCGCCGATTCAGACATGTGTGCTGTAAATGTGAAGGCACCCACCCCATCTCAAAATGCAAGTGTGTGGGGCCTGATGGGGGACAAGTGGTACCCTCACATTTCCAGACCATCCAGCCCTTTCGAGGGGGGAGGAAGGGCATAGGGGCACCAGTGGGGAAGAGGTTTTAGGGGGAGGGGTACAGCTGGTGGAGAGGGGCAGACTCAATGAGAGGGCTAATGAAAAATCGCAATCCAGGGAGAACAGATTTGACAAGGCATTGACACCAATACAAGTACACACACTAGAGCAATGGTTGATAGGTTATCCAGAGGGGAGGGATGCACAGAGATTGGTCGAGGGTTTCAAAAATGGTTTTGACCTGCAATGTAAAGGACCATGAGTGGCATGAGAAGCAAAGAACCTGGGGTTCGTCCGAGCAAAGGAAGATCTCCTGCTGCAAAAAATTAACAAGGAAAACAGGGCAGGAGGGTAGAAGGGCCTTTCATCAAGCAGCCTTTGCCAAATCTACAGATATCACCACTGGGGCTGGTCCCCAAAAAGCAGCCCGGGGATTTTCGTGTGGTTCACCACCTGTCCATCCCCGATGGCGAGTCAGTTAATGACTTCAAAGAAGAGGCTGACAGCAAAGTAACCTATGCCACACTAGAGAAAGCGGCCATATTCAGATTACTACCGGTGTGGCCAGAGGACTGGGATCTACTGGGATTTAAGATAGAGAACCAGAATTATTTTGATAAAGCTATGCCCATGGGTTGCTCCACAGCTTGCACCACTTTCAAACTGTTTAGCAGATGCCTACGGTGAATCTTTCAACAGAGGACTGGGTATAGGGCCGTCATTCATTAATTAGATAATTTCCTTCTGTTGGGGAAGGGAAAAGAGGAGACGAAGGCCATGCTGAACTGTTTTCAGGACATCTGCAAGGAACTGGGGGTACCATTGACCTCTGACAAGACAGAGGACCCCAGCCAAAAGATAGAATTCCCAGGTATAGAGATTGATGTGGAGGCAGAGGCCTTCCGGAGAAAAAAGTGCAAAGGCTCAAAGAACTATTGGGGGAACACAGGAGACGAAGAAAGGTGCAGCTGCAGTAAGTGCAGCAGCTGCTGGGACACCCAAACTTTGCCTGTAGGGCAATAGCCCTGGGTTGGGCCTTCACAAGAAGGCTAGCACAGGCCACCAGAGGGGTGACCAGACCACATCATTGGATCGACATTTCCAGAGCCACAAAGGAAGACCTTTGGGTATGGGACGAGTTTTTGAAGGACTTCAATGGAAAATCATTTTGACAGGATGACAGGGTGTTTAACACAAACCTAGAGTTGTATACCAATACATCTGGGGTGCTAGGGATGGGGGCATATTTTAGGGGAAAATGGGTCTCTAAAGCCTGACCCTGGGAGTGGAAAAATGGAGGACTGACAAAGGACATTATGCTATTAGAGATCCTCCCCATCTGGGTTAGCATAATGGTATGGGGAGGAGCTACAAAACTAAAAGGTCACCTTTTGGTGTGACAATATGGCGGTAGTGGCACTGCTCAACAAAAGGGGAGCCATGTCCGACTCTGTCATGCAGGTATTATGCCAGCTAGTCCTGCAAAGTCTGAAACTGAACATATCTTTTAGAGCTAGGCACATTGAAGGAATTCAGAATACAATAGCTGACAGCCTCTCCCATCTGCAGATGGACATGTTCCAGGCCATCGTGCTGAGGGCAGAGGCCCAAAAAACACTAGTGCCACCAGGGATTTGGGAAATTGTCTGGAAGGAGTCAAACTGCAGTTTCACAACTCCTAGTCACCCAGGATCCTGAAGGTATATGAGGGGTCTTGGCAGACATTCCAGATGTTCAGAGAGGGGCAGCACATGGAGGAAAGTGGGACTGTGACTAACAAGCAAGTAGGAAAATACATAGAGAACAGTTGGGAAAGAGGATTAGCACACACCACTGTAGGAGTTCATTTGGCAGCAATTAGTATAGTTTGTAATCTGCACGGTTGGGGAGACCCAACAAAGTCGATGTTAGTTAAGAGGATGATGCAGGGGTGGGGACGCCTAAGAGGCAGGCTGATAGACAACAGGAGACCAGTTTCTGAGGCTGTGTTACAAAGGGTAATTGGGGCACTAATTAGGGTTTACCGGATGGCTGATGAAGCCATACTTTTTACAGCCTTATACAATCAAACACTCGGGCTTCCTCTCTGCCAATCAGGACCCAAGGCACCAGTGCAGCCTAGTTTTACAAAGCCGGGCTGGGCTGTGGGAGCTGTAAATCCCTTGGCTGTTACTGGTTGGAATTCGGCCTCATTGGCAGTCACACGGAGGGTGGAGGAGGTGATGTTTCCCACAGTCAGTAGCGAGCAGCAGGAGGACAGCAGCAGAGGGACCGGTGGCACTGAAGAGCATGGCAGAGGGATCAGCAGCATGGAGGAGTGCACAGAAAAGGGTTTCATGGTGCGTGAAAGCTGAAATCACTTAAGCTGCTTTTTTTTTTCCTCCACCCTCCTGGACCCCGGCCTATCTATCAAATGCCGGAGTGGAGAGGAGCAAGAAAATCAGAAGAGGAGTTGGCAACTACAGAAGTAGAAGGGAGTGGCCAAAGAGACATGGAGGTCTGCTGGTAAAATGGATATCTGCATGCTGAAAGATATCCTGGGCTGCTTGACCACTTCTATAGGATTCATTGGAACACTGGGCTGGACAAAGGAAGATTTTGGTGAGGAGCTGTAATTGTGGAATTGACTAGTATCTGCAGGGGAAGTTGCACAAATAATCTGGACCAATGGGATTCAAGTGGTGACTATGAACTAGTGTTTTTGGATTATCTGGGTAGAACTGTTAAATGGATTCAAGTGGTGACTATGAATTGATGTATTTGATTACTCTGGATAGAGCTGTTAAAAGGGACTAGGGTACTGCTCAGGGTGGTGGGGAAAATCTGGAGGGGTGAGGTGCTTGAGTAGGGGGAGCTCAACCTGTTTGCAACACTATTTTTCTGCCTAGCTTGAGTTCTTGGGAATCTGTGGGGGATCAGAACTGCATTCTATAACTGGCCCGTTCAGGTGAGGTAACACTCATTACCCAAAAACTATTGACATAGCTGTGGGGGATTGGAGCTGCCTGTTCAGATGGAGGTAACATTCATTATACACAACCTATTGACATAGCTGGCATAGCTATGGAAAGGCAGCGCAGCTGAAGGGGCAGCAAAGGGGGTGGCCTGTTTAGTAGGATGGTGGGGTGTACCAGATGTGGGGTGGGCATTGTTCTAAATTGGGCTTGGAGGATGGGAGGTTGCATGGTGTGTAGACAACTAACACAGCTGAAGGAGGAAATAGGGTGGCTGCGGTGGGCACTGTGCAGGGGAGAGAAAAGAGGAGGGGCAAGGGAGCAGTGCCAGTATAAGCCAGGGATGGAGAGGGAGGGATTAAGGAATGCACAGGGGATCTGGGAAAACAGTTTGAGAGTGCAGGGGCTTGGCAGAAGGAGGACGGGAGGGGGACAAGTGGATACAACAGGGTGCGGGAGGAGGTTAATAGAAATTTCAGAGGGTGTGACAAGGAATCTTGAGACAGGAGGCAAGGAGGCAGCTAGGGAAAAGGAGGCATGGAAGGTAGTAGAACCAGGTAAAAGAAGGCAGATGCCTGCAATTCAGGGACAGACTTCAAATAAGGCCTCTACCTGCAGCAAAAAGGGTAGCATGGGAACAGAGCAAGAAAACAGACTTGCGCCCCTCAGTCTACTAGTAGAGGAAATATTAGAGGAGAGTGACTATGAGGAGCCAGCAGAGGGGAAAGCAGGGGAAAGGAAGTGGTCAGGCGCAGGGAATGATCTCTTGAGTGCAGGAACACTGGATGAAAAGAGGAGAGACCCTTTGGGGACACACCAGGATGAGGTACTAGGGGAGCCTGGGCCAAGGGGAGGAAGAAGTGAGGTGACCATGGTTGGAGAGGCTAAGGCAAGGGAAACAAAAATGCTAGGGATGGGGCCCTCGAGGGTCATCAATGGGAAAGTGAGCAAAGGGCAGGGAAAAAGGGTAGAGAACAATATGGGAGATGCACGGGGGGGGCACACAGAGAGGGACCTATGCAAGCAGAGCAACTGCTGAGGAAGAAAATTCCTTCAAGGGTGCCACAGTGCACAAAAAATTTAGAAATGGCAAGTTTGACAAGAGCAGGCAGTGAAGGAGTCAGTGGCGAGGCAGGGGAAGGCATCCCAGGGAAGAGCCAGTGTGACATAGAAGGGGGAGGGGTGGGGAGAGACTGGAGCAGAAGGGTCAGCTAGGGTAAGGAGCAGGGGCATGGCAGCACTAGGGGTGGATGAGGCATCCAGGGTAATGCAATGGGATAAGAGGAAAAGGGCTACATGTGACTTTCATATGGGGGGTCAGCAATCATCCAGTTGAAGGGCTTGGCCGGGATAGTGGAAGAGGTTGGGTTTGGTGAAGTGGCCTGAAAAATGGGTGGGCCTAAGGACACGGGAGGGGTTAGGGTGGTTCTGCTGGGAGACTCCATGATTAGAGGTATTCAGTGGGAGGTGCAGGGTGAGCGGGAACCTAGTACTGCTGGGGTCAAGAGTATTTCTGGGTTGACCTGTGCACAAGGCAAAGCACCTGGTTTATTCACTGGCACAGGATTATGGAGGTTCTCCTGATATCTTAGTGCACCTGGGCACAAATGATATAGCAGGAAATAGTGTGCTGGAAAATTCAGGCTAGATTCCATGAGCTTGCTAGGGTCTGTCACAACAATGGCTGCTTGGTCTCCTTCTCAGAAATCCTGCCGGTACCAAGGGCCAGTGTGGAAAACAAGCAGAAAATTAGGGAGGTTAACGAGTGGCTCAAGGGGTGGGGTGAAGCTCGGGGATATGGGATGGTTGGTGATTGGGAGATTACTTGGGAGGACAAGGGGCTGTATGCAAGAGATAGACTTCACCTCAACCTGGTAGAGAAAGAGGTACTAAAGCAGAAACTGACTGAATTTATTTAGGCTAGATGGGGTTTAAACTTGTGAAGTGGGGAGGGTGGGTTGAGTGTCTGATCCTAGCATGCCTCACACAGAAGTGACAGACTGCACACCGAGGGGCGGCAAGTTGGTGGCTCCATGTAACCTCCTTGGGTGAGAACAGGATGGGTGGTAGGGTAATGGTTGGAGGGTGGTCATGATAAATGACAGGAGCTTAGTAAACAAGATGCCTGAGCTTTGGGCAATGCTGGCGGATGGGGATGTGGACATGGCCGCTGTCACTGAAACTTGGGCCACCCCCAGACATGACTGGGACCTAAACCTCAGTGGGTATACTGTGCTCCAAAAGGATAGGGCGGTGGGTGGGGCGAGGAGTAGCACTGTTTATTAGGGACAGCATCGAGATAAGCAGAGTGGAGGAAGCAGAGGACAATGTGGAAGCCTTATGGGTCACCATGCAAACCCCAGAGGGGCAAGACGGTCAAGATGGAGGTGGTTTACAGGCCCCCCATGCTGGCTGATGATTTATAGGATAGACTGCTGGCTAATATTAAGGACCACTGTGGTCAGGAAGGGGGTGGGGTGGTGATATTTGGTGACCTTAACATGCCAGTGACTGGCTGGGTAACTATGATGTCCCCATTGGCCAAGGAGCAGAGGCTGATGGACGTTTTCCAGGACTCATTCCTAAATCAACAGGTTGTTGACCCAACAAGACAGGGTCATATCCTGGATGTAGCCCTGGCTGACGGTGACCTAGTTGGGGAACTTGAGGTGGGAAACCCCCTAGCTGGAAGTGACCATGCCACGGTCTGGTTTGTTTTGGACTTGGGGGGGAGGGATCACACAAGGACAATGATTGTTTTTTTTTTACCATATAGTATTTTACTGAGTTTTATGTTTTTCAATACAGCAGAGCAGAAAACCACAGGGTGTTTAGCACAAAGGAATATTCACATAATAAATACATAGTTCACCAGGTTTGATACAGTAGAGTACCTCTTCTAATACACATCAAGCATGAATCTATAATCTATTGTACATCTTAACAACTAAGCAGCAGTTACAGACTAGTTGAGGCCATTACTTCTAATCCAAAGGGAGTGTATAGGTTCTGAATTGCTCCAGTATGAAAATAGAAGAATTAAGGCAGAGCAGCTTATTATTCTATCTTCACTCTCCTTGCAGAACTTATAGTAAAAGTAACAGTTTAAAAGACATGGATAGGAAAGAGGATCAGTAAGTGAGATCAGGTGACTTATAGGTAAGTTTCCCTGATAGTGAGGTGAGGACCCCTTTTCTCAAGGTGGGAGGAGTACTGAATAAATGGAGGGGGTAGTTGTGTATCACTGCCTGTGGAGGGGGTTGTTTGGCGGAGGAGGTGAGGCTGCACAGATATGTGAGTGCAGGTAGGCATTCCATTTTTTGTGGTATCTGGGGAGGTTGCCCTTCCCTACCATAGTAAGCCTCTCAAAAATGACCAATCTGGCCAAAGCTGCCCGCGAAGCAGATATTGATGGGATGGTGGGTTGCCTCCATCTCATCAGGATAGCCCTCTTGGCTTCCATGACTGCGGCAAGAGTCCATACTTTAAGAGGGACCGGAATGGGGTCCAATATGGAAAACTCTCCTAAAAGAAGGAGGTCTTGTGACTGTGAGAGCATTGTGCCCACAATCCTTGAACAGTCATTCAGCACCTGTGACCAGAAAACTTGTAGGGCAGGGCATGTCCAAGGGATATGGAGTAAATGGGCTGGGGAGGATTGACACGTCCAGCATCTGTCATGATTCAATACTTTAAGTTTAAGATGCACAGCAGGCATCCTATTCCATCGAAGAAGGATTTTTAGCTATATTAATTGGCTCTTGGCATCCTCGAACGCCATACATTCTGCCTTTAAACAGTTGGACCATAGCTGCAGTGACAAGGGACGCTGGAATTCTATCTCCCATGCCATTCGGCATGAGATGGTGGTATCCAGCTGGGAGTCTCTCAGTATATTATTGAAGACTCCCACCAGTCCTTGCCCTTTTCTTGGCTTGTAGAGCATAGACAAACAGCTCCACCCCTCGTGCTTGGTATGTTTGGTCAGTAGAGGGGTGAGGGCACTTTGTGTCTGCAGGTACCTCCAAAAGTCCTGTACCTTAAGATCAAAGTGGTCTCGCAGTTGCTCAAAGGACATCAGAGTTTTAACTGTTTGGGAGGAGGAGGTCTCTTATGAGGCAAATCCCCTTGGAGGCCCAGTGGGGCCATCTCAAAGGTCTATGGTATCCCATGATTAGCTTATTGTTCCAGAGAGGGGCATTGGAGATTAGGGGGAGTACTCCATGCTTGGAACCCCTGTGAGAGCTATTGCTCGGTGCCACATGTTACAAGAGCCCTCCATAACTGGAGTAAGCTGATTTTGGGGGGCTTCCTTGCTGTTTAGCATGGAGAAGAGAGAATTAACTAGTATAAGGACTAATTCTAAGAGCACCCATTGCAGGGGAGGGGAGAGGTGGGGCACAAACCAGATAGTGGCTTGGGCCATATGGAAGGCTAAGTGATAGCCACTGAACTATGGGAGTCCAAGCCCACCTTTAGACCAATGAGCTCTTAGATTCATGCACCCCCAGCAGGCTGCTTTACCTTCCCACAGAAAGGAGGAGACAAGCTTGCCAAGAGAAGAAAAGAGTTTAGAGGATAAGGGAATTGGGAGGTTATTTAAGAGATATGAGACTTTGGATAGTATGAACATATGCACTGCTTTGATTTTGCCCTTTAGAGAAAGCTGCAGTTTTCACCATCACTGAACTTCCATTGTAAGGGCCACTAACAGAGGGAAAAAGTGTTTTTTTTTAGGTTGCTCCAGGCCGAGGAGATAAAGATCCCAAGGTATGAGAAACCTTGAGGGGCATAGGTGATATCAGTGCCTGCCAGGCAGTTTCTACTATATTTTGTGTTCAGTGGTGAGAGAATTGTTTTCTTTTGATTTATGAGAAGACCCGAGAGAAGGCCAAATTCCTGTAATACCGACAGAACTGTCGGTATGGAGAGTTCTGGATTGGACAATGTGAGTAGCATGTCATCAGCATAGGCATTAACTAGGAAACCTTGTTTTCTGATGGGGATCCCACTAATGCCTGGTGTACCCAGAAATTTCCTAATCAGGGAGTCAAGAACTAAGATAAAAAGAAGAGGGAAGAGGGGGTACCGTTGCCTAGTGCCCCTTTATAAAGGGAAAGGAGAAGAAATATCTCAATTAGTGACAAATCTGGCCATTGGTAGGTGATATAGTGTGGAGACCGAGGAGTGGAATTGGGGTCCAAACCCATAAAGATTTAGAACACTGTGGAGACAGTGCCACTCTAACAAAATCAATCACCAGTGCAGCCATGCGTGTCGAGGATTGGTGCGCTAGCCATTTCAGATTAAGGACAAGGCGCAGATTATCCGCCCCCAACTTGCCCTTCGAAAAACCAGATTGTGAAGGGTATATTAGTGTGGGAAGAGTCTGAGTTAGTCTATTCACCAGCACTTTGGCTAACAGTTTAGTGTCCACTGAAGTTAGAGAGATGGGCCTGAAGCTGGCACAATCCATTGCATCTGACGATTTTTTAGGAATTAAATTTATTAGGGCTTCCCGCATGGTAGGAGGGAGTGTAGTCATATTTTGGGCCTCCCACAGCACTTGCAGGAGGGGAGGGGTAATCTCAGTTTTGAGAAGTTGGTAGAGCTCTACCATCATTCCATTGGGTCCCAGGGCTTCCCCTTCACCATTCAGGAAAGAGCAGAATGTAGTTCCTCTGAGGTAACAGGGGCATCCAGGGTATCACTGTCTAGTTGCGAGAGTTTAGGAAAAGAAATCCCTTTACATAGCTCTGTCATATGTGTAGAAAGCTCACCAGCCAAGAGCTTAGACTGGGACTGATAGAGAGTCTGATATTATAGTCACATCATTTCATTTATTTCATTAGGTGCCGAGATTATTTTACCCTCTTTGTTCTTAAGTGCTAGTATTCTCGATGACGCCTGTTGCTTATGGAGGTGATGAGCTAGTAGCTTGCCTCCCTTGTCTCCACCCGCCCATGACTTATGTTTGGAGCACAGAAGTTGCCATTCTGCTTTCTTATTTAGCAGTGTGTTTATTTGGTATTTCAGCCCTATAATGGTGGGTAGAAGGGGGGAGTGAAGCATGTGCTGTGATGAGACTTTAAATTGTCTCTCCAAAGTTGTGAGCTCAGCTTGCAAGTTGCGCAGAGTCTCCACATGGGTTTTATTCTTGGCTGCTGTATAGAATATAATTCTCCCCCTAATGACAGCTTTGAAAGCGTCCCATACCATAGAGGCCGAAACCTCATCAGGTGTATTGAGAGAAAAGTAGGAGCGAGCCTCTTCATTGATGAAGGCCTGGAATGTTTTATCTTGCAACACTAATGGGTAGCATCTCCACCTCATGGCAGGAGCCCCCTGGCCGGGAGGAGAGAACAAGATCAACATGGGGGCATGATCAGATATAATAATACTACAAGTTGAGGTTTCCACAACCCCAGGTGCAGCTACATAGTTGGCCAGTCAAATATCCAGCCTGCTATGGGTGTGGTGGACCACCGAGTAAAAAGAATAATCATGGCCCTTCGGATTGTTCCTCCCCATGGGTCGCATAGCCCCCATTCTGCCATAAGTTCAGTAAAGCCTGCTAGCACTTAGGGATGAGTTTGTGGGTTGGGGAGGGATTTGTCGAGAAAAATATCCAGAACCAGATTGTGATCACCTCCATGCAAGATCGGGATATCCGAGAAGCCACCTGTGAGATCAGTAAAAGCTTGGCTGAGTTCAGTATAAACAACTCCTGAGTCTGTGTTGTGGCCATATACACTGGCTAGCAAAACCCTACCCCCCCCCCCGGGTAGGAGAGTCTAACTGCCACCCATCTTCCTTGACAGTCTGTCCGTGTATCTTCTACTGCCCAAAGGGAGGCTTTGTGTAACAAAATGGCAACACCCCTGGATTTAGTGGTGGTGCAGCTAGCAATTACTGAGCCTACCCATCATTTTTTTGAGCCATTGCACAGTCCTGTAGGTTAGGTGCATCTCCTGGAGAAGAGTTATGTCTGTACCTTTAGAATTCAAAAATTGCAGAACTTGTGTGCACTTAGCTGGGCAGTTAAACCCTTTGACATTGTAGGAGACACACCTCCAACCCCGAGCAGTAGAGGAGTTACCCCCCATTGTTATCAGTTTGCCCGTAGACAGAAAATGAAAAGGAGGTACTTACTCGTTAGGAGAAAGGATAGCTAAGAGTAAGCAAGTGAAGAATGCACCTGATTATTAGTTCAAATGAAGAGGGCCCCAACCTGGCATACAAGGAGGATGAGCGAGTGTAGAGAGAATTATGAGAAGAGCTTCTGTCACCTTGCCAGATGGTAACAACCTGGTCAAATAGAAGGAGAACATTTATGTGCTATGTTGTTGTAACAGTACACTAATATACCCAATGAAACTATGCTATTACAGGGTAACAGTATATCAATATCCAATAAAACAAATACAGAAACAAGGAAACATAGATCAAAAGATCAAAGTTGATGATGCTGAGGTGACTGTGTGAAGGAGTCTCAAGTACTCCGTGCAACACTGCTTTAAGCACCAAAGAGAGGGGAAGGTCTCACTTGACATGGGTGATCTTTCCCAACCTGGCCTCAATGAATAATTTTGAACTAGGTCCGGAGGATCCAGGTATTCCAAATGGTGATTCACTGATAGGCTGCAAACAGAAATATTAGCAACTGGAAGTGTTTATGGGAGGGGAGGAGGAGAAGGAGGAGGAGGAGGAGGGAAGGGAGAGTAACAGAGGAGGGGGAGATGCCTTCCATGCTTGAAAGCCTGTGGGTGGAGGGAGGAGGCAGTTGGGAGAGGGAGACCTCTGTCAGCCAACTATTAGAAATATCTTCTTGATAGGTTCAGCAAGCCATACTAGTTATGAAGGGGGGGGGGGCACGCCATATGCTCTACTTGGCTGCCAAGTATCCCTAAGGTCGATAGGCCTCTAATTATTCATCTCCAGCCCCATCACTGAGTATCATCCTGGGAGCAATATACTGAGATTAGGATCATCCAGCATTTGGGGTGGGGAGGGGGGCACATGCCCCTATTAGTAGGCCTCTCCAGCCGGCTGGTAACTATTTTCAAATGGCTGCAAATACAAGGGAGGGAGGCTCAACAGGAGAGATAAACACTCCTGCATGCTGCCAAGTATCAACCGGGAGTTTGTCAGTCGAACAAAACTGTCTCCAAACGCTAAACTCTGAATAGGTAGAATAAAGAGAAAGTCTTAGCCATGTTTTAAAAGTCCTGCAAGTCATCCATCCATTGCAGATTTTGCATGGTCTTTCACCGATTCTTTTCAGCTCTGCCAGGTTGGGGGGGGGGGGCCAAGGCTTCTGCGAAGGACCTGGGGCCCGGTTTGAGTAGGCTGGCCAGCAGGGTGATTTCTTCCTCACTCTTTTCAACTGTGGATGCCCAATCCAATGGGCCGATATCATCCATGGGCTCATCTGGCTCTTCATTTGGGGAGTTGCACACATTTACACCTGTTGGGGATGATGCTTCTGCCAGTGGGAGCTTGGCAGGAGGTAAGGCAGAAGGCTTGCCTGCAGATATATGTCCTGAACTTCTGGAGCGCTGCCATTGGCAGTTGGCATGGGGAGTATCTGGCCCAGTTCTGTTTGCCTGTTGTTTCCAGCTCTGTGGAGGGGTGCCCATTAGAAGGTAGTGGACTATCAGTAGAGCGATGCCTGTAGTCCCTGGACCGTGGTCCTTAGATTGTGGACATGCCTGCGAGGAAGGCATGGGGGATATTTTTGCGCTAGGACCAGTCCACCTAGAATTGCCTTCTCCAGGAAAGCGTGCCCCTTGTTTATCTGTTTCCCTTCCCATTAGATCTCCCGTGGCACAGAGGCATCTGGGGGATATAGTCTGAGAGAAGAGGCCTGTCCATTGACTGTTGTTCCAAGTGTCAGCTTCCCTTGGTGATTCTGCAAGAAAAAACTTCCCATCCTTGGAGATGTGTAATGCGGTAAGCTTCTTAAATTGATATTGAAAGGAGTTGGCCATCAGAATTTTCTTTAGAGCTCCATATGCCCTCCTCCTGGCACCTACCTCTTGAATAAAGTCCCAATAGAAAGAGATATTAACACCTCTCCATATAATCTCTCCAATGTCTCTGGTAGCTCACAGCAATTTTTGCTTCACTGAGTACCTTAGAAAGTATGCAATTATGGTTCTGGGGGTGTTGGAGTGTCCGGCCTGCCCAATACCCTGTGAGCCCTTTCTACACCAATTGGTTCTTTCCACCTATCCCCTAGCAGCTGGGGCAGCCAGTCATTCAGAAAGCATTCTATGTTTGGGCCTTCAGCCCCTTCCAGGACTCCCAGTATTCTAATATTATTCCTCCGGCTCCTGTTCTCCTGGTCCTCTACTCTATACCAGAGTGTGGAGAGTTTGGCTTCATGATCTCTTACGTGCTGCAGTACGTTAATATGTTGCCTCTCCAGCTCCTCACTTCTCTGCTCTAAAACATTTTGTTTATCCTCTTACTTGGGCATGTCGGCCACATTCCCTGCCAAGGATGCCCCAATGCTATCTACCCTTGTTAGGAGGGCTTCTATCATCTTTGTAATGTTTGAGAGAGCATCCCTGAGCTGGGCTTGTTCATGGAGTGTTTGAGCACCCTGTGCACCGGGCTCTTGCGTGTTGTCTCCGGAGGTGTCCATCCCTCCCTCTGGCAGAGCGATTCTATTTAAGAAGAACTGTGGATCAGCAGCTTCTGCGTCTTTTACAAAATGTTGCGGCTAACTGGCAATCACGATCTGTCGGGTTGTACTCAGGTGCCAAAATACCAGCGATCATACCACAGGAGGACTCATATCCCAGCGCTCAAGCCTATGTGGCCTGTCCCAATTGTGAGGGTCGGAGACGTGAGCACTACAAATTTACTATCAGAGCGTGGCTCTCCAAAGAAAAATCACTTTCATGAAGGTGGCAGAGGTGGGGTGGGGTTTTCCAGTTGCTTTCGAAGTTGTTCAGTCCAGCATTACTGCTGATTGCATAAGATTAGGTGCCAGGCTAGAGCAGAGCGAGAATCTTATGCTGCCATTTATATCGGGTCCAAGCCACCAAGGACAATGACTGTTGATTTTAGAGGAGCAGAATTTAAGAGCATGGGGCAAATCCTCAAGTGCCACTTGAATGGGATTAAACCAGGCATGGACGTGGACAGGAGGTGGGAAATCATCAAGAAATGGATACAGGAGGCTACCAGATCCTGTGCGAGGGTGAGATGTAAGTGTGAGTAGATCTAGGAAGCCATGCTGGTGGACCATGTAGGTCCAGGAGGTGGCAAGGGAAAAGAGGGCTGCATACAGTAGGTACAAGTATTCAAGCGGGGTCTTGGATAGGGATGAGTATCTTCAAACGGCCAGGTGAGTTACCAGGGTGGTGAGAGGAGCCACTGTTAGGATGGAGCAGAGGCTGGTGCAGAAAATCAGAAGGGAGGAAAGGGTTCTTTAGGTATATTGGAGAGAGGAGAGTAAAAGGGCAGCTCAGTAAGTTAAGGATGGGGAGGGGGTGGGCGGAGGAGGCAGGTGAACAAGCCAAGGTACTCAATGAGTACTTTGCATCAGTCTTCATTAGGGAAGTTGAGGGGGAGCCACAGGCTAGGAGGGTGCAGGAGACAGGTGAGGCAGGGGCCTTAAATGTTGGGGTACCTGTTGTTACTCAGGGGGCTGAGGGAGCTGTTCCCTATGGGAGGGGGCAACCTGGATCGTCTATTGGGGCAGGAGACATGGATGTTGAAATCCCTGTTGGCAGGGTGTGGGAAGCCCTCAAGTCCCTGAAAAAGCATAAGGCTCTGGGTCCTAATGGAATCCATCCCAGGGCATTGTGGGAATTGGCTGATGTCCTGGCTGCACCCCTGGTGGCCCTTTTTAATGCTTCTCTACAGACAGGGAGGGTGCCCAAGGATTAGAGGGAGGCACACATTGTGCCCATCCATAAAGTAGGATCAAGGGAAGAGCTGGTGAACTACAGGCCTGTCAGCCTGTCATCAGTGGTGGACAGATTGATGGAGGCTATACTAAAGGAGAGGCTGTGGGTGTTCTTGGCGGAACAGGGATACCTGGATAATCACCAGCATAGCTTCATCCCGGGCAGATAGTCTCAGACTAACCTTGTGGAGTTCTACTACTAGGTGATGACAGTGCTCGACCAGGGTAGGCTGGTCGATGTCCTCTTTCTGGACTTCAGCAAGGTGTTTGATTAAATCCCCCACACTGGTCTGCAGAACAAGTTGGGTAGGATGGGTTGGGGGCACTGATGGTCAGGTGGATTGGTAACTGCCTATCTGGACATACTCAGCAGGTGGTGGTGGGGGGGGTAGTCTCGTCTTCCAGCAGGGTCATAAGTGGGGTCCCATAGGGATCTGTTCTGGGGCCACTCCTGTTTAACACTTACATCTCCGATAACAGGGAGGGTATCAGGAGCGAAATGAGCCTCTTTGCAGATTACTCTAAGCTGGGGGTGGTGGTGGATGGGGAAGAGGGTAGGGTAGCCCTGCAGGGGGACCTGGCTGCTCTGGAGAGAGATGGACATGCACCTGGAAACTGAAACGTAACACCAGGAAATGCAAGGAGCTTCACCTGGGGTGAAGGAACCCAAGCCCGGTGTACACCATAGGAGGGGACATACTGCAGGCTTCAAGTGGGAAAAAGGAACTGGAGGTGCAGGTGGATGCCAAAATGAATAATTCAGAGTAATGTAGGAGGACCATGGCCTGGGCCAACAGTATGCTGGGCTGCATCACCAGAGGGATTACCTCAAGAAGCAGGGAGGTGATTCTGCAACTGTACAATTGCCTGGTCAGATCACACCACAAGTACTGCATGCAGGTTTATTGTCTGCACCTCAAGAAAGATATTCAGCTCCTGGAGCGGGTTCAGAGGAAGGCAACCAGGATGATCCAGGGTCTTGGGGATAGGACGTATGAGGAGAGACTGGTGGAGCTCAACCTATTCTCACTGGAGAAGAGGAGAGATAGGAGGGATATGATTGAGGTCTTCAGGTATCTCAAAGGGGTAAATGAGGTAAGCCTACATGAAGTCTTTCAGAGGAAGGTCGAAGGGGCCACCAGGGGACACAGTTGGAGGCTGGAGGGCGGGAGACTCAGTGGGGAAAGGAGGCAGTGGTACTTCAGTGAGAGGGTGGTGGAACCATGGAATGCACTGCTTGGGGAGCTGGTAGAGGTATCAACAGTGGAGGAGTTCAAGATAGGCTGTGACAGGTACAGGTCGGGGTGAAGCTGAGGATTGCTTGTCGGGGGTGGGTGAACCCTGGTTGCACAAAGGGGATCAGAGGAGGGACCAATAGGATGGTATCCATTCAGGGTACTGACTCTCGAGCAGACTCTATAGACCATGTGGCCTACTCTGCTGGCATTTTAGTATATTAGTATGTTGGTACATACATGCATAGTTGCCAGCAGATTAGGCCTAACGGTCTATCTTGCCTGCCCGACCCAGCTCACTGGTAGTGTACAGTAGCTGCTTGGCCTCCCCCCATTAATTCCCCCCTCCCTTCTACTTCCCTTCTTGTACACCTCTGGTGTTCACCACACCCCCAACCCATACCGTGCCCCTTTGCCTGTCCCAACCCTTCTTGAAACCTCACACAGTTTTCAGTTTAACCAAATCATTCAGCAGTGCATTCCAGGGTGCCACCACCCTCTCCATGAAATAATGCCCCCTTGACTCCCCTCTATACTGCTCTCCTGCTAATTTTAGACTGGTTTCATGTCATAACAGCCATTGAAAAATAGCAATCGCTGTTACAGTGAGTGTAAATCGCTGAAAAGCAAATCGTCGATGTACACTTCTGGGCTGCAAGACATCCAGCAACTTAAAATAGTATTTATGCAGGGGGGCTATGTCCCCCTGCACCACCCCTAGTGAGTTGCTTCATCCCAAGCACCCCCCCTTGACTAAATATAATCAACTCCAGGGGGGTGCATGTCGGAGAGAAAGAGACAGTCTCACAAAAAAAAAACAGCATTAAAATTTGCCCCTGTCACCAGCCCCGAACCCAGTACCTGCTGCACTGTAGCTAGACACACTCACCACCACACCACATTGCTAGCTCGGTGGCAGAATGGTACACTACCCCACACAAACCCTCTTCTCTATCCCTCCCCTTCTCTTCCCTATCCCTAACCTCCTGGTCACCCTCCCTTGCTGATCCCTACTGTCGCTTTCATATTCATAAAGGGTAACACTGTAAATGAGTCACTGTTTTGACAGTCGCTCATTTACAGTCACTGTCATCACTGGATACCCTTTAGACTATGACCTCTCATAGTCCCTCCTCCCTTAATTTGAGCAGACCCTCCTTGTTCCCTCTGTTGAACCTCTTCAGGTATTTGAAGGCCTCTATCATATCCTCCCTATCCCTTCTGTCCTCCAGAGAGTACACGTTCAGCTCTCTAAATCTGTCCTCATAAGACAATCCCTCCAGACTACTAATCATCCTCATTGCCCTTCTCTGGACTCTTTCCAGTAGTGCAATGTCCTTTTTTAGGTTGGGACACAAGAACTGCCCACTTTACTACAGATGCAGTCTCACCAGTGAGGTGTACAGGGGAAGTATAACCTCCCTTCCCCTGAACATTATACCCCTGGCTATACACCCAAGCATTTTGTTTGCCTTAGCTGCTGCTCTCCTGCACTGCTCTGAGTGGCTCCTTTTAGCATCAATCATCATCCCCAGATCCTTCGCAATTGTCATGACAGACAGCTGTACTCCCCCAAGTGGTAGTTACACCTAGGATTCCTAACACCTAGGTGCAGAATGCTACATTTGTGTGCATTAAACCCCAACTGCCATATGTAGGCCCGGTTTTTCAGCCTCTCCAGGTCATCCTGTAGTGCCCACCTTCCCTCCTCACTATCTACCATTTCCTCCAATTTAGTATCATCAGTAAACAAACTCATTTTACTACCATCTCCCTCCCCGATGTCCACAATGAACACATTAAAAAGGATAAGGCCCAAAACTGAACTTTGTAGGACACCGATGATGACCCCTCTTGGTGTCAAGACTTTTCCCCCTACCACCACCCCCCTCTGCTGTCTATTCTTAAGCTAATTTTCTACCCACCCTAGCAACTTATCTCCCACCTCCAGTTCCCTCAATTTCCAAATTAGAATTCCATGCAGAACAGAATTTAAAACCTTGCTGAAGTCCAGGTACAAGACATCATCTGGCTTTCCTCCATCTAGGGGTCTTGCCACCCAGTCAAAAAATTTGACCAGGTTAGTTTGACATGATTTCCCTTGGACAAGCCCACGTTGATTATCATCCTGAAAACTATTTACCTCCATGAACTCCACCATCCATTCTTTCAAGATGGCCTCCAACATTTTCCCTATTATGAATGTCAGACTGACCGGTCTGTAGCTTCCCGGATCATCCCAAGATCCACTCTTGTGGAGGGGCATAACATGGGCCAACCTCCAATCTAGAGGGACACATCCTGATTGAAGGGAGGAATTAAATAGTTCCATCATTGGAGCCACCAGGACATCTGCCAGTTCCTTCAGAACCCTGGGGTGGATGCCATCTAGCCCTGGAGCTTTATCCATTCTTAAGGACTTGAGAGCCACCCTCACCCTCCCTACCTGGATATCCCCAATTGTGAGAACCCCCCACCCCATACCCCCCTTTCCTGCCCCCCTCCCTAA
The DNA here is from genome assembly GCA_016271365.2 of Neoceratodus forsteri. Classification (NCBI taxonomy): domain Eukaryota; kingdom Metazoa; phylum Chordata; order Ceratodontiformes; family Ceratodontidae; genus Neoceratodus; species Neoceratodus forsteri. The sequence goes on from CM028129.1 coordinate 396,371,804, forward strand.
GGCAATGGCCCATCCCTTTCCCTAGTGAAGACAGAGCTGAAATAATCATTTAACACTTCAGCCTGCTCCATCTCCCTCTACCCATCCCTCTTCCTCAGCTTTCTTATCTGTTCCTCACCATTCCTCCACTCCCTAACATATCTAAAGAATTTTGTCTCCCCCTCCCTGATCCCTCTTGCTAATCTAAGCTCTTTGTCAGTCTTGGCCTTTCTAACCTTTCTGCTAACCTCCTTGAATATTCCATGATTACTCCTCACGGTCTGCCTCACTACGGGAGCATTTGTACGTTCTGTAGGTCAGCCTCTTTTTCTTCACTTCCTTCTGTAATTCCCTGGTCCACCAACAAGGTTTCCTGGCTCTGGCCATATTGCTTTGTGAACTGGCATAGGTTTTTGTGGCCTCCAGGATGCCCCACTTAAGGATTTTCCACTGCCTCTCTGTGTCCAACCTAGTTCTGATTTTACTTATTTTCTCCTTGAGGATATTTGCCATCTCCTCAAAGTTTGCCCTCCAGAAGTCCACTACTGTGGTCTTCATTTGGCTTCTCTCCTTCCCTAGGTCCAAGGTAAAACAGACCATGGAGTGATCACTACCAGTCAAAGGGGCTTCCACCACCAGATCCCTGACCTGCTTGCCATCGGCTAGGACAAGGTCCAGGATGTTTCCCTCCCTAGTCTGCTCTTCCACAATCTGAGTCAGGTATTCATCTTGGAGTGTGTCAAGCACTCTTTGCTCCTTTGCTGATGAAGATGCCATGGAGCTCCAGTCCATCCCTGGCATGTTAAAGTCCCCTAGTATCACATTCTATCCCTTCCCCCTACTGCAATTTTTTCTCACGTTATCAATTAGTTCCCCATCCATGTACAGTACTCCAATTGCAAGGGTGGCCTGTAGACAACTTCCAGATTAAATCTCCTCCCCTTACTATCCTGTAACATGGCTCATACCACCTCCATGTTATCCTCCCCCACCTTCTCTCTGATAATGTCAAGCCACATACTATAAATTAATTTAGATTCTTAATAATGCTACTGTTTCTCATGTCATTAATAATGCTGATGTCACCAACTGTAAATTCTTTAAGGGTTACTCAGCAACAAAAATTTGCAACAGGAGAGGGTACACTATAAGCAGTGAATGTGTTACATTTCCAGACAATTACTGTGGAATAAGACTGATGCAAGAGTGCATGTGGATGTTGTCACAGCAGACATTTACATCTCATTTTTGAACTGCAGTTATTGTAGAAGAAAGGATATTCCAGCTGCATTTAAAAATGATTCTAATTGGTGACTGGGACAAAATAAAAGTTTAATAATTCAGAACAATGCATAATGTAATTTCTAGTTGTGGTGCAACTGTGTCAATTTACTTTACAGACCATTCAGAACTATTACATGTTACTCTACAGTGTAGATGGAGAAAAAGGGAATCCCACTAATAGAATGAAGGTGTAAAAGAGGATCCTGTTCTCTGTCAGTTCATTTGGATAAGATATCAACACAAGATCATGAAGCAGAGACATTTTTATTACTAGAGTGTGAAAAACAATATTCAGATGGTGTTCACCTAAATCACCAAGAAGAAGGAAGCCATCATACACATGTTCAGCTGCATTCTTTTTGAATAGTTTTTAAAATGAGGTTTCACAATCTCTCGGTGAAGAGGAAGGTTTGAAGCACCTTGCATTTACTGGATATACTTAGTGTCTTCCTAGTACAAGATGAGGTCACGTACATCTTTAAGGAAGTAAGCATTCCTGACCTATGGCCAGGCAAGCTGTAGATGTGGAAAATTTCTAAGACATGGAAAGGGTGCTACAGTTGTGCCTCTGAATATCAGTATGTCATGAAATATAGCATGATGATATTTTCACCTTTCTTATTGGTCAAAGATGTGATACAGATTAATAGCTCACAAAGTGCATTCTAGTCTCAATTACAACAGTTAGTGCATGGCAATACAGACTTGATATAAGCCATCCACCAAGGAAACAGAAAAATATAAAACTGCTGGCAGGAGGCCAGTTGACCTATCCACCCTATTATGGTCACACATCTCCTCATACCATCATTCTCTCACTCCGGTGCCCCATATTAAACCCTTGTGTCTATCCCATCCTGTCTTGAGTCCATCTACTGTTTCGGCACAGACTACTTTTGATGGTAAGTCTGTTCCACTTTTTTACCATTTTCTCATTTAAATAGTGTTTTCTCACATCCTGTTTGAACCTCCTAAACCAGTTTCATCATCTTACCTCTATTGTGTATGTTTGCATTGCAGGTTAACAGCATATATGTATCCACCTTGTTGATCTACTACAGAAACTTAAAAGTCTCTATCATGTTCCCTTGCTCCTCCCATTCTCCAATAAATACATATTCAGATTCTTTAGCCTCTCTTCATAGGACCTCCCCTGCTTGCCTGAATCATCCAGGTGGCATCTCTATGTACTGACTCCAATATGTCCTAATCCTTCTTTGAGTGTGTATTTCAAAACAATCAGCAGTCCAAGTTTTCCGGTGGATCTGTAGAGGGGCAGTATCACCACATTATGTCTACTGATAGTTCCACTACCAAGGCATCATAATTTTTTTTTTTTGCTTTGCTCCTTTGCTCACCACCTTGATTTTGCATTTATTCACATTAAAACTCAGCTGTCATATCCTGGACCATCTCTCTAATCTCTCAAAATCCTCCTTCTTTATTTTTATACCCACACTGGAGTCCACCATCTCACTTATTTTTGTGTCATCTGTGAAGAGGCATGTCTTGCCCAGAATACCTTGTCCATTGCCATATATGAAGATATTGAAGTACTGGTGACAGAGGGGCCAGCCCACCAGCACAGATGGAGGGCACCCATCTGCAATGCTGATGACCAGACAGGGGGAGAGGGATTGAGCATCCTAGAGACTGCTCTCACTCTCAAGGGAGAGGGGTTAGAGTGTCCGGCACACTGTAGACCCCTGACGGAGGCTGGGGTCACCACCATGCTGGCACCATCACTTAAGGGAGGGCAGATGCGGGACAACATTGCACATCCCCACCTCCAAGGAAGTATTGAAATATACAAAAATGCTGGTTCCCTGGCATAAAGACCTGCTCTGCTGCTGTTTCCATTGCCTTCGATGTCCACCGGGGGGGTCCCACTCCTGTGGCCCCAACCTGGGGGCTAAGCCAGGGCTCACCTATATTGTCCATTGAGGGGGAGCTGTCCTGGTGGTCCCACCCAGGGGACAAGCCAGGGCATTGGGAGATGGTGAACAGAGCAGGTCTGACCTCTGACCAGAGATTTGGGGCTTAAAAAAAAAAAAGAGTATTGGTGTCAGGACTGATCACTGTAGTATCCTGCTAGTGACTTCCCTCTCTCCAAAGTATTAACACTGAGCACCACCTTCTGAGTTCTCCCCATAGGCAATTATTTTCCCGGGACATAGTTTCCCCTATATACCCAGGTCCTGTAGTTTTTTGTCCATCCCTTTGTGTAGTGGATAGTCAAATTCTTCATTGAACTCTAGATACAATGTATCCACCACTTGACCTCTGTCAGTAGCCATGTCTCCCAATTGAAAATTTTAATTAGGGCTGTCTGGTACAATTGTGCCCCCACAGTGAACCCATGATGTTTACTGTGCTGCAGCCCTTTAACTCCAGGAACACCTCCCATTTATACTTAATGATTTTTTTGAAAAATCTTGCCTACACTTTATGTCAGACTAACCAGCTGATAATTTCCTGAATTGATCTTACTACTTCTTCTGTGTAGCAGCACCATGTCAGCCACTCTCCAGTCCATCAGCATGTCCCTGTTTCTTAAGACAAATTGCTGCTATAATCATCTGTGCCATCTCTTTCAGCACCCTATTGTGCAGACCACTAGAACTAAGGGTTTAGTCTATCTTTACTTCTTCCAGTCCTTTCAAAACCCTTTCAAGACCAATAGTTCCCATATCAAAGCCTTAACCCCTCCCTGTCTCAGAGTAGCTCCACATTGAGAGAATGGCACCTTCTACTCTACCTGAAATACAAAACAGAAATTCAGTATATGTGCCTTGCCCTTTTCCTTAGTTTTCAACTTATCCCTAATGTAGTGAAAGAGTGCCTTGTTCCCCAGTTTCACCCACTCTACTAGTCTAAGCTTGGCCTCTGCTTTCACCTGTCTTATCTCAGTTGTGTCTTTCAGTTTATTTTAGGGAGCCCTCCCTGTCATCACCCAACGTGTGGTCTTCTTGCACTTGATGGTCTTCATCTTCTTCTTCACTGCCTCACTAACCTCCCTCAAGAAGTAAATATGCCTTCTTTCATTTCTATGTTTTCTCTCTTTCCTTATGCAGAGGCTAGTGACATCTACCAACCCCCTTATTATACTCCCATTCTTTTTCATCCTTGCTACTTGGTTCACCCCTTCTAGTCAACCTCTAAGTAGTTTCCACATCCTGCCAAAAATCTAGTCTCCTAATATCCAAGGAGGCTGTTGGTTGACATTTCTAGGGATGCCAGGGCACAGGCACAGGCACAACCAGGATTGCAAAGAGAGAAAAAAACCTAGCACCCAGCTCCAAGTTAACATTTTCTATCCAAATTGAAAAATAAATATCCAAGGACTGCTTGTAATCCAGTGAAAAATAGTTTTTATGGCTGCAGTGGGCATAGCCTGCAGACCTCTTGCTATCAAAAAAGTCAACGCATTCCTTCCAACCAAACAACACATTAGAGCTGCAACACAGTCACCTCTGCATCTGCAAAGCACTCCACTCGCTGTCTCCATTGACAGCCACACTGTGCTATTTTTTTAGTCTGTCAGCGATCGTGGAGGAACAGGACACACTTCACCATGTCCAAGATGGCTGCCAAACTATACTGCGCATACGTGACTACTAGTACATGCGCAGTACAATGCAGCAGCAATCTTGGTCAAGGTGGACTGTGCTGTTTTCTGCTGTGACTGGCAATTTCCTTTTTTTTTAAATTACACATATCCCACCATCCGACCCTCCCTCTGAGCATCCCCCCAGAAACATAACAATGACACTGGGGGTGCCCAGTCCCCTCAGTGTCATGATTGTGTTCCACCAAGACTTTTTTTAGATATGCTTTTTTCCTTCCCCCACCTGACCCTCCCTCTCAGCACCCACCATCCCGCACCCTCCAGAAACATAAAAGTGACACTGGAGGTGCCCAATCCTCTAGTGTCATGATCGGGAATCATCTGATGTGATTTTTTTTTAATTTGTAAAAGAAAAACTGTCAGTCAGTATCTTTTGCTGCTGTTTCTGACCCCCAGATCCTTCCACTCAACACCCACCACCCTGCACTCCCCCAAGCCCTTACTTACCAATCGGGGGTCCAATGCTGTAATCCTTTCTGGACCACAGACCCATCCTCACTTTTCAAAGCAGGACCACAAGCTTCAGAAACAGGTATGTGGTTAAATGTATTTCAATGGGGGTTTGAATGTAGTGGCATAACTTGGGCATTTTTGCATATTTTTTGCCCAAATTTTTAACATGTCCCTTTTGGGACCCCACATCATGAACAGCTGAACTGATGTTAGGCAAATCTGTCCTGAAAGGTGATTTTGCAGTCCCTGCATGAAATTACCTTTCGGGCTGGAGCTGAAAATTTTCTCTGCCCTTGTTCATGAAGTTATGTCATAAGAAAGTTATGTTGAAAATCTGGTGTAAAAGTATTAAAAACAATAAAGCTATGAGCCTACATTGAATTTTATGAATGCAGGCTCATAATGTTGGTAATTTTCAATATTTTTACCCCAAATTTACAACATAGCCATATCTTTACAGCACCTCATGAATGTGAAAGCTGTCATTTTTCAAATCCTGACCAAATTTTTGTTCACATCCCAAAAAGTGATTTTGTGGCATCTAAGTGAAATCACCTGTCATGCAGGAGTTGAAAATGTTCTCTGACCTTGTTCATGAGGCGGGGTAATAAGAAGGCTTATTTGAAAATTTGGTGCAAAAATATTAAAAAACAATAAAGCTATGAGCCTACATTGAGTTTTGTGAATACAGACTCGCAACTTTGGTATGTTCAATATTTTTACCCAAAATTTACAACATACCCATTTCTTTATGGCACCTCATGAATGTAACAGCTGTCATTTTTCAGATCTTGGCCAAAACATTTTTTCACTTCCCAAAAGGTGATTTTGTGTCACCTGAGTGAAATCACCTTTCAGGGAGGAGTTTAAAATTTTCTCTGTCCTCATTCATGAGGTGGGGTAATAAGAAGAATATGTTGATAATCTGGTGCAAAAATGTATAAAAAAAGTTTTGAGCCTACATTGAATTTTGTGAATGTTGGCTCATAACTTTGGTAATTTTCAATATTTTTACTCCAAATTTGCAGCATAGCTATTTCTTTGCAGCACCTCATAAATGTGACAGCTGTCATTTTTCAACTCCTGCCCAAAATGTGTTTTTGCATCCTGAAAGTTGATTTTGCAGTCTCCATGCAAAATCACTTTTAGGCCATGAGTTGAACATTTTCTCTGCCCTTCTTCATGAGGCAGGGTCATAACAAGGCTACACTGAACATATGGTGTAAAAACATTAAAAAACAAATTGTCAATATTTTTACCCCAAGTTCCTTAGCCACAGCCCTTTTAGCACTGGCCAGAGTTTGTTTATTAGGTGCATACTTATGCAGATCGAATTGAACATACCCTAAGTGCAAACAGCAGGAACGCTGTCCATAGTCAACTGATGAGTTTTGAGTCAATCACTGGCTATTGCACCTAATGAAAAATTATTTTGCACTGGATTACAAGCAGTCCTTGGACATTTTTTTCAGTTTGGGTGCAAAAGGTTAACTCTGAGCCAAGAGCTAGGCTTTTTTTTCCCCTCTTTGCTCTCCAAATATCCAGTATTCTGGTTTTGGAGTTGGTATGCTCAGCTTGTAGCACAGTGCTGAAGTATATTACATACTAACATACTAGATGCCAGCAGAGTAGGCCTATTGGTCTATCAAGTCTGCTCATGCTTCAGCACCCTGATTGGGTACCATAGCCCTCTTTCTGTCTCCTTCCACTGTTACTCCATCCCCCAGTCCTGCCCCCCAGGCAAACCAGCCTCTGCTTCACCCCTTGCCTAGACCTGTCCCACCCACTCTTGAATTCCTCCACCATAGCTGCCTGTACCAGCTCCCTGGGAAGCACATTCCATGGTTCCACCACACTCTCAGTGAAATACCTCCTCCTCCTTTCCCCCCAATCCTACCACCCTCAATCTTCCAACTGTGTCCTTTGGTGATTCCACCCTCCTTCAGTCAAAATATCCTATCTTGGCTTACCTTATTTACTCCCTTGAGGTACTTGAAGACCTCAATCATGTCCTCCCATCCCTCCTCTCCTCCAGCGAGAACAGGTTGAGCTCCCCTAGTCATTCCTCATATGCCATATCCCCCAGGACCTGGATCATTCTGGTTGCTTTCCTCTGAACCCTCTCCAGGAGTTGGATGTCCCTCCTTAGATGGGCCTCCAGAACTGCACACAGTGCTCAAGATGTGGTCTAACCAGGCTGTTGTACAGTGGCAAAATCACCTGCCTGTTCTTTGAGGTAATCCCTCTAGCAATGCATCCCAGCATCCTATTTGCATTGACCGCAGCCCTCCTGCACTGCTCTGAACTATTCATGTTAACATCCACCAAGACTCCTAGGTCTCTTTCCCCTGCCATGGCCTGCAACTCATCCCCCCAAGGTGTACACATGGTTGGGGTTTTCCCACCCTATGTGTATCACCTTGCTCTTGGAGGAGTTAAATTTCAATTTCCAGGTGCAGGACCACCTATCCAGAATATCCAGGTCCTCTTGCAGGGCCAATCTCCCCTTCTCCCCCTCCACCACTGCCCCCAGCTTAGAGTCATCTGCAAAGAGGCTAATTTCACCCCCGATACCTTCCCTGATGTCAGAGAAGTAGGCATTAAACAGGAGTAGCCCCAGGACTGATCTCTGTGGGACCCCACTTATGACCTCCCTGGGATATGAGACTTCCCCTCTGACCACTATCTGCTGAGTGCAACCTGAAAGCAAATTTTGAATCCACCTAACCATCAATGGGCCTACCCCCATCCCCCCCCCAGCTTCTCCCTTAGGGCCATGTGAGGGACTAAATCAAATGCCTTACTGAAACCCAGGAACAGTACATCCACTGGCCTCCCCCTGCCGAGTGCTGATGTCACCCACTCATAGAACTTTACAACATTTTATTGATGGGTGGTTAATCTTCTGAAGTGGTTCCTTTACCTGTATTCCCATATTAGAGTCCTTGTTTGTAAGGACCAGTGCATGACTCTCCCTACATTATTTGTTCTTCAGTGCTTGTTTTCAGAAAACCATCCTAGAATGCTTTTACCATTCCCTGACTCATTGCACTAGCTGCTGTTGAGACCATATAGTCAATGTTTGGCATGCTAAAATTTTCAACTAGGACCACTTCACTCTGTTGCACTGCCCTCTTGATGTCTTCTGTAAGTACACTGTCCTCTGTTTCTTTCTACTTAGGTGGCTGTTAAACCAACCCCAACTGTGCCAAAAAGGTCTCTATTGTTGGGTTCCCTTTCAGGTTTCTGTCCTTAATGGCTTAAATTCCTTTTCTGATGTAATGGGCCACCCAACCTCAATTAATTTTGTCCTGTCCTTCTACTAAAAGGTGCAGCCTAGCATTGCCAGATCTTGGTGCTGCTGCTGCATTGCCTAGCTTTCCATCATAGCCAGCATGTCTTACTAGGCCCACAGAACCAGTGCCTACAGATCAAATGTGCTGTACCTTCTGCACACACATATCTCTCTCCAGATGTCCTTTTGGCCTACCCACCTGCTTTACCATTTGTCCTCTGCTCCTTCCATGTCATCTTGATTACCACCTGCCCTTTGTCCTCCAATGATACCAGTTATTGTTTTTTTCCCCAGCACATCTGTCCTCATTCTGTGCTAGCTGCTCCTCCTTTAGTGTCTTATTTATTTCTCTCCTTACTTTCTGCACCACTTGTTTCTTCTCTCAATGGTCCTTATTTTTGTTTGCTTGCCCAGTCTCTGTTTAATACTTTCCATGTTGGATGGAGTTCCTCTTGGCCCCTCCTTGTTTATGCCCTTGTTCTCTATGGCTACAGCCTCCCTCCTTAGCAGTTTAATTGGCTGGCAATGAAATCATCAAGCTTTTGTGTCATGATCCTAGTACTGTCTGGGAGGGGGTTAAGGCCATCACACTTGTAAAGCCTTCTATCTCACTAGAACTGTCTCATGCTTCCATGAACCCCAAACCCTACTTTCTTCACCACTCCATCAGCCAAGAGTTGAGACAAGTGGTCAGAACAGCCTAATTGACTGAAAAGTGATATTGGTGTCACTTTCTTATTGCCAGCTTGTTTGACATTGCCTTGAGTGGTTAATACTTACTTTAGGTCATGGTATGAAGGCAGCCAATGAAGTAAGTTGACTCAACAAATGTAATAGAAAAGGAGGAATAATTCATTGCATTGTGTTGAGGTGAAACAATTATAGCTATTCTCTATCTCTCAGTCACACTACTTACATAGTAATTCATTTAGGGCTCTTGACTTAATATACTCAACCCCTTTTTATGTTCACCATGCACAGTGAACATTTTGCTATGAGAGTGGGTTTTGAGAGGTGTGACACTGTCAGTCCAATGCAGAGTGATCTGCAAGGGACTTTGTCAGTGTAACACCAATCATCAGTCAGGCTGGTTACGAAAGTGTTCTGGGTTGCTGGGTGGAAACTTCATGTTGTTCAAAGATGAGAGATGACCCAATCATAAGGTGGCTGTTCCCTTTCATCTACATAATGCCACCCAGCAAGCACAGCTGATCTGTCATGATCAGCCTGTTAAAAACCATCCCTTGTAAAAGAGAAAACTGTCCATCAATATCTGTTGCTGCCACCACCATAACTGTCCCTCCCCAAGCCCAACAAATGTTAATATTCCAGCATGGGGTGCCCAATCCCCCATGTTGGCTGCTACCCCACACCCTGCCCATTTTACTTATGCAACACTGGGGAACTCACCTCCAGTGCTGTCAAACATAACACTGACACTGGGGGTGCCCAATCCCCTAGTGTCACCACCTGAAATAAAGAAAACCAGCCCTTGTAGTTTTTTTTAATTAAACCCTTTAAAAAGGAAAAACATCCATCAATGTCTGTTGCTGCCACCACCATTACTGTCCCCCCACCAGACCCTCTCACTCAGCAGCCATAACCAGACCCCCAAGCCCTTACTTAGCCACAGGTGGTCCAACACCATAATCCTCTCTGGACCACAGACATGTCTTCATTCTTCAATGCCAGACCACGAACTGAGGAAATTAGGTATGCAGTTCAATGTATTTAAATTGGGTTGTGAACGTTCTAGCATTAACTTGGTCATTTTTCAATATATTTCCCCCAAATTTTCAATATGCCTTTTTGGGGAACCCACCTCATGAACAATGGCAGCGAAATTAGTCTACTCTGTCCTGAAGGGTGATTTAATGGTCATTGCTTGAAATCACCTTTTGGTCAGGAGTTGAAAATTTTATCCACCCTTGTTTATGAGGTGGGGTCATAAGAAGTGTATGTTGAACATTTGGGGTAAACATATTATAAAAAAACAACAACGTTATGAGCCTACATTGAAATTTACAAATTCACAAGTTTGGTAATTTTCAATATTTTAATACCAACTTTTCACATAACCATTTCTTCACAGCACCTCATGAATGTGAGAGCTGTCATTTTTCAAATCCTGGCCAAACTGTGTTTTTGCACTTGTGGTGTAAAATCACCTTTTTTGGCAGTATTTGAAAATTTTCTCCACCCTTGTTCATGAGGTGGGCTCATAAGAAAGTTATGTGGGATCATAACAAGGCTATGTTGAAACTGTAGGGTAAAAATATGAGAAAACAATGAAGTTATGAGTCTGTGTTGCAATTTTCCAAAGCACGCTCATAACTGTGGTAATTTTCAATATTTTGACCCAACTTTTCAACATAGCCATTTTTTCACGCCACTTCATGAATATGACAGCTGTCATTTCTCAGAGTCTACCCATAATGTGTTTTAACACTTGTGGTGCAAAATGGCATTTCAGCCATTGTTTTATAAACAACTATCATGTTCAGAAGGAGTGGTCAAGAAAAGATGATGTTGGAAATCTGAGGTCAAATAAAAAAAAAAAAAAAAACTAGGTTAAGAGGAAACAAATTGTTCCAACATTTACTCATAACTATTTTTTGAAGATTTTTGACCCTAATGTTCATTATACAATGGTAAGAAAAAATCCTGGACTCTGATTGGTCAATCTTTGGCTGGACCCGTGATGTTATCCCAGTACAACATCACGGGTCTAGTCTCAGCCTCACTGTGAACCTGTAGATGATTTTTTGGATGATGAGCTAGATGATTTTTTGGACCTAGAGTTCTTTTTTTGCATCTCTTCTTAAGAAACAAAAATATTTTTCCACACTAATAAAAACATTCTTTCAAATTATTTTTTTATTTTATATATAACAACGAGCCATTGTATAATAGCAGTAATGTCCTCCATGGTGTGTGCCATTTGGGATAACGTCATGCCTCAGTTGTTGGACATACTCGGCCTGTGGACTCTTGCCCAATCACCTGAGGCGCAACGTTATCCCAGCACGACACACACCCTGTTGGGCATTATTGCTTAAACATATTCCTTGTGTTACCCCACCTCCTGAGCATGGTAGGTGTCATTTTTCAAATCCCCTCCGAAACTTGTTTGCACAGTCACACAGAAAAATTACCTTTTGGATGGGATTTTAAAAATGTCGCCTGTCTTGATCATAATGTCAGGTCATAAAAAGACTGTTGGACATTTTAGGTCAAAATGTGGGCACACACTTAAAAGTAGATATTGCCTCTCAGCTGTCCTATTCTGTTAATTACAATATAACAATGTGTTAAAGCAGGACACTACTGAAAATGAGATATTGCCTCTCATCTGCTCTATACTGGGTAAAAATATAATAATAATGTGTACAAGCAAGACCCAGTACAACAGCAATACCAGCAGAAAACATTTGGCATTGATAAATGTTTGTTATGTATTGTTTACATCACCTTGTACAGGGATGTTTAATTCCCTCTATCCATTTGCAAGGATGTAGATTTTTATATCATGAATGTTCACAGTTTTTGAAATGAAGAATTGTTTGTAGCCATATTGGTTCTTATACAGATGAACAAAGTAGATGATGTGAAACCTTTTACTGGACCATCAATAGTGTTTGGAACACAAGCTTTCAGACTACACAGAGAACTTCTTCAGGTGAGCTTGTAGACAGTATCTGTGTAGCCTGAAAACTTGTCTGCTGAAACTTTCCTGCTGGTCCAATAAATGTATCAAATCACCTACTTTGTTAAAATTCTAAAAACAAATGCTGGCAAAAGTACAGTTAACATGTGTACTCATGTAGTTGCCAACCTGCCACAGCTGGAATGTCTGTTTTTACAGGAGTTCCCATACTTTCTCTACTGCACTAAAATATTTAAGCAATAAACCATGAGAGGGTGTTGTTTATGGGCATATTTACCATGGCTGGAATGGTTTGGCCATGAGGCTGCAGACCAAGTGGTCAAATCTTCACCAGCCATGGTAAATCCCCCTATAATCCACACCCTCTAGTGGGTTATTGTGATTATACCATTAGAAAAGCATATAATTCATTTAAAAAAATGCATCTTTGTTTTAAAACTATAATGGTGTTTGTTAGAAATAACCTTACACTGTAAAAAAAAAAATAGTCCTGGCCAAGCTGGTATCAGGAGGACCGCAGAGTTTGAGTTCTGTACTGCAGGGGAAGGTGATTTTGGGGTCGGGTGAGTGGTTGTTGGATTCATGCAGTGTCGGCAGGCTGAGGAACCAGAGGGATGGGAGCCACAGGACCAGTTTGTTGAAGTAAGTGCTCTGCAGCTTGACTGCTGCTTTTTGGTTCAGTTTTGGGAAGAGACCGAAAAATTTCTTCAATTTCGGCCAGATTAATCGGCTCGAATGATGTATCCATTGTATTTTTTCTAAACTGTTAGCTATATGACGGAGGTTAGCGGCAACAAAGATGGCAGCTATATAGGTTCATAGGTTTGTTACAAGTCTAATTATTCATATATAGGCCATATACGACTTGCCACTACAGTGGATGTATTCTAACTTACTCTCCCCCATGAAGGAATCCAGTTGACATTTGAAGGAAGCCATACTAACTGCCCCCACTACCATCCCTGGCAGTGCATTCCATGAACCCACCACCCTCTTATTAAGCCAATTCCCTCTCTTTGTCGTCTTATAAAACTCTCCCTTCAATTGAAAATGAGGGCCTCTTACCTCCTTGTCCACCATCTCCTTTCTACTCAGCCCCAATATTTCCCAGATGATATCATCATTCACTGCCCTGTATACATAATAGAAGTGCCCTCTTGTTTTGCTATTTGACATTGAGTACAAGCCCAACTCTCTCAGCCTATCCCTGTATGCCAACCATTTTACCCTTCTTCCTTTTTAGGTCATTTTCCTTTGTACTCTCTCTATAGCTATGGAACATTCTCTATTTTGTGGGGTACTAAAAGGGGAGCCATATTCAAGTACTGGCCTTACCATAGAGGTATAAAGAGGGACCAAGACCTCCTCCCTTCTACTTTCTATGTTCCTGAGTATGTTTCCCAATACCCTGTTTGCTCTTTTGACACAGTCCTTATTACGTTTTTCAAAGTTCAAGGTATCCGTAATTAGAACCCCAAGATCCTTTTCACAATTGGTTTCATCCAATATCTTCTCATTCAATTTATATTTGGCCATCCAATTGTTTTTCCCAAAGTGAATAACCTTACACTTTATGTTATTAAAGGTGAGCCCATGTTCATCTGCCCAAATTTCTAACCTTCTTAATTGCGTCTGGAATTTTTGTACCACTTTATCATTATTGACGATAGCTCCCACCTCTGCGTCATCCACATATTTGTACAGCCATGCACCATCCTGCACCTGCATGGTTGACACAAATATTCTGAACAGTATTGGGCCCAAAATTGAACCCTGGGGGTCTCCGCTAACCACCTCTCCCCGCTTGGACCAATATCCCCGGATACCCACCCTTTGCTCTCTTCCTGTTTACCATGAAATAATCCAGGCCACCAGTTTGTTATTTATTCCAATATCCTTCAGTGTGGCTATTAGTTTAATATATGAGACTCAACCAAATGCCTTGGAGTAGCCCAATCACACAACATCCACTTGTTTTCCATTATCAATGGCCTGACTCACAGTCTCAAAAATGTTTAATAGATTAGTGACACAAGACATTCCCTTAACAAACCCATGCTGTATTATATCTGCTATCCCCAGCTGACGCAAATTTACCTCAATATGTGCCATTATAAAACTCTCCATTATCTTCCCCAGTACTGACGTAATACTTATTGGGCGATAATTATTAACATTTGTTTGTTTTCTTTCTTTCTTTCTTTCTTTCTTTCTTTCTTTCTTTCTTTCTTTCTTTCTTTCTTTTTTTCTTTTTATTTTATTTTAGTCTTTGGTAACTGGGTAATGCCCATTAGGCACAAGTGCCTGTTTTCAGGGGTGACCTGGGAGTACTGGGTGGTTAAGTGACTTACTTAGAGTCACACAGTATACAAGTGGAGGTTGTAAGAATCAAACCAAGGTCTGGTCTGCTGGATGTACCAAGCTCGTTCACAGCTCATTACTCTAACCTCTAGTATTGGGGTTATATGGGCTTGTTTCCATTCAGTCATCACTGCCCCTGAAGGCAGCGATTGATTAAATAAAATTGCTAAGGGACCTGCCAGTTCTTCAGCCATCTTATTAATAAAAAGGGTGAAATCCGTCTGGCCTACAGGACTTATGTTTCTTCAGTTTCTTCAACTTTTCATATACTTCCCTTTCCAATGTACTATCTATAGCTGGGGAGAGGTCTGGTCCTATTATCATATTAAGGGGAGTTAATTTACTATCGTTTTTCTGAAATGCATTTAAGAAGTGATCATTAAATAAGGTAGCCATCTCCGTCTCATCATCTATCATATTATTGCCTTCCTTTAATTAAACAACATGTTTCTGACCCTGCCTAAGGCTACCTACATAACTGTAAAAAAGCTTACAGCTATCCTTTGCTGCAGTTGCCAGCCTTAGTTCAGTTTCAGCCTTTGCCCATCTGATGGTTGTTTTCTACTGTTTTAAAATCTTTTTTTTTAAACTGTCTTTGTTCTTTTGTGTTGGTTTACTTCTAAATTTCATATATGCCCTATTTTTTCTTTTTACTATCCTTTTGACCTTCATTGTAAACCATTTAGGTATCCTTATATGGGCACTGAGAGGGCATCAGAGGGTTTTTAAAACATGTTGGTACAAGACAGTGGCAGGCTGGCACCTTCTGCGGTGGTTATCAGGGGATTTACAACAGGGGTGAGATGCCAGCTAATCAAGGTGATTGTTTTTTGTTTGTTTTTTTTGATCATGGCATAATGTTGAATAAGATATTACAGAATAAGCAGACTGGATGGGTCAAGTGGTCCATTTCTACCATCAGATTCTATGTTTCTATGCTGTATGTTTCTATGTTTGGGCAGACAGGATGGGTCAAGTGATCCTTATCTGCCACTAGATTCTATGATTCTATGCTGTATAAGTCTTCATTCTTCAAAATGTCAGAAATGAAACATCTGTGCAAATGGTTTGCACAACAGATATGAAAATATGTTTCTTGTTTTCTTTTTTCTAAGAAACTGGTCTTTACTTGGTATTTATTCAATAGCAGATGATTAAATTCTGCCATCTCCACTTTTTTTTATTCAACAAATATGAAGATTTAAACACTTTAATATGTTACGGGATTTATACATTGAATCCCATTCTACTGAGAAGCTTATGTCAGGTTTATTAAGACCATGTGTGATTGGTTTAAAACATTATTCACTAACATAAATGAAGATATTGTAACCAATGTTAGACTACTGGAATATTTAAGCATGTTTATGTAGGAATGGATGTGTAAAATATAACAGAATATAGCCCGTACAGTGGTGCAATAGTATATGGATATTGTGTAGAACATTTGCAAATTAATTTACACAGTAATCGTTCATAAATGTTATCAGCAAATTAATGTGTATGAGAGCTGCCTATTCTCCAGGCCAAAGTTGATTGGATGAAAGTGAAATTTGAAAATGGCAGTTCAAGTGGCAGCTTTGAAAATCTTAGGGGGACATGGAGAATAATTTCATCCTGCCCCAACACTCCTTACTTTCTACAACATTATGCAGGTGTAGATTTATTTTAGATATAAAATATGTCTTTCATTCAGAAACCATGTCTGGTATAATGCACAATAATGTGCACATTTCTATAATGCTTCCGTATTATATCTCTGACTGCTTCTCTGTCTGTACTGCAGGGAACTACTGTACCTTCTAAGAAGTCTCTCGTATACTTCCCTCCTCATTCCCAAAGTTAAGACGCGCTTTGGCAGAGCGGCCTTAAGCCACTCTCTCCCTGTGCTCTGGAACAATATACAAAAAGTGCTGAAACTTGTACTCCCTGTGAAACTGACGCTCTTTAAAAAACTCTTTGGGCAGGCCTTCAAAGAAACGTGCAACTGTATTTGCTAACTATACACTGCCTTCGCAACTAACTGTCTCTGGCTACTGAAACATAGAAACATAAAAGTTGATGGCAGATAAGGAGCGCTAGGCCCATACAGTCTGCCTGTCCATACTTAATCTCTTCTTCTGCTTCTATTTCTTATTATTATTATTCTCATATTTCACTACTTCCACTCAGATTATCACCAAACTGAAGATGTACAGTAATATAAAATGTGTATATCATACCTGGTATATAAGGTTGTCTTCTTATAAAACCCTGTTTGTAATTCTATCAATTGTATACCTTGTTACCACAGGCATTTCCTGTCTCCCTGTAACTGATTGCCTTGTGTATATGATATTTTCTTATTGAAATGTAATTGTCTGCACTTGACCAGGTCCACTTTGAAAATGTGTTTTGCCTGGATAAAGATTGATAGATAGATTGATTGATTGATTGTTCAACACATGATAGCAGCATATTCAAAGAGTTTGCACACCACAGCTGTCTTTACACTGCACAGTCTGTCCAAGCATATACATGGTGCCAACTGGCAATATTCAAATGGACTGTATGCTAATTACAAAATGGTTTGTGCAACACTAATGAAAGCATTGAACATGTAAGCATCACATATAGTGCAAAGCCTTATTGTGTGCTGACCATGACCCTAACCAGTAGGACTATCATAGTGTTGTTCCAGCTTCTCCTTGACTGAGATAAAGATGAGACATGCTGATGAGTCCTGAGAGGGATGAAATACATGTTTGTGTCTTCTATTTTCATCCTTTGTAGATCATGTGAGAGACCATTTGATATAATTCACTCCTGCTTAAATAATAATAACAATAAATTTAATTTCGCATAATCACCTTTCGGGCCATCAAGGCACTTTACAAAAAGATAAAAACAGTCTTATTAAAACAATAAACTGTAATACTAGAATAAATAACATACAAATAAAATAAATAACAGGGGATCAGAGTTATATGGAGCCATCATAAGAGAGACTCCATAAAAAGGTTTTCAATTCCTGTTTAAACCTCTTCACGGTCATGCACTTCCAGAGCTAATTGGGTAGAGAATTCCAAAGGGTTGGGGCCACGTGCATGAATGCACAGGCCCCAGAAGATTTCAGAGACACCCTCAGAATCTCTAGCAACACCTCATCAGCCAAATGCAACTGTCACACTGGATGGTAAGGCACAAGAAGCTCTTTCAAGTAGTCAGGGCCCAGTCCATGTAGGGCTTTATAAGTCAGTAAACCAACTTTAAAGGTGATCCGCCACCTAATCGGCAGCCAGTGAAGATCGCGCAGCATGGGAGTAATATGGGGTACTCGAGAAGCCTCAGTTAATAATCATGCTGCTGCATTCTGCATGAGCTGCAGGCAGTGGATTTCAACCCCAGAAAGTACCAAGTAAAGGGAGTTACAATAATCAAGGCACGAGGTAACAAAAGCATGGACCAATGTAGGCAAGTCCCTGGATGGAATCAGGTGTTTAATCCTGGAGATATTTCTAAGATGATAAAAGGAAGACTTGATGCCAGCAGACACCTGAGATTGTAAAGTCAGCCCATCATCAAGCACTACCTCTAGGTTTCACACCCATTCAGAGGATAGAATCTGAAAGCACCTGAGAAAAAGTCCAGAGGGCTGATCAGCCCTAAACCCCTCTATCCAGTGACCCAGGTCAACTACCATCACCTCCCTCTTTCTGGCATTGAACTTTAACCAGCTCAACTTCTTCCAGTCCTGGATTTCAGTGAGGCAGGTATTAAGTACCAAGACAGCTCTATCCTGACTGGGGGTGAAAGACAAGTAGAGCTGGGTATCATCAGCATAGCAGTGAAACCTCAGACCATACCATCTTACAATGTCTCCGAGGGGCAGCATATACTATGCAAACAACATGGGGGACAGCACTGAACCCTGAGGGACCCCACATGAAAGGGAGAAAGGGTCTGAGGAAAAATTCCCAGATACCACTCTCTGACTCCTGCCAGCATACAACGTCTAAAATATTTCATGGTAATGTGTATATACTTACCATGATGTTTCACATTATTCTGGTATGTGTGATTTTTGTATTTTTTTGGAGTCTGGTTTTATTGCCAATGTACTTCCTGGGTAACCCTTGACTCACTGCTTTTGAGCTGAGGTGCTTTGCTTTTTTAGATTGCCTTTATATTTTGGACTCACTATGACCAAAACCTTTAAAAGTATCATAGGTCTAGTTCCTCATTTCCCTGAGCTGAGATACAGAGGAGGCATAATGATGAGGACGAGTTTAGAGAAAGGTGAAATATGTGTATGTGTCTTCTATTTTCAGGTTTTGTAGTATGTGTGAGAGGCCATTTGACAACATACTGCCCTGTATAAAATAGAAGTAGTCCAAATTCTTTATGATGATTTGCATATAAGTCCTATGACTCTTTACATTATCAGGGTATGAGTGATTTGTGTAGGAAGATGGTGGTGGTTAATGACACTCACTCCAAAGATGGGAGAGTGGCCAGATGTGTACCATAGGTTCAATTATAGGACCACTGCTTTTCAATTTCTTCAAATGGACATTGCAGAAGAACTGGCAGGGAAGGTATATCTTTTTGCAGATGACATCAACATCTGCAAAATAGTTGACACTTAAGAGATTGTGGATAAAATGTGTAAGGATCTAGGGAAACTTGAAGAGAGGTCAAAGACGTGGCTTTTAGGGCTCAGTGCTAAAAAGTGCAAAAGCATGCACCATGGGCAAAGGGATCCAAGTGCTGAGTATAGAATGGGGGGGTGCTGACAGTCACTAGACAGGAAAGGGACATTGGGGTTCTTATAGAGGACCTCAAGGTGGCAGTGCAGTGTGAAAGGGCCATAGGCAAGGCTAGTGGGATGCTGAGGTGCACAAGAAGAGGTAACATCTGCAGGAAAAGGGATATGGAGCTGCTGCTGCATCACCCCTCATGCACCCCCCACCTGGAGTGCTGTGTCAAGTTTTGGAGACTACACCACAAAAAGGACATAGGCATGGTGGAGGCGACCAATAGGGGCAACTAAGATGGTGCAGGATTTGTACAGGAAGACCTACAAGGAAAGATTGAGGGATCTCAACATGTGCACCCTGGAAGAGAGCAGAGAAAGGTGACCTGATCAGTACCTGCAAATACCGTGAACAGGGAGTAGGTGGTGAGTCTAGTTCAAATGACGACCAACACCAGGATCAGGGGACATGTGATAAAGCTGGGGGAAGAGTAGTTCGGGAAAGACATAAGGAAATATTTCTTCACTAAAAGGGTGCTATATGCCTGGAAGAGACTGCCAGCTGAAGTGGTGGAGACTAGAATAATGTAAGGTTTGAAGCATGTTTTTGATAAACATAGCAGTATCTTTGAAAAGAGGCAGGGAGAGGGGTCACTAGAGACCAGAAAGGGTCTGTGGATATAGAATAGCCAAGGAACACTTGGGCAGACTGGGTGGTCCAGTGTGATCTTTTTCCTATAGAATAGGCAAGGAACAGTTGGTCAGACTGGGTGGTACAAAGTGGCCCTTTTCTGCCAACAAAGTCAGTATTTCTAATTTGATTGAAGCCTGGCTTTATTGCCAGTACCCTTCTCAGGTAACAATTGTTTCAGTGCTTTTGGGCTGAGGTTCTTTTTCTTTAATACTGTACATGTGCTCTGAATAGACCACTTCAGCTGCATTGATACTAGTGGATATGGGGTACTTGTATCATGAGCTCCATACAATAATTAGTGTTGAGGATGGGGTAAAATGTTGAAAATGCACACTTCAGTTGATGACAATGGAACATCCTCCCAAGTCACAGGAGCACTAAAGAAACATCCTAGTGATCCCTAACCTTACCAGCACATGTCTTGTAGCAGTGCTTGGAGGTGTGCTGCATCCTCAGATTGATCCTTCCTTATGTGAGCACTATTTTACAATAGGCAGCCATTAAACCCCATCCAGTACAGGGAGCAATGTGCACTGTTAAAAACATGTAGTTGACAGTTAATGTTAGTGCCTTGCATGCAGAGTGGGGTCGTTTGTATATCCAGCTGTGAAGGTAGCAGGTTTGCAGTCAGTGCAAACTGTTTAGGACCAGCAAACTGGTGGTTTGTTCTGCAGGCTCCCTAGCTTCTCTGCCCTGTCAGGACCTCTGCACAAATGTTCTTTGACCAGGTCTGACTTGCTGAACACTGACCTGATGGGTTGCATTCAAACATGATTTGTGCAACGTGCAAAGCACATTGCAATGCACATATTTGAATATGCCCCCTCCAACAGCTGTGCTAATTTGCACCAGCTAAGTGAATCTCTGGAAAAGTTAGTACTGATTTTATGTATGCTACCAAATGTGTTTAATGGTTGCAAAAAGCCACCCTTTGTTTTAAGAAATAGAATGTGTCTTCAATACATCTGACAAGTAAGGGTATCAGCAAACTGCAAAAACAAAAAGAGGTGCACAATTACCTACAAAGGAACTATATTACTTTTATATGAAAAGCTATAAATAAATGTTTTATTAAATGTACTGTAGCAGTTTGCTTCCAGAAGCAGTTTATTGAAACTGCTCACTGATTTTTTTGAAATCCTGCCTGTGATATGAAACCTGCTGTGTTAAATTATGGTCCAAAGTCTTTGGGGTGGGAACAATCAATCAGAATACCTGGGGTACTGTGTAATGTGTGTGCTCTTGTCAGCATGAACAACCTGCCCCTGAACACAGTCCCACAGCAGGTTAAATAAATATGATACTATAGTCAGGCCCAGAAGATCACATGATAACATCAATCAGGTCTTGGTAAACTATTACAGTGCTTTAATACTCACTGTGAAATTTACCTAAAAGAGCCTCTGAGGGTAATGTTATTTTAATGTATTTTTTCTTTGTGCTATTACTCTAATTCTTTAACAGATATGCTTATTAAAATATTAACACTGTATACTGGCTGGCAAGAAAAGCTGTCTTAAAAGCTTCCAAAGTCCAGGGGGTGTCATTGTGTGGATGATCACTGGGGATGAATCATATGGCTAGACCTTTATTAAATAACTTATTTCCAGTAATCAGCATGCCATAGATAGGGTTGGACAGACTATCTGAGATATGAGTTATTTTTCTGCCACCATTGTCTAGGTTTCTATGCTGACAGTTACAGAAGTCCTCAACAAAAAATAAGTATTTCCACTATGATCCACAGTGCTCAAACATGTTAATTCATGATACACAGAAAATGTTTAGATGTAATATTTTATTAAATCAGACAATTAAATCCCTCTTGTTTCAACCGATGCATATTAGCCCACATCGGTCTCACTCTGACTAGAGTAATTTTGTCCAGTTTGTATCAGCAGCAAACATCATTTCTGTGGAAAGGAAACAACTAAGGGAATACGTGAACTGTATCATGCTTCTAAGCTAGGTATAAAGAGAAGAACACGGCAGTTGTGGGAACGCTTTGAAAAAAAAAATACTGGACTATGTAGTCGTTTTAATGATAATACGATGTTAAAGCAAACCGGTTCCTGCAGTTTGCAATTTTTATCCGAATAATAATAATAATCATCATCACTCATATTGTGAGAAACAGATAAACCATTTAGGCAAGGACTCCTTTACAAGTGTTTCCAGCAGAAATGCAAGGTACGATCTGGTAAGGACTGGAAGGTAAGACTTAGACAGTATAACTTAGACCCATAAGACGCAATTTAACTACAGTTATGTATCAAACGAAAATAAATTATATTCATACACCGACATTACAGCGCATTTACATGCAAGGCAATAGGCAGATAAAGTCCCAGCACTTTTTTTTACTTTGTTTTCTTGTTCTCCAGCCATGGCCCGTTTTGCCATCATAAAATTATAAGACGGGTGCATGGACAGGATTTTGAGTTGCATATTCGGCCAGTGCGTGCCACTGTAAGTGTGCAATGATTATTTTGTGTACAACTACAACTGACTCTTGGTGGGGGTGGTGGTGGGGGGGGTATGAAAGTGAAAACTACCTCTGGAATCCGAGCCTGTCCCTTGGGCCATACAAGGACTCCTCCCTGGGGTGTAGCCTAAAATCTTGGGTGGACAATAGTTGGCTGTTAGAGTCCTTGAATGAACAAAAAGTGTTTGCTCAGGAATGAGTCTACATAAGTCAGTTTAAGAACATATTGAATACATATTTAAAAATCGATAAAACTTATAGTGTGTGTGTGTGTGTGTGTGAATTCAGAATGCACGACTGTTTTTTTTTTCGTACACAAAAACGTTAATATTTTGGTACAATACATTGTAACCTAATGTTCAACGGGAACATAACCCTATTTTACAATGTGTGCAGCTGTATACTAGCAAAGCAATTTGCTACACTGATGCTGAACTGCGAAAAGATAAATGTTGATAAAACAGAACCATGAAATATGCAGCGTCAGTTAACTTATTCATGTGTGTTCTGCTTGATCGAATTTAAGCAACTTGTTTTACTGCTTCATTCATGCTTTGTTTATACATAAGCTATAGACAGGCAGACAGACAGATAGATAGATAGATACATACATAGATAGATGTATATATTTCAGCTTTTTATTAAGCCGCACCAGTACCGGAATAAACATAATTTTACGTGCATTTCCACTTACATTTAATCAGATAATAAATGTGAAACGCATAACTACCGGTTTGATTATTTTCTACATTGTCCCTGTTTATCCCACTGTGTAAAGTCTTTGGGAATTTACTGCTTTTTTATTATTATTGACCCTTACATTTTGACACGGTTAAGAAAAAAAGAGTCCGCTGACTGTAATACCTACTTCATACGGATGCCTTGCATAAATATTGGTTATTAAACCAAATGAAAAGAAGCTCTGAGAGCTTATTGTTGCTTCAAGCTTTTAGGTACACAATGTTGCTTCTATTTCACTTATTTCTGTATTTATCTTTCCTCTACTTTATTAGGGAGATGTTAAAAAGGGATCCTTGCCCCTCAGACTTCTTATGCTGCTTCTGTCTAAACGTGATGTTATTAGCCTCCCTTTGTGAATCACAGTTGGTTGCCATGGAAATGATTATGATGTCACAAGCAGGATATCTTGATATCCAGTTATATGCAAACAAGGATAAGGATCCTGTTTCCATATCAGTTTCCTTAGTACTGCAGAATAAGGGGAAGACAAAAACAATACACTCTTGGAAATAAGGCTAGCACTGTGTATAACTCCCAGCGTTTCCACAGAGACGTCCCAAGCTCCATAAGCAGAACTGATAGTAAGTTAGTTGAACTGCCGCCACCAACCTGGTGAGCTCTGCCGTGATGCTCAATTAAGAACGATCTTTTTTTTGGGGGGGGGGGGGGCTGAAACCTATTCATTTTAAACCAAAGCCAGCCATACACACCCGAAACCACCTTTCACATATGACAGGTATTGCATCTTAATAATATTCCACATACAAAGCAACCTTTAGATGAAGAGTATGTATTTCTGTCGGGGCGGAGGAGGATTTTTCCACAGATTTCAACCGATTGATTAGATTGTCTGCGGGAGTTTTGACCAGCTAGTGACAAGTCTGAAGGATGATGGTGTCATGTTGAAACAATATGTCTATATAGCTTTCCAGATATAAGGTGTAGCAGACCAGCCATAGTCAAGAGTTCACCTGTTGTTTCACGAAATGTTATGTTTGGCGTGAATGTGAATGTGAAAGGTATACAACAAGAGGACTGAAGTGGGTTAAATGGGCCTCTGCAATCTGTTTAGAAAGTTGTGCGAAAGAGCTCTTTACCTGTAACCGACCCCTTCAAGCACTCTCAGGGGGCTTGTTGGTCAGATGTAATGGGGAAGGGGGGGCTTGTTTGGCTAGACGTGGAGACATTTGTCATGGCTGACTTGTGAACTTACAGCTGCTGAGCTCCAACACTATCCAAGAGGCTGGTGCTAATGTAATAAAGCAAGGAAGACAAGAGGAAAGGCCTATTTTGCCCCTGGGCCACCACATGTACACTCCGTATTTCTATCAATGCTAGTTGGAGTCTGTGGCTTCATTTCATATTCCATTAATATTTACAGCATCTATTGAATTTCCCATTACAAAGTTCACCATGCACACTGCCAATATGAAATATTAATAGTATTGTGCACATTATGAAAAGTCCTGCCATTAAGAAAGAAAAAAAAATTCAATAGTCAATCTGCACCAGTAAGTTCATTACAATGTCACTTACAGTATAATAGATTTACTGCAAACATACGATTTCGAATTGTCCATGTAAGTTACAAGTACAAACAGTATACTTTATTGTTACTTACTGAACTGTTGAGAACTGCAGTAAAATGCAATTATTTGGACAAGAAACACTTTGGAAAAGTACAAGTCCACTATCGTCGACCTGTCTGTCTGTTAACCTGCTTGATTATACTAACCTCTTGTTGGTGCGTTGTAAAATATAATAATGAGTTCCTTAATACAGCTTAATAATACAGTGAAATTATTGAATAACCAGTGTCACGGTACTTGTGCTTCCTTAAAAAGCACCACACCCATTATGAAATGCGGTGTAAAGATAGATATGATCATCTGTCCTGGAATCCATTTCAGCACTACAAATCTCTGACTTGATCCATATACATAAGGTATATTTATCCCAAGTTGTAACAGTATAACGGAATTTTAAAAATAACGAATTTCGTTTATTAATTCAGGAAGCTGTTTTGTGAATGAACAATTTCAGCATTTTTGTTAAACTTTAGGGGGTTTGCAGGCAGGCACTCCCTATTTTTAATGTATGTGGAGATTTTAATTTGGAAATATAAATGCAATTTCTGTTTTAGCATAAGAGGATCGACTCAGTATCTTATAAAGGGATCGACTTAGTGCCTTAGAAAATATCCTGAAAATAAATAGAAATATGAAAACCCCACACCCAACAAAAAGACGTGTCTCCCCTAATTACATCAAAATTCAGCATTTGGAATATTAATGGTATAGAACACGGTTGCAATAGCTATGAATTGATGTAATCTAAACAGATATTTGCGATTTAGTGCACGTTTAAACAGCTGGCTTTCAAAATTCATATAGGTGAGAGGAATAGATTCACCTATATACAGGTCTGTGTTTTTCACAGTTAATAGTTTTTATTAAGTTTTCAAGTTTACATCATAACAATACATTTTTAGGATGGTTACAGATTAGGGTAATAACATACATATATCGATGTAACATTATAATGAGTTTTAAACAGGTTCATCAGACTGACATCATGAAAGTATGACGTCATAACAGAAATTCAAAGATAAATTAAGTCAACGTGTTGTACTATGTGTATCAAGCTTATTCAATAACTCTCTGCTTCACATAATTGACATTGTCTCACGCTGTGAACAAGAGGTGCCTTATGGGTATTACATACATTGTGTGTTAAATCTTAACTGACCACCTTTCAAGATTGTCCTGCAAAGTTATTGTACACATTTCAGTTCTGTATGGTTAGCTGTATTGCCTTCTGATTGTGCTACTCTGTTACCTATCCGTTACTTAAAATCCTTGAGTTTGAAGAGATTTCTATCATGGGTTCATTAAATGTGTTCTGCTTCATATACTATAATTCTAACTACCTACATTACTGATCTACTAGTGCTAAACTAATAATTAAACCTAATAATTAAACCAGACAGCTAAACTGAGACAGTGGCATACAATAATCCCTTAATCCATTAATGTTTGTCTTTTTTTTGTCATGTGCTTGTCATTTGTTTGTCATAAGTATGTCATAGGGTGAACTAGCTCTGCATTGAATACTATTCGGTGTGTCTTCTTCAGTATGTAAGTGTGTGCGTATGTATATACAGTATATGTGTATGTATGCATGCATGTATGTAAGTATGTATGTATGTATGTATCCCCTTGGTCTGCATGGGCAGATATCTTCCAGTAATATTTGGTTATCTCTACACATTTACCCCCACCACAAAATATTAACACAGGCAACACTGGCTCCTAACCAGACGTAACCATAACCACACAAGTCTGTGTTAAATCATTTTCTTGTTTGATGTCCTGTTGCCGTTATAGTTTCCTTGTTCTTTGCGTTTTACACTCATGTTTATAAATACATTCTATCTTGTATCATTACTATCATCATCATTATTATCAAAACATCACTGGGACAGTCAGCATGAGCTAAGCCAAACCCATCTGAGCAGTTTAAAAAGTCAAAGCTTCTGATAATACTGCTGCAGACGAGTTGCTCAACTATTTGTTGACCCATGTTGAAATTAAATCTAGTGTGGCACAAATGCAGACAACTATTAACATATCACATAAAAAGATATGCACAAACTATAGCTAAAGTAGGTTTCCCTAATTAAAATTTGAACGTGGTCCAAGCTGTGTATAAATGTGCATCCACTGCGAAGATTTATTTTCATATTTTTTTTGTTTGTTTGTTTTTTTATCAACAAACTAACCAAACTTACCTTCCTTATTATTAGGAATGTGTGTTGTGTGTGTGTGTGTGTGTGTGTGTGTGTGTACTGAAATAGATTTCAATGTGAACTCTTTTGTATATTGATTTAGCTAAAATGGTATCAACATTCTTTATAGTGGTGCTAATTACTGAAGACAAATGTAAGCGTTTTGTTGAATATAGCATATAAAAGATGCTTCACATTTTTCCCATGCATAGCCAAGAATTTACTAGACTGTTTTAGCTGCATGTATGCTCCAAATAGTCCTTTTGCAGCACTGAAGAGAGACATACAGGAATCCCTGGAATAGTTTGCAACTATACCAGACATGACAACTCGGGAGGTATGGATGTATGACATTTAGACGCTAAGATCTGTTTTTCCTCTCTTCTCTATTCTTCCTTAAAGCCCTAAATGTGTCACGCTTTGTCACATCCTCTGTGTGTGTTTTTAGAGAACATTTGAATAAAAGGCTCTATGCCAGGTATTGGTGACATAGTGGGTGGAATTTTCAGCCTTTCCACAAAGAGTTAGAAGCCTCCATTTGCATAAGGTCAGAGAAGAGCTTCTGATAGAACTTTAGCAGCATCTCTGTCTCTTAGCAACACTCTTGCACTCTTGGTCCTTGCATTAAATTGACTGGTCCTTTCCTTTCTTTCTTTCATAGGAAAGCTTACAATAAAATGTCACCCTTCCAACCTGTGCCTATCACCCAGTAGGTCATCTTTTCCCCCTTCCCTTCAACTCCAATTAAAAGATGAGTCTATTCATTTGGTAAGCTCCCAAAATGCTTCATTTTATTTTGTTAATTAATATTAATAACATTTTCCACTCTTGTATTAATAGAAAAAAAGGCCTGCATAAACATAGGCGAGATAAGGAGCAAATTGCAGGCACCTGCAAGACAATGGGAATCGGAGAGAGGTAATAAGGCGAGTTGAGATAGAGGGAGCAAGGTTTAGGTCATCCTCTCCACCCATTTAGTTGATATGGGGTTGAGCTCAGCATGGAATACTTCAGTTTGCTTAGAAAATTAGAATCACCCCTCCTGGCTCTTGGATGGGAAATGGTGACAGAATACAGATGCTGATAGGCTGTGTTAATGGAGGGTCAAATTTGGACAATAGTATCCATCACTTGCTTGGTAGTTCTCCTGTCAGTCGAAGCCATTTTGACTGCTCTATCAGCCAGATTTGGAGATGATTCAATTACTGCCTTCGGATTGGCAGTGGATGCACAATTCTGATTCTGCAAGTTACTAAGACTAATTTTAATACCCTTTTTCTGTTGTGTTGTAAAATTGTCTATACGTAGAACATAACTAAATGTGTGGGTTCCTAAAGCAGCAGTTAAGAATATTAATGTGTGCTGCACTGACGAGTTATTTCCACGCACATTGTTGATTGTTTACGTCAAATGCCCAAGACAATAGAGTCATGAAACTTTGAAGGGTGACTGGACATTGAGTACATTCTAATAAACGCTATTACTTCAGTATCTATTTAGGAAGGCATTGTCAAGCTTATAGAGATGCACAGGAAACAATAATTACAGATGCTCCAACAACAACAAATAAAGGGATGGGTGCAAAGTCACACACTGCATCTACTAAATTCGAAGTGTGCAACTATTGGATTTATATGTTAATATATTGCCCAGCTGAAGTGATGGATAAAATAAGACCTCTATGCTTAAACTGTAATGTACAAATAAGAACTTACTAATTAGAAAATACATTTTCAGTTCAAATATTTACATCTGAGTGATAATGAGTTAAACCTGCAGTATATACGGCACAGAGTGTTTTGCACTGTTCTATTATTGATCTTCATTGTATGGCAAATATCTGTCTTTTTTTCAGGAAGGTTGTTCGTTTTTTCTATTTTTATGTCTCTTCCTTCAACTGTCAGACGGTGCAATTCCAGTAATGTCTGTCTCTATAAATCTTCAGGAAATGGGGTCTGAAGTATGGCGCAGGGGTGAAAAGTCAAATGGGTGCTGTTTAATAATTCACATGTCATATTTCTTTCGCTTTGTCAAGTTTGCTAAGGAAGATGGACAGTGCTGAAGGGCAGACATTTGGGTTTATTATCACAACGTTTGGGGACCCAGCTATTCTTTACAGAGGATGACCCCTTCTTAAGTGATTTTCACCATTGTCGGCCAAATTTCCTGCTGTTCTGGCCCCCTTCAAAATATGCTACCTGCTTATCTGTCCATTATAGACAAAGTTTCCTCATATACTGTGCTATTCTTCCTATACCGGTTTGGGCATCCATCCATCAACTACCCACTAATGTATCTGCCTGTGTATCTCCTTCTAACATTTATGTTATTATCGATCCATCCGTCATCCATTACCGTGTCTGTCAGCATATTTAACCCACCTATCCACCTTACCTGCAACCATCAATCTATCCATCTTTTCTTTTCATTAATGCATTTGTTTGTTTATTCCTCCCTGCTTGGTTCATTCCTGTATAGCATCTCAAAAATCAATCATAAGATCTATTAATTTGTGTGTTCTGTCTGATCTCTAACTCTGATACCTCTTTTATTGCTAATAATTTGTTTATGCTTATTTATCTGTAAATATCCTTCCTTTTTTTAATCTGATATCATGGTTGTTCTCATGCTTTGTGTTGTTTTGCCAATAATTTGGGAATCAATTAAAATGTGTCAAGAATACCAAGACTGTATGGGATTTCCTGCCCTTGTTGGAAAAGGTGGTGCAGGTATACTCAGTTTAGCATTGGACAGGGTAATTGACAAAAATACAAACAAACAAAAAATGAAAGGCCAAAGTCATCTCCAAGCCAGTGACACTATTGTCTCAGATTCAAAGCCAGAATGGACTACAAAATAATCCTGGAATGGGAGTGCTGTTAGAAATGTACAAATATGATAGTTTTGTGAAGGTGATTGAAGGTTATAAGAGAGCTGAATGGCTTGATTAAAGTTTAATAAAAATGAAATTGAACATTTAAAGAAATGCATTTCATCAGCTCAGGAAGTTACTTTTAAGGGCAGCATTATGTCAGCTATCTATTAGGGGAATAATATTTAAATGTCTGAAATAAAACTTATAAAAATAAATCAGCATCTAAAAGTAAAATAAGAGTATTCGGCAGATTGACATATTATGTTTTGGATTCATTATAGAAGGATATTACTTTTGTAAAATCAACAGTTACTGTATTTTTCTTCATTCGGTTTGTCCCTTCTAGTAAAACCCAAACTACCTCTGGGCTTTTCAGAAGAATATGTGGTTGAAACATCCAGAAATATCAATCCGAAATGGTGGTTTAACTTTAAACCCCATAGTAAATGAAACAATATACTTTGAATCTTAATATTCTTACTGAAATAATACAATTAATTTGTCAAGTGTTTTTGTTGGTCCAGTGTGCAAATAGTAGAATTACTCCAAGCCTGAGAAAAAAAGCATCCCTTAAAGAATTTATTGCCCTGTATGTTGTAGAAATATCCTTGCACTGGTATAGGATATATTTCATATTTCAGCGAACTTGTAATAGGAGAAAGATGAAACACAGACCAAGTGGCATTCCCAATAAAAGAAAATCTGTTTCTTCTCTTAAAGAAAACATAACATTTGATGAAAAATGTAAACTGTATGCTTTTACTTAATTTTGTATGAAATGAGATCGATCTCAACTTGAAATTACCATGGCAACTTTTGGAAAGTATATCTTGGGAGTATTTTGTGTTTAATTATGTGCACTTATTTCCCATTTCCTGGCTGTGCATCACTGTAAACTTGTATATGTATTTAGTTGTAACAGGTGAATATGACAGAGAGACATTAATATTTTAGTTTTAAATTTAAGATGAAAATTAAAACTGTATTCTATAGTTATTCCTAACCTCAATAAGTATATGGTTTTCAGACAGAGACCCGCAGTTTATACACATAGGCAAGCTATTATGATGTTTCGCTCTCAGTCAGATACATATCTCATGAAATAACTGTATCACAGATAAATAACATCTTATTTAATAACATGATTTTCAACAACAAATGTTTTCACAAGCATCTTTCAATACCGAATGCTGTTAACTGTCTTCAATAGCAGGGAAACTGTTTAGTAATAAGACCTAAAGTTGTCACCTTAGATAAAACGGAATAACAGTGGATACCTATATATTTATATCTCATGTCACAACGTTTTAAACAACAGTGGTGTTTCACACTTCTGCCTGTGGTGTCTGTCTTATTTATTTGTTTCTGCTAATTTGAATGGCTAATATAAAACTTGCAGCTCTGGCATAATTGTAAAACTTGCTAGTCCGTTTTGTAAGAGACATCCATAAGAAACACTGCCGGTTTTAGCGTATATAAAGTGCTTGAAAAACTATGTCTGTACAATGGCTGGAAATTATATTGGGCTCAGTTGGCCTGCACAAGTCCATTTTGTGTTAATAAACACATCTATTTCAGTGTTAATACCTAAGATAAATGTGGTGCATATGTTTTAGGCAAGAACCTTTAGGGTCGCCTTTTTGTATTACAGTATAAGTATTTCTGTTTAACTTTATGCCACTATCATTTTGACAAGAATTTGCCCTCCAGAACAAAGCTGAAATAATAATATTCAACTAGCTTAGATTTAGTAAAATATAGTACAGATTCGCTTTATTTTTTAATAACAATATCTCAGATCGTTTTGTACATAAGGCATGATATGATGCCCCGGAATACTCTTGCTGTCAGACTCAGTATAGATAAGTACTAATGATATTACTAGTAATAAAGATGATCTTTATTTTCATGGTATGTAATAACACAAGCTTTTAGATTCGGCAGACTTTGACTTCTCCCTCATTTTATGCAAGAAACATTCTGGAGTACAATGCAGTTATTCTTTATTGGCAGTGGAGAATAAAATATATTTGAAATGCTGCCAGCCAGTATTAAGATGTTATCCCCATCCTGTAAAATGATGGTTAAAGTGTCCCCGAGCAGCTGTTAGCGTCGGTGATACACCTGTGAAGTTCCCTAATGTGGAATTTGCTACAGGCGGGATTGCATATATTGCACTGCAGACAGCCCGAGGTCGTCCGAGGGACCCTTTCAAGTTTTAATCAGCTGATGGACTCATGGAGGCGTTTAAACAGATAGAGGCCATATACTGTACTATTACAGAGAGGAAAGAGTCTGTAAAGCACAGTCCGAAACTGTACATCTATTCAACAATAAACATGGTTACCAAACTTACATGAAGACTGATCATTAAATGAAAAAGACAATTTGGAAAAAAAAGGAGATAAAACGTTACAGATATGTAGGTACACACACACACAACACACACACACACACACACACACACACACACACACATATATATATATATATATATATATATATATATATATATATATATATATATATATATAATTCTAAGTGAAACCGAATGCCCCTAATCATTGCTCATTAATTTGCGGAGAGGAGATGTCATTACTGCAGAAGCGTGCTCTGGAGACTGATCTGATTAGGGGGTGGGCAGGCAGGCGCCTCTCTCTCAGCAGCCACTCTTTCTACATATACTACAAGAGATTGCAATGTTTCAAAACCCTGACTGAGATTACTGATTATATCAAAGAATTCTGCTAACACCTATCATTTGAAGTCATCTCCTGTCATCTTTGGTCTGTCTTCAAAACATCTAGAGCATTTTTGATTCCACTTGCTGTTTCTTCTTATTGAGTTCTCCATGTCTCTCTGCAACTTGTCATAACCTGTAATAAAATGCCCTTTTTGTCAGGAGTTAAAGTCCAGAGGGCATCAGATCTATTTCCAACTGACAGAAGAGAAAAGAAGCAGGGTAGCGTTCTGAGACTTTCTTCTGTCTGCGTCCAGGTTTTAACTGTTTCAGCGCCGCGAGGCAGTTTGAGGCATTGCAATATGCCACGAGTAATATGACCATTATTTCAAGGTGGGAGATTTTTAGTTAAGACTAAGCAATATTGATTTTCAAAAGTGCAAAGCAAAATGATAATGTGTTACTAATATGTACTTGTGCAGTAATAACGCAGAATTGTACACAGTAACCATGGACACGTAATATTTGATCCTGTAACTTTTCTGGTGGGTCTTTGGCACAGCCTTGATGGGGAACTGCATAAAGACCACACCAGTTGTTGAAACTGGCAGGGTGCACTGCTAGTTCATTTTTTATTGCCTTGCCAAAGTTCTCAGGCATTAGAGTAATCTCTGGCGATTCTTTTCCTCGAAAGTCACACATTTTGCAATAATAGTTATTCGTTTTACCTCATTGTCTACAGTAGTCACATATACAGTGTCATAATTAATAATGATTGTTCATTTCTGTTCTTGGAAGGGGAACAGCATTCCTTTACTGGTCTCAATGTTGATACACTAGTAGGAAGGCATTTTTAAGGAGCGATGTTTGCATTTAAAAAAAACATGTAAAACGCATATATTAAAACGGGTGGCCACTACTGCCTGTCTTTAAATCGATGTAAAATGTTACACTTTCTCTACCTGTTTTCCATCTTTATCTTCCCTGCCCTCCCTCCCTTGTATCGACCACCTTTGTGCCAGCACTCACTGGGACGTTCATCATCATCATCAGCTAGTCTGCAGTACTTCTGTGAACTTTTCTGCAAAAGCCACGCTGCACAAGGCTTGGACAACAAGAGCCATGTGAACATTACCCATATGCTCTTCCCTCTCATCATTTCACCTCCCTACAGGGGGAATCCTATGAAGGAACAACTCTCCTGCCTGTCTTGTTGAAATCTAGAAACTGCTTGCTGTAATTCTGACTCGCGACCCAAACCCAGGGCAAAGGGGCTTGAACTAACAGCGTCTGACTGCAGTATCAACACATTTAACACACTAGTGGTCTTGGTCACAGTGCCAGCGGATATTGGTTGACGTGTGAATGTACCTCTGGAACTCCAATTATACCTGTAGGGGTTCAATTTAGTTGATAGCATCTCGTTTAAGCTTGAAACTCCAACCATTGTCTAATTAGTATCTTTTACCAACCTGCCAGCACATAAAGGGTTGTGTAGAGGTGAATAATACCCTAGGATATGGGATATGGTTTCTTTAATCTGATTTAGGATTATAACAAAAATATCGTGCTATGTATTTAAAAGGGTCAACATCTCCAGAGCACTGAAGTTCAAGCTGTTGTGTACTGATTAAGAATTTATAAGAAATAGATCTCTGCATAACATTTACACTGCTTTCTTTAATGTTTTCTTTCTATCCCAATCGGCAGGCAAGCCATCACGCACAAACATACTCTCTATGATGATATCAAAAAGGTTTTTTGGTCAAGTCAAAGGGAGGTCATTCTAATAATACCCAAGGTCAATGGTGGGAGCCAGTGAGTCTCCTAGTCATTTTTCATTTGCTTGCAGCGGTTAATGACAGTTACTGGGGACAGGAACTTGGAGCCGTTGGCCATGTGATGTCACACGCACATGCCAAAGGATTATAAGGGCAGTCAGGGGACGGAGCTGTGGATTGAAATGGGAAAAAGGGTTATTAACTGCTTCATTGCAGAACTACAAAAGCAATGCTTTTTTAACTTCATTGCATTCTGTTTAATAATTTTGTGCGCTTACAAGCACCTTTCTTTAAATTTGTGGTGAAAATGAGAGGTTTATTTTGGGGATTACACACTTGGTTTCCTTGCCAGGCAGCATGAGCAAAATACTGTAAAGCATCTTTATCCAGATTTACCAAGGTTTGTTTGCAGCTGCTAAATGACAGCAATCTCAATTCTCTGAAAGGAAAACATTCAGGAAAATTACATCTCTGCTGCCCAATAGTATTTGTAAGGTAGCTCATTTTAACGTGAGGAAGTAACTGTCCCAAAAGGAAGATGGTTCTATCCCACGTATGTGTGTGTGTGTGTGTTATGGGGGATTAAAACTTATATTAAAGAAGAAATATTTAGAACCATAATTTAGTTTTGCTTAATAAGTTTTGGGCATTGTCCCATTACCCCTCGTTTACATCTTTACATTATATAGTGCTTTTCCAGTCTGTTTGAAATTCATCTGACTGCTCCCAGCTGACCTCACAAATGCTGCTGTTTTTCACATCGCAATCTCATCGAGGTAACCACTGATGTCATAACCACTAAGTTATACAATCTTGAGAAAAGCCTTCTATAATAGACTTTTTAGCTGGCAAAACTCATTGCAAAGCATGGAGGCAACAACTATTATTTTTTTTACAGGAAGTGTCCTCTACAGAATTGTAGTGGCTGAATAGAGTATATTTAGGAAATTATATACTGAAGTAGATATGTATTCATTAAAAGGTGATGTTTTGACTACAGCAAAAGGTTATATTAATGGATGATGTTTTGAGTACAGCAAACCATTTGTACACATAGTTAAAGGGCAACAGACACCTCTAGGAAAACTTTGAGAAAACTAATGTTTTGACAAAAAATAGATTATAACTGAATATTTCTGTGTTGGTCTTCCTCATGTTTATTGTTAGCAAGTATATCAGCGTGAAAACTGGATCTGTATGCTTTAGAGTCCATCTGCACCTGTTACTCGGTCCCATCTTGAAATCATAATCTTTTCTTTGTGACATCATAATCTGTTGCCAAGAAAGCAACTGTTATGTCACAAGCAAAGGAGTTTGTCTTAAGTTGGGAAACAGGAGGCAACTGCAGAAGTTGTCTAAGGGTTAAAAGTCCTGTTTACATGCAGATATCATTGATAAGAAAGAGTACAAGACAAACAAATACAGTAAATGTATAAAAATAGTTTAAGTTGAGTATAAATGTTATGTTTTCAAAAGTTTTCCCAGCAGAATCAGTTTCTTCTTAAGGTGTCTCTAAATGTTATAATGGTGCCTCCTCAGTTCTTTGGATGTTTCCTTCACAGTTGTGGCACACAATGAACATGAAAAAACACTGTCAAAAAACTCTACTTATAAATATTTTATATATCAAATTAAAGATGTCTGTTTTTGGGAATGGAACTTGATTTTAAAATCAAAATGTTTAACTTTGTAGAAAATAATAGAATCTCCTGAACATTAACTGTATTAAGCCAACTGAACTTGGAACTTCAGAATTTAGGAACTGCTAGCATAGTCAATCCTAAATGTTGTTACACTACGTGTAGTTTATATGCTCTGTATTTTTGTATGTAATCTCCTGGGTCATGCCTGAAAATAGGTATTTTTTGCCTAGTGCACATACTTGGTCAACAACAAAAATAAATAAATAAATAAGATGGTCTGGAATGTATAGAAATAAACAATTCCATGGCTGGCTAAGAATGATAGCAAGATTTACAATATGCATAATGGCAGTTATAAAATGGATAAGAAAAATTCAGTGATATGATTGGTCAGTAGCTATCCAGACCTGTGCAGTAACTGATCAATAACTGCACAAGTCTAGAAAGTGCCTTGCAAGTCTTGTAACTTGTTTTCTAGGGTGGCTTTACTGCATATAAATATCATTAGGCCACTTTGGAATTCTCATTATCTGTGACAGTAGAGAAAACCAAAAACAAAAAAGCTTATCTGAATATTATTTGTTTGCTCGAATGAATCTGTGCAACAGTGATAACTTTTTGTGCACTGCATATTAAATTATAGGAGATGAAAAAATAATATTTACATTCTAACATTGCTGATTCTTGTGATGCTATTTAGTGGATATTTAATAACAGCAATAACACACTGTTTTATTATTTTGGTAATCAGGTAAGTCCCACTAGGCACAAGTGCTTGTTTTCAGGGGTGACCCGGAAGCACTGGGATGGTTATGTGACTTGCTTAGAGTCACACAATATGCAAGTAAAGGCTGTGGGAATCAAACTCAGGTCTGCTGGATGTAGCAAGCTCATTCACAGTTTGTTATTCTAACCTCTAGGCTATACTGTCATCCCACTTCAGGGTGTGTGGTTGTTGAGTAATTATCACATGCATCCCCCGCCCCTGAAGGGCACTTGGCTGGAGCCTCATGCCACCAACCTGGGGGGGGAGCTACATGTGATAATTACCCAATAACTGCATGCCCTACATGTGTTATTGCTTACAGTACTTACCGTCACAGTGTCTGGCTCCTCTGCATTATAGTATACATAGACATGCCCTTATTTTGTCACATTATTTTTTAAGAACCAGTGACCTTCACATTTGGGCAATGTATTAAACAACCTGAGTAGGAAGGGGATCCATCTCAGATTCATATTACCAGTGGCCACTAAAGGCAGCATGTTGGAAACTCACACTATCACACAAAGTGGCAGTTTGATAGCATGAGGCACAAAAGCAGATATATTGGAAACTTCATGCTATTGCTCTGTGCTGTACAAAGAGGTTCAAATAAACCTCCTCTTAAAGCTCTGTAAAAAAAATCCCTAACCCTGTCCAAAGCACAAAACAGAGGTGTCGGCAACATGAGATAAACCACCTCACACTTGGCAATTTGTGAGGCACAAATATCATAACTACAAAGTGCTAAAGTATAATATTGATACATAAAATGGTAATCACTTCCTCAATGTTAGAGATGTGCATTTTTTTATATGAAACCCTCAAACTTAAAAAAAACATATACACCCACTCACTATACTGTAAAGCCAACCCTCACACACCCAAAAATGGTACTTTCATTGATTACCCCACCCCTGCTGGCATTCTGCCCCTCCTCCTGATCTGGTGAATTCAAGCTGCAGAAATAAAAAGTAATCTCTACCTTTCCCCACCCATGTCCCAAACACACTCCACCTACGTCTCCCCACCTGAATCCCACTGAGTGAGTCACTTGTCATGAAGACTAAGAGTGGTCATCATAACTAAGCACCCACAGTTCCCCACCCAAGCCTACCCTGGTCCCCGCCACCCTCCTTCCCCCACCAGTACCCAGAAAATTAACCAGTAACAAAGAAAATGATCCCCTGCTGCAGAGCAGCTTCTCTGTTTGTTCAGAGTCCATCTTGTAACACAAATGAAAGAATAGTGATATATTTGTTCCTAGTAAAACCTGATTGGCTGAAAAATTGAGCCAACCAGGTTTTCCTAGGAGCAAAAACAACACTATTCATTCATTCACTCACATATGGACACTGAACAGAGCAGACACTATGCACAAGGGATCATTTTCTTTATTGCCGGTTGACCTTCTGGGGCTAATGGGGGGGTGCAGAGTGTTGTTGTGTGAAGGACTGGGGGTGTCGAGTTATAATGACAACTTTTATTCGTGATGACCAGTGGCTTACTCAGTAGGAGTCAAGCAGTGGTGGGTTGGTGAAGTGTGTTGGTCATGTGGCTGGGGGTAGGTATACCAGGGATTACTTATTATTACTGCAGCCTGAAGCTAGGTTGTTGGGGGTGGGGTGGTGGTGGTGGTGCTAGCAGAGTATAGGAGAATCAATGAATGTAACCTTTTTTGGGTGCAGGAGGCAATGTACGTGCAATCTGCATTGTGTTTCATCCAGGAATTGATCATTGGCATACATTCACCATGCAAATTTGGCCAATATGCCTGGTGAATAACAATAGACATCAGCTTTGGGAATTTGTGAAATTTGCAGATTTTTTCATGGATCCAATTTTGGCAACTTCACACACTACTACTCAACATGCAGGGTGCACAAGACTCTTCCCATATTGTGAGCATTTCATGAATTCTCATTATCATGGCAATTTGTTCTACACATCTGCTGTTGACTGCAGTCTGAGTTCTCACTACTCATCCTTG
Organism: Neoceratodus forsteri; assembly: GCA_016271365.2. Lineage (NCBI taxonomy): Eukaryota > Metazoa > Chordata > Ceratodontiformes > Ceratodontidae > Neoceratodus > Neoceratodus forsteri. The sequence continues at coordinate 396,410,645 of CM028129.1, forward strand.
CTGTGTGGTGTATGATACATCCCTCCCTCTCCCCATTTCCTGTCATGACATCCCTGACATCCAGTGGCACCTCCATCCCTATCAAGACAGCACTGGATACTAGGGAATACTTTTAATGGGCATCAAGAACATTAGTGGGATGCCACTGGATGTCAGGGATGTCATGTTAAGGAACAGAGAGAGTGGTGAATGCTCAGTGCACTTCTTTAAAATGTCCTTTTTGAATATGGTAATAAGCATTGTGTAAATAGGTTATTAGCGTATCCAGAAAGCTTTCAAAATGACATTGCATCCATATGCATGCCTTTGAACCTCATTTGCATATGCTCGGGGGAGGACTTAGTACTAAGTATTTTGCTGTGCGCAAACTGGGGATTCCTATATGGTAAGTGCAGTGCTAACTACTAGATCAAAGAGCAAACCCCTGATTCTGTGGTGCAAAGTCCATTTGTGAGTGCTAAAGCTTCCACTAATGTGTCCTAAATGTTTAAACAGTCATATGATCATATGTTTAGTGTTTTTATTTATTTGATTTTGTTTTTGTTAAAAGGGATGGCACACTAGGCAAATAATTGCCTATTTACAGGTATACCCCACAGTATATATACTCTATACATGTAGAGTAGTCACCAGAATAGTCCACAAAATATATTGGTAATAGAATGTGGAAATATGAACTGACTCTTTGGATAATGCATGAGGTTTAACTTTTCAAGGATTTGCAAATAAGGATTGCAGATGTTTGTCTGCCCTTCTGGCTAATGGTACATTATAAAGCAAGAACTAAAAACAAGTAATGAAATTAGTACAATAAGCAATGTAGATGGATAGAATGTTTTAATTTCCTGATCTGAATACTACAAATTTGCCACTTTGACATATTATTACGCCAAAGTGCTCCTTATTTTTATTTGTAGTCGGATTAGTGATGTCATTTTCCTTTTTTTCACCTCCAATGGTTATTTGGAAATTTTGGTTTTTGTGTTTATTGTTTAATCATAAAATGCCCTCCATTTTCTTTAAGGACATCATCATAGGTATCATAGGTATTTTCAAGCTTATGAAATTATGTTCTTAATGCTTGCCCTTCTATTTCACCTGGTCAGTTTGGTTTTAACTATAAGTCATCCTTTTTTCTTGAAAGACAAAGAACCTCTGTGTGCAAGCACTGAGGCAATGGTTACCCCAAAGGGCATTTGGCCGGGAAGTCAGGTTTCAAAGAAATACAAAATCACACATGCCTCCACAATGCAAAGCATCATGGGCTGCATCTGCAAATCACCACAGAATATTATGCTGGTTCAACTTTAAGCAGAAATGCATGGTGCTGAAAGGCCTCTCACACAGTTTGCAAAGGGTGCCAACAGAAGACATAGACACATGTTTCGTCCTACCAGGACTCATCAGTATGCATTGTCTGTTTGACACCCCAGTAGAATGAACCAGCTACCCTAAGATGGTCTATCTTTGTTATGTTGTAGTGAACTCAATTAAAACAAAAAAACAATTTAAAAGACAAAGAACCTCTGTGCGCAAGCACTGAGGCAATGGTTACCCAAAGTGCATTTGGCCAGGAAGCCAAGTTTCAAAGAAATACAAAATCACACATGCCTCCAAATGCAAAGCATCATGGGCTGCATATGCAAATCACCACAGAATATTATGCTGGTTCAACTTTAAGCAGAAATGCATGGTGCCAAAAGGCCTCTCACACAGTTTGCAAAGGGGGTCAATAGAACACATAGTCACGTGTTTTGTCCTTCCAGGACTCATCAGTATGCTTCATTTGTTTGACACCCCAGTGGAATGAACCAGCTACCCTAAGATGGTCTATCTGGGTTATGTTGTGGTGAATCCAATTAAAACAAAAAACAATTTAAAAGACAAATAACCTCTGTGTGAAAGCACTGATTCAATGGTTCCCACAAAGGGCATTTGGTGGGGAAGCCAAGTTTCAAAGAAATACAAAAGTGTGTTAAGGAGTTCTAGATGAGGAAGCTTATAGAAGGCTTTTGAAAAGTCCAAAAATATCACATCCACAGAGTCTCCATTATCCAATGTCCTACTGACTTTTTTGTAGAAGACTAAAATATTTGTCTGACATGATCTAGCCTTTCTAAACCCGTGCTGCACTGGATCCTGTAAGTTGTTTTGTTCCAAGTGCTCCATTATATGTTCTTTTAAAATGTCTTCCAATACTTTACCCAGAACAGATGTAAGACCCACCAGTCTATAATTTTCCAGTTCTGTTCTTGCCCCTTTTCTGAAAATAGGGACCACTAAAGCTTCCCTCCATCCCTGTGGCACCTCATCTCTATCCACAGAAGTCTGGAAGATGAATGCCAGGGGTGCAGTCAGTTGTACAGCCAATTCCCTTATTACCCTTGGATGGATTTCATCAGGTCCTTGTGATTTGTTTATGTTAATTTTGTTTAACCTGTCTAATACATCATTGGCTGTGATATGATATGCCCTGGTGTAGAATTTATGTTGTTACCCTTAATTTTTGAAGTATTAGTACTAAAAACTGAACAGAAGTATTTGTTTTGGATCTCTGCTGCTTCCTCATTATTTAGGACATTTCATTCTTTGTCTTTAAAAGGCCCTATGTTGTTTGCATTTTTATTTTTATTATTTATGTATGTGTAAATGATCTTATAGTTACCCTTTACTTGCATCGCCAATTTACTTTCATATTTCTTTTTTGCTTTCTTAATAGCCCCTTTCACTTGCCTAACCAAATGTCTATATTTAATTATGTTTTGTATGTTACGGCTTCTTTTGATTTTCTGATACCATTTATTTTTTTTATTTTTTTTGGTTTATTAATTTCTTTATCTTTGGTTTAACCACCTTGGAGCATTTTTTATTTTGTTTGCATATTTGTTTTTTATAGGTATACATTTTTGAATTGTATTACCTAGTTTTTCAACAAGTATTTCCCACATCTCATTTATATTTTTGTTTTCTATTTCTTTTTCCCAGTTCCATTGTGTTATAATTTTCCTCACTGCATGAAAGTCAGCCCTACTGAAATTTAATACAGTTGTTGTCCCCTGTTTTGGTTCATTTTGCCCTTCCTTGATTTTAAAGGAGACTATCTGATGATCACTATTTCCCAGTGGGCTTTCAATTTGGACTTCATTTACTGAGTTTCCCATGTTTGTCAGTATTAAATCTAGGGTACTCTGTGCTCTAGTTTTCCCTAGAACCAATTGTTCAAGCCCAACTTGATCAAATATTTCTAGGAACATTTTTTTTTCAGTTTTTGTAAATCCTACGTGGTTTCTTCAATCTATTCCTGGTAGATTAAAGTCTCCCATAAGTATTATTTTATTTCCAGGGTCAAGATTTTTTAAGATGTTAAGCATTTTCTCATCATTTTCATTTGTAATTGATGATGGTCTGTACAACAATCCCAATTTTATTTTGGGTGAATTTTTTGGTATTAGTTTTATCCATAACATTTCAATATCATCCTCTACCCTTTTTATTTCTTCACACTTTATTGTTTTGTTTATGTAGATGGTGATGTCTCCACCCTTTTTGTATTTCCTCGATAGAGAGAACAAATTGTACTCTGTGATGTTTTTATCCCAATCACCATCCCTTGACCACCAGGTTTCAGTAATTAGTGCAATTTGTATATGGTTTGCACTTAGAAAGTACTGTAATTCATCAAATTTATTTACTAGGCTCCTTGCGTGTATCATAACCCCACTCCAACCATCTTTAGGCTCATTATTATTTTGATTCATGTGTTTAACATCCCTTCCCCCTTTACCCATACACATACACTGAAAGCACTATTAACATATTATTAAGTGATTAAATTATAATTCCTCTGCTGATTGTTAAATGTGGGAAATTATGGAAGTACCTAGCAGAATATATATACCGGTATGTATGTGTTTTGAAAATCTCAAAAATAAAAATGATAAAGAAGAGAATGCAGAAATAATGTTTTACAGTTTCATTATCTGCTTAGCAAAGACAGACCTCTTTGCTGCCTCCTTCCAGAATAAACCTATATTCTCCTTAATATTTCTTCAAAATATATTATTCGCTATTTACTACCACCCCAGTCTACCCCTCAGTCCCATGGTATCCTTGATTGTCAGTTCTCTGGTCTCTAATTCTCTTGAAATTTCTTCTGATTTTAATAAATTATTCTCCTTATGTTCACACTCTCTGTCTCTCTCTCGCTATGTCTCTCTCTCTCTATCTGCCACAGCCCTCCCCATGCACACCCTGTCCCTTCTTCTCCAGCCAGCTTTTTCTATTTCACCCCTACCTGACCCACTTCTGCACTTGCTGCCCTTCTTGCTCTTGATCCAGCCAAACATAACAGCCCTGATGGCCGGGACACCAACCTCCTTTGCCAATCTACTCTCACTATTGCAGTTCCTGCTGAAAACCTCTTAAATTTATCATTTTTCTCTGAGTAAGTCCCCATCTCTTGGAAAAATGCTAAAGTCTTCCCTGTACTGAAGGATTGTGACCATACATCTTCTTGCAATTACTGTCCCATCTATCTTCTCTCTAGCCTATCAAAGCTACAAAAGAAAATATCACTTTCTCAAGTAACCTCCTTCCTTAACTTTACCTCTTTCTTAGCTACTTCCATTGAGCATCAAGAAAATACAAGTTACTGTCCCCACCCTCCTCAGGCTCACTGAACACATCCTGAGAGAATGGAGCTGTGAGTACTGACATCTAAAACGTTTGTCAATCAGGCAAAAACTTCAATACAGTTGCCATCCTCTTTTTCTGTCCAGGCCAGCAGGTGCAGGTTTCTCTGATTTTACCATCAGAAGGAGCTTCTCTTACAAATCTCAGTTAGTACAGACATCTCTCTCTCTCTCTTCTCCCCTCTAAGTGACTTCTGGTATCCCACAAGGTTCTATTCTACTGTAGGCCCCTTGCCATCCCACAAGCCTGCTTATCTGTGAAAATCCACATGCATTCAGATGACATGGAAATCCTCATCGATGGTCACTCTGCCCCAGAGGTGGAAGCTGCTCTTCACAGTGACTTTAATAAGGTAAATGATTAATTATGAGCCAAACAGCTCTCCCTAAATGTAAGCATTGGTCTCAATGATCTTAACAAACAAACAGTGGCTCATGAGGATCTCAACCACCCCATATTCAAAACTCTGGATGGTTCACCACTGGAGAAAATCTCTTGCTTCAAGTATTGGCATGTTTGGATAGATACCTTGATTTCTCAAGACACAGTATCTCTATATTGAAAAGACCCACACTCAAAGGTTGCTTTGCACACTACAGTTGCTTTAGAGGCTTGAGGCATGCAGATATACTTGAAGTGTTTATTACAATAAACTAAAAGGGTCATAGTGCAGATCCACACAAAATGTGCAAACAACTACAGATGTGCAAGACAGACATCAGACATTACACCAAGTGCCCTTCTGCTTTGCTCATTAGATCTTCATCAGGGGGGTGGGTACCTGACTGTAGAGATACTCATTATATGCTGACAATAATTAAGGAATGTACAACATTTCAAGACATTTCTAAACTGGTAAGTGACCATGGGGCAATGCGAAATAGTGTACTCAGAAAGCACCCAGAGAAATGTAATACTCTATTATAAATCAGAATTTAGATAAATATACAGGTGTGGATTCTTCTATAAGTTGCTATAGGGTACTTTTAACATGTACCTTAGAATTGTACAATAGTATAATCCAACAAAAAAATGATTGTGCACCCTGATAAATAAATATAAAATATAACATAGAGAAGCAGATAACAGACCTGTTCATAAATAAACTAGAAACAATTTTATGTTCTTTTTTATTATTATTATTTTATTATTCTTTGGTAACCAGGTAAATTGTGCTAATGCTGGAGTTCAGATAACTCAAAAACATATGAAAATATATTCACACAATAATTATAAAACTCATGAGTTACATGTTCTCTGGTTGTGTCAGAGACAGAGCAGAAAGATGATGGTGATATGGAGTCAGGAGCAGAGCCTCAAGTGCACCCACATGCTTAATGCAACTGCATGGTATTGGGGTCTGAAGCAGTTGGAGTGCACTTGTCAAATCTCTCATGACATCTACAGAGAGAGAGAGAGAATAAAAAAAAACTTGTGAAGCATGATTATAAATACTGAAATGATGGAAGTCTTTTGGTCAAAACCATATGCAAGTAAAGTCATATGTCAAATACCATTTCAGTATTATAGGAAAAAATGAAAATAGACAACAATACAGATGACACAAGTACAGCTGAGCTGTATAAGCAGGCCCTAATGGGCAGTGAATTAAACTGGCTAGTTATGTAGTAGGGTTGTCACAACTAGCTGTAGAAAGAATCAAACCATGCTCGAACTCTGGTGTTCAAGGTCTAAATTAGAACTCAAACACCAGAGAATTCATAGTACAGTTCAAATCTGTTTCATTTTGTCTTTCTTTGGCTTCCCTCCAGGTAGGGTAAGATTTATTATAATGCAAATGAGTACAACATTTCCAGCAGTGCAGTGTGAAGTGTTTTTTTTTTTTTTTGTCAAGTTTCCTTCCAATATGGGCCAGGCTAGGTCTGACATCAGAGTTAGGGGTGAGGAATTTGAATCACTACTGAGTCTGTGACCATGGCCTCTGTCTATGCTGTGAGCCATGAAAGCAAGCTGAGTCAATCAACTGAGAATAATGTTGTTGTGCCCTTCCCATTACCTCTGTCATCCTGTCTCACCTCTCACTGAATTGCTTTCCTCCTCCCCAAAGTTGTGATCATGAGTCATAACTGATGTGCTGCTAGTTCCTCCATTTTGATGCCATTCACCACCATTCTTGTGGTAGGAGCACCAGGCTAGTGGCTGAATGGTTTAGGCTAGCATAGCAGTGAGTACAGGAAGTGCAAGCAATCAGCCAGCAGCAGCACTTTTCGGAGTCTGAAGGAGTTCTAGCAGCTGAGATCAGGTCGGGGAAAGAAAAAGACAATGAGGGAGGAGTTGTGGGTGTAGTGCTGGTGGCTGGGCACAGAGATGTGCATTAATATGACTCAGTCGAAATGAGTGGGAATAGGCTAATCCCTAGAGGTGGATTATTTGAAAGGACAGTGTGAAGGGCTGTGGTTATATAGATGGACCAGGAGGCAATAGTGGCTTGAACAGTAAAACAAATGTTTATTCTTTTCAGCAGAACAAAATCAAAAGTGGACTTATTTTCGGCAAAACAGAGAAGAAAAACAAAAGATAGCTTTACTTCAGCAAAAAACAATAGACACACAGCTAGAAATAGCAAGCTGGTATAAGGTGTTTCCCCTTCAACACCTTCCTATGACCTAAACTCTAAGACATCTCTTTAGAATATTTATTTATTTTATTTAGTTTTTGTTGACCAGGTAAGTGCACTAGACAAATCCTGCCTATTTTCAGGCACGACCCGGGGGAGAGGGATACAGACGAATGCCAACTGACCTTGAACCAGATTAAACTGTTGGTGATATTTTTAGTGAATGAGGGAAATTTGGCCAGGACACTGGGGAAATTCCCCTACTCTTTTTCGATAAGTGCCATGGGATCTTTAACATCCACCTGAACTACCACCAATCCAGGCAGATGGGACCTCGGTTTAACGTCTCATCCGAAAGACGGCACATCAGAAGTGCAGCACCCCCTCTCATGCTGCACTACAGTGTCAGTACTGGGATATCAACCCAAGTGCAAGATGTGGGAACTGAACCCACAGCCCTCTGATCTCCTGGCCTCAGAGGTGAGTGTGCTACCTACTGAGCCACTGGCACTGCTAATATATACAGATTTAACCCCATGTGATGAGTTAGCTCCACCCATCACTAACACCATTTCCAAATTAACTTTGTTTCTTCACACACAATGTTTAGTTTCAGAGCAGTATAAACATTTATTTTATATTAGGATGATGTGCACATCATTGTATGACAATAATTATACCTGGATCCTGGATTTACCTTAATCAGGTTCTCAGAAGCACCACCCTCAGCAGTTGCATCAATAAATATAGAAAGAAAACAGCTGGCTCTATAGCTGCAAACTGCTGAGGAGTTGTAGTGAGAGCCTGCCATCTGATTGCAGACTTCAAGATTCATATGCAAAAGAATTTGGCTGTACCAATTTGGTAAGCATTGTCTTATTCATCTGGTGAAATCAAACCAAATGTTGCACCTGAAATTGCGAGTGCAAAGGAAGAATGTTTGCTTCTTTGCTGGACTGAATCACAAGAGTTTTCTCTTGCAGCCCAGAGCCAGAACCTCTGTGAGATAGTGCACACAGCCAAGCAGAAGACTGGAAGAATGTTAGCTTGAGAAGCTGCGCTGTCGAGGAGAAAGCAATAAAACAAATGTTTTCTCTGGGCAGTGGCTCCCTGCTAAATTAATATACTTTTGTGCTGCTTGGCTCATCTTACTGTAGAACAAAACAGAAGCCTGTTGCAACTTGCACTACAGTAGTGCTCTAGAAAACTAGGCTGCTTACAAGGAACTTCATAGTGGTTTTTTGTATGGGAAGTCTCCCTAATTATTATCACTGTAATTCAGTGTAGCAATGGCTGAAACTAGCCCATTGTCCTGTATGGGGTGCCCAGATTAATCTTATGCTACCTGTGGGAATATCTGAAAAAACGTTAGAGCAGGTAGCAACACATATGAAAATGGAAATAAAATGCTTCTTTCTAGACAGCAAAATCTGAGAGGACTTTTAATCATATCTCTGTGTGCTCTAATGAGAGTCCAGTGAGTCGTGTGTAACTGGGACCTTCATAGGACTAAACAACAAAATAGATAATATATACATGCAAACAAAGTGAGTGGTCAGCCCAACGAACAAAGACAAACAAACATACTACAAATACAGAAGAGCTAGAAAGTTCAAGATGGTACCCAGAAACACTGACTCACTGACCAGACAGAAAAAGGGGAGGAGCACCCTTTCACAGACAGCCAGGAGGAGAGTGGTCAGTGCTGCAGTCATCGATGGTGCAGTGAGTCAGGCCCAGAATGGGATGAATTGGAGCGGAGGAGGGAAGCAGCATTATCTGCAGAAACTGGAAGGACTGGGAATTTGGGACCGACTATAAGATTGAAATGGGAGGGTGTCGCAGAGGCTGGGAAGGTTGCAGGTCAGCAGGCCAGCAGCACAGCAGCCAGGAGACTGAGGCCAGATTAGAACCTGAAGGTCTGAAAAAAGTCAAGACTGTCAGTTGGCAAGGTAAGTTCTGCAACACAGGAAGGAAGATGCATTAATCAGCTGATTCAGCATGAGAACCCCCAAAGGTACTACACTTTTACTTTTTAATTCCATGGTGTCCTGTCCATCTGAATCTGATTATGTATCAGATTAATGTTTTTTTTTTTTTTTGCTTGTTTGTTTGTTAAACTTACCATCCTGCCCTAGTTATCATTCAGCAGCTATCAAGGGAGGGATACATTACAGTGACAAAAAGAACTGAAAGGGATGGCATGGGCTTTTGCATGGTCAGATAAAAGTAGTAAAAACCTCATTAGCAGAGGGCAGATGCAGAAAAATGCACAGACAAAATCGGTAATGGCATTTGGCATTTATTTTTGCCAACTGATTTTTGATTGTAACTGCTTGCCAATGTTTTCACTTTAAAATTTTCAGCTTGGGATGTTGTGTGACATCATGTTAAAATGCAGGATGTGCAGGACTTCAGTTCACTGATATGTGTGATATTATTTTATTAAAAATTTATTTACTGAATGACTGCTTTATGAAAGCACACTTTAGGCTTGCTGGCTGTAGTGTAGGTTACTGGTTATAACTCACAAACTTCCACTTACTGACTGCCACACAAAGCAGTCAGATTTTACTATGAATGTTTGCATGACTAGGTGTGAATACACAGTCATGCAACCTGTACCTATAAGATGGAAGAGGGCCCATGACATCTGCTGTGCATGGGGTCGATTGCAGTTTAAATCTGTTCCTCTCTCTCCAGGTCCTCTGCAAAGCACCACAATAGATCCAGAAGCAGCCTTCAGCCATTAGAACCATCAGCTGCAATTCACATTAATTTAAATTGATAGCAAACATTCTGAACTGCTGACATAATCTTGTTCTGGCATAATTATTCAAGTCGGCACTGAGCCTACCCCCCGCACACATTCTGTGTGCTGTCACCTGGCTTGCTTGATTGTTTGCCTGTTTGTGGAACCACTATTCCCTGCCATCTTTTTCTTGCTACTTGCCCACCTGTGTTGTGTTTGTGGTCTGTGTGACTGTGTGTGTGTGTGTGTGTGTGTGTGTGTGTGTGTGCAACCAGCCAATTAGTAATCATCCTGGAGAACTGAGAAGGAGGGGCTGTGTAGCTGCAGAGACGAGTGTGCCACAGCTGTATAGTGTGTGCAGAATGCCCACACAACACTTTGAGGCAAGGATGGCTAAGGGCTAACACCTAGATGTGAATACCATCTATCAGTGGTAGGCAGTAGGAGGGAAGAGGAATAGGGCAGTGCAACAGTGCACCAAATGAGTGGGTGACATGGGGGAGGTGAGTGAATCAGTGTTGATCACTGCAGCAGGCCAGATAGCAACCACGAGGTAGTGGGCATGGGCTACAGGTAGCATGGTGACTGAGAGAGGTAACCAGGAGGGAGACCAAGAGCAAGGGGTCAGGCAGGCTGCTGGCCCTGGCCACGTGTGAGTGTTAGACTTACTAAGCCAGGACTGGGTGGTGGGCTTGTCCCAGCAGCAGCCAGCTGCATAAAAAACTTCAAAATGCAGCAACATGACAAATGGAAGAGGACAACCAGGCAGTCACACACTGAGGGTATCAACTTCATGGATTCCTGAACGTCAAAGGAACGGTCAAGCAGCAGGCAGGCCAGCCAGGGAGCTGACTGTTGGTGTTGGTAGTAGTGCCCAGTCCCAGTTCAGGACTCACTATGCTAGGCAGTCATGGGCAGAGACAGTCAAGTCTGGACTTCTGGAGATCTGGAGTGCCTGGGGTCATAAAAGGAAAATACGTGGGTACTGGAGAAATAAAAAGTAAATAAGAGATAGTCTATTCTTATTTTTATTTATTCACTAGTTTAACAAATATAGCAATAATCAGGCTCATTTTATTCAGCTTTATAAACAGTTTTTTTTTGTAAGAGTTGTCAGGCTATATCTTGGCCCTGTTTTTTTCAGTCTTCATTAGCTCAACTGGCAACTGTAGGGCAGCAGGCAGGGAGCAGTTCAAGGCAGGCTAGAGTCATCATAGCAAAACATCCCGCAATGGCATTCTGTGTTACACAGTAGTACTACAAGGTGGTAGTAATAAAAAAGTTGCTTGATTACATCATTGCCTCACTTAATACACAGTATTTCAGAAAATCATAGGGAAATGTACTTTACTTTGTCTTTTTAGTATGCTGCTCCTATGCTTTTGTTATGTACTATGTGGTATAGGCTGTTGGTGGAATTAATTGAAGTTGAAGTAAATAAATAAACTGGGTTTTGCTAAACTAGTTAACTAAAATTGTTTTAACAAACAAATATATGTTAAATCTGAAAGCTTATATAGCTATTATATCCTTATGGTTCAAATCACTACCATGACTGACAGTGGACAGAGGTCCAGACAGAGGTGTGCGTGGTGAGGGTCTTCAGGGTATTTTGCCATGTATACTGCAGACAGTATGCAAGTCAAAGAGTCAGAGTGGATGCCATCTTTGCTGAGGAACGGTACCTTCACCTCCTGCTGCCTGCAGCCTTTCTGCAAGCCTCATGCAGTCTCAAAAGACTGCTGCACCATGCATAGGGGGGTGGGGGCTGGAGGAAGGTCACTGTCTCCTCCCTTGGTCTATATAACAATATAGCAGAAATATACTGTGTATGGACTAAGAGGGGTACATATTTTATTCATTTCCAAATGTATATGACTCCTGTGTGATGTACTTCTTGCTAAATGTATTAGGCTCCCTTGGGCTGCACTGACTGTACCTAGTGTATGCACGTACCACCCAGCAGTCAGTGTGTGGTTTCCAAATAAATCCCAAAAATATTTTGGGTGATGGAAGGAGAGAAAAGTCATATATTCATTTAAAAATTTCAGTGACTTCGGTGTGGCATACTTGCCATCTGTTCTGTGCTCCTTTTGACTGCACTGTACACAAGTGTGTGAGTATGCCACCCAGTATTCAGTTTCTGGTACCTTAAGTAAATCTCAGAAATATTTTATGTGATGGGAGAAGAGAAAACTCATTTATTCATTTAAAAATATCTGTAACTCCTGCATGGCGTACTTGCCCTCTGCCATGCAATGCTCCCTTTGACTGTACTGTACCCAGTGTTTGATCATGTGCCACGTGGCATTCAGTGTGTGGTATCTCACAAATATATTAATAAATCCCAGAAATATTTTGGGTGACTATTATCTTTTCTATTTCCAACCTAATTAAGAAAATAGGGTTTGAGTTCTAAACAAGATTAGAACCCTAGGACTTTTTCAAAAGTTCAAGACTAGAACCAGAACCCAGAACTTCAGTGGGTTCTGACAACCCTTTTATGCAGGATTAGGCTATATGCAGCTGGGTAATGTGCAGGTCAAAGGAAAGGCTTCAAATCCCAGTTGACACTGAGTCCATTGGGTTGTAGGATATCTAGACTAAAACTCTTGGAAAGCCTTTACCTCTCTCTCTCCCCCTTCTCTACTACCCACTCCACCTCCTTCCTACCTCTCTCCATTACTTAGTTCTAAAGCCATCTTATCCTTGCCTTGCTCTATCCCCTGGCAGGGTTATCAGCATCCTGAAGGGGTCTGACCTGACCAAGCTGCTTGCCTCCTCAATCCTCCTTTCATCCACCCCTTTATCTACCTCCCTCCTTCCCATCTCCCTACTTTGCACTCATCACCATCTCTGTCTTTGCCCTGAATTGACCCTTGGAGGGGTTCTCAGTACCCTGAAAGGGATGGAAATTGGTTTGCCTCTCACCTCCCTCTCCTCCCAACCCCCACTTTTCACCTCCCTCCCTCTCCCCCACCCTATAACTGAGCCCTATACATGACTAGCCCTAAATATCTCTACTGCACTTGTAGACTAATTGCACTTCTGGTGTACCTTAGCTGACTTGTACTATATGAGTACACATATCGCTTTACTCTGCACAGATTCCCCCTGCCCCCACCCAGGCCTCCTTTAAATATGCTTCAGCTCCTCCCTCTCCTTTGTCTCCCCTCCCATTGGACATCTTATGCTGCTCATGTCCATTCCCCGCTACAAAGAAAGCTGAACCTGTAAGCAGTAGCACTCCAAAATCACCCCCACTATCTTTGCTCTGCCTGCAATTTGTTCAGTGCCTTCTTCATTCTATTAGTTGCCCCACTTACAAACTACCCTGTCTCCTTCCCTAGTTTCCATACTGGCAAAGTGAGCCTTGAGCTCGGAGCCTGGTCAGTCTACCTACACGAAATCCATCTCCCATAACGCCATAACCGCAACTATGAGGGCTGCTACCTGGCTCCTTCTCCTTGCCATATTATGGATGATGCCTTATGTAGCAAATCCTGTAGACCAAATTTTCTCCCAAGGGGACTCGTGCCCCTCCTCCAGATGCTACTTACACAAAACAACATTGCATAGTATTTGCTGCATCTCTGTGCCTCTGCCAATGGATAGTACAGAGTTTTCAATTGGGGGTGGGACCTGCACTTTACTGCCTGCACAGGGTATTCCTCCCTTTCCTCCCAATCACTATACCTGGTGCCTCACAGTGAGGGTTCTTGTCTTTGCAGCCCTGTGTCTACCTAGCATAAAAAGCAAGTTGTTGCACCACTGTACTGCCATCCCAAATAGACGTGGACGAGTTAGAGCCTTCAATTTATCCCTAGCTGCCTTAAGAAAAGTTGTGCTCCTCCTCTTATTGTGTGCAGGTGATGTGGAACTCAACCCTGGCCCAAGAGACAACCTGTTCTCACCAGCTGACTTTACAAGACTTAAAGGAATTACTTTTATGCATGTTAATGCATGCAGCCTCCTAAAAAAGTTCACCTCAATCCAGGCTTGGGTCCTCCACACCGAACCAGATGTACTCGTGGTTTCTGAATCCTGGCTTAGGCCAGCCACCCCTGACAAGGAGGTTAACATTCCTAACTACTTGCTGTTTAGGACCGACAGACAAACCAGAGGAGGTGGAGTAGCCATGTTTGTAAAAGACAAATTCTCAGTTACTATCCTCGACTCCTCCCCTAGTGCAAATGAATTTGAATGCCTGTCTCTTAAAGTCAAAATTTCCCCCTCAATGGCTATTTGTGTCATAGGGTGCTACAGGCCTCCATCTGTGGGGTCTCAGCTTTTGTCCCACCTGTTGACCATCATGGGCCATGTGAACATTGAAACAATTATATTAGTGGACCTCAACTATGACTGGCTGTTCAAGGCCTCCCTACCCCTTAAATCCTTGTGTGACTCGCATTGTCTTATGCAACTCATTGAGGAACCAACCCATCCAAACAAAAAGAAAAAACGTAAACAGCACCCTGCTGGATGTCCTTCTTGTGAGCAAGCCTCACCTCTTTTCTCACGCTGGAATATTTTCCTCAGACATTAGTGATCATTCCTTCATTGCTGGTGTAAGAGCCGACTTCAAATCCCCTTCTACGTCCAAGTTCTCCATTAAAAGGTCCAGACACAACTTCAATCTGCTCGCATACATCAATGAACTGAGAACTTCCCTGCATTGGCAGAGCTCTTATTTAGCTAAATCAGTGAACACGGCCTACAACATCTTCCATGAAATTGTGTCATCTGCCCTAAACAACCATGCCCCCCTTGTAAAAGTCTGCATAAAGGTTAAAACATTCTGATGGTTTTCTGATGACCTCAATGCAGCTTTACTAGAAAGAGACAAACTTTGGAAAAAAGCTCGAAAATCAAAGACAGACGTAGACTGGTGTCTCTTCAGATCAGCTAGAAACTCTTGCACCAAGTTGGTCAGAGAGGCCAAAGCCAACTTTTACCACTCTGAATTAGATTCTGCCTCAACATGCCCTACCAAATTTTGGTCCACCATAAAAGAATTGTCTGGCCACGAGTCTGGGACCATGCTTCCTTCAAAAATTACTTCTAACATTGTTACTATTAATGACAGAACGGAAATCCTTCAAGCTTTCAACAAGTACTTTGCCAAGGCAGGCCTAGCATTCGATACCTCACCTGCTTGCATGCTACCTACCCAGACTGATGCTCAACCTCCGGAACCCAGCACCCATAACGCAGTATTTTCCTTCGTGCCTGCCTCATTGAAAGAGGTTGAAAACCTTCTTCTTCAGATGGACACTAGAAAAAGCACTGGTGCGGAGTCCCTCAACCCCTAGTTCCTTAAGATTGCTCACCATGTCCTAACAGTACCAATCACCCACCTATTTAACATGTCCCTTTCACAAGGGGTTCTCCCGCAGCTATGGAAAACTGCCCACGTCATCCTCTCGTTTAAATCAGGGGACTCTCTGTGATCTAAACTATTACAGACCTATATCTCTACTTCCCATACTTGCAAAAATCCTGGAAAAAATTATGAACGCTCAATTGAGAACCTTCTTAGGCAATATAAACCTGCTAAACCCAATGCAATCTGGATTCAGAGCAAAGCACAGTACTATCACAGCTCTGGCTAATGTAACTAACGACTGGCAACATGATCTGGACAATAAAAATTTTGTCTGTGTTGTGTTCCTGGACCTTAGTAAGGCCTTCGACACCGTCGATCACTGCCTGCTCTTTGCTACACTAAAAACAATAGGCATGAATGCATCCTTCCTGTGCTGGTTTAATGACTATCTCACAGATAGGTACCAACAGGTCAAGGCTGTCGGGGAGCTCTCCTCACCCAAACTGCTAAAAAGAGGTGTACCACAGGGATCCATCCTGGGGCCCCCTGCTGTTTGCAGTCTATAAAAACAATATAGACAACAGCATCAAGGAGGCCAACATTCACCTGTTTGCAGATGACACAGTGCTATACCTAAGCCGGCCATCGCCTGAAGCTGCCTGTAGAGATCTGCAAACTGAGTTCAATCGGTTATAGCACCAGCTCCTAAACAAAAAGCTGTTACTCAGTGCCAAGAAAACAAAAGCAATATTGTTTTCACCTGTAAATCACATGGCATACCCTTCCATGGTTGGGTCGTTACCCCCCATCACCACTTTACTAGGAGAAAAACTGGAATTCGTAGCAAAATTCAAGTACCCGTGGGTCTGGCTGCACCACAAACTCTCCTTCGTGGATCACATCGAGGATTTAATGAAAAAACTGAGACAGAGGCTTGGTCTATATTTTAGGATCAATCGCCTCCCGACCAAAGAAGATAAGATACAACTAGTCCAATACACGTTCCTCTCCCTAATCAACCACGCTGACATCATCTATAGCCAGAGTGCTTCTGCCTATCTTGGTAAACTTGACACATTGTATCACAAGGCACTAAGATTCATAACTGGCCTTCCCTTCTCCACTCACCACTGCTGCCTTTATGCAGCCATGGGATGGTCTTTCCTCAAGTACAGGCAGAATAGGCACGTGGTCCTTTAGACTTTCAGAGCTATCTCCAACAAACTCCCCCAATATATTGCTGACTGTCTGCCTCCAAGTCTGATAGGTAATTATGCACTGAGGAGTTCCTCTCTTATCTTATTGAAAGTGCCCTAGGGTCAACACACGGTTCGGAAAAGCGGCCATAAGCTTTGTGCTGCCTTCGCTCTGGACTAAAATGCAGAAATCAATGAAACTGAGCACCCCTGTTAGTCTTGCAGCTTTTAAAACATTGTTTGCAAAAACTGTTAAGGAGTTATGCAATTGCTTTCCTTGAGCCTAAATGCTCTTATGCCTACTCCTTTCCCTGCCCTATGCTTTACCACCTTTCCCTGACCTCCTCATCCTTACTAAATTTATCCCCCATGCTGTTTCACTGCCCTTTTCGACTCCCTACCTTCCCCTAAAAGTGCCCTCAGCCCACTTTCCTAGCTGTCGCCACAGAGCATCTGCACTATACTTCCCACCCTTAGTGGTGCTTTGCTCCATATACACACATTCTAAAGCCTGGCTTGTGTCCATCAAAGTTCTGATAATACAACTGGCCTACTTCTGTTGCTCCTGCTACTTCTTCCCTTCCTCTCACCTTTTCTAGTTTTCCTTCAGCCACGATATCCCATGATCATATTACCTTGATTGTATATAGTTTCCCTTTCAGTGACTTGTATGATATTGCCTATTTATTGCATGTATACAACTGTATGTATTTTTCTTTGACCCTGTGTGATGCAGGTCCACCTATATAAATGAGCTTGCTCAATGGTGTTCGCCTGGATAAATAAAGACTTGATTTGATTTGATTTGATTTGATCTGATTTGATGAGTTACTCCCCATTAGCTTTACCTAGATAAAAACTACAAGAATCCCATCCAGGCATTTCTACCTACACAGTTATGATCCACTTGCCACTTGCATTTAAATGTTAATTTTGTATTATTGTATCTACCTTAGCTGCTCATCATCCAGCTCCCTAGTTCAAAACTGTTAGCTTTCCACTCTTTCATTGCTTACCATACAGCCTACTTGCTCTCTATTTTTATGCATTCAAATGTAAATCTTTTTCATTGTACCAAATCTCTATATTCAATTCTCATGTTCCCCTACTCCCCCCCGCCTCCGCAGTTCGCACCGGGAGTCGAGCAACTTCTTGTTCAGTGTGCCTTCCTGGTGAAACATTTCAATAAACAAATAAATTTGTGCCATGTCTAATGTTGTGTGCTTTTGTTTTTATCCTTTAATATTATCTCAAAATAAGAAATGGTATTTGATATATGACTTTACTCACAAATGGTTCTGACCAAAATAATTGTTGCATTTCTGTATTTGTAATCATGCTTAAGTGTGTTTTTCTCTCTCTCTCTCTCTCTCTCTCTCTCTCTCTCTCTCTCTCTCTCTCTCTCTCTCTCTCTCTCTGTTGTGAGAGGTTTGGAGAGCGCAGTCTCACTGCTTCATACTAAGCATATGGGCACACTTGAGGTTCTGCTCCCAACTTCATAACATCATTACCTTTCTGCTCTATCTGCACCAAAACCAGAGGCCACATAACTCATGAATTTTGTAATTATTATGTGCATGTTTTTTTTATATGACTTTGAGTTACCCAAAATCCAGCACTAGCACAGATTTAAGAAAATAAAGTTGCTTCTAGTTTATATGTGAACATTTCTCTTATTTTTCTCTATGTGATAGTTTATATTTAGTTATTGCAGTACACAATTATTGTTTTGTTGGATTATACAATTGTGTGAGTCTAAGGTAAACGTGTTCTAAGCACCCCAGAGACACTTATGCAAGTATTCACACTTGTATATTTAAGTGTTGATTTATAGTAGAGTATTACATTTATGCAAAAATCCACACTTGTGTATTTTTCAAAATTCTGATGTATAATAGATGTAAGCCTCCCCCCCCAGTGTCTAGCGTTATGAGAAGTTAGTTTGGTTGGGCCGGGGGGGGGGCGCATGTACAACTGAAGAAACACAGTCGCAGAATATGCTCATTTGGCTGGTCCAGCTGGTGTAACAGGAGTGCAGGCCATCTTCACTTCAGGGGCTGACAGCCAGAGGTGCAAAACTTGTTAAGCAGTACATGAGGTAGACTGATTAAGTTCATTGTCCGCAACAATTCAAAGTGCAAACTGATTTAATTGAAAAATAATAAAATTCTGGCCACTCCATGGAGCCTGGGGAAACCATACACAGCGGGTGGACATTATCACACATGGCCAGGGCCAAGATTATATTGCTGCAGAAGCTGATCTAAGGATCCAATGAACTGCACTTGCTCCTGAAAGAGAAATAAGGTTCAGCCAATGGTGGCAGCAGTATCTTTCTGGACTAAATAAGGCCTCAGAACAGACCAGCAGCTCCCTCATTCTCTCCTGGCCACATTTCCAACTTTAGCTGCCTCTCACTCACTGTCCTTATATGCAGTTAGAGCAAGTACACCACAGAACAGCATTGGGATAAAGGCAGCTGCTCCGGGCAGTCTCACTTCTCCAGCAGTGATTGGTACAAGGGGGTCTTTAGGGTGGCGGCATCTCTTATCATCTCCACCTCTCTCACAGTCTCTACTAAGCCACATGCACCAGATGACAAAGTGGGTGCTCCAGGTAGGGGTCAAGGACTGTTGGGCTAGGGGGCTGCTCCCAGAGGGTTACGCCCTATACTCCTTGCAACCTGTGGACCTGTCCCTACCTGCTCCAGTAGGGATCTCCATGCTCCCGCTAAACAGGCTTTTAGTGACTGCTGGGCAGGCTCTCACCACAGCCCCACCACAGGACAGTCCCTTACTTCTGGGCCATGCACCCATTTTCTCTGTAGCTCTCTGTTCCCCACAGGCCACCCCAACAATGTCTCCAGACACCTATTCCCCTGGATGCTCACTGTTCTGCCACAGTGGGTTGGACTTTAGGTGGTGGGCTAGGTGGCTACTGCACCCCACCCCAGCCCCAAACCTCAGCCCTCAGCTGAACAGCAGCTTTCCCTGATCTCTCACTCTCTCAGTCTCCTCCAATCTTTCCCTATTTGATGCCAAAACCCAACTTTATACCACATGGGACCAGGGCCCCGCCTGTCAGCAGGTGGTCCCAAGTCAAGCCCACTGCAGCCTACCAGGGACCTAGAACTAGTAAGCTCCCATAGGAGACTTATATAGAGTATTACATTTCTTTAGCTGCTTCCTGTGTACATTAGTTCGCATCACCTCAGGGCCACTGATCAGTTATGGAAATGTTCTGAAATGCTGTTCATTGCTTATTTAATTACTTAAACTAATTTAAATGCATCATGTGACAAACTGATCAGTATATAAGGGTGTCTGTATGCCCAGATTTCTGCCCCCTGAAGAAGCTCTATCAATTAAAGTGCCTGGGCACATGATGTAGTGAATAAAGTCTGTTTTGCACACTTGCAGTTGATTGCACATTTTGTATGGAGCTGCACTAAAATCCTTTTGTTTAGTATAATAAGCACTTCAAGCATATCTGAATGCCTCAAACCTCTTTATCAAATGTAGTGTACAAAGCAACCTTTGAGTGTTGGCTTTTTGGGTTTGTACTGTATTCCTGGTTTTAGGGATTAGCAATCCCTTGGTCCTACACCAGGGCCCTGCACTGGTGAACATGTACCTTATTGTTCCACATTAACTCCATCCACTCCAAATTTCTCAATAAACTGGGGCTACAGTACAGCAAAAAATATTATGTTTCACTCCTAGTTCATCATGGGAATGTTCTCTAATAATCTTCCAGATGTTTGACAATGTGGGTGAAATTTAGGTTGCAGCTCCTAAAGCTACCCTGGCCAGGCTGTATCCCCTTCCATTCTGTCTGCAGTTTTGTTATGGGCTGTCCCCTTGCAATTGATATGGTATTCCTGCATATTCACAAATTATTATAAAAAGTGTATATTTTCAGAAGGGTGGCTTTGAGAGCAAAATGGTGCTGTGATGTGTGAGACAAATGAATGTGTATACAAGTGGGAGAGAGTATAATGAACTAGAGTGAAGCAGGCTGCTGCTGTGATTTATTTTTCTACATGTGGTGGCAATAGAAACACATTGGTACCAGGCTGGTGGCATAGAGAGCTGAGATACTGAATGCCTTACCTCCTGTCATGGGCAGCAACCCAGGTTCAGGAGCAAACTGGGACTGCTGGGGTTGGTTAGCATGGCAGTGTATAGAGCATCCAAAGGACTGCTCTTCTTTCCCAAGGAGGGGGGAACATAATACATCACTCCTACACTGCCACCACATTGAGGTATGGTGGCAGGGTAGTAGATGCATCTCAGAGGAGGAGGATGTCCAGTGACCATGTAACATGTGCCTGCCTCCACATGCATGCATGCATGCATGCCTGCATCACTGCATACCACTGGATGTAGGGAAAACCAATAAAATGGAAGAGTCATGACAGGGACTGTGGGGATGGTCATTCTTTGACCATCATGGGCACAGACAAAATAACTATGGGCCCTAGGGGGTGGGGATGTAGATACAAAAGTATTACAGAGGGAATCAATGTAGATCCTTAAATTAAAAGCCACAAGAGGTAAAGGCTTGAGTGATAGAATGGATTTGCTACGTTGTTATTGAACTTTGCCTTGCAATGTTTATCTGTATTATATGAGCATATGAAAATGCCAGCAGAAACAGGCCATTTTGATCTATCCAGTCTGCTCGAATGTGCAGCTCTCACATGAATTTACTGGAGATGTCCCGTCTCCCTTTTCCACATAGAGTCTTCCTCCCCCCCCCACAGCCCCCCTACCTATCTTCCCATCAGTTATGACTCACCCTTTCACTCTGTCTCAAGCCCTTTTAAAGCTGTTCACTGTTTTTGATGATACCGCCTCAGGCAATTCATTCTACTTGGAAACCACTCTTTCTGTGAAAAAGTGCCTTCTCATTTCCCTTTTAAATCTTCTCCCCACTAATTTTATACTGTGCCCACTATTGTACCCATTCCCCCTGAGATTGTATATGCCACCTGTTCGAACCTTGTTTATACCTTTAAGGTACTTGAAGGTTTTGATCATTCCCCCCCCCCATATTAAGTTCCTGCAGCCTCTCCTCATAGGGTTTGTCCCACAGGCCATGAATCATCTTGGTTGCTTTTCGCACCTCATCCAGTAATTTGATTTCCTTTTTCAGATATGGGCACCAGAACTGCACAAAGTACTCCAAGTGCAGTCTCACCAAGGATGTGTACAACGGCATAATGACTTTCCCTTTCCTGGAGGTGATTCCTCTGCCTATGCACCCCAGTATCTTGTTGGCTTTGGCTGCTGCTTTATGCCAATGTGCAGTCAATCATTCAATCAATCAAAATCTTTATTTAACCAGGCGGAACACTAATGAGAAAAAACTCACTTACAAGATGGATCTGGAGTAGCTATGCATCAGCAAAAGGGTACAGTTGCAAATACAATGACAGATAAAATGCAGGTAGTACACAAGTAACATATCAAAATCACCTAAGGTAAAGTAATGTACATATATGATGGGCATATAATTCAGATACAAGTACTTTGACAGACAGAAAGCAGAATACAGATTTATGCAATTTCTATACATGGTAGCTATACATCCAGTAATGACCGGCAGCACTACATACATGTTATCAAAACTAATGTAACATAGTACTTATGAAGGTATGCACACAAGATAAACCAAGAGAAAGCAAAATCAATAAAGGGAGTAAAACAAGATTTAAAAAAAATATATGTGCAGACAACAGGATGGGTGGGCAGGGAAGAGGTGGGAACATCTACATCAGTGAGGTAGGGAATACCGAATAGAGGAATAGGGGGTTAGGCAAACAAGTTGAGTAGCTAGAACAGTTTCTTATGGCCAATTGCACGTATCCTGAAAGGACTGCAAGAACAGATTTTTGAAAGAGGAAAACAACACCGGGGAAGTGAGGTGCAGCATTTTTTGTCCATTGTTCCAGAGGACAAGGAGGGCATGACTAATAGCCACTCTGCCAAATCGTGCCCTAACTTTGGGGATGGAAAGGGAAATGTAGGAGAGACTTCTTAGCAGATAGGCACCAGGGTTTCAGGTAGGGAAACAGTCCTTAATGTATTGGGGTAACTTATTACTAATGGCCCTATAGGTCCAGAGCACAGCATTCTTGTGCCTCTTGAAGCGAGGTGAGCACCATCCCATGCTCTTGTAAAGGAAACAGAGGTGTGTTGAATAGGGGGTACCAGTTACAAACCTAAGTGCCTGATGGTATGGGGTGTCTAGTTTGGAAAGTGCCACATTTGAGCAGTGCCCATACACAAAGTCTGCATTGTTGAGAAGAGGTGGAAACGTTGTTTGTACCAGCCTTTTTTTTCCCTCTTGTGTTAGCAAATGCCTGATTCTAAAGAAAATCCCAGACCTCTGCTTGAGTATCTTAGAGATTTCTTCGATGTGGACTTTGAACGAGAGTTTAGAGTCAATCCACACCCACAAGTATTTAAAGGACTCCACATAGTCCAGGGGTTCACAGAGCAAAGTAAGAAGTTTAGGTGCCTTTCCCACAGGGCAGAGATTGGAGGAGTTCACTGAGGGGGTGAAGACAGTGGGCTTCATTTTCTTGGCATTTAACAGGAGCTTAGCGTACAGAAGATTAACCTGTAAATGACTGAATTCAGTTTGAAGATCTCTACATGCTTGTTCCAAGGTCGGCCTAGCTTCATAAAACATGGTGTCATCAGCAAATAAGTGGATGTTTGCTGAACTAACTCTGGCATTTAGGGTTATTCATATGAATGGCAAACAAGAGTGGGCCATGAATGGACCCTTGGGGTACCCCTCTTAAAAGCAGTTTCAAAGGGGAAAGGTCACCCCCTGTCTTGACCTGCTGGTGGCGGTCAGTGAGGTAATTGGAGAACCAGTCCAAGGATGGATTGTTAATGCCAATATTCCTTAGGGCATCCAAAAGCAGGGTGTGGTCCACCATATCAAATGCTTTGCTAAGGTCAAGGAACAGTGCACAAACATAGTTCCTGGCATCCAGGGCATTCAGCCAGTTGTTTGTGACCTTAGCAAGAGCTGTGATGGTACTGTGACGAGGCCAGAGGCCAGATTGGGCTGGGTTTAATAGATCTGCATCCTCAATAAACTGTTTTAGCTGGGAGTTGACCACCTTTTCAAGGGGCTTAGAGATGGTAGGTAGAAAGTAAATAGGGTGGTAATTGTTTAGGTCACAAATGCTGCCTGATTTGTACAGTGGTATATCGTGGGCAGTTTTCCATATGAGAGTGAGTAAGCCTTGGGCAAGTCACAGGTTAAACACAGGCACAGGAGAGGTCCCAGAAGACTGGAGAAGGGCTCATGTGATCCCGCTCCACAAGAGTGGTAGCAGGGAGGAGGCAGGGAACTACAGACCAGTCAGTCTTACCTCAGTAGTGGGCAAGATTATGGAGGCACTCCTTAAGGAAAGGATAGTGCAACACCTGGAATCCATAGGGGCACAGGATCCAAGACAGCATGGGTTTACAAAAGGAAGGTCCTCTCAAACTAATCTCATAGATTTCTTTGACTGGGTAACCAGAGTGGTGGACCAAGGGGGAGCAGTTGATGTCACCTACCTTGACTTCAGCAAAGCTTTCAACACTGTTCCACATAGAAAATTGATAAATAAGCTGGGTAGGCTCAGAGTGGGTCAGAAGTTGGTCAACTGGGTGGCAAACTGGTTGACAGGCAGAAAACAGAGAGTGGTGGTAAATGGTATACAGTCAGAAGAGATGCAAGTCACAAGTGGGGTACCTCAGTGATCAGTCCTGGGGCCAGTCATCTTCAATATCTTCATTAGTGACATTGCAGATGGACTAGAGGGTAAGGCTTGTCTATTTGCAGATGACACCAAGATCTGCAACAGAGTAGATGATCCAGATGGGGTGGGCAGAATGAGAAGAGATCTGGATAAACTAGCAAAATGGTCAGAAGAGTGGCAACTGGGATTTAATGCAAAAAGTGCAAGATCATGCACATAGGGAAGAGAAACCTGAAGCCACCTATAGGCTGGGAGGGGAGTTGCTGGCAGTCACAAAGGAAGAAAGAGACTTGGGCATCATCATCACCGATGACCTGAAATCATCCAAGCAGACCTCTAAAGCAGTAGGTAAGGCTAGGGGATGTTAGGGTGTATTAGTAGGGGTATCACAAGTTGTAAGAGGGAGGTAATAATCCCTCTTTACAAGACACTGGTTAGGCCCCATCTGGAGTACTGCATGCAGTACTGGAGGCCACACCTTCACAAGGACATTAACCAACTTGAGGCAGTCCAGAGAAGGGCAACCAAAATGGTGCAGGGACTGCATGAGAAGACATATGAGGACAGATTAATGGAGCTCAATATGTATACCCTTGAGCAAAGGAGGGAGAGAGAGGTGATATGATCAAAACATTCAAACACCTTAAGGGCATTAACAAGGTGAAAGAGTCTAACATGTTTAAATATAAGAAAAATAGCAGGACAAGAGGACACAGCATGAGATTAGAGGGAGGCTGATTAAGGAGAATGTGAGGAAATTCTTTTTCATAGAAAGAGTGGTGGATGCATGGAACGGCCTTCCTCAGGAAGTGGTGGCTATGAATACAGTGCAGGGCTTCAAACAGGCATGGGATAGGCATAAGGGAGCAATACAGATGAGTATGAATAGATAGACCACTGACAGAGCAAAGGCTGATGGCATATTTATAAGGTAGAAAAAGAAATGGGCAGACTCGATGGGCCTTGCGGTCCTCATCTGCCATTGACCTCTATGTTTCTATGTTTCTAAGAGATGGGTTATTGGGGGTGATAGGACATAGTAGCCAATTTTAAGAAAGTAAGGCTCAATCAGGTCTGCAACAGTGCTCTTCCTCTTCCTACTGTCCAGCTGGAGCAGGAGGTCCTCAACTTCCTTCACTGTGACAGGTGTGAAGGAGAAAGTTTTGCCTTGGGAAGTCGAGTCAGCAGCAGGGGAAGTGGTGCTAGGTGTGTAAAGTTTAGCGTGGAGGTTGTTGGCTGGGGAAGTATCGAAGGCCAAACCTGCTATTGAGAAATGGTTGTTGTACAGCTCGAGGATTTCTTGCTTGTCAGTAGTGGCAGAAGTGCCAGTCGAGATTTTAGGCAGGAATTGACTGGAAGAGCTATGACCTTGGACTTCCTTTAATGTTTTCCAGAATCTAGAAGAGCTATTGGCTGAGGAATCAAATTCAGAGCTGTAGTAGCTAGACTTCGCCTCCCTGGTCAATCGTGTGCAATGGTTTCTAGCAGCTCTAAAGGTTGCCCAGTCAGCAGGCTGTTTGAACTTCCTAGTCCTCTTCCAGAGTGAATCCCCATGGAGCAGTTCTGCATTCAAGCTGGCAGAGTACCAATGGCAAGTTTTCTTAGTAGTGTGAATTCTGGAGAGGGATGCATGTTTATTGATGGAACCGAGAACAATATTATGAAAGACTTTGTATGCTTCAGCTACCAAGGAGGCCAGATAGAAGTCCTGCCAACTGGTGCATTGTAAATCAAAGAGGATGGCATTAGGGTCAAAACTCCATCTCAATCTCTTAAGGGCGTAGCTAGAGGAGGATGCACGCCTAGGGGAGGTCTGAACACAAGCGATGACACAATGATCACTGATATCATTGAAAAATACGCCAGAGTGGGAGTAAAGATGGGGTTTGTTGACCAAAATTATGTCAAGCAAAGTGCTGTTATTAGGGTTTTTTATGTTAGGGTGTGTGGCTTCCATAATAAGCTGTGATAAACTGAAGTTATCACATTAATCTTTCTGGGGTTGGGAGGAGGTGGATAACCAGTCCATGTTGAGGTCACCCGTAATAATAACTTCAGAGGATAAGGAGGTTAACAAATCGGATAAGTGGTATAACACCTTGGTCCCAGCAGAGGGAGGCTTATAACAGCCTATAAGGTGAATAGGAGTTGATGAGGGCAGGAGCAGTTTTAGGGTAGTGCATTCAAATTCAAGGGGTACAGAAGTAGAGTCAACGATGGTGGCAATGAAATTCTCCCGTACATAAATGGTGACCCCTCCCTTGCCAACCTATCAGTCCTAGAGACATTATATGAGCAGATATTTATTTCATAGTCCAGTCTAGATGGTCTCAAACAGGATTCTGTCACCACAACAATGTCAGGAGAGGTGAAGTTGAACCATGCTTAAATATTGTCAAGTTTCTTTAGTAAGCTACTGGCATTAATATGAATCAGGCTTAGCCCCTTTAAACTAGGCAGCACAGAGGGAGCGGTAATTGGTGGGGGGGGGCAGGATTAACCTCAATGTTACCTGCACTGATTAGCAGCAAAAGGAGGAGATTCATGAGTGCATTTAATAGGAACTTAAACAAGCATGAGCTTGCTCTTTTATGGGGGCTGGAGTCAGGAAGGGATGGTGGGGGGAAGTGTGTGTTGCAGGGGCACAAGGATGCATAGATAAGAATTACAATGGGTGAGATGCATTTAGGGGAAGGGAGATGGAAAGAACAGGGGTGCCTACCATTGAAGGTGCAACATGAAGTGGTCAGAGATCTGGGCACATAGGTTCCAAAGACAAATGGTGCATTCAGTGGAGGAATGTGTAGAGGGGTAATGGACATGTGTTAAAAGACCATAAACTGAAAAAGGGGTCAGGAGAACTAAGTGCAGGGAAGAGATAGAGGGAGTGACATGCACCAAACATATAATGCAACCCAGCCAAATGGTTGTGGGATACATTGTATACCCCATGCTGAAGTACAAGCACAGTTGAGTTGGAGAAAGCAATGGGCAGGTAGAAAATAGTCACAGGACCAGGGAAAGGCACAAACAGCACAGCTGAGTCGGGATAGGAATGGGCAGGTAGAAGATAGTCACAGTAACAGGAGCAGGGAAGGTATGGGTGGCAAGGAGGGCAAGAGAGAGAGGAGGGAGTTGGGAAGGCAGCTGGTGGTTACTTAGTTCAGGTTGACTCCTGACTAGAGATGCAGTGAATTTAAATTTTGCTGGCGAAGTGAACACAAAGTGGGCACTTTGCGTTGTCACTCCACTTCACGGAGTGGCCAGCATGAAATGCCCACTTTGCCTTGTTATTATTACTTCACGTTGTCATTCAGCCTTAAGGCGAAGTAAGGTGGAGTGACAACAATATTGGCAGCCCCCAACACACACTCACTAGAATTAATGTGCATCCCCAAAATGCTACTGTCGTTTTGTCTCCAGAAAATTCCCTAGTGTTGATGAAGTGAAATGAGAGAGTAACAAGAAATGCAAAGTCTCCCAGAATTAATGGCACACTCAGCCATCAGGGCAGTTATCAGACAAAGTCACCAGAATTAATGTTCATCCCCAAAATGCTACTGTCTTGTGCCCAGAAAATTCCCCCCACTGCTGATGAAGTGAAATGAGAGTGTAACAAGACATGCAAAGTCTCCCATCTTAGAGATGCAGCTAATTAAAATTCCACCAGTGAAGTACCTGTGAAGTGGGCACTTTGTGTTGTCACTCCGCTACGCAGAGTGGCCAGTATGAAATGCCCACTTCGCTTTGTTATTGTAATTGTGACTTCTCATTGTCATTCCACCTTAACCTGAAGTAAGGAGGAGTGACAACAATATTGGTAGCCCTTGGGCCCCCACACATCATGTGGTTTACAGTACTGTAACTCACATGCTGTACAGGAACGCGAATGCCTATGGCTGTAGTTCTTCGATGACAATGACCTGTATCACAAAACTCCCCAATTTGAAAACTCATATCAATGAGTACAGTGGTGAAGTCTGGAGAGATACTACAAAACAGGCTTACATAATGCAAGTAACTAGTAAAAAAATGAATTTTGTGATTCATGATGTGATCGGGAATTGTGACTGCATTTGTGACTGTGAAATATAAATTTATTTTTCTCGGTCTTGGAGCTGACAAGTGTATTGGGAACACAAGTGCCTCGGCTGTACTTCCCTGATGACCTGGCTGTTCACAAAACTCACCAGCTTGAAAACTCATATCAATGGGTACAGTGGTGAAGCCTGGAGAGATACTACAAAACATTAATTTTGTGATTTGTGACATGATCGTGAATTGTGTGCACCACACCAGTATTCTGAAGGGAAGCCAAAGAAACAACTTTGACTTAAGTAACAGATGGAGATTGGGCCCTAAAGAGATGCAAATGCTCAGACAGATTAACATTGTGCTGCGCACTAAAGAGATGCAGACACAAAGGCACAACAACAACACCTAACCAGTGCTCACCATCAGAAATCCAAATTTGGAAAAGAATACCTTTTGCCATTTGGGAGGTGGGGTTAGTGCACGGCAGTAACAGTCAACTACTACCAGTAAAGATACCACAAGCAGTATAAAAAATTAATGTAGGTACAGTGGATAGCAGGTTCACACTGCTGCAATTACTCTGGCACAATAAATGGTATCTGATTTAATGGCACACATGCATCGCACACACACTCACGCACACACACACGCACTACAAGTAATGCGCAGCAAATTGAAAACCTTTAGTAATACAACCAAATGTTTTAAACAAACTGAAATTATACACTGCTGCACCACAACAATCAACAAAAAACTGCCAAGAATTACTGAAAATAACACTGTGTGTACATTAACACAGTTATACAAGAAAAATATAATCAAAACAGAAAGACTGCTTTTTTCTCCCAGTTAATCTACCTACACCACAGATACACCCTTCCCCCAAAGCACACTTCACAGTACACAGACTGACTGTTCTAAATTAACATTAAAAATCCACACACAAGCAATAAATACTTGATGATATGAGCACAGGAGGGTTTCCTACAATTGACGTACTAAATTTTGAGCAAAAAAAATGGCTCAAAAAGGCTTTTTTAACAGCATTTTGAGGATTTGAATGGCAGAGCTCTGAGAGGGAACTGTCTCCATCTTCCACTACACACACACTACACAGAACTGAGGCTGTGCAGAACAATGTACAGCCCATGTGACCTGCAATCCCATGAAGCACTGCAAATTCACTTTGGAACTCAATAACAGCAGTGAAGTGATGCTGGCACACTGATTTCAGTGTTACTACTAAAATTGGTAGGAGAAGTGGTTTGGGGAAGGCGAGTAACGCAAAGTCATTGTTTCAATGGATTTCATGTTCTCATAACGCCAAGTACTCCACTTCATGTTGCCGTGGAGCACTTCACAGATTTCTCAGACACGCACGATTACCGCTGGAGTGGTTCTAGCTCACTTCACCCACCACTACTCCTGACTAATCTGGGCTTGTATACTTGGTCAGCAGCAGTTAGGAGGGCAGCTGATGGTTGCTTAGGTCAGGTGAGACCCCTGGCTAACCTGGGCTTGTATACTTGGTCAGAAGCAAGCTAAGGTGTAAGCCCCTGACACACATGAAGGGGGCTAGGAAGTTAAGAAAAGCAGAATGCTAGGATCTTGCAGAGACTAATAGAAAGAGAGTAGAGTACAGAGGAGCCAAGCTATAGGCTCATGCAGCAGCCAGTAGAGTGGCGAGGAAGCAACCAGGGAGGCACTAACACGCATTTAATAGAGGTTGGATCGGGGAGGGCAGGTGGGAAAAAAATATGGCAAGTTCATATAAAAAATAGACCTGTGCTTTAGCTTTTCAAAGCCACAGGGACCAAGCAGCTGTGCGAGCCCGGCTTGATGCAGCAACCAATGGCAGCTCCGGGACTCATGGGTGGACCAAACAAATCCCTGTGCAGTCCAGGAAGCAACCAATGGCAGAAAAAGCCACTCTGGAGCTAAAATGGCACTGGAAGTGAGAATACCTGATGGAAGTGGCCAGGCAGGAGAGTGTGAGTGGCAGCCAGAGGAACTGCCATAGCCCTGGGGAGAAGACCATCACTGCTTCTTGCTAAAGCGCCCTGTATCCAGGGGAGGCCTCCTGTGGAAAAGCAGAGGGAGAGTTTCAGAGCAGATAAAAAAAAGGTAGTGAGCTGGGAACTGGGGGCAGAATGCTAATGAGTGTAGTAAAGGCAGAGAGCTGGGGGTGGGGGCTGAATGTTAAGAAGGAGAGCAGGGAGTTGAGAACAACTCAGACAATGCAGACAATAGCATCCTGCATATCAATGTGAGGGACAGAAGGGAGAAAAATTGCAGCACTTAAAGAGGTGATAATTAGGGGCGGGGGGCAGATAGGAAGGATAGTCAGGTAGACAGCAGGGGTTCCAGTAGATAGGGGAAGGAAAACTCAGGGGGAGGGCTCCTGGGGCAACTTAGAGTGAGACAGAAATCAACTAGCAGTAAGGGAAGGGGAGAGAGTGAGGGAGACAGAGAGAGAGAGAGAGAGAGAGAGAGTGTGAGTCAAGGGAAAAAGAATACAAGGACAATACGGGCATCAATGAGCAAGTTAAAGAGGTCAAAACTTAGCTACTACAAAAAAGCTGTGAATCACACTGCACTGCTTTAACTGTCTAAAAAGAGCTGTGAATCGCTACAAAAAGGTTAACAATTAAGGCAAACACAGACCCGCCAGTGTGTTATGTGGTTTAGTGAAGGAGCCATAAACAGCACTGCTATGAGAAGTATATAGCTAGCTGGAAAGCAGGTGAAATACAAACAGGTCAAGTCAAACACAAAATAAAATAGCTAGCTACAGTGTGCAAGGTAGGTGAGCTAATACAGATCAGAAAAAGCAAATATTAAAATACAGCAAGTAAAACATTGCAAGTACACATAAAAAACAGACCCACACTTTAGCTTTTCAAAGCTGCAGGGACCGAGCAGCTGTGCGAGTCTGGATTGATGCAGCAACCAATGGCAGCTCCAGAACTCATGGCTGGACCAATCAAATTCCTGTGCAGGCTGGGAAGCAGCCAATGGCAGAAAAAGCCGTGCTGGAGCTCAAGTGGCACTGGTAGCATAGAGTGCCTCAGGTCCCTTGAGATGATTACAGCTAGGTCCTTTTTCTCCTTAGAACTGGACACCTGTACCCCTCCCAACCAGTAACTGGCCCCTTGATTCTTGGCATTGAACCCCAGCTGCTAGATACCCAATATCTGTCTGTTTTCATGTCTCTTCATAATAAAGCTGGATGAATTGTCTCCAGTTGCCATGGAGCCATTGTCACATGATGGAAGTCATGAAGCTGTCATGAGAATCTCAATACAAAAGAAGGAGACAATTGACAGTCTAGACAGGGAGCCACATAGCGCTCGTAGCTTGTATTTAGAATTAATCAATATGTTGTTTGTTACCATGGCAACTTGTATTAAGAGGCACAAGTGTTTGTGAATGATTTTAACTGTTGATGTAATTGCTTTTAACATTTGTGGGTTTTGTGTGAGTTTTTTGCGTATTAAAGCTGTCACATTTTGTATGTAAATTCACTCTTGACAAAGAGAAAGGCACAGACATGAAACATTGAGAATATTTTCATGAACACAGCATCAATTTTATGTCTGTCTGGCCAAATAAAATGTATATTTTGATACCCAAATGGTGGTCTTTGTTTTACATGAGGTCCTGAGTACAAGGTTCATAGCAGGGGTCAAAATGGAAGAGATCCTGGCTCTGGCATATGAAACCAGACCCACCAACTGGTCCACACTACCAGCCATGATCACCATATGGATTGTGATCCAAGGCTGGGGAGGATGGACCTCTCTCCCCTTGCAGTGTCATGGTGGATGGGAAATCGCAGGAGTACAGGTAGGTCCTGGGAGAGGTAATTGCCAGTAGGATGGGGATTTGGGCTGATGGGGGGCCACATAAATAGTTTGATTAAAAAAAAAAGAATAACATCAGTGGCATGGAACAGTATGATTATTTTAAAAAATCTGGATGATAAAAATATCAGATTTGCAGTTTTGTTGACCTATGTATTTTTTTAATCAGTGGAGAAGGAAAGCAGGGTAGTCCAGAGTTTATATTTATTTATATTTATTAGCTTTTGGTAACTAGGTAAGTGCACTAGGCAACAATCTTGCCTATTTTCAGGCATGACCCTGGAACAGTACAAGAGGAAAAACAAAAGTGAACAACAATTTGTACATAATGAAGATAAACTGTCAGGACATAATACATCAGCGGTAGAAGCAACTGAAAATTCATACAAGACAGGATACCAGCAAAAATAGTACAGGTTAGAGTAGAAATACTATTATAGCTTAATAACCAGATGAACAAGTCAAAATAGAATATCACGGAGAGAAGACAGGTGGACAATGTACACAGTTAGGCATACAGAAATTGGCAAAACACAGATGGTGAACAGTAATAGCAACTACGCAGAGCTTAAGTGCAGTCACAGTCACTAAGAGCATTGAGGTGAGCTGGAGTACATTTTTGGAGCGGGGCACAATGGAAGAATGTAAGAACTGATAATGGTCTATAAATAAAAGAAAATTATAAATAAAAGATAACAAGGGACACAGGTTATAAAAAGATGCTTAGTTATTGACAATATGAATACTCTGTTTTTGTTTAGTTAGAATTTAGAAAAGGACAAAGAAGAATTACTTGGGGAAAACAAGATAGTGATGGTAGTGCTTTTTTTACATTTTCAAAACACATTTGTAATTGATTTATGCACAAAAGAAATTTAGCTGGGAATTGGTTCATTTGGATTGTCAATCAATATGAATGTAAGTGAAATATAATTGGGTTTTGGTGTACCTAAGACAAGAAAAAATATAAATATTTAGTTTCACTTAGCTACCTAACAGGGAAAAGAACCCATTTGTTTGTTGCAGAATGAGTTTATGTAAGTGGTATAAATACGGCCCACATATTCAAAGGAGATGCGCTGCCTAAAATGTATATGTGTGGCTGATCCAGATATTTGAAAGGAGAGATGTGTCATGCATTTCTGAATGCTCGATCTCACAGAAAAAATGTATGCGACACAAAAAATGGGGGTGGGTACATGAATATGCCGTGCATCTGTATATTCAACCAAACTGTGCGGTGCATCTGCCGCGTATCTCAGAAGTATGCTGCGCAAATTTGGAAACACAAAAGGATGGCCAAAATTGACCAGCCACCCACAGGATGGCCATAGAACTGCAGACAGGCCATCCTGAGATAGCCCTTGGAAGTGCACCTGGACGTGCTTCAGGCCCTCATACACAGTAGTCATGTCAGGATGGAAGTACCCAAAGTCACAGGTGCCGGTACACGGTGGGCACCACCCAGAGGGCCATCCTCCACACCGCACCTAGGACATAGACACTGCCAGTGCTGTCGGGTGCCTCCCTAGCACACCAGTGGAGCAAATAGCTACAATGCAGCACATTTTCTAGGATCTATGGCCTGCACGCATGTGGCAAGCACCCAGGGTGACATTTTTTTTTAATTTATTTTATTTTATTTATTTAGCTTTTGTTGACCGGGAGTGCACTAGACAAATCCTGCCTATTTTCAGGCACGACCCGGGGGAGGGGGAATACAGATGAATGCCAACTGACCTTGAACCAGATTAAGCTGTTGGTGGTATTTTTACTGAATCTCACTGAAACTACATCTCAGGCAACAGAGCCCAGGTAGCCTGGAGGTATGAGTGGCAGCCTGGCACAGGCAAGGGACTAACCTGTAGAACACACCCATGGTGGGACACCATAGGTGCACACTGGTGGGATCCACCCACTAGGAGAACCTGGTCACCCTCTGCGCACTGCCATTCCTTGCAGCTATCACCATGTTCCTCTCATACAGGGGTGTGTGGGGCACTGCAGATGACTGTACCCTGCATACGGAGCTGGTGTATCACATGCATGTGATATACTGATCAGACTGTGTCACCCTGTACCCTCCCCTGTTCCTTGTCCAGGTGGGACCCTGGATCCACTGTCCAGGTGGGCCCCTGTATCCCAGTCTGACCCTGTACATGGCTATGGGTAATAACATAGTATCCAGGCCAATGCAGTTCACCCACCCACACACAAACATTCCATCACAACTGCCTGCTAGGCTGCAGTACCTCCTAGTCACCTTTGTGGGGTGGTGGAGCAGCCCTGCAAAGATGGAACTGCACATGCCTGGGGTATGCAAACAGCCTGAATACATTCCAATAATGAGCTGGGGCATGTGGAGAATGGGCTTGGAATGTGAAATAAGGCCTTTTGCGTATCCCTACTGAATATTGCAGTTTTGTGCACCGCACATGTGGCTGCCTATCGTGCATTTCTCTATGCTCTGCATAGGGCTTAGGTCACCTGCTGTGCCATGCATCTCCCGCTGCATGATCATGCATGTTCAGGATATTCAGCTGGATATGTGCGATCACATCCCATGGTGCATCTTCTGAATATACCATTATTTTGTGCTGGTGCATCTCAATTGCGCGGCGCAGGCACTTGTGTGATGCAGCCTGGGACTTTTGAATGTGGGACCCATGATCACTCAGATTTTTTGTAGTGTTAAATATTTGGATGGAAATTTCAAAAAATACAGTATCGAAAGAAGAATGATGTTCCTGTTCAGCTAACAATACAGTTCAAAAAAACAAAAATACCACTTTTCTTTTGGGTTATATGATGGACCTGCTGTTGTCTTTATTTTTGTTATTTAAAATGCCCATGTTAGATTTTTCCTTTTGATGATCAAAAAACTATGTTGAATTTCATGTACTTCATGTATATCATCCATTTGTATTTTAAGTACAGAATACCGGTATAACGACAACTCAGCGAGTGTCATTAGCACATGTCAAATATCTCACATTGAAAATCGTGAAAGATACGTGTGCATGGCAGCAGTTACAGCACAGGTTGCATACTGTGAATGTAGGAGGTAATAACTGGGCAGTGTCAACTAGTCAACGAGGGGGTATATCACCTGTGTTGGTGTAATGTCAGATCTTTGAGTTAATTATATTTAGTTATGGGGGGTTGGTGGTGAAGCCCCCCCCCTGATGGAGGGGTGGGGGGTATAGCCCCAAGCAAGAAAATTATGGAAGAAAGGTTGCAACTATTGTTCACTACTGCTATGTTACAGAACTTGTACAGTAAATTGCAGTCCACTTGTGAATGCCACTGAGTCATTCTGGCAGTGTGGCATGGAGGTTATAGATACCTCATCTGAATGCATGTCATACAGCCATCAGACCTGTGTTCTATTCCAGCAATGTGTTTTTTTTTTTTTTTTGGTCATCTGTGTTGCACTCGCTGCCATCTCCCTGAGTTGTGCCCCCCCCCCAGAGTTTGAATACTAAATTCACCCCTCCCCCGAGTTGTGTCCCCCCAAGTTTTAATGTTACATCCCCCTACACCATGAGTTGTGCCCCGCAGTTGTACCCCCTCAATGGAGTTGTGTAAGTAAATACATCCATTTCCACGGGTTGTGCCGTCATAGTGACTATGCGATTCTGTGGCAGTAATGTGCGCTGATATTACTTTTCTCTGATTTGCTTTTTCCTTCATTTGACCAGCATGGTATTCTTTCTCACTGTCTTTGCTGTCCATTTTTTACTACACTGTTTTGTCTTTTGATGAGTTGTCATGGAACCCAGAATACCATGAGATATACTTTGTGGTTCCATGTCAAGACAGCAAATATGTGAATGGTGAGATGCAAAATGGCACTACATTATAGCTAGTGCCGTATCAGCAGCCTTTATGTTTGTGGGGGCCTTTGCCCCCCATGCCTCCCCTTGTGGGGGACTGTGCCTCCCTGCATCCCCCACACATAATATAACAACTCCAGGGGGGTGGACCTTGGTGGGGGGACCATTAGTCACTGATACGGAACTTGCCTGTAATTTGTGTGCAGTTTAGACTCCTCACCGTTCCGTACTTGCTATCTAGATAGCCTACCATACTTTGCAGATGACAAGTACCCTCCCATTTGTCCTTTTTCCTGCAGTAGCAAGGATGCATGAAAAGAAATTGTCATGAATTGAAATCCAAGCACTGCAAACAGAGATTCCCATTTTTCCTTTGTGCCTACTCTGTCAAGTTGTAGCACACTTTCTCCTGTTTTATAGAAAGATTTGTCTAATGGTCTTTAGTCTTTCTCTAAAGCAAATTATTTAAAACAGAAAAAACAGGTATGCCTGACAGTAGTGTGGCTTAACATAAACAAGTTTCTAACAAGCATGCCTGCCAAGAGAACTGTATAACTTAGTTGGATTTTGTCCAGGTAGGTTCCCTGTTACTTTTGTAGGTTTTTCTGGGGAACAGCATACCTAACATTTGTACTGCACTGTCAAAGTCCCTCTATAGCTCTCTGACAAAGATATTACAGGTACACTCGTCTTTGTTTTTACAACAGCTCTTGTAAAAGGTTCATGAGATTGGCTTTAATATTAAACTTCAGCATAGGTGTTGCTTTTAAAATCTATTTTGGTTTAAGTACTGGAATGACATACAGTCTGAGGGATATGTATTTGTATAGTAACTAGAGTGCTGCTGTAATGCAGCATAGTTACACAATGCTGTGTTTCGATATTTGTCATATTGCTAAGTTTGATCTATGACAATATGTTTCATTGATGTATCATTTTTATAGGCAATAAAATGTTAAGAATACATTCATAGCTATTATCAACTATTTCATTTTAGGTGAGTTACAATGCACATTGGAAGGGAATGCTAGTTTTCCTGTGTCTTGTGCATGGCGTGCAAAAGATCAGAAATGCGGTGTGTTGACTTTGGTTGGAGTTTAGTCTTGTTTGGCTTTGATCCAAAACTCTT
Source organism: Neoceratodus forsteri (assembly GCA_016271365.2). Classification (NCBI taxonomy): domain Eukaryota; kingdom Metazoa; phylum Chordata; order Ceratodontiformes; family Ceratodontidae; genus Neoceratodus; species Neoceratodus forsteri. The sequence continues at coordinate 396,447,823 of CM028129.1, forward strand.
GAGGCTTTGTAACTGCTACCATGGTTAAAAGCTGACACTGTTTAGAGACTAGAGGTCCCCACGGAGCAGCAAAGGCTACAGAGTTGCCTGATTATTTATCTAATAAAGAGGTTTTGCAGGCATCCTGTGGAGCATCCATGAGACTTCCTATTCCTTCCTTGCAGGCTCCAGCCTTCTAAAATATAATACAGTATACAGTATACAATGTGCTGTGCTCCATATGAATACAACCCATTTAATTATTTCTTCTTTTTACATTAGTACTCACCTTAAAGTACAAAATGATATGGAATTCCCATTCTCCATCTCAGTAAGCTGCAATGATGACATGTTAAATAATTATCTACAAATCTAAAACTAATAAAATAAGTCTTTTGTTAAATAATTTAAGAATGATATGTTTTCAGTAGTTCTGATCAAGACTAAAATTGGGTTCGCAAAATGTGTTTATTGATACATTTTACTGGAAAAGCTTAAAAGTATAATGCAAATGCCTCCTTCCTTAGCATTAATCTTAGAAAGTTTTCTGAAATCAGAAAAGTAACATTACCTTTAAATCACAACATATTTTTCTTACAAGGGTGTATCCTTTCCCATTTAATTTGAAATCATAATTGTCAGATGCCCTTAGCTATATCTACTGCCGTTGCTGCTTGCTTACCTAGTACTTACTTGTTATACCTGCCTATTGCCCTTTTATATCTTGTACTATATGATTATGTTATTCTGAGATGACTGCTGTAAAATTATTCTTTCTCTACACTACCCTATCCCTAAGGCTGCAGTTGGAAACAATGTGTTGGTGCTTAGCTTGTTCTTCCTGAAGAAATTGTTTTAAAGGATACATTATCCTTGATGTTTTAATAATTAGGAATTTGTTCAGTCTGTTTAATACCCCAGTGGCAGCATATTCTATTAGATAGTACTGTTAAAAGGATTTACATAGGCTACATAGGATGAACTGACAAGAAGGAGCAAAAGCCCATCTAACCTATCCACCGTTTGCTCAGTGGAGAATACCAATAAAATCTGCCCTATTTAAATAACTGTTAAGCCTATTCTTGATTATAGTTAAATTACCACTATCTACCACAGACCATGTTAGTGTATTCCATAAGTGTACCACTCTTTGTGTAAAATATTGCTTTCTTTTGGTAGTTTTAAAATGTTGACCAACTAGTTGGAACTTATTTCTTCTTATAGCTCTTACATTTTGTTTAAATGTCCTTAGAAAATGGGCAAAGACAATTCTCTCTTCTGATTGGCTGAGACACTTATTTAGGTGGGCATCTATCAGACAATAGATGCCCACCAAATAAAAAGTCCCAGCCCAATCCTGCCTCATGCCCAGCTAGGTATCCTTGTGCCCAGCCTGCTTCATCATTGGCTGAAGCACTGGGCACGCAATTTCAAACTGCCATAATTTTATTAATCCCTTAGCGAGAGGTGCCACCCCCCCACACACATACACACTCACACACACTCTCAGTAATCAAATCAGTTTCTACAATTAAAATAATAACAGCACACAGAGCAAAATTGTTTTTCCTTTTATTAAGGCCACTGTAAAATTGTGACATAGCTAGTCGTGACTCAGCTCCCTCAAAGCTTACAGCCGTGGTGGTCTAGTGGGCTACCACACTGGGGCTGTCGTTAATTTAAAATAAATGAATTGTCTTTCTTGGGGTCTGATGGGGGGGCTCCCTGAATTCTTGAATTATGTGCTACTGATCTCGGACAATGGCAGGTGGAGATTATGCTGAGGCTGAGGCTGCAGCAAGCCGTGCTGCGAGATCGCCCTGAAGTAAAAGTGCCTGCGGGCATTTCTAACTCCCAGCCCTTACGGAGCTCAGGCAGTGGCCTGCTCCACATGGGTGGCACAGGGAAAGGAAACTGAGCCATCGGGAGGTAGAACAGGTAGCAGTCACAGTCCAAAAAGCTCTCATTTCCCAACCAGGCTCTGCATTGGTTTTATTCAATACCCCCTTTTTTTTTTTTACAATGTCAACAGTTTTTTTTTTAACTTCTAGCACCACCATGTTGCGTGCTAAGCTTTACTACAGACTGCTTCATCCCAGCTTGCTCTGGCTCCAGTAGAGCTCCAAGTGCCATGAACTTAACTGCAAGTTGGTAGTTGGAGCTAACGGGTGAGCGGGGCATGGGAGAAAGTAATGTAGAAAGTGAAAGCCATGGAATGGGACTGCTCACCTGATGTAAGCTGCTCTGCCACTTCCAACATTTACTGCCACTGAATACTGCTAAGGGAATAAATGTTGCTGGGAGGGGGCGAATAGTACTGCTGAGAGAATAAACATTATTGGGGGGCTAATAACCACAGTCTTACTAGTATGTATTGACTTACAAGCAGGAGCTCCATGGCATCTCTGACTGCGGTTGCAAAAAAAACAAAAAAATAAACAGAAACTGCCCTGACTTGGGATTCTGCTCCTCTCGCAATTTTAAATGCATTTATTTGCTCCACAGTGTGACCACCTGCCTGCAGAAATGAACTATTGTATTACAATGAAATCAAACAGCAAAGAGTTGTAACACTTAAAAATAAACAAAATGTTATTTAAAAATATTATTTAATGCAGTTGCCCATTTTCTAAGTGCAATAATATCCTCCAGGGTGGGTGGTATGGGCAATACCGGACCTTCCAGGGGCTATAAGACTCTCCGCCTGTGGCGTCAGGCCTCATTACACCCCTGGGTGGTCTGGTATTGCCCAATACCACCCACCCTGTTGGGTATTATTGCTTGCTTAGATCATGATTTGATAATGATTTAAAATATTACAACACCACCACAGCCCTTACCAAGGTATCCACAGGTATCCTTGACTCTCTTGACAAAGGGCTATATATCAGGGCCATATCTGTGGATCTTATGAAGGCCTTTAATTTAGTAAATCATACTCTCCCGTTGCACAAGCTTCACTCCCTAGGCTTGGACCAACAGACTTTTTTCTAGTTCAATAACTATCTATGCGGCCACTCCCAAGGAGTAAAATGGTCCAGTGCTCTCTCATCATTTAACTACATATCTCATGGCATGCCCCAGGGATCTATCTTGGGGCTCCTCTTATTCTTGCTATTTATAAATAATTTACCACAGCACTGTGGTGGATCCTCAGTGCAACTTTATGTGGATGATGCCATTTTATACCGGTCCTTTGGTGATGTCCAATGGTAAATCAGAACCTGGAATTGGACTTCCAGTCACTAGAAAAAGGATTTCTTAAGAATCATTTAGTCCTTAATAACAAATAACAAAGGCAATGCTTTTTCTCAACCCCTCTGTCAAAGTAGCTCCTAGTGGTTCACTTCTTATTCAGTCCTCCTCAGGGGAAACCCTGAAACGGTTCAGTCTTTCAAATACTTAGGAATTCTACAAGACCACTCCCTCTCCTTTGAACCGCCTGTAACTCAGACTACAAAAAAATTCAATCAGAAGCTCAGTTTGCTCTACTATCTTCGGCCACACCTCTCTCATACCTCCTGCCAAAAGATTGCCACCACCTGCCCATTCTTTTCTATGGCACCCCCATACTACTCGCCACCAAATCCACCATACTCAACCATCTGAAATCACTTTACTACAGGGTGGGGTGATTCACCCTTGGTGTCAGCCCACGATGCCACTACTACAAGGCGTTAGCTGCACTAGGTTGGCCCTTGCTTTTATTTACAAACTTCCCTTCCACTTCTCTCCCCTTCCGCCTGAGTGACATACTGAAATGCAAGCCCACTTCTCATTTACTCAGATCCTCATCTGCCCCTTTGCTATTAACACCCTGTCCTCACCTAGCAATTAGCAAGAGCTTATTTGTATACTCTGCACCCGCCACTTTGAATGCACTTCCATTATTTACACTCTCCCTCTCCTCTCTTGCCATGTTCAAATGTATCCTCCTCGAGCATCTGTTATAGCCTAAGCCCTGCACCTGCTTTGCTTAACTCCTTGCAGTTTTTCTCCTTAAATTGAGGAAAGCTGCTTCTGTATACTTTTCTTTGCTATTTCTAGCCACCCTCTCACCTCCTGTGTTTGCTGCTAAATTGTCTGTTCAGGCATGTACAATATGTTCCTGGTAAGCACTCAATAGAAAGTTATACTTTCTCCTGAACAACCGCTACTCAGCTTCTAATTAGCTTGTACAAAATACTTTTAATAATGATAATAAGAAGAAGGAAGCGGGTAAGGCAGTCAGAATAGCAAAGGCCCAAACAAAGGAAAAGATAGTCAACTCGGTTAAGATGGGTGATAAAACCTTTTATAAGTACATTAGGGAGCAAAGAAAGACTAAGGCAGGGATACTGAGACTGAACAAAGAGGAAGGTGGTTGGGCAGAGAGCAACAGTGAAAAAGCAGAGATACTGAATGAATACTTCTACTCAGTATTCACAATGGAAAAGCAGGGAGAAATACCTAATCCGGTCAATAGAAGCACTCTGGATATGGGGGTTAATATTAGTCCTTTCACAGAAGAAAGGGTTCTGAAAGAACTCTTAAAACTGAAGGTGGATAAAGCAAAGCGGCCTGATGGGATTCACTCCAGAATTTTAAAAGAACTAAGGGAAGAACTAGTAACACCACTGACTACCCTTTTTAATAAATCATGGGAAGATGGGGTGGTACCTGAGGACTGGAGGAGGGTGGATGTGATTCCCCTTCACAAAAGTGGGAGCAAGACAGAGGCAGGAAACTACAGACCTGTCTGTTTGACCTCAGTGGTAGGGAAAATGATGGAATCACTTCTGAAGGAAAGAATTGTTGAGTACCTAGAGGCCAGTGGGGCACAGGACTCAAGGCAGCATGGATTCACAGCAGGAAGGTCATGTCAGACAAATCTAATTGATTTCTTTGACTGGGTGACCAAAGCAGTAGACCAGGGAGGGGCTGTGGACATGGCCTACCTAGACTTTAGCAATGCATTTGACACAGTCCTGCACAAAAGATGAATAAACAAATTAGTCAGCCTGGGAGTAGGTCCTAGGGTGGTAGCCAGGGTAAAACACTGGTTGGACAACAGGACAAAGTGGGTAATAGTAAATGGAGTCCACAGTGAAGAAAGGAGAGTTACTAGTGGGGTACTGCAGGGTTCAGTACTGGGGCCAGTCTTTTTTAATGTCTTTATAAGTGACATTGCAGAGGGACTGGAAGGGAAAGTATGTCTCTTTGCAGATGACACAAAGATGCAACAGGGTTGATACACAAGGTGGGGTGGAAAGGATGAAAAGGGACTTGGCAAGGTTGGAGGAATGGTCAAATGTATGGCAGCTTAGCTTCAATGCAAAGAAGTGCAAAGTAATGCACCTGGGAAACAAAAACCCAGAGGAAGAGAACACAATGGGGGTGAGACACTGACAACAACAAAAATGGAAAGGGACCTGGGGGTAGTCATATCAGATGACCTAAACGTGGGCCAGCAATGTGAGAAGGCAGTAAGGAAGGCTGCGGGGGATATTGGGATGCATAGGGAGAGGCATCACCAGTAGAAAACAGGAATTTGTTGGCCCTCTGTACAGACAGTTGGTACGACCACATCTGGAGTACTGTGTACAGTTCTGGAGAACCCATCTCCGCAAAGACATAGACAGGGTAGAGGCTGTCCAGAGGAGGGCAACCAAAATGATGCAGGGTCTGCATCAGAAGACATATGAAGAAGGCTAAAGGAACTAAAGATGTATAGCCTCGAGGAAAGGAGGGAGAGGGGGGACATGATAGAAACTTTCAAATACCTCAAGGTAATCAACAAAGTCCAAGAGGGTAGCATCTTTCAGAAAAAGAGATGCGCAAAAATATGGGGGCACAATTTGAAAATAGAGGCAGATGGCTCAGAGGTAATGTGAGGGAGTATTTCTTCACAGAGGGTTGTGGATACATGGAACAGCCTTCTGGAGGAGGTCGTAGAGTCAAAAACAGTGGGGGAATTCAAGAATGCATGGGACAGACATAAGGTAATTCTAGTGGGGGTAGGAGGAAGTAGGTTGTTGGTTAACTAGTATCTGCAGCTTATCCGTTAGGTAGGGAAATGGGCAGACTAGGTGGGCCAAGCGGTCCTTATCTGCCGTCAAATTCTATGTTTCTATGTAATAAAAAACTTTATTTATTGAGTGCCTTTCAGATACTAATGCGCTTTACAATGTTAAAACAAATTCCATAAAAATATTACAATTAAAAAATAAACCATTAATAAAAATCACAATAGTTCATAAAAGGCTTGACTCCACAAGAAAGTCTTAAGTGCCTGCTTAAAGCTCCCCCCAGTTGTACATTCCCAGAGCTGACAAGGCACAGAATTCCAGAGGGTTGGGGCCACAAACATAAAAGCACGGGCCCCAGAAGATTTTAAAGTAACCCTCAGAATCTCCAGCAACTCCTCATCAGCCGAATGGAGCTGTCGCACAGGGGTATAAGGAATCAGAAGCTCTTGCACTGGTCAACATGGTATGTGATGCTCTAATTTGTAAATATGCTGTATATATTCATCTCTCTCCTCTGTATCATTGTGAATATCTTGATGTATATATTGTTCCTAGATACAATGTTTGAATCTTGCAATTACTATGTTTCATGCTTTGTACCCATTATCCCGGGTTGCACCTGAAAAAGGGACTGTATTGTCTCAGTGAGATCACCCGGTTACCACAATTCAAATAAACACTTTTTTTGGGTCAACTTTATTTATCCTCCTACTCTGGCCCCATAGGACACTCTTGTACATGATCCTAGGGAGCCAGCCTTTATGCCACTCAGCCTGAGACCCCCCCATGTCAGATCCCATAGAAGGAACCATCCCTTCCCCTGCTCTGAACCGCCAACCCCCTGACTCTGCATCCCCATGGTGGAGTGGCCAACACCTACCAGTGCCCTTTCTAGAATCCAGGGGGCAGTGGAGTGAGAAGAGCAATCCTTGGGCTGACTGGGCTGGTCTGGAAGAGAGCATGGTGGCCGACTATGGACCCATCATTGTCTTCCCAGGTGCAGGACTTTCTTCCTTATTCTATGATCCCAGAGTTGTGGATGTGCAATGACATCCAGTGCACAGCAAGCATGCTTCTACACCCACCAGCAAGACATCTGCTGACGCCTCCATACCACTCTACATGACCCAGCAAGCTGCAGTACTCCCAGTCACCACTGGGAGTTGCCAGACTGCGGGAGTCACAGCTCCCCCTCTCCATGAGAGCAGTCTATCAGGCACTCAATCCTCTCCTCCTCCTGCCAACCCCTGGCAACCTGATTTCGTCACCGAACCTGGGTTGCTGGAGTGACACGAGGTGTAGTGTCCAGTGCCACAACCCTCAGCACCACTGGGCTGGCCCAATAAATAAATAAATGTAAGGACTATAATTAAGTCCCCTGTCAATCTCCTCATCTCAAGGGGCCAAAAAGGCTTAGATTTTCTAGCCTTTCCTCATGACTCTTATCTTCTGAGCCACTTATTATTTCGGGTGATCTCCTCTCAACCTGGGAGTTATGATTTCAGATGACCTGAAAATGTTAAAGCAGAGTGCTAAGGCAGCTGGGAGGGCCAGTGGCATGCTGGCTGCATAGACAGGGGTATCACCAGCAGAAGAAGGGAAATAGTGATGCCATTATATAAAACCGTGGTCAGGCCTCACATGGAGTACTGTGTGTAGTTCTGGAGGCAGCACCTTCATAAGGATATTAACGGCTGGAGGTAGTCCAGAGAAGAGTGACTAAGATGGTACAGGGTTTGCAACACAAGACTTTTGAGAAGAGATTAATGAACCTCAATATGTACTCACTGGAAGAGAGGATAAGAGGGGACATGATAGAAACATTCAAGTACCTCAAGGGTATAAACAACATGCGGGGGGGGAAACATTTTCCAATACAGGAGGAGCACAAGAATGAGGGGGCATGATGTGAAATTGGAAGGTAGGAGAATAAGAGGGAATGTGAGGAAGTTCTTCTTCATAGAGAGGGTGGTGGACATATGGAATGGTCTGCCTCTGGAGGTGGTGGGAGTGAGCACTGTGGATGAATTCAAGCATGCTTGGAGCAGGCATAGGGGAACCATAGAGGTATAGCAGTGGGTGGGTCAGAAACAATAATCCAGTACAAGGGCTTATGGGCAGACTAGATGGTCCAGGTGGTCCTTATCTGCTGACAATTTCTATGTTTCTATGTTCTGCACAAACCAGATTTTTTTGTTTGGACAGGTAGTCAGCACCAATGCCATATTCAAAGCCGCAGTTAATGTGGCACAAAGTTGTTAACACACAATCACTAATGGACCAGTTGAGCACAGACTAATGACAGGTGGAGTCCTGCATATTGGGCACACTGGCATATTGGAAGACGTTTGTAAGCACTAACAGCCTGCTAGTGTAGTGCTAGTTAAGACTTACAAAATGCATGTTTTTAACAACTGGCAAACAGCACAGACCCTCCCTCTCTGTCCCTATTTCACAATTCCCTGTTCTCTGGTGGCAACACACTCCCACACACTGTTCCTGATGTCTGCTTTCATAAGGTTCAGCTGCACCTACCTTGTGCTCCCTTCCCCCCAGTTTTTGACTCTCTGGTGGGTACTCACCCCCACCTAGTCACATGGTGGCAATTAGAACAAACTCTCTAGTCATCTCTTTGGTCAGATCCATCTGGCTCATGCATCCATTGTATAAATATACCAGTGGTCTCTAAATATGGTAGTTGTGAGATATCTCTAAAAAAATCAGAGAAACCCTGTGAGTCTTCAGAGATTCTAGCACTTGCTTTATTGATATACCCAGTAGTATATTCATATAGTGGATGCATGAGTCAAATGGTAGAAAGTTGAAGAGGTGAACAGAGTGTTGGTACCAGCTGGCTTTGTGAGACCAGAGTGGGAGGTTGAGTGCTCTGGGGAGCGAATATGTGTGCCACCAGATACCAGGAAGATAGATGGGGAAAAGGAGAGGGGTGCCACCGGATGTAAGGGAGATAAACATCATGGACAGGGAGTGAGGAGATGCCACTGGACACCAGGGAGATAGATACTGGGGATGGGAGTGGGAGAGGGTGTCACTGGATGCCAGGTTGTGAAACAGGGATAGAGTAAGAGAAAGGCAAGCCTACATTCTCCATCTATTGTGAAGAGCAACGTGCCAAGACAATAATATGCAGATAGACAGGTGAAGGAGTTTTAAGGCCTTGCCTATGGAGCAATGTCCTTAGGATTTTATGTATAAATATTTCAGTTCAGCACATCAGTGCTAAAGGTTTTAGGTCCCATGAAGTGTCCTGCTTGTTCAGTGTGGGGAGATGCTTAGTACATGTGGTCAATCCTTTGATTTGTGTTTACACAAGGATTAGCGCTTTACTTTATGTAGTGTTCGCAGTGGACATAATGGAAACCTGTTAGAGTTGCCTAGTGGATTTAGCACTCAGTTTCAAATATACCTCCCTTTGTGCTGTGCACAAAGTAACACAAGCACAAAACCTTTTGCACACCATTTTGTGCATGGCTTGAGATTATGGTAACCCCAACATTTTTTTTTGTGTGTGTGTTTGTTTAGACATAGTTTGAGATCTTTCATCACTTAGGGTCCCTTGTTAATGCTGTTTTTACTCATCCAGTATTCATTTTTAAGTACTTATGAGCTCCAGAACCCATTTGCATCAGTTCTGTAGAAGCCTTCGGTGAAGCATTATATGCAGAACTCCCTTTAAACTAATATATTTGGGTCCCAGAACTGATAAGTAATTAAAATTTGAATGCTGCACTGTTTCAAGAGTGTATTAGCAATAGACTCCAAATAAGCAAAAAATAGGACTGTTTCAGAACAAACCCATAAGGTAATACATGAAGGGTATTAAACAGATGTTTTCTATGCCCAAATTATGAACGATATACAAATATAAACAAAAAAAAGGTTTTGTTCCCTTTAAATAAATTAATTTGCAGTGTCAGTGGCTCAGTATGTAGCACACTTCCTTCTGAGGTCGGGAGGTTAGAGGGCTGTGGGTTCAGTTCCCACGTCCGACACTTGGGTTATTATCCCAATACTGACACTGTAGTCCAGCATGAGGGAGGTGCTGTCTTTTGGATGAGACATTAAACCGAAGTCCTATCTGCCTGGATTGGCGGTAGTTCAGGTGGATGCTAAAGATTCCATGGCACTTATCAAAAAAGTATTTGTCAATGCCAAATGTTTGCTTGCTGGCATTGGCTGTGGTAGTGTAGAAGTTACAGAGCTGTGTAATACGAATGGCAGTGAAGTATTGAACTGAAGCCAACCCCACCACCACCCTGCAGAGAGTGACAGGCATTGGGGTGTGCCTTTGGGTTGTCAGGCATAACGGCCACGCCTTTTCACCACACCCCACCCTGCAGACACTGACAAGTGTCACGGTGTTCCTTGGGGTCTTTGGGACTTATGTGTACCCCATTCCATTAGAAAATATGGTGAGATGGGTGTGATATAGGAGAATGGTGTGAACTTTGGGGCCAAAGAGTCCAAGGCATACCTCGATGCCTCTCACTGGCTGCAGGGTGTGGAATGGTATAAGCATTACAGGCAAGAATCCCAAGTCACACCCCTGATGCCTGTCATTCTCTACAGGGTTGGGCGTTATGGTTGGAAACCCTAATACCTCAGGTATTCGTTGGTATTTTCACTCCAAATTTAAAACAAGTTTTTTTTTGTGACTCCACCCCATGAACAGGGGTAATATCAGTTTGTTAGCAGAAAGCTGCTTATGCACAGTGACTATGGCATTTAGCACCACAGGTGCAAAAACATTCCGAACAGGATGTAAAAAATGACAGCTGTACTGCTCATAGGGAGGTGTAAAAAATGGCAATGCTGCAAATCTGCAGTAAAAATATAAAAAAAAATGGTGAAGTCACGAGCGTACATAGAAACTGTGCAACGACACCAGTAATATAATTACATTGGGATTTTTACAGCAGATTGTCAACTCAGGCATTTTGGTGCCTCCGATCATGAACAGTGTCACTGTGATTTTCTTTATCTGTCCGAACAATGATTTCCCACAGCGACCACGCATCTCTGCGCTGAAAGTGTGAAAACACACTTCGCCATGTTGTGAAAATGACAGCTGTACTGTTCATAAGGAAGTGTGGAAAATGCCACTTGTGAAAATCTGGACTGAAAATATTACAAAGTCATGAACTTATGAGGGTGCGTGGAAACTGCGCAATGCTCACTCGTAACACAGTCATTTTATGGACTTTTGTCACCAAATTTTCAACATAGCCATTTTAAGACCTCGGCTCATGAACAGTGTAACTGTGATTTTCTTAATCTGTCCCAAACATTGCTTTCGCACACCAACAGCACCATTGTGCGCTACATGTGCGAAAACACATTTTGGGCGTCATATGAAAAATGGCAGCTGTACTGTTCATAAGGAAGTGTAATAAAATGGCAATGCTGAAAATCTGGAGTGAAAATACTAAATTCGCAAACTTAAGAGCATGCATAGGAACTGCGCAACGCACGCTCATAAAACAGTCATTTTTTAGGAATTATTTCACCAAATTTTCAACATAGCTATTTTAAGACCTCTGCTCATGAACAGTGTCTCTGTGATTTTCTTAATGTGTCCCATACATTGATTTCACACATCGACTGTGCCATTGTGTGCTATATAGGCGGAAACACATTTTGGCCAAGATGTGAAAAATGACAGCTGTACTGCTCATAAGGAGGTGTGGTAAAATGGCAATGTTGAAAATCTGGAGTGAAAATATTGAAAATTCGCGAACTTACAAGCGTGCGTAGGAACTGCGCAACGCACACTTGTGAAACAATCATTTTTAGGAATTTTTCCACCAAATTTTCAAAATAGTCTTTTTGAGAGCCCACCTTATGAACACTGACAGTGTTGCTTTGTTAATCATTCTGGAAAGGTGATTTCATGCAGTGGCTGCGAAATCACCCTTTGGGCCCGAGTAATGCCATGACAGTGCAAGAATTCATGAGGAGGGGTCCCAAAATCCCCATGTTGAAAATTTGGTGCAAAAATTCCAAAAAATGCCTGAGATATGCAATAAAGTTGAAAAAACCCTATCTAGCCCATTATACAGCTTACCGGCATTTCCTCAGATTCGCGGTCGGCTTTGAAGATTGCAGGCGTGTTTGCAGTCCACAGGTCGTCACGCCATGCTCGGAGGTAAGTATGGGGTGAGGGGTGTGGGGAGGCAGGGTGTGCAGTGGGTGGGTGCGGGTTGTGGGGGGGGGCTGGGAGACTGCGTGGGACCATTTTTGCTTTACGGGTTTTTTTTTTTTAAAAGACGACGCGGGACGTTTGCCATGCTGGGGTGGGCTCCCAGCATGGCACAAGGATGCAAGGATGGCTGGGGGGCATGAAGCTGATGGGGGATTGGGCACCCCTATTGGTTATATTATCAGTTGCCACGCTGGAGTGGGCCTCAGCATGGCACCTGTACTTTCAGAGGGGAGACAGTGGAGCCGAGGGGATTGGGCACCCCATGGCTATCGATAATTTGCCATGCTGGGGTGGGCACCGATGTGGCATTTGGAAGGCTTGTGGGGAAGCTTAGCACAGCCGAGCGGGGTTGGGCACCCTGTCAGCTATAGAGTGTGTGCGGGGGCAGCACGCAGTATGCGGCGCATATGTGTGTGTGTGTGTGTGTGTGTAGGGGGAGTTGCGCATGAGCAGGCGATATCTTATCGCTGCTCACTGAAGCATAGCTCCCCCTTTCAATTGTATGCCACTGCATTTTGGAGCTTGTCATAGACAGCTCCAGCATGCATTGGCTTGTAGGGTCCGCGCCAGCCAACACACTGACTGAATTGGAGGAGGGGGTGACATACCTCCGAAAACTTGATTGATGGCACTATGTTTCTTGCACATGTGTGCAAGCCAACATAATGAGTAGGGGAATTTTGGTTGGAAATAGGAAAATTATATTTCTTTTTCTATCCATAGCTGGTCTTTAGCTTCCATTTCTTAAAAAAGATCTGTCTGTCCAGTTATACACCATATCTTATATTCATCACATAAGTGTCACCTCTTTATCTTATTTGTTTTCTTATTTTTTTTTTTGAAGTATAGATATATCTCCATTCACAACCTTACCCAATCCATGCTCTGTTTCTTTTTTCTCTCTCTTTTTTTTTATAATAAATTGGTACAGGCGAATCATAACAAATCCATCTTCTTTTTTGAGTTCCTTTTCTCATCAGATTCATAAACTTGTATTAAAGAGATCTGTGCATTTTTTTAAAATACTTCTTTATACACATAGCATTGCTGTAATACCCATTTGCATCTAGATTGCCATATTAATATTTAATAATAGCAAAAATGACTTGTAGAGTTTTTACCGTGGAAGAGTCCCAATTTAAGGAATATACTGAAAAAATCAGTTCTACATATGTTAATGAAATAAGCCACAGAATTTTCCAGATATGAATAACGTCATCCCATAACTGCTGTACATATGCACATTCCAAGTAAATATGATCCTGTGTCTCCAATATACCTTGACATATATCCCTTGGACAAAATCTCTCTTCTCTAGATTTATGTTTATTATTGTTTTTCACATTTAATTTTCCATGGATAGTCAACCAAAGTAAATCCCAAGCAAAATCAGGTATTCTTTCATTTGTCAGTTGAGAAATAACTATGTTTGTTCCTCCAGCTGGACAATTAGGCAAGATCACCACCTCCTGACAGATCACTTTCATGATTATGTCATATACTTTTTGTCTAGGGGCCATCAGAACTTGGGTACAAAGGACTTTCCATTTTATTAATTTCTGAAATATTGGTTTATCATATGTTGGTACTATATTCACTCTGGATAAAAATCTACTTTTCCCCTGCACCCATGCATTTATACAAATATCTACCCATTCAGAGATACTCTTCTGCCATACTTTATTTTTCTGACCCTACCAACCTATTATATTAATGTATAAAAACAAACTGTAATAAAAACTACAGGATTAACCATCCCTATTCCCCTTTCCTTAATAGGTCTATAAGTAACATCCCTTTTAATTGGGTTTAAACTACTTCCCCAAAAGGCTCTAAAAAAATATTATATAGTCTAGTTTCAAACTGTATTTGGGGAGGAAATATAACACTAATATAAAGGGGATACATGATGGGCAGGAGTGGGATATGGAAAATATTCTCACTCCTGCAGAGTGAGCTGTGTATTCTCATGAGTACTGAAAGCACAAGTGAAAATACACAGCTAACGAGGCAGTAGTGAGAATATGTTCCATATCCCATGATCTGCCCATCATGTGTGTGATTTATACCACAGGGGTGAGAGCTTTAGGAACACTTTTTCTTATTCTGTGTGTTTTCTGCTCATTCTTTGTGTGCTGTCAGTGTGTGTCCTGAATGGACTGGGAGTGAGAAACACAGCTGACAGTGTTTTGCAAAGCTAATTGAGTGAGTCAGAGGCTCACTGAGAAAGACAAATTGCTGCAGGTAGCACTGAGAAACAGAAAGTGCTTTGTAAAAGAGTTTCATTTAGAATTCAGGGTAATTTGAAGCTGAGATCAGTACAGTAATGGACTAGGGAAGTCAGAAACACAATGGGGCACAGGTGAGAGTCATTTGCAAAGCTAATTGAGTAAGTTGCAGCTTCAGTGGGAAAGAGATAAGAGAAAACTTAAGGAGGCAGTACAGCACAGTGGTTTAAGGCAAGTAGCTGTTAAGACTCTGAGTTGCAAACCTAGAGACCTCAGTTTGAATCCAACAGCCCCAACTTGCATACTGTGTGATCCTGAATAAGTCACTTAACTTTCTTGTGCTCCCCAGGTTGCACCTGTAAACAAGTTTTCAGCTTAGTGTGTCTCTCTGCTGGTAAAATTAAAGGTAAAATATAGTGTTTTCTGAAGAAGTTTCCTTTAGAGTGCAAGCTGCAGTGCAGTTATCCTCACTCTGGTGACATCAGAAGTATATGGATAAATGTCATCTTCAGGATTCATTCTCAGTGCAGTGGAAATAACACAGGATATCCTACTGAGAAAGCTCTCACCCCCATGGTATAAATAAGAATATGGGTATCAACAAAGTTTTTATCAATAATATTCTGTTCCTTTTGGAAATTTGCTGATTAGCCCAAGATTTAGATACATTATCTACCATACCCATTTTCTTTTCCCAATTCAAAAAAGCTAAATCACCAGATCCAAATAATACCCCCAAAATAGGGATAGGGTCCTGTAATAATTTTATTCCAGCATATGAAGTTTGAAACAAGTCTCTGCCTCCCAACTGTAAACCTATACTTTTATCTGTGTTAATATGAGATCCTGAGACCCCTGAGTATTCTTCTACTATCTTACTATTTCCCCCTCTGCAGTCATTTTTTTAAGAACCAAACCAATGTCATCTGCATGCGACAAAATCAATATTGGGGCCTTATCCATTGTTAACTGAATAACCTCTATCTTACTATTCGTTTGTATTGCTCTTAATAAGGGGTCAGTACATTATACATAAAGTAAAGGGCTAAGGGGGCATCCCTGTCATACCCCTCTTTGTATCTGTACTGATAGACCTGTCAACATATTCCCCCTAGGAATTACTTTGGCTGACTTATAGAAGCTTTTAATCCAATTGACAAATGTTCCAAGTATTCCAAAAGAATTCAAGATTTTAAACAGATAACTGTGGGCTATAGAATCAAAGTCTTTCTGCTGATCCAGGGTCAACAAAAACCCTTCAACTGCATCAGTTTGAGTTTTTTGAAACAGGTCACTCAGAATAATTAAATTATCATGTATTCCACATTTCTCAATTGAACATGTTTGTACCACACTTATTAAAGTCCCAGAAACCTGGCTTAACCTTTTAGTCAAAATTTTCCCTATAATTTTAAAATCCATATTCAAAATACAGATAGGCCTCCAATTCTTCAATAATTACCTATCACCTTTTTTATATAAAAGGATCAATTCAGCAATAGACAAGTTATTTGTAATCTGGTCAGACTGTAATAATTCATTAAACACTTGAGTCAATTCTGGTAATAATTGAATCATGTAATGTTTATAAAAATCTGGGGTCAGACCATCGACCCCTAGAGCTGTACCTTTTGACAGAGAAGAAATTACTGACTCTACCTCCAGTTGTGATATCGGTATTATTAAAGCATTTGTTTGCTGATCTGACAACTGAGGAAGCTGAATTTTAGATAAATAATTTTCCACATTATGTACTTCAGGGGAAGTACCTAAGGTATCATAAACATATTGATGTATAGTATCCAAAATACATTTTTTTAGTGTTTTGTATATTCCTCTTAAGATTTTTCAAATGTGTTATTCTCTTATTCCAACTCTTTTTTTACAGTCTTTATCAGGGTCAAAAGTTTGTCTATTACCCTCGGTTCCAAATCTTAACTCCTGTTGCAAAGTTTTAGCTCTATTATATTGTATTTTGTACATTTATTTTTTAAGAAACAATATTTGATTTGTATAATCTATTCCTAAGGTTTCTGTTCTAGAAATTAAAGAATGAAGTTGTTTTCTTAAATTCAAATAATTCAAATAGAGATGCATGTTTTGTTTCCCATTTAATGTTTGAAATAATGTTTTAAAATTCTGTTTAGAGTCTTCCCTCCAGTCAGCATATGAGTCATATACATATAACTGATTTCCTTGCTGAACACAACTGTTCCCATTTCATATTTATATACCTATCCTACATTAATGTAGCATTTAGTCTCGAGGGACTTTTCCCACAAGGAGTTATAGTACCCCAACTTATCACAATTTCTATAGCCCTTTGGTCAGAAAAAGCCATATCCCGCACTTTCCCACTAGTTACCGCTAGAAAATTTGAAACAAAAATGAAGTCAATTCTAGTGGAGTGAGACCCCTAATGTAAGTAAATCCTCCCTGTTTCTGAATTACCCTATAAGAATCTTTTAAATTGGATGTAGAAATATCTTTTAAGGCATTGCTATCACAATAAATTTTATTTGTGATAAATCCTCTATCATCTGTCGACATACTACAATTAAAGTCCCCCCCCAAATAATTGTTCTAACACTATGTAAATAGGGTTGAATTTTTTTAAATAACTCTATCTGATATATCTTACCCTGTGGGGCATACATGTTTATCAATCTAAATCTTGTTTGATCATACTGAATATCTAGAAGTAAGGCTCGACCAAATCCAATCTCCACCAATTTGGTAACTTTTAAATCTGGATTTAGAAATAAGACACCCAAACCATTACACAAATCCAGTTCTTGTGACCAGAAAGAAACTCTCTTTCCCCATAACCTAGTAGCATGGACAATCTCATATAATGTTTTAAGCCTAGTATCCTGTATACATATAAGATTCACCCTATGATGTGATAAAGTTGTTATTACTGTCACCCTTCTTTTTCATTTTTAATACTGTTGACATTTAAAGTCAGAATACTAAGGGATGACATTTAAAATCCAAAGGGTTTACACTGTTTTTATTTCCCAAATTTCCTGTTCCTTTATGACTGAGATCTTGTTGACCATTTCTTTCTTACAGTATCTGCAGAACTGATATCATCTACCCCCGATGACTGATCCTTAGATAAGGAAGAGATAGAAGAAGAGTCAGAATCTGCTTCATCAGAGTCCTCAATAGTCAAAGCTTTGAACTGATTCATTGTAGTCCATTTAGGTCTACCTTGGTGTTCCTTTCTTTTCCTTTGCATTCTATTTTACTGTCTTTTTTAGCATGGGGCCTTTTCTCATAGGCCACAGTTTTAAAAGGAAGCTCCTTATCTACCGAGGGGAGGCATGGACTCTGGAACCATAGAAGGCTCCATTTCTTGTTGTAAAACTGTAAGCTCATTATTATCTACCAACTCCATTTCCCATTCAGTGTTTACATATATTGTACCATCCTGTGGTAAATTAGTCTCTTTCTGAGACATAAGATGAGTACTTTGTTTCTGACCCTCCTGGAGTAGCGTTTCCTCTGTTGGTTTGTCTTTTGTTTCTGTTTGTTGTAGTGTCTCTTGTACATTGTTTTTGTTTTTTCCTTTTCTTTCTGTCTATACATTTCTTGCATTCCATGTTCAGAGGCTGCTGCACAGCCTTTTTTTGTGTGCCTGAGTCATTAAAGCTTCATGTGTAGTAACATCTTCTCCATTATGTAAGGCCCATGGGCACCTAACATATGAGTGTCCTTTCTTCTCACATAAATTACAGTGAAATGTATTCATAGAGGCTGTTGCAAGGTGACCAAGTTCCAAACAGCATGTACACATTTGAGTATCCCAGGCATTGCTTAAGTGTAACCCAGAGCCACAACGATGGCATGACTTTTGTTGACCTGGGTGAAAAAGGGATCCCCTGTCCTTCCCCAGAAAGAAACAACCTGGAAGATGTCCAATTCCTGTATTCAACATAAACAATTTACATTTCACCCTCCATCCTCCTGTCCAAATTTGCTCTGAATCAATCGCTGGAACAGGTTGTTCCAATACTTCACATCTCTTTTTTAACCAATATAAAATGTCTGATATATTCACACCTTCATTCTTTAAAATGATGGTTATAGTACGTACAGCAGGTTCTGTGATGGGTATGGCCAGAAAAGGAGACCAAAGAGGCAAATTCTTCAGTTCATTATATTTTACCCAAAATCTATCCAAAGCCTCAACTGTTTTAAAACTTTTATCATAGTTGTACTCATCTGTGTGAATTAAAGCAAAAATCTCAGAAGCATAGAATTTCATTGAGTTCTTCAATAAAGTTCTTTCCATATAGACCCTATCTGGAGGGGTCTGTAGGCAACCTTTATATAGTAATCTAAGTGCATTTCTGCAAGGTGCTGGTTCACCTTTATTCTTGAATAAATCTGCCATTCAAAGCATGGGTTTAAAAAATGTTCTTTTATTAGGGCCTTGTAGGTTATGCTCCCCAAGCACTATTGATAAGGTCTCATCCCTTCTTATCTGTTCAAAACTGGAAGTGCTAGGTTTATTTAACTCCTCATTACCCTCAGAACTGACATTTGTACTATTTTGATAGACACCAGTATCGTTATTTACTGAGCCCTCTTTATCCTTATTTGTACTGGGTTCCAATGGGGCAGTCTCTTGTTTTTCTCGCTTTTGAGCCTCATCTAAATCAACAGTTCTGATCTGCTCATCAGAGTAAATTACAGCCCTGTTAG
Organism: Neoceratodus forsteri; assembly: GCA_016271365.2. Lineage (NCBI taxonomy): Eukaryota > Metazoa > Chordata > Ceratodontiformes > Ceratodontidae > Neoceratodus > Neoceratodus forsteri. The sequence continues at coordinate 396,466,974 of CM028129.1, forward strand.
GAGATTTAATCATTTTACCTGTAGCCATAATTTCAACATCATTATATTGTGCAATTGCTGAATCTAATGGGTCCTGTTTCCAAGAGCCGTTTTTGTCCAATATCCAGCCTGCATCCTGAAGCGCATCAGTAGGGCAACAAGCTGATCCTCTCTGTGACCATCTGTTTTGAACACCTCTTTTTATGTGGCAGCTCTTGCTCCATAAACTGTGGGTCAAAATCCACTTTGCACTCCGCGCTGTTTCAGCAAGGCTGAGCTGCCACGTCACCATTCACTGGCTCACAGGGTGCAGCAGCTACTCACTGCTGCTCCGAAACGATACACTGTCCATTCACTGTTCAAATTAAAGATTTTTTTCTCACCTTCGGCAGTATAATCTTGTCTCTCTGACTCAGCAATTTCAGGAGCAAGTTGCTTTTGTTCTTGGCTATTAGAAATCACAAATCGCAAATCTCTCTCTTCCACCTGAACCGAGCAAAAATATATCTGTGTCATTTCAGGCTGAGACAAGTCCACTTCCACTTCCATTTGGACATCATTTACCAGATTTGGATCCTGTGCAGTCAAATTTACAGAATCCTCCTCGAAATTAGGAGGAAATGAAACATTCTCTGAATCTTCCATCTCTAGAAATTTGGAGGTAGGGGAGGAGACCTGCTCCCCAGCCTCCCGCACATCCTCACTCTCAAAGGACTGGCGTAAAGTGGCCATCATCTCAGACAGCAGCACCCCCTACCAATGAGTAGAGGAATTTGTTATTGGACAAAACTTCAAATCAATACAAGGAAAAGTACAAAATGGAAAAACAATCAGCATCATAATAAACATGAAAAAGGCAAGACAAAAATACACCAAATTCCCAGAATAAAACAAAAATAAACCCCCTCCTCAACAGAAAACAATCTACAAAAACTACAAATACCCACCACCAACTAATTAAAACATATAGAACCAGTAACCCATACAGAACAGTTGTGAAATTGCATAAAACATTGACACAAGCACCACTAGCAGGTATATTCTACATAAAACAGAAACAGCTATCCCACCCCACAGCCCACCCTCTCTGTAATTACTGCATAAAAGAAAAAAAACTTAATGAGTTCAAAAGTGGTCAGTATCCACTAAAGGATCAGACAGAACCCTGCAAAAAAGGAAGTAAACCCCAACCTTTCCACCAGGCTTTTAGCATAGATTTGGGAAAAGCATGACGTTCTTTATTATACACTGTATGAATTTCTTGCTCAAGTTTGAGCGTCAAACCCAATAAAGATAGCTGTATCTGTTGCAAAACAAATTGACATCTTGTTTGCCAAATTACCCATTTTGTAAGAGCCAAGACCATTCGAGTCATCCCTACATGAAAACCTCTCCATACATTCTGACCATACTGTCCATAAATCAAAGTTTCATAATCCATATCCCGTAACTGTGGGATACACCAGGAAGATGCTAACAATGGCCACAATGCAGTAACATATTTACATTGAAAAAATAAATGTGCCATTGTTTCCACCTCTACCCCACAACCCTCTCTCAAACAAGATCTCTCCTGAATACTTTTATGAAAATGATTCCCCCGAACATTCAATCGAGAATAACAACAGATCCATACAGAATCCCACACCTTAGGAGGGATCCTAGGGTCCGACAATTGGTGAAGGGCATCAGAAAGTACCATAGACTCGGGTAAAACAAGACGGGGATCTGTAATACAAACAAAATGCAGGAGTTTACGGTACTCCATTTTTCTAGTGTTATGTAAAAGTTTCAATATGGAAACATGCCAAACTTTTAACTTTCTACAAACTTCCATTAAGTAAGGAGACAAACCTTGTGGGATACCCCAAAATGTCCCCCATTGCTGAGTTTTCCCCCTCTGCCAAAAACAGAGGCATCTATCTTTTAACAATGAAACCCAAGAAAGTTGTTTCTGCATTAAAATAGGCACAAAATTAGCATAAATAAACACAGAAAAAAAAGAAAATCACAAGATTTATCATATTCAGGCCACCATCGCTCACAGGCCAATAAGTACTATTTTTTTTATAGGATTGAGCCGACTCCCCCAAAGTAATTGAAAAGCCACACTATACATCTTTACCTCCAATTTGACTGGTAAAGGATAAAGTTGGCTAATATTCAAAAATAGAGGCACAATAAACATTTTATACATGACCCATATTTTTTTTTTGTCATAGGATAGCTTTTCCATCTACTTACTTTCTCTTCAGCCTAGGATAAGACTACCTCCCACTTCAAACAAGCCAAATCTGGAGCACCAAACCAAAAACCTAAAATCTTAATCAGCAAATCAGTCATAGGAATACCCCAAATTGCCTGCAGAGCAATACCTGAAATATGGATACCCACAGCTTTACTCTTATGTTTATTATCCTTGGACCCAGAGACAACTGATAAGGAGTCTGCCACCTTCATAGCCCATACCCCAGATACCTGGTTAGTTACTAATATGGTAGTATCATCGGCATATGTGAAGGCAACTGGAAAAGAACCACCCCAAGTCCCTGAATGGGTAAAATCCCATGTACCTTATTTAACATCCTCAATAAAGGGTCCTGGGGAAAAACATTTAAAAGAGGGCTCAATGGACACCCCTGCCAAACCCCTCACCAGATCTTTACATACTTCCCTAGTCTGCCATTCACCAAGGGCCAAGAAGATGCATATTTATAAATGATTTGAAGCCAATTAAGAAAATTTTCAGGAATGCCATAATGTTCCAATACCCAGAGCAACAAGATATGAGGAACTTCATCAAAAGCTTTGGCCTGGTCCAGTGAGATCAAATATCCTGAACCCCTAGACCCATCAAAAGTTTCTCATAATAATTTTGCAATATCTCCCATACCACATTGGTGAATGGCACAGGTTTGACCAGGGGAAATCACTTCCTGAGCCACCCAGGAAAAGCATCTACACAAAATTTTGCACAAAACCTTCCAATCTACATTAAGGAGACTAATAGGCCATCAGTTTTGGAGATCCTCTCTGTCTCCCTTTTTTTACAAAAAAATCAAAAGGCTATCTGCTAAGGCCATATGAAAGGGGACCAATCCAGATAAAATATCATTACAAACAGTTACCAAGAACTTGCTTAGGAGTACCACAGATTTCTTATAGAATGCCCCTGGTATGCCATCCGAACCAGGAGAAGACCCATTCTGCAATACATCAATTACTTCTTCCACTTCTTTTTGTGAGATAGGAGAGGTCAGCACTGTTTTATCAACCTCTAACAGCTCAGGTATATCCAATTTACTAAGAAACTCAGTAATCCCAATAAGAGGTGGACAGTTGTCACTAAAAGAGGCTTCTAGAAAACCTTGAACAACACCTTCAATCCCATCCCCAGTATCTACAACCAATCCAGAATCAGTTCTCAAAGCCTCCATATATTTAGGCTCAACTCATCTTGCACAACAATCATATGGGTTAATATTTTGAGCTCTTCCTTGAGTGACAAACTTCTGTTCTAAAAATAGACAATGGGCTCTGTCATATTGATACTTACTCATCTCAATCTTAATAGCCTGTATGTCCTCCAGGAGGACTTCTTCAGTTTCTGCTGACCGGGATAACGGCATCTGAAGTCTATCTCTTAAATGCAAATAGCTAAGATATTTAGTATTAGTGGCCTTCTTGGCCAAAGAACTGCATAAGGCTTTCAGGTCCCACTTGGTATCCTGCCACCAAATAAAAAAAATGTCTTATAATTCAAAGACAGAAAATCTGGCCTCCAATTCCTCCTGAATGACAGACCAGGTTTCCCCATCAGATAAAAGAGCCAAATTCATTCTCCAAACTGGATTGGGGCCCAGTTTATTTAAAGGCTGCTCCACAACAGTTTTTATTAATCTGTGGTCAGAGCTCTCTACTGGAGAAACTGAAAAAGTCAACACTGGGACCCATTGAGAGGCAAACAAGAAATCAATTTGAGCTGACAAATGTCCCCTAGTGTATGTATGTTCTGGCAGTCAATGAAAAGCAACTGCACAATCTTTAAGCCTAGCTTGCGTGTATATTTTGTTCAAAAAATTAGAGTCAGTGTACAACTTCTGTGTTCTGCCTGTCTTGTCAGAGAGTTATAAAATACAATTAAAATCCCCTCCCAAAAAAACCAGATCTAGTGGTATATAAATATGGTTGCACTTTCTTCAGTAAATCTACCCTTTGAAATTTAGTTTGAAAATTGTACACATTAATAAACTTTATTTCATGAGCCCCAAGTCTCGCATCCAAAATGCACACCCTCCCAAGACCCAAATCAATAAGTCGGGAGACTCGGAGGTCAGAATTTAAAATTAAAAACCCCACCCCTGAGCATAACTCCTCTCCCAAAGACCAAAAAGAAGAACCACAAAACCAGTCATTTGATGCCCGGTAGGTTTCCCTGATGGTATGTAAATGAATGTCCTGTACCAGGCAAATGTCTAGCTGATGACCCGCAATAACAGAAAAGGTGGTAAGTCCTCTTTCATGAGTTTTGATACTATTGACATTCAACGAGCCCAAAGGCAGGTGCCACTCCAAGGTCAGGTGTCAGAAGTGACCTGGACATCAGAAACCAATGCTCTTGAGGCTTTAGTAGCAGTACATTTAGACTTTTTCTTTTTCTTAACACCCCCTTTTGTATCTATGAGGGGAATTTTGGAATCAGTCACATTTTCTGGTTGGGAGGAAATCATGGAAGAAGAATCCAAATTATCATCCTCTTCTTCCCCTTGTTTCCTTTTTGCAAGAGGAAGAAATCTGTTAGACATACTAAGACCAGCATCACCCCCTTCAGCAGCACCTTTTCCTAGTTTTTCAGAAGCGCTATGTGTCATCCATCTAGACTTTTGATGCTACAATTCATCCATCCGTGGTGGTGGCATATTAGAAACCAGTAGTGAAGAAGGTCCTGGCAGTATAGCTGAATCAACAGGTGCAGCATCACCCACAAGAATAAGCGATACACTTGGAGCAACAACATCCACCAAAGTATCCCCATCAGAGGAAACAACCCCCTCTGAAGGGTGTCTGGCAGGGACAGAGGGAGGAGAGGTCACCTGCCCCCTAGGGGAATCCACAAAAGAGGCAGCAATATCAGAAGATGGGGTGGGCGAGAGGAAGAGTGATATGAAATTTCGGGACATGCCACCTCATCAGGCTGCTGGGGATCAGCCTCCTCCACATCCTTAGATTCTTCACCCCCTGCATTATGGGAGGCCCAGGGACAGTCTTTGAAAGTGTGGGTAGTCTCACCCCAAAGGTTACAGACCACAGGGGTCTGGCATGCAAAAGCCACATGGCCAAACCCCCCACAGAGGGAACATTTCATTTTATTGCAGGCACTACTTAAGTGCATGTGGGCCCCACACCAAAAGCAGGTCCAAGGCTGACCTGCATAAAAAATAAAGCCCTGGTCTCTCCCAAGATAAAAGCAACTGGGCAGATGTTGAATAATGCCTTTTTCTTGAGGAAGTTTCACCCGAATCCATCCCTCATCCAGATGTCCTCAGAATCTATAATAGGGTCTGGAAGACCAAGTACAGAGCATTTGGCCTGTAGCCAGAACAAGATATCTGAAATTGCCACTCCTTCCTTTTTAAATAAGACAGTAATATTCCTGTAAGCTGGTTTAGTTAATGGGATGACAACAAAAGCTTTCCACTTAGGGCTACTTCGAACTCCTTGATAAAATTCCCAAAACAGCTCCAACCCACCAGCTGTCTTTAAACTGGCATCAACATTAGGGTCTCCAGAGGTGTGGATCAAAGCATATATTTCCTGTGCTGAGAAACCCATACTGTCTTTCAAGAGAGTGTGACCCACATATACATGGTCAGGATAAGTGTCCAGTCCACCCTTGTATTAAATGCGAACAGCATTTCTACATTTAGCAGATTCCGGTGGTGCATGATAAAGACCCGCAGAGGACTTACGGGAAAAGCTTCATCCAGAATCATCACGAGCCCCAGAACAGTCTGTGGCTGGACGGTGTGGAGTGGGGGGAGGGACTGAATGATTCAGTCCAGGCCCAGGAACAATGGGTACTGATTCCAGCATTGAGTCAGCTGGGGGGGCACTAAGTGTAGTGGAAATGTCAAGTCAAGGAGTAGGCAAGGGAAGAACTTGTTCCACAAGAAATAAAACTGGAGTATCAGATAATTCAAGGGAGGAGGGAAGTTCTAAAGGGTCTGTTTGGTCTTCAACTGGCCGAACAGGAGATATCCACAGACAGTTTGGTGCTAATTTTACCCACCCAGCGGCCTGTAAGGCCTCAGCCACAGTTTGACCAGTCACTAAAATGTTGTCATCATAATTAGGTCCCTTTGGAATCAAATCAGATATCTGTTCCACTGGAGCAGGAGTTGTACAACAATTGGTATTGGACAAGATCTGGGAGTCCATTCCACCAGAAGCAAGGTCCATCTCAACACCCCCCTCCTCCTCCTGAAAAGGTTCTAAACAGGGTTGTTTAACAGAATTTGAAGAAAAATCAAATGTATTTCCCTCAGGAGGTGACCGATGAGCCGTCTGTTCATCCTCAGTAGGCGAATTGCAAACAGCTCACGTAGAAACTTTATCAGAACCAGAGCTACGCTCTTCTGCAGCATCCACTGCAGAACTCAGAATTGGAGGAAGCTCGTCTGTTGGTAGCAAACCCTCTGAAGTAGATAAGCCATTCATAGTGCCATGAACTTCATCCTGGGACTTGCAGTTGTCCTCCTCAGTCAATAGCACCTGTAAGTACTGGCTCCAGGTCTTAAACTGGTGACAGCTCTTAAAGTTCATGCTCAGCATTGGGTGCACTGAAACAGCAGGCAGTACAGGGAGAACATTACAGGCTCAGAGATCAATAAAGCCTAGCTCCATATTAACCACTGGAACACAGGTCTCAGGAAACAGCAGGTCAGAGTCTGGATTCTTAATATCCACATCCATCTTCTCAGAGACAGAAGAAGCCTCATGCAAAAATGGAACAGAGGAGGAGGCAAGCTCCTCTGCTCCTGCAGCCATCTCACGTCCATCTCCTCCACCAAGATCCAAGGGAGCCACCATCTTGGCTAAATACCAGGATGACAAAGGTTCCCCTACAGGAGAGTAGGGATTTTTTTTATTCAAAACTTAAAACAAAATATACAAAATCATAATGAGAGAAAACAAAACAAACAAAAAAATAAATACAAGTCAGTATTCCATCATACAAAATCATACAAAAGAAAGATACAAAAACAGAAATAAGTACTGATTCATACATATAACTCTGAAACAGAAATAATTAATATAGACCAAAGCATGTCCTAATTCATGTAAACAAATCTACCCCCCCCCATCCCCACTAAAAAGTGTGGGGGGTTGATTTATTAAAAACACTTCAAAAATCATATAAATTTATACCAATGTTAAATCACACATACAAAACATACCGAAATATAAGGACAAAACCAATAGATTTTCAAACATATGTTTGCTAAAATGACCTTCCTAGTAAGTTGTAAACCCCAAATATGTCCTTAAACTGAAAAGACCCCCCACTAAAGGAGCAGGGGAAATTTTTATTCAAAATCTGAAAACAAAATACATACATTATTGTGAGACAACATACAAAAACATAGTAAAACATACTGAAAAAGGAAAAGACTGATAAAATATGTATTTCCTCATACATGCTAATACAAAAATCCATATTGAGAGGATGCAAAGACCACCCCCTTGCCCTAAACAACCCATAATCTCAACCCATATCCAACCAGGACATCTTTCTCCACCAGAGTCTATATGAATCCAGGTGTACTCTGTCCACTTCTAACGCCTGCCATCTTATCATGTCTTTTTTTATACTTAACAAGATCTGGCTTTCCAATCTCAGCTGTTTCTGAAGAGTCAGACTACAGCAAGCCTGCCAAAGTTGATAACTTATAAAACCCATTAAGAGGTGAATTGTAGTCACATCATATATGACCCAAGAGCCAGGAAGCAATCCCTCAGTCCATATATCCATGATTGACCTTGGAAAGGGTTCAGGGACCATTTAACATGAAAACTTGACCAAAAGGAAACAGCAGGAGGACAGTCAAGTAAAAAGTGTGAGATCATCTCAATTATCCCCATACATGTTTCATCTCTTGGACAAAACATTTCAGCGATTTCTTTGTGTTTTACATTTCCTCTAACCCCTAATTTTTTATGCATACATAACCATAAAAAATCCCATAAATAGTGTGGTATTCTTTTGCTAGTTGGAAAAGCTGTTTTTGAGTTTTGATCTGCAATGGACAAATCCTGGTACAAAGGAGAAACATAAAAAAATGATTCTACCACCCCCGCATATAATGTTTTCTGAGAGGAAGAACAAAGAAAGCTTTTAACAGTTTTTCACAATTTTAGTTTTCCAATCACCCCATGAAAATGTTTTGGTAACTGAGACATCTTTGTTTGGTGAGAAAGAAAAGTGGAGGGATCCCAATTCTCTAACAAAGGTCCTATACCATCCGCAACCCATGGGGTCCAAAACTTAGGTACTTTATTCAAAATAGGTACTAAATTATAAAAAATAAAGGTAATATACAAAAAAAAAACTATTGGAGTCAGCATCCCCAACCCACCCTCATTTATAGATAGATAAGTGATACCTCATTTTACTGGGTTCTATCTGCTACCCCACAAACATTGAAAAAATACACTATATACTGAGGCTTCCAAAGACTGTGGGGGAGGAACTACTGCTGCCAAAAACAGAAAGTACAGTAATAAGTATGTTTTAATTAAATAAATACGTTTGGCCTTTGTCGTCTGCAATTTATTCCAAGTAATCACTCTTTCTCAAGCAGCTGTCAGCTGCATGTCCCAATTATATTTGTGAGGGTCTGTACCACCAAAATATATGCCTAATATTTTCCTGTAACTCAAATCCACTGGTATATCCCAAAGTAAGGCAACATCAGCTGCATCATATCCTAATGGCAGGATACCACTCTTTAAAGCATTAATTGCAGACCCAAAAACTGTTGAAAAATCTTGCAAAATAGATCGAGCGACTATAGCAGAAGATTTGTCAGCCAAAACTAAGACTAAATCATCAGCATAAGCTACAGTGATAATCTGCTTATCCTTGTATCCAACTGAGAGACCAGTGATCAACTCTGTCATATTTAAAGCATGTAAAAGTGGGTCTAAGGACAACACATACAGCAAGGGGCTCAGGGGGCAACCTCGTCTCACACCCCTATGTACCATAACACCTCTGCCTACCCAACCATTAATACTTGGGGAAAGACTAATGCCTCGCTAGCACGTTTTAAGCCAAGCTAAAAAACTGGAAGGCAACCCATAGCACTTAATGTTTCCCAAAGGTATGCATAATCCACCTGATCAAAGGCTTTCATTTGGTCAAGACAAACAAGATGACCAAACAATTCCCATGAATCACCTTTATACATGACCTCACGAAGAAGAATAAGGGCATCTTGTATTCATCGTTTAGGGATCCCACTGTATTGAGAAGGATGTATAATGTCATCCAAAACTGTCTGCAGACTGTTACTCAAAATTTTCATCAAAATTTTGTAATCAGTATTGAGAAGTGACAATGGTCTCCAATTTTTTAAATCACCCCAGTCCCCACCTTTAAATATTAATAGCAAAAGCCCTTGAAGCATACTATCAGGAAGTTTCTCACCTGCTAAACAGTTATTCAAAACCTCACCCAGCTCTACTCCTAAAACTTCCCAGATCTCTTTATAGAGCTCATGCAGAAGTTCATCTGGTCCCAGGGCAGTTCCCAAATTAAATGACCAAATAACTGTTCTTAGTTCCAGCTGTGAAATGGGTTTGATCAAAGTAGCTTTTAAATCCGTTGATATCTGGGGTAACTCCCTACGGACCAACCGGTTCCACATGGCATCCATTGGAAAAGGGTCTGCTAGTAAAGGATTTGGAGAAATGAGTATATATTTCATTTAGAATTCCATTATTATCTTTAATCTGTTCTCCATCTGAGGTAATCAGATATGTCATACTACAGCATTCTCGAAGGAGCCGTACTGATTTAAAAGGCAATGTGTCTCTTGTTTTCCCATTTATACCATACTTATGCTTCATTTCCATATTTTTCAAAATCTCTAACTGCAAATGAGCCAATTCAACTTTTAAACCCTTAATCAACCTATGGCAGTCATTCCCCAAATGTTGCCAAAAATTTTTCCAAAATGTAATACATTCCCTTATATAACCTAACTCATCATGTTAAAACTTTCCATTTATATGCCCCATTTTCTGGAAATATAACCTCATATCCTGTTTAGTTTCCTCCCACCATTGATCACTATTATCATAGAGAAAAAATACAGACTTGCGTGCATGTAAAAGAGATCGAAACCCCTCTCTCACCTGGGGAATATTTAACAAGGTGACATTTAGTTTCCATATCCCAGGCCCCCTCTGTGTCTCTGGCAGATCACCCAGCACGAGTGTCAAAAGCTTGTGTTCTGATGTAGCTACTTCTTGCAATGACATTGATTGCACAACCAAAGAGGGTGAAAGGAAAAAATAATCTACCCTGGATGCCCGAGGGCCACAGAAATAGGTGTTACAGTTACCACTGGATAAGGACACAAAGGCATCTACAAATCCTGCATCTTTTATAAGCTGGGCTAAGCATATTGCATTACAATAAATTTTTTTCCCCAAAGTGGATGAAGCCAGGGAAGGCAATGAACAGTTAAAATCACCCCCTAAAATGACCGGATAAGAAGTACTCAAGAAGGGGTAGAGGGATTTAAACAAATCCACTCTATCATATTTAAGTTGGAGGGCATACAAGTTTATTAAGCAAATAATCTGGTTTCCCCATTTAATATCTAATAACAAGGTGCTGCCTTCTAATAGCTCTAAATGATGTAACGCCTGAATTTGAGATGTAAAAAAACAAATTCCAACCCCAGTGCATAATTCCACCCCTTGAGACCAAAAACAGTCCCCCATATCCACCCATTAGTTGCTGCATTCAACTCTTCAGGACAGTGTAACTGAACATCCTGAAAGAAGACACAATCCAAGTTGCTGTATAGAAAATGCACAAAAGTATTTCGACATTTAGCAGGGGATTTAATGCTGTTGACATTCAGGGATGCCACGCTAAATTGAAAAGGAGCCATAGTACAACACCAGGTAGAGCAAATATCTTCACTTCACTTCACTTTACTGGAAGCTCTTGTTACCCAACCGTTTTTGTTGTCTTGAGCTCTTGGTTCTATTTGGCCTTCCTGCAATACTGGAGACTCAGCCTGAATGGGTGCAGAAACAGGCATGCCTCTCTCTTCTATATCAATTGGATCTTCCATTAAAACATTAAACATGTTTGGGTCTTCCAAAGGGGGCATCTGTAACATTATTTTTTTTCTGCTTGGACTTTAATTTTGATAATTTTCCCCTTTTTCCCATTACCAGAGTGAAATCCTCACTAGATGACTTATGCTGAGGGGGATGGGGGGAATTCTGGTGGCACTTGCTTCTCCTACCATAGAATCCACAGCCAAGGGGATGGAAAGTAAAGGAACATCAACATGGTTTTGTCTCAATATTTCTTCAGGGTTCTGTTGTTGTGCAGCCTGAAATCCCTTTGAAAGAGGCATAGGAGGACCTCCCCTAAGGGGAGTTTGACCCTGTTTCACTGTCAGTCGTATGTAATGGTCCTATACACCAAAATCTGCATCTTCTGTGTTTCTTGCTGCTATGGGGCAAGTTTCAAAGGTATGCCCCACATCATCACAAATATTGCACTTTGGTTGCTGAAAGCAGTGGACACTGGGGTGTCCCATTTCCCTGCAGTGTGTACATTTTAATACATCACAAGAAGTACTAATATGTTTCATGGACCCACATTTAAAACAGACTGTAGGCTGCCCTGGGTTAAAAAGGAAACCCTTATCCCTCCCAAGGAAAAAACAGTTTGTAAAATGAATGAGGTCTAGATCTGTGTGGTGTAACTTAACTCAGAATTTCCACCCACCATTCCAAACTCCTCCATGTCCATAACAGGCATGGGATTCCCCTGAATATCACATCACCTCTCTAACCAATGTACAATATCTACAATATTCATTCCTTCATTCCTTAAAAGGATCGTTATGACCCTAAAGGGCTGTTTTGTCAAGGGGAGGACAATAAAATCTGACCATAGGGGATTCGTTTTGAGATTGATGTATCAACACCAAAAGGTCTCCAGCAATGCCCATATGGCAGACAGCATATCGGATGTCAGAGGCTGTCCAAAAGGACATTAGGAGGGAAGTGGAGGAGATGCTGGATTTAGGGGTAATCCAGAGATCCCTCAGTCCCTGGGCATCACCCGTAGTCCTTATACCCAAGCCAGATGGCTCGACTCGTTTCTGTGTGAACTATCGTGGACTGAATGCAGTCACAAAGTCAGATGCCCACCCGATGCCCCAGACAGACGAACTCCTGGGCAAGTTGGGAGGGGTGACCTACCTTACAACCATTGACCTGACAAAGGGGTACTGGCAGGTAAAGTTGATGGACAGAGCTAGGGAGAGGTCGGCCTTCATCACTCCAATAGGCTTATTTGAATCTAAAGTAATGCCTTTTGGAATGAAGAATGCCCCAGCCACTTTCCAAAGGTTGGTGAACCAGGTGTTAAATGGTGCTGAGGAGTACGCTGTGGCATACCTGGATGTCATTGCCATCTTTAGTACCAACTGGGAGGAACACCTATCCCACTTTAGGGAAGTGCTGGGCAGGATACAGAGGGCCGAGTTCACTGTCAAAGCCAAGAAGTGCCAGGTGGCCATGGGAGAAGTGGCATACTCAGGCATGTGGTAGACCAGGGACAGCTCCATCCTAAACAAATAAAAATAGAGGTAATCTAGGCATGGCCCAGACCAGAAACTCAGAAGCAGGTCAGGAGTTTTCTCGGGACAGCAGGGTACAATAGAAAATTTGTACCCAGTTATAATGCCTTGGCTGCTCCCCTATCTGACCTGACAAAGAAAAGGATGCCCAAGAAAATTACCTAGGGCCCAGCCTGTGAGGAAGGCTTTTCCAAACTACAGGAGGCACTGTGCAGTGCTCCTGTTTTGACAAGTCCTGACTATAGCAAACCTTTTATAGTTCAGACTGATGCCTCAGACGTGGGTATTGGGGCAGAACTGAGTCAGACATACAGCCAGGGGAGGGATCACCCAATAGCCTACCTGAGTAAAAAGTTACTTCCCAGACAGCAGTCATACTCCACATTGGAAAAGGAGTGTCTTGCCATAGTGTGGGTCCTAAAGAAATTGGAGCCATACTTGTATGGGCAGCATTTTGTGGTGCAGACTGACCACAACCCCCTGGTTTGGCTGACGCAGATGGGGAAAAACAATGGTCGATTGCTATGATGGAGTCTTGCTTTGCAAGGATATGACATGACCATCATACATAGGGCTGGAGCGACCAATCAGAACTCAGATGGGCTATCTCATGTGTATGAGGAGTGAACTGATTTGGGAAGCTCATCCCATGCAGGGGATAGACCCCCCAAATTCAGTCTAGGTGGGAAGGATTGTGGCACATGGACAGCGGGATCTTATTTCAATATGATCTTTTTTCTGCAAAATAAAATATGTAAGGCAATGTCTGTCAGGAGGAAATACTGTCTTGCTGAAATTGACACAGCTAACCCCCCAGGGACAAGTTCAAAGGACAGCAGGTAGCTTAAACCACAGATATCTGAAATGCAATTACTTTGTTACATTTTCTTTGAAGCCCTGGAAATAAATTATCCATTCATGATGTCCTCAGGGAAATCCTTTGATTTGCACTAGGTGTCATGGAGGAAGAAGAATATGCATGTGTTGGGGTGTCTCCCAAGACAGCCAGTAAATACATCAAAGATACTTTGATGTCTGGCTGAAGCAGGTCCCAGGCTAAATTAGGAAGTCCAATATGCATTAGCTTGGGGTTATCCAGTGAATTACATCAAAGAGGCTTTGATGTCTGTGTGAAGCAGACCACAGACCGGTTTTGGCAAGTCACATTTATGTCACCTATTATTTTTTTAAATATCTTAGTAGGACATCCTGTGTTATAAAATATAAATTTTAATACACCAAGGCAGTTAGGTGACCTCAGAGAGAAGGCCGGCTCAAGACTGCTTTTAAAAATACTGAGCAGACCTTACACAAGGACATTATTTACTGACTGAGAAAAGAGGAACAACAAAGCACTGAAAGATTAAGAAAGTAAGGACATTAGCTAAGACCAGTCTGAGTGTATGGATTGTAGGAATTTGCATTTTTAAGCCTGTTTTGTTTTTAAGACTGTATTGTGTTGGGATATCTTGTTCTGTATTTTACTGTTTTCCTATTTTACCTATTTTAAAGTACAGCTATATATTTTAAAAACAGAAACTGCCTGGTGTGCCTTGAGACTTCTTTTTTTTATAAGTGAAGCTTAGATGGTTATAGTTAACACTGTGCATGAGCTGATTGTGGTACCAAACTGTGAAACAGATAAGAGTTCTCTAGGTCTTGCATAGAGTTTTAAAGGTTCATTTTGTATACTTGGTTAGGTGCCCATAGGCAAAGATATCTGGCCCCCTGAAGACAGAATTATCTAAGCCTGACGATTGGGTATGCTAACAAGAGGTTATCATCTTGACTCCCTCCAGAACTTGCGACTAAGGTGACTCAAACCTACAAAACAGACAAGAGGGTTACTGTGTTCTCTTCACTGTTCACAATTCTATGCTCAGAGGTTGGCATTTTGGGAGTAGAGGGCTGACCTGCTGAGTGGGTTTGTGACAAATATCAGGTCTAAGATTTTTCCCTCCCAAGTGGGTTCCAAAACTAGCTGTCTGAGGCATGCCCCCTGTAGGGCATCGAGAATGGCCCTGCTCTTGGATGTGGCTGGAGCAAAGGTGCTCCAGTTAACATCTGGCATATTCAGGTCCCCCATCAGCAATATCTCCCCTTTCCCTACCATCCTAAGGATGCCTTCTATCATTTCCTTGTCCATTTCCTCCCCCTGAGATAGGGGTCTGTATACAACCCCTGTGCAGATTGTGGTACCATTTCCAGTCTCCAGGGTGACTCAAAGTACCTCCTGTCCTCCCTGTTTACCCTTTAGTTCTGTTGCTTTGATCCCTTCCCTTACATAGAAAGCTACTCCTCCTCCTCTTCTATGATCCCTGTCCCTACTGTAGATTGTGTACCCTGGTATGTTGACATCCCAGTCATGGTTCTCTGTGTACCATGTTTCCGTGACTGCCACGATATCCAGGCAACCCTTTTCCATCAAGGCCACCATTTCGGGGAGCTTTTTACTTAGACTATGGGCATTGGTACTCATTACCCTCCATTTTTTATGGTCTTATTTCTTTTTGCCCCATCACTGTCCTTACTGCCTTTGTCCACAAAGCAAATGTAAAGAGAAATGTCCACTCAACATTTCTACCATGAGGTCATCTTCAGGAATAATCTCTAAAAAGGAACTGAAGCATAGTTAGTAAAGAAGGTAGTCAGACAATGAAAACTGACATTGCTCCAAGTTCTTTTTTATTACCGTACTCTTAACTTTGTAATAGAGATGTGTAAAATTGGCAGACATCATTTTCACAAATTAATTTTTAAAGTTTGCCAACTTACCAAATTGTCTACTTTGCAAAGTTTTTGGCAGATGAAGTGGCTTTTATTCCAGCGAAGTCATGAAAATTTGTCAGTGAAGTTGTAACTTTGTTATGACTTTGCCTAAAAAAGAGCCACTTAACCAGAAACATCCCTTGTGACGTGGCAGTGTGGGAACTTTTTGAAGTGTTTTGAGAAGGCCAATTTCTAATAGAAACATAGAAACATTTAAGTTGACAGCAGATAAGGACAGCAAGGTCCATCCAGTCTTCCCATTCTTTCTACCTTATGAATGTGATATAGGCTTTTACTCTGTTAATGGCCTATCTATTCATACTCATCTGTATTGCTCCCCTATGCCTATCCCATGCCTGTTTAAAGCCCTGCGCTGTACTCATATCAACCACTTCCTGTGGTAGGCTGTTCCATGCATCCACCACCGTTTCCGTGAAAAAGATCTTCCTCACATTACCCCCTTAATCAGCCTCCCTCTAATCTCATGCTGTGTCCTCTTGTTCTACTATTTTTGTTATATTGAAACATGTTAGACTCTTTCACCTTGTTAATGCCCTTAACATGTTTGAATGTTTTGATCATATCACCTCTCTGCCTCCTTAGCTCTAGGGCATACATATTGAGCTCCATTAATCTGTCCTCATATGTTTTCTGATACAGTCCCTGCACCATTTTGGTTGCCCTTCTCTGGACTGCCTCCATTTTGTTCATGTCTTTGTGTAGGTGTGGCCTCCAGTACAGCACACAGTACTCTAGATGGGGCCAAACCAGTCTCTTGTCAAGTGGGACTATTATCTCCCTCTTACGATTTGTGATACACCTACTAATACACACCAACATCCCTCTAGCCTTACCTACTGCTTTGGTGGTCTGCTTGGATAATTTCAGGTCATCTGTGTTGATGATGCCCAAGTCTCTTTCTTCCCTTGTGATTGCCAGCAGCTCTCCTCCATACTTGTAGGTGGCTTCAGGGTTTCTCTTTCCTATGTGCATGATCTTGCATGTTTTGCATTTAACCCCAGTTGTCACTCTTCTGACCATTTTGCTAGTTTATCCAGATCTCTTCTCATTCTGCCCACCCATCTGGATCTACTCTGTTGCAGATCTTGGTGTCATCTGCAAACAGACAAACCTTACCTTTCAGTCCATCTGAATGTCGCTGATGAAGATATTGAAGAGGACTGACCCCAGGACTGATCCCTGAGGTACCGCACTTGAGACTTGCATCTCTTCTGACTGTATACTGTTTACCACCACTCTCTGTTTTCTGCCCACCAACTAGTTTGCCACCCAGTTGATCAATGTCTGACCCACCCAAGCCTACCCAGCTTATTAATCAATATTCTAAGTGGAACAGTATTGCAAGCTTTGCTGAAGTCAAGGTAGGCAACATCAACTGCATCCCCTTGTCCACCACTCTGGTTACCCAGTCAAAGAAATCTATGAGATTAGTTTCAGAGGACCTTCCTTTTGTAAACCCACGCTGTCTTAGATCCTGTGCTCCTATGGATTCCAGGTGTTGCACTATCTTTTCTTTAAGGAGTGCCGCCATAATCTTGCCCACTACTGAGATAAGACTGACTGGTCTGTAGTTCCCGACCTCCTTCCTGCTACCACTCTTGTGCAGCGGGATCACATGAGCCCTTTTCCAGTCTTCTGGGACCTCTCCTGTGCTCAGAGACTCACTAAACAGTTCTGATAATGGCTCTGCTACTTCCACCCTTAGCTCCTTTAGTACCCTGGAATGTATGCCATCAGGGCCTAATGCCTTGTCCACTCTGAGCTTAGTGAGTTCTTTTAGGACCCTTTCTTTTGTGAAGGGACTTGTACGCACACCCTCCCCCCATGTCCATGGTGCTGAGCCTTGGGCCTTGCTCTACCTTCTCCTCAGTAAATACTAAGCAGAAGTATCTGTTTAGGATAGATGCCTTTCCTTGGCCCTCCTCCACACACTCCCCCTTATCATCCCCTTTGATCTTAGCAATACCCCATCTGGACTTTCTCCTTTCACTAATGTGTCTATAGAAAGTCTTGTCACCTTCTTTTACTGTTCGTGCTAGTGTTTCCTCAGTTTGGGCCTTTGCTTGCCTTACTGCCTTCCCTGCTTCCCTTACAGAAGTTTGGTATTCCTCTCTATCTGTGTCCTGCTGCATTCCCTTATATTTCCTGAAGGCCAACCTTTTGGCTCTGATCTTTTCTGCTACTGTTTTTGAGAACCAAAGTGGTTTTCTCTTTCTTTTGCTCTTGTTTTTCTCCCTAAGACAATGAGATTTTGCTTCAAGTATTGCATCCTTAATGCTTGCCCACTTTGCCTGTACCCCCTCACCTGTATTTCTTCTTGCCAGGGCTAGCTTAACTCTGTTGGCCATCTTATTAAAGTCAGCTCCTCTGAAGTCCCATATTTTTGCCTTGAAATGAGATGATTTAGTTCTAGTGGCCAAATTGAGCCATACCATGTGATGGTCACTGTCCCCCAGGTGACCTTCTACATGGAAATACGTGATCTTTTCCCCGTTAGTCGGTAACTTTGATGGAACTTTGCTGGTGTAGTAAAACTTTGCAAAATCTCTACTTTGGAGGCTGTTTGGAATGTTCAATCATGATGGCTCAGATTGTCACTTCAGTCTGTCTCAGCTATTTTGCTACAGATCCTGAATGCTAGAATCAAGTATCGCTCTATCTTATATGCCATGTGAATTCTTGTAGTGGGGCCTACTTGAATATGACAGGAAGAACACTAATAAATTAACTACACACCACCACCAGAATGCTTACATGTACTGATAAAACATTTATTTTAATTTTTTATTTAATTTTGTTAACCGGGTAGGCACACTGGGACCCGAGGCTCCCTTTTCAGGGGTGACCCAGAGTTAGTTACATGTAATCATAAGACAGTGCATACAGTAAGCAGAGATCATACAATGATACATTCATAGATAGACAAGTTAAGTCAACAGGGCATGGAGCATAAGGACTACACACTATCAGGGGTAATTTAGTACAGGGCAGTTAATACAAAATATCGTAAGCATAAAAGTATTTATACTGATGGAAAACCTTGTAGAATAATGACAGTACACTGCATCAGTAACTTATTTATTTATTTATTGAATTTTGATGACCGGGTTGGCCCACTGGGCCCATGAAGGTCCCTTTTTCAGGGTCAACCTGGGGAACAGAAGCAATACAATGCATACAATCAGGTGATCCAGAAGAGATACAATACATACAGTCAGGTGATACAGGGTTATGAGAAGTAGACAAGATAATGAGGATGAAAGTACAGGGAATTATTCAAATCGTAGACCATAAGTGCAACACTTGCAAGATTTAAGGATTTAAGGCATGATTTAATGTAGGTTAAGGTGAGAAGAGAGGGGGTATGGGTGTTGTGATTAGGATTGGGGGTGATTATCCTATACCCTCACAGTGGCATGAGCTTGTCCTGAGCAAATGGGACTTAAGCCTAGTGCAAAAGATTGGTAGCGAGGGGGCTTCCTGTACTAGAGGTGGGAGAGTGTTCCACAGTTTAGGGGCTATGAGAATGAAGGAATTGCCTCCCTTGTGAGTCTTGATTCTGGGGATTGCCAGTAGGGACCAACCCGAGGTCCTGAGCATTTGAGGGTTAGGCTTAGCCATGATTATTCCCATTAGGCTTGGTGGGGCTGCCGGGCTATGCAATTTGTATGCACAGCAGAGCAGGGGATACTGTAGATGAGCCTCGAAAGAAGGCCATTGCAGCTGGGCTAGTGAGATGCAGGGGTGGCTTCTTGGTTGACACATTGTTGCAAACCTCATGACCTTGTGGTGCAGGACCTAAAGCCTACTAACCTCACCCTTTGCCATGCCCTGGATTACCAGGACAGCATAGGTTATTGTGGGTAGGAGGACACTGGTGGAGATTGCTCATCTAGCCTCTGGGATTAGTTGTTTTTTTAGCCTGTACATGGTGCCAAGTTTGAGGTGGATAGATCTTGTTACCTGGTCAATGTGGGGCTTAAAGGTGAGACCCTGGTTAATAGTTAGTCCTTGGTATTTTATGTTGTCAACTACGTCTATTCGTTTATCCCCAAGGGTAGTAAGTTTTAGGGAATTGGTCCGATCCTGGCCAAGGGATCTAGGACCAAACAGCATAGCTTTCATTTTTGCTCCATTGAGGATCATTCTGTTTGATGTTTACCAGGCTTCAACTGTGTTTAGGTCCCTTGTAGGAGAGGGTCCAGATCATGTGGTGTGGATCTGGCTTGGAAGATGACAGTATCGTCTGCATATTGAACTACTGAGCTATCCCCACAGTGCTGGTTTAGGTCATTTGTGAAGAGAGAGAATAGGAGGGGGCCAATAACTGAGCCCTGAGGCACACCATCCTTGATGGGTAAAGGGGCAGAAAGCTCTCCCTTCCAAATTACCTTCTGGGAGCAGTGTGAGAGGTAGCTCTTGAACCAGTTTAGGGCCTGGGCATCAAGCCCAATGTCTTGAAGTTTAGTAAGAAGAAGGCTGTGGTCCACAAGGTCAAATGCCTTGGACAGGTCTATGAAGATAACACCTATCGACATGCCCTCATCCATTGCCCTGAATAGGTCCACTGTGAGTTTGATGAGTGCAGTATCTGTTCCATGGTTTGCCTGAAAGCCATGCTGTGAAGGGACTAGGATTTGGTGGAGCTCCAGGTAGTCTCTCAGTTGCCCATAAACTAGTCTTTCTTGCAATTTGGCCAGGGTACACAGTAGGGAGATGGGCCTGTAATTGCCAATTTGATCATGAGAGCCACCCTTGTAAATGGGGACCATGTTGACAGCTTTCCACTGGTATGGAATGTACCCTTCAAGTAAAGACCTGTTGGTGATCCAGGTCAGAGGTTTGGTCAGGGACAGTGCACCTTCCTGGAGTAGCCTCAGGCTGATTCCATCTGGGCCACCAGAGCCTTTGTGTTTGAGGGCTATCAGAAGTTTATGGACCTTGCTCACTTTGACCATTCTCAGGTGAAACTGGGGTCTGTTCAGACAGGGGGATTGATCAAAGGTCTGTACAGGCATGGGTGTTGGTAGCCCTACCTTGTATGTGTCAATGTTGGTGAAGTGGTGGTTGATTGCAGAGGCTATAAGCTGGCAATCACTGATACACTGTCCTTGTACCTCAATTTGACCATGTGTCACCTTGGAGTTGCCCTTAAGTGATTTGTTGATTTGTGCCCAGAAAAGCTTAGGGTTCCCCAGTGTTGACCATTGGAGGTGGGTTACATACTCCTTTTTGGCAAGTTTGATGTCTAGCTTACATTTATTTCTTAGGGTTTTGTAAGTAACCAGGTCTGCAGGAAGGTGGGAGAGCCAGAACTTCCTCCAAGCCTTGTCCCTTCTTTTTATCTGAGATTTCACAGAGTGTGAGATCCATTTAGGCAGCCTCCTTTTGTACAAAGTTTTTTGAAAGGGGCAAATAGACATGCCGCATTGAGGAGTGAATTTTGGAAGTAGGCAAGGGCCTCGTCCAATGTTGGGAGGAGCCTAATTGGGCTACAGTCCAGGCTACTTAGGTAGTCATTAAATTTTGCTGGCATGAAAAGAGAAGGGGAAATTGTTTAACCAGGAAAGGCACACTAATCTGAAGCTTGTTTCTGGGTGCAACCTTGGAGCACAAGGAAGTTAAGTGAACTTGCTCAGGGTCATATAGTATGCAAGTGGGGTCTGTAGAATTCAAACCCAGGTCTCCAGGTTTGCATCTCAGTGCCCTAAGCCACAGTACTATACTGCCTCCAATAAAAAGGACAAATAAGGAACCAAAATCACAAAAACACATAGAGCAATGAAGCATGGGGATCACATTTACCAGTAGATCAACATCAGTTACATTAACTTGGTTCTATTCAGATAGCTAGATGCCAAGAGTGCATAACAGCAGCACCTAACACAGAAGCAGAGCCATCCAACAATAAAACACTATGAGTTACCTACATTCAAAATGGCCCCACTCCACAAAATCAGTGGAAGCATAAAGCATACCTGAGTCTAAGATTCAGAAATAAATTTCTGTTGTATTCCCACACCTGTAATTTGGTTGTCAGCTTATGTAGACATTGTAGTACAGTATTAGGAGAGATAGTGTACTGATACAGGTGCACTCCATTGAATGAGATGTGAAACCAATGTAACATCTGCTTATTTCAGGTGGTTAAATAGTGTCATAGTATTGTGATGACAGCAGGAACTGTTCTTCCAAACATTTAATTTATACCCACTGTTATAGTCCCATAACAATAATGTGTGCAGGTCCCCCTATAGTGCAAACTCTTCTCTGCTGTGGCCAATTTTCTTGGCAACTTAGTGTAATAAACAAACATCAGCACCTTGCTGCTGACCCCCTCCTGTAACTCTAAAAAGAGTTGAAAAGTAATACCTATAGTCATCATTATCATCTTCATTTTCTCCATCATCGCCATTATAATGTTTGTATATATGGTGCCCTTTTTAGGGAAATCTCACTTCCTGCTCCTTACATAGAAATAAATAGATGAAAATTAGTGGTGCAGCTACTGTATTGTCTTTTATGTCAGGATATCTGAGAACTTGGATAGTGCACTATCTACACGTATCTGATCCACCAATTAATATCCAGGGATAGTGTACACTGTCTGAACTGCCCAGTCCAGGTTCAAAGGTATTTGCCAAGGATTCACCTGCCACTATTTTAAAAATGGGCATTTGTCCAAACTCTTACATTAAATTTCGCATCTACAAAAAGATGCAATCACAGGTGGGTGGTGATAAACCAAAGCACATCTATGGTAATTTTGTGTTGCAAATCATAACTTTTTGTTGCAAATAGATATATCTAGAAAATATCAACAGAGCTGCTCAGACAAAATCAATTGAACACAGATTCAGGCACAGCCTACATTTGTGTTGGTGTCTGACCCTTTTAAAATTCTCCCACGTATGCACATAACCCATTGTAAAATTCAAAGGCCACATAATTCAAAAAGGCAAAATAACACAAACAAAAACCCAACCAGTGAGTAAAGAAGAATTCAGTCAAAAGCTTCAATTTCCAGGTCCAATAGAGTTAATTTGCTTTTGCCATTTAATCCTTTGCTGAAGTCATAATCATAGAAACATAGACTTTGACGGCAGATAAGGACCGCTTGGCCCATCTAGTTTGCCCATTTCCCTAACTACAGGATAGGCCGCAGATCCTAGTTATCCAACAGCCTATTTCTTCCTACCCCCCACAAAAATTGCCTTATGTCTGTCCCATGCATTCTTGAATTCTCCACAGTTTTAGACCCCACAACCTCCTCAGGAAGGCTGGTTCCATGCATCCACTACCCTCTCTGTGAAATAATACTCTCTCACTGCCCCTGAACCGCCCCTTCTATCTTTTAAGTTGTGTCCCCTTGTTCTTGCAAGTCTCTTTTTCTGAAAGATGCTACCCTCTTGGACTTTGTTGATTCCACTGAGGTACTTAAAAGTTTCTATCATGTCCCCCTCCTTCTTTCCTCAAGGGTGTACATATTAAGCTCCTTTAGTCTCTCCTCATCGGCTTCTCTTGCAGACCCTGCACCATTTTAGTTGCCTCCCCTGACCACTTATCCTGTCTATGTCCTTGCAGAGATGGGGTCTCCAGAACTGGACACAGTACTCCAGATGGGTCTCACCAACTGTCTGTACAGAGGGATAACAACTTCCTGTTTTCTGCTGCTGATGCCTCTCCCTATACATCCCAGTATACCCCAGCCTCCCTATCTGCCTTCTCACATTGCTTGCTAACCTTAAGGTCATCTGATATGATTACCCCAGGTCCCTTTCCTTTTTTGTTGTTGTTACTACCTCCCCATCCATTGTGTATTCTTCCCCTGGATTCTTGTTTCCCAGGTGCATTATTTTGCACTTCTTTGCATTGAATCCTAGCTGCCATACTTCTGACCATTCCTCCAACCTTGCCAAGTCCCTTTTCATCCTTTCCATGCCTCATTGTGTATCAACCCTGTTGCAGATCTTTGTGTCATCTGCAAAAAGGTATACTTTTCCTTCCAGTCCCTCTGCAATGTCACTGATAAGACATTAAAAGGACTGGACCAATACTGAACCCTGCGGTACCCCACTAGTAACCCCTCTTTCTTCAGAGTGGACTCCATTTACAATTACCTTCTGTGTCCTGTTGTGCAGCCAATGTTTTACTCAGGCTACCACCCTGGGACCCACTCCCAGGCTGGTTAATTTGACTATTAATCTTTTGTGTGGGACTGTGTCAAATACCTTGCTAAAGTCTAGGCAGGCCATGTCCACAGCCCCTCCCTGGTCTACTACTTTGGTCACCCAGTCAAAGAAATCTATTAGATTCGTCTGACATGACCTTCCCGCTGTGAACCCATCTGTTTGTGGTATAACAGTTTATTCTGATAGAAATTATTATCATAGTATAAACAGAAGTAATACTGTAATTTCAGCAATGGATGGAATAGCAAGAGTAGATAAATTGCATGAGATAAGGATCTTGTTTCCATGTAACCGAACCTAGTAATGAAGAATGAAAGAAATATAAGTGAAGAAAATGTATTTATTTATTTTATTTACTTATTGAAATTTCAGATAACACCTTTGAGAACAAGCTCATTTCATAGGTTCCACGTCAGACGAACAATACTTATTGGGAAAGTATGAGACGGAGAACAAACAAAACAAGGAATTATACAAGACATTACAAGAGTGTACAACTAGAGAAGTTCCAATACATGTGGCATTGTACAATGTATGCCATGGTGCATATCTGATTAAAATCTGGAATTCAAAGAGTCATATTAGAGGTGGTGAGGTCTTATGAAATGACCCTTTACAGGAAAATGAGAACAGACTCAGCCTAATATCTAATAATTAACAAGGTACGGGATGGCATCAGCCCAGCGGCCTCATCAGAGGTGAGAAGGAATAGGACAAAGCATTTTAAAGTGAGCAAGGGAGCTCAGGAGATATAACAGGGGGAAGGGGGATGGGGAAAGCCATAGAGGGGTTAAGGGAAAGAGTAGAAGGGATCAAGAGGAAATGTGAAGGAGAATGATTAGCAACTTAGAACAGTTATTTACATGCTGAGAACAGTTATGCATAAGATCAGGATAGCATTAGGTTAGCATAAGTGCTGGTCCCAAGAATGAAGGTTATTGGAAGCAGTCACAACTGGCATCAGCAACTAGCTGTTGCTAAAGTTTAACTTTGAAGGAGCCCAAGGTGGATGCTGAAGTAATGTCATGGTGCAGCGAGTTCATCCATAGCAGGACACGATAGGGAAAGGACCTTTGTTTCAGAGAAGGTGGGGCATATCTACAAGATAAAAGCAGAATTGTATCTACATTTTAGATTTTTCAAAACTGTGACAAAATTATTTACGCATCCATAAGATTAGTTACAATGCAGACCTTAAAGCAATTCTACAGAATCTAGGAAAACAAAAATATAAGACTCAAAAAGAGTTCCTTAATAAATATTCTGCACTCCCTGACCTGGTAGTGCCATCTGGTGGTGCACCACACCTCCATGTGAGAGTCCTGGGATCAAGTCTCGGTCCTGACTCCCCTACCTTGGTGAGGTCAGAGTGTGATGTGGAAGCATCACATGCTGAAATGGGGAGTGGGGAACTGAACATCCCACTCCCTACTATGGCAGGGATTGGGGCAACACTGACACTGTTGGTGACCACATGATGTTGTCCATTCCCTGCCCTCAGGAGTGAGCCATGAGTATCCATTGACTGAGGCCAGGGGAGGTGGGTGGGACCTTCTGGGTAAAACCCCACAGTTGCAGCATGGATGACAATGTTGCCATTGAAAGATCTGGAGCCCCTCTGCTCTGACCAGTTAGATTACAGTGCATGCATAGCTTGTTGGAGCCTCAGTATGGGGCAAGCCTAGGAGCAGCCTAGTAGGATCTACTGTTGATCTGGTTAGAAGCATTAAGGGTAAGCAGATGTCTGTGGTGGGTCCCACAGGCATGTACCTGCACATGGCCCAGGATGGCACACAGGACACCCTGCTGTGACTGACCCTGCACAGGGTGGATGTGGTCAGGTGCATACCAGACGGGCATAACATGTAGGGCCTGGTACAGGGACAGAGGTACACAGCCAGATGGGCAGGTGGCTGTGCATCTGTGTGTTCGGCACAGGCAATGACCTGTGTGAGCCCCCCCCTCGCACAGTCTGAGGCAATGTCTGGCAGCACCCAACCCATTCCACATGGGACAGCTGGGACATGGGCTGCCACGTGCCACACACAGGCATGGATGGTGCTACAAGGTTGGACATAGCAGCATGACTGGATCCAGCACACAGGCCAGCATGTGGCAAGCCCACCACTGCAGTGACACACCCCCACCACACAGACATGCATCCCTGTCACAGTAGCACAATGACAGAGTAATAGGGCCATGGCACCGCCTGTGCAGTCTGGTATGGGTGCTGTGTTGGCAACCCAGCATGGGATCCCATGACTGGTCCCATCCGCACTGTGCACCCATGGTGTGCCTGCTGGCACACTGTCTGTGCATCTACACCTACAACAAAGGACTACTGTACCACACATACCGTACAGTCCGTGACATGCCTATGTGATCCTGTAGTACAGAATGCCACCGTGGTGTGGCAGCAATGACCACCATGATGTGTGTGGTGCTGGCACCACCACACCTACTGTGGACTACGCACCCTGACTGCATCCCGTGCCCACACACCAGAGGCATGATGGTACACCTGCATGCCACCCACCATGGCAGTCAATAGTGTCCACTGCTAACACAATACTGACCTGTGTAGGTACAACCCTCCGTGAGCACCCACAGTGAGGGATGCACCCATGGTGGACCATGTACCATGCACAGTGGGGTCATGCCACACAGACAGGCCCAAACCACTTTCCCTCCCACGGCACATCCCAGGTCTAGGGTGGCCAGCACCACGGTCCCAGCCACCAGACCGGTATCAACTGTGCCAGGGCCTGCGTACACCATGCCACTGGGTGTGCACTGCAGTACTGTGCTGTGGCCTACATGGCCACACCCAATGCTTGCATGGCAGTGTGGGTCCCAACCCCACCCAGCCATGGCAGCTGTGCGTACCACATGTGGACTGCTTGGGTGGCCGCGACCACAGCAGGCACAGCCCTGTACTTCAGGGGCTGTTGAGGGGTATGGCCTGGGCCTGTGCCATGCAGGTATGCTGGCCTGTGCCATGGGCAGTACCACTGAGAGGCTCAGAGGTATGGGGGGCATACCCCTCAGGTGCCCCTCAGCATGGGGGCCTTCCCACCCCATGACCCGCCCCAGAGCCCTGGTCCACAACCGCCCCACATGGTCAGTGTGCCACTCACACAGCCACTGTGCAGTGCCTGCAGGCCACTGGCCGGATGCCACGTACACAACACATCCCACACAGCAGTACACAGCATACGTCTCACTATCATGGGGGCCACAGTGCTCTGACCATGTGCCTCACTGCGTGGGGCAGCGACCCCCATCTTGAGGGTCACTGTCCCACACAGTCCCCACAAGTGGGAGGGGGGCTGTCGATGCCATCTGGGTGAGGACACATCCATAGGATGTCTTCCCCACCGCAGACATGGGGGCGGTGTGGCCTGGCCTAACTGCATGGATGAGTGATGGACCACACAGGTAAGATTTTACCACACACATGTGGCATATCCAGTACACTGCCTGCCACACAGGGGGGTGTGTGGCCGTACCATGCCCTCCCCATATCTCTGGGCACCCTCCCACAGCACAGCCCCTCGTACTGACCACAGCCATTGAACCTATCGTATCAGATCCCCTGACTGTCCTGCATTGGGAGGTTCATGCCTGCATACCTCTCACCTGTACCATAGTACGAGGAATGTTCCTCATTGTACCTCATAGAGGCTTCCTGTTCCGCATTGTGGGTACCTGTTCCACATTCATAGACTACATTCGTGAGCAACACACCATTGTACATGATGCATGTCACTATATCAGTCACTTATTAACAGACATCCTGAACAAAAATGCAACAGTTCAACAGTGTTCTGAGCTTCTAGGTATTGTTTGATGAAGTGTTCCACATGCTGCCCATGTGTTCCACATTGTGACAGACACTGTATCACAAATGGAGGACAAAAGGCTACGAGGTATGTATGCCTGTCCCTGTCCCTCGGGGCAGTAACAGATGGAGTAGGGGTATGTGAGGGAGGGGCTGAAGTGGCCCAGTACTCACCAGTCTGCTGAATGTCTGTCCCTGTCCTGGTCTGGATGGCACTGTTCTGGTCCAGCTCTCTCCTATACCCAGGTCTGCAACCCTTGTGCCACTACACTGTGCCTGGGCGTAGCGACTCGCAACCACACGTGCTGCATGTGCAATTCTCACATGCAATGCATATCGCATATTGCATATGCACATATGCAGCATGCGTGGTGGCAATTGCAATTTGTAATAGTGATGTGCAGCATGGCATCTGCGATGTGGGTATGTGGCCTGCCTGTTTTCACACATTTGCGTGTGCTCCCTGCGGAGGCAATACTGTTGCAGAATGGGTGTGGGTGCCCCTGCATATGTAGCATCTGTGCCTGCAGGGCTCTGTGTGAGCGTGTGTGTATGTGTGTGTGTGTGAGTGCGTGCACCCTGGGGAGGTCAGTGGCAGGCAGATACCCACCGGCAGTGGCCCACGCATGGCATTGTTGCAACTGGGGGATATGCCCTACCCAACATGTATCCAGTAAGGCCCTACCAATGCAATGATGACAAAAGGACAACACACCATAGGGATGAGGTGCAAAATGGTTTATTGACACAGTGCTCCATACACACATCAGGTGTCTAATGCACAGTGCTCCCCGGTGCAACCCATCACGCATGACCCCACACTCACCCATGCACACAGTCTTGCATACACACACGCACACACACACACCCATGTGAACGAATGGTGCCCTACCATACACATGTGCCCCCTGCCATGCATATGGCCCCACCCTCCCATTGCAGCCCCACCCAACAATTCCCCTACTGCACAGGTTGCCTGGGCATCTCACAGCTGTCTGTCATGCGCATGCCATCCTCGCACTGACCCCTCCAGTGCCAGGGGCTCAGTTGTGGGGGACCCTGCCAGTCTGGTGCGCTGTACGGTGCCCTGGTGGACCACCCCAGGCATCTCAACCTGTGGGCCTGTGTGTGCCCCCACAGGTGAGCTGCTGTGCCTCTACCCATGCAAGCCCACTTGCCTCTGTGCCATGCCGGGGCTGCACGGTGTGTTCCCCCGTCACATGCTGAGTGCCCCAGGACCTGTGCAGCCTGTGGAGCACCCTCCTCAGTATGCCCACCCCCCTGTGTGTGCCCTGTACCTGATCCTGTTCCTGTGGGACTGTGTGAGGGGCTCAGTCTGGCCTGCACCTGTGTTGCCAGCATGCCTGCGTGCACCACCATGGTCACATCTTGGTGCTGTCCTGTGCCCAGGTCAGTGTGAGCAGTGCGACTTTAGCAGCATGACTAGCCGGTGGGTAGATACTGATGCCTGGGCTGGGGGTGGGGAAGGGGGTTCCACTGACTCTGGTGGCTGTGTCTGAGTGCTGTAATGAATGGTGTCCGGGGGTACCATCCACTGGGCCAGGCCTTGCAGGTGGTGCAGTGGTTGCAGCGCATGTGCTATGGCCTGCATGGCCATGGCCATGGCTGTATCCTGGCGCTGCTGGTGTGTCAGCATGTTCTCCAGGCCTGTGCTGAGGTGGTCCATGATGACCATCTGGCATTCAGCACAGTGCCGGATGCCCTATATGGCATTCCCCAGGGCAACCATGCATGCCGATGAGTCCCTGGTGAATGCCAGAAGACTGCCGGCAATGCTGGAGAGCTGCAGCTCCATGCAGGTGTGGTGTTCCTGCATGCCCTGTTGTATGTTCCCCAGCTCCTGCCTGCAATCCCCCTGGCCGGCCAACACCGACTGGCAGTAGTCCCCAGTGTAGTCTGGTGGAGACAGCTGGTCCTGCAGTATCCAGATGGCCTCATCCAACTGGTCCTCCAGTCCATGGGTGCTCAGTGGGCTAAGCAACCCTATGGCAGTGTCCTCAGCCACGGGCTGGTTTTGGTCCAATGCCTCCCACTCGACCACGGGAATCCACACTGCCTCCACAGACGTGGCGACACTGCTGATGAGGTCCTTGGCAGTCCCCTGCAGCTCCCATGGTGGTCCAGCTGCATCCTCCTCACTGCTGTCCACCGCCTCCTCTACCATGGGGCTGTCACCATCCCCACTCCCCTCAGGCTCTGACATCGGCTTCAGTGTTCCTGTCACAGGTGTACTGGTGGCAGGGCTGCCTCCAGTGTCCGTTGGGCTGCCACCATCATCCCACACCATGCCGGTGGCCTGGGCCGTGCCAGCACCATCCTGGCCCTGCCGCTGCTACTGATCCTGCCTTCCAGCTCAGCTGGGGCCTCCTGCACCAGCTGCCACTGCATCTGTTGGATGGGAAACATGTTAGTGTGTCCCCGCATCACAGTGTGCCCTCACCTGCCTGATCAGTGTTGCCCTTACGGGTCTGCTTCGGCATTGTGCTCTGGCATTGCACCCACCACACTTCTGTGCTGTCCCATCTAGTGTATGCCACCACTGTACATGCGTCCTGCACCTATAGTGTGGACCCCCACCATTGCTGCCCTTGCTGTGCCATCCATCGTGGTAGGCAACTCCAGCTGTCACATGGCTGCTCTGTACAGCTCCACACTGCACAGTGGCATCGTGCATGGCCACGCCCATGGGTCAACAGCACGTTGCAGGGGCCTGCACCCTTGGGTGACTACGTTGTCCCTGCCAGCCATGTACAACCCCTGTGGTCCTCAACCATACTCTGCAGGCACTGGGACAGTGACCCATGCCTCCTCCCTACTGCCCAGCCCATGCCCGTGCACGACCCTTCCCTCAGCACACAGTGCATGTCACAGCATCCCCCAGTGCAGCCCAGACCTTACCTCAACATGCTCCCCCCAACAGTACACAGTGAAGGACACAGCAACACCCAGTGCAGCCCAAGCCATATCTCAGCATGCCCCCCCCAACAGTACACAGTGAAGGACACAGCAGCACCCAGTGCAGCCCAAGCCATATCTCAGCATGCCCCCCCAACAGTACACAGGCAGGACACAGCATCCCCCAGTGTGGCCCGGACCATTCCTGTGCACAGCCCCCTGCCCGTGCCAGCCCCTCCACAGTTGGCCATGGGTCATTCCTTTGCACTGCTGCACATGTCAGCAGCACATATGCCTGTCCCTGGCCTGCCCCTTGCCATTGTCTGGTTTCCTTGGCCCACTCTGTGGCCAGCTGTGGCCATGTGGCATTCCTGTGGCATGCCTCCCCACCATTACATCTGCCTACACATTGTCACCCCACCCACCCCATCTTTGCCATAGGCTTCGGTGCTGTTGCCATGTCTGACCTGTCACATACATTGCTGGTTGTTTGTCCCTACCTGTGGCCATCCGCTGTCTGAACGTGTCCAGCTGTGTTATTCCAGCGGTGCTCTGCTGGCTGAGATGTGACACTATCCTCCTCTTGATGCTGCTGAGTGGCTCCTGCTGGGTGGGTCCACCCCCTGTGCCCTGTGCACTGTGCCTGTTGTGTGCCACCTTGCACTTTACCAGGTGCTTGAGGTCATTCCACTTCTTTTGCACATCTCGGACTGTCCTGCACTGTGCAGCAATTGCACTGACTATGTGTGGCACCCTGTCCCATGCCCTCTTGCGTTTCTCCCTCCTCTTGGCATCCCCTCCATGACTCATGAGGAATGTAATGGTGGCAGTCCATTTGCTCCACCAGGGTGTTAACCTCCTCATTGCCAAAATTCCTCTTCCTCCACTGTCTTTCGGATGCAGCTTCTGCCATAGCTGTGGTGTATCTGCTGGTATATATTGGGCCTCAACTGCATGTTGCACAATTTTATATGGTGTGTCTTTTGTGTCATGACTTATGCAGTTTCGTTTGGTGTATTCTCACAGTTTCTAGAATAGCCTGTAACATGCATGTCACAGTTACGTAAGTTCCGCAACTGCGTTACTTGCGTCTGGTGTAATTTCCTTTTAGAATCGTGCCCCATGTTTTTAAAAAAGTACTCTGCATTTCTTTCCCCATATTCTTGATTTCTAAGGACATCAGTATAAAACCATGATTTGTACCATCCAGCCTTCATTGGCTCATCCTTCCTTTCCCACTTCAGGGACCATAATTCTTCATTTGTGACATCACAGTCTGTTGCAGAGCAGATCATTAACATATCACAACAGAGGATTTTGAGTTCAGCAGAGGAAAAAGTAGGATCATAGATGAAGTCTAAGGCATGCAGATTCTGTTTTAATGCACACATCACTGGTAAAAAAACAAGAATAGGTGTGATTGGAGAATTGCTTTAAGACATGAGGGCCTTGTTTCTCAAGATGGCAGTCATGCTGGACCAGCCATCTGCTGCAGCATAAGAGTTTATAATTTTAGCTGTTTTTAGTATTTTTTTTAAGTCATTTTATTTTAGTAAAAAGTGATTTTAGTTTTTATTTTATTTTAAAGTGAGGGAACTTAAGCATTTAAATGTAGTAAGCTGAGCTTTAGTTATCGTTATGTTATGTTATAGTTTGCAATAGTTCATTCATGTATAAGCGTCCAACTACTGCTTAATATTATTTATCAGACATTTCTTGCTGGCATCTTAGGTGCTGGCAGTTTATCTCAACACTTCAGTTTTTGGAGGAGTTTTTCTGCTGGCACCGGAGCTTGAAGTGCACAGCGGTACTTTTATTACATCTGCGGTATGCCCCTCCATTTTACTGTGAGCTGAACTTGAGCTGCAGACCTTGTTTGGAATTGGAGTTGAAAGGTGTGCTGAATTTACCGATGCTGCAGGAGACTGTGCTTCATTTAAGGAGTGTGGATGCTAAACCACATAGAGAGGAGTGGAGGATTGCTTGCCAACTGATGAACAAATCCTGGATAAATCCTGGACCACCAGCTGTGAATTTATTTAGGGCTGGTTGGCCTGCCTGAGGTAGGTGCTCTGTTTGGGCTGTCCCATGGGGGAGTCATGAGGCATTCTCCAGAGGGTGGATGGTGTCCTGGCTACCTGGGTGTTCTCCCAGGAGTGTCAGCTGGTGGATGGATGCTAGCTGGGGGCCCTAGATTGGGGAAACACCCAGATAGGGGTTGTCAGCTTGTAGGGCTGGATGGCGCTGGAGGTCTGTCTTTGGAGCTGGAATCTCCATCAGCATCTTACGGTGCTCCTTTCCCCATACATGTTGGAATGCTGCATCAGTTTGGATGAGCTTTAATGTTGGTATATTGCACTGAATTGAACTTGAGAGACGGTGAGAGAGCCTCATAGACATTCATTTATTGTTGACTTTATCGCTGACTTTTTAAGAGCTGCATTAGTGGGAGTTCTGCAGCTCCTTGGACATTCTTTTGGTGGTGGAGTATGGGTGTGAAAGCCCTACTAGCACCACATATATTTTAAGCCCTGGTGGATGTTGTAACTGGTGAATGATTAATGACTTTTAGCCATCAGACTTTCAGCTCCTTGATCCCTTCAGTCTGTGTTGTGTTTGTTTTTTGTTATTTTGTGTGTGATTCACTAGGGGTGTTTTGTTTTTATATAATAACCAGCTTCCTTTTTCCATAGGGAATCTGGTATAATTTGCTATAAAAAGGGAGTGCGTTTATAATGGCAAACATGCACATGGTTTCCTGCTGCGCATCTCACGCAGCAGCGCCACCACTCAAGACCGCTGACCACTTCCATCTCTCCTGAAACAGCACCACCACCACCAGAAGAACTCGGCGGTAAGTTCTTTTTTTCTCTTCTACACAGTGAAAACCTCACAAACCAGGACAAAAACAAAATGTTTTAAAATATGCCGATTCAAATCGGCACCTGAGAAGCCATGCGGCGGATGCACCGGAAGCTTTTTATTTTATATAATTGCTGAGGTGAAAAAGGGAAACCCAGCAATTATATAAAATAAAATATGGGTTGGATGTGTGTCAAACTCGATTTTACACACACCCTCGTTGTGGGATACTTTTCAAAAACCCAGAGGACGAAATATGTAGCATCCCACAACTCGAGTGTGTGTAAAATCTCATTACACACCCCGACCCATACTTAATTCTCTATTTAATGGGAGGGTGGGTTAATTTGTTTTTGGTATTATTTAGGTGTTTGAATATTTTAGTATTTGCTGTTGCTAGTCAGGGCAGGATAATGTGTGCTGGCATAGTTCTGGGGTAGTCAGGCATTATTCCCCCACCAGGCTTAGGGACTCCATCCTTTTGATTGTCCCCACTGCCTGCTGAAGTGTATGTGCTGTGCCGAGCTTTGGGGATAGTGCAGAGGAGGCGGAAATGTGGGGGGGGGTACTGGACCTGGTGAGGGTATAGAGTGGGTGGGCAGATTGGGTTTGTGGGGTCAAGGAGACACCCTGGGGGGAAATGAGTCCAGGAAAGGAGTCCTCCCTGCCTGGTTCCCATACTGAAGGGTTCCACATTTGGTGGGCAAATAAAGCGATCTTCCCCGGCTGCTCATCGTTCTCGGGTGGTGTTATATAATGCCAGGTCCATTAAGAACAAGACAGCAGTGATTGCTGATCTTGTTTTGACATTGGACCTGGCATGCATCATCGAGATCTGGCTGGATGAAAATGTTGGTCCTGTATTGGAGACAGTGTTCCAGCTGGGTACTTGGTGATACACCGCCCAAGGCTGTATAATAGGGGCGGAGGTGTAGCCATGTGTTTCAAATCATAACTGGGCCTTATAGATCTGCCAGTGGGAGCTACTAGATCCTTTGAGTATATCATGGGTGCAGGTGTAGGCTGCAGGATACTTCTCATCTACCGTCCACCCAGGGGTGAGAAGGATCTCCTGTAGGATGTCACAGACTTTGTCGTCGACATGGTGTTTGAGTACCCCAGATGGTTGGTTCTGGGGGGATTTCAATGCTTGGATCGATGATTAACTCTCACAATTTGGTCAAGACTTCCGCCTGCTGATGATTTCATTGGACTTCACACAGGTAATTTCCTCTGTGACCCATAATTGTGGTCACTTGTTGGCTCTGGTGTTCCTGCTGGGGATGGAGATATCTGACCTGGTGGTGAAACCAGTCAGATGGTCTTAGCATCACACTATAGGTTTCAGTTTTGAGGCTCCCCGAATAGACCTGCCCCTATGGAGATGGTCTGGTACCACCCTTTAAGGGGTTTAACCCCTGAGGGTCTTATGGCGGTGCTGAACCTATCGAGTATGCCAAGAGAAAGCATGGAACCAGGAAATCTAGTACATGCCTATAATAAGGCAGTGTTGGCGGCCTTGTATTCCATAGCTCCTTTCCGCATTCGCCTACTCACTCTTCACCCTAAGTCCCCTTGGTTTGATGGGACCTTGAAGGAGTTGCAGTGAGTGGTGCGGAGGTTGGAACGACACTGGCAGAAATTTTGCTTGGTTGATGACAGACTTAGATTGATGGCCCACTATAAGGACTATCAATTGTCAATTTCATGTAAGAAGGCAGAGTTCCTGTCCAGGGAGATTGCTGCCACGAGAAACCGAACGGCTTAGCTCTTCCGGGCTGTTGAGGTTGTGAAATCCAGCCTGTCTTCAGAATCGGGGAGCATTTTCACAGCTTAAAGATCAAATGAAAAGGTCAAACAGAGTGACTAACCTGAGTTCTGTTGGTGCAACCAGAGATGATGCTGGGCATTGCGAGATGCATGAAGTGATACAAAACATTGAAATCCACCAGTTACTGTGGCCTGAAAACCGAACCCAAAATGGACCCAACCTGGAAGTGCCAGACAATACCCACATCTCAGAACATTGAGCCACAGTCGCACAGATGATGTATAATTTGTCCCTCATCCCATTGGCCAGAACAGCACACCCTGAGTATAAAAAATCGCACCTTCAAACGCACACCTGTGCAAGCGTTATGTGTGAGCGGAGACAGCAGGAGAGAGTGTGAATCTCACCACGCCAGCACAAGAGCAGACCTACAACCCACATCCAATGGAGGAACAAGAAGCCACTGATGAAATTCTAGTGTTCCCACCCGTGCAGCCATACAACTTCGAGCCACCAGCACCGAGCCAGGCTGCAGCTGCACTACTGAACGATACCCCAGAGCACAATAGCGAAATTGATGAGGAGGTGGTTGGACCTGTAGGCAACTGGTAAGTGTGGGCAATACTGTACCTGTCATGATGTCCCTGAGCCCCCTGTTCTGTCCTGTGTCAGCAGAAAGTCACAAACAAGGCACCCAATGTGACTGTGTCAGCCGAATGTATCAGACAAAGCACACAATATTACTGTGGTGCATGGAATGTCCATACAGAAACAGAATGTTGCACACAAGAAAGTACACTACATATGGCCTGTGAAGAAGTCACCCCCCCCCCAGCAGCTGCAACAGCACAGCACAAGTAGAAGCTCCAGTAATAGCAACTGCTCCAGTCTGTGAGGCAGCTATCTCTGGCACCACCACCACATAGTGAGCATCCCACACCCCCAAGGAATACCATACCTGCTGAGCCACAGCAGCACTCCGTGAGCTGTATATAGACTACTGTCAGCAGCATCAGGCCACAAGCCCTGAAGCAGCATCCACACAACATACAGGTCCACAGTACCCAATCTGCACAGCAGGATGGACACATCCACCCTGATGTGGATCCTACTGCCGGGAACAGACTGCGAGATGAACCAGAGCCAGAGCACCATCCCCCACCCACACCCCCAATGAAACACATGTGCAGATGGTGGTTATCTGCACAGGTGTAGCCTCTCTCCTCTCCCAACAATGCAGGAGCATGAGGACTACAGCACTGGGGTTAACAGCATGACTAGCCAGTGGGTGCACCCACCTGGGTTGAAGGCAACTGTGCCTCTCCCCACCGCAACAACCCAAGCAACACCAGCCCCCATGTAAAGAATAAACAGGTGACCAACTAAAGTAACATCCTGCAAGTCTCACCATGGTCACTGGCATCGCATTTGGGTCTCAATCCCTGATGCACAGTACACACAACAGCAGGACCCAGAGGTGGACACCCACATCACATGATGTCCACAGGCAGCAAGGGTGTAGTCAGGCACACACAGCTCACACAACAGTAAAGTGTGTTAGAATCCACCAAAAGGAACACGTCCAGAAAAAACATGTGACATGATAATCTGAATTGTAAAATGCCACAGTGCCCACATGTGAAGGTGCACAACCAGTGTTGTGTATGCATGTGCAGTTAGCAACAATGAGAACAGACATATACAGCACACAATCATCCACCATGGATGAAAGACGAGTGTCCCACAGCAAACACAAAATGAAACAACAAATAGGTAGACAAAGAAGGAATGCGTGTGGGGGGCAGCTACTGGACGTGTGCACATGAGATAAACCTCTGCCACAGACATGGCAGCCTGTCTGATGTGATGGAGTACTAACACCAGACAGTGTGGGTGGAACATGTACACAGTGACAGACTATTACCCACAACATGACCAACAGGAGGCGCAACACCCCATGCAGTGCAGCACATGAATCAGGGGTATAGCAACAGTGCCACAAATACAAACAGTGAGTGCATCCCACCAGTATGCAGCCAGCATCACCCACATCCCCACAACACAATCAAACCCCACCACCAAGGGAAGCCGCAAGTGGAGAACAACACCAGTAGGCAACTGCAAGCTGAACAAGGCCACTATCAGCAGTGTTGGTCATAAACCCCAAAGCATCAACCACACAGCAGTGACAAACAAAGGTGCACTGCCGTAATGCATAATGTATAGTCAGCATGATGGGTAACCACACTTGAGAACAGACAGCCTGAGGAAAGAAAGCCCTCCACCCCAACAGAGGAATACACACATAGGCACAGCTGTAGTGCTGAACCTACCCATGAGGAGGCAACACCACCAGTCAGGCAGCAGCACAAATAGGAGTATATCACAACTGGGATCACTGGTAGCAAGACCATCATGGGTGCACCAGTACCTGTCCCCTAGCTAACAAGTGTCTGACCCATCATCCCAAGCATGAACTGCCACATAGGAGGAGCACAGCAGGACATGGAGGACATTGACAGCTATAGCTCTGCATTGTGTGCCACTTGGGGTGCATTGATGCACCATGCCCAGTAGCTGTGTCCAGCCAATCACCAACCTACTTGCTGCACATATGTAACAGGCCTGTAGGTGGCATGTGAGCGATCAGCCATAGATCATGTCTGTGGAACATGTGTCCAGAACTGTCCCGCAGGTGTGCCACATGTGAGCTGTACATAAGTACCCACACTGAAGATAGTGACCATGGCCATACAAGCAGGTTTAGATTGGACACACACAAATGCCCACATCTGCCAATGTGAGCAATGCAGAATGAGACATCCACTGTAGCTGTCACAACAAACACTGTGACAGGATCCCTGTACATGGAGGGGTAATACAAAGCAGTCATGTACACATGTAGCATATGCATCTGCAAGCCTGCACAATATCCTTCCCCCCAAAATATGCAGTGTGACTAGTAGTGCAGCACAAACTGTGTCACACAATGTACATCTATAATAAACAGAATGGATGCACCCCCACCTGTCCCATGACCAGACATCAGACTCACATTAAAAACACATAACACATATCAGCTGACTAGGCTGTATGTGCCATCCATATTAAAGGTGAATGTAGAGTGACAGGTATACATACTCAGTGCAAGCACATATCTATCCATATGTCAGCAATGTGGAAATGCACACACAAGCCGGACATACATGTGACGCGTGTATGTCAACAGCATGGCCATGCAGAGACCAGACCACAATGCCACAGCTGCCAGACTGTGCATGAAGCAACATAAGCAATATAAATGCTGATGCAGAACAGGGCACCTGTCTGGTGGCTTGCACAACCATGTCTGACAGTAGCACAACGTGCAGCATGGCAAAAGTGGCTATGATGCTGCAGCAGGACATGCACAATAACAGCAAGACATTACATGGAAAACATGCAGTATGACTGGGGATTACAAAAGGTGCATTAGTGATACCAAATAGGAACTGTATAAGCACAACACAAGTGATGCCATGTAGCCAGTTAGGCTACATCTGTCAACAGCTAGAAACAGTGGTGCAGACAGGGTTTGAAGGACACACACGCAGTGTGATTAACCAGCTGCCAGTGTGTAACATGGGATGTCACCCTGTTATATGAAGATGGACAGCAATGTATAGGACACCATGTGCATTGTGATCTCTACCATCTGTGAACAGGGCAACATCCACAGGAAGCCAGAAGATGAACAGCACAGTGAGCAAATGATAATGATGCACAGTCAATAAAGCCTACAGTATGCTGTGTCTGCAGTGCATTGTGACTGTATGTGGGTAGCAAATGTACAGAGCTGGAGGTGCAGGGTGGAGGTAACCGGTCCAGGAATATCCCACATGTGCAATACATGCATGTCCTAGGAAGCATTATGTCACCCAGAACCAGAGTATGACATGTAGTACTAGTATTGAAGTGCTCCACACACCTACCTGCCACTGGAGGCTGCTATCACTGTCACCCACTGCAGCTGTGGAACACTGTTGGCATGATGTGCCAGAATGGGTATGTGTTTGTGTGTCACATCACACAAACAATATCCATATGTGTGTCCGTTTGGTATAACAGTGCAGTAACTTTGTGCCACAGATGCAAGTTCAGAGTTAATCGGTATGCATGTTACATTGTTCACAGGTGTACATGTAGCAAGTGTGTTACAATGCCCATGGAGGATGAAAACAGATGCTGCCGGTCCTATTCCCATGCCCATGCGCGTGCACGCATAGATGCTGCTAACAACTGCCTGTACATCACCCAAATGTTAAGATTTCACTCATACTGCCTGGATGAGGATGTCCTAGAGACAACACTTGCTGAGTTCATCATGAATGATGAACTCATGGATGGTGAGCTGGATCCTGCATGGTAGGTAACACAAATCAATGCATGTAGGCCGTGTGTAGGGCGGTAAACAATGGTTGCCCGCTCTATGCATTGTGCCATACCACACATAGGCATTTCCTTCGCAAGCTGTGTATGGCATGGGTATTTAGATGGGGGGGATCATGACATGATATGTATGCACGAGGAGATGTTAGTGGGGTGAGGATAAAGTGTACATACACTGCCCCACACCACTGTGGGAATGGTGACTGTCAGTGAACATGCCAGTTGGCTACAGGAGTGCTGTGGCAGGCAGGTCTGATGGTGTGAGGAACACATGTGCACAGTAACATGCAATCACACCACAGTAATATCATGCAGAATGTGCATCATGCATGCACTGTTGAATGCAGGTGCATCAAATGTTGCAGACCGTCACGAATAGCACCATGTGCCCATGCATGTTGTGACACCATGATGCATTGTGTCCGTCACGTAGTGCATTCCTTGATCACGGTTGTGGTTACTGTGTGTACCGTGTAACAGTTGTTAGCAGGGAACCTGAGGATGGAGAGGCATTGCATGTGGGCACACAGAAATTCAGTTGTGCTCTCAGCAATGGGACACACAGGATAGTGAGCAACAAAATTGGAGGCCTGCAACTGAGTCACAAGATTAGACAACTGCATCGAAAGGTACAGTAACACAGAGGTCAGAGTGCAGTACCTAACGGAGTACACTTGGAGATAGGATGGGGATGGTGTACTGTGAATCATAGCTAATGTACATGGATATATAGCAGCAATGTTGCCATGATGGTCCTTGCAAACAGGCACAAATGCAAAGGTTGGCATGTTCAATGTTGATTTACAACACTGAAACAGAATGGTCATAGCCGGTGGTGTATGGAGCATACAGACAGGGAAATGTCTGTTGTAGTATGCAAGTATCGTTCAGTACATGGACAGAAGGTGCCAGACAGTATGATGAAGACACACAGGGCATACATGCCATGTATTACATAGCAACGTTTGACTAATCAGTTGACAACAACAGTACAGGGAAGGGGGGGATACGTGGCACATGGCTATGATGGGCCACGTTACCGTCACAAGGCAGGGCAATGGTCAGAGGATATCATGTGTGCCACAACTGAATCCAACAAACTGTGCAGGAGTGGGTTGACATTGCATATAAAGTGAGGGATGATGCGACTGAACATTATTACTGTGCCTGTTCCTGGTGGCACATGCCCCTGTGTACATGTGACAGACAGAGCTGGTACAGTGATGAACAAACAGTACTGGCCACAAACCCCAGCCAATGTGACATGTTGAATATAGTTATGCATAGCAATGCGCAAAACAATGCGTGGAGGTGTGGTAATGGGGATACAACATGACATACCACATCAAATACATGACAGTACTACAAAAGGGACAGGAGGTTATGTCACATAGGAAGAGAACAGGATGGTATACTTGGAATGTCATGGATCATGATACGTGCAGTACAGCCGGGTAGGACATGGCCATGGTCAGTGTGGTAGATGTGTTGTGGAACAAAGAACCAGCAGAGGGGTGAGACACAGTAATTGTAGCCAGTCACTTGCATGACCACTGTTCACACATGTGTATGCTACTGATGTGGCTGTGTGTGAAGCAGAGCACTGCACCAACATGGTGTGAAGAGACAGGGTGCTATGTATTGTCATGGCATGTGTATTGGTTCACAGAAACCTGTCCATTAGGGCCCCACAGAAACCTGTCCATTAGAAAACATGTGTGTACACATGGATGATAGCACAGTGGTATGGGACACCCTGCAGTGTTGTGGCCAATGTGCGCAAACACTGTACAGGACAACATACATAGTCATGTGACACTGTGCCCATGTTTGATGGTATGCAGCAGACAAACACCCAATGTCTGTGGGCAGCACATCAACAAAGATTCAACACTGCACACAGACAACACTAATACATGCAATGATGTAATTGTGTGAACATGTTCTGATGTGAGACACACAAGACAGGAAGGGCAATGATGACCACTACTGAACTCTGCCCACACACATACAAACACACACTGTATCATGTTTCCACTGCACACAATGGTTGCCTTCACCTCTCTGGTAGTCATCCCCCTTGACAGGAATCCTTGGCCCAGGAAAAGATCATGACCCCGAGGCCCCTATGCAGCAGTATACCAGGCCACCTGGTGCCCCCTTTTTGTGCTGCGCTCCGTGAATCATCCCTGCTCCACCATGCACTAAAGGTAACTGCAGGTGACACACATTCTGAATGGTGTAGGATTCTGAACAGTAGTGTGTAACAAGCCCCACCAATGTTTTCTCCTACATTCTCTGTTTATGCCCCCTTACTCAATGCTCAGGACCCTACCTTTGGGGATCCCTAGGCTGAGTGCACTCCCATAGGTCCCACGTTTCTCCTTTTCAAGCCTTAGCAGAATTGCCTCCATCCAGCCTCAGTGTGCCCCCTGGGCGGGGAGGAGAGGGACCTCCTATTGTCCCTACCAGTCCATGAGTGTGCGTTGGGTATGTTGCACAGGCCCCCTCTGAAGACTGGTTGTGGATTTCTCTCAGGTAGCTGGGGTCCCATCTCCAAGCATCTGTTGCAGGGTGTTTCCTTTTTCTGGTCTGGTGCACGTTGGCTCACTAGGGGAGCCAAGGGGCAGAGCACATTACAATGTGCAAGTTCTCCAACTCACAGCCGATGTCCTTCATCCTGGCTTCATGCTGACCCGCTGCATCTCCACCCGTGGTCACCCAGGTGGTGGTAGAGTGGTGGGACATGCAACCCACCCTCCCCAGAGAAGGAGAGCAGCCCGTGGGCACTCCATCCTCCACCCCCCTGGCTGATCCTCCATCCGCCCGAGTCCAATCCTAAACCAGGATTGCTAGCATTGCGAGCAGTAGCTCTGCTGCGGCGCCTGCAGATCAGCTCACAAGCCCCACCAATGTTGAGTGCCGGACATTGCATACCTGAAGCCATGTACATTTGCCATGCATTACACTACCAAATGCCAGCAGTGACATATCAGAATGGAACCTTTGTGATGTCTGTCTACACTGCATGCTCACTGCACATGTGGTATTCATGTGAACAATCATTGTTGAGCCAATCCTGGATAAGTGTCCCACAAGCACTGTACCATTCATGATCTGCTGACTGTGTGTATTCTGCAAAAGTATAATGATATACTGATTTTAGATGTAGCCTGTAAGCAACAGTGCAGGATATCCTGCTAGGTATCTGTAGCTGTTGACAACTTTACTACGTATGGTATGTGATGTAACCCTGCACTATGTTCCCTTGCAGTGTACAGTGCCTTATGGCATATCGGACATACACACTGTGGATCTGGAAACATCTTGGCAGGGGGAATCACAAGTTCATACCAGCCTGTGCCGTGTACGTATCCAGTGCCAGTTCCCATCACAGGCCTGCACAGGTTTCAAACCAGCATGACACAATCATGATAAACCATGAGAAAGAGTGATAATGTGCCTTCAAATTGTTTTCAGTGTTCCACGATAGAGTGGTATGTCACACAATGATTCCAGCTGTGTTATATTTACATTTTGTAAGTTCATTATCAAATGACACACCTGTGTCAACAGTTGCCAACATGCGTCTGACTACACACTGAGCAAACATAAAGACCGTTAAAATGGCATGATGCAGAGTAAGCCTCCCATGTGGGGTACACCATGCACGCCTGTCATGTGGGTGTGAGATCCTACTGAATGCTGCTCACTGCATCCACAACCATGATACCACACCTCCAGTGATGCACTGAGGTGGTCAAAACTGCAGCTGCACAGAACATGTACGCAGTAATACATCTGTGAGACTGTGGTGACCCCTAATTATGCCTAAACAGTGTCTGCCACATGTGGAGCACATAGTGGTGACTGCTACATAGGTGGCACAGGCACATGTATGCTCAGGTTGATGCCCCTATGTCAGGAGGGCATTATGAAAACAATTGACCATCCACCATTGACACACTGTGCTGTGCCAAATGGCCATGGAGCTGTTCACTGCTGTACATCAATAGATGGCTCTCTGGACACCTTACATGGCATGACAGAACCGTCAACCACACATGTGACATCTACTGGTAGGGCTCAGGACTGTGGGCATTGGATTTCATCAGCAAGGTAAGAACAACATGTCCACAGTCCCATATTACTCAGTGTGTAGTCAACTACATGGCTTGATATAGGTTATCGTTATGTAGGCCAGTGCCACTAACCATTGCAATACAGATATGAACACAACAGAAATCATTAATAGGATTTGTATGAACTATACATTACTCATATGTTGGGCAGACTGTTACATGGTTGTCATATTCTGTTCAGTATGGACCATGACGCCTGTACACAGATAAGTTATGTTTAGTTATTGTGATATGCTGGTATGTTATGATGTACAGCTGCCATAGCCTGCATGCACCACAAATGATGTCACCAATGGCCACTGCCAGCAGCAGGTGTTGGGATTGTGCCCTTCTACTGTGTGTATAGACACACACTGAACCCCCACTGTATGGTCTCAAGAGTACTATCTGACCAGGAATGGCAGGGAATGTTTGATCTGTGAGAACATCCTGTTCACTACATAGTAACTCAACATGTAAATAGACACATGGTGCAGACCCTCACCTGTGACTCTGTCACATGCATGTGACATGTAACATCCCCACCATGATGACTATGTTGTATCATGGCATGGTGTCTTGCCAACAGGTGCACAGTGACAGTGTACATCAACATCCTGCACAGCAGTGTTGGATGCATCTCTCTATTGAAGCAGCCACGTGACTGCACTGTCACTGTCCATTGAGGTGTACAGACATGGATACCCTCACAGTGTCCCAGCTGTGTAGCATCCACTGTCTGTCAACGTGTGTCTGCATAGTTGTGTGGATTGCCATTGCCTGAGTGGCCCATTGTTGGATAACGCAATGAAACTGATTGTCTCACATGAGCCTCAGTGAATGTCATGGGAAGGAC
The DNA here is from genome assembly GCA_016271365.2 of Neoceratodus forsteri. Classification (NCBI taxonomy): domain Eukaryota; kingdom Metazoa; phylum Chordata; order Ceratodontiformes; family Ceratodontidae; genus Neoceratodus; species Neoceratodus forsteri. Next base: position 396,511,629 of record CM028129.1, read on the forward strand.
TATGCCAACTACTGAGGAACAGTGTAGGCAATGTAGAGGTCAGTCTGTGGTGCAGAAATGCATGTTGTAACCTGTGACATATAAAGCTGTCATGTACATTTACATTGTGAATGACAACACATGACCTCGCATGTTTTGGCTGATCGGTGTATGAGTTCTAGCCTTGGATGTGGCACCGTAATTGCATGCATTACAGTCTGCAATTTCAACACATGTCACGGGCACAACATGACCTGAGGGGAGGGTGATGGGCAACATTTACTGCATGATGTGTCATAAAACATGAGTACATGTTGTGTCAGTCATGATACTCAAGCCACGCACAATAGTGACGTGTCAACAGATGAGCATTTGTGGCCAGTGACAATATACATGGGATATGCAATAGTATGTCAAAGTCATCAAATGTATTGGCAGTGATACACCACCATGCATGTTATTATGCTTTTCCATTTGTATGTTGTTCAATAAAGGTGTACAGATATATGGTGGGAAATGTCACAGCGTACAATCTTTGAGGTGTATGTATTAGTATATTTACTTTCCTGATATGTGTGACATTGCAATAAAATATTGTATGCATCATGTGCAGTTGTCAAGTGTCTGCAAAATCTACCATTTAGGGGTCATGCAGCTTGTACATCTGAGGTTGGAGGAATTCACTATCTAACATATGTGAGTTACACCATGTACCATGTCACACATGTGACATGTAGGACACCTGTACATGCATTGCTGTGCATGTCTCTGTGCACACAATGTAGCATGCAGGCACACAAATCTGCTATGCCACTCTGTCAGCCATCACTATGTAGTAGGCCACATAGTCGCAGCATGTGTGCACAGGTGTGTTCAGTGTCCTATCACCCCAAGCACAGCACTGTAAACTCACCACCTTGATGTATGTGTTTGCAAACTGCAGACATGCATCATCTAACATGACCACACTTACAATGTCAACTATCTGCTGTGGTGAACATTGACCTAGTGTTGACTTCGAACTCAAGTACCAACATTGATGCAGCACTGTGACAGTATGAACAGTGGTGACCTTGGTGTGTTTGCAGCTGTGTGTACTGGTGTGAGACATGGAATACATGCAATGTATGATACCTGTATCCACCTTCTGTTTCTGTGGTTTTGGGGAGGGGGGACATGTTCACAGACACATGTGCATCAATGAATATGCCCTGCACTCAGGTGCAGACCTATGTATGTGTCAACATGACAGGCAGCATCAGACAGTCATGTGCATATGTCAAACTGCAACAGTGTACATTAAGCAAAGCGTGTCACCAATCTATGTCAGACCACACTAATGTCAGGATGTCATGTACATAGTACAGACAGGATCATGTACAGGTAGCCATAGCAAAGCCCTGGAACAGTGGATGGTCAACAATGCACTACCAATGTCTACAGTCATAGTGGTTTACAAAACGCCCTCACCCCAAAACAGGTGCTACAGTGATCAATGACAGTCAGAGCCCTGTTGTGGCATTACAAACCAACCATGCATCACATTGCCCACTGTGTCTGTGTCAGACTGTATGGTACCAAGGAACATGTGTAAGTGTTGTCATAGCATGTCGCAATGTGTATGACATGTGCAGAACATACGTGTCCTACATTGCTGTTGTGACACTCACGTGTACAACATGCACAGACCTTTCCAATGTGGTTAACCATAATCATAGTGTGGGGTACAGAACTGTCTGAGATATCACTGCAGCCGTGCCCAATGCAGTAGGCACACAATGGACAGATTGTTGAATATCAGTGTAACCATCAGTATAGCCAGTCGCAGTCATGCAGTACAGGACAATGCACAGCCATGTGTCATTGTGTGATGACAGGTTACACAATGTGCACATGATAGGGGTCTTCTATGAGGTGATGATGGTGGTCAAGGTGACACAATGGACATGTCACACATTGACCTTATGAAGGCCTTTGACATGGTGCACCACAGAACAACATTGAATCAAGTGAGGAGTCAAGCTCTGCTGGACAAATAACAACAGAGGTGTGGAGCTGGCTGATGGGTAGGAGACAAAGGGTGGTGGTCAGTGGGGTGCAATCTGAGGAGACAGGGGTGACTAGTGGGTGATGCTGGTGCACATTCTGTGTACCATCTACATTTGTCCTATAACTGTGGGGTGGCAGGGGATGATCTTCCCAACCTGGGGTTGGGGAGTTAATGAGGATGTAGCCCTGGTTACTGAAAGAGTGGGTGGACACATGGCATTTAGTATGAGGTGTCAGAAAATATACAGTGATGCACTTGGAGAGGAGGCATCCAACTACCACTTACACTATAGGGGAGTGATACTGACTGACACTAGGCAGGTGAAGAATATTTGAGTCCCGATCTCTGATGACCATAGGGTGGGGAAACAGTTGCAGACAGGCAGTGGGCAAGGCAGAAAGGAAGCTGCCTTGTATAGGGAAAGGGATAATCAGCTGAATGAATGGGTTGCTGGTGCCACTCTACAGTCCCCTTCTGCGGCCACATCTGGATAATAGGTTATAGTACTGGAGGCCAGATCTATGAAAATACATGGATAGCATGGACAGGGTGCAGAGGATGGACACATAAATAGTGTATGGGCTACATGTTAAGAAATATGAGGAGAGGTTGAATGGGCTGGTATTCTGTCCTCTGGAGACAAGAAGGGACAGAGGGGACATGGTCAACACATTCATGTCTGTGAAGGGGATCAATGAGGTGTGGGACAGCTCATTTCCAGGGAGGGTACATACAAGAACTAGGGGGCATGGACTGAACCTGGAGGGGGGTGGCTATGGGGAAACGGAAAGGATCACATCATGGAGGGAGTGAAGGAACCCTGGTATGGACTGCTGGGGGTGGTGGTGATGAGCAGTACAGTGGATGGTATCAAGAAGGCCATTGACAAACACAAGGTGTTTCCAGTGGGGGTAAGAGGTGAATCATGGAGGAGGGGAGAGGTACACGGGGAGACTGTGCATACTCAATGGGCCAGGTATGTCCTGTCCTGCAGGCTAATGTCTTAGAATCCATGTCATGTACTTAGTGATATCAAGAAACACACAGAAAAAGTCAAATCATGGGTGAACTGTGTGTTCTTGATGACTGGTGGTACCTAGCCACATGTCCATGTCAGGTCTGCCATATGAAGACAGAGGCAGGCAGTACTCATCTCTGGCACAAGACAATGGTTGTGCATGTTGACCATCCATGGAACCTCATCTTCCCATTAATGATGTCTGTACAGTACAAGACTCTGCTACACAATGTCTGGCTGTGTATGCAGTGTGTGTTGTAGCATTCCACCTGGAACCTGTTGAGTCATGATCAGTGCATGTGCCTGTTATGGCATGGTCGAGGTGACCAGTGCATGCATTTATATACACACTCGCTGACAGTGGATTTGCATGTCTGCCTATGTCACATATACACATGATATGTTGTACTATGTGTAATGTGGTACTGGACTATGTATGTCAGTGGTGGTAGTGTGCCAGTGATATGCTGTCACCACTATCTCTGTCAGTGTCCCCTCACACTAAAGATGATCCCAATCCACTCAAAGTAGAGACTAAAGGTAGCTGTGTGGTAACCACCTACGCTGTGTTGACACACCACTGACAACAGCTGATCAGCATGCCATACTGACGTGGTAGCAGCATCATCACATGTGTACACTAGTCATCTCACTACATGCATAGCATGGTGAAGCACATATAATAATGTATGGACACAAATTAATATATTTATTTACATGGGGAACAAGGTCACGTACAGAAGTGTGCAAATATCACATATTGACATTCATATTGTGACAAGTACTGTATGTAGCAAACCACTCTGTTGCTGTGAAACAACTGTATGTCCTTTGTAGCCATAATTGTTGTAGTGCAGTGCCACTGGTGGGCATATAGAAGTCTTAGGTATGCAATTTACTGTTACACAGTAACTGGTATACACATAAGGCAATCATATTCTGAGTACAACTAAGGCCAACACGTGACACTGTTTTGATATGGCACATCACATTTATTTCAGTATTCACTGTTGTCCCATGAACAATGCTCTTACTTGGCATGATGTATCGTCTATTGGTTATGCTGAAATATATATCACACTGTACGTTGAGGACTGTCCTTCATGGTGCAGCATCTACAGCCCGTAGAGTAGTCCATCCTCATTGTCATCCTCTCCCATCTCAGCCCCAGCAGTACATAAGCTGCAATGAGAAAAACATGGGTGTTTCAGGTGTAAATATCACTGGACAATGCATGACAGTACATACCGTAGCAATGTAGTCAAAAATGATGGTAGAAATATGGCACATGCACCCTGACACCCTTATACAATGTTACCTGTATTACATGAATACACAACAGAGGTGCAGCAACACAGCCAAATGGTGAGTCCCACAACAGGACCCCTACTGCAGAGTGCTCAGTAATGTATCTGCACTATCCACAACTGTGTAGTTGAGTTGCATGTCCCCTATTAGTGCACATAATCCCATGCTGTTGTGGATAGTGCAGGGTATTGCATACACAAAGAACAGAGCAGCCCTGCAATGTGAGGCAACATGTGTCCTGTCACACCTCTGTGTTGATATAGCGTTTTGTTGTCGACCAACATGAGAACCATAGGCTTGACCTGCGATGCATCTGACCAATGATGGCCAGCTATGCAGCATCAAACTGTCATGGCACCACTTATGAGGTGCATGACAAGGGATATAGTCTGTATGTGCACAACACAACATGCAATCTATGACCCAGCATCTGCAACTTCCTGGACAGCATGGTCAGCACTGCTTGTCAATCAGATGAGGAGTCCATTTGCCTGTTCATCCATTATGGTCATACTGCCTGTAGGCGTGCAACACACACATATCGCCTTATACCATATTACAGTTACCTATGATGGGTCTGTTGGGCCAACAACATCCCACCAGTGTCCCAATCTGGGAGCCAGGTACCATGTGTATCCCCCCCACCCCATCATACAATCACTGTACCTGTCAGTGTCTCAGTCCTTGTTGTCAATGTTCATACCACACACACCCCCATTCGTTCACAGACCATGTCATGTGTCCTATGTCACAGTAGAGTCTCACACAGAAACATGATATACATATGGTTTCCCACACAATTCGTCAACCCCACATCACAGTCAGCACACACCACTTCAAACTCCACAGCAGACACATACACACCCTCCAACACATGTACAACTAACCTGTCTGAGATCCACACCCCAATCAGGGACACATGTTGATGACATTGCAAACAGTGGTGCAATATGAGACTTTGTGGTGCATGCGGCCCATTTACCCTAGGTGTGTGGTCCCTTGTGTTGTCTATACTCAGTTGTTATTGTTGACTGCAGGACAATGGAATCCTCTGAGGCATGTTGCACACCTACCCAGGTACATCATGGATGCCACATGGTTAAATTCTGTCCATACTGTCCTGTTGCACCTATGTCATGTACGGACAGTGCAGCATTGCATGATCCCATTGTGGCATGGAATCTCATGTAAGGGGTACATGGGGTGTTATACTGTGATGGCTGGGAAGAACATTGGTTGACAATGCCACATTTGGTCAGATAACAGTATATGCAAGCACTCAATGAAAACATAAACTAACTATGTTACTGATTACATGGTTGATGGTCCATAGAAACATATCACAAACACAGGCAGTCCAATGTGCCTCAGTGAGTAACAGGGTATTTTCCTGATGACCTAATGCCACTGGTGATGTGTGGAACACTACTGTCTGTCATGTTGTGTATACCCTGTGACACTGTCCGGCACCAGCAACCATCCACAACCCAACCTCTGTCAAGGTGCTGTGCTCACAAATAGGTGCCACACCACCACCCCTATGGTTCAGGGCTGCAGGCATGTACAGCATAGGTGCAGTCATGGGTCACTGTATACTGAGGTGATTGTACAATGACAGAACCCATGGTGCTGGGAATGGAAAAACACATGGCTTGGAGATGAAGCAGTGTGAGTGTTACGAACATTGTCTGATGGCATATTCCCAGCATGAAAGGACCACAAATGAGAACACACAATTACCACGGTACCCCAGTGCGTCTGATAATGTTTGTATCACACTACATGTCCAGTGTTGTGACACGTATACATAGTGCTGTTGCATACCACAGGATTGTGCCTCATATGCCATGTCCATGCAAGTTGGATATTGCACATAGGCATTCCATTACACCACCAAAACCCCTTATGTGTGTGATCACAGGTGCATGTTGCTGCTCCACAACAGAGGCACTGTTGCTGATGCAGGCAGTGTCACCATACAGGGTGTTGTATATTCCCTCTGGTGACTACAGGACTATCAGGTTCTTGTGTGTGTTGACATCACCAATCGTCAGTGTATGCATTACAGGCAGCTGTGGACAATGGTACATGTTACATGTTGTTCACTTATGCAACACCTTACCCATTATAGTGTATGGTGGAATGCGGTTGTGTATGGAAATCCATACACTGCAAAAAGTTGTTCTGCTGCAGTAGTGACATCCTCACTAATGCAGAACGACTTTTCGTTCTGCTTTAGTGAGGACATCATAATACAAGGGGTTACAGCAGACATCCTGATTTGTCCCTTGCTGCGTGAGATGGGCGCGCGAGTGTGCTGGGCAGCGGCAGTTGTGAATCAAAGGCCTCGGCAGAACCGAGTGAAAATATGGAAAAGTGATTCTCTTTTTGTCTTTTTTTCAGACACCATACACTATAAAGAACAGTTTATGGTTATCCATACACTATCTTATATGATTTACACAGTGGTGTTGACTTGACTACAATGCCTGGTAACAAGGGTATGTTTATCAGTCCTCTGGAAAGCACTACACAGGGGCAGTGGAACACTTCTGTCCTGTTGCAACATACATGCATCTTTGTAGCTGGGTTGTTGATATCTCACTTACATTACCACCTGTAGTAGAGCCATCACATATCCTGAAACACTGAAACATGTATATGAGGCCGCAGCCATGCAGTTATGTACTGTTGCACAGTCTGTTACATTTCACACATCAATTCCTGACATCCACTCTAACACCCAGCTATCCTGCCTTTATCTCACATATTTCAGCAAGGTTGGGCAGTGCATGTGTCCTTTACTGTACCTATACACCACCGTCCCTTACCTATACACAGACATCTGTCTACCATTTCAGACACCACATCCACACATCCACACATGGGTGTGTGAACTGGGTACCGCAGGACAGGGTCACATAGTGAACACTACAGTGGTGGCTCCCTTACATATGTGTGCATGCCATGTGTGTTGCACATGAGTAACTACTCATATGTGCTGTCTTGGTGACATAAACCTCCTAGTGCTCCCTGAGTTATTAAGTCAGAGCATCATCACAATCCACTACAAATAAGGGATATTGGACAGATGTGCAATCCCTGTCCCCACTTGTTGAGAAGAGTTCCTGTACACACTCTGGGAAGGTGGCAACTATGGGTGAATAGTCAGTCAGGTGTGTGTCTGACCATTCGGTGGTGACACAGGGGCTCAACATTAACCTACCTGCTATAAAGATTCCCCACCCCAGTGTCAGCATGGCACATTCGTATGACATGAGTTTGTGCACCTACTCTCTGGGTAAAGAGGTCAGCAATGCACTGCCAGGCTGAGCCTGAAGGTTGTTACTGTACATCAAGGTCAATATGTTTGGCAACAGTGTTGTCTGGATGCCATGCAGAAACTATATGAGTGCATCATCCTGTTAGAACAGTGTCCTGATGCCATTGTTTGATTGCCCACAATGATACATTGACAGCATTCTTGTGAAAGCACACAGTGACATGTCTACATTGCTGAATATGTGTATGTAAACAACAGGCATAGTGCAGTAACATGTCCTGGCTCACATGCACTGCCTCATGTACATGTTCATATATGTCATTCCCTGGTCATACAGGTCATGAAACTGCACGTAACACATACCATAGGTTGGTGCAACCATTATTGGTTTCACCACAGCCTCTCCCCAACGAGACTTTGGAAAGGAGACTGCCCACTGTCTGTCACTTGGTCTCATCATACGTTGAGCTAGACAGGCGTTCTCATTGAAATGCAGTGCAGCAACCAATAACCTGTATGGAGGTGAACACAGAAGGGTCATTAGTCCTGCATGTTTTGTATGACTATGTAATGCTCAACTCAACATCACTTGATCAGCTACACAGTGTACATATTGTCATAATTTTCCTGTTCACTTGTTTGGCAGGCTATCCATCTCACGTGTACTGCAACCATGCACTACTGGAGTTGTATACAGGATTGAATCCGCAGGGACAGAAGCTTGACTCCAGATCTTTGTGCTGGCTCAACACCCACATGCAGACTACGACATGTGTCTACAATGTTTTATCGTCACTAACAACACAATACTGCTGCTGCCAGGTGCATCATGGCATGGTGCATGCATGGCACAATGATCCATTTCCATGGATGCCGTCTCCAGCTTGACATGTGTTAGACTGTGTCATGTTGTGGCACCCCCCAACATGTGCAAATACCACTCAGGTAACTGGCAACTGCACGGCCTGCACATACACACATCCTGTGTTATGTACAAAATGTATCAATCAGGTTGTATACTGCAGACAGACTAAGCGGGTATTCAGGTATGTCCATCATGCATTACTTGACACTGTAGGTCCTGCATGTTATGTTGTCACTCCACTCAGATGTCTTCAATGTGTTCTGGCATGTGACAAGGCTATTACCTGCTTCAAGATATATGTGCACACTAGTGCACACCATGCAATACTTTTCCTTTACCAGAGATTCAATGCAAAGAAGTGCAAAGTAATGCACCTGGGAAACAAAAATCCTGGGGAAGAGTACACAATGGGGGGATAATAACAACAACAGAAATGGAAAGGGACCAGGGGGTAGTCATATCAGATGACCTTAAGGTGGGCAAGCAATGTGAGAAAGCAGTAAGAAGGGCTGGTGGGATACTGGGATGCATAGGGAGAGGCATCACTGGTAGAAAACAGGAAGTTGTTATCCGTCTGTTCAGACAGTTAGTGAGACCCCATCTGGAGTTCTGCATCCAGTTCTGGAGACCCCATTTCTGCAAGGACATAGACAGGACAGAGGCTGTCCAGAAGAAGGCAACTAAAATGGTGCAGGGTCTGCACCAGAAGACATACGAAGAGAGATTAAAGAAGCTTAATATGTATACACTCGAGGAGAGGAGGGAGAGGGGGACATGATAGAAACTTTCAAGTACATCAAGGGAATCAACAGAGTCCAAGATGGTAGCATCTTTCAGAAAAAGAGATGTGCAAGAACAAGGGGGCACAATTTGAAGATAGAGGGGGATGGCTAAAGGGTAATGAGAGGAACTATTTTTTCATGGAGAGGGTTGTGGATACATGGAACAGCCTTCCTGAGGAGGCAGTGGACTCAAAAACAGTGGGGGAATCCAAGAATGCATGGGACAGACATAAGGCAATTCTAGTGGGGGGTAGGAGGAAGTAGGTTGTTGGTTAACTAGGACCTGCAGCCTATGCATTAGGTAGGGAAATTTGCAGACTAGCTGGGCCAAGCGGTCCTTATCTGCCGTCAGATTCAATGTTTCTGTGACATACCTTGCCTCCATGCTGTTGTAGAAAAAATGCACGCTCTTGGGTGAAAGAATGTCACTATCCTGTGGAATTATTCCAGCCAGGAGGTCTGCTCAGCAGGTGACAGGAATATCCTTACATAGTAGTTTGTTGAAACATATGGACTCCAGTTCCTTGTATGCCTTTCTGGCTGTATGAATGAGATATACAGTAGTGTTATGGAGGTGTCCACATACCAGCTGTGCTGTGCAGTCCCTTCATAGTCTACCTACCATACCTATGACACATTACAGACCCCTACACCTCTGCAACAGTATCCAGTAAGTCTGTAGCACATGTCAGCATCGGTATTATGTAATGTGTGCAACAGCTACAGGGGTATGTTAGCATAGTAGCATTCTGTGTACCTGCTCAAACACTAGTACTCGACATGTGTTACTGCTGCCCTCCAAAAAACACACACCTTACATGCTTATCAACATACAGTCATTACACATTGTTGTACTTGTGTGGTACATTGTGTACATTTCAATACCATCTACCCAGCTTCACACACAGCATGTGTTCACATATCTTTGTCAGTGTACATTATGTTCTGAGTCACATGTTTACTCTTTTTAATCCAGAAGCGGTCCTCCAGTGGTCCATGTGTACAGGAATCATAGATGCCCCCATGTCCATTGTGTACACTGGTTATGTGGTTTCTGACAGACAGCCACTTTGCAAGGGCAAGGTCACCATTCCCTTTGCTGGAGGAGGCACACCAATATAGGTGGTTGCTTATTGATTTTGACCACTCGTGGAGTGCCACACAATATCTCCTCTTGCACTTTGTTTCAAGTTTCTTACAGATTCCTTCACATTCGAGAGAAACATGTTGTAGGACAAACAACGTTAGTAACTGTTGACATTCTGAAATCAGTGTAAGTAACTGAGACTCATGATGTACCTCATGCATACCTGAATAGTTGTTACGGTTTCCGCCATGCAGCCACATTGTGGCAGACAACTGTTCAGCAGTCCCTGTGCACCATTGCCAGTCACCTGGCCATGTCCAAGACTGCAATGCCTCACCACAAAACATCACACAGCAGAGCAGTGCAGTCTGTTCTCTGAGTCACGTCGGGGTGCTGTGGACATGTGTGTTGACCATCCATGCTAGACCTGTGTCCCTGTATTGATACCATATATGTCCATGCGGGGGCCTATGAGCTGGAATGTGTCCACAGGGACTTGTGCGGACACTGACTGCTAATGTGTTGTTGGGCATTCACTGGTATGTGCGGGTCATGGCTGCTTTGTAGTCACTGTCAATCCCCCTCCCCCGCCACCTGATACGCAATGTGTCATGCCCCATGTGTTGTTGCATGCTGCATATGTTGTATGGCATCACTCTAAGTGACAGGAGTGGTGGTGAAGTCCTCCAACAGTCCCTTTGCTGTGCATTGCAGTACAGTCACAGTATGTGATAGTGACCTACATCACACAGTCTGCCTTCCTAATCAGTGGCACATGCTCAGGAAACATCATACACATGTCTGCATGCACTATGAATACTGGAATCAGAATAGGGAGTGAGTCCACCAACAATCAACCAGTGGACAGTATAGATCTCTGTACATTTACCCTTGGCAACAACCACACATCAAATCAGTGACGGATTGCCGGTTCTTGTCCCCGCATATGTTTTATTACACCAACATTTCGGTCTGTGGTTAGACTCTGTATGCAGACACCATTTTGACGAAGGTGTATCAGACCTTGTTTCAAGCCCTCCAACTCAATTGCATTGGGACTTTTTACCTCATTGCTCTGTGGACACGATGGGGAACACATGATTATAAGCAAGGGTGTTATGCTGTCACAGTGACTGTCGCCTACATCTACATAGAATCACACAGTCTCCACCCTGTACTGTAATGTGTTGTTGGCATATTTGATGTTGCACATTTGCAAACAATAACATCATGCCACAGGAGGCCTCAATGTATGTCTAGCATTCCAGCAGACACACAGGTTATGCTACTCCATCTTGCATCTGCCCACCAGTACCCACAAAACAGTGCAACACACTGCAGTGCACGACAGGAGTTGACATGTGTGCATTGACATCCATATGTTACCGTGCATGCCCAGTTATTGCCAGTATCAGACACATGAGGCTGTGTGGTTCAATGTATCACTCATGCCTGTTGTGGGTCCACACTGGTCAGCCCATGTAACAGTAGCAGCATCACAAGCACCAAAAGACAACTCACTCGGCATCCATTTGGGTGATGTAGTTTATGGTATGCTGATGATATATTGTGTAATCATTTTCATGCTAAGTCCCTTGATGGTTTTCTTTCCTGAACTACTGCTATCCTTTGTGGAGTCCCTCAGGACTCAATATTGGGACCATTGATCTTGCACACTGCTCCCAGTATTTGTACCCAGACTTCGATCATCATGTACAGTATGCAGATGATACTGCGTTATTCGGCATTGCTCCTAAACAAAACAATGCTATTACAAAAGTCCAGATTGATTTTAAGTTGTTCCAAGATTGGCTTCACCATAATCATATGGTACTGAATGTTCAGAAGACCAAACTTATGGTCTTCTCTAATAAAGCCAGTGCTGAGGATCTCATTCCCCTTGTTGATTTAAAAGGTTCCTCTATTGAGCTTGTTGATCATTTTAAATATCTGGGGCTAGTTTTGGGGCTAGTTTTGGATTCAAAACTGTTTTTTGAGAATCACGGTACCCATATTAGCAAGATCATCCATCAGCGCCTTGGTGCTTTATATCATGTTAAAGCATGCCTTACCAAAGAATCAAGGACTCTGCTAGCTCATAACTTTCTATTTAGCAAACTGGATTACAATTTATTAGTTTACTCATCCACTTGTAAAAATATGTTGGAACTACACAGGGTAAAGTACAATTCAATCCTTAGGTTTATGTTGCAGGTCTCATATTGTACCCATCATTGCTTTCTTCTTCAGGAGTCTAACTGTGTATCACTGGATTACCAGATTCAGTTCAAATACTGTACATTTTTGTTCAGAATCATAATAGGCTATCTCCCCCCTGTTTCTAAACTGTTTCCCAGGTTCATTAATGGGTGTAGCACCTGTTCGCAGGACAAATTTTCTTTCAGACACCGCTTTTTCTCAGGGCCATTGGCCAGAGGTCAGTTTTGTATAGGGCTCCCAAATTTTTTATCTCCCTTCCTTCTCATTTTTTTTCCATTTTAAAACTATTGGTAATGTTAAGCATAAACTCATTATGCTTTTCCAAAGTCTTTAGAAGTATACTTGTTAATTGTTTTGTTTATTTTTATATTGTGTTGTATCAGATGTATTGTATTGGCATTGTCTAAATGTTATTTACTGTCTATTTGTATTATGTTTGTTATTTGTAATTTCTTGTTGCCTGTGGAAATGGGCAGTTTGCTCATCAGGCTTACAAGGATAAAAAATAAAAAATGAAATGAAATGTGTGTGGGGGGGAGGGCAGTGCTGCTGATAGCTGTGCAGAGACAGCTGTGTACTACCAACAAAGGTGTGTGTGGATGTCCAAATAGACAGACGTGGTGGTAATGCATGGGTGGTGTGCAACACATGATAGGGACAGTGGTGTCAATGTCCAGTGTCCTAGTCATGAACAGTGGCAGTTGCACCTGACCTGGATGGGGCATCATTCAGCAGCACACTCACAGGTCATGGCTCAACATGTTGTTGGGACATTAGACAGAGTACACATGTCAGGGGACGTTGTACAATGGCACAACATTCAGTGGTGCAGCTGTGACATATTACTGTGGAGGACAATGAATTCACGTTCTGCAGAAATCACGCTTACAGCTGGTAAAACATTTTTGCGGCTTCGAGAATTAGCGCACGTGCCTTGGCATCTAGTTCACATGCAGCCCCATCTTAAAGTGTCCAGAATCAGTCTGCAGCTTGCTAGTACTGTTGCTATCACTGCACGTTCCTTACTGGCTGCATTCTTAGCTGATTTTCAATAATGACTTTGTTGTTCTGGTTGAAGGTTAAGCCGGAGAAACCCGATAGCCCATCAAAGCATACAGTATACAGTAAACTGTATTGTTATGAATCGTACCTGTTGTCAGATATCTATAACATTGTCCACTTTTTTGTAGGATGAGAGAACAGCAGTGGTGCTGCTGTGAATTTAGCAAAAATAAAGGGTCAGAGAATATTTTGTCCTCTACAGTAACGTGTAGCACACGTAGACCCAGGGAAGTACAGAGAATGTGCTGAGGCAAACACAGAGTACTAAGTAGGACTCTGTATGTGTTCATACACATCATGGATATGCATGCATTGGACAGAGACTGGGATGTATAATTGCATACCTGAACCAGCTAGATAGCCACAACCTTTGACTGCACAAGGTCCATTAGGGTGTAAGAGCCAAACTTGGCTGTATGTCTGAGTGAGCAGCATCGTGCATCACCACCAAGAACTTTAACACCATTGTAGAATTGTTTCAGCTGCTCCTGTTGCTGTCTCCAAACATTCCTGACTGCTGGGACAATGTAACTGTTCTGTATATTGTGCATAGTGTGAAGATGGGCATATTCATGTGTTTGAACAGGTTGATGGCACGCACAGTGCTGCACACGGTGAACATACTGGCGGAGGCCGTGACCAGATTTCCAATGGGTAGGCACGTGTGGCATGGCTGGTTTTCCCAAATGTGCTGGTAACTGTTCACATACAGTTGTTGGAATGTAACCATGGTTCCAAATACAAGTTTGAGGAACACCCTGCATGGTACATGACAAGCAAGGCATATCCAGAGCAGTTGTATTAGGGCTGTCTGGAATATGAGGAACTTGTATTGAGATGTGATAGGACAGACTCTGTAAACTCTGTACACCTGTAATTCATAAGAAGAATATGCTCAGTGATGGATTACATGCAGATTGCGCAATAGATTGTTGTTCAGCTCCATAGTATGCCCTGTATCACTGTCATGTGAACACTGTGGTATTGCCACGTTATCACTGTGTCAGAGCTTCTGCCATGCAGACTGTGTCACCCACTCCATGCTGCTGTGTACCAGTGCATGACCATCATCTGCCTGCACAGTATGCAACATTCACTGGGGATACATTGCTGTTAGTGTCACACTGTAACACGACTGACAACACAGGTGCATGGCAGCATGATGGTGTATTGGTGTCATGTGTCCATGTTAGATGTGATAAGACATCATGCTATACACATGTGCTATTGGGTACATGCAGTCAGTGACACGTATCACAGCATGTTGACATGAACACATCACACCACCGTGCACACCACACATCTGTCAGGGTTGCACCACACAGTGCTACGCTGTGTTGTCAGACAGGTGTTACTGTTGTGTTCACAGGTAGACGTCACACATGCTGCATGCACTTGCCACACAACATACGGGCTGCACATGTTCATGTCAGCTGGTTTTCTCCTGTTACTGACAAACTGGTGCAGTGCCAGAACATGTAACACAACATGACACTATGGTGTGTGTCACAGCACTGGTTGGTGTAGTCATGCGACATCCTCACAGCATCTGTTGTGACAACTCATGTGACATGGGATGTGATTGTACCATTTCTATAACATGACAGCAGTGTAATACCTATTAATACTGCACTGAATGTTTCAGTCATGTACCATGTTGTACTCTGAGTGCAGTTAGCCTCTGCGAAGACAATAATGATGTTATTGTAATGTGGTTATGTGTGACCTGTATACGGATGTGAACATAGGACACTGACTCTCCATGCCATGCACTCACATGTGCTATGTAGGCCCATGAGGATTGATAGACCCTGTCATCGACCTCAGCATTCCTCTGTAGCTCTTGTTGTTTGTGCATGTCATGTGATGCTGTGTCACTGTCTTCAGATCTAAGTAGAGGTTACACATCCTGCCATCACAGACTGTACTAGTGTGATTCTTGCAGACCAACTGTGGCTGTGCACACCGTACAGTTTACAATGTGCACCATGGGATGGGCTTGCTTCAGCATGTCCAGTGTGTAGTGTCTCCTCAGGAGTCTACTTATCTCGATCCTCTGTAGGTGTCCATGGTATGTCAGGATACTGGAGAACCCCTCTGTGCTTGGACACACTGGGTGGTGGACATGACCATCCTGTAATCTATATGCCCATTGTTGCACGTCAGCAAACAGCACAATGTTAGCATTTCTAACCATCCTGTTGACACTACCAAGATGTTCTGCTATATGACATATGGCATCTGGCCGATGTGTACCGGGTCGTACCTGACAATAGGAATTCCTTGTCTATTGTGTTTATCTGGTAAACAAGAGTGAATAGATACCTGATTTACATGGACTATTGTGTTACAACACCATGTTATGTCCACTGTCTCACAACAGTACACACACATGCATGTGTACATGTACACCACCTGTACATGCCATGGGGCACAGTGTGCCCCACAACTTCTCAGATCAGGTTACCTGCACAAGACATGTACATGGTTGCCACATACAGGGCCTGTTGTCAGTCTGAAACAGGTATTCAGTCATGTTTGTGTCATGGCCCTAACAAACGCTCATATACATTCTACACAGTCCGACTACATGCACTTCATACTATGTGGGAAGTAGGAGTACTACATCATGGCACTGCTGCTGCCATAGTAACAGTACACATACTGATTGTGCAACCCAGGGCAACACTACAAACTTACATGTGCAGTGTTTCCTCTGCACATTCATACTCATTGTCTGACAGGTCATCAAACTCTAACTCCCTGTCTGGATCCTCACTGCTATCATCATGCATAGTGTCATCAATGTCTGAGCTTCCATCACCCATGGAGCATGTCTCAGTGTTACTGTCATCTGTGTCATCATCAGGATACTCTGGCATGTTTAGGTCACACTGTACTTCAGCATCACATGATGTCTGACGGACTGGGTCTGTGTATGTTGACTTGTCATTCACATCCAAGTGTGTCTGTGTACCCTGTGAGTTGTGCATTTTCCAACTGTAGTGTGGCACATATTTAATTGTCTGCAGACATTTATTGACTATAATCACCTAGGGATACAAAATACAGTGACTGTCCATTACTGTGACTGTCATGGTATGAAGGACTCTGCACTTGTGTGTTGCTGGTGTTGTGAGTTTGCCTCACTTGTGTCTCACCCATTCAGACTGCGTACACACATCATTGCTCATCTGCTGTTCTACTATGTCTTCTGTGACCATGCCAATCTTCTCACACGTGTTGCCATCTACAGACACATTGATGTTGTTAGTACTGGTGATGCCCATCATATCACGCTGCACCTGTTGTGATACACAATAACAAAGGCATGTGAGGGACCTGCAGGGCATGTGACGTTTACACATATTCAAACAGTGGCTTGTGTTACACATTCAATTCTCCATTTGCTGTTGCAATGCTAATATGTGTAAAGCATTACATTCCAATACATTTCACAGCATGGATGTCTTTGCATAGCTATTCCACATATATGCGCTTGCACAACTGGATGAGATAATATGAGATGATGCTTATGTAACTTGATTTGCTTTGTGGCTTTCTGCCTCTCTATCCATGAGATATATCACCCTGTAGGGGTACAACTCAAGGAACCCTAGAGGAGGGTTCCCCTCCAGAGGTGCCATGGGAATTAATGTGTTTGCTAAAGGTAGGTTAGGAAGAAACCCACAGGTAAGAGAGACAAGCTACTGGAGGAGGAGGGCTGGATGGTGGGCAATGAAAAATGAATCCTGGTGAAGCCCAGGATGTGTGACCTTTTAAGCTCGATAAGGGAATGATGTTTTTGCTCTGCCCATCGAACCTCGGGCTTAAAGCCCTCCCATTCGATGTGCTTACACAACTGGATGAGATAATATGAGATGATGCTTGTGTAACTTGATTTGCTTTGTGGCTTTCTGCCTCTCTATCCATGGGATATACCATCCTGTAGGGGTACAATGCAAGGAACCCTAGAGGAGGGTTCCCTCCTTATAGGTGCCACAGGAATGAATGCATCAGCTAAAGGTAGGTTAGGAAGAAGGCCAAAGATGTTGAGCTCCGAAGAAGCAAGGATGATGAATGAATTCTGTGAAGAAAAGGGCTAACTTCCTAAGGAGAGAGGGGAAAGCCGGGGCCACCATCTGCCTCCATCCAACAGCGGAACCTAACTAACTAACTGCAGAAAGCACCAACTCTAACTAATATTATGACCATTGGCATGGAGGAGAGGAAAAACCTCCTTTGAGGAGGAAATCTCTGGGGATCCAAGGCCTAGGGTGCCTTCCCTCCAGGCTGACGATGTTTGATTTGAGGACGTATGTCAGTAAAAAGAATGGTTCATTAACGAGGGATATGAGTAAGGAGGATGATGATGAGATAAGGAAAACTCATAAGAAGCACAGATTAAAGAAGGAACATGAGACAGCAAGGACCCAAGAAGGGTATGCTCGAGTAGTCGATGGGAGGGACTAAACCTGTGTAAAAGTGAGAGGAGCAAGGGGTATCCAGATGTGATCATGAGGAGATTCCAGATGTGCTGATGAGGAGACAGAGGATAATGCAGACTGGCTTGACTGAGCGATATGAGTGAGCAGACACTGAGGTTGAAGAGGCATGCTTGATTATGTGATGTGAATGATTAGATCCTGAGGCTGTAGTTGATGAGGTAGCATAGGATTCAATGATATGAATGTTTGAGTAAGTGATGTAAATAGATAAATGTTGAGGTAATGCTGAGTGAATGATGACTGGAGTTATGAACTCGATACATGCGGCAGGATGGCCACGTGTTGATAAGATGGCATAGGAGTCACGATAGGTAGGCCCAAAAAGAAATATCAATAGCAGGCCATGAGTGGAGTGTATTCTGGATGACCGGTAAGGAACTGGAAGAGGAGGAGACAGGAATGATTCAGTGATAATGATGAGTGCCGCAGGAGTGCAGCGGTTCAACATGAGCAGATTGGGGAAAAGGAGACTGTAAATGAACTTGAAATTGAACTTGAAAAATGGTGGAGAGCAGCCAGCTGGCTCATAGCAAGGGGTGACAGACAGGAAGGCATGGCCAAGAGTGGAGATACAGCTGAATCGAGGTGCTTGAGGAAGATGAATACTGAAGATGATGATCACTGCAGGAGCACAGTAGGTAGATTCGGTAGCATGAGACCTAATGGGAGGTAGCCCAAAGAAATATTGATTGCAGGACAGATGAAGACAGACAAAGCACACTGATTGAGCAATTGAAATAGATGAGCAGATCGAGGTAAGGTATCAGGGACCAGCATGTCCTTGACTAGATATTGAATCAATTTGAGGTAGCATGGAGATGAGGCAGCACAGGAGCCAATGAACTTCAAAATGAACTTGAATGAAGGTGGGCTGCTCGATAGAGCAATGTAAGGAAGTAGGCTCCTTGAAAGGAGGTAGACTCTGAGGCTAAGAAGGCACATCTGGAACAAGAGAGAATGCAAACCAGAGGGTACTCTCAGGTCTAGCGATCAAGAGGAGCAAAATTGGATGATGTATTGGAAATTGGATATGATAGAAGCCATTCTTAGGATGACAGAGAAAGGGGAGATACTGCTGATGGGAGAACTGAATATGCCAAATGTTAACTGGAGCACATTTGCTGCAGCCACATCCAAGAGTAGGGCCATTCTTGATGCCCTACAGGTGGCATGCCTCAGACAGCTAGTTTTGGAACCCACTCGTGAGGGAGCAATCTTAGACCTCGTACTCTCAAATGGGGACAGTGAGAGGATCTCAGATCTAGAAGTGGATTGCCATCTGGGAACAAGTGACAATCAAACAGTGTGATTCACGATAAACTCAGCTACAGAGTTAAGCCATACAAAAGTGAGGGTACTGGACTTCAGGAGGGCTGACTTTGGCAAGATGGGAGAGTGCCTTAGAAAAGCAATAGCAAATAGGCTAGAAGGAGGGGTGGCGCAACACTAGGGAAACATCAAAACTGCCATCACAGTGGCAACACGCCTTTGTGTGAAGCAAATAAACAAATCAAAATGAAAGAAAAAGCCTTTATGGTTCTCAAAAGAGGTGGCGGGGAAAGTCAGGGAGAAAAAGATAGCATTCAGGAAGTATAAGGAAACATAGAAGGAGCAAGACAGAGAGCTGTACCAGTTAAGACAGTAGGAAGCAGGGAGGGAAGTCAGAATAGCAAAGGCCCAAACTGAGGAAAAGATAGCAAGCTCGGTTAAGAAGGGGGATAAAACCTTTTATAGGTACATCAGGAGCGACAAAGGGAGGGATAGTGAGGCTGAATAGAATGAACGGTAGGTGGGCAGAGAGGGACAGTGAAAAAGCAGGGATACCGAACTAATGATTCTGCTCAGTATTCACAAAAGAGGAGGAGGAGGTGCCTAATCCAATTAACAGAAGCACTCTTGATAGGGGGTCGATCCCAGTCCTTTCACAGAAGAAAGGGTTCTGAAAGAACTCCTAAAACTGAAGGTGGACAAAGCAATGGGGCCTGATGGAATTCACCCCAGAATTCTAAAAGAATTAAGGGGAAAACTAGTGAAACCACTGACTACCCTTTTTAACAAATCATGGAAGGATGGTGTAATACCTGAGGACTGGAGGAAGGTGGATGTGATTCCCCTTTACAAAAGTGGGACCAAGACAGAGGCAGGAAACTACATACCTGTCAGTTTGACCCCTGTGGTAGGGAATGTGATGGACTCACTTCTGAAAGAAAGAATTGTTGAGTACCTAGAAGCCAATGGGGCACAGGACCTAAGGCACCATGGGTTCACAGCGGGAAGGTCATGTCAGACGAATCTAATTGTTTTCTTTGACAGGGTGATCAAAGTAGTAGACCAGGGAGGGGCTGTGGACAAGGTCTACCTAGACTTTAGCAAGGCATTTGACACAGTCCCACACAATAGATTAATTGTCAGATTAACCAGCCTGGGAGTGGGTCCCAGGGTGTTAGCCTGGGTAAAACATTGGCTGAACAACAGGGCACAGAAGGTAACTGTAAATGGAGTCCACTCTGAAGAAAAAGGGGTTACTAGTGGGGTACCGCAGGGTTCAGTACTGGGTCCAGTCCTTTTTAATGTCTTTATAAGTGACATTGCAGAGGGACTGGAAGAAAAAGTATGCCTCTTTGCAGATGACACAAAGATCTGCAACAGGGTTGATACACAAGGAGGCGTGGAAAGGATGAGAAGGACTTGGCAAGGTTGGAGGAATGGTCAGAAGTATGGCAGCTTGGATTCAATGCGTAAAAGTGCAAAATAATGCACCTGGGAAACAAAACCCAGGGAAGATTACTAATGGGGAGGGGTGACGGTAGTAACATAAAAATGGAAAGGGACCTGGGGGTAATCATATCAGATGACCTTAAGGTTAGCAAGCAATGTGAGATGGCAGTAGGGAGGGCTGGGGGCATACTGGGATGTATAGGGAGAGGCATCACCAGCAGAAAACAGGAAGTTGTTATCCCTCTGTACAGTTGGTGAGACCCCATCTGGAGTACTGCGTCCAGTTCTGGAGACCCCATCTCCACAAGGACATAGACAGAATAGGTCAGTCCAGAGGAGGGCAACTAAAATGGTGCAGGGTCTGCAAGAGAAGCCATATGAGGAGATACTAAAGGAGCTTAATATGTATACCCTTGAGGAAGGGGGGGGCATGATAGAAACTTTTAAGTACCTCAGTGGAATCAACTAAGTCCAATAGGGTAGCATCTTTCAGAAAAATTGATGTGCAAGAACAAGGGGACACAATTTAAAGATGGGGGAGGCAGTTCAGGGGTAATGTGAGGAAGTATTTTTCACAGAGAGGGTGGTGTACACATGGAACAGCCTTCCTGAGGAAGTTGTGGGGTCTAAAACTGTGGGAGAATTCAAGAATACATGGGACAGACATAAGGCAATTCTTGTGGGGGGTAAGAAGAAATAGGCTGTTGATTAAGTTGTATCTGCAGCTTATCCTGTAGGTAGGGAAATGGGCAGACTAGGTGGGCCAAGCGGTCCCTATCTGCCATCAAAGTCTATGTTTTTATGTTTCTATGTACAATGAGGAGTGAAACTATGAGTGTAGTTAATCCATAATGGCTGGGACAAGAAAAGACACTAGGACGAGGAAGGTAAAATAAGAAACAGATGAGGTACAATGATGAAGTGAAGCCATGGTGGCTGGCATGGGAAAGCGAGGTATGAAAGGATGAATGAAGGTAGGGAGGTCAAAGGGGTAGCATAGGACCCAGCCAGTATGGGATGAGAACTGCAGTAGGGTGAGTCGGAGGAGGTGGCATATGAGCATATGATCCAAGATAGGGATGCCAAAAAGAAATATCGATAGCTCCAGAATTGCAGCACAAAACAGTATACTTTGCAACAGAAAGAGCAGATTCCATGCAGTTTGGTCTGGTGGCAAAGAAATCTGCAAAAAACACAGTACTGCAGCTACTTTCATTCATTTTCTGATCATCAGAAAATGTGCCCAGGTCCTGCAATGCCAGTTGCAGGGATGAAGCTGTTGATGCCCACAGTGTCAATATAAACTATGCCTGGAGCTTCAAACCGATCCAGCTCAACACACTCAGAAAGCAAACAAATGGACAAGGACTTCTGGAAGGAAATGATGGCCAGCATTAAATTAGAGGAGGCTGACAGGAAAAATGTATGGCAGGCAACAACGGTAAAAGGAAAGAAACAAACACCAGGGTTGAAGTGAGTGAGTTGGAAATAGAGAAATTTTGCATTAGGCCATGGCAAAGAGTCATGGCATGGAGGGAGGAGAGAAGCTACAGTACCTATACCGAGACTGTTCTGCAAACAATAATGCAATCATGCATGCAAAGTAGTGAGCCAAAGAACTGCAAAAGTGGAAACAAACATGGCAAGGTCCATATGGGAGGGTGACAAGGAATGGGGCTATAGGGTTTAGTGTCACCATGGAGAAAATGAAGACAGGAGGGAGTGAGGCCTGAGCATCCAGAGGAGTGGGACAGAGACAGAGCAGCTGAGGAAGCTAGGCTGCAGCAGGGGGGCTAAGGTGCGCAAAGAGCTTGAGGAAGAACGCAGCATGGAAGCAGGGGAGGAGAGTCCGAGGTAGGCGGAAGGGCCAGATGAGATCCAAAAGGGGAGGGGAGGGGCGATGCACAGAAAAGTGCAGGTCCCCAAGCATGGAAATCATAGTGTGGTGTGGAGCTATCAAAGAGGGTCTGAGTCCCGAGGTGGGCTGCAGGATGGAGGAGACGCATGCTCAGACAGAATGAGGAGGAGAAGGAAACACCTGCTGGGGTGGCCATGAAGTGGGCTTGCAACAGGAGCGGGGGGAGGAGTAGGAGGAAGCATCTATGAGCGATGAGCTGGGGAGTTAGCAGGCATCAGCAGCAGGTGTGCGAGCAGGGGTAGAGGAGTGCCCGAAAGCGCCGACAGAGAAGGGGCCAACAAACTGAAGCAGTATGAGCTTCAGGAGAGAGAGAGAAGGCTTGCTGAAACGTGCCGAAGAAGGCAAAGATGAACAAATGGGCAACCGGAGGCAGCATCAGAGACAAAGGGCAGCGCAGCAGAATTTTAGAGAGGTGAAGGACAGCAGCACCTCTGACTGCAATGAAAAATTAATCTTGGCAAATCCCAGGATGTGTGACCTTTTAAGCTCGATGGGGGAGTGACGTTGTCGCTCAGTCCATTGAACTCAGACTTAAAGCCCTGTCATTGTGACACTCAGATGTTGCATCCCACCTCTGTGTCCCACCATAATGTCCCCTGCAACATAACGTTAGGCATGATTGTCCATGCAATTCAGCATACGGATGTCATTGTTGCAACAGACCACATGACCAGCAGTAACATCTGACAGGTGTCCAGTGCCCCACTCCCGGTCCCTATGGTATGTCATATGTGAGTGGCAACAGACCGCTAGATGGTCATTGTGCTATGGCCTGTGACACATCTGTTGGCAACACAGCTGACAAGGGTGATGTGCCAGCATCCATGCAGATAAGCTTTGACAGCATTCATGACAGTCAGCATGCCCAACAGCTCAAAACAGTGTCATATACATGATATATCCCCTTCTTCTTGAGGCACACTGATCTTCATTGTCCTCAGAGTGTACCCCCTCAGTAACTGTGATGCCCACATGGATGTGTATGTGGTGTTCCAGGGATGCACCTTTCATATGTCCATATCCCAGCATGGCTGTGTATTATTGTACCGCCATTCCATGATGTGTGCACCAACTCATCAACTGTGCAAAATTGCAGGCACTGCCTATGACCCATAACCCACCATTAGACCTCAGCCATGACCCCACCATGGTACACCAGTATGACACAGTGTTGTCTTTTCAGCTATGACTGACAACATGTGGAATCCTGCTGACCGAACATTACACCTCCATGGCTGTTTTGGTCAGCAGCTGGCTGCATTGGCACACGTGTGATATCCATTTCCATGCATGCAGCTGTCCTGTGGGTCTCTGCAGTGCTTCCATGGGCTTTGTCAGTAGGATGCACTGCACACAGGGTATTGGGCATGGTGTGATGTTATTGCCAATGGTGATGGGGTTTATTCAGGCAGCCTACACTGCTTATGGCACTGGTTAATTCAACAGGGGTTTGTGTGGCAGTAGGACAGTAGAACTTGTGTACTGCATGTAATGTGTTACAGTGTTGCTTATGTAGACATGTGACACACGACACCCATGACTGGTTGAACTTTGTCACGCACACAGTATGTCTGTGTGGTGACAGGGACACCTCAGCCTGTTGTTGTTGTGTGGTGCGTATACATGTTGTGCACCATGACATCCCATTGCAGTGACAACTGATCACACACTCTTCAATGCATATGTGAATGCACTGCATACCATTATGTAGATGTTGTGTTCAGGACAACGCACATGACTCCACTTTGCAGGTGCATGTGATGTCACACCTGAAGGTGGTACTATATCTCTGACAGTATACGTCAACCATGATTGTACCTGTGGTAGTACTGCACGGTCGCATGACATTCACTGTCACAGAGTATCACATGACATTGGTTCCCAGCATTCTCACACTGCAACATGCATATGGCGCACAGTGGTGATGGTGTAGGTTCACATGGTGGGGCACCATGGTGTGTCATGCATGCGGTGACACAGACCAACATGGGTTTATCAAACATTTTGGTGTCTGTATACACAGGGTTTCACAATCTGTCAGTTGCCTTGCGAACCATTATGTGACGTGTGTATGTTTCCTGTGACAATGTCACATTCCACATAGGTCTGTCTCCATGCATTTGACACTCCACCTCAGTGCATGTCACTTGCCCATGCTGTTCTATTGCACCTGTGGCAGCACGGGTGCATACTCGCATGCATAGGTACAGTCATGCAATACATGAGTTATGTTGCCCATGTTTTGTTGTAGTTACAAGTACTGGACAGCTGATGTTCTGAGGTGTTACGGTCAGTCCTCTTACATCATTGGTGTTGTCCTAACACATTACTACAGCAATGTATGCTGTCACACATGCACGGACACTCACACACTGAGCTACAGCGCTGTAGTTCCTGCTGTATTTGGCATGCAACATGCCTCCAGTCTATGTCGTTTCTGATCTTGCGTGTCTGTTCTCTGTTGCTGTCATTTTATGGGAGAATATTATGGCGGACTGCATCACACTTCAACCGTCGCTTGCCCAGCTTGAACCCCACACTATCTAGTACACTGGGATGTATTTTGTATTGGTTGGGGGTAAAGTGGTTTGAGCAAAGGTGACTATACTGTGTTGGCTGCCATCCATCTCTTTTGACAGCACTCAACCACTGTTGCCTTCTATGTATGTCCTTGGGAAATTTGTAGAAACTCCTGCCAGAGGAGCTTCTATTTCTACAGTTCAGGGCAACACAAGATGGCATTTTTCTGATTGCCGCCTCTGGACTCTTCACTGTTCATAGTCGGTTATGCTGGGTGTACAGACATGTGGATACAGGGGTCACACACACAGTGTCCCATTCTGTGTATACAGACATGTCACAATGGGACAACACATGTGGACATCAGTCACACCGCTGTGGACTGTACACAAAGCTCATGACTGTGACACATTGGGGAGCAGTACAGTCTGTGTTCCCTTGTTTCACCTCACAGTAGCACAATGCCACATGCTGCATTTTGTGTCACAGTGTCTCTGCTGTGTACTTGGACCAATTCACTGTCTGTTGCTTTTCTTATCACCACTTGGGACTACAGATATGGGTAATGCATGTTGCAGCACACTGACACAGCGTCACTGGTACATGTTGCCAGGATCACACTTGTGGACCTCTCTGTGTGCAGTTCACACTGCTGAGCAGGATTTGCGGCTGCTACACAATTTGTACTTGTGCTGCACCTATGAGTGGCAATTGTGTGACAGCTCTACGGCTACACATATGCTATTATGCACATGAGTTCACAGCCGTCTCAATTGGTCAATAGGCATTACCTGGCTGTGTCACCAGTCCCACCGTGGTGTTGAGGCATCACTGTTACACATGTCAGTTGTCAACTGTTTGGTAACTCAGTCTTACAACATACACGTACTGCTGCTTGTGACAGCAGGCTATGCACAGTCTCTGTGTGTTCCCAGCAGAGTATGACTGCACAGCAGTACCTCTGTCACTTCTGTGTTGTCCAGTCACAGTATGTGGCACAGCGGACTGTGCAGTGTCTGTGAGCGTGTTCGTGCAGGATGCACCTGCACAGCACTGCCTCGATCAGTACCTTGTTCACTGGGCACAGTGTGTTGTGTGCAGTCTATTTTCCAGTTGTGACCACTATTCAGAGCACGTGGCCTGAACCACAGGTGCTATCTGGCAGTTCCTCACTGCAACCTCTCCTGCATTGTGACACAGTACCATCATTGTTACATGGCCATGTCACAAAACATCTTACTGCATGACAGCCACTATGCTCTGTTACTTGGCATCCACTGTGCACTGTGCTGGGGGTGCACACACAGGACTGCTGCCGATCACAATGATAGGTAGGACTCACCGCCTCACAGGTCAGCTGCGAAATCTATGGTGGCATTGACGTTTCACGGGGTGCACATCCCTTATGTGGGTCTCCCCTTGCTGGGTAATGGCTGGTACCGCCTGGGTGGCCACACGAATTGCAGTCCATTTTGTTGTGCTGGGCTGGGGATCAGGCTGCGTGTTCTGCATATTTATTCTACACTGGGTCTCTCTCTCTCTCTCTCTCTACCTTTTTCGTGGATGTTCCTGTTACACATCCACTGTTGTCAATGCCCTTGGGGGACAGGACCTGTGCACCTTTAAGCAGATTCCTGACAGACCAGGCATGTGAATCTCACATCCAGTGGCTAATTACATGCAGTCTACAGCTGTGTGGGGGCTATGGCACATAGGATTGCTGCCACTCATACTGCTGACTGGTAGTCACTGACCGATGGACACACAGGTTATCAGTCAGTGACTTTCACTTGCTGGGATACACAGTATGTTGGAGACCTCTTGATTCTCCCTTCCATGCCAGTGACAGGTTGTGTGGTGTTCATCACAGGGCTAGCGATTGTTGTTACTCTGCTGTAGTGGGACACTGGGATGTGCTGCTGCTGCACACTGTCGGTTCCAGCAAATTGCAGCAACGATGCAGTCACTTCTCTATATCTTGCATCTGTTCTTCTTATGGTGTTCCTTCTGCATGTGCACACTCCACTGAATTGCTACTCCTGTGTTTGTCTTCCCCGCCTCTTATCAGAACAAATTTTGCATCACATGCATGGCACGTTGGACCGCTGGCAACTGAAAATCCGCTGATGGAAATGTAAACATTTCCTGTGGGTTTCATCAGCCTTCCAGCTGGGATTTCAGTATGCTTGCTGCCTTTTTCATTCATGCCTTCCAGTTCTCACTGTTTTACGGGGTATACTCTGGCTGTGTGTGGAAGCATGGGAATAGTTCGGACTTTTCATTTGATCTTTAAATGTGATGGGTTTGCTTGATTTTCCGCAGATAAGGTTGTCATTATCAGATCGGAGATCAGTGCAACACATTCAAATGAGTGTGGCAGTGGTCTGTGTGAGGTTGCAAGCGCCCAGTTTTTCTGGTCTGACTTTGACCGTTAGCGATTGAGGACATTGTGAAGATTATCCAGGGTATGCGACCAACCTACTGTAGTTTGGATCCTGTTCCAACTCGCCTCCTTGTGGGGTGTGTGGAGGTCATCAGACTGGTCCTTGTGGAGATAGTTTGGTGCTCACTGGAGACAGGGGTGTTTCTGAACCCCCTGAAGGAGGCAGTGGTAACACCTCTTATGAAAAAACCTTCCCTCGACCCTGACTGTCTCGCCAACTACAGACCTGTCTCCAACATGCCTTTTGTGGGCAAAGTTATTCAGAAGGTAGTCGCGTTGCAACTGGAATGTCATCTTACCACACACAATGTCTATGATCCTCTCTAGTCGGGATCCAAGAAGAGGCATAGTACCAAGATGGCACTGGTTCAGGTACTTACTCATCTCCTGAGAGTGAGAGATCAGAAGAGCCATTCAGTCTTGATTCTCCTTGATCTCTCCACAGCATTTGAAACCATGGACCATGTAGTGTTATTGGAGCACCTGCAGCATATCTGTGGACTGTCTGGTACAGTCCTCAGGTGGTTTCACTCTTATCTCATGGGCAGGAATCAGAGAGTGCTGTTGGGAATCTTTTCCTTGGCCCCTCTCCCCCTGTCCTGTGGGGTGCCACAAGGCTCTGTTTTATCACCCATGTTGTTCATGGTGTATATGTTGCTGTTTGGGGACATTATAAGGCAGTATGGGCTGATTTTTTACCGCTATGCAGATGATACTCAGCTATACATGTCGTTTGTACCTGAACAGGGTGATCGGTCTCGGTCTTTAATAACTGCCTCACTGAGATTCAAGACTGGATGAGTGCCAACTAGTTGAGATTGAACCCTGATAAGACTGAGGTGTTGGTTGTGGACCCAGGTCATCAGGTAGAGGGGTCATCTGCTGGCCAGCCATCCTGACTTTCATTTGGAGGCAGTCAGTTGATGGCCTCCGATCAGGTACGGAATCTGGGCGTTATGCTTGATAGTGAGCTGACACTTAAATCTCAGATGTCAGCAGTTGTCAAGACCTCATTTTACCATCTGAGGAATACTGCCCAGATAAAACACTTTGTTCCGCCTGATGATCTTCCAATGTTGGTTCACGCCTTTGTGACCTTACTCTTGGATTACTGCAATGCTCTGTACCTAAGGCTGCTGGGGGTGGACATCCGATGCCTGCAGCTGGTGCAGAACATAGCGGCCAGGTTGTTGACTGGCTTATCTAGATCTAGTCATGTCACTGATGTGCTCTGCAAACTGCATTGGCTGCCGGTGCAGTGGAGGATCACCTTCAAGGTCGGCTTGCTGACCTATAAGGCCCTACACAGACTTGGACCACATTATCTGCAAGATTTCCTCTGCCACTACTGCCCCCTTCGTCCACTCTACTCTAACATCGAGGGATTGCTAGAGGTTCCCAGGGTCAGTTTGAAGACCTCAGGGGCCATATCTTTTATTTTTGCAGCTCTGACCCTGTGGGACTCTTACCTCATCAGATTAGAGAGTGTCCTACCACTGAATCATTTAAGGCTGCATTGAAAATGCATTTGTTTAATTTAGCATTTCCTATTGATCTCTAGTCTTCACTGCCCTTTTATTATGAATTTTTAATCATGTGTATTATGTTATTTTATAGTTTCAGTATCTTTGTACAGATGCTTTGGTTTTTGGAAAAGCGTCGTCAATAAATAAAGATGACTTGACTTGACATATTATGAAGAATTCCATGTGAGACTATCTATTCAATACACATGTTTAGCACATCTTAAAAATATCCCCAACAGGGTTTAACAATTAAAAGGTTGGGCTGTTGTCTGGTTGAGCTTTAGCTGAGCACATGCAAAAAACCTTCTAAAGCCTTCTGTAAACCTAGG
The DNA here is from genome assembly GCA_016271365.2 of Neoceratodus forsteri. Taxonomy (NCBI): domain Eukaryota; kingdom Metazoa; phylum Chordata; order Ceratodontiformes; family Ceratodontidae; genus Neoceratodus; species Neoceratodus forsteri. The sequence goes on from CM028129.1 coordinate 396,541,245, forward strand.
AGCTTGATTCTCAAATCTCCTGGTACAGTGCAAGGGGCTTGCACCAGAATGAATGGCACAAAGTCCCCCTTGTGCCAAACAATGCACCAGGAAAGATTCTCAATGGCAGCCTGTGTCAACTGCAGGTCGCCTGCCCTAAACGGGTCTTGCACTGCCCCTGCACCCAAAAATGGGCTGTGAAATGGTGCTAGGTGCATGTTGCAGATGCAAGCTGCCACATCCCTGAACGTGGGATTCTCAGAACTCTCCCAGAGGGAGAAATTCTAAATACACTTAAATCAGCCAGGGCTGGTCTAAGAGTACTTGGAAAAATCTCACCTGGGAGAGTTGCCTGTTTGCAGCAATGTGCTGTGATCCCTCCTTCCTGATCCCTGATGTTCCCATAGTGTAATGTAAACATATACCCCTTCCTGGTAGTCTAGTGGACCCTCCCAGCCCCAAGTCCTGTGTTAGTAATATAATAAATAGATTCCTAGTGATCTAGTAGCTCCCCTCTCTGATCACTGATGTCCCCCATTATAATACTCTTTCATAAAGCCCCCATCATTAGTGGACTAATGGTCCCTTCCCCGATCCCTGAAGTTGCCCATTAAAATAGCTTTTCATAAAGCCCCCATCATTGCTGGACTATTGGTCCCCCTTCCTTGATCCCCGAAGTCGCCCATTAAAATATCCTTTCAAGAAGTCCCCATCTTTGATGGACTAGTGACCCCCATCCCCGATCCCCGAAGTCACCCGTTAAAATATCCTTTCATAAAGCCCCCATAATTGGTGGACAAGTGGCCCCCCTCCCTGATCCCCAAAGTCACTCGTTAAAATATCCCTTCATAAAGCCCCCATTATTTCTGGTCTAGTGGCCCCCCACCCCAGCAAGTAGTGCCCACCACCCCACTCCCACCCCCATCCTGAAACAGAGCCAGCGGCTGGAAGAGCCCTCCTCACACTCCCGCGGCCGGCTTCCAATTGAAATGTCACTGAGCACATACCCTTATTACTCGCTCAGTGACAGTTCAGTCAGCAGTGGGCTGTGGATGTGTGAGGAGGGCTGTGCTGGTCACCAGCTCTGTTTCGGGATGGGGGATTGGGGTGGTGAGCTGTTCCTGCTGGAGGGTTGAGGAGCCACTAGACCATTTATTAAATAAGTGGGACTGTATGTGAAAACAGTTACTGTCATGGAGTGGGTGGCGAGAGCCCTTCTCTGTGAGAATGTGCTAATGCTCTGCTGATCAGAACTGTGACATGCTTGCTCTGCAATTGGCAGAAGTGCTTCCATTTTGGATTTCCATCTTTGGAATGGAGTGGTGAGAGCACATTTTCCTAAAAGACTACCTTCCCTGTATTGGTTGTGGTGCATAACATTGTGCAGTGGTGGGAGCACTGCTGTGTTTTGCCTTCTCAAAAAACTGGGCATCACTTACTTGTAAAGTTTATTTGCAATTCTTTGCAATCTGTGAGTTTCTGTGATATTTTTTGGGACTTCTCCTCTGCAGTCTGCTGTAGGATTCTCCTTAAAAAGTTTTATAATATATATATTTTCTTGTTTCTTTTTTGGTTTATTGTGGGCAGCTGTCATAGGGGTTGGTGTGTGTGGTTTTATGTTAGTGATTGAATGGAGGTTATGCTGGTTTGAGTCCTATCTTAGGAACAGAAGATAAACGGTAGTGATGGGGAATTACTCCTCCTCCTTCCCTAGCCTCCTGTCCTGTGGAGTTCCTCAGGATTCGGTCTTGTCGCTGATGTTGTTCGCCATGTACATGCTGCCCCTGGGAGAGCTCATTAGGAAGTACAGTCTGGATTTTCACTGCTATGCTGATGATACCCAGCTGTACCTTTCCTTTGCCCCTGGGACATTCAATGCAGTGGATGTGCTAAATAATTGCCTTGCTGAGATCAATGACTGGATGGCCTCCAGCTGGTTACGAAAGAACCACAATGAGACAGGGATACTGGTAGTGGAGTTGAACAAAGGGCATGATTGGATGGCCTCTGGTGCAGAGACAGGACTTTTCCTGGGTTCTGTACCATTGAAGACCTCCTCTAGGGCATGCGACATTGGCATTATCCTGGACAGGGGACTGACATTTGAATCCCAGGTGCCGTCCATTGTCTGTACCAGTTTCTATCATCTGAGGAATACCATCAGGATCAAGCACCTAGTTCTGCCCCTGGCTCTCGCTACCTTGGTGCAAGCCTTCATGACATCAAGGCTTGACTACTGTAACGTGCTCTACCTCGGGGTCTCAAGAGGCACCCTCTGCCAGCTACAGCTGGTGCAGAATGCAGCCACTGGTTGTTGATAAGAAATAAGTACTGCCACATCACCCGGAAGCGTATAAACTGCACTGGCTGCCAGTCAGGTGGAGGGTCCTCTTTAAGGTGGGCTTGCTCACCTTCAAGGCCCTATACAGCCTGGACCCTGGTTACCTGGTGGACCTTCTTATACCTGCTGCCTCAGTCAGTTCCTTCCGTTCATCCTCCAGGAGCCAACTTGTGATTCCCAGGACAAGGTTGAAAATGGCCGGTGACAGAGATTTTAGTGTCGCTGGCCCCATCCTATGAAATTCGTTACCTCTAGCTGTAAGGGAGGCCCATTCAGTAGAGGAATTCATGGCCCACCTCAAGGCCTTCTTGTTTAATCAAGCTTTCCTGGACCCTGTCTTTTAAATACTGCCCTGGTATTGACATACTGTGAAAGAGCTTCTGTCCCAGGCTACCTATTTATTTATCTATTTATCTTTCTGATTTCATTCTATCATAATTGTCGAATACAGTTTTATTTATTGGCATGTTGTTTTTCTTTATTCTTTGGTTGTATTTCTTGTGTATGGCACCCAGAGCCCCAGGGATTGAGCGTCTTAAAATAAAATTTGCCTTACCTTGCCTTGCTTTGCCATGTCTGGTTTAGTTATGTATTAAAATTGGCTGACTGAATTGACTTTATGTGTAGGGACACAGCGTGAATGCGGGTTATTTTATTTATTGTAAGTTATCATCTTTTGTGTTTTAGGGTGGGGGCATGGGCAGGGATTTAGATTATATGGGAATTTGTTGATTTGGTAATTGATTTGGTTTATTTAAGGGTGGGGGGGTAATTTAAGTGGAGTATTTTAATTATTGAGGAATAGTTGTAGTATGTGACTGGTTTCTAGACCCCTCCATGTCACCTTCAGCGTCTCTGCTGTGTGACCTTAACCCCTTCACTGACCTTCACCTTTCAGCTGCAGAGGTAAAGTGCTGTCAGGAGGTTGGTATTAGCTGGGGATACGTGGGATGGTGGTAGAGTCCTGGGAGTACACCGGGGGTGAGCAGCATTGGGGTGGTTAGGGGCAGGAGGCACCCTAGGGTGAAATCAGGCCAGGAGAGATGCCAGACATGTTTAGTGCCCATCCACGGGATTCCTACCAGATCAAGTGGGCAGGTAGCCGGTGGGCCTGCAGTCTCCACCAGTCCCCTTTGGGAAGTGCTATGCAATGCTAGATTGATGAGGAATAAGACAGCAATTATGGCAGACTTTATTTCCTTGGTTGATCTGGCTTGCATCTTGGAAACCTGGCTGGGTGATGATGCAGGTCCAGTTTTGGAGGTGTCGGTCCCAGCCACGTACTCTGTAGTGCATTGCCCAAGGAGGGAATGCAGGGGTGGAGGTGTGGCCATCTGTTTTAGATCCAGCTTGAACTTCCCTGTGCCCCCAGTGGGTTCTACCTCATCACTTAAATGCATGGCTGTGCATGTGGGTCCAGGTGCAGTTTGCAAGATTCTCCTCATATACCATCCCCCTGGTCATGAGGGAGAATTCCTGCAGGAAGATGAGGACTTTGTCACTGATAGGGTGTTGGAATCATCCAGATGGTTGATTCGAGATGACTTCAACACCTGGGTCAATGACAAACTCTTGCACTTTGGGTAGGACTTTCTCCAGATAACGGTATCATAGGTCCTCACACAAGCAGTTGCTTCTGCATCATACCACCATGGCCATGCCTCGGACTTGGTATTGTCACTGGGGCTTGAGTTCACAGACCTCAGTATTGATTCAGTTACTTGGCCTGATCATTGTGCAGTTGAGTTCTCCTTTGTGTCTCCCCCCCGATAGTTCTTCTCCTGTTCAGAGGGGATAGTCCCCAAAGGGACTTTTGGCCATAGTGGACTTTTCTGGTGTGAGTACTGCATGTGCAGTTGGCGCAGGCAAAATGGTGACAACCTATAATAGTGCTGTTTCCAAGGCACTTGAAGCCATCGTACCAGTCTGTATATGACCCAGGCCTTCTTGCTTGAGACCCCCATGGTTTCATGGGGCTCTCAAGGAGATGAAGACCAAGGGTCAGAACTTGGAGCATTGCTGGCGGAGGACCTGGTCTGAGGAGGATAAACTGGCTTTGAGAGTTCACTACAGTGAATATCAAAGGGCAATCAAATGTAAGAAGGCAGAGTTCTTGTCCAGGGAGATTGATGCAGGGAGGAACAAATCGAGCCTGCAGGGAGGAATAGACCAGCTCTGCTCTTTCAGACTGTGGACAATCTACTTCATCCTGCTTTTTTGCAACTGAAAAGAGCATTTTCATTCACTTTGTGAGAAGAGTTTGCTCAGTTGTTCTCTGATAGGGTGTCCTCTGTTTGGTCCGGGATCTCGCCAGTGGGGCAAGGTCAGACCCGCAGTTGTGCACCTTACATAGACAGATGCATTCTTATTGTTTGGAGTGAGTTTTGACCAGTGGGGGTGGCTGTGGTCATTGAGGTAATCTCGAAGTTATGGCCCACCTTCTGTGAACTGGATCCAGGCCCAACTCTTCTCCTAGTGGGAGATGCCGAGTCTGTTGGTCCAGTGTTCACTGAGGTTGTCCGGTATTCACTCTAGCAAGGGTTCTTCCCTGACACCTTGACAGAGGCATTGGTGAAACCCCTTCTGAAGAAACCATCACTCAACCCTCACATCCTGATGAATTATTGACCTATCTCCAACTTCCCATTTCTGGGGAAAGTTGTTGAAAATGTAGTGGCTCTGCAGCTCGAGGCTCACTTCGTAGACTTTGACATTTACAAGCCATTCCATTCTGAAACAGCATTGGTCAGGGTGCAAAATAACCTCCTCAGGGTGAGAGATAGAGATCGGTTAATTCTCATTCTCCTAGATCTCTTCTAGGCATTTGACACCATGGACCACATTATGCTTCACTATAGAGAGTATTGTGGACTCACCAGTAATGTCATCAACTGGCTTGTGTCCTTTCTCATGGGCAGGATTTAATGAGTAGTGATGGAGAATTCTTACTCCTATCCGAAGCCCCTGACCCGTGAAGTTCCTCAACGCTCATCTTGTCACCAATATTGTTCTCAGTGTACATGCTACCCCTGGGTGAGCTCATTAGACATTACCATCTGGGTTTTCACTGTTATGCAGATGATACCAGCTGTATATGTCTTTTGATCCCAGGACAAATAACACAGTGGAAGTGCTCAATAAATGCCTAGCCATTATCCAAGACTGGATGTCTTCTAACAGGCTGTGACTGAACACCTGCAAGACAGAAGTACTGGTGATTGAGCCTGATTGCTGGCATGATATGGCTGCTACCAGGTCAGGAACAGAGCTGTTCCTTGACCCTACTCCATTGGTGGCAGCCACTAGGATGAGAAATCTGGGTGTCATCCTTGATGGTGGTATGACGCTTGAATCTCAGGTGTCATCCGCCGTCCGTCGTCCAGAGTGGATTTTATCACTTAAGGAATGTCACCTGGATTAAACCCCTAATTCCACCTGGTGACCTGCCCATGCTGGTACATGCCTTTGTCACATCAAGGCTAGACTACTGTCATGCTCTTTACTTCAAGGTAAGTGGAGGGAACCTCTGTCGACTGCAGCTGGTATAGAACACAGTGGCCAGGTTGCTGACAAGCCTTCGAGCATCCTGTCATGTGACCCCGGTCCTCCGTGACCTGCATTGGCTGCCTTTTAGATGGAGGATCATCTTCAGTGTGGGCTTGCTCACATATAAGGCCGTATTCAGCTTGGTCCCTAGCTACCTGAAAGATCTACTGACCCTGCCCTCCAGGAGCGCTGGCTTCACTCCTCCTCCTCTGAGGGCCTACTGGCAGTTCCAGAGCCAGGCTGAAAACCCTAGCAAACCGTGCTTTGAGGTAGTCAGCCCAGCCCTCTGGAACTTGCTCACCAGCTCTCTAAGGGAGGCCCTGTTGGTGGAGGTTTTTAAGAGGGATCTGAAGGCTCACCTTTTTAAAAATGCCTTTTGTAGCTAGTTGCAGCATTGATCTTATTATTATTAATTATTTATTATTTATTGAATTATATATTATTGATTTTAACTGTCTATATCTGTTACTGGCCCTTGTATTTCTTGTATGCAATTTTGTATGTTCTTAAGCAGGCCTGGTGGCACTGAGGGTTGAGGTGCTGGATGCCACACCTCGCTCCACACCAGCAACCCGGGTTCAGAAGCAGACTCGGGTCACCAGGGGTCAGCCGGGAAGGAGAGAATCTAGCATCCAGAGGACTGCTCTCCTCTCCTGGTGAGGGTAGGTTGTGCTTCCCAAAGTTCTGGTGGCTTCCCATGGAGACTGGGGGCATTTCAGCTAGCATGGGCATGTACAAGGGATAGGGAGATGTTGGTAAACATCCTTCGCATGGGTGTGGGAGCATTCCTATCGTGCACTGGACATCACTGCATGTTCAGACCCCTGGGGAAACAGAAAGCAGAAAAAGCCCTGGCACCCGGGTAGGTGAAGGTGAAACCCTGAGGACGGCATCCACACTCACCGCCATATCCTTCCAGCAAGCCTCCAGCTCTCACCCTTACTCTGGCCACCATCTAAATTCTAGATAGAACACCAGAGGAGTTCATGGTACCACCTCGGGGGACTCGGCGCCAGGGGCTGTTAGGTTGGGGTGAGGCACAGGAGCACACCAGGATGGAGGTTGAACCCAGAGGATCTCAGGCAGAGTGGAAGAATGCCATGCCATGTGGTCCATGCTGGAGAGAGACCTATGGGGCCAGTGAGTAGAAGGCATAAACTAGGGTTGAAAAAAAAATGTATGTTCTTACACCTCTTTGTAAACCACCCAGAGCCTCCGGGATAGGGCACTGGATAAATAAAGATTTACTTACTTAGATATTTTTATAATCTGGCTTAGATGTCCACTGCTTAATAGTACTATTGCTGAATTAAATTTAGCTTACGTAATCATACTTATATTTGCAATATAAATTCCTCTGCTGAATTTTTTTGTCATGCAGAATTCTGTAATTTTGTTGAAAATGTGTACACTGTGGCAGAATTGTGTCAAGTCCTGTGGGATTATGCATTCTGCAGAAAAAAAAAAAAAAACACTTACTACATTTGCCCTGCAAAATTTAGGAATTCTGCAGCATGAACCATATCATGTATGTGGATTCTGTAGATGTGGGAAAATAATTCTGCACATGTCTATTGATCAACCAGCGCTATTCCTATTGGGAGGTATTGTTAAGATGGCTCTAATGATACTGAGTGAGAAGAAAATCAGGTAGACAGGCCTTTACAAACTCAGCCCAGATTCATAGAATAGTTAGCCAATCACCTTAAATGTTCTCTAGTTAAATATAAACTCTACTCTTTTCTTTCTATTAAAAGACCATTGCCACTACCTGTTACTCTGGATTCACATGTAAACACTTGTTAGTTACTATACCATTTTGTTATTTATTCCATTGTTTTATATACACTGATTTATGTTCCCTCTTTCCTTCTTTTCTCTTCCTCCGATAGTGTGCAGATGCCTTTCCCACTCCATCTTACTCATCTACTGAAAGTACAGGTTTGGTTCCCTCCCCTGCTATCTTTACTCCTCTTGTTTTGTCCCCTCCTCTCCACAACTCCCTTTGTTTATCTGACCTCCATTCTTTCCCTTTGCCTCACACCAAGACCCATGCAAGGCAGTCTGCCTTCTCTTACTGGTGCCCCTGCCTTTGGTCATGCCTCCCTCTTTCCATCTGGTCAGCATCCACTTCCTCTGGCCTGCAAGCCCTCCACCATGACTTTACTGCTCATGTTTGCTTCTGCACCAAACCTTTTACTGGGTCTTCTGGCTACCAAATTTGAACAGTCTGCTTCTATACTCTCCTGGCCAGTATTTGCACTCCAGTTACTGCTTCTTGCACATTGTGATACTGGTGATTTATTGTACTATGTACAGTAAGCTGTGCACAATTAGGTTTTTACTGTATTGTACCAACTTTGGTGCTTCTGCTTGATAGTACTGCACACCTGATGGCACTTCACTGCTGAAATTACCTAAACTACTATTTCTCCCCAATACACTTTCCCATGGACACTACAGGAATAAAAAAGTCAGACTCATCTCGGTAGGCCCCTCCTTGTGCAACTGTTATAAATAAATAAATATTGTGTACTTTAAACATTTACAGTAACTGTGATATTTCTGACTTTTGTCTGATGATATTTTATGGCAGCAAGAAGAAATTTGCCAGACTGCACAAAACCACCATATTATTACTCTGAGTACCCCCACCTTGCTGAAGTCTCCCGCTTCAAGTACCTTAGTGTATGGCTGGATCGGGATCTCAGTTTCACCACCCACATCAATGCCATGCACAAGAAGCTTCATCCTGTGCTTAGGGCCCAGTACCACAAGTCTTGCCTCCCATTCCTAGTCTACAATGAAGTCATCCTAAAGATGATACTCCCAGTGTTTCACTATGTTGATTGGTAAATACAGTGCTGATCACAAACACTCCCCAGACAGGACCGCCTCCTCCATCCCTTCTGCTGTTTTGCCATAAACTGCCCCCCAGCATATACCACTGTTTCTTGTAGTATAACCCCTTCCTCCCATCTCTGGATGGCAGGATCCATACCTACTTTGCCTTGTTTCTTCCAAAGCACTTGTTTGGCTCACTCCTGTTCTTCTTGACCTCCTCTTCCTCCCCTCCCTTCACTTCCTCCTACTCCTTCAGCTCTGTAAACACCCTCTGCTTCTCATTCTCCTTTTCTAAACCTCTGCTTGGCAAGCAGTGTTCTCCTGTCATCTCCCTTATCTCTGAAATGCACCCCCACTGACTGTCATTCCTCTTCCTCATGCCATTCCTTCAAATTTTTCCATTGGAGATTTCCTCACACTTGATCCTGTAAGTAACCACCCTTTCTTTCTATGGCCCCAGTTCTATCTCCTGCTCTGTTCCTTTAAACTTGCCACCCCCTTCTTCTTCTTCTTCTTCTTCTTCTTCTTCCCTTCTCCTCCCACCTCCCAGGTGTCCTATGTGATTTCTGTGTTCCCTGCAGATCATTTTTATTTGTATTTGTTTTGCATTTGTTCTTTTACCCCTGCTTTACTACATGTGATTCTTGGCTTTTTCTGCATACTAGATATGTTATTTTCCAATTTCTGCAAATGTGCTACACATAGTAATATCATAATTCAATGTTGTAAAGGACTCAAGGTCCATTAGGTCTGCCCCCCCCCCCAACACTTCATAAACAGGAACCAAGTATGCTTTGCAAACATGGAACACCTTATAAAGATTTTAGAGCCATGTAACAACCCAGGGTACACTGTGATTCCCATGGTAAGCAGAAATTTGTCCCGACTTACCTTAAAGGCTTGTATTGTTTTCTTGTCTACTGTCTCCACTGATTGACTGATCCACAGATCCACCCCCTCCTTGTAGAAGAAGTGAACCCTATGCACCTTTAAGCTTCAGGCCATGTCCTTGCATCCTGCTGGAGTACACCAGATCAAACACTGTTGTAGTAGCAGTAGTAGTACTAGTAGAGTTTATTTCTTTCGGATGCCCTTCCCTGAGGTCGCAGGGTGTCCTTACAACAAAGTATAAAACTATACAAATACACATACAGCAGTAAGGAACAGACAGTATAAAAACATAAAACTCCACAAACCAGCTAAAAAATCTAAAAACAGACTAATTTCCATGCTGACTAATGTCCCATAATAGATTCCTCAGGTCTCAAAGGCCTGCTCAGACAGGAAGGTCATAAGATGTTTTTTGAACAGCTCTACAGTTGTCTCATCCTGGAGCTACCCCAGCACTGAATTCCAGAGGACCAGGGCTGCTACTTCAAACACCAGGTCCCCAAAATTTTTCAACCTAGCCCTGGGGAACTCCAGGAGGGTCTCTCCAGCCAGTGTGAGAGACCGAGACGGGGTATAGGGATGCAGACACTCCTGCAGGAAGCTTCTGCATCTCTACACTGAAGTCCTTTGCTGAAGTCCTGTTGATGCACTTTAGCATGCAGAAGACTAAGATAATGTCCCTCCTTAGCTTCCTCCTGGGTGAAGATGTTTAAGGTCTCCAGTCTTTTCTCATAGCTTTAATTCTCCAAGTAGGTTTTCTTTTCTTGCTCTGATGATCACCCTCACCCTTTAATGCACCCCAGCTTCCCTGCAGCCTTCTTAACTGCAGCCACACACTCTCTCATGATTTAGCCACTTGTCTATTATGACTCCCTGGGTACTTTTTCCTCCTTCACTACAACAAGAGGATCCCATACAGTGTATAGGCCTTATCTCATCTCTGTTTTTCCTCCTCAAATGTAGCACCTAGCATTTGGCTGCATTAAATCTAAGGCTCCAGCTGTCTGACAAGTTACCCAACTTACTCTAGTCCTTTTGAAAATTGTTCCCACACTCAAGTAAGTTCACCACTCTGGCCAACGTAAAGAGCTGGTGACACATTCAGGAGACCTTTAACAAAACATAATATTACGACACAGGTTAGCTTGTATTCCCCATTAGTTCTGTATTCCTCCTCCCCATTATTTAGAAGTGAGGTAATTTCATGAAAACAGGATCTTTGTTCCTGAAAAGTTCATCTATTCCTGCTGCTTTCTCCCTACCTGAAGTCATAAAGCACTGCGTGTGACATCACAGTTACTCCCATGGCAACATATTGTGATGTCACAACAGAGGATTATGAGATGAAGTAGGGAGTAAGCTATAGAGGCAAATGAACTCAAAATGAACTGTAAGGGACAACAATCATGTATTCATACGTATTTCTTTAGTAATACATTATAGGAGGGGAAATATATAAAATATAATTGGAATGCAAGAAGAATTGTACCTAATTATTATGTTTTTTGAAGTTTTCTTTGAGATGTCAGTAGCTCTTTAATGTCATCGGCAAACTTAAGTATGCTGATGGAGACTCCAGCTTCTGGCTCATTTATGAAAATGTCAAAAAGCATTGGCCCCAGCACCAGTACCAGTGGTATGCTGCTGAAGACAATGCTCCACTCAGAGCAGAGTTTGTCAACCACATACCGTTGTTTCCTTCCATGAGCCCAGTTAATAATCCTTCTTGCATTTGCATCATATATACCAAACCAGTATATTTTGACCATGACCAAAAGACAAAAACTTATCATACACCATAGTGTCAAAGGCTTTGCTGAAGTCCAAATAGATTATGTCTGTGGCCCTGCCCCAGTTCACCTCTCTAGTCAGCCCCTTGATAAATGTGGTCAGTGTGGTTTGTCATAATCCACCTGTCATAAAGCCATGTAGTGGGGGTGAGAATCATAGCTTCGGTCAAAATATCCTTTTAACAAGAACTTGATAATTTCAAAACCTTGCCCAGTACAGATGCCAGGCTGATCGGCCTGGAGTTGCCTGGTTCAGCATTGCCATTTTTGATGATGGAAAGCACATTGGCCATGTTCTAGTCCTCTGATACAACCCTGTACAGAAAGACTCATTATTATTTACTAGTTTACTAGTTTCTCAAGACCCTTGTCTATCAATTGTTCTTTTAGTTCCACAATGATTCTGTAGTGTATCTATCTGTATATTGGGATTAGGCTGAGTTAATCTTTGCTTGGTAGTCAGTTACTATGGCAATCATGATGCCCACAGGTTGCATCATGGTTATCCTTGATGGCATGGATTTACTCACTGAGCACCCTCCCCCTAATGAGCCCTTTGGTGAACATTGAAGAGAAAAATTTATTAGCATATCAGCCATCATCCCTGATGTAGACCAATGGTCCTCCCTCTTGCCTTGTTTTAGGGCCTAATCCTTTCCCTCACATCCCTTTTTCTTCAATTTATGTATTAGAAAAAGGCTTTGGGGCTATTTGAAGGTCCTACCACTATCCTGGTTTCCAAGTCATCTTGAGCTTCCTTTAATCAATTTTGCAGTCCCTCAGTGCTATTGTGTACTCCTGGCTAGACACTCTGCAGCAGTTATAGACCCTTATTTTATGTAGGATTATTTTCCTTAGGTCCCTGTTGAGCTGGGTGTGGGGCTTTTCCTGATCCTTTTCCCTTATTACTTAAAGAGATGCAGATTTCTGCACCTTCTTTAACAAATCTCACATGTGATCTACATTTCTAGCTTATGCAGTTTCTCTAGGCCCTTGTCCACTAGTTTTGGGTCCTGGTGGCTAAGATCTGACTAGTCATCCCTGTGGTCTGGGAGAGGGTTATCTAATTTTGGTCACTGTCTCCAGCTGTTTCATTGATGGTCACATGGGTGATGATCTTATCCCCATTGTTAAGAACTGTGTCATGGATTACTTCTAACCTAGTCCCTTGTTGGGCATGATGTTCTAGGAAACTGTCCTTGAAAGAGGACCGAAACTAAGTATTTGCCCTGCAGTTAACCTTCTCACAATGTAAGTTGATCAGGAGATTGAAGTTCCCCAGGATCACCACACCATTTAATTTGGCTGCCCTAATAGTTTCCCCAACCAACTGTGCATCATGCACAACTTAACTGTTTAAGGACTCAACCCAGATGGACTCTGGGTATTGCTATACCCCTTGATTTCTACCTTGTCTTCCACGGTGACTCCTTCCCTGATAAAGACAGCCACCTACCTCCATTTCTATCAGGCCTAACTTTTCAGAATAGTTAGCTGCTCTCAATCCTGGTATCTCAATCATTGTTATCCTTTCTGGCCTCTAAGTGTCACTGACATCTGGTCTTCAAAGAGTGTCAAAGCCTCCATCTTTTTTCATTTTGCTAGGTGCACTTCTCATATTTACTTGCATGCAAGTAAGAGTATTTGCCCCTCTTTGCTTCCTCCTTCATCTTATGGATCTCTTTCTTTGTTGCCCCCCCCCATTCTGTTGTCCTTCCCTTGGAGAGCCTTGTGTTTGTCTCTTGCTACTCATAACACCCCCCTTTCCATACTCTAGTATATATCACCCCAAGTACCCTGTCCATTATTCTGGTCTTAAATATTTACTGTATGATCTAGTTGTATTTTTTACAGCTGACTGTACCTACCATTTGTGATCCATTTTGTAATTTACTGCATGCCCCTCCACCCGCTCTAAGCCTTACCCTGGCTCTCACTTGGAAATGATCCTCAGCTTAGTGTGCCTTTCCAGACTAAAAATTTCAAAAAATAAGTTAAATTAGGTATATATCACCAACAGCTCTACAACAATGAGATGCTGCATCTCTTGGAGTTATCCTGGCTGGAACAAATTATAAAAAATATAAGCATTGATAGCTATTTTGAAACTCACCTATATAATGTCACAGGTAAATGAGTTGTGTAAGATATAGGTTTTCCCTGTTGTGTGTTTTGTTTCCATTTCTAAAAGAAAATCAGTGAACATGTATTAAAACTCATTTTAAATAGATTTCAACCAAGATTTTCACTTTTCATTTAAAAATATTAGTGATAGGCCTATCAACCTTGGTAGCTATGAAGCTATAACACATGTGATTCCCTAGAGTGTCTTGAGGTTTAAGTCATTGTACTTTGTTTAAAAATACACCAAAGATAACATATGTCAGTAACATACACATCCCCTGCAGAGGGTAAAGTCTTAAAGACTGTGAATGTCAAACATTTAAAGAACAACTAATAATGGTTAGCAATATTAAGCATGTTGACAGATGGATATGGTTTCCGGGATACAGGCAGGAATGCATCAGCCAATTAGAATCCAGAACCCTGGGATATATATTACAATTCTGAGGGCATTCTGTAACACTAAAATACTTGTAATATTGTTGGTGTACAAAGTTAATAACAATTTAATGAATACTTTTCTTGATACTGTATATGCAAAACTATAACAGCCAGTCACAAGTCAGAAGTCATAGATAATCTAGACAATCTGAAGGGTGTCATGAAACCCACTAACTCAGAACTCTAGAATTCTTTATCATGTTCGGTGACATCCCAGTAAGTGGTGCGTATACTATAACAGAGTCAAAATCAGAACAGCCAGTCCTAAAGTAGAACTCATATGTAATGTCAACATGATTAATATTCTGATACTTTTAACATATTATAATAGTGAATGGTTACAATCTGATAATTGTTTTTTGAGATCTAAGTATTGCAATAGCAGATAATAACATAATATTATGCTGGGAGACCTGAAAAGAGGGGAGAGAACAGAGCAGCTAGCCTACTCTGAACAAGATCTTTTAGTAAATAACTAAAGTAGTAGTGCGGGGTGGATAGGTAAAGGTAGATGCTTTTCAGTCAATGTTTTGGGGCAGTTCATTAAATTTCATTAACTTTTAGTAGTCAGTGTGGAAAACAGTCTAGGTAGAATGTTGCAACCTCTAGTAAGTTAAGTGGTTAGTTGTGACCTGTGAAACAGGTGTGCGATTGGGGAAGGAGCTGAATCAGATTGGGGGAGGAGCTGAATCATGCTTACAGGACAACAGGACATTTAGGGAGATAGTATCTGTGGGCACTGTGTGAGGGAGTCTTGAAAGAGAAGAGAGAACAGAGGAGCAGCTAGCCTATGCAGATATGGCCTTTTATTTAATACTTAAAATAGCAATATGGGTGGGTAGGTAGAGGTAAATGCTTTTCAGTGTTTTGTTTCAGTGGTTGCTTACCTTGCAGTGAAGAGGAGTACAGAACAAATGGAGGCTTAGTAGGAGGAGTCTTATATAGGTGCTCAGAAGCAGGGGAGTACTTCCAGGTTGTGAAGCACCACAAAGTACATAAGGCTACGTAAATATATATGGGTACATCCCACAAGGATAGTAAATCATGCATAGTGATTGTGTGACATGGTGAATTGACACAAACCTAAGTGCTATAGGGACTTAATTGTAATGGGACTTACA
The DNA here is from genome assembly GCA_016271365.2 of Neoceratodus forsteri. NCBI lineage: Eukaryota > Metazoa > Chordata > Ceratodontiformes > Ceratodontidae > Neoceratodus > Neoceratodus forsteri. The sequence goes on from CM028129.1 coordinate 396,556,322, forward strand.
GAAAGATGGACAAGACACTCTTCTTGAGGCAGGGATTAAAACAGCACCAGGAGACAAAGGTAGGTTAAGAGAAGTTAATTGCAGTCCACATCCATGCAAATCAATAGCACATGAAAGCATCATGTTTAGGCAGGGCAGCAGATAGGAAGGAAAGCTGGTCAGCTGTAAGGGATGCAGGGTTACCGTTTTCTAGAGACTGCTGTGGATTATTGAAGGATACCCAGTGTGTAGGAGGATTTGGGCCCTTGCTAATGAGGTTGCTGCCCTCAGGGGTAAAGTAAGGTTCCTGAAGAGCATCTCAGCATTGGAGGCAATATGGATGATAGCTCCATTTCCCAGAGGCCCCCTGGGTCAGTGATAGTGGATGGACTGTGGCGGGACAGGGTGGGGAAGGCGCACTGTACTTCACCAGGGAGGTAGTAATACCAGGGTAGAGACCAGAAATCAATGAGTACCACTGGCACAACTGATTCAGGCTGCTGATCTCAATGGGGAAGCAACACTTGAATTCCCAGGATGGGAGACTGCACCAGAGAAGTGTAGTCAGAAGGTGGTGGGACATGGCAGGAGTAAAAGAAAGATTCTAGTACTGGAAGACTCTATCTAGAAGACTCTATAGTCAGTTGTTTGATGAGAATGGGGTTTCCTACTAGTTAAGAGGAGAAAACTGTCTGCTGATGATTACCAGGGTCAACTCTGAGCAGTGTGTTCCCTCACCTGGAAAAGTACATCAGTGTAGGGGATGGGAAGCCAAACATGGTCATTCATTTAGGTGCCACAACCTGGCAAGCAGCAGCACAGATAGGGTGAAGATAGAGTTTCCATAACACAGACAGGAAGTAGAGGGCAGAAGCAGAAATGGCAACCTTCTCTGGGGTCCTGATGTTACTATGCAAGGGTGAGGACAGACAGTATAAAATAAGGGAGTTCAACACATTGCTAAAAAGCATGTGTGGGCAAGAGGGATTTTTAATTCTGGCAGACTGGGGAACTTTCTGGAAGGAGCATTGGTTGTTTGCTGGGGAATGGTAGTCATCTGAGCAGGAATGGCACCAGCATACTGGGAAAGAAGTTAGATGTAAGAAATAGCAGGTTTTTAAACTGGGGGTGAGTGGTACTTACAGGCAGATGTCATCACACACACACACAGGCACACACACACACACACACACAGCCACAATGGCTTCCCCTTACCCACATGAACAATGTCTGTCCCTTAGGCAATGATAGGCACGAAGGGTGTATTAAGAGGGTGCACACAAATACAGGGAGTGCAGTGACATGGAGGAAAGGAAAGGGTGGCAGTCACAGAAGAAAGGACAAACTTAGCTAATGAAAGGCAGTTTTAATAAACACTAGGACTCTGAGGATACTCAGCTAATACCCAGCTTTCACACTGGATATAGGGCAAGGTGACCAAGAGAGACTGGATAGTGGAGTAAGGCCCCACAAGTATGGCACCAATAATGAACCCCAAAGTAAACCCATGCCTGTCAGCAAGAGGAATGTTCTTACAATTACTGCTGCTACTGAAGGTTGCCCCTGAACAAACAGACTCAGGCATAGATAAAACAGCTTCTGCCTCCAAGGCTACATGATCTCATTTTATGACAGAAAAGTACAGTGGGAGACCAGTAGTCTAGCACACCCTGCAGCCAGTACCATGGTGCACCCCACCCGGACAACTACCCACTCAGAGATCCTGGTCCCTGCTTTTTGCCTGTGGCCAGGCTTCCACCTAGTGCTCAGGTCTCCACCTGCAAATTGTTTCACTCATGATCCGCTGAGGACAAAAATAAGAACCCGCTTCCCAAAAACATGCAAGAAACTCATCCTGATACTACTGCTGATCTCTAGAAACATCCATCCTAATCCAGGCCCTTTTCCAGCTCACTCCAAGATGCCAGCTGATACCCAGTCTACTGCTCACATTGGGCAACTGAAGTTTGTGGCAATGAACATCGGTAGCCTTCTAGCAAAGTTTACGCAGTTCGAAGCATGGGTGTCACACACTCAGCCAGATGTCATTTCCTTGTCCAAGACCTGGCTCACCTCATGTACAGCTGATACAGTAGTCTCCCTACCTGGATATAACCTGCACAGGCTGGATCAGACTGGGAAACAAGGTGGTGGGTGCTTAATCTACGTTTGCAGTTACCTGCAATTCCACAGGATACAGCTGGCCACTGCCAGCAATGACTGCAAATGTCTTACAATAAAAATCCTGACAGGAAAAGGAGGAAAAGGCTTAATTGTAATGGTGATCTACATCCCACCAGGCCGACAGCAAGCGGGGCTTGAAGCATTCGCTAATTACTACACGCAGGCAAGCCGGAACAAGGAAACCATCATACTAGGGGATTTTAATTCCAATTGGCTTGCCAACTCCTGTGCACCATATAGGGATCTGGTATCCAGACTGTACCTAACACAGATGTCAAGAGTTGCAGCAGAATCCACTATCACACAGGAACAGGCATGTTGATAGACTGGCTGCTAACAACACACCCAGAAAGAGTAACCAAAGTCAAGGTACTCCCAGACACCGTGAGTGACCACTCACCCATCCAGTGTATATGGTCAACAAAACAGGCCAAACCTCCACCAAGAATGGTGAGAAATAGAGTTACAAAAAATAGCTCAATGGGCAACCTCAGGAACCACCTTAAAACCACAGACTGGAGCTTCCTAGACTCATGCACCTCCATTGACACTGCCTTCCAGCTCTTTCTTATTTACTTCAGTGAGGCTGCTGATAAGTATGCCCCGTACTGAACTAAAATGATTATGGAAGGAAGGATGGATTGGACCACACCACTGCTTCTCAGTTTGGTGAAGCAGTGGGATCTCCTCTAGCACCAGGCTAGGGCAACAGGGTCAACAATAGATACCCATAACTACAAGGTGGGCAGTAACGAGTGTACTTGGGCTATCTGGCAGGCCAAAGCTGAGTACCACAAGAACCAGCAGTCCCAGTGTTGAGGTGAGGGGAAGAAATTCTGGGCCTCTATCAAAAACCTCATTGGGGCCAGTGACAGGAGCCCACCTTCCATGCTTCGCCATGATATAGTGTCATACTTGATGATACCACAATAGCCAATGCCTTTAACAAGGCATTCACGGACTACAGTGCAGTCCTTCCACCTAGACTGCCTACCTACCCTGATGATCCATCAGCTATGGTACATCCACCCTTTTCTCCCAACAGTAGAGCCAACAGCCCAACCTTCTACTTCAGGTGGGTAACCTGCAAGGAAACAAGAAAATACCTTGCAAGGGTCCTGAACAAAACAAGAATGGGAAGCAACGGAATAGACATGAAACTGATCTCCATCACTCTACCTGAGGTTGTTTTACTCATCACCAAGTTGTTTAACCTATCACTTCACCTGTCCGCTTTCCCACATACTTGGAAATCCACTGTGGTCACGCCCATGCACAAAAGTGGGGACTGAGCACTAGTATACAACTACAGGCCCATCTTGATTCTGTCCCTGCTCTCTAAAGCCCTGGAAAAAATTATAGCAAATCAGCTCATGGACCACTTGCAAAAGTATGACCTCCTCTGCCCCCAACAGCATGGATTCCACAAGATGCACAATACTAACACCACCCTAATCAACTTCACCAACTATGTACACAAGGTGCTTGATCAAGGCCACCTAGTAGGGGCAATCTTTTTTGACCTATCTAAGGCCTTTGACCTTGTGGACTACCAGTTGTTGCTGCAAAGGTTAAGTTGCCTAGGGCTGTCTCACAACACAGTTAAATGGTTCTCTAGTCATTTGTCGATGCGCTTGTAGCAGGTAAAAATGAACTGGGCCATCTCTGAAACATGCAAAGTCACAGTTGGAGTCCCCCAGGGGTCCATACTGGGACCACTTTTGTTCAGCCTCTTTGTAAACAACCTACTTGATGCACACCCCACTTCTAGGATCCTGCTCTATGCTGATGACACAGTAGTATTCTAGCATAACTCGTGCCAAGAAGTGCTTACCAGGCATCTACAGCACAACTTTGACCTGCAGAACTGGTTGAAGGACAGCCTACTAGTAATCAACAATAAAAAAACCAAAACGATGCTTTTCTCTGGTAGTCAAAAGAGGAAATCCACCACACCATTTTCTATTATCACTGAGTCTTGTTCAGCCCTGCTACAAATTCAGGCACCTAGGGATCACAATTAACAAATCCCTCTCCTTCAACGAGCACATCCATAACATTATGTCTGCTGCAAATAGAAAATTAGGGGCCCTATACAGGCTGAGGTTTTGCCTCACTCCAGAGGTGAGGCAACAGGTGGTTAGGGGAACAATCCTGCCTATTCTGGATTATGGGATTATGGTCTATGGCACCGCCATGGAAACCAGCCTGCAGAGAGTTCATGTTGCATTGAATAAGGTCTGCAGATTTGTTTTAGGTGCCGATCATCTTACACACATGTGTGACCTGTACATCAGAACAAAATGGCTCCCTCTTATGGATCAGATCAAATTCCACTGCTGCCTACTAAGCAAGAAGGCACATCTTGGACTTGCACCTCTATCACTACAAGCCTTATTCCATCCTGCCCCCACTGTACATGCAACAAGAAGTGTCAGAAACAGATGTTAGCAGTGCCTTTCAGAAGAAGTGCTCTGGGAAGTCGGGCTTTTGCAGTCAGGATGCCCACCTGGTTAAATGAACTTCCCTAGGCCACTACAAGCCTCAAGCATCTCGGACTCTTCAAATCTGAGCTTTATAAATTTATCTTCCCCCCTGTATGCTGCTACTGTCTCATCTAAACCCACCTAGCGCCAGCCAACAGGGGTCCTGTGACTATGATCAGGGTCACCTTGCCAAACCCAGCAGGGAATTTTAAGCTCTCCCACTTCAACTCCCACCACCACCACCCTTGAGGCCCCACCTCCATCTCTCTCCCTATCTCACCACATTGCATGTCTTGTTTATCTCACCCTATACCTTCTACCTCACTCTCTCACCCCTACTAGCCTACAGCCTACCCCTCCCCCACAACCACAGTACCCTCTTTTCCCTCTTGGATATGGACAGTGCTATCCTAGCTGCTACTAATGAATTCCTAACCATGATATTAATGCTGAGTTGTTCCTAGTTACGGATTCCTGGGTTATTGACAATGCTATCTTAACTGCTACCAATGAATTCTTAACCATGATATTATTTCTGAGTTGTTCTTGGTTACGATTACCTGCACTATGGCTTTATTATGTTTTAACTTGCTTGATTTCTGACAATGCGTCCAAGCTGCAACTATATACTCCTGTATATGTTTCCCCGTCCCATTGTCTGACGAAGATTCTTTGTAAAGGAGCTTTTAGTTCAAAGGTTGTAATTCTGTTACTCTAAATAAAACATAAATAAATAAATAAATAAATAATGGAGAGCCTCCAGTCAGTGGTGGCAGAATTCAAGTAGATTTAATATCAGCCACTGAAACATGGGCAATGCAGAACTGTGGCTGATGCCTCACATTCACAGGATATGCTCTATTCAAGGCTGCAGGTGGGGGAGAGGTGACACTTTTCATCAGATACAAAATCCTTGACTACTGCAACTCCCTTTACTTAGGGCTTCCTGGGGTCGATATCCACTGCTTGCAGCTAGTGCAGAACACTGCAGCTCGATTGTTGACAGGGGCATCTAGAAGGTCACATATTACCCCTGTGTTGCGCGATCTGCACTGGCTGCCGATTCAGTGGTGGATCACCTTTAAAGTAGGTCTGTTGACCTACAAAGCCCTACACAGACTTGATCCTGAATACTTAAATGAGCTTCTGATTCCTTACAACCCTGGGCGACAGCTCCGTTAGCCTGGTGAGGGGTTGCTGGAGGTTCCGAGGGTTACCTTGAAATCTTCTGGGGCCCACACTTTTATGTTTATGGCCCCAACCCTCTGGAGTTCTCAGCCCCATCAGCTTCGGGAATGGGGAGCTTTAAGCAGGAACTTAAGACCTACCTGTGGAGACAAGCATTTTATGAATTGATATTATGATTTTAATGATTTACTTTAACTGTATTTCTCTGGGATTGTATTGTTAAGACTGTACAGCTCTTTGGTACCTGAAAGATGCTTAATAAATAAAGTTATATTATGTTATTATTATTTATTATTAAAAGCAATTGATGTCAAGAACCTGGGATAGGATGGGGGATAGGAACAGAGTGTGTGTAGCTGGTAGTTGGACATGGGAAGAATCTAAGAGTAGATGTAGCTACAAGTCACCAAACCAGTATGAGGAGAGGGTAAGAAGCTAGGGGAACAAATCACCAGGACGGTACCCGGTTAGAATAGTGCTACATGAAATAGCACAAGTCTACAGAGCACTACTTCATGTAGTGCTAGCACGGACAGTGAGAGGGGCTCTACAGTGCTTTCAGTAAGCGCTCCCTAGGTTGATGTCCATGGTGCTCACACAAACAAGAACACCAGGATCCAGGAGGCTGGCTGAGCTGCTCCCTTGGTGTGGAGGGCTAGGGCATAGAGCAGCTTGGCCAGCAGCAGTGGAGACCAGGGTTCTAATTCTGGTCTCCAACATTTTTTGTGCACTTGGGACTTTGTTTCTTTGACACAGGGCCATGGAAACAGTATTCCACGGCCCCACATATTTTAACTTTCCCCGTGATCCACTCCCCCCACCCCAAAATGAAAATCTTTCAGGCTGACGGGTGCGGAGGCACAGCCCCCCATGCAAAAATAAAACTGACAGCATTATTGCCGTGATATTGTTGCCAATGGCATTGTGGTTGGCACTATATAATGGTACTAATTGGCAATCTTAATTTCACAGCAGAAAAAGAGCTATTCCTAATTTGGTTTTGTTGAACCAGGACATAATGGAAGTGGATGGGGGAAGAGAACCCCTAGGAAAGATCGAACACAACTCAGTTTGACTCACCTTGACCTTAGATGACCAGAAGACAAAATCTAGGATGAAAGTCTTAGATTTCAGGGTTACAGATTTTAGAAGAATGGAGGAGACCCTTTGAGACAAATTGAGGGGGGTTGAAAGTGTTGAAGAAGTAGAGGAAATAGGTTAACTCATTAGGTGTAGTGTTTTGCAGGTTACTAAAACCTGTATGAAGCAGTTAAGCAAAATTAAAAAATACAAAAGTTGACTGGTTCACCGGGGAAGTTAGAGATGCAGTCTGGGCAAAGAAAGCTGTAATCACAAAATATAAGGTGGATCAATCTGAGGGTAATAGAAGGGCATACTTATTGAAAATGAAGGAGGCAATCAGAGTCACAAAGTGGGCAAAGGCAGAGACAGAAATTAGGATAGTTGAGAGGGTAAAGAAAATGAAAAGCCCATCTTTTTTGATATATCAGAGGGAGAAGAGAAATATGAAGGACAGAATTGTGATGCTAAATTTGGCAAATGTGTGTGCACAGGAGGGCAGGAAGAAGGTCAACATCCTCAATGAGTACTGTTACTTGATATTCACAGTAGAGGTGGGGCCCACTCCCAAACTGCAGTAGGCTGGCTATTAAAGGAAATCAGAGGAAACTGAACGTGAGACTGGTGTGAATGGATCAAGTACTTAGGAGCTGAGGGCTCATAAGGTGGATACGTTTCCAGGATCAGATGGCTTAGAGCCCAGAGTGTTGAGGGAATCATAGCAAGAACTTGCATGGTCCTTGATGATCTTTGTTCACTTGGTCTAATAAGACTGGAGCAATCCCAGTTGATTGGAGCAGGGCAGATACTGTATTATCCTACTGCACATTAGAAAATGGGCTTTTTATGTCCTGGCATCTGATTGGCTGGTACACTTGCTTACATAGAAACATAGACTATGATGGCAGATAAGGACTGCTTGGCCCACCTAGTCTGTCCATTTCCCTACCTAGAGGATAAGCTGCAGATCCTATTTAACCAACAGCCTATTTCTACCTACCTCCAACAAAAATTGCCTTATGTCTGTCCCATGCATTCTTGAATTTTCCCAGTTTTAGACTCCACAACCTCCTCAGAAAGGCTGTTCCATGTGTCCACCACCCTCTCAGTGAAAAAATACTTCCTCACATTGCCCCTGAGCCGTCCCCCCTCTATCTTCAAATTGTGTCCCCTTGTTCTTGCACATCTCTTTTTCTGAAAGATGCTACCCTCTTGGACTTTGTTGATTCCACTGAGGTACTTAAACATTTCTATCATGTTCCCCCTCTCCCTCCTTTCCTCAAGGGTATACATATTAAGCTCCTTTAGCCTCTACTCTGTATGGCTCTCTGCAGACCCTGCACCATTTTAGTTGCCCTCCTCTGAACTGCCTCCATCCTGTCTATGTCCTTGTGGAGATGGGGTCTCCAGAACTGGATGCAGTACTCCAGATGGGGTCTCACCAACTGTCTGTACAGGGGGATAACAACTTCTTGTTTTCTGCTGGTGATGCCTCTCCCTATACATCCCAGTATCCCTCAAGCCCTCCCTACCGCCTTCTCACATTGCTTGCCAACCTTAAGGTCATCTGATATGATTACCCCCAGGTTCCTTTCCATTTTTGTTGTTGTTATTACCTTCCCCCCCATTGTGTAATCTTTCCCTGGGTTTTTGTTTCCCAGGTGCATTACTTTGCACTTCTTTGCATTGAATCTAAGCTGCCATACTTCTGACCATTCCTCCAACCTTGCCAAGTCCCTTCTCATCCTTTCCACGCCTCCTTGTGTATCAACCCTGTTGCAGATCTTTCTGTCATCTGCAAAGAGGCATACTTTTCCTTCCAGTCCCTCTGCAATGTCACTTATAAAGACATTAAAAAGGACTGGACCCAGTACTGAACCCTGCGGTACCCCACTAGTAACCCCTCTTTCTTCAGAGTGGACTCCATTTACAATTACCTTCTGTGTCCTGTTGTTCAGCCAATGTTTTACCCAGGCTACCACCCTGGGACCCACTCCAAGGCTAGTTAATTTGACTACTAATTGCAGATTGTGGTGCCATTTCCAGTCTCTAAGGTGACCCACAGTGCCTCCTCTCCTCCCTGTTTACTCTTTTGTTCAGTTGCTTTTATCTCTTCCCTTACATAGATAGCTACTCCCCCCCCTCCACCCTCCCTGTCTCTCCTGTAGGTTGTGTACCCTGGTATGTTAACATCCCAGTCATGGTTCTCTGTGTACCATGTTTCTGTGACTGCTACGATATCCAGGCATCCCTCTTCCATCAAGGCCACCAGTTCAGGAAGCTTGTTGCCCAGACTACGGGCATTGGTACTCATTACCCTCCATTTCTTGATGGCCTTACCTCTTTATGCCTCATCCCTGTCCTTATTGTGTCTGTCACTTTCTCCATTTACCCCTGCACTTCTCCCTATTGACATCTCTATGTTGGTGTCTACCTCACTTAGTACCCTGATTTTTTTGGGGTGGCTAGGATTTCCCTGCTCCTTTCCAGTGCCTCTCCCTTGGCTAGTTTAAATGCTTGCCAATGAAGTATTTAAAACTATCACCTAGGATCCTGGTTCTCCTCCTGGACAGACGCAGACCATCACGCCAGTACAGGCCTACATCCATCCAGGTGGACCCCCAGTCCCCAGTGAAGCCAAATCCCTGAGCTCTGCACCAGTTTTTCAAAAACTGATTGAATCCCATGGTATTGAGCACCCTAGCCTCATCTGTGCCATAGACAGGCAGCACCTCCGAGAAGGTTACCGTGTGTGCTATTTGTCTAAGGCCCCTCCCCATCTCCACAAACACTTCTTGCACTGCTCTGATCCCTTTCTTAGCCAGGTCATTTGTCCCTAGGTGAACAATGACATCCAGCTCCCTCCCCTATGCAGCTACTTCTGTGATCCAGAGGATTTGCTCCCTGTCCCTCCAAGCCATGGCGCCAGGCAGGCACCTTACCTCCCTCTCCCCTTTCTCCCCTAGTTCTACTTTCCTAACAATGGAGTCCCCCACCAGGAGTTGTTTCCTTCCCCTGTGGGGTCCCATGCCACCCTCCTGTGGGACTCCTTTGTGGAGGTTCCCAGCATCCACCTTGGTCTTCACTGTGGGTGCCTCCATAGAGGAACCACACTTTTCCAGAACAGCATAGAAATTGTGGAGAGGTACAACTGGAGGGATGTGCCTCTGTTCCACCACCCTCGCCCTCCCTGAGCCCACTGTGGTTCAACCGCTCCTCCTTCTTGGCATCCTCTGAGGCAACAGCAGTGACCCTGGTGGTCCCTGGGTGGGAGAGGAGGTCCCACAAATCCTGGCCAACTCAGCCTGGAGATGAGCAACCTCATCCCTCAGCCCAGAGAGGTGCCTGCAGATGGGACAACACTGCATCCACCAGAACGTCTCCCGGAAGATTGCTCCTCCACAGCCACTGCACTGCACTGCACCACCCTATCATATCTTTTTTCTGGCCCACTAATGGTTGTTGGAATACTTTCTCTTTCCTCTGTTTGTTTGTTTATTTTCTTTTTTTTTCTTCCCCTACTTATTTACTGCCTCTGTGCCCTTTTAGCTCCTGATCTTCCTGTTGTAAGACAAGAAGTCCCTATATTTCTCAGTAGTCTCCTGACTTGCTCAGAGTCAGACCTCAAGTAGCTGGGGGGGATGGAGAGCTACTCTTGCCCTTCTAGGATGGTGAGTCTTTGGTGGCTTTGTGATCACTCACTTCCTGCTCCCAAACAGGAAGTTCCTGTTGTCAGTTAAATCCTGTGCCTATAAAAGTAGAACTGGTTTAGGGGGAGGAAAGGAGGGCAATATGGTCCCAGTAGAGAACTTTTAGTTTTACCAGTAGCTTCTTCCTCCTGGTGTTCTGTCTGTTCTCTAGCAGAAGCTATCTAGGGCAGTGCTTAAATCTGGTTTTAACCTGGCTCCTTCTAGCTAAGCCACTCCCCCTACTTTGCAAATCTTTCTACACTTAGTTAATTTCACAGATAATAATTCCCTTCTGACACCTGAGACAAGCACCTAGATAAGTACACAGATAACACAGATAACAATTTACTTCAACTACCTCTGACAAACACGCTAACTCTTTTTTTTTACCCTAAATTAAAGGTCCCAGTATAAGATTTCTAGTTCTTAGTCCCAGTAGAGAAGTTTTAGTTATACCAGCAGCTCCTTCCTCCTGGTGTTCTGTCTGTTCTCTCAGGGGTACATTAACCTTCAATAGATGCCCAAGAAATAAAAAGTACTGGCCCCATTGCCCCCTTACCCACTCATGTACCCTTGTCCCATCCTGCTGCCTGATTGGCTGAAAACAAACAATTTAATTTTAAATCACCACCATTTTTTTTCTCTCACTCAGTGAGAGATACTGGCCCCCAATGCCATGCAGTTCATATACCAGCTGCCTCATGATTCACTCACACAACCTCAGCTGGGGTGCTTAGTACTTACATTTTTTTAATGTAATTACTGTGCCCTCTTGAGCAGTTCTCCATGGCTGTCAGTACCTGAGGTCTCCTTCCAGTTTACCGCTTGCTCACTCCCGAAAATCGTTTATACAAGACGCTGAGCAAGGCAGCCCCCCTCCCCCCCCAGAGAAGTGGTCTCCCAGTCTCCTTTAGTTTTTCAAGACACTAACCACATGTACAAAAAAAATTAAAAGAAAACTTTCAGACTGATGTGATTCACTGAACTGCCTGTCATTCGTGCAGTTTTGAAATGCGCAGCATGTGCCTTTCCAAAGGAAAAAAACAACTTCCTCACTGCTGCCGTTCATTTACACTCCTTTCCACAGAAGAGACATAGCCAGCAAGCCCCCTGTGTTCTATACAAAAGTGCCACAAACTGTAACATGGTCATATTGGCTCTCCTGCTTCGCCCTATAAACAAAAAGAAAACTTTTTTAGGCTTACTTTTTTTGATGGCATCTCATTTGATCTGTGGCTGGATCCCATTCACTCCAGTACATCTAAGGGACGCAGCTTCATCTCCACACCATTGCGTTAAAGAAAAAAATCAAACAAAAATAATACTGGCATGCAGCTGGGAGGGGATAGATTCTTATGAAGCAAGCTTAGCACTCAGGCCCCCCTACCCCAGTACTTCTAGATCAGCAGTCCCCTGGCAACTTTATTAAATTGTTTGTACACACCTATTACTGGCGCTACTTTGAAGCTGCAGAAAAACAACAGTTTCTGCCTCTCTTGCTTCAACAGTTAAAAAGAAACTTAATATCTTGTTTTGGATGGGGGGAGTTATGAGAACAGAAAGCCTTTGTCACCTGAGTGTGGGGGGGCAGTGGATGGAACAGCACAGAAAATGAGGGACTACTTTGTTAAAAAAAAAGGTTTATTTTCTGATATTTCTATTCATTTTCAAAGTCATTTTGGTGTGAGACCAGAACTTTTTAATACGTTCATCTGTGACACGGGAAGGGATGAAGGGAAAAAATTTACTTTTTGGCAGATGTCTTTAAACTCGGTGTCAGGGTAGACAATAATGAGGGTTCAGGGACATGAAGCAGGACCTAGAAATGTTGGAGGGGTAGTCCATGGTATGGCAACAAGTGAAGATATGCAAAGTTCTGCACATAGGCAAGGGTAAACCAAAGACAGATCAGTCTGGCCACTGAGGAAAAGGATTTAGGAATTATCATTTGTGATAGTCTCAAGTCAATGGCTTGCTCACAGAAATGGTGGTGGATATAAAGAATTTTTGCCAAAAAAGATGGTAAAAGCCAAGAAAGTGAAAGGTTTCAAGTGAGTGTTGGACATCTATGAGAGGTTGGTAAAAACTAATACAGCACACGGAGTTGAGACTAGAAACATAGAAACAGAATTTGACGGCAGATAAGGACCGCTTGTCCCACCCAATCTGCCCATTTCCCTGCCTACTGGATAAGCTGCAGATCCTAGTTAACCAGCAGCCTACTTTTTCCTACCCCCATCCCCTAGAATTGCCTTATGACTGTCCCATGCATGCTTGAATTCCATCACTGTTTTTGACTCCACGACCTCCTCCGGAAGGCCGTTCCATGCATCCACAACCCTCTGTGAAAAATACTCCTTAAATTACCTCTGAGCCGACCCCCCTCTAGCTTCAAATTGTGCCCCCTTGTTCTTGCACACCTCTTTTTTTGAAAGATGCTACCCTCTTGGACTTTGTTGATTCCCTTGAGGTACTTGAAAGTTTCTATCATGTCCCCCCTCTCCCTCCTTTCCTCGAGGCTATACATATTAAGCTTCTTTAGTCTCTCTTCATATGTCTCCCGGTGTAGACCCTGCACCATTTTAGTTGCCCTCCTCTGGACAGCTTCCATCATGTCTATGTCTTTGCGAAGACTGGGTCTCCAGAACTGCACTCAGTACTCCAGATGGGGTCTGACCAGCTGTCTGTACAGAGGGATAATAACTTCCTGTTTTCTACTGGTGATGCCTCTCCCTATGCATCCCAATATCCCCCAGCCCTCATTGCTGCCCTCTCACATTGCTTGCCCACCTTTAGGTCATCTGATATGACTACCCCCAGGTCCCTTTCCATTTTTGTTGTTGTTAGTATCTCACCCCCCATTGTGTACTCTTCCCCTGGGTTTTTGTTTCCCAGGTGCATTACCTTGCACTTCTTAGCATTGAATCTAAGCTGCCATTCATCTGACCATTCTTCTAACCTTGCCAAGTCCCTTTTCATCCTTTCCATCCCACCTTGTGCATCAACTCTGTTGCAGATCTTTGTGTCATCTGCAAAGAGACATACTTTTCCTTCCAGTCCCTCTGCAATGTCGCTTATAAAGACATTGAAGAGGACTGGTCCTAATACTGAACCCTGAGGTACCCCACTAGTAACCCCCCTTTCATCAGACTGGACTCCATTTACTATTACTCTCTGTGTCCTATTTTCCAGCCAATTTTTTACCCAGGCTGTCATCTTGGGACCCACTCCCAGGCTAGCTAACTTGTATATTAATCTTTTGTGTGGGACTGTGTCAAATGCCTTGCTAAAGTCTAGGTAGGCCATGTCCACAGCCCTCCCCTGATCTACTACTTTGGTCACCCAGTCAAAGAAATCTATCAGATTTGTCTGGCATGACCTTCCTGCTGTGAATCCATGCTGCCTTGGGTCCTGTGCCCTCTGGCCTCTAGATACTTGACAATTCTTTCCTTCAGAAGTAATTCCATCATTTTCCTACCACTGAGGTTAAACTAACAGGTCTGTAGTTTCCTGCTTCTGCCTTGCTCCCACTTTTGTGAAGGGGAATCACATCTGCCCTCCTCCAGTCCTCGGGTACCACCCCATCCTCCCATGATTTGTTAAACAGGGTAGTCAGTGGTGTCACTAATTCTACCCTTAGTTCTGAGACTGAGGGGGAAGGGGGAAAAACTACCAATAGGCATTCAGCCTTAGCATGTCAAGGGGTAGGTTGGTATGGCTCAGGTTGGGAAATGGGCAGTGAAAATGGACTGTGAGTCTTTTTCTGCCAACAACATTCTATGTTTTTATGCTTTTCTTATGCATAATTAGGTTAACATGATACTGTATATATCCAGAAACTATCACGGTGAAATTATACTAAATAATTTCTATGTCAAGTCTGGTGGCAGTCCATTAAGTGGTTTCAAGGATGTATGTAACAAATTAATAGTCAGTCACAAACTAGAACTCATCCATTATTAGGTCACACAGTCTGATCATATAACACACAGGAGAAAATTAGAACAAAAAAAAGATGCACAGAATATTTATTGCACTGAATGTCTGTATTATGTTTGCTGGATATCTGAAACAGTTTTCAAGGGTATCTCATCATAAGAGCAACCCAAAATGAGTGACTAGAAATATAGAGATTAATTTTTGGTGCTATTATTGTGGGCTACACTGCAGAATAGTGAGATTATGGGATAGCGACCAGGGGGAAGGGTGAACGGAAGGGAGGAATAATGAGAGGAAGGGGTTTTCAGGCCCTGGTGTACCTGCTGCCACTGAGCTAGCCATGTGGCATGGTGGTTAGGGAGGCTAGCTCTGGCAGAGAAAGTACCAGGTTTGAGACTGGGAGCGGGTTACATTTTGCCACAGCATTTAATTTTTTCCGAGATCTGGATTTTGCCCCTTCCCGACATGCATCCCCCTGGAGTTGAGAATCCTAATTAAGAGGGGTATGTGGGGCAAAACCCCACCCTGTGAGTTGGTGGCATGGAGGCACAGCCCCCCCATAAAACACTTTTATTACATCCGAAGTCACGTTTTATGTATATCGCCGATTTGTTTTTCAAGGAGAGCACATTCTGCCATAATAGTACTGTTTTGCTATCGCTATTATAACATGGAACCGTTTTCAAGATATACAGTAGCTGAAAATGTAAGTGTGGCATACCTTTGTATGTAAATGTGTGTCATGGTAAATAATCAGAAGCTTTCACTGGCCCATAGCTTTGTCACCCTGGCTAATGTTTGGATACGGTGAAGATCTTATAGTGTTGGATGTCTATGTCATTTTTGTTGGAAACTGAATACATGGGGCAGGATTCACAAAAGAGGTGTGCTCAGCATATCTCAGATGCACTGGCACAAGTCAAAAATGTGCCATAGAATGATTCACAAACAGGGTGAATGCGCCAGCACAACCGAGATGCCCTGCGCCAAATGACATGCTCGTACTCATGCATACACAGCGCAACCCGATTCACAGTGCATATCCACGGTGCATCTATGGGGCATCTCCAGTGCAAAGGCAAGATGCTCCACAGAAAGATAAGTACAAAAGAAGGAGACTTAAGTCTAGCCCACCTGCAGGTTGTTGACTGAATTGTTGCAGCAGCACACTGCCTGAGCCAGAGGGAAAAGAAAGAGAGAGAAAGACAGAGACAGCCAGCCAGCACAGGGACTGAGCCAGATGGCCACACAGAGAACCCCACAGCAAAATGAACCCAGCAGCAGTTGCCATAGCAGGTGCACCAATGAGGAGAAGGCAGGGTGGTGGAAGGCACCGTAGGTGGCCAGCCCCATGGCAGTATAGTGCCAGGATGTCCTTTGAGCAGCTCACTGAGGTGGAGACAGTAGCCTGATACCGCCTGAACAGGGCCATGCTGAGGCAGCTCCATGAGCTGTGCCATGATGTGATGCAGGCACCCACCACACAAGGTCATGCCATCCCGGTGGAGACCAAGGTGGAAACGGTCATGTGCTTGCTCACCATGGGAACCTTCCAGAGGCCTACTGGGGACACCACTGGCATTTCAAAGGCCTCTACATCCCACCTTCTCACACAGTTCCTCACCATACTGCTACCGCATGCTTCAGAATACATCCATTTCCCCAGCACACAGGCAGAGCAGACAGAAGCCATGCAGGAGTTCTACAGGGTGGCAAGCATAACAGACACCATAGAGGCCATTGACTGCACCCATGTGGCAATCCATGCACCATCTGGTGAGGACACCATCGCATACATCAACCAGAAGGGTTACCACTCCTTGAACTGCCAGGTGGTGTGCAATGCCACAGGGCACATCACCAATATCTGCACCACACAACCTGGGAGTGCACATGATGCATGCATAAGGCACTAGTCAGCACTGTGCAGGAGGTTTGAGGACAGTGACATACCAAGTGGCCATCTGTTAGGTGTGTGTGACAGGGTCCCAACAGCGCAGGAAGGCACCAAGGTTGGGACACATCGGGTGGGCCATGGGCAACCCACGCAGTGCCATGCAGGTGCATGGGTCCTGTGACAGCAGGGGTGTGCAAGGGTACACAGGCGGACACAGGTTGGCTGGCAAGCACTGTGCACCACACAACAGATGGGACATGCAGGTGCAGCTGGGGTAGGGTTGCAGGACTGCCTGTAGATACATGGGCGGTAGAGCAGGACAGGTGCACACACCACTGAGGCCAGGGCTGAGGACAGGGCACATGCCAAAGTGGTACCCAATATACTAACGGACACACATCTACCCCCACAGGTGACGCTGCATATCCACTGAGGCCCTGGCTCCTCACCCCATCCTACAACCTGGAACAGAGGCAGAGGAGCGCTACAATAAGGCACACGTCGTGACACACGGAATCATAGAGCATGTCTTCAGCATGCTGAAGATGCACTTCCAGTGCCTGTGTTGGTTAGGTTGTGCCCTACAATATAGCTCTGAGAAGGCCTGTGGCATATGTCTGGCCTGTTGCATGCTACACAACATGGCCCTAGACCGTGGAATACATGTTGAGGCCAGTGAGGGTGACAGTTCTGGGGGAAGGGGGAGGGGACAGAGCACCCCTAGAGGGACAGAGAGGCAAAGCTGGGCAGGGCCAGAGGGACCTGAGGCTGGCAGCCGGAGTGAGGGACCACCACAGGCGTGTGGTGGAAGAACACTTTGGGCCACGCAGGTGAGTATGCAGGCATGTATGTGTGCAGGGTGTGCACCAAGGTGTGGAGATTGCATGTCATGGGCACAGTGGACATTGGACACCACACAGTGCCGCACACAAGCACACACACAGTGAGAGACACATAGATGTAGACACACACACACACACACACACACACACACACACACACACACACACACACATCAGGCATGCAACAACCATGCACTGCCTGGGCCATGTAGCAGATGTCACGGGTCAGTGTGCACTGCAGCCTGCGCATGGGCATAGCAGACACTAGAACACACTCACTATTCCCATGACACATGGCACAACACTAGCACACACAGACACACAGGTGGTCCGGCACAGGTAGCACAGAGTGGTGCCAGGGCTGCAGTGGGGCAGGGGACCGCCACAAGCACTTCCACTGACACCACCTGCAGGGCATCCTGCCACCACAGGGTCAGGGATGTGGACATCACAGGGCAGCTCTCCAGCCACCATGGACGGGGGGTGGCCTCCGCCATAGCTGGTGGTGGCGGGTGTGCCACTACCAGCCAAAAGAGGTGTCGCCTGCAACCCTGCAGGGGTACTGCACCAAGACTGTGTATGGGTGCCCAGTGGAGTGGTGAACCCACGGCTACCACTTGAGCCATGGGCGGTGGGGGAGGAGGCCAGTGGCGACAGAGTTAGCAGCAGGGGGTTTATCTGTCTCCACTGCTGGGGTGTGCGGGACATGCTCCTGGGTGTCCAACTGGATGCACAATGTCCACAGCATGTTGCAGAGGCAGCCACTGCCTCTGCAGCAGCTGCAATCTGTTCCGGAGCTGCGGTCATGCCACCCGCATGATGCGTGCCTCTGCCAGCATCTGTGCACACCAAGCAGCCGCAGACTCATGCTCCTGGACCATCACTGTCCTGTGGCTATGGAACTCCAAACAGAGGGCCTCCTGCCCCTCCACAGTCACCCACAGGAGGGCAAGGTAGTCCTCCATGTTGTCAGCGGGTGATGCTTCATAATGGCCTTGCCGACAAGCGGGGGATGTATCCGTCTGACGTGGTGCATCCACATGCAGTGGTTGCACCCTGGCAGGCTGCGGAATAGGCGGGGCTTGGTTGGGCATTGTCACTGACTGCTCATGGGTGATGTCCTTCCAGGCCAATGGAGCAGGTGCATGCACCGTGGCACTCTGCCCGGATGCCATCAACATCGCCAGCACTGCACTTGGCAGTGGTGCAGGGAGCACAGCACCCACAGCTGTGGACTGTTGTGCCACGTCTGCAGCTGCACCTCACACAGTGGGAACATCAGTGGCAACTAGGGCCATGTGCACAGGCATCCCCATGATGTGTGCACCACCGTCTGCCATGACTGTGCTGGTGGTGGTGGTGATGACCTTGGAGGTGCCAAGGCCCTCCCCCTGCATGCCACTGGTGAGCACAAGGTGGGCATCAGCAATATCCATGATGTCATCTGGGTCATCATCAGACAACCCGGACAGGCACTCCAGCCAAGATGTGTACCCACCGGCAGTCCTGCCAGCACTCACGGGGTCTTCTTGCACCGGGGCTGTGACCAGTGTTGCTTGGGACGTGGATGGTGCTGGTGCAGAGTCATCCATGGTGGTGTCATCGGCCCCATGAGATGGGACTGCATCATCACCTTTGAGGGCATCATGCGTAGCCGTGGCCGTGGCTGTACCCAGGAGGTCTGATGATGCTGTAGAGGGAAGAATGGAGAACATAGTTAATGCACAGAACACATATGTCACATTGGGGATGCACTACAGTACATGTCCATCTACACAGAGCCAAGGCTGCAGGCCTGACCATGGTAAAGCCATGGCATGACAACGCTATACAGGCCATGGTATGGTTGTGCCCATCACTGTCCCATCATGCACACTGCACAGCAGTAGTGGCACATGCCACATGGATGCACAGAGGACACGTGCCTCCCGGTACAGTGGCATGGCAGCTGCAGCACCATGGTGCATGTCGCGTCTGGCCAGGGGTAATGGTCCCCAGGTTGCTGTGCCAGGGAATATGGTGACAGTGCACAGCATATAGGGACAGGCATGGTGACCTTGGCACATGGGTCAGTGGGCTGGTCTAGGACACACAGCTACTCACAATGCTGTGACTGGCTGCCACCGGTCTGGAATCCACCTCCAGGGACACCCTGCATGGCTGTCAGGGACACATTGGTGGCCAGGAGGGCCTCATTATGGCTAAGCTGTTCTACCATGCTCAGGCCACCCCCTGTCCACTGCAGGGAGGCCTAGATGTTGGCCACCTTCTCCTTGGCCCTCCTGTGCCCATCATTCCAGTGCTTTCAGCACTCTTGGGCCGGGCAGTTGTGTGGTGCCACAGCATTAACCTGCCAGGCCACCTCCTCCCAGCCTGCTGCCCATGCAGTCCTGCTGCCTCCCCTCACAGTGGGATGTCTAGGTATAGGTGACATGCTTCAATGAGCTCCCTCTCCTCGTCCTTTGTGAAATTCAGTTGCTGCCTGTTGGTGGCTCCTGCATCCTCTGACTTAGTGGCTACTGTTTGGGGATGCATCCAGGTGTTAGGCGTGCCTGTGGTTACACATGTTCCCACCCCACCTGCCTTTGTCTGTCAACCCCACCAGGTTCCCTGCAGCAGGTGGTCTGTGTGCTGTTCTGCGAATGGATGTCCTGACATGGTGAGCAGTGCCCAATGGTACATGGCCCATTGGGGACAATGCACCTGTCATGCATGTCCATCGGTCCACAGCTGGGATGCCAGTGCTGCCACCCCTGGAGGGTACATGGTGCAGTCTGCCATGGACATGACCTAGTACTTCAGCAGAATGTGTGTGGATGCAATGGTACCACACCCAAACTGGGTACTGCCATTGTGACGCCTGGGGGGGCACAGACTGGGCAGCAACAGCCATGGTGCAGCTGGCCCCAGTGTGTGGCATGGCAACACTGACATCTCACCTGCACAGGTGCCGCTGTGTGTCTCGGACAGTCCTGTAGCACATCGCTGCGTCAACCACACATGGCCAGTACCACACTGTCACACATACCTCTCCACAGTACCATTATAAAGGGAACAGTATCTCTGAGTAGGTTGCAGAACCATCGTGTTCCATAGTGCAAGGCCGTGTCCCACTTCCAACCTTACCAGTGTACATCGATACTGTATCCCATATGCTGCCATGTGTACATCATGGTTCTGTGACAGGCATTCTGGACATGATGGCAATCAGTCTACCAGTGTCCTGTACATCCTATGCACTGCACAGGTTCAGTGTTCCACATTATGGACATTTGTTCCACATTATATACATGTGTCCTACAGATTGGGAGGCACTGTTCCCCATATGGGGGACGTAACCATTTAGAGGGCATGCATGCACATGTACAATCCCCCCTGTAAGTTCTGGAGCCCATGTAAATATAGCTGTGTACTCACCTTCAAGGCTCATTTCCCTCTCAGTCACCTGATCTCAGCCTGCAGAATTTGGAGCAATTGTGGCTCTGGGCATGCAAATGAGGCCGGAGCCTCTGGTAATGAGATGCTAATCAGCTGAGATGCCCATGCATGTGGAATGAGGCGGTTTAAGGTGCATTGTCTGTGAATTGCTAAATTGCCCCCAGCTCATCTCACTTTACAAGGAGCATCTCCGATATGCACCTATGATGTTACAGCACATCTGTCGCCCATGCACGCTCACCATGTGCAATGGCACATCTTTCACTATGCACCGCTATGCTGCTTACTCAGTGCACTGCTGCGGGGGATGCTGGCCATCGTGCTGTGTCCTGTATCATGCACCATATACCCACATGCATTGGACATGCTGCACTGAGTGGTTGTAGTGGCCATAGATCATGCATTGTGTGCCGTGGGCATCTATACTGCATGCTGTGCACAACATGGCGGCCGTATGCATGACCCAGCTGTGACCTCGCCACGCCTTAGCAGTTGGCATTGCACATGCCATGTTGTCTCTGGCCTATCACACCTCACGTTCTATGCGCATTGTACTGCACGTGCCTCAGTGTTTCATGTGGCACATATTGGGTACTCGATCGCGTTTTACCGCATTGCGCTGGGAAACAGTACCTGTCAATGGGGACATGCCTAGAGCTGGTAGACAATCCCCTAGGGCCACAAACTGGTCCCAGGTGGAGCTGCTGCATCTACTGGCTCTTGTTATGCCAGTGGAGGGGCAGCTGTCTGGGCAGGAGAACCTTCATGTGCCCAGGGCTGAGGTGTGGGCCTCCATTGCCAGGAGGCTGGTACAGTGCACTGGGCTGCCATGCACTGGGGAACAGTGCAGGAATTGTTTTGGTGACCTCCAGAGGTGGGACATGGCGAGACTGGGGCAGCTGTGTCACCGTGCATGCCGGGGTGTACTGCCAAGGCCAGGTAGGTGTTGCTCATCTGGCTCCTTTTGTGACATGTACTGGGTGTGTGTGTTGAGGCCCTCATGGGGCACCCACTTGGGTCACTGTTTCCTGCACACATGGCAGTGGCTGCACCTGCCCATTGCAGCCCTATCATGTGTGCCATGGGGGAGCTATGGGCAGGGCTGTGGGTGCGTGCAGGCCACTGAGAACTGCACAACTGGTTACCACTGTGTGCTGCATGCACATATGCCTGAGGGGGTGGCACTGTGGCAGTGCATCCTGCACAGTTGTGATGTATGGCTGTCCCTACACCACCTGTTCATGTTGGCATTGTGTGTTTCAGGCACTGCTGTGTTGACTCATGGTGCTCTCTGTCTGTTGTGTTTGCAGGACCAGAGGCCAGGCAGAGGACCATGGCCATCATTAAGGTGTGGAGGAGGAGGCTCCTGGGTGCCAGACCTGGAGCCCAGGCAGGGACAGGTAGGTGGTGCATTCTGCTGTTGCTGTGGCTCTGCTGCTGTGGGTTACCGCTGGGTGGGGGTGTTGTCTACGTTCAGGCCCTCAGTGTGTGTTCTCTCTGTTGTTGCTGTAGGTCTCCAGGGATGACATGCCATGGCTGGGGGTGGTGCCCATCTTGATGTGGAGAAGCGGATCCATGTGGCCATCCAGACAGTCCTGCAACCTATATCCAGGATGGTTCAGCACCTGTCAGCTGCCCTGCAGGGTGTTCTTCAGGACTTGCCCTTATGTGGCCATGCCAGGGTGTGGCGTGACAGGGCATGGTGGTGCTAGTGGCCCCCTGCCTTTTCTTGGGGCCTTGCTCTGTATATAGTTTATGTATATAGTGGCAGTGGCAGTGGCTCAATAGGTAGTACACTCGCCTCTGAGGCTGGGAGATCAGAGGGCTGTGGGTTCAGTTCCCACATCTGGCACTTGGGTTAATGTCCCATTACTGACACTGTAGTGCAGCATGAGAGGGGTACTGCACTTCTGAGGTGCCGTCTTTCGGATGAGATGTTAAACCGAGGTCCCATCTGCTTGGATTGGTGGTAGTTCAGGTGGATCTTAAAGATCCCATGGCACTTATCGAAAAGAGTAGGGGTTTTTTATTGAAATTCACATAATACACACAAGAATGAAATCACAACAATAAACATAAACAAGTGAAATTTATTTTCTTTCTTTCTTCAGGCTGTAAACACAAAAACATTTTACTTATATTTTATAAAAATTTGAAAGCCCCACCACTGGTACACCTTATCACCCGAGTAATACAATAAATCAGAATGATATATGGAATTCATTGCCTGTGCTACCAGATAACCATACACAGAATAAGGCATCATTCTCTGGGAAAGCACCCACTGACATTGGGCATGCCATAAATAAAAACGCAAACAACATAAAAAAATCATATATGTTTCTAAATGTAAATCAGCCTTCTCCCTAGGAAGGAAACCCAATACCAAAGTGTTATAATTTAAAGTCAATAACCAATCCATTCGCCATTTAGTTTTAAGAAAAGATCAGAGTGGTTTTGAATAAGAACAATCAAGCAGAAAATGATTCATTGTTTCCTCTAAATTAATACATGCTGCATATGGACAATTCCTTTCAGCCAAGTTTTTATGCTTGGCATTTCCTCTAACATTTAGCCTACCATATACAGTAAGCCATAACACTTCCCACTTTGTAGCAGGTACTCGTTTGTTAGTTAGCTGTTTCAAAACCTGCACATTACGAACAGGAGGACAATTTTTAAAACTTGGCTCAGTAGGGTATAACTGGGATAGTAACTGATTATAGAATTCTTTCCTATTGCTATGCAAAACACAAGATCATGAAATTTTCCATCTAAATAACTTCTGAGCAGCTTGTCGAAAATATTCGGGTAACTGTAACCTTGTATCCAGCTTCGGTGCTATCTCATGCCACACAGCTAAATAACACTCGAGCACATGTTTTACCAGGCCCATAACTCCAGCTGTTGTACTAGAAATACTATACAAAACAGTATGGTAAATAAACAAAGAATGAAAAAAAGTATTGGTTCAACCATACCCAATCTCCCTCGTTCCTTATTTAGATAGGTATAGCAACGCTTAACTGGATTAAGCCGGTTCCCCCAAAACATCTGAAAAAACATCCCATACATAGTTGTTTCTAAAGAGGTAGGAAGATGAAAAATATAGGCCACATATTGCAACTGAGGGACAATAAAACATTTCAATATTTGAATTCTCTTTTATTTTGATAGCTTCCAAAATTGCCATCTTTTAACCTTATTATGAGCTTTAGACAAAGCTAATTCCCAATTATCTAGGGGTAAATTAGTTGCTCCAAAAATAATACCCAAAATGGTTTTAGGCTTGTTTGTGAGATTAATCCCAGATATTTGACATGAGGGAGCACCCCAAGGGTCTATCATTAACCCCTTACATTTGGAAATATTAAGTTTTGAATTAGATACCTCAGCATGCTTCTGCAGTTCCTTCAAAAAAAAAGGGGGATTTGATTGTAATGCGAGGAAAAAAACACAGATGTCATCAGCATAGGCCTGCACAGAGAGGTTAGCAAGTTCGCACCACCCTGGTAATCCATTCCATCTGGTCACATTAGCCAAACACCATAATAGGGGATCAATGGAAACAAGATATAATAAAGGGCTGAGGGGACAACCTTGCCTGACTCCTGTAGAAATAACAAAACCTTCCATTATTTGGCCTCTCAATAAGACCTTTACAAACACATGGGAGTATAACAACTGTATGTTACTGATTGTTGACACAGGTACCCCATATTTGGCAAGCACAGAAAAAAGAAAGGACCTATCAACACGATCAAATGCTTTTTCTTGGTCTATTGAAAGTATACACCCTCTAGAACCCTGCATAAGTAAAGTTTCAATGAAATCTCTAATTACAATAAGAGCATCTTGTATTTTCTTTCCAGGAATGCCACAAAATTGCTGTGCTGAAAGTACAAATGATGCACAATTTTTAAGTCTGGAGTTAAGAATATGGGTCAAAATTTTATAATCGGAATTTAACAAAATAATCGGTCTCCAATTTGAAATGTCAGCTCTGTTCCCAGTTTTATATAAATAAACCAATAAACCTTCAGAAAAATCTTTAGGAATTGTATTATGTTCAAAAAAGATCAAATAAATGGTTTGCTAAAAAACAGAAAGCTGTTCAGGCACCTGACCCACTCCGGTTCAGCTGGAGAGCCGACCTGGGAGCGGTAAGGTCAGGCAAGCCATCTAGGCCCGGTGAAGTGCCAGATTTAAGAGCTTTAATTGCATCCATAACTTCAGCCAAAGTTATATTTTTAAGCAACAACAGAGCTTCATTGGGACATACAGGAACTTCAACACTACTTAAGTATTCTGCAATTTTCCCCTCAGAGGGAACCTCCATGGGTACCAAGGAGAAATAGTGATTTTTAATTAAACCCTCTATATCTGAAATGTCTTCTATCTTATTACCACCTGAATCCTGCAAATACACGAGTGTCATATCAATATGAATCTTTTTATAGGCCTCATATGGGTCTCCTGTAGGTGACTTCTGTGTTCCACTAGAAAGCATTGCATGTATTGTGGAAACTCTATTATACTGATAGGTTAGCATGTCCTTTTCCAATTTATTTATTTGTGAAGAATAATCATATTTAGTGAAATATGAAATAGTGTACAGATGTTCCAACTGGTTCTGAAGTGAAAGGTATTTCAAAAATTTATTGTTTCCTAGACACTTACTATAATTACTAAACCATTGTTTTAGATCCAACTTGGTATCCACCCACCAATCCCCAGGGTCATCATATAAACAGAATACTGACAACCTAGCAGATAATAAAGCCGCGATACCCTTCCAAACTTTAGGAGATGTAAGCAAGGAACTATTCAATTTCCATCTACTTTTAACTTTATTTTTAAAAACCATAACAGGAATAGTAAATTTTAATAATGAGTGGTCAGAAAATTCATAAGGATAATACAAAAATTACCCTGTGGCAAATTCCGGGAAAGAAATAAGTGATCAATGGTGGTTCTATAAATACCCCTAGTGTATGTGAAGTGTGGACCTGTATTATATATACTGCAATCTACCAAACCTGCTGTTTTAATTACTGCTGTTAACATAATGGAATCACAATAAATTTTCTTTCTTTTCCTCCCACCAACCCGTTCCCGAACTATGTCACAATCACAGTCTCCTCCTAAAAAAATCATATATGAGGAGACCAGATATGGTTGAACTGCTTTCAAAAGAAACATCCTGTTCACCTCAGTCTGAGGCCCATATACATTAATAGGCAGCAGCATTTCTGGCTCTTCTGACCCGCTCCGGTTCAGCTGGAGAGCTGACCTGGGAGCGGTAAGGTCCGTTTTGTGGGCTGGTTCACATGGTGAATACCTGAATCTGTCCATTGTTTGTTATTTCCTCTCTTTACGGCCCGAATAGTGGAAAGCCTCAGACTCATTTTGCAGTCCTGAGTCTGTTTCCAGAGGAGGATGTATTACGAAGTGGCCCCTACAGCAGGAACAGTTGGACCCGTGATTTCATACTGGTGGTGAGAGCCCTTGTGGGATTATGGACTTTACTGTTTGAATTAATCTTTCTGGGACTTGCTGACTTTGTTCCACTTCTGGAATCTTTTCTGCCTGTACTGTCCCTCCCTGAGTGGTGAGAGCACCTTGGAGGGGTTTGAACTGGGGGTGGGGTTCTTTTTTCTGTATTTTTGTTTTATTTTTGGATGCATGGAGTGAGAGTTCATGCCTCTATATTTGGATATACTTATGGTGGATGGCGGGAGCCCCACTGTGTTAAAAGACTGATTTTATATATTTAATTGAATTATTATTGTATGTCTTTTGGATAATTTGACTGTTTAGTTTACCTAGTTAAGTTCTGCGTTTTTAAGTTTATAATTTTATTTTTCTAGTTGGATTTCTGGGAGTATTGAGATCCCTGGTTCTGGCCTGCTGCTTATGGATGACTATATTTATTCTCATCGTACCCCGCCCCGGTCATGCACTATTCATCCGCTGCTCTTCATGCCCACCGCCCTTTTTTGGCCCCCCCTTTGTCCTTCCCTATATACCAACATTGTAGGGCATTGGGGATTGCGCGTGGTGGGATTCGGAGGGTGGGGAGGTGTGAACAGTGGGGGATGAAGGAGAGGGCTGTTCGCATTCAGCCGGTTAAGTCCAGAAGATGCCCTGAGACGAAATGGAGTGATGACCAGGGTCCTTTCTGGTTGGTCCCCATACCCAAGGGCACCACCCTCTTTGTTAATGGTGGGCAGATGGTTGGGGTTTCCCAGGAGTCCTATCGCACTCGGGCGGTGTTGTCCAAATCCAGGTCCGTCGTGAACAAGACTGCCATTATTGCGGACTTGGTAGGTACAGAGGACCTGACTTGCATTACCGAAACCTGGCTGGATAGTAATGCAGGCCCAGTTTTTGAGGCAGCAACTCCGGCCCGGTATTCGGTGATTCACCGCCCGAGATTGGATCGCAGGGGTGGGGGAGTTGCGGTCTGTTTTAAGACCGAATTGGACCTCACTAGTGTTTCAGTGGAGGAGACCAGATCTTTTGAGAGTGTCGTGGTGGCAGGTGGAGGTTATAGAATGGTTCTTGTCTATCGTCCACCCGGTGATGAGAAAACTTTCTTAAAGGAAGTCGTGGACTTCGTCATCGACCAGGTATTTGAGTCGCCCACATTGATGGTGCTGGGTGATTTCAATGCCTGGATCGATGATGAACTCTCGCCATTTGGTCAGCACTTCCTCCAATTGATGTGTTCATTGGGCCTTTCACTGGTAGTTACCTCTGCCACTCATAAATACAGCCACTCACTCGATCTGGTCTTCCTGCTGGGGTTGGAGGCCTCAGAGGTGGGGGTGGAACCAGTCAGTTGGTCTGACCACTACACTGTGAGGTTCAATTTTGGCACCCCTTCATGTAGACCTACCCCAGTGGAGATGGTCAAGTACCGCCCTTTACAGGATGTTACGCCCACTGGTCTAACTGCGGTTCTTGACCTATCAGAGTTTCCTGGGTTGAGCATGAATCCGGAAGAAATGGTGCAGGCCTATAATAAGGCTGTCACCTCTGCTCTGGATTTAATTGCTCACACCTGTGTGCGACCTCTCTCCCTTCACCCCCGATCCCCATGGTTTGATCAGGATCTGAGGGAGTTGCGGAGACTTGGTCGCAGGTTGGAGAGAGGTTGGTGGAAGTCCGGCTCTTATGCCGACCATCTTAGACTTCTAGAGCATTATAAACTCTACCAGTCAGCAATTACTCATAAGAAGGCAGTGTTCCTGTCCGGAGAAATTGCTGCCGCTCAGAATCGATCAGACCAGCTCTTCCGAACTGTGGACAGGCTGTGCAACCCAGCCTGTCTACAGGTCTGTCGAGCTTTTTCACTGTTACAGTGTGAGGAGCTTGCTCGATTCTTTGCTGATAAGATGGCCGACATCAGGGCTGAGATTTGCGCCGCCTCCTCCACGGGAGTTGCGGTGGTCCAGCCTATGGTTGCAAGCACCTTGTCTACCTGGAGTTCCTTCACAAGGCCGGAAATCGAGGCTATTATGAGGATTGTCCTAGGTATGTGCACCACTAGCTGTAGTTTAGACCCAGGTCCCACAGGCCTGATTGTGGGCTGTGGGGAGGTCATCATCCCGGTTCTTACCAGGATAGTCAGGTGTTCCCTGGACACTGGTGAATATCCCTGCTCCCTGAAGGAGGTGGTAGTGACACCAGTGTTGAAAAAGACATCTTTGGACCCCGACTCCCTGGAAAACTACAGACCTATCTTGAACCTCCCCTTTGTTGGGAAGGTAATCGAGAAAGTGGTGGCAGCCCAGTTAGACAACTATCTTACCATCCATAATATCTACGATCCTCTTCAATCAGGTTTTCATAAGAGACACAGCACAGAAACTGCGCTGATTCGGGTCCTCAATGATCTCTTGATGGCGAGAGACCAGAAAAAACAGTCCATTTTGTTCCTTCTGGACCTGTCAGCAGCTTTTGACACCGTAGACCATGGGGTGTTGCTTGAGAGCCTGAGATACATCTGTGGGTTGTCGGGCTTGGTCCTCAGATGGTTTACCTCCTTCCTCACAGGTAGAACCCAGAGGGTGGTATCAGGGATTTTTTCCTCTGAGCCTACTGCTCTGACCTGTGGGGTGCCTCAGGGCTCTGTGCTTTCTCCCACGTTGTTTGCGGTGTACTTGCTTTCCCTCGGAGACATTGTAAGAAGATATGGGCTGGAGTTTCATTGTTATGCCGATGATACCCAGCTCTATCTATCTTTTGTACCTGACCAGAATAGAGCTCTCTCAGTGTTTAATAGCTGTCTCAAGGAGATCCAGGATTGGATGAGGTCCAGCTGGCTGAAGTTGAACTCTGGGAAGACTGAGGTGTTGGTTGTGGATCCCGGTCACTGGATTAAGGGTTCGGGTGGATGTTTAGCCTCCGGTCTATTCTTGAGAGATGCGGAGCTCCCGAACTCTGAAAGGGTGCGGGATCTGGGGGTGATTCTGGATGATCAGCTGACTTTGCAAGCACAAGTGTCAGTGGTCATTAAGACATCCTTCTACCATCTTAGAAACATCGCCAGGATCAAGCACCTTGTTCCATCTGGCGACCTACCTACGCTGATCCACGCCTTTGTGACCTCATGCCTGTACTACTGCAATTCCCTTTACTTTGGGCTGTCTGGGGTAGATATCCGCCACTTGCAGCTAGTGCAGAATTCGGCAGCCCAGTTGTTAACGGGGACTTCCCGTTCCTCGCATATTACACCGGTGCTCCGAGATCTGCACTGGCTGCCGATTCAGTGGCAGATCACCTTTAAAGTCAGTCTTCTGACTTATAAAGCCCTACACGGGTTGGGCCCTGACTACCTGAAAGAGCTCCTGGTGCCTTACCGACTGACGCGTCCACTCCGCTCCACCAACAAGGGGTTGCTAGAGATCTCGAGGGTTAGTTTAAAATCTTCTGGTGCCCGAGCTTTTATGTTTGTGGCACCCACCCTCTGGAATTCTCTACCACGTTGGATTCGAGAGTGCATGACGGTGGAGGGTTTTAAAAAGGGCTTAAAGTATTTTCTATGGAACAAGGCATTTTCAGATAATGCCGATGCATTTTAATTGCCCTGCTGTTAATTTTAGTTATATGAAGTATTGTATGGTTTTAGAATGTTTTTATCTGTAATTTATTGTAATGCACCTTGGCTTTAAGAAAGGCGCAGACAAATAAAGTTTATTATTATTATTATTATAAAACGGTAAGCCAGTGACTTCCATTTCCCATCTAACAAAAATAAACGACCTGGAATTAGATCAACTAATTTAAGCAAAGAAAAATCATATGATCCAAAGAAAATGCCCACCCCATCTGCACAATCTTGACCAAAAGACCAATAGGATGGTCCCTAAATCCAGTCTCTTTTAAATAACATCAACTGCTCTCTGGAACACATCCATGTTTCTTGTAGAAAAAAAATATCATAACGATTACTATGAATGAATGAAAAAACAGCCTGCTGTTTAACCACATTTAAAATACTGTGGATGTTTAATGACCCTATAGATAGAGAACCTATAAGCTGTCAAGGAAAAAGGACCCTCATGCTTATTTTTTCTGTTTTTCCTTTTTTTTATTCTTATAATCCCCCTGATCTTTTCCTATAGAAAGCTGGCTACTTCCCACTGATTGGGAATCCAAATCTCCTTGTTCCATATCAGAGTCCCTGACTGGCAGAAACAAAGCAGCATAAGTATTACTAGTCTCAACTATAGCAGGACTTTTTATTAAGACTGAGGGTTTCTGCTTATTGTTCCTAGAAGAGAATCTCCTGGCCACAGGTTGCAAGGCAGCACTGTTGGCCAGATTGCACCCAGGGGTGTTTGGCTCATCATAACAAACAGGAGTTAAAATAGGATTACTGATAGATTTCCCCTTATTAAGAGCTTGTTTTGTTTGCTGATCAGAATCAAAAATTGATAACAGGGGGGATTCAGATCATACTCTTCGTCCTGTACAGTTACAGAACAGGGAGGAAGAACGGGGGGCGGAGAGGGAGATATATCAGCTTTAGCAGAGACCGAGTCTTGTGCTTGCTGAATAAATAGCTCTGGGCTCGCACAAGAGGCTTTATTCTTTGCGGCCCAGGGGCACTCACCAAAAACATGGCCACAATCTTCACATAAATCACACCTAGTAAGGTTGGCACACTGCATTGCTATGTGCCCTATTTCTCCACAGTTATCACAGCGCGCCTGGTCACAAGTGCTAGATAAATGAGTTTTGGATCCACACTTATAACATGCCCTAGGCTGCCCTGCATAAAAACAAACCCCTCTATCTCTTCCTAACATAAAGGAATTGGGGATATGTTCCATTCCTGTATCATTAACCCTCAGCTTAACCTTGTATTTCCATCCTCCTGTCCAAAAGGATTCAGAGTCTAACAGTGCTACAGGGCTAATCAATATTTCACATTTCTGGAACAACCAAAATGTGATATCATCCACGTGGACCCCCTCATTTTGAAACATGACCATTACAAATTTAACCAATGGTTTAGTTAAAGGTATAACTAAAAAAGTGGCCCATGTAGGTGAAAATTTGACTTGTGCATAACGCTCCCAAAACAAGTCCAAGGCATATGCAGTTCTAAAACTAACATCATAATTGTCCTCCCCTGATATATTAATCAGAGCAAATACTTATCTGGGGGAAAAATGCAATGATTCCTTCAGTAATGTTCGTCCAACATTGGCCCAATCCAGCCTGTCTTCTAAGCCTCCCTTGTATCGAATGCGTACGGCATTCCACCTGGGTGCAGCTTCTTTTTTGATTCTGGAGAACAAGTCCGATAATAAAGTTTTCTGGCCAGATATGGATTCCTGTGCCTCTGCATTATTTCCACTAGAAGCATCTCCCTCTATAGGTGTTTTCCCATCTGAGGCAACCAATAAACCTGAATCCGTCTGGGACTTAGAAGCAGCAAAACTATCCTTATCTGTATTATTGTTCTTTATATCCTGTGTCTGAGGCAATAAACTGATATCCGTAGCCTTGGTATAATTTGGTTTCCATTCAGGGGTTACCTGAGAAAGATTTAAGGCAGAATCCCAATCAGGGTCAGGGAGCCAGTTCCCTTTTGAGGTTTTTAGCCACCCTGCACCTTGCAAAGCCTTTTGGGGAGTCCAGGTATCACCCTCAGAAAGTGCCAACAATAACGGAGCTGTAGGCTGTAAACGTGTGTGTGCTTTACTTACCAGATGTTGATCCAGAGGTATCATAGACCGCTCTGAAGAATGGCCAAAAAATGTTTTAAAGGAAGACTTATCCCTGTGTTTAGAGGCAAAAGAAAAGGTAGTAGCCCCAGACTGCATTCCTGGACTAGTTTGTTATATTATGTTGCTGTTTTTACATTCAGAGGGATTGCTATCAGAGGGCTTACTGGGAAACTGAAAAACAAAGCTAGAGTCATTCATTAGCATTGGGGGATCCTGAACAGCAACAGCTGACTGCACATTCTTCTGAGTTTGTGAGCTTATTCCTGCTATGTGGCTATCGCCCTCGGGCTGGATTCAGCCAGCAGGGGGAAGCGAGTCTTTTGTATTGGGCTTTTGGCACACACCTGCCTCGGTATTCTGAATGCCAGCCCTCAAAGTGGTCCGTAAAGTTTTTTTTGTAGAAAACAAACAGAGCTGTCGGCACACACTTATCGTGCTAGAACTGCCAGTCCCTAGACCAAGTTGTGGAGAAGTTTTAAAACGAGTAGCCAACTCACCCAACTCCGGTTTATGCTCTGAAATGACAACACCTTGCAAAGGCATGACAGGGGTCTCCGCCCTCTGAGTGCTCAAGTCTGCATTCTCACACTTCTCCCACTGCTCAGAGAGTGCATCAGGAGCCCCTAGGCAAGCTGTAACAACATTTTCATCAGTTTCCAAGTGAGAGGGTTTTATCTTGCTAGTTGCAATATCCATGTCTTTATCAATCACCGAAAAATCTTCTGCAGAAAGAAAAATGTCACTCATTTCACCCTGTAAATCCATAACTTTTTGCACAAAAACGTCAGCCTCTTACATGACGAGAATAGGAGAGGAGGCTCGCTCTCCTATCTCCACAGCATCCTGTCATTCTGGTGACTCGCTCCAAGTGGCCATCTTGACGGCCAAAAGGTCCCCCTACTGACGAGAGTAGGGGAATTTCCCCAGTGTCCTGGCCAAATTTCCCTCATTCACTAACAATACCACCAACAGCTTAATCTGGTTCAAGGTCAGTTGGCATTCCTCTGTATCCCCCTCCCACGGGTCGTGCCTGAAAATAGGCAAGATTTGTCTAGTGCACGTACCAGGTAAAAAAAAAGTTAAAAAAAATATATATAGCCCCCTGTTTCTTTGTTGTTCTGGGTTTTGTGTTGTACAGTTGTATATCTGATTTTACTGTTTTATAAACATGTTGCTATCAGCATCTGTGTCCATGGGTTTCATTGTTCCAGCATCATGGTTGCTCCCTATTGCCCTGCTGGCTTGCTCTAAATTGCGCCCCTGTGTGGCTCAGGGCATCAAGGGTGCCCTGGCGCATCTCCTGTTGCACCTGCCCTTCTCCAGTTATGCTTTACTGTGTCTGGGTGATTCACAGAGGGGAAGCATTTGACACATTCCATGGTGCATGCCTCTGTGAATCACTCTGTCAGTGCTCGGTGCATCTAATTTGTGCCAGCTCATCTGGGATGTGCTTAGCACATCTTCTTTGTGAATCCTGCCCATGGTCTTCAATATAGATGGCCTCATTTTCAAAGGTTAGCACAGATGCAAAAGTAGGTCACTCCAACACTAACCCGTGTTTGCACTAACGCTCTGGGCATGGCCATCTTCTGATGTCCCAGAGTGCTTCCCATACCAGGCAGTGCCAAAGAGGTATTTATACCAGTGTACCTATGTAAATGAGGGGGTCCACTCTCGTATACCAATGCAGTGGCATATTCAATGGTTTGAGGAGGTGGAGAACAGCTCCCAGAGTTGTGCTGTTTACCTTTGTCGAAAAACACATCTTAACCGGGTGCTAAGTTGGCACCCCCAGCTGGCCAGTCCCAATTGTAGGGCAGCTGTACTGCAGCTGCTTGTTCCTGTGCCAAGCTTCCCCCACCCCTGTGTCCATGTGCCATATGTAATAGTTTCTCTGGTGGCATAGTGATTCTCTCCAGTCACCCATTTGCCATATGTAATACTTTCATTGGTGGTCTAAAGATCCCCCCCAGTCACCCATTTGTCACAGGTAATAGTTCTCTGGTGGTCTAGTGGTTCTCCCACTTACCAGTCAGTGGTTTTCCACAGGTTATAGTTTCCATGGTGGTCTGCTGGTTCCCCACCCCCTGAGCATATGTCGTCCCTCCACCTACCGAGGGCCCATGCCCTGCACACACACATCCACACCCTGAGTGCCAGTCCCCAACAGCAGTGGCTGGTACAGCCCTCTTTGCACCTTCTCAGACAACTGCCATCTGACAGTCATGGGACGCGATCACATGATCGTGTTCCATGACTGTCAGACAGTGATTGACCGAGGGAGTGAGAGAAGGGCTGTGCTGGCCACCACTGTTGGAGTCTGGCACTTGGGATGAATGGGGGTGTGGGGCAGTTGTCCATGGTGGGTGAGTGAATAGGGGGTCAGTGTACAGTCAGGGGATAGGGGGAACCTCTAGACCTCGAGAAAAACTATTACCTATGGCAAACAGTTGACTGAGTGGTAGGGGGAGCCACTAGACCACCAAAGCTTTCTTTTTCCATGTAAAGGGTCACTAAGGGGCTGCTGCACCACATAAAAATGAGCCCATAATATACTACTACTACTACTACTACTACTAATAATAATAATAACTTTATTTGTACCGCGCATTTCAAGATGTCAAGGCTCTTTAACAGTAAAAAAAATGAATACAATATAAAACACAATTAAATACAAATAACAATAAAATTCATAACTTCAGTAACATCAGACAGGATAGGCTTGGCACCATAGATAGGTTTTTAAGGCCTGTTATAATCATGCAGATGACCCCATAGTGCCTAGCATGCCCAATGAACTCATCTGCATGCTCAGGCTAAATATGGCCCACAGGGAACCTGGTGCTATGCTGTTTTGGCCATTGCTATCTCCTATGGGCCTAATGCAGCCCTGGTCCATGTCAGCACAGTGCAGATCCATTGAGCACTGCATGAACATGGCACAATATTCAATTGAATAATGTCACACCATCAATGAGCATATTCTGTCTGAATATCACTCAGAACTGGACGAGCTCAAGTACAATGCAAACAGGAACGCTATGCTTGCGCCCAGCTCTGAGTATCAAGGCCATAGACATAAATGTTACAGTGACACATAAAGTACATCATATGAGGCCTTCACAATATCCCCCTTTGGATCTACCAGCTAGAAAGGATAATTAAAACTACTGGTCATGCTAATTAAAGTACTGATCAGGTTCATGTGGTAGAGCTGTCACGAGATTGATGCAAAATGATCACAAAACTATTGTTAGATTCTTAGCTCATTTTTTTAATAAAGCTAGCTGCTATAAAACTAATGAGACTTGCATGACATTTTTAACATCATTTTGTGATATTCAAATATATCATGGCTGCAAAGATCTAAAGACCTTGATGAGGAACGGTGGGGGGGTTACAGGACACAGTGAGATCCTAATGAACTTATCATCATATGTTACGAGGGAGAGTCTGTTAAAGATATGGGCCTGGTTACAGTAAAATCACAAGTTAGGATATTTGAAATTATTGATATGTAATTGGTTGCATCATACTTCTGCATGATGGTGTGATCCTGTATTTTAGTGTACAGATGTGACATTTGTGATAGAAATAGTAATGTACATATTGATTCAGTTTATTTTTGGTTCTTAAATATGATGCTCTTTTTTATCACTAATGTTCTTACTGTCATGTCTCATCAGATATAAAACTAAGGATCATACTAAGGCAAATAGAGAAAATACTTTTATAACCATATTGCTCCATCATTTAGTAGTAGTTCAATATACCTCCATTCAAGATAAACTTACTGAATTTACTTTTAAATTCTTTCTTTGTTTTACTAGCAGTTATGTCCAAGAGTTTCATGGTTTGATAATCCTCTAGATAAAAAATAATTTCCTTCTTGTAGTTCTGAAAGCTTGCCCAGACACTTGAAGGGGGTGGCCTCTAGTTAATTTTGAATCTTATACCAGGTCTTATACTAGGAGATAGAACGGGAGAAGGCATTATTTGCCCATTTTACCATTCCCTGCATAGTGGGCTCAATATTATCACTTTAAGCATATCAATTGACATATTTCCCTTTTGAACATGTCCAAACTATCTCTCAGAACAACATGCTCTGGTAGGGCATTCCATATTCTTGCTGTTCTGTGTAAAAACGAATAGTATTTTACATTGGTCTTTGCAGTATCTAATTATATTTGCAATTTATGTGCTCTTAAACCTTCTGGTGTCTTTCTTAATTTTATACCCATTTTATTTATTAATTCTGGATCTTTCATAATTTTAAATAGTTGTAAAAGATCCCCTCTTTTTCTTCTATTCTCCAGACTAAATAAGCCCAGCTTCATCAACCTGTCTTCGTAACTATCCTTTTTTATGGACCATATCATTTTCGTAAAGGTCCTTTATATCCTTTCTATCCTATTTATTTCTCCTTTTGTGGAGGGACTCCATATGGATGAACAGTAATCAATATGTGGTCTTATAAATGTACTATACAATGGAAGTAGGCATTTCTTTGATCTGTTTATAAAATTCCATTTGATGTTTCTAATCATCTGACTAGTTTTCCTGATTACCTCTGAACTCTGTGGCCTAAGTCATACCATCGTCTATTATTATCTCACAGCCCTTTTCCATTTCTGATGATTCTATTTCTTGACAGTTCAAATAATATGTATGCCTAGGGTTCTTTTTCCCTATGTGCAGTACTTTGCATTTTTCTATGCCAAAAGGCACTTTGTTCTCTAAGGCCGATTTCTGCAGTTTTTTTAAATCCCCTTCAAGATTTTGAATACTCTTCTTATCACTTACCTGCCCCCCCCCAATTTTGCATCATCAGCAAACTTAACTAGCGTATTTTTTATATTATGTTGTATATCCTCTAAATATAATGAAAATAATATAGGGCCTAACACTGACCCCGTGGCACCCCACTTGTCACATCAGATGATCCAGAATATATACCCCTAATCCTAACTGTCTGCTTTCTATTCCATAGCCAATTTTGCACCCATTCGAGCAGTCTATTATCAATACCCAATTCTCCCATTTTATGAATGAGCTGATCATGGGGTACCTTATCGAATGCTTTCTGGAAATCCAACAGAAAAATATCTACTGGGTTGTTTTCATGTAACTTTCTGTTTATTTGTTCATAAAAGACAAGTTGATTTATTTGACATGATCTATTTTTCTTGAATCCATGCTGTCTTATATCATTTATATCTAATTCCTTAAGATTATATTCCAACTTGTCCTTTAGAAATTTTTCTGCTGTTTTACACAATATTGCAGTTAGACTAACTGGTCTATAGCTAGACACTGATGTTTTGGCCCCTTTTCATTTATACAGTGGAGTCACAGTAGCATTTTTCCAATCTTGTTTGAAGTTGAAATGTAATTCTTCCACGAGATAATTGTCCTGCATAATGTCAAACATAATCAGCAAATTTCCTCTGAGACAACATTGTTCTAGGGTCACTAGCTTTATTGCTCTAACCAGGACTCATAAGTAGATTTTGCAATTTGTAGATGACTTTTGTCACTTTCCTTTGTACTCTTTCAGTTTGATTTATGTTCCTTCATTTGTATGGACACCAAACAGGTGAGGCATAGTCCAAGTGTGGATGCACATAGTCTCAGTATAAACGAAAAGTTTCAGCTTGATCCCTCAATTTAATATGACCTTTTGATTGCCCATAATGCCATATTTGCTCAAGCTATGGCAGATGCCAACTGAGTTCCAATATGAAATGCAGCATTAATGCTGATTTCCAGATCTAGCTCTTTGGTTGTCTGGGTTAAGGATTCACTACTTAATGTATATGAACAGTGGGTTTTATCCTCCCTAAGTACATCGCCTTGCATTTGTCTGAATTGAAATTTATCTCCCAGTTATTGCCCATATATTTAATTTATTCAGATCTTCCTGGATTATGTTACAATCATGTTCAGAAAGGCATTTGCTAGCCAGTTTTATATCATCTGCATATTTTATCCTGTGAGAAGTCAGGTTTCTAGTGAGCTCCAAAATAAAGATGTTAAAAAGCAGTGTACCCAAGACTGATCCCTGAGGGACACCACTAGTACCCAAGCAAGGTATGTCCTTTAATGTTCACTCTCTGGTATCTATCAGAGATCCAATTTGACACTCAGAGAATGAGTTTATCATTGACTTTTTCATCCATCAACCTCTGAATGATGACCCATTGTCAGAAAACAAAAAGGAATGCAACAACCACAATAGAAAAAAAA
This sequence comes from Neoceratodus forsteri, assembly GCA_016271365.2. Classification (NCBI taxonomy): domain Eukaryota; kingdom Metazoa; phylum Chordata; order Ceratodontiformes; family Ceratodontidae; genus Neoceratodus; species Neoceratodus forsteri. Next base: position 396,594,539 of record CM028129.1, read on the forward strand.
CAGAATAAAAGAAGGGTAGAACAGTGGTTAAACAACAAAATGAATAGCAGCATCCCAGCAATGTGTGCTGGGGGAGGTAGCAAAACAATACTGGGGCAGAGCCCTCAATATCCATCACACTGCTGTGGTGTGGATGCAGGCAGTCTCTCTTCCAGGATGGCTGCCATCTGTCTGGTCTCTGATTTTATTATGGCATGTTGTTCGATCAGCGTCTGATGCAGCCTGACTATCTGACACAGAAGATCAGCAGTATGAATGTGCCCATGCCATGGACATAGTTAACTAGGCCAACTCAGTAACACAGCCCCATCAACTGCTCCCCCCATCCATTGTAGGACAGCAGTACACCATGTGCCCATGCCATGGACATAGTAAACTAGGCCAACCCAGAAACACAGCCCCATTGACTGCCCCCCCCATAGCAGGACAGCAGTATGCCATGCGCCCATGCCATGGACATAGTAAACTAGGTCACCCAGTAACACAGCCCCATCAACTGCCCCAACCCCCCCTGTGGTGTAGGTGACTACATACACAGTGGACACCACCACCACTGCAGCACAGGACACATGGTACAGCGGTGTAGACAATGTGGGTACATGTGCCACTACAACTGTCCCATTAATTGTGCGTCCATGCTAGTGTTGAACAACATCAACCTACCACAGCCATTGCAATTTGAGAAAGATGTACAATGTGACATCAGAACAGCAGGACACAGCCATACCACTGTACCCATGACTGAGTACCATGGACTCAGATGTGTGTGTTGGCCAAGGCCACACTGGCAACCATTGTACGACCAACCTGCAGCACATGCATGATAGTGTGCAAACAATGTATGATACTCATGCAATGCACCCTACTGACCATAACTGCTCTCCTCTGCCCATTGTGCATGGCCTGGCACCTTCCTTCTGTCCACCTGGGGCCTCCGGTTGCTGCGGTCTACAGGGTGAAGAGGGAACACCACCGTTAGTACCAGCATGAATGCCATGAGAAGATCCACCAATGCCCATGACACACAGTGGTAGTACAAACCACAGCCCCCTGCCACCGGTGCCACTTGTTGCATGGCACACAGCATGCCAGTGTGCAACATGCCTCCAGAGCAGTGTATGTACACACTGCAGCATGTGTCCAACGCAATACCACGGACAGTGGATGGTGGAACCAACCATGCCCAGCAGTGTACACACTGTGAACCACATCCACAGATGCATGGCAATGAACACACATAGCATGTGCCATTGCACAACTCAAAGGTATCATACACATAGTAGTGGCGTGCATATGGGAGGGGACACATACACATGCACATACACATACACAGACCCATACACCAGCACCTATGCAGATACACACACACACACACACACACACACACACACACACACACACACAAACAGGCAATACACAACCCTGTGGCATAGATACACACCTACCTGGCACCGGCACTGTCCCATCGTGTACCATGTACTTGAAGCGCTTAAGCCTCTGAGCCTCCTGCCGCTGCATGTCAGTGTAGCGGTGGCAATAGTGCTCCCCATCCCTTGTTATGCCTGTGCGCAGTGTCAGGCATCAGGCAATCGACACCCATTCCTGCCTGCATGGCCTGACCCCTCCCTGACCACACTGAAGTGCTGCCACTCCTGCTGCATTACCAGCTCCAGCAAGTTAGCCAGCTCAGCCTCCCCCCACCTATGATCCCTCTGGACCACTGCTCTGACATGCATGCTGGATGACATGTCCTCAGCTAGCACTGATGATGACTTTACACAGAGCAACACCCTAGCACTACTGCCACTCCCTGCTGTGTAGGTTTGCAATGTGACTTGCGCGCACCTTTGCATGGCACTAAGTGGGTCTGGGGCTGCACAAATGCATTAGCATGGCACTAACTGGAAATGCAGGAACTGAGCATGTGCAACCCCACCATGATACCATGCATCCCGATGTTTGCACACCTGTGCAATATGTCATGCAACAGCCTCTCTGCATGGTGCAAGCACAGTAGAACATAGCGCAATTGCGGACAGTACTTTTGCCTGGCACAAACATTTTTGCCCATGCAAAAATGTGCCACATTCAAAAGCTGCATGCAAATGCATGCAAATGATCCTCCTTGGGTAGTCAGCATGCAATCCGCCTCATTACCATATCATTATAGCCTCATTTGCATGAATTGCTGTGTGGATTGCCTGGACAGGCTATTTATGGGTTGCCTGAGGTCCTCCTGAAGGGCATACAGGTACTGCAGGCTGAAGCAGGAGTATGTGCAGCACAGAAGCAGGCCCATCATGTCACAGGAGGCAGACAATGCTGAGCAAGGTATGTTTCACTTAAAATTGGCAGACAGATACTGCACTACCACACGGTTTGTGCACTGAACTGGTGATATGTACTCTGTGTGTGTGTGTGTGTGTGTGTGTGTGTGTGTGTGTGTGTGTGTGTTTGTCAGTGTGGGTCAGTGTGTACACAGCATTGTTGCCTGCTCTGCTCCTGGTTGCAGGCCTCTGTATAAACAGTGACCACAGGTGCATCAGGCAGGTGCACTCAGGCACAGTGCTGCACTGCTGTAGCACAGTCAGACATGCATACATTGTGACTATGGCCTGTCGCATACACTGCTGCCACATAAGGCTGCTGCGTTGCCTTCTCTAGTTCACGCTATGCCTTGGGGGGTAATAGGCCCACATGCTCATCATGTGCCACAGGCATTTATGTTGTGTGACGTGTACTGCCCATCACACACCAGGACACAGAAACATGCCTCCACACAGCAGCATACATTTAGTGACAGTGCACAACATGCCCTGACCAATGATTGTCTTCATTCCCAACAGGTGCACCTGTGTGATGTGCACTGCTGCGGACCCACAAATTCTCCAACAATGAGATGAGGCTACTCATACATGGTTAACTGCCATGGTTGGAGGCCATGCAATGTCACAAGAACACAGATACCATTGTCAGGCTGATGTGGGAACAGATAACAGTGGAGGTCAACGCTGTGGAAGGACGTGGGCACACAATGGAAGCTGTGCAGAAACATTGGAATGACATGCAGCATCGGGCAAAAGAGGAAAAAGCACAATAACTAAGGGAACTGCACACCACAGGTGGTGACCCAAGACAGGCAGCACTGACGACAGTGGACCCCATAATGGAGGTGGTGGCAGCGACCATACGCACAGTGGCCGTGGCTGGTATTGAGGGTGGTGGATGCCAGATCCCACTGAATCTACAACACATATGTGAGTGCATGTCAGCTGTGTGCAAACACACTGGGGGTAGTCCTGCTGCCATATGTGCCACTGTGTGCACATACTGTCATCCACATCATGGTGGTGGTCATCACACGTGTGTAGGTGTGGTGCATTGCACATACTTTGTGCATTGTGGGGTCTGCACTATGGGATATGCATATATGTCTGTGCATGCATGCACAAAGGGTGTGTGTGTGTTGGGTGTGTACAATGGTGTCGGAGTGCATGGTATGAGACTGGTGGCACTCAGGACTACTGCATACTGTTGCACTGGTGTGGGTGTGCATAGTGCCATCCCTCCCACCCACAATACGTGTTTTGTTCCACAGCTCAATGTGCTGGACCCACAGATGAGGACCATGCTGAGAAGGATGTCCCATCAACATCAGACATCTGGATGACACGGCCTCAGGAGGCAGCTGGGGCCTGTCACCATGTCTGCCAGTACTGCAGCAGTCACTGCTATTCCAGATGTGTCTGACAAGAAAGAGGAGGATGACAATGAAACAAACATCCCCAGCATGGACTACATGGGCATAATGGCAGGGGAAGGGTTGTCAGCATTGAAAGTGAAGATGAGGCTGGGGACATGTCAGGGCTGATTATCTCTGGCCACACAGCTTTTGCAGATGCATCACCAACATGGCAGCCAGTACCCCTACTGCAAACCAGACCACCATGTTATGTGGCCTCAGGCCCAAAACTACTAGCACAGACAATGACATCAGTACCACAACAGCAGGTGTTGTCCATGAGAGATTCAGAGCAACACACACATGTCAGGCCCCAAGACCACACCCTGTGGGTAGCCCAATGGCCGGGCAGACAGATTGCCCATGCGATCTGCAGTTTGCAGCTGACACTGCTGTGGGGCTGCAGGCTGCCACACAGGCTGACCACCATCCATGCACCAAAGAATGCCACCAGCCACCCCCTCCCACTGTCCCTGCTGACCCTGCACCCAGGGCCTTGTGGGACCTGAACCTTGTGTGCTGTTACAGTCTGTGGTTGTATTGCAGACAGCTGCATGGGAGGAGCTGCATGCCTTCAGGCGTGAGATGTGACAGGAGCTGTCTCTACTCTGGGAGACTGTGAACACGGGCCTATTGCGTGCAGAGCAGTGTGCTGAGGAGCGCCATGCCTGTAACCATGATACACTCTGCAAGGTGTTTGGGGAGCTCACTGGTGCTGTATGGGAGCTCACAGCTGCTGTTGTCCCAGGTGATTTTGCAGGGTGGTGCAACACCAGCCAACAATGTCAGAGAGCCACCAATGGATCATGGCCTATTTCAACTCGACTTTCTGGACGCTCTGGATTGGCTAGTACCACTGCATCATGCTCACCCATAGGATTCTCACAGAGCACTGGGCGCAGGTTGTCAGCCACACCAAGCCCCTGCCGGGGCCTTGGTTGTCCAAACGCGATGGCCTCCCCAATGTCCACATCTACCCAGAGTACTCTCCCTTGTGGGTGTACAGTTGTGATTCTGTCCGTGTCTTTGGTGGCCAATTGCACTGATGGCATGTGCGTGTCACAGCATCCTTCATTTCTCCCACATCCACACATGCACATGCACCTCCCTGCCCAGTCACACATCACACATCAGTCCCACTGTCACATGTTTGCTTTGCTTGTAGTGTGCCATATTGATACACCTGACACCATTGCTTGTACTGTAAATACACATTCCATCACATGCTTGTTTTCCATGTTGTGTTTACTCACCTGCCCATTAGGGTAAATGTTGCAATTATGTTGTTGTGATGCTCCTGGGACCTCCTGGTCATCCTGGGGTCTTGCTGTTTGAGTTGCTCCACTATACCCCTGTCCCCTGGCTCTGGTTCACTGTCTGACTGTTCCTCAGGTTCCGGTGTGCATATTCCATGGTTCAATGCCATGTTGTGCAACATGCAATAGGTAAGGAATATGCTGCATACCTTCTGAGGGCTATACTGTAGAGCACTGCCAGAACTGTCCAGACAGCAGAACCTCATCTTGAGTATGCAAAAGACACGCTGTATAATGTTCCATGTTGCGGCATGTACCTCATTGTATCGTTACTCCGCCACTGTAGATGGCTGGGTCTCAGTGGCCAGGGTCTCAGGGGATAGACACTGTCCCCTGCAGAAACATAGCCACATGTCAGCAAGTGTGTACTATACCGGTCACCCAGCTTGCCACACAGCCCTCTGTCAGGGCCATCCTGCCTACCTCTGCATTCCCCCCAACTCTCTCTCCATACCCTATCTACTGTTACAGGACACTATTCTGCCACTGGTTGTTGTCTTGTGTGCCTGCTGTGATTACTCACTGATAATGTGTCCACTGGTATTACATCTTACTCAAATGCCTGGCACAGCTGGGACCTGTGCCAGATGTAGGCATCGTGGGCATTGCCAAGGAACTTATTAAGGACATTGATTTTGCACCCCGATGCATCACACACCACCTGGCAGTTGGCAGAGTGGTAGCCCTTCCTGTTGATGTATATGTCCCCATCATCACCAGGTGGTGCACGGATGGCAACATGGGTGCAGTCAATGGCACCGAGTACAGCTGGTAGGTGCGCAACCTGATAGAACTGCTGCATTGTCTCTCTGCGCTCCTGTGCCATGCTGGGGAATATGATGAATTCACCAGCATGTGACACAAAAACATCCAGGAACTGAGGCAGGAGGTGCAAGGTGGCCAATTGTGACACATCGATGGTATCACCTACTGGGGTCTGGAATGTCCCAGTGATGAGAAAACACATCGCAGCCATCACCTTCTGCTCAACTGACTTGGCAAGGCTGCATTGAGTGTTAGGCTGCAGCTGCGCATGCATGAGCTCACACAGCTGCCTCAGCATAACACTGTTCATTCTGTACTGGCCCACGAGGTGGTCATCTGACAGGGTCTCAAATGATACCTTGAGCCGGTACCTCCTGTGTGCAGCATATCTCCTCCTTGACCTATGGTGTGGCCCAGGATGGGCCTGGTCCCTCTCTTCCTCCTCCACTACAACTGCCATCAGACACACCAGCACAGCATCAGAAGCGACTGCCATCTTGGCTCATAGTGTCTCTAGCCTACCCCTCCCCCATCCGTGGTTTGCACTGTGTTTAGGCTGCCCTTTTATAGGTGATAACTAGTGTCACACTACTTCTTGCGCAATGGCCCCTTGAGCTGCACTACAGCTTTGAATCTAGTACTACGCATGTATGCATGGTCCTGCCACTCACTTTGCCCCATGCATATATTATCTTGCTGCACTGGTATTAATAGGTTGCACTGGCGCTAGTTGGTCTTTTGAATATCACAGGCTGGCGCTATTCTGGTGCAATTCTGGCACAATCGGTTTGCGCCAGGTGCAAAGCTTTGAATATCTGTCCCCAGAATTATAGCACAACAATTTTTGAAAGTTGTTGTACCATAGTTCTGACATCACTACTGTGATACAACAGGATTCTGAGCCAATGGATTTCCATACACAATAGACCCTAAACATACAAACATGTAATCATGTAACAAACATGTAATCATTGTTATTCAGGTGACCCAGGTTTGGAAGGGATCTCAGTTTTCCAGTGCTCAAGTGGCCAGGCTGGAGAAGCACTTTCAGTGGCAATGCATCCCATTCCAAGGTGAGTAGTACTGCAGGCCACCACCAAAGGAACCCTTTTGGAGGGCCATGGAGCTTGCACCTCTTCAGAAGAAGCTGTGTGTGAGTGTGTGTGTGTGTGTGTGTGTGTGTGTGTGTGTGTGTGTGTGTGTGTGTCTGTGTGTGTGTGTGTGTGTGTGTGTGTGTGATCATAGTAGGCATGAATGGCACCAGTAAGAATTGTAGGACAGGAGGCTAGGAATTAAATATGGAGGAAGAACAGAGCCTCTGCCAAGATGAACAGCCGGTACACCTGGGGTCCTGTGCCCCTGCCTGATCTACATGGCTCAAGTGCTGGAAACTGAGGTTGTTGGGTTGGAAGATCACTGGCCCAGATGTGGGGCACCTGATTCAAGGAAGATACAACTTGAACAGTGCACCTTATTCAGATGAATAACAAGATTATCTGAGAGAGAAGGAAGCTAAAGCCAGGTTTATGTTTTCTTTAGCATATGTATATCGTCTGGCATCATGTAATATGGGACAAGGGCTGAGACTGAATCTACTATCTAAAAATTTAATTCAAATTGAGTTCTGTTTTAAATATTAAATATATGTAAGTGGCATAACATTTGCAATGTCTTATTTATTTATTTACAATTTATTAATTGGAAAAGGCACACAGAGCCAAGGCTCATTTCTGGAGGTGGACCTATGATGGGGAGTTGCAAGATGGGGGAATACAGTAAACCTAAATGGTGCAGTGCTAAAACTAAGGACACAGTAATATGCAAGATATGGGGGGGGGGGCTAACCTGCAACTATAATTAATTAGCGGAAGGCTAAGGGTATAGGCAGGGTAAAAGGAGTGATTTAGAGGATTTAAGCATTGAATGTAGGAAGATGATTTGGGCTACACTGCAGTGCAGGTGTATTTACTAGGTGCAGGAACAGGTGTGAGTGGAGAGGTCAGGGAGGAGAAATATGATGTACAAAAAGGAAGAGAAGTAGCCAACAGAGGGGGGCAAGAGGAAAAGGCAGATTGCCCAGTAGAGGTTTTGCTGTGGGGATAGAGAAGGATCAAACTGAAAAAGCAATGACAGAAATAAAAAGTGAGGGACTGGAGAGCACTAGATAGGAGGGAGTGGTAAAAGAGAATGGAACTCAACTAGAATTTGGAGATGAAAAAGGTATGGTGTGACAGGCACCTGATCAGAAGAGAAGGGAAGGAGTGATTGGTGTAGAGGAAGAAGTGGTGAATGTGGGGAGGGTCAAAATGTAAGGTGGACTGAAACAAAAGGATCCTGCCTGAACAGGGTGGTTTTAAGGACCACAATGTACATCACATCTGCATAATAAAACGCCAGGAGAATCATTGTGAAAATGATCTCCCAGTGGATGAGGAGTGGGAAGCAGGATTTGTTGCTGTACCACGTGCCAAGTCTGAAGGGTAGCTCACTATGGATGGTATAAAAATTACATTTTACCTGCAACCCTAATGCTTTTCTGTTACTGTTTTAAAGCACTGCCTTTGATATCCTTGATCAGCATTTTTGGGATGTAGAACATGAAAGCATAAAAACTATTGTTTGTATTTACAAAATAGTTAGTATATATTTAACAGCAGTACTTTTAAATATGAAAGGTATCCACAATTCATTCACTTGAAACTCTGAGGCAGTACTGATTTCAGGAATTTTATTTCTACTCTAATAATGCAAATTGCACTACTTGTACCAAATAAAATCAATTCAAGTCTAGGCCGTATGAACTTGCTGCTGAGTGGCACTTGGAGACAACGTAAGATAGCTGCTTTGCGTCTACTCCATTGCAAAGCTGTGACCCAAATGTCCGTACTCAACATGAGGTGCTCCTCACAGCGGGAAGGGGTCCACCATGTGTGGTGCAATGCAGATGGTTGATCCACATGTTGGCAGGCACAATTAAGAATATCTCCAGTTACTGTTTCCAGATGGGGCACTTTATAGCATTGCAACATGTGACACGCATATATTGGGATACTGCACTATAATGCCAAATATCTGGCATACCCTGCACTGTTTCAAGCCTTCACTAGTGTTTAGTGACTCCCAGTTTCACTCTAGTACATCATTTAAGCATTCCCTGTTGTCTAGTGACATGTCTTTTATTCCCTGTTCCCATTTAAGCATTCTCTAGTGTCATCTCTCTTGTTCCCTGTCACCATTTAAACATTATGTTGTGCTTTGTGTTCAGAGACCATTGCCTCTTGTTCCTTCTTTCCATATAAGCATTTTTTGACATCCATTAGCACCCACTTCCTACTTCCCCATCTCTATTTAAGCATTTGCTAGTATACAATGGCTCCCTCCTCCTACTCCCCAGTCCCTTGTGAAGCATTCTGCAGCATCCAGTGTCATCTCTCTCTCCTGCTCCTTACCCCTTTAAGAGTCTAGTCATCCACTCATCATCACCCAGTCAACCAATCTGGACTCACCATCCAGATATAGAACCCTCCCCCGACTGTAGAGGTGCAGCCTTCCCAGTTGCAGCAATGCAAGTGTCTATTTAATGATGCAGTCCACATGTTTAATGGGTTGACCCTCAAAGAGTGATGAAGATCCCCCCAGAGAATCTCTTGCATACCATTCTCCTCATTCATTTACCCTCCCCATTTCATTTGCTCCTTTTTGGGCTGGTATATTTTTCAGACCAGTTCCTATTCTGATTACACAGGCTTAGGATGTGACCATTTCTCACAGCAAAAGCATTGGGTAATTGGGAATGTGGATGTTTCTAAATGAATAGGTGCTATTAGATTTTTGTTGGTTTTCTTGTCTGTGAGACTGGCAGAAACATTAACTTATTGTGAAAAAGAGAGGGTAGAGACACTATGGGAAACATCTGCATAACTAACCAAGAGTACATGCATGAACTTGTTTTATTGTTATTAGCAGAAGTTCAAGCTGCACTGTGGTTCCCTATACACAGTGCATATGAAGTATGAAGGGCAGGGTATTTTAAAGTAGCTGTAATTCATTTAAGTAAAGTTATGCAAATGTACATCACACAATTAGAGCTATTTTAAAAGTGAACATAAAGCTTCTGTTTATCCACAGGGTTTGCATATTGTAGAACTGCCCAATCAGAGGGAGGAAAACAGGGTTTGTCATGTCAACATGATGAAATCTTATAATGACAGGACCAAGGTAGTCATGATATTTATAGCCAGGCAGATGAGGATAGGGTGAGCCACTGATAGATCTCTCAGAGGAGAGCAGGAAGATCATCTCTAGGCTCACTCCCACTCTCAGGGGAGCTGATACCTGCACAAGTGACAGAAATAAGAAGGTGTCACTTTCTGCCAGCACCTTATTCTCAGTAAAACCAGGGTACTGTATATCCCATGCAAAACAGCAGGTGGACGCATGGAAACCAACACCACTATAACAGCATGCATACAGAGTCCGTGACAGTGTTAAATGCCACATGATGGAGGAACTTAAGGAGATGCTGGACCTCCAGATCATCTGTGAATTGAGTAGCCCTTGTGTCTCCCCTGTCATGCTTATTCCTAAAAAGGATGGGGCAACAAGGCTTTGTGTGGACTACCAGAAGTTTAATGCTGCCATGGTGTCCAACCATGCCTATTGCCTCAGACTTGAAGAATTGCTGGAGAAGTTAGGGTAAGCAAAGTATGTCTTGACTATTGACTTGGTAAATGGTATTGGCAGATACCACTAACCATTGACATGAGGGAGCTGTCAGCATTTATCACTGTGTTTGGCTTATATTAACTTCTGATCAGGCCATTCAGAATGAGACATGCCCCAGCTGCCTTTTAAAGGCTGATTGACTGAGGGTTGTTGGAGGCAGGTGACTTTACTATGACTTACATGGATGATGTTGCTATATTCAGTCAGACCAGATCTGTCTGAATCATGTAAAAGAAATACTCAAGAGTAGAGATGTGCAAAGTACATGAAATTCACTCTGTGAGGTAATTTGCCGATTTCTCTGAGCGATTTCTGAACTTCTCCGATATCAGTTTCATGAATTCCAAGGTGAAATGCAAAATTTTCCCCACGAATTTTGTGCTTCACAGTAAAAAAACACGAATTTCACTGAAACGTTTGCACAAATCGCCTGAATCAAAGTTTTAGCAGCCAGCCAGAACTCTGTGAATTCAGCTAAGTGCAAATTTTTGGCACTTTGTGTGAAATTCATGGGCAAAGTTTAACTTCACAACATTTCTACTCAAGAGACTGCAGGCTGAAATGCTTACAGCTAAGCTGAGACATGCCATGTGTATATGGCTGAGGAATGATACCTTGGACACCAAGGGGGGGGGACATCTGGGCTGAACCCACAAAAGCAGAAGTTATACAAGGATTGCCCAAGCACATAACCAAGAAACAAGTGAGAACATTTTTGGGAACTGCTGGATATAACAGTAGATTTGTAACTGATTTTAGTACTCTTGTAGCTTCCCTCACTAATCAAACCAGCAAACAAATGCCAGAGAGGTTGCAATGGACTGAATGCTTTGAGAAGGCCTTCTGTTCTTGAAGTAGGCCATATGTAAGGCTTCAGTACTAGCCAGCCCTGACTACGTCTAAATTTCATAGTTGATATGTATGTGTCAAATTTTAGCATGGGCCAGTACGATTCAAAAGAGGAAGAGCATCATATAGTTTACTTGAGCAGCAAACATCTGCCAAGAGAGTTGGCATATGCCACTATCAAGAAGGAACATTTAAGTGTAGCTTGTGCATTGCAGAAGTTACAGCTATACTGGTATGGTAGGGAATTTACTGTGGTCATAGATCATAACCCCCTAACTTGGCTACAGTGTATAAGTTGCAAAAATGATAAGTTATTATGCTGGAGTTTAGCACTACATGAGTACAATATCCATAACCAAGAAAAGGAGACCCAAAATGCCAATACTAATGAATTGTCCAGCCAGACGGTATAGCATGGTTAATATAGTCACAATGTGGTGTTGCCACACAATGCCATCATTGGACTTGGAAAGGGAGTTTTGGCAAACAAAGGGTTAGAAATCATTTCTTTCTGTGTTTTGAGAAAAGTCAGACCCTACTAGCTGCCTCCCCATAGATATAGAGAGATCAAAGGAAACTGTCAGCATATTTACACTGGTAAGAATGCAGAGACACTTGTCTCTGTATCTTTTATGTTAGCATGTTGTAAACATTAGGCTCAGCAAATGTTTTGTTTTGAAAACAAATGGCCAATTATGTCTGTTTGCATATTAATTTTTTAACTCATTTTATCTGTGAAAACCAGTTTAATAATTTGATTGACAACACAGATGCTTAATCAGTCAAAACCTAAGTTAGGGTCATAAGGGCCTGGGTTCGAGATGAGGAGAGTTGGGGGAAGTCTGTTGATGTACATGCTGACTGTTGTGATGAACCAAAGGGGAGGACTCTGTTGTGTTCTGAAAACTCCAAAAGGCAGAGGTTTGGTTAATATAATGACATGTATCATTTGTTGCTTTTACATAGGATAGCACCTAGTTTGAGGAAAGATACATTTTGTACTTCTGTATAATTATCTTTTTTTCATGATTTTTCCTGTATTTTTTGTTTAATTCTTGCCAATGCTTAATATACTATGTAAATAATGTAGCATTTTATTTATCATAAGAGACTGACTGGCATTGCATTTTTAAGAAGGTGTTGTAAATCTCTGAGGTAGCTGTCATTTAGAAGTGACGCACTACCTTTTGAAAATAACATGAGAAACAGAATTCTTCCTGCTACAGGAAATGATTTGGATAAAAATGTCATAAGACAAACTCACACTCCACCTTGGGCTCAAGCGGTCTGCCTTGGCTTGGTACAGGGAGACAGGTGACTGGGCCCAAAAGGGTCCAGGCATCCAGACCAGAACATGCCATCTTCACACAGAGTGGAGTGTGCTAATAGGACACATTTAGGGGGGATCTGGGGTGAAGGTCTGTGATAGCCAGGGATGACAGGGAGGCTGACTGGGGCATGGTAAGGATTTTGTCAAACATGCATAAAAACTATTACAAATAAATTAAAAAAATACTAAAAAAATAACTATGGATACTCTATAAATTGCAAATCTGTTTACTGAATGAGTCTGCAGTATTCTTTGTGCATTTGCAATAACGATGCTGTAATTAGATGATTAGATTAACAAAAACAATTGCTTGGCAAAGCAAATTATTTTAGGTTATTGGTAGCAATTTTTATATTATTTTGAATAACATTTTTCAGCAACTCTTTACTGTAAACAAGTCTATTTCATTCTGGTGAAAGGTGAGGACATAACAGTATTGGAGACTAAAGCCATCTGTTTAAGTACAAGACCAGGCACAGTGTAGACATCCTCATACTGGGACAGAGTTAGGGTTGGTTAAAGTTAAGCAACTTGGCAGAGCTGAAGACTGAAGCCTCCTTTTTAATCCAGACCTGGAACTGGATGGCACATGGGGAGGATGTCAGGGTGGGATGGACAGGGTAGCATCAAAGAGTCTGGTAGGGAAACATAACTTTTGCACTGCCAGGGATGTGCAGTGTACACTATCCTGCCTATAAAGGGCAGAGAGATTGATCTGTAGACATGGCAGGGTAGATAACACTATCAGGAGATACACTACTAGACTTGAGTGGCATATGGTGGCACCACAAGGGCTCAGGGACAAGCCAGGTAATGAGTGGGCAGGTACACTGAAGGTCTCGCTACACTATGATGAAAGTTGTTCTGGGAAAAGGTGAAGGATTGACAGCACTATAGTCTGAAATGCTCCAGGTAGAGAGTGGGCACATTTACTAGAGGCTTCCCAACATAGTGATGAAACTGAGGGTGGTAGAAGGTGAAGAACTGATAACACTGTTACATGAAAACCATTGTTTATTCACAGACAAGGTACAATGTTGTCGGGTACAGTGCAGGCTTCTCCACACTGTAATGTATTTACTGGTTGATGGATTGATAGGTGCAGAGAGAAGAGCAGGAACATCGGTGTAATTCTGCACATTACTCAGCATGGACAGGTATAAGGGTACCTGAACAAGTCTGGGGCAATTTGCAAAATTCCTTAGACTAGTAAATTAATGTTAAAATCAATTCCTGGAGGCATTTTTCCATAAGAATTTTGAACTCAATAAAATGCAATTATTATGCATCCAGTACATTTCTTTTTACAGTGTACTTTCACAGAATACCTCTGCTAAGATAGAACATTTGGTTTCCAGTGTAGTCCTGCTTCTACCCATTTCCACAGCTGGGTGGACTGGATCACTGACAGATTAATTGATTTGCCCAAGAACACAATGTAAGTATTTGGCTCTAGCAGGGTTTGAACCTGCAATCTCCTGGATCCCAAGATGGTGCTCTAACCATTACACTACACTGACTCTGCATTTCTTATTACCGTGACCTGTATAATATGCATGCATGGCAAAATTGATTTCTGTGGAATGTTTGAAAAACTCAATGAGTTAGTCACTATGATTGTTACTGTGACCTAGCACATAGTCATTATAATGATGAAAATGTTGATCCTCCATCAAACAATAAATACACATTGCCATTACAACAGCAGCCTTGTTGGTAGAAGCTGACTCTTTTTGATTCTGTATTTCTCCAAATCATGTTTTTCTACCTCCAGGTTGTTCCTGGAAATTAGATTAATCTCAGTTTGCCTCTCCCTAACAAGTTTCAGTTAAATAATGTATCCCCTACCTCTTGCCAGCACACTACAAACTGTCTCGTACAGTTGCAGCAAGGCTCATTGGGTTGCCACTTGCTTTTAGCAGTCAGCAGTTCACTGATCCTGCCTCAAGGGTTAAACTGGGCAGGAGCACACAGGAATTCAGTTCCACCAACTCTTAAAAAATTGAATGATAGTTTCACCAACTCTGTAATCTTTCTCCTTCTCCTACTATAGGAGAGCCCCACCACCTAGAAATAACAGTTCCTCCACCAAGAAATCTAGATATAAGAGTTCCCCCACTTAAACATTTCCAGTTGAGCCATTGCCCTTCCTCATCCCTCAACACATGCTGGGAGGCCCCCAATACTTTAAGAATGGATTTATGGGCCAGTAGCATTTTTGTCCCCTCTTATTTTTGCTGGGTGCTCACTAAAGATTTGTTGGGAACCCAGGAAGAGTGTGTGACCCTGATGAGGCTCAACACTGTTGCAATGCCTTGTATGCCCAGGTTGGGCTGCACTTGTGCCTGGGGACTGGAGCAGATCCATGATGCTGGTAATGCAGATTATAAAGCAGTCTAATTGCCACAGCCAATCAGTGCTCTAGTTTAGTGTACCTCTTATGGTGAATACAGTGGGTGTCTCATGCTACTGGTTCAGCTGTTTCCCACTGTATGGAAGCTGTCTTCTCTTATTGTCTTCTGTCAGAATCGCCATGGCTTCTACTGTGACAGGGAAATCAGCATAGCTTCAGCTTTTGCACTAAAACAAGCTTAGCTGCAGTTAGACTTCTTTAAAATGCGGCATAAAACCAAAAAAGAATGGACTGTTAAAACTGTTGAGCTGCTTTGCATAGCCCCACCACCACGTAATCAGAGTCAGCATGTCTTCCAGTGTGTGGTGAGGACCACACCATATCTATCTGTTGAAAGAATACTCTAATTTAGTGTTCACTAAACAGACCCTGGAAGGAAGGGGAGGGTGCTCATTGGCAGGTCCTGAGGCATCATGGGTAGCCATGATATAACTTTTAGAGATCAAACTCACCCTGGTAGCCGAATACCTTGTGAAAACCAAGCCTTGTAAATACCAAATAGCAGAAGGGATACACCTCAGAATCATAGGGGAGTTAAAGGAACATTTGTCAGGGCCACTTGAAATATTCTTTCATAAGTCTTTCCAGACAGGTGTAGTGCTGGCAGACAGGAAAGTGATAATTGTGGACCCTAGCTACCAAAATGAGTCAATGTCAAATACGAGCAACTACAGGCAAGCAAGACTGACATCGGTGCTGGGCAGTGTTCTGGAATCCCTTAACAAGGACAGAATAGTAGAGCACTTGGTTAAGGCCATGTTTCTCACCCCCTCTCATCCTGGTTTTATTAGGATCAGATCATGCCAAACCAATCTAACCACCTGATCATATCTGATTGGGTGACAAGGATGGCCAGGGAGGTGAACTGTTCCCGGGCTGAAGATGCAGTCTACCTGGAATTCAACAAGGCCTTTGACACTATCACACATGACAAGCTCATCAACATAGAAGACCAGTGTGGTATACATGAGGCATACACATGGTATATTTATTTATTTACTTTTGGTAATCGGGTAAGTGCAATAGGCAAAGACCTGCCTATTTTCAGGCATGACCGGGAGATTATAGATTACAAAAAACGCAATAGACAATAGCAAGACATAATATACATGTTTCCATGCAGGGATAAGCAACAGTACAGAGCAGAGTTGCAGTATCCATGCAGGGATATGCAATTGTACAGATCAGAGTTGTAAGATACTACCATAGAAAACATGGGTACAAGAAAATTTAAGGCACATTTCTATAAGGCATACAAGTTAAGGTACCTAAGTGCAGTTGCAAGAGTCAAGTGCATTTAGTTGATAGAATTGGGCATTCTTGAACATGGGTGTGATTTGGAGTTCCCGATTTGACGAGGTAGGGAATTACATTGTTTAGGGGCAAAGTGGGAGAAAGCTTATTTGCCCATCTTGGTAGAGCAACACGGGATAGAGATTAGTGCAAATGTAGCTGATCTCAGATGTTGATAGTTGACCACAGGGGTGAGCATAGACGCTAAGGAGGAAGAACGAGAGTAACGAGTGATGGAGACTGTGAAGCACCCAAGGGTATATGATAACATGGAGGAGAGGAATAGCTATTGCAGGGCAGAATAAAGCTTACAGTGATGGGTAAGGTGAGGAGCAGACAAAGCAAACCTGCATGTATTATTACAGGCAGTGTCCCACTTCTGGAGTGCACCCGCATTTGCCTGGGAGAAGACTGGAAGTGAGTAGCCTAGTCCTGGGAGTAAAACACCTCAGACAACAGAGATCCTGACAGTGGGGGTAAGGGAGTGGTGAATTTGGTGGGCCACCCCAATCTTGGAGTTAACAGACCTACAGATCTCACTTATGTGGGCAGTGAAGTCCAGGGCAGGGTCAAGTGTGACCCCAAGATATTTTAAAGAGTTTGTAACAGTGACAGCAGAACCATCCAGGCTACCCACTGGCTTGGGGGGTAGAAAGCAGAGGGTTATGGTCAATGACCACTACTACAAGTGGCAGCTGGTATCCCACAGTACCTCTTTGGTATAGGTGCAGGGGCCACTGCAGTTCAAGATTTTTAGCAACAGTCTAGATATTAGGGTCAACAGTCTAAGTTTGCATTAGTTCATTAGTTTGCTGATAACAATAAGCTAGCCACAGTGGTAGAATCCTTTGAGGAATAGGATAACCCTACAAGTTTCAGAATGAGCTAGGTGATTGGTTATAATTATGGTGCATCCAATTCAGTGTAGCCTGATGAAAGATTCTACACTTGGGGAGGAAAAGCAGAGGTAAGACCATCACATCACATGGGGCTCCATTTTCTGCAGTGGGAGAGGAGAAGGACCTGTGGGTAATAATAGACAAGGGCCTGAAAGAGAGAAAACAGAGCATGGCCACTGCCAAAAAGGTCAGCAGAATGCTAGTCTGTTTCAGATGGGGGTGATCAGCACAACAGGGGAAGTAATCCTGCCACTTTACATGGCGCTGGTCAGACCACAACTGGAGTACTACATGCAGTTCTGGGATCCTTAATACAAAAAGTACAATGAGGTAGTAAAGAAGATGCCATGCAGGGCCACCAAATTATCAGGACATGGGATACCAAAGCTATGAGATGAGAATGCAAAATTAAACTGATCTGCCTGTTTCTACCCAATGGTACAGTTTGCATTAAACTGTCACACCAATAAGTTGATTGAGCATTTCTCAACTAATTGCGGTAAGTGTTGCTGGATATAAAAGAAATCCTTTAAAAAATGGTATCTATCAGTTGCAACTTAGTTATGCAACTGAACTACAGAACAAATCTTCTTAAGTTGCAAAATCATTTGATAAAGTTTGCTGTTGAGCTGGTGAAGTATTGAAAAACAACACAATGTGAGTTAACAATGAGTTCCCATTGTGACGCTTTGCCATCTGCTTATGGTTATTATATAATATTTGTATTATAAATCAGTGGTCTGTGTATGAAATTGTCTCACACAAGTTAGCAGTTTGGATGTCATTGAACTGACCAGGGGAAAACTTAATTAATGCTTTCCTTCCAGAGGGCTAATGTATGGCCCTTTATCAATTGCTTCTGCTTTGATGTTGGTTCCTGAATATGAATTTTATAACACCAGGAAAGGGTGTAATTTGGCTGGTTTCCCTTGGCTTTCTCACACCTTAGTGACAGATTGTGGGGTTGTAAAACCTCAAAGAGAAATGTTTGATTAAAGACTGTCATATGTAGGAAATGGCTTTTTTCTGATGTTCACATTAATTAAAATATCTCCTTGTAGAAATTATTTTAGAATGAGCTCTAAGGGAGGAGCTAGCTGACTTACCAAAAGGGGGTGGGGAAAGAAAGAGTTCAAATGAAACATTGTATCTGGGAAATGTGTGGTATATGATTCTAGACCCTGAGAGAGATAGTTCTCTGACTTGGAAAGCACTTAGAAAGGTAACAGAGAAGAATTAAATGTATGTGGTAGGAGTTTGTATTCTGTAATTTTCCTTTTTTTTATTTGTAGATGACTGTGAGATTTGTGATATAATTTGTTCTGTACTTTATTTCACCTTTTTTACCATTTTTTCTAGTAAACAACATTTTCTTTAAAATACTGCCTGTGCTCTTTTCTGTTATTTTACATGTGCTTGCTGAATGTGTATTTAAGGCTGACAGCTATTAAAAGCATGATTGTGTTACTGAGCGTGCTTAAAAGGTAAGAAATACCTAGGTCTCTTATAGAGTTGTGAGGGTTCATTTTGGATATCTGGCTGGATGCCCTTGGGCAAAAGATTATATTACATCCTCCCGAAGAGAATATTATCTGAGCCTGTTAATTGGGTATGCTAGCATAAGGTTCACAGTTTGAATCCTTCCAGAACTCGAGGCTAGAAGGTGATTTGGATCCAAAGCAGACAGGAGGGTTACCCTGTCTGTTACCTGTTCACACTATTGCACTCTGAGGTTGGCACTGTGGGAACAGAGGGCCTGCCCTGCAGAGTGCATTTGTGACACCCATTGCTTTGTAAACTACAAAAAAAAGTTAAATCAACTCATTGATGAGAGCATGTAATTTGAATTATACTGATTAAAAAAAATATACTATTCTGCTACTGTAGTTGAAATATTTATGGACATAGTAATGCTATTGTTTTCTGCTAAGGTAAACCATGGGGAGAATCTTGAAAATATGTTTGTTCTGTCTTCCTCATGATTTGAATGCTATTATACAACGGACTCTGAGAATCAGAGATTTTGATTGGCTGACTGGCACCTTTTTGTCATGGTAAATCCTAGCATAACAGCCTTGTAAAAGGTGTCAGTCAGCCACATCAGGAATCCCCACATTTTCAAAATCACTCCGACCCCACCAACATCACAGCAGAAAAACTGCCATGTGGACTTCCTGCTAAGCTAGCAGGGTTCTATGACACTGAAGTGTGACTTTCAAAATGGACTGCAACACCCAGAAAGTACCTGCTACCAAAAAAAAAAAATGTCAAACATATTTTATTTAAAAAAAAAACTCAGTGTCTACATCCTGCTCCTACTGATGTCTTTACCCTCCAGCCCCACAAGTGAAGTGAAAAAGACGGGGAACAGTAGGAGTGTCAAAACAGTGCATCGCCAGCTGCCACAGCATGGTCACAGTACCAAATGGTGCTAAACCAACAGGAGTCTTGTTCATGCCTCCCACCATCCCCGTTCAGCTAAATATACTGTATATCTTAACAGTTTGAGGAGTGCCATATTGGGGAAAGTCTTTGTCAAGTAAAAATGAGGGCTAAAAGTTATGGAAATCATGGAAAAAAAAGTTGAGCCATGATACTGGGCATGCACATATGCAAATCCCAGTGGATGTGCATATGCATAGGGGCATGCCTGACATCACGACTCCACTTTCAGCTTTGATTTCTGTAAGTCTCAACTCTCATTTTTACTTGATGAATACTTTTCCCAGTACAGAACTCCTCAAACTCTTAAAATATATGTGTTTAGTTGAACAAGGTTGGTGGGAGACATGCACAAGCCTTCTAGTGCTTCACCCCTGTAGCGGCTGGAGCACTCTCAGTCTGTCAGTTTTAAAACACAAAATAAATACAGACTGATGCTGGCAGGATCTCACTTCATATATACATAGCACTGAATGACTTCCAGGGAATGGGAGAGGGAAATAAAATAAAAAAACTGAAGCCTCAATCCATCTCCCTTTAGAAAAAACATATGTGGGGGATTCTACCTAGCAACAGGAAACTATTTTTGTGGCACAGGAATAAATAGAATAAAAACATTTAAAATGGCAAAAAAATATATTTTCTTTTATGTTTCATTAAGAAACTGAAGGTAGACATTGCATAATCACAATGAGCCACCCCAGTGTGTGGGTTATGCAGGGATTTATTCACTTCTGGTGTGGATTTGGTCCACACCTGGTGTGGGTAAATGCCAGCATAACCCACACCCTGTCATGGTTTATTGCTTAAATAAGTAATGGGCAGTAGTGACATGCTCATTTTATACCACACTCAAGGCTTGAGGTATAAGCTTCCATGTATTAGCATAAATGTATTAAAATATTTTGCATACAGAAAAGTTGATCCAAATTGTGAGTCTGCAGAAAATGGTTTTGCAATAAGGGGGATATAAGGGTGGTATCTCTGATACCAATGGTAATTAAATGATGGATCCCAGTTAAAGTTTCAACAGCAATTTTTCACACAGGTGTGCTTAGCCACAGTCACCAGTAGCTATCTCTAGGATGAAAAAATCACTTTGGAGCAGTTAAGACAGACTCCCACAGCAACCAGCTTGATCAACAATATATTAGGTCCCAGGGTGGTAGCCTGAGTAAATAACAGGCTGGACAACAATACACAGAGGGTAATAGTAAATGGAGTCCACTTGGAAGAAAGGGGGGTTACTAGTGGGGTACCTCTGGGTTCAGTACTGGGACCAGTCCTCTTTAGTGTCTTTATAAGTGACATTGCGGAGGGACTGGAAGGAAAGGTATGCCTCTTTGCAGATGACAAAGATCTGCAACAGGGTTGATACACGAGGAGGTGGAAAGGATGAGAAGGGACTTGTCAATGTTGGAGGAATGGTCAAAAGTATGGCAAAAACCCAGGGGAAGAGTACACAAGTGGGGGTACTAAAACAACAACAAAAATGGAAAGGGACCTGGGGGTAGTCATATCAGATGACCTTAAGGTAGGCAAGCAATGTGAGAAGACAGTAAGGAGTGCTGGGGGATACTGGGATGCATAGGGAGAGACATCACCAGTAGAAAACAGGAGGTTGTTATCCCTCTGTACAGACAGTTGGTGAGACCCCATCTGGAGTATTGCGTGCAGTTCTGGAGACCCCATCTCCGCAAGGACATAGACAGGATGGAGGCAGTCCAGAGGAGGGCAACTAAAATGGTGCAGGGTCTGCACCAGAAATCATACGAAGAGAGACTAAGGAGCTTAATATGTATACCCTCATGGAAAGGAGGAAGAGGGGCTACATGACATAAACATTCAAGTACCTCAAGGGAATCAACAAAGTCTAATAGGGTAGTATATTTCAGAAACAGAGATGTGCACTAACAAATGGGGCACAATTTGAAGATAGAAGGGGATGACTCAGGGGCAATGTGAGGAAGTATTTTTTCACAGGTGGACGCATGGAATGGCTTTTCTGAGGAGGTCATGGGGTCAAAAACAATGGGGAAATTCAAGAATGCATGGGACAGGCATAAGGCAATTCTAGTGGGGGGTAGGAGAAAGTAGGCGATTGGTTAACTAGGATCTGCAGCTTATCCAATAGGTAGAGAAATGGGCAGACTGGGTGAACCAAGCAGTCCTTATCTGGAGTCAAAGTCTATGTCTCTATGTTGTGAACATGCCTATTTCCCAGGTATGTGTATGAGACATTCTTCACAGAATAAGAGTGTCTGAAGCACAGAGGAAAGGAGTGCTCCAATTTCTTGAGAACATGCCCTCAATCTATAATCAACATTTGGTTGCTGTGGAAGACTGTCTTAAACTTTCCAAAGTAATTAAAATAGGGCCCCATCCACGAAAGCACCCAGTAAACATCTGAACTGTGCATCTCTGGGATGCCTTGCTCTGCACCAATGAGAACTGGTGCACTTTCCAACATCTGCACTCCCTAGCCTGTCAGGATTGATTGATTGATTGATTTAAAAAGTTTCACCAGGAAGGCATGCTGGGCAGGATTGCTCATTTCCAGATGAGTCCTGGGGGAATGAGGAAGGGGGGGGGGTAAATTGGTAACATTTCACATAGGTAGCAAGAACTTAACAGTATTTATAGTTAGCAACTGTTTCTATATGAGACAGCAACACAATAGTGATATCCATTCGATACATGTAACATACTGAAAGTAGGCAGTCAAAATTACAATTAGTAGCAACAATAACAGTGAGATACAGCATTCCTGGTTGTATTGGAGAAAAACGTAGAACTTAAGGGTTCAGGAAAAAGTAGAGGGTAGAGAGAGTTGTGGAGCCTGAAGGACATGGAGAAATTAGGGGCAGGCACAGGCTGGGAAGGTGTGATGTCTGTTCATTTTGGTGTTAACTAATGTAATATATTCTTGTATTTTACTGCTGATCTTGACCACTGTAAATCAATGTAACATATGTTTGCCTGTATCTTTCTCCTGAAACTCTCTGTATACTGTGATAATTGCCTTGCAACACTGTATGTGCACTGTAATCAAACTATGTCTTGGCTAATGTATATCTCTGACATGGAGCCTTTGTAAAGGAGTCTCTGACTCAAAGGTATTAATTTCAATATGGTTCAATAAAATAAGAATGGGAGGAAAGTGAGGTGGGGAGGGTGCATTTCAGATAGTGAGGGAGAGGGCATGCCACAGTTTAGGGCAGCGATATGAGAAGGCAGATTGACCAGCTGAGGTGAACCTTCTGGGAAGAGCCAGGAATCTGTGACTGGTGGTATGGAGAGAATAAAGGGGAAGGGAGGGAGTAGCGAGTGCAGAGGTAAGGTAGCAGGGTAGGGACCTGAACGAGTATTTGGCCACAGATCTAGCAGAGTGGATGAGGCATCCAGATTCAAGGGAGGGGAGGACAAGGGCTTTATAGTGATCACAGTGATGGGTCAGAAGGGGGCAGGACAGAGCAAAATGACAGAAGGATTGAAAGAGGGTGTCCAGGCTGGTAAGTGTGGAATTGGGAGTGGCATTATAGACTATATCAGCATAGGCAAAAGCGAGGAGGATAATTTTCTGTACAATTGTGTGGTGGGCCAATACTGGAATACAATCACCAAGTTTGGGGTGCAGTGCCCTTTGGACTGCATTCACCTGTTCAGAAAAGTCCAGGTGCTAGTCCAGCCAGACCCCAAGATACCTACAGCAAATTACACTCTCTAAGATAGTACCATCCAGTGTGTGGAAAACAGTGTTGGGGGGGAGGGTTCTTGAGAGTCTCTGCCTAGTGCCAAAGGTCATGGAAACCGTCTTTTTGGTGTTTATGAACAGTTGGGTTGGATTGGAACCAATGCTAAACCTTGTAGAAATCCTGCTGCACATGCTAGCACAGTGGCACTGAAGGTTGAGGTGCTAGACACCACACCTCGCACAAGGCTGGTGACCCGGGTTTGGAAATGAGCCTGGGTCTGCGGGGAGGAGGGTGATGAGCCAGTTTGAGCTGCCATAAGGTGGCTCTCCTCTTCTGGGGAGAGATGTGGGGTTTCCTGGCTCTTGGTTGCCTCCCAGTGGAGGATGGGTGGTAGCACCAAGCTGTAAGGGAGCCTGGAAATTACCAGGGGTGGGGTGGAAGCGGCCAGTACTGGCGCCATGGGGTGCGTGCGCACCTCCACATGCATGCATTGCTGTGTGCTGGGTCTTGGGATTGAGGAGAAAACACATGAAAAAATGGATAAAAAAAAGAATATGGAAATCCTGCTGCAATATAGTCGTGACTTTCGACTGGGAAGCACCAGAGGTGTGAAGGACGGTATTGTCTGCATACATGTGTATATATGTTGAAGAGCAGACAGCAGGTAGGTCATTCAAAAAGACAGAATATAGGATTAGGCCTAGAATTGAACCATGTGGGACTCCAGTATTAATGGGGATGGGGAGGAGAAGGAGGTGCCAATCTTGACTGATTGCAACTTACCTTCTAGGTAGGAGTGGAACCAGGCAGTGGCTGAGGTGGATCTGAGCAAGCAGTATTGTGCGGAGGACTGGAGTGGATTGAAAGGAGATATTGTGATGGACACCAGGCATTTACTAAGATTCCTGGCTGACTACATAGTTAATCTGTGTCTCCACATGGAGCAGGGACTTGTGGGATACAGCAGTTCCCCAGGGATTGCTCTATCCCCATTGGTAACCTGGTAATTTAGCAAACTGTACTGGCAATTGTGGCCCCCAGCCCTCCATAGAGGCTCTGTGGGCTGGGGCAGGTGGGGTGGTAACTGAATGCATTGCTTACCAAGCCCTCTGGCTGGTCAGTGGGGATCATATTCCTGCTGCTGCAGCCCTTAGGTCTGCATAGTCCCTAACCACTCTGGCAGCACTCTGCACTGAGAAACATGGTTCATAAATGGGGTACATGCTCCTCACATCCCTGTGTTTTCCCTGGATCAGGCTACATATTTGCAAAAGCAATGGTGACAGGTGATCGAGTTTGGTAGGGAAACACAGCTTTGGTCTGTGGATGTGCAGATGGCAAAGATGTGTGCTAAAGGGCCTATGTGCTTCACATGCCTGTGCAAGCACTTGTCTGCAGGTTTGGATCCTTTTGAGGATTGGGCCCTTCATTTCTGAAGAAAATAACTTGGAATACAGAAAAGGCCTATGATGATATGAAGAGCTGGCTAAGATACTGGTGTAGAAAGAGAGTTAAAATAAGATCCAATGAGCCAGGCAGGGGGCAGTGGATTGCTTTCTGAACTGGCATGTAGAAAATGAGATAGAACCACAATGTATAACTTTACATATTGTATTGGATTACACATTCCATTAGGAATAATAGTAAACAAACTCATTAGCCTTAAATGGCAGGCATGTCTGGTTGCTGTGTAGCTCTATGTCATTAGCTCATAGTGTGGGCATAGGAGCAGTTTGTATCCATCCATGGAACTGTCAGTGCAATACTGTGGTAGCATCTTTACCTCTGTGCTTAAACACTGTGGGCTCATGTCCAGCACTGGGGATTTGGAAACATATCCAAACATGACAACACAGTTCAGTACTTGGGAAGCGTTTTCCTGTTGAAGATGCATCCATCTAATGAGATACTGAACTATCAGTCCTGTCTATTAGGGTAGCTACATCTCCAGCCCTAGCACAGAATCAGACTGGGGACACTGAGTCCTACAGGAAGCAGCTCCAACACTTCATCTTGGAGCTGAAGACCTGAGGAGGCAGGATGTGCAGGGAAGTACATGCTCTGTGCTGTTTGTGTGTTTTCTTTAAAATTGGGTTAGCTTTAACTGAGAGAGCAACTTGCGCTGTGGGAATTAAACTGTGAAACTGCAAAACAAATGATTTTGTCTTTGGAGGAGGAGGAGGGAGGAGGGAGGAAGCTGAGTGAGGGAGAGGGTGGGACTACACAGGAGGGGGAGGGGTGGTCATGTGACTCAGACCAGCCAATAGCAGGGCTGGTATCAAGTGGTTGATAAGGAACCATTTTAATTGTTTGGGCTCACTTGGAGCTGAACCTCTGAGGAGGCAGGAGGTTCAGGGAAGTACTTGCTCTGTGCTGTCTGTGTGTTTTCTTTTAGTATTGTGGTAGCTTTTACTAAGAGGGCAATATGTGCTGTGAGATTTAAACTGTGAAACTGCAAAACAAATGATTTGGTTTTGGGCTGGGAGAAGGGAGGAAGCTGAGTGAGGGACAGTGTGTGACTACACAGGAGGGAGAGGAGTGGTCACATGACTCAGACCAACCAATAGTGGGACTTGGATCCACTTATCTTGCAAGGGGGGCTAAGTGACCCTGAAGCGTGAGTGCCAAAAAGCAGGAGTGTGGCATCTAACTAGGTGGCACCTGCAGCGCATCTGCAGGGAGGATTGCAGACCATGCTGGTGCAGGGTAAATAGGGGAGTAAACTGCTAAGGGGAAGTCTAGAGGCATTTGATAGCATAGATACAGGGGATGATGTGGCAACCTAGGGGGGTGGAGAAGTAGCATAGAGGAAGGTTGGTGGGGCAGGGATATTAGATGGAGCATACAGGGGGTCATGTGAGGATGGTCAGATGTAAAGGGGGTAGAGCAGCTATCTTTCTATGAACAATATGGAGGGCAGGGGGCTGTCTAGTATGTAGGCAGTTTGGGCAGCTTAGGGAGGAAATATCGAGGGTGAGATGGGAACTGGGAACAAGGAGGGAAGGTAGTTGGGTAGAAGAGCAGGGAAGGGGGAATGTGGGCAAATCACAGCCAGCCAGTGCAGTGACAGAACCAGGGCAGGAAACTAGGAAGGATCAATGGACTCAGCGAACACCATCACCATGGGGACCGGGGGGGAGGGAAATGGAAGGTGGTGAGGAGGAGACACAGAGAAGGGAAGGGGTCAGGGCAAGGAGGGATGAGGGAGGAGTTGGCAAGGGTAGCATAAGGCATTGAGGGCAGGGAAAAGAGGACCCATAAAAGATATGCAGTATTGCAGGGTTAGGGTGAGAAGGGGGAGAGCAGGAAGCAAGGGGAGCCAGAGCCCAATAATGGGAGACATGGTAGTGGGGGTGGGATAGGGTTAGGGAAAGGAAAGGAAACAAGGGCAGGGACGTAAGAGAGACAAGAGGGCTGGCAGTCAAGATAAGCACTGGAAGGGGGAAGGGAGGAGGGAGGCATGGGCAATGTGAGGGACTCTCCAGGTGGGGAGTACAAAAGGGGAGATAAGGCCAGACCACAGGGGGAGGCAAGGCTGGGGGTAAGCATGGGGAAAAGAGAAGCTGGGTTACAGAGAAGAGGAATTGCTCTGGATGGTACCCAGAGTGGAGAAGAATATATAAGAGAAGGGAAATGGGGGAAACATGGCAGAGGGCGTCAGGAAGGGAGTAATTCTTTTAGACACAACACTTAAGGGAGTACGATGAGGTAACAAACATAATAGGAGGAACAACAGGAAGGTGGAGTGCATGCCTGGCATGACTGCAGGGAGGGTGGGAATAATCATACTACAATGTGTGGGACAGGAACAGTTGAAGCCACACATAGTGGTTCATTTGGGAACCAATGACCTTGCAGGGTGTGAGGTGAATGTGGTGCAGGAAAGGTTCAGGGAATTGGGGAGTCTCTGTAGTGGTGTAGGGAAAACAGTAGTGTTCTCAGAGGTACTACCTGTTCAAGAGCCAGTACTGCAAGAAAGCTGAGAACTGCAAAATTAAATACATGGCTGAGAGGTTGGTGTGAGGCAAATCGGTATGGGCTTCTGGGAAACTGGCACAGGACATGGGAACACAATGACCTATATGCACAGGACAGGTTGCGTCTGAGTAAGGAGGGCTCAAGGGTCTTGAAAGACAACCTGGAAAGGTACTTGACAGATAAGCTACATTTAAACTGACAAAGAGGGGGGCAGTAGAGGGCACAGCACTTGGCACCAGGTGAGTGGGGGCTGCCAGACCTCCCCCCAGGAGAGAACCTAAAGGGGAGAGAGGGCAAGGGGATAGCAGATATAAGGGGGGGAAGGGAGTCAAAAAGGGAATAGGGGAAATGTGGGGCAGAGGTCAAGATGGAAAGCGGTCTCCTTGAATGCCAGGAATCTGGCAAACAAGACAGAAGATCAACAGGTGCTGATTGCAGAAGGGGAGGTAGACATAGCTGCCATCACAGAGACATGTGCAATCCAGTACCATAACTGGGACATTGAGATCCCATGGTACCAATTGCATAGAAAGGATAGAGACAGGTGGAGGTGGGGAGGAGTAGTGCTGTACATAAGTGATGGGATAATGGGCATCATGGAGGAGGGGGAGGATGGAGCAACCAAAGTCCTATGGGTAGTGCTACAGAACACAGCTAGGAAAAAAATTTGGGTGGGGGTGGTGTACAGACCACCAGCTCAGGATATAGAGCTGGATAGGGAGCTGGGGGAACTGAATAAGAGGGCAGGAGGTAGAAGGAACACTATAAGCCTAGGTGACTTCAATCTGCCAGGTGTTGACTGGGGCATTCCAGTTACTTCCTGTGTCATGGAGCAGGTCCTCATGGATGCTATCCAATAGTGTTTCCTGACACAGGGAGTCAAGAAACCAACAAGAGAGGGGGTCATACTAGATCTGGTGCTGTCAGATGGGAAGCATGTCCAGGGAGCTGAAGTGAGAGATGCCCTTGCAGGCAGTGACCACTGCACGGTGTAGTTTTACATTAACAGTTGGGAAGGTTGCAGCAAACGCAACAAAATCTGGTCAGATCCACAATGGCTGCATAATGAAGTTAGTGAAGTTGTGTGGAATTGTTAAGGAAGTATGGAGAAACAACACAATGATTTGTAAACAGTAAGATTTGTTTTTAGTTTCTGTTCTAAGGAAGGCATACACGTTATTAGGAAAATACATGGAGGTGTATATTATAATGGAAGGAATAGGAAACAACATAGGTTTACAAAACAACCCCAGAGCAAATGCCACTGATGTATGTGTTATCCCAGATGATATTGGCTGGACAGCCACATTTTAAAGAAAACACAATTGCACATACCCCAATAATGGTAAGCATCATGGGAAACATATGCAAATATCCATGATAGTACAGAAGGTGGCAGTACATGAACAAGCATTTGTCAATGCCGAATGTTGTCACGCTGGCATTGGCTTTGCTAGTGCAGTGCGGAAAAACATTTTGGGCAAAATGTGAAAAATGACAGCTGTACAGTTCATAAGGAGGTGTAAAAAAATGCCAGTGTTGAAAATGTGGCATGTAAATATAGCAAATTTGTGAAGTTACAAGGCTGCGTGGGAAATGCGCAATGCTCGCATGTAATACAGTCATTTTACGGATGTTCAGCACCAAATTTTCAACATGGGCATTTTAGCACCTCTGCTCATGTACAGTGTCACTGTTATTTCCTCAAACTGTCCAAAAAAGTGATTTCGCACAGTGACCTCGCTATTCTGCGCCGGAAGTGCGAAAACACATTTTGGGCAGGATATGTGAAATGACAGCTGTACTGTTCATCAAGAGGTGTGGGAAAATGCCAATGGTGAAAATCCAGAGTGAAAATATTACAAATGCATGACGTTACGAGCATGCTTGCAATCTGCCAACTCACACTCATAACACAGTCATTTTATGGAGTATCGTCACCACAATTTCAACATAGGCATTTTAGGACCTCTGCTCATGAACTGTGTCACTGTAATTTTCATAATCTGGCCCAAACACTGATTTCCCACAGTAACTGCTCTATTGTGTGCCGGAAGTGCAGAAAAACATTTCGGGCAGCATGTGGAAAATGGCAGCTGTACTGTTCACAAGGAGGTGTACAAAACTGACAATGTTGAAAATCTGGCATGAAAATATTCCAAATTCACGAAGTTACGAGCCTGTGTAGCAACTGCACAATGGACGCTCATAAAACAGTCATTTTTTTTGGATTGTTTCCACCAAATTTGCAATATAGGCTTTTTGAGAGGCCACCTCCCATGGACACTGGCACTGTCATTTTGTTAATTGGTCCCGAAAGGCAATTCCGCGCAGTGACTGCAAAATCACCTTTTGAGGCCAATTAATGCCATGATAGTGATAGAATTCATGAGGAGGGTCCCAAAAACCCCAGGTTGAAAATTTGGTGACAAAATTCCAAAAAATGCCCGAGATATACATTAAAGTTGGAAAAACCCTATTCATTCCATAATACAGCTTACCAGCATTTCCTTAGTTCACGTCGACTTTGAAGAATGCAGATGTGTTCCCGGTCCACGAAGATCATGACTCAAGCTCCAAAGTAAATATAGAATTTATGGGGGTGTGGGAGGCAGGGTCGCGAGTGGGTGGAGTGTGGGTTGTGGGAGGGGCCAGGGAGAGGGACCATTTCCTTCTTTACAGGAGAAAAAAAATAAAAGACATACGGGGACTGTTTTAATTTTTAATAGGTGCTTTGGCACACTGTGGTGGGGTCTCAGCGTGCCACCTGAGTGTGTGTGTGGGTGGCTGCTTTAGATGACAGGGGATTGGGCACCACCATCAGCAAACAAGGAATGGGGGGTGCCGAAGAAGCCAAGGGGGATTGGGCACCCCCTCGGCAAGCAAAAAACAGAAGGGGTACCACATTATGCTGATGAGGAGTGGGCTTCCCTGTCAGCAAAATTCGAGGGGAGGGAGGGATACATGCCAACAGGGATTGGGCACCCCCATCGGCAAAGAGAAACTGTTGGGGGGTGCGCATGATGCCGAGTGGGATTGGGCACTCCCTCGGCAATCAAAAAAGGGGGGATACAAGATGCTGCTGGGCACTGGGCACCCCCATCGGCACACAATAAATGGGATGTTGACAATTAACGGTGGCAGTCACTGCCGCCATGTTGCCTGCACATAGGGGGAGGTGTGTTGTGGTCACACTGCATAAAAGCTTCGCTCTCAGTGCAGTGGACCTTTTCTCAGATTTCATCACCTCATTAGCTAAGCAGGGTGTCAGCCCCTGCTGCTGGCTGACTGGGGAATGTGGGAAGCACCTACTGGTGCGTGCCCTGCATTCACCCAACAGTGACCGTGCCTCCAAATCTGCACTACCGCAAGATGTTGGCTGCACAAGCACACCAACATAAAAAGTATTGGCTAGCATATGTTCAGTCTTGAGATTATTTACACCATTTTTGGTTTTTTTTTAGAGAAACATGGTTTTTGTCCAAGAGGTGATAAGTTATATTTAAGCAATGTGTTGATGTCAGGAAGTCAGGTGTAATGATGAGAAAATGTGATAGTAACTTTCAGATGGGGGCGCTTTTAATAAGGGCAAGGTAGTTATGCTTGTGATAATGTGTAATGATATGTTTGTCAGTGTCAGTGGCTCAGTAGGTAGCACACTTGCCTCTGAGGCTGGGAGATCAGAGGGCTGTGGGTTCAGTTCCCACATCTGGCACTTGGGTTAATATCCCAGTACTGACACTGCAGTGCAGCATGAGAGGGGTGCAGCACTTCTGAGGTGCCGTCTTTCGGATGAGACGTTAAACTGAGGTCCCATCTGCCTGGATTGGTGGTAGTTCAGGTGGATGTTAAAGATCAATGGCACTTATCGAAAAGAGTAGGGGAATTTCCCGGTGTCCTGGCCAAATTTCCCTCATTCACTAAAAATACCACCAACAGCTTAATCTGGTTCAAGGTCAGTTGGCATTCATCTGTATCTCCCTCCCCCGGGTCGTGCCTGAAAATAGGCAGGATTTGTCTAGTGCACTTACCCGGTCAACAAAAGCTAAATAAATAAATAATGGGAATATTAGAAAAGTATGAGGTCTGTGCAGAAGTGGAGTACAAATATGCACAGTTTCATAAGTATGTGCTCAGAGTGCAGGCAAATGTGATATGCAGGTTTGTTTTAGAAATAGGTAAAGATAGCGATACATGCAATTGATAAGAAAGATAGATAATTACATAAACATGCAGGCCCTGTCCACACTACACTCGAAAAAGCTGTAATGGATTCAAACCATTACTGACTGTAAAAGTTACACACTACCAGTGAACAGTGTGGATAATGGTTTGAAAACATTCCAACCTGTCCACACTGAGTGGGGTAGTGTGTGTGGTCTCAACCCTGTAGTAGTAGTAGTGCACATCCCATGGTGCACTCGGTGATGACAGCTGCATTTTGAGATGCCCTCCTACATGTCCTGTGGAGTACTGTGCATATGGCATAGTCATATTATGTAAATAACCATATTTCATTGTTATGAGACACACTTATGTTGTGGAGGTGACAGAGAGAGGTGCGAGGGAGGAGGAGATCTGTATGTTGGAATTGGGGGCTATGTCAGTGAGAGGGAGGGAAGGGGAGGGAGAGAGAGAGAGAGAGAGAGAGAGGGGGGAGACATGTCATCAGTTCTGCCAGTATTAGGGCACCTGGGCACAACAGACGTTCATGTACTGCTGCTGAATGGCTGAAGGCAGACCCTCTACTACTGCTTTCAGTGTTCCCCACTGCTGCACTGTACAGAGTGCCACACGTTTATTGTCCACCGCAGCAGTGCTCAACGATGCACTCAGGAGAACCACTAATGCATGTGTTCACTACTGGCACTGCTTTTCTGGTAGTTTTGCTGCCACATCACACATGGGCAGGCAGGGTACTCCCAACACTCAGCACAGTGAGAAGAGTAATCAAGGACAGTACACGGGTACCATCAGGAGGTGGCCCTTGGGGAGGCAAGTGCAGACAGAGAGGTAGGTTAGGTGGGACATGGGAGTACACCCGGGGGGGCGCACATACAGCTGTCAAGTTACTGTGGTATGGAGGCATCCTAGTATTGCAGCCTACACCCATGCTCCACACTGACATCTGCATACATCCTGGTAGCCTCCGACCTCCCTGCATTCAGTGAAACAGTGGTGCAATGCATGCAGGTATAGTGGGAGACTAGAGGCTATACGGTGGAGCATTTAGGCACAATTGCAATTAAGAACTGATAAAGGTGTAAAGCTGTAAGTAAGAATGAAATAACCACACTGGTATGCACACCACATAAAATGGTTCTTGGAAGGATACAGATTGGGGATGGCTCAATTAAAGAAGTAGTCCACACAGAATTAGAAAAAAAACAAATGTTATGCAAAGTGTTTTGATTTGTATGTTAAGTCCTAGTGTGTCCTTCCCTCTGTCTGCTATTAGGAGTTTTTCCTAAATTAGGCTGCTAGCTTTAGGGTAGTTTTATGACCTCTGGGGATCTTCATCACAAATAGGTTTATTGCCTTCTGCCTCCTACAATGCACCCTGTCTCATGTGACAGTGATGTAGCCAGGCCCATAGATTTAGCATATGCAGTGCTTTTTAAAATCAGTTCACAACAGCAGAGCTTAGAAACTGTTCTTATCCAGTGAGCACAAATGGCAACAGTTACAATTTAGCAGATACCTGAGAGCTACCTTATTGGGGTTTCTGTAAGAAAACAGCCACTACATAGCTCTAATTCACCATTTGTGTTTTCTGGATGTGTCATGTCTAGCTAGCAGTAATATATGTTTTCATTTTAAAATTTAATTTCATCAAACTACGCACAACAATAAAAAGCACATAAATTGCCCCAGATCATCACTGCTACAATTAGTAAAGACTATAGCAGTTTCCTTACAGAAAACTCACTCAGTTAGCTCTAAAGTATTTGCTAAACTGTAAATGTAGGTACCAGCATTCTTTTTTTTTTTTTACCAGGACAGATACACTAAAACATGTTTACAGGTGTGACCTGGGAGCACAAGGAAGTTAAGTGATTTGCCCAGGGACACACAGTATGCATGTGGAGGTTTTTTCAATTGTTTAACCAGGAGTGGCACACTAAGCTGAAAGCTTGTTTACAGGTGTGACCTGGGAGCACAGGGAAGTTAAGTGAGTTGCTCAGGGTCACACAGTATTCAAGTGGGGGCTGTGGGATTCAAACCCAGGTCTCCAGATTTACAGCTCAGAGCCTTAAACCACTGTACTATACTGCCTCCTCTATTCTAATAGGTAGAACTGGCAGTTAGTGCTGATTTTGCTCTGTGACATGATTTTAAATTTATTTATTTTTGGTTACAAATGTGAAGCATCTTTTTAATAAAATATAAAAATATGTATGTGTGAGTTATTTAGTTTGGCAAATATTTGTTTTATTATTTGAAAAAGTGGGATACACTAAATGTGTAATGCAATGAACCATTGTAAAATGGGATCAAATGTGTAGCTGAATTAGTCACTGTCATCCTGTTGTTTTCATGCTATACCACACACAGGAGAAAAAGTTACTTTAACGTATTTTGCAGCTTCTAGGCTGCAGCTTCATACTATACACTTCATTTGTAAAAAAAAAATGAAAATCATGTCACAGAGCAAAATCAGCACTAATGCTAGTTCTACCTAATAGAATGTTGGTACCTACATTTATAGTTTAGCAAATACTTGAAGTCTGAGTGGGTTTTCTGTAAGAAAACAGCAAGAGTCTTAACTAATCATAGCACTGATGATCTGGACAATTTCTGTGCTTTTATGGTTATGTATAGTTTGAAGAAATTATAAGTTTTAAAATTGAACACCCCTGCAAGCTAGACCTGAAACACATAGAAAACAACAATAGAGAATTAGAGCTTAATTTAGTAGTGGTTTTCTTAGAAA
The DNA here is from genome assembly GCA_016271365.2 of Neoceratodus forsteri. NCBI lineage: Eukaryota > Metazoa > Chordata > Ceratodontiformes > Ceratodontidae > Neoceratodus > Neoceratodus forsteri. Next base: position 396,628,920 of record CM028129.1, read on the forward strand.
AACCCCAGTTAGCTAGCTCTCAGTTATCTGCTAATAATCTAATTTAGGAAAAACTCCTAATAGCAGACAGAGGGAAGGACACACTAGGACTTAACATACAAATCAAAACAGTCTGCATAACATATGTTTTTGCAAATTCTGAGTGGACTACTCCTTTAAAACTGCAAGCCAGTAAAAATATACACTGCAGCTCCTTGCTATACTGACATGTTTCAGCTGATGCAAAATACAGAGTAAGGTGGTGGGAGCAGGGTTGGAGAACAGGTCTGAATAACACCATATACCCAACAGGAGGGACTTTCCATCTCTTGGAATGTATTTGTGAAAATGTGTGACCCGAGAGGAATGTAAGCTGATCCAAGGCTGTTCAAACAAGTGCTGTATAAGGATGCAGTTTCAGGCTTTTTCTTTCCTTTTGAAGCTTAAGCTCTGATGCCCCAGGTAGCTCTGATAGTCAGTTGTTCTAGCAAGATAGAGCCACCTCATGCCCCACCAGCATGAACCAAAAAAAGGTGGGGTGGATCTTTAGGAGCTTCTTGGGTGGAGGTGGGGATGGATCTTACTCCCCCAAAATACAAATGCAGCCTCCCACTACTCAGGTTCCAGTTCTTGTACCTCCCACTTAAGAAAGAAAATCATGCACTGTAACCATTGACTAACATGAAAGTGTATTTATTTGAGGGTGGAAAACATTTCTTGGAAGAGGGTAAGGCGGAGGAGACGATTTATGCCTTCAGTCAGTTCCACAGACAGAAAACATGACATCACTCCTTTTGTAAATGCGAAACATCTGCAGGCTCCGCCTACTGCAGCCATAAAAATGAGAGTGGTGGATTTCAGGAAGGCAGATTTAGCTAGAGCTGGTAACATGCTGAAGGAGCACCTGGCAAAGCTCTAGCTGCAGATGGCTAAGGAGCAGAAATGGGCAGTCATCAAGAAGGGCTTACTAGAAGCCACTGACACCTTCATGAAGATTCGTAAAAAGAACTCCTAGTGTCGGAAACCCAGCTGGTATAGCAGGAGGGTGGCTGAGAAGGTGACAGCAAAGTGGGAGCCCTTCCTGAAATACAAGCATACCTTAAAGGAGGAGGACAGGGAGGCTTAGGCAGAGAAATCTCATGAGGCAGGACAAGAGGTCCAAGCAGCCAAGTTGAATAAAGAGCTAAGACTAGCACAGGGGATTAAGGAAGGGGACAAGGATTTCTTTCAATACATTAAGGAGAAAAGAAGCTGTAGGGATGGGATTGTGAGAATAAAGAGGGAAGGAGGATGGGCAGAAAAGGGGGAAGATCAATCAGAGGCTTTAAATGAATACTTTTGCTTTGTCTTCACTAAGGAAGCAGAAGCACCTATACCACCGGGGAGGAATAGGGGGAGCCCGGGGGGTAGACAAAGAAGGGGAGATTTGGGAGGACATGATCTTAAGGGGGCTAAGTAAACTGTGGGTGGACAGAGCACTGGGACCAGAGGCTTTACATCCAAGGGTCCTGAGGGAGTTGGCAGGGGTTTTACCATAGAGCTTTGACAGTGCTAGCACCAACATCCCCTACAGCGACAGCTACCATGCCAACCATCAGCACTGTAGCTTCAGGGATGTCAGTGCTTTCAATCATGGGGCTGTGCCCCATGAACCCCCCCTTGTGAGGGGCTCCACCACCCCTTCCCGGTCTCTAGGATTCCACCTCCAAGTCACAGCTGGACCGGGGGGGGGCGAAACACCCAGCAAGGCAGTCTCGGTCACTGCACAGACCATCACAGTGACATGAGGGTTTTGCCAGATTCCTGTCACTGTCATGGTCTTCGTGGTGTCGGAGTTACTGTGGTGACAGTATACCATTGGCAGGGGTACTAGCAGCCCTGCTTACAGACCTGTTTAACACCTTGATGGAGGAGGGGTGTATTCCACAAGACTGGAGAACAGCTCGCTTGGTTCCACTCCATAACAGCAGTCCCAGGGATGACCCGAGTAACTACAGGCCAGTTAGCCTGACCTCCATAGTGGAGAAGATAACGAAGACCATTCTAAAGGAAAGACAGGTGTCCTTCTCTGAGGAAAATGGTGTGCAGAACAACAGGCAGCATGGGTTTCTAAGGGGGAGAGCTTGTCAAACCAACATGACTGACTTCTTCAACTGGGTTACGAGGTCGTTGGACAGGGGACAGGCGGTGGACATCCTGTACCTAGACTTCAGCAAGGCATTCAGTTCAGTGCCACATGGCAGGCTGATCATCAAGCTGAGGGACCTGGGAATAGGGGACAAACTGCTGAGGTGTGTCAAGAACTGGCTACAGGATAGGAATCAGAGAGTGGTGGTGGTGGTGGGAGGACTATCCAAACCTCAGCCTGTAACCAGTGGGGTCTCACAGAGCTCAGTACATGGACCTGTGCTGTTCAAAATCTTTATTGTTGACATAGCAGAGGGAGTCAAAAGTAAGAGCTGCCTCTTTCCAGATGATAGCAAGCTCTGTGGGATGATGGACACAGTGGAGGAGAGACAGGAATTTATGGAGGATCTGGCTAGGCTGGAGAATTGGTCAGGAATCTGGCAGTTGGGTTTCAATGCCAAGAAATGGAGGGTCATGCACCTGGGTGCCAGGAGCCCAGAGGCTAGCTACTGGCTGGGTGGAGTACAGGTGGTAGTCTGAGAGGAGGAAAAGGACCCTGGGGTGATGGTCAGAGGAGACATGAAACACTTAACACTTGGTACAGTGCCACAAGGCAGCAGCCAAGGCAAATAAAATGCTAGGCTCCATCACCAGGGAAATAACCTCTAGGAAGTGGGAAGTCATCTTGCCACTGTACTGATCACTGGTGAGGCCACACCTAATACTGTCTGCAGTTCTGGTGCCCGTATCTGAAGAAGGATATCAAGCTACTGGAGGGGTTCCAGAGGAGGTCAACCATGATGATCCAGGGTATGGGGACAAAACATATGAGGAGATGCTGAGTGAGTTAAGCATGTACTCCTTGGAGGATAGAAGAGAGAAGGGGGACATGATAGAGAACTTCAAGTACCTAAAGGGAATAAACAGGGTAAGATCAGAGGACATGTTTAACTTAAGGAAGGAGGGGATAACAAGGGGGCATAGAATGAAGCTAGTTGGGGGTAGATTTAAGAAGGAAATGAGGAGGTACTTTTTCACTGAAAGGGTGTTGTTGGTGTGGAATGAGTTGCCAGAGCAGGTGGTTGCCGTAAATATAGTAGCTAGTTTCAAGGCAGGGTGGAATAGGGTGAAGAACAAAATTAGGGTAGGTGTTCCTGGGATGGGGAAGGGGGAGGGTACTAGGGGAGGTATAGTTGACTCCAGTGGGACTAGTAGAAGAGGAAGGGCAGCACCAGGGAACTAATTAGAGCTGCACACTCGAGCAGAGTTGATAGACCATTATGGCCTATTTCTGCCGGCAAATTTGTATGTTTGAATGTCTGAAAACATATTTCCCATAACTGTGAGGTCAGTGTACATTATTGATAACCATATCTATTGTCCATTAGATCACCATTGGATGTCTGGATTGCTATAACAATTACTCAGTAATGCTTTTGACTGTTATGCACACCTTTCACAACTAGCCGGCAGTGCGTTGCATAGGCTGCCTTTTCACATATACAGCAGAACTGAGGTCCTTTCTGTCTTTTTCTGATTTTTGCAAGTTACAAGTTAAAGATTCCATGGCACTATTTGAAAAGTATAAAGTTGCCATGGTTCTGCTCACCAACATTTCCATTCTGTAGTATTTATTCTCCCAAATATGTGCAAGGCCTTAGCTAAATTAGGCTATATACAGGAAGGTACAGAAACTGGCACAAATAGAAACTCATAGACAATCGCAGCAGGAAAAAGGCCAAGGTCCATCCAATCTGCCTGTTGCACTGACTCTTACATATACTGAGACCTTTTGCTAATCTGGGGCTTTTGTCTACACACTGTCAGCCCCCCTCGCCCTGTCTTACTGCTACTGTATCTCCCTGCCACGCCCTTAACTCTGTCCCAACTGTGCTTTAACCCATTAATGGTTTTGGCACCCACCACCCCTACTGGAAGACAGTTCCATGGCTTACCCACTCTCTACAGTATATAAAATAAAAATGTCTTCCACCTCTCCTGATCCCCCACCACCACCGACAGCTCCCACTCATGTCCTCATGTTCTTGATTGACTACACCTGTTTAATATTGCCTCGCAGTTCACCTTATTCATTCCTTTCAGGAACATGAAGGTCTCTGTCACATCACCCCCCTCTCTTATATGGCCTCAGGTGAGTGAATGTTCAGTGCCCTTAGTCGATCCTTGTAGCATCTGCCCTGCCAGTAGTGAATCATTTTGGTTACCTAATACTGCACCATTTCCAGAACTGGGCACAGTGCTCCAGGTTTGGCCCCACCAGTGATTTACAGAGAGGTAGTAATACCACTCACCTCCTGCTATCAAAACCCCTTTTGACACACCCCAGCATCCTGTTTGCTTTACTGTAGGCCTTGTCACACTGACTAGAATGTTTAAGGGAGTCACTTATAATGATGTCTCCTAGGTCCCTTTCCTTAGAAGTAGTGCCAGCTTAACCCCCTCATCCAGTTTTGCATTCTGGGGACCTTACTCCCTGGATGCATCACCTTGCACTTTTTGGCATTGAATCTCAGCTGTAAACCTTCTGACCACCTCTCCAACCTTTGCAGGTCCCTCTTCATCTTCCTTACCACATTCTTGCCATCTACCCAACCACAGAGCTTAGTGTCATCTGCAAGGAGACACGGCCTGCCTTGAATTCCTTCTCCTATGTCACTGATGAACATAAGGATTGGCTCCAAGACTGATGCTTGTGACACCCCACAGATGACCTCCCTTTCCTAGGATCTGACTCAGTTTGCCACTACCCTCTGCTGTCTCACTTTCAACAAGCTGCCTATGAATCTAGCTATTTCCTTTGCTGCCCCTAGATCTTCTAGCTTCTTCAGCAGCTTTCTTTGAGGTAACAAGCCATACCCCTTGAAGTCAAAGTAGAGAAAATACACTTCATGACCTTTATCCAATTGCCTAGTTAACAAGTCAACAAATATTATCAGGTTGGTCTAGCAAATCCTCCCTGCCATGAACCTGTGCTGCTTACTATTCTGGAGCCGGTTTTTCTCCAGGTAGTCCACTAAGTCCTCTTTGACTAGCATCTCCATCAGTTTACCTACAACAGAGGCAAGACTGGCAGGTCTGTAGTTACTTGGCTTCTTCTTGTTCCCATTATTATGAGGGGCTATGCACGAATGTGAGTCAAGTATGTGCAATAGGTGCGTAACCAGCCCACTCAGCTCTGCACCCGTGGACAGATGAATGAGGTATGGCAGTCCCTGTCCATGGCCCCCAGTATGCTGCTGCATGGAGCGTAGATTTGAGGACACAGGTGGGCATGCAATCAGATGCTGACTTGGTGCCATAGGGGATTGTGGGATGCTGCCAATTTAGTATGTTAACAAAGAATGGACGAGTGCCTCAATGGATGCCCCCAGCCCTCCCTGCTGTCCAGAGGGCTGAGGCAACAATGACAGGTGGGTTAAGGTCCCACCACAGCTGATGGGTGTGCAATATTGGGGATAACCAGTGGCTACAGCAGGGTACCTGTCCGTGTAGCCTGTGCCCCTTCACCTGGCACTCCCCACCTTCATGAAAGATGTGGAGTGTGTGCCTACCCCCTGATACTCTCCTAGACCATCCACATGCATAGCAGTATGAACTGTGAGAGGCTCAAATACAACAGGGGTGCATGTCCCTTCCATTAATGCAGCTGGGGTCCCTGAGACCCCCTATGCATAGCATTCTCACTTAGGGTTACCTACATGCTGCGGATCTGTGGCATATGGTCCATCCACCCATTAATGCATAGACCCCATGGAGTGGAATTACATCTGCTACACTTTTTTAGAACCACTTCTTAGAAACATGGAAACATAGAAACTGATGTCAGAAAGAGACCAAGGGTCCATTGAGTCTGCCCATGAAATACCCAGGACCTATTGATGATCCTGGCAGCTACCATCCTTGTGGTTTTATTTTTTACCTGTTATATTGTCCCTTACTTGAGCTCTAGCTCTATCCCACCCATGCCTGAAACTCATCACAGTTTTTGCCCCCCCAATTCAGTAAGGAGGCTGGTCCAAGATTCCACCACCCTTTCCATAATATAATGCTTCCTTAGTTCCCTCTTGACCCCCTCTCCCAATTTACATTCATATTCTCTTGTCATTGAGCAGGGAATCCTACTGAAAAGTTCTTCTGTGTGTGGCACTTTGTTTATGCCTTTCAGAAACTTGAAAGTTTCAATAATGTCCCCCCTCTATCTCCTTGCCTCCAGTGAGTACATATTCAGTGCTGCCAGACAATCCTCAAAGATGAGGCCCTGTAGGCCCTGGATCATCTTCGTTGTTCTCCTCTGAATGGTCTCCAGCCTATCCCTATCATTCCTAAGGTGGGAGCTCCAAAACTGGACACAGCACTCCATGTTCAGTCTTACCAGAGATCTATAGAGTGGGATGATCACCTCCTTATTTCTGCTATCAATCCCTGTGCCTTTGTACCCCAACATTCTGTTTACCTTGCTATATGCTTTATTGCATTGGCGTGCTTGCTTCATGGTGTCAGTAATGATGACTCCCAGGTCCCTGTCTTCCTGGGAGGTGCTCATTCTAACCCCATTAAGCCAATATTTTGTCCAACGGTTTCCTTTTCCCAAGTGCATTACTTTGCACTTTTTCACATTGAATTTTAGCTGCCACTTATTAAACCATTTTTCATATTTTTGGAGGTCCTTTTGCAGGTCCCTGTTTCCTTTCAGGCTGTCCACCCTTCCACCCAGCTTGATGTCATCTGTAAACAGGGCAAGCTTTCCCTGGATTCCTTCACTAATGTCACCAATGAACATGTTGAAAAGGACCAGGCCCAACACCAGTCATTGAGGTACTCCCCTTCTGACCTCACCTTTGCTTGATCTCACCCTGTTGATCACTATTCTTTGTTTCCTGTCTCTAAGACAGTTTCCCACCCACCTGACTAGGGTCTTTACAGTACAAGATCCTCTAACTTCTTCAGCAGGCTTTTATGTGGCACCTAGGCAAATGCCTTGCTAAAATCAAAGTAGAGGAGGTCCACTGCATGACCCCTGTCAAGTTCCTTCATTACCTAATCAAAAAATGTAATGAGATTCATCTGGCATGACCTCTGAGGAATGAATCCATGCTTCTTATTGTCCTGGAGGCTGTTTTCTTCTACTGTAGGAACTGAAAAAGGTCCTGTTTGATTATTGCCTCCATTAGTTTTCCACAACAGAAGTGAGACTAAGCAGTCTGTAATTCCCCACCTCCTCTTTACTCCCTTCTTGTGGAGTGGCATTACTCCCACCTTTCTCCAGTCTCCAGGCACTACTCCCGTCTGTAGTGAGCTGTTGAATAAGTGTGTCAAGAGGTCAGCTAATTCCTCTGCCAATTCCTTTAGCACTCTCAGGTGCATCTCATCAGGCCTGGGGTTTTGTCCAGTTTGAGGGCCGCCAGCCCCTCCTGGACCCTGTCTGAGCTGAATGTCAAAGCTTCCATTTGTTGGATCCCTGTATCAGCCACCTTAATTCCACTTTCTGACATTGGACAGGTATGCTCCTTGGAAAATACCAAGAAGAAAAAGTCATTTAGGACAGTAACCTTTTGTCCATTCTCTCCTACCATTCTATCACTAACAATTTTGCTACCCCCATTGTTTCTTGTTTTTTGAATGTATCGAAAAAGGTGTTTTTCCCCTGATTTTATCCCTGCTGCAAGCTTGGTTTTGGCTTTGATTTCCCTTATGACTCTCTTTGCTTCCTTATTTTTTGGGAGTGTATTCTTCCCATTTGCCTACCCCCTGTTTTTTGTGAACCTGTGGAAGGCCTCCCTTTTGGTTCTGATTGCTTTTTGGACCTGTGCTGTGAACCAGATGGGTTTCTTGTGCCTATTTCTTTTCTTCACAGTTTTGATGCAGAGTTTTGTTGCTACCATGACTGATTCCTTTATTAACCCCAGATGTCTTCTATTCTTTCTGTGATATTTGACAGTTTGTTGCTGACTGTCTTAGTCTTTCAAAATCTGCTCCCTTAAAGTACCGGGCCTCTGTCTGAGATTGAGGAATTTTATCTCTAAATGAAATCTCAAACCATACAGAATTATGATCACTGTTGGCCATTGGTTCCCCAACCCTAATTGTCCTTACTGCCTCTGAGTTAATGAGAATTACGTCCAGGATTGCCTCCTGCCTGAATGGATCTTTTACCAACTGGGTGAGCAGGCTGTTCTGTAGGGAGTCCAGGATGGTTTGACTTCTAGTGGAATTCGCCACTGGAACATCCTAGTCTACATCAGGTAAGTTCAGATCTCTGACAACCACAGACAGACTACTATCTCACTAGAGCTATCTGAATACCCTACCAGGGATTCAGCTAATTCTGATGTTAGTTCCCTGAGCATCTGCGGATGCATCCTATTTGTCCCTGGAACCTTACCTATATTCAGGGCTGCCAACCATTATCTGACCCTTTCACTTGTTACACGAGTTCCCTGCACCCTAATTGGTACCCTCAGAGGTACACCGTAGACAGCTAGTGCTTAGGCATATGTTATACTAACATATAGGGCTAAGGGCATCTACCGTACAAGAGTAGATGTCAGGATACGTACACATATTGTTGTAATACACTTTTCTTGCTAATACATATATTCTCCTATGTATTTTCTGTGTATTTCTTACTTGTAAGATGCCAAGGCACCTGTGTCCTTGGAATAATTATGATATGTAAGTCAGCATTACCACCTTTTGGTGATTTGTACTACTACACTGAGTTATGTAAGACTCTGTATAAGAACTCTTTTGTTCACAAACTGATGACTACTATAAAATTGTATAATGTTATCTTGGACCGTGGAGCCACCTCTAATTTAGCCAATAGGGCTCATCTCTGTAACTAGAAATGTTTCTATCTTACAGTAACCATAGTAATTATCATAAGTATATAATGTGATACACTAGTCTTGTACCTCGGAGATCCCAAGAGACACAAAGAAACCTTGAGGTATAGGGAACTCTTAGCACTGGCTCCCAGTTCGTATCGGTAAGAACTGCTTAGAGCAACTGTGATTTACTCCTTTTGGTAGTAATAAACAAGTTTATTACTCTTATGCAACATGTCTGTGTTTACTTGCATTCCCAATATTACCAAGAACCTGAAAGTGAGGTTTAGACCTCCTGACACACTAGTAAATACCTGCTGCCTAATTTCTGGGATCTCCCTTTCAGCAGCCTTTGTTCTGCTGTCTGGCAAAGGCCAGCTGTTCTCCCTATTGAATATTGAACTGATGTAGTAATGGGGCTAAAAGCAGAGGGCAATAAGTAAAGGTGATAGCCTGGGCAGGGTGGTTGCACTGGGCAGAGTATGGCCAGAATGAAAAAAATACAGAATCAAACTTCTTCTAAATACATACAAATTGTAATTCATAACAGTCAGACATAATGTTTGCCATTTAAAGGGGATGATTTTTGTTTCTCATTTCACTTTTTTGATTCTGTATTTCTCTGTATTCCTCTCCAGATACCAATGTCTGGAAGTCTTATTTAAACATACACAAGGAAAAGCACTATAACCATGGAACAGCTTATAGAAGATGCCACCTGCTGACCACAAGACATTACTTATTTGGATAACATTTTAAATGAATTGGATACAAGAATTCGTGGTGGTGGCTAGGGCTCCTGTAAAATATGTAATCCACTAACCATGGTACATCAATTGTTCAGAAGCTTTCTGTATTTAGGACCCTTTCTGTTATTCTCTTTTGTTTCAGTATTCAGACCACCTGCATGAGGTGGAACATGGTAGAGATATCAGACAAATAGAACTACATATAAAATATATATGATAAAGAACCAGTATAGGCAATGGTTAACAGTAATAAATGACCACATTTATGGTGATGATTCCCAATACTGACACAATGGTCATTGTCACACCCTTGCCCATTAAAAAGCTCATACTTGGCCATTATTCCTGACTACTGCATTATCTCCAAACTCCTCTTCCTCAGAAAAGTATTTAAAGAAGTGGTTTCTTCTCAATTACCCAGCTACTTTTCCTTAACAGGCTCCAGGAAATGTTCCAAATTAGCTTACATCTTGTTCATAACCATAAGGCTGTCCCCCTCCATATGATCAAAGACCATTTATTGCACATTGGCTTCCCCTTCCTTCTCATCTCCCATTATTTTTGGGGTGACCTAAACAAGGTAAATCTCATTGGACTCCTTTGTCACCTCATATCTTAACTACCTCTCCATCACACCTTTGATCTTACCTTTTCAACTGCTCATGTACATAATCAGATTATTGCAGAGTTCCCCAGCATCCCAACCATTGCCTTATCATCCTCTCTTCTCTGTGTACCCCATCTGTTATGGTCACTTAATCTCCAAGTTTATCCATGGAAAGTACTGCATTGTTTTTATCATTCTCTTTCTCATCTCACAGCCAACTCTTTCACTTGATCCCCTACTGTTCTGGCTTCCCTTGATCAAAGCTACCAAAAAAAATGTTATCCCCAAAAGCTAGTTTTATCTACAATCATTAAAAATATTAGCATACCTGTCACACAAATGTTTCTAGGTACCTTCCAAGCTATGCACCGTGAGTTTATATTTTCTCAATCCTAACCCTGCCAGATTAATAAAGCTATTTCTAAGCCATATATGGTGGCCATCTTTTCTTCTTGAGAAAACCCCAATTAAAATATTTATAACATACTCATATTTTGGTGTAAGTAAAAAACTGTATCACCAAATAAAACCAAAGGATGCCTAGAATCTTTTGCAGTGACAAAGTTAGGATCTTTTTTTTTTTTTTGCACAGTTTTTTTGCACTGCTACTTTAAGGCATTTTATTGCTTGGGACTAGCTGAAGGTTTTTTGTAAGAGTAAAAATGGCAGCCATGCTGGTGATGAAAATAAGGAATGAGCAAAGTGGCTCATGAATTCTGTATGTGATTTGTTCAAATTCCACATCACATGGTTTGGATCGTCTCCTTTACAGGGTGATGATGCTCCATAAACATATGCCAATTGAATGGCAACAGCCAATTAAAATACAGTATTTTATTTGCTCATTTTCCAATGAGGTATACTTTCAAACTCTGCAATGTATAAGTGTGTATTATGACTCATGTTTTACAGAGTGTTTTACAGTTATCTCTTCTCCCTTATTAGTTTAACCATGGCACCATTGTAGAACTTTGTTTCACATTACAACAAACTGAGCTTAGTACAGCACTTTTAGTTTAAAACCAGTAGTTATTAAATATACATTATGGGCTGTGTCATTACTTGTTTTTTACATACCCTTGGTGTGTGTTACTTTGAAAACCACACAAGATTTTGTCTTGTGGTTTATTATGCAACATACCTTAGGTGTGTAAAAACAACTCATAATGCACCACTGCCCATATATATTATTCTCTGTAGCATTCTCAGAATACAGTGAGTGCACTATGGGGATAGTCTGGGAGCAGTCTTGTGTCAGGGGTGCACCATGATGGTAGCTCTCTCCCTGGAGAGGATGGTCTGGTAAACACAAGCATAGAAAACGCAAGGAAGAAAAACAGAAAATACACATACAACCATGGGATTTATTTATTTATTTATTTACTTTTGTTAACCAGGTAAGCACGCTAGACAACCAAGTGCCTATTTTCAGGTGCAACCCGGGAGAGTTACAGAGCATACAGGAAACAAAATACAAGTCAAGGAAATAGAATACAAAGTAAAGGATTACAGTCAGGAGCCGCAGGCTCTACGTAGGTGAGAGGCACAGGTCAAGCCCAAGCAAGGCAAGGCAAGCAGACAAGTTATAGTATACAACACAACATAGGCAGTCAATGAATTCTAATATGTCTATATACTGAACACAACTCAATGGCAGTACATGATAATTCATAGATGGGATGATGGCCCCATAATATTCTTGGGCCCCATGAGCTTCCAAGTTGCTGCAAGACAAGTTACAATATTCAGGCACCATGAGAGATAAGCCTGATGGGGGTGGCCACTGGAGCCAGGAGGATAAACAATGGATTGAAAAAGAAATAAAGCTTTATCTAAAATAATGCAGAAATTGACTTAGAATAGCTAGTCAAAACCAAAATGTACGCGTGTCACTGAATCAAACTAAGACATGTAAATTCCATTCTTTTAATTTAAATTGATTCTTAAATAAGAGAATGACACCTCATCTCTTTGCAGATATATATTACTGTTTGGGGAAATATACTGCAAGTATGAACTCAGAAAACAAAACACAACTAAAAGTTGCTTCTTTTGCCTAGGCACATAACTTCAACATCCAGAAAGCAAATGGAGAGTGTGTTTATCTCCCCAGTGTCCATTTTCTCCTCCAGAGCAACTGATGCCTTTAATTTCAAGCAAACAGGCCTGTCTTCATTCATCTTAGGTAATAAGATTAGAGTGTCAGCTTCTGACTAGGACATACTGAGTATATTGTAAGAGTGTTGCTGCCTCACTGGGGCCTATTTTCTTCTCTAATGGTCATAATGGCACACCTACAAGCAAAGAGGCCTTGCCCAGTGGGAACAGGCAGATTAGATGCATCTCATGTAATAAGGTTTGAATGTCAACTTTTGCCAAGTCTCAGAGCCAAGACCTACTCTGTATAAAACAATAGTGTTATCACATCACCAGTATGCTCTTCATGTTTGATTTGTCTTCTGACTATAATTGAATGGTTGAAGAATAAAAATGTAGACAAATTCCAGCTGCAATGAGATCTATTTCTCCCCCTGCTACCATGGCCCATCATTAGATAGTTTCCCTCTCTGAGCACAGGGTCAGAGAGTACAAATATAAATTGCATTTTGCATTACTTCTAGATGAGTGAAGCTGTCAAAGCAATAATACCAGCTTTCAGTTCCGCATTCTGCCACTTCTTTCCCATTTTTTGTCCACGAGGTCATGTGCAAATTGAACATGACAGCCTAGCCGACATGCCCAACAGACTTATATTGTTAGACCATTCTGCCATGGTACAGATAACAGCTCTGAAGCTCCAGCAGCCTATGAGGATGTCAGCACTACGTTTCCATGTTTTTCCAGCATCTAAAATATACAAAGCATATTTGAGCATTCTCTATTGTTCACATGAACAACCCATTTGTAATTCAGTACTAACCTACATAACAGAATACCAGTATATAAACATAACTTTCTTTTCAATAAATAAAAAAAAAAACACAGAAAACTAAATACCGTTTGGCATATTGTGGTAAACAGGGAAAGTTATATCATCTCAGCCCACATTTGAGCGTACTAGAATGTACAAGCAATGATGAAGAACTGAAGAAGAAACTTGAATAGTAAGTGACTTACAATTAATTTATTTAATTTTTCTTTGCTAACTGTCTAATACCCACAAAAAAATATTTTCTCAGGGGTGACCTGGAATATAAAGCCATTTTATATTTGAGATTATGGATGCAAAGAACATCACAAGCAATGGTAAAATGGATGGGAGCAGAGGTTTTGTATTTTTCTAAACCAGACGTGTAGGAAATGGAAGCATGTAGTATAAATTGCATTAAACTGCCATGTCAATGAGTTTCTAATTTTTTTAATTAGTAAGACAAAAGCATCACAGTTTGTGTTCTTTTTTAACACTTAAATGGCTCCAAAGCAGCCTTTATAAAATCTTTTCTGACTCAGCTGTAATGCATCTGCAGTTCAGAACCAGTGCAATGCAAAACTGAATTACAACTCTAAGGGTACAGTTTATGCAAGGCTTCATGCTAGAACTAGCAGCATTTGTGCTACTAATTGAGAAATGCTTACACAATTCATTGGTGTATAACAATTTAATGCACATTATAATGTAGCTATAATACTATGATTGATTATAAAGTTGTACGTGATGATTTGTGCCAATAAATGGCATTACTGACAAAAATGAAGAACAAAAAAGTAGCCAAGTGTAACCTAAAATAATTCTAGTTTTACTTTGTCTTATTTGGTCAAGCCCTTTATAAATGCATATGAGAGTTATCAAGGTTGTCCAATTGATGCAGAAGCAGTACATTGCACTGTGACCTGAGAGGCTAGGGTCCACATCAGAATCCTAAAATCCCACATGCCAGCCACCTGGGGGCTATGTGTGTTGGGGAGACAATGTGTTCCATCAATGGGGATGGAGAGAAAAGGCCACCCAGCATCCATGTACCCAATGCCAGCCAGTCGTGAAGTGGCATTAGCATCTGTAGTAAAGGCTGCTCCTTTCCCACCCATCCAGCCAGGGAACAATACATCCATTGTGACTCTGATCAAGAGGGCAGGAGATGTGGATCAAATTGGGTAAATAAGTGGAGATACAGAAAACTAAAATATACAGGTAAACAAGACCAACTGGATAGAAGAATTACTTAGCAGAACAATTTAATTTTCTAGTTGTGTTTGGATATTAGATCTTATTACCAGTTTGGCTAACAATTTCCAACTACACAGAACAAATAAAATAAGGTTGAATGAAATGTTATTAGAATAAAAATGGAAGAGAGATCAACAGCTTACAATTGTCAAAAACACTTCATAACCTACCTGAGAAAATTAACACAGGCACTACACCCAGCGATTATTTCGTTATCAAACTCAACTAAATGTAATTCTCTCCAACAATGTCTGCTATCATGTATGAGCAATTTCTATAGTTATTTGTTTATTGTCATGTACAAAACTGTAATAAACTGTATGTACTCTACATGTCTGTCTGTCAGTCTATCAATCTATCTATCTAGCTATCTAGCTATCTGTCTTTCAATATTATTCTATGTATCCTTGGCATGATTAAAAATAAACTTTTGTTTTAGCCCCATCACATAGAACAGTACAATTAAATTGAATTCTAGATCTAGAGGTGGTCAAGTTGCAAAGTGGCTCAATCTTAAATTCAAAATGCATTTGCCGTTTGCAATAAACATCCTAAATTCAACAGGATCTTCTAGAGTACTCAAAGTAGACTGAGCACTCACAACACCACTAGGCTTTCTGGGTATGAAGAGGCAACACTTGCCGGGTTAAATAACATTATATCAAAGTGAATTCTAGATCCTGGTGTAGACAAGCTGTAAAGCAGCTTGATCTTAAGTTCAAAATTCCTTGGACATCTTTATTAAATTCAAAAGTTTCTTCTTGTGTGCTCAAACTAGACTGCACACTTGCAACTCCTTTAGGCATTCTGGTTTTCTAGAGGTAATAGTGAGACTAAAATTCAAATACAACAGGACTCAGGTAGTAAGGACAGGCTTTGTGGAGATGAGGAGTATAGCTCCTGAGGATAGAGAGTACAGAGTGCCCTGCATTTTTACACCTGCTTTCCTGCCAGTCAGGGAACTGAAATTACATCAATAGTAAAGATAGACTCTCACCTACCCTCTTCGATGGAGAAAGGATTCAGTCTTGGTGACCCTGATCATCAGAGCTGCGGAAATATGGAGAAAGAGAAAATGTGGCTAACAATAAAAATATTAAACAGATGGCAGGAATTCAATGGGAGACAAATGCATGCATAATTAGTAAATCATGCAGAATGATGACTTCTGTCCCTTACAACAATTGACACTAAGTAACAGGCATTTTTTTTAAATCAAAACATATTAAAATTGAAACAGTATTGCTTGGAAGAATGTCTGGGAGTGAAGAGAGAATGACAATGTTTAAAGATGCCTATATAATGAAAAATACAAATTTAATAAAAATTAGTTTAATGGATAACATAATATTTTAGGCTACTGCCTTTTACGAAAAGTGTATGAAAATAACAGTGTTCATTTAGTTATGAAACACAACCTTTTGTGAAACTACACATACAAAACCTGAACCTTTCCTTACTGTAAGTGTTTTGACCTGGTCTGTGTACCTTGGGTGTATGTACAGTATGTACAGTATTTGCCTATCTAGGTATAATTTGTTCAAAAACATATACATCATTTATTAAGCACATATATGTTCCTCTGCTTTACTGGGAAAGCTGCAAGAAAAGCAAAGTATATTCTGGTTTTCATTCTGTTTTAAATGTATTTAATTATGGTTTGTTTTTTAGCCATCTGTTAAGTGAAATGCTAGTACATGTCAACCAATAATGTCAGTTAAAACATCCAGATGAGTTTATCCTACATTCCACAGCCTTTAGATATTATTTATAGAGATTTTTCTTTGCCAAATGCAGTATATATATGTTATTAATGGATTTTGTTCCTTGCCAAGGTATGTCAGTTCCTTTGCTCTCAATTTATTTTTGATGTGTCATGTCATTTTTGTCCTCTAAATGGTCTTTGAACTAGACATAAGAAACCTGTTTTGGTTTCAAAGAAAAATAACTTTTACTCCCTTTTCCATTCTTCTGCCAAAAACTTGGCTCAATACAATACAATGTTTTTAAAATTTATGTTAAGCATTAATCAAATAATAAATGAATCTACAGTAATTTCATACAATTGAAATGTATTACACATGGTGAAATATTTGCAATTTGAAAAATTCTCATTCTAGATTTAAAGTAAGTTTTTCAACTTTTCAAAAACATAAAATTTGGACTAAATTCAGTTTATATTTTATAGATTTCTGTGTTTTTAGTCAGTGAATTCTTTATGATGAAGTTTATGTTCTTGGGAAAGTATTCTTTCTCCATGTGGCTGCTCTGTTTCTACTTTTTAATCCTTTTCTGAAGTCAACCACCCTATTTGGGATAACATAATCATTTAAACAGTGACAAACTAATGTGTCCCAAGGAGGGTTGCCTGAATAAAAGGCAGACCCATTTGTCCCAGGTTACCTGACCCAGGGACAAGGGGCTCTGTCAGGCAAAAGGAGGGTGGAAGAGAGGGGAAGGTGTGAGCAGGGATGGGACTGGGTTAAAAGGAAGGTAGCAGACATGAAAATAGGGTGGAACTTAAAATAAATGACATGTGGGGGAGGAGTAAATAAAAAAAGGCAAGAGGGGATTGGTCATAGGAGTGGAGAGAAAGAGCATGGGGAGGGGGTTTAAAAGGGGCTGTACAGGCAGCTCCCTTTCACAAAATCTTTTGTTCTGCCATCTGGTGTTTTTGGAAAGTCATAAGCAAGCACATCACTCAATGGTTTTGTCTTTATTTTGTTGCTGGAATCACTGGTAAGACAATCTGTTTGTTTTATCTGGGTAAGTAAAAATATTCATCTAAGTTTGAGGAAAGGCTTAATTTAGGTGAGTAGAACAGTTGGTTGTGTAATGGGGCAGATTGAATAGCTGGCCTGATGCTTAGTAGGAGAGGAATTTTTTTTTTCTGTGTCTAAGAAAGCTGAGCCAAAGGGGATGCTAAAGGAAAACATTGGTGCTTGTTTGAGTCTGTTTGATGGGATGGATCACTTAGCAGGGTCCCCAAGATTGTAATGATAGTGGCCTGACATGGATGGAACTGAGTGGGGATAGAGCAGTGTGTTGCGGCCCAAGGAGGCACAAGTTTAAAAGAGCCATGCAAGTAACGTTATAGTACATATACAGTAGGATCGCGCTGGAAGTTTGTTTGTTGTAATATCCCCAGCCCAAGGAAAGGGCAGGCCTCCAGAGGGTGCTTTTCAGATGAAAAGGGGGTGGATGACAGGAGAGAAGGGTGCAAGTAATAAAAACAAGCATCTGTCAATGCCAAATGTTTTCTCGCTATCACTGGCAATGGTAGTGCAGGAGTTAGAGATGAATAATAGGAATGGCAGTGAAGTATTGAACTGACGCCAACCTCTACCTCACCCTGCAGAGACACATTTTCGATCTAGGAATTTTGGGACCTCCCCTCATGAACAGTGGCACTGTGATTTTGTTAATTTGCCCCAAAAGTTGATTTTCCATAGCAACCACACCATTGTGCGTCACAGGTACGAAAACACATTTTGGGCAGGATGTGAAAAATGACAGCTGTACTGTTCATAAAGAGGTGTGAAAAAATGCCAGTGTTGAAAATCTGGCATGAAAATATTGCAAAGTTGCAAAGTTACAAGGGTGCATGGAAACTGCTTAATGCATGCTTGTAATACAGTCATTTTATGGATGTTCGTCATCAAATTTTCAACATAGGCATTTCAGGACCTCTGCTCATGAACAGTGTCACTGTCATTTCCTGAAACTGTCCCAAAAACTGATTTCACACAGCGACCGTGTTATATTGAGCTGGACTTGTGAAAACACATTTCAGCCAGGATAAGTAAAATGACAGCTATGCTGTTCATAAGGAGGTGTGGGAAAATGGCAATTTTGAAAATATGGAGTGAAAATATTACAAATTCACAAAGTTACAAGTGTGCGTGGAAACTGCGCAATGCACACTTGTAAAATTGCCATTTTTTTGATTTTCCCACCAAATTTGCAACATAGGCATTTTGAGAGCCCACCTCATGAACAGTGGCACTGTTGTTTCATTAATCAGTCCTGAAAGGTGATTCCGTGCCGATACCGCAAATCACCTTTTGGGACTGAATAATGCCATGACAGTGGCTGAATTCATGAGGAGGGGTCCCAATAACCCCCCTGTTGAAAATTTGGTGCCAGAATTCCCAAAAATGGCCGAGATATGCACCAAAGTTGAAAAAACCCTATTTATGCCATTATACAGCTTACCGGCATATCTTCAGTTCGCAGTCGGCTTTGAAGAGTGCAGACGTGTTCCCGGTCCACCGAAAATCATTGCGCCAGGCTCTGGAGGTAAGTATGGAGTGAGGGGGGTGTGGGGAGGTGGGGTGAGCAGAGGGTGGGCGTGGGTTGAGGGAGGAGCTGCTGGACTCGACGAGGGACTGTTTTCTGTTTTACAGAGGGTAAAAGGAAAAAACATTGTGGGATAGTTTTTTAATTTTAGGGACATTTGGCATGCTGGGTGGGCTCCCAGCATGCCACCTGAGTTGTTTTTTTTGTGGGGGTGGGATGTAACCGACAGGGGATTGGGCATCCCTGTCAGCAAATACCAATGGGGGCGGGAGAGCCGAGGGGGTTTGGGCACCCCCCCTTGGCACACAACAAATGGGTGGGCATTATGCCGATGGGGAGTGGTCTCCCCCATCAGCAGATTGAACTTGGAACAGGGGGACTGAAGTCAATGGAGATTATGACCCCCATCAGCAAAGAAAGACTGTTTGGGAGGGCACATGATGCCAAGGGGGATTTAGCACCCCCTCCGCACACAGTTGCAATGGGAGGGGTGACATTATGCTGACAGCATTGTGACAGGTGGTGGCAGCAGCAGTCACTGCTGCCATGTTTTTTGGAATGCTTCACCAGGAAGGACACGTCCACTGCATGATGAGCTTGGCTGTCATTGCAGTGGACCTTTCCTTAGATCTGGATGCTACATTAGGGATGCCTGCTGTCAGCACCTGCAGCTAGCTTATTGGGGAATGAAGGATGCACCTACTAATGCATGCCCTGCATTCACCCACTGTGACTGCACCTCCAAATCTGCTACTACTGCAATATATCAGCTGGCGTGCAAGTGAGGGCCAACATAAAAATGGTATGAGAACATGTTAGTGTGCCTCATAAGAGTTGGCAAGGAATGAAGGCATACTGCGTGGTCAGTCGCCAGCTCAGGGCAAGGGTGGACCATGTAGATGGCCACCATCTTGGAGTTAGGTGGATGATGGAAAGAAGTGTGGGACAGGGAACACTGTAGGGGCAGCCTGAGTGGGGGACAGTGTTAGAGGATACGGCATTGGCCAGGGGATGCAGACAGACCATGAGGTCGGCTGCCATCTCAGTGCACAGGCGGGTCACGTGGTTGGCCACCATTTTGGGTAACAGGTGGACCACATGGGTTGCCACCATATTGGAGCTGGGTGGATGAAGTAAAGAAGGTGGGACATGTATTTGGGACAGCTCAAAAAAAATTAAAACAGGAATAGAGGAGTGCTTCCAGAACCTTGAAAGGGAAGAAAAGGGAGTTTTATGGAAGAATCGGATGAGCACTGGCTAAACGGTGTTTGGAGAGGTTTTTGGGGTTGGGAAAGAAAGAGGATCATGGGCCCATGCAGAGGTCAAGCAGTCAGCCACATAGTCAGCCACCATGTGGAGTTTTGTTTCAAAAAATGATCCAGGGATGTGAGGGGATCTTTTTTTTGGCTGATGTGGGGGAATTTTTTCAGAAAGTATACCAGGATAGACCAGGGCACTAAGAGAGGTTTCATCCATGACCTCTAATCAAGAAGGAAGTGAAATAAGACCAAGGCATGACCACATTGCTGTAATAGGCAGTGCGTGAAGCATTTTGCATGGATAATAAAAATAACATTGCTGGGTCTGGAACAGCAACCAAATTTAAGGGAGGCCATTAAAAAAAAGTTAAAAATGTCATTAAACATTATAAAGATAGCTAGGACAAAAAAAGGGAGGGATGGAACTAGATGGCCTACAGACCACTAAACAGTTTATTTGCATTTCAGCTCACACTGCTTAAAATGGCACCAAGAGGGCACAATAACTCTAAAGAAGATGTGCTATAGCATGTGATGGAGCTTGTTAAAAAGGCACAGAGAATGCTGGATGATGTGGAGGACACTCAAATGGTTCAAAAATATAAAAGGATGGCAGTGTACTGGGAGCAAAGGGTGTCAGGAAGCAACCAAGGGACATGGCCCCAGCAGATCCAATGCCAGCAGTGCCTGTAGTGCCCCCATCTGAGCCTCCAGAGCCCCTCCCTTGACCTGCACCATCACAGAGCCCCCTCCTGCTGCTTCCTACACCACCCCAGCCCCAACTGGTGCCACCAGAGCCACAGACCCCCACCAGGGTGCCCCTATCACTGGCTCCACCTCACCTGACTCCACCGCAGAACAACAGAGTGCCTGAGCAACCCATGCAGCCAGCACCAGTGCTACCACAGGCACCAGTGAAGCCAGGTATAGTAGATGTGATGTTGGAAGGCAGCATAAAGGAATATGTGGAACAAATGATAGGTTCCATGGAGGAGAATGGCATAGGTCAATATGAAAAGGTCCTGGGGGAAATCAAGAAAGGTAAGGCAGGGCAACAGGGACCAGAGGCAGGGGGTACGGGGGCACAGGGGGTTTAGGGATGGACATAAGTACTCTGGGGGTTAGGATTGGGGACCATGTGCCATTAGCAACAAAAGAAAAGATTTGGAAGGGTGAACACATTGATATATTCACCCTAATGAACAAAGAAATGGTAAAAAAAAGTATGAGACGATAGTTTTGGTATGAAAGATATGGCAGCAGCATTGGTTTTACTGGGGAGAGGGGAGGAGGCATGCAGTTTTTGGAGAAGGACATGGGATGCATGATCAGTGGGTTTTACTTACTTCAGCACCATCCTGCAGAGCTGGCAATGCCTCTGCTGGCCTCCTTACTCATAGTGCGCAGTGCCTATAAGATGAGGGGAGGTAACAATTGGATACAATGTGATGAAATGTTCCAGCAGAGGATGGCCTCCCATGGTGATGTGCGATGGGACACTAGGCACTCTGATATTTGGTTTGAGACCATGACCATGCCAGGGGGAGTGAGGGAGAATGGGCAAAGGGGGCCTTCAAAAATGCTGCTGGGGATACAATAGAAAGCAATGCTGAATTACCACTTCAAAGACACCTGCTCAAAATGTGGCGGGTCCCACCCAGCCTCCAGATGTAGAACTTATGGGAAAGGATATAGCGGGTCTAAGTTTGTGAGTCAGCCCTTTCAGGCCGGCCATTCTGGGTTTCAGAGGTCAGCCTGGGGGCAGGGAGGGAGAGGAAGAGGTTTCATTGGGGGAGGAGTTTTGGACAAGGGAGTAGAACCTAAGAAGGACAGGCCCAACAGAGAACTCCTGTATCAGATTCCAAAGTCACCAATTCAGTTTAAGGTATTATGACAATGGGTCTGGGGGTTACCCAGACCAGGAGGCTACAAGAGTTCTGTTGGAGTTTTTTTCCAGGGGTTTCAGTTTGCACTTCTAGGGGTACAGGAAGGGCACAAAATGCCAAAAACTTGGGTTCTCTAAAGGGAAAGGTGGAGGTTTTAGCCCAGGAGACTAAGAAGGAAATTTGTGCAGGGAGAGTGGAGGGACCTTTCCGGCCCCCTCCATTTGACAGTTTCAGGGTGTCCACATTGGGCCTTATCCCCAAAAAGCAACCAGGAGAGCTTTGGGAGATCCACTACCTATCATACCCAGATGGCGGGGTTAATGAATGATTACATTAGTGAAGTGGACAGCAGAGTGACCTACTCAACACTAGAGAAGGCTGTAAGAATGATTAGGGCAGTCAAGTGGGCATGGCTGGCCAAGACTGACACTGAAGCAGCATTTTGGTTACTTCCAGTCTGGCGAGAGGACTGGGATCTATTGGGTTTCCAGATGGAGGGGCAGTATTAATTTGACAAGGCCATGCCTATGGGATGCTCAGTGGCATGCGCCACTTTCAAGACATTCAGCACATGGCTGCAGTGGGCATTTAAGGCTCAATACAGACATAGAATGGTCACACACTACCTGGATGACTTCTTCCTGGTAAGGGAGCGGGAGGGGGCATGAGCGGTATGCTGAGGCAGTTTTGAGATATTTGCAAACAGCTGGGGGTGCCACTAGCAGAGGAGAAGACAGAGGGTCTGAGTCAATGATTGGGATTCCTAGGGACTGAAATAGATGCGGGGAAAGGGCTGTTTCGATTTCTGGTACAAAAGGTCCAAATGTTATAAAATCTATTGGGTGCACTAAAGGGCTGGAGACGGGTGTCCCTACAGCTAGTGCAGCAACATTTAGGACATCTAAACTTTGTATGCTGGGCAATAGCCCCCAGGAGGGCATTTGCACTTAGATTAGCCAGGACTACAAAAGGGGCCACCAGGGCCCATCACTGGGTAGATATTTCAAAAGTGGTCCAGGAAGACTTGGAAATTTGGGAGGAATTCCTGAGGTTATATAATGGGGTGACATTCTAGCAAGAAGAATAGGTTTTCAATACAGATTAGGCACTGTATACAGATGTTGCAGGGGGTTTCAGCATGGAAAGCATATTTCAAAGGTAGATGGTTTTCAGAACAGTGGCTGGAGGAATGGATATAAATGGGTTTGACATGAGCCATGATCTTTTTAGAAATCTTCCCCATTTGGGTAGAAACTCTGGTATGGGGAGAGGAGTTATGCAACCAGAAGGTGATGTTTTGGTGTGACAACAGGGCAATGGAAGATGCATTAAACAGGAGAGGAGCCATGTCAGAGACAGTGATGAGGATTATGAGACAGCTGGTTTTACAAGGTTTGAGGCTGAACATATCTTTTAGGGCCAGACACATTGAAGGGGTACAGAATGTAGTGACTGACAGCCTCTCCTGTCTCCAGTTGGGCATGTTCTGGGCCATCGCCCCAGGGTCCGAAAGCAGAAAAACAACTGTACCAGCACACATGTGGGAGATTGGCTGGAAAGAGCTGAGCTACTCTTCCAGAACTCTTGGTCAGCAAGGACCCTGAGGATATATGAGGGTTCATGGAGAGTTTTCCAGGCTTTCGGTGAGAGTCAAGGTATGCAGGTAAATGGGGCGGTCATGGAAGAGTAGGTAGTGAAGTTTGTGGTGAATAGCTGGAAGAGTGGAGTAGTGCATGTAATGTGATAAACCCTTTAATATTATTATTGTATAATATGTGTAATATAAATATATGATATGTGAAGGTCTGCTTAGACAAGAACACAGCCAAGCAGTGATAATTGACCTCTGACCCCAGAGGTGACAGTGTTGAAGAAGCATGCTGTTATAAAAACTGACTAAAGGGAAACTGATCAAAGGTTTCTTGTTCTCTTTAACAGAGGGCTTTGGCCATCTGCCAGGATATAGGACTTCATAAAGTGCAGGAAGTGACCATTTGGTCACAGAACCTTGTTATCAGTTGTAAACCTGAGATCACTCTAGCAAAACAGGAAATCAGCAGAGAGACATCAAATGGGATGTTTTGATGAGAGACTCATATTTTAAAAATTGCTGACTGTTGATTTCCACAGTAGAAATGAAATCTATGAAAGGATCTAACTGTGACCTCATCAAGGGGGGGTGGGGCAAGGATTTTGAAAGGGTCAGGCATCTGAGGGAAACAGAGCTTTTTGTGTTTTGGACTCAAGAGAGACTTAGTTCTCTGGACTTAAGAAGGCACTTTATGGTAACATCTAGTTAGGCAAGAACTTTTAAGTTTTTGCGATAGGCATATGTGTGTTGTGTAACTTCCCATTTATTTTATGTAAGTTATTGATATAATTGGTCTTTGTTTGATTTTATCTGTTTTACAATTTTTTGTAAACACTGTTTTCTTTAAAAATACTGCCTGTGCTTTTTACGTTTGCTTGCACACATGTACAAGAAACATAGTGCCACCATACGGGTTTTCGTAGGTGTGCCTCCCCCACTTCCAGTGCCCTCCTCCCTTTTGCAGGCATGGCTGCACTGCACCAATGAATGTCCGAGCAGTCAATGACAGCAGTTCAGATGCAGTGGTATACAGTTCTGAGGAAAACACCGCCACAATTAGTGGTGGTAACTTACAGGCAATTTGCATACTGCTGTCGGCAGTATGCAAATTGTCTACTCGTCGGCACTGCATCTGAACAGTCATAGACACTTAGTCCCCCCATGAACACCTACGTAACATGCTGGGAGCCCACCCCAGAGTGCTCATGCACTTCCTCCTGCACACCATATGGTGACTCTGCTGCCCCCCAAACACACTTCCAGGTACCATGCTGGGAGCCTACCCCAGCATGGCAAATGTCCGTATGGCAATGAGGTGCCCAATCCCCTGTCAGCTGCACTGTCCCCCACCCCCCACAAAAAAACAACCTGCATTGCCATGCTGGGAGCCCACCCCAGCATGGTAAGCGCCCATATGGCCAATGGGGTTCCAATCCCCCGGCCGGGCTGCAATTGCTTCCCCCAAAAAATAACCTTCCAGCTGCCACACTGGGAGCCCACCCCAGCATGGCAAAAGTCCAGTGCCATCTCCTCAGAGAAAAAAAAACACCTATAAAAAGAAAACGGTCCCTGACTATCTTGCCCTCTCCCAACCCACGCCCACCCCTCTGCGCACTCCACCTCCCCATCCCCCACCCCATACTTACCTCCGGAGTCCAGCACATTGATCTTCGGTGGACCAGGAACATGTCTGAACTCTTGAAAGCCGACCATGAACTGAAGAAATGCTGGTAAACTGCATAATGGCATAAATAGGGTTTTTTCAACTTTGGTCCATATCTCAGCCATTTTGGGGAATTTTTTCACCACATTTTCAACATGGGGTTCTTTGGGCCCACCTCATGAACTCAGTCACAGTCATTTTGTTAATTGGTCCTGAAAGGTGATTTTGTGCTCACTGCGTGGAACCACCTTTCAGGACTGAGTAACAAAATGACAGTGTCACAGTTCATGAGGTAGGCCCCCAAAACCCTATGTTGAAAATTTGGTGAAAAAATTCCCAAAAATGACTGTTTTACAAGCGTGCTTTGCCCCGTACCTATGCATGCTTATAACTTTGCGAATTTTTAATATTTTCATTCCAGATTTTCAACATTGCCATTTTACCATACCTCCTTATGAACAGTACAGTCGTCATTTTTCACATCTTGCCCAAAATGTTTTTTCACGCATGTAGCGTTCAATGGCATGGTCGGTGCATGAAATCAATGTTTGGGACAGATTAAGAAAACTACAGTGACACTGTTCATGAGTAGAGGTCTTAAAATGGCTATGTTGAAAATTTGGTGACAAAAGTCCATAAAATGACTATGTCACGAGCGTACATTGCAGTTTCCACGCACCCTCATAAGTTCACAAATTTGTGATATTTTCAGTCCAGATTGTCTACACTGGCATTTTTCCACACCTCCTTATGAACAGTATAGCTGTCATTTTTCACACCCTGGCCGAAATGTGTTTTCGCACTTCCAGCGCACAATGGCGTGGTCACTGTGGGAAATCAGTGTTTGGGACAGATTAAGAAAATCGCAGTGACACTGTTAATGAGTGGAGGTCCCAAAATGTCTGTGGTGACAATCTGCTGTAAATAATCCCCAAACTAAGTACATTAAGGGTGTGCGTTGTGCAGTTTCTACGCACGATCATGACCTTGCCAGTTGTTTTATATTTTCACTCCAGATTTTCAACATTGCCATTTTTTACACCTCCTCGTGAACAGTACAGCTGTCATTTTTCACATCTGTTCTAAATGTCTTTTCCTACCTGTGGTGCCAAATAGCGTAGTCACTGTGCACAATCAGCTTTTGACTAACGAACTGATATTGCCTCTGTTCATGAGGTGGGGGTCACAAAACACCCATGTTGAAAATTTGGAGTGAGAATACCAATGAACACCTGGGGTGTTAGGGTTTCCAGCCATAATGCCCCATCCTGTAGACATGGACAGGCATCAGGGGTGTGGCTTGGGATTTCGCCTGTAATGCTCATGCCATTCCACCCTCACCCACACCCTGGAGTCAGTGACAGGTATCAAGGTGTGCCTTGGACTCTTCAGCCCCAAAGTTCACCCCATTCTCCTATACTGCACCCATCTCATTGGATTTCATTATGGAATGGGGTGAGCATAAGGCCCAAAGACTCCAAGACACACCGTGACACTTGTTGGTGTCTGAAGAGTAGGGTGTGGTGAAATGGCTTGGCCATTATGCCTGATGACCCAAAGGCACACCCCAATGCCTGTAAGTCTCTGCACGGTGGTGGTGGGGTTGGCTTCAGTTCAGTACTTCACTGCCATTCCTATTATGCATCTCTCTAACTCCTTCACTACCAATGCCAATGCCAGCAAGCAAACATTTGGCATTGACAAATGCTTGTTCTCAGTTCTTTTACATGTGAATGTTGAACCTGTGTTTAAGTCTGACAGCTGTTAAGGGCTTGAATGTGTTACTAATCTTGCTAAAGGTAAGAATATACCTAGGTTTCATATTGAGTTGTATGGGTACATTTTGGAAACCTGGCTGGGTGCCACTGGGTGAAGGATTGTTCTGCATTCCCGAAGAGGGTACATATCTGAGCCTGTTAACTGGGTGTGCTAGCATAAGGTTCACATTTGACCCCCAGGACTCAAGGCTTGTAGGCGATTCAGACCCAAAACAGACAGGAGCCAGGAGGGTTATGCTATCTGCCCCCTGTTCACACTATTGCACTTCAAGGTTGGCACTGTGGGAGCAGAGGACCCGACCTGTGGAGCATGTTTGTGACAGTGCATGCAACCATGGAGGTACACCTCATGGCTATTGGTTTGGTCTGTACCCCTGAGGGGTTGGTGGGACCCTGTAAAAAGGCAGATGATAAGGAGAATGATGCAAGGATGGCTACAGGTAAAAGGTAAAAAGCCAGACAGCAGGCACCCAATTTCTGAAGCACTGTTGGAGAGGTTGGTGGGAGTACTACCGAAGATATGCCACTCAGGGAATGAAAGGTGTTTGATTGTGGCTATGTTCACAGTGATGTTTCATGGGGTGTTCTGGATCAGTGAAGTATTGGGCTAGGGAGGGTCAAGAGGTAGGGGGATATTTCCTTTGGGAAGAAACACAGTGGCATGGTGAAAGGGTGGGCCTAAGACTGCAGAAATCTGAAACAGATCAAGCAGGGTCAGGGGTGATGGTTAGGCTGCAAAGGCATGACAACCCCAGCATATGCCTAGTCCGGACATTAATAGCACACATGGTGGTCAGGCCCATGGGAGGGGGGCCCCTGTTCAAGCACGGGAATGGAACCGTGGTGACAGGTACACAGATGATAACAGTACTTAAAAAGGATTTAGAGTTTCTCGGTGAAGACCCTGGTAGTTACTCCTCCCATTCATTTAGAATTGGTTCCACATCAGAGGTGGCAGCCTGAGGGGGATCTGGTGAGAATGTAAAGAGGGTGGGGAGATGGGCCTCAGAGTGCTATAAAACCTGTGTGAGGAAGTTGCATAACTGACAATATTTTCTGTTTTATTGCAGGAAAAGTGACCTGGCCACAGGCAAGGGCCATATCGCTATGGTAAGGGGGGGAGGGGTTACAGGTCAAAACGTCTCATGCTTCCTCTGTTTTGGTCAAGGTCATGCAGGGCGGCTGTGAGTTTGGATATGTGACCACTCATTCATATATTGGGCAGACCACAGAGCACTGGTGAAAACTGAGGGAAGGTAGTTGCATATGGACTGGAGCAACATCAAATTAAATTGGAAAGGGATCTGGGGTATGCGCTGTGTACAGTTACCCCCACTGCTACAGGACATGCAAACAACAAGACCAGAGCTGCATTTGCTAGTTATACATCTGGGAGGCAATGACCTGGGCACCAGGCCATGGCTGGACATTTTCTTTCAGATTAAAGGGGACATTACTGCAATTGTGGTGCACATTATAAATGTCAATGAAATGGCATGCATTGTATGCACATGCCCACAATAGGAAATAGGAACATAGAGTGTACAGACAGAAGAGGCACATGTGCATACAGCCTTTCCGCTGCTGAAATCAGTGGTGGTTACCAAATGACTCTTCGTCACTACGATACTGTCAACCAAAACCTCTGGTAGGCTATTCCAGTGATGAACTACCCATTAAGAAAACCAGTGGCCTCTTTTGATGGTTTTAAAAATATGACCTGTCATCTGGTACTTATGGCATCTTTTTTTACCCTCAATGGTATATTTATCTATAAATGAAGGCATTCCCAGAGGTCAGGACTGTGTATTGATTTATATACTGCAACCATATCTCCCCTAAAACATCCCCATTTCCATTGAATACAAACCCAGTTTGCTGAGCCTTTCCTCATAGATAACAGACTGTAAACCATTTACCAGTGTGGCAGTTCTTCTTTGGACATGTTCTAATCTCTCAATATCCCCTTTATTTTGGGGTGCCCAGAACTGCCCACAGTATTCAATGTTTGGCCACACCAGTGCCCTGTACATAGACAACATGACATCCTTACTTCTGCTAGTAATATTCCTTCTAATGCATTCAAGTATTCTGTTGTGTTTGCTGATTGTCTTGTTAGAGTGTTTTGTATGCCTGAGTTTGTTACTGTAATACCAAGATCTCTCTCACTATCTGACATTTTCAGAATCACATCTGCTAGTTTATAAGATGACTTAGGCTTTTTACTCCCAAAATGCATAACAACACGCTTCTCCTGATTGAAATTATTTTTTATTTATTTTTTTATTGTTTCATATATTGCATTGATCTCTGCCTGTAGTAAACCAGCTTAGTAGTCATTGCCTACAATATGTCCAGTCTTTGTATAGTCAGCAAACTTGCTGATCCAAATCCCTTTTGATATACCCATGCTAGAAACATAGATTCTAAATAGTGATGGACCTAACACCAATCCCTAGGGAACACTGCTGCTGACAGCTATTTTTTCAGTCTTGTCCATTTCCCTTTGCACTCCAGCATCTATCAGTTAACCAGGACTCAGTCCATAAAACAATTTTGGTAGTTAATTTATTTCTCTATAAGTACATGACTAGTTCAGCATGGGGCACGTTGTCAGACACCTTACTGATGTCAAGGTATACTACATCCACAGGTTTCCCCCTGCCTACAAGCTTGCTGACCATCTCGAAAAAGTTAATTAAATTAGTCTGGCAAGATTGTCCATTACTGAACCCATGCTGATTTTTGTCCAGTAATCCTTCAGCTCTTAATTTTCCTTTTATGTGCTTTCTTATCAGTGTTTCCATGATTTTGCAAACCACTGATGTGAGGCTGACTGACCTGTAGTTCCTCTTTTCCATGTTATTACCTTTTTTTGTAAATTGGTATCACAATTGCTGCTCTTCAGTCATCTGGTACTGTATCCAATTTTAATGAGTTATATTATGCTGTCAAGGGGCAGGCTATTTCCACTGCTGGTTTACTTAAACATTTTGGATGTTTTCCATCTGGTCCCTGGGATTTGTAAGTTTTAACTGATTTTAGTAATTCATAGATGTCATTCACAGCAATCTGGGGTCCACTATCCGCTGCTCTACGATGCCAGTTTGACAACTGTGTTGTCGACCCACATCACAGCAATGGATTTATGTTGATCGCAAGTTGCGATCGACAAAAATCCAGCAGGATACCCCAGTCCTTTTTCAAAAGTCCCCTGAACCCCCCCCCCATGCAGGGGGCTCTGCTCCCTGCACCCCTGAACTAAAGGTTTACAACTCCGAGTCACAGTTGGTTCGGGAAGGGGGTGCAGGACCAGGAGACAGAGTGCTGCGGTCTCGGGCAGACCATTACAGTGAACTGTCGATGTTGTCGGCATCGATGTGTTCACTGTAATGGTGTCAGGATACAGTTCACATACCCCACTATCTATATCCCTTATATGTATATTACACAACTCTAAAGATTGATATACTGACCCAAAAACCTTGTTCATTAAGTTGCCATTGTCGTTATCTGTGATGATTTTATTGTCCTTCACTAATGGTCCTACCACTTTTGATGCACCCTTTTTACTATTTGCATAGACCTAGAACATTTTTGGTTTTCTCTAGGAATTTGTAGCTATTTCCTCCTCTTTTGCACTTTTGGCATTTCTTATCAGTGCCTTACACTCCTTTGCTGTCCTTTGGTAGCATTTCCAAAGCTCTTTTTTCCTTAAATACTTAACCCTTTTGTAAATTCTTCTCCTAATGTGGATTTTACTTATGTTTCCTGTCACCAGGTTGGTTTCCTCCCATTCTTACTATATTTTTAAATCTCAGGTACATAAATTTCCACCAAACTTTTTAATTTGCTCACAATTATGTTTCACATTTTATTAACACTTCTACTGCAAAGCTCCTCATCCTGCTTCAACTTTTTTAATTCTGACTTCATTCATACAAAGCTTGCTCTTTGGTAATGTTTTGTTTTTGTAGGTACATTGTTTTGGCATGATAGGCTGAAGGGTGGAAAGCTCAGGGGTATTGTTAGGAACTACTTTTTCACTGAAAGGGTGGTGGAATTGTGGAACAGCCTTCCAGCAGAAGTTGTGGGGGTGAAAACAATATAGGGTTCAAGAGAGCATGAGATAAACATAAGGGTACCCTGAAGATGTGCAGAGCAGGAGAGCCACAGATCAACTAGGATCTGGGGCTGCAGCAGAGAGTAGAGAAATGAGCAGACTAGGTGGACTGTATGGTCCGTATCTGCTGACAGATTCTACATTTCTATGTTTTTATTAATCAAAATATTCCTTACTACACAAAATGTTACCATTTGATGGTCACTGTCTTTCAGAGGCTCTCTAGTAGTACAATCCTTAATATCTTCTCCCAACCATCTCACCCACACGTATGACCTCTATGCCCTAACCGGATGGCTACAGCTTAAAAATCGCATCATATACCAAGCATGCCTGATGGCCAAGAAAAGGTAGCCTGTGAGATGGGCTACTCAGGGATGGCTACCCACAGAATGGTGACACTTGGTTGGTGACTGTGATGTGGATGACTTGGTCAAAAAGGGTGACCTGGTCAAAAGGATGACCCAACACAGATGGCAACTACCAAATTCATGCGAGCGCACACACACGCCCTCAGGCAGCACCAGCGGCACACAGGTCCTGCCCACCAAAGCCCCCCCCAAGCACAGCATACCACAATCGGCAAACCCCCCCTGGACCCACAGATGCTCGCAGGCCTCACCTCCCACCTGGCACATGCAGACAACAACAGGGCCGTGAAGGGCCCTAGCGAAAAGGCTGCAGGCAAGCCGCTCTCATGGCATGCACCAACACTATGCCACTGATGGTAACACACACACATCGACAGTGGGTTCAAACATCATGGCCAGCAACAACAGGTAGGTGAGCTCAGGACAACAATAGTACACTGCAGCATAGGCAACAGGAGAAACATCAATACTCACCAGACCAAGTAGGGGACCGTCGGCGGCCGCAGACAGCACAGACACCAGCATTTCATTCGCCACCACCATAGCACCACAGCGAGATGAGGCACACATGGACACACAGGAGAAGCAGCCAGTATGGTCCCTCCCCACTGCACTAGCCAGTCTGGGCAGCAGGGAGTGGGAGTCCGTGGTATTAGTTTTACTGTGCTATGTCAGGTGCACATAGGGGGCATGTCAGCAAGCACCACATCATTTTGACAGCAGTGTAGGCATATCGCTAGACATGGCAGACAGGCACAGGACTGCATAGCATGCCCATAAAGAGGCATGCACCAGGACTGAAGGCTGTCACTCTGTGTCAGCCAGTAAAGAATGGAGGACATTTCATTCCTCACCAGCCAAAAGGAGAGACCGCACCTTGCCCACCCTGGCTATGTGTACCGCAAGGACAAGGAGAAACAAGGAAAGGTGTATTGAAGGTGTGTGCATACTGGGCACCCCCACACAATCACATCCTGGATTTATTTATTTATTTATTTATTTATTTATTTATTTATTTATTTCGATCTAGGATTACAGTACCTTTGAGCCGAGGCTCTTTTACAAAGGTTCCATGTCAGCGTGTGCAACAGTCATCATTTTTAGTTACAAACATATAGTCATTGACTTACAGACATATAATAACCAGTACAAAGACTTGAGCTATGAGCAAGACAAGGGAAGGGGGTGGGTGGTGGGGAAGTGAGGGTAGGAGATCGGGGGGAAGGAGATGCAGGGGGTAAGGGGGAGTACGGAAGGTGGTTGGGGTGGGGGCAGGAGTGGAGATATGGGGAGAGGTGGGTGAGGGTGGGAGACAGTGCAGCCAGGGGGCCTTGTCGAGGGAATATGACAGATAAGGTGCTTGGGGTGCAAAAACTGATTGTAAGTGCTGGGTGCTGGGGCATTTGCAGCTGGAACGGTGGAAATGTTAAGATGGGCAATCGCAGGATACAAGCAGTGAGAGGCGCAGCTTGGACTTGAAGAGGCTGAGTGTTAGAGCGGTTGCCATGTCGCTGCCAAGAGAGTTAAGCCAGTTGGATGCCCGATAGGCGAATGATCTTTGTCCTTGGGTCGTGCGACATTGTGGGATATGTAGTAGATGGGAATTGGATCTCCTTGTAGTGACATTCCTATGTCTAGGCTTAAGGAGGGCACAGACACCAGGTGGGGCCAGACCCATTATAATTTTCTTGGCCGTGATGCAGGTTTGGTATTTTATGCATTTGTCCAGTTGAAGCCATCCATATTGGGAATAAAGGTCACATGTGTGGGTACGGCGATGTGAGCCAGTGATGAGATGACAGGCCTTATTCAGGGAGATTGTGATACATTTGAGAGCAGAGGTAGTTGCAGACCCATATATGATAAGACCATAGTCTATGATGCTGACGATGGAGCTTTGGACGGCCACTGCCAGTGCTTCTGGGGTTAGGTGTTTCCTGTGCCGGAATAATATGCCTAACCTCACATTGGCAGACTTTGCAACATTGCTGATATGGACAGTGTATGAGAGGTGGGGATCAAGGGTGATGCCGAGGTACTTGAACGATTGTGTTTGCTCTATGATGGCTCCTTGTTTGGTTGCAATGGAGAGGTGGAGTTGTTTATTTTTGTTGTGGGGGCTGCAGAAGATCATAGACTTGTTTTTTTTTCTGATTGAGAAGCAGTTTATGATTTAGAAACCAGGATTCAATGGAGGAGAAGGCTTGCTGAAGTTTATTTTGTAATTGGATTGGATCTGGGTCCAAAGTGAGGATCACAGCATCGTCGGCGTAGAGAATTATTTGTTCTGGGCAGCTGTCCGGTAGTGAGTTTAAGAATAGGCTGAAGAGGAGGGTTCCAAGAATGGAGCCCTGGGGGACTCCCGAGCGGACCGGTCTAGGATCTGAGAATATATCAGTGATTCTTACTGTTTGGGACCGTTCTTCAAGGTAGCTCTTAAACCAGCCAATGGAGTCGGTTGATGGCCCAGTGTTCTGAAGCTGGACAAGCAGGAGGCGGTGATTGTCTGTGTCGAAGGCTTTAGTTAAGTCAATGTAGATTGAGCCTAGTAGTTCACTGGAGTCAAGTGCATTGTGGATTGCGCTGGTGAATTCAAGTACAGCTGTGGAGGTGCTGTGACCTTTGCGGAACCCGTGTTGTTGCTTGCACAGGATGTTGTACGTATCCAGGTATTCTGTAAGCTGGTCCGAGACGATGCATTCTAGTGCCTTGGAGAGTGGGGGTAGTAGGGAGATAGGTCTGTAGTTATCGTGGGCAGTCTTGTCACCACTTTTATTGATTGGGGTGACAGTGGCAGATTTCCATCTGTCCAGGAACTGGCTAAGGCTGAGGGAGAGGTTGAAAATTCTGGTCAGAGGACTAAGCACTTCATCAAGTGT
The DNA here is from genome assembly GCA_016271365.2 of Neoceratodus forsteri. NCBI lineage: Eukaryota > Metazoa > Chordata > Ceratodontiformes > Ceratodontidae > Neoceratodus > Neoceratodus forsteri. The sequence goes on from CM028129.1 coordinate 396,663,244, forward strand.
GAGAGACAGGATTTTGAGATTGAGGGAGTCGTTATTGAATCTTGATTTACCAAGGGCTTTGGTTACATATTTGTGTACTTGGTGAGCCTTGCCTGCTTTGAAGTAGAAGTGGGGGAAGCTGGTGGGAGTAGTGTTCATTGCAGACAGAGGGCCTTCACCATCTTTGAAGTAGTCCTGGGGTAGGACAGCGCTGACGTAGGTAAAGACTTTGTTAAAGGTATCCGCAATGGTTTTTGGGTTGAGGGTTGTGGTTCCGTTGTTGTTGAGTATTGATGGTGGAGTTTTGGGTGGATTCCCGGTGAGTTCCTTTATGTTCTTCCAGAATTCCTGACCATTGCCCCAGGAGTTTGTGAGGGCATGCTTATAGTAGGCGGACTTCATTTGCCGGATGGTTTTGGTGCAGACATTGCGGGCACGTTTGTAGTTTTGGATGTCGTTTTGCCTTCCAGAGTTTCTGGCCAGTTCCCATAGGTGGTCTCTTGTTTTTAGCATCCTGAGGAGGTCACCTGTGAGCCAAGGGTTACATAGTGATTTGACTTTGTGTTTCTTAATAGGAACATACTTGTCACAGGCCACAGTGAAGATGTTTATGAAGTGGTCAAGGGCAGTATTTACGTTGGTTGCATTGAAGATAGAGGACCAGTCTTGATGAAGAAGGTGGGATTTGAGTCGAGGAAGGTGACCACTGGGTAGAACCCTGCTGGTGATAGTTTTTGGTGGTTGTTTGATGAATTTATTTGACCAGGTGCAGCTAACAGGTCACTGAGAGAGTCAGGGAGGACATTAGTGTTAGATATCCACGATGGTGACTGGTAAGGATCCAGTCTGAGAGTGTGCTGGTGCCAGTCCTGTAATTTTTCCTGGTTGGTGAGTCAACCATTTGTGGTATCCCTGTGTGCACCAGCATCGGCCGCAGGCCAGTTGATACTGAAGTCACCTAGGAGGATGGATTCGGTGTCTGGTGGGAGTGACTTTACAAAGTCAAGAACAGTTGTTAGACCAGTTCCCTGTTCTTTGGGAGGGATGTAGATGGTGGCAACAGTGAGGGTTTTGTTTTGGGCTCTGAAAAGGATTCTCGCTGGCAGTATCTGAGCAGTTGTGGGTTGGAGTGAGGTAATGATGTGGTACCCCTGTATGGAGTCTTTTAGGTAGAGAGCACAGCCCCCACCTCTTTTGGAGAGGTGATCCAGCCTAAAGACATTGTAGCAAGGAAGGCTGATTGCATGGTCCGGTACTGATGGTGTGAGCCAAGTTTCAACAACCGCCAGGATGTCAGGGCTGTGCTGGCTGATGAAGGCCTGAAGGGCATCCATTTTTGGAAGGAGGCTGCAGATGTTGATTGATATGAATGACAGGGCACCCGAAGGCTTGCTCAGATTAATGTCTTTAGAGCAGAATGAGCCAGGGTTTGGGTCCATGTTGCCTGACAGCATTAGGAGGAGGAGGACTAGCCTCAAGGAGCTGCGGCATATTTCTTTAAGGGAATGCTTTCCCCTGCTAGCATCTTGGGAAATTGCCGAGCATCGACGATAGTGGGTGAGGGTAAACGTAGATGGGGGGACCAAAGTGGAGGGCTAGGACCAGTGTGGGTGTGGATGCAGGGGAGGTTGATGTCTGTGGTGTGCTGGCAGAGGTGCGGGAGCATGCACGGACAAGCTTTGAAGGTACTGCCCAGGTTGTTGTGCAGGCCGCAGCTGGGGTGACTGATGCTGTCACCGACAGGCTACCAGCTGTGCCCCTGCTGCGCTGCACCATCCACCGTGTGCGCCAGGCTGCGTGGGTCTGTCCAGCAATGCCTGGCAGCCTGACTGTGCTTGCACTCCCACCATCATATATGGTAACACACAACAGTGACTTGTTCTTGCAATATGACAGAGGACCATCGGGGGACTGCATACTCATATTCGCCGCACAGAATGACCTACTCTATCTCACTGGGTGCCAGGACTGGTTCCTGCATGGCAACTTTCACGCCACACCACCACTCTTTGGGAAGCTCTACACCATCCACGGCATGTGATCCAGACTCATCCTGCCAGTTGTGTATGTCCTCATGTATACACACATGGAACAGGTGTACATGCGGGTGTTTACAAAGCTGTGACGGATACTGTGTAGTGCATAACCGTGGTCTGCACTGATGGACTTTGAGCATGCAGACTGGCATGCCTTCACAGCTGTGTTCAATGGGGCAGTTGTGCGGGGCTGCTTTTTCCACTTCTGCCAGGCTGTGTGGCACCATGTGCAGGACATTGCAGCACTGCATGACAGGCATGCCATGGATGCAGACTTCGCACTGTAGGTATGCATGCTCCTTGCCCTGGCATTTGTGCCAGCGGACGACGTGGCTGCAGCATACTCAGAGCTGGTGGACATGTTCTTCTACCACAATAATGAGGCTGTCCTCCGACCACTCATTGATTACACGGAGGACACCTGAGTCGAGCATCCCATGGGTTGGACTGCCAGGCAGTGCCCACTGTTCCAGGTCACAATGTGGAACATGTATGAGGGGACGCGCGGTGGTCTGGTGAGGACAAACAATGCAGTTGAGGGCTGGCAGTGAGCCTTCAACACCCGCCTCAGTGCCTGCCATCTGAACATGTGGTACTTCCTGGACTGCCTCTGGGAGGAGCAGCAGCTTAGCACACTGCGCATGGAGCAGCTTGTGTCGGGATCAGGGTCTGCTAAGCCAAACAAGTCATACAGGGACCTGACGCTGTGCATTGAGGCCATTGTGGTGGAGTATGGTGTGCGCAGCACACAGGACTACCTCAAGGGTCTTGCACATAACTTTCAGATTCAGGTCTAGTCCATGGCACCTGTGGCTGTGATGGCACACCTGTGACATCTTCCACCCATATGGCACCGTCGGACCTGTGCCATGCGCCCACACCAGCTCCCGCCATGACTGCATCTTGTCCACTCTCACATGTGCACTCATCATCAGGGTGCACCCACCTGTGATGTGCCTCTGCCGCTCATCCCCCTGTCACTGTCTCTGGACCCCACCACTCTGGTCTGCCATCACCACACCACGTCTATACACTGTGCTTCCACTCCGACAGCTGTTCACTGCTCCACCCTGTGTGAGGTCCCCCACATCATGGTTGCCACCCGTCTGCCCCTGGCCACCTGCATGTGGTTATGGCACTTACTCTCCCATCTGTGCCTGGACCTGGCTGCCTCTTCTTGTAATCCAGTGGCCTCCTGGCCTTCCCGTGTGTGCCTTTGTCATGTCTCTCTACTCGGTCCCTGTGCATCCCCACCCCCCTGCCCTCTGCACTATTGTGTTGCTGTCTTGCATGCCAGCCCCCTCCATGTGTGCTGCCACACTCCACTCTGGCTGTCTCCCTGTGTTGTGTCTGTGGCCCATTCAGGTTCTCCCACCGGTTGCCCACTGTGCATCCCCTGTCTTCCTCTGCCTCCCTGTGGTGGTGTGGTAGTGTTTTTTTTTTTTTTGTGATGGCAGTAGCCATTCTGACACTTGCCCTCCTTGTGTGTGTGCCATTTCAGGTTTCATGGTGTTGCCGTTGCCCTTCGGTGGTCGCCCTGCTGTGGTCACCCTACTCACATAAAACCCCAACAAAATAACCCTAGGCCTCTTGCCATCTGGAGTACAAGATCTTCTAAGCCCCCATCGTAATCCACGCCGCACCTGAGGTTCTGAATCTCAGCTCCTACTGGTCTCTCATCGTCGAACCACCCAGGGGCAAAGATTGTTCACTTACAGGGCCCTCCTCTGGAAGAATGCTTTCAACAGTGACATCACCTCTGAGACTAAGCTAGGCCCATTCAAATCCAAGCTTCGGTCATTAGTCTACAGCTAGCACCTGTGACTGTCTCCCTTAACCATGTTTTCCCAAAACTCAGCTTTTTAGCACTCAACCTCTTTCATAGTAACTTAGCACTCTTGCCTCCTACCCCTCCCCCCTGCATCCCCCTACACCCTCTCCACCCTTGCTCCCCATGCCCAACCTATCCTCATGTCCTCCACTCCCACCCCCTCTCTTACTCTTCCCAGCCCACCCTCGAACATCCCTTCCTACAACCTGTGCCCTGTTTGTCTTGACAAAGCCTGCTGGCCAATATCCATGTACTGTATGCATTTTCCTGTGCCTGAAACTGATCATCATAATGTGTCTCTGTTGTTTTATGTTGACTGTCCATTAATATTTTGTGTCCATTAGGATTTTTGTACCTCCTATTTACACTTTATTGTACTGTGCTTTACTGTTCTGTTTAATCTGCTGTCCTTTCTACTGACATGGAACCTTTGTAAAAGAGTTCTTAGCTCAAAGGTATATGTAGTCCAAGACTTAAATAAATAAAATAAGTTTATTATGACTATGTCCAGAATATTCCAATCCCAAGAAGGTGATAAAGCATGTTGTTTCAGATTGAGATTCTTGACATAGTATTTGTATCAGTTCTGGTTTCTTGGGCACACCCACCTTCCCCATTATCCCAGTTTATGCCAGGCATGTTCAGGTCACTGAAAGAATAACTTTATTTTTCTCCAATAAATATTTGAGTTCCTTGGTAAGGGTCTTATCTGTATTCTCAGGTTGTGCTTGAGGTCTGTAACAAAGTCCAAACATTAATTCTTGTTTCATACAGCCTATTCTAGTCCACATTGTTTCATTGCCGTCTTCTGTGATTATTTTCACTTCCTCCACCCATATGCAGTTTCTAGCATATAAGTCTACCCCTCCTCCCTTCCTTTCTTTTCTGTCCTTTCTAAAAACAACATAGTTCTTCAACTCTTTCCTCCAATTGTCTTCTGCTGACTCCCCATGTCTCAGTGATTCCAATAAGGTGAGGCTTTTTCAACCTCAACAATCAACTCTAGTTCTCTGAATTTTTAGTTTCTTGCATTTATTTGTAAACATTTCCAGGTAGTAAGTTTTTCCTTCCTGGCTGAAGCCCCAATGCCAGATGTTTCCTTGCCAGTTTTATCCGATTATTTGTTTACTGCAATCTTGCCATTGAAGACCCCTCCCCCATCCCTCTAGAATGTTAGTTTAAATATTTACCTAAGTTTTATTTCAACCTGTTTCATAGGATCATTGCTCCCAACCTGTTAAGGTGCAGCCCATCTCTCCTAACAAAATCCTGTTGTTTAATAAATATGTTCCAGTTGTGATTAAAATCAAATGATTCCGTAATAGTCCAGTCCTGCAGCCATGTGTTCATGTTTTGGGTGGCTCTTTTTTGTGCCTGTCCCTGCTCTTGGTACCCAAACTATTTCTGACATTAAAACTTTGCACTTTTTTGTTTTTTGAAATATTTCCTCATCTCCACAATATCAGATTTAATATAATCATCTAGTCCCTGTCTGATATTATTGGTTCTGAATTACTACTGAACTATTCCCTGCCCCCTGCAGGAGACCAGCAATCATTTTTTTGGCTATCACTAATTTTGGCACCAGGCAAAAAGGGTAGTGTTGATCTTTTTTTCTTTTTTTTATCTTTCCTTCCTTCATTTTTGTCTCCCATATGATGTTGTCTGTATTTTTATGTTTGCTTGCACGGATGCACATGAAACATTATGTGACAGCTTAAGAGAGAAGCGGGGTTTTGGAGGTGCAGCACTGTGGTGGCCAATGGCCCCACTGCATTTTGAGGCCTGGCTGGGTTTCCCCAATGTGGTGGCATGCTGCTGCTGACACTAGTTCAGCAAGCGTGCCACCAAGTTGAAATGAATTCACCACTGCAATGAGGGAGTGACCTGTCATTGCAGGGCGGTGCCTTGCCTGGTGTAAAATTTCAAGTTACTTGGTGGTTTCTGTCGCCGTCCACCTCAGAGTCCCCATAAAAGCTGAAGGGGGTTGCCAATCCCCTGTCGGCATACCCTCTCCCCAGATCATTTGCCGTTGGGGGAGCCCACTCCCTGTCAGCATAATACCCCCCCCATACATTTTGTTTGCCAAGGGGGTGCCAATCCCCCTCGGCATCATGCCTCCCCAAACACAGATCCTTGTTCCTTTGCTGACTGGGGGCCCAGTCCCCATCTGCTCCAGTCTTCCCTCACCACAACACACAGATGACACGCTGGGAGCCCACCGCAGCGTACCAAATCTACCTGCAAAAAAGGAAAACCTTCCAGCAATGATTTTTTGTTTATTTTTTTAACCTGAAAAGTTGAAAACAGTCCCTCATTGTGCCCAGGCCATCTCCACCAACCCACACCCACCCTCTGTGCACCCCACATCCCTACACTGCCCACCCCATATTTACCTTCAGAGCTGGCATGATGATCTTTGGTGGACCAGGAACACATCTGCACTCTTCAAACGCCAACCACGAACTGAAGAAATGCCAGTAAGCTGTATAATGGCATAAATGTTTTTTTTTAGCTTATATATATCTCACCCATTTTTGTGAATTTTGGCACCACATTTTCAAAATGGGGTTCTTGGGACCCCACCTCATGAATTCAGTCACTGCCATATCACTATTTGGTCCCGAAAGGTGATTTCGCAGTCACTGAGTGGAATCACCTTTTGGGACTTAGTAATGAAACAACAATGTTACTGTTCATGAGGTGGCCTCCCAAAAAGCTTATGTTGCAAATTTAGTGAAAAAATTCCAAAAAATGACTGTGTTACGAGCCTGCATTGTACAGTTTCTACGCATGCTCGTAACTCTGAGAATGTTTAATATTTTCACTCCAGATTTTCAGCATTGCTGTTATTTCACACCTTCTTATGAACAGTACAGCTGTCATTTTTCACATCCAGCCCAAAATGTGATTTCACAAATGTGGCGCACAATGGCGCAGTCGCTGTGGGAAATCAGTGTTCAGTCAGATTAACAAAATCACAGTGATACTGTTCATGAGTGGAGGTCCAAAAATGCCTATATTAAGAATTTGGTGAGAACATTTCACAAAATGATTGTATTACTGGCATGTGTTGTGCAGTTTTTATGCATGCTCATAACTTCGAGACTTTTTAATATTTTCATTCCTGATTTTCAACATTGCCATTTTTTCACACCTCCTTATGAACAGGACAGCTGTCATTTTTGACATCCTGCCCGAACGGTGTTTTTGCACATCTGACACAGAATGGCATCATTACTGTAGCAAATCAACATTAGAGACAGAGTAACAAAATCACAGTGCCACTGTTCATGAGCAGAGGTACTAAATGCTTTCATGAGGTGGGGGTCATAAAAAGGCCATGTTAAAAATTTGTAGTGCAAATACCAACAAACGCCCAGGGTGTTACGGTTTCTAACCATAACATCCCACCCCATACAGACGGACAGGCATCTGGGGTGTGCCTTTGGATTGCCTGCTATAATGCTCATGCCATTCCACTGCTATCTGGCAACCAGTGATAGGCACCGAGGTGTGCCTCGGACTCTTCAGCCCAAGAATTCACACCATTCTCCTATACTGCACCCATTTCAGCATATTTCCTTAAGGAATGGGGTGACTGTAAAGCCAAACACCCCAAGGCATACCTGAACACTTGTCAATGTCTGCAGGATAGCATGAGGTGAAATGGCATGAGCGTTATGCGCCATGACCCAAAGGCACACCCCAATGCATGTCCATCTCTGCAGAGTGGAGGTGGGGTTGGCGTGAATTTCAATACTTCACTGCCATTCCTATTCTGCATCTGTGTAACTCCTGCACTTCTAATGCTAATATCAGCAAGCAAACATTTGGCATTGACAAATGCTTGTTTATTATGGAGTTCTCAATTACTACCACATTAACTAGTTCCTTTTACGCTATCTCTCTCTGGATTCCCACTCCAACTTGCTTATGGTTTACATTGCTGTTTTTTTTTCATTGCTCTGATCAGAACTGTGATTATTACTAATACTTTTGTCATTTTCTTCTTCACTCTCATTCTGTATTTCCAAATTAATTAAAGTCTGATAATTATTTGCCACAGGCAGTGTGAATGTTTCTGCCAGCCTCCCTTTCTTTTATCCCTTTCTCTATTCCACTCATATCCACGACACAGTATCTCTTGAATTATCAAAAGTTTCATCATCATTTGAATAGTTTTTATCTCCTCCCTTTTTCCCCCTCCCTTTGCATAACTACAACTTGTAGTTAGCCTCCTACCATTCTCAGGCACTCCATTTACCCTAGGTTCTTGAAGATTATCATCTGTGACTCCTGTGAGGCCCCTTTCATCAGTCAATCTCGTGAATATATTTTCAATAAATTAACTTCACTTATGACATCCCCAGGGGCTGGGTAAAAATATGGCAAAATGGCTCCAGTACCCATGTCGACATACCTGAATCATGCTATATCTGGATCCCCATACCTCCATTGTGGTGTCTGCTGTTGTATATAAATACTAATGGTTAAATCCTCCAATCCCAACCCCTCCTGGGGGAGCAACAGGTCCATGAAGGTTTGGCGGCCACAGGTAGGAGGTTCAGGAGGGATCGGGTGGGTATCTTGGGAGCTCCACAGAGAAACAAGTCCTAGTGATTGGAAGGGGGCATGAAAGATTAACTCAAAAAAATAACCTTCTACTCTATTAATTAAATTACTTCTTTTTTTTTCAATTTAAAGTTTATTAAACATATTTTTCACTTTACACAAAAGGCAGATATACATGTATACATTACATGATACATAAATGTTCATATCCCGTGAATCTGCCCTCCTCCCCACCCCCTTTTCCCACACTCCCTCCCCCATTGAGCAGCAACAATACCATTATTAGGACATCTAGATCATAGTCAAATCCATGATATACAATCAGGGCCAACACATATCATATTGACAGTTTACTAATTTATAAAGAGCACAGGGTATACAATGGATCCCACATTTTTTTGAACCTTCCCATTTTATTTTGCAAATTGGCAATAGCTTTTTCCATACAGATATTTGCCAAAAGTTCAGTCAACCATTCATTATAGAAATCTCCTGCTGATCAATCCAGTGTCTTAATATGAGCTTTTTAACCGGTAAGGCAATAAGTGCCATGTGGAACTTACAATTACGTACTCTAATACCAGAAAAATCTCCCAGGAGACAGATTTCAGGGGTAAACAGGTCTGTAAGTCCCAGCAAGGGATCAGATAACTGTCTGATTATAGTCCAAAGTGGAGATACTTTGGGGCAGGACCAGAATACATGATACAAATTTCCTTCATCCTGTAAACATCTGGAACGTAATGGGGAAGACTTTAAACCTAATTTGGCCATTTTCATTGGTGAATAATATGCATTATACAGGATGTTCATTTGCATTAATCTTAACCTGTCTTGAGTTATAAATTTGTGGCAATTATACCAGAGTGATGGCCACTCTATAACATGGTTTGGAAATAAAACTTCCCACAGTCGGGTTTGATCGAAGCAGTCCAGGTATTTCCAGTTATAGATTGTGCTATAAATTATCAAGACTGCTTTAGGACCACCACTAAACTTCATAAGTTCTTTACCAAGTGGGATGCTTTGTGTGAGCTGGGGTTTTTGACCAAAAAATTGTATTAATAAATGTCGTAGTTGTATAAGTCAGAAAGTGTATTTGTGTGGTGTCCCGAGCTTAGCCCTGAGTTCTGTGACCGTTAACCAAAGGTCCCTATCCATAATAAAATCAGTAATTAGTTTGTTTTGTAACTCAGGTATACAGTTTAGAGGAATTGGTTTTCCCCCGATTTTAAGTTGTAGGTTTTCAAGTATTGGTTGATTTAGATCCCTACTATATTCATATTTGAGATAATGGCAAATCTGCATGTGATTCTTTAAGGAGGTTGAAATTATTGAGTTTCTAAGCTTTAAAGGAAGAAGGCTCAATCTGGTAAATAGCAATCCTTCAGGACTCAGACCACAAGAACAAATGATGGTAAGCTCAATTTTGAGCCAGGCGGGGGCGGAATGCATGCTTTATTAAAAAGCCATCTTAAATATTTATTAATATGACTAGCCCAAAAATAAAATGCTAGGTGGGGAAGGTGCAATCCTCCTCTGAGTTTGGGAGCAGTCAATTTGTAATAGGCAATTCTGGGGGTTTGTTATGCCATATAAATTTAGTGAACAAGGATTGCATTTTGTTAAACCAGGATAATGGAAGCAAAATATTAAGCATTGAAAGGGGTTAAAAAAGTTGTGGGAAAACATTCATTTTTTATTAGATTTATTCTGCCCCATAAAGAAATTGGGAGTAGTGTCCATTTGTTCAGGTCTTGAGAAATTATGTGAACTAAGGGATCAAGATTTAGTTTAACTACTTGGCTGGGTAACCTAGTTAGTTCTATCCTGAGATATCTTAAGGAATCACGTTTCCAAGTAAGCCCTAAAGCTAGAATATCAGCCTTGAGTACCTTATAGTTTAATGGGAAAACAATAATTTTGTTTTTATTTAATTTATAATTAGAAAGACTACTAAAAATGTCAATAATTTCTAACATGGGAGGTATGGATTATTTAGGGTTGGATATCTGGAGGAGAAGGTTGTCTGCATAAGCTGCAACCTTTATTTCACAGGGATGAATCGGGATTCCCTGTACAGCAGGACAGGATAGCAATTTACAGATTAAGGGTTCCAAATAGATATTAAATAATAGTGGAGATAAGGGGCACCCTTGTCTGGTTCTGGACTATAGTCTAAAAACTTCAGATATCATCCCATTACCTGAAATACGAGCCATAGGGGAGTGATATAATGACTGGATCCATTCGACAAAATCTATGGGGAAACCGAATGCCTCTAATGTTAGGAACAAAAATTGCCAGTTGATCCTGTCAAACACCTTCTCGGCATCCAATGAGATCAGAACAGCTGGGTAAGGTGAATCCCTACACACTGAGAAGACATGTGACAGGGTACATACATGGTCAGAAGAAGATCTGCCCTTCATAAATCTGACCTGTTCAAGTCCTATCAGGGTATCTAGTACCAAATTAAGATGATTGGCCAATAGTTTAGATAAGATTTTCACATCCTGATTCATTAGCAGAATAGGCCTGTAATTTGTAACCATCTCAGGGGCCTTGTCAGGTTTTGGTATCAGGACTATCAAGGCTTCAAATAGTATAGAGTCTACCTATTTTCCTGATACTATTTGTTGATACAAGGGAAAAAGCATTGGGATTAACTGAGTTTTACATTTCTTAAAAAAATTAGCAGTATAACCATCCACACCAGGGGTTTTATTCAGCGGTAAATTCCCAATAACTTCCGAAATTTCCGCAGCCGTTATAGGGGTTATAAGCGCACTCCATTGTTTGTCTGTGAGTTGGAGTAAGTTTGCTTCCAAAAGATAATTATGTATTACCTGTTCAGATGGGGGGAGTGCACTGGGCCATATAAATCTTTATAATAGCTAGTAAATTCGTTAACGATATCCACTGGGTGAGTTTTGGGGGAACCGTCTATCAGAGAAGTTATCGAGGCAATATACTGGGAAGATTCTATTTGTTTAACCCTGAGTGCAATAAGGCATCCCGCCTTCTCTCCTTGGTCAGTAAATGACACATGAGTTTTCAGTATGGCATAGTCTGCCATTTTCTCCTAAGATCTCCAAGTAAGCAGCCCTCACTTTTGTTAACTCTTGTCTAACAGATTCCGGGGATTGAGGAGCAAGATTCCTCTCCATCAGCCTGATTTGGGACAGTAATTGGGACATCTTTAAATTAGAGGCTTTTTTCTTACTTGTGGCTAAACTGATAAGAATGCCCCTCAGGTATGCTTTAAAAGCAAGCCAGAGTGTGTCAGGTCTCACCAAAGGGTCAAAGTTATACTCGTAAAATCTTTGGATGTGTTCTCGGATGCCCTTGGATAAGTCAGGGTCATTTACCAGTAAATCATTTAGTTTCCACCTCGATCCTATTTTAGGTAAAGACAATAGTGATATCTGGCAAGAAACGATAGAGTGATCCGAGGGGGGCCCAGGTAAAATCAAAGCTTCAAGAATCCCAGGTATGAGGGCATGTGATAGGAGAATGTAGTCAATTCTGGAGGAAGAATGATGGACAGGGGAGATATACATGTACTCCATTTCCTGAGGATGCAATACCCTCCAAATATCACACAAACCAATCTGGTCGATTAGTTCCTGGAGTGCTCTCTGAGCTGGGGATAACCCTTTTCTTTGATGACCTGTTCTAACCACCATAGAATCATATACCAGGTTAAAGTCCTCTCCGATAATCATAGGTATAGAAATAAATGGTAATATCACTTGTATAAGTTGAGTAAAAAAACTTGGGGTGTCCTGATTAGGAGCATATATACTACCCAACAAAATCTCTTTATTAAAAAGTACACCATGTACCAGTACGTATCTGTCCTGTGGATCTCTAACCACCTTGATCGTGTTAAATGGTACCCTTCTATGAATGAGAATCGTAACCCCTGAACTATGAGTCATACCTTCCACTGCAAAAATCCCTAATTGCTATCGTCGAAACAGTGACTCTTCAGGGTCTAATAAATGAGATTCTTGAATATAAACAATGTCTATATTCAGTAACTTTAAATGCTTTAATACCTGGTACTGTTTGGATTTTTTCCTGGCCCCTTTAACATTCCAGGAGGCTATCCGAATAGGATTAGCCACGTTTACCAGATAGGTAGCCACATAAAGTGAGGCTATCCCTAACATTATAATTTGCCCTAATTAAACTAATAAAAGACTTTTTATTTGTTGTGCTCAACCCCCATTCCCCCTTCCCGTTCCCTTAGTCCAAGATTATCCCTAAACATTATATACAGCCGAATTACTAGTCCTCAGAAGTCCCCCTTACTGTATGCACTCCGCTCTGCAGCCTGTCCTATGCACTCCCTTCCCCTACGCCCCCCCAATGCCCAGCCTCCTAATAATAGAACTAAATAAGTAACCATTCGTGTCGATATAATCCACTAGAGGTCTAACAATATAGAATATGCTTAGCTATAAGATCAAAAATAGGGTCAAAATATAGGCTTTAACCAGGAATCCTCCTAACAGTACCACATCAACCCTAGATGGCAATGACCAGAAAAAGAAAAAAAGAAATTTGCATGTTTACATAACTTGCCATAACAGCAATCACCAATTTACCCAGATAAAGTAAAAAAAAAATCACTTGAATTGTATAAAAACACCTATAGGATTATATCAAGATTTACTTTTGAAACGTCCAATGGGTCTATCATGTGAAAACATAAGCAATGAGCGCCCTCATGCGGTATCCAGTCATTAATGCCGTTCCCATTTGTAACGCTACCTGAAACAATCAGCAAAAACATAATGATTGCATTTGAGGAATCCAAACATAACTCAAGAATTCTTGAGCTTAGGAACGTAAAATAAAGGAATTCTGGTGTTTACTTTTCACCCAGAAACCGGCATAGTATTCAGTAATCCCCAACGTTAGGGAATGGCGTGGTCAACACTCTCCCTGTATGGGAGTGGGGTAATCTCCAAAACAATGAACATGACAGGCAAAACAAAACAGAAAGTACATTAGCCTTCTTTCAATGAAAAAATTATCCGTTTCCACCAAGTAGACGCTTTGCACGCTTAGAACTCTCTCCTGTCCATTCAGCGAGCTTGAAATAAATCTGGCTAGGCCTTCTTCAAGGCCACTTGTGCAGACTCAGCCTCTTCAAATGCGGCCCATGCTCCTGAAATCAAAACCTGGAAGTGCGCCGGGTAGCCCATCAGGAATTTTATGTCAGCAGCAATAAGCTTAGTTACTATGGGATGAAACTGGGATCTCCGTTGTCTCACAGTGGCTGGAAGATCCTGAGTGATCCAGATTGGCTTCCCTTCCCATAACACTTGCTGCAACTCCTTGATCGTTCCCAGGAAGAACCGCTTTTCCTGGTAATTCAGAAACTTGAAAATTATGGGCCGAGGAGATGAACCAGCTTCCGGGATCAGTCTCAGTGCTCTGTGGGCTCTCTCTATAGTGTAAACAGTTCCAAAAGGAGAGGGGTCTGCCAACTTCTCTAAGACCTTTTGGATAAAAAGAATCATGTTATTTCCTTCTTCCTTCTCTGGGATCCCTATTAGTACAACGTTATTTTTGTGACTCCTCCCTTCCAAGTCTTTGATTTTATGTTCCAGTTTCTTTAACCTTTGTCTGTTGTCCACCGTTTTAGTTTCTATTTGGTCCACTTTTTTCTCTAAGGAGATTTGACATGTCTCGCTGTCTGTCATCCTCGTAGATAAATCTTATATTGCGGATGCCATCTGCTTCATTTCTGTGAGTGCAGATTTCAAATCTTCCCAAAGCGGCTTAAGTTCCCATAAAAATTGCTCTAATGTGAGGGGAGCCATCTCGGAAGAGGGGTTGGAGGAGGTCACTCCAGTATTCTGCTTACCGCTACCCATAGGCTGGGTCCTGGACCACTTGCTGAACTTGTCCGGGAAAACAGAAGGGGTATGCCGCGGTAAAGCAAGCTGCATTTCGGTTTCCATCTTGTACAATTATACATTTAGGAGGATCGGTGAGGGCTAAGATTAGATGAAAAGACAAATCTACGCAGAGAACTAAAGATTAATCAAAAAATAGTGCTGAGTGATGGGAACAGAGCTGCGAAGCTGCTACGTAGTCCGCTGCATCACCGGAAGTCAATTTAATTACTTCTTGTAGATATGTTTTATTATCATCTCTACCAGAAGCTACAACATGAGGCCCACTTTAGCATATTTTGTTCTAAATGTAATCATAAGTAGGAAATGTTGATCAGAATGCCATCACAAGAACAATACCAAGCTCAGCATTAATTTTTCAGAAATGAAACAATTTTGGAGAGCCATCAGGTAGCCAGTAGTATTGAGCCATGCTACTATGCAGACAACCAATGTTTAGGAGTAGATACAGGTAATTGCAGTTGGGTAACAAGGGCTAGGAAGAGTGCTGTATGTGGACAAGGAGGAATGTGTTATTACATGCTGCAAACAGCAAACCCTTTTGGTGGGCCAGGGAATTTACTCTCTCATGAAGAGCTAGCTGTGGGGCTACCACTGTCTGCCAAAAGGCCTGAAAGGGGCTCTGTGGGACACTGTTGGAGGAAAATGAACTAAGAGGTGAAGGGGGGGGGACTGTACTATTGGTGACCAGATGAAAGCTGGTACTCACAAGCCCTGCAACATGAAGACTCAGCCCCACTCAATGTGGATGCTGAAGATGAGCTTGATGATCTCCTTTGATCCTGCTATGGGGAGTGTGATCCATGAAGAAATCCAGGCCTATGGCATTGACTATCAGGGCTGGGATATTGCCAGTATAAGGATTTCATGGGGGCAAAGTAGGGGTTAAAAATACAATATTTAAAATAATTCAGTGGCACAATTCAATATATAAAAAACTTTGATGTCAGTTCTATGTGGTGTTAAAATAGATGTTGATGTTTCCAAGTTCCTTTATAAGCACGACTCTTGGTCAGTAATCACTAATGTTTATAATTCTTAGACAGTGAGCTGAAACTTCTTTGGATTGATGTAGATATACTGAGCAACTGAGCTTGTGTTTATGCACCATGATCCACTTGAACAATTAGATGAAAAACAATAAGCTCAAAACATGTGGTGGGTAAAGATTATAAGGGCCAGAAATACTGCAGTAAGTATTGTACATATTTTATAGTAGACTTGTCTCCTTTGTAGCAAGATGTAGTCTCTGTTCATCTTATGAGTGTGACAGGAGGGGTGAACAAGTATCTGTCTTTAGCATACTTAATTCAACATCATTGAATATATTTCTGAAAAGAGATTTTCCTGTATTTTTAAAAATAAGAATAATCCCTTATTAGTCTAAAAGGTTGCAGATAAAATGTGTACTGGGGCCAACACACATTTTTCTTGGCACTGTATTTTAGGAACAAGAACCTAAAATAGGAGGACACTACATCTGTCTATAGCTTTAAACAGTGTACTTTTCATTGCCAATTTGGCAAACATTTTAACAAATGTATTGCAGCCTGCTTTGATCAGATCAGATGTCTGAAATACATTTCCAGTATGTCAGACATCCACTAACGTATGCTCTGAGTGAAATTTATTGCATGCTTTCAGCTTGTATTTTATTTCCTTTTAATGTGATGGAGTTAACAGTGGAGTCATTTTACATGCGTGTAAATGGTATCAGTAAAACATCCAGACACAGGCACAACAAAGTTCATTTCAAAGTTCAAGAATTGTGCTTGGTGTGAAAAATGGATGTCTAACTGCTTTGCAGGGTTGTAGCCATTATATCAAAAAGAAACCACCCTATGGTGCACCCTAGAATCCAGCTAGTCGTTAACCATAAACAACCACCCTCAATGTTTTGCTTAAACTTTTCATAGAGACTAACATCTTATACAGTGAACAAAAACCAAGAAAGTATTTGTTCTGTTATATGCAACAAGTAAGTGGTTTCTATAACCCTACATTCTCTATATTATTTCGTATTATTTTTTGTATAACAGGGAACAGCAGCAGAGAAGCAACTCTTCCACCAGTACCTGGCAAGTGTATTCAGTCTCTGCCACTCTTGTGTGTACACAAGCCACAATTCAAATCTTATGATTTGGGCAATCTAACTGCGTTTTTAGATTAGCACCAATCATTTATGCATACTTTTATAGCAATACAAAATCACACATGCCCCCACAATGCAAAGCATCATGGGCTGCATATGCAAATCACTACAGAATATTATGCTGGTTCAACTTTAAGCAGAAATGCATGGTGCCGAAAGGCCGCTCACACAATTTGCAAAGGAGCCCAACAGAAGACATAGACACGTGTTTCGTCCTACCAGGACTCATCAGTATGCCTCACGTGTCTATGTCTTCTGTTGGCACCCTTTGCAAACTGTGTGAGAGACCTTTTGGCACCATGCATTTCTGCTTAAAGTTGAACCAGCATACTATTCTGTGGTGATTTGCATATGCAGCCCATGATGCTTTGCATTGTGGGGACATGTGTGATTTTGTATTTCTTTAAAACTTGGCTTTCTGGCCAATTGCCCTTTGGGGTAACCATTGCCTCAGTGCTTGCACACAAAGGTTCTTTGTCTTTTATAGCAATATTATGTTAGCGTTCTTAATCTATCGCATTTCTCCATATGCTGCTCTTGTACAAATTCTCTTAAGTGGATGGGAAGCATTGCAGTATTTTCAATTCATATTTCTTACTCCTTGTTCTTTATCTATATGTATCTCTTTTTTTTGTCTCCATGGTCATTAAAGCCTGCTCTGTATGTACCCCCTACTGCAATAGAATAGGAGCTCTAAACAGTGATACTGTTGGTTGGAATAGCTCAGTGGCTCCACATGATGGTATTGCTACTTGCATAAGTTGTTATTCAACAACAAAACGAGCACATTGAGGAGCCTCACCATTATTTTTAGTGCATCAGCCCATGCAAGTATAATAATATAGAAACATAGAATTTGTTGACAGAAAAGCATCACTTGGAACACCCAGTCTACAAAGATGGTCCCTACCTAGTCTGCCTCCACAGACTTTAACTGGTCTCCAGCAACTCTCCCTCCTTCCTACCTATTTACTTACATTTCCCTATGTTTATCCCATACATGCTTGAAGCCAACTACTGTTTTTGCCTCCATCACTTCCACTGACAGTCAGTTTCAGGTGTACACCACTCTTTCAGTGAAGTAGTATTTCCTCACATCCCTCTTAACATTCGCCCCCCACAGACACTTCATCACATTGACTGTCATCCTGATGCTCTTTCTTATTTGAAAGAGTCTCCCATCCTGCACTTTTTTCACCGCCATGAGGTGCTTGTAGGTCTCCATCATGTCCCCATATCTCTGTTCTCTTCCAGGGTGTACATGTTGAGATCCTTCAGTCACTTCTCATAGGGATCTTGATGCAACCCATTCCCCATTTTAGTTGACCTCTTCTGGAGTGCCTCCACTCTGTCTATGTACTTTCTGAGGTTCACCCTCCAGAACTGGACAAAATACTACAGGTGGGATCTCACCAGCTAGTAATACAGTGGCAGCAACACCTCCCACCTCCTGCTGAATATACCCCTCTCTATGCAACCCAGCAACCCACTGGTCTTACCCACTGCTTTTGTTAGTTAGTTAGTTAGTTAGTTATTGAAACTTTGTCGCACAGATCTGCCACTTTGATGTCATCAGAAATGATAACCCCAAAGTCTCTATCCTGCTTAGTGGCTGTCAGTACCCCCCCCCCCCCAATTTTGTACTCAGCCCTGGGTTCCTATGCCCTATGTGCATGATTTTGCACTTTTTGGCACTAAACCTCAACTGCCGTAGTCTTGACCACTCCTTGAGTTTTCCAGTGTCCTTACACATTCTCTCCACCACCTCCTAAGTGACCACCATGTTGCAGAGTTTGGTGTCATCTGTAAAATGGTAAACCTTCTCTTCCAGTTCTTCCGCAATGTCACTTATGAAGATATTGACAAGGATCCATCTCAGTACTGAGCCTTGTGTCACCTGTTGATCACTCTCCCCTCATTTGAATGAGTGCCATTAACCACCACCCTCTGTCACCTATCTATTAACCAGTTCCTTACCCAACTAACCACTTTGGATCCTACCTCAGGCTTCTCAATTTATTTATCAGTCTCCTGTGTGACACAATGTTGAAGAACTTGTTAATGTCCAGATAGTCTATGTCCACTGCCTTCCCCATATCTATTAACTGCTGTATTCACTGATTGCTCACAATGTGGTTTATTTAATATGCTGGTCTTTGTATGGAATAGTTAAGAAAAAAAAACTGCTGACTGTTCCTTTGTAACTACTATACTGCCATTTTCATCCCCTGGGACCATCTGAGGAAGAACAGGTCCTTCACCTAAATGTGCCTATTCTGGTGAGCAAAAATGTGAATAATCAAAAAAGTAATGGTATTAGCATCAAACTGCCATTAACTGGATAGGATATGTCTGATGATGTTAATGACTGGCACACCAACAATGATGAAAGGGGGTGCTGCACACTGAGGTGGTTTTAAAAACTATGGAGGCAGAGCTGTAGATCAAGTGGGGTCTGCAGTAAAACTGTAAGCAGAAAAAATGGGCAGACTGGATGGGCCAAGCAGCCCTTATCTGCCATCAGAGTCTATGTTTCCATGCTTCTATGACAGAAAACAGATAGAGGGGCATACAAAGATATAGCCCAAAGTGTGTGCAAATATAAACTGGGAATGCAACAATGCTTCCAATATCCCCATAAAATAATTCAAAAGTTGATTCAATTACATTAAAAATATTTTCAGTTATAATTCAAGGGATTACAAAGTGGAACTAGAAAAAAAAAATACTCACCCACAATTGTACATTATCAGTTTATCAATACATTGTCAGGAAGGAAGGGAGGACTGGATAATTACATTACATCTCATAGACAACAAGTTAAGCTATATGCTGAGATCCAGTGTGGACCAGCACAACAAAGAAAGAAAAGACCAGAAGAAGCCTGCTCCATATAAGCCCTTGTCAATAGCAAACCAGTGGGAGTAAGGACTCACTCACCAGAATGAGTTTTAGATATCGTCATTATTCCAGTGATCTGAGTACTGCTTATGCACAAAGTGAACCCAAGTCAATGTTTCAAGGAAAAATCCTCTTTATCAGGGCTTGCACTTACTACAAGAAAAAATAGCAAAATTTATTTTGCTATGATTACACAATAAAGTGTTTCCCCCTGTGCTATGACTTTGTGTTCTTCTTGACTTTATGATAAACAATGAAGTAGCACACCCAAAATAGCTACCTGTTTATTACTAAACTAATTACATTTTTTTCTCTTGGCACCTTATTGTTATACATGACATTAATAGAAACCACTGGTTCAACTTAATGAAACACACTACTCACATATAATAGTCAAATTTTAACTTAACGATAGGTAAAGGAGCTTCTTTTCATATCCATCGTATTTAGATATATGTGCGTCTTTCTTAGACCTGCTTATAATGTCTCTTTTTTCTCCTTTCTCAATAGTTTCCAGAAAAGCAATAAAGTAGCTCACACTTTTCTATTCTTATTCATGAGCAACCAATATATGCATCAGATCTCCAAAACATATATTCACAATGTTAACCCACTGTTTGTTAAACTAGCATACTACTAATGTGTAAAATTATCATTAGAAAATAATTTAAGGAAATAGTTCAGGGATACTAGGAACTGAAATGCAACTCCTCTGAGTATCAGGTAACATTAACTGAGCACTATTGCTTTTAACTAGAATATTGTTTTATGGAGCTAGGCTCACAAAGAACCAAGAACCTCTTAGTTTTGCTCTTTAAGCTTCGTTGGCATCTCTTCAGGAATGATCCGTCCTCTAAACATTTAAACCTGTAGAGTAGTAAGGCATTAAGTGATAGCTAGACGCTATCTCTTGAAATGCTAACCAACTTAACAAGCATTTGTCAATGCCGAATGTAGTCTCGCTGGAATTGGCATTGGTAGTGCAGGAGTTAGAGACACATAATAGGAATGGCAGTGAAGTATTGAAATGACGGCAACCCCACCCCTACCATGCAGAGACTGACAGGTGTTGCAGTGTGCCTTTGGGTTGTCAGCTATAACGCTCATGCCATTTTACCTCACCCTACCCTGTAGACACTGACAAGTATCATGGTGTGCTTTGGTGTCTTTGGGCCTTATAGTTACCCCATTCCATAAGGAAATATGCTGAGGTGGGTGCAGTGTAGGAGAATGGGGTGAACCTTGGGGCCAAACACTCCAAGGCACACCTCGATGCCTGTCACTGGCTGCAGGGTGGGGGGGGTGGAATGGTGGGAGCATAACAGCTGATGATCCCTAGTCACACCCCAGACACCTGTCAGTCTCTACAAGGTGGGGTGTTACAGTTGGAAACCCTAACTCTGTAGGCATGTGTTGGTATTTTCACTCCAAATTATAAACATGGGCTTTTTGTGACCCCACCTCATGAACAGCAACACTATCAGTTTGTTAGCCAAAAGGAGATTTTGTATAGCGACTGTGCCATTTGGCGTCACAGGTACAAAATCCCATTTTGGGCAGGATGTGGAAAATGACAACTGTATTGTTCATGAGGAGGTGTAAAAAAAAAGGCAACATTGAAAATCTGGAGTGAAAATATGAAGAATTGGTGAAGTCATGAGCATGCATAGAAACTGTGCAACGCACGTCCATAACCCAATTATTTTTGGGATTTTTTTAACCACATTTTCAACATAGGCATTTTGGGACCTCTCCTCATGAAGAGTGGCACTGTCTCATAGCTGGCATAAGAACCATCTCAAACCCACTATCTACATCAAAGTTTTCTAATAAAAGATCCAGATGGAACTTTGACCCTTTGGCCTACATACAAGAACTAAAAAACTCCTTGCTCTGGCAGACTTTCTACCTGGCTAAATCAGTGAGTGATGCCTATAATGTTCTCCATGAAATCATAGCCAGTGCCCTAAACAACCATGCTCCTCTAATTAAAGCACGAATAAAAATCAGAACCTGCCACTGGTTTTCACCGGATCTGAAGAATGCTTTACTCAAAAGAGACCAGCTATGGAAAAAGGCCCAGAAATCGCAGGCCAATGCAGACTGGTGTCTCTTTAGGACAGCTAGAAATGCCTGCACAAAAATGATCAGAGAGGCCAAGGCCAATTGTTATCAAAATGAATTACTATCCGCATCCAACAGCCCAACCAAATTCTGGTCCATCATAAAGGAACTGTCTGGACACTCCCCAGGTAGTGCACTACCCTCCAAAATCACCATCGACAATGTCACTATCAGTGATAAATCTTAAATTCTTGAAGCCTTCAACAACCACTTCGCCACTGCAGGCATGGCATTCGATAATGCACCAGTAAGTAGTCTCCGTCCACAGCTCACAGCCCAGCCTCCAGACCAAAGTAACAAAGATACGATCTTCTCCTTTTCCCCAACCACCATAAAAGAAGTTGAAGACCTTATGCTATGGCTAGATACCAGAAAAAGTGCAGAAGCCAACTCCTTCGACCCATACTTTCTGAAAATAGCATGCCACATACTTGTCCCACCTCTATCACACTTATTCAACCTGGCCCTAGCCCAGGGCTCTATCCCCACGGAATGGAAAACCGCTCATGTTATCCCCCTATTTAAAGAAGGAGACCCATGCGACCTGAACAATTATAGGCCAATCTCTCTTCTACCTATACTCTCAAAAATGCTGGAAAAAGTCGTGGATTTACAGCTGAGATCGTTTCTAGACAACTCTACATTGCTTAACCCCATGCAGTCTGGCTTTAGAGCAAAGCATAGCACTGTTACGGTGCTGGCCAAAGTCACTAATGACTGGCAATGGGACCTTGACAACAAAAAATTTGTTTGTGCTGTGTTTTTAGACCTCAGCAAGGCCTTCGATACAGTTGACCACTGTCTTCTTCTCTCCACCTTAAAAACCATAGGTATGGACTCAACCTCACTGGACTGGTTCCAGGATTATCTCTCTGATAGGCAGCAACAAATTAAGGCCGAAGGTGAGCTCTCTCCTCTCAAACCAATAAAAAGAGGAGTCACACAGGGTTCCATCCTGGGCCCTCTACTGTTCGCCATCTACATAAACAACTTGGACCTAGGCATTACAGAAGCCAGTATCCACTTGTTTGCCGATGATACGGTGTTCTATTTAAGCCGTGACTCCCCTGGAGCCGCATGCACAGATCTACAAAGTGAATTCAATACACTGCAGCATCAGCTTCTCAACAAAAAGCTACTGCTAAATGCAAAAAAAAAACTAAGGCCATGCTCTTTACCCCATCTAGCACTAGGGCCTACTCTGCTGCTGCTGGTACCCTTCCTCCCATAACTATCCTTCTAGGCGAAGATCTTGAGTTCGTGCCTAAATTCAAATATCTGGGTATATGGCTGGACAACAGACTCTCCTTTGCAGAGCACACAGAAGAACTGATGAAAAAGCTTAGACAGAGGCTTGGCCTCTTCTTCAGAATTAAACACCTTCTGACCACAGACGCAAGAAGATAGCTTGTTCAATCAACTTTCCTCTCATTAATCGACTACACCGACATTATCTATGGCCAATGCTCCATCTCACACCTTGCAAAACTGGATGTCCTGTACCACAGAGTGTTAAGATTTATAACTGGTCTCCCATCCTCCACACATCACTGCTCTTTATAAGCAGCCGTAGGGTGGCCTTCCCTTCAATATAGGCAGTGTAGAAATGCAGCACTCTGTACATTCCGAGCCCTTACCAACAAACTCCCAGATTACATTGTTGACTGCCTCCCCCTGAGCCCAGTCAGTAGCTATGCACTAAGAAGCCACTCTCTAATTTCTCTGAAAATCCCCAGGATCAGTACCCACTTTGGCAGGGCTGCCATAAGCCATGCTTTGCCTATGCTCTGGAACAGGGTACAAAGATCCTTGATACTCAGCTCTCCTGTCAGTTTTGTCCTGTTTAGGATCATTTATGACAAAACGTTTGCTGAAATCTGTAAGTGTTTCCATAGTTCTTAGTTGTCCTGCTGACGGTTCACTCCATATCCTTACCACATCCAGCCACGAACCTAGTTCCTCCCCTCCCTATTTTAATCAAGTCCATTAGTCAGTTGCCATAGTGGCCCTCGGCACCTAAGGCACCACTTCTCCCATATTACTCTCCTCTCACCATTTAAGCGGAACATACAGACCTCATTAGGGGCCCCTATGCAGCCCAGGACCCTCACCCAAGAATGGTAAATGGTCACTGAGCGCTGAAATGCAAAGAATTGTACCCTCTGATGGAGGCTTGACTAAGAATGACTAAACATACCACCTCAACTTCTGCATACATGGAGTCTGTATATACCACAGCAAAGTTGAGTGATGTATGTATGTTTCTACAAGAATGCTTGGAATGTATATTGTGCACCTACCACTTTTCTGTAAATTTGTTTGTAACTCTTTACACATGTTGTATTTTGTATTCTCAATCTATGTATGTATAACTGTCTTGGGCAACGGCAGGTCCATCTTGTAAATGAGCTTGCTCAATGATGATCGCCTGGATAAATAAAGATTTAATTTGATTTGATTTGATTTGAATTTGTTAATCTGTTCCAAAAGTTAAATTCCCACAGCGACCACACGATTATACGCCACAGGTGCAAAAACACATTTTGGGCAGGATGTGAAAAATGACAGCTGTACTGTTCATAAGGAGGTGTGAAAAAATGCCAATGTTGAAAAGCTGGCATGAAAATATTGCAAATTTGCAAAGTTACAAGTGCGCATGGAAACTGCGAAATGCATGCTTGTAACACAGTCATTTTATGGACATTCATCACAAAATTTTCAAGATAGGCATTTTAGGACCTCTGGTTTGTTACTCTGTCCCTAAAATGGATTTCCCACAGCAACCATGCTATTCTGGGCCGGAAGTGCGAATACACATTTTGGCCAGGATATGTAAAATGACAGCTTTACTGTTCATAAGAAGGTGTGGGAAAATGGTAATGTTGAAAATCTGGAGTGGAAATATTACAAAGTCATGAAGTTACAAGCGTGCGTGGAAATTGCACAACACACGCTCATAAAATAGCCATTTTTTTTATTTTTTTCACAAAATTTGCAATGTAGGCTTTTTGGGAGCCCCCCTCATGAACAGTGGCACTGTCATTTCATTAAGTGGTCCTGAAAGGTGATTCCGTGCAGTGACCGCGAAATCACCATTCAGGACCAAATAACACCATGACAGTGACTGAATTCTTGAGGAGGGGTCCCAATAATCCCATATTGAACATTTAGTGCCAAAATTACCAAAACTGGCTGAGATATGCACCAAAGTTGAAAAAACCCTATTTATGCCATTATACGGCTTACCGGCATTTCCTCAGTTTGCGGTCGGCTTTGAAGAGTGCAGATATGTTCCCGGTGTAGTATCAAATCATGCTACCCATCAGAATTTGCTACCCTCATCAACTGTGCATGCATATTAGCATCATGCACACACACTGCAACAGTCAGAGGGTAGCAAATTCTGACAGCGAAGTCCAGGGGAAAAACTCTGGCAGGTGGTCATTAAAAATTTGTGCAAAAGGAGAAACCCTGCAAGTGAGGCATAAGTGTTTAAGCAAAACCTGTATATCGTCCCCTCTATCTCTTGAATGATAATTGGGCATGATGGATAAGCTCAGTTTTGGTCTGCTTATGTTCGATGACAATCAAAAAAAAATTGTACAGTATCCTGTACTCAAATGCTAATTTAATCCTTATAGCACGTAATATATTGTAATAGTGATCTGATTTTTCAATGCAGACTCATTTTGATTTACTAAGTTTATTTATTTGGGTACTTATGATTACTGTTTTTATGTTTTGAGTATCACCTTTCGCTGTACTCTGAGTTCACTGTTAATACCCGAGTAATGTGTGTGTGTGTGTGTGTGTGTGTGTGTGTGTGTGTGTGTGCATGTGCTAGTCTTGTAGTGTTACTCATTAAAAAAATAAAGGAAATCCTGACACCTCACTGTGTGTCCCAATTAATGCTTAAAACATTTCCTTAAAAGATCAAGGTATTCAGTGTTCTTTCATTCATATGTGAGTAGAGTAAGGAATAAGGATACTGTCTATATACTATACTGTACATATCGTGTACCTTATATAATTTTGCCCCATATTTGAGCGAACTTGTGTCGTAAGTACTTTATGTCTTATAGGTAGTCATAATAGCTACTGTAAGTAGCTCCTGTCAAAAGTCAGAACTAGTACACATTATTGTGTTAAGCAGTATAGGGGGAAACATTGTTTAACCAGGAGTAGCATACTAAGCTGAAGCTTGTTTCCAGTTGCAACCTGGGAGCACAAGGAGGTTAAGTGACTTGCTCAGGATCACACAGTATGCATCTACATGGTTGTGGGATTTAAACCCAGGTCTCCAAATCTGTAGCTCAGAGCCTTAACCCACTGCGCTATACTGCCTCCAATATAAACTATATACAATGGATGCAAGTGGTTATTTGAGAAGCTGAGCACCTCATTTGGTGACTACTACAATCTCTGTTGTGAAGCCTATTGAGGTATTGTGCTACAGTTGTGGTACACGGAGGGGGTGCCTATGGGGTACTCTTTACCCTATACGCTATACTCTGCAGGTGTCAAAATGTATCATAAGTTTTTTATGTTCAATTTATGCCTGTTCTTGGGTGCTTGGCCACTGAATCCTCTGTAGTCTGTTAAAAAAAATAACTTGCTATCTGCCGTGATTTTGTTCTTCATTTGCATGCCTTCCTGATCGAGAATTGTGTTCCATTTTTGAGCTTTTTTCTCATTTTATGGTGTGCTTCAGGGGCTGCATAGTTTCCTAATGTTTGCATGCTGCGGATACTGGGCTGATGTCCATATAAATGGAGCAGCTCCATGGCTTCCCCACTCATTTCACTGAAGAGCTGTGTTTTTCTTAGTACTGCACTCTGTCATTTTTTAATTAAAATATTTTTATTCTGCCTTGTGAAAATAGTATCTTACCCCATACTGACTGTATTGTGTTTTTATTTGGAAAAGTTTACATTTTTCCCACAGATGGGCTGAAGGAACCCTCCCCCATCCCAACAGCATTCCCAGTTGTATGTGGGTACTATATGGAGCAGCTGCATGGCATCCCCACTCATTAGTGGTGCTCATAATAGTCTGTGAATTAAATATTTTCAGTGAAGTGTTCGAATAAAGTGGCTTAACCTATACTACCATGATGTGCTTTATTTCTGAAATCTGGACTTTGGCAGCTGACGGGCTGAAGGAAGCAACCCCCCCTCCCCCCTTAGCATTCCAAGTTGCATGAGGGCCAGGGAGATTATATTTTGGACTGTCAGTAGTTCACGTTCTTGAACTACAGCTATTTACAGACAGTGTAAATGATTAGGAGTTTCACATTAATATTATAACTCTGTGTTTTACACTATTCTGCAAGCTGCATGTGTCCTATGCAATATACAGAGCAGTATGTGGTTAGTGTTGTTATCCCCACCCTCAAACAGTTCCATGTCACAAGAGTGAATCTTTTTCAGCAACTCACACAAGCGCGAATACATCGTGGTGAACACAAACACAGCACACTGCCATGTATGTTGAATACTAAATTGGCGCATATCTGATAACATGTTTAATGCAGGGGTGTTGTGGCCCCAACATCTCCCTTTGTGGGGGTTCAAGTCCCCACCCCCCTAAACTTTAATAACCATGTCCGGGGGGGTGGACACCAGAGAAAAGATGAGGGACCAAGGACAGCAATAACTTGCCAAAAATAAAATGACATACCTGTCTGAAGTCCTTAGTCTGGAGCCACAACCACTGCAGCTGGTATCCCTACCCACTACGCTACACGAGTAGCTCGGTGGCATCATACTCCACATCCCTAGTTAGCTCATCCCTCTTCTCCCTCTGCAGTCTCATTGCTATTCCCTTCCCTCGCCACTTTTTCCAATCCTCCCTTGCTATTCTGTCCTTTGCTATCCCTCCACAGTAGCCAAACTAAATCATCCCATTCCAAGGCAAAAATATGGGACTTCAGAAGAGCTGACTTTGATAAGATGGCCAACAGAGTTAAGTTAGCCCTGGCAAAAAGAAATACAGGTGAGGGGGTACAGGCAAAGTGGGCAAGTATTAAGGATGCAACACTTGAAGCAACATCCCATTGTGTTAGAGAGAAAGGGAAGTGCAAAAGAAGAAGGAAACCATCTTGGTTCTCAAAAACAGTAGCAGAAAAGGTTAGAGCCAAAAGGCTGGACTTCAGGAAATAAAAGAGAACGCAGCAGGATGAAGATAGGGAGGCATACTAAACTTCCCTAAGGGAAGCAGGGAAGGCAGTAAGGCAGGTAAAAGCCCAAACTGGGGAAACACTAGCACAAACAGTAAAAGAAGGTGACAAGACTTTCTATAGATACATTAATGAAAGAAGAAAATCCAGAGGGGGTATTGCTAAGACCAAAGGGGATAAGGGGGCATATGAGGAGGAGGACCATGTAAAAGCATCTATCCTAAATAGATACTTCTGCTCAGTATTTACTGAAGAGAAGGTAGGGCAGGGCCCACAACTCAGCACCATGGACACGGGGGAGGGAGGTGTCCACTAGTCCCTTCACAAAAGAAAGGGTCCTACAAGAGCTCGATAAGCTCAGGGTGGACAAGGCAATGGGACCTGATGGCATACATCCCAGGGTACTAAAGAAGCTAAGGGTGGAACTAGCAGAGCCATTAGCAGAACTGTTTAGTGAGCACAGGAGAGGTCCCAGAAGACTGAAGAAGGGCTCATGTGATCCCGCTCCACAAGAGTGGTAGCAGGGAGGAGGCAGGGAACTACAGACCAGTCAGTCTTACCTCAGTTGTGGGCAAGATTATGGAGGCACTCCTAAAGGAAAGGATAGTGCAATACCTGGAATCCATAGGAGCACATGATCCAAGACAACATGGGTTTACAAAAGGAAGGTCCTGTCAAAATAATCTCATAGATTTCTTTGACTGGGTAACCAGAGTGGTGGACCAAGGGGGAGCAGTTAATGTTGCCTACCTTGACTTCAGCAAAGCTTTCAATACTGTTCCACTTAGAAAACTGATTAATAAGCTGGGTAGGCTCAGGGTGGGTCAGAGGTTGGTCAACTCGGTGGCAAACTGGTTGACGGGCAGAAAACAGAGAGTAGTGGTAAATGGTATACAGTCAGAAGAGATGCAAGTCACAAGTGGGGTGCCTCAGGGAACAGACCTAGGGCCAGTCCTCTTCAATATCTTCATCAGTGACATTGCAGATGGACTGGAGGGTAAGGTTTGTCTGTTTGCAGATGACACCAAAATCTGCAACAGAGTACATGATTCAGATGGGGTGGGCAGAATGAGAAGAGATCTGGATAAACTAGCAAAATGGTTGGAAGAGTGGCAACTGGGACCCGGCCTGGTGGCACTGAGGGTTGAGGTGCTGGACACCACACCTTGCGCCATGCCAGAGACCTGAGTTTGGGAGCAAGCTCGTGTGCCAGGGGTCAGCAGGCATGGGTGAGGATTGAGCACCCACTGGACTGCTCTCCTCCCTAGGGGGAGGACTGGCATAACTCAGTATGCCAGCATCTCCCGGTGGTGACTGGGAGTACTGCAGCATGCAGGGCAGCATGTACATAGTGTGGCTGACACTTGGCAGGGTTGCTGTGTGCTGTAGCGTCAGGGACGTGCACCACGCATGGGAGGGGGAATGCACAGCAGAACAGGAAAAACACCAGTCTGCAGGGTAGGCGACGGCACCTGCCCCCATGCCCACTGTGGGTCTATCTTGCATGGCCTTCCAGTGTCCTCCACCCGGGCTCTCACCCACAAGCTGTAGACTGACTGTATAGAACAGCCAAGAGGAGGGGCAAAGTTGGGGGTGCCGGTTGTGTGGGCTGAGAAGGAGGAAAGAGGAGGATCAGGTAGGGAGACTTCAGGCGGGGTAGGAACAGGCAGGATACCTGAAAGAGGCTCCACAGACCGCGACCGGAGGGAAAAAAATAGGTAAAAAAAAGAAGAATGTCAACTGGGGATTAACACAAAGAAGTGCAAGATCATGCACATAGGGAAGAGAAACCTTGAAGCCACCTATAGGCTGGGAGGGGAGTTGCTGGCAGTCACAAGGGAAGAAAGAGGCTTGGGCATCATCATCACCGATGACCTGAAATTATCCAAGTAGATCACTAAAGCTGTAGGTAAGGCTAGGGAGATGTTGGGGTGTATTTGTAGGGGTATCACAAGTCGGAAGAGTGAGGTAATAATCCCTCTTTACAAGACACTAGCTAGGCCCCATCTGGAGTACTGCGTTCAGTACTGGAGGCCACACCTTCACAAGGACATTAACCAAATTGAGGCAGTCCAGAGGAGGGCAACCAAAATGGTGCAGGGACTGCATCAGAAAACATATGAGGACAGATTAATGATGCTTAATATGTATACCCTAGAGCAAAGGAGGGAGAGAGGTGATATGATCGAAACATTCAAACATCTTAAGGGCATTAACAAGGTGAAAGAGTCCAACATGTTTCAATATAAGAAAAATAGAAGGACAAGAGGACACAGCATGAGATTAGAGGGAGGCCGATTAAGGGGTAATGTGAGGAAGTTCTTTTTCACAGAAAGGGTGGTGGATGCATGGAACAGCCTACCTCAAGAAGTGGTGGATATGAATACAGTGCAAGACTTCAAACAGGCATGGGACAGGCATAAAGGAGCAATACAGATAAGTATGAATAGATAGGCCATTGACAGAAGAAAGGGCAATGGCACATTCATAAGGTAGAAAAATAAATGGGTAGCCTGGATGGGTCTTGCGGTCCTTATCTGCTATCAACTTCTATGTTTCTATGTTTCTAAACCTGAAAGCAAGCAAAATGATACACTCATTTATCAGTCACTCATTTTGGTTTGCTCTTTTGACATGTTACCCCTTCCAACAAAGTTTGATTGTATTGCAATTATGTGTCAAAGCAGGCATTATTACCTCAGTAGTCATGTATGCTTCCATTGCCCTATCAGGAATGCTGTCCGCCACATACCACGTATGATACAGTGGTCCTGCGATGTGCAAGTTATTACATAGAATGGTGTCCTAGAATCATAGAAACTGACTGCACATGATGACGACCAATAGTGTTGTACAGTGTGTCCATACTCTACTTACTGTAAAAGTTGCATACCCTACTTGATGTCTGGCTTTACCTTCTCTTTCCTGTCACTACTGTTCCCCTTTGCCAGTCCCATGCTGTATTAAATGTCCCCATTGTGTTGTCCCTCACTTCCTCAACTAAGAGCTAGTTCATTCTAGGCAGCCACCACCCTTTCCCTGAAGACATACTTCCTGATGTTACTCCTGAGACTACCCCCTTCCAAACTCAAGTCATGCCCCCCCCCATGAACATGTACCTTATGAAGATGCTATCCTCCAATACACTATTTATGACCATTAGATACTGGCAGGTTTCTATTATGTCTCCTCTGTCTCTCCTGTCCTCCAGGGTATACATAGGGAGGTTTCTCATTCTCTTTTATTATGAATTTTGTTTTAATCCCTGCACCATCCTTGTTGACCCTATTGGAACTGCGTCCACACTGTCTAACTCCTTACAGAGGTGTGGCCTCCAGAACTGGACTCAGTAGGAGATATGGCCTCTACAGCTAGACACAGTACTCCAAATAAGGCATCACAAATGATCTGTACAGTGGCATCTCCATCTATTTTCTTCTGCTGGTGATACTGATCCCTATGCATCCCATCATCACACTGGCTCTCCCTGCTGACTTGCAATATGGTTTGGTTGCTGTTAGGTCATCAGGTGTGATTATCCCCAAATCCCTTTCCTGCTTGGTGACCATCAGTATCACTCCCATCATGTAATCCTCCTCTGTCTTTCACCCCAATTTCATGATATAGCACTTTTTTGCATGGAATCTCAGATGTAGCACTGTACACCATCACTCCAGTTTACCTAAGTCCCCCTCATTTGTACCCCATTCATGGAGTGTGCACCCGCTTGCAGATATTACTGTCATCTTCAAAGAGGCACGCCTTCCTTTCCAGCCCCCTCCCCAAAATGTCTCTTAATAAGCCATGAAATAGAAATGGTCCCAGAAGAGATAACTGTGGCACCCCGCTGCTCACCCTACTTTCCTTAGATTGACCCACTCCCTGACTGCCCAGCTTATTCAGTACTCTTCTATGTGCAGTGACATTCAAGGCCTTACTGAAATCAAGGTAGGTGTTATCCACCACTTCTCCCCCCCCCCACTTCTCTTTTCACCTAGTCAAACATTTAAATTATATTTGTCTGACATGTCCTTCCTGCTGTGAACAAGAAATTCCAACTTGTGTGTCCCAGGGTTTCTTTTTCTTTTCAATTATTACATCTTCAGATGTTAAGAGAAATTATGGGGAGTGAGAGAGAAACGGATAGTAGTACACAAGTCACAGTATTCTCTCACTCAACCCAAACAACAAATAAACCATCAAATTTGCCTTATCAATAATTGTTGCTTTATTTTCACATCTCAGTAGTTTCACTGTTGCTCCATAATACTTTGTTCATTTGTAACATTTCAGAACCAAAAAATGTTCCTTCATCAGACTATGAGTGTACTTTATATTCCAAAAGCAACTTCATTCTAGAATTGGAAAAATGTATACATATAAATAACTCTCATATATTTAAATCCAGATAAACAAAATCAAAACAACTAAATGAATTTAGTAAATTCATAAGGTGGAACTGA
The DNA here is from genome assembly GCA_016271365.2 of Neoceratodus forsteri. NCBI lineage: Eukaryota > Metazoa > Chordata > Ceratodontiformes > Ceratodontidae > Neoceratodus > Neoceratodus forsteri. The sequence continues at coordinate 396,695,419 of CM028129.1, forward strand.
CCTTATATTTCAAACTTTTTAATTCAACTTCAAAAGGCTATGAGGGTGGGGGTGCAAGTGCTGCCAAACATAACCTTGAGTTACTATAAAAAGCAAAAGGAATGCTTAATAAATCCAAGTAGGTTCAATTTAAATTTAAATAATCATTTTGCAATACTTAAAAAAGTTTAACCTTCAGATTTACCTTAAAGTAACCAAAAAATATGTTGCTTTCTCTTAGAATCTTCACAAGTAAAAATTTATTTTTCACTTTAAACTTCAAGTGAACCTGCAGCAAACCATAGCTTTCAGTTAGTATCACAATCCGTCAGCTTAGCGTATCATGAAATAACAAAGCACCTATTTTATATATATTGTATAGCAGATTGAAAGACTAATAGTTACTTCTTCTTGTTTTACCTTCATTCAGATACTTCTACACATAGAAAGGTATCACAATTACTTTTTCATTCAAAAGGATTTCAGTAAATCCAGTCTTTTAACTAAGCCACATATGCACCTCACACCACCAATGCCATTATTCGGAATGCCACTTTGACTTGTACCAGATGTCTCTAAAGGTAAAGAAGGGGCTGGGCCACAGGTGAATGTGAAAAGGCATGTTTAAGTCACAAAATGATGTCACTTTAGTTGGCCCAGTCAATTAAAAACCTCCAAAGTGCAAAGCGCTAATCGGAGATCCCCCTAATTTACAATGTAATTTAAATACAACATAACATTAAATCCTGAGATAAGTGTTTAAACATTTCACATGTCAGGCTCTGATATTAAGATGTGCAGTACCAGATAAAAGGAGATAACGTTGCAAAGAAGTTAATTCTATTGGAACAATCTACATGAATTTAATGCATAATAAGAGTTTTAAAAAATAATAACTAGGCATGGGAAAGAATATTTATAGAGACAGAAAAATAGAGTAATGAATGGGGTCAAATGGTAAAGAAATGGGAAGAGGGTAGTAGAGCTCAGAAAAAGGAAAAAAGGCAGAAAGACAAGAAACAGGCAGGAGGTCAACTGAGATGATCAAGGTCAAAAGGACTTTTTTCAAATAATATGTAAAATTTAATTGAAAGTGGTCCATATAAGATTCTCATTTAGACCATATCTACTATGATATGTTTTTAAAGTAAATATCCACCAAGCTTCTCTTCACAAAAATGCGGTTTCTCTGTCCATACCACAACTGGAATACTTTACCCTTTCTAAACCAAAAAACTTCAAGGATGATACTTGATGTCTGCATTCCATAAAACATCTGGCTAAGGGGGATCTAATATCCTCTCTTCTAATAATACTCTTATGTTCATAAATTCTCACCTGTAATGGTCTAGTGGTTTGACCAATATAATATAGAGAGCAAGGGCACATAATACAGTAAACAACAAAATCTGAATTATAAGTAATAAAGTCATTAATATCATAGATTTATCATTCCATGTCCTTTTGATGAACTTTCTTTTAATATCGCTACTGCAATGTGTACAGTTACCACATGTATAAAAACCTTTTATATCCATTTTTAGCCATGTGGATGGTAGTGGTTCTGGACCCCAATGTTGAGTCTTTACAATTTTATTTTTAATCATGGTAGTTTTCTTTGCTGTGACCCAGGGTTTCTGTTTGAAAATTCGATTCCCTATTTCATTACTCTGTAAAATGCTCCAATTATTCAAAATTACATGTTTTATTTTCCCAAAAAATTCTGAATATTGTGTGGACATAGTAATTTTTTCTCCTGTTTCAATTTGTGTCCTTTCTTTGTCTAACAGTAACATCTCTCTTTCTATAGATTCGACTTTATTCCTAGCTATCTACAATACATTATTATTATAGCCACGTGCTGTAAATCTTTCTGTAAGTTTTTCTAAGTTTCTATCACATCTTTCTTTGGTCACTGTATTTCTTTTAGCTCTAAGCATTTGACTATATGGAACAATGACTGGGTACAAGGGGTGGGGTTCAAAGGGGCAAAGGGGGTGATGGGTAGTCGAATAAAATCTTGTTGGAGTTATAATAAGGTGACATGCAATTGGGCAAATTGTAAGATTAAATATGTATGGTCCAAGTGTGCTGGGCAGCATCTGGTAACCTGGTGCAGGGCCAAGGGTGACAGTTTTGGAAATAAGGCCTATGGGGGGCAGCCCTTTCAGGGGATCTTTGGGGGGGACAAGACGGGGAGGGACAGGGCAAGGAGGAAACGGGACAGGGTTCAATGGGAGAGGGGCATTTGGATCAGGAGATGGGGGTCAATAAATGTAGACAGGGCAGACCAGGGAGAAGGATGGGGTTTCATATAACCCGAATGCCAATTAGGATAGAGATGCTGATGGACTGGATTGAAGGCTATATGGATTGGAAGGCTAGGCGGGTATTTAGGGAAGGATTTTTGAAGGGGCTTAGCCTACACTACGAAGGAAGAAGGAAGGCTGTGAAGGCAAGTAACTTGGGATCAGTTAAAGGTAAGGAGGAAGTGGTCAGGAGAAAGATAGAGAAGGAAATAGCAGCAGGCAGCGTTGCAGGCCCATTCAAGGTGCCTCCTTTCCCGGAGCTCAGGGTATCATCGTTGGGCTTGATACCCAAAATGCAGCCAGGAGAGAATCAGCTGTTTCACCATTTGTCATACTTGGAAGGGGAATCAGTCAATGACTCGATAGTGGATGAGCAAAGATTGGTGTCCTATGTGACATTGGATCAGGCAGTAGAAATGATACGGGCAGTGGAAGGGCGTGGCTGGCAAAGACGGATATAGAACCTGCTTTTCGGCTGCTCCTGATACGGGCAGAGGACTGCGACCTGCTGGGTTTTCAGTTTGGGGGCAAGAATCTCTTTGATAAGGCAATGTGAATGGGGTGTTCAGTGGCATGTGCCACCTTTGAGACATTCAGTACACGGTTGCATTGGATTTTTGGGGAAAGATATAGGCACAAGAAGGTGGTCATTTTCTGGATGATTTTCTGTTGACAGGGCAAGGGGAGGATGGTTCAGCAGAGATGCTGTGGGAGTTTCAGGAGATGTGTAATGCCTTGGGGGTGCTTTTAGCAGAGGGGGAAGACAGAAGGGCCAACTTACAAGCTGGAGTTCCTGAGGATCGCGGTGCATGTGGAACAGAGAGTATTCAGGCTACCAGCTAACAAAGTAGCAAAGCTGAAGGAGCTGATTGCACTAGTGAAGGGTAAATGGAGAGTTCCACTGTCATTGGTACAGCAGTTGTTAGGGCACCTACATTTCGCATGCCGGAGAGTCATGTCAGGGAGAGTTTCAACCCATCGACTAGCTTAGGCCATAGGGAAGGTGAGAATGATGCATCACTGCGTAGATATTTTGAAAGGGGTACTGCAAGATTAAGAGGTATGGGAACAATTTCTGCAACAGTATAATGGGATCACATTCTGGCAGGAGGAGTGGTTATTCAATACAGACTTAGAGTTATACACAGATGTGGTGGGGGCATTTGGGATGGGGCATACTTTAAAGGGGACTGGATATTGAAGAGATGGTTGGTGGAATAGGAAAAGAGGCAGTTATTGAGTGATATCACATTTTTAGAGATCTTCCCTATATGGATGTAGTGACCATTTTTGGAGAACAGTTGAGGAATCAGAAGATAGTATTTTGGTGCAACAAATGAGCGGTGGTGGAAGTGCTGAATAGGCAGCGTGGGTCCACAGAGATGGTGACAAGGGTGGTCAAGCAGCTGGTGCTAGAAGGTCTGAGGCTGAATCTGTCTTTCTATGAAAGACATATTGAGGGAGTAAAGAATGAGGTGGCTGACAGCCTTTCCTGTCTTCAGTTAAAGAGGTTCAGGTCGTTGGTGCGGGGGCAGCTGCCAGGAGAACATTGGTCCTATCTCACTTATGGGAGAGTGGATGGAAAGAGCCCAGTTGTTGTTCAGAAGCTCTTGGTCTGTGAGTACCTTGAGGGCAATAAAAGGGGCAAGGAAAGCATTCCAAGAGTTCTGGCAGCATGCAGGGATGGAGGTAAGTAGGCCTGCAACCGTGGGTCAGGTGATGAAGTTCATAGTATGGAAATGGGAAGGGGATGGTGCATTTAGACATGGGGTTACACCTAGTGGAGATTTGGCTGGTATGCAATTTACAAGGGTGGGGTGAGCCAAATAGAGCCCCAGTGGTGAGATGGATGTTACAAGGCTGGAAGATGTTGCAAGGTACAAGGGTGGATGTCAGTAGGCCAGTAGCAGGGGAATTATTGGGTAAGCTATTAGGGGGTATTAAAATATATCTGCCACTCAGGTCATGAGACTTATTTGTTCTCAGCATTTTTCTTTGTTAAGTCCTGTGGCACATTCAGAGTAAGTGAGGTAGTAGTGAAAAATAAGAAGAATGGGGGGTGGGGGGCTGCACTGGGAGGAGGTACAATGGAGAGAGGACAAGGTAGTGATATGGTTGCACAGGTCCAAGATGGGTCAAGCAGGGTGTGGGGAAAAGGTGGTCCTCAAGATGGGACAAGGGGCAGGGCATGTGTGTGGTGAGGGCATTGGAGGATTACAAAGTGGTTAGACCGGCAATGTGCATTGGGATGGGGCCCCAGTCACAAGTTTTCAGTTGATAGCGGTGTTAAAGAAGGAGGTGGAGTTTGTGGGTGAGGATGTGGATAGGTTCTCATCACATTCATTCCAGATTGGTGCAGCATTGGAGCTGGAAGATCGAGGTGGGTCGGTTGCAGAAATCAAGAAAGTCAGGGATAGAGATTAAATTGCTATAAAAAGTATAATAGGAAAATTAAGAAATAACGTTGTCTGTTTTTTCCCCTCAGATGCATCTCGTTAGAGGATGGTGTAGATCGTGGGGCATTTGTTTGTGTATTGGGCTGAAAGGCAAGCCAAAAAGAGGCCTGGGGGGAAACAGCTGTGGACAGCAGCAGAGGAAACAAGAGTGCTTTGGAAGGCGATTCGGGGGATGAGATGGACACAGCCATAACTGCTTTTGAAGGAACGCAGATTGAAATGGCTGGAGCCAGATTTGTTTTTGCTGCATTTGAGAGGCAATAACTTAGGGGAAAGGCCATGGATAGAGTTGTTCCAAGAGATCAGTCAGGACATGGAGATGGTTAAGGTTTGATAGCCTGAAGTGACGATAGGTTAGTCAGAGATAATAGCATGGAAAGTGTGGAGGCAAGCAAGGGATATCAGGGCAATAGAGAAGGCCAGGAAAAGGTTGTATAGGAGGATGGCACAATTTATGGCAAATACAAGGGGAATATATGCATCACACATGAAAATTTCATTTGAGTGTGCAGGGTACTATACGAACATACATACGAACATACGAATGTGCCAGCAAAAACAGACCTCCTGGTCTATCAACATCTGCTCGATTGTGCAGCTAGCTCCCTAGGTTGCAGCTGCCCTTCCCCTCCCTCCCCTTGTTCTCCTGGTTGTCCACTGCCTCACTCACCCTACCAACCTCGGTCTCTGTCCCATGCCTTCTTGAAGCCATCCACATTTTTGCTTGATATCATCTTTTCTGGTACAGCGTTCCACCTCAACACCACTCTCTGTGAAGTAATGTCTCCTCATCTCCCTCCTGAATCTACCCCCTCTATTCTTAGCCCGTACCCTCTAGTATCGCTTCCATTCCTTAAACACCCCACCCTCTCCCCCCGATGATTCCCTTCAGGTACTTGAAAGTTTCAATCATGTCCCCCCATCCCTCCTCTACTCCAGTGTGTACATATTCAGTTCTCCCATTCTATTCTTGTAGTCCTTTCCCCCTATCCCCTGAATCATCCTCATCACCCTCCACTGCACTCCCTCCAGAGCTTGACATCCCACCTCAGATATGGCCTCCAGAACTGCACACAGTACCCCAAGTGCGGCCTGACTTGTGACCTGTAGAGGGGCAAGATCACCTCCCTGTGCCTGGATGTGAACCCCCACACTATGCACCCCAGCATCTTGTTCGCCCTCACCACCGCTTTCCTGCATTGGGCAGTACTGTTCATGCTCCCTGTTACCATTATTCCCAGGTCCTTTTCCTCTTTTTCCTCTTCAGTGATCCCAAGCTTTACCCCCCTCCCCCCAGCCAGTACTCCCTCCTTGGGTTCTTTGCCCTGAAATGCATAACCTGCACTTCTTTGCATTGAACCCCAGCTTCCACCTCCCTGACCACTCCTCCAGCTTGGTTAGGTCATCCTATAGTTGCTTCCAACCCTATTCCTCATTCACTACTGGACCCATTTTGGTGTCATCTGTGAACAGGTTTACCCTGCTCTCCACCCCATGCACAATGTCGAGATGAATAGCTCAAATAGCACTGGGCCCAGTACCGAGCCCTGCGACATCCCGCTCATCACTGTTCTAGGCTCAGAGACTTTTTCCCACCACCACCACCCGTTGTAGCCTACCACATAGCCAGTTTGAAATCCAGCATGCCATCTTTGTCCCCACTCTCACTCCAGTCAGCTTCCCCCTAGTCACCCATGGGGCACTGAATCAAAGGCCTTGCTGAAGTCCAAGTGTAGGACATCCATAGCATGGCCCCAATCCAGCTCCCTTGTCACCCAGTCATACTACTGTATAGGGTTAGTTTGGCAGGATCTCACCGAAATGAACCCATGCTGCCTCCCATCCTGGAGGTAATTGTCATCCAGAAATGCCACCAGCCTTTCTTTCAGTATCGTCTTCATAAGCTTGCCCACTATGGACGTGAGGTGGATTGGCCTATAGTTCCCCAGCTCATCCCTTGGACTGCTTTTGTGTATCTGCACCACATGGGCCATCCTACAGTCCTAAAGCACACCACCCGTTTCCAGAGAGGTGCTGAACAGGTCCGCCAGTGGTTCTGCCAGAACCTCTGCCATATCCCACAGCACCCTGGGTGGATATCACCCAGTCTAGGTGCCTTCTCCACTTTTAGTGCCCTCAGCCCCTCTAATACTCTACTACTCTCGATCAGGCTGTCAGTCATCTCCCTCCCACCCCAACGCTCCCAGTCCAAGGTGGTATTGATCCCCCTTTCTCCTGCATGAAACTGAGCAAAAGTATTCATTCAGTGCTTCCGCTTGTTCCTCCCCCTTTTCCACCCGCTCCCACTTCCTTTTTATTCTTACCATACTATCCCTGCATTTACTTTTCTCCCTGATGTATCTAAAAAAGTCCCCCCCCCCACCCTTTTTGTTCCCTGTGCTAAACTGAGTTCACTTGTGGCTTTTGGCCCCCTCACCCTCCTGGTCACTTTCCTAGACCATCTGCTATACTCTTCCCTGTCCTCTTCCTTCCCTGTCCTTCTAAACTTCAGGTATGCCGCTTTTTTTGCCCTCACCCCTCCATCACCTCCCTGTTTAGCCTGCATGTTTTTTTTTGCTCTGTTCTTCTTACTCCATAGCTTGGTACACGTTTCCATTGCCTTTATGATTCCTTGTTTAATTATGTCCCATTTCTGCTCCACTTCCATCCCCTGCTTTATGCCCTCGAGTCTCCCATTCAGCAACTCTGGCATCCTCCCGAAGTCAACACTCCTGAAATCCATCACCTTTGTTGCCAGTCCCTCTCGTTCTCTGCTCATCGTGAAGTTAAACCACACCATTTGGTGATCGCTGTCAGCTAACAGGTCCTCTACCCTTATTTCCCTCACTGCATCACCATTCCATAGTACCAGGTCTAGTGTATTCCCTAGCCTAGTGGGTCCAGCAGCCAGCTGTGTCAGGAACCACCCCTGGATTGCATACAGGATCACCTGCTCCCTAGCGCTGGAGGTGACCGGAATGTTCCAGTCCACCCCCTGGCAGGTTGAAATCCCCCAAAATGACCACGTTCCCCTTCCTACATAACCTCCTGATTTGATTTGCTAGCTCCCTGTTCATCTTCTTTGCCTGGGATGGCAGCTTAGACACCACCCTGAACCTCAACTTCCTTCTCTTGGAGTCCAGGAGCTGTATCCAAATTGCCTCCATACTCCTTTCCTCCCTCTCATTCCTTGTATATTTGATCCCATCCCTCATGTAGATTGGCACCCCCCACCCCTCCCCATGATCCTTTCTGTACAGTTTGAACCCTGGGATTGTCAGGTCCCAGTCATAGAAGCATAGAAACATTGAAGTTGATGGCAGATAAGGACTGTAAAGCCCATCCAGTCTGCCCATTTCTTTTTCTACCTTTTAAATGTGCCATCGGCCTTTGCTCTGTCAGTGGCCTATCTATTCATACTCATCTGTATTGCTCCCTTATGCCTATCCCATGCCTGTTTGAAGCCCTGCACTGTATTCATAGCCACCACTTCCTGAGGTAGACAGTTCCATGAATCCACCACCCTTTCTGTGAAAAAGAATTTCCTCACATTCCCCCTTAATCGGCCTCCCTCTAATCTCATGCTGTGTCCTCTTGTCCTGCTATTTTTCTTATATTTAAACATGTTAGACTCTTTCACCTTGTTAATGCCCTTAAGGTGTTTGAATGTTTCGATCATATCACCTCTCTCCCTCCTTTGCTCAATGGTATACATATTGAGCTCTGTTAATCTGTCCTCATATGTCTTCTGATGCAGTCCCTGCACCATTTTGGTTGCCCTTCTCTGGACTACCTCAATTTGGTTAATGTCCTTGTGAAGGTGTGTCCTCCAGTACTGCACGCAGTACTCCAGATGGGGCCTAACCAGTGTCTTGTAAAGAGGGATTATTATCTCCCTCTTACAACTTGTGATACCCCTACTAATACACCCTAACATCCCCCTAGCCTTACCTACTGCTTTAGAGGTCTGCTTGGATGATTTCAGGTCATCGGTGATGAAGATGCCCAGGTCCCTTTCTTCCTTTGTGACTGCCAGCAACTCCCCTCCCAGCCTATAGGTGGCTTCAGAGTTTCTCTTCCCTATGTGCATGATCTTGCACTTCTTTGTGTTAATCCCCAGTTGCCACTCTTTTGACCATTTTGCTAGTTTATCCAGATCTCTTCTCATTCTGCCCACTCCATCTGGCTCATCTACTCTGTTGCAGATCTTAGTGTCATCTGCAAACAGACAAGCCTTACCCTCTAGTCCATCTGCAATGTCACTAATGAAGATATTGAAGAGGACTGGCCCCAGGACTGATCCCTGAGGTACCTCACTTGTGACTTGCATCTCTTCTGACTGTATACCATTTACCACCACTCTCTGTTTTCTGCCTGTCAACCAGTTTGACACCTAGTTGACCAACTTCTGACCCATCCCGAGCCTACCCAGCTTATTTATCAATCTTCTATGTGGAACAGTGTCGAAAGCTTTGCTGAAGTCAAGGTAGGCAGCATCAACTGCTCCCTCTTGGTCCACCACTCTGGTTACCCAGTCAAAGAAATCTATGAGATTAGTTTGACAGGACCTTCCTTTTGTAAACCTATGCTGTCTTGGATCATGTGCCCCTATGGATTCCAGGTGTTGCACTATCCTTTCCTTAAGGAGTGCCTCCATAATCTTGCATACTACTGAGGTAAGACTGACTGGTCTGTAGTTCCCTGCCTCCTCCCTGCTACCACTCTTGTGGAGTGGGGTCACATGAGCCCTTCTCCAGTCTTCTGGGACCTCTTCTGTGCTCAGAGACTCACTAAACAGTTCTGCTAATGGCTCTTCTAGTTCCACCCTTAGCTCCTTAAGTATCCTGGGATGTATGCCATCAGGTCCCATTGCCTTGTCTACCCTGAGCTTAGTGAGCTCTTGTAGGACCCTTTCTTTTGTGAAGGGACTCTCGTCCCACACCGGGATTGGACTTGCACCTAATGATAGCTGGCATCCGAGTGCAGTATTGGGGGGTGCTGTACTGCTGGGCTGTGCCATCCTTCGGATGAGATGTTAAACCGAGGTCCCTTCTACCCACCCTGGTGTTGTCCAGGTGGGTGTCCAGGTGGAAGTAAAAGAACCCAGGCCACTCTTTGCAAAGAGTAGGGAACATTCCCGGTGTCCTGGCCAACATTCCCCTTCCCATAAACCGGTTCATGCAATTATCCAGGCTGTGTGTGGGTGATGATGTGCAATATGGCCGCCACCACACATTCAGTCACTTCACTACCAGTCTAGCATTGCTTGTAAAGTGCTTTGGATGTATGAAAAGCTCTATATAAATGCTGATTCTTCTTCTTCTTCTTCACCTCCCTCCCCACTGTGTCCATGGTGCTGAGCTGTGGGGTCTGCCCTACCTTCTCTTCAGTAAATACTGAGCAAAAGTATCTATTTAGGATAGATGCTTTTACATGGTCCTCCTCCTCACATGCCCCTTTTTCTCCTTTGAGCTTAGCGATACCCCCTCTGGACTATCTCCTTTCACTAATGTATCTATAGAAAGTCTTGTCACCTTCTTTTACTGTTCGTGCTAGTGTTTCCTCAATTTGGGACTTTGCCTGCCTTACTGCCTTCCTTGCTTCCATTAGGGCAGTTTGGTATGCCTCCCTATCTTCATCCTGCTGTGTTTCCTTATATTTCCTGAAGGCCAGCCTTTTGACTCTGACCTTTTCTGCTACTGTATTTGAGAACCAAAGTGGTTTCCTTCTTCTTTTGCACTTCCTTTTCTGTCTAACACAGTGGGATGTTGCTTCAAGTATTGCATCCTTAATGCTTGCCCACTTTGCCTGTACCCCCTCATCTATGTTTTTTTTTCGCCAGAGCTAGCTTAACTCTGTTGGCCATCTTATCAAAGTCAGCTCCTCTAAGTCCCATATTATTGCGAATGGGATGCTTTAGATGTAGTGGCCAAATGAACCATACCATGTGATGGTCACTGGCTGCAGGTGACCTTCTACCTGGAGATCTGTGCTCCCTTCCCTGTTAGTCAGTACTAGATCTAGGATAGCCCTGTCTCTTGTGGGTTGTTGTACCAGTTATTTGAGGCCCTCCCCCTGCAGGAAATCTACCATGTGTCTAGTTCTGGCAGATGTTCCTGCTGGTATTGACCAATCTGTATCCGGCATGTTGAAGTCACCCATTATCAGAACCTCCCCTTTAGCTGTCATGTTTTGTATATCTTTTAACAGTAATGTATCTATGTCCTCCCCCTGGTCTGGGGGCCTGTAGACAACCCCAGTTCTTATGGCTGTCCCATTTCTGGTTTCCAGGGTGACCCACAGTTCTTCTGGCTCCTTATGTGTATTCTAAATTTCTGTAGCTTTGATATTTTCATTGACATACAGGGCCACTCCACCCCCCACCCCCCCTTTTTGCACCTTGGTCTCTTCTGAACAGTACATAGCCAGGTACTGAAGTCTCCCAAGTGTGGTTACTGGTAAACCACGTCTCACTAATTGCTACTATATCCGGTTTAGCCTCTGACATTATTGCCTGCAGGTATGGGATCTTATTTCCCAGGCTGTGAGCATTTGTGTACATGATTTTCCATTGGCCAGATTTTGGTGTGTTAGTTGTTGGGTGAGGTTTGGCATTTCCCCTGTGTGTCGTATGGGGAGACAGACCTTTTTTCTTACCTGGTGATGCAAATGAACTGCAAGCATGCTGAATCTCTGTTTGACCACTAGCTGAGGGGGAAGGGGTTTTCTTCCCATTCAACGAATGGGGTGCTGCACCCCTCTCCCCATTTGCTAGTTTAAATATTCTGCAAAGACATCAAACTTCGGCCCCAATGCACTGACTCCCTCCTTAGTCAGATGCAGTCCATCAAATTTAAAGAACTCTCTCCCAGAACTGTTGTCAGTTCCTACAAACCTGTGTCCTTTTCCTGCCACCAGCCCTTGAGCCACATGTTTAGCTCCCTATCTCCTCTTCTGACCTTCCGTCCATCTGCCCCTCTCCCAGACTGGCAGGATCTCAGAGAAGGAGATGTCGACGAAATGGATGATAGTTTGTCACCCAGCCTGGTCAGGTGTTCCTTGGTCTCCACAACTGACCCGGCTGGTGAGATCAATAGTCCCTATGTGTACCAGGACATCAATGTTTTCTCCTGCTTTCTGAACAATTTTAGCAATTCGGTCAGTGTCTCTCCATGCTGATGTACATGGGAGACATCTGACCATTATCCCTGGCTGGAGATGGGTATCAACTCCCCGAATCATGGAGTCTCCTATGATCAGAAGTTTTTTGGATTTCCTTTTTGCTCTTATTTGTTTGGGTTCCTGATTTCAGTGAGTTTTGTTGTGCTAGCTCCTGTGCTGCAGTGTCCTGCTCTGCAGTGTCCTCTGCCCCTTTGTTTGATTTTGGAGATAGAGGCAGGTACCAGTTTGTAGTGTCCCAGTACTCAGTGGCCCATGTTTCCATGATGGCCACAAAGTCCACCCTCCCTACTGCCAGGAGCACCTATAACTCTGCTGATTTGTTGCCTAAGCTTCTCCAAGTCAATGAGACCACCATCCATACTGTCTCCCTCGCTTCCTTTTCCGGTTTCTTTTCCCCTGCATTCCCCCTCTGTTCAGTTTTCCAGAGACCTTCCCTACTAGCTTGGGGGATAGACGCATTTGGTCCCTCTCTCTGGGATCCTTACCTACCAGCTGTCCTCTCACCACTCCCCCACCTACTTTAAATTCGCTTTTGTTGCTATATATCCCTGCAACTTCTGTCTTAAGACCCCTTTCCCTCCCCATTCAAGTGCAGCCTATCCTCTGCATATAGTTCATTATTTTCCCAGGTTCTGCCCCAACCCCCCACTATCCCGTATCCCCTGGATTTACACCACTCCTCAAGCCATATGTTGAATTCCTTAATCCTCACCTTTTCCTTCATACTAGCACAGGGTACTGGGAGCACCTCTGAGAAGGCTATTGACTCCCCTACCTCCTCACACAACCTTCCCATTCCATCAAACCTTTTCCTCACCATCTCCATAGTCTCCCCTGCCAGGTCATTCATCCTCACATGCACCACTATATGCAGTCCCCCCCCCCGCCCTTCTTCACACATCTTAGAATCAATTGCCCCACCTGTGTGCCATTAGCCCCGGTATGGATTCCACCCATATGCAACTATGCTGTTCCCCTCTACTGCCCCATCTGATCCCCTTAAGTATGGAGTCTCCTATTACCAATACACCCCCTACTTCCTTCTTTCCCCACTCTTATCCCCCCTTCTACTCATGTTCCCCTTCCTAGGGTCCTCCCTACTAGGAGATCTACTTTTGCCGTCCCTTTCCTGGTAGGCCCAACTCTAGTCCATCCCTAATTACTAGGCCGCCCATCGAGATTGCTCCCCCTATGCCCCCCATCCCTGACCCATAGTTCCCCCCATGAAGTGCCCTTATTTTACTTTCATGTGGCTGCTTTACTTGTCCCAGACTCCCTCCTCCTTTCCCTGATCCTCTCCAGTTCCCCACCAATCCTCCTCACCTCCTCTTCCAGCCTTTTCAGCCTGTGGCATATTGGACATCCTCCCAGCCTCTATAACACATTCATCCATACCACTGCCCCACATCATTGCATCCCACAATCCTCCCCATGTTTAGCACTACCTATTCCTGCAACAAGGACACTACAGTATTATCAATACTAAATGTACCAGTCCGTCCCCATTCCAACTTTACCTGTCCAATGAGGCAGTATAGTGCAGTGGTTTAAGGCTCTGAGCTGCATATCTGGTGACATTCAGCAGACCAGACCTGGGTTTGAATCCCACAGCTTCCACGTGCATACTGTGTGACCCTGAGCAAGTCACTTAACTTCCCTGTGCTCCCAGGTTGCACCTGTAAAAAAGCTTTCAGCTTAGTGTGTCTCACCTGGTTAAACAACTAAATAAATAAAATAAATAAAATGCTCTGACCTGTGTCTTAGCTACCTATCATAACCAGGGGTTACAGATGCTTAAGAGTACAGTTCGGATCCTAAAGCTGACTACTTCCCACCTTAGTATGACAATCCTTACTACCAATAATTTCCTTGGGTTAAACTATAGCAGTTAAGACAGACACTGAATTTTATCAGTACCATAAGCAGTTCTGTTCCTCAACCCACCTAAACCTAGTCATGGGTTACAGGTACTTAAGTGATCCAGTTCAGATCCAAATCCTAAAACTGACAACCCACCACATTGGTATAAGCAATCTTTACAACATTCAAGTTCCTTGGGTTTAAACTATAAACAGTTAAGATAGATATTAAAGTTTATTGTCCCCATAAGCAGTTCTCCTCAGCTGTGAGGATCAATGAAGCTTTCAGTCACTTAAACATCTCCAGGCAGCTACTTAAATCCTTCAGCCTCCTCCTCCTTAGTCCCAAATGTAGCCTTCCCCAGTTAGTTGGAGGGCCCTAGTGTCCACACTTCTTTCCCAACATTTAAGCCCCAAGCACCAATGTCTGACAGTATCTCATTGCGGCTGTATCTTTGACCAGATGCTACTCATCTTCTCTGTGTTCCCCCTCCACTGGCTCTCCAGGTTTGCTCTTCCCATCTGGTGGGCATGGTCCAGACCCTTTTTCTCTCTGTCTGCAGAATCACAGTGCAGTGTGGCTCTGCTTAAGTAGCCCAGCTGCTCATCCAAGGGCTGTGCCCTTGATCAGGATTGGGCCCCCTTCTCAACTATACAGGAGCCTGATTGGCCCCTTTCCACTGAGTCCAATTGGCTCCTTCTCTGGCCTCTTCTGGCAACCAAGCAAGATCACTGGCCCGACCTTCCTTGATTGGCCATGGATCGGCCCGTCCTCTAGGCTACCAGACTGAATCTCCTCCTCTGGGCTGTGGTGTGGCCTGATGCTCACAGGTCCTCTGGTGCCTGTCCCCCTCCTTTTGGCCATGGATGTGGCCCTGACTCATGCTCATACCCCCACTCACTGTCTGCTGAATCACAGTGCAGTATGGCTCTGCTTAAGTAGCCCAGTCGCTCGTTCAAGGACTGTACCTTTGCTCAGGATTGTGCACCCTTCTCAGCTATGCAGGAGCCTGACTGGCCCCTTTCCACTGAGCCCGATTGGCTCCTTCTCTGGCTGCTTCTGGCAACGAAGCACAGCCACCAGCCTGACCTTCCTTGATTGGCAGTGGATCTTCCCGTCCTCTCGGCCACTGGGCTGAATCTCCTCCTTTGGGCTGTGGTGCGGCCCAATGCTCACAGTTCCTCTGGTGCTGGTTCTGCTCCTTTTGGCCGTGGATGTGGCCTGTTGCCCGATTTTCCTCCCATTCGCTGTCTGCCCAACATAGGCATGATGGGGTCCATTTATCAGAAGTGGGGATAAAGTTCTTTAATTTGTGGTTAGAAGAGGCGTTGGAGGAATGGGAAAAGGAAAGCAGCATGGAAGGGGAAGCCCTTCATCCATCACAAGAGCAGAAGATGGGCTAGTGGAAGGAAGAGGATGAAGGTGGTGGAGGGGAAAGAGGTGCAGGGAGAAGACGTAGGGAGCACAGGGGATAGGGGGTGGTAAAAAGACAAGACATGGGCTGGGTCTACATCCAACTATGCTGGGTGCCTTCTGGGGTGGTCATCCCAGAAGCCTGAAGTTGGATGTCGGGTAGACATCCAAGCCCAGAAAGACAACAAGATGAAAGGACTGGGCTTTCAGCTAGAAGAAGGGTGTCAGGTACACACCTGAGTTTGGGAAAGACAAGCTAAGGGATGGACGGTGTATAAGTAGAAGGAATGGGAGGGAATGACAAGAAAAGTTGAAATGTGGGTGTATATGTATATATGAATCTATTTATGATTATATGCACATGTAAATAAGTGTTAATGAAAGTGCAATGAAATAAGGACAATGTGAGAATTGGGGCTGTAAAAAAATGATGTTTTAATAAAGATAACTGCCAATTCAGCACCTAAGCAGGTTTTATGGCGTTTCATTTCATAAGGAGAATCCCAATGACAAAGGGGGTTGCCTGTTAAAAGGCAGCCTGAATTGTCAGAGGTTTCCCCAATGAAATGTCAGGGCATGGAAGAAGTGGTTCAGGAGAAGAAGGGGGGAGGGGGGTGGGGAAGTTGACTTAAGGATTTTGGAGAAGTGGTAGGAAGCAGGTGACTGGTCAGTTGGCAAGGCTAAGGGAGGGCTCTGGGAAGGGTATATATGTGATCGCTGGAAGGACAGAGCCCTTCTTTTTGCTAGTCCTCTAAACTGCTCACCCACCGCCATATAAATGAGATTGGTGGAAAGAGGTTCGGTGCATTTGGAGGGAACAGGATACAAAAGGGGGCTATTGATTGGGTAGCCGAAAGAGGGCGACAGAAGAAGGGAAGGTAGTAGTAAGGAAATGGCATGGCCAGCTTTTGGGTTGCCAACAGAGGGCAACAAGCAGCAAGGAAGTGCTACAGGAAAAAGGAAATGGGTTGCCAGATGAGGGCAATGAGTGACAGTGTATAAAAGTATGCGATCAGGAAAGGTAGTGGGTTGCCAGGAAAGGGCAACAGGTAGCATGGGTTTAGGGGCAGGAAGAGGAAGGGAAGGAAAGGAAGAAGGTGGGGGGAGGGTGGAAGAGGAACAGGGAGAGGATGTAGGGGGCACAGGGAACAGGAGATGGTAAAAAGACAAGACACGGGCTGGTTCAACATCCAGCCATGTCGGGTGCCTTGTGGGGTGGTCATCCCAGAGGCCCAAAGCTAGGCGTTGAGTAGACATCTGAGCCCAGAAAGACAACAAGATGGAAGGACTGGGTTTTCAGCTAGAAGAAGGGTGTGAGGTACAGTTCCACTATGCCGCGGTGACAAGAAATTTGTTGACCGTTGGCACAGCGACAGCGCAACAGTACCAACTGGTGTTATGCTGTCGCAGGGGTAACAAGTGCTTTCTTTGGGGGGCTTTTCCACCCACACAACCCGTACTAAAGATTACTAACTCCAGTCAGAGTTAGTTCAGGAAGGGGGCAAACACCCCGGTGGCAGCAGTGTCTGAATACCTAGAGACCATCACAGAGATCAGCCGAAAATGTCGCTGTGATGGTCTTCATGGTATTTGCATCACTGCGGCATCAGTATCCCATCAGGTACACATCCAAGCCTTGAAAAAGCAAGCTAAGGGATGAACTATGTTTAAGTAGAAGGAATGGAAAAGAATAACATAAGAAAAGTTGAAATGTGGGTGTATATGTATAAAACGAATATATTTATGATTATATGCACATGTAAATAAATGTCAATGAAAGTGCAATGTAGTAAGGACCATGTGAGAACTGGGAATATGAAGAGATGATATTTTAAAAAGATAACAACCAACTGAGCACCCAAGCTAGTTGTATGGTGTTTCATTTCATAAGGGGAATCCCAATGACAATCCAAATCACCTCAGCAACCTCTTACATAAATCCAACCAGTCATATGCATTAAGATTCCATCAAATGTGCTTTCACCATGTACCAAGAATTCCCAACACCTTTGTAATTAAATCCTTCATAGTAGTTGCCTCAGCTATCTGGAATGCCCTCCCAATCAGTTCTGAAAAAGCTCAGATCATCACTGGTTTAATGGGGATAATGTATAGTCATCTAAGTACCACATGTATTTGCCATCACGCATACACCAATGATGCCCCAGTTCTCCAGTGCACCAATATGCTATCTCTATCAATGAGAGTACACAAAACTAACTTCTGTAAACATTTAATCATTACTTATATTCTAGGGCTGGGAGAACTCTGTGAAGTTCTGACCATTATTAAATAAGAACAGGAATGTGGTGAAATTTTGGTTTATTCTGATTAGTTCTGATTTATTGACCAATATTTGAAAACATTTGATAAAAATGCATAAAAGTGGCCAAAGTCTCTCACATTTGACACAGAGGCGGAAAGGAAATAATTTAATGGATTATTTGTATAAAAAAAATTTAAGTAACACCGCTAAATAAAAAAGCAGTCAGTCAGCACTAGCCCCTTCATGGCTGGCTATAATGGTGGCATATCCTGCTTGGGTCTGTGACATGAGTGTGCTGGGAGAGATGAAGAGAGAGAGAGAGAGAGAGAGAAGAGAGAAAGAGACAGATGTAAATAGATGGCACAAGTCAAAGATTTATTTTGCCACCCTGCTGCCCTTGCCCTGTACACACAACCGCACTGAAGCCAGGAAAAAAAATATTATTTGGGATTTCTAGGACTGTTACGTTTATCGTGGCCACCCTGCAGTTTCTCTCTCTCTCTCTCTCTCTCTCTCTCTCTCTCTCTCTCTCTCTCTCTCTCTCTCTCTCTCCTATGGACATCACAAAGATTTATTTTGCCACCCTGTTGTCCTTGCCCTGTACACACAGCAGCACTGAAGTCAGGAAAAACAATTGGTGATTTTATGTAACTGTAAAATTTCTCTGGGTCCCACAGTAGTCTCTCCCTCTCTCCTCTGGATTAGGAATGGTACAAGTCAAAGATTTTGCCAGCCTGCCCTTTCTCGGTACACACAGCTGCACTGTCTGAGGCCAAGAAAAGAAAAGAAGTTTCAGTTTGGATTTTCTGTAACTGTAATCTCTGCCTGGGGGGCCCAGTAATCTGGATCTGGAATGGCACAAGTCAGATTTTGCCAGCCTGACCTTTTTGTACACACAGCTACTTTCTGAGTCCAAGAAAAAAAACTCTGATTTGGGATTTTCTGTAACTGCAATCTCTGCAGCCCTCCCCCCCCTCAACCCAGTACTCTGGATCTGGGATGGCAAAAGTCAGATTTCGCCAGCCTGCCCTTTTTGTACACACAGCTACTGTCAGAGGCCAAGAAAAAAAACTTTCATTTGGGATTTTCTGTAACTGTAATCTGCCCCCAGTACTCTGCATGTGGAATGGCACAGGTCAGATTTTGCCATCCTGCCCTTTTTGTACACAAAGCTACTGTTTGAGGCCAAGAAAACAAAGTTTCATTTGGGATTTTCTGTAACTGTAATGGGTCCCCAGCACTCATGTCTCTCCCTCTCTCCACTAGTCTTACTCTCCACTCTCCTCTGGAATGGCACAAGTCAGATTTTGCCAGCCTGCCTTTACTCATGCAGTCACCAGCCCAGCATTGCCATTGTGCATGCCACCATCCTGCACCACTATTCCCCAGTCCCTCCTCCAATCTGACTTCTGACGCTCCCTCCTGAGTCCCGACCCCGACCGCCTTCACCCACCTCCACGATCAGTTCTCTTCTCCTTCCTAACTTCTTCTTTGTCCCTTTCCTTCCCTACCTCCGGCTGGAGAAACTCTTTCTTTTCTTTCTTTTTTTTTTAGGGTGCTTTTGGTTTTGGCTGCTTTGCTTTCACTTCTGCTGCTCAGCAGAGTTCCTCTGCTTCTCTCTCTTCCCAGTCCTCCTCATTTGGGGCTTTGTGGTATACTCAGCACAGTTATATACCGTGAGTGCATCATATGACCTTCTGTTGCCTGATTGGATGCTGCTGGCTGCCTGTATGTGCAACGGCATCCCCATGGCAAAAGAAAACAAAATCGGGGAAACGGCATCTTCATGGACCCAGAACTGGACTTCTACCATGAAGTCCATAGTTATCCAGGTCCATAGAAGCATAGAAACATAGAAATATAGAATTTGATGGCAGATAAGGACCACTTGTCCCACCTAGTCTGCCCATTTCCCTACCTGATGGATAAGCTGCAGATTCTAGTTAATCAACAGCTACCTACCTCCACTAGAATTGCCTTATGTCTGTCCCATGCATTCTTGAATTCTCCCACTGTTCCTGAATACACAATCTCCTCAGGAATGCTGTTCCATGCATCCACAACCATCTCTGTGAAAAAATATTTTCTAACATTACCTTTGAGCAGTCCCCCCCTCTATCTTCAAATTGTGCCCCATTCTTCTTGCACATCTCTTTTTCTGAAAGATGCTACCTTCTTGTACTTTGTTAATTCCCTTGAGATACTTGAAAGTTTCTATCATGTCCCTCCTCCCTCCTTTCCTCAAGGATATACATATTAAGCTGCTTTAGTCTCTCCTCGTATGTCTTCTGGTGCAGACCCTGAACCATTTTGGTCCATGGATTGCAGGTTCAACACGGGGGTTTAGATCTCCTGCTGAACAGTCCACCCAGTCATATTGTATTCCACTTGTTGTTATCAAATGTTTTGTCATGATTGGTGTATAAAAACTGCATAATTATTAATGAGCATCTCTAATGCTCAGATAACTCGATTTTAATTATGCATTCCAATCCAGTGATTGTAACTGTGAGTGGTCAATCAAGCTCACTCAGCAAATAGTGCATGAAGCAGTCCCACAACAACTGCCTGTTTAAACAAATCAAAATCCCCCATAAGCCATGATTTCTACTATAACATGTATACCACCTGGCTGACTACATGGTTGGATCTTCTTTCCTGCGTTTTCCAAGCTGATCAGGCAAGCCCCTGAGGAAGCAGATTCATACCTCGCCAAGGCCCTGTAAGGGTCCAGCCCCCTGAATGACCCACTGGACACAAAACTTCTCCACATGGCACTGGACGTACTGCTCCACCCCCTTACTGGTCTCCTGAATTGCTCCCTCTGCCTCAGCCAGTTTCCCAATAAGTGGAAAAATGCATTTGTGACACCCATCCACAAAGGGGGGGACCACCTATCATCGGATAACTACCGACCAATTTCAATCCTCCCCTCTCTCCAAAGCCATAGAAAAGGTAGTGGCAGACCAGCTGACAGCCAGTTAGATACTTATAACTTGCTCTGCAGTCAGTAGCATGGATTCCTCATCTTTCTTCTCATGAAGTGAATCCTTTAGATGAACCCTTCTCACTTCAAGAAATTAAGAAAGCTTTGTCATCCCTGAAATCCAGCAAATCCCCTGGAGGTGCTGGATTCCCAGATGATTTCTATAAATTGCTCTCTAACACATTATGCCCCCTTTTTCTAAATGTTTATCAAGAAGCTTCCATCACTGGAAAATGTCCTGCATCCTGTACTGAAGAGGTTATAACCCTAATCCATAAAAAGGATAAAGACCCTACACATCCCGCAAGTTACAGGCCAATCTCTTTATTAAACACGGATGGGAAGATATTTGCTAAACTACTTGCTTCTTATCTTGAACCCTTGATCCCCAAACTGACTTATAGCTCACAAGCCGGGTTTATTAAACACAGATCAGGTGCTGATCACTTATGCTCCCTCCTCAATCTAATTTACAAAGCCAAATCTCTTAAATCACCTGCAGCAGCCATAGCTATTGATTTCGAGAAGGCTTTTGACTCCTTAAATTGGGCTTACCTCTATCAAGTGTGATCTCATTTCAGTCTCCCTTATGCCTTTTGCTCCTGGATTAAACTATTATATAACTCCCCTGTTGCCCAGGCACTTACTAACTCCACCCTCTTCTCTCGCTTTCCATTGGGAAAAGGAACTAGGCAGGGCTGTCCCCTATCACCCCCTCTCCGTTTATTTTAGCTATGGAACCCCTAACTGCTTGCTTGCGCCAATCTGCTAGCATTAACAGCATTCCTGTGGGAAACTCAAGATAAGTTTCTCTTTCCTACGTGGATGACCTCTTAATCTTACTTGAAAATCTACACGAGGCTGGACCCTTGCTGGTAGATTTACTTAATAAATTTACAAACATTTCTGGTCTTGCTCTAAATTATAATAAGTCAGAAACTCTACCCCTTAATGACAACTGTAAAGCTTTTATGAACCTACATCTTGGATTCTGCTGGTCACCACAAAGTATAACATATTTAGGAGTTGAAATAACTAGTAATTTAAGGAAAACATGGGATATTAACCTTAATCCCTTATTTGAAAATTTCAAAACAGTCCTGGACAGATGGAAGCTCCTTAATCTCTTCATTATGGGGAAAATCGCAGCCATCAAGATGTCCATATCCCTCAAAATTCTTTACTTTTTTCCAATATCCCCTTAATTTTACCATCCTCTTTTCTTGCTAAAATTGATAGCTTAATGGGTAACTTCATCTGGGATGGGAAACCACAGAGATTTAATATCAATAAACTTCAAGCTCATTGGAAAAGAGATGAATTTGGACTCCCCAGGTTCAAAGGTTATCATTGGGCTTTTTGGGTAGCCCAAACCATTAAATGGTTTCAGAAATCCTCCACTCACTCTTCACTTTGGATTGCAATGGAATCCACACTCCGCCCTGGAGGAGTTCCTACCTCCTTTATTTTTAATCCCTTCCCCTCTAAACTAAAATCTCACCTGACTATATCCTCCTCTGTTCTCTACTGGAAATTACTCCACAAAATCTTGAAATCTACCTCAAAACCTTGGTTTTATACCCCCCATGGGGCAACTCATTGCTCACCCTAGAAAACCACCCAATTTTTTGTTGCACATGAAAGAATAAAGGAATCTTTTTTCTAGGAAATATCTTGGACCAGAATTCGTTCACTCTTAAAACATTCTCAGATTTGCAGGTCACATGGAAAATTCCTAAACAGGAGTTTTGGAAGTTTTTAAAATTTCGGTTAGCTTATAACTCTATTTCTAACTATGTGTATAAGCTAGAACCATACATCTCGCACTGGATTAATTTATCTGCTAAACTGAATAGCTCCATTTACAAAGACACTATTGATAGTCTTCCTGATCAGTCCATACCAGCTAAGAATTAATGGAGTAGTCTCCTTAACTACAATATCTCACCTGTACAATGGAGTAAATGCTGGCGTTTAGCACATAACACATTTAAAGATACCCGCAGTTCCTTAATACAAATTAAGATTCTAAATTTTTGTTATAGAACTCCCTCTGGTATTCAATGAATAGGCCTTCTAAATAATAATAACTGCTGGCATTACAACCAGGCCAATGGGGATTTACTGCATATCTTATGGTCATGTGCTCCTGTTCATAAGCTATGGCGTAAAGTTTGTCTACTTGCTTCTAGAGTAATAGAACAAAAACTACCTTTGACTCCAAACTATTCCTTCTAAGCATCCTTATTCCAGATAGATCTTCCCTTTCACATGCACATTTTAGATGGCTAAACATACTTTTTCTCTTGGTTAAACATCTGATTCTTATGAAATGGAACTCTCCTCTTGTCCCCATCCTTTCAGATGTTCTTCAAAGCCTTTCTCAGTACATCTCATTAAACTGTTTATCTCATGTTATTCATGACCGACTCACTGCATGTGACAGGTGTTTGCGTCGGTGAGGAGGCAGTGAAGATGTGAGAGTGGTGGGAGTTACATCCAGTTGAAGAAGGACATCATTGACTGGGACTCTCAGCAGGTCAGGTTGGTTGATTTACTGTATTAGGGCAGTGAGATTGCCCGATCTCTGTTTTCACTTGTTTTAATAATTTCTTTACACGTGGTAGTGGTAGGGAGAGTACTACAGAACCTATATGTAAATTGGAAATTGGTTTGAGGAGGTGACAGCTCCAACAACCATATGTATTATACTTTCTGGACTGGTATCCTACGTTATTTGTGAACAGTTTTGCTGTGACTTTTTTTTTAACTGTCAATCAAACTGCTTTTCTGATCTGCTGAAACAAACCTGCCTAATAATTTGCTGTCTTATTTATTTACTTTACTTTACAGTATTGTATTTGTTTTAGTTTGGGGTGTGGTGTAGATGTTTGTAAGTTGATTTGAGTATTGTGTGTTTGGGTGTTGAGTGTTGAGTGGGGTGTGGGTTATATTTGTATTTTGGGATTGTTTGTTGCGGTGTTTGTTGAGTGTGGTAAAGATGTGTTAGGAAGGCACAAAGACAGTCGAGTATTATTCCCCCTCCAGGATCAGGGACCTTCATCCTTTTTCTTGTCCTCCACTATCACCAGAGGTGTATAGATGGTGTAGGGCTTTGGGGATTGTTAGAGGGAGGAGGACGAGGGCTGGGCCTTGAGAGGGAATGGAAAGGAGTGGATGGATAGGAATAGTGGGGACAAGGAGACACCCTGGGGTGAAATGGGTTCAGGAAAGGGGTCCCCCCATCTTGTTCCCATACCCAAGGGCTCTGCTTGTAGCAGGCAGGTAACACGGTCTTCCCCGGGTTCTCATCCTACTCGGGTGGTGTTATGCAATGCCAGATCTATTAAGAACAAGACCGCTATAATAAAGAATCTTGATGGATCATCTGACCTGACTTGCATCACCGAGACCTGGCTGGATGAGAATGCTGGCACAGTTTTGGCATCAGCAATTCTGGCAGGGTACTTAGTGATACACAGCCCGGAGATGGATCAGGAGGGGCAGGGGTGTTGCCATTTGTTTTAGATTGGAACTGGGCCTAATGGAGGTACCAGTGGGAACTACCAACTCCTTTGAATGTATCATGGGTGAGGGTGTGTGGTGCAGGATACTTCTCATCTACCGTCCACCAGGAGATGGGAATGTTTTCCTGCGGGAAGTCGCGGACTTCATAGTCGACCTGACATTGGGGTCCCCAGATGGTTGGTTCTGGGGGATTTCAATGCCTGAGTCAATGCTGAACTTTCACAGTTTGGTCAGGACTTCCTTCAGTTAATGATTTTGCTGGGCTTCACATAGGTTATTTCCTCCCCGACCCATATTGGTGGTCAGTCATTGGACTTGGTGTTTCTCCTGGGATGGAGATATCCGATTTGGTGGTGGAACCAGTCGGGTGGTCTGACCATCATACCACTGGATTCAGTTTTTGAGGCCACCCCTAGTAGGCCAGCCTCTATGGAGATGGTCCGGTACTGCCCTTTGAGAGGTGTTTCCCCAGATGGCCTGATGGCAGTGCTGGACCTATTGGGTTTACCGAGTGAATGCATGGATCCAGGGGACCTGGTACATGCCTATAATAAGGCGGTGGTAGGGACCCTGGATTTCATTGTTCCTGTTCATGTTTGCCCCTCACTCTTTGCCCCAGGTCTCCTTGGTTTGATGTGACTCTTAGGGAGTTGAGGAGAGTGGGACAAAGGCTAGAGAGGCATTGGCAGAAGTCGGGCCTGGAGTATGACAGACTTAGTTTGATGGACCATTATGTGGTCTATCAATCAGCAATCACCTATAAGAAGACAGTATTCCTGTCCAAGGAGATTGCTGCTGCACAGAATTGACCAACTCAGCTTTCCGGACTGTGGACAGATTTTGCAATCCAATCTGTCTTCAGCATGGAAGTGCTTTTTCTCAAGAATGGTGTGAGGAGCTTGCGCTATTCTTTTCAGATAAGGTTGCCACAATCAGGTCTGGTATCTGCTTGACCCTCCCCAATGGGAGCTGTGGTGGTTGGCAGCAGATGTAGGACACCCAGTTTGTGTGGTGTGACTTCAGCCACCCCACGATCAGTGACATTGTGATGATCATCCAGTCATTGCGTCTGACCAACTGTAGTTTGGACCCGGGCCCCACAAGTCTCCTAGTGGGCTGTGTGGATAAAATCGGCCTGGTCCTTGCCAAGATAGTCTGGATGTCTTTGGAGAGGGGAATCTTTCCTGATCCTCTGAAAGAGGCCGTGGTTCAGCCCCTTCTTAAAAAGTCTTCTTTGGACTAGGACTGTCTGGCTAACTACAGGCCGGTCTCTAACCTGCCCTTTGTGGGGAAGGTTATTGAGAAGGTGGGTGCGTCGCAGCTGGATGATCATTTGACCAGCCACAATGTCTATGATTCTTTCCAGTCTGGATTTAGGAAGAGACTTAGTACTGAGACAGCCCTTGTCCGGGTACTAAATGACCTCTTAATAGCAAGAGATTGAAGGACCCATTCTATCTTGATCTTTCTTGATCTCTCTGCGGCATCTGACACCGTAGACCATGATGTGCTATTGGACCACCTGTGGTTCATCTGTGGACTGTCTGGTATGGTTCTCAGGTGGTTTTGATCTTTCTTTGAGGGTAGGACTCAGACGGTGGTGTCTGGGATTTTTTCCTCGGCATCACTCACCCTATCCTGTGGGGTGTTGCAGGGTTCCATTTTGGCACCCATGTTGTTTGTGGTGTACATGCTGCCGTTAGGAGCGATTATTAGGCAGTACAACTTAAGCTTTCACTGCTACACAGATGATACTTAGCTGTACATGTCCTTTGTGCCTGGCCAGGATGCTACTGTTTCAGTTTTTAACAACTGTCTCACTGAAATCTAGGATTGGATGAATGTGAGTTGGCTGCGGTTAAACCCAGAAAAAAATGAGGTGTTGGTTGTGGACCCAGGTCGCTGGGAGGCGGGTTTGTTGGCAGGTCACCTTCAGGTATTTGGCTTGGGGGTGTTCAGCTAAGTACCTCAGACTGGGTGCAGAACCTGGGTGTTATGTTTGATGACTGTTGGACACTTAAATTTAAGGTGTCGGCAGTGTCAAAACCTCTTTTTATCATCTGAGGAATATCGCCCGGGTGAAGCACCTGGTTCCTTCTGACGATCTTCCAACTTTTGGTTCATGCCTTCGTTACCTCCCACCTTGACTACTGCAATGCCCTTTACCTTGGGTTACCAGGGGTTGATATCCACCACCTGCAGCTTGTGCAGAATGTGGCAGCTAAGCTATTGACTGGCTTGTCTAGGAACAGTCATACAATGCCTGTGCTCTGCAGACTGCACTGGCTGCCAGTACAGTGGCGGATCACCTTCAAAGTCAGTTTGCTGACCTATAAGGCCCTACACAACCAGGGACCTGGTTACCTGCAAGATCTCCTTCATCCCTACTGTCCCTCCCGCTCTCTCCGATCCACTGACGAGGGATTGCTAGAGATTCCCAGGGTTTGTTTAAAGATATCTGGGGCCAGGTCTTTTAGTTTTATGGCCCCAACCCTGTGGAATTCTTTACCTCATCAGGTGCGAGATTGCCCAACCGTCCAAAGTTTTAAGGTAGCCTTGAAGACATTTCTTTTTAGCCAAGCGTATATGGGTTTCTAATGCTGCTATCATGAGTTTTATCTTGTTTATTTATGGTTTTAATTAATTATTTTATTTATTGACTTATTTTAATGAATTATGTACAAGTGCCTTGGTTTTGGAAAGGTGCTTTTTGAAAATAAAGTTTGATTGATTGATTGGCAGGATTACCGCAAATACATTGAACCTTCTGGACCCTCTAGACCTAATCCTTAGATTTATATAGCCTCCTCCTCATGTTGCTCTCAGATTAGGTTTTCTTTGATACTTCCATGCACATATATCTCTCTCTTTCTCCCTCTTTTCTACCCTTTTTCTCTTTTTCCTTCCTTCCTACCTTTTCTCACTTTTCTTGTTCACTCCTCTTCTATCTTCTTCCTCCATTAGTGTACAATGTCTGTACTCCCAATGATATCACTTTTTATGTAACTTATTAGTGTCTTGCCATAGCCAACCCTAGAATATATTCTGTACTTGGTTACCTTTTCTGAATTCACAATATCTTTAAGGGGACAAGAAATTTATGCTATCGGCAGCAGTTAGTAATGTTCTTAGTATGAGAAGTGATATACTTGCCTCCAAATTAACTATATTTAACTTTTCCTTAATAAACATAGTTGTGAAAAACTGTGTTTTTAATTGTTTTCTTTTTATGGACAACATTCTGCACAGTTCTTTTCATGGAACCAGTAATTTGGAGTTTTTACTATGTCATGGTTTGAGTACAGAATGCTAAACATGAGCTATTGTCCTATCAGAACAATGCTTAGAGTTCTTTGCTCAAACCATGACATAGTTAAAACTCCTGATCACTGGTTCCATGAAGAGAACTGTAACATAATGCTGCCCATAAAATCAAAACAATACAAACTACAATTTTTCACATCGCTTTTTATTCAAGTGCAGTTACCTATGGATCATTTAGGCTTATGGATATCACTTCTGTAAATGAGAACATTATAAACAGCTGTCTATTAGAAGTCATTTCCTGTCCTCTTTAATGATTGTAACCCTTCTGTTCAACACTTCTAATACAGTTAAGGCTAATTCTTATCATCACCATGTGTATATAAGGCATCTTTATATATCTACTTTATATAATATGCATACTAAGTGATCTTTCTGTGTATTTCTATATGGAGGATATTCTTTACTGTATGTGTTTGCATATTTTCTTCAATATTCTAATGCAATAAAAAGATAAAGTTGAAAAAATAAATATCAGTAATTATAAAAAAACTAGATATGATGGGTGTGTGTAAGACAGAATTTTATATACACCCTTGGTGTGGGATGCGTTTTTAAACCCTCCCCCCAAGCTTCACTCTCATGGTTTATGTAGCATCCTACACCTTGGGTGTGTATACAATTCTGGTTACACCAACCCATGTATTATTCTCTATTAAATGCATCTGCTAGCAATGCCTACTACTGGAACTCTCTTTGTGGGATCCTCTTGGAAACTAGGCTTGCAGCCTAAATGTGGATTTCACAGTGTGCAGTAATTCTAAATAAATGAATGAAAATTCTCAGTACAGCCCATTTTATTTTTTTCTGCAGGGCCACTTCCCATCATTCTTTTAGCTGCTATGCCTTATGATATGTTATAAAAACAGTGACATAATATTTATATTCTTTTACAAATGCTGTGGGTTTCCTAATTAATTAATTAACATACAGCTATACAGCAGTTATGTGAAACTGATTAGTATTGCAGTTCTGCATAGAAAATGTTACACTAATGTATGTACTCTTATTTTTATTTAATGGCAAGGCAGCACTATTAAAAACCTCAAGTCAGCTGCCATTCATGAAACCTTGAAAGTCAGTAGCTCTATCTGGGAACTCCTTTAAGAAATATCAGTCAGAAACAGGTGAATGTTGAAATATATTAGTTGTCCAAAGTCTTTGAGCCCTATTTAAAAACATTTCGATGCACTCACTCATCTTCCAGGACTGGGAAGCACATATGCTTGCAATTTACATATCAACTGTTTTTCACTGGATATTTGACCACAGTTACAGATTTTAGTGCAGATGACTAATTTTTAAAGATATAATAGTTTCATAGGTACCTTTTGAGTCAGGAGGCCTGGGACCTGTGTAGACTCGTCACATATCAGTGGTACTGTCTGCATCTCTCACTGTCCATATAATCATCTAGGGAAGCTTTAAATGTTTCCATAGAACTGCTCCTCACTGTGTGTTCTGGTAAAGCGTTCCATACTGATAGTACCCTTTGACTGAGCCATTTACTTCTCCTAATAGTACCAAACACTTCTCTTATCATTAACATATGTGACCTAGTTGGTCTGTGGTTATTATGTCTGTTTAGTCCTGTGCTTTCCAAAATGAGTGTGTTGTTTATGGCACTGTAAACAAAGCAGAGATCTCCTCTGATTCTTCTGTAGTCTAAGGAGTACAGACCCAGTTAATTCAACCTGTCACTGTATAATTTATACTTCATGTTAGTTATTCTTTTAGTTGTTTTCCATTGCACCCTTTCTATCATTTTAACACCACCAATACTTTGGGACACACAGAAAGGAGAACAGTATTCTATGTGGTGCCTGACCGATTTTTATATGTTAATTGCAAAAAAAAACTCTGTTAATACATCAGTTAGGGTTTCTATTACAGTGACAAAAGTCTGGAAATTCAATGTGAGGGTTACCAACCCTACAATCCCACCCCCACCCTCCACACCAAGAGGTGTGGGGTGTGCCTTAATCACATTGGACCTAACTCTCCCCCATTCCATCTGTCAGGAAGCTTGGATAGTACCATATAAGAAAATGGGGTGAGAATTAGGCCCACTGACCCCAAGGCAACACCCAGATACCCGTTGGTGTGTGGAGGGTGGGGGGGAAGGAACCTAACATCGAATTTTCAGACTTTTATTGCTGTAATAGAAACTGTAACTGATGTGTTAATGGAGTTTTCTGCAATGAATTTCCTTTCTTTGTGAGAAAGTGTAATCTTGCCTATATGTAGTTGTGAGAGCACAGGGCCCTCCAAGGGAGGATGGGGAGAGCCAGACTAGGCTAACAATGTTAGCTTATGGAAAATTTTGAAACTTCGGAAGGCTATAACTATGGAACCAATGTAAATCTTTTCACCAAACCAGCAAACGGCACATCTGTGGGGCAAGCCTTTTCTACCCTGCAAATTATAGCCCAAAACTCCTAACTGTTTAGTTGAAATGAAGTGGCAAAGAAACAGCTATTTTTCCCAAGTACTTTCGTAAATTTTCCCAAAGCTTTTGCGAAAGCTGCCACACTTTACGAAAGAAGGGTGTGACACTTTTGCAAGTTTGTGAACGTCTCACACCGATACTTTCACAAATTATGACACTACCAATGGGAAAAATGAAAAAAACATATTTCCCAGCATTATTTTACAAATCTGAAGCCAAGATCATGTTCCTAGGGCCCTGATTAGGTAAAAACAACTGTTGGTGTTTGCCAAGGGTCATTATTTTTTGAATTACAATGTTTTTTCTCCATCACTAACTGAAAACAAGATGGCAGCCGTATGACAATACTGAGCCAATTTGCGACAGAAAAAGGTGCTTTCGCAAAAGTAAAACATGCTTTCGCACTGCACATATATTTTTTCCTATAGGCTATAATGGGGAACTTTAATCTTTAATAACCTTTGAACAGATTAATATTTTTTCTCCAAACCTCCAAAAGACATATCAGTGGCCCAGAACTCACATACCTTGAAAATTTCAGACCAGACCCCAAAACTATTGGGGCCGTAGCCCCGAGCAAAGAATTTTCCAAAAAGTGGCATTTTTCAGGTTTTTGGCACTCCACTGCTCCGTGACTACACATCCGTCAGGAGCAAAACTTGCCAGATCCAGATATCTATGGCATACAAAATTTCAGGCAAATCAGTCAAATGATTGCAAAGTTATTAAAGTGTAAATGTTTGGGTTTGACATAGAAGTGGCTGGGAAACCCTGATTATAGTGGCAATACTGTGCCTATAGATATATATATATAAAAAAAAATATATATATATATATATATATATATATACACACACACACACATATGTACACATATATATCTTATAGTGGCACGGTAGCACACCTATGGTTAGGGCTGAACTGGAGTTTCTATGTCAAAGCCCAAATTTTACATTTTATTATCTTTGCAACTGTTGAACAGATGCACATGAAATTTTGCATACATGGCCTTGTGTAGTAGAGCTCTGGATTTGCCAAGTTTCGTTCTGTTCGGATATGCAGGTTCCAAGATCTGGATAGTGAAAAAAGTGTCTTTTTTTTATAGTTTTTTCCCGTTGGTTGGAATTGGATTTCTTTGAGTTTAGCTACTGCCCAGACCATTTGGAATTTTGGTCTGAAATTTTCAGGAAGGAAGGGGACTGGGCCACATATGTGCTTTTTGCTTGTTTGGTGAAAAATATTAATCTGTTCCAAAGTGATCTAATTTTGAAATTTTTAAAAATGGGTTCTGAGCATACTTAGGAAGGACTTAAAATAACTGTATGAAATGTAAATCAATCAATCAATATGAATCAATCAATTTTAAAATGCTACTGTAGTAGAGCATAGCATTGTACATCTTATAAAATGCAATGATTAACAAAACTGATTTCATAAAACCATACAGAAAACACAATTGTAAAACAGCGGAACTCTAAATAACAAACTATATGGGTCCAATTCCAAAACAGTTACACCAGACATAAATGCATTACACCAGTCCTGATGGTGCAAATCATAAGTTACACCAGCGATTTGCAACACGCACGATTCCAAAAGAACATTTACACTGCAACCCGCAACTGCTACAACAAATGCAAGATATGATGCAATTATGCCAAAGAAGGCATACGCCACTGTGTAATGTGGCCTGTGACAGGCATAACACACCATCACCATAAAACTGCTATTCTAGAACAGGTGGCGTAAAGAAATATGCCAGAGGAAGGTAACGTATGTTAGTATAAGGAAATAGTGCACAGGCCATAGAAACCCCACCCAAGCCAGACTGCAGCATACCACACAACCAGTAGGCCCCAAAATGTGGACCAAAGGGCAAACAGTGAAACACCCAAAGCAAACGTGCACAGGACACAGTGAAATGGGCAGCAGCAAGGCCAGACAGGCCATCAGAAGGCAAATAACATACGAGGTGCAACATGGACCACAACAAGTAGCAACAATTGCCCAACACTAAATGTGGGACAAGGCATCATGAAGTGGAACAGAGAAGTGATGGGACATACAATGAGGAACAGTGCCAAGTAATGTGGGGCAGTTGAGAGGTATGCACTACAGACAGCCATGTAGTGGGACACACAGCACAGGCAGCAAGAGGGGCATAACAGGGAAGGCAGAGGCCTGTAAGTGCAGGCACCACCACTGCCCCCTCTCCCAGCAGCATGGCAGCACCAGCAGCACTATGGGCGACACACCATGGCACAGCGCAGCACCGGCAATGGCATGGTACCCATGCCAATGCCACCATGCCACCAAGGGAGGAGAAACTGACCACCAGGTGCAATGCGACACAAGTGGCTACACTGGAGCAGGAACAGTGCCCATGCATGCCATACAGCAGCTGTGGGGAAGGACCGCGACCATGGGATGGCACCACAGGCACACACAGAGGATCACAGCATGCACGGATGACAGGCATAGAGGCACAGGAGGTGAAGGACACACACAGGCCACAGAAACAATGCAATGATGATGGCACCACCAGGCACAATGCCCCAGCCATGACCACTGATACATGTAAACAGTGCAACCACAACAGGGACACAGCACTGGGTAGCACAGACCTGCGGACATGTGGCAGTGAGACACAACATTGGTATGTCCCACTGGTACCACCCACAGGGACCACTGATCCCCTGGGTGGAAGGGAGCCATACAGGGCCAAGGCCACCACACAGCCAGGACATGCACGGTGTGGCGGCATGCAGCCTGGACCAGGCGCGGTGTGCTGAAGCACACAGGACACCATGTGGATGCAGACACCAGTGCGCGCCCATGGCTGTGAGCTGCACAGTCAAAACACAGATACCAAGTGAATGGTGGGAATGCACAGGGGATGACACAGGACTGCAACATACCACACAGCGACACACACACATGCACACACCCATGCATACCAGAGACAGACGTACAGAGCTTGGTGTGCAAAAACAACATTTAATGAATGGCAAACAACAATAAATACAACAGCGTAAACAGTAACATGTACAGAACTGGTAAAAACAACAGCAACAACAACAGCAATGCCCTGAACCCCCCCAAAACACCTGCCCTGAACAGCCCACCCACACCAGCCTAGGTGGCCATCCCCACCAACACATATGTACATGACCCCAATATGAACATGCCCCCACCCCATCTGTACAATGCCCGCCACAAAGAACAAACACACCAGCTGAATGCCCCACCCCATATGGACCCCACACAGGCATGAACCCCTTCTCACCCTATAACTTATGCTGTCCCCCCAGACACCACACACTACCCACAGTCCCATCCCATCCCATATACCCACAACAGACAACTCCCCCAGCCCACAATAGTCTGCTGGCCTAAGGCAGTGGGTCCACAGTCCATACAAAGGTCTGTTGTATGGTACTAGTGCCTCTGCAGTACCACCAGGAGGGCACCCAGTGATCTTTGCAACTGCACCACATTAGTCATGATGGCCGTTACTAGCACCACCAGCTGCTGGTCACCCACTGGTGGCTGATCTGGGTAGAGCAACACCCATGCCGCAGGCTGACCCCCAGGCAACCCATCACCAGCCACCATGTATCCCAGCTGTGGCTGGTCCATGCCACCATCAGCTGCATGGTTCCTGGCAGCATCCAAGGCCTGCACAGCCATGTCCTCCAACTGCAAATCCTGCTGTGGTGCCGGTGGCTCCTGCACCCCATCCGGCTGCTCCTCCTCTACTGTCACTGTGGCGGCCATCTCCACTGCCAATGGCCCCTCTGCGGGCTGGTCCATGGCATCTGTCTCCTCAGGTTGCTCCACTGGCTCCTGTGGCCTACCATCCATGGTGTCTGGTGACTCCATCGCTGCCTCCGCTTCCTCCACCTCCATCGATGATGAAGTCTGTCAGATAGGCCTGACCCATCACAGCCTGTGCTGTGTGTGGTGCCGGTAGGCCGTAGGATCCGCTGCCTTCACTAAGACCATTGCCTGCAGCAGAGCCCTTTGGCATGGCATCAGTCTGCTATGCACACTTGTAAGGATGCCAAGGCTGAGGACAGTGCTGGTCTGGAACACATGGCATACACACACACACACACACACACACACACGCGCAGCACACAGCTGCCGCCACCATGGGCCACCATGGCATGGTCACACCACATAGCACACAGTGCATGCACCCACCAGATCTCCAGTGCACCGCCTCCTGTGTCAGGCCTGCGCCATGCTGCTGGTCACCATCCCGATGACCCTGCTGGCCCTGGTCACTGCATACTGCACCTTTGAGAAAGGGGAACCCAGTTACAGGTGTGCACCAGTGCAGGCAATGGCCTGTGTGCCAGCGTAGCACCAATGTGCGGCAAGACATTGGTATACCCACCTGCTCCTGCATCCTGGCCCATGTGCATCTCTGCATCCCTCCTGCGTGCCGTGTCCACGAGCCACTGCAGGAGCCCTGGGTCCCGCAGTGCCAGGTCCTGCCAGTGGTGCTGTAGTTGATGGATGGTGTGGGGCATGCCACTGCTGGCACCCGGGCATGCCCCTATGGCCCTCAATGTCCTGTCTTGCTCCACAGCAGTGTGTCTCCTGCACCAGGGTGGGAGGAGAATCCTCCCCCACTGCTGTACCACGTTGACAAGCACTGTCATCTCCATCAGTGTGAAATTCGGTGCCTCCCGCTTAGGCTGAGGCCCACACTCCTGACATTCCATCTGCTGTTGTAGATCTGGCACGGGGTGTCTGGCATGTGTGGTATAAATCTGCAAGGAAACAAGGCATAGCACATGCATCAGTGTACAGTAGTGTGGTATCCATACTGTCATCCCCCCCCCACATGCAGCCCAGCATGTCCGGTGGTGGACGGCATGGCTTACAGGGCTGGGGTACAGTTGCAATGGGTCCAGCACTGCACCATGTGTGCTGCACCCATGATGCAACGTGGCAGTGCAATGCTGCACATACATTACCCTGTGTGCCACGCACCCTACCGATGGTGTACATGATGCCACCACACACTGCAGACAGCATGTCAGGGCTGTGTGGTGCCATGCGCGTACAGTGCACAGTGGGTGACCCCATGGCAGCTGCCTACACCACACTGCCCCACACCGCCACCTGCCATGCCCAGCTGTGTACTGCCCTGATGCCATTCCCATGCAAAGGGGTGCCTGGGCAATGGCCATCCATCACACGAAGTGGCCTGCACTGTGTCCATGCACAGTGGCATATTCCTGGTGCAGTACGCCTGGCTGTCATGTGGTGATACACAGAACGGCACAGGTTGCACAACAGTGGCACAGCCCACCAGGGCACAGCTGTGTACAGTGTGAATGGCTGGTGACGCCTGTACCCACCACCCTGCAGTTGAGATGGGCAGCCACATGTGCAGTGGTATACATCCATGCACTGCTACACAAATGCCCAGGGTTGCATTCCCACTTCACCCACATGCACACAGTGTGAAACTCAGAAGGACACCTACCTTCCCTGAGCTCCCAGTTCGCACCTGTGGGCTGGCCTGCAGCGTAGCGTGCCCCTCCTGGAGAAACAATTGGCAGTACAGCATTGACAACCTGTATAGACGTTGACCATTGCATATGTGGTGGTATTGCACTGTTCTGCTATCTGCCAATGTTCAGAGTGTGAATCTCCCGGACAAGCAGATTAGACAACATCAGCAACTGTATGTCGTATAGCAGGTGCATATGTGCAGGTTGGCACTGTACCAGTACTCACCAATAGTCAGGGTGTGCCTCCCCTGGAGAAACACAGTTTAACACAACATTAGCACCTGTCTGTAGCACAGGATCAGTTTGTGCACTGTCCCAGTACTCACCAATGTTCAGGATGTGACTCTCCTTGAGAAACAGATGTATAGTCCACATTAGCAACTGTATGTAGCACTGTCTGTAGCATAGGTGCATGTTCTGCATTGTACCAGTACTCACCAGTGATCAGGGTGTGTCCCACTTGGGCCTACTGTGTGGCAGTGCCTTTTGTAGCTCCACTCTTGTGTATGATGGCTGTAACTCCTTCCAGATCCTACAGTCTCTCCTGTGTGCTCATTCTGTGGCCTAGCTTCTGCCTATGCACCTCGCCTGCACATGTCGCACATAGAAACATAGACTTTGACAGCAGATAAGGACCGCTTGGCCCACCTAGTCTGCCCATTTCCCTACCTACAGGATAGGCTGCAGATCCTAGTTAACCAACAGCCTATTTCTTCCTACCCCCCACAAGAACTGCCTTATGTCTGTCCCATGCATTCTTGAATTCTCCCACAGTTTTAGACCCCACAACCTCCTCAGGAAGGCTGTTCCATGCATCCACTACCCTCTCTGTGAAAAAATACTTCCTCACATTGCCCCGAACAGCCCCCCTCTATCTTTAAATTGTGTCGCCTTGTTCTTGCATGTCTCTTTTTCTGAAAGATGCTACCCTCTTGGACTTTGTTGATTCCACTGAGGTACTTAAAAGTTTCTATCATGTCCCCTCTCTCTTCTTTCCTCAAGGGTATACATATTAAGCTCCTTTAGTCTCTCCTCGTATGGCTTCTCTTGCAGACCCTGCACCTTTTAGTTGCCCTCCTCTGGACTGCCTCTATCCTGTCTATGCCCTTGCGGAGATGGGGTCTCCAGAACTGGACGCAGTACTCCAGATGGGGTCTCACCAACTGTCTGTACAGAGGGATAACAACTTCCTGTTTTCTGCTGGTGATGCCTCTCCCTATGCATCCCAGTATCCCCCAGCCCTCCTTACTGCCTTCTTACATTGCTTGCTAACCTTAAGGCCATCTGATATGATTACCCCCAGGTCCCTTTCCACATACAGGCTACACATGCATCTCAGGATGGTACCGCTCAACTGCATCTTGCGCTTCCGCATACTGCAGATACACAACCACAGGATGCACTTGTGGTCTGTACGCACATGCATCCTACACATAGGTCATGCGTATGCAACATGCGATATGCCCTATCACAGTAGTAGTACTGAGGAACTCCACACAGATACATAGTGCATAGTGATTTACTCGGTGCAGGTGACATAGGACATGACACAGTGCAGTTTAACAGTTCAGTAGTGACAATCCCTTACACATACCCACACCCAGTGACAGTGCAATGCACACACACACACACACACACACACACACACACGTGCTTCACTACAGTGCCCCCCCACAGTGCACCCACGCACACAAACGAACATGCACATGCACACCTCTCACACACACCACACGTCAGGATCCCATACCCTCCTAAACTGCCACACCATCTGCCACCCACCCCCCATAGCAGTGGCACACCAAGGTGGCACATCAGTCTGTTGCTTGCTGCTACCACCCAGTCCTCTTTTGCTTGGCTGCCCCAGAGGTAGTACTGTGCCCACTCTGCACCTGGTGCATGTCTGTGGCGTCACCACTGTCCACCGGTTTTGCAGGCACTGCTGGCCTCTGGGGTCTTCTGTGCCTCCCTGGGGCAGTTGTTGCTTGCTTTGATGCTGTTACCAGTCCCGTACCCTCTGGTACACTGCCGTCCATGGCCTGCTGTTGCGCTACCACCTGTGCTGCCTCTAGTTATCTGGCACTGGTCCTTTTCCCTGTGCTCAGCATCTTCTGCCCAGCTGTCTTGGAGGCTGGTGTTGCTGCTGCCTTCCTCCCAGGTGTTCTGGCCTCTGGTGGTGCCACTGGTGCTTGTCTTGTGGGCAGTGATGGCTGCTGCATCACCAGCACTATGGGTGGTGACAGCACAGGGAGCTGTGGTGCCTGTGGCACAGGTGTTGCCAGGGGTGCCGGCGGTGGTGGTGGTGGGGCTACCTGCACTGGCGTATGTGGTGGTGTTGGTGGCGGTTGTGGGTGCTGCTGCTCCAGAGGTGCCAATGGTGATGGAGATGGTGAGGAGGGGGCTGCTGGGACAGCCACCCCTGGTGCTGTCAGTGTTGTCACTGCTGCTGTCAGGGGCACTTGTGGTGCTGGTGGCAACTGCACCTCCTGTGGTGCCTGTGTGGTGGTGTCCCTCGCCGCAGTGCCTCGCGGATGCAGGCCTGCATGTACAGCCTGTAGTATGGCCAACAGTGCATCTGCATGCCTCATCTGCTGGGCCACCAATCCCTTCACAGCCATGGCCAGGTGGGTGATGGCTGTAGTCTGTGCCTGCACACATGCCAGGGTGGTGGCCATGGCATCCACCAACTGATGGATGGCTGCCTCTGTGGTGCATGTCCCTGTCTTGAGCACCCCTATTAGGGTGCCCATCTGCTCCTCCAACACAGTGTGGTGTGCTTCCATGCTGAGCCTGATGCAGCCCAGCATTTTCCCCTGTTCTGTGTGTGCCATTACTAGAGTCTGGCAGAACCCTGCATAGTTGGTTGGGGTTTGCAGGTGGTCCTCCTCCGGGGATGGTGTGGTCCCATCCAGGGCCTCCTCCAGCCTGTGGTATGACATGGGACTCATGCCTGGGGCAGTTTCATCCCCCAGGCTTCCACAGCTGAGGAAGTTGCTGTAGTCAAGGCCCTCCTCCTCCTGCTGGCATCTGAGTGCAGTATTGGGGGGTACTGTACTGTTGGGGTGTGCCGTCCATCGGATGAGACATTAAACCGATGTCCCTTCTACCCATCATGGTGTTGTCCTGCTGGGTGTCCAGGTGAAAGTAAAAGAACCCAAGGCACTCTTTGCAAAGAGTAGGGGACATTCCCGGTGTCCTGGCCAACATTCCCTTTCCCATAAAACCGGTTCATGCAGTTGTCCAGGCTGTGTGTGGGTGTTGATGTGTAATATGGCCGTCACTACACATTCAGTTACTTCACTACCAGTCTAACATTGCTTGTAAAGTGCTTTGGGATACATTGTATATGAAAAGCGCTATATAAATACTGATTCTTCTTCTTCTTCTGTTGCTCCTCCACTGCCTCGCACTCCCCCACCACTAGTGTCCTGCTGTGCCACGTCTGCACCACTGTCCACCAGCCCTGTATCCACTGCTGCTGCACCTATGGGGAGACATCAGTGCATCAGTGCTACCTCCCATGTCATGCTTACTATGCTTGCCACCTCCCCAACCCCTGCATCACTGTCCCACGCACTGGGGGCAGCACTGGCCATGGCCTTACATGCCCCTGTTTCTGCTGGTGCTGCACCTGTGGGAGAATGACAATGCATCAGTGCTGCAACACCATCACATGCCTACCATGCTTGCCCCCATACCCACTCCTGCAACATCATCCCACGTAGTGGGGTGACACTGGCCATCAGCTTACCTGCACCTGTGTCCGCTGGCACTGCACCTGTGGGGGAATGACAGTGCATCAGTGCTACAACACCATCACATGCCTACCATTTGTGCTTCCATACCCACCCCTGCAATGCCGTCCCACGCAGTGGGGATGACGCTGGTCATCGGCCTACCTGCCCCTGTGTCCACTGGCTCTGCACCTGTGGGGGAACAATGGTGCATTAGTGCTGCAACACAATATCAATCTTACCATGCTTGCCTCCATACCCACCCCAGCGTCACTGTCCCATGCACTGTGGGCAGCACTGGATGTCAGCTTACCTGCCCCTGTATCTGCTGCTGCTGCATCTGTAGGGGCAACAACATTGCATCAGTGCTGCCTCCCCATGTCTTGCCTACACTGCATGCATGCCTCTTGGCTGTCCCACATTCCGGGGTCCAGTCCCTCATTTTGCCTCCCATCTGGTCTCTGTGCCACACTGCATGGCCATGCCCCACCTTCACAGTTCCAACCATACAGCAACACTCTAGGGTACATGATGCATATGTATATTATTCATTATAAAATGGGCTAAAAAATGTAAGCCACTGATTGGCTGTTTCAGCTTCCCAGCCGTGTCCTTAATCCATTATATTTTACCCAACCAGCACTAACGTCTGCCAGTCTGCACCTTAACAACAACAAATCACTGAGCTGTGCCAAGCAGAAACAAAAACACAGCCTGGCACAGCTCAGTGAGTGGCAGCGTGAAATCGGTAGTCCGCGCTGACAACTGCTCAAACTGCACACTGCTATCACAACCCAGTCGCAAAACCAGAACTCATTCATCAGAGCTCAACTCCGGGGGGGAAAAAACTCAGAATCCAAACAACAAAAGTGTTTTACATGCACCCTAATAAGCTAATATGCACACAC
Organism: Neoceratodus forsteri; assembly: GCA_016271365.2. Taxonomy (NCBI): domain Eukaryota; kingdom Metazoa; phylum Chordata; order Ceratodontiformes; family Ceratodontidae; genus Neoceratodus; species Neoceratodus forsteri. The sequence continues at coordinate 396,735,341 of CM028129.1, forward strand.
TTTTATTTTTTTTTGGCTGGCTACTGCTCCGCTCCTCTGTTTAAACCATATCATTTTCCTTCTCTATACACTTGATTCCCTCGCTTTCAGAGTGACACAACAGACTTTTTAAACTGAAGAATCTCTCTCTCTTTTTTTGAGCCTCTCTTGTACTTTTTCTGTGTTCTGAAATTCCCAGCACTACAAAAAGGAGTATCAAATTAGAGTCGTTCTTTTACAAAACTGCCGACAAACGTCATTGTGTGTTGCCATGGCAACACTTGCTTGGACTTCCACTCACTTCTGAACTTTGAACTCTCTCCCTGATGGATTTTGACTCTCAGCACCTTGTTAGGCCCAAAACAAGTAAAGATAATCCAAAAATTTAACTTTTAAATGCTCAGTAACTGAGAGAGTCCAACGGTCACAATCCTGCAAACCGCAGCATGTTTCCATGCAATGCTCGCTCGTGATTGCAACGATTTCTGAACTGTACACTCTCTTCCTCTTGCAATTCAGATGTCAGCACCTTCTAAAAAAAGACCTAACGCAAAATACAACTTGTTAAATACACAGGACGTTTCTTAGAAAGGACTCAGTTACAAGCTAATTTTCAGTAAAGTCTACAGTTCCTCTCAAGCAAACAGAGACGCTGAGCACTTGTCCTTAACACACTACAAAACAAAAAAGGAATGTGTGTGTGTGTGTGTATGTGTGTGTGTGTGGAAGGGGAGGGATTCTACTAAACCACCTGAAAAATATAATAAGAAATAGATAGCCAGCTGTCTACTACTAAGGAAACAGTTTCCAAATGGGACTATTTTTTTTTTATTTCTCCTGTTCAAACTTCCTTTCTAGATTTGTTTTTCCTCTCTTCTTTTTTAATCACTTACATAAGGATCCATTAATTGAAGAGCCCATTTTATAAGCGCAATAACACACTCTGAGGTGTGGTTTATCGCCTGATAAGAACACGCCCAGGGGCATAAGGCACTGGGCGTGTTCTTATCAGGCGATAAACCACACCTCATCATGTGTTATTGCTTGCTTATACAATGGCATGCACAACTCCTGGCTTCTTATTGGTGAGGTGGTCATCACAGCAGGTACGTTATCCTGGCATGACATCTCTGCTGTTCACCTTGCTGTTTCTTGACACATTGGCTGTTGCCACATGTTGATTGTTTGAATTGTCTCTTTCAACTCCTCACTATTGCTACACAATACCTAACACATTCTTGGACAGTATTTGTTGTCTGTATACTATACAGTGCCATTGGTGCCATTGTATGATAGGTGTACTGCTCTCCAGGGTGGGTGTTCTGCTGGGATTACATCCCTTCAAGAGTGTTGCTCACCCTCAGCCACTGGCCTCGGGCCACACCGCCCAAGGCAGGCTGTTACCCCAGCATGTCACCCTCCCTGTTGGGCATTGTTCCCTTCCTTCATACTACACATTCTGACCATACAGCACACATTTACACAGTGTCCTGGGCTTCTTAGGGACTGTTTACTTTGGTGTTCCACATATTGCCAATTTGTTCCACATTGTGTGGGGCATTGTTCCACACTAGTGGGACTGCTGGTTGGGTGTTATGCATGCATGCCACCATTTACACCCCTGCAGGGCTGTCCCATGCACTGCGGGAACTGCCAGCCATCCACTTACCCGTCCCTGCATCCATTCATGACGTGTCGAGGTCTGTGACCCCATTGATGCTGTGCTGGCTCATTAATGCCAGCACCCTCTCCTCATGGCTACTGAGGGGTCTCACCTCCTGTGGCTGCTGCCTGCCACCTGTTGTGGGCCTCCTTGGTCTTGGCATGGTACTTCAGGTCGCTTAGGTGCTTATGCAAATTGTGCATGGTGCGCCTCACATTTGCAACAGTATTGACCTTCTTGGACACCTCCTCTCAATGCCACCTTCCATTTGCCGTGCTGCTCCCATTCCCCTCTCTTGCCCATGAGCAGATCTGTTTGGGCCCCCAGTTCATCCAGGAAAATGTCAGTTGCCTCGTGTGTGAAGTTTCTCTTTCTTTTTTTTCCACCCCTTGCCACCTCTCCACTGCTACCCGACATCTTTACCATAGCCCCTATGCCATGTCTGCATCTTGCGCATGTTTATATGGTTATAGAGTTGCGACATGCATAATGCTATGCCACTCGGGGTTACGACATGGCTTGTGGGTGTAACTTGTGACATGTGTAATTTGCCATTTTCCATCGTATCTGGCAATTCTCTTGGAATATGGCCCAGCTCTCATGTCACAGGGTTTTGGTGTAACTTTATACACTGGCGTACTTTTGCCATGCTCTCCCCACTATCTTAGAATCGGGCCCCATATACTTAAAATATCAAACATCAGGAAATGCAGATTCAAATAAATACATTTTTAATGCAGATTTAAAGGCCTCCATGGATGGGCACTATCTGATCCGATGAGGAAGAGAATTCCACAGGGTCGACACTATGAATGCAAATGACCTAGCACCTACAGTTGTCAAACAGACCCTGGGAATCTCTAGCAATCCCTCATCAGTGGAGTGGAGAGGATGAAGGGGGCAGTAGAGACACAGGAGAACTTGCAGGTGATGCAGACCCTGTCCATGTAGGGCTTTATAGGTCAGTAATCCAACCCTGAAGGTGATCCTCCACTGCACCAGCAGCCATTGCAGGCCACGGAGCACAGGTATGACATGGCTAGATCTAGTTACACCAGTCAACCACCTGGCAGCCGCATTCTGCACCAACTGTAGGTGGCAAAGGTCCATCCCTGGTAGCCCTAGGTATAGGGCATTGCAGTAATCAAGGTGCCAGGTCACAAAATGCGTGGACCAGTGTCGGAAGATCATAGGGTGAGACCAAGTGTTTTATCCGGGTAATATTTCTTAGATGATAAAAAGAAGTCTTCACAATGGCTGACAACTGAAACTTAAGTGTGAGCTTGCTATCAAGTATAACGCCCAGATTCTGCACCTGGTCAGAAGTCACTAGCTGGTTGCCTCCCAGCCAGAGCGTAGAAGGCTATCCAGAGATGCTAACCTCTCTACCCGAAAACCTGGGTCCACAACCAACACCTCAGTCTTATCCGAATTCATCTTAAGCCAGTTGGCACTCATCCAATCCTGAATCTCAGAGAGGCAGTTATTAAAGACTGAAACTGCATCATAATGCTCAGGCACAAAGGACATGTACATTTGAGTATCATCTGCATAGCAGTGAAAACTCAACCCGTACCACCTAATAATGTCTTCCAACGCCAGCATGTACACTGTGAATAACATGGGGGACAACACAGAGCCCTGTGGCACCCCACAAGGCAGGGGGAGTGGGGACGAGGTAAATACCCCTGATTCCACTCTGCCTCCTGCCTGTGAGGAAAGAATGGAACCATATGAGGACTGAACCAGACAGCCCACAGAATAGCCACAAATGCTCCAGCAACACCCCATGGTCCATGGTGTCAAATGCTGCTGAAAGGATCTAAGAGGTCCAAGATTGAATTACTCCTCCAATCCCTCACTGCCAGGAGATCAAGTACCTGAACCAATGTGGTCTCAGTGCTATGCCTCTTCCTGAAACCAGACTGGAGAGGATCGTAGAAATTGTGGGTGGTCAGATGCACCTCGAGCTACAGCGCAACTGCCTTCTCAACAACCTTACCCACAAAGGGAAGCTTAGAGACAGACCAGTAGTTTGAGAGATAGTCAGGGTCGAGACACTTTTTTTCAGGTGGAGATGGACAATTGCCTCCTTCAGGGTGTCCAGAAACACCCCATTCTCTAATGAACACCTGACTATCCCAGCAAGGTCTGGTCCAATTACCTCCATGCACCCCACAAGGAGGTGTGTTGGACCAGGATCCAAACTACAGTAAGTCATCCGCAAACCCTGGATTATCTGCATGACATCCTCGATCGCCAGCTGGCCAAAATCTGACCAGACAAACTGGTTGCTTGCAATCTCGCACCTACCTCCACTCAGCCCATTCAACAAGCTATGCAGATCTCAGACCCGATGGTGGCCACCTCATCTGTGAAAAATCAAGCAAATTCCTCACACTTCTCCTGTGACAAAGCTCTCTGGTTCTGAAGACAGGCTGAATTGTACAGCCTATTCACAGTCCGAAAGAGCTGGGCCGGTTGATTTTGCGCTGCTGCAATCTCTCCGGACAGAAACTCTGCCTTCTTATGAGTGACTGCAGATTGATAGTCCCTGTAATGGGACATCAATCTAAGTTTGTCATCACTCAGGCCCAATTTCTGCCAGCAATGCTCCAACATTCTTCCCACTCTCCTCAACTTCCTCAAGACCCCATCAAACAGGGACCGAGGGCGAGGGGTGAGGGGGCGAACCCGGACAGGAACTATGGAATCCAGAGCTGCTCCTACTGCCTTGTTATAGGCCACTAGAAGACCATCTGGATCCATGCAAACACTCGAACCCCCCGATAGATTCAGAACTGCCATCAGACCATCAGGGGTCACACCCCACAAAGGGCAGTACCGTTCCATCTCCATAGGGGCAGGTCTACATGGGGGAGGCCACAAAACTGAACCTTATAGTGTGATGATCAGACCACATGACAGGTTCCACCACCACATTGGAGAGCTTTATCCCCATCAGGAAAACCAGGTCCAACAAATGACCTTGTATATGAGTCACAGAGGTAATCACTTGTGAAAAGTCCAAAAAAATCATCAGTTGGAGGAAGTCCTGACCAAATTGTAAAAATTAATTGTTGACCCAGGCATTAAAGTCCCCCAGCACCAACCACCTGGGAGACTCCAACACCATCTCGACAATGAAGTCCGTGACTTCCTGCAGGAAATCTCTCTCGCCCCCAGGTGGATGGTAGATGAGAAGTATCCTGCATCCCACACCTGCACCCATGATACATTCAAAGGCTCTGGTTACCCCAACTGGCACATCTACAAGGTCCACTTCTGTCTTAAAACAGATGGCTACCCCTCTGCCCCTAGATCCAACCTCAGGCAGTGTATCACCGAATACCTGGCTGGAACAGCTGAATCCAAGATCGGACCAGCATTCTCATCCAGCCAGGTCTCAGTGATGCATGCCAGGTCAGATGACCCAACAAGATCAGCATCTACTGCTGTCTTGTTCCTAATCAACCTGGTATTGCTTAACACTGCCCAGGTTGGATGAGGAGGAGTCGAGGTTGACCATGCTAGCTGCCCACCCAAAGCGGAACCCTTGGGTATGGGCACCAACCAGGGAGGACCCCTTTATTGGGCCCATTTCACCCCAGGGCATCTCCTAGACCCCACAACCCCAATTTGTCCCCCCACACCACTCCCCCACCAGGCCCCCACCCCTCCATCACCCCCTAATAATGCCCAAGGTGCAACAGCACCCATAAACCTCTGCCAATAGTGGGGGGAAGGTGAAGGGGCAGAGGATCAGAAGCTCGACGGAAGAGTAGTACTCACCCATAAAGACCCTCTGCCAGCACATCCTGTGACTAGTACTAAACAGCAGCTATAAATCATTAAAAATCAACACTCTCTCATTCAATCAACTACACTCACAATCACTCCTTCACTCTCTCAGTACCCTACTCAACCCCACTACACAAAATCTTCCAACTATCTCACCCATACTCACCAACCCATACACTCAAAAGAATTCTTGTTTCGTATTGAAGACATGTTTTTTTGTGAGGGGAAAATTATTATTTCATTTGCTGCCTTCTTGTTGTTTGTTTCCCATAAAATTCAAATGTTAAAAGCCACAAAAATGACATTCCTGATAGGGACCAACACATGTAGCTTGCTTATTGGGACCCCTTAGCTGGATTCTGCACTCAACTGTTGGAGAAATGCTCTTAAAATCATTTTTTTAACATTATAAATCTTTTTTCATATTACATGATATGAAAAAAGATTCCTTTTCATGAGGAAAACCTGTTTTTTTTTCTGTGAGAGAATATTTTCCCTACTGTCTATTGGCACCCTCTCCCCCCATCCTCTTGTGGCCACCTCCATAATTATGTATCCTTCCCTGGTGTCTAGTGGCACCCCCACCCTCTGATTGCCCCCATAATTATTTCTGATTTCCCCTGGTGTCCAATGGCACTCCCCACCCTCTGATCACTGCCCAATAATTATTTATAATTGCCCTGGTGTCTAGTGGCACCTCCACCCTCCAATCACTGCACTTATAATTATTTCTGATTTCCCTGGTGTCTAGTGGCACCCTCCACCCTCCAATCACCATCCCTGGCTCCATTTATTGTTTCTCTGGTGTCTAGTGGCACCCCCAACCCTCAGATACCACATGTCTGCAAAAAAAAAAAATGGTCCCTCTATGTCTTTTTTTGACCTGCAACAAAGAAAACAATCCCTTGCTGATCCAACCCCTCCCACCCTGACCTCCAACTGAGTACCCACCACCCCCGCAACCCCCACAACCCCACACACCCTCACACACCTGAATAGGTTGCAGGATGAAGATACACTCTCTGATGGAAGACACGTCTTGCTGCTGCAACCACCGACTGCAATGTGAGACACTAAGGTAAATGTGATTCAATGTATTTCAATGAGGTTTTCAACTTTGTAGCATAACTTTGCCATTTTTTCATATTGTAAGCTGAAATTTTGAACATGGCCTTTTTGGGACCCCACCTTACGAACAATGTCAGTGGAAATATGCAAATATGGCCAAAAAGGTGATTTCACGGTCACTTGGAGAAAACACCTTTTGGGTGGGATTTGAAAATTTCCACTGCTCTTCTTCATCAGGTGGGGGTCATAAGAAGGCTATGTTGAAATGATGAGGTCATAATATGTAAAAATGCCAATGTTATGGGCAAACTTTGAAATTTTGCTATGCTCCCTTGTAACACTGGCAACTTTAAATATTTTGACTGAAAATTTTTAATATAACTATCTTTTTACACCACTTCATGAACATGACAGCTGTCATTTTTCAGCTACTATCCAGACTGTGCTTTCACATCTGTGGCACACAATGGTGTTACAGTGGAGTGTAATCATGTTTTGGTGTGGATTTCAAAATATACATTACTGAGTTCATGAGGTGGGGTAATAAGAAGGCTATACTGAAAATTTTGTGTATTCATCTAAGAAGACATGGGAGTGCAGGGATTGGATAATAATGACAAATAAGGATACAATTACACTATCTCAAAAAAGCAAGGAAATTCTTTGCAAAAAACTTCATTAATGCACTCGTTAGGGTTGAAGCAACAAAAATAGGGAAATGTGGCATTTGGATTTCCAACCTTAACATCCCACCCTCACCACTCAGGCAACAACATGCATGGGGTGTGCCTTAGGGTTGTCAGCCCTAACGTTTACCCCATTCTCATACACTGTACCCATCTCAGCTAATTTACTCATGGACCAGGGTGTGTTTTAGGTTCACCCCACTGTATGCTGTCATGAAACATACAAACCTGTCTCCATCACAGCTTTGCTTTTCTGTTACTGCAATGGGGTGAGCATTACAGTTGACAACCCCAAGGAAGAAAAAAATGTAAAAGTAAACTGCACTCAGGAGACAAGAATAGCAGAATAGCTAAACACTTTAATATGCAAGTCAGCATGCCCATAAACAGCCATTTACCACACCAAAAAACTTCAGTTTTACATTTTTCACAAGTTTAATTGTTGTTACAATGCACCATTGCTATTGAGTTGACCTGTTTCATTTACACTGAACCTCAAGGAAGACTACACCTCTCATTCATTCAGGGGTGTGGGCAGGTGTTTTAGGGATGGATACCCTAATGTCATATTTCCCTACATTTGTTGCTTTATCTTCAACCCTAACTGATGCATTAACATAGTTTTTTGCAAAATATATGTGTGTGTGTGTGTGTGTGTGTGTGTGTGTGTGTGTGTGTATTATAGTGGTGTGGTAGCACCACTAGAGTTAGGGTTGAGAAGACATTTTAATGTTTTGCACTTTAATACTTTGCAACCTTTTAACAGATTTGCATGACATTTTGTGTTCACAGTCTCATGGGGTAGATCTCTAGATGTGCTAAGTTTTGTTCCAGTCAGATGTGTGGAATCCAAGATACAGGCAGTGTAAAAAGAGAATATTTCAGGATTTTTTGCTGCCTTTTTTCCCCCAAGAGGTGTAGCATCCAAATGGTTTGAAATGTTGTTCTGAAACTTTCAGGGTAGAATGAGGCTGGCCCACAGATGCACCTTTTGCTGATTTGGTGAAAACATATTAATCCATTCCAAAGTTACTAAAATTTAAAAAATGATGTTTCTGAGCATGCTCGGCAAGCACTTCAAAATAGCTCTATGAAACTAAAAAAGAATATTTTTTCATATGGGTCCAGTCCTTTTTTTTGAGGGGGTAAATCCTTTTACATTTGCTGCCATCTTGTCCATTTTTTCCTAAAAATAAAAATGTCAAACCCCACAAAAATGACATCCTGCAGAGAGAGATCAACACATGTATGTTGCTCATCAGGACTTTGTTAGGTGGACTCTGCATTTACTTTTTGTAAAAATAAGCCCCAAATGTGTGTTTTTTATTTTCTTTTTACATCCTTTTTTGTGACGCTTCCTTTTTTTTTGATGGCCAAATGAAAAAAGAATAAAGTCATATGAAAAAGGATCCTGATTAAAGGTTATGGCAGCTACAGTCATTTACCATACAATACCACCAAAGGGCTACATAATACCAATGGATCCACAGCCATTTCTATAATCCAGACACACTGTGGGGAGAAATCACCTTTATTAATAAACCAGACTATAAAAGATTTGCTTGGGGCAGTGTTCACACCTTTTGTTATATGCATTTCCAAATTCTTTCCTCCCTGCACAGGTTGTCCCTTTCCTGGGCCAAACCAAACTTTCAGGCAGGGCAATAAATACTGAAAGATCTGGACTGGACAATGCTCAGTTCCTTTTCATATTTTTGTTAACATAAAAATGCCATTTCAAACCAGTATTTTGAAATATAGTTATTCAATGCCTTTACACAAGCATCTCAATTACCCCTTCAAATGTATGCATCTGGCAGAAAAAAAATGACTGTCTATAAATTTTAAGGACTTCTCCCAAGTTTTCAATAATTTAAAATTCAGGGACTGTACTCCCTTGAAATTCCTGCAGGCTGCCTCTTTTCTGGAAAAAAAAGAGAAAACTAGTATTTCTTGGCTTGTCTATCTCCACCAAACATTCAGGTAGGGCACAAAATACAGAACACTCTGCACTGGACAATGCTCAGTTCCTTTTCATATTTTTGTTAACATAAAAACACCCTTTCAAACCAATATTTTAAAATACAGCTATTCAAAGCTGTAATAGGGTAGAATAGGACCCTGTCCCATTTGTTATGGAGAAAATGTTTAAATGCAAGGATCTTTCCTTTCCTGTCTCTTCTCTGTCTGGTTGCACAGCCATATTTTCCTGTGAGACTTTGGACTTGATCACCCCGAACAGTCTCACAATTCTTTTCCTCTCACTATCTCTCAGTTTTCTCTTGCTGACTGTTTTTCTCCCTTGCATATGCATATCTGCTAATATAATAAATATGTGCAAATCTTTGTATGGAAATGTAACTTATATTGGGATCCTTTGTGTTTGGAAAATATATAGCATTACTGTTGAAATGTATATAATTATAATTTGAGATGACTGCAGAAAGCTGTTGGAAGCTAGAGGTTACCAGAGTTCAATTGTTAAGCCTTTTGCAAAAGCTGTGCAGAAGGGGGCCTCAATGTAAGAAGCACACTGTATTCTAGCAGCTCCTGCCTGATATTCACAAGGACATGATGTCTTTTTAGATTGGGGGTTGAAAGGACTTAAAAAGGAGCTAAGCTGCAATTGCTAAAGAAGATTAGAAGAAAAAGGGACACAGAGACTGAACTAAAACTACTGTTTTTCTCCTCTGTACATAGCTTTTCTGAACAAGTTTATTTTTTTTATATTACTGCTACTGTAAATAAATATTTTTGGTGAATTCTACAACTGCTCCTGGTTTTCCCTATGCTTCCTGACCTGTGCCTCGATTACATATGGTGTGAGAAGTGGGATTTAAGCCATGCCTACCCTAAGAAAGAGTTTTGTGTGTGGATACTGGACCTAGTACCAGGGAAGCACAGAGGAAGGCATGGATTCTGCAGCAGCAAGTGCAGGAGTGGTTACCAGGAGAATGGCAGCCAAATTATCAGAGACAGAAGTCCAGTCTGAGATTGTACAGCTAGCACAAGTTATGGAAAAAGAACAGGCTGTGACAGAACCTGAAATCCTGATGGACTTTTTCAAATGGTGGGCTATACAATAAAAAGAGATGGAGAAGCAGAGAGAAAAAGAGATTCAACATTTAGAAGCACAGGGAAAAGAAGAGATGCAGCAATGGGAGCAGCAATGGCTGGATGCCTTGCAAGCTATCAAAGGCAGAAGATCTGTCACAGATCCAGATGAGCAACAAAATGCAAGCAACTTAAAAGCCATTAAACTTAGAAAGTTGTGTCCCTCAGATGATATTGAGGCATATCTGACAACTTTTGAAAGAGTTGCAACAGCCTGCCAATGGCCAAAGCAGCAATGGACAATCAGACTGGTACCCTACCTGACAGGGAAAGCCCAACTTGCCTACAGCAGTATGGACACAACACAGTCAGAAAACTATGACCTGGTGAAAAGCGAAATCCTGAAAAGGTATGATATCTCCAGAGAGACATACAGGCAGAGATTTTGATCTCTGAGGTACAACTCAGTTGACAATCCTCAAGAAGCCTTCAACCAACTCAGTGAACTTCTGATAAAGTGGATCCAACCAGAGAGCAAAACAGTCTCACAGATCATAGACACATTTGCCATGGAGCAGTTCATCAACATCTTGCCTACAGATGTGCAGCTGTGGGTAAAGGAACACCAACCAGAGAGTGGGAAAAACGCTGTTTCTTTGGCTGAGGACTACCAAATGGCCAGACAGATGCCACAGCAGCAAGGTAACAGCCAAGCACTGGTAAGACATTATTTTTCCCATTTAAACTCCAAGCCTGATAAGAACTCTGGTGGGAGTAACAAATCTGTACCCAAAGATGTTATCTGCTATAACTGTAATAAGCCAGGCCATTTTGCAAGAAACTGCCATATTAAGGAGAGTGGCACTGGAACAGATTTGTCTTTGGCAAATTGGGCAAGTACTTAACAGATGTGAAGGTGGAGGATAAGACTGTGAAGGGACTCATTGATTCGGGAAGCAGACAGACCCTAGTGCATGGTAAAGTGCTGAGAAAACACTGTGTAAAGGGACCAGGTACTGGTGTCCTCTGCATCCATGGGGACACTCAATACTATCCCACCACCCATGTGACTCTGACCATTAAGGGTGTGTCACACCAAATGAAAGTGGGGGTAGTACCTAAGTTACTGGTACCTGTGATTATTGGAAATTACTTTCCAGGATTTACTAAATTAATCAAGGAGGGAGTGAATCCTGATGTTTGAGCAGCTGTGATGACAAGAGCTCAGGCAAAGAAAATTTCAGACTGTGGGGACACTTTTCCTTTTAAAGATTTTGATTCAGACTTGTTTGAGCACAGCTCCAAGATCCAAAAATCCAAGAAAGAAAGATGAAGCCTGAAAAAACTGTGGCAACAATTGACTGATGGACATAAAGGGTTAGCGTATGAAAATGCTGAAACTAAATTGATAACTGATTGTAATTTTCTTTCAGAACAAGCTAACAAAGTTTCTCTCCAGAGTTATTTTAAGCAGCTGGGGATGAAACCAAAACAGGGTGGACCAATGTTTAAAAAATCTAATGGGTTACTGTACAGAATTTGGGTTAAATCTCAGACACAGGAACAGACAGAACAATTGGTTATACCACAGAAGTACAGAACAGAGTTATTACAGATAGCACATGATAGTCCTATGGCTGGTCACTCAGGGAGGGATTACTCCATTGCCAGATTGTTGTATAGGTCCTGGAATTCATGAAGATGTTGCTACCTATTGTAATTCCTATGCTGAGTGTCAGAAAGTAGCCCCAGTCACTAGAAAGACAAGGTGCCCCTGGTGCCCCTACCCTTGGTAGATGTGCCTTTTGAGAGAATTGCAATGGATGTGGTTGGTCCTTTAGACAAAAGTAAAAAGGGTGATATATTTACCCTTGTAGTATGTGACTATGCTACTCAATACCCAGAAGCAGTTCCAATGTGTACTGTTACAGCCCCAAAAGTGGCAGCAGAGCATGCCAAAATTTTCAGCAGAGTGGGCATACCTAAAACAATTATTACTGATCAAGGTAGTAATTTTGGTGCTGCATTGCTTTAAAGAGCTGTACAGACTGCTAGTTATCACTGCCATAAGAATTTCTCCCATCACCCTCAGACAGACAGTCTTGTTGAGCATTTTAACCAAACCCTAAAACACATACTGAAAAGGTTTGTAAAAGGGGAAGGGAAAGACTGGGATCAGTACTTGCCTTACCTGCTTTTTCTTACAGAGAAGTGCCACAGGCATCAATAGGGTTTTAACCATTTGAAATGTTGTATGGTAGGCAGCCAAGAGGGCCACTGGATGTAATAAAAGAAACCAGGGTAGATAATCCCACTTAGAAACAATCTATATCTTCTTGTATGTGTGCCCTAAGAAAGAAGTTGGCAAAATATGTTGACATTGCCTATAGTAATCAGGAAGAGGCTCAAAACCAGCAGAATGTATATTATGACCATGGGGTAAAAGAAAAAGTTGTTGACCCAGGTGAAAAGGTTTTGCTACTGTTACCCCACAACAGAAAATAAACTGCTAATGAAGTGGCAAGGGCCTTATAAAGTGCTTAGATGTACTGGCACTGATAACTACAAGATTGAGACCCCTGACAGGAAAAATCCTTCTAAGATAAACTATGCTAACATCCTCAAGACATGGGTTAAAAAATGTCAAAAGCTGTTTTGCTTGTTTTACCAGAAACTGATAAAGAAGATATTTATGTAGCTTATGATCGACTGGAACAAACTGTAAATGCTGATGCTGTAAAGGTGAATGCTTCCTTAACCTCAGAACAAACTGCAGACATTCAAAATGTACTAAAGGCATTTAACAGCATTTTTACCATGGTACCAGTCCAAGCAAAAGGGGTTGAGCACGTAATAGTGACAAGGAATGCTTGCCCTATTAGGCAAAAGACATACAGGTTACCAGAGCGCTTAAGAGCCGACGTGGTTAAGGAAATACAAAAAATGAAAGAATTGGATATCATAGAGAAGTCGAGGAGTGCTTGGTCATCTCCCATGGTAATTGTAAACAAAAAAGAAGGGGGTGTTAGAATCTGCCTTGATTTTAGGAAACTTAATCAAGTGTCAGAATTTGACAGTTATCCTATGCCCAGAATAGATGATTTGGTGGACAGATTGGGGAGTGCAAAGTATGTCAGTAATCTTGATCTCACCAAGGGTTACTGGCAAATACCTTTAGATAAAGAATCCAGAGATAAAACTGCATTTGCCACCCCTATAGGATTCTATCACTTCACCACCATGCTCTTTGGTTTACATGGTGCACCAGCTACATTCCAGCAGTACATGGATATCATTTTATTCCCTCACACTGATTATTCTGCTGTGTACCTGGATGATGTTGTGGTGTACAGTCCAGACTGGAAAAGCCACCTGGAACACCAACGAGCAGTTATCCAAGCTGTCAAAAATGCAGGTCTGACTATCAATCCTGCCAAACTGCATTGGGCATGCAGGAAACCAGATATGTGGGCTATGTGTTGGGAAATGGAAAAGTTAAGCCAGACATTTCTAAAATAGAAGCTGTGGCTAACAGCCCTATACCTGAAATAAAGAAACATGTCAGGTCATTTTTAGGGCTGGCTGATTATTATTGGAGACTTGTTCCCAACTTCGCTGAATTAGCTACTTCTTTCACTGAACTAATGAAAAAATGGTACCCAAATAATGTGGAAAGCCATGAAGGCTGCATTATGTTCAACCCCTGTTTTAAGAAGCCCAGACTTTGAGAAACTATTTTTGCTACTAACAGATGCATCCAAGGTAGGCCTAGGTGCTGTCCTAAGTCAAAATGTGGATGGGACAGAACATCCTATTCTGTACATAAGTAGGAAGTTGCATGACAGAGAGAAAAGGTACTCCACTATAGAAAAGGAATGTTTAGCAGCAATGAGGGCCATGGAGTCCCTTAAGTTTTATTTGCTAGGAACTGATTTAGTTCTTATAACTGATCACAATCTTCTCTGTTGGCTTAACCAGATGAAAGATAAAAATTCCAGAATCGCAAGGTGATACTTGACACTACAGCCATTTAAATTCACTGTAATACACAAATCTGGCAAAGAAGAATAGCAATGCTGATTTTCTGTCAAGATACGGATCAGGAATTGACGGTTCTGAAGGTTGAAAAACAAATGTATGGGTTTGAACTTTACTGTTCTATGTACTGTTATAGAAAAACAGATGATGTACATGTGCTTAATTTCTGAAAGCAGCAAATGTTATTAGAGAACAAAACATTTTGGAAACCTGTTTATGAAAACAGGTTCCCTCTTAAGGATGGGGGTGTATATGACAGAGTAGAATAGGACCCTAACCCATTTGTTATGGAGAAAGTGTTTAAACGCAAGGATCTTTCCTTTCCTGTCTCTTCTCTGTCTGGTTGCGCAACCAAATTTTCCTGTGAGACTTCGGACTTGATCACCCCGAACAGTCTTGCAAATCTTTGCCTCTCACTGTCTCTCAGTTTTCTCTTGCTGTCTGTTTTTCTCCCTTGCATATGCATATCTGCTAATATAAAACAAAATGTGCAAATCATTGTATGGAAATGTAACTGATATTGGGATCCCTTGTGTTTGGAAAATATATGGCATTACTGTTGAAATGTATATAATTATAATTTGAGATGACTGCAAAAAGGTGTTGGAAGCTAGAGGTTACCTAAGTTAAATGTTTAAGCCTTTTGCAAAAGCTGTGCAGAAAGGGGCCTCAATGCAAGAAGCACACTATGTTATAGCAGCTCCTGCCTGATATTTACAAGGACAGGATGATTATTTTGATTGGGGGTTGAAAGGACTTAAAAAGGAGTTAAGCTGCAATTGCCAAAGATGATTAGAAGAAAAAGGGACACAGAGACTGAACTAAAATGATTGTTTTTCTCCTCTGTACATAGTTATTCTGAACAAGTTAATTTTTTTGTAGTTACTGCTATTGTAAATAAATATTTTTGGTGAATTCTATAACTGTTCCTGGTTTTCTCTATGCTTCATGACCTGTGCCTCAATGACAAAAGCCTTTACACAAGCCTGTCAATTGCCCCTTCAAATTTATGTGTCTGGCAGAAAAAAATGCCTGCATGTAAATTTTATAGACTTCCCCCAAATGTTCAATAATTTTAAATTTGGGGAGTGTACTCCCTTGAAATTCCTGCAGGCTGCCTCTTTTCTGGAAAAAAAAGAATGGTGTAGTATTTCCTGTCTTGCCTGTCTTTGCTGATGGCGGGAACTCTAATTTTATGTTACTACTTAACAGATCATCAAGTTATTAATAGCCATAATCACACATTTTCTAAATAATTAAACAGACTTTTATGTCTAAGAGGTAAGGTGGTGAGTTAAAATTCAGGTGAGCAGAAGAAAGATGGCATCAGATTCATAGACTACCTGGGGCTCTGGAGATAAATGCAGTGAACGGTTCAAATCCCTTACCTCTGACTGAAATCATGGGGTAGAGGGGAACCCATATGGTGGTGAGTGGGTACATTCTGCTAACAAGTACTAAGGAGAGTGATATCGTACCTTTATGGGTAGTATATTGGTGGTCTTGAACTGTAGTTCATAGCACAGGACATCACGAATGTCGGGTCCCCAGCACCAAACAAAGGAACCCATCCACTTGCTCTGTGACTGGTTTAGTTTCTGCATGATGCAATCTGAAAAGGCTTGCTTTCTTAAAAATAAAACCCTGAAAATGAAGGCTTGGTTGTCAAGCTGTGTGTATCCACAATAGTTACTGTATGGCCTGCTAAGGCCACTGTAGTTCTTTGCTTTAGGGTGCAGATTTTATATTTTCCACCAACTCTAGCAGTGGTCAAATTAAGGCAATGACTTTTGTACAAGATGAAAATTGGCTGACATGTAAACACACACACACACACACACACACACACACACACCGAGTGCCACTTATTATTTGTGTTTGTTGTTGACACACAGTATGTTTTGAGATTCCTCCTGCAATTTCAAAGGTGAACTAGTCACAAAATCTGTTCTAGAGAAAGTGCCACATTGTGTGAAAATGTTTAGCTTGGTGGGGGAATGTCATAAATTTGTTGCCACAGTGGAATGAACTTTAGGAATTAAGTACCCAGTTTATCCTGCAACCCAGATGTGGTAAATATTATTCTGGTTTCTGTGAGTGGAGCTATCTGCCTTCACATACACAAACAACATCTTTTCTTGGAACATCTTCTAGCCCATCTCTGAAGTTTCACAGGTCATTCATCTGTGTGTGTGTGTGTGTGTGATCGTGTGTTGGGGGGGGGTTCTTACCTCATTTCTCTGTATAGGGAACAAACAGTCCCCATTACTAATGTGGTCCATATGAGTCTCTTACCAGCTCATTGTGACTTCACAGAACATGCATTTTTAATCCGTAAGTAGATTGATTATTTTGAAACCATGAGCTTCTACGATAGGGTGCTGGAAAATACAAATGCCTTGCCTTTCTGTAATTAAATCTGACTGGGAATAAAGTCAGTGTCAGTGTCTCAGCAGGTAGCACACTCGCCTCTAAGGCCAGGAGATCAGTAGGTTGTGGGTTCTATCCCCACACCAGGCACTTGGGTTAATATCCCAATACTGACACTGTAGTGCAGTATGAGGGGGGTGCTGCACTCCTGAGGTGCTGTCTCTCAGATGAGATGTTAAACTGAGGTCCCATCTGCCTGTTCAGGTGGATGTTAAAGATCCCATGGCACTTCTTGAAAAAAGCAGGGGAATTTCCCTGGTGCAAAGGCCAAATTTCTTCCATTCACTACAAATACCACCAACAGCTTAATCTGGTTCAAGGTCAGTTGGCATTCATCTGTATCCCCCTTCCCTTCCCCTGGGTTGTGCCTGAAAATAGGCAGAATTTGTCTAGTGCACTTACCCGGTCAATAAAGTCTGTTATTTTTTTCCGTTACTGAAACAGCAGCAAAAGGAAAGCAACCATATGCAAAACCCTTCAGCTGCTGGGTGTTTACAATTGTGAGATATCCACCATCTCAATCTAATACCTGCCCCATCCCAAAGAAGGACCATAATGACCACTGTGTAAAAACAGTAGTATATAAAATGTCAAGGTTAGGGCAAAATGTGTTTTATGCTGGTATATCAGAAACCTTTACTCTATAGAACAGGTAGAATATTTACAGGAACTGCTTATTCTCCAGACCTCCCCCTTTCCCCCACACAAATATACCTAGATTGGATTATAAGACCTAAGTCTAAGATTTTAAGTAAGTTGATGTGGTTCTAGGGTGCAACACATTGTGGGGCGAGATCTCCCCTGTTATTAAACCAGGTTATAAAACATTTGCTTGGGAGCAGTGTGTACACCTTTTGTTATATTCCTTTCCATACCCTTCCTTCCCTGCACAGGGTGTCCTTTTCTCTGGCCAAACCAAACTCTAAGGTAGGGCAATAAATACTGAATGCTCTGGACTGGACCTTTTCATATTTTTGTTAACATAAAAACACCCTTTCATACCAGTATTTTAAAATACAGTTATTCAAAACCTTTACACAAGCATGTCAGTCCCTCCTTCAAATTTATGTATCCCAAAGAAAAAAATGCCTATCTGTAAATTTTAAGGACTTCCCCCGAATTTTCAATAATTTAAAATTCAGGGATTGTACTCCCTTGATATTCCTGCAGGCTGCCTCTTTTCTGAAAAAAAAAAGAGAGAACCAGTATTTCCTGGCTTGCCTCTCTCTCTGCTGGTGGCATGAGCCTGAATTTTTTATTACCTAACAGATTGTTGAGTTATTTACTGCCATAACCACACATTTTCTAAAAAAAAATTAAAATCAATAGTATTTTACTTTGAAGAGGTAAGACGGTGAGATGAAATTCAAGTGAGCAGAAAAAAGATGTTATCAAATTCATTGCTGACCTGGGGTTCTGGAGAAAAATGCAGTGAATGGTTCCAGTTTCTTACTGCTTGCTGAGATCATGGTGTAGAAGACAGCCCATGTGGTGGTGAGGGGGTGCATTCTGCAAACAAGCAGTAAGGAGAGAGGTATCAAACTTTTATGTGCAGTATATTGGTGATCTCAGATTGTAGTTCATAGCTCAGGGTTGTGTGGGCTTCCAGGATGTCATGAATGTTGTGCCTCCAACACCAAATGGAGGAGCTCATCCACTTACCCTGTGATTGGTTTGGTTTCTGCATGATGAAATCTGAAAAGGCTTGCTCCCTTAAAAATAAAACCTTGAAAATGAAGGATTGGGCAACAAGCTGTGTGTATCTGCTTTGTTGGGACATGGTTACTTTATAGCCTACCAGGGCTGCTATAGTTCTTTGCTTCAGGGGGTAGATTTTACATTTTCAATCACCTCTAGTAGTGGTCAAATAAAGGCAATGCCTATTGTACAAGATGAAAATTGACTGACAATGCACAAACACAAACACACACACACACACACACACACACACACACTGTGCCACTAAATATATGTATTTATTCTTGGCACACAGTATGTTCTGAGATTCCTTCCACAATTTCAAATGATGAGTTAGTCACAAAATCTGTTCTAGAAAAAGCACCACATTATGTGAAAACATTTGGCTTGGAGGGGGAACATCACAAGTTTGTTACCATTGTGGAGTGAGCTTTAGGAATAAAGTACACAGTTTATCCCGCATCCCAGATGTGATGAATACTGTTCTGTTTTCTGTGAGCAGAGTTGTCTGTCCTTCACATACACAAGCAATATATTTTCTTGGAACACCTTCTAGCCCATCTCTGAAGTTTCACAGGTAGTTCATCCTTGTGTGTGTGGGAGGAGGGCCTTTTTTCTTGTCCCTTTTCTATATAGGGAACAATGAGTCCCCGTTACTAATGTGATCCATATAACTCCATCTCTTATCAGCTTAGTGTGACTTCACAGAATAAGCATTTTTAATCTGTAAGTGGACTGATTATTTTGAACCTTTAAACCTCCAGGATAGGGTGCTGGAAAATACAAATGCCTTACCTTTCTGTAATTAAATCTGACTGGGAATTAATTCAGCTATTTTTTCCAGTTATGGAAACAGCAGCAAAAGGAAAGCAACCATATGCAAAACCCTTCAGCTCCTGGGTGTTTACATGAGTGAAATACCCATCCTCTCAATCTAATACCTGTCCCCATCCCAAAGAAGAACCATAACAATCACTGTGTAAAAAGAGGCATATATAACATTTCAAGGTTATAGCAAAATGTGTTTATGCAGGTACATTAGAAACCTTTCCTCTAGAGCTCAGGCAGAATATCTTCAGGAACTGCATACACTGCAGAACTCCCCCTTCCCCCAACAGCACCTTGACTCATCCAGGTGAAGTAAACCACAGCATCAACATTGTAAAACAAGATAATAAACTACAACAACTGCAAGTGATCAACCTTTCGAATAAAGAACTTACACCAGTGGAAACATTAGTATTATCCAAGGACTCAACGTTCTGACCAGCATAGGAATTTGATAATGTCAGATTCTGTGGTGAGATGGAGGAATATTTTAGATGGCTTTGTCTAAAATAATACTTTTTTAATAAGAACAACCCACAAACTAACCAGTATGGCAGCACAAAGAAGACATCAGACTGGACCCCTTGGAGCAGACGCAACCCCAAACTGGGTGCCTACATCAACTGCTTCTGAGGAAGAATAAACTCCCAGATCCTAAGCAGGCATCAGAAACTCTTGTATAATATCACACCACTGGTAAAAAGGGCAATACAAACACTGAAAAACAACCATAACATCATAATAAGCTGACAAGGGTGGAGCTGTGATTGTTATGAACACATATGACTACATTAAAGAAGCACACTGACAGCTGTCAGATATAACTTATTATAGAGAACTTACAGAAGACCCGACTACACAATGCACTGAAGAACTCAAACAAATCATCATGTCTGTACCTAACAACGTCTAAGAACAGCTAAAAAAACTAATTCCAAACAAACCCTCTCCAGGGACATTGTATATGTTACCTAAGGTACACAAACCCGGGAATCCAGGATGACCCATCATCTCTGGAATTGGCACACTCACTGAGAACTTTTCAGGACTCATTGAATCATTTTTAAAACCCCTAGTAAGAGCTACTAGCAGTTTTATTCAGGATACCACAGATTTCCTCAGGAAACTGAAACAAATTGGACAACTACCACCCAACACTGTCCTTGCTACAATAGATGTCACTGCTCTACACTAATATCCCACATGAAGACAGTATACCAGCATGTCAGAAATTTTTACAGGACAACACATCCACAAGAGACATTCCAGGAACCACCATCAGCACCATGATAAAATTAATTCTGACACACAATAATTTCACTTTTAATATCAAGCACTTTTTTCAGATCATAGGGACAGCCATGGGCACTAAAATGGCACCACAATATGCCAATCTATTCATGGCCTGTCCAGAAAAAGATTTTTTTTAAACAACACCCCTATAAACCATCAATCTATCTCCAATATATAGATGACATATTCCTGATTTGGACAGAAGGCGAAGACTCCCTCAAAAAGTTCCATCATGATTTTAACCATTTTTATCATTCTATAAAACTCTCAATTGAATACTCCACCACCAGCATAAATTTTCTAGATGTCACAGTCGGTATCACAAATGATGAACATATACAAACTGCCTTTTTCAGAAAACCCACTGACAGACACCGCTACCTTCATAATTCCAGCTTCCATCCTAGGCATACAAAACATCCCTAATCTACAGCCAGGCAATTTGATACCATCTAGTCTGCTCTGATGAGAGAACAAGAGACAGACAGCTCTCCTCACTTTGGAACTCCCTGATCCAGCAGGGCCACTCTCCAAGACAAACTGACAGAGAATTTGCATGGGTCATACAAATAACACAAGAAAACCTGCTGGAATACAGGCAACAAGATCAAACTGATCACACACCCTTATTTGTCACTTGCAGTCCTATGCTAAAACCCCTCCATCCAATTATTAAGGAACTTCAACCCTTGCTGAGTGAAGATGAAATACGTGAGGACATCTTCCCTGAACCACCTGTAATAACTATAAGCAGCCCCCCAACCTCTTGAACATAATAATTCATAGCATACTCACAGCAGATCAAAGTAACCAGAAAACAAGAGAAACACCATGCAACATGACAAGATGTAAAACCTGCACTCACATATGCACATAGACCACCATCAAAAGAAGCCAGAACAGCACTATAAAAATCAATGGATCCTACACATGTCAATCCAGCATTGTGGTTTACCTAATTCAGTGCAAGAAGGGCACAGATGGATGCTATATCAAGGAAACTAGGCAACCACTGCAAACCAGGATGAACCAATACTGACACACAATAGTAAACAAGATTAGTAGCACACCAGTAGGACACCATTTTTCACAAACAGAACATTATCTCTCTGACTTATCTGTCCTGATATTAAGAGGCAACTTCAAAAACACACAGAACAGAAGGACATGGGAACTTAAATATTTTAAACAGTTTAAATATAATTTTTGGGGACTGAATCAGGACATTGGATGTATGACACACTATGGTAAACTGCAATTCTTTTGTTACTTGTTACCCAAGGTTTTTTTCTTCTCTTCTGTGTTCCTACCTACTGTTTCTAATTACCAGTTCTTTCTTGCCTCTCTTACATATTCTTTTCAGCTTCAGTCCTGCCAACCCCCTCCCCAAATCACACTTCAATGTGTATAGTAACCTTACACTTTGTTTATCCAGGTCTTTGCTGTTTTACATTATTGCATTCCTTCATAGCTTCCTTTGATTTCTTAACATTTCTTATCTCCTACCCTTCCTGCTAACATCTTGTATCTCAGATTTTTTCACTGTGTTCCTATCTTGTCACTTTCTTAGCATCCTTTCATCTTCATGTGAACTGTTCCTATTATTGCCACCCCCCACCCCTTAGTTCTTCTTAGACATCCTATTGTTTATCACTTTGCAACTTTTGCATACTCTTATCTCAGGGCTTAATTGCTCTGTGTTCCTTTCTTCACTTCTGAGCTTTACACTGCCAGCCATTCTACCCTTCCTGTAATTCTGTTCTACTATTTTTATACATTGCTCCACAGCATATATGAATTCTGCTTATGTTGCTCAGTTTTGTCATTCACCTGAAGAATGGACCTGTGAGGCCCCGAAGACTTGTGTTGAATTCCATCTTTGTACAAGACTCTGGTTGGTCCAATAAAAGGTATCAAACCTTCCAGGTTCTCCTCCTTCCCCCCAAAAAAATACCTAGATTGGAGTCTAAGACCCTAGTAAGTGGTTGCAGTTCTGGGGTGTATAAATATATGGACATATCTCCGTACCTTTGTTACTGGCTTCTGGGGCAATAATGTTCAATGTATGAAAAAATAGTGCTGGATCTTGGAACATGGGGCATATCATCAAATCATGGAGATAGATGTTCAGAACACTGTGAAAATGTGTGCTTTTGTTTTTGTAAAGTTACATTTTTATTGACCAGGAAGTATAATTAATTTCTACTTGAAAGGCTTGCTTTACAGTGTGAGAGAAAGCCTTCACTATGAGGGCAGTACGTTTTTCAGGTGGGATAGCTATGGGACAGTGCAATTCTGAGTTTTAGGTGAGGGCTGACCCTCTTAATTTGGGACATTTGAGATTTATGTATGGTTGTGGCTGGTAGCTTTCCTCCGAGATTTGGCCCATCCACCAGTTAAAAGTTTCCCAGGTCCCTGTTTGTTCCCTATAGGAGCCATCCCCTAGAACCTGGCTTGGTGCAATATAATTCTGAGCCAAGCAGCATGCTTTCCAATTATAAACAGTAATTCCAGTTTAAATATATGATAGGCCTAACTATTTAGAACCTTCAGACATGCAATGAGATCAGTCCTGTTCATTAACAAAAAAAAAAATTCACAATCTGTTCAGAATCTCTAGGAAAATCACAAGAATAGATAACAATGGCATTTCCCTAGAAAGGCATTTTATTCTGCCATGACTCCTGCAAAAGTATTTGCTTCAAACTGTGCGCTTGCAACAAAATTGCATGCTCATATGTGCTTAGTACCCCACAGGTTGATGGAAATTAATGGACTCACCATTAAATCTAGATGGAAGCTCAGAACATTTGGATGCATCATCAAATCCAGAGACTGAAGGTCGGAACATGGTGGTGACACACTTTGTATATTTATATGTACAGTTACTGTCTGTCTTATGGTTATAAGAGTGCATTCTTGAGTTATTTGAGTAAGAGAACTGTGAAATGAAGCCAATCAGTTCTGGTACATGAAGGCCTTCAAATGAAACTATTAAAACCAGGAGAGATACAGTAACTGTACATGGAAACATATTATTAATCATGTGAAATATCTTTGTTTAAAAAAAAAAACTGGAAGTTGAATTTAAAATCTAAATGTTCACTTAGTAGAATATTAGACAATCCCCTTTTTGGGAAATGGACTATGCCAACTGAACCTAAACTTCAGAATTTTAAAATAATATACATGAGATAACTTCATGTGGTTATAAGAGCACCTGGAACATTTGGAAATATACAACCCTGATTAGCTAAGTGTGATGTCATGATTTATAATACAATCTAGACATAGAAGCTAAGAACAATTCTGCATGGCTAGGGGACACCCATGTCTCAACATACCATGACCTCCTGCCCAGACAGAAGATCCAGGCTGGACTGACATAGGCATCCAATTTGATGGCTGTGCTCTATACCTGCTCTACCCACCCCTTGCTCTCCACGGGACTAAACAAATACACAAAAAATATGGTAAATATACTCAAATAAAGGTTAATGTGATACAAGAAACTATGATTGTGACTAAAACACATAGTCACTATATAAATGAATACTGCTTCGATGGAGAACTTACTATAAAACTCACACAGTGTGTAGTATTTACAAGTTTTGGAAAATACACAGAGAATTGGTAGCTCAAGACATGCTGATACCCTGTAGCCTTAGGTTGCTTGTTTATCAGTATGTATGAATTTTTGGAAAAAAATATTGTTTTTTGTCTAGGTGCTTATCAAGAGATAACTTAAGTGCCAAAACCAATAGTATCAATTTACTAATGTAATTCCTTTATAGGTCCTGAAGCACCCCTCTCAATTCACTACTCTGCCCAGTAGGGGAGCTTGAACACAGGGATTGCCAGAGCCTGTAAGGGGTAAAGTGTCCTGCACTACAGCCTGACTGTTGCATAGCACTTCCTAACCACCCAGGGTCAGTGCTTCATTTATTGCTGCTGGCAGATCACGTGTCACATCATGTGACCTACCTTTCTTTTTACTAAGAGTCCACTTTCCCATTTGCAGCTTAGAGACACCAACCACAAGGGGTTGCTGCACTCTCCACTCCTTTCTAGCAACTGTTTGCAAACCTACCCACTAGAGGTCCCCACAGTTCCCTTTGAATCCTTTCTGCTATCTACTTTTCTCTCTCCTCCCATCAGCCTACCACTAAGTACTTGGTAGTTTCAAACCTGGTATTCTTTATTCCAAAGTCTACTGACTAACCACTAAGCCAATGAAGTAGGTCAACATCTTCTTCTACTTTCAAACTCTTAACCCTTCCTCCCTCCTTTTCTGAATTAAAAAAAACTTTCCACACTCTGTCCCTAAGCTGTGCTCAAACCCAGTACCCCCGCAATCAGAGTCAGCAGCTCTACCTTTTAACCACTTTGTCTACTTATTTTACTTCAACTTTCTAGGCCTTTTAGTCTCTTACCCCCCCCCCCACAACCTGCCAAAATATAAAGTTTTACCACTTCTCTCTTTGCAGGCTTTGAACCCTGCATCCTCACTATCCGAGTCAGCAGTTCCACCACGCAGCTAGCACACCTGTCTATTATTTCTGCAGGATTTCAAACTCTAAAAAACACTCTAACCCTCAGACACTGCTAAATTGTTATCTGATTGTTTCTGCAGACCTTGAGCCCAGCTCCCTGCTGCTACAGCCACTGTCTGGGGTCCTTCCTGTTACCGTGGGCACATTTTGAACCTAGTGCCCTGTGCACCTCAGGCACCAGCTCTGCCACTGTACCAAAGTGGCAACTACACTTAGAGGTGACCTCTCACTACTATCTCCCCCTCTATCATCCTAGTTCCCCCATTCTTTCTTCACTTCAGCTCTCCCACCCTTACCAGCTATGCATGTGCACCTCCTGCCCACCTGCCTCTCTCTTCTCCTCCTCCTCCTTTTTGCCTTCCACCAACCCTATTGTCCCTGTTAACCCTCGGCCTCACTACTCCAGTGTTCCTACCTACCCTCCTGTTCTCTCCTCCTCCTATACCACTGCTCCTCCCCCTCCCTCCTCCTCCACACACCCCATATGCTCCTCTCCACCTCACCCCCCATCCGGACATTACCTTTCCTCCCCCCCTGCTCCCTTGGGCATCTGGTCACACAAGCCTTCTCTGCCTGTGCTGCCCTACTCACCCCCTGTACTCACAAACCCCTTTCTCATCCTATCGCTCCCGGCGTAAACTCTCCATCTGCACCCTCTGACCAGAGCAGTTCTCCTCCTTCTACTCCTGACAGGAACATACATCCCAACCCAGGCCCTGCCCCTCCAACCCACCCACTCCAGCCCACTGGTCTCCAAATAGTCTGCATGAACATATGCAGCCTGCTGAAAAAATTTGGCGCCCCTACGGTGCTGGGCCATGGCTCATCAACCAGACATCATAGCCCTGTTGAAACCTGGCTGTCCAAATCTCACTCTGACTCATTTGTCTCCTCCCAGGCTATACCTTACACCGGAGGACCGAGTAGGCAAAACGAGGGGAGGCTGTGCAATCTACACTAGGACACAATACTTGGACCGCCGCCTGCACCCTGTCCTTGTAAATGGGGCCCAGGCTCTTACCCTCAAACTCACCCCAGACCCCTCTAGGGCCCTCTCTATCTCACCACGGCCTACGTTCCCCCAAAGAACCAGCACCCGGCCCTGGTATCTTTAACTGACTATCTGGCCTCCCTCCACCATAAGGCGGAACAAATCCTAGTTGGGGACCTTAACATAAATTGGCTCAGCACCTCCTCTTCTGTGATCAGAGACTCATTTGCCGACCAAGACCTGACGCAACTCGTCACCCAGCCCACGCGAATAAACCCTAAGAGCGGAACCAGCACCCTTCTGGATGTTATTATAACCAACCGACCCCAAAAGATCCAAAACATCCAGGTCCTACCAGACTCCCTAAGTGACCACTCCCCTATCCTATTTCATTGTGCAGTCCCCAATCCCAAACCCAAAGCCTAGACCACCCTCTGCAGGTGCCTCTGCCCTGGTGGGCTGCAAAAACTTAAACTATTCCTCACCCAGATAAACTGGTCCCCCGTTCATTGTGCAACCAACATTGACACTGCCCTCGCCTTCTTCACACACACCTTCAATATGGCCTGTGATCTCTTTGCACCCTTCACCAAAATCTGGTCCAAAAAGCAGAATGCACCCTGGGTTAGCCCTGCCCTTCTACAATTACTAAGAATTAGGATAACCTCTGGCACCTTGCCACTGAAACAGGTCGGCTGTCTGATAGGCAGGCTTACAATGCAACCCGGAATAAGTGCTCTTGGGCCATCTGGAAAGCCAAGGCCGACCATTACCAGGCCCACCTCCTCCTGGGGCTCAGCCCGGACTTTCTGGGATAATATTAAACAACTAAATGGAAAATCACGCTCCCTGCCCCATCCCAGCTCACTAGCAATAGCACTACCACCACGAGCCTGCCACCATAGCTAACTGGCTCAACACCACTTTCACTGACCTTAGCTCAGTCCTCCCTAGTAATTTCTTTGACCCTCCCCCAACCAACCTCCCCCTGTCCCCCAGCACCCCAGCTTCCACCTGCACAAGATTTCCGCCCGGGAAGCCAGATCCATCCTAATCAAAGCTTTGAATAGCAACAGTCCCGGCAGTGACTCACTGGACCCCAGTATCCTCAGGCTGGTGCTAGATGAAGTCCTTGCCCCACTCACCAGCCTAATTAACCGATCGCTCTGCCTGGGACAATTTCCCATGGCTTGGAAAACAGCCATAATCACACCCATTCATAAAGGGGGAGACAGGCCGTCGGCCAACAACTACCAGCCAATCTCCATCCTCCCCCCCATCTCTAAAGCCCTGGAGAAAGTGCTGGGCATTCAAATCACTGATTATCTGGCTAAGCATAACATCTTATGCCCAGAGCAACATGGCTTCCATGCTGGTCACAGTACCAGCACTGCCCTAATTGAATTCTCCAACTTCCTACACTCCTCCTTGGATACCAGCTCCTAGCTGGTGAACATTCATCCCGACCTCTCAAGGCTTTCGACACCGTCTCCCATCCTCTTCTGCTGAATGCTCTCTGCCACACTGGTCTCTTGGCTGGCCTCCTAGCATGGTGCACAAGCTATCTAGCCGCTCGATCACAGTGTGTTAAAATCAATGGGATACTTTCTGATACCCATCCCATTCACTCTGGGGTCCCCCAAGGCTCCATCCTGGGTCCCCTTCTCTTCTCACTCTATCTGAACACCCTGCCCAGTGTATGCCCTGGCAAAATTCTCCTGTATGCAGATGACACTGTCCTTTTTGCCACCCACCACAATCCCGTCTCTCTTCAGGACACCCTACAGCAGTCTTTCAATAATGCCGAAGCTTGGTTTAAGAAGTGCAGACTCGTCATCAATCTTAAAAAAACCAAAGCTATGCTCTTTTCCCACCCCCAAAACAAAGCTAGCAACCACCCACTCTATAACCTTCTTAGTACCAAACAGCCACTGGAACAAGTCTGCTCCTAAAAATACCTTGGGGTTACCTTCGACTCAGCCCTCACATTTCACAACCACATTGATGCCCTAACATCCACCACTAACACATGGCTTGGCATCCTCTTCCGCCATAGAACCTGCCTTCCCCCAAATGCGCTCCGGCTCGCTGTTACGTCCTCCATTTTGTCCCTTGTAGACTATGGTCTACCAGTCTATGGTGCTGCCAACACGACTGCACTCAAAAAAATTCACTTAACCCTGAATAAAGCCTGCAGATTGATTACTGGTGCTCCCAGGCTCACACACACCTGTCAGCTGTATGACTAGGCTAAACTCCTTACCCTGGATGAACGGCTCCGATATCAAACCTGCCTCCTCACAAAAAAAACCCTACTCGGGCTCTCCCCGGGGTAACAGCATCCGTCCACCAGATCCCACCCACTATTGCAACACGGTCATCCAACAAGACCATTCTAATGGTCCCCAGATCAAGAACCAGCCATGACCAGAGGTCCTTCTACTACAGAGCCCCATCCTGGTTTAACTCTCTCCCTTCCCCCATCACCAATGCCACCACCATCTCCAAGTTCAAAACCACCCTTCGAAACCAACTCTTCAACACTTGTAGCTGCTCCTGTCTCTGAAAGTAGCCTCCACCTTGACTTCTCATGGCAACGCCTACCGGGAGGCTCTCCACCTAGCCATCCCCTGACTGGCCTCCCCGGTACACTGTACCTATGTCTAACCTGGCCAGTGCCATCTGTTTCATTGTATACCTATTAGATTGCTCAATTTTTGATACCAACTTGTGTAACACCTGTTCTCAATTACATGTACCCTGTAACCTAAATGTATTTTGTCTGACCTCAGTGTGACATGGCACCTCTGTTGAATGCCTATTTGTTTTGCAAACCTATGCTATGTAACCTAAAACTCTATGTATGTCTTTAATGTGACGAGGTACCTTTGGAAACGAGCCTCTGGCTCAAAGGTTGTAAACTGATTTCACAAATAAATAAAAAAAAAATATGTATAAATAAATATAATATAGACAAACATATCATTAGGTGGATAGTAAACTGGTTCATGGACAAGTCCCAGAGAGTTTCTATTTGGGTCATATCTCTGCTGAAGGTCCAGTCACTAGTGGGGTCCCACAGGTTCAGTAATAGGGCCAATCATTTTCCAGATATTTATTGCTGATGTTGATGAAAACATAAGAAACACAATAACAAAATACACTTATGATACTAAAATATGTGGCTCATGTAGCACTACTGAACATATAACAACTTTACAAAATGATACTGCTGTAATAGCTAAATGGACAAAAATTGGGGGATGAAACTGAATAACGATAAATGCTGCATCATACATATGGGCAGGCGAAACCTGAAACATCTGTACACAATAGATAGCACATTCCTGACCCAAAAAATCTGTGAAAAGGACCTGGGAATACTAATTGAAACAAATTAATGTTTATAGAACAATGTAGTCCAGTTATTACAAAAGCTAATAGAACTAAAGTTACAGTAAAAAAGAAATATCAAGACCAGACATGCAGAAGTATTACTACCATTATATTTATTGTATGTTAGACTGATTTTGGACTATGGTAGTTAAATATGGAGTCCCTACTTAAAGACTGACATCAATAAACTAGAAAGAGTCCAAAGGAAATACACAAAGTTGATTAACTCATTAAAGAACTTTACATACTATGAAAGACTGAAGAAAGTATGACTACATAGTTTAGAACTCAGAAGGCACAGGGGAGATATGCTGCTTTACTTTGATATTCTGAATTACCCAGTCCTGATGACAGATTTAAACACTGAATATAAAAGCAATCAGATTGAAACTAGGGGTCGCCCATTACAGATTAAAATTGACAGATACAGAACAAACAATAGAAAATACTTTTATACCATGAGAGCAGCAAATCTCTGGAATAGGCTTCCTTTTACTATAATATCTAGCACAAGTAAAGAAAACTTCAAAACAAACCTTGACAAGTACATAGCCTCAAATGGGAACATGGAGTTTTACTCCATGTCATAAAGGAGATATTCATGGGCCTTGGCCTTCCTTGCTATTACCAACCAAGTGAACCTAGTGAATTTCACTTAAGTATTACAGCCTAAGTAGGTGCCTTGGCATATCTCAACATGGAATTTTTTAAGTTTTAAGAAGAACTGTATATGTGTTAAACATGTATGTATGTTTAGGATTTACAGTGAATGAGGGTATACTCATTGGAAGTTCAGGATCTTACCATGATGTTTGGATATATTCTACTTTAATAGTTAATAGAGATATGTAGAATCCCATAATTTACTGAGGCTTGTTATTAACAGCATTGGGACAGTGAGTCTATTCCCATCCAATTTCAGCCTGTACCTCTGGTATCCTTAAATGTCTAGCCTGGAGACTTTCAAACTTGTCAAAAACTATGTTTGTTTGAAATTTTATATTTTGCAATTGACGAATATATAGATGGAATTCATATTTATTTAATGAAAATGTGTTTGGCAAAAGAGGATATGATTAAACTATCTCAAAAAAGTAAAGAAATTATTAGCAAAAAAACTTCATTTATCCACTAGTTACAGTTAAACCAACAAAAATAGGGAAATGTGGCATTAGGTTTTCCAGCTCTAACACCCAACACCCACCAAATAGGCAGGACCGGAAAAACCATTACAATTTCACCTCTCCTGTGTCTTCATTAATCAGGCATGGGGTGTGCCTTAGGGTAGTCAGCCCTAACACTCACCCCATTCTCATATACTCTACACATCTCAGCTACTTTCATGATCAAACTGGGTGAGCATTAGGATTGACAACCCCAAGGTACACCCCATACCTGATTAGCCAAGACACAAGAAAGGTTGATTAGCCAAGACACAAGAAAGGTGAAACTGTAATGTTTTTTCCTGTTGATGCCTAGTGGATGGAGGTGGGGTGTTAGGGTTGAAAACCCTAATTTTAAATTTCTCCGCTTTTGTTGGTTGAATTCTAACTACAGTAGTGCATTAACAAAGTTTTTTTGCAAAGAATATATTGTCCCAGATATTCAAACTGCACCAGGCTGTGGCGCAAGCCTGGGCGCAACACAACATGGCTGCACAGGGGCGTTGACTGTGTGATATTCAGCGAAGCTGTGCCATGGCTCAGCATCATTGAATATTGCACCCTGGCCACCCCCCGCGCGCATGGCACAGTGGCACTGCACCAGCAAAAGTGGCCAGAGTGGAGCAGGGGGATGCGCTAGTGCAAGTTCCATTGCGCAAGGTGCAGCAACCGCAATATTCAAAAGCTGGCATGCAAATGAGGGCCATATTGTATGCAAAGCATACATGGGGCCATTTTCATGTTATTATGGCCCCATTTGCTTGCAGGTGTGCCGATCCCTGATGACTTGCACCTGGCGCCCTGCCAGGCAGCAGCCTTCGGGGACCAACGCCCCCTGCAGCGCAGCAATGTTCCCCACAGCCTGATCGCAGGCATTTGTAAAATAAAAAAAGATTCCTATATCTCTGGTGGTCCAGTGGACTGCTGTCATCCTGATCGTGGGCTTAAGTAAATCAAAGGAAGAATCCTATATCCCTGGTGGTCCAGTGGACCGCTGTCAGCCCAATCACAGGCTTAAGTAAAATAAAAGAAGATTCCTTTTCCCTGGTGGTCCAGTGGACCACTGTCAGCCCGATCGTGGGCTTCAGTAAAAGTATAATGATTCCTATATCCCTGGTGGTCCAGCAGACCCCTCTCCTCACCCACCCACTGATCCCCTCACCCGCTCCCCCAGGTCAGCAGCGGTGGCAGCACCACCCACCTGCCACCTCGGTGGCCTCCCATTGGTCCACAGCATGAGCCAATGGGCTTGCAGTCCATACCGTACTACACATTCCAGATAGACCACCAGGGATATAGGAATCATTATACTTTTACTGAAGCCCGCAATTGGGTTGACAGCAGTACACAGGACCACCAGGGAAAAGGAATCTTCTTTTATTTTACTTAAGCCCGCGATCGGGCTGACAGCAGTCCACTGGACCACCATGAATGTATCCATTCACATATCTGGAATGTGTAGTATGGTATGGGCTGCACCATTGGCTCACGCTGTGGACCAATGGGTATGAAATACAATGGTAATCAGTCGGTGGTGCGGTGGCAGGCGGATGGGGTGCTGCCGCCCACCACTGACCAGGGAGGGAGTGGGGTGGTGGGGATCAGTGAGCAGGTGGGAAAGGGGTTCCACTGGACCACCAGGGATATAGGAATCATTATACTTTTACTGAAGCCCGCGATCGGGCTGATAGCAGTCCACTGGACCACCAGGGAAAAGGAATCTTCTTTTATTTTACTTAAGCCTGTGATTGGGCTGACAGCAGTCCACTGGACCACCAGGGAAAAGGAATCTTCTTTTATTTTACTTAGGCCCACGATCGGGCTGACAGCAGTCCACTGGACCACCAGGGAAAAGGAATCTGCTTTTATTTTACAAATGCCTGTGATCGGGCTGACAGTGGTCCACTGGACCACCAGGATATCGGATTCTATTATTTCATACTAATGCCCATGATCAGGCATTGGGGGGCTGCCACCATGGAGGTGCTGCCGGAGCTCGGGTGGCCACCCACAGGTGGCAGCTGCCATGTTGCGCCCTGCAATATGGCAGCTCACCTGTGGGTGGCCAACAGTTACTCCTTTTGGGGATCAACTTTGTGCGGTGCAAGTAGGGGTTGCACATGCATGGTTCAGCACATCCTGGGCTGAATACTGGGATGTGCAGAGTATGCATGGGCAAACCCCCCCTACCTGCACCTGCATACATTACTGATGCGCTCCAGCGCATCGGGATTTGTGCCAGGCGCAATTCCCTTTTGAATATCGCACCAGGGCTCATCAGTGGGTTGCACATGGTGCAACACTGTTGCACCATGTGCAACCCTTTTGAATATCTGAGCCCTTATCTTTAAATGTATTTGCTATGAGTGTTTCACCAAAATGTTTGTGGGAGGTTGTGTGGAAAATGTTCCATTAAAATTACCTATTCAGGAACTTTTGCTACCAAGTAATCAGTGTCAGAGAATTTGTAGGAAATTACCCACCTGACAAGTAGCCATCTGCCTGAAAGAGTGGGACTGCTAATTTAAAAAGTTAGCAGAATTCCACAAAATGACAATCCACCTAAGCAAAACACATAGTTTCTATTGCCCTCTCGTCTCTTTGTTAAGATTCAGTATACTATTAATTTTGTATCTATAGTCGGTCTCTGACGCATGTAATGGCATATATTACCATTTAGATAAATGAAGAAGACGTTCATCGAGGGTATCACAGCACAAATAATTTAGACATTTCCTATGCTGGGTGGAATGGCAATATTCAACAAAATTTCAAGGAATTCCATGAGTGGTGGACTAGGCCTTTTCGACAGTAAAACAATTCACAGAAAGTGATGAATTTCATGGGTTGATGTGGAATTCTGTGGTAAATGGCAAAATTTAGTGATTTCTGGCTTTTTTCTCAGATCATTGATCCCACAGTTTTAAAAACAAAACTAGTTCACATTCAGAAATCACAGTATACTTCAAAAATTATGGTTCAGTTGGAGTTCTAAGCAGTTCACCACAATTTTCACAAAGGTTTTCAGTCAGAATTGTGATTCCACAATAATTCATCCAGTGGAATTCTATATTCAGCACAGCACTATTTATGTTCAATTGTTAGACTACTCCACTGGTCTTTCTAGGATTCAGTTTGTCATAGTAATTTTAAAACCTTTGAATGGCCATATTTTCAACAAAGTCAGCACATTGAGATTAGTATAAATTGCAGATGTCTACCAAAGAAAACAGTTTTGTAGTTTTTAAAAGTTCAAAATAATAACTAAACATTTGTTTTCTGGCTGATATGCCACCTCCTGAGCCTTAAGATTTCTGTTTAAGTAGGCAATGGGATGTTCATTACTATCTTTTAACATTTGAAGAAGCACTACCCCAAACCAGGAACTGAAGCAACACTGTTAGCTAAGAACTCTTGTTCATACCGCAGTTTGGGCTTGCCAACACTAAAGCTTGGCACTAAGCCGAGTTCAACTGGAAGAATTATCTTTTGCAGCCTTCTGTCCAATTTGCATTATTAAGTAAGGATTTAGCAATGCTATCTGTCTGGGGTGCACACAGTTTCTTAAGTGTTTAAGAATTTCCTGAAGTAACCAGCTAAACCTAAAAATATTCCCCCTGGTCTTTCAGTACTGGATATGGACATGTGTAAATAGTTTCTACATTTGCAGGCTTTGACTTAAAGAGGGACTCCAACAAAAGGGATTACATTCAGAATGAGAATCAGAAGATCCTCAATAAGCATTATGCTAAAACTGAGACCTCCAAGTTACTTTTATTAAAATTTACAAGCATTTTTGTAATCCTGATTTCACTTCCTGTTCATAAAGTTTGGTTTCAGTAAAGAGTTCACTATGTCAATTCCTGAACTCTCAGCTTAGTCATCTCACTGCCAGAAACATCATATGGCTATTTCTCCCAAGCTCAATATAACACTGTAGTTGTAGTAAACACTTGAAACAAAAGGTGGATAAGGTTGGGTATGGTACATGCATTTACAGAATGTGAAAGCCATGGTACTTTACCATAGAATGTGGCATGGGAGGTGGTTTTAGAATGCAGTGGCAGACAAGATTTGGAATGCCAAAGTTGTGTATAATTTAACAACACCATAGTTATGAGATTTTGGAATGCCACAGGGTCACAATTACAGAATACAGTGAAGATACACAATTTTAAAATGTGACAGGAATGCAAAAATTCTGAACGTGGAGCATGAACAGGTTTGAAATGTGTATGGAAGTGCAGTTTTACTTGGTGGGGGTAGTGTGATCTCAAAATGTGATAGGAATGGTCAATTTGTGGTGGTGATAAACCATTTAAAATAATGCCTGAGAAGTACAGGTGTGGATTATTGTGGGGATGCTGAATTTCAAACTGGACATGGATGCACAGTTTCAGAATGTGATAGGATGCCCAATTTTGGAATGTGGTTGTGACATGCAATTTGGGAGATTTCCAGAATTTGCAGTTTTCAGAATAAAAAGACACATTCTGAAATTGCACATAACTGCATTCCAAAATGATGCGTTCCTTCCTCATTCCAAACTTATGCAGCTAAATCATATTCAGAAATTGCACATCCTCCAACACATTCTGAAACTGCATACCTCATGCACATTCTGAAACTGCACATACTTGCCACATTGTGAAATTGTACATCCCTGCCATATTCTGACATGATATACAAACCACAATCCAAAACTGCACATCCTTGCCACATTCTAAAATTGTGTGTCCATGGCACATTCCAACATGCACATCCCCACTCCATTCCAAAATTGTGTGTCCCTGCCACATTCCAAAACTGTGCATCTTTGCTACTTTCCAAAACTGTGTGTTCATGTCACATATCAAAAAAAAATAGTAAATTTCCATCAATTTAAAAATTGCACATTCTTGTCACATTCCAAAATTGTGCATCTCAGTCACATTTCACAATTATATGTCACCACACATTCCAGAATTGCATCCCCACCATTGTGTGACCTACCACATTCTAAATGTCATCATCTGTATCCCATAACAAAATTGCCTGTCCCCACAGCATTGCAAATCATTGCTACATTCCAAAATTGTAACACTGTGGTATTCTTTTTTTTTATTATTATTTAACACTTTTGTGTCAAGTTATTAACAGAAAAAGTATACAAACATACATGTAACATCCATATACAGTATTATGTAAATAACACATATAAATACATCATACATCAAATCTACCTGGGTACACAATCTACAGGAGGGACAAGGAGAGTAGAAGAGGAGGAGGATTAGCTCTCTACATAAGGGAAGAGATCAAAGCAACAGAACTAAAGGGTAAACAAGGAGGAGAGGAGGCATGGTGGGTCACCCTGGAGACCGGAAATGGTACCACAATCTGCACGGGGGTTGTATAAAGACTCCTGTCTCAGTGGGAGGAAATGGACAAGAAAATGATAGAAGTCATCATTAGGATGGCAGAAAAAGGGGAGATATTGTTGATGGGGGACCTGAGCATGCCAGATGTTAACTGGAGCACATTTTCTGCAGCCACATCCAAGAGTTGGTTGTCAAAATGGGAGACTGCCTCAGAAAAGCACTAGGAAACAGGCAAGAAGGAGGGGTGGAGGAACCATGAGGAAACATCAAAACTGCCATCACAGAGGCAACAACTCTTTGTGTGAAGCAAATTAATCAAAATGAAAGAAAAATCACTATGGTTCTCAAAAGAGGTGGCGAGGAAAGCTAGGGAGAAAAATATAGCATTCAGGAAGCATAAGAATACACAGAAGGAGCAGTACAGAGAACTGTACCAGTTAAAGCAGAATGAAGCGGGGAAGGTCATCAGAATAGCAAAGGCCTAAACTGAGGAAAAGATAGCCAACTCAGTTAAGAAGGGGGATAACACATTTTATAGGTATATTAGGGAGCAAAGAAAGACCAAGGAAGGGATAATGAGGCTTAATAAAGGGGAGGCAGGGAGGGCAGAGAGGGACAGTGAAAAAGCAGAGATACTGAAAGAATACTTCTGCTCAGTATTCACAAAAGAAGAGGAAAGGGAGGTACCTAATCCAATCAATAGAAGCACTCTGGATAGGGGGGTCGATATCAGTCCTCTCACAGAAGAAAGAGTTCTGAAAGAACTCCTAAAACTAAAGCTGGACAAGCAATGGGACCTAATAGGATTCAACCCAGAATTCTAAAAGAACTAAGGGGAGAACTAGTGACACCACTGACTACCGTTTTTAACAAATCATGGGAGGATGGTACAGTACCTGAGGACTGGAGGAGGGCAGATGTGATTCCTCTTCACAAAAGTGGGAGTAAAGCAGAGGCAGGAAACTACAAACCTGTTAGCTTCACTTCAGTGGTAGGGAAAATGATGGAATCACTTCTGAAAGAAAGAATTGCTGAGTACCTAGAGGCCAGCGGGGCACAGGACCCAAGGCAGCATGGATTCACAGCAGGAAGGTCATGTCAGGCAAATTTAATAGATTTCTTTGACTGGGTGCCCAAAGTAGTAGACCAGGGAGGGGCTATGGACATGACCTACCTAGACTTTAGCAAGGCATTTGACAAAGTCACACACAAAAGATTAATAAATAAATTAGCCGGACTGGGAGTGGGGCCCAGGGTGGTAGCCTGGGTGAAACACTGGCTGGACAACAGGACACAGAGAGTAATAGTAAATGGAGTCCACTACAAAGAAAGGGGATTTACTAGTGGGGTACCTCAGGGTTCAGTACTAGATCCAGTCCTTTTTAATGTCTTTATAAGTGACATTGCAGAGGGACTGGAAGGAAAAGTATGCCTCTTTGCAGATGACACAAAGATCTGCAACAGGGTTGATACACAAGAGGGGTAGAAAGGATGAGAAGGGACTTAGTAAGGTTGGAGAAATGGTCAAAAGTATGGCAGCTTAGATTCAATGCAAAGCAGTGCAAAGTAATGTACCTGGGAAACAAAAACCCAGGGGAAGAGAACACAATTGTGGGGGAGGTATTAACAACAACAAAAATGGAAAGGGACCTGGGGATCGTCATATCAGATGACCTAAAGGCAAGCAAGCAATGTGAGAAGGCAGTAAGGATGGCTGGGGGGATACTGGGATGTATAAGGAGAGGAATCACTGGTAGAAAACATAAAGTTGTTACCCCTCTGCACAGGCAGTTGGTGAGACCCCCATCTGGAGTACTGCATGCAGTTCTGGAGACCCCATCTCCACAAGGACATAGATAGGATGGAGGCAGTCCAGAGGAGGGCAACTAAAATGGTGCAGGGTCTGCAACAGAAGCCATATGAAGAGAGACTAAAGGAGCTTAATATGTATACCCTTGAGGAAAGGAGGGAGAGTGGGTCATGATAGAAACTTTCATGTTTCTCAAGGGAATCAACAATGTCCAACAGGGTAGCATCTTTCAGAAAAAGAGATGTGCAAGAACAAGGGGTCAGAATCTGAAGGGGGGGGGATGGCTCATGAGCAATGTGAGGAAGTATATTTGGAACGTCCTTCCTGAGGAGGTTGTGGGGTCAAAAACAGTGGGAGAATTCAAGAATGCATGGGACAGACATAAGACAATTCTGGTGTGGGTAGGAAGAAATAAGCTGCTGGTCAGCTAGGATCTGCAGCTTATCCTGTAAGTAGGGAAATGGGCAGACTAGGTGGGCCAAGTCGTCCTTATCTACTGTCAAAGTTTATGTTTCTATGTTTCTATCTAGGGGTAGACACATATTTTTTTCCATTATGATCATAATATATTACATTCTTTTCTCACCTTTATTCAATTTACTATGTTACAGTATGTAACAAAATAATCCATTAATTTAACTTCTAAAAAGGGAATAGTCTCTTATATTCCCAAGATGAATAATTTATATGTTAACTAATTAAATGTTTATATATTAAACACAATGTTAATCATAAATCATATTGAGAAAGCAATTCCCCTACCCTTCTTATATAGCTGATATAAAAATCCTACAACCAAAATAAAGTAGAAAGAATCTTGAAATCATAAAATAACAGAGCTGAAGGTGGGGAGTGGGATAGGGAAGACCACCTAATACTTCATATTTGTAACAATGAAGGTAGGGGGTCCTTTATTCCTTTCCAAGAGCTTTCCAAACCATTAATATCCAAATGTTTTTTTATGGGGGGTTATAGCCTGGGAATTCCAATCATATGACCATATGAAGATAAAAAAAGTGTCAGCAGCAGGAGAAGACATAGTGGTCTATCAGATCTGTTCATATTACAGCATCCCTAGCCACATTAAGTTCTCTACTTCCTCACAAGTGCTATCTCCTTATTATCCCTCCCGCTTGGGCCCTGACCATTCCCTTTAACCTGTTCTACCCTCTTTTGAAGCACTTCACTGCCTCCAGTAAGACCACCTCCTCAGGGATCTTGTTCTACCTGCAACCATCATCCCCATGAAGAAATACCTAATGCACTCTCACATGAATCCCTTTCCCCATTTAGGACAATGTTCCCCCATTGTTGTACTGCCACTGAAGTGGAAGGGGCTCTCCTTGCTCACCTTGTTAATGTCCTTTCTGTACTTAAAGGTCTTTGTCATGTCCCCCTCTCCCTCCTCTCCTCCAGCAAGTACATGTTCAGGTCCTCCAGCCTCTGCTCATATGACCTGCCCTGCTGACTTTTAAACATCTTAGTCACTCTCCTCTGGACTGCATCTAGCAGATTAATGTCCTTCTTCAGGTAGAGATGCCAGTACTTCACACTATACTCCAGGTGCAGCCACACCAGTGATCTGTATAGCAGTAGTATGACTTCCTCCTACCTGTTACTGATTCCCTAGCAACACAGCCCAGCATTCTGTTGGCTTTTGCTGCCACCTTCCTGGTTCCTGCAGTGTGAGAGGAGTGCTTAAGGATACTAGTGCTCATCACCCCCAGGTCATTATCTTCCTCAGATCTGGTTAAAAGAACACCTCCCAGGCTGTACTCCACCCTGGGTTGTCAGCCCCAATGTGCATGACCTGGCACTTCTTCACATAGAACCTCTGTTGCCATATTCATGTGTGGGGCCACCTCTCTGTCTCTCTCTCTCTCTCTCTTTCTTTCTCATTTAACATGTCTCTTCGTGGTCTTAGTAGGTAATGCACAAGGTTGTTGTTTTTTTTGTTTGTTTTTGTTTTGGTGCCTTACTTATATTTAGTTGAAAAGTTATTAAAAAGACAGAATTTAGTGTACTGAGTATATTCATTCCAGTAAAAAATTATAATAATTCTTATTTACCCTTCCACCAACCACTTATTGGGAGAAGTTCCAAAATGGATGGGCGAGGTTCACTGCTGGGCCACAACTATGCCAACACAGTAAGCTCTTTATTACTACCCATCTGAACAGTCTATTGTGATTGAAAAATGCCCTAGATATTATGTTCTGCTTTATGAACTATTGGTACATATTATATTAGCATTAATTGTACTCAGTTTCCTGGTACTACCTGATATGTCTCACTGAATTTCAGCTATCCACTTCCCTCTTACTTTCTTTATATAAAAATTAACAGGTTGCTTTGAAACCAGGATTTTTTAATTTTTAATACAATATAACTGTGTATATTATCCCAGAAATGTCTTGTCTGATACATAGTCTGCTCTATAGCTGGAGTTTTGTAGCGTTTTTTTTCTCTTACAAACTTTGAAAAAATACCTTGCAATATTAGCATTGTAACAGGCTTAAACTAATGTTTTCTTCCCAAATTAGCTTGAGGGCTTCAGATTAAATAAAAGTACCATTTTGTATCACGTTCTGTCAACTGACCTTTTTTATTATTGTCCTTCAAGCCAGCACTCCATATTTCTGGATTCCGCCAAATACTTGATGATAAGAGTGGAATGAAACATTTTTATTGATTTTTAATGTAGTTACATCCCAAATGCTTGGTTTAATACCAATGGAGGCTATGCATGGAAAAAGTGTATCCTATGTCCCGTGTATCCATGGCACGTAGGCACACCTAAGTCAAGTAGCCATGCATTAGGGGTCCTGTGGACCTCTACAGCATGCACTACAGGGGCATGTGCCCATGCTATCTTAATTCCCCAGCTGTTCATGGTGCTATGTACTTGGATTGTCCAGAGGGTGCCTGGGGATGTTCTCACACTCCACACCATTCACAAAGGAGCAGACTGCCAGGCAAGAGGAGAGCAATATATGCAGCTAGGGGACCCTGCCATATATTTTGTGCCCACCCCACACAGAGTATCACCCACAGGTTGTGGGATGATGGAGTCACTACCTATAATGCTAATCTAGCCATCTGGGCTGACAGAGTGGGCTGTGGGCAGCCAGTTGGACAATGACCCATAACCATTTATTGTTATTGTGCAATGTCATCCCAGAAGCCACTGCTCATGTGGAGCAGGGGATCCTCTACAGGACCCAGGACAGGCATCCCATTGGATACCTATCTGTGTCCCTTGATGATTCTGCACAGGGGGAGTATGGGACTGCAATCAGATGCCATGGGGAGGCACATGGTTGTGCATACTGTGCATCCTGTGCCTGTCCATGGATGCATATCTATGCCGGCCAGGTGCATACAAATTGTGCCTATCTGGCATGCATTCCTGCATAGACCTCAATATCCTTATTAGGATTCAAATGAGCGGGAACACTTAAAACTGCCTACATTTTCAGAGTTTCATATTCTAAATCCAACAATTTTTGGACTATAGGATCATATTTGCAATTCATGTTCACCTTTCTTTCACTTGTGGAGCCCCATTAAAACAACTCTACCGCTATATGCCTGATAATACATTTCTGATTCATAGCGATCCAAACCATCCTTATCATATAGGATAGTTTATGCCAGACAATGAGATGAGAGCCACTTGTTGCTGCAGAGCTGCTGAAAAGTGGAGCAGGGTGCCAAATGACAATGTAATCATACAGAGTAGAATAAGTCACAACACTCACCCTCCAAAGAAAACAAACAAAGGTCCATTCATGAGTTTGTGCAAAACTCATTTGTTCATTCACAGAACATGCCGAACATCACAGCAGGGGAAAGATTGCAACAGGTGAAATGTCAATACTTTTTCTGCTATTCCCTGCTGTGTCATTCTGTATGTTCTGTGAGAAAACAAGAGTTTTTTGCACAAACTCATGAATGGACCATTATTTATTTTATTTAGCGGGTGAGTGCCGTGACTTTTTCTGCTCAAGATGAGAGCCACCTTGCTACAGGAATCTCTCAAAGGCCCTTCAAAACTTGATAAGCCTTTCATCTTATATTTTTCTTAGTAATGAATGAACAGAAAAGGGATGAACATCATATTAATTGCTTCAACCAAACCAAAAAGTCTATCCATTTATTTAAATAATGTTCTATTTAATTGTGTAACTATTGTAATATTGCTATGAATAGTGTCCTCTATATTATCTGTCAGCAGAACAACTGAATATTTTATCTATTACATTAAACTTCTTCATATTATTGCTAATATTTTGTACATTTTGATTAATAACTAATAAAGAAGCTGTTGATGTGTTTATCTCATATCCAGATACTGGAGTGAAGGCATTAATTTAATTCATTTTGACTAGAGTGACCTGCTTGGTTTAGTTAAAATTCCTAGACATCATCTGCTGAAGAACTTATCTTTTTCATGTTACTGTCACCTGTTGTAGCTGTAATTGATTAATGTTGTTATATTTTCATCAATAAATGTTTTAGAGAGTAAATAGAAGTTGTAGACAGTGGGCAATGTTGTCTTTTCCTAGTTCACATTGTAATTGGCTTCATCCATGTTTTATTTACTCTAGAACAGATCTCAGGAGATGAGTAAATAGTTTTTGTAATATTTCCCATGGCACTCTTTCTTTCAGCTCTTTTCCCTTGGCACTATTCCTTTTAGCACTTTTCCCATGACACTCTTCCTTTCAGCCCTTTTCCCATAGCACTCTTTCTTTCAGCCCTTTTCCCATGGTACTCTGTTGTAGACAGTGGGCAATTTTGTCTATTTCCAGTTCACATTGTAATTGGATTCATCCATGTTTTATTTACTCTAGAACAGATTTCAGGAGAGGAGTAAATAGTGTTTGTAATATGTAATAATATTTCCAGATGATTAGTTATATATGAAAAGTGCATCAAGTCAAAAGCCTTTGTTGCATCTAATGCTAACGAAAGCAGCTCTCTATTAGTATTATTTGCCAAATTAATTAATAGTTGTACTGTACCTCTTTTAATGCATAGGATATTGTCCTCCCTTGTATGCAGGGCAGTGACCGGGGGGGGGTTCAAGAGCTGCGGTTGCAGTAGGGCCCGCACTGTTAGGGGGACCACTGCCTCACAGGTCAACATTAAGAAAACCCTTACTCACAGACAGACTGCAAGTTTCTCTTAGGAAATTGCGTATCCATTTTTAAACTGGGTTTGTCAGCAGTAGTGTCAGAAGATTCCAACTCAAGTTTCACATGTTTGGGGAGGGAGCACAGAATAAAGAAGCAATAGAGCTAATTACTCAAAACATCTAATCTTGGTGCTGGTATCCCCAGGAGGAGCAGGAGCAAATTACATTGTTCAGTTCTTTGATCATGGTGCCAGCAAGGGGGATGGGGGTAGCATGGAAAAATGATGTATGTTCAGCAGGACTGATACAAAAAACGTACACTATAAAAATGTCATATGTGCTAATGGTTATTTTACATTTATTGGTGGGGCAATGGGCCCTACCAAATAGGTTGCAGGGGAGCCCTTACAGTGGTTGGCACAGCCCTGCTTGTATGAACCCTTTTTGATTCATATTTATTACAGAAGGGATCTGATCCTTAATTCTGTTTACAGTTAACTTAGTTATGGTTTTATAATCTAAACTGAGATGGGCTGTAAGGTTCTAATTCTGGACTTATTTAGGGTCCTTCTGTTCTTTGGGTATCAAGATGACATCTGCTTTAGCCAAGGAAGGAGGCAAAGTTTTATTATATATACATTGTTGCAACACAGTTGTTATCTAAGGGGTTAACAGTCTATTAAAGCTAAGAAAATTGCTGCAGTAAACCCATCAGGCCCATATGATTTAATTATTTGCATAGTTTTAATCAGTTCTTAAACAAGGAGTAATCTATATCCATATAGGAAAGTAATAGAATCCAAATATTCCTGAATGTCCCTTTCATTCACTGATTACTTCTTATTATAAATAGAATCAAAGTATTGAATTACTACTTCTGCTAAATCCTTGTCCTTAGAAGAAACAAACAAAACAAATTTTTACGTAGAATCACCAAGCTGTGAAATCAAGTTCTGTTGCAAAATTTTAAGGATGCGTGCTCATAATCCTCCAGATATGGTTGCTTGATAAAAAGAAAACAGTGTGCCTTACTTTCAAAATATTAACCTCTGCCTCCCTTGTCAAATAATAATGCTTTATAATAATAATTATTTTTCTGCATCCCTTGTCAAATAATAATGTTACTTTAATCTGAATTTGACCCTTCTTTCTTCCAAATCATAGTTACCAAATTACATCTACCCTTCTATTTAAGCCAACTCCATATCAACTTCCCTCTCCTCCTGTCTATTTTTTTTTTCATTCTGCCTGAGTTTGGTATGAGATAATGTAGCCTCATACTGTAGCCATAAATGTTTCCCATATTTTATAGAGTTGCTATTCATTATTATAAGTTTTTCTCCAGAAGAAAGTCATTTGTTCCTTATATCTGGTGACAAAATCCTCATCCATGACCTGAAGATTACTAAATCTCCAAACATTCCTACTTTGTCTATGCACTGTTGAAATCAAATAAAAAATACAAAAGTGTGATTTATAAATTTTATGTTATCATAATCACATGCAGTGACCAATTGTCTAATCTACAAAATGTGCTGAACTATTTCAAGTAATAAGAATATGTTAGGTCTTCTTGATATACTGAGTGCCAATCATCTATTAAATTATTGTCTAATATAAAAGGAACCATTTTAACATAAGTGAAGTACTTTTGTCATTATGG
The DNA here is from genome assembly GCA_016271365.2 of Neoceratodus forsteri. NCBI lineage: Eukaryota > Metazoa > Chordata > Ceratodontiformes > Ceratodontidae > Neoceratodus > Neoceratodus forsteri. Next base: position 396,779,955 of record CM028129.1, read on the forward strand.
TTAATGGATAAGGTTTTGTCTAACAAAGGATTTACTAGAGTATTGAAATATCTGTACCCTTAAAAATAGCACCAGACCCTAATATTAGTGGTCCTTGAGTAATTTGCTAAAAACAAATTCCATGTATGCTACAAATGGCCCATAAATGGAGACAAGGAACATATCTTGATTATAAACATTCATTTTGATCATTATCATTCTGCTTCTATATCATTATGTTTGAAGTATTTCCACACCCAAACCATTCCATAATAAAATGCCTATCCCTCCCTACTCACTTTTATTCCTTCCCACTGAGTAAAATATGTTCTCTGCCCAGGTCTTTTTAGGTTCAAATTTTCAGATTCTATGAGATGAGTTTGTAGTAATAACAGTATGTCAATTTGTAATTTCTTGGAATTCACTAAAATGTTGTCCCTTTTAAATGTTGAGTTCATTCCACTTATATTCCAGAAAGCAATCCTCACCTGAGTGAAAGACTGTGCTTCTGACATTAATCTAAATTATTTAAATCATAAGCATACTGGAGGTCTTAACCCACACCCCACCCAGATGTAGTTATGAGTCTCTCTCACAAATAAAACATATAATACTATTAATATAATACAAATAAGACAATGGTAAAACATGAACATTCATTGTTACTAATTGTATTTACATAAAAATGCCATAACTTGTCATTCATGTTTTTACAGGGCCTTGGTTACAGGTCCTCAATATCCCTTTAAACCTGGAAAATGAAGAGAAACTGTTCAGACACACTGGGGTACTCAGTTCTTGGAGTCATGCTGGTACTAGGGTAATCTGAACAGTTAGCCGGTAAACCAGAAGGACAGCACTGCACAGGACAGCTCTGTAAAATCTCCTCATTGAATAAGCAAACAACAGTCTTACACAGTAGCACTTCCCACCCTCCTGTAAAGCTGTAATATTTTGGTTTCATATTTGAATGTTACTGTGATGTACTATTTGGAGAATAAACACGTTTGCTCTGCACTTATAGAAGGTCTGCCTGTTGTCTTCATATTCTATGATATGATTTAACAAAGCTGTCCAGTCCTTTGCTGCCCTTCTGGGTTATCGCCTAACTTTTTATCCCTTTCAACCTGTCAAGGAAGGAAACGTAAAAGTTACAAAAGCAGGGGCTACACATTACAGTCTTCTCAAGGAACTACCACATTTAGACTACAGAATGGCTAGTATAATGGAACTCAAAAGAACATCTGTGGCATTCTAATCTCCAGGTCTTTTTCATCTTCCTTTAGAGTATAATAAAATATTGCCTGACCATTTAATGTCAGTTTCATTTTAGCTGGCAGAATCATTTCTTCCTAATCTCCATGTTCCCAGAGTTTTTTTTGTCCTGTTGGTATCAAACTTATGGTGGTCTACTATAACTTTTTGAGGTTGCTCTTAATATATGGAAATATTAGCACCTTAGAGGAGTAGCTGTCTATGTAAAGGAAGGGATAAAAGCAACTGAACAAAAGAGTAAACAGGGAGGAGAGGAGGCACTGTGGGTCACCTTGGAGACTGGAAAGGGCACCACAATCCGCACAGGGGTTGTGTATAGACCCCCATGTCAGGGGAAGGGAATGGACAAGGATATGATAGAAGGCATTCTTAGAATGGCAGAGAAAGGGGAGATACTATTGATGGGAGACCTGAATATGCCAGATGTTAACTGGAGCACATTTGCTGCAGCCACATCCAAGAGCAGGGCCATTCTTGATGCCCTACAGGTGGCAGGCATAAGACAGCTAGTTTCAGAACCCACTTGTGAGGGAGCAATCTTAGACCTCATACTCTCAAACGGGGACAGTGAGAGGATCTCAGATCTAGAAGTGGGTTGCCATCTGGGGACAAGTGACCATCAAATAGTGTGGTTCACGTTAAACTCAGCTACAGAGTCAGGCCATACAAAAGTGAGGGTACTGGACTTTAGGAGAGCTGACTTTGGCAAGATGGGAGAGTGCCTCAGAAAAGCACTAGCAAACAGGCTAGAATGAGGTGTGGTGCAACAATGGGAATCATCAAAACTGCCATCACAGAGGCAACAAGCCTTTGTGTGAAGCAAATAAACAAATCAAAACAAAAGAAAAAGCCACTATGGTTCTCAAAGAGGTGGCTGTGAAAGTCAGGAAGAAAAGATAGCATTCGGAGTATAAGGAAACACAGAAGGAGCAGGACAGAGCTGTACCAGTTAAGGCAGAAGGAAGCAGGGAGGAAGTCAGAATAGCAAAGGCCCAAACTGAGGAAAGATAGCCAACTCAGTTAAGAAGGGGGATAAAACCTTTTATAGGTACATCAGCGAGCATAGAAAGACAAAGGGAGGGATAGTGAGGCTGAATAGAATGAATGGTGGGTGGGCAGAGGGGGACAGTGAAAAAGCAGGGACACTGAACGAATATTTCTGCTCAGTATTCACAAAAGAGGAGGGGAAGTGCCTAATCCAATTAACAGAAGCACTCTTGATAGGGGGGTCGATCCCAGTCCTTTCACAGAAGAAAGGGTTCTGCAAGAACTCCTAAAACTGAAGGTGGACAAAGCAATGGGTCCTGATGGAATTCACCCCAGAATTCTAAAAGAATTAAGGAGGAACTAGTGAAACCACTGGCTACTCTTTTTAATAAATCATGGGAGGATGGTGTGGTACCCGAGGACTGGAGGAAGGCAGATGTGATTCCCCATCACAAAGTGGGACCAAGACAGAGGCAGAAACTACAGACCTGTCAGTCTGACCTCTGTGGCAGGGAAAGTGATGGAGTCACTTCTGAAGGAAAGAATAGTCGAGTACCTAGAGGCCAGTGGAGCACAGGACCCAAGGCAGCATGGATTCACAGCGGGAAGGTCATGTCAGACGAATCTAATAGATTTCTTTGACTGTGTGACCAAAGTAGTAGACCAGGGCGGGGCTGTGGACATGGCCTACCTGGACTTTAGCAAGGCATTTGACACAGTCCCACACAAAAGATTAATAGTCAGATTAACCAGCATGGGAGTGGGTCCCAGGGTGGTAGCCTGGGTAAAACATTGGCTGCACAACAGGACACAGAAGGTAATTGTAAATGGAGTCCACTCTGAAGAAAGAGAGGTTACTAGTGGGGTACCGCAGGGTTCAGTATTGGGTCCAGTCCTTTTTAATGTCTTCATCAGTGACATTGCAGAGGGACTGGAAGGAAAAGTATGCCTTTTTGCAGATGACACAAAGATCTGCAACAGGGTTGATACATGAGGAGGCGTGAAAAGGATGAAAAGGGACTTGGCAAGGTTGGAGGAATGGTCAGAAGTATGGCAGCTAGGATTCAATGCAAAGAAGTGCAAAGTAATGCACCTGGGAAACAAGAACCCAGGGGAAGAATACACAATGGGTGGGGAGGTAGTAACAACAACAAAAAGGAAGAGGGCCTGGGGTAATCATATCAGATGACCTTAAGGTTAGCAAGCAATGTGAAGGCAGTATGGAGGGCTGGGGGTATACTGGGATGTATAGGGAGAGGCATCAGCAGCAGAAAACAGGAAGTTGTTATCCCTCTGTACAGACAGTTGGTGAGACCCCATCTGGAGTACTGTGTCCAGTTCTGGAGACCCCATCTCCGCAAGGACATAGACAGGATAGAGGTAGTCAGAGGATGGCAACTAAAATGGTGCAGGGTCTGCAGGAGAAGTCATATGAGAGAGAGACTAAGGGGCTTAATATGTATACCCTTGAGGAAAGAAGGAGGGGGACATGATAGAAACTTTTAAGTACCTCAGTGGAATCAACAAAGTCCAAGAGGTAGCATCTTTCAGAAAAAGAGACTTGCAAGAACAAGGGACACAATTTAAAAATAGAGGAGGGCGGTTCAGGGGCAATGTGAGGAAGTATTATTTCACAGAGAGGGTAATGGATGCATGGAACAGCCTTCCTGAGGAGATTGTGGGGTCTAAAACTGTGGGAGAATTCAAGAATGCATGGGACAGACATAAAGCAATTCTTGTGGGGGGTAGGAAGAAATAGGCTGTTGGTTAACTAGGATCTACGGCCTATCCTGTAGGTAGGGAAATGGGCAGACTAGATGGGCCAAGCGGTCCTTATCTGCCGTCAAAGTCTATGTTTCTATGTTTCTATGTTTACTCTCCTTTTCTGTGTACAATTTGCATAATTAGATCTTTGTATGCTGATCGCAAACATTTTAGAATTATATCCTGAGGTAGCTGATTGTCCCAGGTCTCTGTCTCCAGGATCTATAAATGCAACATATTTCCAACTTATTTATTGAGTCTGCATTATTCAAAAAGGCTTTAAACATCACCTGAGCAACATATTAGATTGTTCCAGTATTTTTCAGAATTCTAATCATACTGATGTTGATGTTTATGAAAATGATTAGCAGATAGAAGACAGAAAGTCATGTTCACTCTAGGATGGGTGAGTGACCAGCCAGGTGCCACAGGGATTGGTACTAGTACCACCAGTCCTCTTCAATGTCTCCATACAGGACATTCCAGGAAAACTGGAGGGGAATGTATGCTTTCTGCAGATGACACCATTGGATGCAATGAAGTTGGAGTGGGGAGTTCAAGACAGCTGTGAGGAAATATTTCTTTACTGAAAGGGTGGTAGATATCTGAGACAGACTGCCAGTGGATGTGGTGGAGACTAGAAGGCGGGGGCTTCAAGCATTAATGGGATAAACATAGGGGTATATTAGGAAGCAGGCAGGAAGTGGGGAGGGTTACTAGAGACCAGATAGGACTGCAGAAGTAGAATAGGCAGGGAACACTTGGGCAGACTGGGTGGGCCAAACAATCCTTTTTTGTTGACAATTTCTTTGTTTCTATGACGTTGTTCCTCCTTAATCTAAGCTCCTAATCCCTTAATTTGTTTAATAGGTCTGCTATGTGATGTTCTTGGTGATGTAATGCTCCCTTTGCCTGACATTGGCTGTGAGAAAGTTAATTAAATCACTGCTGAAGGAAAGGATTGTGGAATATCTTGAATCCAACAGACTACAAGACCTGAGGAGGCATGGATTCATGGGGAGTCAGGTCAAACAAGTCTCATAGATTTCTTTGACTGGTTGACCAAGGAATTAGATCAGGGTGGAGCACTGGGTGTGTCCTACCTAGATGTCAGTAAGGCTTTTGTCACCATTCCACAGAGGAGACCAGTAAAGAAAGCTGGCTAGATTAGGAAGTGGATCCAAGGGTGATAAACTGGGTAATATACTGGTTAAGGGATAGACAACAGAGGATGGTAGTACAGAGAGTTCACTCAAAGAAAGGGAGGCTGATCAACATGGTGTCTCAGGGATCAGTGTTGGGACCAGTTCTCTTTAATGTCTTTATAAGTGACATTGCAGAGGACCTGGAAAGAAAGATCTGCCTCTTTTCAGATGACACTACAATCTGCAGTAGGGTGGACACTCTGGGGGGGGGGTGTAAAGGATGAGCAGAAGCCTGAGAAAACTCAAGGAGTGGTCAAGGGTATGGCAGCTGGAGTTTAATGTGAAAAAGAGCAAAATAATGCATCTAGGGCACAGAAACCTGGGGGTGGATTACAAAAATGGGTGAGGTGGTAGTGACAACCAACTTGCAGAAAAGATACCTGGTAGTAATCATATCAGATGACTTAATTGTGGCCAAGCAGTGTGACAAGGCGGATGAGAGGGCTAGTGGGATGCTGGAGTGCATAGAAAGGGGTATCACCAGCAGAAAGATGAAGGTGGTGATATCCCTGTATAGATCACTGGTAACAACCCATTTTGAGTACTGCATCCAGTTCTGGAGACCACAAAGGAGATAGACTGGGTGGTGGAATACAGAGGAGGGCAACTAAAATGGTGCAGGGTCTGCAAAAAGAGACTGAAGGACTTCAATATGTACACCCTGGAAGAGAGGAGGGAGAGGAGGGACATGATTCAGTACTTTAAATACCTCAATGGAGTAAATAAGGTATACTGTGGAGGTATTTTTCAGGAAAAAATTGAGCTCAAAACAAGAGGACATGCTATGAAGTTAGAGGGGGTATATTCAGGAGACACGTGAGGAAATACTTCTTCACAGGAAGAGTGCTAGATTTCTGGAACAGCCTACCAGCAGATATGGTAGAGGTAAAAACAGTCATGGGGTTAGATAATCCATGGAATAAGAGAATCTGAGTGGAAAGGAAGAGGGGAGGGAGAAAGAGCCGGAGCTCGATTAGGGTCTGTGGTGATACTGTATATAGAGACAAACAGGTAAACTGGGTGGGTCAAGTGGTCCCTATCTGCCATCAGATTCTAGGTTTCTAGGTTTCCCTTTTATTTCATCCTTTCATCTTCAATGTTATAGATCCTAGATTGAAAGTGAGTTATTTTCTTAACATTGATTATCATTTTTCTTAACCAACATTTAAGGTATCTTTTACTTTATCTACTCTGCTGCTAAAGTATCAATTTTGTTAAGTTTAATTGTTGGACAGTAAACTTCTTTCATTAGTTCTTTTGCTCATACTGTGGGATCCTCTTTGGCTTCTCTACTATTCTGAGATAATTCAAGACCCAAGGGTATTGTTTTCTCTGAGATGCTCTATTTCTCTCAGTACCTAGGGCAAATTCCACTAGGAAACAGAGAATTAAGGAGTTCAATAAATTTTATTTTATTTATTTATTTAGTTTTTGATGACTGGGTAGGGTGCACTAGCCATAGCAATGACTATTTTCAGGCACAACCAGGAAGGGTACAAAACAAGACAGTTGAGATAACAGGTTACAGTGAATGGCTGGGTGATTGGTGTGAAACCATGGGGTTCGGGGAAATAGGTGGGTGGGGTGGCACGTGGGATAGGAAAGAACTCTATGCACTGGATAGACTGCATCTGAGTAAGGAGGGCTTGGGGATCCTGAAATAGGAGCCAGTAGAATACATCAGGACCAAAATTAATTTAAACTGAGGAAGGAGAGGGGCCAGTGGGGGACTGCAAGTGACAATCACCAAATAAGGGAGACCGAAATGCCTCCCCCCAGGTAAGCAGGAGGAAAAGAAAGGGAGTCTAATGAGGAGCAATAGCAGGGCTGTGGGACTGGGAAAGGAGGGGCAGGAGACACAGTGGAGAGTAGTATCCTTGAATGCAAGGAGCTTAGCAAATAAAGTTGCCGAGTTCCAGGTAATGGTGGCAGAAGGGGAGGTGGATATTGCGACCATCACTTAAACTTGGGCAACCTAATACCACAACTGGGATCTCATGATTCCCAGATGCAAGGTGTACCAGAAAGACAGACAGGGAGGGAAAGGAGGAGGGGTAGCTACTTATATAAGGGAAGGGATACCATGTGCCAGTGAGGAGGGGGAAGAGGGCAAGCCAAAAGCCTTGTGTATACAGCTCCAAAGCTCCAAGAGAAGGAAGGTTAGATTGGGAGTGGCATATTGGCCACCCTCACAGAATGAGGAAACTGATTGGGAGTCAGGGAAGCAAATCCTAAAGATCAGCAGCAGGGTGAGCACTGTCATTGTGGATGACTTCAATCTGCCTGTGGTTGACTGGAGCACCATAACTATCTTGAATACAAGAGAACAGGTAATGCTGGAGGCTATCCAGGACAGCTACCTAGTGTAGGGTGTGACAGAGCCCAACAAGGAGGGTAGCATACTGGATATTGTTTTGGCTAATGGGGACCATGTCCAGAATGTAGTTGTGCGGGACCCTCTAGCAGGTAGCAATCACTGCACATTTTAGTTCTTCCTTCACACAAGCAAGGAGGTAGCCAGGACCAAGACAAGAGTGGTAGATTCCAGAAAGGTGGATTTTGCCAGGATGGACAGCATTCTGCAGGGGCATCTTGCTGCAGTCTACCCAGGGATGGATGCAGAACAGAAATTGTACATCATAAGGAAGGGCCTAAAGGAGGCAACTAACACATGTGCCAAGACCAAGAGCAAGCAGTCCAGGTTTAAAAAAACAAGCTGGCTCAGCAGGGAAGTGGCAGAGAAGGTGAAGGAGAAGAGGTTGGCCTTCAACAGGTACAAGAAGACTGGACAGGAGGAGGAGGACAAGGGGAAGTACATGAAGAAATCCAGGGAGGTGAGCAGAGCAGTCAGGGTGGCTAAAGCTGCAAGGAGCTGAGAATGATGCAGGGGATCAGGGAGATGGAAAAGGATTTCTTCAAGTATGTAAGAGATAAGTGGAGCTGTAAAGACAAGATTGTCCAAATCAAGAGGGAAGGGGGTTGGGCAGAAAATGGGGAAGACCAGGCGGAAGCTCTCAATGAGTACTTCTGTTCTGTGTTGATTAAAGAAAAGGATGGTCCAACACTGCAAGGGAAAGGAGGAGCAGGCAAGGGAGGGGAAGAGGTAATGGATGGGGTCATCCAGGTGGATAGAGTTCTAAAAGAACTGAAAGCCCTGAAATTGGACAAAGCCCCAGGACCGGACAGAGTGAATCCAAGAGTTCTGAAGGAGTTGGCAGAGATATTGGTGGGCCCACTGACAGACCTGTTTAACACCTCGCTGGAAACGATGCATGCTCAGGGACAGGAGGATGACCCATGTGGTGCCCCTCCACAAGAGTGGACCTAAGGACAAACCGAGTAACTATAGACCAGTAAGCTTGATTTCCATTGTGGGGAAGTTAATGGAGACCATTCTTAAGGAGAGATTGATAATCTTTCTGGATGAAAATGGTCTCCAGGATGAAAAGCAGCATGGGTTTGTCTCGGGTAGATCCTGTCAGACTAACCTGATTGACTTCTTTGATTGGGTCAGAAAGGCAGTTGATGGGGGCCATGCCATGTAAGTCCTGTACCTGGACTTCAGTAAGGCCTTCGATTCAGTGCCCCATAGGAGATTACTGGGCAAGCTGAGGAACCTGGGGGCTGGGGAGAAACTAGTGGGATGGGTTAGTAACTGGCTACAGAATAGACAGAAGATGGTAATTGTGAGAGTGAATGCTCCAAACCAAGGCGTGTGACCAGTGGGGTACCACAGGGCTCAGTGTTAGGCTCTGCTTTATTTAACATCTTTATTAGGGGACATAGCTGATGGGATCAATAATTAAATCAGCCTGTTCACTGATGACACAAAGATATGTGTGACAGTGGACAGTGAGAAAGGGAGGCAAGAACTCAGGGAAAATCTGGCAAAACTCAAGCACTGATCAGGAGTATGGCAGCTGGGATTTAATGCTAAGAAGTGCAAGTCCATGTACCTCAGAACCAGAAACTCCAAGACCACCTACTGGCTGGGTGGAGTGCAGGTATCTATTTCTGAGGAAGAGAAAGACCATAGGGTATTAGTCACAGGACACATGAAGGTATCAGCATGCTACCGGAGGGCAGCAGCCAGGGCCAATCAAATGTAGGAGTGTATAGCCAGGGGAATCACCTCTAGAAGGAAGAAGGTTATCCTGCCACTGTACAGATCACTGGTAAGGCTACACTTGGAGTACAGTGTGCAATTCTGGTGTCCACATCTAAAAAAGGATGTTAGATTACTAGAGGGAATGCAGCATTGGGCAACAAAGATGATCCTAGGTCTGGGAGATAAAGCCTATGAGTAGAGATTGAGGAGCTCAACATGTATTCCCTAAAGGATAGAAGGGAGAGGGGGACATGACAGACACCTTCAAATACTTAAAAGGCATAAACAGGGTTAAGACAGAGGTATTGTTCTGTTTTGGGGGGAGGGTCATGAGAGGGCACAGTCTGAAGTTGGAAGGGGGAAGATTCAGGAGGGGAATGAGGAAGCATTACTTTACAGAAAGGGTGGTGGAAGGGTGGAACAAACTGCCGAAAGAGTTGATCACATTGAGGACAGTTGACAGTTTTAAAAGGGGTGGGATAGTTTTTTCCAAGCAACTAATTCCCATTTTATTACTGCTTTTCCAGTTTCTTCTTTCTGGTCAAGCGACCGACCCCTCCCTTTTTGAAACCCTGATTGTTTTACTGCCCAAGCCAGACAAGCCACGTGACCTGGTCTCAAGTTATAGACCAATTTCCCTACTTAATCATGATATTAAAATTTTAGCCAAATTACTCGCTGATCGTGTGAATGCAGTTCTTCCTTCCATAATAGGGGAGGAACAGGTTGGTTTTATGAAAGGAAGATCATCAGTTGACCACCTGTGAACTCTGGCTCACGTCTTTTCGGCCTCCAGGGATGCCGCTCTCCCGATGGCTTTGGTCTCCCTTGATACCGAAAAGGCTTTTGATAGGGTCTATTGGAACTATCTGTTTGCAGCAATGGAGGCATTTGGTTTTCCCAGGAAATTTCGGAACTGGGTTCACTCATTATATTTACTACCCTCAGCTAGAATTTCCTGCAACGGGGTGATCTCAGATCCGATTAAATTGTATGTAGGAACTAGACAAGGGTGTCCCTTGTCCACTCTGCTTTTTAATATATACCTAGAGCCCCTTATTCGGGGATTAATGAGAGCCCAAGACATCTCAGGTATTTCCCTAAATGGTCATGAAGTCAAGGTAGCAGCATATGCAGATGACTTCCTGTTGCAAATAACGAACCCAGTCACATCCATTCCCCTTATTCTCTAGATAGTAGAGGATTTTAGCAAGGTTTCTAATTATAAACTTAATATAGGGAAAACCTTGTTTTTTCCTCTTAATCATAGAGTCTATAAACAAGAAGTTACCACATTTGGGCTTGCATGGAAGTCTGACTATATTAAATATTTTGGAATCATTCTGACATGGAATATGGTTCGACTTAAGCAGTTAAATTTAGACTCATTGGTTCATAAAATAGATCAAGATCTTCGCAGGTGGACCCTACTTCCTCTCTCTTTATGGGGCAGGATTAACCTAATTAAAATGAATGTTTTTCCCCGCCTTTTTTATCCCCTTAACATGTTGAATATTGGGCTTCCAATGTCTTGGTTTAAAAAAGTTCACAGTATGTTTTCCAATTTTGTATGGGGGTACAAAAAATCAAGGATGGCATTCCACAAATTAGCCACACCCAAAGGAAAAGGAGGTTTAAGACTTCCACATCTGGGGCTGTATTATTGGGCAAGTCAGGCCAATAAATATCTTGTGTGGCTGGCTGCGGACGAATTATCAGCCCAATCCTGTTATACCCCGGTATGGCTAAGAGTAGACTTAGCTGTTATTAAAAAGCATGGATACCTTCCCAGTGCAATGTTATATACCAAACTAGGATCCCTTCCCAAATCATTATGTAATTCTCCCATAGTAATATCGATTAAGGCCCACGCTGAATTGTGTGCTTTTCTTAAATACGATAATACTAAGGATTTATCTCAACCCATAAGAGGTAACCCCTAATTTACAATTAGATAATAAACCCCTGTCACCTAATTGGCTTCCTCAGATAGGAAGTTGACAGCTGGAAGACTTTATCACAGCTGATAGGCAGTGGTCCTCTTCAGCTGTAATCATGCACAAGTTTATGATACCTGGTATAAGTATTTTCAAGATTTACCAGCTTCGGCATCTCTTGCTAAAAGTATTTGGAGTAATCCCACCTCCCGGAACTCATATCCAGTTTCAGGCCACCTTAGCAGAACTGGCCGGCTTGCCTCACGCTGTATCTAAGCTATACAGTCACTTATTTATGTGGGCATACCCTGAAAACTTTGCCCCTGTAGCTTATTGGTCCTCTCTTTTTCCAGATAAGGAGTTAGATTGGTCCCTTCCTGTCACAACTGTCACAAATTTTTGTTACAGGATAGACTTAGGCTAATGCAATTTAAAATCTTACACAGTATTTATTATTCCCCACAGAAACTGGTCAGATTGGGAGTTCTGTCCTCTTCGCTCTGTACAAGATGTAAGTCGCAGCCTGGAGACCTTCCTCATATCTTTTGGGAGTGTCCCAAAGTTGCTCTACTATGGACCACTATTAAAAATAGAGTTGACTCGCTTCTAGGACTTTCAGATTTGTTCACACCCGAAGTATGTCTATTGGGTGATTTCTCCTCTATTTCTGTGGTGTGTAGAAAATTTCACATGGCTTTAATTTCCTTGTCTGTTAAAAAAGTGGTCCTTAGACATTGGAAAGATTCTGACAATTTGACTTATCTTGAGTGGCTCCAGGAACTCCTCGCTATTTCTCAGAATGGACAGGATTATTGCAAGCCTGTCTAATAAAACTAAGAAGTTCAACAAGATATGGGACCCTTTACAAACCCTATATACCTTACAAGGTTGAAACACACTTTTCTTACAGTGTACGCTGTAACTTTGTTGGTATAATGCTGCGCTGAAATTTTGGGGGGGTTATGAGGGTGAGGGAGGGAGGGAGGATAAGAAGAGAATGAATCACTATAGAATTTGTAGTAGTCTTACTTTCATTATGTCAAGTCTATTGTGGATTTGTTCTCTGTATCGAAAACTTTAATAAAAGTTGAATTAAAAAAAAGGGGTGGGATAGAGTCAAAGGGACAGTATGTAGAAATAAGAACTGAGGCAGGAATAAGGATGGGGATGATGGGTTGGGAATCGGGGGGCAACTGCATTAAAAGGATACTGCGAGCTGCACACTCAGGCAGAATTGATAGATCTCTAGGCTTTTTTTGCTGGCACATTCATATGTTCATATGTCGTATATATGACACACTTGTTACTGTACTGGATATTGTTTTTTTTGTTGTCGTTTGTTTTGTTTTGTTTGGTTTTTCACCTTACTTCTTGGTTGTGTGTGCAAGGATCCATAAAATAGTTGCATCTCCACCCTGTGCTTTCCCTTTATTAAATTCTTTATTTTTCTCATCAGCATTAATTGCCTTCTTATTACTTGAAGGAGTTTGTTCATTTGTTCCCTCCTCATCCATGCCTATATTTAATTAAATATGTTGCTTTATGGTCTTTGTTTCCCTTGAGTTTTTAATTCCAGTAGATACAAGCTTGTTTCAGTTTTCCTCTTCAAAGTTCTATACCATTTGCATAGGCTGTGCTTCCAAACAGTTCCCAGTATTCATACTGGCAGCAACCATGTTTTGACCTCATGCAATTTGTGTTTCTCACAGATGTTCAGCATTCTGGTAAGTGTATTCAGCTTTCCTTTTGAGGACTGGGTGTACTGAAGAGGCTGATGACTGTGTCAAAGATTGGTTAAGTAGCAGACATAGGAGCTGAGGCAATACCACTTCAGGAATGTCTTGCATAGAGTAGGTAAGTTCTCAATTAACCAATTTTCAGTATCCATTTTTATCCCATTTAGGTCCATCAAAACCTCTTCAGGCTATATAAAAAAAAATGTTAAGTGACTGGAAGACTTTTTTGTAATCACTTTGCACTGTTCTGCTTCTAGCATCTGTCTTAGAACTCACTTTGGTTGAAATATCAAGCTATGGGGGAAGTCAATGCCCACTACACAGAAATACAGTATAACCAGTCTGCAGGAACTCTCACAAAAACATTTTCTGCAGTGAACTACTAAAGTAACGATTAGTAATCATTCTTCCTTCTCACACTTTTACAGCTGGGCCTGTAGTATTTTTCAAGATAGCAGTTACTTATGTTAGATGCATGGAGCACAAGGAGTTTCTGGAATGCACTCAGTTAAGCAAACACCAGCTCTAAAATAATTCTGCAACAGAACTCCATGCTGAGGAAGTATATGGAAAGTGCATGCCTTGTTTGCTACAGCGTGTCAGCGTTTGCTCTTGCTGGTTGTAATGTCACATCTTAAAAAATATCCAAAAGATATCAGAGAGCCATAACATTCAGCTCACCCCTCTAGGCAACCACATGCCATCTTGAGTACACCATCTGGTATAGTGGCTGATGGATAGTAACTAGCGAGCTAGATCATAGCCATGTGATTGATCTAGTCTACCTAGACTTCAGCAAGGCCTTTGGCACTGTGCCTCAAAGAAAACACATACTAGAGGTGTGCAAATACCTTAATTTGAATATTTGGATGAATATTCGTATTTGAGGTGCCAGATATTTGTTATTCAACCCCCCTGATAAGTGTTTTTTTTTACTGCACCACAGAGCACTTTCCTAACCAACTTCACAACAGGTGCTGCCCAAACGAAGCCATCCTCGACTAAGTAACCAGCTGGAGGAAGCCACTGGATGCTTTTCAAGTTATTACACCACAGAGAGCTTTCCCCACTGACTTCACTACAGGTGCTGCCCCACTGGGCCATCCTCAGCAAAGTGACCGGCTGGAGGAAGCTGCTGGACACTTTTCAAGATACTGCACCACAGATAGCTTTCTCCAATGACTTCACCCCAGGTGCTGCCCAACCAGGCCATCCTCGACTAAGTGACTGGCTGGAGGAAGCTGCCGGATGCTTTTCAAGCTACTGCACCACTAAGAGCTTTCCCCACCGACTTCACCCCGGGTACTACATTCTTCCTTGGATCCGATTCCAGGGAAGTGATTAGCTGATGAAGGAAGAAGCCAGTTGGCTACTCCAGGAGCAGCAAAGCTCCATTTGGCTAGCTGATCTGCTTCTATCTAGGCTGAAAAGCCATGGATACCTCAGCTCAGATTCTTTGCTTGGACATTTGGGACCAACTGGGTTACTGCTACCTATGTGTGTTGTCGGAAGGGCACTGTGTAAACTATTTATGGTTGTTTAACAGCATTTTACTGTTCATTTTAAATGTAAGCCCTGCACTGTTTAAAAGCAATATTACAGCTTTTAAATCCAAGCCCTGTACTGCTTAACAGCAATTTTACAGCTTTTAAATACAGGCCCAGCACTGTTTAAGGCCAATTTTATAGCTCAGTTTGAATTCTAAGCTCTGCATTGCTTAAGAGTAATTTTACAACTCTCTTTTAAATCTATGCCGTGCACTATTACCACCTAAGTGCAATCTTGTCATTTGAGCCTAGTTTGTTTAACTTTTATTTTAAGCCCAGTATTGTACACCTACCGGGGTTACAAACAGACCCCAGGCTTCTTAGCTGTTTGCTTTATTCAAACCTAGCACTAATCCTGCATTGGGGATGCAAACAGTCTCCTGGCACTCTATTCTATGAATATTTGTTCCTTAATTCTCCTAAAGTGTATAACAGCCCTGACTGTGTCTGCTTCCCCCCAGGCTCTTAGCGGAATCCTTTTGCACTAGATTTAATTCACATTTAATTTAGGCACCAATTTCAATTGCATCTCATGGGCTGTGGAGTCCTCCACATATACACCCACTCTCCTTCTCCACCCTTTGTGTAATACTGTGTCTCCTACCTCACTAATCCCCCACCCTGTCCTTAAGCGTCCTGCTGTGCCATTATGCTTGAGACTATTTGTAACCTCCACCCTTGCCTCTCCTCAGGTGCTGCCCCACCGGGCCATTGTCAACTAAGTGACGAGCTGGAGGAAGCCGCTGGATGCTTTTCAAGCAACTGCACCATGGAGAGCTTTCCTCACCAGCTTCACCCCAGATACTACATTTTTGCTCGGATCCGATTCCAGGGAAGGGATTTGCCACTGAAGGAAGAAGCCGATTGGCTACTCCGAGAGCAGCAAAGCTCCATTTGGCTGGCTGATCTGCTTCTAGTTAGGCTGATTTTTAGCCCTCTCCCCCACACCCACTCCAGGTCTCCTTTAAATACACTCAGACCACTCCCACTGTCCTGAACAACCATTTTGATTGGCTTCACCCCTTCTGATCTATGAGTAAGACAATCCTCCTGTTTCAGCAACAACCTTGTTGACTCCGTGGAAAATACTTATACTGCCATCTCCTGGTCTTCACTGCAAGATCATCTTCATCATTTCTGCTCTAGATCTGATCTGAGATCCCTTGCTGCTGCTACCCACTTCCTGCATGCAGGAAGCTTGCAAAACAGTAGTCAATTTTGAGTGCATCCAGCATAATGGGGTCTTTTTACTTCCTTACTTGCCTCTGTCTCATACTGTTCTGCACCCTGGATTCCCATGTTAGTCCACACCAGTCTCCTTGCAGCATGGACAGTTACAGTTCTACTTTGGATTGTCTGGTTTCCTTCGGCACTACAGATTCTCACATACTGGCTTTTATGTTACCTAATTTAGATCCTCCTTTCCAACCCCCATGGCAAGTTGGTACTTCTTCCACGAGGGTAACAGAGTAGAGGATCCCGCTTACCTCTGCATTGTTCACCCAGAACACCTTGCTATTTACAGCCAGGGTTCTTCTTTTTATGTTACTTGGCCCCCTAAGCATGCAGCTCAGGGCCCCCCGAACCTATGTAATAGCAACCCTAAGCGAGTTTCACCTAAAGCTCACGGACTTCTTCTTGAAGCTATCAAGAAAATCTTGCTGCTCTTATTGTAATGTTCTGATAATGTCAAAATCAACCCTGGTCCTCCTGCAGCAATCTCTTCGCCTGCCGACCTAGCCAGTATCAGAGGATTGAGCTTTATGCATATTAATGTGTGCAGCCTACTAAAAAAGTTTGCCTGTATTCAAGCATTGATTTCCCATACAATGCCTGATATACTTGTGATCACCGAAATTTGGCTCAGACCTGGTATCCCAGATTGTGAGGTGAATAGCCCATCTTATACCCTGTTCAGAACTGATAGGCTCACCAGAGGAGGAGGAGTTGCCATCTATGTCAAGGAGAAATTGTCTGCATCAGTTGTGGATTCGTCCTCACTCGCAAAGGAATGTGACAGCCTGACTCTCTATGTCAGGCTCTCCTCCTTTGTCTCAATATGTGTCCTAGGATGCTATAGACCTCCATCTGCGGGGCTACAATTTCTGGACCATATAACTAATACGATGGGATCCCTTCAATCAGAGATTATTATACTAGGGGACCTCAATATGGACTAGTACTCCAATAGCTCCTTACCCCTAAAGACTGCTTGTGACTCCTTTGATTTTTCCCAACTCATTTCTGAAGCAACATGTCCAAACAAAAAGTGTCCTAAAAATAGCACACTTCTATATCTCATTTTAGTAAGCAAACTCCATCTGTTTTTACATGCAGGAGTGTTCTTCTCAGATTTCAGTGACCTCTGTATTATAGCAGGTGTAAGATCCACCCCAAAACTACCATCCCTTTCCAAATTCTCACTCAAGAAGAAACAGCATAATTTTTACATCTCTGCATTCCTCTCTGACTTACGAAATTCCTTGAGATGGCAGGATTTTTACTTAGCCAACTCAGTACCTGCAGCCTATGATATCTTCCAGGAAATCATTTTAGGGACTCTGGACAAACATGCACCATTGGTCCAGATTCGTTCTAAAAATAAATCATGTCCTTGATTTATGGCCCAATTAAAAGCCTCCCTGTTGCACAGAGACTGGCTTTGGAAAAAAGCTCGGAAATTAAAACTTCCAGATGACTGGACATCATTCAGGAAGGCTAGAAACCACTGTACAATCTGGTTAGGGAGGCTAAGGCTAGCTATTTCCGCAAAGAACTGCACGCTTCCACCAAGTGTTCATCAAACTTCTGGAAAATCATCAAGGATATTCAAGGGCATGCTGCTATGAGCAACTTACCCACAAAAATCTCCATTGGCACCACTTTGGTGTCAGATAAATTGACTATCCTTGACGCTTTTAATAACCATTTTGCTACTGCAGGTCTCGCTTTCGATGCCTCCCCTGCCAATAACCTCCAGTCTAGTCTTGGAGCACCAGACTTACCAGATCTGATCACAAGCTCAGCTTTCTCCCTCAAGCCTATCACCCTGAGAGAAGTTGAGGATCTCCTCCTCTAATTGTATACCAGAAAGAGTGTAGGGGCAGACCAATTGGACCCATTCTTCCTGAAGCTTAGTCTTCACATCCTGGCTGTACCCATAATGCACCTTTTTAACCTCTCCCTTTCACAAGGCGATATTCTTCCCATATGGAAAACAGCTCACGTAATCCTCCTTTTTAAATCTGGAGACCCCAGTGACCTGAATAACTATAGACCAATCTCTCTACTTCCCACCCTTTCCAAACTGTTGGAGAAAATAGTGAGTGTGCAGCTCAGGAACTGCCTCAAAAGTGGGAACCTGCTCAGTCCTTATCAGTCAGGATTTAGGCCTCATCACAGTACTATTTCAGCCCTTGCAAAGGTCATCAATGACTAGCAGTGTGCCTTGGATTCGAAGAACTTCATGTGCGCAGTGTTTCTAGACTTAAGCAAGCATTCGATATGGTTGACCATGAGCTGAAACATAGAAACATAGAATTTGACGGCAGATAAGGACCGCTTGGCCCACCTAGTCTGCCCATTTTCCTACCTAACGGATAAGCTTCACAACCTAGTTAACCAACAGCCTACTTCCTCCTATCCCCCACTAAAATTGCCTTATGTCTGTCCCATGCATTCCTAAATTCCCCCACTGTTTTTGACTCTACGACCTCCTCAGGAAGGCTGTTCCATGTATCCACAACCCTCTCTGTGAAGAAATACTTCCTCACGTTACCTCTGAGTCGTCCCCCCTCTATCTTCAAATTGTCCCCCTTGTTTTTGCACATCTCTTTTCTAGAGATGCTACCTCTTGGACTTTGTTGATTCCCTTGAGGTATTTGAACATTTCTGTCATGTCCCCCCCTCCTTTCCTCAAGGCTATACATCTTTACTTCCTTTAGTCTTTCTTCACATGTCTTCTGATGCAGACCCTGCATCATTTTGGTTGCCTTCCTCTGGACAGCCTCCACCCTGTCTATGTCTTTGCGGAGATGGGGTCTCCAGAACTGTACACAGTACTCCAGATGTGGTCTTTATCAACTGTCTGTACAGAGGGCCAACAACTTCCTGTTTTCTGCTGGTGATGCCTCTCCCTATGCATCCCAGTATCCCCCCAGCCCTCCTTACTGCTTTCTCACATTGCTGGCACACCTTTAGGTCTTCTGATATGACTATCTGCAGGTCTCTTTCCATTTTTGTTGTTGTCAGTATCTCACTCCCCTCCCATTGTGTACTCTTCCCCTGGGTTTTTGTTTCCCTGGTGCATTACTTTGCACTTCTTTGCATTGAATCTAAGCTGCCATACATTTGACCATTCCTCCAACCTTGCCAAGTCCCTTTTCATCCTTTCCACCCCACCTTGTGTATCAACCCTGTTGCAGATCTTTGTGTCATCTGCAAAGAGACATACTTTCCCTTCCAGTCCCTCTGCAATATCACTTATAAAGACATTAAAAAGGACCAGCCCCAGTACTGAACCCTGCAGTACCCCACTAGTAACTCTCCTTTCTTCTTTGTGGACTCCATTTACTATTACCTGCTGTGTCCTGTTGTCCAACCAGTGTTTTACCCAGGCTACCACCCTAAGACCCACTCCCAGGCTGGCTAATTTGTTCATTAATCTTTTGTGCGGGACTGTGTCAAATGCCTTGCTAAGGTCTAAGTAGGCCATGTCCCCAGTCCCTCCCTGGTCTACTGCTTTGGTCACCCACTCAAAGAAATCAATTAGATTTGTCTGACATGACCTTCCCACTGTGAATCCATGCTGCCTTGGGTCCTGTGCCCCACTGGCCTCTAGGTACTCAACAATTCTTTCCTTCTGAAGTGATTCCATCATTTTCCCTACCACTGTGGTCAAACTGACAGGTCTGTAGTTTCCTGCCTCTGTCTTGGTCCCCCTTTTGTGAAGGGGAATCACATCCGCCCTCCTCCAGTCCTCAGGTACCACCCAACCCTCCCATGATTTATTAAAAAGGGTAGTCAGTAGTGTTACTAGTTCTTCCCTTAGTTCTTTTAAAATTCTGGGGTGAATTCCATCAGGCCCCATTGCTTTATCCACCTTCAGTTTTAAGAGTTCTTTCAGAACCCTTTCTTCTGTGAAAGGACTAATATCAACCCTCCTATCCAGAGTGCTTCTATTGACCGAATTAGGTATTTCCCCTGTTTTTCCACTGTGAATACTGAGCAAAAGTATTTGTTCAGTATCCCTGCTTTTTCACTGTCACTTTCTGCCCAACCACCTTCCTCTTTGTTCAGCCTCAGTATCCCTGCCTTCATCTTTCTTTGCTCCCTAATGTACCTATAAAAGGTTTTATCCCCCTTCTTAACTGAGTTGGCTATCTTTTCCTCGGTTTGGGCCTTTGCTATTCTGGCTGCCTTACCCGCTTCCTTCTGCTTTAACTGGTACAGTTCTCTGTCCCGCTCCTTCTGTGTTTCCTTATACTTCCTGAATGCTATCTATCTTTTTTCCCTTACCTTCCCTGCCACTTCTTTTGAGAACCATAGTATTTTTTTTTCTTTTGTTTTGATTTGTTTATTTGCTTCACACAAAGACTTGTTGCCTCTGTGATGGCGGTTTTGATGTTTCCCCATTGTTGCTCCACCCCACCTTCTTGCCTGTTTGCTAGTGCTTTTCTGAGGCACTCTCCCATTTTGTCAAAATCAGACTTCCTGAAGTCCAGTACCTTCACTTTTGTGTGGCTTGACTCTACAGCTAAGTTTATCGTGAATCACACTGTTTGGTGGTCACTTGTTCCCAGAAGGTTACCCACTTCAAGATCAGAGATCCTCTTTCCATCCCATTTGAGAGTACCAGGTCTAAGATTGCTCTCTCCTGAGTGGGTTCCAAAACTAGCTGTCTGAGGCATGCCCCCTGTAGGGCATCGAGAATGGCCCTGCTCTTGGATGTGGCTGCAGCAAAGGTGCTCCAGTCAACATCTGGCATATTCAGGTCCCCCATCAGCCATATCTCCCTTTCTCTGCCATCCCAAGGATGCCGTCTATCATTTCCTTGTCCATTTCCTCCCCCTGAGATGGGGGTCTGTATACAACCCCAGTGAGGATTGTGGTGCCATTTCCAGTCTCCAGGGTGACCCACAGCACCTCCTCACCTCCCTGTTTACCCTTTAGTTCTGTTGCTTTTATCCCTTCCCTTACATAGAGAGCTACTCCTCCTCCTCTTCTCCCCTCCCTGTCCCTCCTGTAGATTGTGTACCCTGGTATGTTGACTTCCCAGTCATGGTTCTCTGTGTACCATGTTTCTGTGGCTGCCACAATATCCAGGCATCCCTCTTCCATCAAGGCCACCATTTCAGGAAGCTTTTTGCCTAGACTACAGGCATTGGTACTCATTACACTCCATTTTTTATGGTTTTATTTCTTTTTGCCCCATCCATGTCCCTACTGCCTTTGTCTTTTTCTCCATTTACCCCTGCCCTTCTCCCTATTGACTGCTCTATTTTGGTGTTTACCTCACTAATTACCCTGATTTTTTGGGGGGGCTAGGATTTCCCTTCTCCTCTTCAGTACCTCCCCCCTTGGCTAGTTTAAATGCTTGCCACTGAAGCATTTAAACCTATCACCTATGATCCTGATTCCCCACCAGGATAGATGCAGACCATCACTCCTGTATAGGCCTGCATCCCTCCAGGTGGAGCCCCAGTCCCCAATGAAGCCAAATCCCTGAGCTCTGCACCAGCTTTTCAATCAGTCATTGAATCCCATGGTGCAGAGTGCCCTAGCCTCATCCATGCCATAGACAGGTAGCACTTCCAAGAAAGTTATCATGTGTGCTACTTGTCTAAGGCCCCTCGCCAACTCCATAAACTCCTGTTGCACTGCTCTGATCCCATTCTCAGCCAGGTCATTCATCCCTAGGTGGATAATGACATCCAGCTCCCTCCCCCTTGCTGCTGCTTGCATGATCCTGAGGATTTGTTTCCTGTCTCTCCAAGCCTTGGCACCAGGCAGGCACCTTACCTCCCTTTCCCCTCCCTCCCCCAGTTCTACCCCCCAACGATTGAGTCCCTCACCAGGAGTTGTTTCCTTCCCCTGTGGGGTCCTGGGCCACCCACCTGTGGGTGTCCATTGTGGAGGGGCCCAAGCATCCTCCTTGGTCTCCACTGCAGGTGCCTCCATAGAAGAACCATGCTTCACCAGAGTGGTGAATGAATTGTGGAGAGGCACAACTGGAGGGATGAGCCTCTGTTCCACCACCCTCACCCTCCCTGAGCCCACCATGGTTCAACCACTACTCTTTCTTGGCAATCTCTGAGATAGTGGCAGTGGCCTGGGTGGTCCCTGGGTGGGGGAGCAAGTTTTCCAAATCCTTGCCAGGTCAGCATGGAGATGAACAACCTCCTCCCTCAGACCAGAGAGGTGCCTGCAAATAGGGCAGCAATGCAGTTTCCAGAATGTCTCCCAGAAGACTGCTGTTCCACAGCCAGTGCATTGCGCCTCTCCCCACATGTCTGCGTCCCTTCCAATTGCAGATGCTTTTTTGTTTTTTGTTCTTGTTTTAGTGTGTGCAAGCTTCTGAGTGGCTCTACCCCCTATTCAATGTGTTGTGCCTTTAAGAATATGAACAGGTGTATGTTGTTAGCAGTTTTGAGGAAGTGATGTCAGAGCCCCAGCTATGAAGGAAGTTATGTGTTTGGGGCAGGTGGGGTGAGGGAAGGGTGGGTGGGAGTAAACCAATGCTGTCCAGAAACAATCACCTACAACTCTTACCCTCCACCCCGGGGAGTGCCTTCCTTCCTTTCAGACACCTATTTCACAAAGGCTAAGTAACAGGTCTAGTCACAACTGACTGCAAATATCTCCCAGCTACAGTTCCTCCCAGGCAAATTAAAGTTAAAACTAAGAAAAGTCCACCCCAAAAACAGAATCAATACTAGTTACTTACACAGGTGCAAAAAGTAATAATTCAGTTCAGTGTAGTCTAGAAAATAACCTCCTTGATTCAAGGGAGCTATGGCTGCTTTCTCACTCTCCTTGTCTTCAATGTGAGAAGGAGACTGCTACACCTCTGAGACAAAAAAACCTTTTCAGCAAAAAAGAAATAAATAAAATAGGG
Organism: Neoceratodus forsteri; assembly: GCA_016271365.2. NCBI lineage: Eukaryota > Metazoa > Chordata > Ceratodontiformes > Ceratodontidae > Neoceratodus > Neoceratodus forsteri. The sequence goes on from CM028129.1 coordinate 396,802,609, forward strand.
GCAAACAGTAATTTTGCTTAGCCTAATGATAAAAAGTCACAAACATTTAAGCACCATCTGTAATAATTTCACAGAAGATATACCCTGTAAGAAACACTTTCTGCTCCTTGTCTCCCTCAGAAACATCGGCTGCAACCCCCCATCACTGAGATGGTTCTCAAGCTATCTAACAGGGCGACAGCAGCAGGTCAAGGCTGAAGGGGAATTCTCATCCCTAAAACCTCTACTGAGGGGCATACTGCGAGGCTCTATACTGGGTCCAATGCTTTTTGCAATTTACATTAACAATATTGATGCTGACATCAAATCTGCTAACATCCAACTATTTGCCGATTACACAGTACTTTATATTGGAAGACCCTCTCTGGAAGCAGCTTGTAGGGATATGCAAGAGGAATTTAATCTTCTACAACTACAACTGCTGCACCAGAAACTACTTCTGAATGCCAAAAAAAAACCAATGGCAATGCTTTTTTCTCCCTTTTCATACGTCTATAACCTGACAATTTAAGGTAATATTCCCCAGATCCGCACTCTTCTTGGCAAATCACTGGAATATGTTACTAAATTCAAATACCTGGGGGTGTGGATAGACCAAAAGCTTTCCTTTTGCTATCACATTGAGGATCTCTTAAAGAAGCTTAGGCAGAGGCTTGGCCTCTTCTATAGGATCAAAAGTTTTCTAACACTGGATGCCAGGAAGAGACTGGTCCAAACTACATTCCTTACCTTATTGGACTACACAGATTTCCTTTACAGCCAAGGCCCAGTGTCTACCCTGGCTAAATTAGACACACTCTACTATTGGGCCTTGAAGTTCAAAACTGGTCTCCCATACTTCACACACCAATGCTCCCTTTACACCGCAGGAGGTTGGTCATCCCTTAACTACAGAAGACAGAGGAATGCAGCTCTCTGGACACTTAAGGCCATCACAAAGATGTTGCCTTGGTACATCTCAGATTGTCTTCTTCTAGGTGTGATAGGTAAATATACCTTAAGGAGTTCCTCCATTACCTCCCTTGCAGTACTGAAGTTCAAGTCGCACTTGGGCAGGTCTGCCATATCTCACGCTTTACCCTCTCTCTGTAACAACTTGCAAAAAACCCTGAAGTTGGCTTACCCAATCAAACTATCAGACTTCAAAGCACTTTATTCTTGTCTATCAAGGAATCCTGTAACTGCTTCCCCTGATGTCACCTTCCCCTTGCCTCAGCTCCACCAGCTCCAGTGCAGCCCTTTACTGGCACTTCTTTCCCATCCCTTTTGGCAATGTTAAAGCCTATAAGAACTTACCTGTCAGCTCCTTCTATCCTGACCCTGTGTTTTTTTCCTTGTCATTAGTTCCTTTTCCATGTCCCACTGGCTCCCACCTACACTCCTTGCTTACCCCCTTGACACCATCATGGTGTTTTGCTTTTTACTCCCTACCTGTTGCCACCCTCCTCCCTGCAACCACTACATGCCTACATGGGCATGTACCATGTACCTCTCCTTACTCGCCCTCTTGCGTCCCCCTCCCCACCCATCCCATGCCCCACCAAGCTACTTCAATCAATAATTGTGTTCAAGGATGCTTCAAATACACACTGTAATTATAGCTGCATACGTTTAACCTGTATATACTGTACTACAGTTGCTATACTTTTTAGCTGCATACTCTTCATGGTCTTAGCGTAATGGCTCTTTTTAGTACTCTATTTCATTTGCATTATAAACCTCCTGTGTATAATTACTGCTCTGTAAATACTATGTAAGTGTGAATTCATTTTGTATATACTGTTTACCCAATTATGATATAACTGAATATTCCTTTGTATGTATTGTTAACCTCTCCTTTCCGGATCCATCTTGAAAATGAGCTTGCTCAATGATGTTCGCTTGGTAAAATAAAGATTTTGATTGATTGATTGATTGTAACACTGTTAAACTCCACCACTTCCTTCCCTTTTGAAGTACACTAGGCAATTATGCCATGAACACTTCCCAACAGCCTTTCAGGGACCCATAAACACAACAAACTACTGCACTGGTCAGTGGTCAGGTGATGTACAGTCATCATAGATTGAGCAAAGGCCGCAGATGAGGTGACATCTTGTGTCTTGCCTAGGGCTACTAAAATGGCACTGCCATAAGTGCATTGTATGTCCATCCTGGAAGAGAGGAGAGCAAGATGTGCCATGACAGAGACCTATACATGTACCTCTTGGGGTGAAAACAGGGTACATAAGGGAAGTCTCTTTCAAATGAGAAACAGTACAAATATCAAGGGCAATGGGTGCATGTGATGAAGCTAAAGGGGGAGTTCATCAAGACAGATGTGAAGAAATATTCATAGAAGGCATGGTAGATGACTGACAGGGACTGCAGGCAATAGTGATAGAGCCAAAAAAACTGTGGGGCTTTAAGTATGCGTGAGATAGGCATAGGGTTGGGATGTATTTGAAAACTTAGGAACCTGAACTGGAGCATGTTCCTCCTCTTCTGAGTGTCTGACTGCCTGCATAGCACTATTTAACTCTTCACTGAGCGGCTGCCTAAAATGAGCCACCCTGTGGGTGTCCATGGCTATATGAAGGATCTCACATTTGAACCTAAGGTCCAACATGGTAGCAAACTCATGATGGCAGGTATCCATGACTGTGGCAAACCTTGCATCTAGTTCTGCACTGAGATGATTAACAAGGTCAGTAGCCTCTTGTGTACTGAGTGTGTTGTCAGCCAAAAAATGTTGTAATGATTTTTTGAGAATATGCACAGCTGGGGTAACCTGACTGAGTAACGCTGAGGAAGCACTTAGATCATGTGTACTCCTCAAATGGCTCAAGAACTGTCACCATGACCTCAAGAACTAACCAATCTTGATGTCCTAGGAACCCTCTGATGTCTGCCTCCATAGACATTTTGTGTAGTTCCCGCTTTTCCTCCAAGAGTCATGAAAGCATCAGGTATGAAGAATTCCACTGAGTGTTAACATCTTATATTACATGATGTTGAGGCAGACTAAAGCATTCCTGAGCTTCTCATAATTTATTAGTGGTTTTTACAGAGTGATGGGAATGGCTGCAGATGGAACATGCTGCAGATAATATGTTGCTGATCCTACTACTGTTATGCAGTGCATGAGTCACCACTAAATTTAGTGTGTGTGCAAAGCAATGAATACTCACAAAATGGCTATCATTGATGGCTTTCACTATGTTTGTGCCATTGTCGGTAACAAAAAAGCCAACTTTTAAATTTGTGTTAGCACTAGTCCAAGACCACAACATGTCTTACAGGAACATGAGAATATTATGTGCTCTGTGGTCTTCCTCCATGAATCCCATGTTCAGCAAAGCTGACCTAGTGAGACTACCAGATTGTAGGGGTGCCAAGTGTGAGCCAAAAGGTGATGCAGCAGAAACAGCAGCAGCAGGGTGTTGCACACACCAGTGTGCACTTAAGGAGAGATAGGCATGCAGGGAGCTATCCCTAGTCCAGATATCCAATGTGCAGTGAATAACACCATCAACAGCCTCTGCAAGCAGAACAGACTGCCTTCCTTGTGTCCTCCTTTAACACAGTGAAATGCAGCCACACAGCACTTTTAACACTGTGGTTACCAGTGATTCTGCTAGCACCACATCCCCCAGTTGTGTTTTCAACAGATGTGCCTGTCTTGTCCTGATGTTCTTGCCCTGTGACCACTGCCCCTGATGGTGCCATGCCAGTGATGCCATCACTTGGCTGTCTTTCTGGCTGTTATGAAGCCTGATGAAATGTTAGTGTTGCTTGTTTGGTCTTCTTAGAGGGAGGTGGACCCTTACCCCTAGTGCTACTTCTACTACCCTTGCTAGTAGTGCTACAGCTAGAGTCTGTTTTACCAGCCACCTTTTTTTTCTTCCCTCAAGGTACATAGCGTGCTCTGCCTCATCTTAAAAGTCACTCACATGTGCCTCTGATGAAGAAAATGATGTGTCACTGGACAATTTATCATGTGGAGGGAAATACTCAGAACCAGTTGACTGGTCATTCTCGGCAACATTTTCTGGAGTACTGAGAAGCAGGAGGCATAACTGTATCAACTGTAGTGGTAATACTGGTAATATGCATGATGGCAGGGATACCAGACTGTGATGATAGTGTTACAGAAGTGGCAGTAGTGGCAGGGTTCATAGTGTCAGTAGTGGCTGGAGTGAAAGTTACAGTTGCACGACCGGCTGCAGTGGTCATGATGCCCATTGTTGTGGAAGAGGAAGACAGGGTCTCTATAATGGTTTTGGTGGTGGTGGTGGTGGTAATGACATATGTGATGGTACAGCTGAGAGATGGGGACACATTGGTGGTTGTGGTGAGAGATGAAAACAGTGTCCTTCTGCTTGTGTTTCTTGTATCACTTTGTCCTGTTCCAGCCACAGTACTACTGTTACTAGAAGACATTGGCTTAGAATGGGTAAAGAATAATTTTTGACATCTAAGATGGTCTGACCATCACTCACTTTCACATTCAGCATCACCAACCTGTTTCTCCATTGTAGATTTGCTAGGGATGGACCAAGCATGTTTTTTCCCACCTCTACCAGTCTTTGTCTTTGTCTATGCCAAGAAGTTCTAAACACTCTTATGTACATAATACTCTGTAAATGTACAAACATTATGCTTTATTGCAGCATCAAAAATTATTGAAAGCAGCACCTGCTGCAGTACTGCTTTACTGTAGCACCTGGAAAATTATTGCATGCAGCACCTGCTGCAGTACTGCTTTATTTTAGCACAGAAAAACTATTGCAAGCAGCACCTGCTGCAGTGCTGCTTTATTTTAGCACAGAAGAATTATTTTTAAGCAGCACCTACTGCAGTACTGCTTTATTGTAACACTGAAAAATTATTGCAAGCAGCACCTGCTGCAGTACTGCTTTATTTTAGCACAGAAAAATTATTGCAAGCAGCACCTGCTGCAGTACTGCTTTATTTTAGCACAGAAAAATTATTGCAAGCTGAAACTGCTGTATTATTTTAGTGCAGAAAAACTACTATCAACAGTATGCATGTAGGGTAGGTGAGGGTTTGCGCACACTGCAAGAGTCACTACCTAACCTTAAGACATGGGTTGTGAGAGTGCAGTTAGCCAACTGCCCTCTGAGACTGCTGGTGCTGCTGACTTTTGTGAAACCCCAACCAAACCTCAGATTACACCACAAATATTTCTTGCAGAGATTTCTATGGCAGAACTATTGCAATTCACTTTTTTTTATTTGTAAATGCACACAAGTTCAGCTGTAGTTCAGTACAAAAAAATGGTTGCAAGCAGCAGTAGTACTTTATTTTAGCACAGAAAAATTACTGCAAGCAGCATGCACGCAGGGCAGGTGGGGGTAAGCACACACTGCAAGCATTGCTACTTAGCTCTAAACAGTGGGGGGTGGGAGTGCAGTCAGCTGACTGCCCTCTGAGACTGCTGGCAGCTACTGACATTAGTGAAACCCCAACCCAGCCTCAGATTACACCACAAATATTTCTTACAGAGATTTCTATGACAGAACTACTGCAATTCACTTTTTTAATTTGTAAATGCACACAAGTTCAGCTGTATTTCAGTACAAAAAAGTTATTGCAAGCAGCAGTAATGGTTTATTTCAGCAGAGAAAAAATTACTGCAAGCAACACGCATGCAGGGCAGGTGAGGGTGTGTGCATGATGCAAGCGTTGCTACCTAGCTCTAAACCATGGAGGGTGGGAGTGCAGTCAGCTGACTGCCCTCTGAGATTTCCAGCTAGGCTACTAGTGGGTTTTGTGAAACCTGAGCCCCCCCACCCCAGAAATGCATATTATTTACACCACCAAATTAAAGACTTTTTTTTTTAATCAGTACAGTACAGCAGCCAAGGTAGAAGTTACAACTACTGTAATTAAAGAGGTAAACTGCAACTTAAGTCTCTATGCAGCTCCTCCTAGCAAAATAAATCAGACAATTTCTCTGGGAAAATACAAAAAGCCTCACACCACTATCAGTCCCTGACATGAAGGTATACTAGTTTCTCTCTGCAGCGCCTAGCAAAAAGTATCACTACAACAGATGATTTATCCAGGACAAATAAATACCCTTCCATTGCTCCCACTACTACTAGGCAGTAAAGACACATGGTACAGAACAAAGAAATAAAGGTATTATGATGAAAATATTAGTTTTTTGCAACTCCTAATCTCTACTGACTCAGACCTCTCTCTCCACTACAATCTCTCCACCAGTTATGAAAGGCCCCTGAAATGAAGGTATAGCAGTTTCTCTGCTGCTGCTAGCAAAAAGAAAATCAGTACATCAGATGATTTATCAATGAAAAAAAAACTCCCAGTGCTCCCAGTAGTACTAGGTACTAAAGACACACTGTACAGAACAAAAAAAAATAGATTTTGTGATGAAAATATTAGTTCTTGCAACTCCTAATCTCTGCTGAAAAAGAGCTCTCTCCACTAAGATCTCTCTTCACTACACAGCAATGTTGAACTGTCACATGATCTAGCTTTGGCAAATGTTCAACGATTGGCCAGCAAGTCCTATGAGATCTTAAAATTCAAAGGGAACACCAAATACCGAATATTGTTTAATAGCTGCAATATTTGGTATTAGGCTCCCGAATACCAAATACTACATTATTCGTGGTATTTTGGATTTAATATTCATTACTCGTACACCCCTAGCACATACAGAAAGAAGTCCAATATGGAGTACAGAAAATGTACAAAAAGTGAATATCAAAATGACTGACAGGTAGAAAGCTAAGAGTGGTACTGGATAGTCATAATTTAGTGTTGTTGGGTGTTCTGTGTGGAGTACTGAAGAGGCTGGTTATGGGGTCTTTGCTCTTCAACCTATTTTTTTTTTAACTTGAAAGAGTTGGGCAGAAGCAGGCTGCTACAGAGTGTGATTACATAACATTTTCAAGAAGAGTGGACACAGCAGAATAAGGAGAACTATACACCTTAGGGGTGTGAGCTGAGAAATAGTGGACTAGATTTCATGCAGGTGAGGGCAATTTACTAAACTTAGTTGCGATGAATCCAGGTTGCACATACACCATGTGTGGTGTAACAGTGGACAGCACAACTGAAGAGAGGGATCTGGGGTAACTGTGAAATGTAAGTTAAACTCAGGTAGGCCATGTGCTGTTGAAGTAAAGAGAGCACCTGTTGGAATGCTTAGGTGAAGGTGGGGGGATACTAAGGAATAGGGGAAGTGCTCCTCCTCATGTCAATACCTTAGTGAGACAATAAATGGAGTAACACATCTGATATATGGTCACTATACTACAGAAATTACACAAAAGAGATTGAGATGATCCAATACAGGGTCACCAAGCTGATTAGTGACTTAGGGTGCAAGAGCTATGAGAAGAAACTGGACTGAGAGGGAACATGATCAGTGTTGTGAATACTAAAGGTGGACAGGATGCAGTGGTCACAGATACACGAGCTGGTGACTGCTAGCAGAACTAGAGATTATGCACTCAAACTGATGGTGGAGGGCAGGATGAGGGAAAACCTTTGAAGGTTCTGGAATCTAGCATTGTTCCAGCTTTCAAAGTAGGACTATAAAGATTCATTAGGGAACCTGAGTTTAAAGATTGCACATTATGAGTAGGGATAACAATCTGGCTGATACGTTTGGATATGTTTCCATAATTAAAGTTGATATATTCACTGTAGTGTGGCAAGCAGGATGAACCACATGGTACCCAAGTCCCTTCTTCACCACAATTGCTGCTATGCTCCCCACAAACTCAGTTTTGTAATCCCAACACTTTGCATGTAGAGATGCACAAAAGGTGAGTACCCGGTATATTCCTGAGGGACATCCCTACACATAAGCAATAAGTGAGGTAAATACTTATTGAAATCTCTATGCATAGGATTGCAGAGACCAACAGCATTTTTTACCAAGGTAACACTGATCTTCCCAACTAATCTATCATAATGTAGATGATACAGTGAGGTTTTGGATGAGTTTACATCATATTCTACTCCTACCCTGGTAATGCAGGCAGACATAAAAGCTTCTTCCTAGTCAAATTCAGTCTCCTGTGGGATACCCACTTGTTTAAATATTGCCAGGAGATTATTTGTCACCTTTTTTGCCTCAGTAGAGGACACTGCATGTCCTTAGATGGTCTAGAGTCAAAATCCTATATAGTACTTCTAATGTGTACCATTGCACTGTGCAGCCAGAACTATTGAATGGTCCCACTGTGCAGACCTATAGTCAGCCCACAAAATGTGAAGTGGCAGTTGGGAACACTAGGCCATATTATTTAGATGGATTGTGGTTGCAGCTTGGCAAGAAGTCATAAAATGTAGAGTGGGGCTGTGTCCCTGAATTCTGCCCCATAGCTGTGAATCTGCCATTATGTTTGAAGTCACTTGATGCAGTGGTTCCTCAAATAGTGGCAGAGCCTCCACAGTTGACTTTGCCTTCTCACCAATCTTCCCTACTCTCTGGCCAAGTGGGCATTTTCAGTAGTGACAGGCAACATCCTGAAAACAAGCCAGACCAGTACAAATCAGACACATCTTTATTTGTTTCAGTTACTACCATGAGATTCAGCAAATGAGATATTTATATACAGTAGCCACATCTGAATTGACACAATAGACTATTGTCAGAGTAGCCTCACACCTCAGGATTCAGTATTTGGCATGAACAGGTGATCTGTGTGTAAAGACACAATATCACTGTTAGTCATGGTTGTCTGCTCTCTTAGTTTGCCTAAGGAGAAATCTGACTGCTGCTCAGAGAATATTTTTTTGTTTTAGATTTCTTAAACATTTTATTCCACAGGAGCCAGACCGAACAGTGTAGTCAAATATGCAATCAATAAAACTATTAGTGGAAACAAGCTACTAATTTAACTTTACAAATGTATACAGATTTATAGCCACAGTAAAAGTAGTCTACAGACTGAAAAGTTATATCTTCAAACCTTATAGAGTTTGACATTTCTTAGGACCTGAAGAAACTTCATTCAGTCCCTCAAAGTAGTACAAGGATATCAAACAGAGGGAGAAGTACAAGTTAGAGAGGAAGTCAGGTGAAGTAAAGATTTATTTGAATTAGGGATGTCATGTTTTGTTCTTAGAATTGAACTGGCCCCATTCCAAGTTAAATTAATCATTTTCTTTACCTTTAAGCTCCTTTATAGGCTAATAAGATAATGGCTTCAATAATCAATAGGTCCTTCTTTGCATACAAAATGTTTTAATCCAAAGTTGTGAGGTCCATGGAGCAAGGAGTTAAAATTGTATTATGAAGACAAACTCTTGTCTTTTCATATAATGGGCAAATTAATACACACTGTAATGCTTTAACAATTCCTTGCTCCAAATTAACAATGGCATATTCTGGGTAGTGAATTGTTAAAATCAGTGCATAATGTTTAAACATTTCAGTGCCCCAAATGAACAAACGCATATTCTTTGACACATATGGATTTTGCTAATCTCCCCAACTTGGTAGTAGTTGTCATTTGTGCCAGTTTAAGTCTGGTGAAAGCTTTACATAACTTAAAATATTTCAGTGTGTCTAAACGATTTTCGTATGTATGTGCATTTGATCATATTTAATCAGTATATGTAATGTAACACTAAGCTCACAATATTTCTTGCAGAAAAGTGGATATTGTTTTTTTGTACTCTCCGTTTGGAGTTGATTTATGGGTCCCAGAATCTCTGACTGTTGTTCTTACAAACAAAATGCATTTTATCATTGCAATTAAGGGAAAACATCTGATATTTCTAGCTTCACTCATTCAGCAAGCTGTACTCTTTTGTTGCTGTTAAACAGTAGTTTCAAACAACTCTGAATGCCTTTCTCACAACCATTCTTTTATTTTTGTTTTACAATTTACTTGCCTAAGATAGCCAAGTTGGGAGGCAACATTTCATTCCCAGCGGGGTCCTGTTTCTGTCCATTTCCACAGCTGGGTGGACTCTGAAATACTGGGAGGTTGAGTGACTTGCTTAAGGTCGTGCAGTGATTATTTGATGTTATTTAGTTCTGTCAGGGTTTAAAATTATGATTTTCACATATTGGCCGCCACTAATCTGTACAATTCATGTCCATTTGTGGGGTGGCTTCGGATTGCTTTGTTTAATTTTCACCCTCAAAAACACTATTCTTGATATTTGTCTTTCTTTTCTTTAGATGCATAGATGTGGCAAAAACAGTGATTTCTAAACTGGTACCGAGAATATTCCCAGTATAACATCAATGGAAAGATCTGCTTAAACTCTTAACTCTGTCATTCCCTTATCTGCTGAACATTTTAGGAATACCATCACAATGGGCACTGTATAAGCCACACATCACCTCTAATGTAGTAATCTTACTAGTTCAGCTTTAAAAATATTATGTAGTTAGATTTATAATTAGAAATACAGAGACTGTTACCTGTATTTCTCAACTTCATTATTGAAATAGCATTTAGGAACACTTTATGCATATAATGAACTGAACTGAATGGAATTCACCCTCTCTGCAAGTTCCCATATGTTCAGCATTTGGCACAATAGTGCCCTTCCCAAATCTGCACTATGTATCTATTTTATTTGCCAGTTGTAAGACAGGTACCACAGATTGTTACAAACATAGCACATCTGCTTCTTTTTTCCCTGTACTTAAGACTGACTACATTTGTAACCCAAAGAACCCTTGTGGTTTAGCCCCTAGCACCCCAGGACTTATCTAGTTTGATGATATCTTCATATCAATTCAATTTGATCATGTGGTCTTTTGGGCATATTGTGACATGTTAGTTCATTAGCATACTTTAATCAATTTAGTGATCAATCGCATAACCACCATGCAAGCTCATCCAGTACAATTCTCAAAAATTATTCAAGCAGCCTTACTTTTAATTGTTCAAATGTATTCAATTTAGTCCACTTAAACCATTTGTTAAAGAGACTGAATAATTCAGACTTTTCAGCATAGCAACTCTAATTATTTTTCTTCAGAGTCCTACATGTATGTCTGTGTGCCTTTGGGGTCAGCTCATGCCATTTTAAAATAGCATGTTTTAACAGTTTATGATGACAGCAGTCTAAATCATCCATACTGAAGGGATAAGCCAATAAGCAAAGGGAATAAATTAGAAACCCAGGTATTTATTCTACTGTGAAAAAAAATGCTTTCAACACTTATTAAATGATTTTAAAATATGCCAATACTACCCCCTTCTAAGGAAGGTAACAACTTGTACTTACTAATTAGTGCCTTCACTTACTGGCCTTGATTCCTGCTGAAATCTATATGTTTCTCAATGTCCAACTGATTCTAATGTTCTCATTCGTGTTTTCTTTTGCTGCTTTTGATGCTCTTCTCTCTCCTGTTGCCTATTACATGTCGCTTGCTTCAGCTTCATCTTTTTCATTGTTAGATCCAGGAAAAAATAAATACTGAGGTTTATACAGGGCACAGAGGCCTTGTACCAGGAAAGATCAGCAGAAGTTCAGTCTGGGATGAATTGGTAGTCATGTGTCACTACTATGGAACAGCTTGGGCATAGCATATTTTTATCAAGGACTATGTACTATCTTTTCCTGGTCTGAAGCAGTCCCTTTCATTTTCCATTTCAAACAGCTGTTTCATGCACAGTGGTTCCATTTGCAATGGATTAAGAGTCACAGGTACATTCACTGGATGTTTCTGTAGCTTGTCTTTTTGTAGCATCTCTATTCTAAGCTCCAAACTATCTGCTACTGATAACGCTACCATCCCAATCAAATCTTAACTGTTTGTATTTATCTGCAGAGGTTGTTGTTCAGGGTTCCACCATCAGAAAGTGCCCATCTGAGTGTGCCCGTCATTAGGTACACGTATTAAGCCCTAACTGATCTGTGTTTATCCAGACTCCATGTGAGGGTTGTGCCTCCATGCCCCCCCAACTAAATATACCAACTCCAGGGGGGGACCTTAGGGTAGGGGCAGTAAATTTGACAGTTTGGTGCCCTAATGATGAGCACACAGATGGCCGGAAGGGGTTGTTCAGTAATTCCTATAAGCTAACTTATGGTTTCTCACAGGGGTACAGCAATTGAGCTATGGTGCCTTTCTGGCACTGTTTTGACCTTCTGCTCATGGACTAATGTTCCTTATTTTACCTAATAGGCAAGGCAAGACAAGGGCCAGGCAATTTTATTGATAAGGCGCTCAATCCCGGTGGCTCTGGGCGCAGAACATAAATAAGGGCATACAGTGGTAAATTAAAACATAATAAAACCTCATTAAAACCATAACAAAATTAAAATTCAGCAAAATGAAGGTTTCCAGAAGTCACACTTCAGAAGACTGGTTGAAACTAAAGATGGCATCAGCAGTCAAAGGCCAAGCTGAAGAGGTGGGCCTTTAGCCTCCCCTTAAACACTTCAATTGAGGGAGCCTCCCAGACTGCAGGTAGAAGCGAGTTCCACAGGGTCAGCCTAGAGACACTAAAAGCACGATCTCCAGAGGTCTTGAGCAGAACCCTGGGAATGTTCAGGAGGCCCCTTGAGGAGGAGCAGAGGGAGCGAGCAGAGGACACCAGTTTCAGGAGCTCAGACAGGTAACCAGGACCCAGCCCATACAGGGCCTTAGTGGTGAGAAGACACACCTTGAAAAGGACCCTCCACCTGACTGGCAGCCAGTGCAGAGCATGCAGGACCAGAGTCATATGACTGGACCTCGAAAGGCCCATCAGCAAATGGGCCACTGCATTCTGCACTAGCTGCAGTCTTCAGAGGGTCCCTCCCATGACCCCTAAGTACACAGTGTTGCAGTAGTCGAGCCTAGAAGTCACAAAGGCACGCGCTACTATCTGCAGGTCCTCTGGTAGAATGAGGGGCTTAATCTGGGCAATGTTCCGCAAGTGGTAAAAACCACTGCTGACACCTGATCTTCAAACGTCAAGCTGCAATCAAGGATCATGCCCAGATTTCACACCCTCAGATAAATCACCAGCGGAGCAGGCCCTAGAGCAAATCCAGAGTCAGCCCCCAATGGCAACCCATCACGCCCATGACTGGGCTCGATCACCAGCATCTCAGTCTTAGCTGGGTTGAGTCTCAGCCAGCTGGAAGCCATCTGGTTCTTGATTTTAGCCAGACAGCTGTTAAGCACTTCGACGGCTCCCGATGTTCCATGTGCAAAAGACAAATAGAGTTGGGTATCATCTGCATGGCAGTGAAACTCCATACTGTATTGTCAAATGATCTCACCCAGGGGCAGCATGTACACTGTGAACAACATCGGTGACAAGATCGAGCCCTGAGGCAATCTACAAGATGGAAGCATTGGGGAGGAGGAGAAATTCCCCATCACCACCAGCTGCACTCTGTCCGAGAGATAGGACTCAAACCATTTGATGACGTGCTTGTGAGTTCACAAAACTCACAGAGCCAATCAAGAAGCACAACGTGATCCACAGTGTTGAAAGCTGAGGAGAGATCAAGGAGCACAAGAAATGACCTGTCTCTTCTATCTCTAGCCCTGAGCAGATCATTATGCACTCCCACTAGAGCAGTTCCAGTGCTACGTCTGGCCCAAAAACCTGACTGGAAAGGCTCATAGATATCTGAGGACACCAGATGACCCTCAAGCTGATGTGCCATCAATTTCTTGATAATCTTGCTTCAAAAACAGCAGGTTGGAGATCAGATGGTAAATCGCCAGGACATCTGGATCGAGGGAAGATTTCTTTAGGAGGGGCTTCACCAGTGCTTCTTTCAAGGCAACTGGGAAGACCTCCTCTTCATTGAGCACCTGGCAATCCTGGTGAACACCAGGCCAATGGCATTGACACATGCCATTAAGAAATGCGTCAGTGCCAGGTCCAGTTCACAAAAGCTGTGCTTTAGCTCCAAGATCTCCTTAGTCACTTCAGACACCTCCACTGGCGTAAACTCCTCCCAGACAGACTGAGTGCCTCTGAAACTACCAACTCAATCACTGTGAGGGAAAAGTCTCCCTGGCAGAATCCCCAACCAGATGGTCAACACTCTGTCAGAGAAAAACCAGAGCAGGCTCTTCACACAAAGTGGTTGAAAAAACTTTTTCAGCCAAAGACAGGCAGGGTGTAAAAGCATGTCCATGGTCCGATACAGCTGAGATGATCTGTTTCTCCCCGCAGCAATTTCTCTGGACAGAAATTCTGCCTTCTTATGGGAAATTGCCCCCTGATACTCAGCATAGTGAGAACATAGGGCCAGTCTGTCAGCCTCCAGCCGGGTCTTCTACCAGCAATGCTCCAACATCTGACCCCTGATCTTCATCACCTTGAGATCTCAGTTAAACCAAGGGGATCTTAAGTGAGAGGATCTGGGTCATATACAGACTGGTGTGATGGCATCTAGAGCTTCAGCAACCACCCTATTATAGGTGACCACTGCTTCTCCAGTGCCAATCACACATGCTGCATCAACCCTAGATAGGTCAGCTAACACCAATAGTCCCTCTGGATCAACACCCCTTAAGGGGCGATAGCTGACAATCTCCATAGGGGAGGGACTTTCAGATGAGGCCTCAAATCTGAACTGCATGGTGCAGTGATCAGACTAAATGACCTGGTCAATCTTGAGGTTATCGATCTCTAGACCCAGCTGGAACACCAGATCGAGTGTGTGACCATGTCGATGGATAGCAGCTACAACCGCTTGTGACAGGCCCCGTGATTGTATCAACAGGATGAGATCATAATCAAAATGCGAGGATTCATCATCAACCCAGGCATTGAAGTCCCCCAGGATTAAATACCTGGGGGACTCCAACATCTGATCAATGATGAAGTCCACTACCTCCTGCAGGAGTTCCCCCCCACCCTGGGGGGGTGGTAAATGAGAAGAATCCTGTAACCAGCACCTGCACCCCCACACACCTCGAGGCACTCAAAGGATCGAGTGCTACCAACTGGGTGCACTGAGTAGCCCAGACTGGATTGAAAAATGATGGCTACACCCCCACCCCTGTGATCCTTCCTTGGGCAGTATGCCATGGTGTACACAGCATTTAATGGACTCAGGATCTAACTGTCCCTCAACCTTTCTTGAGTAGTTTTTCTGTAGATCTCGTTGTCATTACTATTTTTTTTATTTTACTTCAGCCTCTTATCTCTAGCCACCAATTGCTGTAATATCCTTTCCAAGTCCAACAATCTACTAATCAAATATGGCCTGAAAGTGTTGCATACATGGAAGATCCTAGCATGCTGCCACCATGTCACCGGACAGGTCTTTCAGAAGCAAAACAATATTGCATGTGTTCCTATCAGATTCTAGTTAACCCTTACAACAGCTCCTTTTAGTGTTAGGGTCAATTAATAAAGAATTCCCAGCCTCTCTGCTTGCATGTAGAGCTAGTAAAAGCCACAGAGTGTCATATTTGTGCGTGGAAGGCTCCCAGGGGCACTTCATGGTCACCACAAATAGAAGTGCACACCCCACTACATCTGGTCCTGGTACAAACATGACTTTGTAAGCATGGCTAGAACAGTGTGGCTAGGATGGTTGGGGGTGACACTTTGAGGGCATCCACAGGAGTGACTGCGTAATGCAGTGTGCTGGCAGATGGTTTCAGCACTACACCAGGGTTAACCTGCTACTATGATGGCTGTGTGATTAGCTGGAATAATTTGTGGGCCCAGTTGGCCCTCCACATACTACTTCTAGCCTTCCAAGCTGACATGGAGGGCTGGAGGCATAACATTCCAGCCTTTAATGGTTTTTAGTTTAGGAACAGGATATGGCAGTCCTCGACAAACTGCTTTATCTCTTGACCTTGTGCACCATGTGGACTGGGGGGACACACTGAAGAGCCAAAATGGGCTTAGGCATAGAATTGGAATTTTACACTAGTTATGGTCTGCTTAGCACATTTAGTCTGCTTATTTCTCCTTACCTGCACTATTTCTGCAGACCGTGCCTGATCTACAGCTCTTTCTCCCTCCTTCCCCTTTCCTTTCCACTATGATCCCCTTGTCCTTGTCCTATTTATTCTTGAACCCCACCATTGTTTTTGCCCCTATCATCTCTGCTCTAAGGCCATTCTAGGAATCCACTGCTCTTTCTGTGAAGAAGTACTTCCTCATATCTTTCCTGTATCTACCTCCCCTCCAGATCCATAGCAAGTCCCTTTGTTCTTGAACACCTTTTTTCTGAAAAATACTTCCCTCCTGTACTTTATTTACCTCGTTGAGATATTTAAAGTTTCTATAATATCCCTCCTCTTCCTCCTCCCTTCCAGGGTGTACATACTGAGGTTCTTTAGTCTCTCCTTGTAGCGCTTTTGATGCAGCCCCTGCACCATTTTAGTTTCCCTTCTCTGTGAATTGCTCCTTTAATTTATAGCTTGCCAGTGACCACTGTCCATTTACCAAACTTGTAAATTCCTTATTCTTTTCAGGTGAACACACAGCAATAAAATGATTAATGCCTTCACTGACAGAAGAAAGCACATTATTATGAAAATAGAGATCCCATTTTATTTACATACAGCATGTCATATAGTAATAAGTATAGCTCAATGTATAATAGTTATAAAAAACACAAATACAAAGTGCATAAACTTAATTGTGTTGTGACTACAGCTGTGCAAGTAATGTGTATTTACACCTGAATACCACCAGTTAGGGCTGGGCAAAATGTAACATATGCCAGTGGAATTCTGGCAAAATTTACAATTCCACTTCCATTACATTTCTGCAAAAATGTCCCAAAATTTTGCAACAGTCTGAATATCAGTTATTTCCACCTAGTTTTAAAAGTAAAGTTTCAGATTGTAACACGTTTGGAATGTTTCTATTATGATACCTTGTGAGTATGTGTCCCAAATATCAGATCTCTAGCATTAAAGTCCCTTTCCTCCTATCTCTCCTCTCTAATCTCCCCTGTCCCATCTTCTTTGTCCCCTCTCCACTCCAGGGACTCATGTACCGTCTCCATCCCCCACCCTCACTCGTCTGCAGGTCAAGCAGCTTTCTCCACCACTTATCCTCCCTCTGGAATCGACTCCCCTCCTCCCTACTCTTGTCCCTCTCACTTCCTGCTTTTAAAAAACAACTAAGGTCTACTTCTTTTCCTCCCTGTACCTGCCAACTCACTCTTTGATCCTTCGCCCTTCTCTTCTGTTACCCCTCCTGCTTAGTCCCACCTTGTGCTACTGCCTTTGACTCTCCCATAGTCAGTCTTTCCTCGCTGATTGTACTGTCTCCTACTCCAACAGGCATTGAGCACTTTTTCTGATTTTCTAAAAAGTTTCCATTTTTACTGAGTAATACATGTGTTGCTGTTTTTACACAGTATTCCATGTACTTTGTTCATTTGTAAAGATGCCTACTGTATCATCTGTTCAGATGCCTATTGTTACTTCCATTTGTTTTTGTATTCTCAAATACTTTTATGTTATCCAGTTACTATTCTCAGATTTTCTATGTTTATATTAGAGAAGGTAAGCCACAGATCAACTAGGGTCTGCGGTAATGCATTAGGTGGGGAAAAGGGGCCCAGCATCTGCTAGGGGCCAGGCACACTCCAACTGCCAGAGTCCCCCCTCCCTGGAGAAGGAGAGCTGTCCTCTGGTCACTCAATCCTTCTCCTCCCTGCTGACCTCCGGTGTCCCACGCTCATTCCCAAATGTGGGTCACTGGCGTGGAGTGAGGTGTGGAGCCCAGCACCTCAACTCTCAGTGTCACCGGGCCAGTCCTGGTTACCAATTTTTAAATTAATAAATTAATTAATTACTTAATTAATTAATAGGGGCTGAGTTATAATCTGCAAAACCTTTAGAAATGTTTTAATAATTCCTAAGTACCTAAATCACACAGTTTTAAACCCCTATAACTTCAAAACTAGTGACGACAATATTATCAACTTTGGTTGGCATTTAGACCATAAAAATGAGCCTGTGTGTGTTAAGTTTAAAGTGCAGAGAGACTTGCTTGCAGGACGTATAGGGTTAGATGATGACACCTATTAGAATCTGAAATAAATGAATGGATAGGTGAAGGTGATGACTGGTAAATTCAGTTTCAGTAAGGCTAGGAATTCAGTACTGTCCTGATCTAGCCTGGAGCGATGTGGTGAACAATATCTCCAGTTGTGCTAAAACACCTTTAGGAAGACACTGATGTTGGGGGACATCCCAGAAAGTACAAAGACAATTTAGCTAGTGTAGGTCAAATAACTTTTCTGTCCTGCCAGAATTTGATGGCATCAGTATTTCAGCTAGACATTGGATCTGCTAAATATGCCTCTATCATGTAGTCTGATGTCATGTCCATGCTTTCATCCATAATGTCTGCACACAACATCCACACTGTGTGTCAAACAGCTCCCATATATCTTTTGTTGTGTCTCCTGGAATCAGGTCATCAGTTTCTTCCTCTTCTCATCTGATGCTGTCATCATCACCATGCTGATGCTCCCTGGCACTGTAATCATGGGAAGCAGGCCCAAGAAGAGGAAGAGGAGGCTGAGTTTTGGTTTCTGTGCATTGTCTCTGCTGCTCTATCTGAATTGTCTGCAAGACTTTCTGCATGACACAGTCAATGTGTGCAGGAGAAAAGCAGATATGTTTATATTTGGGATCCAGTAAAGTTGCCATGCCAAATTGGGCAGCCTGTTGAATGCTTTGAACTAATTCTTCAAGTTGTGTCAGAAACATCTCTTCCATGCCCCCAATAAGGATAGCATCCAGCATCAGATGCTGCTGAGATGATAAACTAGTAGTGTCACCACCACCAGCACCACCGCCTTGTCTAGCACCAGTATTCTGATCACCACTGCTGAAGTCATTATCATCACCTCCATCATCACTGATGCCACAGCCACCACCACATCTGCCTGCACCACCACTGGCACCACCATGGTTGGCCTTGCTTTGCTGGATTGTTGATGTGGTAGATGTCATATACTAAGGATCATACTAAGGATGTGTGGGGAACAAAAAGGCAAACAGCCCATGGAAGCTCCTCAAATTATATATAATAGCATATATTTTTATGTGATAACAAGAATCTATCTAATCTAGTTTTAAACAAGTTTTTGTTTTGACTGATAATAACTGATGTTGGCAGTCTATTCCATGGGTTTATTATTTTTTGGGAAAAACAAGATGCTCTTTTTTTCGATCTAAATCTGTTTCTCATCAGCTGAAGTGGATGGCTTCTAGTGGTAATAGCTACTTGTTTAAAATCAAGCCCACATTCTGATGTTAGAAAGGGGTCATTCATAATGTCCCATGTAAATATGAGCCGGCATTGTTCCAAGGACATTAAATTAAATTTAGAGAGTCTGTCATCATAGGATAAATTCTTTACAGCACAGACCAACTTTGCAATTCTTCTTTGACATCTCTCAAGCCTATGTATATCTTTTCGCATACAAGGGCACCATAATTGAGATACATAATCAGAATGAGGTCTCACATATGGGTGGTATAGGGGAAGCAGAATATTTGAATCTTTGGATGTTATGTTTTGCTTAATTGCCTACCAAATGTTGTTACCTTTACTAATAGTATTAGTAATATGAAGACCAAAATTAAGTTTGAAATCAATGATAAGATCAAGATCTCTTTCACTGACCTAGCTAGTTAATCTTTTCATCTTTTATTCAGCCCTGCAGTGAGCAGGGTGAGCGTGTGCAGGGTGTATGGCGCAGGTCAGCTGTGTCCGCTGAGTACGCGAAGTATTAGGGCACAAACATTTGACTTAACTAAAGCAAACCATTGGTGAGTATAGATAGGCAGTTAGGATGTCACAAAATAAGGGAAAGTGAGGTAGTGAAACTAAAAGAGTTTGTATCAACTGTAAAATGTTTACAAATGAACCAGCATGCAAGGAGTTTGTGTGTGAGTACTGTACTTTAATCACAAAGCTAAGGAAGGAAATTAATATATTACTACAGAGAATAGAAACTCAAAAAGAAATCACTTGCCTAGAAAGATTTATAGATCAAGCTGCTCAGGATATTATGTTGTCTGAAACCCAAATTTCAACTGATAAAGATAAGTGCATGTTGGAAGGGGAACAGCCAAATTGTGTGGAGGCAGGGGCTATTCAGCCTGTGCTCAATACTTCATTGGTACAACCCAAATATCCCACTAAAAAGTATTGTACCAGCTGTAATGAGAGCATCGTGCCAGTCCAAAATATGTTTGAATGTCTGAATAATCATGTAGACCTTGAGGACAGGTCTGTGCAAAATCCCTCAAATACTCACCAAGAGTTTGACCCTGCAAACAACCAGAACACATTATTAACTAAACAAACATTGACCAAGGATATATTAGTCATAGGCGATTCAATAATTAGGGGAGTGGACTCTGTGGTATATGAAGGCAGGAAAAGTAGCACTATTGTCAGTACCCTACCTGGAGCTAAAGAGGGAGATGTATCTGATTTATTAGAGGGACTTATGCAGAATACAGAGAAACCCTTGGGCATTGTTCATATAGGCACCAATGATGTTAACAAAACTAGCCCGAATGTATTTCAGGCTAAAATAGCTGGTGTAACAAAAAGAATCAAACAACAAGGTGGAGATATTATGTTCTTGGGTGTATTATCAACACATGGGTATCTTGAATATAAAAATGGGGCAATTAAGTCAATTAATAACTGGCTAAGACATTTTTGCAAGAATAATGATCTTGGGTTTATGGATAATTACATTACTTTTTGCAATAAGTTTCTATTTAAACCAGATGGTCTTCATCTTAGTTTGGCAGGATCTAGGATTTTGGGTAGGAAACTGAACAAAGTTATTGACTTCCATTTAAACTGGTGTAGAGGGGGCAGCCCACATTAAAAACTAATTCAAATATAATCATGGGCATTGATTACAATATTGTAAAGGACTGGAGGATAGCACTCATAAATGCCAGAAGCCTAACGAATAAAGTTGATGAGTTTATGGACTTTTTGGTATCACATGATATACAAATAGGTTGTATAACAGAGACTTGGTGGGACTACAATGATTCTTGGGAGAAATCAGTTCCAGGTTATAACTTATATCATAAGTCTAGATTATGTAGGAAAGGTGGGGACACAGCAATATATGTCCATAAATAGCTTACAGTTACCTTATGATGACCTCGACTTAGAAACTACTTGGATCAAGTTAATACCATTAAGTGGCCCCAAAATTATAATAGGGCTATTTTATAGACCACTATCTATCACACATGAAAATGATGTTATCTTTTTGAATATCTTTAATAACTTAAATACAGCAGATAATTTAATAGTACTGGGAGATTTCAATCTCTCTAACATTGACTGGAAGTTAACAAAGGCGGATAAAAAATTTGAACAATTGTATCTGGATGCATTTGATTAGCTGGGATTAGAACAGATGGTACACAAAAACACAAGAGGTGATAATATTCTAGATCTTGTACTAACTAATATGGGGGATTTAATAAACACAGTACAGATACCCCCCCCCCCTTGGGTAACAGTGACCACTCTAAAGTTTTATTTACACTTAATAGGATGGAATGAACTCACAATTTAGATTTGCTCTCAAGTTCTGGGGGAGTTATTAAATTCAACTTAGCTAAAGCAAACTTTTCCCAACTTAGGAAAGATCTAGCATCATGGGATTGGTTTAAGGCTATTAATGGAAATAACACTGAGGATATGTGGAATATACTCCTTGAAAAGCTTAATTATCTAATTAAATTGTATATTCAAAAACATAATATTAAACATATGGGTGGTAAAAAAACAAATTCATGTTGGCCACATAAACATATTAAACATTTAATCAATAGCAAAGATAACGTTATTTAAGAAATACAAGAAGGAAAGGGCCCTAAAGAATTATCACGCATATAAAAAATGTGCTAAATGGGTTAAGGTATCTATAACAAGCATTTGTCAATGCCGAATGTTGCTTGCTTCTATGTGCTGTTTAGGTATTTGGAAGTCATTGGAGTGCAAATATTGAAAATTTGCGAACTTACGAGCGTGCGTAGGAACTGTCTAGCATGCAGCTCGTAAACAGTCATTTAGAATTTTTCACCAAATTTTCAACATAGCCATTTTAAGACATCTGCTCATGAACAGTGTCACTGTGATTTTGTTAATGTGTCCCATACATTGAGTTTGCACACCGACTGCGCCATTGTGCGTTACATGGGCGGAAACACATTTTGGGCAGGATGTGAAAAATGACAGCTATACTGCTCATAGGAGGTATATAAAAATGGCAATGTTGAAAATCTGGAGTGAAAATATTGAAAATTCTGAACTTACGAGCCTGCTGGAACTGCAGCTAGCATGCCAAATGAAACAGTAATTTTAGGACTTTTTCACCAAATTTTCAACATAGCCATTATAAGATCTTGCTCATGAACAGTGTCACTGTGATTTTCTTAATTTGTTCCATACATTGATTTCAAGACACCGACTGCGCCATTCTGACGCCATATGGTGAAACACATTTGGGTGAGATGTGGAAAATGACAGCTGTACTACTCGCATAAGAAGGTGTGGTAAATGGCAATTCTGAAAATCTGGAGTGAAAATATTGAAATTTCGCGAACTTACGAGCCTGCGTAGGAACTGCGCAACACACACTCGTAAAACAGTCATTTTTTGGAATTTTTGCACCAAATTTTCAACATGGGGTTTTTTGGACCCCTTCTCATGAATGATGTCACTGTCATGGTGGTATTCAGGCCTGAAGGGTGATTTCACAGTCACTTCACAGTCACTGCACGAAATCACCCTTCGGGCCTGAATAACGCCATGACAGTGACATCATTCATGAGAAGGGGTCCCCAAAACCCCATGTTGAAAATTTGGCGCAAAAATTCCCAAAAATGCCTGAGATATGCAACAAAGTTGAAACCCCTCTATCTAGGCCATTATACAGCTTACCGGCATTTCCTCAGTTCGCGGTCGGCTTTGAAGAGTGCAGACGTGTTCCTGTTCCACCGAAGATTGTTGCGCCGGAGTCCAGATGTAAGTATGGGGTGAGGGAGGGCGTGGGGAGGCTGTGTGCGCAGTGAGTGGGTGCGGGTTGTTGGAGGAGGGTCGGAGCGGCTCGAGGACCGTTTCGTTTTTCAGGTTAAAAAAAAGACATTGTGGGATCATTTGCCACGCTAGGGGGCCTCCAGCATGGCACAAGGATGTTGGGGCATTCAGCTGACGGAGATTGGGCACCCCCATCAGCCAAGGACTTATTGCCACGCTGGGTGGGCTCCCAGCGTGGCACCTCAACTGGGGAGGCGCAGCTCAGCCGACGGGATGGGCAACGCATCGGCTACGCAGTAGGTGCGGGTGCATGCCTGCATGTGGGGGGAGCCATGTTTTCAGTGGGTTTATCCTCTGCTCACTGAAGCGTAGCTCCCTTTCAATCAGAGTGTTACTGCATTTGGAGCGTGTCATCGACAGCTCCAAAATGCATTGGCTTCCAGGGGCCGCACCTGCCAGCTCACTGACTGAATTGGAGGAGGATGTGACACACCTCCGAAATCTCCGATGATGGCACTATGTTTCTTGCACATGCGTGCAAGCAACATAAAAAGGGGGAAAGCTCAGCAGGAGATTACTCTGGCCACTAAGATTAAAGATAAGAAAAAAACATTTTTTTCTTATATAAATGGCATGAAGAACCATCCAACAATACTAGGACCTTTTAAAGATTCTAATGGAGAACTGGTAAATGAGAAAGAGAAAGTAAATATCTAAAATAATTATTTTTGTTCAGTCTTTAACTCTGGAAATACCCCTTCTATTTCTGATTTTTTAATATTAAACCATGGGAACAGTATAATAACACCTGAGGAGGTTAGGAGTAGACTAAAAAAAATGAACATTAATAAATCTCCAGGTCCTGACAATATACACCCCAGAATTTTACAAGAACTTGCTGATCCCTTAACACCCCCACTCAGCTTGCTATTCCAAACATCCCTGGATAGGGGTGATTTCCCTCAAGATTGGAGAGATGCTTTAGTGGTCCCTCATCACAAAAAGGGGTCTAGGTCTGAGCCAGCACATTTCAGGCCCATTAGCTTGACATCATTAATGGTTAAAATTATAGAGGGGATTTTGAAGGATATTATTGTTGATTATTTAGCAGTAAATAATTTATCGGACCCCGCACAACATGGCTTCACTAAATCTAGATCATACCAGACTAACTTGTTATCTTTTTATGAAAAAGTTAATACTGAATTGGATAATGGTAAAGCAGTGGATGTAGTCTTCAGGGACTTCACCAATCATTCGATAAGTTACCTCATGAGGACTTAATAAATTTATTGGCTAGGGTGAGAATAGATAGCAACATCCTAAAATGGATTTCTACCTTACAACTCAGCAATCCTAACATATGGATTTCTAAATTTGCTGATGATTGCAGACTGGGTACTAGTATAACTACTACAGTTGAGGCCCTTTTTCTTTAGCAGGCAGTAAATGAAATCTATTTGGGAACAAAATCCAGTAAATTAGAACATAACATCTCTAAATGCAAAATTATGCATTTAGGATTGCATAATAATAATTATACATATAATGTTGGGAAAAACAGCCTAGCTACAACATGCGAAGAGAGGGGTTTGAGTATAAAAATAACCACATACTTAAAGTTCAGCACTCACTGCAAATAGCAGGTTAAAAGAGCCAATCAGAACTTAAACTGCATTCTGAGGCATATTTCTAGCAGAAATGAGAAGGTCATTGTTCCATTGTATGGAGCCCTGGTGAGGCCACACCTGGAATACTGTGTCCAGGTGTGGTCTCCCCAGAAAAGAGAGGATATCGCTAGAGTTGTGAGCGTACAGCGTAGTGCAACCAAAGTGGTGGCTGAATTGAAGATTCTATCATATGAGGAGAGATTGATCAAACTTAACTTATATTACCTGCATTATAGGAGATTAAGGGGTGATCTATACATTGATGTTCAGAATATCTAAAGATGCTGCATTAAGGGAAGATCTCAGAATATCTTATAAACGAGAGTGGACCAGTGCTAGAAGGCATAACATACAATTAGATCTGCCAAAATG
The DNA here is from genome assembly GCA_016271365.2 of Neoceratodus forsteri. Taxonomy (NCBI): domain Eukaryota; kingdom Metazoa; phylum Chordata; order Ceratodontiformes; family Ceratodontidae; genus Neoceratodus; species Neoceratodus forsteri. Next base: position 396,827,639 of record CM028129.1, read on the forward strand.
GAACACAAACTTAAGGAAACACTGGTTTACAATCAGGGTGGTAATTGCATGGAACGGCTTATCAGTAAATGTGGTGGAGAGCACAAGCATGGACATGTTTAAGACTAGACTCGACAACTTCTATAATGATAAAACTACTACTGTCTAATAATATGATTGGCAAGCATTATGGATGCAAGTCCCAAAGCTTGAATTTACTTATGAAACTTTTGAAATAAGTAATATGAATTTCTAGAATGATGTTTCCCAAAATGGAGGACACCGCATTTGGAAGTATTAAATCGTAGGCCCCACTTGATGGACGATGCCCCTAAGGAAACAATATCCATATGTAGTGTTTCGATTTCCTCAGGTTTACTGCCAACATTTGTAATTTTACAATCATCCACATATTTAACAATTTTACAGTTTAGGTTATGGGATAGATCAGAGATGAAAACTTGAAATATAACTGGGGCAAATATGGATCCTTGAGGGACACCGCTATTTACTGGTAGCCAGGATTATTTGTGGCAGTCAATAACAACCCTCTGCAATCTATCATTTAAACAGTTGCCGATCCAGTGTATTAAAGGATTGATACCATGTTTCTGTAATTTAGCTTGAATTTACTTATGAAACTTTTGAAATAAGTAATATGAATTTCTAGAATTATGTTTCCCAAAATGGAGGACACCACATTTGGAAGTATTAAATCATAGGCCCCACTTGATGGACGATGCCCCTAAGGAAACAATATCCATATGTAGTGTTTCGATTTCCTCAGGTTTACTGCCAACATTTGTAATTTTACAATCATCCACATATTTAACAATTTTACAGTTTAGGTTATGGGATAGATCAGAGATGAAAACTTGAAATATAACTGGGGCAAATATGGATCCTTGAGGGACACCGCTATTTACTGGTAGCCAGGATTATTTGTGGCAGTCAATAACAACCCTCTGCAATCTATCATTTAAACAGTTGCCGATCCAGTGTATTAAAGGATTGATACCATGTTTCTGTAATTTATGTATTAAAGCCCAGTGTGGCACAGAATCAAAGGCCTTTTTGAAATTAAGAAATATCACATCACTGGGTATTTTATTGTCAAGAGTATGACTAATATAATCATAAAAGCTTATTAAATTGGTTGAACATGAGTGCCCCTTGACAAACCCATGTTGGTTGGAATCAATGTGCACAAAAGAAGGAGTTAACAAATCCTTTATTATTCTTTCTAATATAAGGCTGTGTGTGTTGTTCAAGTAGATTCACCATAGGAAGGACCATTCTAAGAGTAGCAGATTTAGCAGACAGATCTTTGGCAGCCTGTTCATAATGTCTCAGATGTAGAATTAGCCTTTGCAACACACACCACTGCACCCAGAAAGGTATCCCCCAAGGCACATCATCAAATTCCATAGCCCAGAATACAGCTTTCTGTTCCACTAGTCTTTCCACCAAGTGAACGACAGAGTTCCACCTTGTTGCTGTCTTTAATCAAGCAGTGCTGTCGGACCTTGTGCTTCTGTTAGTAATGTTGGATGAGCTCAGCATGTTTGGGGAACAATTTAAATAAATTGTAATGTCCCTAACAGTGTCCAGTATTTCTTTTAACTGTACATGTTTCTCAAGCACATAACTCACCACCAGATTCAGTGCATGTGTGAATCAAGATGCATGGCAGAAACCGCCATCATTCATGGATGGCATTCAGCGTGTTAATCCCATTGTCACAAAAATTCCCACATTCAGATTGAGAGGGTATATCCAGATATCCAGTATTGAATACATGAAGTGCAGATTCTTCTCCCCACTGTGTTTCCCCTCCATGACTGACACATTAAGTAAGGCACTCCCTATAGCACTGTTCCTCTGTGCTACTGTCTGCTTCATGATAACTCCTGCAGAGGGTGGTGTTGGAGGTTCAGGTGGGCCAGGAGTAGTGATGTTGGTGCTTTACACAACACAGAGAGCAGTGATACTTGGGAAGCTTGGTTTGCAGTGCTGCTCCAGATGTAACTAATGAAATGCACATACAGTGCAATCTCAAAATAACGAACACCATGGGAATGATGGGTGTTCATAACTCTGAAAAATGTGTATCTCTGAAAATAACAGAATTTATTTAATAAATGGACTCAAAAAACTGTGTTAGCTTTGTTATTGCTTTATTTAATCAACATTTTTTGTGCTGCAGTGTATTTAGAATTTAAAAAAAAGCAAAGCTCATGACTGAGCCTCTGAGGTTTTAAAGATCTCAGTAATAGCGCTCTGCTTTAATGAGCTGTAGCCCTTTTTTGCAACCAGATTATGCAGTCTCATCATCCCCTTCACTATAACTTGAGCTGTCAGGTTGTGTACTGTCTTTTGCGAGATCAATGATCTCCTTATCTGACAGTATCTCGTGACCAGTTTCCTCTCTGTCAGCTCTGAGTCAGTCTTCTTATTCTACCTCATGTTTTGCCAGCACCCACTGTTCCATGAAATGTATCTGGCTTTCGGTGACATCGTTGTGCTCCTTGGTCATCAAGTTCATCATCGGAAGGCCATAGCATGTTCCAGGACCATCTTAAGGATTCTGCAGTATTCTCACACCTGGCTTTGGAACTCGGTTGTTGGCAGAAGAGAGAGTGACACGCTTTCTTTTCACACTGTCTGTCATGCTTAACACACCACGTTTGTGCTAGCGTTAAACAAGCACTTGCCATTAGCACCTTTTAAAAGTTGAACCACAGGTGTTAGAGGTGTGACAGTTACAGATAATTGATGTCTGTGTGGGGGGGGGGTTCAGTTAACTGGTTAGTCTGGATTAGTGAAGTTCGTGACTTTGAGGTTGTACTGTATCACCTCTGCCTGTTTCACTAGAGTCACCATCTGTGTGTGTATGGTCTCATACATTGCAGGGAGAACATTTCAAGAAAACATGAAGCATGATGGAATGCTGTATTTGGGTTTCAGCTCATATAAGACTCTTTGAAAGCCGATCTCTTCCACCATGGAGAATGGATGCAGATCAAGTGCCATCATCTCACCTATCAATTGAGTGATTCGCAAAAAGAAGCTGGTTGAGTAGGTGGTGCTTGTGTGTGGGTATGTAATGACCCCTGCAGTCTGGTTTGTTTGGTAGCAATAAATTCTGGACTGGCACTAGTGCTAGTACTGCATCCATTACAACTATTATCCTGCCTAGTTGTGGTGCTGGTGGTTGTGTTGGTGGTGGTTGGAGCGGTGTTCTGGAAAGAGCTCCACTAGTATCAGTTGACTTTGCCTGCTGCTGCCATGAGGACTGCATGTGTTGAACAAGCTATTAAATCCAACAACCCATACCGGTCTGCTGCTGCTGCGGCTGAGTCTGACCTGTGTGTGGATTGTGAGGCAATGTGGCTGTTGGCAACATGCCATATTCACGCTTTTTTTGGCATCATTTCTTTATTGAATTTTTCCAAAATACAAAACAAACTAGACATACAATACATACATACCAAACACACTATAACTTATATACAACAAGATCATTTTCCGTCAGTTAATTGAAACTTAATACAGAGAGGGGGGGAAAAAAAGAAGACAAAAAAAGGAAAAAAAAAATCCTTGAACAGCACATCAAACCATTTTGAGGCTGTTCACATTATACTCCAGTTAATCATAAGAATTAGAGCCCTCCCACTTCCCAGACCCAGCGAGCTTCTGGGTAGGGTATTGGTATAACCTCACCCCCATCCTTCTCTCAACACCATAGTATATGTTACTGACATAGACGCCAAGTAGGGCCACCATGTACTATAGAACAGCTCCTCCTTCTCTTTTATGACATAAGTCAATCTTTCCAAAGTAAGTGCCTGCAGGATTAAGGCTTTCCACTGGGGTATAGTAGGTTGTGTAGTGGATACCCAAATGTTAAGAATACAGTGTCTTGCCATAAACAGTACCACCCATAACCATCTCTGAACAGGTATCCATTCCTCTTCTCCCACACCTTCCACCCCAAATAAGAGCAGTAGTGGAGACATTGGGAGCTGTCGTCCCACAGTACCCCTCAGCTCATCTGGCACTTCCTTCCAGAAATGTTGTAACACAGGTCATGCCCGAAAGTAGTGGTAGTAGGTTGCTGGGTTGTTGTTACATCTAGGACAGACAGGGGATACTGCGGGTTTATATTTGTGAACCACTATTGGTGGACAGTACAACCGGTGGCAAAATTTATAATGAGACTCCTTATACTTGTTGCACATCAATATACCCTGGTGTAGCTGGGATATCAATGTCTAGTTCTCCTCTGAGATAGGATGTCCAAGATCTCTTTCCCAGAGTTGTTTGGTTTTCCCTGTTTTATCTGGGAACAAATCTATCCCCTCCTTAACCATTCTACGAATTGTGTCCTTTGGGGTTTTTTGTCCCACCAGTATAACATGTTCCAGCTGATCCCATACAGGGGAATCCCCACGAAGCCTACCAAGGGATTTACAATATGCCCGGACTTGAAGATATCGAAAATGATGATGCTGTCCCAAGCCCGTCCTAGCCTGCAGATTTTCAAACTAGTCCAGCCCTGTCTGAGTGTAGAGATGTTTCAAACATAAAATACTCCGCTCCCCCCATTCTCTATATCCCACATCGTCCAACCCTAGTAAAAAGGGGGGTTCCCCCCATGAGTAGTAACAGGTTGTCATCCTGTCCCAAACCTCTTTGTCCCCTTAACTTTTTCCAGCTTTCAATCACAGTTCTGGTCAAAGGGTTTGGGACAGGTAAGTTAAGATATGCCTACCAACCCCTAATAGGTAAATATGCTGATTTTCTGCCTGGGCATCCCCTCTCTTCTAAATCAAGCCATCTATCTTCTTTATTTCTGCCAATCCAATCTTGGATATATCGGCACTGTATGGCCTGATGATAAACATCCAGATCTGGGAACTGGAGCCCTCCTTTTTCTGTAGGAGCTTTTAGCCGAGCCAGGCCCACCCTCGGGCGCTTGCCCTGCCAAATGAAGTCCGAAAAAGCTTTTTCCACTCTCTTAACGTCAGCCTTGCACAACCCTACCAGAAACATCTGGAGGGGATATAATATTCTAGGCAAGATGTTCATTTTAACTAGATTTATTCTTCCCAGTCATGATATAGGAAGTTTGTGCCACCTAGTCAGATCCGCTATTATAGCTTGCACAAGTGGAGTATAATTCAAACCATACAGGCTACCAATATTGCATCCTACTTTAATACCCAGATAGGTAAACTCCCTCTGAGCTGGCCTAACCCCCCACTCTGATCTCTGGGATGCATCCAGGCCCCCAGCCTCCCCAGTTCTCATCTCCTCTGATTTTTCTAAGTTCAGCTTATAACCAGAAAATTTAGAAAAAGTATTTATCAGTGCCACTAACCGGGGGATAGACTGTGATGGTTTTGTTGCATACAGCAACATGTCATCAGCATAAAGTGATAATTTACACTCCTCTCCCCTCTTACCCCCCACTCCCGAAATTTCTGGGTCGGCTCAGATAGCAATGGCCAAGGGCTCGAGCACCATGGCAAACAAGAGAGGTGAGAGCAGGCAACCCTGCGGGGTACCCCTACCCAATACAAAACTCTCAGTGAGAGTACCATTAACTAAAACCCTAGCCCTGGGACTCTTATATATGTGTTGGATCAGATCAATGAACTCTCCACCCAGACCAAACCAAGCCAAGACTTCCATCAAGTATGGCCATTCCACTCTATCAAATGCTTTTTCCGCATTCATGGATATGATGTTCACCGGCTCATGTCCATTGCCGGCACCCCATATCACATTTAGGAGTGTTCTCATGTTATGATACGAGTGTCTATCTCGGATAAACCCAATCTGGTCTGGGTGGATGATCCCCGGCAACAATTTTTCCAGTGTCGTAGCCAGAATCTTGGCCATGATTTTAGAATCACAGTTTAAGAGAGATATTGGTCTAAAAGAAGTGCGCTCATCTAACTTTTTCCCCACCTTCAGGATTAAACAAATAATTGCCTCCCCCCAGGAGCATGGCAGTTCTCCTGGTTCTGCTCTAACCTCCCTAAATACCACCTCCAGATGTTCAGCCAGATGAGCCTGCATGATCTTATAATACTCAGCTGGGGAGCCATCTGGCCCACTTGTCTTCCCTCTCTTAAGGGCTGCAATAGCGCCCTCTGTCTCTTCCTTTTTAATTATGTACCCAAGCCAATTTCTTTGAGCCTCTGTAACCTGGGGTAGCTTCACCTTATTCAGAAAGTCAGACATTCCATTCTCCCCAGTCTCAGCCTGGGAGTGTTATAGTTCCTGATAGAACCTCCTGAATCTCTCTCCAATAGATTTTTTACCTTTCAGGAGTATACCATCCTCCCCTTTAATGATATGTATGAGATGTGTTCCAAGCTTTCCCCTTACTAAATTAGTTAACATATTCCCAGGCTTGTTGCCCCATTCATAAAAATGCCTGCACACAAAAAGGCAGTTTTTTTTGCCTTTCCCAATAATAGATTATTTAACACCTCCCAGGTTCCTGCTAGCAGGTGGTGTACACCACCTCCCCCTTCCCCCCGAGCCACCCTTTGTTCTAAAACACTGAGCCTCTGTTCCAGGTTCATTCTGCGTTCCCTTATTTTCTTTTTATGATGTGCTATGTGACTAATTATAACCCCTCTCATAAAGGCTTTTCCTGCATCCCAAAAAATAGCCTTGGATGGGGCTATCTCTAGGTTAGCCTGCATGTACTGCCTCTATTGTTCCTGCAGGTAATCTTTAAATTTCTTTTTCGCAAGTAAATAATTAGGAAATTTCCACTTCACATATGGTTGTTTTTCCTTCCCCCACCTCAAGGACATTATGACCATAGCGTGGTCGGATATATGGATTGGGCTATGTCTCATGTAGTTGATATGAAAATACCACTCCTTTGGTAAAAATATGTAATCCAATCTGGACCAAGTACAGTGGGGGGGTGAAAAAAAGTATACTCCCTGGCAGTGGGATTAGCTGTTCGCCATTCATCAATAATATCTAAATCTAACATACCCTCTAGCCATGCCCTGGTGGCCCTTTTAGGGGACCCCTTGCCCTCCGAGTGATCCATCACCAAATTAAGCAGACAATTCATATCACCCCCAGTATTAAATTTTGGAATTGTTCTTTAGTTAACAGATCTAGGAGAGCTCTATAATATAATGGGTCATACACAGCAGGTGCATATACGCTTTCGAATGTGATTTTTTTCTCCTTGTATACTCCCAACAACAAATACATACCATCCCTCAGTTGGGTCGTTTACCACCCGCTCCAACTAAAATGGCAATTTTCTATGCAGGAGAACAGCCACCCCACGCTTGTGAGAATTAAATGAGGCCCCGTAGAATTCCCCCACACAGCTCCGTTTCAGTTTAGCATGGTCTTTCTCTGTAAAGTGAGACTCCTGGAGGAGAGCCACCTGAGTATGTTGCCACTTCAAGGCAGTCAGCAACACTGTACATTTAACTGGGGTGACTATTCCCCTAACATTCCATGATACTATTGTCAAGTCCCTCAAACTATCCATATAGGAGGCCATATAACTTTCCCATCCAGTAAAACCTCATAGTCTTTCCTAAGCTTTCCATTTCTTGTCACATCAAACCTGTTTCTCCCTCAATTAACTCTGTATTTGGATCTTGAAAACACTAACCAGCTGTAAAATAACAAACATACAATAACTTTGTTCTTACATTCCCCTCCAACCCCCGCTCCCCCACCCCTCCTTCATAACAGTAACTGCCTAAAGCAGAAATTTTACGCCCTTTCCCCATCGTGAGACTAAGACACCCCCCACCCCATTCCTGCCACCTTTGAGTTGTAAATGAAGATATTAAAACTGCAAAAAGAAAACCCTTTCCCTTCCTCTAGATCATTTAGCCTTAAACAAACACAGCTTGCCCACTACAATAGGAGAGAAGGAAAAAAATCAAACCTTTAACTCTTTAGTACTCTGCAGCTGTGTGAAGTAAGCCTTGCTGCTATCCTCAGTATAGCTCCATGAAGGGTAGCATTCATCAAGCCTTCTCAGCACAGGATAGAACGAGCCCAAAAACGGGAACCACAAAGCACCGAGGAGTACAAGGCACCATGTCCCCATGCCCTCCCATAGCTGCCCCTTCTAGTCTCACCACTACTCCGCCCTGCTTTTTGGCTCACCTCCCTGTTTAGAACCATCAGAGCATAGCTAGCACTATACTCCCTTCTCAAAATTAACATTTTAGCATGCATAGTTTATGCAAAAACCAACAAACCAAGTTAATACCCAAAATACTTTGCAGTCTTATAATCAGGACAAAACCCTTCAAAAGTCTCCCTTCTTCTGATCTTTATATCCAGTCTCCAAAGGAGGGGAAAACTGGAGGAAAAAAAAAAGAGGCAAGGGGGAGTCCAGAAACACCACAAACACAAAGCAAAAGTAAACTTTCCGAGGCCTGTTAATGCAAGTACCCTTGGTTCTGTTCAGAAATTTCCCCCGTCTTATTACATGGCGCAAAACAGTTTTACCTCCTCAGTCATAGTTCAAAGAAAAAAGGGAAAGTCCAGACCGCAAAGTGAGCAGCTCTATTTGCCACCCCAAAGTACCTTAGTCGGAATTATTCCAGTTTTCAACACGAACTTCATGACAAAACCAGGTCAGCCATACAGAGAGATCCCTGTATTCCTCAGACATGCCTCCTCACCCCATTTTTTTCCTGAGGTCACGAACAAACACCTCTGCCTTTGACACCTCCCAAAATGAAAAGAGAGCCCCTTCATGTTTGATTTTAAGCATGGCCGGGTATACCATATAGCACTCCACTTTAGCTTCTCTTAACTGCGTCATCAGCGGATTGAAGGCCCGATGGCATTTCAACAGCCTGGCAGAATAATTCTGGGATAGGAACAGTCTATGCCCTTCATATTGTAAGCCCAAGTTTTCTCTATAGGCCTTCAGGACACTCTCTCTATCTGAATACTTGTGGAATCACGTAACTATCTGTCTCGGGGGTTGATTTGACACAGGTTTAGGAATAACTGCCCTGTGTGGCCTCTCAAGCTTGAACTGGCCATTTTTCGGTGAGAGGCCAAGTAGCTCAGGCAATATTTTAGCACAGAAGTCAATCACACTCAGACCCTCCATTCCCTCCTGTAACCCCCGGAGCCGTAGATTCAATCGGCGCTGGTAGTTTTCCTGATAGTCGTAAAGTTCTTTAAAGTCCTCCTTTTGTAGGACTATTATTTGTTCCGGCAGAGGAGATGTGGCATCTTCTATGTCCGAAATGCACTGCTCCGCTTCATTTAGTCTTGTTGCATGTATAGTATTTAAATCCATAAGCTCCTGCAGTTTTCTATCAAAATGAGTTGCCAGGCTTGTAAATTTAGGTTCCAATGCGGCCAGCACTTGTTGAGTGACCTCACGGCCTACCGCAGTGACTTCTGCCGCCGAGAGGGAGATGTGGCCTGTGCTTTCCACCTGTGAAGTCAGCGGTTGTGTTTTCTGATTTTTCCCCGTGGTTCGCGAGCTTTTCTCCACTGTGGACATCACATATTCATCCATTCATAGCTCCTGTATAGCTTCTTTATCTTGTAGCAAGGTTTCTTTTCCGTAAAAAAGCAGTTTAATTCTTTTATTTTGTGGCGGTGCTGGGAGTGAGAGACAGCTGCGTCTTCATTCTAGCTTGCTCATTAACGCCCCCGTTCATGCTTTAGATGATCAGCCAGAACACTGGTTCCCAATGTCCATGTGGATTTTCCTCTTGTTGATCTTTTTCTCACACATATTGCAATATGCTCTCAGTGGATTTGTGGGGTAATTCATAAAATACTCCCACACTGTGGAACATCTCTTGGTTTTCTTATCTATATGATCACCAGCCTGAGGGATCAGGGCCTTAGAAGATCTAGGGTGACTACTGTGAGATTCCTTCTCCTGATCATGAGGGAGGAATGATGTGGCTGCTCCACATGGACATGAGGTCAATATGTCGCATGGCAGAATGCCGTGTGGCACAATCACGTTGCGCAATTCCCAGATATATTTTTTTCTGTAGGGGGCTATGCCCCCCACACCCCCGTTATGGAGGGCTGTGCCCCCAGGGCCCACCCACTAAAGATTCTAACTCCAGGGGGGTCCAACTCGGAGAGCGCGCAGGTCCTGGATTTGCCATTATGCCGTACGCTATTAAGCGTATGACATTATGACCCGGTACGCTCCACGTGATCACCCGAAACCAGCAGCAACAGCAGTAGTAACACACACAAGGAACTTGGCCTGGGATTTGAATTTCCCTGCTTCATCAGTTTGCTTTTGTTCTTTACTCATCTTCACTGCTTCTCTTACCATCCCACTCTTGTCCTCCTGTACTGGTGGTGGAGGTGGCCTTCACTCATCAGAATCATAGTCCTCATCAGAGAAGCTTGTTGTAACTGACAACAGACTGTCAACTTCCACTTCCTCTTTCCCTTCTCATTTCCTCCTTCAACTGCGCCTGCTTCTCTTCTACAACTTCCCCTTCCCTACTGTCTCTATCTTGCTCTCAAGTGATGCTTCACTCTTCCAATGCCCTATTCCTACTTCCTCCTCCTTTTCTTGTGCTTCTGTTTCCCCCTTCTGAATTAGCAGTACCTCTCCCTCCTTTGGCACTTCCACTTCCATATCTTCTTCCTCTGTGGCAGTCTCCTCCACTCAACTGGCTGTGCTGGTGGTAGACATGAAGGGTTAATATACCATAACCATAAGCAGCACCTCAGCCATGTGCACCAACTAATTGTTTTTCCTCAGGTGACAAGTTTTTTGGGGGGGCTGTGGCTCCCACAGGCAGGCCAGGCACAGCACAAACTGCCTGTCATGAAGACTAAGCTGCAATTGGATAAAGTGTTTCTCAAGATTTGGAGGAGGGGGTCTGGCTCCCTCAGGCAGAACAGGGGGTCAGGTACTCACTGCCTGTCACGAAAATTAAATTGCAATTGGTTAACGTGTTTCACAAGATGAGGGAAGGGGGCTTCCAGCTTCCACAGGCAGGCCAGGCACTCACTGCCTATCATGAAAAATGCACTGCAATTGGATCAAGTATTTCACAAGATTTTTTTGGGGGGTCAGGCAAGCTGGAGCCTAGCAGTGCCCTGTCCCTGATCCAGCAGCACAGCCACCCACAAATAATCACCAAAACTTCAATTTGATTAAGTTAGGATTTGGGACTTAGGCACCCACCTAGTCAAGAAAAGTACCAAAAACTTTGCTTTGGAAGATCTGAGTACAGCAACAGCACAACAGCACTGTGGGGCTGGGGCAGGTGCAGGGCCCCTCTCACCTCCCCTCTGCTTGCCTTAACAATGCTCTTCTTGGGTGGCGTGGCTCGGCTCCTAGTGCAATGGGCGCTTAATGTGAGCGCTCTTCCATCTTGGAGATTCTCCATGTGATAAACACTGCCTTCCTACCTACGAGCTTCACTTTGGAGCAGAGAAAATGTTACCGGGAATCATTCTGGTAGTCGTGCCCTGTTTAGATTTTGATTCTGCACTTTCCTTCATGGGGCAAGCTGCCCTTAAGTCCACCTCAATATGTCAAGACACAATGGCTCCGAAAGTGCCACAGGTCCAACTGCGCAACAAACTCAGGATATGTTTATTGCTCTTCTGAAGCAAATGTTTGAGGTTACTTTAGCCTCAAACAACACTACACTGGCTATAAATAGACTTGAAGATTGGCTTGACCAGACTGAGGTAAAAATAAATAAAAATACAGCTGCTTTAGAGGATCTCTCCTCAACACTGAGAGAACAAGAGAGGACAATTCACCTGCTACAAACAAAAACAGACAACATGAAAAACCGGAGTCGCCGCAACAACTTGCGACTCATAGGTTTCCCTGAAGGAGCGGAACCTAGAATTCCAGTTGACTTTTTATATGATACTCTGGCAGAATTACTTAATCATGACCTTCCACCTGGATTCATAATTGGGCAAGCTCAAAGAACGGTAAATCCACTGCCGAAAGCCACAGACAGACCTAGGCCGATTATGGTCTGTATATTGAACTTTGCAGACAAGGAGTGGATTACTTCTCAGGCCCTCGAGCTCAGAACCCTTTCATGGCGTGGTCACAGAATCCTTATCTTTCAAGATTTCTCCAGGGATCTGGCAGCTCATCGGAAAGAATACACAGATGCCCGATGTATAATGCACAATCTGGGAATTAAATTTTCTCTCAGGTACCCAGTGACCATAGGCCTGGTAGTAAATGGTGCTTTTGTCTCCTTTGCTACCCCAAACAGCCTTATGGACTATCTGCATATCAACTAGCCACCCCATTCTAGTGGGGAGTTTGCTCAAAAGGAAACTGTAATATCTGTTGGGCAGAAAACAGCCAACTTAGCTCTAGAGGGAGCTTTGAATATAGAGTCTCTGCCTCATGGATTCCAGTTCAATGGCAAGAGCTCACCCTTACCAGTTAGATCACAGAAGCGACATCAAACTGGTGGACACTGTAAGAGAGATCATCCTCAAGAGTGGTCCACAAACCCTACTGTTACTTCAACTGCATCTACGACCCCCTCCTCAGACTGTACATCTTAATGCTTCTCCCTTAATAGATTTGCTCCTCTTACACTGGTGGACCAAGAGGAGAACATAGACTTTTCCGACTATCCAGAGGAGGAGATGGTGTAAGAGGCCGTAAGGACTGAAATCCCACCTCGAGAAACAACAGTTTCCACAATATAGCACACCGCCTCCCTCCTGACCCAAAGAATGACGGATGTAGCTTACACTGTCTCTGAACTTTGCGATGCCCCCGAAGACACCATATCAGTTCCCCACAGACACAGAAGTGCTGCAGACATCGGAACCACAGGATCAGACTTAGATAAGTGCCCCTCTCTCTTTTAGCTGGCATGCATGGCTTGGTAAGGGGCTGGGGGGGGGAGGATTGTCTTTTGATATGGGTGTATCCCATTTAACCTGGTAACTGTGGCTCGGTAATCCCCTGTCAGCTGGCCTGCCATAGCCATGTATCGTAGTGTAAAATTTTGGGACGCAGGTATCTCATTGTTGTTAATGATACTGTTATTTCTGATAATAGTGACACTGTTAGTTATGTTATGAGTGGGTGTCAAGAGGGGGGGATCCAGATGTTTAATTCGCAGTGCGTAGGTCCTTTACCCCTTTAATAATAGTAAAGGGATTGTAGGTATTTACTATCCTGTGCTACGTAACTTTCATTCCCATTCATGCTTGCAGGATACACATAGGCCTCATAGACCACTCAGGTGCTATCAACAGACCTATTCTCTGCTCTGACAATAGTGAGTGTATTTATCTAACAGGTATTTTACATATATATCCTTTCATAAGGAAATCCCTGTGGTGGGAGCACTTACATGTGACGGGTCAGCCCGTCCTTGTTTTTAGTCTCACCATCCCCATTCCAGGTTGAGTGGTATGGCCTGTGAGGACTATGATTCCTCGGCCTGTGATACCCTTGCATACCTTTGCACAAGGTAGTGCAATGTATATAAATAGTTTACATTGTTTCTTTTATACGGTTCAGATGTTACTGTTCCTAAGTATCAAGATGCTGTTTAGTGTCCGGAAAATGCATGCATTATCAAGTGTTGTGTCAGTCAGGTACTTTTATGATATTCCCGGACAACCAATTAACCAGCAACAGAGTAGGTCAGTCAGTTATGCCATCCCTGTCAGTACCCTCCCGAGACAAGATAATTATTTCCCTCTGCTTATAACGTTTTATTATAAGCAGCCAAATGGATGATACTTCTTTTATAACATGGAACGTGTGGGGGGGGTAAACTCTCCCTCAAAAAGGAAGCAGGTGCTTACCATTTAAAAAGGTTAAAAACCCAGGTTGCTTTCTTATAAAGAAACTAAACTTACAAAGCAAGATCATAAATATTTAACTAGAGACTGGGTTGGTATAGAATTGCACTCCTGCGCTGACACTAGAAAAAGGAGCGTGGTCATCCTGTTGCATAAATCACTCCCATGGTCAGTTTTAAAAAGTAAGGTGGATCCTCATGGTAGATGGATAATAGCCTTGCTGAACACCCCGAAGGGTCACCTCCTTGTAGTAAATATCTATACCCCAAATGTGGATGACCCTTCCTTTTTTCTTGATGTAAACACCAAGTTGGAATCGATGGTGAGGACTAATACACCTATTATAAACAGGGGATATTTTAATCTCACCTTAGTTCCCGTGCTGGATAGAAGTGATCAGAGCAAAGAAACCCATACCTGGGGTGTACAGGCAGCCCTCCACCTTAGCTCTGAGTATCAGCTGGAGACATTTGGCACTTAGTGCATCCCACTGTCCAGGATTATACCTACCACTCCAGGGTGTACAGGTCATTCAGCAGGCTAGATTTTTGGCTTATCTCCCAAACCCTCACACAACATGTTCTAGAGGCTACCATCCTTCCCATGGTCATCTCTGACCATGCTCCAGTGCAACTAATTTTAAAATGGGGTCATATGGCCACGTTCCTCCACTTGGAGAGTGGACTGGCTTCTTTTGCAAGATTCTAAATTCGTCCAATGGCCAAATCTGAAACCAAAATTTTTTTTCTGGAGAACCCTAGAGAGGAAACCTCAGCCCAAAATACATGGAAAGCTTACAAAATGACCAAGGGAGCAAGATTATTGGCTACGCTGTGCACAGAAGGAAAATTAGAGAGGAGGAACTGACTCAGCTCGAAAGCTATCTGCTCTCTGCTGAGCAGGCTCTTAAAGCTCAATCACACCCCTCTTCTCAGTCTGTGTGGGGGCGGCGGGTCCTTACTATAAGAATTAGAACAAATGAGCTTATCTCTAGAAAGGCGGATTTGGCTCTTATCAGGATATGACATTCTTATTGGGAGGGGGGGACAAAAGTGGAAAAATGTTGGCCTACTAATTACGGAAGCAACAAGAGAATAGATTTATAGGGGGGCTGAAGGACCCAGTGTCAGGGACAGTAAAAACTAACTCTCAAGATGTGAACGGTATCATGACAGCATTTTACTCCCAACTTTATATGTCATCCAGAACTGAGCCAAGTCCAGATATTCAAGCCTTTCTGCAGAACATTGATCTTCCTAAGCTCTCCCCCACTCAGAGTGTTGCCCTTGAAGGCCCTCTGACCACAGAAGAGGTATTTACAGCTCTGATGGCTCTAAAAAAAGGGAAAGCTCCCGGCAGTGATGGGTATTCTGTTGACTTTCTTCAGATGGTGGCCCCTGTGATTTCCCCACTACTGTGTCAGGTCTTTACAGAGACGGAGACCAAGAAACATAGAAACATAGAAGTTGACGGCAGATAAGGACTGCAAGGCCCATCCAGTCTGCCCATTTCTTTTTCTACCTTATAAATGTGCCATCGGCCTTTGCTCTGTCAGTGGCCTATCTATTCATACTCATCTGTATTGCTCCATTATGCCTATCCCATGCCTGTTTGAAGCCCTGCACTACATTCATAACCACCACTTCCTGATGTAGGCTGTTCCATGCATCCACCACCCTTTCTGTGAAAAAGAATTTCCTCACATTCCCCCTTAATTGGCCTCCCTCTAATCTCATGCTGTGTCCTCTTGTCCTGCAATTTTTCTTTTAGTTAAACATGTTAGACTCTTTCACCTTGTTAATGCCCTTAAGGTGTTTGAGTGTCTTGATCATATCACCTCTCTCCCTCCTTTGCTCAAGGGTATACATATTGAGCTCTGTTAATCTGTCCTCATATGTCTTCTGATGCAGTCCCTGCACCATTATGGTTGCTCTTCTCTGGACTACCTCAATTTGGTTAATGTCCTTGTAAAGGTGTGGCCTGCAGTACTGCATGCAATACTCCAGATGGGGCCTAACCAGTGTCTTGTAAAGAGGGATTATTACCTCCCTCTTATGACTTGTGATACCCCTACTAATACACCCTAACATCCCCCTAGCCTTTACCTACTGCTTTAGAGGTCTGCTTGGATGATTTCAGGTCATCGGTGATGATGATGCCCAAGTCTCTTTCTTCCTTTGTGACTGCCAGTAACTCCCCTTCCAGCCTATAGGTGGCTTCAGGGTTTCTCTTCCCTGTGTGCATGATCTTGCACTTCTTTGCATTAAATCCCAGTTGTCACTCGTCTGACCATTTTGCTAGTTTATCCAGATCTCTTCTCATTCTGCCCACCCCATTTGGATCATCTACTCTGTTGCAGATCTTGGTGTCATCTGCAAACAGACAAGCCTTACCCTCTAGATCATTTGCAATGTCACTAATGAAAATATTGAAGAGGGCAAGCCCCAGGACTGTTCCCTGAGGTACCCCACTTGTGACTTGCATCTCTTCTGACTGTATACCATTTACCACCACTCTCTGTTTTCTGCCCATCAACCAGTTTGCCACCCAGTTGACCAACTTCTGACCGATCCCGAGCCTACCTAGTTTATTTATCAATCTTCTATGTGGAACAGTGTCAAAAGCTTTGCTGAAGTCAAGGTAGGTGACATCAATTGCTCCCCCTTGGTCCACCACTCTGGTTACCCAGTCAAAGAAATCTATGAGATTAGTTTCACAGGACTTTCCTTTTGTAAACCCATGCTGTCTTGGATCCTGTGCCCCTATGGATTCCAGGTGTTGCATTATACTTTCCTTAAGGAGTGCCTCCATAATCTTGCCCACTACTGAGGTAAGACTGACTGGTCTGTAGTTCCCTGCCTCCTCCCTGCTACCACTCTAGTGGAGCAGGATCACATGAGCCCTTCTCCAGTCTTCTGGGACTTCTCCTGTGCTCAGAGACTCACTAAACAGTTCTGCTAATGCCTCTGCTAGTTCCACCCTTAGCTCCTTAAGTACCCTGGGATGTAAGCCATCAGGTCCTATTGCCTTGTCCACCCTGAGCTTAGCGAGCTCTTGTAGGACCCTTTCTTTTTGTGAAGGGAGTAGTGCTCACCTCCCTCCCTCCTGTGTCCGTGGTGCTGAGCTGTGGGCCCTGCCCTACCTTCTCTTCAGTAAATACTCAGCAAAAGTATCTATTTAGGATAGATGCTTTTACAGGGTCCTCCTCCTCACATGCCCCCTTTTCTCCTTTGAGCTTAGCCATACCCCCTCTGGACTTTCTCCTTTCACTAATGTATCTATAGAAAGTCTTGTCACCTTCTTTTACTGTTTGTGCTAGTGTTTCCTCAGTTTGGGACTTTGCCTGCCTTACTGCCTTCCTGCTTCCCTTAGGGCAGTTTGGTATGCCTCCCTATCTTCATCCCACTGTGTTCTCTTATATTTCCTGAAGGCCAGCCTTTTGGCTCTGACCTTTTCTGCTACTGTATTTGAGAACCAAAGTGGTTTCCTTCTTCTTTTGCATTTCCTTTTCTGTCTAACACAATGGGACGTTGCTTCAAGTATTGCATGCCTAATGCTTGCCCACTTTGCCTGTACCCCCTCACCTGTGTTTCTTTTTGCCAGGGCTAGCTTAACTCTGTTGGCCATCTTATTAAAGTCAGCTCCTCTGAAGTCCCATATTTTTGCCTTGGAATGGGATGATTTATATGTAGTGGCCAAATTGAACCATACCATGTGATGGTCACTGACCCCCAGATGACCTTCCTTCTGGAGATCTGTGATCCCTTCCTGTTAGTTAGTACTAGATCTAGGATAGCCCTGTCTCTTGTGGATTGTTGTACCAGTTGTTTGAGGCCCTCCCCCTGCAGGGAATCCACCATGTGTCTAGTTCTGGCAGATGTTCCTGCTGGTATTGACCAATCTGTATCTGGCATGTTGAAGTCTCCCATTGTCAGAACCTCCCCTTTAGCTGTCATGTTTTGTATATCTTCTAACAGTAATGTGTCTATGTCCTCCCCCTGGTCTGGGGGCCTGTAGACAACCCCAGTTTTTATGGCTGTCTCATTTCCTGTTTCCAGGGTGACCCACAGTTCTTCTGGCTCCTTACGTGTATTCTGAATTTCTGTAGCTTTGATATTTTCATTGACATACAGGGCCACTCCACCCCACTTTTTGCATCTTGGTCTCTTCTGTACAGTGCATAGCCAGGTACTGAAGCCTGCCAAGTGTGGTTACTGGTAAACCACGTCTCACTAATTGCTACTATGTCCAGTTTAGCCTCTGACATTATTGCCTGCAGGTCTGAGATCTTATTTCCCAGGCTGTGACCATTTGTGTACATGATTTTCTGTTGGCCAGATTTTGGTGTGTTAGTTGTTGGGTGAGGTTTGACATTTCCCCTGTGTGTCGTATGGGGAGATGGACCTTTTTCCTACCTGGTGATGCAAATGAACTGCAGACATGCTGAATCCCTGTTTGACCACTAGCTGAGGGGGGAGGGGTGTTCTTCCCATTCGATGTATGGGGTGCTGCACCCCTCTCCCCATTTGCTAGTTTAAATATTCTGCAAAGATGTCAAACTTCTGCCCCAATGCACTGACTCCCTCCTTAGTCAGATGCAGTCCATAAAATTTAAAGAACTTTCACTCCCAGCACTGTTGCCAGTTCCCTACAAACCTGTGTCCTTTTTTCTGGCACCAGCCCTTGAGCCACATGTTTAGTTCCCCTATCTCCCCTTCTCTGAACTTCCATCCATCTGCCCCCCTCTCCCAGACTGGCAGGATCTCAGAGAAGGAGATGCCAGATGAAATGGATGATAGTTTGTCACCCAGCCTGGTCAGGTGTTCCTTGGTCTCCACAACTGACTGGCTGATGAGATCATTAGTCCCTATGTGTACCAGGATGTCAATGTTTTCTTCTGCTTTGTGAACAATTTTAACAATGCGGTCAGTGTCTCTCCATGCTGATGTATCTGGGAGACATCTGACCATTACCCCTGGCTGGAGATGGGTATCAACTCCCGGAATCATGGAGTCTCCTGTGATCAGAAGTTTTTTTTATTTCCTTTTTGCTTTTTTTGTTTTTGTTCCTGATTTGGGCGAGTTTTGTTGTGCTAGCTCCTGTGTTGCAGTGTCCTGCTCTGCAGTGTCCTTTTCCCCTTTGTTTGATTTCAGAGATAGAGGCAGATACCTGTTTGTAGTGCTTATATGGTTTTTGGAGGTAATATTTTGGAGAGCATAGAGTGATGGGACACCTGATTTGCCCCTCCTAACCACCTGCCAACCTCCTGGACCAACTACCCTCTGTGGTCAAGGTTCTTCTGTTGGATATTGGGGAAATGGCGGGTGGTTCTTATAACGTATTTCCTCTTGAATATGAAATTTGAGGCACGCAATCTCTGCCCATGCTGCCCGGAGCTGAGCCCTAAGATCTCCAGTGGCCCAGCATGTAGGACAGTGTCCTAAATCCTGTAAGACTGTCCTTCTGAAAAGTGTTCCACAGTACCTGCAGTTAATGATATCCATTCCAGATAAGTTGCTGGGTTTATAACCTGGTCAGAGTAATTAGAAGAAAGAAAATGCAAGTAATGGTTTGATTTTGTGTTTTGTTTTCATATAACTTGTTATAACAAGTTAAATTACTAGTGACCCTGTAAATGTGCTCACCTTGTGGATGCCCCACTGATTCACCCCTTCCTGCTTTGCTACAGGAAATGTCATAACTGTGGTACCCTATAAAAGGGGTGTAGTGTGGGGTGGTTGGGCATGGGGGTTGGTGGCTGGGCCCTTCCCCTGATGAAAAAGAAGAACCACGGATGAAAGAACAAGGAGGTAAGAGCACAAACAATCAGTCAACAACAAATGCAGTAACACTGAAAGCTTATCCTGATGTTAGATGAAACTGCAAAACCTATAAAGCATCACCTGTAATAATTTCAGAGGAGATATACCCTGTAAGAAACACTTTGCTACAGAGAAAAATAAAGCAGTAACAAAAGATACACCTTGCAAAAGACAATTTGAATCAGAAAATTACAGTAGTAATCTGTTAGCACACACCTGTAGGCACACCTTGTAATAATGCAGAAGAATGTATACCAGCAACAACAATTTGAATCAGAGAAAAATAAAGCAATGAAATGTTAGCAACAAACAGTAGCAATCCCTGTGAGTACAAAATAAAAATAACAACGCACAGTAAATCTGCTTAGCCAAAAGAAGTCTTACTCCTTTTCCCTTACTTTGGTAAGGTTCTCTGTTCTGTCCTTTCAAGCAATCTTAGAAGGAAAGAGCTTAGGTGAAGCTAGGTGCCTTGGCCAGCAAACCAAGTCTTCTACCTCCAAGATATCAACTAATCTGATCTTTTAACCCTTCTTTCTGTTGGAAATTACTGACAGTTTGCCAGCTCCACCCCCCAGATACACACCTAATCCTCTGGAAGAGCTGTGGGAGGAAAGCAATTAGCTCCTTCTGTGTGAGAATGAGACTGAAACACCTCTGAGACAACAAACCTTTTCAACAAAAAAAGAATAAAATAAAATAGTGTCAAACAGTAATTTTGCTTAGCCCAATGATAAAAAAGTCACAAAAATGTAAGCACCACCTGTAATAATTTCAGAGAAGATATACCCTGTAAGAAACACTTTGCTACAGAGAAAAATAAAGCAGTAACAGAAGATATACCTTGCAAAAGACAATTTGAATCAGAAGATTACAGCAGGAATCTGTTAGCACACACCTGTAGGCACACATTGTAATAATGCAGAAGAAGGTATACAGGCAACAGCAATTTGAATCAGAGAAAAATAAAACAATGAAATGTTAGCAACAAACAGTAGCAATCCCTGTGAGTACAAAATAAAAATAACAACACACAGTAAATCTGCTTAGCCAAAAGAAGTCTTAATCCTTTTCCCTTGCTCTGGTAAGGTTCTCTGTTCTGTCCTTTCAAGCAATCTTAGAAGGAAAGAGCTCAGGTGAAGGGTATTTTGCCGCATACCCTCAGAGAGGCAATTATTACAGTTCTTCCAAAAAAAAGGCAAGCCGGCTGAGGAAGCAGCTAGGTATCGACCAATCTCTCTGATTAACTCAGACAGCAGTCTATGCCAGAGTGCTGGCCAATAGACTTTCCCCAGTTATACCCTCTCTCATACATCCCTCTCAAGTAGGTTTGGTTAAAAACAGATATAGCACTGATCACCTTAGAACACTTGTCAACCTTATACATGTGGCTAGTCTGAGGACAATGCCTGCAGCTGCCCTGGTAATCGATTTCGAAAAGGCATTTGACTACGTAGAATGGGATTATTTGTAGAATGTTTTACAATATTTGGGCTTTGGACCCCATTTCAGAGCAGCTGTAACTGCCTTGTATAAGTCCCCCCTTGCTAAAGTCCTCACTAACTCCACACTATCGGAACCCTTTGAGTTGCACAGAGGCACAAGTCAGGGATGCCCCCTTTCCCCTCTATTGTTTGTCCTGGCAATTGAACCCCTGGCAACTGCAATCAGGCAGAATCCCCTCATAAAAGGCATAGGTCTAGGGAAGGCACAATTTTCCACTATGTTGTACACAGATGATCTACTAGTAACCCTGGGGGATATACAGGTTTCATTTCCACCACTATTAGCCCTATTAGACCACTTCTTCCTTGTATCAGGGCTCACAATTAATCAGTCTAAAACAGAGATTCTCCCCCTTAACTCTCAGTGTCAACCCCATACCATAGCTCAGTATGGTTTAAAATGGTCACATCATGTTATCACATATCTGGGTATTAAAGTTGGGACAAATCTTGCAAAGTGGTGGGATAACAACTTAGGCCCCTTAATAACTAAGTGTAGGAGTGAGCTAGATCGTATGAACCAGATCCATTTAACTATGGCTGGCAAGATTGTGGCCTTTTAGATTATTCCTCTGTTCCTCCCATCTCATTGGCTTCAGAAAATAGATACGCTGATTGGCTTATTTCTTTGGGGAAATGACAGACCCCACTTTAGTAGGAACCAGCTTAGGGCCCACTGGCACAGAGGGGGTTGGGGCCTCCCATGGATGGAAGGCTCTAAAATGGCTTTTTAATGTGCTCAAACTTTGAACTGGTTTCGTCCATGCTCTACTGAATCCTCCCAATGGTTACTGATCGAGCAGGCTCTAAGTAACTCCCCTATGGCAGCTTCTATCCTCTGGACCTCCCCCTCCTGCGAGTTCCAATTTCATCCCACCATTGGCCCCTCAATTAGATATTGGAGGCTTTTCATAAAAAAACTAAAACTTCCCGACCTTCCTCTACTCTACACGCCTCTTTGGGGCAACCCCAGGCTTACCATTGGGGGCAAACCAGTGATATGGCATCTTTGGCAGGAAAAAGGGATTTTCTTTATTCAGGATCTACTAGTGCATAACTCCCTACTGGTAGAATCATACCAGAAATTGCAAATTAGATGGAACCTGGTTAAATCTGATTTTTGGCAATACTTACAGATTTGGAACACTCTTAAGCCCTTATTATGACAGGGGAATATCCATATAGACCTTGCACCCCATTTAAAGGGGTGGCTTCTCCTGAAAAACAAGGTTGCTGCGACACTCAGTGCAACGGTAAAATATACCTTACCCTCCTCCAACTTGACATCCAAACTTGAATGGGAAAAGGCCCTTTAAATACAAATCTCTGAGGCACAACAGAAGCAATGCTGGCAAGCTGGATATAAGATTCATGGGGATGCCTGCAGTGGGCTTATTCATAATAAAATAATGCATTCATGGTACAGGACACCAGTGGTGCTCCAGAAAATGAAAGTACTTGCCCATGATGCTTGCTGGTGATGCCACCAGCCCGGGGGAACCTGTACCATATCCTGTAGCAATGCCCTGGGAATCATGGATTATGGAAGAGAGTCACACATGAAGCTAATCTGATTCTACAACATCCAGTTCCAGTCAGTGCAGCCCTCCTGCTGCTAGGGTTGAGGTCTGAGGCTCCAAACCTTAAATCTCAAAAATGTAGATGGCTAATGCTGTTTAGCATGCAGGTGAAGCATGCAATCCTGAGGAACTGGAAAAGCACTACTATCCCGTGTATCAGTAGAATTATATCAATACTTACATCAGTGTATGAATTGGATAGACTTTCACATATGCTAATGGACAGGATAGATTTCTTCCATCTCTGCTGGGTTCCATACATGGCATATTTGGCATCCAGAGCTGGTATTGGTTGAATTATTTATTTTTTTAATATTACAGGATTACCCACTGACAGTTTAAATGTATGTCTATGGCCTCCCTGCTGAATTGATGGTGCTAACAGCAACTACTCTGGATTAGGCCTAGCACTAACTGACAGTAACTGTATATAGTTTACTGAAAAGTTGTACTACTTGCTTTGAAGATATTACTAGTTAGTGTGTGTTAGTTTTTTCTTGCTTTGTTGTGTTCTGTTTAGTTATATAAAAACATGTAATAATAATAATTGATTCTGTTTTCTTTTTCTCATTTATTAATTTGTTTTCGTTAGCCACTGTTCATTATATTAAGGTCCAGGCATAGATGCTTAGTTTGCATATGTAACTTTGTTTACTTTGTGGTGTCTTCCATTTCAGGTGCTTGCCTAGTGATGACCATGTGAAGGTATGTCTACCGTAACATTTGAAGCTATGGCATTTCAGTGGTGATACCTCCCTATGGTTGTGATCCATTGACATCAATATGGTAAGGTACCGGTCCATCTCCTTATAATAGTGTCTTTGACTGTGCAAGAGATATGTAACCTCAGTGTTTTCCTTTTTTTATTTATTTTTTCCTACCTGGTTTAAGAATCTCAGTGCTTGTAAACTGATGACATCTACTGAAGTGAACCTTATGTTGTAGTTTTGTCATATAACAGTCAAATGTATGGACTGAATACTAATTTTTGTATATGTATGGTTAGATATGTGTGGTGTTACGGTTTATGTATGTTGTTTTATGTGTGTGTAATAAGGCACAAATTAATAAAACATTCAACTATAAAAAAAAAACAATGTTCTTCTTTTCCTTCCCTATCCCTACCTAACAAAGTCTGATTCTGAACTTCAGTGGCAGCATGAAACTGCTCTTAGAGCCTGCACAAACTAATTTGGCAACCTTTCTCTGACAAAAAGACACAGCACAGCACAGAGAGAGAGAGAGAGAGAGATAAGGCACACACAGCAAGTTCTTTCCTCCACTGACACCAGAGCTGCAATGGCACACAGAGCTACAAAATGCTCAGTTTTGATAATATTCTGTGTCCCTGATTAGTTGCAGAAGGTCAGGTGGGCGGCTGCCAAAATGTATTGCACATGCTCAGAGTAATATACTGTAACTGTGTCATGTACACTGAGCCAAAGTGAAGATGCCAATCTTCGGACCAGGTTAAGCCGGGTAAAAACCATTGAAGTTCGGCAGTTCACCAAATGCCCCTTTGACTTCACGATCACCCTTAATGTGCAGTCAGCACCATAATGCAGCTTGCTTATTTATTTATTTATTTAAAATTTTGATAACTGGGAAAGGCACACTGAGCCAAGGCTCGTTTTCAGGTATGACCCTGGGGCAGGGGGTGAGGGAGCAAAGAATACATAGAATATAAATACTTGTGTGTAAAGACAAGAGGCAAGCAGGAATACATAAAAATAAACATTAGCTACATCTTAATCAAGAAGTAGGGCCTAACAACTTACCTAACTGTGTACAATAACAACCGAGGAAATAATAATGCATGAGCTATCATTGAAAGGCTTGTAGTTTTGATGCAGAACAAGAGTGCATGAGTAATGTAGCTTCTTCATGAGTGACCTGGAGGGGCTACATAAAAAGAAAGTTACAGGTCTGGTGCAGTGTGTATCATTATCCTGCTGCTTTGAGAGTGGAAGGGTTACTAAGGAAAAAGCTATGGGTCTGGTGCAGTTCACTTCACTATGCAGCTGCTAAAGCAAGTTACAGTACAAGTTTGGCAAAGAGAGTTTCACCATGCAGCTGCTTTGTGTGGTACTTTTAGCATCACAATGGAACTGCTTTTAGATATCTTTTCTAAAATGTAAGCACATCAATTGCAAGAAAAAAACTGCATTACAAATCAATTAAGGTTGAAGCACAAAGCATACAAAGTAGAGAAATGGAAAATTAGGGTTGAGTCTCTAGAACTTTGAGGAATTTGTGATGTGGTGTTTCTCTGGGTTTCAACGATCGTGCAGTGCTGGGTTGGCATTACCCTAAACATAGAAACATAGAAACATAGACTTTGACAGCAGATAAGGACCACTTGGCCCACCCAGTCTGCCCATTTTTCTACCTATTGGATAAACTGCAGATTCTAGTTAACCAACAGCCTACTTCCTGCAACCCCCCACTATAATTGCCTTATGTCTGTCCCATGCATGTTTGAATTCCCCCACTGTTGTAGACCCCACAACCTCTCCAGGAAGGCGGTTCCATGCGTCCACCACTCTCTCCATGAAAAAGAACTTCCACACATTACCCCTGAGCCGTCCCCCCTCTAACTTTAAATTGTACCCCCTTGTTCTTACACATCTCTTTTTCTGAAAAATGCTACCCTCCTGGACTTTGTTGATTCCCTTGAGGTACTTAAAAGTTTCTATCATGTCCTCCCTGTCCCTCCTTTCATCAAAGGTATACATATTAAGCTCTCTCAGTCTCTCTTCATATGGTTTCTGATGTAGACCCTGTACCATTTTAGTTGCCCTCCTCTGGACTGCTTCTATCCTGTCTATGTCCTTGCATAGATGAGGTCTCCAAAACTGCATGCAGTACTCCAGATGGGGTCTCACCAACTGTCTGTACAGAGGGATAACCACTTCCCTTTTTCCTACTTGTAATGCCCCTCCCTATGCATCCCAGTATCCCCCTGGCTCTCCTTAATGACTTCTCACATTGCTTACCCACCTTTAGGCCATCTGATATGACTACACCCAGATCCCTTTCCATTATTGTTGTTGTTAGTACCTCCCCTGCTATTGTGTACTCTTCTCCTGGGTTTTTATTTCCCAGGTGCATTACTTTGCACTTCTTTGCATTGAATCTAAGTTGCCATTTATCTGACCATTCCTCCAACCTTGCCAAGTCCCTTCTCATCCGTTCTACCCCCTCTTGTGTATCAACTCTGTTACAGATCTTTGTGTCATCTGCAAAGAGTCATACCTTTCCTTCCAGACCCTCTGCAATGTCACCTATAAAGTCGTTAAAGAGGACTGGACCCAGTACTGAGCCTTGAGGTACTCCACTAGTAACCCCCCTTTCTTCAGAATGTGTTCCATTCACTATTACCTTCTGTGTCCTGTTGTGCAGCCAGTTTGCTACCCAGACTACCACCCTGGGACCCAATCACACAAAATAAATGACACATAGAGAGTTCTGATATTTGGATAATGCCAGCCCTATGTAACATTTAGATGACAGTTCAAAAAGGAAAATTCTCAGGAGATGTCAGTTAGGTATGAGATGCAATGCATTTGGGTTGACAGGGACCTGATTTTAGCCATTGGGTCTACTCTCTCAATACCATGGCCAGAACAAAGTCTCAGCCAGTTAGTGCACAAGAATTTCCTTACCCATCTTATTACAGTGGTGCAATAGTGGCAGTATGCAGTAGTTAGGGTGACAAATGCTGCTCTTTGTTAAAGCTTGATTTTCATACCCTAGTACTGAGGTTGTCCCTGCACACAGCAACCTAAAATTTGTCTCGCACCTAGTTAGGCCCTGACCTCTGGATTCTGCAAATGCATTTTTGGTGCCACCCAAGCACTTTTCTGGAGAAATGCATGATTAAACACTTCTGTGGTCAGGAAAAAAGTTACTTACTAAGCCAGGACACAAGTTTCAGCCAAAGATATATCTTAAAATAGTTATATGGAGTAGACACCTTAGTTCTGCCCATGTGGCATTTAGGGATCAGATATTCCAACTGATACATAAAATGATTATAGCGTATGATGAAACATTTTGAACACTAGAGTTCAGTGATCAAACAATGCTATTGAGCATGGTTTACAGTTGATAATCTTATGTTGTGCATAGATGTGGTCTCCTATTGTGCATGGGCATCATAATCAATCAGAATCATACAACAGACAATTGGATAACATTGGCATTCCACAAATTCCAACAGTTTACATTTGAACATTTTTTTATCTTTTATTCAGTGTAGTATTATTTGACAACTTGAAACTTCATTTTTCCCCCTCATTGTTTGGTCTACAAAAATATAAATGTTAATTAAATAATGTTTAGCATTTGTTTTGGTTAACAACATGTTTCATCATTCGCCATCAAAAATAATGGCAGAGGGACAAACCAGAAAAGGACTGTGATTCCAGCTTAGGATTCTGATGACGTCAAACCACTTGAGCTTCCCTCACATGGTTTCAGATGCATTCGGAATCCTTTGATGGAATCATAGATTTGCTCCATCCTCTTTTTGTTCAATATTGGGGATTCTTTAAGGGGCAAGAATAATGCGCCAGAGGTGCATATCCCACCTGCTTAGCCCCTCACCCACGGACCTATGCAGAGTGGCTGTATTCACAGTCACCAGCTACCATTCAGCCACCATTCAGTCCCCTTCTGCAGTCCATCCCTCAGGTGCACAGGTGTGTGGAAGTTCTTCTGTGGATATGGGTGGGCATCCAGTGGGATGCCTGGACCCTGTCTGCCACTGGATCCCTTGTGCCAATGAGGCACCATGTTTGTCAGGTGTCTGCGGTGTGGCTGCAGCATTGGAGCAGGTGTCCAGTCAGCCACCCTGGCCCTCCATGTGGTAACCAAGGGCTGGGGTGGTTTGTTGGGGAAGTCCACCGTGTCCCTGCATCTCTGCTGCACCCGGCAGTGGAATCACGGGTGCATATACTGACTATGTCTGCCCCTGCAATGTGTAGACTGCACCCCCCCCTTGCCGGGCACTCCACACTTTCAAACATGGTGTGGAGCTCGGGCACAACCCCTGCACCACCCTCAGACCACCCCCATGTGGAGATCGCCAGCAGGACAGGGATCTGGCTCGTATATGCTCTGTGCCTCCTTGGTGAATCAGGCGCAGGGGGTGCAGTGGTTGTGGAGTGTCTATGCACCTCCAATACACAGCATGTAGACAATCAGCACCATAGGGAATAGGGCCCTATGGGGAGGATTCACCAAAGGGTGGGAATAACATGTCAGAGGGGAGTATCCCACCTGAGTAGCCCCACACCCATGGAACAATGTGTGGTGGTCATATTCATGGCCACCACACAGCACCCTTCTGCGACCCCATTCCACTGGCATGGGTTTTTTTCCACAAACATGGGTGGGCATCCAATGGAATGCATGGACCCCATCCACCACTGAATCCCCTGCGCCCGAAGGATGCCACAGTAGTCAGGCAGCCACAGAGCAGTCATGGCATTGGTGCTGGCATATGCCTGGTCGGCTGTCCTCAACCCCCTATATAGTACCTGAGGGCTGGTGCGGCATGTTGGGGGTGTTTCCCCATACCCCCACATCTCTGCTGCAGTGGATAGTTACATCCAAGGGGGCACATATCAGCTATTTCTGAGTCATGTTGGCATAGTCTGCATCCCCTTGCCTGGCACTCCACCTTTTCAAGAATAGCGTGGCATGAAGGTATGCCCCCTGCACCACTCCCGGACTGCCCCTGAGCAGAGATCAGCAGTGGGCCGGGGGATCCAGTGCATATCAGCCCTATGCCTCTTTGGAGAATCAGGTGCAGGTGACGCAGCAGCTGCAGAGTGTCTATGCACCCCAGATACACGGTGCACAGCCACTCCACAACTTAAAGAATAGCCCCCATATGCATAACTGGTACTAAATCCTCATGATCCTTAAAAGAATGGGATTAATGCATACAGTTACATGCTACAGGTGCCACACAGTGGCAGGTAACTGGCCCACATCAACTGGAACTGCCCTAGTCTGCATGTTTTTTATGATTTTGCAACCAGGTGTGGTTTCTGTGGGAAAGTGCTAGGTCCTAGCAGCTAGGGCATAATCTCCCTCACCACCCCAGGTTTAAGATCCTCTTGTGCCACACAATGCTTCCTTCCAGCTGCCTTAAATGCTGAAAGATAAAAATCTTACTAAAATGGAGGTTAGCGCATCACTTCTCACAACAGGACAATTCTGGACCACTATGAAATTATGTCACACTCATTTACCCACGACCTAAAATACTTTGATGAAGTGTGAGACCCCTTTCTAAATTTGACTTGAACAGATTGAGCATCCTAGGACTTGTGAGTACTGTATACATGCCCTTTGGGAAAAGTTAGTTTGTGTCAGATGTCATATAGATTTGTTTCACTGTTTATAATCGTTACTATATTAGTATCACAGTACTTGTATGGTTCTTCAAAAGGGTCATATTCTGTGTTGCATTTTACTTGCTACAGTTTCTAAATCATTCAAAAAGACTGTGCCTTTCAAGAAGTATTTATGGTTCTAAAGTTAACTTAAAATGAAAAGTGAGACGTAGAATAGTGATGTTACTAATAGACATGTTGTAGATTTAATAATTTACCCACAAATTGCAGCAAATTAGGCCATTATGAGATATGTGTAGCATTTACGTAGAGCGCACTATATAATTTGTCACAGTTGTGGTAAGTTTTACTGTGTGAACTGCCACAATTTCCACCTTGTACTGAATTTTTGCTGCAAATTGGACTGTAAAATTCACCTCAGCTGAGTTGTGTGTGAGTAGTACAGCAAGTCACATAGTAACATCCATTTCAATGTTTGGGTGAATAGAATAGTACTTGTGTATACACATAAGGTTTGAACTTTGGCCTTTCTCTATTCCCTCCCTTGGCAGGTAAGCTGGGTAGCAAGTAAGGATTAGAAGGCTCAGCACCAAGGGTAAGTAGGGTGTTAGAGGAGGAGGAGGCAGGGGAGGATAGTGGGTTCTTTCACAACACATTAAGTGGGGAATTGTCAAGGGAGGCTGGCCTTTACTGGAGATGTGGGATGAGCTATTCCCCCACATTGAACCTAAGGATTTAGCCTTCCCACTTAATGTGTGGGTGAATAGCGTAGTTCTTATGTATACAAATAAGGTTTGAACATTGGCCTTTCTCTGTTCTCACCCTTGGTAGGTAAGCTGGGTAGCAAGTAGGGAACAGATGGCCCAAAAAGATTACCTCCTCCAACTCACGGAGAGTATGACCAGTAGAATGCAAGAGAGGAAAACCCCCCAAGTAGAGGAAATCTCTGAGGACCCATGGCCACTGACCTGCCCATTCTAGGGGCAGACTAAGAGGAGATGATTCTAAAAACTTAGAGTAGGGTATAAAGTTCATAGTGATGAAGTTCCATCTTCTGAGTCTGTTGAATAGTGAGTTCAGGAAAGTCAATTCTTGAGGTTGAAGAGACAGATCCAGTCTGAAGGAATGTCCAGATCCTAAATATGAAATACAATCAACTGATGAAAAATGGGTTGAATGAGGTGCAGGATTTATTTGTGATATTAGTTGGTATTTGGTAAAGGTATTGACTGAGTGTGAGCATGGGGAGAACAAGTCTGTTTAGATGGGCTGCCAGACTCCAAATTACTGGATGTGCGACTGGATATTAAATCCTTAAGGTAATCTGTCAGACTTTGAGAAGATGAAAGCAGGAGTTGAAGCTTATGTTCTTTCATAGATTGGCAAATATTTTGGATTATTGCCAGGTTGTCTGCAGCGCTTGTCCTCAGTACTTGTTTGGGAGGAAATGTAGGAATCGAATGAAAGCTGGACAATGAAATAGTAAAAACACTAACATTTGAGTTGAGGCTAACGGCTCTCAGTTCAGTAAATCCATAATGTTTCATTACTTAGACATCTATAGGGAGATAATCAAGGATTTGGGGAGAGTGAGGCTTTGGCTATCTGGTAGGAGAGGATAACTGAATTATTTTGGACCAATGAAGGCAAGGATGAAGTATGCTGTAAAGACAGTGATTAGATACCAATATGTATGAATGAAATGTTCAGTACAATAGATTTGAGATCTGAAAGTGAGTTGGAGTCACAATTGTGAGGTCTTAAATGGACAGATATTAGGAAGAACTGCTAGTGCAGGATGGTGGATACAATTGTTGCTGTAACATAGTACCCCAATGGCAGGAGCTTGAGTGGCCCTTGTGGCGTTGGCTTGCTAGTGAATCCAATACAAGTATACGTGGGAGTGCCCGAATAAAGGGGGTCTTCAACTGAGTCTAGTGACTGATGAGATAATGAGTTAATGTTGAAAATAGAATATAATGTGTGCATTGACTCCTTAGTTCAATGAAGACTGTTGTGCAGTGAAACTGTGATAGGAAGTTAGCCAGAGCAGTTGGCACATGCAGGATAATGAATTGAATGAAGACTTGCTCTTGGTAATGGCTTTTGCTGGAAGGAGTGTGAAGGGGATATATCCTGTCTGGTGAGTTAGGAAGACCAGTAGATGGGTGGCTGGAAAACAGTATCATAGTGAAAAGGTATAGATAACTTCTAGAAGCATATTGATATCCAGATGCCCAGGAGCAGTGACTTGGCATTAGAGATGCAGCAAAGTTTTACTCCCTAAGCGAAGCAAACGTGAAGTCACCTACTTCGCATCTGTTTGGAGCTACGTGAAGTCTCCATTGAAAAGGTCTACTTCACCCTTAAATGACTTTGCGTTACTGACTTTGCATTCACTTAGCCTTATTTTTCAGAAAGGCGAAGTGTGTGAGAATTGGAACAGCCACAGATCACATGACTCACAGTCTACAAGTCACATGCTGCAGGCAGGAAGTTAATCAGGCAAGACAGTAAACTAGCTGAGTGGAGGCCTGGCTGTCAAGAAGAACTCAAAGGGTGGTGCTCAATGGGGTGCACACCGGGACAGCGAGGTTGAAGAGTGGAGTGTGACAGGGATCAGTTTTGGGTCTGCTTCTCTTCAACATCTACATTTGTGATATTGCTGAGGGTTTGAGGGGGAGGGTGTGCCTATTTGCTGATGGTATGAAAATATGCAATAGGGTGGACACCATGGGGGGGGCGGAGGACATGAGGGAGGACTTAAAGATGCTTAACAAATGGTATGGGACATGGCAGCTGAAATGTAATGCCAAGAA
Organism: Neoceratodus forsteri; assembly: GCA_016271365.2. Lineage (NCBI taxonomy): Eukaryota > Metazoa > Chordata > Ceratodontiformes > Ceratodontidae > Neoceratodus > Neoceratodus forsteri. The sequence continues at coordinate 396,859,542 of CM028129.1, forward strand.
GTGTGCTGTGATGCACTTGGGGAGTAGGAACAGAAGAGCTGGGTACACCCTAGGTGTGGAGGAAATTAAAGTAACAGAACAGGAGAGGGATCTGGGCATCATAGTCTCCTCGAACCTTAAGGTAGGAATCCAATGTAGCAGAGCAGTGGGAAAGGCCAATGGAATGGTGGCATGCATAGGCAGGGGCATTACTAGCAGAAATAGGGAGGTAATAATGCCCCTTTACAAAGCCATGGTGAGGCCGCACCTGGAGTGTGGGGTTCAGTTCTGGAGGCCTCATCTCCACAAGGATATAGATGCATTGGAGAGGGTTCAGAGAAGGGTAACCAAGATGGTGCAAGGTATGCAGGGAAAGTCATATGAGCGGAGGTGTAAGGAGCTGGATCTGTACACGCTGGAGACAAGGAGGGAAAGTGGAGACATGACTGAAACTTTTAAATATGTAAAGGGGCTCAATAAAGTGGGAGAAGAGTGTTTACTTAAGAGGAAGAGTGGGTCAAAACTAGAGGGCACAGCCTCAGACTGCAAGGAAAAAGATACAGGGGCAATGTGAGAAGATGTTTCTTCACAGAGAGGGTGTGGAGCCCTGGAACAGACTATTAGAGGGAGTGGGGGGAGCTAAATTGGTGGAAGAATTCAAGAGGGCATGGGATAAGCATATGGGGCTGAGTTTGGGGAGAGGGTGGGGGCTGGCAGGGAGGGGGAGGTGTGGGGGGGGAGGGCAAACTAGATGGGACAATATGGTCCTTTTCTGCAATCAGGATTCTATAATTCTATGAAATGCTGGAGAAAGAGCTACAGTACCTGTGTGTGAGAGATAGAGAAAGTGATTAAGACTGTTGTTCAGTTTGCTAATTTTTTTGCAGTTTAGTGCCATATTTCTTGTTTTGAGTTGTGCCTCTTTTGATTTTTTATTCCTGATTACTTATTTTAGCTGTTTTCATTTTTTTGTTAGTAGTTGTTCTTAATAGTTTCATTTGTTTCTTTGTTTTGTAAAATGGAGAGAGGAGGTTTTGGTTTGGGGCCACGTAGAGATCGTCACGTCGGGCCGAGGAAGTGTGGTGGCACAGTACGCATCAACCACAGGAATTTGTTCCCTGTTAGTGCTCCCCTCCCAGAAATGGAGATAGTGGTGCCATGATGCAAACACCCCCACCGCTGGCACCTAGCACTGCCCCCCCACCACTGGCCATGGCCATGGCAATTCAGCAGCAGCACACCAGCAGCAGGAAGAATTACAGCAGCCACCACAGCAGCAAGAAGAACAGCAGCAGGTTGTCCCCCCCCCAAGTGTCCAGCAGCCTGTAACATCTGGGGCCCCACTACCACCAATGCCAGGTCTGCCACGAAGCTCCATAGTGTGTCATTTTTTTTTCATCACTGCCTGGTGACCCCAGTGTTGTGAAATGTAACATCTGCAGTGTGCTGGTGTGTCGTGGGCCAAGGGGTAGTCATCTTGGGACAGGTAGACAGCGTACTCACCTTGTGAACCATCACCATGCAGATTGGGAGACCAAGGCAGCAGACATTTCCAGCAATGTGCCTGCTGCGCAACAGTTGGCAGCATGGCCTCCACCTGCACAGGGTGAGAAATGAAGAAGGGAGCAGGACCAAATGACTGCTCCCGCACCTGCATGGGAGTGCAGCCCCTTATGTCCTGCTACACAGGTGGATCTTGAGCTGCTGTGGAGTGAGGTAGACCACCTTAGTAATGTTGTGGAGAACATAGAGCAGCGGATGGAGAGGATTGAGGGTAATCAGTTGCAAATAATGGTAATGTTGTAACTGCTGCTGAGTCATCACAACCTGGACCTGTAGTCTTTTTGTTTTCGGTATAGCTTTCATTCTGTGTTCTGTCTTTCTTTTTACTAATCTTCTTACTAATTTTCTTTCCCCCAAAAAAATTGTAAAAACACACCCCAAAAAAATGATAAAAGAAAAGAACATAGAAAAATGCTGTCCTTCCCTTCCTTCTTTTCCTACCTAATAATCTTTTTACATACAGTAAAAGTATTTTTTTTTAGCAGTAATGTTTTCTTCCTGTCTTATAGCCCCCTGCAAACATGTATGATAGCTGACTTGCTCCAGTGTTGAGGGGTATTAATAAGACCATGCAGTTCCATCTGTTAAAGTAGGAGTAGTCAGTATGGCTCTCAGAGATTGCAGTAAGATAAATTCCCCAAAAGTTTATTTTACCAGCATACAGATAAGGGTGCCCATCCCTAGTCCCCTAAGTCAAATGATATTGTGCAGTACCCACGCTTTGTCAAGGCTGAGGTGGTAATTGGTATTACACCGTATTTAAGAAGTTTAAAGTGACAGTGGTAACAAGCATTTGTCAATGCCGAATGTTTGCTTACTGGCATTGGCAGTGGTAGTGTAGAAGTTACAGAGCTGCGTAATAGGAATGGCAGTGAAGTATTGAACTGAAGCCAACCCCACCACCACCCTGCAGAGAGTGACAGGCATTGGGGTGTGCATTTGGGTCGTCAGGCATACCGGACCACGCCATTTCACCACACCCTCTCCTGAGGTGAGTATGGGGTGAGGGGTGGGGAGGCTGGGGTGCGCAGGGAAAGGGTTGTGGAGGGGCTTTCGGGAGACAGTGGGACCGCTTTTTGTTTTATAGGAAAAAAAAAAGACATCGTGGGACCGCTTGCCACTGGGAGGCACCAGGACTTGGGGCGTCAGCCGATAGGGATTGGGCACCCCATCGGCAAAAAATTAAAACAACAGTGGATCTTGCCACGCTGGGGTGGGCTCCCCAGTGTGGCACAAGGACTTTGGGAGGGGGGGCGATTCAGCCGATGGGGATTGGGCACTCTGGGCAACAAGATGGATTGCCACGCTGGGGTGGGCTCCTAGCATGGCATCAACTACTAAGGGAGGGACCGGGCGGTACGGCTGAGCCGGCGGGGTTGGGCACCCCGTCGGCTATCGCTCTTGTGCAGGGAAGCCTTGCGCCTATGGCAGGGAGCTGCACGTGAGCAGCTTCTTAACGCTGCTCACCAAGCGTAGCTCCCCTTTCAACTGGGGAGTGCCACTGCATTTTGAACGGTCATAGACAGCTCCAAAATGCATTGGCTTACAGGGTCAAGCCTGCCAGCACAGTGCCTGAATTGGAGGAGGAGGTTACACACCTCTGAAATCTCCGATGAAGGCACTATGTTTCTTGCACATGTGTGCAAGCAAACATAAAAAGCACAGATATAAAATGTAAAAAGTTTGTGCTAACATGATCTGTTTTTTAGACACCTTTTACTAAGTCTTACATCAAATTCCATCAGATGTCACACAGTTTATAGACCTGCCTTTGTAGGTACAATACATACACATAGACCAATTACTATTATTTACTCGCATGCCCCTTTATTGTATTTATTTATTATTATCCTTTGCACAAACTTTTTGCACTTTATATCTGTGCTTCTTACCACTGTCATAGAGTCCTACTTTGGTTGTGCACATTTCGGCTTGCTGATGACTTTGGCTGCAAAGCCATAAAAGGTAAGTATTTCTTTTTTTTTGGAGGGGGGGTGGAGGGGTTTGGGGCATCATTTGAAAACAAGTTTCAATAATGTTTTTATCTTTACAGGTTTTCTGTGTATCCTCCAGATTCTTACCAGTTGCATGTCTTCTGAATTGAATAAAGCACCGATGGCAGCACACAGCACCTAAATGTTACCTGCAAAAAGATGAAGAAGAAATTATTCAGATTTCATTGCACTACCACATTCTGTTCCAAGAGTGGCTGTTCTTGTCTGTTATATCCAGCTTAAAATGCCAAGCTATTAGTAAGCCAGTCCAAGACCAAGTAACATGTTTAGTGCATGTGACATGCACTGGCACACTGTCTTAACTTGTTATATTACATGACATGTTATCATGACCAGGATAAAACATTGTAGAATCATGCCGTGCTAAAGTACGCCAGTGACAGATGTGTATGAAAAATGTATTATCTGGCCTGTATGTCACCTTTGTTGCATGCTTTACACCGGCTTGAAGAAATGAAAGCCTAAAAAGAACAGATGAAATAAGATTGATACTTACCTGAAAATGATATCCTTAAGGTGGTCGCAGTCCTACAGTAGTCCTGTCTTGTTACACTATTTGTAACTGGAACCTGTTAAAACAAAATGAAAATCAGTTGCCAGTATTTGGTGACAATGGCATCTATAAAAAGGTTTATAAAGCATTCACACCACAGTTCAAGGAAAAACCATAGTATGAGAAATTAGTACATACTGACTATAAACTACTGATAATAAGAAGCATGGTGGCTGTGGCTGGCTGCAGGTTCCTACATTGAGCATGGGCAGAGGTACGCATTCTCTGTCTCTCACTCTCATGAAGATGGGTGGCTCTGGCTGGCTGCGGGTTCATACATTGGGCATAGGTACAGGTATACATTTTCTGTCTCACTCTCAGGAAGATGGGTGGCTGGATATGGTGTGTTACAGTCTTTCAGTGTCAGGAGGAGGATAGCTGTCATTTAATCAGCAGGATTTAGGTGGCTACAACATAGAAACATAGAAACATTGACTTTGACAGCAGATAAGGACCACTTGGCCCACCCAGTCTGCCCATTTTCCTACCTACTGGATAAGCTGTAGATTCTAGTTAACCAACAGCCTACTTCCTGCAACCCCCCCACTATAATTGCCTTGTGTCTGTCCCATGCATGTTTGAGTTCCCCCACTGTTTTAGACCCAACGACCTCCTCAGGAAGGCTGTTCCATGTATCCACCACTCTCTCCGTGAAAAAAAATTTCCTCACAGTACCCTTGAGCAGTCCCCTCTATCTTTAAATTGTGCCCCCTTGTTCTTACACATCTCTTTTTCTGAAAGATGCTACCCTCCTGGACTTTGTTGATTCCCTTGAGGTACTTGAACGTTTCTATCATGTCCCCCCTGTCCCTCCTTTCATCAAGAGTATACATATTAAGCTCTCTCAGTCTCTATTCATATGTTTTCTGCTGCAGACCCTGCACCATTTTAGTTGCCCTCCTCTGGACTGCTTCCATCCTGTCTATGTCCTTGCATAGATGAGGTCTCCAAAACTGCACACAGTACTCCAGATGGGGTCTCACCAACTGTCTGTACAGAGGGATAACCACTTCCCTTTTTCTACTTGTGATGCCCCTTCCTCTGCATCCCAGTATCCCTCTGGCTCTCCTTACCGACTTTTCACATTGCTTACCCACCTTTAGGTCACCTGATATGACTACCCCAGGTCCCTTTCCATTTTTGTTGTTGTTAGTACCTCCCCTGCTATTGTGTACTCTTCTTCTGGGTTTTTGTTTCCCAGGTGCATTACGTTGCACTTCTTTGCATTGAATCTAAGTTGCCATATGTCTGACCATTCCTCCAACCTTGCCAAGTCCCTTCTCATCTTTTCTACCCCTTGTGTATCAACTCTGTTACAGATCTTTGTGTCATCTGCAAAGAGTCATACCTTTCCCTCCAGACCCTCTGCAATGTCACCTATAAAGATGTTAAAGAGGACTGGACCCAGTACTGGGCCCTGAGGTACTCCACTAGTAACCCCCCTTTCTTCAGAATGTGTTACATTCACTATTACCTTCTGTGTCCTGTTGTGCAGCCAGTTTGCTGCCCAGGCTACCACCCTGGGGCCCACTCCCAGGCTGGCTAACTTGATTATTAATCTTTTGTGCAGGACTGTGTCAAATGCCTTGCTAAAGTCTAGGTAGGCCATATCCACATATACAACAAGTTGACATTTGTGTTTATTAGGCTGACTGTGTTTGCTAATGACAGCACACATTCTGTTACGTGTACTCACAAAATCTACAAAGGGGAAGGTAGAATAGAATGATGGGTCATTATTTGTACATATCTATGATATGGAATGAGAGTCAAGGACACTGTTTTTCTTTTATGAAAGACAAAGAAATGTTACCATTACAGAAATGTGGCAGCCTTTAAACCTGTTACGCACTACCACCAACATCCTCCTCATCCTGATTAAACAGGAAGCTACCCTCACAGTCATCAGGGTCGGAGTTTTGCCCACTAGGGAATTCTTTTCCATGACTGAATCATCAACCTCAATGGTACACCATTTGACGCTGCCACCAGAATGGTCTGCTTCACCCACATCATCAGCACAACCATCATCGTTACAGGGTTCAAACACAGATGTGGTTGTTCAGTTTGGTATGTGACCTTCATTCATTTTTATAAATGTCAGCATGCAGACATTTGTAGTTGATAGGTTAGTATGACGGTCATGCACTATTGCCCAAGCAGAACTGAATACCCTCTCCACACTTACACTGGAGGGTGGGCTGGTCAGGTACTGCAGTGCTACTGAAGTCAGCTCTGGCCATTCATTCATCTTGCCACTCTAGTACACCAGAGGATCGTCAAGTACTGACAGATGCCTGTTTTCTGCCAAATAGGCGTCCACCATGCTCTGTACTGCATGCAGTCCTAATGAGTCATTCACCTGTTCACAGGATTCATCAAGGTCACAGATTCCTACTTGAAACAAGGCACCCCAAAATGGGTTAACGGCAACCTGGGTTGCTGACACCCCTCCTTGCCCCACAGCCACCTTACTGGATGTGCTTACTCCACAGTGACATTCAGCAATGTTATGCTGAGGTTTGCAGCACTTGCCTCCTCCTGAGGGAATGCTCGGTTGTTCTGGGACAATATCAAGGAACTCAATGGCAAATTCCAGCTCCCCCCCCCCCCACTAACTGTCAACAATGTCCCTACCACCTACCCGCTGGCCATCAACTACTGCCTCAACTCATCATTCTCTGACCTCAGTGCAGTACTCCCAAATAACTTCTTTGACCCCACTCCTGCAACCACGGCCCCTAACACCTAGCATCCCCCTTTCATCTCAGGGTGATCTCTACAAATGAGACAAGGCCTTATCTCATTAAAGCACTCAGTGGCTCTTGCTATTGCAAAGTTTATTTTGATATGAGAATCCTACATCTAGTACTAGATACAGTCCTCTCCCCACTGACTGACCTCATTAACCGCTCCCTAAGTCTGGGGCAGTTCCTGGCAGCATGGAAGACTGCCATTGCCCCCCAAATACTGAAGAGTGGTGACAGCACCTCCCCCAATAAATACCATCCCATATCCATTCTCCCACCACTCGCGAAAGCCCTCAAAAAAATTATAGCCACACAACTCACTGAGTACCTGCTTGCTCATAATCTACTTTGCAGGGAGCAGCATGGCTTCAGATCTGGGCACAGTACAACTACGGCTCTCACTAAGTTCTCTAATTTTATTCACTCTGCCCTGGATAGAAAACACCTAGCTGGAGCTGTCTTCATTGACCTGTCAAAGGCTTTTGATACAGTCTCCCACCCCTTACTCTTAAGCACACTCCGCCACATAGGTCTGTTCCAAGGATCCATCTCCTGGTTTACCAGTTACCTCTCAGCTAGATCACAATGTCTCAAAATAAACAACACCCTCTCAAACACCCTGCCGGTCTGCCATGGGGTTCCCCAGGGCTCCATCCTCGGCCCTCTATTATTCAGCATCTGCCTAAACACCTTGCCCAATTCCTGCTCCGGGAACCTACTACTCTATGTGGACGATGCAGTTCTTTTGGCCTAGCACCCAGATCCCACAGTATTGCAGTCCTCCCTCCAACACACATTTAACCAGATTGAAAACTGGTTCATAGACCAAAGACTTGTGGTCAATGTGAAAAAGACAAAGATCATGCTCTTTGCCCACCAACAGAATAAGGCCAAGAATGCGCAGCTAACAATCCTCTCCCACTCTCTCCTTCCTCTAGAACAGGTCCATACATATACATACCTGGGCCTTACATTTGATTCCAGCCTCTCCTTTCATTCACACATTAATACTCTATCATCAGCCATAAATGTCTGTATAGGCCTATTGTATTGGCACAAGGATTGTCTAACTCCAGAAGCCTTTAATCTGGCTGTCACCTCCCCAGTCCTCTCCCTAGTCGATTATGGGTTAACTATCTACTTGGTCACTGACCACACAGCCCTTAACAATATCCTCCTGGCCATAAACAAAGCATGCAGACTCCTCTCTGGGGCAGACAACGTACCCATACTTAAACCCTATATGCCCTGACAAATCTCCTCACCCTGAATGAAAGACTATTTTATCAAACATGTCTCCTCACAAAGAAAATACACCTGAGGCTTACCCACTTGGGGGTTTCTGCCTCTCTCCTATCCTCCCACACCTCGGTGAATACCCGCACTGCCAACTGACAGGTGTGGTCCATCCCGAAGGTTATAACCTCCTTAGCCCATAGGTCATTCCCACACAGGGCCCCAGTCTGGCACAATGAACTCCCCTCTGACTTCTCCTCCATCTCCAAATTATGACCTTTCAAGTCAGCCCTCAAAGAGCACATTTTTGCTTCCGAGCGCTGCCAATGTACCAGCTAGTGCAGCGTCATCTATCTATCATCTTATGGGACCACCCCGCCACTGAGCTCCTACCGATAGGGCTACCAGACATTACCTATTAACAATGCCTCCTTTGGCTGCACTCACAAGATAGTCTAATTCTCTGCTTCACTGTAAATATCAAACCTGTTACTCCCTCTATCAGCAAACTTATTGTTCTCTTGAAAGCTGTAAGAAACAACTCTCAGTAATACATTCAATGCAATGTATAGCTGATCTTGATTCTGTAATATTGTATAACTGAAAAAACTGTAACCTTTAGCTGAGATTCTATGTCTATATGTATTAAGTGTTTGTATATGTGTTTTCTGACATGGAACCTTTGTAAATGAGTCCCTGACTCAAAGGTTGTAATCCTAAAGTCTGTTAAATAAACAAAATAAATAAACAATAGCATCTCCAACCATCATTGAAGCAACTGATTGCACTATGAAAATCACAGTCAGAGAAATCCCTTTACTGCCATCAACTATGCCCTTATGCTGTGTACTACCACACCAATGTCCACGGCCACTCTTGCGAATGGTAGCAATGCCATGGCCAGAAACATCTTTGCATGCATGTCTCTTTGTGGGCATTTTTGGGATTACACAGAAAATTAACAACAAATTTAGATTTCTGAACTTTGGGGTGGATGGGAAGCCAACAGACAACAACTGCGGATGGAGCTTGAGCCCTAAAAGGATGCAGATGCGCAGACAGAAGGAGACTGAGCACTCAAGAGATGCAGCTGCACAGGCACAACAACACCTTAACCAGTGGTCACAAATCCCAAAGTGGAAAAATAATACCTTCTTTTGCGGGGGATACAGCAGTACTAGTCCACTACCTACATAGAACGAAGCAGTAAAATATACTGCTGATGTATAAGGGATTCAGAGTGCTCCGATTACATTGTATCACAATAAAATGTGAATAACTTGACGGCACGCACGCACACATACACACACACACACACACACACACACACACACACACACACACACGGTAATGCACAGAAACTTTAATAGTTCAGTACACTACAACCAAATCTTTTAAATTGACTGAAAAAAGGCACAGCACCACAGCAAACAGCAAAAAATTATCAAAACTTACTACAAGTATTACTCTGTGTACATGAACACACATATACTAACACACTAGCTACCCAACAACAGTTAGAAAGATTGCCTTTCTCACTGTGAATCTCCCTTCACCACAGATCTGCCCCTCCCCCGAAGCACACTTCTACAGTGTCTGTCAGTACACAGATTGAATGTTCTAAATGAACATTCAAAATGCACATAAAAACAATAAGCATTCAATGATATAAGCACAGGATGGTCTCCGACAATCTATGTACTAAATGTTGACCAAAAAATTGGCTCACAAATGCCTTTTAAAAGGTTTTTCAATGGTTTAATTCTCAGCGCTCTGAGATCAAACTGTCTCCAGCTTTCCACTACACACACTATGCAGAACTGAGGCTGCACAAGACAATCTAGAGCCCATGCGACCAGACATCCCATGATTCACTACAAACTTCACCTTAAAGGCCAAAACAAACACAAAGTCAGTGTGAAGTGCATAGAAAACAATGAGACTTCGTGTTAAGATTCAAGGCGAAGTTATTCACTTTGTGTTGTGAAGCACTTCACGTAATTATTACTATATGTGAAATATTCCATGTAGCGAAGTGCATGGACTTCTCCCACCACTACTTAGCATATCCCAGGAGGGAAAAAGTTAATGAGTCCAGTAAGAGATAATAGGCATGAAGAAGACTCCATTAGAGCTTCAATTCTGTGTAGGACATCTGTAGGAAGGGACATCCATGCATGAATTAAATGAAATATGTAAGACATAATCCTTCAGAACTGGAAGGAGAATGAGGTAGATGAACCAGTAGAAGTAACTGAATGGAAGAGTAGAAGCTGGACACCAGTAGTCATGAGAAATGCACCCCCCCCAAAAAAAGACAGGGCAGTAAACGTGGAGGAGCCATGAGCCACCATGGCAGCGAGAAGGCAGGTGCTGGACATGACAGCAGGCCAGCCAGTGTCCACAACCTCCTGAGAGGAGATAAGAAGGAAAACCAGGTAGGCCTGCCCAACAAATATAATCTTGGAGGCTGGAGAGGCTATGGTTCACAGGAGGATGGAGGAGACTGTCCAGTGGAATCAGAACTGGAAAGCTGGGAACTCCACTGGTGGATGGGATGGTGACTGAAGAGGATTGGGTAGAAGCAGGAGCAGCAACAGCAGCAAAGGGGTGGTGAAAGCCTCAGGTTCCAGATTGGCAACATAGTGAGGAAAAATTAAATCTTCGATGGAAAGGTTGATGAGGAAGCCCGCTTACTGGAGGATGAAGCATGAATGGAAATCCACTCAGGTTGAGCAGTAGTGTCTTCAGAAGGTACAGGTAAGGTATCAGACAGAAGGTAATGCCATGATATGGGTAAACAGGAGGAAGGGAAACTGAAATGGGCCCCAGACTGTAGATATAGGCAAAACTAAGAGTAGGATCCAGGTACAAGGTGCTGCAGAGTTTGGGTATGAAGTTCCCAGCTCTGAGGAAGATGGCGAACAGGAATTGCTGACAGTAATGGGGCTATGGTGATGGGGTATGATGAGCCCACCCCCAAAGGAGATGGCAGACTAGCAAGGTGAAATATTATGATCAGGGAGAAAAGGCAGGGAAACTGCTTGCCCTTCGGTTAAGGTCCCAAACCCTGGATAAGGTTGTCACTTCTATTTGTATTGAATCTGGCTCCCTTCTCACCTCACCTCGTGACATTGTTAACTCATTTAGGACCTTTCAACAGTTATATGCCCCTCCATATTCTCCATTTTGTCCTGCCCAGCTGGAAAATTTTCCACAAGATATACCTCTCCCTCACCTTTCAGACCCGCAGGTTGCTAGTTTGCAGGTTCCACTAACTTTAGCTGAAATTTCCCAAGCTATTGATTCCCTGGCCCCTGATAAATCCCCAAGCCCAGATGGGTTTTCCACCAACTTTTACAAGGTCTTTAAGGACCAACTCACCCCTATTCACTTGGATACATATAATTATATTCTTAAGGCTGGCCTCTCTGACCTTTCTCTCACTGTGGTGACCGTAGTGGTTCTCCCTAAGCCAGATAGGGATCACTTTCTGGTATCCAATTACAGGTCAATTTCTCTTATAAATGTTGATATGAAAATTCTAGCTAAAGTCTTGGCCTGTAGACTGGGGCTGGTGTGGGATTCTCTAATTAGCTGGGAACAGGTGGGTTTCATTAAAGGTAGACTTTCATCCGATCAACTTAGGAAGCTATCCTATCTTATATCGGCATTCAGGGATTCCTCCGCTCCTGTGGCCTTCGAGTCCCTGGATGCTGAAAAAGCCTTCGATCGGGTTTTGTCAGCCTATTTATTTACCTTATTACCTAAATATCATATTCCCCAAATGTTTATTCAATGGATCAAAGTGCTATATTCGTCCCCAACAGCTCGGATTCTCTGCAATGGGGTTTTATCCTCTCTGTTTCCTCTTCATCAAGGCACCAGGCAGGGTTGTCCTCTTTCCCCTTACTTATTTAACCTTTCTTTGGAACCTCTTATCCATAAGCTTAATTTCTCTCCTCGAATCTCAAGCATTTCAATTGGCTCTACCGATTATAAATTGTCCATTTATGCTGATGATATTTTATTGCACATTTCTTCTCCTGCTACTTCCCTGCCTGCTGCTTTTCAGATTATTTTTCAGTTTGGCGCCTCCTCCAATTACAAATTGAATCTTGCTAAAACTGAAATTATGCCCCTCAATATTGTTACTTTTAAAGCTGATATTGAACACCTTGGTCAAGTTTGGAAAAAAGACAAATTAAAATATTTAGGGATTTGTCTTAGTACATCCCCCCTTAAGATGCAAAACTTTAACCTTGATTCCTTGATAAACCAAATTAAGATAGATTTAGCTTGTTGGTCCTTGTTACCTCTCTCACTGTGGGGCCACTTAAACATTATTAAAATTAGCATTATACCCCGGCTATTATATCCTCTCCAAATGTTTAATATTGCCCTCACTCAGTCGTGGTTCCATCAAATCATCAGAATTATTTCTTCTTTTCTGTGGCAAGGCAAACTGTCTATAGAACGTTAATCAAATTAATGTGTGCCAAATTTGATGGGGGATTGCAAGCTTCAAATATTTTTCTTTAAAATTTTTCCTTGCATTTTACCCATCTTTATTACTGGTTAGGATTGTCAGTGGATGATTCATCCAGGCCTTATGCCCCTCAATGGGTGGACACAGAGGGCTCCCTATGTGCCCACAATGACCTGGATGTTCGATCATTTCCTTACTTTCCTAGTAAAAAGCTTCCCCAGTCCTTACGAGACTTGCCTTTGGATGCATCTCTCCATGTCCACCTCCAATGTTGCTCATTTTAAAAAAATGTGCTTATATAAAGATATAACCTTCTAGAAGCGAGGGTCGCGAGGGCAGAAATGGAGCCCTTCCCCACAGCTCTCCAGCTCAGAAGTGAGGGTCGCAAGGTCAGTAATGGAGCCTTCCCCTACAGCTCTCCAGATCCCCCAAGGTTCGCGAGGGCAGAAACGGAGCCCTCTCCCACAGCTCTATAGCTCAGAAGCGAGGGTCACGAGGGCAGTAACGGAGCACTCTCCCACAGCTCTCCAGTTCCCCCGAGGGTCGTGAGGGCAGAAACAGAGCCCTTCCCAACAGCTGTCCAGCTCAGGTACGATCCAAGAGGTCTCTATAGCCGACGTGGAAAGATTCTTTGCGCCTTTTTTTTCAAACCTATTTTCAACCTGCCTCCTGACTTAATATTGCCACCAGCCTGTTTTTACCCACAGGATTTGAAAGCTTTACCTACTTTAAGTGCTAATTTCTGTCCCCACACAGCATTTTGTGGAGTGGTTGCTGAACTTAATCAGACTAACTGCCTTTCAGCAGATCACTGCTTGTTTTTCTGTTGTTTCAATCAAACCAAAATCAGACTCTGTCCTGTAAAATATATAGGACTGCCTGCTTACTTTTTTCTAGAGTTGGTCTTATTCCGCTAATCCCAATTAGTGTAGTAGGAAAAACGGAAAAAAAAAATTTACAAGAAAACCCAAAGTGAAGCTCAGCAACTGGCAGATTCACTTTGCATAGCCCCAGTTAAGTCATTTGTCCTGAGTCCACCCCCCCCATGTAAACCAAGCTGTACCTGTGCTTAAAATGATTCACTCTCTCTCCTCTCCTTCCAGAAGTGAGGGCTGCAAGAGCAGTAACGAAGCCCTCCCCCACAGCTCTCCAGCTCCCCAAGGGTCACTAGGGCAGATATGGAGCCCTCCCCCACAGCTCTCCAGTTCAGGTACGATCCAAGAGGTCTCTACAGCCAATGTGGGAAGACCCCCCCACCCCCACCATCACCCTTGGTCAACTGTCACATATATAGCAGACACCACGTGACTGCCAAAACCTATTAGTGTACTTTTCCATTTGCAGAATATCTGCTCTTGCCACTAGTGCCGCTATCACTTACAATTCCACTTTTTTCCTTCCACTTACCAACTTTTAACCCACAATGATTCTAACCCTGTTCCTGGGCCTCCTCTTAGTAGCTCACCCTTCGTCGTACCCAACTATCCCTCACGGTAGCTCCCCTATCCCAGACCCCTCACCCCACACCCGCATTTCTTTCACTCCCTCCATCTTTAATGAGTCACCAGCCCTCCTCCCTCCTGGCCCTCACCCATGATGACTCCTCCCATCTCCCCCCCGACCAACACTACACCCCTGCCCCCTTAAATCTCTCCCCATTAACACATCCCTCACTGCTCCCCTCCAGCCTCCTCAATCTTGAGGCACTTTTCCGTTATCTTAACCACCGTTGTCCACCCCCCAGATGCAGTTCCGCTTGATCGAAGTGCCCCCCACCACTCTCCCTCTCCTTTCTTCTCTTGCTCCTAGTGGGTGACATACACCCTAACCCTGGCCCTGTAATGCCCAGACCTACTGCAGCCTCACCCTCCGCTGTCTCGGGGCTACCCTCCAACCCCACACCAAGCTGTCTCCCCAAGGGCCTCAGTATTTTTCACCTCATCGCAAGAAGCCTCCTCCCTAAACTGGATGCCCTCACTGTAAGGGTCGCCCAGTACCACCCTGACATAATCTGCATCTTGGAATCCTGGCTAACTCCCAGAACTTCCAACTCCTCTCTGGCTATTCCCTACTTCAACCTATTCCACCAAGACCATGGTAAACGAGGCGGAGGTGCAGCACTGTACATCAGGCAATTTATCACATGCTCTATAATATTCAAGGAAGCCTGCCCTTCCTCCCATGAGTCCATTGTTGCACTGCTATCCTTTCCCTCCTCCACCCCTTCTACATTGGGGTCCTGTATGCCCCGCCAAAGACCTCACCAGACTCCCCTGTCAAAGCCATTGCCTCAATTTCCTCAGGTACATCCAATGGAGAGCTTGTACTATTAGATGATTTCAATCTTGACTGGCTCTCCTCCCCTGCCAGGCCCACCACCCTAATGATAGAAACCCTCAATCTCTCCCAACTTATCCAGGAGCCCACCCGCCTAAATCATCAGTCCCAAAACCACACCCTCCTGGACTGGATTTTATCCTCCAACCCCCACCGCATCTCTGCCTCAGGCATATTCTCAGATGCTCTTAGCAACCACTGCATTACCTATTGCATCCGCAAAATACACTCACTAAGCTCCCTTCCAAATTTATCTGGTCTCACTCCTTACATCGCCTCAAAGAGCCTGCCCTGCTCCGAGACCTAATTAATGAAAACTGGTCTCCATCCTTTCAGCAACAGATGTTGACATTGCCCTACCACACTTCTGCGACATTTTTCAGCACACCTGGTACATCCATGCACCCCTCAGGAAATGCAGAGTTAAACACCACCACCACCCCTGGATCTCAACGATCTTATTGCTTTATGTCATTCTAGAGACAAAGCTTGGAGGCGGTACATAACCACTTATGCTACACGTGATCTCCAGTCCTACAAACAATGCAGAACCAGCTACATGAAGGCTATCCGTCTATCTAAATCCTCCTACCTCAAAGCACAACTTTCCCAAACCCCAAACTCCCCTACATCCTTCTGGAAGGTGCTCAACTCCCTTCTCAACCCCCCGGCTAAAGAAGCATGTCCTGTCCTGAACTTTGATGGCAGACCCATCTCGGACCCAGAGTCTGTAGCAGAACTCTTCAACAAATTTTTCACCTCCGGTGCTGTGCCCGGCACCCGCATGCCCTCCCCCCCAAACAACTAAGACCCTACTAATCCAACCTCCCCTACCCCTGGTTTCCTCTTTCCTCCTTTCATGCCACGGGAAGTCTTCAATGCTATCGCCTCCCTAAAGCAATCAAAATCCAGCCCCGACAGGTTTCACCCCAGACTGCTATGTATATCTGCCTCTGCTATAGTGGCCCCCTTGACACACATAATAAATTTCTTCCTCTCCACAGCCACAGTTCCTGCAGCCTGGAAACTGGCAAAGATCACCCCTCTCCACAAAGGTGGAGATCCCTTTTTACCTGGGAACTATAGGCCCATCTCGCTCCTCCCCTCCCTTGCAAAGGTCCTTGAATCCCTCATGCTGTCCAAACTATTGGACTTCCTCTCCTCAAATAACTCCCTCACACCCGTGCAGTCAGGTTTCAGAAAGCATCACTCCACCATCACCTCTCTGCTATGAGTAACTGACTCCTTACTCTCGGCCATGGATCAAAGTCAAACCTCTGCCGTCATCTTTATTGACTTGGCAAAAGCGTTCGGTTACATCTCCCACCTCTGCTACTCCACAAACTCCGCTCTCTTGGCATAGCCCAGCCTGCTGTTGATTGATTCTGCTCATACCTTCTAAACAGATTACAGTCAGTTCAAAGAGGCAACACTGTTTCCCCTCCTCTCCCTATCATATCCGGTGTCCCCCAAGGCTCTATCCTTGGCCCCATCCTCTTCTCTCTCTTCATTAATAACCTTCCCTCTGCCTGCCTCTCCTCAAATATGCATCTTTACACAGACAACACTATCATCTTTGCTTCTGGCCACTCGTATGACAGCGTACTTCCCAGTCTCCAGGCCGACTTCAACTGAGTCCACTCCTGGTTCCTGGAAAATCAGCTAAAACTAAATACCAACAAGACTGTCACCATGGTTTTTAGATCAAGACAGAAGTTAGCCTCCCTCCCCGTCCCCCCTGTGGTCACCACCCTGGCCTGCCCCACCCTGGAATTGGTCCCAGCTTTCAAATATCTGGGTGTCTGACTGGACCGCCACCTCAGTTTCACCACCCACATTGAGTCTATCTGTGCCAAACTCCGGCCAAAACTTGCAGTCCTATATTGGCACAAAGCCAGCCTCCCCCTTCCAACCCAGCGCGAGATTGTACATAAAACAATTTTGCCAGTGTTGGATTATGCCGACCTTGTTTGTGGTACAGCCCCAACCTCATCTCTATCCAAACTGGACATTCTTCTCAACTCCTTCTGCTGATTTGCCACTGCCTCCCCCCATGCACTCACCACTACACCCTCTATGCCCCACTATCCATTGCCCCACTCTCCCACAGAAGAACCATCCACAGCATCTCCCTCATAGCAAAATTCTGGTTTGGCTCCCTCCCCCCCACCTCACTTCCCATCTGACCCCAGCAATCTCCCTTGATTACCCTCTCAGACACAGGGGCTTGTGCTCTTTTCACATCCCTCACCCACAAAGTGTCACTGGCAAAGCTGCCTTTTCGCTCCGGCTCCCCCTTCTCTGGAACAGCCTTCCCTCTGACCTGCACCAGGCCTCCTCTCTTTCAGCCAAAAAAAAATCCTCAGGCTCTTCCCCACCCCTCCCTGCTCCAATTGCCCAAATATTTTCTCAGAATGCCTCCTAAGCCACACCACTACAAGATAAACTTTTGCTGCAGTCCTGAACATGATGTCCATATGCTGGCTGACTCCTTTATGAATGTAAAAATTTGGTTTACTGTTTGAATCATGTTTTTGTACACTGTGTCTTTTTGGAATTGCCCTGTGTAACTTTTCTCACTTCTGTCTATGCTGTGTACCTGGGTCGTGCCTGGAAACGAGCTTCAGCTCAGTGTGCCTTTCCCGGTTATCAATTTTTAATAAATAATAAATAAATATCCCAGACGCTGTTTGGAAACCATAATCTTTGTATAGCTGGGCATCCTTGTTGACAGTTTTGACCAAACAAGGGTGTTTACACAGTCGGGACCTCACTTCTAACGAAAACTTGTCATTTATTGACGCTTGTGATAAATACCTTTGGCCTACCTCCTTCTGTTTCCGGTATTTTCAGGTTTCGCAAATGCTTCTGCAACATTTTGGTCCAAGCCCATGGCTTAGCCCTTTAAGTACTCCAGTTCTCCTCCTTATTCACCAGGCTCCCACTTCACGTTATATTTCATATTACTATCAGGCCTTGCAGGACGTTATGGTTACCATTGATGGCTCCTGGTTCTATTGTTGGGACCAGTCTCTCCTCCCGCCATACAATACCACCAGGAACTGGAATATCATCTAGAGCATTTGTATACCTACATTAAAGAGCACAGATACTGGCTTATACAATTTAAAATTCTACACAGTCTCTATTATGCCCCAGTAAAATTGCATAAGATGGGTAAACTCCCTGTAGGCACATGTTCCAAATGTAATAAGGAACCTAGTTCTCACCTGCATATCCTGTGGTCCTGCGAGAAGGTAATTCCTTTTTGGAATGCAATATCTGCATGCCTCAGTCCCCTACAGGGACTTTCAGATGCTTTCCTTCCTGAAATATGTATTTTGGGGGAATATACTAATGTCCTGGTTGGAAATCAAAGACCGCATGTAGCACTAGTTTCTGCATGTGTGAAGAAAGTTATTCTTAGACACTGGCATGACCAATGTACATCCCAATATTTTGAATGGTATAAGGAAATATAATTTGCCTTGCAAGCAGAGCATCTTATAGCCAGCATGACTGACTGATTGTCTAAATATAACCGTATCTGGGCTCCCCTACAGACATTATTAACTCTTTGAGCCTTATCCCCAACACTCCCTGTTTTCCCGCTGTTAACTTACTGTGCTATTTCTTTTTTTTTTGGTATCTTAATTTTGTTTGTCTTTGGGGCGCCTTTTGGTTTTCCTCCAGTGGTGGGGGTGGGGGAGTTGGTGGTTGGTGGACTGGGTAGTGGGGATGTATATTATAAAATGAACCTGTATACCTCCTGGCTTCTATCAATGTTTACTGTCTTTTTTACCCATACTACCAGGATCTGTATATTGGTCATGTGTACTGTATTTTTTTTTTTGTGGTTCTCCAATAAAGCTTCTTAAATTTGAAAAAAAAGAGATTGCAAACTAGACTCGCTGATGGCAGACAAATGGTGCAAGATAAGGGGAGCATTAGGGGAACAACTGTATAAAGGCTTGGGCTCCCATCCCCGAAGGTGTGCAAATCGTCACATATCTAGCAGGAAGCAAGGGGGAAGGCAGGCAGAAACAAGTCCAGTATGAAGACAGCAGGGGAACATGAGCATCCAGAGGAGCAATGACGAAGGAGTCAGCAGGATTGAGATAAAAGACCTGGAGACTGAAACAGGCCAAGTTGTAAGGCAAACCTCAGGTGACAATGCATAGGAACACCAGATGACCATTGGAAGGCAAGCAACAATGAAGTCCAGAGTCTAATGGACAGGGTGGAAGTCGAGACTGAACAAGCTGGTGAGGTCCAAATCCAGAACGTAAGGAGACAAAAGGTGAGGACAAGTACAGAAATCCCAGGTGCGACAAGAACCAAGCACAAAAGGAAGGAAAGAAAGGGCCACCAGGAGGCCAAAGCAGTCCATACATCCACAAGGCAACCAGAGGCCGAAGTCTGGGAATGGGCTGCAGGAGCAAAATAAGAAGGCTCGAGAGACTGGGAAGAACATGCAGCAGAGGCTGGAGGCAAGGCTTAGGGACAGGTCCTTGAAGGCTGACAGTACAGGGTTTCATTCCTGAAGGAATGTGGAGAGTTCTGATTGCTGGCAGAGAATTTGCATGGATGAGGCAGAAGACTGGGAAGTGGCAAACTCAAAATGCTGGTATGGAATGTAATTGAATGAGTCAGGAGACTGGAGGTTGATTGGGTACAGGGGTCCCGTTTCTGAAGGGAAGTGACAACCAGATAGCAGGTAGAGGATGCAGTAGTATGAGACAGTAGATGGAGGATGCAAGCTCCCATACCGGGCAGTCAGGGCAAGCTGACCTTCATTCGATGCCACACTGGGCAGAATTAGGGATGGAGACTGTGAGCAGGTGGCATGGTATAGAATCAGTTGACATTGAAGTTGATAAAACATGCTCCCATCCCTGGTAGACTGGGCAAGCCCACCTTCATTTGAAACTGCAGAAGGCAGACTTAGGGACGGAGGATGGCAGAGTGCTGGTATGACTTTGTAGTTGACTGTAAAGAATCTAGCAAGGTAAAATGGTAGATGAATTGAAACAGACTCCCATCCCCGGCAGACAGGGAAAGCCTACCTATGCTCAACGACTTGAAAGGCAGAGTTAGGGACAGAGACTGTAAAACTGCTAGTATGGGCTGAGCAAGGAAAGGACAGCAAACTGTAATGAAGTAGAAGGGAGTAAACAAAAAGGATCAAGACAAAGGAAATGTAGGTAGTGAACAGGAGGAGGATGAGCACAAGTGGAACATGAAAAGGATGAAAAGAATCATAAATAATGGGCAAATGTCACATATTACATGAAGATATGGGAAGGAACACAACATTAGAGAAGGACAGAGGAAACACTATGTAGGATCTGGAGGTGGAGTAGGAGTGGGTAAGATCCCAATTACCAAAGGTAGAGGAGGCAGGTGATTATGAAGGCAGGAAGAGTATGAATTACTAAGGGTACAATGTGTTAAAGTTAGAAACTATAGGCTGAGCAGGATATATAGACTCTGAGACCAGGAGATAGTACGAGCAGGGTAAAGGCATGAGTAGCAGACAAAACTGCAGGTGAAATTCATGTGGGATAGATGACTGAGTGCAGTATCTGCTGAGGAATTTCAGCCACCAGACCTGGTGAAACATGGTACAGGGCTATTGGAATAGGAAGGCATGGCGATGGAAATGGAGTGTCAGTGCAAGGGGCATGAAAGTCCAAAAGAAGTAACAGGGAACAAGGGATAATGTGCAAGAATGAGGGATGGGAAGCATGGGGGGGAGGGAGGGAGGGCATGGTGGGATCATCACCAGCAGGCCACAAGAACTTTGGAGGACAGCAGTAGGACAGACATGAGCAATATGTTGGGGGAGGGGTGAAACGCAGCAAGCCAGGGGACAGAGTGGACAGTCAAAGAAAGAGTAGCTTCAGTAGGTGGAGGGGTATGTGAGGAGGTTTTTGTTTGTAGTAGTAGTGAAACAGGCTGGGGAAAATAGTTGAGACTGAAAGAGAAAAATACAAAATAAAAACAAAAACAGACAAATTTGCCACCAAGGACATGCAGGGCTGTAGCAAGGCCATGGCTATGGAAAAATGTAGATGAAATCAGAGCAAGGGGAAAGTTAGGTCAGGTTCTAAGGGAGGAAACTGGAACATCGAGTGCTAGGTGGGAGGATGTACAGAGGGTACAGTATGGGCCAGGAACTATAAACTGCCAGCACAAATCACACCACAAATACAGATGCACACTGAGCACTACCAAGAGCAAGTGCCCCAGCGTGACAAAGGTGGCCAGTCAAATATGTAAGGTATGTGGAAGGTATTCATGTGTTGCTCATTCCAAAAAATGTACCTGAAGTCAACAGATGCAGCCTCCCACTGGGCAAACACAGTCAGAAGCACACACAAATTAGGTTCCTGCAGCAGGAAGGGGACACCATGTGGAAAGAGCAACATTGTCCAACAAACTGATAGTGAGGCACCAAAGCTTTGAGTTGAATGGCCCATCCATGCACTGTGCAGGAGGTGGCGGCTCAGAGGAGAAACCAGCTCTGGGGATGACATCAGCCCTGGTAGCACTGACCAGAGACTAGGCGTGAGATCAAAAAGGGGAATGCCAAAAAGAACAGAAACAGGCGGGGAAGGAGAGCAAAGCATGTAGGGAAAAGGGGAACACCGAACAGAACAAGGGCAGGGAAGGAGTACAGAAATGGAGGGGGAGAAACGTGGTACAGAGAATGGGAGAGAGGAGAGGGCAGGAACAAGGCACAAAGGGGCCACAAGACAGGAAGCAAGCACAAAACAAGGGGGATGAAAGAAGCAAGGGAAGGGGCACGAACTGCAGAAAGACAGGAAAACCTAGGAGGCAGCAGCCCATGAGCCACGAGGAGCCAAGAGTGCTGTGAAGGGGTTGTTCACAATGTGCTAAGTGGGGAACTGCTGAGGGAGGCTGGCCTTTATTGGGGATGTGGGAGGAGCTATTCCCCCACAGTGAACCTCAGGCTTTAGCTTTCCAAGCAATTGGGTAAATTTTGCTATGGAATTTGTGGCACTGTGCTCCATGCTGCATGAATTGGGGAGTTCTTTAACTTCCCATGCAGCTAGTTACTAATACAAGTCTGCATTTTTCTCAATACAAAATTGTTAGCAAATAAAAAGCCACAAAATTTTCTCAGGAAAAAAAAAGTCTGTGTGCATGCAGAGTGCTGGCTTTTTGTTTTGTTTTGTTTTTTTAAATTAAGTTTTTTAGTGTCTTTTGAAAAGATAAAGGAAAAAACTAAGGGATGGATATTCAAACTGCGCAAGGCAGTGGTGAAGCCCAGGCACAGTGCAGCTGGACTGTGCCAGGGCATGGACCAGGTGGTATTCAATGGTATTGCGCCATGGCACAGCACTGTTGAATATGGCACTGATGCGCACGCACTCTGCACGGCGCAGTGGCACTGCTCCAGTGCAAGTGACAGAATGGGAGCTGGGGGATGCGCCAGCACAAGTGCAGTTGCGTTACGCACATCAACCATGATATTCAGCACTGGGCATGCAAATGAGGCCATTATGCATGCAAGGTGCAAATAGGGCCATTTGCATGTCATTATGGCCCCATTTGCATGCAGTGTGCCGATCCCCGGTGACTTGCGCCTGGCGCCTTGCCAGGCTGCAGCCATCAGGGACTGACGCCCTGTGGTCCCATGGCAGTTCCCTCACTCCTGTATGCCTGATTGTGGGCAGAGGTATTGAAACAACTTTGGTGGTCCAGTGAATACCCCCCATCACCCAATCGTGGGCATAAGTAAAGTAAAAGTCCCTGGTGGTCCAGTGGACCCCCCCCCATTGCCTGATCATGGGAATATGTAATAATAAACACTGGTGGTCCAGAAGAACACCCTCCAGCACCCGATCATGGGCATAGGTAGAATTACACCCTGGACGTCCAGTGGAAGGTCCCCCATCACCTGATTGCGGGCATATGTAAATCTAACATCCCTGGTGGTCCAGTGGAAGCCCTCCGCATTCATTCACATTTCGGGCCTGTGTAGTACAGTATGGTCTTCACGCCCATTGGTTCACACGGTGGACCAATAGGCATAAATACCATACTGTATGCTGTCAGTCGGTGAGTGGCCGGGTGGCATGCCGGCAGGGTGCTGCCACCCGCTGCTGACTGGGGGGGTGCTGGGTGGTGGGGACCTCGAGTGGGCGGGTGGGGAGGGGCCATTGGACCACCAGGGCATTGTTTACTATGTCCACCCATGATCGGGCAATGGGGTGGGTTCCACTGGACCACCGGAATGTTAGTTGTACATATGCCCGTGATCGGGCGATGGGGGGGGACCTTCCACCGAGCCACCAGGGATGTTAGATTTACATATGCCTGCAATCAGGCAATGGGGCAGGGGACACCACTGGTCCACCAGGGCCTTTATGATTCATATGCCCACGATCAGGAGAGGAGGGTCCACTGGACCACCAGGGAGGTCATTTCTACTGATGCCCGCGATCGGGAGATGGGGCGGGGGTGGGCACAATGCTCCCAGGGCAGGGGGCTTGCAGACATTGTTCTGCATGGTCGGGTGGCCACCCATGGCTGGCGGCTGCAGTGTTGCACCTTGCAATATGGCAGCTCACCTGTGGGTGGCCAGGACTTGTTCCTGGTTTTATCAGGCACATCTCTGCGCCCCACTGAACGGCGCAAGGTGGGTTTGTGCCAGCATATGTGCTGCATATCCTGGGCTGAATATCGGGATGTGCCGCATATGTATAGGCAGGCCCCCCTGCACTTGCGCTGCATACATTACCAATGCACCCCGGCACATTGGGAGTTGTGCATCACAACTTGCCCCTTTGAATATTGTGCCAGGGCGCATTGGTGGGTAGCACATGGCACATCCCTGTTGTGCTATGCGCAACACGTTTGAATATCCAGGCCTAAGTGTATTTGCTGATGCAGCTGTACCAGCTGTGCATGTCGCCCACATGGCCATTTGAGAAGCAGGCTACTGGTTCTGCTCTGTGCCTGAGAAGGTAGCTGCTTTGCATATGGAAGGACCATGCACAAAGTAAGCTGAAACTATCTATCTTAAAAGAAAGAAAAATCATTACACAAAAACTACAATAATCCACAAGTTAAGGTTTATTATTAAAGCTGCAAAAGTATAGAAATGTGATGCTAGGGTTTTCTGAACCCTGACTCCACCCACTCCCATCCAACACACCCATAAACCCCACCGAACAGCATGCCAAGCTAAACCCAGGTTTCAAACATATTGTTTCAAAATAATAAATAAACAACACCGTATAAGGAATACAGGTATACCTTATGTGAACACAGCACTCATATATTTTGAGAAATGTAGAAACATAAGGCCCGATTCTCAAAGTGGCAAATGGCAGCTTGCGCCAAAGCCCAGTGCACCATAGACCCTGCACCCAATTCTTTAATAGGCAGGGTCCTGGTGGCTAAGTCCCTAGGTTTGCGTCAAGCCCAACTGAGCACCAAACACACAGTGCAGCAGGAGGGTTCCCTGCAAGCTGTAAGGCAGCTGTGCACCGATCCAGCATGGCCCTTGCTGGCCAGTGCCCCCACTCCTGCCCTGATATGCCCATCCCTAGAATGACAACTTGATGGTCTAGTGGTTCCCCTTCCCTGAGTCCCGATGCTGCCATTGCTGATAGCAATAATATGCCACCAACCTCAATTGCGGTTGTAAGAAACAAGTACTGAAGAAATTCCCTAGTGATCAAGTAGCCCCCCCCCACCCAGCAGGTAGTACCCACCATCCAGAATCCCCCCCCTTCCCATCTCGCAACACAGCCTGCACTGGCACAGCACTCCTCTTACCTCCATGGCCAGTGCTGACTGAACTGTCAGTGCATGCTGTAATTTATGTACTTTACAACATGCAATGACAGTTCAGTTGGCGCTGGCCACAGAGGTGAGAGGAGGGCTGTGCCGGTGCCGGCTCTGTCGCAGGATGGGGGGTGTTGGGTGGTGGCCCCTATCTGCTTAGTGGGGCACTTGATCACCAGGGAATTGACATCAGCACTCATATTCTTACAACTGTGATTGAGGTTGTGGGCATATTATTGCTATCAACAATGGCAGCATCAGGACTCGGGGAGCTGGGATCACTAGACCACCAGGTAAAATGGAGTTATGGGTTAATACTTGGCATATTGGGGGTGGTGGGACCACTAGACTACCAGGTGTGAGGAAATTACTTTATGCAGTAATAAGGGGGTGCTAGCAGTGTTCGGGGCTGTGGTGGGTGGCTGCTGGCACATTACCACACAGTGCACAACTCACCCAGACAATGAATTTCTAAGTACCCTTAGGCCAGCTCTGGCTGATCTAAGAGTTCTTTGAAATTCACCCTCTGGGTGTGCTTTATGAATCCTGATTGTGGGGCAATGGCTGCCTGTGTCTACTGCAAGCTTCTTGCCCTATTATCGCAGCCCATTTCTTGGTGCATGGGTGGCGCAAGCCCCATTTGGGGCAGGTAGTCTGTGGTTGATGCAGGCTGCCTTTGTGAATAGCTCAGGGGGTGGTATTGGATGCTAGGTGCCACTTGCACCATTTATGTTTGGCGAATGCACCTTGCATCCAACCTAGAGTTTTGAGAGTCGGCCCCATAGAGTCTTATGGCATATAAAGGCTGTTTGGCCCACCCAGTTTGCCCATTTTCTTCTACCTTCATTTTAACTTAAGGAGCCGGAGGTCGAGAGGGCTACCTGCTGAAGCCCTCCCTGCTAGCTGAAAGCCGGAAGCTGCAGTTTGAGGGCAACCCCCCCCCCGAGGAGCCAGAGGTCGTGAGGGGCTGCTTGTGAGCCTCCCTCCCTATTTGAAAGCCCGAAGTGCTGCTAGGTAATTAAAGTGAGAAACAATGCTCCGCTGCATTTCGCGACTGTTGGTCCCTGTGGAGCGAGCCTAACTGTGGACATTTGTGGCATTTTGAAACCCTGTATTTGGCGCCTTTTCTTATTACCTGCACACTGCTCCAGAAGAAAAAGGGAACCGGCTTCTGTTCTCTCTCTCTCTCGCGCTAGGTCTAGCCCCCCGAACGCTACGCGTTCGGCTCCCCACCGCCCCCACCACCACCCTTGGTCGGCACTCCCTTTTATAGTTATAATCACATGGGCTGCCAGAACCAATCAGCCAACTTTTCCATTTGCAGGTTATATCTCTCTAACACTAGAGGGAGCCTGCTCTCTAAACCTATTCTCTCTACTGAAAAATCACACTTAATCATGATCCTTGCCATGCTGGCTCTCCTAGTACCACAACACCCACTGTCTACTATGGAACCCTTTATATCATCCACTGTCGTGCCAATGCCCAAACCCCAGTCCATCCACACACAATCCTGTCTTCTGCACAGCTTACTGCCTGTCCACCTATCAATCCATCCCCCAAATCCTTCCGAACTCTGGACTACCACTCTACCCCACCCACCCACCACCAACACACAACCTACTGTCTCATGAATTCTGTCTGATTGGTCTCTCTCCTCTGTAGTGTCTCCAGCACTAAACACTCTCCCATCCGTGCACCACCCATACTATGACAGGGCAGCTGCAAGCGCCCCTCCGCATAGCAACTGCTCCTCTATGAGGCGCCTTATTGCCCTGCTTCTCCTGCTCTCAGGAAATGTGCACCCAAACCCTGGGCCTGGCAACTCTGCCATACCTCGGCAATCCTCTGGCAAGGGTTCCGGTGCTTTTATGAACATATGTAGTCTCCCCAAGAAAACTGCAACACTCCAATGCTGGGTTACACAATATTCCCCTGACATTCTTATGCTAGTGAGAACCTGGCTTTCCCAGCTTACACCTGACTCAGCTGTCTCCTCCCAGGTTTTCCCTCTTCAGGGCTGATAGGATGGGCAAGCGTGGAGGGGTGTGCAATCTACTAGTAACTCAGTCCTAGGTCATGCACTCCCAATCCCTGAGCTCAAATATGGGGCTGGCCATTACCCTAAAATCACCCCACACCCTGGTCGTGGCCCTATACCTAAGCAAACACATACCGCAGTACCAAAATTTTGCAATCAACTCCCTCTTAGACTATCTGTCACCCTACCTCAAAAGCTGAACAATTGATCTTGGGAGACCCTAAACACCAACTGGCTCAGCCCCTCATCTGACAATTTAAGGACGAGCTTGCAGCCCTTGACCTGTCTCAAATGGTCACCCAGCCACCAGACTTAACCAAGCGAAGGGAACTAGCTCTCTCCTTGACATAGTTCTTTCCAACCCGGCCACACAAGTTGGATTCTGTAGAAGTCCTATCGGACTCATTAGCGACCACTCCCTGTCATCTGCTTCTGGTGCTCCCCACACACAGCCGACACTGCAGCACCCCCATCGCAGATTTCTCCCAAGGGTCTTGACAACCTCAAACATCACCTCGCACAAGTCGATTGGACTCCAATGACCTAGCATCTGACATAAACTCTACTTTAACCTACCTCACCAGGGCCTTCAACAATGCCTGCAACCTATTTGCCCCATCACCACACCTAGAAAGAAAAAGCGGCAGCATGGATATCCCTACTGATCCAGCAACTAAACAGAGAGACAATCTTTGGCACATAGCAAATGAGTCTGGTAGGGTGGCAGATAGGCAAGCCTATAGAGCAGCTGCACCAATGCACCTGGGCCGTCAAGCAAGCAAAGCTAGACACTATCAGGCTGCTCTGACATCCTCCTGGGGCTCAACCAGAGCCTTCTGGGACAATATTAAAGAACTGAATGGCAAAACCGCCCTCCCCCTCCGTCTCAGATTGTCTCAAATGGGGCAGTCTCGACAGACCAATCATATATCGCAGATTGCCTTAATAAAACTTTCACGGACTTAAGTGCAGTTATCCCTGCCCAATTCTTTGACCCTGTCCCC
Source organism: Neoceratodus forsteri (assembly GCA_016271365.2). NCBI lineage: Eukaryota > Metazoa > Chordata > Ceratodontiformes > Ceratodontidae > Neoceratodus > Neoceratodus forsteri. The sequence continues at coordinate 396,887,331 of CM028129.1, forward strand.
TTGCCCTCCCACACACTCGCCTCCCGGCCCCCATTCCACTTCCGGACAATCTCACCCCATGATGCCAAACCTTTCCTACTAAAATCTCTCGCCTCACAAAATCCAAGTAATGATCCTCTTGACTCCAGGATACTTAGCCTCAGCTAGAGGTCATGTTAATCCCCCTCACGTGTGTCATTAATAGATCCCTATGCCTTGGCCAATTCCCGGAAGCATGGAAAGAGGCGGAAGTCACCCCCATCCATAAGTCTGGGGACCATACAATACCAAATAACTACAGACCCATCTCCATCCTTCCCCCCTCTCCAAAGCCTTGGAAAAAATAGTATCCACCCAGCTAATGGAATACCTGTCTAAATACAACATCCTATGTCCTGAGCAGCATGGGTTTCGTCCTGGCCACAGCACATCCACTGCCCTTCTGGAATTCTCCCACCATATACACTCTGCGCTTGATGAAGGTCAATTTGCAGGGGCAGTTTTCATCGACCTATCAAAGGCCTTTGATACTGTGTGCCACCCTGCTGTTAAACTCCTTAGCCAACTGGGATTTTCATCTGGCCCCTAAATTGGTTCTCAAAGCTACCTGCACAACAGATCCCAAAGAGTTAAGCTAAATAGGACCTTGTCCACCAGCCTACCGGTACTCTCAGGGGTCCCGAAAGCTCCATCCTTGGACCCACTCTTTTCAGTCTCTTCCTAAACACCCTCCCAAGCTCCTGCTCCAACAAAATACTGCTTTACGCGGATGATGCGGTGATCCTAGCAACACACTCAGACCCTCTTCAACTCCAAAGCACGCTGCAAAGCACCTTCCTCAAGCTGAAAAATGGTTCAGTAACCATCGGCTAGTCCTGAACCTGAAAAAACAAAATCAATGCTGTTAGCACATCGGCAAAACAATGCCAAGGACACTCCCTTCTCATCACCCCTAGCACACTCCTCCCACTTGAACAGGTAACAACATATAAGTATTTGGGCATCACTTTTGATGCAGGCTTTACTTTTCACGCCCACCTAAAAACCCTGTCCTCAGCCATGAACTCCAGGATCGGGCTCCTCTACCGCCACAAAGACTGCCTCCCAGAACCTGCCTTAAAATTGGCCATCACCTCATCTGTGCTGTCCTTGGCCGACTACGGCCTTCCAGTATATGCAGCAGCAGACCTGTCCGCCCTGACTAAAGTCCAGACCTCTATTAACAAAGCCTGTAGGCTCCTGACTGGCGCACACAGCAGAACTCACACTTGCCTGCTTTACACTGCACCCAACATACTCACTCTTGAAGATCGATTGAAATACCACACCTGCCTTCTGGCAAAAAGCACTATCTGGGTTATGCCCATCAGGGTCTCCGCATCCCTGCAACCAGACGTCCGACGGTGCATACCCGTAACTCTACTAAAGCCACCTTCCTGGTACCTAGGGCAAGGACCTCTCTCGCCAAAGATCCTTCCATCATAAAGCTCCGACCTGGTTTAACAACCTTCCTGAGGGAATATCAAAGATCCCCGAGATTGGGCGGTTCAAAATAGCCCTCCGAAAATATATCATCAACAGCCGGTGCTGTAATTGCCTGTAGTGGAACACAACCTGTCTCAAACAGCCCCCAAGTCCGACGACTGGGCAACTGTAACAACTGCAGCTGTAATAACTTGTGTGTATATAATAACTTGTGTATATAATGATCGTGTAACTCAACGTATGTATGTATCTCACCTGTATGTAACCTCTGTCTATAACTGCACTTATTGTTGTCTCCCCCACCCACATGACAAGGTACCTTTGTAAACGAGTCTCTGACTCAAAGGTTGTAAAACTGATTACTACAATAAATAAAAAAAAAAATAACTGCCAACCCTACTCATCTATGACACTTCCTCCTTGCCCCCCCTTCCTTACCTAAGATTCCCTTGTGCCTAATCAGGAATTTTTGAACCCAATCACTGTACGTAGCCCCACAATCTCTGCTGGGAGGCTTTTCCAGAAATTTACCACTCTTTCTGTGAAGAAGTACTTCCTCACATCTCCCCTAAAACTTCCCCCTCCAGCTTCATAGCATGTCCCTTTGTCCTTCAGCACTTTTTTTTAAACACCCCCTCCTGTATCTTATTTATCCCATGATGTATTTAAATGTCCCCCTCTTCCTCCCCTCTTCCAGGTTGTACATACTGAGCTTCTTTAGCCTCTCCTCATAGGGCAGTTGATGCAGACCCAGCACCATTTTAGTTAACCTTCTCTGGACTGCCTCCACTCTGTCTATGTCCTTCCTGAGATGTGGCCTCCAGAACTGGATACAGTCCTCCATGTATATAGGGGAAACATGACCTCGTATTTTCTGCTGGTGATACACATTCCTATGCACCTTTGAATCCCACTAGCCCTCCCAACTACCTTGTGCACTCCCTGGTGATCTTTAGGTCACAGGACCAAAAACAGTTTGTGGTGGCAGTCAGGAACCGAAAAGACACAGTGTACAGTTTTGGCAAAAAGAAATACATACATTTATTAAACAAAATAAAACAAAATATCAAGCCAAAACAAATGGTCCACAGCACAAGCACTACTCCAGCTAGCCCCAGCGCTTTGACTCCAAATGAGTCTTCCTCAGGGGTTGGGGAATGATATGGTTACCTTCAGGTCTCTTTCCTACTTACTCGTCAGTAACACTCCATCCATTTTGTACTCTGACCCCGAGTTCCTGTGGCACAAGTGAATTATTTTGCATTTGTTTTGCATTAAAACCCAGCTGCCACACCCTTGACCACTGCTCATGTTTTTTTAGGTCTTTACCCATCCTTTTCAACCCCAAGTGTCCAACCTTTTGCAGATTTTGGCGTCATCTGCAAAGATGCATACCTTTCCTTCCAGGTCTTCTGCTATGTCACCTAAAAAGACATTAAAGAGGACCAGTCCCAGCACTTAACCCTGAAGTACCCTGCTGGTCACTTTCCTTTTCTTAGAGTGAACTTCGTTTACCACTACCCCCTGTCTCCTGTCCACTAACCAATTTCTTACCCAGGTTCCCCTTTATTTTCCACCCCCAAACTACCCAGCTAGCTTATCTGTCTCCTATGTGGAACGGTGTCAAAAGCTTTGCTGAAATCCATGTAGACCACATCCACCACTCTTCTCTGATCTAATCACTTGGTCACCCAGTCAAAGAAATCAATGAGATATTTTTGGCATGACCTTCCCCCTGTGAATCCACACTGCCTTGGATCTTATAACCCATTGTATACAAGATATTCCACAATCCTTTCCTTAAGCAGTGTTTCCATTAACTTGCCCACCACTGATGTCAGGCTGGCTGGCCTACAATTGCCCACCTCTTCCATTACCACTTTTGTGAAGTGGGACTATGTCTGTCATTCTCCAATCCTCTGGGACCACACCAATCTCCAGTGATCTGTTGAACAGGTCATTCAGAGATGTAGCTAGTGCCTCGCTGATCTCCCTCAACACTCTTGGATGCACCACCGCATCTGGCCCCATAACTTTTTCCACCTTCACGTTAGGAAGTACTTTCAGGACTCTTTCCCCAGAAAAAAGACTAGTGTTCACTTCCCTCCCATCAAAGCTCCTGATGCTTTTTTTGTGGCCTCTCCCCTTCCACTGTGAACACTGATCAGAAGCATTTGTTCAAGATACCTGCCTATTCTTTGTTACCACCATACAGTCCCCTTCCCTCTTTAATCTTACAATCCCTCCTTTTGTCTTCCTTTTTTTGCTTACATACCTAAAGAATGTCTTGTCCCCCCCTTTTTTTTTTTATTCTTTCTATTTATGCTCCTCCCGGACAGCCCCCATCCGAACGACCGCCCCCAACCCAGTTACCCGGAATTACCGGTGCTTACCTGTGCCCGGCCCGGGAGCGGCACCTGCAGGCAGTCGGTCTTCATCCTGCTGCCTGCATGTTCCCCTCTGGTTTTCTCCCAGGGGCCCCAGGAGTAGGAGCGCATGTGCATGCAGGCATACGTGCACCTTACAGCCCCAGTCATAACCCCTTTCCCCCACCCCCTGGCCTAGTGCCTGAGCACCCTCTGAGTCCATGCTGCCCTTAGCCTCCACTAAAGGCCACCATCAGTTGAGGGATGCTACGCCTCCTCCCCGGAGAGGAGAGTTTGTCTGCCGGCAGCTCCATCCAGCTCCACCCTCCCCCTCCTTGCTGACATCCGACAGCCCGGGCTCATTCCCGAACCCGGGTCGCTGGCATGCCACGAAGTAAGGCATCCAGCGCCTCAGCCCTCAGCGCCACTGAGCCGGCTGTCTTGTCCCCTTTTGATACTGCCTGAGCTATTTTTTCGTCAGTTTGCACCTTTGCGCTCCTTACTGTTTCCTTCTGTTTCCTCTGATACACCTCAAAATCCTCCTTCCTCCTTGTCTCCTTGTACCGTCTGAATAAAACCCTTTTAGCCTTCACCTTTTCCGCGCTGCCTCTTTTTGTGGTTAATAAGTTTTATTGATTTGACTTATTAAGACGATACAAACAATAAAACAGTTGGATACATTACAAAGATCTTGCAGACTGCTACATATGTCTGTAGAAGCAGAGAACGGAACATGCTGGCCAAATAGTAACAAACTGAATATACTAGCCAGGTAAGCAGTAGGATAATACTCTGTGCCTGGATGTACAACACCTACCCAGCTGGAGATTAACTTTGCAAGTATTAGCAGTTGGTGCCTTGCATTATAGCTAACTCATACAAACATATCTTACCAGGCCCCATCCTGCTAGTTTCTGCAGTATTTGACAAAGCATCAGAAATTATGAGAGGTCTAGGGCCGCTGTCCTCTACTTTATACTTACAAAATACAAGAGATCACACACACAAAGCAAACAGGTCTTCATTGTCAGAGAAGATACTATCCTTTACTGATATTATACCATGTCATCCGTAGAGCAGGGTACCCTATAACTCACTAACAATCTCTCCAGCACTTGCCCCTAAATGCACCATGAGAGGAGACCATTATAGTAGCATGGTTGTGCCTATTCAGCCGATTCCCCCCCTAGGTTTCAAAAACAGAAGGAAGGGAGTCCAGAGGGCAGTATATTTAAAGAGGGTATTGGTCACAGTATGTGATATTCTGGCCCAGTTGGCAACTTGAGCCATGGAGGTAAGTACCTCCCCCAGGGAGGGGATTACCTGGGACCACCATTTACACAGTAGGAGTCTTTTAACCTGCATACTGAGTGTCAGAAGTAGTTTCAACTCAGAGGGACGAAGGTGAGGGTCTGGGGTCTGGAGTCCTAATAACAGCAACTCAGGGGACTGAGGCACAGGCTTCTTAAGTATTTTGGACCCCATCTTACAGGTAGCCTGCCATAGGGGCTGGATCAGCCTGCAGGACCAAAGTATATGGAACAGGTCACCTGGGAGTTCCTGACACCTCCAACACAGGCCAGACTGAGCCAGCTTTGCCTTGGCGAGGACTACAGGAGTCCTGTACCAACAGTGAATTATCTTGTTCTGTATTAATTGACTACAGGTGTCAGGATATGCCCCGTGAGCTTGTATTAGGCAAGACTTGCACTCCAGGTTCATAATAGGTTCATATGCAGTGCTTTCTCCCATTTATGCTTGGATTCCTCTGTTTGGGATGGGATGGTGCTCCGAACGGCCGCATATACCCGGCTTGACTGTCCTCTTTCTAGGGCCAGCCATGACTCTACCTAGAAGATTTGTTACTCTTGGTGCTGCTTATGCCTGTACATAAGGATGGCACTTCTTATTTGGAGGAATCACCAGAAGTCTTTGGGAGAGATCCCATAAGAGCCCCGCAGGCCCTCAAAGGAATTAAGGGTATCTGTACCAGGAATGAGTATATCTCGAAGCAATGAAATACCACCACGCTTCCATGAGGGCCATGCATTTGGTTGTCTATTGATGGTAATCTCGTTATTGCCCCATAGTGGGGTAATGTCTTAGGGGAGATGGGGAGGTGGCCAACTTCTTATGCACCTTGGCCCAATATTCCAGAGAGGGACCTATAGTAGGATGAGAGCGAGTGCCCTTAGGAGGATGGTTAAATAACAATAGTACCAAGTGAGTACGCTGACATACCTCTCTCTCCATATCCAGCCACTGGGGAGCATTGTGTTCAGGGAAAAGGAACCATTTTAACATCTGAGACAGCTGAAAGGCCCATTTATAGCCCTCTAACCATGGAAGGCCCCAGCCCCCTTCCAACCAATGAGCTCTGAGCTTATTTCTACTGTACCTAGGTTTCTTACCCTCCCACAAAGAGGATCCCAGCAGGGAGTCTAACTTAGTAAACCAATAACGAGGTATTTTCAAAGGAATGTGGGAGAGAAGATACATAATTTTTGGTGCTGTGACCATTTTAATTGCCGATATTTTACCTACAAGCAACAGTCGAAGAGATTGCCATCTGTCCAGTTCTGTATGAATGGAGGCAAAAAGTGGTTTCATATTCAGGTCCCAGATTTTATGCGGATTAGGAGAGATAGTAATGCCCAAGTAGGTAATCCCCTCTGGGCCCATCGGAGCCCATGCTGAGTAACCATTTGAGAGGTACACTTAGAGTTTAAAGGTAGGACCTCTGTCTTGTCCTGGTTAATCTTGAGCCCTGAAAATGTAGAGAAATCTGACAAGGTGGACAGTAGGGGAGGGAGGGAGGTGATAATATTGGCTATAGAGAGCAACAGGTCATCCGCATACATAAGAGTAGGGTATGCCCTTGTTCCCACCTGGACCCCGGAAATTAGAGGATTTTGCCTAATAGCAGCTGTCAGGGGTTCTACTGCCAATACAAAAAGTAGTGGAGAAAGTGGGCAGCCCTGATGGGTATCCCTACCCAGTATGAATGGGGGAGACAGCATCATATTGGTGAGTATCCATGCAGCTGGGGATGAATATATTGCCCCAATCCAGGCCCCCAAGCCATAGTGCAAAGTACTTGTTGGACATAGTCCCACTCCAGGGAATCAAAGGCCTTTTTGAAATCTATTGCAATGGCAGCAGCTGGGGAAGATAATGTTTGGGCCTTATAGATTAAATTTACCAATGATCTAATATGGTCCGCGCTAAAGCGGCGCTTAACAAAGCCTACTTGGGATGGGTGGATTAAACTGGGAAGGAGAGGATTAAGTCTACTAGCTAGTATCTTAGCTAGCACCTTGCTATCAGCATTCAATAATGAAATAGGGCAGTAGCTGGACTCTTTGATAGGGTCTTTACCTTTTTATGGTAGGATAGTAATAGTCGCCTCCCTAAGGGATGAAGGGAAAGACCCTGTTTGCAATGACTCAGTAAATACTTGTTACAATACCAGAGAGATTATGGGATGCAACAGCTGCCACACTTCAGTAGGGAAACTGTCCCCTCCTGGGGCCTTTCCCTTTTTAAGGGAGATGATGGGGGTCTGGGGCTCTGGAGGATTTATATAACAAGGAGTAAAAATCCATCATTATTTGATTAATACCTTGCACCGAGGTCTGGGTCCTACCCTGCATCCTCTAAAGCCACTATATGCCTTTTGGCTTGCTGCTTTTGAGACGGTATGCCAGCAGCTTACCCTCCTTTCTCCCTTCCCAATATTTATGCTTGAGTCTAATGATTGAAATCTCTGCCTTTCTAGAGACCAGCTCGTTCACTTGCATCTTCAGAGAGGTGACCTTGTGACTACCTCTTACCTAAGGAAAGGACAAAGAGCCTTAAAAGCAAGCTTCGCTTTTCGGAGTTGTCGTTCAAGCCCCCTCAAATGTTGTTCCCTCCTCTTTTGGTGCCGGCTCGCATACCCTATTATCACCCCTCTTAGAGTAGCTTTGAATGCCTCCCATGTGGTACCCGGAGAGGTATCTGCTATGAGGTTATGCCAAAACAATTACGTTGCTTCCTTTTGAAGCCAAGAGAGAAAGTCTGGGTCACAAAGTAGCAATGGGTCCAGCCTCCATGCTGGAGACTTAGGGAGAGGGGGGCCCCATGTGAAGGCAAGATGCACAAGGGCATAATCTCAGATAACTAAGGGATGAATAAGGGTATTAGCAGTGTTACTAGTAATAGTAGAAGAGGTGAGCCAGAAGTCTATTCTACTAAGAGAACTATGTACTGGGGAATGAAAGGTGCAGTCCCGTTGGGAGGGGTGAAATATTCTCCAGATGTCTGTAAGGGCCAAATCTTGTTGTAATTGAGCCACTGCCATTACAGACCTGGAGTGGAGCTCAGTATTGGAAGGGGATCTATCCAGGAAGGGGTCCAGAGTAAGATTAAAATAACCCCCTAACAAAATGGGGGTGTCTTCCGGAGCTATGGATCCCAGCACCTAGGCCAACTTGTGAAAGAAGGAGGGTGAGTCCTCATTCAGAGTGTATATGTTACCCAGGATCAGAGGGCCCTCCCTAGTATCCATGAGTACCACCACCCATCTACCCTCAGGGTCTCTCACTTGTCTCTGTAATTTCCATTGTAGTTGCTTGAGAAGTAGAATCGCCACCCCTCTTTTTCTAGAGGAGGCCGAGGCATGAATGACCTGACCTACCCACTCCCTCTTCAGTCTCTCAAGATCCCCATGGCAAGTTTGGTCTCCTGCAGGAAGGTGACCCTCCCTCCCAGTCTCTTAAGGTGGCCCAAAACGTGCTTCCTCTTGTTTGGGGTGTTAAGCCCTCTGACGTTCCATGTCAGACAAGTGATATCACCTGTTAGTAATAGGGAGCAAATATTTAATTAAGAGATATATCAAGAACAACCAGCAGATAGGGGGCGAGGGCAGCCCAACCAGAAGAGGTAAATTTCTATAGAGCACCACCAGATATGGAGAGAGTGGGTAAAGCCCATATACCCTGCCCCTATCAGATGACCTTATACTAACAAATAACGAAACATCTGTGTGTGTCTCTTGTGAAACAAACATACATAAACACCTTAACAAACTATATACATTGTGCACAGTGTACCATGCAATTTGGGGATACAGAGGCATCTCGTCGGCCACAGAATCCTGCTGTAGGCCGGCCTCTATTCCCAGGGTGTTATCAAGTGGTATCCATCCTTCCTCAGCACTACGGTGAGTGCAGGGGGGGTTCCCCTAGAGACTCGAAACAACCCAATAAGAAGGTTAGACCACATGGCTCATTGCAACCCCAGAGGGTTGAGAGAGCCGCTCCAGTGGTGTAGCTCAGAAGCTGGGGTAGTTAAAGTGGGACTACACAATGCTTCTAATGAGGTGGGAGTTTACAGGAAAGAAAGTGGGGGGGAACTGCCCACTATTTCAGCAAGCCTAGGGTTATTGCTGATGGATGCCAACATGTTCTCACAACAAAAATATTGGTAAGGTCAGGCTCGTCACACCTATGAAGAGTGTACTGTAAGCCACCCAATGCGGGGGCTGGGAGATCTCCTTGATAGAAAATAATAACAAAAAAAACATACCAGAAGCACAGTCCTTTGCCATTCACCACTTAGGGCCTCATGTAAAACACATCCTGGCTACCCATTCAGCACAACAGTTTACGCATGCTGTCAAATACTTTCATATTATATGACACAGCTTCCCAGCGGACCTCAACGCCCCCTCCACACACAAGTAAGCGAAGTAGAACACACAAAAGTTCTGCTGTTTAATCAGATGGTACAAAAAAGGACTTCTTTGCCATTTAGACATGTCTGGACCTTTGATCAGAACGTCCACTGAGAGCTTGTTGGTAGGCCTCGTTGAATCCCTTCTGGTACAGGGTGAGGCATCTTCTCTGCCATATGGCAGAAGTCGGGGTCAAGGTTGGGGTGAAAAGGGGCTCAAAGTTCCACTACATAGGTAGCATGGAGAAAGGGTAGCAGATGGGTCAGCCAAGGAGATTGTCCACTGACGATCAATTTAGACACCCCAAACTCGCCCCATACCTACAACTCCTTGGGGGATTAAAAGAACAGGAATAGAAAGAAAATAGAAGGGTGACTACTTATCTGACCACACCAGTGGGTTTTCTCTGATCAATTGCCCTGGAGATGTAGTGCACTCAGGATGGTCCACACTGAAGACGAGATCTCCGCTGGTAGCGGAAGCCTCCTTCATAGCCTTTGGTGGATGCTGCCCTCCGCTATCTGTAGCCCTGTTTTGCGGCTGGTGAGGAGTTGCTGACAGGGACACATAGCTGGGCTGCAACATAGGAGTAGAACTGCCTTCCACAGTCGAATCCACAATGCATGGGTGTTGATCTGGAGAGCTGGGACATAAAGCTTTATATCTATTAGCGGTGTAGTAGGCCTGTAATGGATCTGGAGCCACAGTGTCCATGCTTGTGGCCTCCTCTGTGTCGTCTTGCCCTCTCTCCGAAGGATGCTCCCGGTGGCCGTGTTTTTTCGAGGATTGCCTCTTTCGGTGTACTTTTGGGGGGAGTTCCCAGTGTTGCTTCCTGAGATCTTGCCAAACTGCAGGCCTGCTCACTGATGGAGAGGAGTGGCAATCCAACCCGTCAGTAGCATTTTTTGCCGAAGGGGCTCCTGGGGTAATGGTGGTGAATTCTTCTGGCCAGTTGCACCGTAAAAAATCCATGAGTGCATCAGGAGATTCAGAACTGTTTGAGACCCCATTATGCATAACCCACATCATGGCTGGGTAATGTAAGGAGAAGGGCAGTCCAATACTGTGCATTTTATGCCTTGCCTCAGAGTATGCTCTGCGTTTGTCCGACAGATCCTTAGAGAAGTCCTGAAAGATGTGGATCCTATTCGATCTCCACACTACATGCTGTAACTCATGAGCTCTAGTTAGGACTTTCTCTTTGTCCCTAAAATCAATAAATCAGGCTATGATAGGTCGTGGTCTGTCCTGGGCCTGAGACATGGGGGATAACGTATGGTGTGCGCGTTCCACCGGGAGCGGTATCAATGGGTCCAACTGCAGCATTTCAGCGATGGCTAATTGTAGAAATCCCTCAGTATCTTTGCCTTCTACACACTCAGGGAAGCCCAGGAAGCAAAGATTATTACGGTGACCTCGATTCTCGAGGTCATCCATCTTACTGCACAGCACCTGTATGGTCCGTTGTTGATCTGTTAATTCTGCCCTTAAGTCCTGAACATGTCCCTCCGTTGCCAAGACTAGCTGTTCGGTATACAGCATCCTGGCTTCTAAATTTTGAACCATTTGGGTGTTTCAATTAGTTGCCACAGTGACTTGTGCCATCTGGGCCATAAGTTGGCCGAACATCACCTCAACTGATGGTTGCTCCCAGGTTTGTGTCAAGCGGCCTTCAGCCATATTTTCAGGCCTACCTTGTCCAGGAGGCTCTTCGGTAAAATAGCAATTTCCACACAGCAAATGAAGGCTTTTTGTATCAATGAAGCAAAATTAGTGTAGCTTGAGTATTACCCCACAATTTACAGTAGAGTGAGGATATAATACCAGCTGGTAGAAAAAGGATTTTAAAGGATATTTCCCTCTGGGTTGTGGAGCTGATCTTTAAGCTGCCATCCTATTTAGCAACCCTAGTGGCCACTCCTCTGCTGCCTCTTTTGAGAACCATAGCAGTCTCCTCTTCCTTTTGTTTTTGCTCACTTGCTTGACACAGAGGTTTGTTGCCTTCACAATGCCCTATTTTATTTTGGCCCACTATTTCTCTACTCCCCCCCCCATTGGGTAATTCCTGAGGCATTCACTAGTCTTTATAAAATATGTCCTCCTGAAGTCCAAGACTCTTGACATTGTGTGGTTCGATTCTGCAGCCTTCTTTATGTTGAAACACATTATACGGTGGCCAATGGTCCCCAGTGGGCTTCTCACCTTAATGTCTGCAACACTGTACATGTTAGTGAGGACAAGGTCCTGTAGTGCCCCATCATGAGTGGGTTTGATGACTAGTTGCCTGAGGAATGCCCCTGCAGGAAGTCCAGGGTGCCCCTGCTTCTAGCTGAAGCTACTGGTAGGAGGCCCTAATCTATATCAGGCAGATTGAAGTCAACCACTAGGAGCACCTCCACCTTTTCATCCATTTTGCCAGTTGCTTCTAGCATTTCTCTGTCTACCTCCTCCCCCTGTGCTGGAGGCTTGTAGATCACACCTGTATGAAAAGCAGCTCCATTCCCTGATCTGAGGATGACCCATTGTACGTCTGCCCCCCTGCGTTCCCTGTATCTCCATCACTTTTATGCTTTCCTTCACATAAATCACCACCACCACCTTTCCTTCCTACCCTGTCCTTTCTAAACAGCTTGTAGCCTGGTATAGCCATGTCCCAGTCATGGTTGTGAGTTCACCATGACTCAGTAATGACCACTATATCTAGGTCATCTTCTGCTATGATGGCCTCTAGGTTTGAGATCTTATTTGCCAGACTTCTAGCATTAGCACACATGGACTTCCAGATTTTATCTCTTTTCTTGTTGCACCCCCCTTTTTCTTTTTGCTCCCCATCATCCCCCTTTTCTTCTGAATGCTCCCACCCCCCCTTTGCTATCACCCTGCTTCTTTAACTTGCACCATGGGGATCTCATTGCTGTCTGTCTCAACCTTTGGGGAGCAGTTTTTGCCTTCCTGATTACTTCCACCACCACCCTCAGATAGTTTAAATGTTCATCAAAGTACCACTTAAACCATCCACTGAGGACTGTGGTTCACCCTCATGGATGGATGGATGGATACAGGCCGTCACCTCTGTATAGGCCCTTATCCTCCAAGGTGGGCTCCCAGTCCACAATGTAGCCATATCACTCCTCTCTGCACCATTCCCTCAACCATGATTTGAAGATCATGGTACAATGATCCCTCTCCTTCCCTCTGTCATAGACAGGCAGCACTTCTGCAAAAGCTTCTGAGTGTGCTACCTGTCTAAGACCACTTGAAAGTTCCCTAAACTCCCTCTGCACTATCTCATCCTCATCCCCAACCAGGTCATTTGTCCACAGGTGGACAATGACATCCAGCTCCCCCTTCCTTCCTGCTGCCATAGTAATCCCTAGTATTCATTTGCCATTCATCTGGGTTATGGTGACATGTCAACATCTGACCTCCTTCTCCAACCTCTTTCCTATTCCCAGCTCTAGCCCCCTGACAGTTGAGTTCCCTGCCAGAAGTTTCCTCCTCCTCCTCTTGGGTTCTCTCCCCCCCTCCTTGTGGTCCCCCCTGTTGAGTTCCCCAATATCTTCCCTGGCCATTACCATGGGTGCCTCCTCCTGGCAGTCCTGCCTGTTAGAGTGATATGGGAATTTTGTAGCGGTACCGATTGAGGCATTTGCCTGTGACACACCCACAACCTTCCAGACTCCACCCTTCTCGAACCCACAATAGTCCAGCCACTCCTCCTATCTGGCATCCTCTATGGTAATGGTGTCAGAATTGGTGGCTTCTAGCTGGGGGAGAAGGTCCCCTGACTCCTAGCCAACTCGACCTCAAGTCTAGTGACACTCTCCATCAACTTAGAGAGGCACCTGCAGATGGGGAAACACCACAGTCTCCAGACGTTCTCTCTGAAGACTGCTGCCCTACAGTCACTGTACTGGACCACTCCCCACATTCCCTAGTCCTCTTCTCTCCATGTTACCTGGATTCCTCTACCAGAACACAGTAAATATGAAGTTGTATGATTGCTGAAGCACAAAACTACCCAGTAGTTAACACAGATACAGGTACCAAATAATATATATTTTTTTTCACGTAGGTACCCAACAGTGGAGGGGTTCAAGAGGGAATGGGACAGGTACAGGGGAAGGGTTCTGGAAGCAAAGTCCAGTGCAGTGAGAATATCCGGGACTGGGAAGGGAGAAGCCAGAGAGGGTGAGGGGGCAGCAAGAACAGCTCCCAGGGTGGGGGCTGACCAAACGAGCAGACAGGAAAGACCATTAGACCTATTCTGCTGGCATTTTAGGATGTTAATAAGTTAGTATGTTAGGTATTAATGTTAGCTGTGGCTGAGGCAGAGTGCTCTCTTTACCTGCAGTACCACCCACTAAGGTTCAGGTAGGTCAGATTAGCAGTGCACGCTCCAAATTCTTCTCCCACAAACAATACACAATTACTGGGGATCAGATGAGCAGGGTTCTTGGCTGTTGGCGGTTTACTTGGCTGACTCCTGGCAGACTCTAGTCACTGTCCTTTGCTCTTGCCCTTAGCTCAAGGGTCACAAGTGGGAAGGCCACTTGGCAGCAACTACTGATGTGTTGAGAATGGGCTCACACAGTTCTGTTCCCCTGCCCATTCCATCCACCCAATTGGTGGAGTCTCAGCAGCCCCCGACAGCAAGCTGGCATGATGATTCTCAGTGAAGGAAGAGAGGCTGTTAGAACTCAAGCCCTCTCACCCTCAGCAGCTCCAGCGGCACTTTGTGCAGCCAAAAACAGGTTCCCAGTGTTATGTTTTGCAAAACAGGAGCCCTGTTTAAATAGTGTGAAGATCAATGGGCTTCCACAGCTCCTCCCCTGCCCATTCCATCTGCCCAATTAGCGGGAACTCAGCAACCCCAGCAACAAGCTGGTGGGCAATTCTCAGTGTAGGGGAGAGAGGCTGTTAGAACTCGAGTACTCAACAACTCTGGTGGCATTTTGTGCAACTGAAAACAGGAGCCTGTGGTTGAGACACAAGACCAAAGGATACAGGCCTATGTATAAAGTTCTTTCTTTGGACCACTCAGAAAGTCAACTACATGTCTGGTGAAATGTATGTAATGATGCAGATGCTTGATGAGTTTCCCACAGTATGGGTGAGAATATGCTGAATTCCTTTCATTTCTGTCAATGTAATTAGCTAACGAAAATAGCACTTCATGTTTTTTCCGATGATTTTGACCATTTGTGATCACACATCTCTCACTGCTGATCAAAAAGAGTGATGTGTGATCACAAAATGGTCAAAATCATCAGAAAAACATGAGGTACTATTTTTGTTAACTAATTATTTTGACAAAACTGAAATTTAGTTTTAAATATGCAGGTCAGTTAGACATGTGTAGGTGCAAAAGAGATGGGGGAGTGTGCAGTGTGTCAGGTTACTAGGGCTTTCTGCAGGGGCTTCACTTGATCAGACAGGAAAAGTGGAAAAATTCTTATCTGTCCCGAACAATGATTTCCCACAGCGACCACGCATCTCTGCGCTGAAAGTGTGAAAACACATTTCGGCCATGTTGTGAAAAATGACAGCTGTACTGTTCATAAGGAAGTGTGGAAAAATGGCACTGGTGAAAATCTGGACTGAAAATATTACAAAGTCATGAACTTATGAGGGTGCGTGGAAACTGCGCAATGCTCACTCATAACACAGTCATTTTATGGACTTTTGTCACCAAATTTTCAACATGGCCATTTTAAGACCTCTGCTCATGAACAGTGTAACTGTGATTTTCTTAATCTGTCCCAAACATTGCTTTTCGCTGTCACGACAGCACCATTGTGCACTACATATGCGAAAACACATTTTGGGCGATGTGAAAAATGGCAGCTGTACTGTTCATAAGGAAGTGTAATAAAATGGCAATGTTGAAAATCTGGAGTGAAAATATTGAAAATTCGCAAACTTACGAGCATGCGTAGGAACTGCATAGCACTATGCGGCTAAATAAAACAGTCATTTTAAGGAATTTTTTCACCAAATTTTCAACATAGCCATTTTAAGACCTCTGCTCATGAACAGTGTCACTGTGATTTTCTTAATGTGTCCCATACATTGATTTCGCACACCGACTGCACCATTGTGCGCTACATGGTCGGAAACACATTTTGGAAAAGACATGAAAAATGACAGCTATACTGCTCATAAGGAGGTGTGGTAAAATGGCAATGTTGAAAATCTGGAGTGAAAATATTGAAAATTCACGAACTTACGAGCATGTGTAGGAACTGCGCAACACATACTTGTAAAACAGTCATTTTTAGGAATTTTTTCACCAAATTTTAAACATAGCCATTTTAAGACCTCTGCTCATGAACAGTGTCCCTGTGATTTTCTTAATTTATCCCGTACATTGATTTTGCACACGGACTGAGCCATTAGTGGCTACATGGGCGGAAACACATTTTGGGTGAGATGTGAAAATGACAGCTATACTACTCATAAGAAGGTGTGGTAAAATGGCAATGTTGAAAATCTGGAGTGAAAATATTGAAAATTCGCAAACATACGAGCATGCGTAGGAACTGCGCAATGCACACTCGTAAAACAGTCATTTTTTGGAATTTTTCCACCAAATTTTCAAAATAGGCTTCTTGAGAGCCCACCTTATGAACACTGGCAGTGTCATTTCATTAATCAGTCCTGAAAGGTGATTTCGCACAGTGACTGCGAAATCACCCTTCCGGCCCAAATAACGCCGTGACAGTGACAGCATTCATGAGAAGGGGTCCCAAAAACCCCACGTTGAAAATTTGGTGCATAAATTCCAAAAAATGGCTGAGATATGCAGCAAAGTTGAAAAAACCCTATCTATCTCATTGTATAGCTTATCGGCATTTCCTCAGTTCGCGGTCGGCTTTGAAGAGTGCAGACGTGTTCCCGGTCCACCGAAGATCATCGCGAGGTCCGGAGGTAAGTAGGGGTGGGGGTGGGAGGCAGGGTGCGCAGTGGGTGGGTGCGGGTTGTGGGAGGGGCAGGGAGAAGTGCCAAGGACAGTTTTTTATTTACAGGTTATTTTTCTTTTAAATGACGGCCGGTACATTTGCCACGCTGGGGTGGGCTCTAGCGTGGCACAAGGACGTGGTTGGGAGGGTGTGGAGCCGGCGAGTTGGGCACCCTGTCGGCCATAGCATCTGTTGCCCAGCTGGGGTGGGCTCCCAGCGTGGCACCCTGTACTCTGGGGGACAGTGGAGCCGGGGATTGGGCACCCCGTCAGCTATACAATGAGTTGCCACACTGGGGTGGGCACCCAGCGTGGCATGTGGAACTTTTGGGGGGCTGGCACAGCCCGGCGGGGTGGGCACCTCGGCTATACAGTATGTGTGTGTGGGGGCAGCACGCAGTATGCATGCGTGTGTGTGTGTATAGGGGCGTGCGAGCAGGCGATTCTATCGCTGCTCACTGAAGCATAGCTCTCTCTTCAACTGTACTCCACTGCATTTTGGAGCTGTCATAGACAGCTGGAGCAGGCATTGGAGAACTGCGGCCACGCCTGCAAACACACTGCCTGAATTGGAAGAGGGCTGCCACACCTCCGAAAACTCGGATGATGGCACTATGTTTCTTGCACATGCATGCAAGCAAACATAAAAATCACAAGAGGTTTACATGTTGCATGCTTGCCATGTGTACAGCAACTAAGCTGGTGCAAATCTCATCTAAAAAACACATCAGTTTCTATTTCTCATACTAATGCTAGCAGTTAGAACCATTAAAATACATTTTTCATTGATTTCTCAATAAAATTAGGTAAACTCATTAATTCTTATCCTTTTGCAAGTTATTTAATGGCTTTTGATTTTTGTCATTAATGTGACATTAATTTATAAAGTATTATATACATTCTGCATTAAATGCCTAGGATATAGTCAGCCAACAGCTCCCATTCCAGATGTGTGAAAAGGGGCCTCTGTGTTGTGAAGCCTGACCTTTTTGTTTGGGGCCATGCAAATCCCCTTAAGCATCTTTAGTGCTACAAATGTGTTTCTCCATTACTGTTTCAGCTCACTTACTTTCCCTTTGTCATTCTGTATGGAGCATATACACTATGGCCATGCTCAGCACTCTTTGTACTGAGTAGGGTCTAGGAGGCACACACCATACCTCACATTTTGTCACTGAAATGAGGGACATGGACACTTAAAATGAGGGACAAAGAGGAACACTAACCCTCACAATGATCAGAACTCATCCTGAAACATGGAGATATAGTACTTCAGGATATAGTGGAAACCATTGTATTTACTTTACTGATATTAGCATCTGAGCATGACTTTCTACTATAAAGCAGGGGTGCCATTTAGATAGGGTAGAGAGTCGAAGTTGCCCCCCCCCCCAACATTTGTGCCTAGGTTGTTCTTATTGTGTGGCAATAATGGCATTAAATTTGGATTTAATCTTTTGTACAATAAGTGCCCCCCTGGCCTGTGTGCACTCACACTGCAGGTGCAGTGTTGACTCGACTCTGTCTGTATTGTGTTGTCCACTCTCTCCACCTATCAGCAGTGGTGCCATCACATGTGACATGGAGGAGCTCCAGCCAAGCAAGAGCACATAAGCCATGTGAATGCAACACTGTCTTTCCCACCACAGAGTAGAGAGGCTCCACACCACAGCTTGGAGGTGTCAGTGAGCACTGAACTCAGTGTTGTGGTGGCATATGTTTGTTGATCTACTCTTAGTAAGTCTCCATCTCCCCTGGTGGCTGAAGGGGCAGAAGGTGAGCTAGAAGCTAACTCTAGACCAGGCTACCTACTTACTCTATTAGTCTCGAATACAAAAAAAACAGCACAGACCCCCACAGCAGCAAGCTAGGCCTAGTAGCAGTGGTGACAGTGGTGTGGGTAGCCTTCATAGGCCTTGATCAGTGCAGTGCAGCAGCAGCCATGGCAGCAGCAGCCAAGCAAGAAGCAAACAACACAGATTGAGCGTGTTCAGTTGGTGAGGTGACTTGGCTGCAGACCACATTAGGGACCAGGGGATGGTCAGTTCTAGCATCCAGATTCTGGCAAAAGGATGGAGGAAGAGCAGACTGAAAATTGGTCTAGAAGGGAATGGTTGTTAGTTTTGGTGTTCAAGCAGGTTGGCTCCTGTATCAGCTGAGTGAGGTTAAGAGCTGTTATACCAGAACAGGCTTTGCTATGGGTCACAGACAGCCAATTTAGATTGAAATCACCCATGATATACAATTCACCAGAGTGGACATGGGAAACTAGCATGGAAATAAGGCTGGTAGCAATTTTGGGTGGGAGTCCAGGAAGACAGTAGGTGCCTGCTATGTAAATAAAAGTTGTGAATGCAGAGAGATGTTTATTATGATAGCCTCATAAGAGGAGGAGAGGGTAGTGGATAGCATGGTAGTAAATTGTAAGGAGGAGGAGATGTATATGGCCAGTCCTCCTCCTCTACCATCTTTATCCTGGTGGGTTAGAGAATAACCAGGGATGGAGACTTCCTGGTCTGATATACTATTGATCAGCCAGGTTTCTGAGATAATAAGTATGTCAGGGGGATAGGTGAATACCATGGTTTGAAGTAATGCAATTTTTGGTGCCAGACTACAGATGATTAAATGAAAAACTTTTAGCCCATTTGGTAGGGCAAAGGGAGCTTTAGCAGAAGGAGTGGGGTCAGGAATTACCATGGATGTTAGATGCAGAGGGACCCAGGTTGGGGTTAAAGTGCCCGTGGACAGGAGGAGAAGAGCTCTGACTGATAAGGAAGTGGATTTTAGAGCATTTATGCTTGATGTGGGAGGTGTCTGGAGTAAGGTGACTAGTGGAGACAACATAGTGAGCAGAGGATAAGACTAAAAAATATAGGGTAGCCCTTAGGTCAGTGATAGCGGTTAGAGAGGGACATGGGAGTAGTGGGAAATGCCTCCATCTAAATGTGGCTGGGGAGGGGGTAACAGTATGCAATAGACCAGAATTTCATAGTAGTTGTGTGGCAGGCATGAAATGGGAGTCAGTATTTGAAGCACGGGGGCAAAGGGAAGACAGGAGAGGGAGAGCACAAGCAGGAGGTAATGAGCAACTGCATACATTGTAGTAAGTTAAATTACTGACTGGATGGCAGTAGTTCAGATTAACTCCCCTAGTGTTTGCTTCCTATAAAGTGCAAATGGCAAAACTGACAGTTATTTACAGATCAGTAACACCGATTAAAACTTTAAGTTTAAAACTTATAACTTAAAACAGTTCTAACAGGGCTTTAACCAATAAAGTAACATAGCAGGAGTACGGAAAGGACAGTGACTAAACACCAGCCAGTTTGCAGTTGTCCTAGGTTTGAAGTGACCAATCGGAGGTTTTCAGCCACTGGCATCAAAATTCCAAAAAAGGTAGGTAGTGCAACAGTTCAAGCTACCATACCTGGGGTTCTAGTCATCAGATATAGAGCAAC
This sequence comes from Neoceratodus forsteri, assembly GCA_016271365.2. Classification (NCBI taxonomy): domain Eukaryota; kingdom Metazoa; phylum Chordata; order Ceratodontiformes; family Ceratodontidae; genus Neoceratodus; species Neoceratodus forsteri. The sequence continues at coordinate 396,907,299 of CM028129.1, forward strand.
CTGAAGTATCTAAAAGGGTTGGCTAGAGAGCGAGTGAGGAGGGGCCTATAGTTAACAGTGAAAGATCCTCTTACTTCAGACACTTTAAAAAAAGGAATTGACAAACTGCTATCATGTGACTAACAGCAAAAAATTAGTAACAGAAAGGAAAAGCACAGACAGTGTCTGGCTAGGTAGGCCTTTTCACACTATGCTGTTTGGGAGTATTAGCAATGTAAAATAGCTTTAAACAGTAATTAACAATAGTGGCAATATTTGCTAAAATAGCTCTACATAGTAACTATCACTTAGCCAGACAGAATAAAATATTTCTTTTTTTTGTTAACCTAGAGAAAAATGTTATTAAACATTAAAGTGAATTGTAGGTGGGAACTAGTAGCCCACAACATAAAGTAAAACAAAATATCAGATAAGCAATTTGGGCTTGCACTAATCTTGTTGAGGGCTTAATTGATATAAACTGCTATAAAGTAAATACAAAAAAAAGCAAAATACTAGATAAGCAGTTGGGCATGCAATAATGTTGTTGAGGGTTTAGCTGATATAAATTGCTACACTAAGGAACTGTTTAGTCTTCACATACAGCTGGTAACTTTTAAAGAAATAAAGTCACACTAAGTTTGATTAGGCTGGGCAGCTACCATATGTAATTTATAAGTAAAGTGTATCCTTATGCAGTTACTGTGGACCTACAGTGGGATATTCAAAGCAGTTGCGCATTGCACAACTGGGTTGCACATGTGCAACTGCGGAAATGTGCCAGAGAGCGATATTCAGTTGCAGCAACTGTGCAGCGCAAGTGGCAGTGCGCCAATGGGCAATGGGAATGTATGCATGTGCAAGTGCAGGGGGTGTAGCCATGAATATGTGACACAGTGCAAAATTCAACCCCCAGACAAATGGTGCAAGCGTGGAGCAAATGGCAGTTGTGTGAAGCACACTTGAGCCTATAAAAACAGGGGGCAAGTAGGAGAAGGACACTTGCATCAGAGGGGAGCAGGACAGAGGGAGACAGACAGGCTGGCAAACAACAGTCTAGGAGACTAGGAGAGGGACACAGACAGAGACAGAGAGGGAGTGGCTGTGTATGAGAGAGTGAGTGTGTGTGAGTGTGACAGGCAGGGAGGTGACAGTGTGTGAGAGTGTGCCTGGTTGTGACACAGAGGCACCAGGCCCAAGACGGGCAACACAGGAACCCACAGGGGTGGGAGTCAGAGGCCACAGGCAAGAGGAAGTCAGCTGGGGGCAGGGCACACAGTCATGGGCCCCACTGAGCAGTCTGCACAGCCGCACACAGCTGGGAGGGCCAGCGGGGTCAGATGCCCAGGGGGGACAGGTCTACAGGGGCCATGGCCAGTGCCATATTCCAGATGGAGGCCATAATGAGGGGTGTGGGTAGGCAGGAGGCAAGGTGGCACGGCCATGGAAGGGCCCATTGGTGGTATGCCTGGAACAGGTGGTACCGTGCCCGCACCGCCTTCGAAAACTACTCTGATACGGAGATCGTGGTCCGGTATCACCTGAACCAGGTGATTCTGAGGCAGCTCTGTGAGCTGTGCAGTGAGGAGACGCAGGCACCCACTAGACAGAGCCACGCCCTGATGGTGGGGATGAAGGTTACAGCTGTCATGTGCCTGCTCGTCACGGGCACCTTCCAGAGTCCAAGAGGGGACACCACCGACATAACCCAGACAGCCGCATCATGGCTCCTCACACAGTTCCTCAATGCCCTGCTACCACACGTTGTGGAATACATCCACTTCAACAGCTTACAGGCAGAGCATACAGCGAACATGCAGGAGTTCCACAGGGTAGCACGTATGCCTGGCATGCTAGGGGCCATCAACTGCACCCATGTTGGCATCGGCATGCCACCTTGCCCGGAGGGGGTAGCCTACATCAACAGAAAGGGCTACCCCAGTATCAACTACCACACACCCTGGGGGAGCACATGATGCCTTCATCTGGCACAGCTCGGCACTGTGCCACAGGTTCGAGAGTGGGGACATCCCCATCAGCATTTAGTGAGTGAGTATGCCGAGACCACGGGCAGCTGGGTACAACAGGGCATGGGGGGCACCAGGATAGGAGCACAGCAGGGTGCGGCTGGGAAAGATGAGGAATGCAATAACATAGGACACCAGGCTAACCAAATCTCCTTCCACACAGGTGACAGTGGCTACCCACTCTGGCCCTAGCTGCTCAACCCCTACTGGCACCCGTCATCCCATACAGAGGAGCGGTACAATGAAGCACACGCCAGCACACAGAACATCATTGAGTGTGTCTTTGAGCTGCTGAAGGCACGATTATGTATTGTTGTACCCCTTCTCCCCAGGTCCACCTCACAAATGAACCTCGCTCAATGGTGTTCGCCTGGTTAAATAAAGATTTTGATTGATTGATTGATTACGTTGCCCGGACAGGTCTGGTAGTGCCCTACATTACAGCCCCACAAAGGCCTGTGGCCTATTCCTGGTCTTCTGTATCCTGCACAAAATGGCCACTGACCGTGGGATAGCTGTCGAGGTCGAAGAGGGGAACAGCAGTGGGGACGACATGGCCAATGGGCCATGTGGGGTGGGCAGCCCACCCTGGGTGAAAGAACCCTCGGCTGACTAGGATGGCACACCAGCACATGGCCAAAATAGTGGAGGAGCACTACAAAGCATGCGGGTAGGTGGATAAACACCCAAGTATGGGATGGCCACAGTGGCACAGCACACAGGCATGTGTGGGCATGCCCTGAGGCCTGAACAGCTGGGAGGGAGGCATGGGCGGGAGTGGAGCCGGACCACACAGCCACATGCATCAACATGCAGCACAGCACACCACACACACACACACACACACACACACACACACACACACACACACACACTGGTGCCTGCAGGCACTCACTGAGGTGCTAGCACCAGGCATGGATCAGACGCATCTGGTGCTGTGCTGGCATCATCATGCACACGCCACACAGGCCAGCATCTGGGCAGGTGCGTACACAGCCAGCGTGTGGCACAGTCCACATATGCCACATCTGAAGCATGCACACACACACACACACACACACACACACACAAAACACCCATGTGCACACAAGGCAGCGACAGCAGACTGCGAACAGGAAGACAGGCACATCAGGTCCATCGTGGGGTCACACGGCCACTGCAGACACTTAGATGGCCCTGCCTCGGCCTCCCAGCAGATCCAGGCTGCTCGACATCCACAGGGGGTGTCTGTGACAGTCCCCTAGGGGTGGTGCTGTGGGAACATGACCATGTCCTCGCAGGGGTCTGCAGGCTCCCAATCTGGCCCACACCAGGTGTGCCTGGAATGCCAACAGCAGATCCCAGCATCGACACTGAGGGAGTCGCACAATGCCGGGACCATGGGGTGGACAATGTATTCTGCTGGGTCTGCGGTGGCCAGCCATGCCCCATGGTGGCCAGTGGGGCTAGGTCAACCATGACTGCGGTGGTAAGGTGATCCAGGGCCATGGTCGTGTCCTTCCACAGTCGAATGATGGCACCCTGAATCTGCGTGAAGCCCCTGTCATGCTGCTCTGCTGCCTGGTGCACCTCGGTGCAGAGTGCACTCATCCCAGCCACGAGCAGCACCTTTTGCTCCACAGAGGCCCACAGCAATCGGGTGTGCTTAGGCAAGGGGTCAGTGCCCAGGGGCACATGGGCGTTGCGCTGACCCACAGGTGGTGTTCAACCGTGCTGCCTAGCACCCCACTAAGGTGGGCGCTGCACAGTGAGGTCCCCTTGTGGCTGCTCAGTGACTGGCCCACATGTGGCGGATGCTGCACCTGGCCCCAACATCCCTAGCCATCTGCCACTCCCACCCCTTCAGCCACTGTGTGCTGGGAAGAGCCTGTGCGGCAGTACCACCACCACCACCATCCGGCACCACTGTCACACATGGTGGCACCAGGCACGGTGGCAGGTGGCCGACCCACCACCAACAGGGTACTGGCAGCGCTGCCAGGGATGGTGTATGGTATGGGTGTCTCCCCCTCAACAACACCCCTGCTGTCCAGGACAATGGTCGCATCATCATCAGTGTCGGACCTCATCCCGAGCTGTCCCTCCACACACTGCACGCCAAGGCTGGCATCCCACTGGAATACAGCTTGGGCCTCATCTGCCACCATGCCCAGGACATCGGGCCAGACAGCGGTGGTGTCCTGCAGCTAATTGGGCCCCCGGACGCCAGGGGAGGTGGATGGCTGGTCCTCCAGGGCTGGGCATGCCCCCATGGCAGACACCGCCGCCCCTGCCACTGCATGTTGGCATTCCAGTGCTGAAAGGGAAGATATTAATGCCACCAATGCACAGGCCCCCCCACCCCCACAGCCCCTCCAGCCACCTCTCCCCCACCCTTGATGCCGCTGTACCTACCATGCATTGATGGGCTCCCTCCTATCTGGAAGCCATTGCCTGGCACCACCTCGACAGTGCTGTATAGCATGGTGGCCACCACCAGCTCCTCCTGCGGCGTTAGCTGTGGCATATCGGCCTGACCTCCACCCATGGCCGCCCTTGCAGCCTGGATGGCGGCCACCTTTTCCTTGATCCTGCGCCTGTCAGTGCCGACCTTCTTTTTGCACTCCTGCACTGACCGCTGGTGGCTGCCCTGCTGGTTCACAGCCTACGCCATCTCCTCCCAGGCTGCAGACCTGGCCTTGGGTGTGCCAGTTGCTCCACTGAGCAGAGGATCCCTGTTGAGGTACACCTCAAACAGGGCATCTGCCTCCTCCTTCGTAAAGTCGGGCCTGTGCTTACATGCAGGCCCACGCTCTTTGTCTTCCTCTCGTTCAGACATGAAGTTACCTGTGGGCAATGAGGTGTGGTCAGTGGCTGCAGCACCCCACTACTGCCACCCATCCCACTCTGCTGTCTGTCCCCTCAGCTGGCGCAACTTACCATGGATGGTTGCAATACCGTTCCATGTCCTGTGCAGTCCCGCGGCACCTTTATAGCGCATCACATGTAAATGAGCAGGAGCGCAATAGTAATGAGATGATAATTCCCCCATTGCGCTGCGGATAAGCCAAAGAGCTAATTTGCATATGCCAGTTGAATACTGTGTTGTTGCGCCTTGTGCAATGGACAAGGCATGGCACAATGTTGTGACGTGCGCAGTGCGTCTGTCAGTGCACATGCACCATGGCCTGTGCCTACGCCAGTTGTGCATTGTACGCTAGGTGCACCATAGGCTACATGGTAGTCAGCCGCCATAGGGCTTATGGTGCTTGGGTGCTATGGGGCCTATGGCTGTCAGGCACCATTGGCCCTATTGCCCCCCGGGCACCATAGGGCCTGTAGGCCATGCACCCTCAGGCCCCTGTTGTGCACCATTCATTGTGGTCCCAATAGCACACTTGTGCACAGTGTGCTTGCTGACCCTTGGTCTCGCCCTGCCCTATGCCCCCCAGGGACCTCTGCCCTACGTGCCAGTGCGGCCATGCCCATACTGTGCATCCCCAATGAGAGCAGCGCATCTCCGAGCGAGGTGCACATCTCGAGCATGTGGAGCCCGTGCACTACAGGGCACCATTTTGGTTTGCTACATGGCGGAGTAGACATGCCACGCCGCACAGAACCACAGTCTCCTAACTGGAGCCAGGTAGAATTAGTGAACCTGGTAGCCCAGGTGGAGCCCCATGCAGGCTGTCTGTTTGGGCAGCAGCCCCTCGCCAGGCCTAGGATGGAGGTCTGGCAGGAGATGGCAGATGGACTTGAGCAGGCCACAGGTGTGCAGTGCAGTGGGGAACAGTGTCACCACCAATATGGTGACTTGCAGAGGTGGAACCCAGAGGGGCTCAGGGTGCTGCAGGCGTGTGTCCTGTGGGGGGCCATGCCATGGTCAGGTAAGTGTGCTCCGCTTGCATCTATGCATGTCCAGTGTTCCATGGAGCTGGCAGGGCTGCATGCCATGCCACGGGGGCGCTGATGCTGTGCACCCTGTGGCCTGGGGCTGCATGCCCTGGGTGCACTGTGCCATCTCACTGTGGCCGTGCTGGGCTGGGGTGCACTTTGTGCTGGGGGGATGAGGGAGGTGGGCACTTGGTGCTGCTGTGTACTGATGTATGCATGTTTATGTTTCTGTTCTAGGTCCTGAGGACAGGAGGAGAGCAGGGCAGCAGGCATGCCTGGTGGGCCACGGCAGGCTGCCACAGGACCCATGGCTCAGGATGTGGGTCTGAGGGGTGGAGCTGCTGGAACAGTGCAGGCAGTGCAACAGTGTGCAGATATGTGCAGTGAATTACTACATTGTTGTGCAAGGTGGGCAGAGGTGGTGGGGGGAGGCCACGGTCCTCTGTGCGCTGAGCCATGACATCTGTGATCTGCCCACGGTGTGTGTGGCACCATGCTGTGTACATTGCACATGTGTGTGGCTGCTGCTAGTGGGTTGTGGATGCGTCCAGCTGCCACCTGTGCTGCTGTGGTCCAACTGCTGTAACATGCCACCTGCCTGCCAAATTGCTGGAGGTTGGCCCATGAGTGTTGGTGTCCAGCACTTTGCATGGCTGTGGCATGCCAGGTCGGCGGCAGGTGTAGACCCACCCACTGCGAGTGGTCAGGGTGACACCACAGGGGTGTGTGTCACCACTGTCCGCTGCGCATGGTAGGTGGGCTGGGGGGTCCTGGACATGCACTGATCATGTGTTCCCTCCTTTGCCATAGGTGTCCGTCGGGGTTCTCAACAGGCTAACTACAGCCGCCTCCTGAGAAGGCTCATCTCCATCACCACCGCTACACTGGAGGTTGCACGAGTGACGCGATGGCTCCTGCAGTGGAGACAGCACCAGGCAGGATGAGGCCTCCCGTAGGGCCTCTCAGGCCTTCACCAGTTGTACCTTCACCTGTCCAACCTCCCCATTCCCTCCTCTGTCCCTTTGTATAGCCCTGTCCCATGTCCCCATACCTCTCTTCCCTGCCTTCATCCTGCTCTGTATATAGTTTCCCCTTCCTTGTTCCCTGTTGCACTGTTTTATTTGTTTTGTAATACAGCTTTTACATGGTTACCCATCTGGGTCCGGGTCTGCTTTGCATCTGGCGTGTGGAGCCATGCTGCAGTGGTGTGCTAGGTGGATGTGTGGTGTGCCTGTGTTGTTCTGGGGCTGTGCATGGTGGTGATGGCCCATCGGTCAATGGCTGTGCCCTGGGGTGGCCATGGGCTGGCTGTTTGGGTTGTGTGGCATATGTGTTGGGTGCCATTTACATGGGTGTTGCTGGTTGTAGCCTGGGTGTCATGGTGCATTTCATCCAGTGGGGGTGGCCAGTGGCAGTCCACCCATGGCCATTGGTGCCATCCTTCCTACGTCCACCACTGTGGTACACGTGGGTGGGGGCCAGCTATGTGCCCATTCTCCTTGGGCAGTGTTCCATCATGGGCCGGCTGTGCCTCTCGCCTGGCACCACCACCTCCCCGGTGGCCACCCCCTCCTCCCCGGTGCCTTGCTCCTTGCTGTGCCTGTGGCTGGTCCATTTGTGTCATGGTGCATCTTCTTTGGTCCCTTGCACATCCATGGTTGCTCAATTGCACATGTTGGGTTGCTTCCTGGTGCACCTCTGACTGTGCTGTGATGCATCCATGCGATATTTAGCCATGTTGCACTGGCACACTTTGCCATGCACAACCTTTGAATATTGCACTCACTTCACCATGGTGCATTGGACTTGCACTGCACCGGCCTTGTACTGGTGTCTGGTGCATTTCTGAATATCCCACCCCTACAGTACATTTTATATGTGGAGTGTATTCTTCTGTAATCCCGCTTCGGCAGGGCAGCCATAAGCTTCGTGCTACCTACCTTATGGAACGATCTACAAAAAACCCTCAAATTAAGCACTCTAATCAGTATAAATGCTTTCAAGATGCTTTATTTCCGTACAATCAGAGAAGTATGTAACTGCTTCACCCACTCAGACCCAGTACTGTATATAGCCACGCCTAGACTCAATTTTAGTACTGACCCCCCAGCTTGCTCCTCACCAGCCTAATTGTTCTCTCTTATCCTCCGCCTTATCAACACTAGCCCATCCATCCCCTTATTCTTCCTTTCCCAACCTCGGATAGGAGCTCACTACCCTGGGTTGTGACATCCTACCATGCCCCGACTTTATAGCATTCAATCCTGGGCTCACACATACTCCTTTTCTCCATCCACCTTCTCTACATCCAGCTTTACCAACTCCTTTCTGTGCACTGTGCCCTCCTAGCCTTTCTCCCCTACTTCCCTCCCTCTTCCCCCTACCTTCACCTCTACCTGGTGTATATTTTAATTTTTATTTTTTTCTTCCTTACTTCCTCCTGCAACCTTAGATAACCTGCTTTATCTTCCTATAGACACTTCTATGTATGTAAATACCGTGTAATTTGTACAATATCTGTATAATTCTATGTACATATGAACTTCTTTTTCTTCCTCTCTGTAAAGAGTATTATCTGTATTGCCTTGTAAATACCTGTGTTGACCTGTATATACAATTGTTCATACTCCACCCAGGTCCATCTTGCAAATGAGCTTCTGCTCAACGATGAACGCCTGGTTAAATAAAGACTTGATTGATTGATTGATTGATTGACTGTGCCCCCCCCCCCATTTATGAAAACTGGAATTGTAAATGGGAGCCCAAGGTAACTGATTTTATAATTTTGATAAAGCTTAGAGATTTTTGCTGAACTGTTTTTTAAATTTCTACTTATGTGGTTCCCCCCAGCAATCGATGTGTTTGTGTGTAGGGGGGGACCATAGTAGACACCAGGGGCCCGATTCCAGGTCAAATGTCGCAACTCACTGGTGTTTGTGAGTTGCAACATTGGCCGCTACGGCAGAGACTATGCGCCACATTCCAAGAGCGGCAGGGTCCCGGCACTTGCAACATGCAGGTTATGCCATGCACAGGCTAACGCTATGTGCATGGCATAGAAGCCCTGCATGTCACAAGTCATGGCCTGCTACTGGCAGCCCCCCAAAGTCTCCCCAACCCGGAACACCACGGCACACACCAGGGGGGCAGGACAGGTAGCATAGGAGTCCAGGAGAGTGCACTGGAGATCAGACCCCAGGGGATCCCTGACTTTCAGGGGGTGGGACAGGGGTGTGCTTGTGAGGGCATGGGGAGCACATTGGCACCATTGCCGCAGCTCTGCGGAGTGGGCATCTGACAGATGGCACCATCGGATGCCCCTTAGAGCAGCTCCAAGCTGCTCTAACTTAGCTCTGCCAGTGTGGCTCCTAGAATCACAGCAGAGGGTTATGGCAGCCTCCCTCTTGGAATAGGGTGCAGTTGCTGCCATAACCCCTCCTTGTGCTATGTATTGGTGGGCTGCAGCATAGTGGGTGGTGTAGCCCACAGTTGGCATAACCAGCAGCCGACATTGCACAAGGTGCCTCTTGAAATGGGGGCTGGCGTAACGCTTGGTGCAAGTTGCGAGATACGCCAAGGGGTTTGGCATATCTCAACTTATGCCAGCATACACTGACTTGGAATTGGGCACCAGGAATTTAATTATATATATATTATAGTGGCTCAGTCGCGCCACTATATTTAGGGTTGAAAATGTCAGTTCTATGTTAAAGTCAAAATTTTGCACATTAATAACTTTGGACCCATTCAATGGATTTGCCTGACATTTGGTATGCATGGTGGGGCATGGTAGATCCCTTGATTTGCCAAGTTTCATTTTGGTCAGACTTACAGTCTCTCTGCACCAAAATGCTGAAAAATGCAGAAGTATCCATTTTTGGAGGCAGCTTTTGGGATTTTGTATGCGGCCCTGCGTGGCCGCTGTGTCGCATACTGCTCTGTGAGATGGCTCGTTTGAAAGAGCTTTGGTGGCCAAACATGCTGCTTTTCATTTGCTGAAAAAATATTAAGGCATTCAAAGGTTATGCCACTTTTAAGTTCCCATTATGAGTCAATGGGAAAATTTATACATATGTTTTGCGAACAAAGAATGGGAATCTGGCCATCTCATCCTGCCTGGCAGTCAAAGAATTTGCAGCCTCGCAGTTCAAGAATCTTTGTCCCTGAGAATTCTTTGATCGCGAGGTCCGCCATCTTGTTTTTAGATTTCTGATCGTAAAGTCACAAATATTTCGGCTCAGGGGTCACTCCTGAAGTAAAACTTGAATGGGTTTTACTCAGGGGGCTCCAATCTATCAAGTGATGCCTTTGGTTTCATTCAAAATGGTCAAGAAATAGAGTTATAAGGTTTTAAAATCTTTGATTGTGGCTCGCTAACAATCTTTGATCGCGAACCTGCAAAGTCTTTGATGGTGAGATTCTTTGATCGCGATCATGCATTGCGAGCAAGAGATGAGATGGTCAAATTAAAAAATCAATTTTCTCAGCCCAGGAGTGCCCTAGGAAGTCAAATGAGGGTGGATTTTGCTCAGAGGGCTTCATTCTGTTGAATCATGGTGGTGGTTTATCACAATTCCTTGAAATTTTTGAATTACAGCATTTTTTATTCTTTGACCGTGAGCTTGCAAATTCTTTGATCGCGAGCCTGCAAATTCTTTGATTCTGAGATTCTTTGATCGTGATCGTGCATCGCGAGTGAGAGATGAGATGGCCAAATTAAAAAATCTATTTTCTCAGCCATGGGGTGCCCAAGAAAGTCAAATGAGGGTGGGCTTTCCTCAGGGGGCTCCGTTCTGTTGAACCATGGCAGTGGTTTACTGCAATTCCTTCAAATGTGTGATTTACAATATTTTTTATTCTTTGATCGTTGTGGTGAGCAGTGTGCTGTTTAGAAACTATAAAGCATACCAGATCTTGTTAAAGTGATCACTTTTTTAAAGGGGCATAATTATGGGGGGATGGGGGACACAAGTCTCCCCAACTTTCACCATCACCAGTTTTTATCACATTTGTCCCCCCAACATTTTTATTTAATTTAATCAGCTCTAGCCATGGTAGCTAGCATGCATCATCGCTTGTTTCTTTCATGAATCTGCTGCTGGCCTCAGGATTGGATTTGCATTTTTGTTGGTGCCTCTGGAGTGGCAGGAACAGAACAAGGAGGAAAGGACAGGAGCATTACAGAATGCATTTTGCACCAACCTGGAAGTAGATCGTGACTGCCAGCCCAGTAAAAATAAACTAACCATCCTAACTAATTGCGAGGTCTGAGGAGGAGCGGGCGGGAGACTGACTGCTGTGGCATGCGTGCATTATTGTGAGGAGAGAGGGGCGAGTGTCGTCCCGTCGAGCTGGGGGAAAAAAATCCAAAATATCTGTGACTGCCAGGATGGAGTAACTCATCTCGCCATCATGCTGGTGGTGTGGTGCTGACTCAGACCACTCATCCATTCTCTGTTAGTTTTCTGCTACTCTAGGAGCCTGGCTAGCAGTGATCAGTAGTAGTCGGACTTGGGACTGGGAGAGGGAGACAGAGTTCAGTTCGGGCCTCCGGGGTGTGTACGCGGTGTGCATTTGTCTGTGTGTGTGGGAGTCTGGGGAGGAAACACTACAGACTGCCTGAGGGAACCTGGAAACTGCCTGCTGCTGCTGGAGTGCTGGTTGCTAGCATTGCGATTGCTGCATCGGTCAGAAGAAGGAGGTAATTTTTTAATGTGTACTGTACAACTACTACTACTATTCCCTAGATTCATCTGCTGCTGCAAGCTACATGTGAAGGGGACTGAGTCTGTGACTGAGAGGGAGACTCAGGCAGGGATCTTGGGGATGAGGGGACTGGGGAGGACTGACTGGTCTGGTCTGTGATGTGAGGAGGGAACCTGGAAACTGCCTGCTGGAGTGCCAGTCGCTGGCATTGCTTCATCTGTCAGAAGAAGCAGGTCATTTTTTAATGTGTACTGTACTACTACTACTACTCCCTACATTCGTCTGCTGCTGCAAGCTAAACTTGAAGGGGACTGAGTCTGTGACTGAGAGGGAGGCTCAGGCAGCCAGGGAATGAGGGGACTGGGGAGGACTGACTGGTCTGTGATTGATAAAGGGAGCTAGGAGTTCCAAAACACATCTGGGGACTTGTACATTGCTAATTTTGCACATGGCCACTTAATAAAATACAGTACTTTTTAAAGAAAAAAGCTGGTTCGCGCCTCCTTTACTCCATGTGGTGAGTGCATGATTTGTGTGATGAAAGAGTATGTAAGGTTGTGGTGCTTAGAATTTGATATTACACAAACTAGTAACTACAAAATGTTTGTAGCACACACAAACCTATGAGAGGGATGGATGGCACACCAAAAGCAATTATAACACCAGACATGTTTTTGGCCATTTGTCCTTCTGCAAAGGCCTTGTGGTTATTATCTGCTGTGTGGTGCTGCAGTGGCAGTGCAGCGGGTGGGGGGCAGGGGTTTACTTATTTTGAATGATTGGGAGGGAGAATGGGACTGGTAGGCAGGACTCTGAGGACTGATGACTCATTGGCTAACTGCTGGTGTGGTGGTGCTGCAGTGCAGTGGTTGAGGTATGGTTGAGTTATTTATGAATGACTGAGGGGAACTGAAGTGAACTGGGAACTGTCTGTGACTGCTGGTGGTGATGCAGTGGGTGGGGGGTTGGGTGGTTAAGTTATTATGGGGTGAACTGGGATGGGACTGGGAGGAAAGAGGACTAATGACTGGTCTGTGACTGCTGGAGGTGCTGCAATGTGGTGGGGGTCAGGGGTGGTTGAGTTATGGGGGAACTGGAATGGGACTTGGAGGCAAGAGGACTAATGACTGGTCTGTGACTGCTGGTGGTGCTGCAGCGGTGGGTGGGGGTGGTTTACTTATTTTAAATGATGGGGTGGGGGAACTGGAGTGGGAGACTGGAAGGCAGGAGGACTGATGACTCACTGGTGTGTCTAACTGCTTTTGTGGTGGGGCTGCAGTGCAGTGGGTGGGGGGTGGTTAAAGTTATTTATGAATGACTGGGGGTGGACTGGGAGTAAACTGAGAGGTAGGAGGACTGATGATCTGTGACTGCTGGTGGTGTTGCAGTGTAGTGGGTGGGGGGTTGTTCATGATTGAGTTATGAATGATGGTTGTAGGGGGCCAGGGCAGAGCAGATAGCACAATGCCTACAATGTGAAACAGAATAAAACAAACAAACAAACAGAGAAGATTTGTAGGATGTGTGAGGGAAATTGGAAATTGCCATTTCCACAAAGGGCAGTACAAAGCTTTCAGCTGGCAAGAGCCACATAGTATTGGCCTTCTGATTTGGCACCAGTTGGGAAAAGAAGTCTTCTGCAGTTTTGCAAGGCAGATTACTGCTGTGTCTGACATCTCTGGGCCAGTAGTTCTTTATCTTCTACCAGTCCAGTAGATTGTGACCAGCATAGTCAACAATCAGCAGAATAGCACAAAAATGCTAGTAGTCTGCAAGAAGGCAAGGGTATGTGGTATTTCTGTTTACACAGAAACATAGAAACATAGAGGTTGATGGCAGATAAGAACCACAAGGCCCATCCAGTCTGCCCATTTTTTCTACCTTATGAATGTGCCACACACCTTTACACTGTCAATGACCTATCTATCCATATTCATCTGTATTGCTCCCTTATGCCTATCCCATGCCTGTTTGAAGCCCTGCACTGTATTCATAGCCACCACTTCCTGAGATAGGCCGTTCCATGCATCCACCACTCTTTCTGTGTAAAAGAATTTCCTCACATTCCCCCTTAATCGGCCTCCCTCTATTCTCATGCTGTGTCCTCTTGTCCTGCTATTTTTCTTATATTTAAACATGTTAGACTCTTTCACCTTGTTAATGCCCTTAAGGTATTTGAATGTTTTGATCATATCACCTCTCCCTCCTTTGCTCAAGGGTATACATATTGAGCTCTGTTAATCTGTCCTCATATGTCTTCTGATGCAGTCCCTGCACCATTTTGGTTGCCCTTCTCTGGACTGCCTCAATTTGGTTAATGTTCTCTTGAAGGTGTGGCCTCCAGTACTGCACGCAGTACTCCAGATGGGGCCTAACCAGTGTCTTGTAAAGATAGATTATTACCTCCTTCTTACAACTTGTGATACCCCTACTAATACAACCTAACATCCCCCCTAGCCTTACCTACTGCTTTAGAGGTCTGTTTGGATGATTTCAGGTCATCAGTGATGGTGATGCCCAAGTCTGTTTCTTCCTTTGTGATTGCCAGCAACTCCCCTCCCAGCCTGTAGGTGGCTTCAGGGTTTCTCTTCCCTATGTGCATGATCTTGCACTTCTTTGTATTAAATCCCAGTTGCCACTCTTCTGACAATTTTGCTAGTTTATCCAGACCTCTTCTCATTCTGCCCACCCCATCTGGATCATCTACTCTGTTGCAGATTTTGGTGTCATCTGCAAACAGGCAAGCCTTACCCTCTAGTCCATCTGCAATGTCACTAATGAAGATATTGAAGAGGACTGGCCCCAGGACTGATCCCTGAGGTACCCCACTTGTGACTTGCATCTCCTCTGACTGTATACCATGTACCACCACTCTCTGTTTTCTGTCCGTCAACCAGTTTGCCACCCAGTTGACCAACTTCTGACCCGCCCTGAGCCTACTCAGCTTATTTATCAATCTTCTATGTGGAACAGTGTCGAAAGCTTTGCTGAAGTCAAAGTAGGTGACATCAACTGCTCCCCCTTGGTCCACCACTCCAGTTACCCAGTCAATGAAATCTATGAGATTTGCTTGACAGGACCGTCCTTTTTGTAAACCCATGCTGTCTTGGATCCTGTGCCCCTATGGATTCCAGGTATTGCACTATCTTTCCTTAAGGAGTGCCTCCATAATCTTGCCCACTACTGAGGTAAGACTGACTGGCCTGTAGTTCCCTGCCTCCTCCCTGCTACCACTTTTGTAGAGCAGGATCACAGAAGCCCTTCTCCAGTCTTCTGGGACCTCTCCTGTGCTCAGAGACTCACTAAAAAGTTCTGCTAATGGCTCTGTTAGTTCCACCCTTAGCTCCTTAAGTACCCTGGGATGTATGCTATCAGGTCCCATTGCCTTGTTCACCCTGAGCTTAGCGAGCTCTTGTAGGTTTAAAGAAGGTTTTGGCATAAGGTAAATACAAAAAGAAATACAGGTGAGGGGGTACAGGCAAAGTGGGCAAACCTTAAAGATGCAATACTTGAAGCAACATCCCATTGTGTTAGACAGAAAAGGAAGTGCAAAAGAAGAAGGAAACCACTTTGGTTCTCAAACACAGTAGCAGAAAAGGTCAGAGCCAAAGGGTTGGCCTTCAGGAAATATAAGGGAACACAGCAGGATGAAGATAGGGAGGCATACCAAACTTCCCTAAAGGAAGCAGGGAAGGCCGTAAGGCAGACAAAGGCCCAAACTGAGGAAACACTAGCACGAACAGTAAAAGAAGGTGACAAGACTTTCTATAGATACATTAGTGAAAGGAGAAAGTCCAGAGGGGGTAATGCTAAGATCAAACGGGATAAGGGAGCGTGTGAGGAGGAGGACCATGTAAAAGCATCTATTCTAAATAGATTCTTCTGCTCAGTATTTACTGAAGAGAAGGTAGGGCAGGGTCCACAGCTCTGCACCATGAACACAGGGGGGAAGGGAGGTGTGCACTAGTCCCTTTACAAAAGAAAGGGTCCTACCAGGGCAGCATCTCTTGGGGTGGTGGGTTTGAGTGGAGAGTGGTTGGAGTCGTACTTGACAAATAGGAGCCAGAAGGTTTCATTAGGTGGTTGGGAGTCATGCTTTTTGCCTGTTGGATCGGGGGTCCCACAGGGCTCCATCCTAGGGCCATTGCTGTTCAACATGTACATAAATGGCCTGTCTTTTTGAGATTCTGAAATAAAGTACCATCTTTATGCCGATGATGCTATCATTTATACATCATATGAATCTATTGAAGTGATACAAAAAAGGCTTCAGCTAGCCTTTGATGAATTACAGCTTTTCTTAAGGGTTGTAGGCTGGTTCTGAAAGTGAAGAAAACACAGGCCATGCTGTTACATCGAAAAAGTGACACGCTGGATGGCATGGCCCTGGGATTGGTTGCCCTTGGGGGCGCCCTGATCCAACAGACATATATGTACAAATATTTGGGTCTTTGGATTGACAGTTCATTGTGTTGGGATATACACATTGGCAATTTGACCAGGAATGTAAACAAAAGAATAAGGGCTCTTTATAGTGTTAGATTGGCGATGAGTATGGATGTAAGGGAAAGAGTAGTGAATACAATGATCATCCCTATGTTTGATTACGGGTATATATTTTATTCCTGTGGGAGAAAACAGGACCTAAAAAAGCTAGAAGCAAGCTATAATTACTTGGCTAGATTTATTCTAGGGGCCCCTAGGTTAACTCACAGGTGCCAGCTTTATGATCTTTGAGGTTGGTATACACTGTATGAGCGTAACCACGAACATTTGCTGGCTTTTGTTTATAAAGGCCTAATGGGGCAATATCCAGGGTATGTTATAGACAAATTGACCTACAGAAATAAATTGGCCTCCCTGAAAAATTGTCGAATGCCAAGCCTGAGTTTGCCTAGTTGTAATCTGGATGTCGGACAACAATCTATATACTATTGAGGGGTGTTGGGCAGGAATGCAATCCCTGCGACATTGTTTTTGGACAATGTAAATAACATTTGGCCCCTTATCCAACTTTGGCATCAGATTAGTTCACGCCAAAAAAGGCAATGTTTTATAGATACATAAAGGGCTTCTGCAGATGTATAGTGTAAGGTACATATTAGTAAGAGTGATTAGCATTATAGGGATTTATTTAATTGAAATGGATTAGGAGTAACTAAAATTGTATACAATGGTTTTGTTGCTGTGTGAGAATTTGATCTGAAATATGTTTTTTCTTATTGTTTGTTTTGGTTTGTTATTTATTTAGTTACACCTTATTGTTAGTTTCATTATATGTGATTGTAACAGTTTATATTGTATGTTATTGACTATTGCATGGGACCTCGTTGAAAATGAGCTTTGCCCAATCGAGTTTATCCCTTATTCACATGAACTTCGTGTTGAATAAAAACATTTTACTACTACTACTACTACTACAAGAGCTCGATAAGCTCAGGGTGGACAAGGCAATGGGACCTGATGGCATACATCCCAAGGTACTAAAGGAGCTAAGGGAGGAACTAACAGAGCCATTAGCAGAACTGTTTAGTGAGTCTCTGAGCACAGGAGAGGTCCCAGAAGACTAGAGAAGGGCTGATGTGATCCCACTCCACAAGAGTGGTAGCAGGGAGGAGGCAGGGAACTACAGACCAGTCAGTGTTACCTCAGTAGTGGGCAAGATTATGGAGACACGCCTTAAGGAAAGGATAGTGCAACACCCGGAATCCATAGGAGCACAGGATCCAAGACAGCATGGGTTTACAAAAGGAAGGTCCTGTCAAACTAATCTCATAGATTTCTTTGACTGGGTAACCAGAGTGGTGGACCAAGGGGGGAGCAGTTGATGTTGCCTACCTTGACTTCAGCAAAGCTTTCGATACTGTTCCACATAGAAGATTGAGTAATAAGCTGGGTAGGCTCGGGGTGGGTCAGACGTTGGTCAACTGGGTGGCAAACTGGTTGACGGGCAGAAAACAGAGTGGTGGTAAATGGTATACAGTCAGAAGAGATGCAGTCACAAGTGGGGTACCTCAGGGATCAGTCCTGGGGCCAGTCCTCTTCAATATCTTCATCAGTGACATTGCAGATGGACTGGAGGGTAAGGTTTGTCTGTTTGCAGATGACACCAAGATCTGCAACAGAGTGGATGATCCAGATGGTATGGGCAGAATGAGAAGAGATCTAGATAAACTAGCAAAATGGTCGGAAGAGTGGCAACTGGGGTTTAACGCAAAGAAGCGCAAGATCATGCACATAGGGAAGAGAAACCCCTGAAGCCACCTATAGGCTGGGAGGGGAGTTGCTGGCGGTCACAAGGGAAGAAAGAGACATGGCCGCCGTCATCATCACCGATGACCTGAAATCATCCAAGCAGACCTCTAAAGCAGTAGGTAAGGCTAGAGGGATGTTGGGGTGTATTAGTAGGGGTATCACAAGTCAGAAGAGGGAGGTAATAATCCCTCTTTACAAGACACTGGTTAGGCCCAATCTGGAGTACTGCATGCAGTACTAGAGACCACACCTTCACAAGGACATTAACTAAATTGAGGCAGTCCAGAGAAGGGCAACCAAAATGGTGCAGGGACTGCATCAGAAAACATATGAGGACAGATTAACTGAACTCAATATGTATACCCTTGAGCAAAAGAGGGAGAGAGGTGATATGATCAAAACATTCAAACACCTTAAGGGCATTAACAAGGTGAAAGAGTCAAACATGTTTAAATATAAGAAAAATAGCAGGACAAGAGGTCACAGCATGAGAATAGAGGGAGGCCGATTAAAGGGGAATGTGAGGAAGTTCTTTTTCACAGAAAGGGTGGTGGATGCATGGAACAGCCTACCTCAGGAAGTGGTGGATATGAATACAGTGCAGGGCTTCAAACAGGCATAGGATAGGCATAATGGAGCAATACAGATGAGTATGAATATATAGGCCATTGACAGAGCAAAGGTCGATGGCACATTCATAAGGTAGAAAAATAAATGGGCAGACTGGATGGGCCTTGCGATCCTTATCTGCCGTCAGCTTCTATGTTTCTATGGTCTATGTTTCTACGTATTGGGCTTCATAGCCCAATATCTTATGCTAGCATGAGATAGTTTGTGCCAAATAAACGTAGTTTACTCATATATGTTTACGTTTTGGTATGTAGCACAGTACACATGATCCGAAGATGATTGAGAGTGAGGTTGTCCCCACCAACCTTGGCACCAAAATTACTCCCCTGGCTTTTTAGCAAAACTGCAGCTCTGCTCAGACTTCCCACCCACCCGTTGGACATAGTAGTATCGGGTGATTTGTTTTGAATTGGCACCAGCCCTCCCGGGTTATCATTATAACTGCCTGTTGTGCTTGTTCTACACACAGTAGTATCATTGGCAATGTCACTAGATGCAGGGAAGTACCTGAAGCCAGCGTACAGTTCTTCCTAAGCTTTGCGACTTACCCAGCCTGCTGACACCTCTGTGCATGAGAGAAACAGAGACAGCAAAAGAGAGAAAGAGAGAGACAGAGAGAGAGAGAGAGAGTCAATTTATAGGTCACCGTTGTTCTGATACTGGGACCGGAGAGAAACACCCCTCATTCCTTGTATAAAGGGAAGGGACTAAAGCTGCTGCAATTTCATGTATCTCTCTCTCTCTCTCTCTCTGTCCCTCTTTCTGTAGTCTCTCTCTTTCTGTATAAGTAAAGCTGCGCTTGTCCAAGTTACCCACCGTGTGTACCTCAGAGAACCACAGCATGATGGTATCGGTGGCGGCAATGTCGGTAGCTGACCTCCAAAACAGAGAGGGAGAGATTGACAGGCAAGACACAGAGAAGACAGTGATCAGCACGATAGCGGAAAGTGGCAGTGCTGACTAGTGCCTGTGTTTCTCTCTTTCTCTGTGTGTCACTAATCAGAAAATGAGTGGACAGAGTCACCCGCCATGCGTACCTCCGAGAACTGCAGCATGATGGTATCAGTGGTGGCAATGGCGGTACCTGACCCCCAAAAGAGAGAAAGAGATCGACAGGCAAAACACAGAGAACACAGTGATCAGCACAGTAGCAGAAAGTGGCAGTGCCAATTAGCACCTGTGTTTCTCTCTTTCTCTGTGTGTCACTAATCAGAAAATGAGTGGACAGAGGTAACAGGAATCAGTAGGCTTGTGTCTGGGTGGCACTGTGTAGGAATACAGACTCAGCATTGTAAGTTTTCCAGTATGTGTGACAGTACTGGCTTAATTTGGGGGTTTGGGAGCACTTCAGTGTAACCAGAGAATGGGGGGGGGGATACTATGCAAACTCACAGACTGCAGTGTGAGCATACAGAACGATACAGCACCCTGTTGTCAGCACAATAAAAAGTTCCACTTGCCCCTTGGTTCTATTCTCTGTGGCCTGTTCACCACAAACTTCTCTGTTTTGAACTACTTTTACTGTGGCAGAAAAGTGTTGTGCTGCGGACATAAATAGTGGAAGAACACTAAATAGTTTCCACATGTTTTCCCTCTTATTGCAACAGTTTTTGTCCATTTCTCTCCACATTTGGCCCATGTCAAAAGTGCTATAACCCTCTCCAGGTTGTGCGATTATTAGGGATTAATCAACACCCTGTGTGTGTGTGAGGACACTCGGCCTGCGGCCTCGTGGATCACAACGCACCTGGGGTGTTGATTAATCTCCAATAACTGCACACCCTGTCGTAGGTTATTGCTTACTTAGTGTCATGGATGTAGTTTTCAGTCACTGTGTCTGTTACATGTCAAGAGATGTGGAACTGTGCCAGTCTGGCGAATGAAAATCTCAAACTTTAAAATGTTATGTCTCGGACATGGTTTGTTTTTTTGCATTGAAATTTGTAGGGTGTTGTCGGCATGTCCTGTAGATGTGAATTATGGTGTTTATGTGTCGTAGAAAATTTTTTTGCAGACATATTGCATGACGCAATTTACGTGTTGCGGACAGTGTTTTGCATTGTGCTGGTGGCTTGAAATTCGTCGGGTACATAGCCGTAGTGTCATGGATGTAGTTTTCAAGTCATTGTGCCTGTAAAATGTTAACAGATGTGGAATTCTGCATCTCTGACAACTGAAAATCTCAAACTTTAACATGTTAAATCTCAGATACGGTTTGGTGTTTTCCATTGAAATTTGGAGGGTGTTGATGGTACACACATGTTTACAAGTTGGTGGGAGGGAAGGGCCCAAAGGGCCCTGCACTCCCACCACCTTCTGCAGGCTCGTGGGAGCGCAGGTCCTGAAAGGCCTGAGTTCCACAAAGTTCCGTAGGTTGGTGGGAGTGCAGGACCCGGAGGGACTGTGCTCCCACTATGTTCCACTAGTTGGTGGGAGCACAGGGCCTAAAGGGCCCACGCTCCCAACTTGTGCAAGTTCTTAGATTTTTATTCTTTCTCAAAAAGTAAGGAAATTCTATGCAAAAAAACTTTGTTAATGCATCATTTAGGGTTAAAACAGAAAAAGTCAGGAAATGAAAAATCTTTAGGGTTGCCCTTCCCCCTCGGACCCACCCATCATCCCAAGATTGACAGCTGATGGGGTGTGTCATTGAGGTTGTGAGGCCTAAATGTCACCCCATTCTTATTTACTGTGGCTTTTGAATGTAATTTCAGATGGAATGGGGAGACATTTAGGCCTCACAACACAAATGACACACCCCGTCAGCTGTCAGTCTTGGGATGATGGGCAGATCTGGGGGGAGGGACAACCCTAATGATTTTTCATTTCCTGACTTTTTGTGTTTTAACCCTAAATGATGCATTAACAAAGTTTTTTGCATAGAAATATATATATATATATATATATACACACATATTGTTTTTTGGTTTTTTTTAAGATTGTGGCCAGCAATCGGCAGGGGAGGGGTGCAGACACCAGGCTTTTAATTATTACACTGGCCAGTGGCAGCATAGCGCAGTGGGTTAAGACTCTGAGCTGCAGATCTGGAGACCTGAATTTGAATCCCCCAGCTGCCAAGGTGCACACTGTGTGATCCTGAGCAAGCCACTTAACTTCCTTGTGCTCCCAGGTTGCATCTGGAAACAAGCTTCAGCTTAGTGTGCTACTCCAGGTTAAATAATTTTCCCTTCTCCTTTTCCTTCCCCCCCCAGTGATCAGCAGGGAGGGGGACCACTAGACACCAGGGCCCAGATATTCAAACTGCACCAGGCTGTGGTGCAAGCTTGGGTACAGCTCAACTTGGCTGCGCAGGGGTGTGGACTGGGTGATATTCAATGGAGCTGCGCCATGGCTCAGCAGCATTGAATATCACACCCTGGCCACCCCCAGTGTCATGGTGCAGTGGCACTGTGCCAGCGCAAGTGGCCAGAGTGGAGCATGGGGATGTGCTAGCGCAAGTTCCATTGTGCTATGCACAGAAACCGCGATATCCAAAAGTTAACATGCAAATGAGGCCATAATGTATGCAAGGCACACATGGGGTCATTTGCATGTCATTATGGCCCCATTTGCATGCAGGTGTGCCGATCCCTGATGACTTGCACCTGGTGCCCTGCCAGGCAGCAGCCGTCAGGGACCAACACCCCCTGCAGCCGGCAATGTGCTCCACAGCCCGATCACGGGCATATGTATAATAAAAGAAATAATTCCAATATCCCTGGTGGTCCAGTGGACCACTGTCTGCCCGATCGCGGGCATATGTATAATAAAAGGAAGAATTCCAATATCCCTGGTGGTCCAGTGGACCGCTATCTGCCTGATCGTGGGCATCTGTATAAAAAAGAAGACTTCATCCTATATCCCTGGTGGTCCAGTGGACCGCTATCTGCCGGTCGGGCATTTGTAAAAACAAAATTAAGCCCAATATCCTGGTGGTCTATTGGCACCCCCCACCCGCCCACTGGGTCTCACTGCCCTGCTCCCCGGTCAGCCAGCGGGCAGCAGCATTCTCACCTGCCTTGCTGCCCTCATTGCACGCTGTTTACCGTCGGTAGGCTGCTGGCAACATTGGTCCACAGCTTGAGCCAATGGGCGTATCCCATACTACACATTTCAGATATGTGAGATGGGATCATTCACATATCTGGAATGTGTAGTATGGTATGGGCTGCACGCCTTTGGCTCACTCTGTGGACCAATGGGCATACAGCCCCACCGATGTTGTCAGTGGGTGGGCAGCAGGGCAGCAGGTGGGTGGGGTGCTGCCGCCCACAGGCTGACCGGGGAGCAGGTGGGTGGGACTCAGTGGGTGGGTGGGGGGTACCACTAGTCCACCAGGGATATTGGGCTTAATTTTTGTTTTTACAAATGCCCGCGATCAGGTAGATAGCGGTCCACTGGAGCACCAGAATATAGGACGAAGTCTCTTTTTATACAGATGCCTGAGATCGGGCAGATAGCGGTCCACTGGACCACCAGGGATATAGGACGAAGTCTTCTGTTTCATACAGATGCCTGCGATCGGGCAGATAGTGGTCCACTGGCCCACCAGGGATATAGGATGAAGTCTTCTTTTTTATACAGATGCCCGTGATCTGGCAGACAGTGGTCCACTGGACCACCAGGGATATTGGAATTCTTTCTTTTATTATATATATTCCCATGATCGGGCAGGCAGCTCCACTGGACCACCAGAGATATTGGGGAATTCATTTTTTTTATTACAAATGCCCGTGACTGGGCATGGGGGGTGCCACCAGATGCAGCTGGAACTCGGGTGGCCACCCACAGGTGGCAGCTGCCGTGTTGCACCCTACAATGTGGCAGCTCACCTGTGAGTGGCCATCAGTTGTTCCTTTTTTTTTTGGATCAACTTTGTGCTGGTGCAGGTAGGGGTTGCACATGCATGGCTCTGCACATCCCAGGCTGAATATCGGGCTGTGCAGGGTATGCATGGGCATGCCTCCCCCTACCTGCACCTGCATACATTACTGATGCACTCCAGCGCATCGGGATTTGTGCCGTGCACTTTTACCTTTTGAATATTGCGCCAGGGCGCATCAGTGGGTTGCACATGGTGCAACACTGCTGCGCCATGCGCAACCCTTTTGAATATCTGGGCCCAGGGATTTAATTCTTACATTGTGGCCAGTTATCGATGGGGGAGTGGGGAACCACTAGAAACCTGAGATTTATATATTTTTTTACATTGTGGTGGGGGGGCACCCACTACTACACAAAGCAGGGATGTTTGTGTGTGAAGTGTGGAATTTTGCCTGGGAAATTCTACACTTTACGTTCAATCCAGTGCTCCACGAATTGGTGAATTTTGCAAATTGTACTTTGCGAATTGAGCACAATTCATGAAATATTTCGTAGAGTGAATTTTGATGACTTTGCACATCACTAATCATAATCCGATCATGTGCACTGTCCAAGACAAATATAAACAGAAAGTAAAACCCACATATATTAAAAGAAGATGTTATGCCAATTACAATCCTGCTAACTTCTGTAATCACTTAAAATCTCAAAGATGGGACGGTATAAATTTAATACCCAGTGTTGACTTGAGGGTTGAAGACTTTACCAAAACATTTTTACAAATCTGTAACAGACATGCACCATTAAAATCACAGAGATTAAGGAAAAATCATGTACCATGGGTAAATAAATTTATAAGAAAAATGATTCATGTTAAAGATAGACAATGGAAAAAAGCAAATAAAACAAGATATTTGGTAGTTTGGGGTCAATATAAAAAAAAACAGTAAAATAGATATAAGCTACTTATTAAAGGGATACTTCTGATCGGCCGAAATGCATAGGTCCGACTGGCAATATTCCACCGTGGGTGCTGAACCTACAGTTGCTGAACATCTGGATTTTCCCCGGTGAGAATCCTTAAGTACAGGGATGTGGGTGGTGTGCGGAAGCCCTGAATCACTCCCTGGGGCAAAATCCCAATGTCAGGCAACTGTGTTTTGGGCACCTGGGGTCAGGATAATGATGGCTGGGCCGATGCATTTCAGCTGACCATAGTATATCCTTATTAAACAAGCAAGGAGAAAGCATTATCAAAATGAGATTGCCAATACCTCCCAACCAAAACACTACTGGAATATTACTAAAGAACTAGAAAATCTAGTAAAAATAGGTTCTGATATTAAATTGATGGACAAAGATGGAGCGATCTTAAGCCCAAAACTAGCTGCTGATACACTCAATCATAATTTCATAACTTTACCAGATATTGTCATACCACTTACAGTAAATGGGGTTGACAAAATTTTGGAGAGTGAAATTTTTGAGAAAGAAACCCCACTGTTTCACTTAAGGAAAATATAGGTAAAAGTGGCATTAGAAATTAAAAAACTAAGTACAAAGAAATCCTAAAGCCTTGACAATGTTGAAATGAAATTTTGAAAAGATGCACAAGCATAGTGTCACCTGTAATAGCTAAACTATTCAATCAGCATTTTTTTTTAACCTCTGTATTTATCCTCCTGCAGCCACTGACCTGCTTATATCCAGCCACTGCTCCACCTTCACTGCTGACCCTGGAGATACGGCCATGCCCAGATGGCATATGCAGCTGTACCTTCAAGAGGGACCTCCCCATATCCCTGTGCCAGGCCAGGATCCAATACTGGCACGTACCTGATCCAGGTATCGCCGGGCAATGAAGTACGGCCATCAAGCTACCACAGACCGTGCTGCCATTTTGCACCTTTTAAGACCCCTGGAGTGTGAACGTGCAATGATGTCAGGCACAATGTGCCAACATCTGTTACACTCTGCCCCTTGCTTTCACCAGCACTCGCAGTGCCCCCATTCATCACCAAGGGCCACTGCAGAGCAGTGGCACCCTGGAATCCTCCCCAGGATAGGAGAGCAGTCCTCTAGATGCTCAATCCTATCCCTCTCCTGCTGACCCCTGACAGCCGGGCTCGCATCCGAACCCCAATCACCAGCAAGGTGTCAGGTGCGGCATCCAGCATCTCAACCCTCAGCACCAGGCCAGCCCTATTTAATCAGAGTTTGATGGAAGGGGGTTTTCCCGACAGTTGGAACCAAGCAAAAATTGTACCAATCTTTAAAGGTGGAAATTCCAATGAATTTTCAAATTATAGACCAATTGCATTGCTGTCTATCATCTCAAAATTATTAGAACAAATGGTATATAATCAACTATATGAATATTTAGAGAAATATTAAAAATTGACAAAGTTCCAACGTGGCTTTAGGGTAGGATACTTGACGGGCACCACACTCGTGGACTTTGTTGATAAAGTGACACATGCATTGGATGCGGGGAAGTCCATTGATACAGTATTCATCGACCTGTCCAAAGCCTTTGATTTGGTGACTTACACAATTTTGACTGTCAGATTAAAAAAGATTGGCTTAGCTCCACACACTATAAGCTGGTTTGAGTCATACCTAAGTCGAAGGAGACAGCAAGTGGCCATAAATGATCAATCATCAGAAATAGGATATTTAGGCAAAGGTGTTCCCCAGAGCTTAATCCTAGGGCCACTATTATTTTTGATATACATAAATGATCTACCAGATCATATTCGTAACACATACATTACATAGAAACATAGAAACATAGAATTTGATGGCAGATAAGGACCGCTTGGCACACCCAGTCTGCCCATTTCCCTACCTATTGGATAAGCTGCAGATCCTAGTTAACCAGCAGCCTACTTCTTCCTACCCCCACCCCCTAGAATTGCCTTATGACTGTCCCATGCATGCTTGAATTCCACCACTGATTTTGACTCCACAACCTCCTCCGGAAGGCTGTTCCATGCATCCATAACCTCTCTGTGAGAAAAATTCTTCCTTAAATTACCTCTGAGCTGCCCCCTCTATCTTCAAATTGTGCCCTCTTGTTCTTGCACTCCTCTTTTTGAAAGATGCTACCCTCTTGGACTTTGTTGATTCCCTTGAGGTACTTGAACATTTCTATCATGTCCCCCCTCTCCCTCCTTTCCTCGAGGCTATACATATTAAGCTCCTTTCGTCTCTCTTCATATGTCTTCTGGTGCAGACCCTGCACCATTTTAGTTGCCCTCCTCTGGACAGCTTCCATCCTGTCTATGTCTTTGTGGAGATTGGGTCTCCAGAACTGCACACAGTACTCCAGATGGGGTCTCACCAGCTGTCTGTACAGAGGGATAATAACTTCCTGTTTTCTACTGGTGATGCCTCTCCCTATGCATCCCAGTATCCCCAGCCCTCCTTGCTGCCCTCTCACATTGCTTGCCCACCTTTAGGTCATCTGATATGACTACCCCAGGTCCCTTTCCATTTTTGCTGTTGTTAGTATCTCACCCCCCATTGTGTACTCTTCCCCTGGTTTTTGTTTCCCAGGTGCATTACCTTGCACTTCTTAGCATTGAATCTAAGCTGCCATACATTTGACCATTCCTCTAACCTTGCCAAGTCCCTTCTCATCATTTCCACCCCACCCTGTGCATCAACTCTGTTGCAGATCTTTGTGTCATCTGCAAGAGACATACTTTCCTTCAGTCGTTCTGCAATGTAAACATAAAGACATTGAAGAGAGCGATCCTAATACTGAACCCCACGGTACCCCACTAGTAACCTTCCTTTCTTCTGAGTGGACTCCATTTACTATTACTCTCTGTGTCCTATTCTCCAGCCAATTCTTTACCCAGGCTGTCATCTTGGGACCCACTCCCAGGCTGGCTAACTTGTATATTAATCTTTTGTGTGGGACTGTGTCAAATGCCTTGCTAAAGTCTAGGTAGGCCATGTCCACAGCCCCTCCTGATCTACTACTTTGGTCACCCAGTCAAAGAAATCTATCAGATTCATCTGGCATGACCTTCCCGCTGTGAATCCATGCTGCCTAGGGTCCTGTGCCCTCTGGCCTCTAGATACTCAACAATTCTTTCCTTCAGAAGTGATTCCATCATTTCCCTATCACTGAGGTTAAACTAACAGGTCTGAAGTTTCCTGCTTCTGCCTTGCTCCACTTTTGTGAAGGGGAATCATCTGCCTCCTCAGTCCTCGGGTACCACCCATCCTCTCATGATTTGTTAAAGGGTAGTCAGTGGTGTCACTAGGTTCACCCTTAGTTCTTTTAGAATTCTGGATGAATCCATCAGGCCCCATTGCTTTGTCCACCTTCAGTTTTAAGAGTTCTTTCAGAACCCTTTCTTCTGTAAATGGGCTGGTATCAACTTCTGTATCCAGAGTGTTTCTACTGTTTGTTTTATGTACCTCCCCTCTTCATTTGTAAATACTGAGCAAAAATATTTGTTTAGTATCTCTGCCTTTTCACAGTCTCCCTCTGCCCACCCTCCTTCCCCTTTATTAAGCCTCACTATCCCTCTCTTGGTCTTCCTTCGCTCCCTGATGTACCTATAAAAGGTTTTATCCCCCTTCTTAACTGAGTAGGCTATCTTTTCCTCGGTTTGGGCCTTTGCTGTTCTGACTGCCTTCTCAGCCTCCTTTTGCTTTAACTGATTATTAGACTATATGCTGATGACACAGTTATACTGGTGACAGCAAAAACTTAAAGACCAATGTTGGACAAGCTCCAGGCTAATTTGTATTCCAGTACTGGTTCCATGAATCGAAGCTTGTGTTAAGTTCTAAGAAAACTCAAGTTATGATTTATCAGACTAAGCAGAATAAACATAGTTCACAAGGTACACAGGATTCTGAAATAACTACTCTGGAAGGCCAAAAACTATTAGTCACTAAGCAGTACAAATATCTGAGAGTTGTGTCAGGCAGGTCCTTGTCATTTGAGGCACATATTGCTAATACAATAAGAAAAGTAAATTTAAGAATCGGTGCATTAAGGAGGTCAGCCTCAATAGTCAAACTCAAGATGCGAAACATGATAGCCACACAGCTAATTTTACCAGTCCTGGAGTAAGGCAATTTAGTTGATGGGTTTGCCAACAAGAAATTATTGGACAAAGTAAACCTCATATATAATCAACTGGCTAGATTTGTTTTGAATTGTTCCTTTTCAACTCACCATTGCATGATGTATCAGCGACTAAAATGGAATAGTCTAGCATTATAACTTAAAAATCAATGGTTATATCTAGTATTTAAAGTGGAAAATGGGCTAATTAGGGGCAATCTATCTTTGGTACATGACAAGGTTGATCAGAGATAGCATTTCAGAGATGTGGTGCATAGAGGTCTAACAATTCAAAAAATTTAAAATAGATATGGTCAAATTACCTTGCAGTACAATGTTGCAAGGCTGTGGAATGAAATTTCCCCTTCAACAAGAAACTTGCCTAAGCTTAGTGTGACTTATTAAGAAGTTTGTACTTACACTTAGATTAAACATCTATAGCATTTTTTTTACAGTAATGCAGAAAGGAAACATCATCATTGAATATTCCACAGACCAATTTATATTCACAGGTGATATGCTATGTGATCTAGTATTTGTATTTGTATGTATGTATGGAATGGATGTTTTTTATGCTTGCACAGGACAGCTTTGTAAATAGGTCCTTTGGGCCTAAAGTTCATATCCTGTCAAAAAATAAAGTTTTAACTAACTAAGTAACTAACTCATTCTAATTTGGTACTTACAACCAGGTCCCCACATGCTGCAACTTTATTATGGACCCCAGCATTCACTCCCAGCCTGGACCAAGCACTAGTGCAACAAGTACAAATCCGTGTAGTCTGCTAAGGATATATTATGCACTGGACAGGAAAAATCTTGAAACCTGATTGGTTGGCAGAATTCTATAGCCATACTTATATTCCCTTATAAAGGAATGGCTAAAAACAAGATCCTTGAGCAGAGGCTGTTTACCTACATCAGTATCCCTATGCTCTGTCAAAACCCTTAATTGCAGAAACCCCTCATCTTCTTATTTTTGGTCATGTGTAACCACTTTCCTTAGCAACAGAACTGAAAAAAAAACTAACTGCTGTGAATGCCCCAGTTGGTATTATAATAATACATTTTAATACCTTTTATGCCATTTTAATTAATTGTTTCAGGATGAATTATGTCAGAGAAAGGCACCGAAAGACCTCTACATTGCAAAGGTGTCTATAATGGCGCCAACCCAGATCCTAAAGTCATGCATGGCTGTTCTTGTATGTCTGAAGGTGAAGTAAATTATGGCAGTATTCCAAAAGTTTGTTCATTCTAAACTTGTAGATCTCTATTTCAACTGAAAATGCACACTGAAAAGGCATTAAAACCATATCTGAAAAACTCCGCTGAGATCGCAAGCATGCACATTAGTGCTTCCACTGATGCGCATGCTCAGGATCAGCTCTACAATGCCAGCACAACAATGGGACCACCAACAGCTGCTACAGTGACACCAGAGTGGTGACCGCAAAACCACCACAGGTACTGCAGATCGCAAACCAAGACAGTGACTGCCAGCATGGTGAATGGCCTGTGGTATGGCCAGCAAGCGATGAGTGGGGCCACCAGCAGCAGAGCAACACCCCCTCCATGGCATTGTCAGGGAACTCCCCACCAGGCAGCACAGCACCAGCCACAGCAGACACCCCCGCCCCAGGCAGAGCAACACCCCCACCGGACCCAATAGTGGTGCCTCCCCATGTGGGCACAGACCACTGGTGGGCACCCCAGACACAGCACACAGGAGACACAGGAGCTGCAGTGTAATGCTTTACTCATGAGGGGCCACTGCATGTGGCCAGGAACACATGGACTGGGGGCCAACAGGGCCCAACAACACACAAACAACATCCACCACCACCACCAGCCAGAGCCCCACAGAGGGGAAACAGGAATGCCATATGTCCACGGGTGCTCCTTGCCAGTCAGTGCATGTAGGCTGTAGGCTGCCACTGACAGGTCACCCATTACACCTGCAGATGGATGTTCAGTGCAATGCCCAGCAGATAGTCATAGAGGTATTGCTGCACGTCCTGTTCAACAATGTCCATAATGTGGTCACTGCAGGCCTTGGTCAGCCATCTTCTGGCCCTGCCATCCATGACATGCAGCACCTGCTGCATGCAGAACTCCTTGAGGCTCTGCTGACCACATAGAACATCGATGAAGTGCCACACTGTGGGGTGCAATGCCCCTATCAAGAAACTGAACACCCTATGCCAGCCTTCAATGGTGTTGTTCGTGCATTGCAACCCTTCCCTGGCCATGATGTAACAGTTCCAGAAATCAATGGGATATGTAGGGCTTCAGCACACCCCACTGAAGACAGAGCACCCCAGCCATGAGTCCTCGAAGTAGTCGAGGTAGCTGGCTAGCTCTTCCTCATGCTTGACATACACCTCCCATGCAAGCAGCTCCTCATAAGCACTGCAGACATCCCCTGGTGACATAAAGACCAGGGCGGCCAGCATCCTGATGTGGAGGGTGAACCCATTGCTGGTCATATAGAGCTGAGAGAGGGTGTCATGCTGCTGCAGTTTGCACCCCAGGCACTGCAAGAAGTGAAAGAAATACCCCCACAGCCTGGCATGGGGTAACACTGCCCATAGTGCCTTGAATGCTGCCTGCTCTAAGTCAGTCATGATGCTGTCTAGATGTAGACCTGGGCACAGCTCCAGCAGTTTTCTTTGGACCACAGTGTAGCAATCCTTGGTCCTGCTGGACATGAGGACATAGACGTCTGGCACCACAGTCTCCACCTCCACGCCATGGATGCTGCACATTTGGAGGAACAGGTGCGGGCAGCACTGGAACATCCGGTCCACAAACCATGAGGTGTACTGGGACAGGTACTCCAGATTACAAACCTGAATATATTTTGTAACCTAATGTCTTTCCTCTGCATCAAAATATGTATTGTTATCTTGGGTCGCCCCAGAAAAAGGGACCTTCTGGGCTCAGTGGGCCTACCCGGTCACCAAAATTTAATAAATAAATAAACAAACAAATAAATAAATAAATAAATGTGGTGTTGAATGTGAGGAACCATGCCAGCTCCCTATCAGAGTCAAGGAGCATGAAAATCTCCCCTGTGTCGGTGCCCCTGTACTCCTTGGGTATTGTCAGCTGTGCCAAGGTGGTGGGCTCTACAGGTGTCTGTCACAACCCCCTCTGGGCCCTCTGGATGACCCTCTTCAGGTTCCCCACTGTTGGCAGGTTAGTCCCACAGCATCTATTTTCCTGCTCCAGCATGCAGTCACAACCTGCTGGCTGCTCTCGGTCATGTCCACTGCCCATTGCTTGACCACCACACAGACCCATCGCACCTCCACGTCAGCGCTGTCAGGCACGTTATTGTGCCATCCCATCAGGGACACATCATTGACCTCAGTGACTGTCTTGGCACAGCTGAGGCACTGACCTGTATGGTATTCCACACATTTCCAATATGTGATTGCACATCAGTTATACTCCCACTGGTGCAGGAACCCATGATGTGATAGTAGGCCCTTCCCCCATGTGCTCTTCATGAATGTTAGCGGCATGCTCTCCCAACTTATTTACAATTGCTGGCTCCATGTTCTCCATCACCCCCTGTTCCCCTTTTGTCAGCATCATCTGTCGACATTGTTGCTCTGCACCACGTGTGCACAGGTGCATCCACTCACCTGTGTGCAGGCGCACACCTTGATGCTGTGCTTGCCACAGGCATCTGATTGTGGCATCATGCTGCTGCTCTGGTCAGTGAGGGTGTGTTTCAGTGGTCTGCTCCTTTGCCTGTCTATCCTGCCTGTCCGTTCTGTCAGGGGTCACTGTGGGGTTGCTGTCCCTAGTTATCTGCACCTCCTTCCACAACACACTACCCACTCATGAGTCGCCATTCTGTCTAGGCCAATGTCAGAAGCCTGCAGCTGCAGAGGTAGTGCACATCGCTGCAGGATACATATCCCTGTGGAGCACTGGTTGGGGTGATGCCTGTCACTGTCAGGGCAGTGCTGTGGAGGTGTCACTGTAGAGATGTAAACGTCGGATCGGTAAGAGCTCAGGATCTCAGCTGAGTTTTCACAGACATGATCAAATGCCTTTCGGGTGTATGTTTTCAGTTGAGATGAGACAGACATCTACAAGTTCAGAATGAAACAGACTTTTGGAATACCGTCTTAATTTATATCAGCTTCAGATGTACAAAAATGGCCATGCACAATATTAGGATTTGGGTCAGCGCCATTGTAAAGATATCTTCACGATGTAGCGATGATTCCAGTGCCTGGACATTCTTGGATAGAACTTGTTCCGAAATAATTAAACAAAATGGTTTAAAAGGTTTTAAAATGCATTATTATACCTACTGGGGCATTTACAACAGTTATTTATTTATTTTTATTCTGTTGCTATTAGGAAACATGTCACACATGACCAAAAATTTAAGAAAAAGATGACAGTTTCCCTTTAACATTACCAAACAAAACAAAAAAAAACTAGTTTCTAAAACTTATTGATGTTAAACTAAACTGACTGCTTCTAATGAATTATTTATCAAATCTTTATTGTAATCAGTTAAAAGTTACTGTAGTTACCTGATTAATGACTCCAACATTGGACTATTTTATGTACTAATGTACTTCCACAGTTTAAAAACAATAACAAAATGAATTGTTAGACCTGTGTTTGTGTCTTTGTTTACTTTACTATGGGGTCCAGTGTATAATCGCAAATAATACACTCCTAGTGTATAAGCCTGATAGGGCCATTGGTACCACTCAGGGGGGCAAATGCTCATGTTGCTTTTTTGCCTACATAACAAATATATGTGATAGCATTACGGATCGAGTTGCTTTATGTGTGCTGTCACACCAAATGTATATCCACCTGTGTTCTAGCCATCCATCCATCCATCCGTTTGTGTCCATATTCTATACAAACATTTATCTAGGAATTTAAAGCTTGCTAAAAAAATAACATGATCATTTGCCCACTGAGTAGTACCGATGACCCTTTTCACGCTGGTATGGCTGGTCTATCCCTACTACCAAACTGTGTATACTAAGCCTTGACCACAACAGCTCTAGTGATATTTCGATATGCAGCTGGTAATCACATTTATAAACCATCGTATAATGATTTTAGATAGTCTATGGATGGAAGCAAAGCACCCAAACCAGATATACTCAGTCCATTCAATGCTGGAACAAGTGAATGATTTACATGAAGATCTGTGCTAGGAGAATGTTGATGAACTGTTCAAACATGAAGATCTGACACATACGCTCGTACTATGGAATCAGTATCTAGAATGTCTGTGCCACAGCAATGGGAACTTGTCTGCCTTCTAGATCTTATACATTGATATGGATGGTGATATCCTTTTGGGATTGTTCAAAGCATCAAGAGCATCAACAGAGGGCAATTGGCATTTGTATCTCTTTGCTATTCAGGAAATGATTTCATGGTTTTCGCCTTTGATTGACTAAACTATGCAAGGTATCTACCAGCATACTATGCACAGATGACAAACCTCCCATAAGATCCCCCAGGTCTGCAGGCAATTTATCAATGGAGGTTTATGTGTACAACTCACAGATGACAACCTAATTTGGATGCATCCCTGTAGATTAGACAACAGAGGTTACTGTTTACAAAGACACTCAAACAACTGGTGGAACAAAAAAGCTCAGCCAAATGTCAGGAGCAGTATACAGGTTGTACCTGACAGCTGAATACCGCAGTGCTTTTTTGAGTCAGCTGAGAGATATGACCTAGGTGAACAGATCTAATGTTCATCATGCAGAGCTACAGAAACCTCAGATTGAGAAGGATGAGAAGACTGTATCTGCAGTTGTGGAGGTACTAGAGAACTGGATCAATCCATTTAAAGAAAATCAAGAGCTTGTAAGCATCTTATCAGCCGCAGTAGCCCCAAAAGATGTTATGAAAGACCTGATCCATGCACGTGCCATAGTAGAGCTGGCTTATCAGAGCTTCAAAACAGAAAGGCTTAAATCAAACCCACCACAAAAAAATTCCATGACATTATGAAAAGAACATGTTGAAAACCTTCATGAGCTTAAGTAAAAAGAAGCAGGTGCAAAGCAGTGGAAAGTCCATCATTCTGAAGACAGATAGATCACTTTTTGGTCAGATGATTGTTATTGCCCAAAGTTGTAACCTTCAGAAAAGAAAGCTATTTTCCCATGCTCTCAGTCCTCTTTGCTGAGCACTGGCTACTGCAGAAGGTCTTCCAGAAAAACCACCAAAGCTGTTCTGGCAACAAGCCTTTAGAAAAGTG
The DNA here is from genome assembly GCA_016271365.2 of Neoceratodus forsteri. Taxonomy (NCBI): domain Eukaryota; kingdom Metazoa; phylum Chordata; order Ceratodontiformes; family Ceratodontidae; genus Neoceratodus; species Neoceratodus forsteri. The sequence continues at coordinate 396,941,956 of CM028129.1, forward strand.
TAGCACCCACAGGAGCAATACCAAACAATTCAGCAATGGTGATTGATGGTATGAGCCTTGTACAGAAGATAAGAAATGACCAAGCTACATTTGGAGATATTGCAACCTCCATTCATTCAATGGCTCTTAAAGAATGATCACAGAGTACCAGAATCGACAGTGTGTTTGATACCTACCGAGAGATGTCAATTAAGAACATTGAAAGAACACACAGGGGAGAAGAGCAAGGGTTTCAAAAGATGAACATCACAGAGACACAAACTGTCAGACAATGGAGGCTATTCCTAAAACTAGCAAACAATAAAAGCAGTCTGATCAAGTTTCTGGTAAGTGAGTGGCAGAAGACAAGGTACACAGTTAAGCTCATGGGAAAGAGTCTTTTTGTCACTCATCTTGAAAAGTGCTAGAAGATAACTGACAAGGGCAGTGAAGAAGTACCTGCCCTGTTGAGCCAACATGAGGAAGCAGATGGACACCTACTACTCCATGCTGCTCACACTGCAGAAGAAGGTGATTCATCAGTGGTGATCAGTTTAGAGGACACGGATGTTTTAATCCTATGCCTCGCATGCAATGATCACATCAATGCTACTCTGTACCAGAAATGTGGCACTAAAACCATCACACATTTGGTTGATATTGGTAACGTAGCTGTGGCCATTGGGTCTGATGTTTGCAAGGCACTTATAGGGATACAGGCATACACTGGCTGTGATACAGTAGGTGCTTTTGCTGGGAAAGGCAAGCTGCATGCACTTCAAATTCTCAAAACAAACAACGATGCCAGGGAAGCTTTAATAGAACTTGGAGGAGACTGGACCCTAACTCCACAACTTCATGCCAAGTTGGAGAAATTTGTTTGCTACTTGTATGCAGCCAAACTCAGAACAACTGAACTTGATGAGCTGAGATACAATCTGTTTTGTTCAAGAAAAGGAGAACTTGAATCATACCAGTTACCACCATGCAAAGATGGTTTCCAAAAGCACTCCCTCAGAGCAAATTATCAAGCTGCGATCTGGAAAAGGAGTCTTCAAAATGACCCTGGAACTCCTGATCCAATGGGAAAGGAATGGAAACTGGAAAGGCGCGATGGTTAAAGGTAGCTCCTCATTGACTGGATGGATGGTGCCCCAGCACCAGAGGCTGTATTGGATCTCCTTTCATGCACATGTAGCCTCTCCTGCAAGCTGCCCTCTTGTATTTGCTTAGTGAATGGCCTGAAGCACATGCACATGTACAGACTGAGGGACTGTGCCACTCAGGCATGCGATGAGGACTGTGAATCATAAGTAAATGCAGAAGATGACCCCTTTGATGATGACTATGATTACTAAATATATATGTGATTCACATGAAAATGTGTGAACTCTTGGGAAACAAGTATCTGTTTTGCTCATCATTTTGCAATTTGTTTTCTCAAAATTATATACATGTTCATTTTAGGTCTCCAGTATATCCCCCAGCCTGAGCTTTTTGGCCTGACAAGAAACAATTAAATGCCAAAAAATACTATTTGAGTGAACATGGACCCATTTAAAAGTTTTACCCATGTTTTAAGTTGTTTATCAAATACAAGTTTGTAATAGTGTTTGAAAATAATAACATTATTGTTTAATGTACTTAATGATCGCATTCCAGACACCAAAATGGTATTGTTTCTATTATGAAGGTTAGTTTTATTGTCCAGTTTTATAGCATGTGCCATATCTACCATGGACAAGTAATCACAAATGTGTTTTTGTGATTAAATGTTGTTTTAAATATGATTTTTAGTTGGTAAATGCTCAAATACAAACTTCTGGCACTTGGCGAACCTTTCCAGGGATGGGTGTGCATTTGGTGTGATAACACATATAAAGCTACTGGCTCCACAGAGCTATCACATAAATTTCTTATCCAGGTATATTAGGCTTTCAAAAATCACCATAAGCATTTGCCCCCCAGAGTGGTACCGTTGACCCTTTTTGGGGGACTCTGGCTTTTACACTATCCAGGGCATGCTTTATCATAGATATCAGCACTTTTCGGGTGCGTAAGGCACTCAGCTTATCCTCACGCCTCACAACACACCTGAGGCACGCTGATATCCTATGATAAAGCATGCCCTCTTGTGTATTATTGCTTAATTATATAATAGAAAGAAAGAATCCTGGGCTCTGATTGGTCAGTGTAGAGCTGGACCAGTGATGTTATCCCAGCATAACATCATGGATCTAGTCCTAGTACACACATGACCAAATCACCTGAGAAAAATATCAGTGCACATCGTGTGTTCAAGGAAAGTGAAAGCTGATTTTGCAATCGGCTTCTCAAAGCTCACTGCACTTACACTTCCTGCTCATGGAACATCCATTTTTTACTGGAAAAAGAAAAAAAAAGAATTGTGACAGTGAAATGTAAAGCTTTAAGATCACTTTACATGTCACTTGTCACATTGCCACCTCCTCTGCAGACTCCCATCTGCCAAATGAAAAAGCTGAGATTATGATCTGCTTCATAACCATCCGTTATTCCCCACTTGCAAACTCAGTCAGCATGCACTTCAGTACAAATGACATACCACCTGTTTCTCTTTCTTAAAACACGGTGCACGCTATCATGGAAAGGCCAGCTTCTACTTTCATTTTGTGATCTCCTGGTAGAAACACTTAATACAAGAAACTGTACTGAGAGACCTTTCAAAATTTGATAAAACCTCCAGAAACATCCACAATCTGTAAACACCTTAAGCCACTCTGTACTCACTGATCAGCTCACTCTTACGTGGTCAGGTAGGCAGACAAATTCACAGTAAAACATTATGGTCCCACAACAAAAGCAGCAGAGATTTCTGTTTCAAACTTCCAACTCCTGGTAGAAAACCACGAACTATCAAAAAAGACATGGGGGGAGGACATTAATGTCTCACAGGCAGGGATAACACAGAAAGGGGTTAGTGTGACAGATTGCAGAGCTATAGTAACAGCAACTCCACCTAAGGGCAATCAGCACTTTTTTTTTAAATATACTTCCCCATTGAAAAAAACAGGAAAAAATGTACTTTAAAATGTACTTTTTCATCAGTTTTTTTTTTACACAGAAACCATTGTATAATAGGAATGATGCACCCCACAGTATGTGTCATGCTGGGACAACACCACTTCTCAGGTGCTGGATGCACTCAACCTGTGGCCTTGTACCCAACCACCCTAGGTGTGATATTATCCCTGCACAACACACACCCTGTTGTGCATTATTCCTTTATTCTTACATAAGGGCAGTTTGAATCCCTTTTTAAGTGAGGCCAGGAAAGACAATAATACTCCACCTACACCAGACCAAATAACTATTCAACAAGCTTTCAGTCAGTTGCAGTGGCTAGATCTGAAAGCCCTCTGAATATATTGGCAACAAACAATGCTGCAGGTTTATTTAACTGTGGCAGAGTCCTATGAGGACTACATATTTTTAAACAGCCAGCCTTCGGCATAACCCGGTATTCCTTTATGGAAATTTGGCAAAAAGCTCTCCTAAAAGGGATCACTTATTGATTGAGACTATCCTCAAAAACTCAAAAAAGTTACAAGGTGAAGTCTAAATCAAACTAGAAGCAAGGAGTGGGTTTTCATGATCTTTTCAGATTCCCCAGATTATGCAGCACTGATCAGAGATTTGGAAAAATTACTTGAGTACCAGGATGAAAAAATAAAAGCATCAAAACACAAAAAAAATTTGAGAAACTGGCAGGACTATGAGGTGGACCCAGGGCTGCGCAAAATTTATCTTACACGAAGAAAATTTTGGCAAAATTCCAATTTCGGTACTATGAAATTATGACAAATTTCCACAGTAGTTTCATGAAATTCTGCCAAAATTGTGACTTCAGTTATTTCTGTCTAAGTTAAACAGTATTAATCCACATTGTACCATGTTTGGTATGCTGAGTTCACAGCAGTCTCTACAGAAGTGTATTGAAAAGCTATGCCTGTAGTTCAATGGAGGAGCAACCAGCCAAACACCCTTCCGAAGCTATATAAGTAGTTCCTCACAGCCTCCTTCTGAAGCACTTTTTCTTTGCTGACTGGAGGCACTGTCAGTCTGTCTTCACCCTTGGGGCCCACTGAGACTACCCCCAGCATTGCTGTGCTTAGGCTCTGCTTGGTTTGTGTTGGACTTCTGGATTTTTTTGTGTGTTCTCCTGCTTTTTCTTTGTATTATTTTGCCTCCAGCTGTTGCTGTGTGCTTCCTTGTGTGCCTGTTTTTTTTTCTATTCTCTTGTGTCTGTTTTTCTTTTGTGTTTCATTTTGGGGTTTTCTAGTTTTCCTAACATCTTGATGTCCTTTGTTTGCTCTGTGTTTATCTTGCCTGTGTTCCAGGCTCCTACCACACCTCAGTTTTCATGCAATTGTTATTGTATGTTCATGCTGCAGTTTGCTGCCTCCTGCTCCTCATTAATTGATTGCACCTGGTCCTGGCTCTGCTGCCTAGCTGGCAGCTACTCCCTGTTTTACAGCTCTGCTCATGATTTACTCAGTACTAGCTCAACTAGGACAAAGGCTGCATTGCTGTACTGACACTTTCTGCTGTTTCATGGCTGCCTGGCCTAATGGTGCCTTGCTCATGGCTCCCTGTTTTTCCTATGGTGGAGGACTGTGGTGTCTCGGTGGTGCATCATGGCCCAAGTAGCAGGAGCATGCTTTAAATAAGTTAAATGAATCACCTGTCCTCTCTGCTCCTTGGCTACATGGCTTTCAGTTATCCATTGCATACATAGATTTACCTTACAGCCTACATGGCTTTTGAGAACTTTATGCATTTCATTCTGCATTGCAAATACTTACTGTCTTGCATTAACCTATCTCTGCCTTACAGAGCTAGTGTACTGCCTGGAAACCATTTGAAATTTATTGTAACTTTCAGATGTAGTCAGCTATCACTTCTTATATCTCAATTTTTTTTTCTTTTCTGTTTGCTAATTAGAAGATTTTTCAACCTGGCAGTAACTGGGGTGATATGTGGAGCAGCAGTCTGTCTGGTGGGAATCACCATAGACAGCAACCTATCCTACAGCATCCACATAGCGTCACCAAAACTGCAAACACACACATTGGTCTCCTCTACAGGCACAGGCAATGCCTTACCTCGGATGCCTTAAGAATAGCCGTTCAGAGCTTGATGGTCTCACTAATTGACCATGGTCTGATTATTTACAGCTCTGCAACTGACATAGCCCTCAGGCACTTATCCTTGACCCTATATAAAGCCCGTCAACTCATCACAGGATCCCACCATCTCACCCATATGTGTGACCTCTATGCCCAAACAGGGTGGCTTCAGTTATCAAACCATATCAAGTACCAAACTTGTCTAACGGCTAAGAAAATTATGCTACATCTTGCTCCCCACGGAGTCCAAACTCTTCTCCATATAGCAAGCAACCCCCACCTCACCAGGGCTTCAGGAAATAAAATTCTACACATTCCTAGGTGCCGCACCACATTGGACCAAAGATCCTTTGCACACCAAGCTCTCAGCTGGATTAATGGACTCAACAAAGACATCTCCTCTCTGCAAAAGCTAGGCCCTTTCAAAGACAACCTTCGCCTCCACCTAGTCCACCTAGCTGCCTCTAGCTCCTACGACTGTCCCTCATAATCTGATCTCTCCCCCAGCATTTCTACTCCTACCCCCCTTCTCTCCCTCATCCTACAGCCTACCCTCCCATTTTTGCCCCCTACCCCAAGCACTTTTTTGAGGCCTGACAAATGCCCATGGCTGCACCACTCTTTTTCTGTCCATTCCAAGCCTCAGCTACCTCTGTCTAGCCTGCCCCCTCTGGTGCCCACTTTCCCTAAATGTGATGTGTTTCAGCTGCTAAAAAGTGTCTGTACACCATTTCTGCATTCTTACTCAACTCTATGTAATGTTTGTATCGTACCTCAATTGACATGGAACCTTTGTAAAAGAGCCTTGGCTCAAAAGTACTTGTAACCCTAGACTCTAAATAAATAAATAGTGGATAAAAAAAAAGTCAGTTCTGTTCCTCCCACTACATCAACACTGAGACAACACAGACTATGACATCACTAGTAACCAGAGAGAATCATTTCTCACTGCCAGATTATTCTTTTTCATAAGAAGCAGCAGGGACTGGCTTTTCTTGGTTACTAGTGATGTCACAATTTCCTGAATTTTGATTGGTAACTTTTGAAAGTCATTGCTCAGCCTGCAAGGACTGTGGTGCCTCAATGTGTTTGGTCACATTTCTGATGATGTAGTGGGAAGAACATAACTGACTTTTTTTAGCCCTGGACAGAGTGCTGCTCCGCATATCAGCCCAGTACTGCCAGGTGGAAAATCTTCTAATTAGCAACCAAAAAATTAAAAAAATAATTCAGATATAGGAAGTGATAGCTGACTGCATCTGAAAATTACTATTAATTCCAGGCAGTATACTAGCTCTTTAATGGCATTTAAGGTATTCCTGGCAATCATATCAATCACTATTCATGCTATGATACCAGTTCACTATTCCTGCTGAAACCATACCATCCAATGCCTTAGGTAAACTACAATGTACTCCTTCATGGAACTGATTAGCTAAGCATATACGTAATTCACCACATCTCATGTGCAATGTATCATGCTTACTTATACAGTCACCCATTTTATTGCTGTGGCAAACACTGTTGCAAATCTGTTAAATGTTTCCTACCTGCTGTTTCCTAAGTAATAAATTCAAAGAACTTCTGCTTACCTTACAAGAGACCAACACCCATTTATGTGACATAACTGAGACATGGTGGAGCCAAGAGGACACATGCCACAAGCAAATTCCAGGCTATGTCCTTTACAATAAGGACAGATCACACTCTAGGGGTGATGGTGTAGCCTTATATATAGCTGAAAACATCATGTCTGAAAATGTGGATACTACACTGTGGGATCCAGTGGAGAAATTATGGGTTAAATTACACCCCAGCCTAAAATAAATGTAGGGACAATATATAGATCACAATCAAACTCACAATTGGAAGATCTATAACTTTTGGAGTTTATAAATAAAATAGCTTCTGCAGGAAATCTTATTCTAGTGGGTGATTTCAATCTCCCAGGGATAAGTTGGGATCTCCTGAAAACTGCAACATCTAGCAAACAAAGATTCCTGGAGTCATTTACATTGGCTGGTCTGGACCAGCACATTAAGGAACTTACCAGGAGCTCCCATAGTTCTCATTACGATGGAAAATAATATCCAGGAATGCCAGGTTCTACAACTTCTTAGCTCTAGTGATCATAACATGTTGGGGTTTTGCTTTAAAGGAAATATAGTTAAATCAGTTGGTAATACCGTAGTATATAACTATGGCAGGGCTGACTTTAACAGTATGCAAAGACATCTAGCATCATGGGAGTGGCATGCAGATTTCATTAGGCAACCCCTACAGCACATGTGGGTGGTGTTATGCAGTAAAATTATTGAACTGGTGCATAAGTTTTCATCTTGCTCCAGGAAATATAAAGACTCCCAAAAAAATTCCCCCTGGTTGACACCAGCAGTTAGGAAGGCTATTAAACTCAAAAATAAGGCATATTGTAAGGCCAAGAAATGTGGACTTCATACTTGCTTGGCAGCTTATAAAATTGTCCTTAAATTGTGCAAAAAAGGCATATATCAGGCCAAAGCAGATTATGAAAAGGAGCTAGTAGTCAGAGTAAAAGACAATTACAAGTATTTCTTTTCTTATATAAACAACAAGAAGGGCAGCAACAAAACAATCGGATCTCTGAGGGATTCAAATGGGGAACTATTGACTAAAAATGGTTCAGTGGCTAAATATGACAGCAACAATTTTTCCTCAGTGTATAATGCCAAAACTCAAGCTACTCTGGAACATCATGACCATGACAACAATCAGACATTTAAAATTGACATCAATGATGTTAGAGACAGGCTAAAAGCACTGGATCAAAATAAAGCCCAGGAACCCGATGGTCTCCACCCTAGGGTATTGAGGGAATTGGTTGAAGTACTAGCAGCACCAGTAACTTTTTTGTTTCAGCATTCAGTAGACAGTGGAGTGGTGCTGGATGAATGGAGACAGGTGGAGGTGATTCCCCTTCATAAAAAAAGGTCTAGGCAGGAGATATCTAACTATAGACCAATAAGCCTGAAGATCAATACTGGGGAAAATTCTTGAGGGCATTATTAAATCACACATTACGAATGTACTGACCTTGTCAGGGGATACAGACAAAGGGCAGGTCCTGTCAGACAAACCTATTGGAATTTTATGGTATGGTTAGCCAGTCCCTTGATTCTAGGAATGCTGTGGACATCATATTTTTAGACTATTCAAAGGCCCTTGACAAGGTCCCACATGGCCAATTAATTGATACCCTAATTTAGCATGGTATACACAGGAGTCTTACCCATTGGATAGAGGAGTGGCTGTCAAACAGGAGGCAGAGGGTTTGTGTGAAGGGCTCCAAGTCAGGATGGGTGCAGGTGACTAGCGGGGTCCCCCAGAGCTCAGTGCTGAGCCCCTGCCTTTTTAACTTGTGCATTTTTTCTTTGGAAACTAGTACATCTATTTGGTTATCCAAATTTGTGGATGACACAAGGACAGGATCTATAGTAAATTCCTATAATGATGCCACAATCCTTCAATCAGCCTTGAGTGAACTTGAACATTGGGCAACAATAAAGAAATCTACCTTCAATACTGACAAATGTTGACAAATGTGTGATAATGCATATGGGCAAAAACAACAGCTACCATAAGTATAGACTAAATGGAGTAGAGCTACATTCAGTTCAGGATGAAAGGGATTTGGGTATATGAATCAGTAATGACCTCAGTTTTAAGTCTCACTGCAATCAAGCTATCAAGAAATCTAGCAGTATAATGTACTGCATCAATAAACATATTACATGTCGAGATAGGCAGGTTATGATTCCCCTTTACACAGCCTTGATTCGCCCACACATGGAGTACTGTGCCCAGCTATGGGCACCGAGGGCAAAACTGAAATCAGAGCACTGGAGCGAGTGCAGAGGAGAGCAACTAAATGTATTAGTGGACTAAATGGGTTGGGTTATCAGCAGAGACTTCAGTCATTGGGCCTTTATTCGTTGGAGTATCACAGACTTAGGGGAGATATGTGCCTGGTCTATAGAGCCCTGTTTGATGATGAACTATGGGCACAACTGGGAGTAGAATTGAGAATGCAGGCATATGCTACAAGAGCACACCCATTACAACTAAAGGTGCCACCTACCAGACAAAATAAAGGAAATATTGGTTTAGTATCAGAGTCACTAAAATATGGAGTGAGCTCCCACTAGAAGTAGTGACTAGTAAGACAATGTCAGAATTTAGAAAATGACTAGATGACTTATTTGGTAGCAACTAGTATCTCGGGTTATAGTTAATATTTTTGGTGAGCTGAAATGGATCTGTAAGTCTTACTAGCTCTGAAACTACCTATGAGACATATGAACCTCATTGATTCATTTCTGCTAAACCTCCTTGAATCAATCACTGGCATAACAGCCTCCCACTGCCTAAACATCTACCTTATATGTCACCATCAATTTGGCTCCATAATGGATTTGGTTGGCTTGTTTTCCACTGGTTACTACTATTATCAAAATACAAATCATTGGCTCACACTGCAGACTCCTACCTCACCCAGGCCCCGCTTTGGTAGTTCTCATGGTTGCAGAGTTTGCTCACAACCCATCAATTTCATGGTTGAAGACTTCATTTGCAGCTTTTCAATTACACGGTTGCAGAGTTTGCTCACAACCTTTCAAGGCCAGCCTCCTCATCAATAATCTGCTACTGAATCTATGGCTGCTGACTTCATCTGGCCCCCTCCTATCAAGCACCCAAAGTTGAATCATGCTCTTATTCTTAAATCGGAGGCATGCCAACCATGTCCATTTCCTTTTTTGGCTCAGGGCTTGCACTCATGAAGTCCACATTTTGGGCATGTGAACCTTGGGGTGGGATCCTTCTCATCTGGCCCATAGAGGGAATGTCCTCACTCTGGGCAGAGCTTTAGCAAGCAGTTTCACATGACACATCTCTTGATGCAGAATTTAAGACTTCAGCTGCCAAGAGGTGGGGCCTTTTGAACACAAGAGGGGTCCTTTGGCTATGGCTTCACCATGGTACCTTGGAAAGCTATTCTTCCTATGACTGCCTCTGGTTCACCCAGTTTGTCCTAGTCAGTAAGCCAGGTGAGTGCCTCAGTGGTCGTTGCTCCCCTCCTCCCACCTTGGTGGTCTACTCTCACTCAGAGTACCCATTGCTACAGAGGTCTCTCACAGCTGTTCATGACATTCGCATTAGAGTGATCATAAGAGCTTTCCACCAACTTGGAATATTCCTCCCCTTTGATTGGGTTTCTAAATTGCAGCAGCAGAGCCATCACTAAATAAATTACTCCTAGCCTGGAGGCAAGGCGACCTAGGCCTTGGATCCTCAGAGGTTTCCTCCTTTTAAAAGGGGGGTTTTCCTCTCCTCCATGCCAAAGGTCATAATATGTAGATGGCTGTTTATAGTATAATCCCTAGTTTCCTTGGGTAGGTTTCTGCTGTTGGATGGAGATGGATGGTGGCCCTACTCACTGTTCCCTCTGTCTTCTTAGGATGCCCCCTGATCTCATCAGTGCAATCCATTTTACAGTGCAATCCTGACAACCTTTATATCTTATTTGTGTTTCTTCAAACTGTCTCATTGCTGTCAATCATAGTCTCTACCTCATAGTCAGCATTTACTGCTCAATGTTCTTTTTGGAGCTCCTTCCTATGGTACCTTTAGCCAAGGGAATCTTTCCTGCAGCACCACTGGGGTGGAACTCTCTTCAAAGGTTCCTTGCCTTCAGTACCCTTACAGAGTGGTAATTAACCTTGGAATATAGAGTGTGAACAGGCAAACAGTTATCACAGTTGCACAAGCAGCCCACTGAATTGAAAGGCTATATCCACAGTTCAATGGTGGAGCAATCTGCCACACCCCCTTCCTGAGCTATATAAGCAATTCCTCCCAGCCTCATTCTGAAGCACTTTTTCTTTGCCCCACCATCCTTCCCTCCTCCTCCAGAGGTGCGCCTCTCTCCTCAAAGCTCCTTCCTATGGTACTTTTAGCCAAGGGAGGCAGTATAGCACAGTGGTTTAAGGCTCTGAGCTGCATATCTGGTGACATCCAGCAGACCAGACCTGGGTTTGAATCCCACAGCATCCACTTGCATACTGTGTGACCCTGAACAAGTCACTTAACTTCCCTGTGCTCCCAGGTCGCACCTGTAAAAAAGCTTTCAGCTTAGTGTGCTATTCCTGGTTAAACAACAAAAAAAAAAGGGAGTCTTTCCCATGGTACCTCTAGGGGTGGAACCTTCTTCGAGGGTTTCTTGCCTTCAGTACCTCTACAGGGTGGTAATTCCCAATGGAATAGAGAGTGTGAATGGCCAGTTAACACAGTTGTGCAAGCATTACACTACTGTGGTTGCATAGGCCCATTGAACCTTCAAGTCTCTATCTTTACAGATGACTGAGTTATAAACCTCCAAACTTATAGAAATGTTTAAAGTATTTAGTTTCACAATTATGTAAGCTGAATAATTTTAAGCCTCTATAGCTTTGAGACCAAATAATGGACTATCACCAATTTTGCTGGGTTTCTTGACCTGAAATATTAGACTTTGAGGCTGCAGCAATGGCCCAGCAGCAGAGCATTATGCTGCCATACTGATGACACAGGTTTGGAAACAAGCCAGGAAAGTCTTATAAGTAGACAAGCCATAGCCAGACAGCTGCTGCTCAGCAGTGCATCCCAGTTGGGGAGGGTTGGCAGTGGGTTCCACCAACACAGCAACCCTTGCAGCTGGGCCAGGGAGCTTGCTCCTGCCACAGGGGAAACTGTGGCTATATGAGGATGACAGGGGCACCACTACCATCTGGGAAGGTGAGAGGGGAACAAATGTTGGAGAAAAAAACAGTAGTCAACTGAATCATGGCTGGGTTCAACCTGATCATTATATATCCCTGGGAACAGCATATATCCCTAAGAGAAGAGCTACTGATAGGGAGAAAAAACAATATGGAAAAAAGAGACTGTGTGTGTTAACTCTCTAATCTCTTGCTCAAAGACTGGCCAAGTTATAAGCATCCAAAGATTTCAAATTAACTTCAGTACTTAAAGTTGAATTTCATGAGCTTTTCTGAAATTGTGAGATGCTGTAATACTTTTGTCAGAGCCATGTCCATGCATTATGCTGTTACTCAAGGTCCCTGCACCCTAATTGGTACCCTCAGAGGTATACCGTAGACAGCTAGCACTTAGGTATATGTTATACTAACATATAGGGCTAAGGGCATCTACCGACAAGAGTAGATGTCAGGATATGAATGCATATTGTTGTAATACACTTTGCTTGCTAATACATATATTCTTCTATGTATTTTCTGTGTATTTGTTACTTGTAAGATGCCAAGGGATCTGTGTCATTGGAATAATTATGATATGTAAGTCGGCATTGCCATTTTTTGGTGATTTGTACTACTACACTGAATTATGTAAGACTCTGTATAAGAACTATTTTGTTCACAAACTGATGACTATACAGAATTGTATAATGTTATCTTGGAACGTGGAGCTACCTCTAATTTAGCCAATAGGTCTCATCTCTGTAACTAGAAATGCTTGTATCTTACAGTAACCATAGTAATTATCATAGGTATATAATGTAATACACTAGTCTTGTACCTCAGAGATCCCAGAAGACACAGAGAATCCTTGAGGTATAAGGAACACTTAGCACTGGCTCCCAGTTCGTATTGGTAAGAACTGCTTAGGGCAACTGTGGTTTTATCCTTTTGGTAGTAATAAACTTGTTTATTACTCTTATGCAATGTGTCTGTGATTACTTGCATTCCCAATATTGCCAAAAACCTGAAAGTGAGGTTTAGACCTCCTAACAATGCTCAGTCATGCACTTGAGTTGCAATTGTAGAGGAAGGTAAGGGCTGGGTAAAGTGGCAATAAGGTAGCATTCATAGGATTGTCCATAGTGAAAGTATAGTGGTGCCATGTGTCAAGTCACTATCTTGATTGATGAACCATGAAGAATACACATGGACATCATTGTGCACTAGCCTGAATTCTTGCAGTATGCCAGATAACCACTAGAGCTCACTGAATTAATGACTTGTGGAAGCACATGTATGTGCAGCATTGTTTCTGTACAGTGCCACCTGCTGACTCTAACAGCATTGTAGATAACAATGTATATTTTCACTATTTGAAAATAGTGGCACCAAGTGACACCAAGCCTTACAGCTACTTGTGACTTGGGCCATTATGACAGAAGTATCTGGGTATCTTTAGTTAAGATGGTGCTTGTTGTTAGGCATCACTGTCCCTGTAGTGTTGGAGAGGTATTGCAGGGTCATGATGCTAGTGCAGGTAAGGTGATTCAGTGGTGATAAGTACTTTGTGAAAGTTAAATTCCTCAAGTGGAATTCTAGCGGCATTACCTATTATGCATCAATGAGTTTTTGAGCACATTTTGTGAATTAGTAATTTCTAAAGCATCCACAATAAATTGTATCCTACTATACCACATTTATCCAGCTTAATTAGATTTTAGGACATATTTACTTTGATAATCATGCCAAATATTGAGTATGTACCTGGAACAGCTGTGGAGTTATAGACATCTAACTATATTGAAAATCTAAATGATTTAACAAATAATTAAATTATTAAAGTTTGAACTCCTGTAACTTACAATTTACATAACCAATTGCCTCTCTATTTAGCAGTTTTTATGACTCTTCACTGAAAGTATGCATATGGGTTTTAAATTATCTAGCCCCAAAGGTGGCTAAGTTGTAAGTATAGAAATATTTCCAAAAATATTCACATGAATGATAAACTACCAGAATTTGAGTCCCTTTAGATTCCTTGTCCCTCATCCAAATGTCATAAAAATGTAACATGCTCTTGGTAATCATCAACAGAATGTGCATGCCGAATTTCAGACCTCTCGTTATAATACTTACCATATTATGACCAATTAAAGCATTTGGGAAATTTCCAAAAAAGTTCATGAAATTTTGTGGAGGTTCATGGAATTTCACAAAAATTCCATGGAATCAGAATTTGCTAATTTTGCCCAGCCCTAGTCAGCCCATATATTTGATTGGCATAAGACTAGATTACCCATAACTTCACCAAAATGAATTCTTTAAAAAAGGGTGAATTGCTGTTCTGATAGAGACTCAGACAGTCACAGTAGGGACAGTATGGCCAGTATGGCCTTTTTAGAGATGCCCTAACCTTACACCCTTTCACAGATGTGTCAGTGAATCCAATTCAGAAACCATGACCACAGAGGAAGAAGGGGTGCAAATGGAAACAGCAGATACAATCCACAATGGGGGAAGTCAGAGAAACAGCAAATGAGAGGCCAACAAAAGCAGGCAACACCGAATAAACAATAATACAGAAGACAACCACAGAAGTGCAACATATTATTTGTAATTATCTTGTCTTCATTGCCCACTGAATCAGAGATGTCTATGTTAAAAAGGGGATTAGCTTTTATTCCTTAAACAATTAATATGAAACCCTCTGACTGTATTATAGATCTATTAAAATTCACAGGAAAGTCAAGTCTAAAATACCATTTTGAAAAGAATGCTTTCTCAGTAACACAAATGAGTGATACTGAGGGAGCTAGAGGTAATAACACTAGCTATTTCTGCCCAAAGTCCATGTTCTGCCCGCCATCAGCAGGGACTGTATTGGAATTCAAACAAAGTTGTGAGAGATAGAGAATTGCTTGAGCAAACATACTAGTTCTGCATTTTCTAATCTCAGTAATGAAGAGAGGCTTCCACAAACTGCTTTGGAACAGAATGGCCAAATTACAATAAAACCTGCTGATAAAGATGGTCCTATTGTAATAATGGATTCAAATAAATATAAAGCAGTGTACTTAGACAACAATAACATCTGTCGCTTTGTCCTATTTGTGTCTCAGTTGACCCACCACTGCTCCCTTTACTCAAGCCTGGGCTGGCTTTCTCCATCCTCGTGTCATTTCCTCACCATTTACTGCACTATTGATAAAATGATCAGAACAGGTACACCTGCTACTCTTGCTAGCATGTTCAAACATACTGATCAGACTTACCCCCTTGGGCCCAAAGACATGTAATTACTGGTAGTACCAAAATGCACTACAAAAATGAGAGAGCAGGCTTTATCAGTCTCTGCCCCTAAGCTCTGGAATTCACTCCCACTGAGTCTCAAGTTCTATCAGATTCACCTAGTTTTTAAAAATGAGCTTCACAAGTTTCTTCTGTCATTGAATAAGTTTTCTTGTAACTGTTTCCTATTTCTGCCAAATTAATTTGCACCTCATGTCTGCCTTTCTGTTATTTGTAATGTCAACTTGTTTAACTTGTTGGTGATCAAATTGTTGGCAAAGGTCTAATTTCTGTACTGCTTTTTTCTATGCAGTAATGAGTCTGTGTAACAATGTTTATTTAATGTTGGTACTTCTCCCGAGTCATGCCTGAAAATAGTCGTTGTATTTGTCTAGTGCACCTAACTGGTAGATAAAAACTAAATAAATTAATCAATAAATTGGGTGATGAAAATGTATACAAAAAGCTTAGATCAGAATTTTATATATATTTATATGGTGCAGCATATTAATCTGAACTGTTATGTTGCAAATATCATACTTTACCATAGGTGCATAGATGACTTGTTCCTGATCTGGAATGGAACAATCAAAGAGCAAAATGGTTTTACATCATACCTTGAAAATTCTAATTGTCATTTTTATGTTATATTTAGATTTAACAATCACAAAATCTGCTTTAGGCACTTTGAAGACAGACCTCTTTAGAAACAATTATGATCATTATTTGGTTCTGATTGCGTCTACAGTAGTATACACTCAACATACATGATTAGAAACATACCCAGAACTGAATTTCTACATCTTTGCTGAAAATGTAGGCATAAGGAAAATGTTTTTTAGATTGACGGTATTGTGAAAAGGCAGTCAGTGTCACAGAAGCATGGGCGGGTCAGGAAAACCGAAACAGTGTTCTATATGATGATAGAAATGGTAACACAGGATTAACTGAAGACAGGCATGAACTCAGTTTGAAATATATCACCCCTCATACCCTGCAGTCAGCAGAAATTAGAAAATATTATATACAAAAATTGGCACATAGTCAAAGCAGAGGGAGGCAGTATAGCGCAGTAGTTTAATGCTCTGTGCTGCAAATCTGGAGACCTGGGTTTGAATCCCACAGCCCCACTTCTGTACTGTGTGACCTTGAGCAAGTCACTTAACTTCCCTGTGCTCCCAGGTCACACCTGTAAACAAGCTTTCAGCTTAGTATGTCTCACCTGGTTAAACAATTGGAAAAAAAAGATCTAGTTTAGGGGAGAACTCTGAGAGATAAAGTACAACAGGTTGTGTACTATGGATCTCAGAATCTGAGATATACTTTAGCACACTCCTTGTAACCAATGCAAAGAGAAAATCCCATCTCTGCTTTTGGTCCCCCCCCCAGTATTATATGTGGCCATTGTAAGTTCTGCAAGTTTATAAGAAAAGGAAAAACCTTTACCCACCCAAGAAAAATAGAATATGTGATCAGAAGCTTGATTTGTTGTGACACTCCCAGTGTCATTTACCTAGCTTCATGTACCTGTGGAGCCTTTTATACAGGCAAAACTGTAGGACCACTCAAGCTGCAAATAACAGAACATGTCAGATATATCACAGATGGGGATGTAAAGAATGTACTAACAGGTCATGCTAAATTTGCGAGGCCTACAGGTACTCATAAGTGAACATATATGTACATTGAACAAGTTAGAATGGGAAGATGTGGGGGACCTAGATGCTTTGTTATTTTAACTCATTCTATCTTGTGTGGCCATTTTGGGTTGGGTTAAGCAATGGATGGTTCCGACGCCATATGGGGCTACTGGTAAGATTTGGTTTTAAAGTTAAGCAATAACCTGGGAGGCTTGTATCCCATAGGTTTAAATAGTCATTTCAAGATAGCAGTTTTCTTGTAAAATAATGTGTGAACCATGAGCAGTTAATATATGTCTTGTAACAATATGGATTCTAATTCTATTTGTTTTTCCATTCATTATCTAATATTTGGAGCTGGCCCTTATGTACAAAATGTTTCAGCATACCCTAAAACTTTATATCAAGCCCAATGGCTGAAGAATCAAACAGCCAGGAGCAGAGCCAATCATGTATTAGCATGCTGTCACACATTAAATAATATGGACTTCATTTATCTGAATGTAAGTGAAATTGTGTTTATACAATATCTCATTGTGTTGTTCATGTCATGGGCAATCCATTTTTTTTTCTTGTTTTACTTTTAGCTTTTGCAATAAATGTATTGATTGTATTTTTCTTGTATCTGTATAATGCAATGGACATATGTATTTGTTAAGTAAGTTGGAGCACATCATTATTTTCACCTGTGGGTGACACCATTCATGACATCACTGTTAAGGGACTATAAAAGGTGATTCTTTTTTATTATACCCCACTCATGATAAATCACCTGCAGGAGTGCAAAACCATATTGGGAGGTTTCTGTGGCCACTACCAGGTGCCTGTACTTGTCTTGTAGGTGATATGCTCTGCACTACTTTTAATTTTTATCTTTCTGTAAGATCGTCTTGTTTAAGTTTGTGAGCCTGTGAGGGATGCAAGTGTGAGCTATTTCTGGTGATTTTCAGTTACACTGCATTAGCAGTTGCTCAGAGTACCAATGTGCCTGGACTGGCCACCCCACCTTATGACCACATAAGTGGCACTTTGTTAACCTGATCTCAAATGAATTTTGGGTGACTGGCCCCCAAAACACATTTGGGATCAGATTTGCTAGGTGGGAGTTGAGTTACTGTTTCTGTCAAAAACACATTTGTAAGTGCAATAGAACACTCCAGGTTGTTGGTTTATTTCTGTAAACCACACTTCTAGGCACCTAATGCCTCGCAACATATCTGGCTCTGCAGTTTATAAAAATAAACCAACACTTTATTATGTTTTATTGCTCACAAAAAAGTTTTTGTGATTCTGTAGAAAGTCATTGTGATTTTCTACAATAACTGATATCTTTGTTTTCAGTTTCTGCAGAAAATATGATTTTTCTAGAGAATTAGAAAACCTCTGACTGCCTTGTGAAAAACATTGTGCCACTATTCCCTGTCCTTAGCTCTACCTCCACCAGGGCTGGTTGTTGTCTTTTTTGGTGTCCCATGCAAATCCCAAACTGTAAGAAAACAATTATCTCTAAAAATAACCCTCACCTACCCTCTGGCATTTTAAAGAGCTCTCACAGCGGGTGACCAGCAAAGCCCTCCTATGATCATGGTCAGTCGACATCTAACTGCTGAAAAAAGCATTCTCTCCAACCCATAGGGACCTATGCCACCCTCCCCCAGGCTACCTGTTCTGCAGAAGTGTCTTGCATCACATGATTCCTCAGTGTCCCTCAATGTGCCCCTCTACCTGCCATTGAAACAGTTCAATTCGCACTACAGTGCATGTATCTGAGACTAAGAAAAATCTTCACAATATTTTTCACTTTTTTCCAGGTCCTAATATGTGAGTATTGTGTATGTTCCTGGATTTAGAATTATTTTAACTTTTTAAACCTTTACTCATATCACAACCATTTTAGGGGGAATTTATTGCTCAAATTTTCATTGTGGTCAAGTTGACACCCCAACCGATGACCACATAAGTAGTACCTTTTAAGTGTGACACAAAAAATGTTTTGGTAGTTAACCTCCCCCCCCCAAAAAAAACACACACATTTTAGATTAGGCTTAAAAGGCCCTACTTAAGGAGTCATCAGGTGGGATATCAAATTGCCCACCCTGAAAATGTGGACTAAAAATTCCAGAAATGGGTAAGATAAGAATAACAGTTAAAAAAAGTTTAAAATAATTCATAGACTAGGAGGATATACATTGTGCACTTTTCTGGATTAGAAAAAAAAGCAATAAACCTCTTAGAGGATTTTCTAAATCCAACATGAAGAAAAAAAATCTAAATGTTGTCACAAAAATATTCTATGTCCAGCACAACCAAAAACACAAGTAGCCTCCTGGAAATAAAGCTAGACCCAACACACAAAAAAGTCTCTAAAGCACCAAAGTGACTGAACAGCCCTGGTGTCATGACACATTTCATGCAGAGCCTGAATGGCCCTGCATATCCTTTTTATGTTGTCTTGCATGTGGGCAAGCAACATCTTGTGGTAGTAGTAGCACAGTGAGAGGTATGTCAGTGTTGGTGAATGCAGTGCACATTTTAGTAGGTGCGTCCTTCATTCCCCAATTAGCCAGTATACTAGCGCTGATGCAAAAATTATGTAAAGTGCCACCAACTTGAAAGAAATGTGCCGCTGCAATCAGACACAAGCTCATCATGCAGCAGCAGAGATGACACACCTCCCTTACATGCCTTTCCTGGTGAAACATTTCAATAAACATGGCGGTGGCTCCTACCACCACCACCACCACACAATCCACAAATAAAGCAAACATTGGGGATGCAATCCTGTGTCATCATGTCCCCCACTCCCCACATTGTGTGGCACTTTGGGAGCCCACCCCAGTGTGCCGCAGCTCACACAAAGCTAATCATATCAGCATATTCCCCCCACCCCTACTGTGTGGCACACCCAACACATCATTCCATGATGTCTGGTTCCATTTCTTTTTTTTACCTAAAAAAAGGAAAACAGTCTCTCATCTGTGGCACCCACCTCCCACAACAATCATCACCCCTCTTTGCACCCCACCTCCCCACACACACACACCCTCACCCCATACTTACCTCCAAAGGTCCGGTGCTGCAATCTTTGGTGGAGCAGGAATATGTCTGGACTCTTTAAAGCCGAATTGCAAAATGAAGGAATGCTGGTAAGCTGTATAATGGTATCAATGGGGGGTTCAATTTAGGTGGATATATCAGCCATTTTTTTTAATTTGGGCTCCAAATTTTCGACATGGGGTTCTTGGGACCACATCTCATGAATACATGCACTGCTATCTCATTATTTGGTCCTGAAAGGTGATTTTGCGGCCACTGCACAGAGTCACCTTTCAGGATGGATTAATAAAATGACAGTGCGACTGTTCATGAGGAAGGGTCCCAAAAAGCCTAACTTTCAAATTTGGTGAAAACATTCCAAAAAATTACAGTGTTATGAGAGTGCATTGTGCAGTTTCCACGCACAATCATAACTTCGGCAATTTTTAATATTTTCACTCCAGATTTTCAACATTGCCAGTTTTTCACACCTCCTTGTGAACAGTATAGCTGTCATTTTTCACAAACTGCCCAAAATGTGTTTTCATACATCTGATGCACAATGACACGGTCGCTGTGGGAAATCAACTTTCGGGACAGATTAATTGAAAAGCTTTGCCTGTAGTTCGGTGGCCAAGCAGCCAGCCACTCCCACTTCCTGAGCTATATAAGCAGTTCCTCTCAGCCTCACTGTGAAGCATTTTCTTAGCAGCTGAAGGCTCTGTCAGTTTGTTCTCAGAGCTGGTTGGACCTCCCTGGCTGGCTGGAGCCTGCCCCCCCCAGCTGCTCCTGCTTGTCTCTGCTGGGCTTCTGTGTTTATTTTCCTGCTTGTGGTTTGTATTTTGCCTTCGGCTGTGTGTGCTTCCTTCCTTTTTGGGGGAAGAGGCTTTTCTGAGCTCCTAAGCATACTGCTACTTCAGAGCTCATACTGCTTGCTTTCAGTTACTCACAACTCTCAATTACTTGCACTACAACTGCAAATCTGATCTGTGTGTTTCAGCTCAACTATAGCTGTTTCATATGGCATACTCTATTACTTTCACCTGACTCAGATTTACTCAAATCTAGCTATACAGATCACTCATGCTTGTTCTAATTACCTCATTGCAGCAGTTACAACTCAGTGTACTCATTTGTTTTTACTACTGCTGCACAGGCCTAACTGCTTCCTGCTACTGCTTTGTTTACTCCCATTGCTATTGTATATTGTTTTACTTTGAGGTTGGTGAAAGCTCCTGCTGAGGCTATGAAATTAGCTTTTATATCTGCATGTGGTTCTTGGCCCATCCATCACTTCCTTGTTTGTCCTACGGTGGGGACTGGGAAGTTTTTGGGGGGTCGTGGCCTATGTGGCTAATTAATTCTGTTCTAAATCCTGTCTTCACCACTGAAAATCCTCAGAGTTTGTCACCTTGATTTGGCTTTGAACTGCCTGGCTGGCTTGCCCCACTGTTCAGTGCTGTTTGCCCTATGTTATGCAGATCAGCATACAGGTCCAATTATTACTGCTCTGTTTACTGACTTACGTGCAGGTCTACACTTGCTTACACAACCGTTGCTCTTTCCTTACGCAAACCATTGCTTCATGCCTACTGCCATCCCCTCGGCTTCAGCCTGGGATTCTGCTGTACTCAATCTGCTTTTGACCTTGCAAGGTCTCAGCACTCAATGCTCCTTACGATTTCAGCATGCTGTGCTCATTCAGCTCACCAACTTTTCAGCTTTCAATCAATTCTGGGGCATGCTAGCCATTCTATTCTGGTGCAGGGTTCCTGCAGCCGATGGTCTCACTCTGCATTTATTCTGCATCTTGCGCGTGTCCAACTTGGGGTGGGATCCTTCTCACCTGGCCCATAGCTGGGAATGTCCTCACCCTGGGCTTGTCTTTAGCTGCCTGCTATGTGACAGCAGCTCCTGGTGTAGAATTTAAGACTAGCGGTGAAAGGTGGTTATGATGATCTCCTTTGTCTCTAGTGTTCCACTATACCAATTAGCCATTGACTTTAGTGGTTTCTCTAGAAAGACACCTTCACCACATTCTCCCTACGACTGCCTCTGGTTCACCTGGTTTGATTTAGGGTGGGTAGGCCAGGTGAGTGCCTCAGCAGTTGCTGCTCTCCTCTTGTGCCTTGGATGGACGTTGTTGCAGAGTTTTCTCGCAACCTTCCACGGGGTTCCCTCTAGAGGGTTTGAGTAAAAGCCTTCCTCCAAATTGTAATATTTTCCACCTCCCTTTAATTGTGTTTTCCAAATTGCAGCTGCAGAGCCATCACTAAATAAACTATCCCAAGCCTGGAGGGAAGGTGACCTAGGCCTTGGATCCCCAGAGATTTCCTCCTCATAAGGTTTTTTTTCTCTCCTCCATTGCCTCAGGTCATAACACTTAGTTAGCTTAGTTGTTTCCCCTACTTTATTAGGTAGGTTCCATTGTTGGGTGGAGGTAGAGGATGTCCTGCCGTTCCCTCTCTCCTTAGGGGATCCCCTAATCTCAAGCACACCATCAGTTTCATGCTATGCAAACCTGGGCAGTCATTTTGCTATCCAACTGAGCATCTCCTTGCATTATTGAACTGCCTATGCTTCTCTACTACTATGTTATGGTTACTGCTCCTATGTCACAGTTGCTGCTTGCTCTTATGTTTCATGTTGCCTCCTTTTTGGAGATGATACTACATTTCGTTTGGGGATTCCTAAGGTACCTTTAGCCACAGGAACCGTCCCATGGCACCTCTAGGGGTGGAACCCTCTCCAAGAGTTCCTTGTTTTTGTACCTCTACAGGTTGGCAATTCCTCTAGAATAGAGAGTGAGAATGGCCATAACCAAAGCTAATGCAGTTACACAAGCATAACACTATACTGGCTGCGTAGGTCAGTGAATTGAAAGGCTTTGCCTATAGTTCAGTGGCCAAGCAGCCAGCCACTCCCACTTCATGAGCTATATAAGCAGTTCCTCTCAGCTTCACTGTGAAGCATTTTTTTCTTTGCCCCACCATCCTCCCCTCCTCCTCCAGTGGCAACGCTTTCTCCTTAGGGGAATTCCTAAGGTACCTTTAGCCATAAGAACCATCCCGTGGCACCTCTAGGGGCAGAACCCTCTCCGAGAGTTCCTTGCTTTCGTATCCCTACAGGGTGGTAATTCCTCTGGAATAGAGAGTACAAACAGCCACAACCAAAACTAACACAGTTACACAAGCATAACACTATACTGGTTACGTATGTCAGTGAACAAAATCACAATGCCACTGCTTATGAGCAGAGGTTCCCAAATGCCTATGTTGAAAATTTGGTTAAAAAAATCACCAAAATAATTGCATTACGGGCATGCGTTGCGCAGTTTCTACTCATGCTAATGACTTCACCAATTTTTCATATTTTCACTCCAGATTTTCAGCATTGCAATTTTTTTACAACTCCTCATGAAAAGTACAGCTGTCATTTTTTGCATCCTGCCTGAAATGTGTTTTCACACCTGTGGCACCAAATGGTGCAGTCACTGTGCAAAATAACCTTTTAGCTAATGAACTGACAGTGCCACTGTTCATGAGGTGGGGTCACAAAAAGCCCATGTTGACAATTTGGAGTGAAAATACCAACAAATGCCTGGGGCATTAGGGTTTCCAACCATAACGCCCCACCCTGTAGAGACTGATAGGCGTCAGGAGTGTGACTTGGGAATGTTGGCTGTAATGCTCATGTCATTCCACCCCAACCCCCACCCTGCAGCCAGTGACAGGCATTGAGGTGTGCCTTTGGCTCTTTGGCCCCAAAGTTCAGTCCATTCTCCTGTACTGCCCCCATCTCAACATATTTCCTTATGGAATGGGTGAGCGTAAGGCCAGAAGACCCCAAGGCACACCACGGCACTTGTCTGTGTCTGTAGGATATGGTGAGGTGAAATGGCGTAAGCATTATGGCAGATGACCCAAAGACACACCCCAATGCCTGTCTGCAGGGTTGGGGTGGGGTTGGCATCAGTTCAATACTTCACTGCCATTCCTATTATGCATCTCTCTAACTCTTGCACTACCAATGCCAATGCCAGCAAGACAACATTCGGCATTGAGAAATGTGTTTTTCATGTAGGAGCTGAAAGCCTCTACACAAAGCAACTACATTCCCAGCTTATGTGTCATGCAGTGCCCTGAGTGAAGCAAGTTAGAACTCTTCATATTTTGTGCAGGACCAAAGGGCACTTTTTGAAGCAAGTTGGGACTCATGTTGTGTTTTGCGCTGGACCCTGTGGATCCAGTGCATCCTGTTCCATGAGGGTTCATGTCATGTTTCTTGCAGGGCCAGAAGGGCTCTGTGCACCCTGATTCACACAGGGCCATTCGTGCAGGGCCTGATGGGCCCTGGCAAAGCAAGTTGTGACCCTACATTTTGTTAAAGTAAGGAAACCAACCGCAGCAAACTATGGAAATGCATTGTCAGAGTTGAAGCATGAAAAGTTGAGAAATCAAACATTTGAGTGCAAATCCCATGGAGCCTTGGACAGTCAGTGGTGTGGTGTTCCTCAGGGTTTGAATAATCACACTATACATTGATGTTACCCTAACTTCAGCAGTGTCTATGTGAGCCTTAATGTGTCAGTATCTGAGGGATGAAATCTAGACTTCAGGGAGTGTTAGTGAGTTCTTTTTCTGTAAATCTTTTTGTTTCAATTTTTTTTCTTAGTGTTATTGTACTTGATTTAGTTTTTTTTTGTATATCTTGTAAATGTTACATAAATATTAAATATTTTGTATATAATATAGTTCCATGACTTCTGTGCTTTAATAAGCCCATGTTATTCATTTTTATTGGACAATGCCATGTTTCACTCCTGGAACAACACTACCAAACTTGAAAAAGTTAAACCAGAATCTGATACAGAGTTGGAGGTGAGATTAATTGAAGAAACTAAGAGGGTGGGGGGGGGGTATAATACATCCAAGAGTCTTGTCCAGTGTGAGCAAGAGGCAGGCCTTGTACTGTGTGAACAGGAGTTTGGTGTGGGACATGAAAAGAGCAGCCATGAGATAATGATAACCTTATTGGTGGCAGCATGACAGAATAAGTGAGCCAGTGACAGATTATACCACCTAGGATGTTTTGGGTGAGTTGTGACAAACTTTTAGCTTGTGTTTTTTTTTCCCCCAAATAGGTGCTAAATGATTAGTATTAAGAAGCATAATGTGGCTGAATGGAAAAGGTAAGCAGTTACCTAGAACATGTAGATCTGATTTATGGGTGATGTAGGTTTAGTATGGGCACACAATGGTTTCATGACCTTTATTTTAACTGATGGATACAATTTAATATCTGTTTGGGTTATCATTTAATCTCATTGTGTATCACAAAGCACGGCAGTATCTACTTCAACCTGCATTGCCATAAAAAGGACAGTCCTTCATTTCCTGTAATGTACACTTGTACTGTTGTGCTGTGATCTTTTTTGATAAAGTTAAGCTACAAAAAAATCACACTAACACTGCATTTATTTTTTTTATTTTAATGTGTAATATTTAAATGTAGCTGTAGCATTGGTGCACCACACAATGGTTGAAGTGATAGAGTTCAAGCTAACTGCAGCTCTTAACTAGAGTACCACATTTTGTAGGGGTCAAGAGATATACTTAGTCACTTTTCCTGTACAAGCATTTAATTAGCAAAAAATCTCAATCCCTGATTTAACCATTAGGAAAACTGCCTTTTCTTCTAATTATGTATGTACTGATATATCTATCGCATGTTATACTTGTTTAATCAACAAGCTAATATGCCAAACAATTGATCTCATTTGTTTTTCATTTTTATTAGAATGCATTTGTTATTAAAAAATCATTTCTGTTAACTTAGAAATAAATATTCATTACTTTGGTCAGACTGGCTATACCATTTTTTTTTTGTACTCTGTGCCCTACAGTTCTACAGAAGTGCTGCTATTCTTTTTGCCTTTAGTAGGAACTAAGCAGCTAACTGATAAGTTTATTATTATAATTATTATTATTATTATATAGTGGGCCAGATAGCCAATGGAAAGTGCAAGCATGGTGAAAATGCTTGTGCCATGCTTGTACCCGACCCACCAGCTACTATATTCAGTCAGATAGTGGCCCAGTCCTATCTCACTGAATATCTGTCTGTGTTGGCACACCACTAAGTGAAACTGTGCTGCTCCAGCATGGACCTGGCTGGTATCCAACCCACAGGGATTAGCACTCCCTGGAACAGAAAGCACCGGGACTCTTGTGGGCTGTGTTCAGCCAAAACATGCAAATTAAATCATTGGGCATGCAAAGGCATCAATGGGTACTTTGAATGCCAATTATAGGCTCATTTGCAAGTGTCCTGCAACCCTTAGCCCCATTTTGTGTGTGCCAGTAGTATTACATATCCCTGGTGTTTGGTGGCACCTCCCACTCCCTGAACACCCACCCGACTTAATTGTACATATTCCTGGTGCCTAGTGGCATCTCCCACCTCTGAACACCACTCCCATTGTCTCATACATATCCCTGGTGTCTAGTAGCTCCCCCCTGCCCCTGAACACATGTCCAGTGTACTGCTTCCTATCCATGGTGTCTAATGGCACCCCCACCCCCAAACACCTGGCCAGTGTACTACTTCTTCTCCCTGTTGTCTAGTGGCACCCCACCCCCCACCAAATACCTGTCCAGTGTATGTCTTTCTATTACTGGTGTCCAGTGGCACCCCCCAGCCCCTGAACAACCCATCTGGTGTATTGCTTCCTATCCTTGCTATCTAATGGCAATCCCAACCCCTCAAACATCTGTCCAATTTCATTGTACATATCACTGGTGTCTAGTGGCATCCCCCACCTCCTAAACACACTTCCAGTGTACTTCTTCCTACCCCTGCTGTCTAGTGACACTCCCCACCCCTGAACAGCCATGTACAATGGCACAGGCTACCCTAGTGTCCAGTGCTACCCCTTCCCCCAGAATTCCTGTTGACATGTGGAATGGTAAGTACTGGAGGTTCAGTGTTTCCCCACCTGCCCTGCACATGTACAGAACACCAC
The DNA here is from genome assembly GCA_016271365.2 of Neoceratodus forsteri. NCBI lineage: Eukaryota > Metazoa > Chordata > Ceratodontiformes > Ceratodontidae > Neoceratodus > Neoceratodus forsteri. Next base: position 396,968,864 of record CM028129.1, read on the forward strand.
CTATCATACTCTGCCCCTTACCAGGGTGTCTGAGGATGTGTTGGTACATCTGATATGGTGACCAGCACAGCTCTCTTCTCACCTCTTTGGCCAGTTGTAGTATGAACTGATAGTGAGCATGCTTCCAGTATATATACTATACACATGCTCACTGTCTGGTCATACAGCATCCGGTTGAGGAGGTGAAAGGAAGGCTGTTCTGGTCACCATATCAGACATCCCAACACATCCCTGGACACCCTGATAAGGGGGGGTATGATGGGTGGTGTTCTGTGTGAAGTTAGGGCAGGTAGAGGATGCTGAACTGCCAATTGTTACTATTACTTATGTCATTGGGCATTCCGGGGTACCACTGGACACCAGAGCAGTTTATACCATTGCACACAGGTGTTCAGGGTAATGCCACTATACTAGGACAGGAAAATGTACACTTGATGGCTATTTGGGAGGTGGGGGTGCCATTAGACACTAGGGATAGGAAGCAGTACACCATCATCATCACCATCATCATCATTACGTTATTTTTCCATTGAGCGCCCTTCCAGAGTTCAGAGCACCCTTACAGTCCAAAAATCAGTAACAAATAAACATAAAACAAATTCACAGCAACATACATCAAAAAATACTTATAAAATATAACCCAATAAAGAAACAGATTAAAATCAGGGACAATATTGCTTAATACTGGGCAAAAATTACCCCATTTCTATCAGTAGCTAGCAAAGAGCTTTCCCTCCTATGGACCAGAGAAGGCCTGATTAAAAAGGTGGGTTTTAAAGATGTTTTAAAACCTTCTATAGTCAGGCTATCTTGTATCCGACAGGGTAGAGAATTCCACAGGATCTGAGCCATAAAAGCAAATGCTATTCCTCCAGATGTTTTCAAATGGAACCCGGGACTAACATACTAACATACTAAAATGCCAGCAGAATAGGCCTAACGGTCTTTCGTGTCTGCTCGTTTGGTCAGTCCCCAACCTTGGTGCTGACCTTGCTGTCCCCCTTGCCTTCTCTGGCTTCTCCCTTCCCAGTTCCGGATATTCTTGCTGCATTGGATTTTGCTTCCAGAACCCTTCCCCTGTACCTGTCCCACCCCCTCTTGAACCCCTCCACTGTCTCTGCCTCCACCAGCCCCCTAGGCAGTGCATTCCATGGCTCCACCACCCTCTCAGTGAAGTAGCACCTCCTCCTTTCTCCCCTGAATCTTCCCCCCTCCAGCTTCCACCCATGCCTTCTAGTAGCCCCTTCCTCCTTCCTTGACACCCGACTGTTCCTCCCCTATTTACCCTCTTCATGTACCTAAGACCTCTATCATGTCCCCAGTCCCTTCTCTCTTCCAATGTGTACATATTTAGCTCTTCGAGCCTCTCCTCATAGGTCCTGTTCCCCAAGCCCCAAATCATTTTGGTTGCCCTCCTCTGGACCCTCTCCAGGAGGTTAATGTCCCGCTTTAAGTGTGGCCTCCAAACTGCACGCAGTACTCAAGGTGCGGCCTCACCAAGCAGTTATACAGAGGAGTATCACTTCCTCCTTCTGGAGGTGATCCCTCTAGCGATGCATCCCAGCATCCTGTTGGCCTTGGCTGCTGCCCTCCTACAAGTCTCAGAGTTGTTCATCTTGACATCCACCACCACCCCCAGGTCCCTCTCAGCCATCGAGACTTGTAGCAGACTCTCTAGCAATCCCCCATCGGAGGATTAAAGTGGGTGGGTGGGACAGTAAGGAATCAGAAAGTCTTTCAGGTACTGCGATCCCTGATTGTGTAGAGCTTTATAGGGCAGTAAAGCGACTTCAAAGGTTATTCACCACTATACTAGCAGCCAGTGCAGTTCATGCAGCACAGGTGTTATAAGACTGGATCTAGGGGCTCCAGTCAACAACCTGGCCATTTCGTTCTGCACTACCAGACAGGTGTTTGATGGGTAGGGGTGCCACTAGACACCAGGGATATGTACAGTGAAATAGGATGTGTGTTTGGGGGTACCACTGGACAGCAGGGATATGTGTACCTGACATTGGACAGGTGATCAGGGCAGGCAGCTGCAGTACAGCTGCCCTCCCATCGCTGGTGTGGGGGCATGGGCTTAGCACCAAGTTAAGTTTTTATTTTCAATGGCAGTAAATAGCACTGCTTTGGGGGCCATTTACTGGCATCACAAACCTTTGAATAGTCGTTGTGCCAATATGCAGGAAGGAAGCCCCAAATCTGTATGGGTACAGTGCTATTGTAGTGCTTGAGTGTTAATAGGTCTAGGGTGTGCTGCATGGGTCTCTGAATATGGCACAATCTGCAAACCCCATTAGCGCCATTGCAAACCATATTAGCATTGGTGCTAGTGCTTGAATATCTGGTTCTGTGTGTCTAATTATGAAATGTTTGATGCACATTTCTTTTTTTGTTGGCCTATGATATAGTTTCATGCAAAAATCTATAAATAAAAAGTAAAAGAGATCTCATATACATTGCAACAGCACCATTACATACTATTATCATGTCTTGTACTAATTAATTTACAAGACTACGTCAACAAAAACAAATGAATAACATGTTACCTCCAATCAGTAAAACACCATTCAATATTTCACACAAAAAAAATGAAAAATCAGCCATGGTTAGTTGTAGCCAACTCTGGTTTTTCATGTAGTTCATTTCTAGTTATTTGAGCTTTGGCATATCTCAGTACCAGTGGAACTTTGATTAGTCCTTTGTGAGCAAAGAGCAAAAACTCTTAAAATTGTATTTTTCAGGGGATTTAACTTACAGACACTTAAATTCATTTTCATTACATTTTGGGAATCTACAGATATTAGCACAAAGGGTGTGCATGCCAATATATACATCCACAGATTGCAAGATGACTGATATCTAAGCAGATGAAAATTAGGGTTAAACATTACAGTGGCTATTCAACCCTTATTATCATATCACTACTGCACCACTATAATTAAACTAGCAAAAACATACAGAGATAAACAGCAGTCTTTATTATAAATGTGACATGGGGGAAAGGGGATTGAGTGCTACTGCAAAATAATACAAAGAATAATCTGTAAACAGCAACCAATATAACAATCAGAACAATAACATAGGAATGCAACATATCACTAGCAAGAACATGCAACATAAGGCTCAAGGCAAACAGGTGGAAGTTCCATAATGTACAGAGCAGTGAAAATTGATTCTAATGACTGAGGGATGGGGGGTCATAAGACCACAGCTTCTATTTAAACCCTGGATGCTACAAGCAGCCCTGTTGCCAGTCAGAAGGCTATATCAAATGAGGGGTAGCCTGTAAACAAAGTCAAGTTGGACAACTTTTTTTCTACTCCACTAGATCTGCCACCTGCATGCCTGGAAGGATTTTAGCAGGTAAGTACATCATAACTCTCAATACTCCCTGATTTTCAGAGATGTCTATGATTGACACAAATATGTCCTCTGTCCCTTCTGCATTTGGCATTTTTCTCACAGAAGAGTCTGGATGTGACTCATAAAACAATATCCACATTAGTGTACCATTTAGTTATCATTCAGAAAATACTTCTATCACTTAGCCATAAACTGTAAGGGCTTCTGGTGCTGACATTACCATTTAGTAAGATGTGTCCCCGATCTTGGTCTTTCATCACTGATTTCTTTAAGCCTTGTCCCTGATTTGTGGGGCAGAGGGCTGAGAGGTATGAGGCAGAGTTATTAACTGTGATCAAGAGAGACTTCAGAAATAGTGCTGGCATTTTCTAGACAAGTATTTAGCACCAAGGACTGCCGTCTGGTGGGTGTGATTGCTGTCCAGGGAAAGTCAATGTAACTGCAGGCACGTGGAACAGTGGTGAGTAAAAAGGGAACAGCTTAGTAAATCATGACAAATATTATTTTTTTTAATTTACCCAGTATAGCCCAGCTAAGGTACAACATCTCATTTCCCATGAAGTGTTGCTTCTACACATTTCTGCAGCTAGGTGGACTGGAGCACTCAGCAGTTAAGCGACTTGCCCATAGGAAAACAGAAACATAGAATTTGATGACAGATAAGGACCGCTTGACCCACATAGTCTGCCCATTTTCCTACCTAATGGATAAGCTGCAGATCTTAGTTAACCAACAGCCTACTTCCTCCTACCCCCCACTAGAATTGCCTTATGTCTGTCCCAGTCATTCTTGAATTCCCTCACTGTTTTGACTCCACAACCTCCTCAGGAAGGCTATTCCATGCATCCACAACCCTCTCTCTATGAAAAAATACTTCCTCACATTACCTCTGAGCCATCCCCCCATCTTCAAATTGTGCCCCCTTGTTCCTGCACATCTCTTTTTCTGAAAGATGCTACCCTCTTGGACTATGTTGATTCCCTTGAGGTACTTGAAAGTTTCTATCATATCCCCCCCTTTCCTCGAGGGTGCACATATTAAGCTCCTTTAGTCACTCTTTGCATGTCTTCTGGTGCAGACCCTGCACCATTTTGACTGCTCTCATCTGGACTGTCTCCACCCTGTCTATGTTTTTGCGGAGATGGGGGATCTAGAACTGAATGTAGTACTCCAGATGGGGTCTCATCAACTGTCTGTACAGAGGGTTAACAACTTCCTGTTTTCTACTGATGATGCCTCTCTCTATGCATCCCAGTATCCCCCCAGCCCCCTTTACTGTCTTCTCACATTGCTTGACCACGTTTAGGTCATCTGATATAACTACCCCTAGGTCCCTTTCCATTTTTATTGTTGTCAGTATCTCACCCCCATTGTGTACTCTTCCCCTGGGTTTTTGTTTCCCAGGTGCATTACTTTGCACTTCTTTGAGTTGAATCTAAGCTGCCATACATTTGGCCATTCCTCCAACCTTGCCAAGTCTCTTCTCATCCTTTCCATCCTACTTTGTGTATCAACCCTGTTGCAGATCTTTGTGTCGTCTGCAAAGAGACATACTTTTCCTTCCAGTCTCTCTGCAATGTCACTTATAAAAACATTAAAAAGGACCAGTCCCAGTACTGAACCCTGGGGTACCCCACTAGTAACCCCTTTTTCTTCACTGTGGACTCTATTTACTATTACCCTATGCATCCTGTTATCCAGCCAATGTTTTACCCAGGCTACCACCCTGGGACCCACTCCGAGGCTGGCTAATTTGTTTATTAATCTTTTGTGTGGAACTGTGTCAAATGTCTTGCTAAAGTCTAGGTAGGCCATGTCCACATCCCTTCCCTGGCCTACTACATTGGTCACCCAGTCAAAGAAATAGATTAGATTTGTCTGATATAACCTAGTCGATGTGAATCCATGCTGCCTTGGGTCTTGTGCCCCACTGGTCTCTAGGTACTCAACAGTTCTTTCCTTCAGAAGTGATTCCATCATTTTCCCTACCACTGAGGTCAAACTGACAGGTCTGTAGTTTCCCGCCTCTGTCTTGCTCCCACTTTTGTGAAGGGGAATCACATCTGCTCTCCTCCAATCCTCAAGTACCACACCATCCTCCCATGATTTGCTAAAAAGAATAGTCAGTGGTGTTACTAGTTCTCCCCTTAGTTCTTTTAGAATTCTGGAGTGAATCCCATCAGGCCCCACTGCTTTGTCCACCTTCAGTTTTACCAGTTCTTTCAGAACCCTTTCTTCTGTGAAAGGACTAATATCAACCCCCCATCCAGAGTGCTTCAATTGACTGGATTAGGTACTTCCCCCTCCTCTTCCTTTGTGAATATTGAGCAGAAGTATTTATTCAGTATCCCTGCTTTTTCACTGTCCCTCTCTGCCCACCCACCCTCCTCTTTATTCAGCCTTAGTAAGATTCCTTAATCTTTCATTGCTCCCTAATGTACCTATAAAAGGTTTTGTCCCCTTCTTAACAGAGTTGACTATCTTTTCCTTGGTTTGGGCCTTTGCTATTCTAACTGCCTTCCCCACTTCCTTCATCTTTAACTGGTATAGTTCTCTGTCCTTCTCCTTCTGTGTTTCCTTATACTTCCTGAATGTTATCTTTTTCTCCCTAACCTTCCCTACCACCTCTTTTGAGAACCATAGTGTTTTTTTTCTTTCATTTTGATTTGTTTATTTGCTTCACACAAAGGCTTTTTGCCTCTGTGATGGCAGTTTTGATGTTTCCCCATTGTTGCTTCACTCCTTCTTCTTGTCTGTTTTTTTTTTTTTTTGGACTTTGTTTATCTCCAACCCCTGGAGAACTCCTTCCAGCAACCTTGGGGCTTCTAGTCTCTACCCACTGCCATGGCCACTCACTCTCCCCCTTGTGCCACCAAGCACCACCTCCGGGTCTGAACTCTCTGGAGGTAGGGCCACCCTATCCACCCAGGATGCTCTATCTATTAGGGGCAAAGTGCCCAGTACACATGAGCCCTGGCTGGAGAGAGGAGAGGGCCCGGTTGTGGGAGTGTGGGCTGTGAAGATCGAGGCACCTTCATCGATCCCCAGGATTGGGGTATTTCTTCACTTTTTTGTTCCCATTCCTTCCCCCCAGAACTTGGCTGGCAAGGCAACATAAGGCCGTAGCTCCACCCACCCCCTGGCATACACTGCGCTGCTCAGTCGGCAACCTACCAGCCGCAGTCAGAGGTCACTCCATGAGTGAGTGTCTCTTCACCCTAGCCCTGGGAAGAGAGAGCAGTCCTCCGGATGCTCGTTCTCTTCCCTCCCACCGCTGACCCCCGGTGACTCCTGACTCATTCCCAAACCCAGGTCACAGACGTGGCACGAAGTGTGGTGTCCAGCACCTCAACCGTCAGTGCCACCGGGCCAGATCTTCTTGCCTGTTTGCTAATGCTCTTCTGAGGCACTCTCCCATTTTGACAAAATCAGCCCTCCTGAAATCCAGTACCTTCACTTTTGTATGGCTTGACTCTACAGCTGAGTTTATCATGAACCACACTGTTTAGTGGTCACTTGTTCCCAGATGGCTACCCACTTCTAGATCTGAGATCCTCTCTCTGTCCCCATTTGAGAGCACCAGGTCTAAGATCTTTCCCTCCTGAGTGGGTTCCAGCACTAGCTGTCTGAGGCATGCCCTCTATAGGGCATCGTGAATGGCCCTGCTCTTGGATGTGGCTGCAGCAATGATGCTCCAGTTAACATCTGGCATACTCAGGTCCCCCATCAGCAATATCTCCCTTTCTCTGCCATCCTAAGGATGTCTTTTATCATTTCCTTGTCCATTTCCTCCCCCTGAGATGGGTGTCTGTATACAACCCCTGTGCAGATTGTGGTGTCATTTCCAGTCTCCAGGGTGACTCACAGTGCCTCCTCTCCTCCCTGTTTACCTTTTAGTTCCATGGCTTTGATCCCTTCCCTTACATAGAGAGCTACTCCTCCTCCTCCTCTTCTACCCTCCCTGTCCCTCTTGTAGATCGTGTATCCAGGTATGTTAACATCCCAGTCATGGTTCTTTGTGTATCATGTTTCTGTGACTGCCACAATATCCAAGCATCCCTCTTCCATCAAGGCTACAAGTTCAGGGAGTTTGTTACCTAGACTACGGGCATTGGTACTCATTACCCTCCATTTTTGATGGCCTTACCCCTTTTTCCCCATCCCTGTCCTTACTGCCTTTGTCTTTTTTTCCATTTACCCCTGCCCTTCTGCCTTTTAACTTTTCTATCTTGGTGTTTACCTCTCTAACTACCCTGATTTGGGGGGGGGTTAGGATTTCCCTTCTCCTTTTCAGTGCCTCCCCGGCTGGTTTAAATCATACTAGGAATCATACTAGAAACATTAAGGAGTTAGACAGCCCAAAGGCCCATATGTACTCCTATCATTAATGATAACAAGGGCAAAAATCTGATAATATAATATTATCTAATCAAGATTTAAACTTATCCTTAGATGTGCTGATAATTACATCAATGGGTAATGCATTCCAATGCTTGATAACTCGTAGAGTATAGAAGTGTTTTCTAGGCAGATAGTTGAATTTTCTATTTTTTTTTTTTTTTTAACTTTGGAGCACCTTGTCCCATTTATACCCCCTCCTATACACCCTCAGTGCTCCACTCCTTCAGGCATTGCTCATGTCCCTCCTAGATCTGCTACCACAGCGTCTGTCTCTAGAGTGCTCAGTTACTCCTTACCTCCTCCTCCTCCTCCTACTCGTGGAGCACCTGCACAGTGGAGAGCTGCCCGTGGGTTCTGGACCTGGATGGCTGTTGGAGCTGCCATCATCTAGGCTCACTGAGGCTTTTTCCATTTTTCTGTGGTTCCCAGACCCCTGGGGATGCCAGCACAAGGATGTGCATCCAGAGAGGCGATGTGCTGATGCACGCCTTCTCCCAAGCACCTGACAGTGTCCCCCCTCCCTGACTCCAGTGAATGGAGCCACCACAACCCTGGAGAGCCCATGCTTCCACTGGCTCTCTCTGGATGTGGGTGCACAAGGCACCCCTGGTAACCCTCCCCAGAGGGAGGAAAGCATCTGTTGGAACACTCAATAATCCCTTCCCAGCCGACCCCCACTGACCCGAGTCCGTTTCCAAACCCAGGTCCCCGGTGCAGCGCAAGGTGTGGCGTCCATGCCTCAACCCTCAGCACTTGAATTTTCTAGTTTGTAAGCATTTAAACCTATCACCTAGGATCCATGGTTCCCCTTCTGGACAGATGCAGACCATCGCACCAGTTTAGGCCTGCATCCCTCCAGGTGGATTCCCAGTCCCCAAGAAAGCCAAAACCCTGAGCTCTTCACCTGTTTTTCAACCACTGATTGAATCCCATGGTGCAGAGCACCCTAGCCTCACCCATACCATAGACAGGCAGCACCTCCAAGAAGGTTACCATGTGTGCCACTAGTCTAAGGCCCCTCCCCAACTCCACAAACTCCTCCTGCACTGCTCTGATCCCTTTCCCAGCCAGATCATTTGCCCCTAGGTGGACAATGACATCCTGCTCCCTCCCTCATGTTGCTCCTGCCATGATTCTGAGGATTCACTCCCTGTCCCTCCAAGCCATGGTGCCAGGCAGGCACCTTACCTCCATCTCCGGTCCCTCCCCCAGTTCTACCCTCCTAACAATGGAGTCCCCCACCAGGAGTTGTTTCTTTCCCCTGTGGGGTCCCATGCCACCCTCTTGTGGGTCTCCTTTGTGGAGATTCCCAGCATCCTCCTTGGTCTTCACTGTGGGCACCTCCATAGGGGAACCACACTCTACCAGAACAGCATATGAACTGTGGAGAGGTACAATTGGAAGGGTATGCCTCTGTTCCACCACCCACACCCTCTCTGAGCCCACTGTGGTCCAACCACTCCTTTTTCTTGGAAAACTATAAGGCAGCGGTGGTAGCTCTAGTGATCCCTGGGTGGGAAAGGAGGTCCCCCAAATCCTGGCCAACTCAGCCTGGAGATGAGCAACCTCCTTCCTCAGCCCAGAGTGATGCCTGCAGATGGGACAACACCGCATCCTCCAGAATGTCTCCTGGAAGACTGCTGCTTCACAGCCACTGCACTGCACCACTCCCATCATGTTTCATTTGTGGCCCCGTAACTGTTGTTTTGTATACTTGCGCTTTCCTCTCTCTGTTTATTTTATAATTCTTTTTTTCTCCCTACTTTCCTACTGCTTCCTTGCCATTAAAGCTCCTGATCTTCCTGTTCTGGAACAGTACGTTCCTATATTCCTCAGTAGTCTCCTTCTTACTTGCTCAGAGTCAGCCCTCCAGCAGCTAGGGGCGGATGGAGAGCTAATCTTTTCCTTCTAAGATGGTGAGTCTTTTTTGCCTCTGTGATCACTCCCTTCTTGCTCCCAAACAGGAAGTTCCTGTTGTCAGTCAAATCCTGTGCCTATAAAAGTAGAACTGGCTAAGCGTGGGGTGGGGGTGGATGGGAGATATGAAGGGCAATATGGACCCAGTAAAGTTCTAACATCAGCTCCTTCCTCTTGCTGTTCTCTGCCACAAGTTATCTAGGTCAGTTTTTAAATGCAAACACCTGGCTTCCTTCTCTCTAAGCCACTCCCCCAATTCACAGTTACTTTCTACACCTAGCTAACTGCACAGATAACAATTCCTTCACCCAACTCAGACAAAGACACTTTGTTTGTTTTTTGTTTGTTTTTACCCTGAATCGAAGTTCCCAGTAGTAGAGTTCTTGTTCTTTAGTCCAGTAGAGTAGTAAAGATCTAACAGCAGCTCCTTCCTCTTGCTGTTGTCTGCCACAAGTTATTTAGGTCATTTTTTAAATGCAAACACCTGGCTTCCTTCTCTCTAAGCCACTCCCCCTAATTCACAGTTTCTTTCTTCACCTAGCTAACTGCATAGATAACAATTCCTTCACCAACTCAGACAAATACACTTTTGTTGTTTTTTGTTTCTTTTTACCCTAAATTAAATTTCCCAGTAGTAGAGTTCTAGTTCTTTAGTCCAGTAGAGTAGTAAAGTTCTAACAGCAGCTCTTTCCTCTTGCTGTGCCCAAGATCATTCAGTGAGTATTTGGCTCTAGTGGAGTTTGAACCTGTGATCTGCTGATTCCCAAGCCAATGTTCTTACCACTAGACCACACCATGTCCAGTTCATGGTTAGAATTTGGCTGCAGTTCTATATACCCTACATAACCCCTGACATTTCACCTGCAGTTGCTATCCTACCCTGGTGTTGGTATGGCTGAGGTGCTTAATTGGTGTTTTTTACCTAGCTCATTCATGCTGCACAGATACTTGTACTCAGCAGGCTTGATTCTCAAAGCCCCCACTGCAGAGCAAGGGGCTTGCACCACAAAGAATGGTGCAATGTGCCCCATTCATCAAACAATGCACTGGGAGTGATTCTCAATGGCAGCCTCCATCAACCACAGGCTGCCTGTCCCAAAAGGGGATCCCCCCATGTACCCAAACACAGGCTACAACCTGGCACTAGGGGGCAAGGGGCACACGTAAGATGCCATGTCCCCAAAAATAGTATTCTCAGAACACTTCCAGAAGGAGGAAGTCTAAGTACACTTTGGTACTTAGTATAATCCCTCTGGGAGAGTTGACCTGTTTGTGGCAATGTGCCATGGTCCCCTCTCCCTGATGCGGCACATTATATACCTATTAACTAAAACCCCCTTCACTGGTGGTCTAGTGGCTCCTTACCACCCCACTCCAGCAGGTAGTGCCCACCCCCCCATCCTGTAACAAAGCCGGCACATCCCACTTCACATCTCTGCAGCCAGCCCTGACTGAATTGTCACCAGGCAGCATACTGTAAAGTGTATGTGCTCACTGAGTAATCATTGAGTGTGTACACATTACAGTAGACATTCCCATGACAGTTCAGTCGGGGCAGGCCATGGAGGTGTCAGGTGGGCTGTGCTGGTCGCTGGCTCTATTACGGCATGTGGGGGAGGGAGCGGGGTGGTGGGCACTACCTGCAAGGGGGGGGCTGCTATACCACCAATGAAGGGGTTTCAAGTAAATGTCATTTTATTGGGTGACATCAGGGATTGGGGAGGGGACCACTATGCCATGAATGAAGGGGGTTTTAATTGAAAGTTGTTTTATGGGGTGACACCGGGGAGGGGGCTACAAGCCCAATGGGGACGCAAGTGGTGTACAGCATCTCCACAGCTTACAGCTAACCCTCCTGGTGTGCCTTCTGTTTGGTGCACTGCCATGGTTGCCACAAGCCATGGGACTTAGCCACCTGGACCTGCTGGATAGAGCATCGGGTGCAGGGTCACTGGCAAACCAGGCTTTGGCACAAGGTGCTGTTTGCTGTAACTTGTGTTGATCCAAGCCCACTTTGAGAATCGAGCCCATCATGTTATTCTGACTGTAATTTATTACAGCTGTGAACTGTGTCCGTGCTATGTGTTTTGTATCCCCGTCCCCTTTCCCATGTCCTGGGTCGCACCTCGAAATGAGCCTTGGCTCAATGTGCCTTTCCAGATCACCAATTTTCAAATAAATAAATGAGATACAACATCCCCATAGTCTAAGGAAGGAAGATGTATCTGGTCAATTATACATTTCCTTTCTCAAGGGTGAGGCAGTCCTTGACATGATAGAGTGCTACAATTTTGTGACAAAGGGTTGAGGTCAACTTAGTTTTGTTTATTTTCATTTAATTTGTTTTCCAGGTAAGTACACCAGACCTAAAAGGGACACTTTTCAGGAATGACTGGGTGTATAAAGTAAAACATACATACATGACGAATAAAAATACAATATTACATACAAATCAAGTACAAATTATACAAATACAAGATTATATTGTACAAACATTCTCATTTAAAATAGGCTGTTTCAGTAATCTAGTGAGAACATCAATAGATCATAATAAGTGTGGAGGTTACAACTTCCTCTTTCTATGCTCTCCAGGTAGTGCTCCATACATTCAGGCCCCTCAAAGCCCCAACTGCCCATCAAATTCACCTCTGATAACTACAGCATTTGTGTTGTTTCTTCCCCATCACTCTCTTAAACATGACATCTTAGTTTGTTAGAAAACTGGCCCACAATAAATGCAGTAAGCATTTGATTCACAGCATGATTAGGTTATCTTGTTCAAACAATGTGTTCAAAAGGTAGAAGATTAAGCAGTTTAAATGATTAGTACCATCATAGAAACTGTCAGGACTGGTGATGTGAAATAAGAAACTCTGGAAATAAATTCTCCCAAAAACATTTTATCAAACACTTAATGAACATCTGTATAGTGTTGGGATGGGTTTGCACCTAAAGTGGAATGTGAGTTGGGGTTCTTTGCTTTTTTGGGGAGGTTGATACCACATATGGTCCCACATTGCTGGCCCTGTATACCAAAGGGAGGAATAATTGTATACCAGCTCCATGGATGGACTCCCGGCAGCAGATTGATATAGGATTTTGAATACTAGCTCTGGGGATAGGCTGAAACTTTGGATAAATCGATTGGTGGGTTCCATTCTGATGCAGGGCCTGGTGTTAAACTGATTTTTGGGAGAGGTGTTGTTTGCTTGCACATGGTATGGGCTTGCAATGCCATACTAATCTTTTCTTGTGTGCAGAGGTTGTTTGCCAATATATGGAGTGGGTTTCCAGTGCTGAACTAATCTTTGGGATGGGGTTGTATTCTGGGCACCACGGATAGTCTCCAAGTGCTAGTAGGACTTTATATTTTATGTATGTGTGGTGATTAGTACTTTTTTATTACTTTATTTTCCCCTCATGCACCCTGCCTTTAAGATGTCATCAGATACCACCTATAACTCAGCTTACCTCTATCCAGGCCATCCTATGGCATCCCATAAAAAGGGTCTCAAGTTGGGGCATTCATCCCCCCATGCAAGTCTTCCTCATTTTGTGCAAGAAGGGGCTGAATGAAGCCCAAGGGTGCCATAGCCTTCCATCACCCACACAATATAAGGAATTGTTTTCCACTCAAATATACACTAAAGCAGGCACAGTTGTAGGCTCACTTCAGCCCTGAACACCCAGCTGCAGGATTTCAAATCCACTCCCAAACATGAGCAGCCAGTTTGTTTGTCACTGGGCCACCAGGCAGCTAGCTAGCAAGGTATTTAAAAAAATGCAAATATGTTTCTGTGTGAGTATACCACACATTCTGGATTAATGTGCCGTCAAGAAAATTGACACATATGCAATAAGATGTGTGTTCTGCACATCATCTTATTGTATGCATCTGTTTATACTGCGCATGCCAGAACATTATTCTTCAGGCCAAATAGCTCAAGAAACTATAACAATGTATTAAATGGAAATAAAATTAGCATGCTGTTTATGAGTAAATATTTTATAATTTTGGCTGAAGACCTTTTTAAGAAAACAACAGCAACATTTAAAAAAAATTACATATTTTTCATATAGCTTCTATGCCAGCCATGCTTAATAAAATCAACTTACATTTGCAGAGTTTATAACCATGTATAACTCCTTTAATAGTACTACAATTACAGCCTGCCCTAACTTTGGGTTCTGAAGACATGGGTATATGAATATTGGGTTTTATATCAACGTTCCAAAAGAACAATATAATAAAATACATGCACCCTAAGTGTAAGGCGTAATGAGCATGAAAATCATCATGAAGGGATTTACACACTGGAGACATAGAGGGAAAGGGGAGACGTGATTGAAACTTTTAAATATGTAAAGGGGCTCAATAAAGTGGGAGAAGAGGGTTTACTTAAGAGGAAGGATGGGGTCAAAACTAGGGGGCACAGCCTCAGACTGCAAGGAAAAAGATACAGGGGCAATGTGAGAGGGTGTTTCTTCATGGAGAGGATGGTGGAGCCCTGTAACAGACTGCCAGATGGAGTGGTGGAGGCTAAATTGGTGGAAGAATTCAACAGGGCTTGGGACAAGCATATGAGGCTGAGTACCGGGGAAAGGGTGGGGGCTGGCAGGGTGGGGGAGGTGTAAGGGGAAAAATGGGGCAGACTAGATGGGCTGGTATGGTCCTTTTCTGCCATCAAGCTTCTATGATATGATTCTATGATATGATATGATTACACTTACCAGACTATATACAGTATATCGGTGTCGGTGTGGCTCAGTTGATAGCACATCCACCTCTGGACCAGAAGGTTGTGGGTTCTATAGTAGTCCAACACTGGGATTGGGCTCATCCCTAAAATGCAGGCACCTGAGTGCAGTATTGGGGGGGTTGTACTGTTGGAGTGTGCTGCCCCTTGGATGAGATGTTAAACTGAGGTCCCTTCTAACCATCCCAGTGCCATCCTGGTGGGTGTCAATGTGGATGTAAAAGAACCCAAGGAACTCTTTGCAAAGAGTAGGGGACATTCACAGTGCCCAGGCCAACATTCCCCTTCCCATGAAAATGGTTCTTGCAACTGTCCAAGGATGTGTGTGCACTACACATTCAGTCACTTCTCTACCAGTCTAGCATTGCTTGTAAAGTACTTTGGGATACAATGTGTATGAAGAGCACTATATAAATGCCAGTTCTTCTTCTTCTTTATATGTGGGATTGTAAAGTGCCTGAAAGGCCTTGAGCCACAACTAAAGAGTTATGCCTGTAATTTAGGGGGTAAAACAGTCATACACCAGACTCCTTTTGGATGTCATAAAAGATACACAAAAAGCAAAGCCAAGCACTCTGCAGTATTTTTTCACCTCTGCACTTAAAGATTGTGTGCTGCTCATATGTCTTGCATTTGCACATGGGAACTCAAATTCGTTAATTGCTACTGGCCTCTGACTGCTTTGCTTTGCTTTGCCTCATGGTGTTGCAACTCTGGGTTTACTGCTGACTCCTCTTTTCCTCCACCTTCTTGATTAGGGGCATCACTTATGTGACTACATTTTATTATTGTTTTATTTCCCTGACACTTCAGAGATTACCTTTGCACACAAATGCTCATTTACAAAGGTTCCACATCAAATACATGGCCACAAAAAAACATTACAAGTACAATAAGCAGTTCCAGAGGAAGTGCAGTTGAGTCAGGCTCAAAGCACTTAAGGCAGAACAATTGCATACAGTTTTGAAAAAAAAATCTACAGAGTTTGTTCTATAAAAAGTCACAGGTTATATACAGAAAGAAACCAAATAAAACTGTTTAACAGTTACTGTTGCATTGGACTGCAAAGGTACCACCTTCTGGGAGCTCAGCCCCCTTCCTCACATGACGCAGCCACTCTAAGATTGCAAACAGGTTCCCACTCCCTCATCTAGCTGCATCAATTAGTCAGATTCCCTGCCTGCATTTTGTTCTGCAACATGTGATCCATAAACCAGAATACTTACCCAGGGGTATACTAAACATGAAGAGACCCTTTCAAATTGAGATCAATCCCATCAGACATGGTCCTTGCCATAATGCTAAGAAAAATCATCACTCACATTCTTCTCCTCTGAAATATAAACAAGCATTTGTCAATGCCGAATGTTTGCTTGCTGGTATTGGCATTGGTAGTGCAATAGTTAGAGAGAGACATAATAGGAATGGCAGTGAAGTACTGAACAAACGCCAACCCCCACCCCTACCCTGCAGAGACTGACAGGCATTGCGGTGTACCTTTGAGTCAGCCATAACACTCATGCCATTCCACCACATCACACCCTGCACACAGTAATAGGTGTCATGGTGTGCCTTGGGGTCTTCTGCTCTTATGTTCATCCCATTCCATAAGAAAATAAGGTGAGATGGGTGCAATATAGGAGAATGGGATGAACGCTAGGGCCAAAGACCCCAAGGCACACCTCAATGCCAGTCAGTGGCTGCAGGGTGGGGGTGGAATGGCATGACTATTATAGCTGAGAACCCCAAGCCACACCCTCGATGTCTGTTAGTCTGTTCAGGAAGCGGAGTTAACAGTTGGAAACCCTAACACCACAGGCGTTTGCTAGTATTTTCATTCAAAATGTTCAACATAGGCTTTTTGGGACCTCCCCTCATGAACAGTGGCACTGAGATTTTATTAATCTGTTCCAAAGCTTGAATTCGCACAGCGACTGCACCATGCTGCAGCACAGGTGCGAAAACACTTTTTGGGCAGGATGTAAAAAATGACAGCTGTACTGTTCATAAGGAGGTGTGCAAAATTGACAATGTTGAAAATTTTGAGTGGAAATATTACACATTTGTAAAGTTACAAGTGTGTGTAGAAACTGCGCAATGCACTCTCGTAACATAGTCATTTCATGAAGTTTTGTCACTAAATTTTCAACATAGGCATTTTAGGACCTCTGATCATGAACAGTGTCACTGTGATTTTCTTAATCTGTCCCGAACACTGAATTCCTTCAGCAACTGGGCTATTCTGCGCCGGAAGTGCGAAAACACATTTTGGTCAGGAGGTGAAAAATGACAGCTGTACTGTTCATAAGGAGGTGTGAAAAATGCCATTGTTGAAAATCTGGAGTGAAAATATTACAAATTCGTGAAGTTACGAGGATGCATGGAAACTGCGCAATGTACACTTGTAACACAGTCATTTTATGGAGTTTTGTCACCAAATTTTCAACATAGGCATTTTAGGATCTCTGCACATGAACAGTGTCACTGTGATTTTCTCAGTCTGTCCCAAATACTGATTTCCTACAGTGACCCTTCTATTCTGTGCCAGAAGTGCAAAAACACATTTCAGCCAGGATGTGAAAAATAACAGCTGTACTATTTGTAAGGAGGTGTGAAAAAATGCCAGTATTGAAAATCTTGAGTGAAAATATTACAAATCCACAGTTACAAGTGTGCTTGTAAACTGCAATAACGCATTAAGACAAATGAGTTTTTGGAATTTTTCACCAAATTTGCAACAGACTTTTAGAGAGCCCACCTCATGAACAGTGACACTGTTGTTTTGTTAATCGGTCCCAAAAAGTGATTCCGCGCAGTGACCTCAAAATCTCCTTTCAGGACTGAATAACCAGATGACAGTCACTGAATTCATGAGATGGGGTCCCAAGAACCCCATGGTGAAAGTTTTGTGCAAAAATTCAAAAAAATGACCGAAATATGCTCCAAAGCTGAAAAAACCCTATGTATACCATTATACAGCTTACCGGCACGTCTTCATTTCACGGTCGGCTTTGAAGATGCAGACATGTTCCTGGTCCACCGAAGATCGTTGCACTGGCCTCCAGAGGTAAGTATGGGGTGGGGGTGGGGAGGTGGGGTATGCAGAGGGTGGGCACAGGTTGGGGCAAGAGAGTCAATGAGGGACCGTTTTCCTTTGTTACAGGATTTTTTAATTTTACAGCTGTTGTGGGACTATTGCCATGCTGGGGTGTGCTCCCAGCATGGCACCTGGAAGTTTTTTGGGGCAGTGGAACCAAAGAGGGGTTGGGCACCCCAGTTGGCCATACAGTGTTGAGGGGGACCATGAGGACACTAGACATATGCCACACTGGGGTGGGCTCCCGGCATGGCACCTGGAAGTTTGTGTTTTTTTGGGGAGCCACTGGAGCCGACGAGGATAGAGTGTGCTTGGGGGGGATGTGTGCATGAGCAGTGGGGGATTGGGCACCCTCTCAGCACACAACAAATGGGGGTGGGGCATGCATACAACCACCCCTACAATCAGTGGTGGTGATATGTTGGTCAGTTTGCATACTGCTGACGGTACGGCTGCATGCTAATTGCCTACACATTACCACTGCTGACTGTAGCGGTTGTTTGCTTTCAACTGTACTCCACTGCATTTGAACTGCTGTCATAGACAGCTGGGACATTTATTGGTGCGATGGGGCCATGCCTGCAAAAACCGTCAGGGTATTGGAAGCGGTGGTGCCACACCTATGAAAACTCGTATGGTGGCACTATGTTTCTTGCATTCTTATGTACAAGTAAACGTAATAATAGCCATTAACTAAACTCTGCTCTGCAAAAGGCTCTCTTAAAACACTATGCTCCTAATGCTAAAAGAATGCAATTGTTCAAATATTATATCTATACACTAAAATGAAGTGGGTATTTTGTTATGCAAAGAATTACGCAGCATATCACAATGCAAAGTCAGGAAACTTCATGAATTGCTTTGTGAAGTGAAGTGAAGTTTCCTTGACTCTACATGCTTCTAGTCACTGGGCATCAAGTCATGTGCCTTTACCTTCCAATTGTATTGAGGTTTTCTGACCATGTTTCTATTGATGCCCATTTCTGAGGCCTTTTGGTAGGCAGTGTCTGACTGATTTCCAGTCAGTGGACATAATAATGGTAAGTCTCTGGCTGAGCTCCATTGGCTGAAAATCTGAAGCATGAGTTGATGTGAAATCTGTCTTCCCTCACCGATATGAGACAATACAGTGAATATCCAGTTGCACCACTTTTGTGACATTTATAAGCATGGGCAATCTATCTTCCCTCATAAACATGACACAGTACGGTGAATATCCAGTTGCATCACTTTTTGTTCATTTATAAGCATGCTTATTTTCCGACTCCATTAAGTATTGGCTTTAAGGTCCAGCATGCCAAACTTGTTGAGTAACACCCAATTAAAGTGATGAGGTTATATATCACATTGGGGTGATACGGGAAGGTGCGAGATTTACATATTCCCCAGAGGGATAACATTTATTTTACAAGGTGGGTTTCAAAATCTCACCCTTGATCTGAGTTGATCCTCCTGAGTGCTCCATAGGGTACTATGTCAAAACAGTGAAAGGGAAACGGTAAACACAATAACAGCAAATGAAAATCAGCACCAACAAAAAGAGTGAGCAGGAATAACAGCGAGCAGTGACAACCATGAGAATCACAGCTAAAACGTAATCCGGCCGCAATATGCAACCAGTACAAAGAGGGGAACAGCACTTCTGTTGGGGGGAGTTGAGAGGGGGGCAGATTAAATATTCTCACTCCAGGGGATGAAACACAGTCAGGAGACAGTCAGGCAGGGGCACATAAAATATTCTCTCTCCTGGGGGTGGAACTAGGGAGGGGACAGTCACGAGGGGAGATTTCATATTACAACTCTGGGGGGGACAGAAGTGGGGGGAGGTGCGAAGGTGGATGGAACATGTAAAATAAACTAGGAATCATGAGATTGAACCCAGCTGGACGTAGGAAGGCCATATACAGGCTGTGACTCTAACCTCTAGGTCACGTACACACCAGCTGGCTTTAGTTGTCAGCACACACCAAACTGCTTACATCACTAAACCACATCATTGCCTCCATCGCTGAAAAAAACATGTGCCATAAAAATAATGTCGCTAATAAGACATTTGCTGTTTCTCATGCGCTAAAGACAGTGGCTGACACATGTGTGGAGCGAGGGAAACCTGATATGTTTTTACCATTATAACCAGCTGGTTATAACAGTGAATCATAAGGTTTCCCTATGGGAAAAAATGCTTTCCGGTTATTATAACCCAATACTGACACTATAGTGCAGCATAAAAGGGATACTGTACTCTTGAGGTGCTGCCTTTTGAATGAGATGTTAAACAGAGGTCCTATCTGCCTGTTCTGGTGGTTGTTCAGGTAGATGTTAAAGATCCCATGGCACTTCTCAAAAAGAGTAGGGGACTTTTTTTATTAACACAAAAATGAGAAACAAAAATAATCACATAATTCAGCAAGCCATAGTCATGAACTGCACTAAATACAATAGAAACTGCAAGGTATATAAAAATATAACAGAAAGAAAAGTAGTGCAGTAGTAAAAGGGAAAGAAATTAAATAAAAACTTCTCCCAGGTCTGATATAATCTCTCAGATAATTTCAACAACAATCAAAAGAAAAGGCATAAGTTTAATGAAAAAGAATTCCTGACAGATGCCTCCATTTGGCAGCTAGGCAGTTATTTAGTAAGTCCCTTACTTTCAGACAAATATGTTGAGGCAAGCTCCCTCTCTATTAATTGTATCAGAAAACAGGAGGTTAAGCCTATTAACAATCTGAACAATCTGAACACTATTGACATTCAGAGAGGCAAGGTGCATAGATGGAGACATAATATTAGACGGAAATGCATATCACAATCCTACTTTCAAGAGTCACAATCCTGTCCACTGCAGCTCCTGGTGACCATCTTAGATTTCTTTTATAGTGTATGGTTAGGGTTTATTGTGGATGAAAAACGATGGATTTCAAAATCTTGTTGTAGTACAGTTCAAAGGTCAAAAAAGTTGTTGTACTATCATTCTGATATCACATCGATAGTACAACTTTTTTAACTTGCCCTACCACCTGACTGGCTGATTCCCAGCAGGGATTAAAAAAAAAAACAGAAGAAAATGGTATCGACGTTTAGCGATCAGTCAGGCAAGCAGTTTATAACTACAGTTTGGACATGGACTGTGTGATCAGCTCTATGTGTCCAAACTGTTTTCAGTGTTTCTTTTTTTTTAATTTACTGCCTCAGTTTACAGTTGTTAGTGTGGCATGGGATGATAGCGATGAGTCGGGCGAACCGGTACATTCTGGGGCAGGACTGCATCGAGCACTGGAATCCTCAGGTACGTGAGTGCAGAAAGAGAAAAAAAAAAGACGGAAATGTAAACGCAAGGTATGAACCTTGCAAAACTGTGGGCAACCATATACTATATAAAACAGTGGATGGTTGACCATCCACAATGAAAGCTTTGTTTCCATCTCAGGAGTCGATGGCATCACAGAAACCTCTCGAGCTTCGCTCTTGAGGTTTCAATGATGCCATCGACTCCCTCAATGGAAACACAGCCTTATTGTGGATGGCCAACCATCCACTATTCTATATGTTGTGTCTTAGTGGATGTCATAGTGATGGAATCCTCTTCAGTGTCCATTGATTCTGGGTGCTGTGATGACCTGATTGATGACGTTTCTGATACCTGGCTTCCATCTGAGTCTATACAGTCATGATCAAGGATTTCAAATCTGTTTCCTAGGGGTATAAGGGTGAATGTGGAGACAGGTTTCAAAGATTTTGTATTAGACATGAGCTGTCTTAATGACCTTTTTCTTTTCACCAGAGACAGATCTGGGAGAGACATGATCTCATCCTTTGGTGGGGCCAATGTAAAGGTGCCCATAGCTATGTTATTTATTTATTTTATATATTTCAGTCTTTGATAACTGGGTAAGGCCCACTAGGCACAAGTGCCTGTTTTCAGGGGCGACCTGGGAGCATATCCAAAGGTTCTTGTGGTGGTGTCATGGAGGTGGGTTCTGGCCGTCCAAATTAAGGTCCAGAAGAAGTGTAATGTTCAAAGGAGGGGGTTCCTGTGCTTGAGTCATGAAGGTCTGTACCATGTCAGCAGTAGTGATGGTATCTTCCTGTTGTGCAAGGTGTCTTAAAACCTCCTTATGAAGTTTCAGAAGAATGACTTTCTGTGCTTTATCCAAGATGGCATCCTGTGACAGCTTGTCCTCTCTATTATGTGTGGCCCATTGACTGTATTAGTGTCCAGTCTCTTTACAGAGGTTACAGCAGAATTCATTGGTGTACTGTGAGATGACATGTCCAAAGGTTAAGCAGAGATTGCATCTGATTTTGTCACACACATTGCTCAGATAATTCTCTGAGCTACATTTGAAGCAGGTTTTAGGTTGACCCGGTTAGAAGCATTGGCCCCTATCCCTGCTGAGAAAGTAAATGCTGTAGTCTGGATAACTTATGGCATAATTGCACTTTGAATCTTCAATTATCTGTCCATATCTGTTCAGTATTTATTATAGGTTTTGGATCCCTCAAAATGTTACATTGCTGCGCAAGCCAACACTGAACATCATGCACATTAACACTTTCACTTTTGAGGAGGATAGTAACAGTCAGCAGTGCCAGTTTTGACAGGGGGATAGCCTGAAAGGACATCCAAAGAGGGGTGTGCTTCAAGGTATTGTAACAAGCCCAGAATCAATCTAAATTAGCTGCTGTCAAAGTAGCCATCACTAGGGGTGTGAATTAGTGCATATATTTGATCTGAGATCTAGTGGAAGGATTCTTTGAGGAGGGCTCTACCCACATAAGTTCTATCTGGTGGGAAGTCAAGACTTCCTTCATATAATAGACAGACAGCATTTTACGCTGAGCAAGTGGAGGGGAGCTGGAAAAAACATCAGCTTTCCTGAACTGGGACCATCAGTGGGCTGAGTCTTGTGCCGTCCCATTTGGTGCAGTTTGCTAGGGAGGGGCTGCAGCCGTGTCTGCTTGGTCAACCTGTTCTGCCCAAGACTGAGTCTGGTCATCCACTAATGCCTCACCGTCTGGAGATGGGATTACTGGGGCCACTGGCTGGGCAGCTGCAGAAGTAGTACTCTTAAGATCAAACAGTTTGTCAATGGTCTGCAACTCCTGAGTGTTGGGGAAATCACTGGTGAATTGTGATAATCCGCTTAGCTCCCCAGCATCGGGCTCCATAGTGGGAATGAGGGAATCATGAGGTATAAAAGGAGGGTTAACAAAAGCAGAAACATGCAATGATTCAGCACTTGGCAAAGGGAGGGGGGACACCAAGTTCCATTGGCTGGGAGAAATCAGTATTCAGTGTATTTGGGGATGCAGGGCTAGGAAGATCAAAAACATCAGGCACAAAAGTCATAGAAAGATTATTCATACCTTGATAAGAGGTAGAAGGTCTCAGTTCTTGTGGAGTGTGAGGATGCCATTGACCAATGGCAACTCGAGTCCAGCCTGCTCCATTCAGTACCGTTAATGATGACCAGTCCCTAGGGGGTAGTTGGAAGATCCAGTGTGGCCCCTGCCTTTACACAGTCCCAGAGTCTTCAAGCTAAAAATAAACTGCTGACGCTACATGTTTGCTGTTGGGGGTCCAGACATCAGTTTGCTTGCAACAGCCACTGTAGACGATATCATAGTTTCCTTTGAATTGTGGAGCAGAAAACGATTTGTTGTCAACTGAGACATCCGTGATGACTGTGAGACCTCAGAGGAAGATTCGTCAGATCCCTTAAAGCATATGTTAGTCGGGAAACAGGTTGATTTTTCAGGATGTGTAGCTACATGTGGAAGAACTAGCAATGGGGCATCTGAACCAGCAGTGACAGGAATGCTCTTGGGCTGCAGCAGTGCCTTTGATGCTATTCCTTCACAAACATTGACAAGTTTCAAACCTGTGTCAATCCAGGAGGACCCAAAGCTTTGAAGATCAGACTTTTGGTGCAGTACAATCAACTTTTCTTTTTTAGAGAGGTACAAGGCTTCCTCCTGTGCTATCAATGAGAGTAGGTGTTTTTTGGGGAGGTTATTTTGCATTACTGTTTGTAGACATATCTCTGCTGAGTGTAATTCAGTGTCCATAGGCAATACTGATTTCTTTGATGATTCAGGTGTGATAACATACAAAGATGCATTGTCCATAGAAACATTAGCATATGCACAAGAAATTACCAGTACATCATTGGCCCCCAAAGGAAGACGTTATGTGGCAGGAGGCATGCTTCCCCATACCTGGAGATACTGTTGCTCCAACATCCTCTGGTTCTGCCCTCTTGGCTAGATGGCCAGCATTGCCCCCTACTGCAAGAGTAGGGGAATTTTACCAGTGTCCTGGCCAAATTGACCTCATTTACTAAAAATACCACCAACAACTTAATCTGGTTCAGTTTCATTTGGTTTCCATCTGTATCACCCCCCACCACACACCCTACCCCCAGGACAAGGCCAAAAATAGGCAGAACTGCCTAGTCCTACTTTCCTGGTCAACAAACACTAACTAAATAAATAAATAAATGATCACCTCCTTAGATTTGCTAGCAATATTTTGGCTTATATAGCATTTTTTTTTTTTTTGCATATCTTATTGATTTGTTCACAATGACTGTTGAATGTTAAATCATTTGCTTTTAACACTCCCAGGTCTTTCTCCAGCTGAGTTTCCTGTAAATCCCTATCCAAAAGTGTATAGGTTGCTCTCCTGTTTTTGCTCCAAAAGTGCATCACTCTACACTTTTCAGCATTAAATTCCAGTTTCCTATTGATTCCCTACCTTTCCAGCTTGCTTAATTCATGCTGAATGTTACTGACTGCTTCTTCAGAATCAAAGCTGGCTGTATTAGAGCGTGTCATGAATGATATATAAATATTAAAGAGGGTAGGGCCAAGCACTAATGTTTGTGGTATCCGACTTGTCACAGCTCCCCAGCATGACAATGAGCCTCATATGCACACCCTTTACTTCCTGTCATACAACCATGATGCTATCCAGCTCACTATGTTTTCATGAACCAATTCTAGATGGGGAATGGTCTCAGATGCCTTGAATAATCTCGATATACCACATCTACTCACAACCCACAGTCTAATGCCTTGCTAATTGGATCAAAAAAAATATAATAGATTGGTCAGGCATGATCTCCCCTTTTTAAAATCATGCTGGGTAGCCAGCCCAGTGGTGTGGAGGACTGAGGCATCATGCTGTACCTCATGCCACACCCACGTCCCATGTTCACAGTGCGAGTGGGCTGCCGGGGGTCAGCCAGGGAGGGAGAGGATTGAGCATCCATAGGACAGCTCTCTACTCCTGTGGAGGGAGGAGAATGGCAACTAGCACCAGTCTGACACCTAGTGGCAGCAGAGTATTGGCATGCTGGGTCCTGAACAAAGGTGGCGGAGGTGGAGCAACCGCCCGGTGTGCTGCATGTGGAAGCGTGTGTATGCTTGGCTATTGGCGACCCCACACACTCTTCCACCGGCTCTGGGGCAGAGTAAAAACAGGTGGAAAAATGTCCTGGGCATGTCAAATGACTGCCTGCCTTTGCAGTCTCTGCTCCCAATCCACACAGGCACCTCCCCAAACTGGATCATGAACAGCAGGTTGAGGGATCCTGACACCCTGCCATGGAGGGTAAGTTATGGGAAGAAGGCAAGTCCTGCAAGGGGTCAGGGGATGGGGCTGGTAGGACTGGCATGATCGAGGGCCAGCCAGGATGGGGAGAGCAAAAACAATGTAACATAAAAAAAAAAAAAACATGATGGGTGACATCTTCTAGCCCTTTGTTCTTAGATGTTCCCCTCTTATCTCTTTAATAAAGCCTTCCAATACCTTCACCACCACAGAAGTCAAGTTTACTGGTCTGTAATTCTTGTAATTTGATCTTAACCCTTTTTTAAAGATGGGAGTTACTACTGCCTCTTTCCAGGCTGACACCACCTTCCCTCCACCCAGGTACCTCTGAAAGATTAGTTATTGGGCTAGCTAATTCACTAGACAGTTCTTTAATGAACCTCAGAGCATTCCATCTGGCCTGGGGGATTCATTCTGATTTGGATTTCTCAATCTTTCCTCCATATCCTCAAACCTTAAATCATTTTAGTGCTTTCCTGGGAAAGACCACTGTTAATGCTAATAACATGCTTTACCTGGCACACACAGCAGAAAATGTTATTGAAGATCTCAACCATTTCTGAATTGTTACCTGCGTATTGTTTTCTGTAATCGGTCTTATTTGTTGTTTTCCTTTTTTTAAACGAGGAGAAGTGGCACTGTATGTGAAAAATGACATAAGGGCCACAGAGATCCAGGAGGAACAAAATGGGGGGAGAGATACTGTGGGTTAAGCTGGAAAGGAAAATGGGGACAGCCATCCACACAGGTGTGGTCTATAGACCACCGGCCCAGGAGGAAGACACAGATAGGGAGCTGATGCTAGCCATCCAAAGGATGGCAGACAAGGGTGAGGTAGTACTGGTTGGAGACTTCAATATTCCAGACATGGACTGGAGCATCCCAGCAGCAGCATCAACTAGGAGCAGGTTTATCCTGGACTCCCTTCAGGGTGCCTTCCTCAAGCAACTGGTCATGGAACCAACTCGGCAGAAGGCAATACTGGACCTTGTGCTCACAAACAGGGACAGTGTGAAGGGGGTAACAGTGGGGAGCACCTGGAAACAGTGACCACCAGTCATTGTGGTTTGAAATCACAGAAAGAGCAGAACCAAGCCACACAAAACACGTATCCTGGATTTTAGGGGGCAGACTTTGGGAAAATGGGGAGATACTTGAAAGAGGCATTAAGGGAATGGGACAGGAATCAGGGGTTGAGGAACAGTGAGCAGTATTTAAAATGGAGATTACAAGAACAACAGAATTATGCATTAAGCAGGTTAGCAAAAGGAAAAGGAAGAGGAGACCATTATGGTTTTCCAAAGAGGTAGCAAAGAAAGTGAAAGCCGAAAAGATTGCATTCAGGCAATACAAAAAGACACAGGCAGAAGGGGATAGGGAGAAGTACCAGGAGAAGCAAAGGGAGGCAGGAGGTAGCAAGGGAAGCCAAAGCTCAGACAGAAGAACACATTGCAAAATCAGTGGGTAGAGGGACAAAACCTTTACAGGTACATAAGTGAAAAAAGAAAGACAAAGGAGGGATAGTGAGACTGAAGGGGAGGATGGGGCTGCGTGGAGGATGACAACAGTAAAGCTGACATATTGAACAGGTATTTCTCAGTCTTTACTGAAGAGGAGGGTAATGGGTCTGAAGGGTACAAGGGTGAGAATGGTGCAGAAATGGACACAAGTCCCTTTACACGAAAGGGTCCTGAAGGAACTGGAAGTAATAAGAGTTGATAAAGCAATGGGGCCAGATGGAGTGCACCCCAGGGTCCTTAAAGAACTAAGAGAGGTGGTGGCTGAACCTCTGGCTATCCTGTTTAGCCGATCACTGGAAACAGGAGGTACCCAAAGACTGGAGGACAGCAGATGTAGTCCCCTTATACAAAAGTGGGAACAAAGAGGAAGCAGGGAACTACAGACCAGTCAGCCTCACCTCGGTAGTGGGGAAGATCATGGAAGCACTACTGAAGGAGAGATTGGTGGAACATCTGGTTGTCAATGGACTACAGGACCCAAGGCAGCATGGTTTCACCAGGGGGAGGTCATGTCAGACCAACCTCGTTGAATTTTTTGACTGGGTGACTAGGGAGGTGGATCAGGGAGAGCAGTGGACATGGCCTATCTGGACTTCAGCAAGGCCTTGACACTGTGCCACATAGAAGACTATTACACAAACTGGGGAATATGGGTGTGGGCAGGACAGTAGTGTGGTGGGTAGGTAACTGGCTGGGTGGCAGGACACAGAGGGTGGTGGTAAATGGCTGTCACTCCACAGAGGGAAGAGTGACCAGTGGGGTACCACAGGGATCAGTGCTGGGACCGGTCCTATTCAACATCTTCATCAGTGACATTGCGCAGGACCTAGAAGGCAGAATTTCACTGTTTGCTGATGACACAAAGCTCTGTAACAGAGTAGACACACCAGAGGGTGTAGACAGAATGAGAAGCGACCTGCAGAAACTTGAAGAGCGGTCAGGGGTTTGGCAGTTGAAATTCAATGCAAGAAGTGCAAGATAATGCACATGGGGCACAAAACCTGGCACAATATATCAGTTGGGGGTGAGGATAGCATGCACCAAGTAGGAAAGGGATCTTGGGGTTGTCATCTCTGATGACCTCAAGGTGAGAAACAGTGTGACAAGGCAGCAGGTAAAGCAAATAGGATGCTGGGATGTATAGGCAGGGGCATCACCAGCAGGAAAGGGAGGTCATAATTCCGCTATACAAGACACTAGTGAGGCCCCACCTGGAGTACAGTGTACAGTTCTGGAGACCATACCTACGTAAGGACATAGACAGGGTAGAGAAGGTTCAGAGGAGGGCAACAAAGATGGTGCATGGATTGCATCACAAGTCCTATGAAGACAGGTTGAAGGAACTGAACATGTACTCCCTGGAGGAGGAGGGAGAGAGGGTATATGATAGAGACATACAAGTATCTTACAGGGAGGAACAGGGTGCAGGAAAACACTATTTTTAAGCGAAAAAGATGTTCCAGGACTAGAGGGCATGGGATGAAGTTGGAGGGGGGACGATTCAGAGGAAACATGAGAAAGAATTTCTTCACAGAACGGGTGGTGGACAAGTGGAACACCCTGCCAGAAGAAGTGGTGGGGGCTGAAACAATCACGGGATTTAAGAATGCATGGGATAGACATAAAGGAATTCTAGAGGTCAGGGGTAAGGGGCAACAGACTTCTAGGAAAACAAACTGAACTTACAAGCTCAAATGGGCAGACTGGGTGGGCCATAGGCCCTTATCTGCCAACACTGTCTATGTATCTATGTATCTATGTATGTATAACGATGTATGTGGTTATATAGCAATTTCTTATTGTCCTTGACTTTGGTCACGAACATGAATTCCTCTTCTCTTTTTCCCATTTCATTTCTCTTTTTGCTAATTTTGACATGACTTTCGTATTCCTCCCATAAGGTGGTAATTTATCATGTTTTGCTTGTTTATATACCTTTTTCTTTCATCTTATTAGCTTTCAGGAGTCCGATATTCAAAAATGGACAGAGCAGAGTGCAAGGTTTTGTGCTACATTTTGTCATTGCTGATGATGCTATATTAAGTTGGATAGCACACCAGCACTTTCCAACTGAACATTGGGGTATCTCGTCTCAGTGCTAAATCAAATAGCGGGTCAATGACATTTCGCTCCCATCAATACGGGCCGCGACAATTCACTCCCGATGACTCGTATCTAAGTCAATTGGCTCCTGTACTACCCACTCCATGTCTTTTCACTCCCCAATGCTCAGTAAAAAATGTACATGCCTAATAGCAGATTCTTCTTTTAACACAGCTCTGCTGCCACCAGAGTAAGTCCCAGTTCAGTAAGCAGTAGAAGTGCTTCACCCCAACAGCACTCTCACCACCTTCCAGGGCAATGGTAGGATTCTGAGTTCAGTCCAGGCTTTCCGTTCTCCTATTTGGGAACTGTCACCAGCAATGACTCACGTTCTCCAGCTCCATGTGCATGCTGCCTGATCTTCGTCCTGCCTCCGCAGGATCTCAGGGGAACCCGTAGGCTTCCTCACTACTTGGTGACTCCAGTTCCCTGCAAGTCATTCCCTGGATCCTCAAAAGCCTTCCCAGACCGGCACAGAATGCCAGTCCCACTTCCATTCCATTTCAGCCAGATCTTGAGTTCAGAATGAAAACCCCGACCGATCCAGCCAGCCGAGAATCTTCTTCCCCTAATCCTGCTATGGCCAAGGCTGCAGACACAACAATAAGTCCCAGCTTGTGCATACAACACGAAAGACACCAGTGTGTGGCACAGTATTGGAGCCTGAACTAAAAATAAAATAACAGAACTCCTATAATCATCTCACTGCCCCGAGGTGAATGCTAATGTAAAATGTAAGATGTAAAACTCTCCTCACTTTGCCTTTTTGAAAGCTCAATATGCTATATTTTTGCAGGTGGTGGAAGCAAATGTAAATGCTGCACAAAATTGCTAGTTGCTGGTGGGAGTGAAAAAGACAAGGAGCAAAATGTAGAAGGGAGTGAACTGACAGGCGCGTACTGTCGGGAGCCGATTTTCAGGGCGCGAATTGTTGGGAGCGAATTGACGCGCTCCCCCTGACATGGATTCTAGTTGCAAAAAATTTCAAAAAGAACCTCTCTGGCATCTACTGGCACCCCCCCCCCCACCAGCTGATCCCCATACAAACGTACCCCATCTCTGGCATCTAGTGGCTCTCCTGCATCACGAGCACTGACAACCAACCCTGCAAAGCTCCCTCACCTAAATCACTGGTGCCACGGCTCAGATATGGTGACAAGTACAGCCCTCCCCTCACCTCCTTGGCCAGCAGCTGCATGAATAGACAGGGAGCACATGTCCTATGTATAGTACAGGGTATGCATCCTCTGTAATGTACAGTGAGCACGCAGCATGTGTACTGTGCAAGGAGCATGCTGTTACACATCCTTCTTAGCCAGCCATTCAGTTGTTTTATGGTGACTTTTGCTTTCCCTGACAGAGGTGTCATTTATGGGTAGCCTGGGGTTGTGGTTGAGACCCCTATGATTCCTTCACAAACCCCATGATGTCCATTGCAACCCCTACAAACCACTAAAATAAAGTTTTCCTATCATTTATGTACTGTATATGTACATATTATAGGGGAACGGTTGTGCCTCTATAGTTAGGGTTCAATGGTCACTTCTATGTTAAACCCCAAATTATGCATTTTAATAACTTTGCAGTAATTCAAGTGATTTGCATGAAACTTTACATGCACCATCAGGAATCCAAGATCAATTGATGTGGTAAGTTTCATTCCAGTCAGATGTGCAGGTGCAGAGATACAGATTGTCAAAGCATTTGAAAATTACCATTGTTGTGTAAATTCTTTGTCACGCTGTTTCTCAGAAATGGCTTAGGTGTTTGGTCTGAAATTTTTAGGGTATATAAGGTAGGGCTGGGTGAACTGTTCCATGGGAGATACAAACCCCTGGATTGACCCCGCAATCCATGGAACTGGATAAATATGGACGTTGCCACAGAGGTCCGGTTCCAGATCCATGGAGTGCCATTTAGTATATTGTTGCCATGGGGTGCTGTCGGCATGCTCGCTCCACGTACAGACAGCCAGCAGCATCCAATCAGGCAACAGACAGTCACATGATACACTCATGGTATATAACCATGCCGAGTGCACAACATTGCCCAGATGAGTTGGAGGACGGTCAGAGGAGCACCTTACTCATTGCAGCAGAGCAGAGCTGTCAGAAGAAGTTACCTAAAACAAAAAACCCACATAATATAAAAAAATATACAATTTTCAAGGGGAGGAAAGAGAAACTACAGAGGAGAGAGAAAGGAGACTTACTGGGGCGGGAGGGGAGAACCTGATCATCGATGAGGGTAAGGATGGAGTCGGGACTGTAGAAAAGAATCTGGAGGAACTGGGAAGACAATGGTGGCCTGGGTGGCTGTGAGGGGGAAGGTAAAAGGCAAGCAGTGTGGCAGGGTTTACATGTGCAAGGGCAGATTGGCAAAATCTTTGACTTGTGCCATTCCAGAAGATCTAGAGAAGAGAGGGAGAGACTACTGGGGGCCGAAGTGAAATTTTACAGTTGCAGAAAATCTCAAATGAATGTTTTTTTTCTTTTCTTGGCCTTAGACAGTGTGGTCTTTGTACATGAGCAAGAGCAGGCTGACAACATCTTTGACGTGTGCTATTCCAGATCCCGTGGAGAGAGGGAGATACTATTTGGAGCACAAGATACATTTTACAGTTACAGAAAATCCCAAATAAAAGTTTTTGGGTGAGTTTTATGTTTATTTCCACCTCTGTAACTTTGCCCCGACTGAACTGATCTACATGAAATTTTCAGGATCAGGAGATCCTGGTACAAAGCCTGAGCTTTCAAAATGACATGTAATTGGTTGCACTAGAGGCAAAGTTGATAAGAATACAAAACTAAGGTTTAACATGAAGTGCTTACTCAACCCTAACATACAGGCCCGGTTGTGCCTGTACAATTCTTTGCAAAAAACTGTGCTAATGCAGATATTAGGGTTATAGATTGCAAAACGCACAAAGAAGGGAAATGAACAACATTATGGATTTGGGTCTCTGAAATATTAGTGAATCAGTGGTGGGGTCTTACTTGGGGTTCTCAACCCTAATGACCACCCTTCCCCCCAGCCCATAGCCTCCTGTCTGAAGCACAAGGTACGGCTCCAACTTGATGCCTCATAGTGATACAATATGGCCAACACAATCAGTCAGAGCTTTCTGGGGCCCTGCATGAAGATATCACATTTGACCTCTTCTGATCAGGGGTGGGTGGGTGGGCATTAGGGCTGACAACCCCAAGTAAGATCCCACCACTGATTCACCAATACTCTGGAGACCCAAATCCCTTTAATTTTTTATTTCCCTTCTTTGTGTGCTTTGCATTCTACAATCCTAATGTTGGCATTAACGAAGTTTTTTTTGCAAAGAATTTCACTTCTTTTTCTGATAGTGGCATTGTATTCTCATTTGCACAGGTCACTTTGGGACCTGTGCAAAATGAGATAGATACAATATTGGAAACAGTCCTGACACAGTACATGGACCCAGCAGGCCCGGGCACACATGTCGATACCTTGTGGGTGAGGTTCCTTGACCCACCACAGGGTGTGCCATCTGTGCCAAATCACTGCTCCACCCCTACCCAGGCCAGGGCTGGTGCTGCATGCTGCAGCACCTTCCCCATCAGCCTTGTACCATTAAACTGGCTCACTGAGTTCACACCTGAACTCAGCTTACTGGCACAGTAAGACAGCATGTTCCCCAATGGTGCAACGGATATCCCTGCAAACAATGTTATTTAATAAATTCTTTGTTTTTAAATATTTTGACCCCAAACTTTCAACATAGTCTTCTTATGACCCCTCATCATAAACCCTGTAGATGAAAATTTTCAATTCCTTGCCAAAATGCCATTCTGCACCACAGGTACGAAAACACATTTTGGACAGGATGTGAAAAATGATAGCTGTGCTGTTCATGAGGTGGTGTGACAAAATGGCTGTGTTGGAAATTTGGACTCAAAATATTGGAAATTAATAAAGTTAAGCAAATGCAAAGAAAAACTTCAACAAACACTTGTAATTTGGCCATTTTTAGGAATTCTTTCACCAAATTTTCAACATTGTCCTTTTGGGACCCCACCTAAGGAACACTGGTGGTAAAATTTAATTATTCAGTCCTGAAAGGGGGTGCCATGCGGTGACCATGAAATCACCTTCTGGGCCTCATTAAAGAAATGACACTGCCAGTGTTCATGAGCTGGGGTCCCAAAAAGGCCATGTTGAAAATTTGGTGAAAAAAATTCCTAAAAATGGCAAAATTATGAACATAAGTTTAAAATGCCTTTGAAATACATAATACGGCACTTACCTTGATTCCTCAGTTCATGGTTCAGCTTTGAAGAGTGCAGTAGTCTCTCACTCCACAAAGGATGGCAGAACATGACCCCGACAAGTAAGTATAGGGTAAGGGGGGTGGGGTGGTGAGTGCTCAGTTGGAGGGTCAGGATGGGGGAGGGGGACAGTGGAGACAATGAGGATTGTTTTTCTTTTTTTCAGGTTAAAAAAAAACAAACAAAAAAGACATCATGGGATTTTTTTTCTTTTCAGGTACATAATAAATACATAAAACTATTTTGGGACACTGAGAGTGGGCTCCTCAGTGTTCACACTGCTGGTGGGGTGGTTGTAAATGCTGACACAGGGATTGGACCCCCTAATGTTGGCACTATCAGTAAAACAACGGGTTGATGGTGGCATCCAATACTTGGGGTGGGAATCCCGGTATCAGATTATACATAAGAAAATACAAAAAAGATACATAAATACACTGCCACCAGGGATTGGGCCCCCCTGTTGT
Organism: Neoceratodus forsteri; assembly: GCA_016271365.2. Lineage (NCBI taxonomy): Eukaryota > Metazoa > Chordata > Ceratodontiformes > Ceratodontidae > Neoceratodus > Neoceratodus forsteri. Next base: position 397,002,411 of record CM028129.1, read on the forward strand.
GTAAATACAGTTCGAGGCACAGCATAGTCAGGATGTCATGGCTGTAATGACAGTAGCCCCATCCCTGATGTATGCATTATGACACAACTGGTTGCACAATATGACCCAGCTGTCGTTTGTTAGTAAATGACAGCTGTGTCATATAATGCAACCAGTTGTTATCATACATTATATGGCACTTACCTTTATTCCTTAGTTCACAGTTTGGCTTTGAAGAGTGCAGACATGTCTCAGTCCACAGAGGATGACAGCATATGACCATGGCAGGTAAGTATAGGGTATGTAGATGGGGTATGGGGTGGTGGGTGCTCAGTGGAGGGGTTGGGATGAGGGATGGGGATAACGGTGATGACAAGGGACCATTTTATTTATTTCAGGTAAAAAAAAAAGATGTTGAAGACTGTTTTTTTTTCAGCAACAAAGGCAAATAAATTATTTGGGGACACTGGGGTGGACTCCTCAGTGTCCACACTGTTGGTTGGGGACTTGTTAATGCCGACACAGGGATTGGGCCTCCAGATGTTGGTAACTATTAAATAAAACTATGGGCTGCAGGGGGGGCATCTGACACTGGGGGTGGGTATCCAAATGCTGGATTATAAAACTATAAATAAATACACTGCCATCGGGGATTGGAGCCCCCAGTGTGCAGATAACAATTTATGCAGGCACAGACCAGTCAGGATGGTGGGGCTATAATGTCAGTAGCCCCGTCCCTGACCTATGAGTCATGACAACAGCAGGTTGCATTATTTGACACAGCTGTCATTTGTTGGTAAATGACAGCTACATCGTATAATACAACTAGCTGTTGTTTCAAAAATTCAGTTATGAATAGAACTTTGATTTTTTGAACTGTGCATGCTCAGAAACATAATATTTTCCTTAAATAAATTACAAAACACTTAACATGTGGATCTACAAACCACAAAAGCACACGCCTTGGACCAACCTCTATCAAACCTGAACATTTCAGGTTTCAAAGCTCCATATTTTTTAAGTTCTTGGGTGGCAAAAAAAGTCTTAATTTTTTCAATAATGGAGACTTTTATGAGTTATTTTGCACCTCTGTAACTTTGCCCCCAATTAACTGATCAACACAAAAATATACAGGATCAATAGATCCTGGCACAGAGGATGTGCTTGTCTAATTTCATATAAATTGGTTGAATGAGGGTAAAGTTATTAAGGTGCAAAAAGTTGTGTTTAACAGAGGCATGCTTACTCAACCCTAATAATCAGGTGTGACCACGCCTGTATAATATATTATAAGGGCACTCTAGCACCCCTATATTAGGGTTAAATCTTCACTTCTATGTTCAACTGAACATTTGGGACTTTAATAACTGTGCAACCATTCAAACAATTCACATGACATTTTGCATGCTCCATCAGGGACCAATGATCTCTTGTCATGGCAAGTTTCATTCTGGTTGGGTGTATGGGTACAGAGACACATAGTGTCAAAAATCATGTAAATTACCTCTTTTTGTCAAATTATTTGTCACTGCATTGCACAAAAACTGTGTGGCATTTTGGTCTGAAGTTTTTAAGGGATATAGGTCTTGGGTCACTGTGGTGCCTTTTGAAGGTTTGGTGAAAAAATATTAATCCGTTAACAAGTCATTAAAGTTTAAAGTTTCCCATTATTCCCTATTGGAAAAGTTAGATGGCGGGTCTGCAAATGTGGAATCCTAGTTTGTGCTGCTGCCATTTTGTTTTTGGTTAGCGAGGCAAACAAACTTAAAATTTTAAAATAAAAAAGGTAAACCCCAATAGTTGTGTTTACCTAATCAGGGCCCAAGGAATCAGATTCGGGGGTTAGTTTTTTGCAAAAAGGTTCTACAATGTGTTTATTTTATGCTGGAAAATCTTTAACTGCAAATATTGGAAATCCTTTACCATGAAAGAAGATCGTTTTACACAAATTGCAGAAAAGGAAACTCGGTAATTGATTTTTTTCCATAATTTGAGGGAACTGATCCTCTTTCATGGTAAAGGATCTATTATAAGTATAAGTATTCTTTGTTGGCTGCTACTTTGGGAATCTTTGCTAATTGGAGCAATCGCCAATATAATACATAATCTCCTGGAAAGCTTGTGTAAGCCTGTAATTCTAGGATTCGGGTTTCCCACCCTGTGCGTGCGTGAGACATGGAGCAACTTGTGGTTTCTGTCCTTTGGATGACTCTGTACATGTGGAAGGAAGCCTAGCTAGCATCCTGAACAGTCTGCTTGTGTCCATCCTCAGAGGTCCAGAAGTGAAACCTCATGGTAATGTACCCATCCTGCCATGCCTTTTAAATAACCCTCAAATGATCAGTAGGGAAGAGAGTCCCTGTGGTCAAAGGCACCTGCCCAAGGCCTTTCTATGCAGGTAGCAGTCTGATGTCTGGTCCCAGATGGCCAGAGTGAGGATTACAAACCCTTTTGCAGTGTTGTCATATTGGTGAATGGTCACCAGGAGATTTAGTGCACTGTGTTGCAGTCCCTCTATTGTAATCAGACAAGAGCAAAATGGAAACTATTACTACACTCTGATTGAGTCCTTCCTGCCTGCATTGTAAAACAAATGTTATAACCCCCAACCAACAACACTTCTCATTAAGTCTGCAAGCTGCTGCTTGAAAATGCAAATGGGTTTCCCACCCTGTGTTTGCCAGACATGGAGCAGCTCATGAGTTCTGTCCTTTTGATGACTCTGTCCAGATGGAAGGAAGCCTAGCTAGCATCCTGAGCAGTCTGCTGGTGTCCATCCTCAGAAGTCCAGGAGTGAAACCTCATGGTAACCTACCCGTCCTGCCATACCATTTAAATGACCCTCAAATGGTCAATAGGGAAGAGAGTCCCTGCAGTCAAAGGCAGCTGCCCAAGGATTTTTTTAAGCAGATGGTAGTCTGATGTTTGGTCCCAGATTGCTGGAGTGAGGATTACAAACCAATTTGCAGTGTTGTCATTGTCAATAGTCACCAGGAACATCAGTGCACTGTGTTGCAGCCCCCCCTCATAATCAGGCAAGAGCAAAATGAAAACTATTACTATAGTCTAATTGTGTCCTTCTTGCCTGCACTGTAAAACAAATGCTATAACCCCCAACCAGCAATACTTCTCATTGGGTCTGCAAGCTACTGCTTGAAAGTGCAAACTGGTGAGTAAATGGTACTATATGGAGACATGATGTATATTTTACAGTGTTTGTTCTTTTGGCTTCAAAACTTGCAATATTTTATTTGGTCAAAAATTGGGTATTATTTGTATTGGGTTTGTAAGACTGCATGAAACTGTTTGATGAGATGTTTGCAGATGACAGTTTTGATGTATGTGTCATTCAAAAGCTCTATTGATCAGGTGCATAAATGAAACTGGGAACAAAACTGTTACATATATACTGTATTACCCTATAATAGTTAATTATGTCATTTATACCAGTCAGTGCAATCAAAATATTCACTTGGCCACAATGTACAGCTCATCAAAGTATATTAAAATAGTAGTCAAATTATACTGATCAAGTATATTAGTCCAAACAGATAACATATGACTCTCGAGTGACATGAAGAAAATCATTTCTATAGGAGAACCGTACATGAAGAAAGGAAGGGTTTATCATCAGTGCAAATTAACGGATGTAGGGGGATGCTATTTTCATCTATGGCTTCCTCACAACTTGCACAAAACTGACTTACATTCGAATATTCATGTTGTCTTCTTTTATCCCATTTTTTCATGCAGTAGCGATTACAGTTTCATGCATCTTTATGCCTGTGTATCTACCTATCTGTCAATAAGCCTATGGTTTTGCATTTTCAAAAAGCAAAGAAATTCTCTGCAAAAAACAACATTAATGAACCATCAGAATTTATGCGATGAAATTATGGAAATTATACTTTTTCAAAAAGTAATTAAATTTTCTGAAAAAAATTATGATAATGCACCATTAGGGTTAAAGCATCAAAAGTAGGGAAATGTGACCTTAGCGTTCTGAAGCATAACACCTCACTCCCATCCTGTATGCATCCTGTATGCAGGAAGTGGCCTGAGGAGAGTGCCTTGGGGTTGTGAAGCCTAATGCTCACCCCATTCTCATGTACTATACCTGTCTTACCTTACTTACTCATGGAATGGGATGAGCATTAAGGTCCACAATCCCAAGGCACATCCCTCAGCCACTTCTTGCATACAGGGTGGTAGTTGGGTATTAGGCTTTGGAACCTCAAGGTCACATTTCCCTACATTTAACACTTTAATCATAATGGTGTAGTAACATAGTTTTTTGCAGAGTATCTCTCTCTCTCTCTCGCACTCACTCTCTCTCTCTCTATATATATACACACACACACACACACACACACACACACACATATACAATAGTAGCATGGTAGTGCCACTAAATTTAGGGTTGAGCAGGAGGTCCTAGGTTAGATCTCAAAATTTACTCTTTAATATCTTCACAACTGATCAGTGGAGTTCCACAAAATGTTGCATGTGTGTGGTCTAGTGGGGCAGTTTTCTTGACCTGCAAATCATGTTCTGGTCAGATGTGCAGATTCTGATACCTGGATAGTTATATAATATAAAGCTGATGATTGACAAAAGAAAACTAAGAGTAGTGTGGCACATGTGGCTGGCATGGTGGCAGTGGTAATGGTTCTATTTGTTTCATACACAACCTAGTCATCATGTTCAGTATCACTGTTTGCAGGCTATTATTCATGTTCAGGGTCAGAATTGCATAATTCAGTGTTTGGAACAATTGGGAAATTGTCAGGATTCATTTTGAGAAATGTAAGCCATTCCACATATGCAGGACTTAGCAGTGTTCTGTGCAGTGACTATTCCTCCAGCTGCACTGAATACGCATTCTGAATATACTCTTGAAGGTTGACAACTGAGGTGCATTATTGCAAGATTTGCTAGATCTGGCCATATTGTCCTCTTTTGTTTTCAATAGTGTAATGGATCTTCCTCAAAACCAGTCACAGTATTGTCAGCAAAACACTTTAGGATCATTGTGGTGTGTGAGATGGTTACCAGTTTGGCAGATGAACCAGCTGCACTTTCTTTACAGGATACTAGTCCATGTTGTTGCAGGTGACTCAAAGGTGATTTGTCTTTCTGATCCTGAACATAGGATGCCAGAGAAGTAGCAGTAGATGTCCTTTCCCTCAATGATGACATTGGTGATTATGAAGAATTTATAGATGTTCTATTGTCTGTGCCAGAGGCTTACTCTGATGGATTGGTAGAGTTTGACTGCTGTACATTAGTTAATGGTGTTGGTGGGACAATGTCACAATTGGTTAGCGAAGATCTTTCCAATACTCAGTGTCTTCCCCCGCAGGATAGATGGCTGCAGTGTTCCACTTAAAGTGGGGATCTAGCAACATAGCCAACACATAGGTCTCATTCTTAAACATAGTAATTAGTCTCTGATCAGTTAATGGCCTCAGACTCAAGTCATCTGTCAGCATAACAGCAGTGGTGTCTTCTTTTGACTGAAAGTATTTCTTTACGTCATCAAGGAAAACATGAAGAAATCTTATTTGAGAAAGAATTTGACTCAGAGTTGCACTGTCCACATTGACATCACATGTGGCAGCCTCAAATGGCTCCAGTAATGAGACCAAAGATTCAAACAGAGTCCAGCTGCTGGAACTGAGCATGATGTCTACTTTATCTACTTGATTCTGCATAGTGTAGTCATGTACAGCTTTTCTCTGTTCAAGAAGCCTTTCCAACATGTACAATGTTGAATTCCAGCAGGCTGGAACTTCCTGCTTTAATGTATGCAATGTTAAGTTGTTTGACCTCTGCAGCCCCTTCAGGATTTTGTGTGCTTTCACAAAGTGGCTGAAATGCTTACATATTTTTCTAGCAAGACCCAACAGGATTTCAACATTTCTGTTTCCATTTAAGAAACTATAGATGGTAAGATTTAAACAGTGTACAAAACAAGGTATGTGTTGGTAGTTGCCATCTCTAACAGCTTTGACTATGTTGGCACAATTATCTGATACTATGAACCCTGGAAATAAAGAATACAGAGTAAGTCATTTCTGGAACTGATTTTACAGCTCCTGCAAAATATTCATAACAGTGTGGTTTTCCTCAAAAGTGGTGACACGTAATACAGACTGCTTCCTACTGCTTACAATAGAGTGGGGATTATTACTTCCTGACTGAAAACTTGCCCAATGAGCTGTAACAGTCAGGTAGTCAATTGTTTGGTTGCTGGTCCATATATCTGGTTATGTGAAGATGCTTCACCTCAGAGAGTTTCAACTGATTAATGACTGCAATACACTCCAAGTCATACAACTGTGAAATAGCCTTTTTCAAGAAATATGTTTGAAAGGGAATGATGTACCTTGATTCAAACTGGTTCATGAACTTAAGAACATAAGAACATGAGAAAATAGCCAGCAGAAGAGACGTATTGGTCTATCATGTCTGCTCGAAATAATAAGGATCGATTCTGGCCTTAGGTGTACATCTGTGACCCCAACCCCCCTTTATCAAACCTTTTTGGGCAACAAAAGGGAGTTGACAATTGACCAACAGCTCTGCAATGGCTGTATTTAACAGCTGGCATGTTGGATGCTTGTGGGTAAATGTTTATGCCCTCACAACTTTTTCTTTTAGTGGAAGTTGACAAGAATCATAAGATATTTTTAATTTTGGGGGGATTATATTTTTCACATGGAGTACTACTTTGGGATTTTGCAGTACTTGTTGGTGTCAGAAGAAAACAATCTATGTTTGTCTGGGAAGACTGCAAAGACACATCAAGTGATTCAATGTCAGTTCCAGCTTCCAATTCATTGTCATTATGGTCACCACCACCATCTCCTCTACTGCCCATACCAACCACACTTTTCCTTGCCCTGCCCCACTCATTTGGGTGTTTTGCCTTTGCATGTCATATCACTACTGATGTTCCAAGATTTCCTGCTTTACCATTACTACTGATGCTCTTTTTCCACAAACTGCATAGAGCTCAAGAGTTGTCTATAGGGTCAATATAAAATAAATTCCACACTAAAGACTTAGCTTTTGTGCTTTGTACTACAGTTCCTGGTACTATTTCTTGTACAGTCAAGGGATCTGGAGGAAAACCTACACTGCCATTTCCTTTTTGACATTAATAGTTCTCATTCATGTTCATCTTCTTAGTCTTACATTTAGCATATTATTTTTTTCTACCCTTGCCTCTTATACCTTACCACAGCATCCTCTCCTACCCCCTCATGGAAACTACAGACCTCATCACCACAAGATTCAGAAGAACTGAAAGTACTGTCATCATCAGGCAGAACATAGACTGGGCTATCCCATTCACAGTCCCCATTATCACCACCATCTTTATGAGCATTCGCTGCCTCAGCATCTGAGATTATATTTTTGGAGGATGCCTCCTTGTCCTTACATACTGCTTCAGCAGCTGGAAGTATCCTGGCACATGTTGCAAAATGTTCAGTACCTCTATGAATAACTCCAGTCAGTTCTTTCCAAAACTCTACTATCATTTCATTGCTAACAGGCTTTCTTGGTTCAGGAGAACATTTAGTGCCAGTCCTGGGGATGTTATTATTATTGTTGCTATGTTCATCATTAGTGCTATGATTCTTATTGTCCACATCATTTTCAGTTGCAAGTGCAACAGCACTGTGCCTCCTTTTAGTAGACTTAGACTGGGAAATACGATACAGGAGACACAGCCATGAAAGGAATACATATTGTTTCACTATCTGTTGCAGAGACAGAAACTGTACCTGACTATGTCACAGACAGTAATAAATTACAGGGCTTGGGGCACCTAACAGACAGTGTAATATAGCCTAAATGACTTTCGCTATGCTGCAAAGGGATGTCACACAGTGTAGCTATCACAGGGCTCAGGGTACCTAACAGACAGTGTAATAAAGCATAAATGGCTTTTGATATGCTGCAGAGATGTCACACACAGTGTAGCTATGCCACCACAGTAATAAATGACAGGGCTCAGGGCACCTAACAGACAGTGTAATACAGCCTAAATGTCTTCTGCCATACTGCAGAGAAACTGAGTAGCTATGTTATAGACAGGGCTTAGGGCACTTAACAGACAGTGTGTAATACTGCCTAAATGGGTTTCACTATTCTACAGAGAGAGACACACATGGTGTAGCTAATGTCATAAAGAGGGCTCAGGGCTCCTAACAGACAGTATAATACAGCCTAAATGGCTTTCACTGAGCTGTCCCAGTGGCACTGAGGGTTGAGGCGCTGGACACCACACCTCACATCATTCTGGAGATTGTCAGGGAAAGGAGAAGACTGAGCATCCAGAGGACTACTCTCCTCTCCTGGGGTGGGATTTCTGGATGTCTTGCTCTGCAGAGACACCAAGTTGAGACTGGAAGGTACCGCAAGAAGCATGCAGTTTCGCTGGAGATGCCAGTGGATGTCTGTGAGGGCATGGCTCTAGCAGGGATGTCATTGCATGTCTGGCATCTTGGGGACAACACAAGGTGGAAAACCCTGGTTGGTGTGGAGGTGATGGTGGACACTCCAGAGCCACTCCCACATTCTCCAGTGCTGGCTCCAACCCCTGACTTGACTCTCTGTGGTCCTTGCCTCCCTGTATGGGGTACACAGTGGGGACCCAGCACCCAATTCCTTGGTCTGGGGAAGGAGTTCAGGTGGGGTAGTAGAGGAGTGGCTGAGTGGGCCTGCCTGAGAGATGCCCAGCCACCAATGACTGGAGTGAAAAAGACTGTACAAAAAAAATGGCTTTCACTTTACTACATAGGTACAAGCAGCTGCCTGCCAGTGCCTTTTGTTCCCCCTTGCTCCTTCTCTCCCCAGCACTGCACTAGGTGATCCCCCAATTCCCCCTTCACTCCCCAACCCCTTGCTCCTTCATGTACTTTTTTTAACTGGGTTATCTTATCACCATGATTTAGGCAAAAAACATGCAGAGTGAGGGCCCTATTCCTTCCTCTCCATCCAGACTCCGATGTTATTTGTGCAATGGGCTCACAGCAGATAGAGAACAGACACCAGCACTGACTAGTCAAATTGTTAGCCCAGTGTCATGTGCTCTTTTCTGCTGTGAGTTCATGAAGGATCCAACAGGCTGCCTTTCATGCCTGTTGCCAGCCTGGGAAGAGTCACAGGATCCACAGGCTGCATGTAAAGCCTATTTTACAAAATATTACCTGCTACCCAGCCAGTTACCCGTGTCAAAACTACCCAACCCGTGAAGTACACTGTTATGTCGAGTAGGGTAGTGAATTACCTGAACTACCACACCCAACAGTAAATTGCTGATACCTGAAGTACTCGATACAGCTACTAACAGGTAGCCCATTCCTAATCATAAGCTCCAAACTAGTCTCATAAGTAGTCGAGATCTTATGATACATTTACACAGTTATAACTCTTGACTAATCAGGTGGCTGCCAGGTCACCAGAGCTTAAGATTAATTCAGCCACTCCTAACATGGCCCCACACATGTTAAATCAATCAATCAAGCAATTAATTTTTTATTAATAAAAAGGCGCCTTTCTAAAACCAAGGCGCCTGTACAGTAAAATACATAAAATACAAAAAATAAAATAAATTATTATGAACAACATATAAATTCCAACAAAAAACAGTATAAAACCACATAACGAATAACCACATCAATCAATAAAAGCCAGGTTAAAAAAATACATTTTAAAAGCAATTTCAAAACTCTGAATGGTTAGGCAATCTCGTACCCGATGAGGTAGAGAGTTTAGCAGGGACGGAGCAACAAAGCTAAATGCCCTTGCTCCCAATGTCTGCAAACATACCCGGGGAACCTCTAGCAATCCCTCATCGGTGGATTGGCAATGACGGGAGGGACAGTAGGGACAAAAGAGATCTTTCAGGTAACTCGGTCCCTGGTCACGTAGGGCCTTATAGGTTAACAAAGCAACCTTAAAAGTGATCCGCCACTTAATCAGCAGCCAGTGCAGACCGCGGAGCACAGGCATTATATGACTGGCTCTTGAAACACCAGTAAATAGCCTGGCAGCCGCATTCTGCACCAGCTGCAAGCAGTGGATATCAACCCCTGACAACCCTAGGTAAAGGGCATTTCAATAGTCAAGGAGGGAGGTAACAAAGGCATGAACCAATGTTGGAAGATCATTGGGAGGAACCAGATGTTTCACCCGGGTGATATTTCTCAGATGGTAAAAAGAAGATTTAACAACTGCTGACACCTGTAATTTCAAGGTCAGACAGTCATCAAACATAATGCCCAGGTTCCGTACCCGGTCTGAGGTGGCTAGCTGGACACCTCCAAGCCACAAGCCCAAAGGTGAACCTGCCAGCACACCTGCCTCACGATGACCTGGGTTCACAACCAAAACCTCAGTTTTATCAGGGTTCAACTTCAGCCAGCTCATATTCATCCAGGCCTGGATTTCAGTCAGACAGCTGTAGAGCACCGAGACAGCATCATCTTGTTCGGGAACAAAAGACATGTATAGCTGAGTATCATCTGCATAGCAGTGAAAACTCAAGCCATACCATCTAATAATCACTCCTGATGGCAGCATATACACTTCAAACAACATGGGTGCTAAAATGGATCCCTTCGGAACCCCATAGGGCAGGGAGAATGGAGCTGAGGTACAAACCCCAGACACCACTCTCTGAGTCCTACCCATGAGGTAAGATTGAAACCATCTGAGGACAGTCCCTGACAGTCCACAGATAAGCTGCAGGTGATCCAAAAGCACACCATGGTCCACAGTATCAAATGCTGTACAGAGATCAAGAAGGACCAAGATGGAACTGGTCCTTCAATCTCTCACTATCAGGAGGTCATTTAGTACCCAAACAAGAGCCGTCTCTGTATTATGTCTCTTCCTGAAACTGGACTGGAGAGAATCATAGATATTGTGGCCAGTCAAATGGTCCTCCGGCTGTAAAGCCACCACCTTCTCAATAACCTTACCCAAAAAGTGAAGGTTAGAGATTGACCTGTAGTTTGTAAGACAGTCAGGATCCAAGGAGGGTTTCTTAAGGAGGGGCTGAACCATGGCCTCCTTAAGGGGAACTGGAAAAATTTCCATCTTCAAGGATGACCAGACTATCTCAGCAAGGACCGGGCCGATGACATCGATGCAGCCAACAAGCAAGCGCATTGGGCACGGCTCCAAACTACAGTTGGTAGGATGTAAAGTCTGGATAACCATCACAATATCACTAATTGTAGGCTGACCAAAGTCACGCTACTCAAACAGGGTGTCCGACATCTCCTGTCGACCACTGCTACTCCCTAGAGAAAGGATCAGGCAGATATCAGACCTGATCGTGCCAAGCTTATCCACGAAGAATCAAGCAATCTCCTCACACTGTTCATGTCCCAGCCCATGAAAGAAACAGCACAGGAGTGGAAAAGGAGTATGACTGACATCTTAGGCATTGGCAAGCATTCACAGGAGGAAGCAAGGAGGCAGGGGATTCTATGGTTAACTAAGGTAAGGCACCTGTTCACTCTTGTTGTTGCATTCACTGCTGGGACAGGTGGAAAATAAAGGGTAGGCCAAAACAGGGAATGGGGCAACACCCCATGTAGGGTAGCAGTACAAAGGAGAATAACAAACAATAAAAAGGGAAAGCTTGAAACACCCTATCAAGGATAAGGGTACATACGTATTGCCATTTAACACAAGGAGAGTAGAAATTGGGAATTCTGGAAATTGTGCAGTTCTCTGGCTGAGGGGCTGAAGTTTCCAAAGAGACCCTCTGGAGACAGCTGTGCTACCCCATCTGCATGCACCTCTCTGGGTTGAGGGAGAAGGTCACTAGACTCCAGGTTCAGTTGGTTATGAATTGAGGAACATTCTCCCTCACCATGGGGCCACTAAGTCTGCCACCGTTATGTCAGAGGATGTGAGGGAGAAGGAATGGTTGGACTTTGGTGGGCTTCAGAAGGGTGGGGATGGTGGGCTCTGGAAGGGTGAATGTGGTGCATCTGATGCATGTTCCTCAGCTGGTACCACTACAAATTCCTGTGCTGCTCTGGTAGGGTGTACTGCCAGGAAGAGGCACCCATGGTAGTGGCCAGAGAAGATGTGGAAGGGCTACTAAATATTGCAGACCCCATGGGGAATGAGAGAGGATCCCAGAGGAGGAGGAAGCAACTTCTGGTGGGAGACTCAATTGTCAGGGGGATAGATTCAGGAATAGGTAGGTGGGTGGAGAAGAAGGTCAGGTGCCTATGTGGTGACATGGCCCCGGGGGATAGGAAGCAGATCCTGGAAATCACAAAGGCAGCAGGACAGAAGTGGGAGCTAGATGTCATTGTCCAAGTGAAGACCAATGACCTGGCTAGGGACAGGGTTGGGACAGTGCAGGGGGAATTTGGGGAGCTGGGAACTGGTCATAGATAGGTAGTGTGCTCAGTGCCTTTTTCAGAGATGCTGCCTATTTATGACAGGGGAAGGAGAGGGATCTCCACACCAAGCGCTTCAACTCATGGTTGAAGAAATGGTGCAGAGAGGAGGGCATTGGTTATATGGTTCTATGTGTAATGGGTAAACACAAAATGGCAAGTACAAAAAGGCAATGGCAAAACATCAGGGACACAAAGAGCAACTGGTAAATCACAGCAATCACTAAAATAGCAACAACACTGCTGCAGTGAGTTTCTGCAGAGAGCTTCGGCCCCCCACACCCCCTTACTATGTGTAATTAGCTCCAGGAGGAATGCAACTTGGGGAGGGGGAGAAAGCTATAGGTCACCGTTTCAACAATTACTATTTTTCCCAGTTGCTCTATTTGATGTGCTGTTTTCTCGTCATCATTTCTGAAGTCGCAATTTTGTGGTCACCAATTTCACAGGAAACCCACTATATTGGGATCTGGGGATCCACCTGGACAGATAAGTTGCTATGCAGGGATGGTGGCCTGCATCCATTTTGGAGGGGAACTACAGTCCTTGGTGGATGGTTTAAACACTACTTTGAACAATTAAACTAGCAGAGGGAAGTAGCAGAAAAAATTAGGGAAGCAGAAACTGATGCCCCATTGGCTGAAGTTTATGAATAGGGAGACCCTGAGGGTAGAGGCCCCCCCCCCGAGTGTAAAGTAATAGGAAGTAGGATGATACAAAATGAAGCAGGATGGGAACAAAAGTATAAAAAATAAAGGGGGTGAGGAAAGTACCAAGCAGAGTGCCAACAAAATCTGGAAGGACATGTGTGCAAATGCTAGAAGTCTAGGAATCAAGATTCCAGACCTACGGTAGGTCACCATGCCAGAGACCAACCAGGATATTGGAGTATGACCAAGTCATGGTGTACTGCAAATCATCACTGGGACATGGCAATGCCAGGCTATACTCTGTTCAGAAAAGACAAGGTGGGAAGGAAAGGACAGTGTGTGGTGCATTATGTGAGAGTAAGCATGAAAGTGACACAGATGCAGGGAATATGGCGAGCATAGGTACTGTCAGTCATCTGGAGACAAGGAATGGAGCCATTATACACACTGGAATGATCTACAGACCTTCAGCACAGGGGGATGAGTTAGATAAGGTAATTGCGGAAGTCACTGGCAACATGGCAGAAAAGGGTTAGATGCTGCTGGTGGGGGACTTCAATCTGCCAGATTAAGATTCAAGAGTCCCAGCTGTGGCTTCAGCTAGAAGCAGGAACATCCTGGACTTCCTGCAGGGAGTGTTCTCAGGAAACTAGCCAGGGAACCCACATACAATGAAGCAATACTCAACCTGGTATTCTATAAAAGGGACAATGTTGCAGACATCAAGGTGGGAGACCACCTGGTAATCACCATACAGTACAGAATCTAACCACATAAGGACAATGGTCCTGGACCTCAATAGGTCAGATTTTATAAAAATGAATAAAAGCCTCAGGGATGACCTGGCATGGGGGGGTGGCCTGGGTGTGGTGGAGGAATAGTGAACAAAGATAAAAAGGTCCATAGTGAGGGCAACAAACCTCTGTGTCAAGCAAGTACACAAAAAGCAAGAGTAATAAGAGACAACTATGATTCTCGAAAGATGTGGCAAAAAAAATTAAAAGCAAAGAGGGTAGCATTCAGAAGGTATAAAGAGATGCAGAGGGAGGACAATAGGAATGTTATAAGGGGAAACAGAGGGAAGCAGGGAGAGCAGTAAGGAATGTGAAGCTGCAAAGGAAAGAGAGACTAGCCCAGGCAGTAACAAAAGGGGACAAGACATTTTTTAGGTACGTAAGCAAAAAGAAAAAGACCTGGGGTAGTGTTGTGTGCTTAAAAAGGGAGGGGGGGACTATGCAGAGGGGGATCAGGAAAAGGTAGATATTCTGAACAAATACTTTTGTTCAGTGTTCATGGAGTAATAAGAAGGGGAGGGGCCACAAAACATTTAACAGGACCCTTGGAAGGAGGTGGATTTTTTTTTTTCGGTTAGAGCTTGTAAAGCTTGGAATAGACTTCCCCCAGCATATTGTTGATGCAAATAGCCCTAGTGACTTAAACTAAATCTGGACAATTATTTAATAAAAGGGAATGTACCATAGTATCCCACAAGGAGTGGGGAGGTGGTCCCGATGGGCCTTGAGCCTTCTTCTACCTACCTACCTACCTTACAGAGTAATACCAAGTAATACTAGCCCTTTTTTGAGGAGATAGTCCTGATGGGACTCAATCTGAAGGTGAACAAAGCAATGGGACCAGATGGGGTGTATCCAAGGGTACTGAGAGAGCTCAGGGAGGTACCAGCTTCACCTCTGACATTCCTATTTAATAGCTGTCTGGAAACAGGAGTGGTTCCAGAGGACTGGAGAAGGGCTGCTGTAGTCCCACTATCCAAAAGTGGTAGCCGGGAAGAAGCTAAAAATTATAGGCCAGTCAACCTGACATCAGGGGTGGGAAAGTTAATGGAATCACTGCTAAAGGAAAGGCTTGTGGAATATCTTGATTCCAGTAGGTTACAGGACCCAAGGCACCATGGATTCACAGGGAAGGGAGGGTGACCAGTGGTGTACCTCAGAGATCAGTGCTGGGACCGGCCTCCTTTAATGTCTTTAAAAGTGACATTGCAGAGGAGGTGAAAGGGAAGGTCTGCATCTTTGCAGATGACACCAGAATGTGCAATAGGGTGGACACACCAGAGGAGTGGAAAGGATGAGCAGTAACCTTAGAAAACTTGAGGAGTGGTCAAGGGTATGGCAGCTAAGTTTCAATGCAAAAAAGTACAAAACAATGCACCCGAGGCACAGAAACCATGGGGAAGAGTACCTAATGGATGGGGTTGTACTGACAACCACCAAGGAAAGAGACCTGAGATAATCATATTGGATGACCTGAAGGTGACCAGGCACTGTGACAAGGCAGTTGGAAGGGATAGTGGGATGCTGGGGTGCATAGAGAGGGGTGTCATCAGCAGAAAGATGGAGGAGGTGTTGTCTCTGTATAGATCACTGGTAAACCTCATCTAGAGTACTGTGTCCAGTTTTGGAGAGCACAGGCTCAATTCTTCAAGAGTGACACAGGATTGCAACAAACCCTGCATCAAACCCAGTGCTAGATCAAATACATTGACACAGCTTGCATCAGATTCTCAAAGGTCACACATATTTGCTACACTTTATCCCCTTTATGGAAGCTTGCAGCAAATATTTGGTGCAAACCCTGTAGAAAGGACCCATGATTGATGCAAAGTTAAACTAGCAAAAAGCTGGTCTAACTCGCAGCATGTGGTGCATAGGATCGAGAATCCCAATTGCCAGCCAGGGAATGCCACAAACCCCATGCACCATCTGTTTGGTGCACCTGAGGCTTTCAGCATTCCAACACCTTGGAGAATTGAGCCTCACATCTCCAGAAGGATGAGGGCATCTAAAATAGTGCAGGGTATGCATCAGAAGCTCTATGAGGAGAGATGTAAGGATCTGAATATGTACAGACTGGAAGAGAGGAAGCAGAGGGAATATGATAGACACCTTTAAGTACCTCAAGAGGGTAAAGAAGATACAGGAGTGAATTATTTTTTGAAACAGGTGCTCTAGAACAAGGGGACATGATATGAAGCTGGGGGTAACTTCAGGAGAGAGATGTGAGGAAGTAATTCTTCTCAGAAAGAGTAAGGGTTTCCTGAAACAGCCTTCCAAAGGAGGTGGTGGGGCCAAAAACAGAGGTGGAGTGCATGGGATGTGCATGGGCACAAGGGAATCTTATGGAAAAGGAAAAGGGGAGGGATAATGGACCGGAGATCAAGTGGCATCTGTAGTGATATTGTAGGGGCAGGCAAAACTGGCAGACTAAGTGGTCCTTATCTGTTGGACAATTCTGTGCTTCTGTTATGTTTCTGCTTCTAGTCAGCAGGTCGCCCAATCTGGAAACCTGATGTACTCCTCTTAGTGTAAGCTGTCATCTGCCTACAGTCTTCGGTGCATGTGGAGTGGGATTGATGTGATCTGCACTTAATTCAATGTTGCTATACAGACTTAAGATCACAAAATGATGTGCAGACTGTTATAGTCCCCTCCTGTCAAGCTGAAGACTGTTGCTACCTGAAAGCTTACACAGAGTGAAGCATGCTGGGTAACTGGAAGGGGTCTTCACTGAGTACCTGGGAGTTTATGATGTTGTTACCCCCAATCATCCTTCAGTAGTCAAGAGGTGGGCTGTCTTGGGAAACATGCTTTTTTGGAGCTGTAAGAGACTAGGGAGGGGGACATCATTAAAAGTAGAGACAGGAGAAGTCAGAGAACTTCAGTTCAGGAAATACTTTCCTGAAGTGACCTTGACTTTGCTTCACTAGTGGCAGCACTTTGAAAAGTTTTAATTTGTTGAAGTGCCCACCTTCACCTGTTGAAGACTATAGCTGCACTTTGTCAGCAAACATGTTGGCAAAGAGCCACAATGCATAGTTTTTCCCAGGCAAAGTACCATTTAAACAATGAAAACCATCTGAATTTTTTTTTAAGGAAATTATTTTTTAAACTTTTATGTCACATCTCATTCATTGTGACAAGCAATACCCCCTTCGACCATATAGACCTTTAAAAATAAAGTACCACCACCACACAGCTGTCTAGTACCAACCTCCCTCCTACAAGGAGAAGGCAGTATAGCACAGTGGTTAAGGGCACTGAGCTGCAAACCTAGTAACCTAGGTTTGAACCTCATCACCCCCACTTGCATACTGTGTGACCCTAAGCAAGTCACTTAACTTCCTTATGCTTCCAGGTCGAACCTGGAAACAAGCTCCCACTTACTGTGCTTTTCCTGTTTAAGCAGTTCCCCCTTTCCCTTACAACACCACACAGTCCTGTTGATGTTCACTATAACAAAGATCAGAGATGCAGTAGATATCCTTTACTTCCCCCACATGCACAATGTAGCATAAAATAATACATGCCACTGAAGCAATACTGCTTCTAAAAAAGCTTCTTCACAATTTCTTTTTTTATTCTGCACAAAATAGGTGATTTGATACCTTTTACTGGACCAGCAGAGATTTACAGAAAATCTTTAAACTTTCAAACCTAAAGGGTCCTTCTTTAGAAAGAAAATGGTAGATTTCTTAAAGAGAGCTCACTTTAAAATACCAGATCTTACATATTGTATGCATGAATGTGACAGATTAATGAAGTAATTAGATAAGAAACACAACCAGAAATGAGAAAACATCCTTTAAAACTTTAGTTCTGTGTAGGTCAAATGTCACAGAAGGAATGTTATCTGGAAGTAGGTCTGTAAGTTTTCAAATGTAACTTAAATGTCTTACCAAAGAGAAACTGAAGGCTGTGTGTGTGTGTGTGTGTGTGTGTGTGTGTGTGTTTTGTAAGTACTTATACTAGTAGTTCTGTATATGAGAGTCTAAAGCCCATGTAATCACCACCCACTAGTTAAAATAAACCTATAAATACAGGGGCTGAAATTAAGTTTTGCAGCCACTAACCAGTAGGGCTAATTGACTGGGAAAATCCACTAGCCCCACAAACTTTTCCACTGGCCCAGCTGAAGTACTTAATGAAATGTTACCTTCTCCAGTATAAGCCCACAAGGCTACTTAATGGAAAATGTTACCAGCCCAAAACAAAATCTACCAGCATTTGGTTAGTGGGCCAGTGCCAGTTTTGACCCCTGAAATATACAGTTATATAGGTTAAAGAGAACCATTTAATATATAAGCATTTTAGTAACATGTAAAACAAATGTCTGTCCATGTGTTGTACCTGAAACAAAAAAACACTTTGAACAGTGTAATGGGACATGACTCTAGTGTCTACATTCATGCTATCCTGCATCATATTCAGAAGGAAAATAAGTTTGACCTCAAATGCTCATCTCTTGTGTATTTCTGAAATGTCCTTTGAGAACCAGGACAGAGAAGTCAAAGATGGAGTAATCACACAAAGTGAAACATTGTCCCACTGGTTTTTCAGTCTTCATTTTAATACCATGTCTGTGCGAGTTTTTTCTGGTTCAAAGAGGTTGCCCAGTCTCTTCCACATAACCTGTTTGTGGACATTTCTTGCACTGAATGTAATAAACATTTCAAGACGCACATGTATAATTCCCCAGTATGTTGAATTGTTTGTTTTGGGGGGTGTTGATAAAATTTGAAGTGGAAATGTGCTCACATGTCTAACATTTAAAACAGCTGCTGGGTCTTGTGCCACCTAGTGTTCTACTGTTTTGATCAGGTATAAGTATGCTCCTGACAATCAGGTTAGATCAATTAGGTGGTTGTTGAAAGACAGTAAAAGTAGTTATTGGAAGATACATTTCAAGATACCATCCTTACTGAATATTGGTTGGAGATCTTTAATAATTTTATGTAGAGGCTCCAGATCAGGGTTGTATGTGACAACCAATGGTATTCTGGTGGTGGTAGTCTTTTCATTTTTTTTTTTTTTTTTGGAGTAGGTGTTCTCTTGGTATCTGCATAGAACATTCCACCACTCTGTTAATTTCTCTAGAGGAATGCCTATGCCCACTAAATGTTTCTTTCAGTGTGACCAGATATTTATCTCTGTCCTCTTCACTTGAACAGATACAGTGGTATCAAAGTCCTTGACTGTACATTACATATTTTTTTAGTGTGCCTAGAGTGGCTGCTGTTTCTATGTAAGTACCTTTGTCTTTCTGTTGGTTTCTGGTAAATGCAGGTCTGTAAGGTTCCATCTTTGATGGAAACTGTGGTGTCCAGGAAACTGACACTGGTGTCAGAGTACTCCAGGGAAGTTTGATGAATGGGTGGAAGTTGTTAAGTTCCTGATGGAATTCTGTGAGTGTGCAGGTACCCTCTGTCCAAATTGTAAACACATCATCAATATAACAGAAAGAAACAAGTAGTTTGTGTATATATTGTTTTAGGAAATCCTCCTCCAAATGTGCCATGTTAGATTGGCATACTGTGGAGCCATTCTGGTGTCCATTTCTGTTCCCATAGTTTGAACATAATGTTTGCCATTAAAACTGAAGTTGTTGTGCATCAGAATAAATTCAGTAATTCTCACAATGAATTTTGGGTGGATGCCGTGGTGTCAGGAGTAAACATATACCTATTCAAAACAATATAATACTAGGTGGCACAGGACCCTGCAATTGCTCTAGATGTAAGACATGTGAGCACATTTCCACTTCAAATTTTATCAACACCACCCAAAACAAATAATTCAATATACAGGAGAATTATACATGTGCATCTCGAAATATTGTTTATTACATTCAGTACAAGAAATGCCCACAAACAGGTTATGTGGGGGAGACTGGACAACCTCTTCAAACCCAAATTAACTCACACAGACATGATATTAAAATGAAGAAGACTGAAAAACCAGTGGGACAACATTCCTCTCAGTCCAATCACTCCATCTTTGACTTCTCTGTCCTGGTTCTCAAAGGACATTTCAGGAATATGTAACAGAGATGAGCATTTGAGGTCACACTTATTTTTCTTCTGAATATGGTGCATGATGGCATGAATGCAGACACTAGTTTCATGTCCCATTACACTGTTTAAAGTAATTTCTTGTTTTAGGTACAAGACATGGACATGCATTTTGTTTTACATGTTTCTAAAATGCTTGTATATTAAAAGGTTTTCTTTAACCTATACAGGTGTATATGTCAGGGGTTAAAACTGGCACTGGCCCACTAACCAAATGGTCACAAATTTTGTATTGGGCTAGTAAGACTTTCCTTTAAGTAGCTCTGTGGGCATATACTGGAGAAGGCAACATTTCATTAAGTACATGAGCTGGGCCAGTGGAAAAGTCTGTGGGGCTAGTGGATTTTTCCAGTCAATTGGCCATGCTGGCTAGTGGCTGCCAAAACTTAGTTTCATCCCCTGTGCAAAAAACTCTGAAAATAAATCACCCCACTAGCTTAGCAGCCTTCAAAACATTATATTTGCATTATAATAAGGAATCTTGTGTTTGATACCCTTGACTCAAGGAACCCCTATTTCTACAGAGCACCCTGAATATCTCTCTGCCTCTGCCTCCTCCTGGTCTTAGGTCTCATCTACTGCCTGACACCCTTTCTCCCCCCCAAAAAATAATTTGCATCCCTCTCACTACTTCAACCCCTTAAATCTGGACCTGGCATTGTACCTGCCATCCCCTACTCCCCACCCTTGCCGTACTGTTTCCCCTAATAGTTTATATAACACAACCTTGCACTCTGCAGCCTTTCAATCCCTATCCATTATCTCTTCCCTTCTCTGTCCTCCTCCCCCTCCCCATTCCCTCCCTTCCCTTGCACTTCCTTCATCTTCCAACTATGTTCCTCTGGGGGATCTAGATGGAACACCCTGTGCTTGTCCCTTATCTGCAACTCTGTTTGTTTTGTATATATCAGCAACACTATTTGTTTTGTACATATTGATTGATTGTATAATGTTGTTGTATATTAACCTGCATATATGTTCGCATCTGTATTGCTTATGCCTTTTTGCTGTTCATGTCACTGTATTGTAACTGTTGTTTTTTAAATTTTTCTTCTTGTACTTGTACACCCCAGGTCCACCTTGAAAATCAGCTTTGTTCAATGGTGTTCACTGGGTTAAATAAAGATTTTGATTGATTGAATTATAGGTTTGTTTTTAACTAGTGGGTGGTGATAACATGGCTCTAGACTCACATATACAGAACTACTAGTGTAAGTACTTAGCAAACACACACACACACACACACACACACACACACACACACACACACACACACACACACACATATACACAGTCATCAGTTTTTCTTTGGTAAGGCATTTAAGTTACATCTGAAAATGTATAGACCTTCTTCCAGATAACATTCCTTCTATGACATTTGACCTAAACAGAACTAGAGTTTTAAAGGATGTTTTCTCATCTCTGGTTGTTTTTTCTTATCTAATTACTTCATTAATCTGTCACAAGTGTAAAATACATAAGTTCTGGTATTTTAAAGTGAGGTTTTTTTAAGGAACCTGCCATTTTCTTTCTGAAGAAGGACCTTGTAGGTTTAAAAGCTTTAAGATTTTCTGTAAATCTGTGTTGGTCCAATAAAATGTATCAAATCACTTATTTTGTGCATCTTTTTGTACAAGGACCAATACAGCAACAAATGTGTTTTTTTATTCTGCAGAATTCCAGAAAGCATTTCTATGTAAACCACAGAATATTATTCTCCATATCACATAATCTACAGAATAATATTCTGTGGATTGCAGAAAATGAGTTCCCTGTCTACAAAAACTTCTTTCAGAATGACATTTTGCTTTCAGAATTTTAGAATTCCACTTCTTATGAAATTCCATGGAATTAAGCAGAATTTCTTTAATTCCTCAGAATTCTGGTGTAAGTGAAGTTTGAAAACTTTTCACAGCTCGACAGACAACCCATTCCCTACCCTGCTCTCTAGCACTCAACCCCCCAGCCCAAACCCAGATTTAAAGGATATGCACTGAGTCTAACCTGTAAAAAAAGAAAACAACCCAGCACTGGAGCAAGCAGGATACACTATTCACTTAGCTGCCTGCAATATAATGAATAAATGATGACATCCTCACCTGCTGTAGCTGCCCAATTGGCAACTCCTCAGCTTTGTTTGCCATGAAGGTAACCCCAAATATATTTAGGATAGGCTAGGAACTGTGATCTATACCGGTCCAGCATTATAATGTAGAGCCATGCAGAACAGAAATGTGCAGATCATGCATATTCCAGTTGCTGATGAACATTGGGTGGGGCTGTACAGAATTTTCAGATTGTGCCAAAATTGTATTCTGCAGAATTGTGAAAATTCCCCCTAGTTCTGTGGTATTCAGTCATTAGTGGAATTTCAGCATTTCAAATATGGAATACATTTTGCTGAGTAGTAAACAGTGGTTAAAATGAGCCATGGTTTCTTTTACCACAGTCTCCAGAATAGTATAGAATGGGTTATGTAATCTGTAGAAAGTTATTCCTCAGTTTATATAGAAATGATTTTTCTAATTCCACAGGATTCAAAAAGAAATTCCCAAAAACATTTTTGAAGTGGAATAGCCATTCCACATAAATTCTGCAGGTGGATTTTTTCATTCTGCACAGCTCTTGCATTGCACCCTAAATGTGTGTTTTTAAAACAATATACCTTTCTTAAACAAAACATTAAAATAAAAAAAAAACACAGCTAAATAAAAGAACTCTGCAGACAGTAAAGTATGAAAACTATATGTTCACAATGGGAACTATGCACCAGTGCATGGGAACTAAACCCATAAGCACCATAGTGGCTATACTCAGTAACATGCTGCACAGGCAGGGAGAGATACTCACAATGCATGAACACATGCAGGGTTGGTGGAGGCAGGGGCATGGTTTATAGACACAAACAGGGCCACACAGAGCAGCTAGCAGGTGGTCCTACTTTACATGGCCATACTCTTTGATCTCACCATATATGGGCATCTAGTACACCCTTCGTGGAAACATGGAAATGAATACCACTATGGTGGATGGGGAGAATGCACCAACAGAGGGGGGAATTGATGTGGCTGAGGTACCCAGGCTGCCACTGGGACCCAATGGGTCTGTAGAGGAGTCATGTCATGGGGACCATGCTGGACATTATCTGGAGGACAGACACGGTCTACTAATTTCACCAGTGGACAGGTGGCCACCATTGTCTCAGACATATGGGAACACTGTGCCATCCTGTATTGGGCAGAGTCACTGAAGGCACTGACTGAGACAAAGGCACTCAAAAAAGCAGTAACGATCACAACACTGATATTTAACTTTGATGATTTATTTCCATTCAGAAAACAGTATTTGGTCAGTAAATGTAATGGAGACCACTACTTATCCCCGGACTTCAGGTCAAACTAACCCTTCATCAGAGGTAGGGGCAGCTCTTGACTATCACCCAGGGCATTCTCCCTCGAAGACCTCCCCCCGCCCAGTGTGGAGGTCCGGGCCCCGGCCTCTCCTCCAGCTGTCCCCCTTTGTTGCGACTATCTGGTTGATCCTGCCAGTAGCATATGCTTGTCTCAAAGATTAAGCCATGCAAGTCTAAGTACAAATGGATGGTGCAGTGAAACTGCAAATGGGCTCATTAAATCAGTTATGGTTCCTTTGATTGCTCCAATGTTACTTGGATAACTGTGGTAAATCTAGAGCTAATACATGCTGACGAGCACTGTCCTCCAGGGATGCATGCATTTATCAGACAAAAACCAATCCAGGTCTTGGCCTGGCAGCTTTGATGACTCTAGAGAAACTCAGGCTGATCACATGCCCTCATGGCAGTGACGCAACATTTGAATAACTGCCCTATCAACTTTCAATGGTACTATCTGTGCAAACTATGGTGACCATGAGTAATGGTGAATCAGGGTTCAATTCACAAAGCACATCTTCTTGACCTGGAAGGACACTACTTCTTTATTCAGCTGTGAGCTGTGTGGAAAATTTTATATTGCACTTGATATCTGCAACAACATGCACATTTGCTCAATTCTGTGGGAGGTGAAACTAACTACCCTTGGTAATTACTTTTTATTTACATATTTATTTAGTGTTTAACCAAGAAGGGGCTTGCAAACTCTGTCTATCTTGTGAGTAACTTCACAAGGATTTAAATACTGCATTTGGGTAGACCCTTGGAGGTAGCTAGATTGTCTACTAGGATTTTTTGACAGTTAAACTATTTTTAAATAAATTACAGGTGGCTGAGGAGTGAATAAGAAGCTTGCAAACTCTGCTTATCTTGGAAGTAACTTCACAAGGGTTTGAATACTGCATTTTGGTTGTCCCTTGGGGGTAGCTGGATTGACTACTAGGATTTTAGGACAGAAACTATTTTTAAATAATTTACTGGTGTATAGGATTTTGTGACAGTTAAACTATTTTTAAATAAGTTACTGTGGTTAAGGAGTTGTCATAGCAAAACCTGCAGTGTGAATTGAAACACAGACAGCCTCAGGTGCAGAAAATTCCTAGCCTCATTGTTTTCAGACCACAAAGTGTTGCATTGGATCAGGAAAGGTTGCATGATAACCATTGTCAACCAATTGCCCTGGGTGGAGACTTCCAGACTTGATCAGATTACTATAAGCTACTGGTGGCTGCAATATTTAGAGACACAAAGCACATCTTGACCTGGAAGGACACTACTTCTTTATTCAGCTGTGAGCTGTGTGGGAAATTCTATATTGCACTTGATATCTGCAACAACGTGCACTTTTGCTCAATTCTGTGGGAGGTGAAACTAACTACCCTTAGTAATTGCTTTTTATTTATATATTTATTTAGTGTTTAACCAAGAAGAGGCTTGCAGACTCTGTCTATCTTGTGAGTAACTTCACAAGGATTTAAATGCTGCATTTGGGTAGACCCTTGGAGGTAGCAAGATTGTCTACTAGGATTTTCTGACAGTTAAACTATTTTTAAATAAATTACAGGTGGCTGAGGAGTGAATAAGGAGCTTGCAAACTCTGCTTATCTTGGAAGTAACTTCACAAGGGTTTGAATACCGCATTTTGGTTGTCCCTTGGGAGTAGCTGGATAGACTACTAGGGTTTTGGGACAGAAACTATTTTAAAATAATTTACTGGTAAGTAGGATTTTGTGATAGTTCAACTATTTTTAAATAAGTTACTGGAGGTTAGTTGAATTACTATAAAGGGCAGTACTCACCAGGGTGGAGGAGCAGTGGTGTATTTGATTGTTTCTAACAGTCACCTGTGGTTGTGGACTACCCAACCCCCTTCCCCATACCCCACCCCCCAGTGTGGCATTTCCTTCATAGCCAAAGTTCTGACATCACTTCCTCAACAGGTCTTGGGGCAGAACTGTCATATTCTTAATAACCCATCACAGTGCATAAAGGGTAAGTACACACCACCAAAAAAAAAAATTATATATATTACATACTGTATATTATAAGGGAGAGGGACTTGTTGGGAGTGGTGCAATGTACTGGCTGTGGGGCAGCAGTTTTCCAGGAGACAGTCTGGAAACTGTGTTGCTGTCCTATTTGTAGGCAACTGTCAGCTCTGAGGGAGGAGATTGCCCACCTCCAGGCTGAACTGGCAAGGACTAAGGAGGCCTCCCCCACCCAAAGAGCACCACTGCCACAAGCACTGCCTCAGAGGTTGCCAAGTATGAAAAGCAGTTGGACCACAGTGGGTTCTGGGAGGGTGCAGGTGGTGGAACAGAAGTGAAGACCCCTAGTTGTACCTCTACACAAATCATACACCAGTCTGACAGAGCAAGGTTCCTCTATGATGGCACCCTCAGTGGAGACCAAGATGAATGCTGAGGACATCCACAATGGAGACCCACAAAAGGGTGGCAAGGGACACCACAGGGGAAGGAAACAGCTTCTGATAGGGAGCTCAATTGTTAGGGGGGTAGAACTGGGGAAGGGAGAGGAGAGGGAAATAAGGTGCTTGCCTGGTGCCATGGCTTGGAGGGACAAGAAGCAAATCCTCATGATTGCAGAAGCAGCATCACAGGAGAGGGAACTAGATATCATCATCCACCTTGGGACAAATGACCTAGCTAGGCATGGAATCAGTGCAGTGCAGGATGAATTTGTGGAGTTGGGAAGGGGCCTCAAAATGGTAGCAAGCATGGTTACCTTCTCACAGGTGCTGCCAGTCCATGGCAGGGGTGAGGCTAGGGTACTGTACACCATGCAGTTTAATGAATGGTTGCAAAACTGGTGCAGAGCACAGGGCTTTGGCTTTATTGGGGACCGGGGATACAGCTGGAGAGATGAAGGTCTGTACTGGCACAATGGTCTGCATCTGCCCATGAAAGGAACCAAGCTACTAAGTGACAGGTTTAAATGCTTCCTTGGCAAGCTTTTAAACTAGCCAAGGGAGGAGGTGCTGATAAGAGGCAGGAAATTTCAAGCCTCCCCCCACAAAACATGGCAGGTAGTTAAGGTAAACACTGAGGTACAGAGTTCAACAGAGGGCAGAACAGAGGTAAATGGAAAAATAGACAAGGGCAATAAGAGCAGGGATGGGGGAAAAAAGGATAAAGCCAACATTAAATGGAGGGCAATGAGTACCAATGCCCGTAGTCTGGGAAACAAGCTTCCTGAGCTAGTAGCCCTGATGGAAGATGAAAAATTGGATAGTGTGGCAGTCACAGAAACATGGTACATGGAGAACTATGACTGGGATGTCAACATACCGGGGTACACAATCTACAGAAGGGACAGATAGGGTAAAAGAGGAGGTGGAGTAGCTCTATACATAAGGGAAGAGATCAAAGCTACAGAACTAAAAAGTAAAGGGGGAGGACAAGAGGCACTCTGGGTCACCTTGGAGACTGGGAATGGCATCACAATCTGCACAGGGGTTGTATACAGGCCCCCGTCTCAAGGGGAGGAAACGGACAAGACAATGATAGAGGACATTCTCAAAATGGCTGAAAAAAGGGAGATACTATTGATGGGGGACCTGAATATGCCAGATGTTATCTGGATGACATGTACTGAAGCCACATCCAAGAACAGGGTAATTCTCAATGCCCTACAGGGGGCAGGCCTTTGACAGCTAGTGTTGGAACCCACTCAGGAGAGAGTAATACTAGACCTGGTACTCTCAAATGGAGAGAGGATCACAAATTTAGAAGTCAGTAGACATCTAGGAACAAGTGACCACTGCACAGTGTGCTTCACAATAAGCGCAACCATGGTGACAAGCCATACAAAAACAAGGATACTGGACTTTAGAAGGGCCGACTTTGGGAAAATGGGTGAATACCTGAGGAATGCACTACCAAATGGCCAAAAAGGAGGGGTGGAAGAACAATAGAGAAAAATCAAAAACTGCTATCATAGAGGCAACAAACCTTTGTGTGGGACAAGTAAAGAAAACAAAGTGGAGTAAAAAAACACTATGGTTCTCAAAAGAGGTGGCAGGGAAGGTTAAGGAGAAAAAGGCTGCATTCAGAAAGTATAAGGAATCACAGAAGGAGCATACAGGGAACTGTGTCAATTAAAGCCGAAGAAGTGGGGAAGGCAGTCAGAATAGCAAAGGCCCAAACCAAGGAAAAAATAGCCAACTTAGTTAAGAAGGGGGATAAAACATTTTATATGTACATTAGGGAGCATAAAAAGGTTAAGGGAGGAATAGTGAAGATTAATAAAGGAGAGGGGAGGTGGGCAGAGGGAGCTGGTGAAAAGGCAGGGATACTGAATGAATACTTTTGCTCAGTATTCACAAAAGAAGATGAGGAGTGTTGGGAGGTCTAAACCTCACTTTTAGATTCTTGACGATATTGGGAATGCAAGTAATCACAGACATGTTGCATTAGAGTAATAAACAAGTTTATTACTACCAAGGGATAAATCACAGTTGCCCTAAGCAGTTCTTACCAATACGAACCGTGAGCCAGGGCTAAGCGTTCTCTACACCTCAAGGTTTCTCTGTGTCTCTTAGGGTTTCTCGGGTCTCCGAGGTGTAAGGCTTTGTGCATTACATTATATACCTATGATAATTACTATGGTTACCAAAAGATAGAAACATTTCTAGTTACAGAGATGAGCCTTATTGGCTAAATTAGAGGTGGCTCCATGGTCCAAGATAACATTATACAATTCTGTAAAGTCATCAGTTTGAGAACAAAAGAGTTCTTATACAGAGTCTTACATAACTCAGTGTAGTGGTATAAATCACCAAAAGATGGCGATGCCGTCTTACATATTATAATTACTCCAAGGACACAGGTGTCTTGGCATCTTACAAGTAAGAAATACACAGAAAATACATGACAGAATATATGTATTAGCAAGCAAAGTGTATTACAACAATATGCATTCATATCCTGACATCTACTCTTGTACGGTAGATGCCCTTAGCCCTAAATGTTAATATGACTTATACCTAAATGCTAGCTGTCTATGGTGTACCTCTGAGGGTACCAATTAAGGTGCAGGGACCTCGTGTAACATTCCCCCCCTTGTTGCCTCCAAGGGCAACACAGGCAAATGTCTAGGGAAAGGACAAGAGCAGTGGTCGTTTACAAACCCAACGCACGAGCCCTGTAAAGGAACTCAAGCTGCTCACGGTGTTGGCGTAATGTGCGCCGTAAGCAGCAGAGCATAATAATCAAAATGAAAATTAAAAATGCTTGTATAATAACAAAACCTTTAAAAGTAATCTCTAACCAGGTGTTAGTTAATGCATTATTCATATCTCCATCATTGATCAAAGCGAGGACAGCTTCATTGGCTTTGGTCATATTATTGCTGATGTGGATGAGGTGTGTGTCCTTCCTGTCTAAAAGTGATTTCAATGTAAGTGTGAGAGGGTCTATGTGTACATTAAAGTATGGCAAGTATTCTGACAATGTGAGTAGATAATCAGGGTTGCCATCAATAATATCTGCATCCAGAAGTGGGACAGGGGTTATAACAGTATGTCCAATAACAGTCTTCTGGTGGGGAATAAAACAAAAATTGGGGTAATCAATAGCACAGGTAACAGATCCATATGTGTAGGATTTATAATTCGTGACCACGCAGTACTCGCCATTGGAGTTATACTGTGAGTGCAAAGTAGGCAGTCTCCACTTTTGCAACTGGACAGGGCAGGTGTAGGTCGTCTTTGAAATCCATGTTGACAGGCGATGAACCTCCTCACAATAGGATTGGTAGAGCTTATCTACAGCCAAAGTCGAGTCAAAAGAGTCAGTGTCATTTGCGGTGATGTCATCATCCATAGTGAAAGTCCAATCAATGCTGTCTGGAGAGTAACCACAAACAGGTTGAATAACATCAAATACATCACATCGGCACAAGTAAATATATTGCTTTTTCACACAGCAGTCCGTGTGCGGAACCACCCAGGCATCCAGGAAGGAATGATAAACCAAGAGAGGTGGTAGATCCAGATGTTCTCTGTAGATGTCTTCATCCAAATGCCCAATGGAATGGACCAGTGCAGGCTTGTCAACAAAGCTGTAGTGGGATCACAGTGTGGTAAGGAGACAGTGAAAGAAACAAACATGGTATCTGTTATGGAACACATAGCAGCAAAACAAGAACCAGTATTAGGGTGTCTGGTCACAAACCCAAATCTACGGTGTACCTCTGAGGGTACCTATTAGGGTGCAGGGACCTCGTGTAACAGGAGAAGTTACCTAAACCAGACAATAGAAGCACTCTGGTTAGGGGGGTTGACACCAGTCCATTTACAGAAGAAAGAGTCCTGAAAGAACTCGTAAAACTCAAGGTGGACAAAGCAATGGGGCCTGACGGGATTCACAACAGAATCCTAAAAGAACTAAGGGAGGACCTAGTGACACCACTGACCACACTTTTTAACAAATCATGGGGGGATGGGGTGGTACCTGAGGACTGGAGGAGGGCAGATGTGAGTCCCTTTCACAAAAGTGGGAGCAAGGCAGAAGCAGGAAACTACAGACCTGTAAGTTTGACCTCAGTGCTAGGGAAAATGATGGAATCACTTCTGAAAGAAAGAATTGTTGAGTACCTAGAGGCCAATGGGGCACAGGACCCAAAGCAGCATGGATTTACAACAGGAAGGTCATGTCAGATGAATCTAATTGATTTCTTTGACTGGGTGACCAAAGTAATAGACCAGGGAGGGGCTGTGGATATGGTCTACCTAGACTTTAGCAAGGCATTTGACACAGTCCCACACAAAAGACTAATAATCAAGTTAGCCAGCCTGGGAGTGGGTTCCAGGGTGGTAGCCTGGGTTGCAAATTGGCTGCACAACAGGACACAGAAGGCAATAATGAATGGAACACATTCTGAAGAAAGGGGGGTTATTAGTGGAGTACCTCAAGGCTCAGTACTGGGTCCAGTCCTCTTTAACATCTTTATAGGTGACATTGCAGAGGGTCTGGAGGGAAAGATTTGCAGATGACACAAAGATCTGTAACAGAGTTGATACACAAGAGGGGGTAGAAAGGATGAGAATGGACTTGTCAAGGTTGGGGGAATGGTCAGACATATGGCAACTTAGATTCAGTGTAAAGAAGTGCAAAGTAATGCACCTGGGAAACAAAAACCCAGGAGAAGAGTACACAATAGCAGGGGAGGTACTAACAACAACAAAAATGGAAAGGGACTTGGGGGTAGTCATATCAAATGACTTAAAGGTGGGTAAGCAATGTAAGAAGTCAGTAAGGAGAGCCAGGGGGATACTGGGATGCATAGGAAGGGGCGTCATAAGTAGAAAAAGGGAAGTGGTTATCCCTCTGTACAGACAGTTGGTGAGACCCCATCTGGAATACTGTGTGCAGTTTTGGAGATCCCATCTACACAAGGACATAGACAGGATGGAAGCAGTCCAGAGGAGGGCAACTAAAATAGTGCAGAGTCTGCATCAGAAACCATATGAAGAGAGACTGAGAGAGCTTAATATGTATACCCTTGATGAAAGGAGGGATGGGGGGACATGATAGAAACTTTCAAGTGCCTCAAGGGAATCAACAAAGTCCAGGAGGGTAGCATCTTTCAGAAAAAGAGATGTGTAAGAACAAGGGGGCACAATTTAAAGATAGAAGGTGGAAGGCTCAGGGGTATTGTAAGGAATATTCTTTTTTCACGGAGAGAGTGGTGGATACATGGAACAGCCTTCCTGAGGAGGTCATTGGGTCTAAAACAGTGGAGGAATTCAAACATGCATGGGACAGACATAAGGCAATTGCAGTGGGGGGTTGCAGGAAGCAGGCTGTTGGTTAATTAGAATCTGCAGCTTATCCAAAAGGAAGAATAATGGGCAGACTGGGTGGACCGAGTTGTCCTTATCTGCCATCAAAGTCTATGTTTCTATGTAATTCCAGAGAAGGAGCCTGATAAACTGCTATGACATCAAAGGAAGGCAGCAGGCATGCAAATTACCCACTCCCGACTCGGGGAGGTAGTGATGAAAAATAACAATACAGGACTCTTTCGAGGCCCTGTAATTGGAATGAGTACACTTTAAATCCTTTAATGAGGATCTATTGGAGGGCAAGTCTGGTGCAGTAGCTGTGGTAATTTCAGCTCCAATAGCATATATTAAAGTTGCTGCATTTAAAAAGCTCATAGTTGGATCTTGGGATCAGGCCACAGCAGGCAGTTGCCAAATGCCAACATATCAGCATGGATGGAGGGCCACCCACACAGGAGTACAGACTGACCCCCATGGAGAGGATGGTAAAGAACACCCTTACTCAGGTGTCCAGTCATGAATAGGAGTAGGGCATGGACACCCTGCCAGGTATGCACTACAATGCAGGGAGGGGGGTTGTCAGGGATAACATGGACAGGCTGACCCCCTTGCATTGCGCCCTACAAGCCCAGGTATGGGGCACACCCATAAAGATGAAGATGCAACCCTCATCAAGGACACCATGAAAAAGAAGCCACTAACAGATAGCCAAGGACAGGAGGACTGTGTAGATAGGCGTTACCCTAGCTGTCCTGCAGCACACTACTAGATGTCTACAGCAATGGCACAACTCTAACAAATATCCATTCTCTCACCCCCAGGTACATGGCAGGTGCCGGTGTGCACAGAAGAGAAGGAGCATGATCCAGAGGACACTTCCCCATACAGACACAGTGCAGGAGACCTAGGTGAATGAGGAAGGGATGAACACACACACCGACAGCATGCCCCCAACAATGCCACAGGCAGCTACACTGCCACAGTCCCAACCTGGGCAATCTCCCCAGGATGTCCTACATGCCACAGATGACACCACAGTCCAGAAGCATGTTGTAGGGCAGCCAACATTCCCTGCCAGCACTACCAGTCACACACAGGGCACAGTTGGCCCTCCTAGTGTTGGTGGCCAGCAGAAAACAGGGGGTCTGAGAAGTAACAGACAAAACAACACAGACAGTGGTGACAAAGGTGCTTCTGTTTGTCAGACATGCAGGACAGGGAGGACAGCTCCATGGGTATACTACATACATACTGCCCTGACATATGGAAGCTGGTGCTTGAATGACTTCAGTCACATAGGAAAAACACAAAGGCACTCAAATAGCTGACAGTGGAGGTGATGGGGATGCTCCAGAGACAGACCAAATAGGGTACCTGGAGGAACTAACAGAGCACATTGTGGGAGGGACAGCCACAGCCACAATGACATTGCCTGATGCCCCCCAGGTCCAAAATACACTGCATCCCTGCTGACCCTTGGGACCCCAAGAAGCAGAAAGACAGCCAAGCACAACTGGAGGCTGGCACACAGCCTGACAGGTGGCTAAGCAGGGGTGGGCACGTGACAACAAAGACCATTATCTCAGGACACGGTCATGAACATGGCTTGGCCAACAGTAGACAAAGAAAAAATGATGCAATCAACACACAGCACCTGACACAGAGTCACATAAGCACATATCATGTATATCACCCACACATAAACCCCCTATCACAGATACCCGCAACACTATGCCCCCCACACATATCCCCACAGTACATAAACCATGGCCACATATACGGTAACACAAGACATGGACCTGATGACCTGATTACCCTTCCCCAACTGCTGGGTGGAATGGTGCTCTAGGTGTGTCCTCATCACTGTGCCATGCCATCATGCTATCCCCTACCAGGGGTACACTACATACATACTACCCCAGGAGTGGCAGCTGGAGTGTGACTGATTCCAGGCACAGAAGGAAAATACAGAGGCACTCAAGTAGCTGATGGTGGAAGTGAGGTGGATGCACCGGGGATAGCCAGGATAGGGAACCTGCTGGATAAGCTATCGAAGCGCATTGTTGAAAGGACAGCCACAATGACATTGCACAAGGACCCCCAGGGTCTCGTTATACCAAATATCTGCCAACCCCATGACTCCAAGAAGCAGGAGGACAGCCAACCACAACTGGAGGCTGGCATACAGCCTGACAGGTGGTCAAGCAGGGGTGGGAAGGTGACAGCAAAGACCCATTATCTTGAGACATGGTCATCAACATGGCATGGGCAGCAGCAAGCAAAGAAAAAGTGATGTAAGCAACACACAGCACCTAACACAGAATGTTACAAAAGAACATATCACCCATATATAAACACCCCATCACAGATACCCTCAACAAATACTTGGCCCACCATATCAATGTAACCGGGGGTCAGGTTGATGTTATTTTTTGTTTTATAGTGCTGTGCGGTGCCTCCATTATGTAACCCTCTACCTGGCTGCCTGGGTTCGGGAAGAAAACTGTTGCTCGGCATTTTGGCTAGGTTTGACTTCAAGTCAGGGGCATCCAAGTAAATCCAGACACAGGATGCAATAATTGTAATGTCCAAACCAGGAGTGGGATTCTAGAATGTGGCTTTTATTCACAACAACAGCAGAATAATAAAGCATAGATGGACCCCCACGGGGCTACACTCCCTGGAAATGCAGAAAAACGGAGACCAGAACACATCTTCTTACACACTGTAACCCTCAGGTTCTGAAACACACTGGCTCTCAGCCCAAACCTGTACTCTTCTCTGGATTTCCCTGGCATGGCACATCCAGCCAGCACTTGGACTACTTTCCATAAGTCATGGACATTTATTGGTGGCTCCCTGTACCACCCATGAGCACATACTGGCTCCATAAAGGGAAAACCTTCATCACTAATCCCACATCTGGGTACTTTCCATAAACACTGGCCAAGTGCCCGGAAAAAAGCTATAAGTGCCCAAAGTGAACCCGTGGAGGTAAATCTGGTTACTCCAGATGGGGGGTCCTCCCACCTCTTGCTCCCAAATCTATACCCGGCCATCCATTTGGAATCAACACCTTTCTTGAAACACACAATTGTAGAATGCTGTCTCAAAATGTATGTCACATTTAACACTCTACTCTTCAAAATCTTATTTCCTGGCTTATAATGATCTCTGAGTGGCTATGTCCATCCCTGTAGACCCCCACTGTTTAGATACATTTTAAGTCACACACAGCTGTAGTACTGTACTTGGCTGTCCTTCCTTGACCCCACAGTAACAGATACTATACACACTGTCTGGTGAAAACATGGGCTCTATATCAGAGCTGACTCACCCACTGGTTTGCAGGTGCCCCAAGGTTTCTAGCTAAGCAAACTACTTCTTGTGCCTCAGCACTTGAACAACAAATGACGGGCAGCTTTCTCTCTTCAGCAGAACCAGGGGATTTCCCCTGAAATTGCTGGCTCTCTGCCCCCCCATCCCTCCTGGGATGGGGCACTGGAACAAACTGGGGAACGATCTCTACCACTAGACCAATTTCTTCTGTGTCTCTATCTAGGGTGAGAACACACACCCTCTATCTCTGGGTAGCTCTATAGCAGAGCTTTGCCCTGAGGGGCTGCCAACTGCAGCACACCCCCTGCTTCTACTCATTCTCCCTGCAGACTATTATTGACTCTCCTGAAGACTGATTCAAAAACCTCCCAATGTTCTAACTCCATGCTGCAACATTCCAATGTGGCTTATGCTGTTGTGAGAATTCTATATGATGTCATCCCTCCAGCTCAGCTGAGACTGAGGACAGAGTGAGACAGTGTGAAATCCATTTAACTGGTGCTTCACAAGCTGCGTTTCCCTGCCTGCCACTAGATCTAAGTGGGATTCTTGTAACCCCAGGTGACAGGGGGTTATACCAATACAGTACATAAATCACAGCCACATATAACACCAGGCATGGACCTGATGCCCCACCACCACCACTTGATGGAATCGTACTCAAGGTGTGTATTCAGCATTGTGCCATGCCATCATGCTAACTCCCTACCAGCAGAATGACCCCTGTAAGAGTCTATGACATGCTGCCCATCTGGACAATGACTCTGCATCTCTCCTCTGGAAGGTCTCCCTCCCCTATCTCCCCAAGGGGCACCCCCTGTATAGCAAATGACATGGTAGCTGACACCACACTGCAGGGTTGTGCATCATGGCACATGCTGGAACACTCTGCATGCCACCCACAGGGGGAAACATCCTAGTGCTGCCTGCTAGATCCATGCACCAGAACCTTATCTTCAGCAGCCCTATCATCCTCTTGACAACTGACCATATCATCCTATGGGCCTAGTTGTATGCCTCCTCTACACTATGTGCCTCCAGCTACAGTGTCATCAAGTATAGCTGTATTTGATATCCACTGGCACCTATGCAGTGGATGAACACTCGGATTAGTAAAGCACAGGGTCAATGCACCCACAGTAGTGTACCTGTGTTGGGTATGTATATTCACCTAGCAGCCATCCATCCCTGCCCCCATGTATAGTGAGGAGGGCACCCAGTCTGAAACTATTGAAGATGTAAGAGTCATGACAGGAGCTAGAGTATTTGGCACACATATTAATGATGATGCATACTGCATCACATACTGTCTGTCAGTACATGCTGCTGAAGCACTTGTGGTTCCAGTATGCCTCCTTATCCACTGATGGTGCCAGGACTATTACATGTGTGAAGTCAATGGCCCCCAGTGCATTGGGCATGTAATGCATTGCATAGAATGCCTCCTTTGTGGATTGTATTTCAGCCTTTGCCATGGTCATTCACATGCAGGAGCAGAGGATTGGTTGTCTGTTGCAGTGTCCTGGACAAGTATGACTGGTTAACACTAGTGACATCCCCCACCACCCTCTGGAAGACCCAGTTGTGTAGTAGTCCAGTGCTCATAGCATCTTTGTCTCCATAGACATTGTCCAGGAGTGTCAGGTACATGGAACCATATAGGCCCAGACAAGATCACACAGCTATGCAATGGTGCCATGATCCAAATGGAAGTGCTCCAAGTAATGTGCATTCTGAAGGCCACTGGCATCCAGACAGGGCCAGAATACATATGCACATGACCTCACCTGTGATTCCTGGTTGTGCCCCTCCTTGTCATCCAGCAGGAGGACATCCAGTAAAAGTCCCAGGCACATCCTGTGTAGCCCTGTGGATTTCTTAAGACAGAGATGCTGACAGGAATGCCACACAGACCACAACTGCAACCACAAGCCCCTTTAAAGAAGCATGTTCCTGGAATGCCAGTGGTGTGACATGGCAAGCACAGGTATCACTGGGCCACAACTGTCCTGTGCAGTGAAGAGAATGGCAACAGCAGAGGCTAGCTATGTTTCAGCACCACAGGTTGACAGAGTGGAGAAATGTATTTTTATTTATTTATTCATATCTCAGATTGCAGTACCTTTGAGTCAAGGGCCCAGATATTCAAACTGCACCCAAAAAGTGTGCAATAGCTAGAGCAAGCGCAAGTCCATTGCGCCCATGCACAAGAGGAGCGATATTCAAAAAGTGAGCCGGCCAAACTGCACCTACAGCCAACAACTGAATATTGCACCACCTGCGCCATGGCGCAACTAGGGAGGGGAAGCTGAGCAGAACTGGTGTGCCATAGCGCAACAAGGGATGTGCAGCTGAGCAGTCCAGAGGCACCATAGCACAACCAGGGATGCCCTCCCCAGCAGCAGAGCAATGCAACTGCACAACCAGGGAGATAGGGGCCCACCACCCATGCCACAGATGGGCACAAGAACACACAGCAGAACAGACATCGTCCCCCCACACCCCATGCACTGCACAACTGGGGAAGGGCCAGAATAACCACCAGCCCATGGAGACAAGCAAACAACCCACAGCTGGGCCATGGTGCCCCATCACACCCCCTGGCAAGCTGTGACTGGCACACAAGGAGGGCTGACCACCCCATGCCACACCATCCCTCCAATGCAGAGCACACTCTGCACCGTGACCCCTAGACACCCTGCCCAGGAGCAGCGACCACCACTGCAGGAAACCCCATGCATGCCACCACCCTCACTGTGACACTGCAACCCTGTGCACCACAGAACCATGCAAGACAGTCCCATCACGAGCACCCATCAGCGGGTGGCAGCACATAGCGATGCAACAATGACATACACAGTGCCACCATGCACAGTCCCCCTGAGGTACTGCTGAGAGCCCAACCATGCATCTGCACATGAGGTACCCCACACGGGACAGGGCTTGCCTCAGACACCACCACCAGTGGTACAGCACCCTGCACAGTATCCCAATGACACACTCTGACCCAGCACTGGCCACAACAGCCAGCACAGACACCCACAGTGGTGTGTGGAAGCATGCACCACACCGGATGCCACACAGTGCATGGAGAGACACCCACCCATACCCAAGGGCACAACAACACAGGGACGTAGTGGTGGGGCAACCAAGCCCCCAGCGTGGGCTCATGTAAACTGTGTACACACAACCCATAGCCCTCCATGGCACTGGAGTGCCAGCCACCCTGCACAGGCACTGTAGACCTGTACGTCACCAGTATTTCCCAGAGCACAAGTCACAGACAGTGGTGCACATCCCCTGCAACACACACAAGGCACAGCATGGAGGTGGGACAACAACTGTGGAGGCCACAGTGTCACCTGAGGCAGACATGCACCACACCAGTGACAAGAGGCAACCCAGCAGTGTGACGGGTACAGTGGCTGCCCTGCATGGACTGCCACCACTGATATATGCCAGCGGACTGTGCAGGTCACAGACATGCATGTGTGTCAGCTGCACATGCTATGGACGGGCTGATAGGGGAGCCATGGACACAGAGCACACACCATGGACCACTGCACACAGTCATCCAGTGCACAGGGAACAACACACACACCACAGACACTGACTGATAGCTACCCCTACAATATAGTCACCTCCACACAGACACACACACATACCCATGACTGCACCACCCCTGACGCCATGCACACCACTGCAGCTGAGCACCTATAGCCCACTGCAAATCAGAGACCACCACAGTATTCATATCAAAATAACTATATTGAAACAACATATAAAAGTTGACTATTTACAAAATATATACAATGTGGGGGGGCCACAAACACGGTGGGGGTGGGTAAGGGGCAGGGTGGACAAGTGGGACAGGAAAGGAGGGTGTGAGGGTGGGTCCAGGGGGGGTAGGGGATTTCAGGGGCAGAGGGACTTCTAGCGGGAGTGCCGCTTCCCACTCTGGCTCTGTCTCTGTCGGTGCCTCCGCAGGACCCCGGTGTCATCGATATTGTGGAGGATGTCGAGTGACGCCCTTGCCACCTGCAGGATCTCGCGAAGCACCTCCCTGATCTCTCAGAGCTAGCGTGTACCTAGGACAAGGGAACACAGTCAATAGGTGTGAATACACATCCCCATACAGCCCGCCCACTGTGCATGGCATACAGCCGTGGGACATACCTCTTTGATGGTGTGTGACCACCCACAGTGATCACGTCCACATGACCTGCTCACCCAGGCTCATACAGCCATTCAGAATGCTGCACACAGCCACTGGCCAAGTCACGCACAGCACCACCGTGGCCATTTAGTGACATGGCTATGTGGTGCAAAGGCAGTGGCACAGCCATGTACCCAGTGCACACATGGACCACCATTGACACACTCCCAGACATGCATTGCCACTGGACAGTGTTGACTGTAACAAGTTGCGTGCATGGCAGTGGTGTCGATGGATGGTGGTCATGCCCCACTGCCCATCCTGTTACACAGCATGCAATAGTAATCATGGAGGTATGGCAGTCACCATCATCGGGCCGGTCCATGGGGAGTGTGGACCCTCGCCCCACCTGGCTTTCCTCTGTTCTTCATTCTGGCACAGATCATGGGCAAGGCGCTGTTCCTCTGGGCCTGTGGTGCAAACATGGAGAGAGGAACATCAGTACAATCCTGAAGCAAAGCCTCACTTCCCCCAGGTGTGTGCCCTCCCACCCAGTCAGACCCACCCACCCCACACCCTGATAACACCACCAGAGCCAACCCCGGACAGTCCCTTCCCCATGTGCTGGACACATACAACTGTGATACCCATATGGAAGATAAAAGTGTGTTGACGTAACACCTACCTGGCCGTGGCACCATGCCCCTCCTGGCACGTGCCTGCAGGTGGGCTAGCAGCTCCGGCTCCCTCCGCCGCAGGTCCCCATACCTGTTGCGGCACTGATCTGTGCTTCTCCCCCATCCAGTGGCCTCCTCGAGTGCAGTGGCCACCTCCTCCCACACCTGGCTCCTGGACCTGTCCAGGGGTGCCTCCTTGAATAGTGGCCTATGGTGTGGCCCCACAATGACCACTAGGTTGACCAGCTCTATTTGTGACCACTGAGCAGCCCTCCTGCGTGCCATGCTCTCTGCTCGATCTGCAAATTTGGCACTCTGTAACCCAACTCCCCACGTGCAGATGCTGCACGGTACAGCGCTGCCATTCCCTATCACGCTGTCACCAAACAGCGCGATAGAGGTGCACCCATGCCTGATGCATGGCACCTAGGGTGCAAAGGTCGGGCACAGGGTCAAGGGTCTCTGGCGCATGGACATGCACAGTGCCACTGGAACCCAATGTGTGTAGAGTGATTGGCTGCCTGTGTGCTACCGCCAGTAGCGGCCTACTGTGCAGTTGCCCCAGTGCGCTTATGATGGCCCAGTGCCACAGCGCCATGTAGGTGACCATTGCGATAGTGCCACTGGCACAATGGTGGCCATGCCCTGCATTGCTTACCGCACACAGCACATCAGCAGCACTGCAGACACCTGCGTCAGCAACCCGGGCATGTGCAGTGAGGTGTGTACTACGCATGTCACAGAACTGTGCCATTGGCTCAGCACTTTCAACACAATTGCGCAAAGCACAAAAGCGTGATATTCAGCCATCATATGCAAATCATCTAATCACCCATTCAATGGCGCAGCACTGCAATTTGCATCCACTTAAAGTTGCGCCTCACCTCATTTGCATGGGTTGCGCTATAAAAGTGTGACATTGGGCTGCAGTGGCCATAGTCAGTTACTGCAGTCTATTGGTGAGTTGCATGCTGTTTGGGAGTGTGGACTGTGGATTTAGGGACATGCATGGGACTGCACAGTCACAGGTAACAACTGCCATTCTTACAGGCTAAATAATGACTGAGTAAGTTGTGGGAGAGGAGGAACACAGTGGTGGGAGGAGGAGGAGGCCTAATTTTACCAAAGCCGAGACCGAAGCCCTGTTTGACGCCTACCTGGATCAGGAGCCGCTTCTCAGCGGACAGCAGGGAATACCTCAAACCTGTGCTGCTGCATGGGAGGAGGTGGCATGTGCTGTAAATCTGCATGGCAGCCACCAGTGCTCCGTGCAGGAATGCAAGAAAAAGATGGGCATGGACAGGAGGAGGATAAAGGAGAAGGTGGCTGCCATCAGGGCAGCACGAGCTGCAACAGGTGGGGCATAGCCAGAGGTGGTACACCTGACCCCACAGGAGGAGAGGATTGCTGGAAGCATGCAGTGTAGTGCCATTGAGGGTGTTCCGGGTGGTGGCTTCCAGACGGGTGGTGGCCCATCACTGCATGGTAAGTCATGGTCTGTCTATGGGGGGGCAGGGTAGGTCACATGCAGTAACGCGACTTTGCTTTCCCTTACAGATGCTGAGTGTCTGCACGGGTCAGCAGTGGTGGGCATGTCCACTGAGGACAGTCAGCTGGAGATGGAGGAGGGCCCATCCACCTCCACAAGTATACGTGGCTCAGTGCGACAGTGGGGCCGCCTGGCTGTCCACACTGATGTTGTTGTAACAGGTGCAGAGGAAGCCCTGCCTGTGTCCCAGCATGCCAGCTTCCATGGATGCCAGCATGCTGTGCCTGGGGCTGGTGCCGAGTCTGTCACTGATGATGATGTCGCTAACGGCATGGGCAGTGACACATCTGTGCCACGGGATGGCAGCACAGCAGGACATATCACGGCCATGGCTGTGGGTGGTGCTGCCGAAGAGGCCTGTGTGTCAGCACAGTCCCAGCCTGTGCCTGTCAGCACCAGTGGGGCAGCACTGGTGTTTGTTCAGGACAGTGGGACTGTTGCGGCCACTGCGGCAGCACCACTGAGCCCTGAGAAGCAGCAGCCGGAGGGGCTGCATCAGCAGTCAGCCAATGGTCTTGGGGGTAGAGGGTCCAGCGGCGGCGTCGGTGCACCACCTATGGACATGCCTAGACCTGGTCCTGGTGTGCAGCGCCCATCCTCAAGGGGTGATAAGCATCAGGGCTGCACTCACCCTGAGGGACAGGATGCCGAGGAGGCAGATGACCTCTTGGACGAGCACGCCCGCCTACTGCATGCATCAGTCCAGCAGCAGATGCGGCTTTTGATGTTGGTGGATGCACTGCGTGCAGCTCTGGGGCAGGCAGAGGAGCGTCACAGCAGAGACACCGCTCTGATCCTGGCAGGGATGGACCGGTTGCAGGAGGATGTGACCGCTGCTATTGACAAGCATGCACAGTCATTCAGTGCCATCATGGCCACAATGGGCATACAGTCATGTGCCCATGCATTGCGGACACCACGCAGTGCACTGTCCACCCCCATTCCCTGCGTCATGCGACACTCTCCCTGTCGACACCGGGTTCAGCTCAGGGCATCCCGAGCACGCCTGGTGCAGGCATGTTCAGTGTGCTGCAGACCCCTGCATGAGCACGGTCGCGTTCATGCAGTGGAACTCCTGGGAGACCATCGGTGCCACCCCATGAGGCCAGTGGTCAGCCTGTCAGTGCTGGCAGGTCTCGGCAGGGCCACCCATGCATCTGTGGTGGCCGGGACACTGTGTCACATGACTGACCTGTCTCCCAATGCAGCTACTGTCTGGTGCTGCCCTGTGTGCATTGTGTCTTTCAGTGGGCAGTGCACTGGTGGGTACCCAGCCTTACACACGGACACACAGTCCATCTGCACACCCTCCCTGCTGTCCACAGTTGTGTGTGCATGATGATGCCTTCATTGTGCTGTACATCAATGTGCAATGGTGCTCAGCATCTGACACATGCACACGGACAGGCAGTGGGCGTGGTGGTCTGTGGACATGTGTGTGGCTAGGGGTGGCATTCTGGGTCGGTGTGCCTCCTGCCCTTTGTGCAAGTTTGGTGCGTTGTGTGTGTGTGTGTGTGTCCATCCGTGTGGCATGTTAGTCCTCTCCCATCCCTGGTTGTGTATGTGGTTCCATGCCCTGCCACTTCCCTTGATGGCATGCATCCCTGGTGTGTGTCCATGTGTGTTTGTGGGTTGTGCCTTGGCAACCGTTGGCTGCACATGGCTCCATGACTTACCTGGGTTGGCTGAAGTGCTCCTCCGTGATGGTGTCCCGGTGCAGCTGTGCCAGCCGGAGCAGTCGGGGTCCCATTCGGCCAAGGGGGGCTGCCCATCACCATCATCACCGGCATCCTCATCATCCCCATCGCTGTCCCCACCACCTGTACGGCTATCCCACATTCGTCATGTTGTGCAGGATGCAACAAGCCAGGAATAGCCCTCAGGCCTTTGAGGGGCTGTACTGTAGGGCACAGCTGGAGGTGTCCAGGCAATGGAAATGTGCCTTCAGCATCCCGAACACCCGCTCGATGACATTACGTGTGGTGGCGTGTGCCTCATTGTAGTGTTGCTGCGATGGGTCGCGGGCCACCGGTAGGGTGTGAGCAGCCAGGGATGGAGTGGGTATCCACTGTCACCTGTGTGTAGACAGTGAAGGTTAGTTTGGTGATCAGCATCACCCTACCCTGGGCCATGTAGGCCACTACCCATGTCACCTCTGGCCATGTCCCCCCAGGCCCTATGATTGTCCATGTGGTTTGAATACTCACCCACTAGGTGTCCAGTGGGGATCTCCCCACTCTCTAATCTGTGGCATAGTGCCAACTGGTGCCAGATGAAGGCATTGTGTGCTCCCCCAGGGTGCGTGGCACAGACATTGATTATGCACCCCCTGGCATCGCACACCACCTGGCAGTTGATGCTGGCATAGCCCTTGCGATTGATGTATGTGGCCCCTCGGGTCCAGGTGAAGTGCGTATGGCCACATGGGTGCAGTCTATTGCCTCTAGCACGCCAGGCATACGTGCTACCCTGTGGAACTCCTGTATGTTTGTTGTGCGCTCCGCCGGTGTGCTGGGGAAATGGATGTACTCTGCAGCATGTGGCAGCAGTGCACTGAGGAACTGGGTGAGGTGGCGTGATGTGACCAACTGGGTTATGTCTGTGGTGTCCCCAATTGGTCTCTGGAAGGTACCCGTGGTGAGCAAGCACATGCAAGCTGTAACTTTAGTCTCCACTGACAGGGCATGGCTCTGTCATGTGGGTGCCTACATCACATCACTGCACAGCTCACAGAGCCACCTCAGAATTGCCCTATTCAGGCAGTACCAGCCCACAATCTCGGTATCACTGTACAGCTCGAAGCTGGTGTGGGCTCCCTGTTGGGGGCATACCGCCGACAGGCTCTTCCACGGCCACGCCCCCCTGCTGCCCACCTTCTCACCCCCCTCATAACGGACTCCATCTGGAAAGTGGCACTGGCCATGTCCCTGGCTTGTGTTCACCCCCCCGGCAGCTGTTACTGTATTCCCCCCACTGTCCTCACTGCTACTTCCCCTGCACCGGGAACACCTTCCTGTGGTGGCCTCTGTGCTGTGTGGCACTTCCCCCTTCTGCACTGACTGTGGCTCCCCACACCTTCCCTGTGCCTCTGTGTTCAGAGTGCCCTTTCCCTGGCCTGCCCCATGTGTCCCTCCTGCCCTGTCTGTGTGGCTAGAGTTCAGCCTCATGTGCCTTCCCTATAGCGTTCTTGCATCTCTCCCTTGCTCCTTTTTATTTTGGCTCATTTCCGCTATGGCGCAACTTCTGCTTGCTCCCCTGTTGCGCATGGTGCAATTTGTTGAATATCGCACTGCACCATTTATGCATGGTTCCTCCCCCTTCAGTTGCGCATGCCTTCATTATCGTTGCGCTGTTGCTCAGCGTGATTTAGGGGGCGCAACTGCCTCCTGCTGAATATCGCAGAATGGTGCAATTTCGGACTTGTGCAGGCGCAACCCTATTGCACATGGCTCAACTCTTTTGAATATCTGGGCCAATGACTCTTTTACAGAGGTTCCATCCCCGAATGAAGACAAACACAACAGAGAACTAAGTACATAGCAACTGGAATACATGATACATAGAGTTGGGGTTACAATCTGAAATAAAAAGTTACAATCAGGTGAAAAGTGCTAATATTCAGGATACAGCAAAACATTTCAATCAGGTTAAATTTTACATTTAGATTACAGTAAGAAATGCAGTAGGTTTCAAGGATTAGAGAGGTGCCCTAAGTGGGAAAGAGTAGGGAGTGATGCTGCCAAGAAATTTGACATTGTCAGGGAATGCAGTGAGAGATGAGATGGAAAACTGAGGGGTGAGAGGGAGTGTAGTGGGAGATGAGAGGGGAGACTAACAGTTGAGAGGGAGGACAGTGGGGAGATGGGGAGAAAGGGGCTGGCAGGGGGTCTGTGTTAGGAGTTGGAAAGCAAGGGGAGGTGGAAGAAGAGTGAAGAAAGGGAAGGG
Organism: Neoceratodus forsteri; assembly: GCA_016271365.2. Taxonomy (NCBI): domain Eukaryota; kingdom Metazoa; phylum Chordata; order Ceratodontiformes; family Ceratodontidae; genus Neoceratodus; species Neoceratodus forsteri. The sequence goes on from CM028129.1 coordinate 397,047,233, forward strand.
AGAGGAGAGTCAGGGAGGGAAAGGAAAGGGAAAGGAGAGACGGGGAAGGAAAAAAGGGGGTTGAGACATAGGACAGGGGATGATGGTCAAGGTAGGGGGAGAGCGCAGGCTGTAGGCAGCGTGTGAGGCTGAAATGTGGGCCTACATGTGGCAATCACAGCTGCTAATAGCAGTAAGATGTTGTCTGAGTTTCTATTTAAAAGGGCCCAGTTTAGGTTCTTCTAGGGTGTCGATGGGAAGTTTATTTAACCAGCTTGGAGCATGGAACCTGAAGGACCATTGAGCTTGTGTGGTCCAACAGAAAGGGGTCAGATATGCATGCCTGGAGTCATTCCTGGTGCTGCACTGATTGGGAACATGAAGTGAGAAACTGCCAGGAGGTTGGGGAGGGTCAGCCCCCGCTGATTTTCTTCGCGAGTAGGTAGATCTGATAAGTAATCCTACCACTAAGATTCAGCCAGTTGATAAGGGTGTAGAGAACACATGTATGCGTGTGTCTAGGTGCACCTAAAACTAGACAACAGGAATTAAGGGCCATGCATATGCTTTTAAGAGATGACTTGGTGGCTGAGCCATAGATGACTAAGCTGTAATCTATTTTGGAAAGCACAGAGCTAGTGACAGCGAGTTGAAGGGCATGTGGGGTCATGCTCAGCCTGTGCCTGTAGAGGATCCCTAACTTAGAGTTAACCATCTTGGAGACATTGCTAATATGCTCACAAAAGGATAAGGTACTGTCAAGAGTTATACCTAGGTACTTAAAGGTAAAAACCTGCTTGATGGGGAAATCTTGGTTTTTACATATGAGTAAGGAGGTAGATTTTTGTTTATTATGAGGACTGGCGAAAAGCATTGATTTTGTTTTTTTTGTAGTTCATAACCAACTTGTGCTGGGAGAACCAGGTCTCCACTGCTGCGAAGTCGTGTTGTAGGCTAACAGCTAATGGGAGTGGATCTGAGTGGCTGATATACACTATGGCATCATCTGCATATAATAGGAGATTATTGGTGCAGGCAAGTGGGAGGGAGTTTAGAAAGAGGATAAAAAGCACCAGCCCCAGTATGGAGCCTTGGGGAACACTGGACAGGACTGGCCTGCTGTCAGAGAGGGGACACCAATTTTGACCTGCTGGGACCTGCTGACAGATAGCATTTATGCCACAAGAAATACCCACATAAACTGTATTAAATATAGAAACACAGAATTTAGTGGCAGATAAGGACTGCTTGGCCCACCTAGTCTGCCCATTTCCATACCTAACGGATAAGCTGCAGATCCTAGTTAACCAACAGCCTACTTCCTCCTACCCCCCACTAGAATTGATTTATGTCTGTCTAATGCATTCTTGAATTCCTCCACTGTTTTTGACTCTACAACCTCCTCAGGAAGGCTGTTCGATGCATCTACAACCCTCTCTGTGAAGAAATACTTCCTCACATTACCTCTGAGATGTCCACCCTCTATCTTCAAATTGTGTCCCCTTGTTCTTGCACATCTCTTTTTCTGAAAGATGCTACCCTCTTGGACTTTGTTGATTCCCTTGAGGTATTTGAAAGTTTCTATTATGTCCCCCCTCTCCCTACTTTCCTCGAGGCTGTGCATCTTAAGCTCCTTTAGTCTTTCTTCATATATGTCTTCTGGTGCAGACCCTGCACCATTTGGGTTGCCCTCCTCTGGACAGCCTCCACCCTGTCTATGTCTTTGCGGAGATGGGGTCTCCAGAACTGTACACAGTACTCCAGATGTGGTCTTACCAACTGTCTGTACAGAGGGCCAACAACTTTGTGTTTTCTACTGGTGATGCCTCTCCCTATGCATCCCAGTATCCCCCAGCCCTCCTTACTGCCCTTCTCACATTGCTGGCCCACCTTTAGGTCATCTGATATGACTATCCCCAGGTCCCTTTCCATTTTTGTTGTTGTCAGTATTTCACCCCCCCATTGTGTACTCTTCACCTGGGTTTTTGTTTCCCAGGTGCATTACTTTGTACTTCTTTGCATTAAATCTAAGCTGCCATACATTTGACCATTCCTCCAACCTTGCCAAGTCCCTTCTCATCCTTTCCTCCCCATCTTGCATATCAACCCTGTTGCAGATCTTTGTGTCATCTGCAAAGAGACATACTTTCCCTTCCAGCCCCGCTGCAATGTCACTTATAAAGACATTAAAAAGGACTGGACCCAGTACTTAACCCTGTGGTACCCCACTAGTAACCCCACTTTCTTCACTGTGGACTCTGTTTACTATTACCCACTGTGTCCTGTTGTCCAGCCAGTATTTTACTCAGGCTACCACCCTGGGACCCACTCCCAGGCTGGCTAATTTGTTTATTAATCTTTTGTGTGGGACTGTGTCAAATGCCATGCTAAAGTCTAGGTAGGCCATGTCCACAGCCCCTCCCTGGTCTACTACTTTGGTCATCCAGTCAAAGAAATCAATTAGATTTGTCTGACATGACCTTCCTGCTGTGAATCCATGCTGCCTTGGGTCCTGTGCCCCACTGGCCTCTAGGCACTCAACAAATCTTTCCTTCAGAAGTGATTCCATCATTTTCCCTACCACTGAGGTCAAACTGACAGGTCTGTAGTTTTCTTCCTCTGTCTTGCTCCCACTTTTGTGAAGGGGAATCACATCCGCCCTCCTCCAGTCCTCAGATACCACACCATCCTCCCATGATTTATTAAAAAGGGTAGTTAGTGGTGTTACTAGTTCTTCCCTTAGTTCTTTTAGAATTCTGGGGTGAATCCCATCAGGCCCCATTGCTTTATCCACCTTCAGTTTTAAGAGTTCTTTCAGAACACTTTCCTTCTGTGAAAGGACTAATATAAACCCCCCCTATCCAGAGTGCTTCTATTGACTGGATTAGGTATCTCCCCCTGCTTTTCCATTGTGAATACTGAGCAGAAGTATTTGTTCAGTATCCCTGCTTTTTCACTATAGCTCTCTGCCCAACCACCTTCCTCTTTATTCAGCCTCAGTATCCCTGCCTTAGTCTTTCTTTGCACCCTAATGTGCCTATAAAAGGTTGTATCCCCCCCTTCTTAACTGAGTTGGCTATCTTTTCCTCGGTTTGGGCCTTTGCTATTCTGACTGTCTTCCCCACTTCTTTCTGCTTTAACTGGCACAATTCTCTGTCCTGCTCCTTCTGTGTTTCCTTATACTACCTGAATTCTATCTTGTTTATTTGCTTCACACAAAGGCTTGTTGCCTCTGTGATGGCAGTTTTGATGCTTACCCATTGTTGCTTCACCCCACCTTCTTGCCTGTTTGCTAGTGCTTTTCTGAGGTACTCTGCCATTTTGACAAAATCAGCCCTCCTGAAATTCAGTACCTTCACATTTGTATGGCTTGACTCTACAGCTAAGTTTATCTTGAACCACACTGTTTGGTGGTCACTTGTTTCCAGATGGCAACCCACTTCAAGATTGGAGATCCTGTCTCCATCCCCATTTGAGAGTACCAGGTCTAAGATTGCTCCCTCCTGAGTGGGTTCCAAAACTAGCTGTCTGAGACATGCCCCCTGTAGGGCATTGAGAATGGCCCTGCTCTTGGATGTGGCTGCAGCAAAGGTGCTGCAGTTAACATCTGGCATATTCAGGTCTCCCATCAGCAATATCTCCCCTTTCTCTGCCATCCCAAGGATGCCTTCTATCATTTCCTTGTCCATTTCCTCCCCTTGAGACAGGGGTCTGTATACCATCCCGTGTGGATTATGGTGCCATTTTCAGTCTCCAGGGTGACCCACAGTGCCTCTTCTCCTCCCTGTTTACCCTTTAGTTCTGTTGCTTTGATCCCTTCCCTTACATAGAGAGCTCCTCTTCCTCTTCTTTCCTCCCTGTCCCTCCTGTAGATTGTGTACCCTGGTATGTTGGCATCCCAGTCATGGCTCTCTGTGTACCATGTTTCTGTGATTGCCACAATATCCAGGCATCCCTCTTCCATCAAGGCCACCATTTAGGGAGCTTTTTACCTAGACTATGGGCATTGGTACTTATTACCCTCCATTTTTTATGGCTTTATTTCTTTTTGCCCCATCCCTGTCCTTACTGCCTTTGTCTTTTTCTCCATTTACCCCTGCCCTTCTCCCTATCAACTGCTATATCTTGGTGTTTACCTCACTAACTACTCTGATTTTTTTTGGAGGGGCTATGATTTCCCTTCTCCTTTTCAGTGCCCCCCCCCCCATGGCTAGTTTAAATGCTTGCCAATGAAGCATTTAAACCTATCACCTAGGATCCTGGTTCCCCTCCTGGATATATGCAGACCATTGTGCATGTATAGGCCTGCATCCCTCCAAGTGGAGCACCAGTCCCCAATGAAGCCAATTCCCTGAGCTCTGCACCAGTTGTTCAACCAGTCATTGAATCCCATGGTGCGAAGTAGCCTAGCCTCATCCATGCCATAGACAGGTAGCACTTCCTAGAAAGTTACCATGTGTACTACTTGTCTAAGGCCCCTTGCCAACTCCAACTGCTCTGATCTCATTCTCAGCCAGGTCATTTGTCCCTAGGTGAATAATGACATGCAGCTCACTCCTCCTTGCAGCTGCTCCAATAATCCTGAGGATTCATTTCCTGTCCCTCCCAAGCCATGGTGCTAGGCAGACACCTTACCTCCCTTTCCCCTCCCTCCCCCAGTTCTAGCTCCCTAACAACTGAGTCCCCACCAGGAGTTGTTTCCTTCCCCTGTGGAGTCCTGTGCCACCCTCCTGAGGGACTCCATTGTGGATGTTCCCAGCATCCTCCTTGGTCTCCACTGTGGGTGCCTCCTTAGAGGAACCATGCTCTGCCAGAGTGGTGAATGAATTTTGGAGAGGCACAACTGGAGGGATGCACCTCTGTTCCATCACCCTCACCCTCCCTGAGCCCACCGTGGTCAAACCACTCCTCTTTCTTGGCAACCTCTGAGGTAGTAGCAGTGGTCTGGGTGGTTCCTGGGTGGGGGAGCAGGTTTCCCCCGAATCCTTGCCAGGTCAGCATGGATACGAACAACCTCCTCCCTCAGACCAGATAGGCTCCTGCAAATAGGGCAACAACACAGTCTCCAGAATGTCTCCCAGAAGACTGCTGCTCCACAGCCAGTGGATTGCATCACTCCCCACATGCCTGTGTCTCTTCCTGTTACAGATGATTTTCTTTTTTTTTTTGTTCTTGTTTTAATTTGTGCAAGCTTGTGACTGTATCTGCCCCTATTCAGTGTGCTGTGCCTTTAAGGATATGAACAGGTGTATGTTGTTAGCAGTTCTGGGGAAGGATATCAGAACCCCTGCTATAAAGGAAGTTATGCTCTAGGGGGGGATGGTGTGAGGAGCAGGGTGGGTGGGTGGGATTAAATCTATGCCTCCAGAAACAATCAATTACAACTCTGACCCTCCACATAGGGGAGTATTGTATGTCCAAGAGGACATACATGGACAACATTGAGGGAGGCATTGTGTGGGATCTGGCAGAGCCAGGCAGAGCATGTATGTTTTTTTTTTTTTTTTTACCAGGAGAGACACACTAAGCTAAAAGTTTGTTTGCAGGTGCAACATGGGAGCACAAGAAAGCTAAGTGACTTGCTCAGGGTCACACAGTATGCAAATGGGGATTGTGGGATTCAAACCCAGAGTTCCAGGTGTGCAGCTCAGAGCCTTAAACCACTACACTATACTTCCTCCAAACTGAGAAGGTGTGGGGGCATTGCATGACATGTGTTGTGGGAGCTGAGATATTGATATCTGTACTCTATTTATATTTTTACAGGACTTCAGAGGCTACCTGGGCAGAATATTCCTCATCCATCTGGAGCAGCCCGGTAGGATGGTGGCAGTGGTGGTGGCCTGGAGGGCATGCTGGCCCCTACAGGCATTGGATTTTCTGTTGTGCAGGGTGGAAAGTGGAGATATCTTTTACAAGGATGATGATGCAGAGCTGTGGAGGGTGGATGAACCCTCAGAGGTATGTGTTTTGGGCATGTGGATAACTGTTTGTAGCCACTGTACATCAGTGGACCTGCATGCGCATCCTGCTCATGCTTATTTTGTCCTTTCTGTGTTCCTCTCATTGCAGGAGTACCACAGTTCACTGCAAAGAATCATCCTTGAGGCACAGGAGTACACCCCTCTACACCGAGGGGGTCTAGCAAGGATTCCATGGAGTGGGAGGATGACTAGGACCATCTCATGCAGATGACCCTGATCCATGACATTGGCTGCATTTGATATGCATCTGTACTGTCCACTGACAGTTCTATTTTGCATGCAGTCATGTATGAGTTGATGCACTACTAAACTTTACATGCACATATGTCCGGTGACCATGTCTTTATTCCAGCTGGCACTGGCATGCCATTGTATGGGGGAGTGGGAATGGTTGGTGCAGCTGTGGACATCCAACAGGCCTGCTGGCTGTGAAGGCTGTTGATGTGGGGCAGTGATGTGAATGCAGGGATGTGTGCAATGTTGGGGTGCCAGTGTCATGTGTGTAGCAGGCGGAATTGCCTCTATCAGCTGGTGCCATTCTGTAGTTTAGTGGCATGACACTGTGCCAGTTATTAATGTCTAGCTGCATGACAGTTAAATGGCTAGATCTGGACTTCTGTAGAATGGGAGGACTTTCACAGGGCTGATCTTGAATGGTCAGAGCCCATAGCCCTTACAGTCCAGGCGGTCCTTCCAGCAGGTCCCAAGCAACTGTGGTTTACGGCAGTTCTCCACATGACATAGTGCTGCACTTGCAGCACCATGCACCGGACAGTCATACTGAACTTAGTGAATGTGCATTGGGGGAGTGCATATGCTTTTACGCAACCATGCCCCTCTGCCCCTGCGTAGTGCTGCTGCAGCAGAGCTATGTATGGAATGCCTATGCATGCCTCAGCATGAAACATGTGCATGCCACATGGCATACACCTGTTAGGGTCATTTGTCCTTATACACATGTGTTGTGTGTCACACAGCTGTTGTGGTTCCACAGTGCATAGGCCCAATATTACAGTTTCTGCCATGTGTCCCAAGCATTCCGCTCAGATAAGCTGTTGAACTAATAAAGTAATTGATTGCACATAATAGCACTCCTAGGCACAAGACATTCTAATCAAAACTTCAGTATGTAACAAATATTTCTGCAATCCCCTATGTTTATATGGTATGATAGTGATAAATTATGACTATCCTGAGTATTAGCTTCCTAACCAAATGTCTTTTTAACAGTAAATGAAGGTGGAACTTGTATAAAATAATTAATTCAATTTGTTCTAAATGTTTTTGTTACATGACGATGTTCTAAAAGTAGATTAAGGTTAAGCAAGCAAAACAAGATGGAAAACATCATAAAAAAGTAGAAGACATAAGGCTGTTTTATTTACTTTCAGCTCTGCAACTTATGAGATATTGGCCCTAATATTCAAAAGGTTAGTGCAACACCAACCATGTTAGAAGCAGTAATAGTAGCTGTAGTAGATCAGGGCGCTTTACAGTGACATACAGGAATAAATTACACCACCACCATAACAATATATATAATAACTTAAATAAAGCAATAAATATTTATAAAATCAGCTGGGATGAGAGAAATAGTAATTGGCAGTTTCAGCATTCAAGAAATGCCAGTTGGAACAGATACATTTTCAGACCCCTCTTAAAAGTCTCCACCAAGGGGGCCTCTCTAAAGACCCTCAGGATTGAATTCCTGAAAACCAGGCCAGCCACCTCAAAGGCCTGCTCTCCTGAGATCTTCAGCTTGGCCGTTTGCACTAATAAGAGGCCCACCTCAGTGCAGCTGAGAGAGCAAGGGGATGAGTGGAGATGTTAGTGCTCCAACAGGTAGTCAGTTCCCAAACCACGTAGTACCTTATAAGTCACCAAAGCAGCTTTAAAGGAGATACACCATTTTACTTGCAGCCAGTGCAGATCATGCAGCACCAGGGAGACACAGCATGCCCTTGGAAAGCCTGACAACATCATGGTTGCTGTGTTCTGCACCAGTTGCATGCACCATAGTGTACCTCCACATACCCCAAGGTACAGAGTGTCACAAATGCACTCAGCAGGTCAGGCCCTCTGCTGCAGCTGTGCCAACCTCCGAGTGCAATACTGTGAACAGGTAACAGACAGGGTAACCCTCCTGTCTGCTTGTGGGTCTGAATCATCTTTAGTCTCAAGTTCTGGGGGGATTCAAACTGTGAACCTTATGTTAACATACCCAAATGTACAAGCTCAGATAATCTGCTCTGCAGGGGGATGCCAGATATCTTTCGCCTAAGGGCACCTAACCAGGTATCCAAAATGAACCCTTAAAACTCTATAAAAGACCTTAGGTATATTTTTATCTTTACCCAGTTTGGTAACACCATCACGCTTCTAAACAGTTTTATCAGTCTTATCCCTTCATACGTCACATGCAAAAGAAAGAACTTGGAAGACCCAGGCAGTATCTTTCAAATGAAAGATTTACTTAAAAATGGATAAAAATATTTTAAATGTAAACACAGAATACTATATCACAAAGCATGCAATCACTTAAAAGAAAACAAAGTAAACTACAGACAAACTCCTACCAACATAAAGTTAGGCTATTTCTATCTAATGTATTACCTCTTTACAGTGCTTAAGTTAGATCTTGTTTCTTAACAGCCCAAAAAGAAATGTCACCAGTTGAAACACAGAATACAGTTTAAACTCGGTATTTCCTCCCCTTCTATGATGTCATCTAGCTCCTCCTTTTAGAATATAAAAATTATACAAACAATGATCTTCCTGTCAGGAGATATTTTAAATACTATGACTGCAGCAAAACCTAATTTCCCAATATGACTCCTTAATTAACATCCCCTCTTTGATCTTGAGCAGTTCCTCTTTCCAAGGCACATCAAAGGAGTTTATGACCTTTCACACCATGGTATAAAAATATTTTTTCCTCTAAGACATCATAAACATTTATGATCCCTATGTCCTGGCAGCTGGGACAGTTCTAATTACCGGAGACCCTTAATTAAGTCTCTCTATTCTTTTAATTACCTTTTGGTTCCAGGTCACTTGACTGTAACTGAAACCTGGGGGGGAGGGCGCACTCATGGAAACACTGACAATCACACACTATATTTTTATATTACAAATATCATAGAACAATCATAATCAGCTGGCCAAGTGTCACACAGAGCATTACAGTAATCAAGTCAAACATGCCACAAACGCATGCAATAGAGTCATCAAATCCTATGGTGGGGCAATTAATCTAATTCTGCAGATGTTCCTTAGATGGTAAAAGCTGCTCTGGATTACTGCTGATACCTGAGCCTCAAGTGTCAGCTCCTTGTCCACAAAGACCCCAAGATTTCTCAACTTGGTGGATGCATAAAGCCCAGAGGAACTGAGACAAAGCCCTGTCTCTCTCTCAGCAGCAACCACTTCCCCCTATGGCCCAGATCAATCACTAGTACCTCAATCTTGTCTGCGTTGAGTCTCAACCAGCTCAATGACATTTAGTCCTAAATCTCAGCCAAGCATTTATTCAGCAAGTCCACTGCACCAGTCACCCAGAGTGCAAATGACAGGTACAGTTTGGTATAATTTGCATAACAGTGGAACCCCAACTGGTACCATCTTATGATCTCTCCCAGGGGCAACATATACACCGCAAACAACATGCACGAGTGAACCAACATCTGTTGCACTCCACAGGGGAGTGGTACTGGGTGTGAGAAAAATTCCTCAACACAAACTTCTGTATTCTGTCCCTAAGAAAGGACTCAAACCAGCAGTTTACCTTGCCCATGAGTCCCATATAATCTTTGAGTTCCTACAACAACCACCAATGGTCTACTGTGTCAGAAACTCAGGAGAGATTGCTGAGGATAAGAATTGACAATTCTCCTCTATCCCTTGCCCTGAGGAGGTCATTATGCACCCTGAGTAGTGTAGTCTTCATGCAGTGCTTAGATCAAAACCCAGACTGGAGAGGTTCATAGATGTCAAACGCTATGAGGCGTGCTCCTAGCTGCAACAGAAACACCCTCTCAATAACCTTCCCCAAAAAGGGAGGTTAGAGACAAGTCTAAAATTCACCAGAATGTCCAGGTTCAAGGATGACTTCAGAAGGGGCTTCTCTAGTGTATTTTATAATACAGCAGGGAAGACCCCTCAATAAGGCGCATTGCACAATTCAAGTAAACACCAGATCCAGTTGCATGATACAGCTCACTAGTAGTTGAGTCAGGCCTGAGTCCAGTTCACAGAAATTTGGCCACAGCTCTGAAATCTCCCCACTCACATGCTCCACCATCACTGATTTTTTTTTAAGCTCAGCTTTATTAAGTCATTTCATACATTCATGTCTACATATCATTTCTTAATATCTCCACATAAATCCATTACCATGAAAGATGTTTTTGTTTAGCTTTACATAAGGAAATGATCCAAACTTAATTTGTCTATATTAAAACAAGTCCCTTATAGCGGAGACTATATGCTAGTAAAACATCCTAGCATTAGAAATGTATCCATTATTTTACATTTTTTATCAACTATATCTTGGGGAGAGACAGTCCCATGTATTTCTTCTATTAAAAGCTGAGTAACCACAAGAAAAACAATAAGATTGTATTAAGCTCCAGAGCCTATAACCAAAGGTCCCCGGGCTTGGGCCTTAGCCTTACCAACATGGCACCATCACTGATTTTAACTCACCCCAAGACAGCTGAGTGCACCTGGGATGTGTTGGCTCAGCTCTACTGGGTTGCCACATTGCACTCACGAAGATCCTGTCCCAAACAATGGACTCCCTGTCCAAGAAAAATCGAGCAAGCTCCTTACATTTTACTGGTGAAAATGCTCTCACAGACTCCAGACAAGCTGGATGGAGTAGCCTCTCTACAGTCAGAAAGAGCTGAGGAGGTCGATTCCTCCTGGCAGCAATCTCCCTAGACAGAAAATCTGCCTTTTTCTGTGTGATTGCCCTTTGGTATTCATCATAATAAGCACTCACAGCCAGTCTGTCTTCCTGGGTCCTGGGTCTCCACTAACAATGCTCCAATCTCCGTTCCCTGGCCTTCAACTCCCTGAGCTCACCATCAAACCATGGCAATCCACAGCATGGTGCATATATGGGCCAGTGCCACTGTACTGAAAGCAGCCATGAGAGCCCTGTTATAGGCCACTACTGCTCCCTCCAGTCCTGTGCCACATGCTGTCATCACACCCAACACTTCCAGTACTGCCATTAGTCCTTCTTTCTGAAGTCCTCATAAAGGGCTATACTGGACCATCTCCACTGGGGTGTACTACAGGAGGGGGGCCCTGACAGAGAACTGATAGTGCAGTGATCCGACCAGATTACTGCATCAGTCTTGAGGTCATCAACCTCGAGCCCCTGAACAAAGGCCAAGTCCAAGCCATGACTACAATAATGGGTCACAGAATTAATCAATATGCAAGGCTCAGTGAATTCATCACTGATGAAATCTTGTCCAAAGTGTGAGAGTTCATCATCAACTCATGCACTGAAATACCCAGAATTAACCATCTTGGTAACTCAATACCCTGTCCATGATGAAGTCTGAAATTTCCTAGAGAAAAAAAACGTCACAACCCAGAAGCTGAAAAATGAGGGGATCCTACAACTTGCACTTAGACTCTCATGCATAGCCATACAGTCAAACAATGAGGCCTCTCCTACTGGGTGCCCCACCAAGTTTAACTCATATCTAAATAGAGATGTGTGAAATTGGAAGATTGTGTTCCTCAAAATATTTCACGGGTGGAAAATGCTAAATTCCATGGGGGCAATGAGAAATCTCACCCATGAAATGCAGTTTTGCTGTGAAATGTGAGATTTCTCCCACAAAATGTGAAATTTCATCTGTGAAACAGTGAAATTCAGGTGAAATTTGGTGAAATTCAGGCTCAATTTGGCAAAATTTCAAATTTCGTGGTGAAATTTTGCATTTTGTCAGTGAAATTTCGCAATTCCACACACGATGAAAAATTTCACGTAATGGTGGAATTTTGCGAAATGTTTTGTGTGATGAAATTGGCAATTCTGCAGCGATTTTGCTGGCAAAATTTAATTTCTCAGCACTTCTATATCTAAAACAGATGGACACCCCACCCCTGTGATCCTTTCTAAGGCAATGAACCATGGAGATTCCAACTGGAATGGCTGCTTCCAGCACCAGATCTTCATCATCACCAAGCCAGGTTACTCTGATTCAAGGCATATTGGCAGAGGACTCAGACATCAAATCTGCTACAATAGCAGTCTTATTTTTCATTGATCTGACACTGCATAGCACTGACCAAAGTGGACAAGTACAGGCAGATAGCCTCTCAGCATCCTGCCCACTCAGTCCAGTGCCAGCCCTGGGTATGGGAGTTAAACACATCTGGCCTCTCTCCATCTCCTAGTTCACCCAATGTTGTCTCCTTGTCCTCATCATCTGAATTACATCCTCCCAATCAGCTGTCCCTGAAACCAATTGCGATAGGGAGCAGGTGTACGTGGGCAAATCAGGTAGCGTGACTCTTCAGTAATTCTTTTTAAAGTTCAAATTTTATTTTGTCTTTCTTTTATAGATGATTGCAGCAGAACAAATTTAACACAACAGACTATTCCAACAGACTTAATCTTCAAATCAGCACAAAAATAGTCACTTTTCTACTCCTTAGAGTACTTTATCACAACACCTTGGAGTTTACTTCCAGCCCAAAAGCAATCTAAATACATATGCTCAATGTTCAGCTTTTATACACTGCAGAGGTCAGGTGACATTTTAACCCTGCCCCTATACTTTATTTCTAATAACGTATCTTTATCTACAACAGTTTTATTTTATATACAATATATCTAAACGTCTCATAAGTAACATAACAACCGAATTTCATGCACAAAAGTGAATTACAGTCTTTTTGTGGAGTTTGAATACATTCTCTAATACCAGCAAGTATCACCCCTTCTTGCACAGCATAAAATGACTGAGAAAACAGCCGGCCAGCTCTTAAGAGTGAGCTGCAGTGGAAGGTGAATGGAGTTTGGGGCTTTGAAATGTTTCTTTTCATTTAAAGCAGTCAGCCTTAACGTTTACTTTTCAATCCAAGAAGGAAGGGGGGGAGAAAATTCTTACAAACCCAATCTAATACATATCTTTTTATACCCTTCTGGAACAACTAATAAAGACCTAGAGGCGTTTTGATTTTATTAACCATTTACCAATAAATCCATTACCTCTTTATTTAATTTTTAAAACGCTAGGATGTAAAGTTTAAACAAGCTTAAGGCTCAGCTAGTAACTTCCCTCATTTTGATACTTAAGGGATCTAATATATTTAAAGACCCTAATATATTTGCTTATACTCCAATCAGACTTTCTGCACAAAACAATACACCCCGTTTTCCTTTTAATTTAATTTAATCCTTGCCCCTGGATGGCAACTACTTGTTGAACTAAACCAACCAAAGCACTTAATATACAGGAACTTAAGCTCAGCTGAATATACAGCATGACTGTGCGGCAATGCAAAAAGCGCAGCACCCTTTTTGGTCACAGCCAGCAGAACATTTATACCAATCTGAGTATACGCCTGGAAAGCAATTAAGAAGGGATAATTCCAGGGTCCCCTGACCCTTCACAGAGGCACTCTGTGACACCAATGCATGACCCCCACACCTCCTCACAATTCCCACCTTCCTGCAGTGTCAATACATAACAACCAGCAGGGAGGGTCTCTGAAGGGATGAAGATCATAGAGAAGTGACAGAGAGTAGCTGAGTCTAAGGCTCTGCTGCCAAAATACATCCCAACAACTGTAAACCTGAAAGATCTTCTAAATACTGATACTAAAAAACACACCACAATCTCCTCCCTTAATGCATTTCCCATTCCCACCCAACACCATTCAGTCTAGGCCCTAAAAACTCTACACCTCACATACATACAACTAAATAAGACAATAAAATAGAGATTAATGGATTGGTAGGGAGTTATAATGAGGATTTTACACACCCCTGAGGGGTGGGATGCCACATAAACCCTAAAAGTGAAGCTTGAGGGATTTATTCAGGCATCCCACTCTCAGGGGTGTGTATCATCTGAGTTTTAAATCCCCTACCCATCCTTTATTTTGTATAATTGCTGAGGATTGTTTTTTTCACCACAGCAATTATACAAAATAAATGGAAGCAAGCCGTGGACCATTACGGTTTCAGCATGGTCCGTGGCAGCTCCTGACATAAAGCAGTGTTCACTTTTCTTGTGCCTTATTTAAAAAAAAAAAGAAACAGGGCACGTGTTTGTTGTTATAACCAGCTGTTATAACAACAAAATTACAACCCAGTTTCCCTATGGGAGAAAACAATAACCAGTTATTATTACTCTATTAAACACACTCATACTCACGCACACCTATCCTCAACCATTCAATCACAGCACTCAACAATGAAAAATTAGTTGTATTAGAATTGAAGATTCTAGTCAATCATGCAGTAGTTAGAAGTGCCCTCTAAATCACACAGTTGTAGTTTTAAGAATATGACCAGAGAAAATGTCTGGGTTAAATCAAAATTCAAGATTAGTCTATTAGCCCCTGCTCCAACCAGAGGTCATGCATTAAATAATTCAAATGAAAACCACAGACTTCCACTGTGCCACTGCTGGATATTGCCAGAAAAATGTAGATATCTACTTTTGAGAAGAAAAACACAGGTTAGCAAGTTTACTCTCTCATCACCTTCTGGCTCTAGTGCTTTGTACAGCTCACAGCCCTTTTCTACAATTCTAGATCTCCACAAGTCCCAGTAGACACAGTTATAAATCCACAGGACTGGCCCAACTGGGCACTTCAACCCTGAACAACTTACTATGAGTTAAAATCCTACCAGCAGCAGGAGAAATCCAAGCCAGGAAAATCACAGAGTGAGACACTCTCACTATCCCACACTGCTGCCAGTTAGAGTAGACTGCTCCACCTGTCTCAGTATTTCAGTTCAAGTCTCAACTGACCTTTAGATCACACTTGGTTCCCTGATTCCAGGGGATGAGAACATACTAGGATTCTGTGTTCATAGCTGCTTATCAGGGACCGCACTCAACTCTCTGCTCTGTTGCTTCCCTGTGTTACCTTCATTATACCCCAATTCAGTTATAGTGGCATTCAAACTATTTCCAGAGTGAGACTGCAGGAAGACTGAAACTAAAAATTAAAATTCCTAGCTCCTGTTACTATTTCACTACAGACCCTACCTATTGTAGAGATACTCCACTACTACACTAACTTAAAATTTAAAATTAAATCAATTGCAGCAACAGGTGTCTAGCTGCAGAACCCCTGACAGTTTCTTTTAATTAACAATGTAAGCTTAAAAAGCTTTAATTCAGCCTCAGAGCACACATAGCCTTGCAGCCATCATGATTCGTAGTGCCACACTAACTGACAATGGTGCAAGCCAGTTGAGCACAAGCCATATTCAAAGGTCCCTGATACATGGTACTGACAGCATGATCACAAAGAAAATACTGCTGCACCCATGTAAACGAGGGATCTCCCATGAATACAGGGTACATCAGTATATTCAGAGGATTTGGCAGCACTAAACAACCACCATCATAGTGCTGCTTAACGCTGGCAAAACTCTACCCTTATCAGCCCCCCCCCTTCCACTGGCCAGGTGCTGACAGTAGACTAAGAACCTCAGGCAGCATCCTTCATCCCCCATCCCCACCCCTCAATCACTGCCAGTGCCTGTGATATAGCTGGAAACAACTTAGTTGAGCATGAGTAAGTTATAGCTGAAAATCACCTTTTATAAAACTTCCATTATTTGGTTTTATCATAGACAAGCACAACAAGACAAGAGCAAGTGCACACTTGATCCATTCTGTTTTAAAAACAAGGATGAAAAATGTGTTATGCCAAGATGTGTGCAAGACATGCATTTGATACTTCATATTGGAGGGTACAACTGAATGTAACTAAGTTAGGAACTAGACAGTACAAATGCTCAATATGCCATCAACGGACATGACCATATCACAATATAGTAAACTTACTGAATCTATAGATATAGTACCAGAATATCAAGATCATGTAAGTTTAGAAAAATGATTACTTTTAGGATGTGTATGACACTCGGCTATCACCACAAACTGCACTTTAAATCATCCTACAGTGAAGCAGTTAGGGTCTATTCAAATAGAAATAATCCAGTCAAATAGAATATTTTTCATTATTAGCAACCTTGGCCACCACCAAGGGAATATCTGCATCTTAAACCAAAATTATCCACTGATGTTCAGCCATAAGAGAGAAATGCTATCACATTTTAAAGGGTACCTAAACAAGCAGTTTTTTAAAACTGCAAACTCCAAAATCTGGCTTTATATCAAGGTAAAGTAAAGGCTGCTGTTTACATTCATACTAAACCTGCATTTATGTAAATGACATAAATGCAGTTTCTTAGCTTTTGAAAAATGTAAGCATCAGTCTTTCACTTTCAAAAAACAGCCTTAGTTTCTCCCTAAGGTGTCTGCCAAGTGTGTTAAGTGATGAGTCATGATGACATCATAGAAGCCAGAGCCAGAGATCCACATATATATATCTATAATGCTAACTAGTTCTTCTTTCCCTCTTTATTTTGAATTGTTGTACCAGAATGATCAATACCATGTATTAACTCGTGGATTATTTTGATCAGTACACATGTTAGGCTATGATTTTGTTCATTTTGTTTACTTTAACTTGCAGAAAATATTTTGTAATCCAGCTGACTTTTTCTTTGGCAAACTGCATTGCAGTACAACACTTCAAATACCCGATGATCTAGTAGCTATATGATGGACTGAATTTTGCTTTTTGTTAACCAGGAGAGATGCACTAAGCTGAAAGCTTGTTTACAATTGTGGCCTGGAAGCACAAGGAAGTTTAATGACTTGCTCAGGGTCACACATCAAAGTACCTGTCTTGTTCAGTTCCAAAGCTCATGCTCTCTTGTTAATCCACAAATAAGGCTTTCTTTTTCCATGTGAACCTCCTACACCTAGTCTGCCTTCTGTTGAACACCCCACCATCCATACCCTGTCCTTAGTACTGCCTGGGGCCTCATATGAGCTTGCGGTCTCATGAAGAGAATTATCACACCTCAGATTGTAATCTTGTACCTCAGAGAGTTGTGCACACCTATACCGATGTGCGTCATCAGCTGGCACTGTTAAAAATGCTTCCCAAATCACTCTCCAGTCCACATTCTCAATGTTTGACTTCTGCTCCCACAGTAAACATTGAGTGGATCACCACCCTTCTGCACACTAAAGGTAGTATGTACAGTTCCCTGCTGTGTTTTTTTTCTCCACCTCATTAACCAACAACTAGGTCTTCCTGGAGGGGCAAGCAATAAGCATCATGACCCACCAGAAAAACTGCTGCTCATGCCCTCATAAGGACTGCACTTACAATGGATAACAATATTATTAGCAGGAAAGGAATACTAATACCTTGACTGAATCCACCTGACTTCCAGTGTCAGTCTACTCCTTTACCTGTGATCTGTAGAACCCTGCAAGACAGTTCCCAGCAATTCTTCTCTAGCACTTTCTGTGCTGTACTCCACAATGCGAGTTGGCTGGCTACCACCCTTCCAAATCTTGAATGAGCTGTACACAACTCCCTCAATACTGCCCTAACAAACATCAACACCCCTTCCCCACACCCAAGGGTAATCTCCCTACACTAAATTCAAGTAACAGTTTAGATGCAGCCCTGCCGCTCTGAGTATTTGTCATCATTGGCTACTCTCATCCACAGTCAGGTAGTGATCATGATGCTGATAGCCCCACATTTTAGATCTCACAGTGATCTGCTCAGCGTCCTCCTTCATGTCTTCAACTAACCTGAATATAGCTGTACCCTGCTGGAATGGCCTCTTCAGTCCCTCTCTGGCACTCATTCTTACCACTTGCTCCCCACACCAAAAACTGGTGAGATCACCCTTCATCATTAATGTGTTTTGTACAGTCTCCCGTGTTATATTTTCATATTAATAATAAACATGATCTTCTGGTAAGCCAGACTGTTAGCAGCATGGCACAAGTGGAAAAATAGGCTTTCCTACTCATATAAGATCTAAGCCACCTATGATTAGGCACTATTAAATGACGTGCATAATGATGTGCGCACCCATCATTTAATAGTGCCTAATCAAAGGTAGCCTAGATCTTTCAAGGATATGAAAGCCCATCATTCCTCTTGTTCCCTGCTGCTATGAGCCTGACTTACTGGAAAGATATGTTTATATCTGATATGTCAAAATAAAACAGGGCCTGTACTACTTGCATTCATGATGCAGAAGGGTGATGAGCTCACCAGTTTTCAGTGTGAGGAGGAATAGTGAAGAATGAATACTGGAGGGGGACTGAGAAGGCCACTCTTGCAAGGCACTGCTACATTCAGGGAAGGAGGAAGAGGAAGACAGAAGGAGAGAAATATGAGCAGATTACTGTGACAAATAAGATGTGGGGCTGCCAGCACCTTGATCACTACCTGACTCCATTGTCCTGGCCAACATTCCCTTTCCCATAAAACCAGTTTATGCAATTGTCCAAGGCTGTGTGTGGATATTAATGTATGAAATGGCTGCCACTACATGTTCGGTCACTTCACTACCAGTCTAGTATTACTTGTAAAACACTTTGGGATGCAATGTGTATGAAAACCACTATATAAATGCTGATTATTCTTATTATTATTATTTCCCATGGAAAAAGAAGATAAGACAAGCATATATTTGAGTTTCAAGAAAGTATGAACTCTAACATTGGACTCCACAAGAACTTTGCTACAAAAAAGTGGTGGCTCTAGGGGGTGGTGAAGGGTGTGGCTGCAACCCCCCTCCCCATAGTAATGCACTTGCTTGCTGCTGCTGTATTTCACTTTGTTGAAGAAGTCTGATGTATTGATTGTACAAATGTTTACATTCAAACTATGGATTACATTTGTAGGTTCTGTCAAAAACGTACTAGAAAAGAAAATAGCAGAAAATATAAAGGTTTAATAAAAATGTTAAAAAGTGCATATTAAGCATGTACACCACCCAGCACCCCCATTGTAACATCCTGGATCCACCATAACCACTAGACCACCAGGTTATTCAAAATTTGTACTGCACTGTGGTTTGCCACAGAGAAAATCGGTTGGATTGAAACACATTTTCAGCATGTTAAAGTAAACAAAATGAACAGAACCATAGCCTAACATGTGCATTATAAAAACTAATGCACATGGTTTTGACCATTTGGGTGAAACATTTCTATACAAAGAGAAACAAGAACTTGTTAGCACTATAGAGAGCCTCTGATTTTGTCTCCAATGATGTCATCACATAACAGATTTGTCGGCCATTTTAGGAAGCAGGTAAAATATTTTTTTTGAAATTTGAAGGCTAATTTTACAATTTTTAAATGCTCTGGAACCACATTTTGGTAAATAATGTAAATGTAGTTTTAGCATTAATAAATACAGCAGCCTTTCCTTTAGTCACCTAAGGAGTCATATTTTTGAATATTTTGATATCAAAATGTTGTTTAGGTATCCTTTAACTAATGCTGAAAAAGAAAGAGAACACTGGTATAATAAAAACATTTGAATAACCGGTGTTATAAAATCTTTTATAAACTGTCCATTCTGAAATACACTAGAGCAGGAAAACAAACAGTACCCCTCTTCCTATCTTGTCCTTACGATTGAGCTCTGCCTCATATGGTGATGGAGCAAAGAATGTAGTCCAACCATATTAAAACCTAAAGCAAGTCAACATTTACTGTTAAATATACAATTTCCCTGATCTCAGTAATATCTCCAAACATACAAAACCAGGGGTTTACCAATGCTGGGACACCAAGCCAAAAGTACAGTTTCACATGAATTAGAAGACAGTTTTAAACAGTACACAAGGCACATGTAGGGGAGTGGAAAGTGAGGTGTCCTTGTCTGCTCTGCTCATGTCAGAGGCATGTAGAGAACCATACCTCAGGAGTCTGCACTGCCTTTTAAGGAGACCTACACATTAAGGGCCAACTTCTTGATTCGATCTTGTCCAGAAGTTTATTTGCATCTTTCAGAGAGTTGTATAAGTAAGCCTTTCCTGCCACTTCCACTCTGAACCACACTGGAAATAGCAGTGCAAATGGAATTTGTAGCACCTTCAATTTATTCTTGAATCTATCAAAGTATTTTCTTTGATTTCTGATTAAAAAGGGTTTGTCTGGAAAAAAGTAAACAGTTGCCTCACCCGCTATCAGGTCCCAGACTCAACATGCTGCATCTAGGATGTAGTCTCTCATGCTAGGTCACATGAAAACAATGACAACAGTGACGGCACTCTGTGGAGGTTCACCCGATAGTACCGCTCGAAAAACCAGTGGCTTGTGTAGGATCCAAGTGCCTGTGGGAGCCTGGATTCAAGATAAGCCACCAAATCTAGCCCTTCCTTGTCCTCCAAGAAATTAACCAAATGCAGGTTTCACACCCTCAGGGAAAGCTTGTCTGATTCCAGGTGCTTCTGAAGGATGGCGACTTTCGTAATCACCATAGTTGTTTCTACAGCAGGCACATGATTGCTTCCTTTCATTCAGACAGTGGTTGGCTGAGTTGGTAGGCAGAGGGTTGTGCTGTTCAACATCTCTACTACCATAAAGTGGCATTGGTGATAGGTTCAAAAGGAGTGTTTCATGAAGGATCCTTTGTGGGTGAGTTGGGAGTAGAGTCAGTTGCACATCTTGGGAGGAGATGATTGGAGGGTGGGGACCACTATCCACCCATGGGGTGGTTTCCAACTATAACTAGAGCATTATTGGTGACTGGGGTTGGGGGAACATGTACCCACCCAAGAGTAATTTCCAGCTATATCAGAGGCATTGGCAGTGAACAGGTGTGTGTGGGGGGGTACAGGTACACCCCCAAGCATGGTTTTCAGCAATATTCACTGCACTGGCAATGATGGAGGCTACACAGTAAGTGGCCTTCAGCACTGCACATGCTCGGTAGGCTTATTAGCATGTCTGGAATGAATATGGCTTACAGGAGCCCTGGAACTATTCAGTTTGGTGCAAGTCATCTTCATTAGTTCATGTGGACTATATTCAGTCAGAAGCTGTGTCAGCATGATCCATAGTCACTATGTGCAGCTCTAACAGCCTCATATTCAGACAGTGCACTCTGGTCATGGCATGTTAACTGTCTGAATACAGCCTCTGAGTTGGCAGTCAATAGGCAACCACAGGACCAGTAGTTTAAAGCCTGTCTCAGCAGTAATTCATCCCAGAGTAGCTTTGGAATGCCATTGGGTGGGAGCAGACAATGAGGACACAGTTACATTTTTTAAAAAGTATTTTATGTTTGGGGATACTGCTTGATATGTAACTTCTGAAGTTGTGTGGCATTCTGTGGGGTTCCTGGTGAGCAGGGAGGAGGGAGGGGAATGCCAGAGAGCAGGCAGAGGGAGAGATCGAACCAGAGCTGCCAGAGGGATTGGTGGGGGGGCAGTGCCATGTGAGGGAAGGCAGCCAAAAGAGAAAGTACAGGACCTATATATTACCCAGAGGACCAGCGACCCCTTGCGTGAGCGACTATGAAGCATGAATGCCACAAAGCAGGAGTGTGGCATCTTACTAAGTGACATCTGCAGGACATCTGTAGGGGAGCCCACAGGCCACTGGCCATGCTGGACAGAGCACAGTGGGTGAGTGGACAGTGCATGTAAAGTGGGTTTAGCTAGCAAAATGACTGAGTCTTTTATCTAGCACAAGAGTGGGAGCCAACAGAAAATAGGAGATAGTGGCAAGTCTCTATCTAGGGTCAGCCTAATTGAGGAATTAATAACAGAAACCAGTTCAGTAAGATAGCAGGGCAGGCATGAAAGCTAATCAGGGAAGATGTGGGATCTTATGAACTAGCACAGATGGTAGTACAGTGGGGAGGCATGGATATGGAGGGGGGATGGTGGATACAAGGCACAGGGGGTAGAAAGGGTGGTCAGCTGCAATGGGTGTGGGGCCGCCATCTTTTTGGGAACAATGTGGAGAGCAGGGGGCTGTCCAGTGTGTAAACAACCTGGGCAACTTAGGGAAGAGGTCTGGTTGCTGAGATGAGAGTTTGGAAGGGGGAAGGGGAGAGACTGGGGGGAAGAACAGGGGCAGAAGGGACAGAAAATGGCTGCCCAAGCCCACATGGATAATAGACACAGGCCAAAACAGGGAGGATGCTAAAGGGTCCAGGGACATCATTCTCTCAGGGACCCAGGGGAACCATGGTGGGGAATTGGCAGGTGATAAGGAGAAAGAACAAGGGAAGGGGAGGAATCACAACAAGGAGGAAGGAGAAAAGCAAGCTCAGAGTGGGAGAAGAGAAGTACATCATAATATGGGGAAACCCATAGTACTGGCCAGTTTGGAGGAACAGGGGGCAAGGTAGAGGTCAAAGATCCAGAAAATGTAGAGGCAATAAACAGTGGCAAGGTGGGAACTGGGGAAGTAGGAGGTGAAGCAGTGAGAGTGGAGTGCAGAGGTGTGTGGAAGGGTTGAGAGGTACAATTGGGGCAGGAAATCTGGAGGCTGGAGGGAAAGGGTCTAAAAGGTGGGGCAGCACAGGAGAGAAGCAGTCAGATGGGGAAACTGGATTCACAGGAGGGGAGAGGGCTTTGGGATGTGTGCAGAAGGGAGGGAGGGCAGAATGAGTGGGTGGAAGGATAGAGGGTCATTATCCTGGGAGACTCAATACTTAAGGGGGTGAGATGGGGAGGTAAGGGTGCAAAGCAAATCCACAGGTGGGGGGAGGGTATGCCAGGGATGATGGTGGGGAGGGTAGGGCCTTTCATGCCTAAATGTGTAGGGAAGGAGCATGAGAAACCTCACATTATAGCACACCTAGGTACAAATGACATTGCAGGGTGTGAAGTAGAGGTGGTGCAGGAGAGGTTTAAGGAGGTAGGAAAAATCTGCGTCAGGGCAGGAAGGTCAGTTTAGTTCTTTGAAGTACTTCTAGTCCTAGGGTGAGTACTGTAAGGAAACAGAGAATTGAGGAACTTAATAGCTGGTTAGCAGGGTGGTACAACCAGAGGGGTACAGCCTAGTGGGGAGGAAACTTGGGAAAATAAGGACATACATGCACTGGACAGGCTCCATTTAAGTATCTTGAAAGATAAGCTGGAGGAATACTCATGTATGGACCTAAATTTAAACCGAAGGGGGAGTCGTTAGTTTGTGCTGCAACCATAGAAACTAGATGCGGGAGACCAATTGACCTCCCCTCCATTAAGATATCGGGTGGAAGGAACTATGAAGAGGAGGGTTGAGGGCGAGGGGATGCAAGATGGGGAGGGATGAAAAGGGACAGTAAGAGGCAATGGGGTACAGGGTTCATGGTGGAAGGTGATGTCCTTGAATGCAATGAGTCTAGCAAATAAGATGGCAGATCTTCAGGCACTGATGACTGAGAGAGAGGTGGACATAGCAACTGTCATAGAGACATGGGTCACCCAATACTATGACAGGAACTGGATGATCCCTGGGTACAGAATTTAGCAGAAAGACAAAGAGAAGAGGAGAGGAGGAGGGGAGCTTTATTCATGAGGGAAGGGATCATATGCACAAGAGAGGAGGACAAGGTGTGTGAGACTGAAGACTTGAGAGTGTGGCTGCAAAACATCATGGGGAGAAAAGTTTGAATTGGGGGTGGTTTTTCAGACTACCTTCACAGGAAGAGGATTTGGACAAAAAACTGAGGGAGCAGATTAGAACACTAAGCAGTAGCGGAAACAAAGTCATGACAGGTGATTTTAACCTGACTGGAGGTCTCTAGCGACCTCCTGCTCCAGGGAACAAGTCCTACTGGAGGTGTTTCAGGATTGATTCCTGGTGCAGGAAGTCATACAGCCAACCAGGGATGAAGACATACTGGACCTAGTGCTATCAGATGGGAAGCTTGCCCAGGAATCAGAGGTAGAGGACCCCCTTACAGGCAGTGACCACTGCATGGTGTGGTTTCACCTCAATATGGGCAGGGAAACAGCCAGGACTAAGATGAGGGTAGTGAACTTTAAGAGGGCAGACTGTGGTAGGATGGGTGAAATCCTACAGGGGCACCTTGCCAAAATCAGTCCAGAGATGGAAGCCAAGCAGAAATGCTCCATTATTAAGTTGGGTCTGATTGAGGCCACCAGCACATGTTCAGAGGCACAGAGTAAGAAATCCAGGTCCAAAAAAACAAGCTGGTTAAACAACAAGGTGGCAACGAAGGTGAGGCAAAAGAGAGCAACCTTTCATAAGTACAAATGTACTCACGAGAACAAGACAGGGAGGCACACTCAGGGTAGTCTAGAGAGGCAGGCAGAGTGGTCCGGACAGCTAAGGCTAAGAGAGAACTAGTGGTGGCGCAAGAGATAAGGGAGGGGGAGAAGGACTTTTTCAAGTACATAAGGGAAAGAAGAAGCTGCAAGGATGGGATTGTTAACATTAAGAGGGAAGGGGAAAGGGCAGAAAGTAGTGAGGAACTGGTGGAGACATTGAACAAGTACTTCAGCTTAGTCTTCACTAGAGAGAAGGATGGATCTATGCCACAGGGGGGAAAATAGAGGTTCAGAAGCGGGGGTGGAGGAAACTAATAGAATAATTCAGGAGGATACAGTTTTAAAGGGCCTTAGGGTGGACAAGGGTCCTGGACTGAATGGCATATACCCAAGAGTCCTGAGGGAATTGGCAGAGGCCCTTGCTGGACCCCTAATGGACCTGTTTAACAACTCACTGGAGACAGAGTGTGAGTCTCATGACTGGAGAATGGCGCCTGTGGTGCCTCTCCACAACAGCGGACCCAGGGATGAACCTGGTGTGACGTAGACAGCCAGTTCTGAGTGCTGTATCATTTTTTTATATATATATAAAAATGGGTTATGGACTGTCTGTCCTGAGAGATGCTGAAACAGCATGTGGAACTAACACATCAAAACCCCCCAGGGAAAAGTTCAAAGGACAGGACATAGCTAAACTGCAGATATCTGGGGTGCAATTAGCTGGTCAATTTGCTTTGATCCCAGGAAATAAAATTAGCCATTCATGATGTCCTCAGGGAAATCCTTTGATCTGCACTAGATGTCCTGAGAAAAGGGACACTGGCCAGTGTTATGGATAACCTCCCAGGAAACCAGCTCATTTCATCAAAGAGACCTTTGATGTGCAGATGCCAAGGCCCAGACGGAATTAAGGAAGCAAATACACTTTTGCTTTGAATATACAGTGACTTATATCAAAGAGACTTTTGATGTCTAGGAGAAAGCAGATTACAGACTGGTTTCGACTAGTTACATAGAGAGAAGATTTATTATGTCATCTCTTATTTTTTTAAATACCTTAGTAGGCCATCTTGGTGTTATAAAATATAGATTTTGTTACACCAAGGTGGAATTTGGCGACCTCAGCCAGAAGGCCGGCTCAGGATTGTTTTTAACATACTGAGAAGACCTTAACAGGCACACTTTCATATTTTCTGACTGAGAAGGAAGGACATCACAGCATTGTACGACTAAGAAGTAAGAATACCTCAGACAAGATTAGTCTGAATGTTATTATTTGTAGGAATCTGCACTTTTACCTGTTTGTTTTAAGGCTGTATGTGTTGGGATATTTTGTTCTGTATTTTACTGTTTCCTATTTTTTATCTATTTTAAAGTAAATATATATATTTTAAAATGGAAACTGCTTGTAGTGCCTTGATATTTCTTTTTATTTAAGTGAAGCTTTTGAAGGTCATAGTTAACACTGTGTTGAGCTTATTGTAATATCAAACTGGGAAATGGATAGAGTTCTCTAAAGTTTTGCATAGAGTTCTAAGGGTTCATTTTGTAGCGCTGGTTAGGTGCCCAAAAGCAAAGATATCTGGCCCCCCGAAGACAGAATTATCTGAGCCTGATAATTGGGTATGCTAACAAGAGGTTATCAGTTTGAATCCCTCCAGAACTTGAGACCAAGATGACTCGAACCCACAAAACAGACAAGAGGGTTACCTCGTACTGTTCACTATCCACAAATCATACGCTCAGAGGTTGGCACTTTGGGAGTAGAGAGCTGACCGGTTGAGCGAATTTGTGACACCTGGTAATTATAGACTAGTCAGCCTTAACTCCATTCTAGGCAAGCTCATAGAGACCATACTAAAGGAGAGACTGGTGAACTTTCTGGAGGTAAATGGTCTACAAGATGAAAGGCAGCATGGGTTTGTCTCTGGGAGATCCTGCTGGTCAAACCTGACTGACTTCTTCAATTGGGTCACAGGATTGTTGGACAGGGGCCAGGTTGTAGATGTCCAGTATCTGAACTTCAAAAAGGCCTTCAACTCCATGCCACATGGGGAGGCTGCTCAGTAAACTGAGGAACCTGGGAGTTGGGGAAAAGCTGGTGGGGCGGGTCAGGAGATGGCTACAGGACAGAAACGAGAGGGTGATAGTAGGGGGGAGCTATCAAAGCCCAGGTCTGTGACTAGTGGGATCCCACAGGGCTCAGTACTCGAACCAGTGTTGATTAACATCTTTATTGGTGAAATAGCAGATGGGATCAAAAGTAAAATCTGCCTATTTGCAAATGACATTAAATTCTCTAGGAGAGTGGATATAGAAGAGGGGAGACAGGAGCTCAGGGAGGACCTGGCTAGGCTTGAGAAATGGTTGCATATCTGGCAGTTGGGGTTCAACACAAAGAAGTACAAGGTCATGCACCTAGGAGCTAAGAACCCAGGGGCCAGTTACTGGTTGGGAGGTGTACAGGTTACCAGTTCTGAAGATGAAAAAGACCTAGGGGTAATCATCAAGAGGTACCTGAGGCACTCTGCACAGTGCCATAAAGTGGCAGCCAAAGCAGACAAATTGCTGTGATGCATTACCAGAAGAAGCACCTCCAGGAAAGTAATTTTGCCTTTGTATAGATCTTTGGTGAGACCACACTTGGAGTACTTGTGCATTTCTGGTACCCTTATCTGAAAAAAGACATCAGGTTATTGGAGGGGGTACAGCATAGGGCGACCAAGATGATCCAGGATCTGGGGGACAAACCCTGAGGAGAGGCTGTGGGAGTTCAATATCTATTCACTGGATAACAGAAGGGAGAGGGGGACATGATTGAAACCTTCAAGTACCTTAAGGGCATGAACAAGGTTTGAACAGAAGGCATTTCCAGTTTAAGGGGAAATGGGTCCACTAGGGGGCATAATCTGAAATTAGTTGGGGGAAGATTCAAAAAGGAAATGAGAACGCACTTTTTCACAGAAAGAGTGGTGTCCAAGTGGAATGATCTGCCAGAGGAGGTGGTTTCATTGAAAACAGTGAGCAGTTTTAAAAAGGGGTGGGATAGGGTGAAAGGGAGAGTCACAACAGGAAGGATAATGGGTAGGGGGCAAAAGAGTGTGAGGGATGAAAACTCCATGGGGAAAAGGGAGGGGAAGGGGCAACTCCAGCAAAATCTACTGAGATCTGCAATCGAGCAGACTTGATAGACCTAAATGGCTCGTTTCTGATGGCATTTTCATATGCTCATATGTATGTTTCACTATATTATGTGTTTTAGTATGATGTATGCATTTCACTCTACAGTGTATACATTAGTTTCACTATATGATGTATTTATTTTAAGATGCAATGTATTTATTTTAGCATGAAATGTATATACAAGCCTTATTATGCGGAGGTGTTCTTGGTGTGTGACCAAAATCAGAATTAAATATAGTATCAGTCCCCTCCCACAAAGCTGCTTAAAAGCCTGCAATTCATTGAAGTTGGTCCCGTCATTTAGCCAAACCATGATTAGTCTGACCACCACTGACAAGGTGACCCTCTCATCAGTCAGGTATCTACACTTTAAATTTTAACATGCCAATATGAGCTGAGGTCAAACTACTTTCTCTTTCTTATGTGGAAACCACTCTCTGGATTCCTTTGTTATATAGTGTGCTCTGGCCCCATCTCCTAATTAGTGAGTTCCTCAGTGGTCACCTGTGAGCCCTTTATGTGCCAGAGTAGAACAGAGCAGAGAAAGAATGAAGACAAAGTAAGAACATTGAATCAACTTGAGTGAATTGCAAGCTTTTCAGCACCTTTCTAGTGGAGTGCTGGTACTATAACTATTTGATTCTGATTTTGGACACACACTACGAGCCCCCTGCAAACATTTGGAAACAGTGTACAAGAAATGTGATAAAATCCCGGTCTATTAGCCAGAGTTGAGCTTGCTCAGACTTTAACATTGTGTTTATTATGTCTGCCAATGATTGGGTGTCCTTGTACAGCAGCATTAGGTGAGAATGTGAAAACTAGGGCGTGCTTTCAGGTGTGGCAGAACAGCAGATAAATCAATCTGCCACCCAAGTACAGCGAACACAATGTGCTTTTTGCCACATCACCACTGATGTATAGACAACACCCATGTAGAAAGTACCACCCGCCACCATGAGGCACCAAACCTGTGTGCTTAAAAATATTTATACATGGAAGCTCAACTGAACATGCTTGCTTACAACCAAGTTTGTTTTTCTTGCAATTTAGTACTCACTCTGCATTTCATGGAACCACAGACTTTTCCTCCAAAAGTACTGTTGGTGGCCAGGACCAGAGAAAGAAATGGACCCCTTACTTCCATGACTGGGGAGACAGACTGATGCTTTTAAAGTTTCACCAAACTTAACTTGATAAATGTAGTTACAATGTGGTCAGATGCACTCACCCTTCACATAAGCAGCAGAGTCCAAACTGTTACTTCATTAATTCAAGCAGTTTATTTTCCAGTCCAGTGAACAAGAAACAGACAAAGAGCAGCAATGCCACCAAACCGTTGCTGTGCTGTACTCCTCCCTAGTGCTCTACCCCTCCTGTTTGTATCTCAACTTGATAAATGTTTAATTATTCATCACTTCATGGATTTAAAATTTGTGTGAGGACACACTTGTTAGCAAGGGAAATCTGTTAATGCATTGTTTAATTATTAGGTCTGTTAATGTTTTTGTATTGGTGTATATTGCGATTGATTGATTGATTCATTCATTCATTCATTTACTCATTCATTCCTTCCTTTATTTATTTGAAAATTGGTAACCTGGAAAGGCACACTGAGCCAAGGCTCATTTCCAGCTGTGATGCAGAGAAAAGGAAAAGGGGCTAAAATAAATCATACACATACACTGGACCTTTATCTGCTAGCCCGCCCAAATCCTGTACCACTACCGGTCTCCGCCTTGCATCCCTTAGCATATGTAGCCTCCTAAAGAAAACTGCTGCTCTCCAGTGCTAGGTTACCCAGCATCAACCTGATAGTCATACTCTGGTAGAGATTTGGCTCTCTAAGTCCACCCCTGACTCTGCTATCTCCCTCCCTCGATACACCTTATTCAGGGAAGACCACATAGGCAAATACCATGGTGGGTGCACTATATTCATGCGGGACACCCTAATAGGTCATGCACTCCCTGCTCCCAAACTTGACTATGGTGCCCAATCCCTCATGCTAAAAGTTATCCCTGACCCAGCTAGTGGCCCTTTTTTTCTCATTGTCTCCTACATACCCCCAAGGAACCAGAACTCAGCAGTCCAGTCCCTCATCAACTACCTCACATCCCTCCCACACAAAGTCAAGCAAGTCATCCTTGTTGATCTTAATGTTAACTGGCTTGCTTCCACCACCTCCCAAACCAGGGACTCCTTCGCTGCCCTGGATATGTCCCAACTAGTCTCACAGCCCACCAGGTTCAACCGATCCAGTGGAACCAACATACTCCTAGACGTTATCTTATCAAACCACCCCTTTAAAATCCAGGACATCACTGTCCTCCCTGACTCACTTAGTGATCACTCCCCAGTCATCTGTACCTGGTCATCCTCCTCTCCAAAACCAGTGTCCCAGGCTACACTGCACCAGCGGCTATGCCCTGGCGGCCTAAAAAAGTTGAAACAGAACCTAGCCCAGCTGGACTGGTCCCCTATCTGACATGCCCCGGATATCTACTCAGCTCTTGACTTCTTCACAAGTGCCTTCTGCAAGATCTGTGACCTCTTCGCCACCCCCCCCACCAGGATCCATACAAAGAAATGCAACACCCCTTGTATCACTCCTTCCATCATCCAGACACTTAAGAATAGGGATAATCTCTGGTGAACTCCTGTAGATTAAGGCAATCCATCTGACAGACAAGCCTACAACATAGAGCGCAATAAGTGCACCTGGGCCATCAGATGGGCCAAGGCAGAGCACTACCAGGCCACCCTCACCTCCACCTGGGGCTCAGCCCAGACCTTCTGGGATAGCATGAAAGAACTAAATGGGAAGACCCGCTCCCCTCCACCATCTCAGCTCACCATTGATGGCGCTGCCTCCTCTGATCCACTACCTATAGCTGACTGCCTCAACACCACTTCCTCTGATCTAAGCTCTGTCCTCCCCAGCAGTTTTTTTGATCCAATCCCCTCCTCATTCCTCCCCTGCCCTGCATCGCCCCCCTTTCTACCTGTGCACACTATCCCCCCATGAAGTCAGGCCATACCTGCTAAAAGTCCTTGGTAGTAATAACCCCAGCAGCGACCCCCTCGACTCCAAGATCCTCTGCCTGCTCCTGGATGTTGTCCTAGTACCCCTGATGGACCTACTCAACCAGTCCCTATGCCTTGGACAGTTCCCCAGTGCGAGGAAAACTGCTGCAATCACTCCAATACACAAGAGCGGTGATTGATCCTCCCCCAGCAACTATCGGCCAGTCTCCATCCTCCACCCACTCTCCAAAGCCTTTGAAAAAGTGGTGTCTATCCAACCATCTGAGTACTTGGCTAAGTATGACATTATGTGCCCAGAGCAGCACAGCTTCTGCCCAGGACACAGTACAACCACTACTCTCCTGGAATTCTCCCAGTACCTGCACTCTGCTCTCGACCCCGGCAACCTGGCTGGTGCAGTTTTCATTGACCTCTCCAAGGCCTTCGATACTGTCTGTCACCCCCTCCTACTTGACTGTCCACCAACTTGGTTTCTCCACTGGTTCCCTTGCCCAGTTTTCCAGCTTCCTCTCTGCTAGATCCCAGCATGTAAAATCAATGGCTCCCTCTCCAACATTCGACCCATTAGCTCCGGGGTCCCACAGGGCTCAATCCTGGGTCCCATTCTCTTCAGTCTCTACCTTAACACTCTCCCCAGCTCCTGCAATTGCAAGATGCTCCTCTATGAAGATGATGTAGTTCTCTTTGCCTCACACCCAGATCTCTCCACTCTCCAGTCATCCCTTCAACTCACCTATAACCAAACAGAAAGGTGGTTTCTTGATCACAGACTAGTCATAAACCTTAAGAAAACCAAATTAATGCTCTTTTCTCACCACCAAAATAAAGATAGAAGTGCCCCCCTCCTAATTACCCCCCAACTCTCAGCTCCCATTAGAGCAAGTGCCCACATACAAATACCTAGGCATCACTTTCGATACTGCCTTCACCTTCCACACCCACATCAACGCTCTTTCCTCTGCCATAAACTCTCGGAGTGGCCTACTTTACCACCATAGGGATTGCCTGCCCCTTGTTGCCCTCTGACTGGCCATCATCTCCTCCTTCCTGTCCCTAGTGGACTATGCTTGCCCATCTATGCTGCAGCTGATAACACCACCCTCTCTAAAATCCAGCTTTCCATCAATAAGGCCTGTAGACTCCTGACCAGAGCCTCCAGCTGTACCCATACATGCCTGCTCTATTCCTCCACCAACCTGCTCAACTTCGAGGAACGTCTGCTGTATCAGACCTGCCTTCTTGGTAAGAAATCCCTGCTCAGACTCCCCCCCTCCCCGAAGTCTCTGCCTCCCTACCACAGTCATCCTCATCCATTTCTACCCACAGCTCTGTTAAAGCCACCTTCAAAGTGCCCAGAACCAAGACCTCCCTCACCCTTCTTTTATCAAGCCCTTGCCTGGTTCAAGTCCCTCCCTACCTGCATCGCCAACACTGCCAAACTTGGTCCCTTCAAAACCGCTCTCTGGAACCATCTCTTTAATGTCTGCTGCTGAAGGTGCAACTAATCCTGCTCCCCCCAATCCTACTGCAGGATCTTTCCCTGTCTAGCCCCTCTAATCTCGACAAGGTCCCCTGGACTGCTGATCCATCTTTCCCCTACCCATTTTTACCTACCCACTTAGGTTTATACAAGGATGTATTCCACTGCAACTCCAGAGAAATTGTACATCTTTAATTGTAAGTCTGTATTTTATACCAACATGTAACTAAGTATATTCTGTGTTCAATGTCTGCACCTGTAATGTTGTCCAATGTTGTATCTGCACAATGTTCTATTGTCTTGCCCTACCTGTGACAAAATGCCTTTGTGAATGAATCCCTGACACAAAGGTTGTAAATCTGACTTGTTCAAATAATAAATAAATAAATAGTACTGAAGCACTCCAAAAATAAAGTCCAAACAGTGTATGATTCAACATGGTACAAGTGCAAATAACACTGTTGTTAATGCTTTTTATCTCCTTTGTATTTTCCTACTAGTCATTCCATAAAAATGGGCAGGTCTCTGCTCATGGGCTAACTGGGTCTTTTAATAAATAAAATCAATTGCTCTATCAACTTTTGCAAGGTGAGATTTTTAAGCATCAGAAAAAAGACACATGACTGACACTGGTACCCATGGTTCAGCTATTGTTTTGACACTCCAACTGAAGGTTGGCCTCAGTTTATAGTTTTGTTTTAATATTTTTTTTATTAATATTTTAATACTAAAAATAAATTATCACTGGGGCTGGAGGATATTAATGTCCAGTTGAAAATATGCTTTTTAAACTGATCTGTTGGCAAGATAACCCTTTCCATACTAGAATTGTAGGTGCCATGTTTCCTGTTTTTGAAGCCTAAATGGTCTCAATTGTTTTTTTTGAACAAGGTAATTTATAAATACCTGATAATGTCATTAATCACATTAAATACACTGAGCTCCAGATTTTCTATTTATTTAACTAATATGTATCAGAGACTATTATTAACTTTAAAACACTATAATTAATTTAGACAATTCCCCCTGAACTTGCTTTTTTGCCATTTCTTCTTTTTGAAGGTGAACATAAACAACTTATTCACATTCCTGTCTGCCTGTCTGCCTCTGAGCCACTTCACAAGCTTATACTAAAGTTTGGAGTTCACACCTTTCCAAAAAACACAAGCACGCACACATACACACACACACACACACACACACACGCACACACACACACACACACACACACCCTTGATCATTTTATTTAAATTAATTCCTAAGTACATAAAATAGAGAATAATGCTTAGGAGACTGTGTGTTATGATGTTTTTTACACACCCAAGGTGTGTGATGACCCATAAACCTTGAAAGTGAAGTTTGACATGTTTACTAGGTCATCTCACACAAAGGGTGTACAAAAAAACTTCATAGACAGACAGTTGTCTATGCTTTATTTTTTATAGTTACTGGTCCAGGTGCTGGATGTCAAAGTGAATGAAGGGGTTCTGTTAGTCTGCTTTTTAATGAGCCCTGCTGCTTTGTTCAGTACCTGTCACTCACCGACACACGCATAGACAACACACACACACACACACACACACACACACTGTCCATTACAGACATTGGGCCCGATTCACAAAGTACCAGCACCGACGCAAGCAGCGTGCATATGGATGAATGGCGCAAGGTGCGGCATGTAGCACTGGACTGGCCAAACCACCATTCACAAACGCACACTGTGCCAAACTCACCGTGCATGCGCCACACTGCCTAGCACCATGGCAGTGGTGACACAAGCCCTGTGAACTGGCGCAAGGTGCATTGTGTCAGACAAGGCAAGAATATTCATCAGATCACAATTCACAAAGCAGGGCAGGGCAGAAAAAAGAACACCTGCAAGACCAGGGAAAGCTGGTCTAAGGGTGATTAGAGCAAATAAATGGTGCAAGCAGAAGGTAGTCTATGTGGCAACCCTCAGGAGGCAACACCGCAACAGTGGAAGTCCAGACAGACAGACAGACATGTCAGGACATGTGATAATGATGGCCATGGCGATTGCCTTATGAGCCCGCTGACGAAGGCATGCACAGCAGCAGTGCATTGCAGTCCATAGGCAGGTAATAGTACCACAGGGAAGAGGCCAAAGACATGAACGCCAAGTCACACCAAGTGTGTACTGAAGGTGTACGTCATATGAAGACCTGACAAAATAGCAGTATCTTGCCCAATACCACCTGGGCAAGGTGGCCATGGCAGAGCTGTGCCACGAGCTGTGTGAGGAGATGCAGACACAGACACACAGTGGGAGGGCAATACCCAGTGAGGTAAGGATCTGTGCTGCACTTCAGGTACTAGCCAGTGGTGGCTTCCAGTCACCCAGTGGCGATACTGTCAGCATATCCCAGCCCTCCATGAGCCGCTGCCTGAAGCAGTTTGTAAATGCACTAGTGAGGCACGCAGGGCAATACATCCACCCCGCAGGCACTGGAACCCAGCAACAGGCTGTCAAACAGGGCTTCTATGTCATTGCTGAATTTCCATGGGTGCTAGGTGCTGTAGACTGCACCCATATTGCCATCAGGGCACCCGCTGATCAACCACAGGTGAATGTAAATCAGAAATGCTTCCATT
The DNA here is from genome assembly GCA_016271365.2 of Neoceratodus forsteri. Classification (NCBI taxonomy): domain Eukaryota; kingdom Metazoa; phylum Chordata; order Ceratodontiformes; family Ceratodontidae; genus Neoceratodus; species Neoceratodus forsteri. Next base: position 397,081,863 of record CM028129.1, read on the forward strand.
CCATCAATGTACAGGTAGTCTGTGACAGCCAACGCTGCATCCTAGATGTAGTGGCCAAGTACCCTGGATCATGCCAAGATGTCCACATCTACAGGAACAGTGGACTCAGGCAGGCCCTGGAGAACAACTTGCTGCAGGATGGGTGGCTAACTGGTAAGTCAGGCAAACAACACAGACACCACAGTAAAGCAGGGCTGATGCATGAGTGGCACATGACACACATGGCAGACAGAATGCTGTCCATAGTGTGCCCATGGTAGGATGCACTGAAAAGGGGCGTGACCATGAATGGAAAAGGCAGCATGACAGCACATTCACCAGAGGCATGCTTAACACATTGCAGTAGAACACAACATGGAATGTGCAAGGAATAGGGATGGTGGTGTGCACACATGTGCCATTGTGGGACATAACACATGCCATGTGAAGCCAACAGTGATGCAGTGAATGGCGGCACCAATGAACAGCACACACCACAACAGGCATACTGATGCACAATGCTGCACCTGGAATGGCATCAGAGACAGGTGTCCAGGAACACCGGAACACAGACATGACAGGGACAGGAACACATATGGCCCATATGCCCCCAGTACCGCCATGACTACCAGCCTGACTAGCACAAGTTGCAGAGACACAGGGCAACACACACACACACACACACACACACACACACAGGTAACATGCAGGAATGTGAACACCAGCATGATGGTGCAATACAATGGCTTGTGTGGCACAAGAAATGGAGGGGGGGACAGTAGGACACACCATATATAAAGCACTGAAGCAGCACGCCAACACCATCCACACACACACAGTGATGGCAGAGGGATGGGTATATGAAACACGTGCCACACCTGCCATCAGGGGAGAGTGGTATGCATACTCACACACAGTGGTACAATGGTACTACTGGACACGGCATATATGTGAACGGTGTGTGTAACACAGTGTCCCATGGTATATGCATGTCAGCAGGCATGGCACGCAACTGTAGCAGACAGTGCTGGCACACCACAATAGCCATGTCAAGTGCCACACGCAAACAATACCTGAGACATGTGCAGCCATGCAAGCAATGAACTGTAGGGGCACCATACACATGTAACATGCTATGCTTCTCCCTGCAGGTGACTGTGTATATCCCCAGCTGCCGTGGTTGATGACACCAATAAGACACCCCGTAGTGGCCCCCCACACATGCTACAATGAGGCACTTGCTTCAACCAGGAGTGTCACTGAATGCACATTTGGGCAATTGAAGATGAGCTCCGGCTGCCTAGACAGGTCAGGTGGGGCACTACAGTACACCCCACAAATGGCATGCAGAATTGTGGTTGCATGCTGTGTGTTGCACAACATTGCCAAAGCTCACCGCAACCCAATACCTGAACCAGTGATGGAGCCAGTGTAGGAGGAAGAGGAAGAGGAAGCAGAGAAGGAGTGGCACCCACAAAGACCACAACATGCACAAAGACGTGCACAGCAGACTGTTGCTGGACAGAGGAGCCATGCCAATCTGATTTTCAGCCACTTCACATAGACCCTATGATGAACACCTACCACCCCACCCCCCATGAAGGTGTGGTGCAACCAACAGGCACCATAACAGCCATGACACTGAATGTGGGAAGACCACCAGCACATGGCTGTCCACAAGACCATGCAGCGGTCCCCATATTTTTGTGGACTTGCACATGTGACCTTGATACTGGGCCCATGAATGTCAACGAGTCACTGTGAGGCCATGCATGACATGGAGACCCAAACGATGTATCAGCCAATCACAGGGCATGCCAAATAACACACAGTGACAGCTTGTCCTGCCTCAGAGGAGTATATGCGGAGATGTAGCCATCTGGGACAACACACATGCCATGGCAGCATTGAACATATGAAGGTGCCCATGCCGTGTGTATAGCACCAGGCAGTACCATACAACTAACAGAGACAATATCCACAGATGCATTCATACCAGAGGATAGCAATGAACATCAGGACCCATCAAGTGAGGTACAACAAAGCCCATGACCCACCCCTCATTAGTAGGGCATTCCACCATACTGGTACTGCAAACATACATGTGCAGCACACAGCCTGTGAACACAGTGGTCAGAATGTGTAACAGGACCATTGCTAGTCTGTGCAACAGACACGCATAACAGACCCTGGGAATGCCCTATGGACTGTCCATTAAACACATTAATGTACAGAGTGATGGATGAGAATAGATACAGTAAACACAAGTAACAATGCACAGCAGGGCCTGAGAGGTACTGTGGTGGTTGAGTGAGCTGCAAAGCAGCTGCATGACAACAAGGGCACTCAACACAAGGGGGCTGTGCAACCCACATAACAACACACCGCATGACATGCAGAACTGCACATGGGTCACCATGCAAGGCGCACACACACACATACACAAGTAGCCAGACAGTCTCCTGGGGTACAGACTATCAATAGTACCAGTGTGAGGTATGTGTACAAGGCTCCTTGTAAGGAGCCTACTAAGGGCCGGCATACATATTGACATCATTGTGAACTCAGCTAGCCTGAGGGAAGGATGAGTATGTCATATGGAGGACATGAAGCAACATTACCCAACCAGAGTCAGCTGCTCTGGGGCAGTCGAATAATATGCTGATAGCCGTAGCGTGATAGTCAGAGTGACAGGAGCTATGCTGGTAGAGCCCTGTGTGACTTCCCCAAGTATGGATTACAAGCACCAGCCCCCAGTGAGGTGATGGGGACCATTCTGCAGCAGTACTCAATGATGTACACCCCAGGAGCTGTGAAAGGGACTGTCAGGTCAGTGAATCAAAGGAGCAAACCCCTGAAGGTCCGTGTGTGTACAGCCACCATTGAGGAGGACTGTGTGTGAGATGTCTGCCAGGAAAGCATGGAAATGTGTGCCCCCTGGATGTTCCTATGCCCAATGGAAGGGGCAACAGATCTGTGTGTACAGTGTGGAGATAAGGGAGTGTCCTGGGTGTTTCCATGACAAAAGGGATGAGCATCTGATCCATGGAACTGTGAGCATTCAAGGTTGTTCCCATGCCTAAAGGAGGGAGCATCATAACAGTGAGTGCAAATTGGGAGACAAGTTCCCTAGTCAGGTGTTTGATCTGGGATGTGTGTGCCCATAGCTAAGGCTACATCACACCTATCAGAAACCCTGTTCACTGATGTGTGTAATGTGTTTGGACAGGTTGGGGTCTGTAGCATGTCAGTGTGGCATGAAGGCATCTGTCGGGTAACCATGAAGGAATGGCGGGGACTGTCACTTGGTGCAAAGGGTGGGAAGAATGTCATTTGGAAGCCTACATGGCAGGGCCAACAGACCCATTGATGGGCACCAGGATACCCCGACCACAGGCCCTTGCTGAGGGCTGTCGTTGTGTGATATACGTGACATGCACGTACCTAAGGGAAAAACGATGTTCTGAGTGTGTGGCACAGTACACTTGAAATAACCCTTGTGTGATGGAAATGTGTCAGGTGTGTGGCAACAGACTACAAACAGACACCATGGGGAAGAGGAAGGATTTGATTCTGTGGAGCATTGTAATGCCTGGCACAGGGATGTGGAAGGGTAATGCACCAGTACGCAATGTCCAACCTAGGGGATCCCCCTGTTGCTTTAGTAACAACTGTGTACTACGCCATACTGCACAATCCCAGCTGCTGCAATGGACATCCAGATCAATGCATATGTGTGGATGTAAACAGGCCTCCTCAGTGGTTAGAACCAGCATATGCCCAGCATCCCTTCCCCTGGACCTGGCAGTGGTTATAATGATACAACATAGGTCATTGTACCCACAACCCCGTCCCCTAGAAAATGAGCCAGGTATACATTCTAAAGCTAGGGTTGGTACCATTCATGGGAATGCTGCTAAGGGTAGATGGTACGCCATAGATGGGTACTAGTCCTCTGATATGGGGATGCCAACCTGCCACAAATCGTGTGGCAATACACATACACACACACACACACACACACACACACACAGCACAAAGGTACAGGCAGTCCCACATGAGTTTGTCAGCTAATAACACTGCACGGCCGCAGCATACACTGTAGTACCATGGCCAACACGACATGTGCAGCAGCACCATTTGTGCTATGATACACATGCACAGTGGACAGCTGAGCTGCCAGACACTGCACAGCACACAATACACCAGTTTGCACAACCCATACATAGGGACACAGAAAGCCCACGCATGTGCGTGATGACATCAAGATGATTACAGCACAAACATGTGTCATCAAATGCAACAACTGAGATATAGGAGATGAGAGTATGACACATGTAATGGAACAGCAAACGCTTTATTAAGAACACAGCAGGATAACATACAGAGATAGGTGAGGTGCACATGCACCTAAAATGGTGTTCATGTGTAAGTGGCTATCTTAAACAAGTGTGCTGCAAACAAACCTCCACCTGCACAACATCAACAGTAACATGAACATACATTTGCAATGGCTATCATGCATGGGTGATAACACCCTGTGTAAAGGTTACATGCTACATATCCAGGAACAACACAATAGGATAAAAACATCAATACACCACAACACAAGAAACATTCATGATGGTACAGTAACATCATGTACCCATCACAAGTAGTTGGCACAGGGTAGGATATGTCCCACAGAGCTGTGAGAGGGTGTGCGCCGTACACTGACACCCAGCCACAATGCAGCCAACGCATCAGGTATAGGTGATGCGCTATCTTAATGTCCCCCTTGTACGTTAAGGAAGTCTAGAAGGGCAACAATATCTGCACACAACATGTCGATGTGCAGCAGCATTGAGCGTATTTAGTCCTCCAACTGCACTGCAGACAGCATGCACTCCTGCATGCCGGCTGCTGCAACATCACCAGAGGCACCTCCCAGACCAGGCACACTGGCTGCACAGATGGACACAGTTCCTGGAACAGAGGTGCCCTTTTCCCGTGTTGGCACAACTTCAACCATTGCAGTGTCACATATATTCTGGGCCACTGTGCGCAAGATGGGCGGATGCTGCACACATTCATCATTAGCCCCTTGCACTGTCCACTGTTCCGGTGCAGCCCCATCCACCATATCGGTTACCCCATAAACGACTGACTGGTCATAATCCGCTATGACAACATACATCATGCATGCAATCACATTTGGGCTGACATGTCCAGGCCCCTGTTGCTGTTCCTCACTGGGTGCCACTGGCCCAATAATAACCATTGCCACAGCACTGTGCTGTGTCGCAGTCCCATGGTCCACCCCCCCAGGCTCCTGCTCCTCGGCCACATGTTCTATGGCTGCCTGTGACACTGTCTGCAACCTCTGCTTTGTCTGTTAGCCATATGCATGGGCATCTGCCCACTTCAGCTGTTCCATGGCCCTCAGAAGGCCCATCCACCATGGTTCCCTTGCAGCATTCCCTCTGTTCATAGACCATCCGGTTCCCGTGGAGAGATAGTGGTCACTGTCACATGTTGCTCTGTCACAGTATTACAGTCTTGACACATGCAATTATGTTCATGTGGCATGATTGGCGGTTCTGAAGACATTCAGGGAAGAGGTTTTTCGGCCCGGAGAGGGGCTTGCAATCAGTGGGCCTGTAGGAGCAGGAGGAGTGCAGTCGGGGAAAGAAGGAACTGCCCCACTGGTGGATTTTGTCCAATTGAGATGAGTGGCATAAGACTGGAGTGTGCATCCAGGCCATAAAAGAACCACAGCCAGTCCACTGCTCTAAATCTCAGAGGCGCAGCTGTTTTCACTGTTGCTGGCGGGGGGCTCACAGTCCGCGACCCTGGAGGGAGTGGGGGCTTGTGGTCCCTGGCCCTGAAGACATCTTGGGGAGAGGTTTTTCAGCCGGGAGAGGGGCTCACAATCAGTGGGCCCATAGGAGCTGGAGGAATGCAGTTGGGGAAAGGAGGAACCCCTCTTCTGATAGATTTTGCCCAATTGAGAAGAGTGGTGCAAGATTGGAGTGTGCAGCCAGACCTTAAAAGATGCATGGCCAGGCCGCTACTCCAAATCTTGAAGGCACAGCTGTTTTCACTGTTGCTGGTGGGGGGCTTGCAGTCGGCGGTCCTGGAGGGAGTGGGGGCTGTAGGTCAGCGGCCCCAAGACATCCAGGGAGAGGTTTTTGTCTGCCCCACCTCCCCCATCCCTGATCCAATATTAAATGCGGAAGGTGGGAGGAGCCTGAAGTCTGGACATCTGCAGATTGTACAGAAGAAGCTGGGCCATAGGTTCATTCAAAAGGGGGCAACCACTGGGAAGAGAGTGGTGTGAACCGCAGCATCCAAGGAAGGGAGGCATTCCTGGTAAAGTAGCATTGCTCTCACTTTTTCTACCTAACCTTTAATGACCTTGGGAGACTTCATTTGCTGGATTAAAACTGAAACATGGGGAGAGCCCTTAATTAGTAACAAATTGGTAACTTCTGGGAATTTGTTGGACTTAAACTGGCTAACGGCTGGCTATACTAGACTTTCAAGTTGTGTTTTAACCTGTCATATAGGTTTTAACAAGGCTGGCTATGCTAGGCTTTCAAGTTTGTGTGTAAACTGTCATGCAATTTGAGATGGGAAGCCAAATGGGAGAGATAGATCGGACAGGGTTCACAGATCACAAGGGCTGGTATCTTTGGAAGGGTAGTGGGGTGTGTAGGGTGTGGGTCGGCCATAGTGCTATCACTGGTCTGGAGGATGGGAGCTTGTATGGTGTGACAACAATTGGCACATCTCTGGGAGGAGATCAAGTGGCTAAGATGGGTGTTGGAGGGAAGGGGGGGTGAAAAAGAGGGTGGCTCTGTGGGGGGATGGGTTGGGGGGACAGTAGGGGAAAGGATGGTAAAATGGGAGTGTGTTCAAGTGAGGCACTTCAAATGGGTGGAAACAGACAGGAGAAGGATGGCATGAGTGCAGGGAACTGTCCTACCAGAATGGGGGTGTGGGAGTGGACCCTGAAGGAAGGAGGTGAACACCAGGAGGCATGGGATGGGGTGGCCCTGAGCAAAATAAGGACCAGGGGGACTGGCACGAGGTTAAGAGAAATAAAAAACAAGTGGCCCGGCAAGAGGATAAGAGAAGAGTGCTGGGGTATGGGCAAAAGAGTACTGATAGGGTGAGTGAGTCAGTAGGGGAAGGCCGGACAAATGGCATAGAGCATAATAACAGATTCACACCCCTGACACCACTAACAAGTAAGGGAGGGGAATTTGGAGAAGTCGAGGATCCTCTGGAGGCAGGTAAGCGGGGGATGGAAATGGGCTCAGCAGGCAAGGAAGGGGTAGAAGATACTCCCAGGCATAGGATCTCGGTGGGGAACAGGATATGGAGGATGTATGAGGGCCAGCAGGAGAAATGGGAGTCAGGTCACAGTGGAGAAGAAAGAGGATGGCAAGGAAGGGGGAGCTTGGAGTGGGATGCGGGGAGAGGAGACCTAGTAAAGGAAGTGGATACAATACAGGGGGATGAGGTTATGCAGGGAGGGAGAGAGGCAGGTATGGAGGAGGAGGAAGGTGGAGCCAGTGCATTCCCCGGTGGGGCGGGGGGGTAACGTGTTCCAGGGGGAAATACTTTGTTGGGACTGGGTGCAGTAGGAGGATGGGAAGTGGTGGTGGAGGACAGGCCTGAGAGGGAAAAGAGCAGAGGGCGGAGGGGGCCCTTGCCTCTGGGGGAGATACAGGGATAGTCCTGGGCATAGCAGAAGGAAGGGAAGTGGCTGAGGTGGACAGATCAGTGAGGAGAAAGACCTGGGGGCAGGGGAGAGCCCTTGCTCCTGGGAGAAAAGTGGGAATGGACCAGAGTGCTATAGCAGGAAGAGAAGAGGTCAGGGAGGTCAGGTCAGTGAGAGATAAGGGTTGGAGTGGGAGAGACAGGTCAGATTTTGGCATGAGGGGGTGGAGGGACGTGCAAGACAATGCGGGGGAGAGGGAGGAGGGAGGGCAACTAGGATAGTGAGCAGGTCTAGGGAAAATTAATCAGTAAGAATACTTCTCCTGCGAGAATCCATGATTGGGGGATCAGGTGGAGAGGGAGGGGAAGGGGGAACTTCCTGTGGTCCAGGAGTATATCAAGCTTGACTGGGCATAAGGCAAAACATCTGGTCTATTCTCTAGCGCAGGAATGTGGTGGGACCCCTGACATATTAGTGCACTTGGGTACAAACGATATAGAGGGGAACAGTGAGCTGGAGATTCTGGCCAGGTTTAGGGAACTGGCCAGGGTCTGTCAAGACATGGGGTGTTCAGTCTCCTTCTCGGAGATACTACCGGTGCCTAGGTCCAGTGTGGAGAACAAACAAAAAATAAGGGACGTAAATGTATGGCTCGGGGAATGGTGCGTGGCTAAGGGGTATGGGTTGGTGGGGGAATTGGGTATAACCTGGAAGGACAAGGAATTGTCCATAAGAGACAGGCTCCACCTTAGCTCAGAGGGAAAAAAGGTTCTGCAGCTTAGACTGTCAGAATTCATCCACTCCAGGTGGGGTTTAAACTTGTGAGGGGGGGAGGGAGAAGCTACCCTGCAGAACAGGCCAGGAAGGCCCTGGCCTTTTCCCGCAGGTAGGGAGGAGGGGGCACAGGGCAGGAGCACCTGATTGTGCATGAGGGGGGCATTGTAGGCAGGAAACGGGGAGATCTCAGGACAGAGGAGGGAGGGCAAGGGGGCACGTTGGAAGGTGGTCTTGATTAACACCAGGAGCATGGGAAACAAGATGCTAGAACTTCAGGAGCTGTTAGTTGGGGGGGGTGGATGTGGCAGCTGTCACAGAGACTTGGGCCACTTCCAGACATGATTGGGACCTAAACCTACCAGGGTATACCATGTGCAGAAAGGATAGAGTGGAGGTAAGGGGGAGTAGCTTTTATCATGAGGGATGGCATAGGGATAAGCAAGGTTGAGGAAGCAGGAGATCAGGTGGAGGCCCTATGGGTCACCCTGCAGACTCCAGGAGTGAGAGCGTGAAAATGGAGGTAGTATACAGACCACCCAGGCAGGGGGATGAACAGGAGGAAGGCCTGATGGCTTGCCTTAGGGATCACTGTGGAAAGGGAGAGGGCAAAACTGTGGTGCTGGGAGACCTGAATATGCCAGGAGCAGACTTGGGAATATGGCATCCTCACTGGGCAGGTAGCAGCACCTGCTGGACATCTTCCAGGATGCATTCCTTGCCCAGCTGGTGACTGATCCGACAAGGGATGTGATCCTGTCAGAAGGCAAGCTCATCAGGGACCTAGATTTTAAGGACCCACTGGTGGGAAGTGACCACACCACGGTTTGGGTCTCCCTTGATCTAGGGGGTGGGGTAGAAGACACAAAAATGACAATGGTTGATTTTAAAGGGGCGGACTTCGGGGTGATGGAAAGGATCCTTCGGGACTACCTAGATGAGATCAGGCCAAGCATGGACACAGAGGCCCAGTGGGAAATTATTAAAAGGGGCTCCTGGAGGCTACCATGGCCTGCCCGAGGGAGAGACGCAAGTGGGGCAAAGCTAAGTGGCTGAGCTGGTGGACAAGGGAGGTCCAGGATGCAGTGAAGGGAAAAAGACTGCTTATAGCCTATGCAAACATTCTCAGGTGGCTACATCTAAGGGGGAGTATGACGAGGTAGCCAGGAGGGACACCAGGGTGGTGAAGTCAGCCAAGGCGAGGGCAGAGCTGAGACTGAAACAGGGGATTAGAGGGGGGAAAGGGTTCTTCAGGTATATCGGGGAAAGAAGAAAGGGGATGGGGCAGATTAGTAGGTTGAGGATAGGGAGTGGGTGGGTGGAGGAGGCAGGAGGCAGGGGAGAAGGCGGAGGTGCTAAATTACTTTTTTGCCTCGGTCTTTACCAAGGAGGATGGGGGAGACACTGCAAGGTGAGAGGGAGGGGGAACCAGCAGATGAAGAGGGGGAAATGGATGTTGATAACCTGTGCACACCCCTAGCAGACCTATTTAACTCCTCCTTGCAGTTGGGATGGGTGCAACATGACTGGAGGATGGCCCATATCATGCCTATACACAAGGGCGGCTCACGAGAGGAGTCAGGAAACTATAGGCCGGTTAGCCTGACATCAGTAGTGGGCAAAGTGATGGAGGTCATCTTGAAGGAGAGACTGGAGGGGGTTCTGAAGGCACGGGGTCACCTAGATGATCACCAGCATTGCTTTGTTAAGGGCAGATCATGTTAGACCAACCTGGTTGAGTTCTATGAAGGGGTGACTAGTGCACTGGATCAGGGCATTTGACTGGGTGCCACATCCCAGGCTACTGGGGAAGCTGGAGGATATGAGGGTGAGGGGGCAGATTGTCAGGTGGATAGGAAACTGGCTAGTGGGGTGTGTACAGAAGGTGATGGTTGGGGGGGAGGTCTCATCCTCTAGGAGAGTCATTAGTGGGGTCCCTCAGGGGTCGGTATTGGGCCCACTCCTGTTTAACGCCTATATCTCAGACATCAAAAGCGGTATCAGGAGCAGGATAAGCCTCTTTGCCGATGACTCAAAGCTGTGGGTGGTGGTGGAAGGGAAGGAGGGGAAGCTGGCTCTCCAGGAGGACCTAGAGACTCTGGGAAGGCAGTCAAGAGCATGGAAGCTAAAGTTTAATGCTGGAAAATGCAGGGTTCTGCACCTGGGGTCAAAAATCCGGCTCATGCATACACCATGGGGGGGGGGCGCTGCAGGTTTCTAGGGTTTTCTATGGGGGAGAAGGACCTTGGAGTGGTGGTGGATGCCAAAATGAATAACTCAAAGCAGTGTAGAAGGGCTGTGGCCCAAGCAAATAAAATGCTGGGGTGACTAACCAGGGGGATAACCTCAAGGAGTAGAAAGGTGCTCCTTCTGCTGTACAATTGCCTGGTTAGATCACACCTTGAATACTGCATGCAGTTTTGGCATCCCTACTTAAAGAGGGACATTGCTCCTCTGGAGAGGGTCCAGAGGAGGGCGACCAGGATGATACTGGACTAGGGGAAAGACCCTATAAGGAAAGACTGGAGGAGCTCAACCTGTACTCGCTGGAGTAGAAAAGGAACAGGGGGGATATGATAGAAATCTTCAAATATCTCAAAGGAATATACAGGGTAAGCCTTGAGGGGATGCTTCAGCTGAGGGAGGTGGGGACCACCAGCGGTCACTCAATGAAGCTGGACAGGAGGAGACTGAGGGGGGAAACAAGGAGATGCTACTTCACTGAGAGGGTGGTGGAGCCCTGGAATGCACTGCCCGGGGAGTTGGTAGCTGCTACAACTGTGGAGGGGTTCAAGAAAGGCTGGGATAGGTATGGGGGAGGGTGCATCCTAGAACCCTGCTGGTGGGTGGAGATGTGGGACCTTGTAGGGAGGGAGGGAGAGGGGCTAATAACAGTGCCCTGGGAAGGCACTGATTATCGAGCAGACTTGATAGACAATTGGCCTAATCTGCTGGCTTCTTAGTATGTTAGTATGATGATGTGATGTTATTCACCCTGTGTGTTTGTACAGCTGTATGGGCAGCCACACAGTGGGCCAGGCCACAATGGGAACAAGACATGACAAGGACAATTATCGCCTGTAGCGCACTTATGTTATCATGGCATTCGCTAGTCATGGTGACAGTGCCACTGTCCTCTGCATATGGGTATGCAGTACAGGTAAGGTGGTACAACCATACCATATGGAAGTGACAATGCCCCCAGTGCAGACGACTATCATTCACAAACTGCCCCCAGATGGGCCATGTAGGCCATGTGCATTGCATAGGTCATGCCTCGGCACTATGTTGTGGTGACACATGTTCATGTGCCCTGCATAACTGCTGCATCACTGTGGCCCACACACACAGTGGCAGTCATGTGTGTGGCAACAATTGTACCACCTGTGCAGGTGGGACCATGGCAGCAGGCACACACATGGCAGGCATGTGCATGGCCACAGTGCCATGACATGAACTGTGCAGTCACAGGCAAGATAGTGTATGTCATGTATAGCGACTGACAGTGGGCAGAATGTAGTGGTACCATAGTGCAATGTTCATTGCCATGTTAGTCCCATTCTGGCATATGACAATATGACAGTGATTCTGCTGTGTGCAGGGGCATGTGATCCCAGTACAGGGAACACCCATGTGCGCACATCGCAGAGTGCAATGGGCAGCAGCTACATACGGGTTGAATCCCCAGTTGTGTGTGACACTGCATGTCCAGTACTGTTGCCATGGGTGTGTACAGCAGTGTCGAGACACATTCAGGTTGCCCTGTGCCACAGCGCTCTACAGTAGTACCCTGTGTGTCTGGCTGACTCAGGCCCCACATTGGCAGCACTGCTATGTTGTGCATAGTCAGCCATCCATTTGTGCAACCATGTAAGCCTTGTGTCACTTGCACAGGCAGCAGCAGATACACCTGTGTTAGGCGGTGTTGTGCATGGCAGCATACCCCAATAGGGACACCACAGGCAGACTATTCTGGCTCCCCAGACCGCTGTCCATCCCTCTGCCATTTGCCGCTGTCATCACCACCTGCCTCCACTGCCTCACCAGCATGGCCCTCCACCACTCAGTCTTGGACTGTGGAGACATAAAGATGTAGTGCATGATTATTGTTATGCAGTGCATGGGAGGGCCACTAATACCAGTACACTGGCCTTGGCTGTGTGTTGCTCCACTCACCTGACATCCTGGACCTTCCACCATGCATCCGGACATCTGCCTCCTGAGCTGTGCTCCCTCCAGCAGAGGTCATTCCAGCGGTGGCATACAGACCTCCCAGTCTGACGCACGCCTGACACCCTGCTTATTTTCTGGGCAATGGTACTCCACACCCATGTCCTCTCACTTGCTGTGGTTGCAGCACCAAGTCATAGCAGTAGCACAAGTGACCACTGCTTGACCACACTGATGAGGAGCACTGCTTCCTCATCAGTGAAGTTAGGCGAATGGATCAAGCCTGCCATTGCTATTCTCTTCTGTGGATGAGTGGTAGAACAGGCAGCTACTCCCTGCACAGTACTTGCAGGACTGTGGTGTGTATGTAGCTGTCTGTAGCACAGAGCATTGCCACATGTAAGCACTTTCTCACCACTGACACTTGCATTCCCCATTGCCTGCTGCATCACACGATGACGCCTGATGCATGATGCATTGAGGTGCAACGCATGCTGCACTGCTGCCATACCACGCCATGTGACGCAACATGCACAATCAGCACTGTGGCACATTTCAGGCACTATATGTGTGTATGCACAGGCAGACAGCACATTGCGTTACAGCTGCACCTATGTGACACAACATGCGTGAGCAGGCATGTTGACACATTCATGTACTGGATATGTGTACACAGGCAGTGGATCGCAGGTGGAGCTGTCACACCTGGACATCACAACACATGTGGCGCTGTGTAACACACAACAGTGTGTGCTGCCAATCAGGGCCTGGATCAGCACCCTGGCGACACGGGCATCTGTCAGGACCCCAACACTAGTGGGGGGGCTCACTGGGGCTCCATTACCCAGGCCTCACAGACACCTGCATGGGCCCTGCTGCCAGTGCTCACTAATACACACTGTGGACCCTTGGGTATCTCTTTGGCATGTTCAGAGTGCACTCATAGCCCATGGGGTGGGTGTGGGTAACCAATACCTGCACACCCAGGAGTGTGTTAACGCACATGGCACATGTGTTCTGGTAAGGCAACAGAGGTATATCATAGGCTAGGTTGGTTGTCACTGTAGACAGCACACACACAGCCACTGTATCCTACCACCGTGATCTATGTCACACTGTACAGGTACAGTTGGATCAGAATGATGTTATGCAGCATGACATCAGACAGATGCATTAATGGATGCAACTGTCACTTCCCTTGTCCATTCCATGCTCTGACCGTGCTGTACATGGTTACGTTGGTCACAATGTTCAGGCAGGGCACACATGTATACAACATTGGGGAGGGCTATGGATGCCGGGTTTGGGGGTGCTGTGCCAGGACTGTGCTGCACAGACAACACACTACAGTATGTTGACACAGCACATGTGGTCATGTGCCATGGCCGGCATAGTGGGAGGGGGGAATGACATTCCCTCAAACACTGGTGGGGGGACTGCAGCATATGAGGGTCACACACTGTGTCACTTTCCTCTCTCACTCTCACAGGATGGCACCCACAAGGACTAACCTGACGGTCTATGTTGTGTTGGGCAGCATGCAACGGCAGTTCCAGGAGTGCGGCTCTGATGTCGTCACACTCATGGGTTTTCTTAGTTGTCACACTGGTATTCTGGGGTGACACACATGCAGTGCACCCTGTTGGATTCTTCATGTTATCTAGGAATGCCCTGGTGAGTAAGCCAAACCATCGATCGACAAGATGGAACCCATCGGTTTGGACCTCCCTGTGTTACACCATAATGTCCATGTTCCATCAGTAGTGTTTCACCCCCTGTGTGTGCACCCCTAATGCCTGCATACTGCTGTCCTGCAATGTGCCTACACTTTATACAGTCAGTGTGTGTGGCACATGTGCACCATGTGCAGTTGCAGTGTTTGTTGTGTTGTCACATCTATCGCCGCAATGGCTAGCCACCTTGTAGTCATGCTGCACTCTAGCAGTAGGCCCCTTACCTCTGTGGGTGGCCCTTTCATGCTCCAATGCACATGCCGTTATCTGTTTCCCACCGTCCTCCATCCTGCCTTTTCTGTGGCATGTTGCTGCATGGTGCCCCATGGGTGGGGTCAGGTGACATTGCGGTATTGCTCCTGCCTCCATGTACCTTTGCTGTGCCATGGTGTAGGGCATGTGGTGTGTCCCCATCGTGCACAGCCTTGTCCATGGTCCCTGTGGCACACTGTGTTTGTCCCTCCCTACCAGGTCTTGTGTCTACTGCCACATTGCCTCCATGTGTCTGTTTTGTAGTCCTCGGCTCAGTGGGGGGCATATCCTGTTTCCATTTCCTGCCAGAGCATCTGGGTGCATTGTTCTGTTGCCCAGATAGTGTATTTTCCATACAGGTCTGTGTCAGTTCACTATCCTCCCCTTGTAGCAGTACAGTCATGTCCTTCACAGTGACGGGTTGCATTGTACTGGCACATGTCCCCTCCAGCCTCCTGGCCTCCTGTGACCCAGTGCTGCTGCCCTTTTTGCTGGCCATGTTGTCACAGTCACCCATTGGCATTGTTTCCTGCAGCAACATCTATGATTGCTGTATGTTGCCCTCACCAATGCCTGATCCGCTGTGTGTGCCCAGGTGGTTCATAGGTACATCCACACATCCTCCGGGCAATGGACCATGCATAGCCACTATTGTTGTTTCGGCTGCATATTGGTTGATGTCTTGGTGTGTGCTTTGGACAGCAGCATCCACATACCCATACCCCTTGACAGGGTTCAATGTGTTCCTGTCCAGCACATGACTGCATTCGTCAGCCATGCCTGTGCTCTTGTTGCCTCTATTTGTCTGACATTGCAGCCCACATCCCCCTACAACTGTATTGTCCGTGTGTGTGTGTGTGTGTGTGTGTGTGTGTGTGTTGGGCTGTTCATGGGCAGCATGCCCATGACATGGTGCTGTGTTGCTACTGGCCCTGTCCTGTGCCTGTCCCCATTGTTCTGTGCCATGCCTCTCTGTGGTGGCACACACACACTGGCCATGTGCACACCTACAATGGACTGTTGTGCTGGCTCATGTCCTGTCCCAAGGGCTTGGGTGTTGGATGTGCCACTCTCCATGGCATTACTGCATTATCCTGTAGCAATCACAGGAACCATGCTGTGCTGCTCATCAGTGGTGTGTCACCCCCTACTGTGTGTGTGTCCCTGTGCTGTGCCACCTGCTAGCAGCATGGCATGTGTCAGGTCCACTATGGTACCAGTCATTGCCGGGATGGCCTCTGTCTGTCTACGCATTGTGGCAGCACCACACTCCACAGCATCTGTTAGCTGCTCTATTGCCTCTGCCTGTCACTGGGCACATATGTGTGATGCATGCACCAGTGCCATGTGATCCGCATGTCATAGAAACATAGAAACAGAATTTGACGGCAGATAAGGATCACTTGGCCCACCTAGTCTGCCCATTTCTCTACCTAATGCATAGGCTGCTGATACTAGTTAACCAACAGCCTACTTCCTCCTACCCCCCACTAGTATTGCCTTATGTCTGTCCCGTGCATTCTTGAATTCCTCCACTGTTTTTGAGTCTACTACCTCCTCAGGAAGGCTGTTCCATGTATCCACAAGGAACAGCCTGTGTGCCTCATCCCTTACCAGTCTGTATTGGATTGCACATTACCTGCATGGTGAATTGTGCACACCTCCTGTGCTCTACAGCAGCCCTTTTGCTCTCCAATAGTGCTTTGTGTATGCCGTCCACTGTGTTCTGCAGGTTATCCTGGCACCCCACTGTGTTATGGAAGTAATGGTATAGGTCATCATCATCATTGTCATCATGTGGCCCTGTGGGACTGTGCCGTGTGAGCATTGATTGCTCTGTGGTGGTGCTTGCCAGCGTGTTGTGCCCCGTCTGTTGCCGCCATGTGCCTGTGCACTGCTGTGGTCTGTTGCAAGTGATATGTCCCCTAGTGTCTCTTCGACGCGTGCTATCCTCTCCTCTATGGTGGGCTCTTTGGCCAGGCTGGCTGCATCGCTGGGTGTCTGTGTGGCAGCATCGTTGTCCCCAATACTTCCCATGGGTGACTCCTGTGTGGATTTGTCTGGGTGTGTGACCACACTCCCTTCATCTGCCTCTGTTTGCCGCATGTCTGCACTCTCTGTGCCACCACTCAAGTCTGCAGTGTTGTCCCCCGACACTGTGTCCCCTCCATCTGTGTGGGTACATAATGCATTGGCTGTGTTAGTGTTGTGCAGCCTATGCAGGCAGCATGCATTCATTACACAGCATTATAGCCATTCATTCCTATGGTGTTACAGTTGTGGTGTGTTCTGTAAGTGTTCTTGTGTACCACTGTGTGCCATTATGTGCCACATTCTATAGTACTGCATTGTTGTGGTTGTGTTTCTGCCAGGCCATGCCTCTGTATTATGGTCACTGTTTATTGGGTATACCAGTACTTGCAGTAATGTAGTATCATGCCACTTCAGGGCTAGAGTTCATGACTACCAGTGTACGGGTGTGTGTTTCCAGTGCCATGCAGAGTGCAGGACCATGCAGCCCACAGGTACTGGGCCATTGTGCTGTTGTATGGTGTACATGCACGTTGCACCTGTTGCTCATCATGCACTGTGCCCATGCCATTCCTGCACAGTGTTGTTGGTGGTACAGTGTGTGTGCTGTAGCCAGTGCTGTTGCATGTGTCATTGGCAGGCTGTGCTGTCTGGTACAGCATCCGGGCACTCACACATGCCTGTGTGTCTCTGCGCTTTTTCTGGGACATGGGTGCCATGTGTGTTGGGTATGTGCAGTGGGTACCCTGTGTATGTTACACTGTGCATGTGCACCCCTGTCCTTTCCTCCATGTCCTGGTATGTATGTCATTCATGTACATGCCTACACATATGTACCTGCCTCATGCTGTAACCTGTACAGGTCCAGCTCACTGTCACCTTCAATGGTCTGGGCACTGATGTATACTGCAACAAGCTGCTCCTGTGGTGTCAGGGGATGGGCTGTCTTTGGACACCACCACTCACCCCTGTACTTTGCTGGTTGTGGGCTAGCTTCTACCTTGAGTGCCTCTGCTGGTCATGGTATCTCTTCTGCAGTTCACGCCATGTCTATTTACAGGGTGCTACTGCATTGACCTGTTATAACTTCATCCCATGCCTGCTCTCTGCTGGCATGCAGCTCCCTGGTGCCATCTCTTGATAGCAGCAGGTCAACCTGTGGGCATGTGCATTGCATTGTTAGCCTGCTCTGTCTCCAGGTGTCCTTTTTACTGTTTTGATTTTGGTAATTTCTGTTGCCTTTTTCTGCCCCGTCCTGGGGTGGGGATACAGACTGATGCCACCTGTTCGTGCTCCATGTGGTGTTGTTGGTGGTTTATGTTGTGCATGGGGGGGGTCATATGGCCTGGACACTGGGGATATTCCCCTACTCATTTGGGGGGGTGCTATGGGGATCTTGGCATCCCCATGACCACACAGCAGCCCTGGCAGGTGGGTACTACATTATATGTCTCATCAGAATGCGGTCACCTCAGGGGTGCTGCATCCCCCTCATGCTGCACAACAGTGTCAGTATTAGGGGTTACCACAGGTAGCTGGTGTGGGGTTTGACCCCTCCACCTTCTGATCATCTGTCCCTAAGAGTGAGTGGGCAGCCTGCTGGGCCACTGCTGCTATCATATTGGGTGTTGCTTTTCACCCCAGTTCGCCCCTGCTAACATCATCCACTACACACTACTCTCCTTTGTACCTGTGCCTTGACAGCTTTGATGAGGATGTCTATTTCAGTGTCCATAAAATTATTTTTTCATTTGTGTCCTCCCTCCGCTGGCTGTCCCATCCCTGCGTCCACCATCGCTGACTACTGGGTCAATGCATGCTGTGACCTGGTGCACTCTGCCTCACTTTTAGGCAGTGTCATACACTGTGCACCATGTCAGCAGTGTTTTACGCACTTCCTGGTGCCGGGCTGTGAATCTGGTGCATGGCGCGTGGGGTAGGCATGCTGGCGCGTGTGTGCTGTCAGACATATGGTGCACCATTCTTGTCCTCCTTCGAGAATCAGGCCCATTCACTTTAAGCAAAAAAAAGAAAGAAACTATTGAACCATGCATAACCAGCAATGTAGGAACTCAGCCACAGTTCCGTTGCTGACTACACTTGGTCAGATTAGTGGTCTGCGAAACCCGATGAGCATCAGGACCAGCTAGATACACATTTGAAGTTGTAAAGGCACTATCAACTGGACAAATACAACAAAAAAAGAGTAATGAGGAGACACTTAGCAGAGACAAACTATCAGTTGTACTAGTGGCTCGTCGCTAAGTGACAAACGGAGCCGCCATGTTTGTGGAAGTTCAGCCCACCCACAGACAGAATGTGAGCCAATGAGGTAGCATGCTACAAATAGAACTGAAATGAGAGTGTAACAAAGTGGAATAACAACCGGGAATAACAACTGAGTAGCCTGGTTATTACAGTGTTTGAAAAAGTATGTCAAAGCATGCATTAAAAGGGGTCACCAGTAATTATAAAAGTTTTATGAACATACAATGCATTCACTGCCATTTCTGGGTTTGGGGAAAACATTGAAATACATGCAAACAGGTGATGTTTTCAGATTTATTTATTTGTGTATCGTATTGGAACTACAAAGTAAATAAATGTTGGGCAAATGTCGTGAAGTAATGCTGCATGGCAGTTAACTAGCTTTGCTAAAATATATATAATTATGATTTCTAAAATAAACATAAATGCACAATCTTTTTATAAGTAATGATAACAATTGTATTTTCAAGCAATTTGCATAAAAAGTTGTTTGACAGCCAAGGGAAACAAACTGAATATTAGAAATGGAATATAACAAAACATGACTTTCAAACTTTCCTTTTTCCAGCTCAAGCAGCAATAAGTTTACAATTTATCATCTTGGACAGTGTGCTTAAAGTGAGTTCCCAACATCCACTGAAGTTGTAATCCACTGAAATTGTAATCCAATCTGTTTGTGGCATAATAGTGGCAACAGATTGATATGTCGTAAGTAAGCATTATTCCCCTCGAAATGAGGCATTTCCTAGGAATTAATGCATGGTTGGAGGGGTGGGTGCATGAGGCCGATGGCAAAAAACTCTGTTAATGCATCAGTTAAGGTTCATAGCAGTGCGACAAAAGCAATGAAATGTGGTGTTAGGGTTACCACCCCTACCACCCTACCCCCACCCCCCCACCATACACCAAGAGGAATCGGGGTGTGTGTTGGGGTCATCTGCCTAACTCTTGCCCCATTCCATGTGTAAAGAAGCTTGAGGTGGTGCAGTATAGGAGAATGGTGTGAGAGTTAGGCACGACAACCCCAAAGCACACCCCGATGCCTGTTGGTAGACATACATACACATGTACAACACATTTCCCTACAAGGGTTTATAAAGCTAATACAGTCAGTTTTCTTCTGTTGAGCATGCTTCCCCAATTTATGTTTTGATACAGCACTGGGTGACGTAAAAGAGAAAGTATTTCTATAATCAAAAGGTTCATCAAACTTTAGCTACTTTAATATTGTATTTTTAAAAGTTTTTTCTGTATATTTGAAAAATGGCTTTAAAAATAATCTTTATTCTTACAGACATCTAATTGTGATTTGTGTAAATTTTTATCAATTTATTTACACAGGATAATCAAGGTGGGCAGCAGCATCTCATTTTCAGTGGAACCCTACTTCTACAGCTGGATGCATTGAAGTACTGGGGGTGTATTGCTTAAGGCTTCACAGTAGGAGTCTTTGGTGTGATTTGAACTTTGGTGACCTTACAGGAGTAGTTGGTTTCCATTTCTATGACAAAATTATAGCATTACAAAGTAGGTTTTTACTAACAAAAATGTATAAATGACAATAAGTGTTTGGCTAGTTTACAAATTAGCCCTGCATGGAAGCCTAATGATGTTGTAAGGTTAACTATACTGCCTGTAAACAAAGATAGCAGATAATAAAACTTTTAATCCACAAAGTCATTGTTTAAAGATTTTTCAGTGCTTCAAAAAAAAAAAGAAGATTTTGGCACATATGTATAGACATGTTTCAAAATGTTCTGCATATCTTGGCACAGAGACAAAATGATGACGGCATTTACAATGTGGTCAAAAAACGCACAGCTGAAATGCTGAAAGCAATGGTAGCACTCATCAAAAACAGTGAGAGCTACCTTCATGAACTCAGCACATCAGTCAGAACACACAAACTGTATGTTTGCAGGGGTCTTCACCCCCCCAAGCCCCCCACCCATATTAAAATAATGAACTCCTGGGGGTGGGGTGAAACTCGGGGACAGGGAGAAACCAGAGGAGGTGAAATGTTTAACACCTAAAATTTAAAAAAAAATTATTCCAGGATTGCAAATCAAATCCCAGTCCACCAACACTCTGCCACCCCCACTACCTGTGGCTCTATACTCTGAGCCACGGCAGCTGCTGGGCAGCACACCCTACAACAGAACTCTTGGACAGCTACAGGGAGACTGTTAGTTATTTTTCACCTTCACTATTATGTCCGTATACCTGTTTTTACTTTAACTGTTTTGACCGTGTGGTTTTGACCTATGCTATTTCTGTTTCTACATTTTAACCCAATACTGCATATCTTCCCATCATTCTTTATGAGCTTTTATCTAAAACAGTATATTTGTCTCTTGAACTTTGACTAATCCTGCTACTTAGCTACACATGACATTGTAATTATTATATGCCACAGAAACTGTTGTGGTGGGAAGATCTGTCCCAGTTCATGTGTGAGCCTTGGGTTTACCCATGTAAACCTCCTCCTGTCTTTTCTATCTCTCTCCATTTGTTATCCACTGTGTCAACTTCCTCTCTCCTCCTACCCCACGCAACCCCCCACTGTAAGCATCTTGACATCCTACCTTCATTATGGAACCATGGCAAATACCCTTTATTTCTATCTGAGGCACCCCATTACTAAAGACTGGGTGCAAACAACTGCCCTGGCTGGAAAAATTATATTTGAGCACATGTCATTAGCAACCCTCCTTTGTTGGGACCCTAGGCAACTGCACTGTATCCAAACCTGCAGCATGCAGAGGAAAGACGTTACATGGTATGAGCTACGGGAGATATCCCTCAAACTGCTGCTCCTCCTACTTCTCATGTCTGGTGGGATCCACCCAAACCCTGGCCCTGGCTCAAACATTAAGATAAAGCCTGCAAAAACTGAATTCAGGCTATCCATCGTTACCCTAAATATCTGCAGCCTCCTTCCTAAGCTGGCATCTCTTCAAGCCTTTATTGGACAACATAATTCAAACATACTTATAATTGTTGAGACCTGGCTAACACCTAGCACTCCAGATCATGCAATCTCACTCCAAGGCTACAACCTCTTCAGACTTGACTGGGTAAAAAGAAAAGGTGGCCAATGTGTTATCTATATAAAGGACTACCTCTCATGCCACCTTGCCAGTTTCTCCCCAGAAAACACCCTAGTACAACTTCTCCCTGTCAAGCTTCTCCTTGGTGCCCATAACAAAGTGCTTACCATGGCTGCAGTCTATATCCCCCCCTAAAGACCCACGAGCCGGGCTCCAGTCTATCCTTGAATTTGCAAGATTACAACCTCCTGACTCTGAGCTCCTCCTTCTCGGTGATTTCAATATAAATTGACTTGCCTCAGATATCGGACCCAGCAGGGATACTATCCTAGCAACCAACCTAACACAGATGGTCAACTCTCCTACTAGAAAAAACTACAAGACTGGAACCAGCATTCTCATTGACTGGATTCTTACTAATCGCCCGGACCGGATAAAAAACACCACCATTCTCTCCGACTCCCTCAGTGACCACTCCCCTGTGATCTATATCTGGACAAATAAATTCCACAAACCACCTCCTAAAACCATCCTAAGTCGAATGCTACTGCACAGAAACCTTTGCTAAGCTAAAGACCTGCCTCCTACAACAAGACTGGTCCCCTATCTACAATACGCTGGATGTGGATGCTGCCCTAGACTTCTTCATTAAAACTTTCAACACTGCCTGTGACACCTACGCAACTTTCAAAAAATGTAAAATCAAAGCCCTCTCTAATCCCTGGCTAACAGCCCAACTACTGGCTCAGCTTAAAGCACGTGACCACCTTTGGGCTATAGCAAGGGCCACAGGCTCTATAACAGACTCACTTAACTATAAACAGGTGCGCAACCTATGCACTTCACAAATCAGGCAAATGAAGAGCTCCTATTTCAAGAATGCTCTAGAAACCAGCTGGGGTGATTGGAGATCCTTCTGGGACAATATACGTAATATTATGGGCAAACAGTCTAAATCCTCTCCCACGGCAATGAACATTGATGGCTCCACCACCCGTGATCCTAAGACTATGGCCGATGCCCTAAATAAAACCTTCACTGACCTCAGTGGTGTCCTCTCACCAGACTTCTTCCAGGACTTGTCAGTTCCAAAACTCATATCCCAAACCACCTCGCCAGACAAACCGCTATTTCACTTTAAAATAGTTAAGACATATGAAGCCTACAGATACATAAAAAAGGCCTGCTCTAAATCTAGAAATAGCAGTTACACCATTGATCTAAAACTTCTGTCCCTCACCTTGGAAGAAGTGATCCACCCCCTCACCAAAATTCTCAACCTCTCCCTGTGCCAAAGTCAATTCCCCAACACATGGAAGGCCGCTATAGTCACACCAGTGCAAAAAGGGGGGAGACAAATCCACACCAGGGAACTATCGTCCCATATCTATACTTCCACCCCTCTCCAAAGCTCTTGAACGAATCGTGACGGATCAACTATCAGACTACCTGCAAAAGTACGATCTACTCTGCATTCAGCAACACAGATTTAGGAAAGGACACAGTATGTTGACGGCCCTACTTGATTTCTCTAGTGAAATTCACAAAGCTTTGGATAAGGGTTATTTAACAGGAGCTGTTTTCATAGACCTCACAAAGGCCTTTGACACTGTTCACCATAGCCTTCTAATCTCTCTTCTGCTCAACATTGGGCTAGTCGAGGGACCTGGAGCCTGGGTAAAAAGTTACCTGGCACAACGTTCTTAAACAGTAAAAATCTCTGAGGTTCTCTCTGACTCCAAACCGGTCCTCTCTGGTGTCCCCCAGGGCTCAATTTTAGGTCCTCTCCTCTTCAGCCTATTTCTAAACTTGCTTCCCAAATCCTGCCCTGAAAAATTAATACTCTATGCTGATGACGCTGTAATTCTCTCCTCCCATAAGGATCCAAATCCACTACGACAGAGCTTGCAGCTTGCTTTCTCATGTGTTGAAAAGTGGTTCCTTGAGCACAAACTGGTCCTAAATCAAAAAAAAACAAAAGTCATGCTTTTCACCAGTCATCAAAACAGAAATAGGCATACTCCACTCGTCATAAAAACTTCTCTTGGAAATACACTAGAACAAGTGAACACCTTCAAGTATCTTGGTATCACTTTTGATGAATGTCTTACTTTTGAGGCCCATATCGATAACACTGCAAAAACAGTGCACCAATGCATTGGAATTTTGTACCGGAACCGTCAATTTTTCAACCAAGCTGCCTTGAGGATTGCTGTTCAAAGCTCCATCATCTCAATCATAGACTATGGTCAAATTGTCTATGGCTCAGCTACTACCACTGCACTAAAGTGCATCTCAACAGCACTAAACAAAACCTGTCGACTCCTCATTGGAGCACAGAGATGGACCCACACTTGTGACCTCTACACGGAAACCGGTTGGTTTCATCTTTCCAATCACCTCATGTATCTCACCTGCGTGATGGCAAAAAAATCAATCTTGGGACTCACTCCTCCATGTATCCGGGACCTGCTCTGCCTGAACAATGGCACTCATACCACCAGAAGATCTGACCACCAACCTTTCCTTGTCCCTAGATGCCGGACTGCTCAGGGACAAAGATCTTTACATACCGTGCCCCTACCTGGTACAATGCCCTTAACCTGCCCTCCCTATCCTCCATGACATTGGGAGCTTTCAAATCCATACTTTACGCTCACCTCACAGCCTCCAGCTCCTGTGACTGCTTTGACTAAAGTCTCATCCCACTGAGTGCACTTACATTTGTTTCACTCAACCACCATGGTCTCCTCTTTGACAAAGACAACCTGAGTACCACTAACCTGGTTCCATCTGCTCCTAAACTTCTTATTTCTTCCTCTCTTCCCTCTCAAGCTCTCCAATCCTTATTCCTTGCCCTTGACACTGCCTCTGAGTTCTTTTTTCTTTTCTGTACATAAATGTTACAGTTTAAATTGTGGCCTTGTTAAACGGCTTACTGATTGTTTGTAACACTGTCTACTATGTTTTTGTACTTAATGACATGGAACCTTTGTAAAAGAGCTTTGGCTCAAAGGTATTAATTCCTAGAACAATAAACTTCAACTGATGTCATAAACAAACAATTGTGTCACAACAGTAAGTCAGGTAGACTTTGGGGATTTTATGAAGAGCTGTTCATACAGCTGTAGCCTGATGGGCTTTATCACTCAGAAGAGGGAGGAGAGAAAATAGTCCAGTTCATTTACAAATCCATATGGAGAAATTCGAAGACTTAAACAATGCTGTTAACAGTCCAGGCTGCAAATCATGTTGGCTTGTCTCCTCTCTTATTATTTATTTTAGTTTTTGTTGACCAGGTAAGGGCACTAGTCAAACAGATGCCTATTTTCAGGCACAACCCAACCTGGTAGATTGCATACATAAAATGCATTACAAAGAAAGGTACAAAGCTATAACAATACAGGCAGAGCATGTCAGTGTACAAAACAACCTAAGTGGAAAAAAACAACATATAAAACATTAAAACATATATGAAACTGTAAAAAACTTCTACAAATCACTAGAAATATGACCAACAGTTGGTTATCATCTGTATCCTCCTAGCCCACTCCCTGATGACTTAATGCCCCCCCACAAACACCCAGTAGATTTGTGCTGAGTGGGTGCCCAATCCCCCACGGATCTTGTGCCCCCACTTTTGTGCCAATGGGGTGCCCAATCCCCATCGGCTACAGCTGCCCCCCCAACAAAAACACTCTGTTGGCATGCTGGGAGCCTACCCCAGTGTGCCACATGCCCCTATAAAAAAAAAAGTCCTGCAATGTTTTTTTTTGTTGTTTTTAACCTGTGGAAAAAGAAAATAATCCCTCATAGTCTCCCTGCCCTCCTCCCACAACCTGCACCCACCCACTGTGCACCCTGCCACCCAACACCCCCCCCTCACCCCATACTTACCTCCAGAGTCTGGCGCAATGATCTTCGGTGGACTGGGAACATGTCTGCTCTCTTCAAAGCCGACCGCAAACTGAGGAAATGCTGGTAAGCTGTATAATGGTATAAACATGTTTTTTCCAACTTTGATGCATATCTCAGGCATTTTAAGGAATTTTGGCACCAAATTTTCAACATGGGGTTTTTGGGACCCCTCCTCATGAATTCTGCCACTGTCATGGCCTTATTCAGCCCCAAAAGGTGATTTTTCAGTCACGGCACAGAATCACCTTTCAGGACCAATTAACAAAATGACAGTGCCAGTGTTCATGAAGTGGGCTCTCAAAAAGGCTATGTTGCAAATTTGGTGGAAAAAAATCCCAAAAATGACTGTTCTACGAGCATGCATTGTGCAGTTGCTACGCACGCTCGAAACTTCATGAATCTGCAATATTTTCATGCCAGATTTTCAACATTGGCATTTATTCACACCTCCTTGTGAACAGTACAGCTGTCATTGTTCACATCCTGGCCGAAATTTGTTTTCGCATTTCTGGCGCAGAGTAGCGCGGTCGCAGTGTGAAACCAGTGTTTGGGAAAGATTAAGAAAATGACAGTGACACTGTTCATGAGCAGATGTCCTAAAATGCCCATGTTGAAAATTTGTTGATTATACTCCATAAAATGACAGTGTTACGAGCGTGCATTGCGCAGTTTGCATGCACGCTCGTAACTTCGCAAATTTATAATATCTTCACTCCAGATTTTCAACTTTGCCATTTTTCCACACCTACTTATGAACAGTACAGCTGTCATTTTTTTCCATCCTGGCCGAAATATGTTTTCTCACTTCCAGCTCAGAATAACACGGTCGCTGTGGGAAATCACTGTTCAGGACAGATTAACTAAATGACAGTGATACTGTTCTTGAGCAGAGGTCCTAAAATGTCTATGTTGAAAATTAGGTGATGATAGCCCATCAAATGACTGTGTTACAAGTGTGCATTGTGCACTTTCCACTCACCCTTGTAATTTTTCAGATTTGTAATATTGTCACGCCAGATTTTCAACACTGCCATTTTTTCACACCTCCTTATGAACTGTACAGCTGTCATTTTTCACATCCTGACCGAAATATGTTTTCACACTTCCGGTGCAGAATAACACGGTCGCTGTGGGAAATCAGTGTTTGGGACAGATTAAGATTGAGTGAGTGAGAGGGAGGAGTGACCGAGCTCAACAGAGCTCTGTCAGGACTGCTGAAGATTTCTTTGTGGGCAGAAAAAGGCCCCAACGCAGAAGCCCAGTACAAAAGAGCAGACTGCAGCACTGGGAGAAACAGAACAAGAGAACGAGTGAGTGAGGGAGGGGAAGTGAGAGAACTCAACGGAGCACTGTCGGGACTGCTACAGATTTCTTTATGGGCAGAAAAAGGCATCAATGTAGGCAGGGGCCCAGTACAAAAGGGCATCCTGCAGCGGTGGGAGAAACAGTATGAGCGAGTGAGACAGTGAGACTGAGTGAGCTCAACTGAGCTCTATCAGGACTGCTGCGGATTTCTTTGTGGGCTGAAAAAGGTGCCAATGCAGGCAGAAGCCCAGTACAAAAGGGCAGCCTGCAGTGTCGGGAGAAATGGAATGAGTGAGTGAGAGAGGGGGAGTGAGCGAGCTCAACAGAGCTCTGTCAGGACTGCTGCAGATTTCTTTGTGGGCAGAAAATGGCACCATTAGAGGCAGGAGCTCCATACAAAAAGGCAGCCTGCAGCACCAGGACAAACAGAATGAGCACGTGAGAGAGAAATACTGAGCGACCTCAATGGAGCTGTGTCGGGACACCTGCAGATTTCTTTGTGGGCAGACAAAGGTGCCAGTACAGCCAGGAACTCCATAAAAAAGTGTAGCCTGCAGTGCCATGAGAAAAAGAACTAGTAGGTGACAGAGTGGGAGTGAGCAAGCTCAACGGAGCTCTATCATGATTGCTGCAGATTTCTTTGTGGGCAGAAAAAGGTGCCAATGCAGGCAGGAGCCCAGTACAAAAGGCCAGCCTGCAGCGCCGGCAGAAACGGAATGAGTGAGTGAGAGAGGGGGAGTGAGCTAGCTCAACGGAGCTGTGTCATGACTGCTGCAGATTTCTTTGTGGATAGAAAAAGCTGCCAATGCAAGCAGGAGCCAAGTATAAAAAGGCAGCCTGCTGCGGTGGGAGACACAGAACGAGCAAGTGAGGAAGGGGGAGTGAGTGAGCTCAATAGAGCTCTGTTGGGACTGCTGCGGATTTCTTTATGGGCAGAAAAAGGCAACAATGCATGCAGGGGCCCAGTACAAAAGGGCAGCCTGCAGCGGAGGGAGAAACAGAATGAGTGAGAGAGAGAGGGGGAGTGAGCGAGCTCAATGGAGCTCTATCATGACTGCTGCAGATTTCTTTGTGGGCAGAAGAAGGTGGCAATGCAGGCAGGAGCCCAGTACAAAGGGGCAGCCTGCAGCACTGGCAGAAACTGAATGAGCGAGTGAGAGAGGGGGAGTGAGCAACCTCAATGGAGCTCTGCCAGGACAGCTGCAGATTTCTTTGTGGGCAGAAAAAGGTGCCAACGCAAACAGGAGCCCTGTACAAAAGGGCAGCCTGCAGCACCGGGAGAAACACAATGAGTGAGTGAGAGAGGGGTAGTGAGCGACCTCAATAGAGCTCTATCGTGACTGCTGCGGATTTATTTGTTGGCAGAAAAATGCGGCAACACAGGCAGGAGCCCAGTACAAAAGGCCAGCCTGCAGCACCGACAGAAACGGAATGAGCGAGTGAGAGAGGGGGAGTGAGTAGGCTCAATGGACCTGTGTCAGGACTGGTGCAGATTTTTTTGTGACCAGAAAAAGCCACCAACAGAGGCAGGAGCCCAGTACAAAAGGGCAGCCTGCAGTGCCAGGAGAAACAGAATGAGCGAGTGAGAGAGGGGGAGTGAGCCACCTCAACGGAGCTCTGTCGGGACACCTGCAGATTTCTTTGTGGGCAGAAAAAGGTGCCAATGTGGGCAGGAGCCCAGTACAAAACAGCAGCCTGCAGCACCGGGAGAAACAGAACGAGCAAGTGAGAGGGGCAGTGAGCGAGCTCAACGGACCAAAGCAATTAACATTAGGCATTGACAAATGCTTGTTTTTATTGATGTTATTTTAACTGCTTGTATGCATTATTGTTATTTTTGTTTGATGGCACTCTGAGCCCCTCAGAATGGGTGCTTGATAAATAAATCTTTACTTACTTACTCTTGAGGGATTAATAAGGTACAGGAGGGGGGATATTTTTCAGAGGAGAAGGTGCAGGAGAACAAGTGAGTATGCATTTATTCTGGAAGGGGGAATTTTGGAGGGCTGTGAGGAAGTACTTCTTCACTGAAAGAGTTGTGAATTCCTGGAACAATCTTCCATCAGAGGTGGTGGAGGCAAAAACAATGGTGGGCGTCAAGCATTCATGGGAAAGGCACAAATGAATCCTGGTAGAAAAGCAGTGGGTGTAGCCAGAGATCAGGTAGGGCCTGTGGTGACAGTATAGACAGGAAAAATGAGCAGACGAGGTGGGCCAAGCAATCCTTATCTGCCAACAAATTCTATGCTCTATATTTCAGACAAGTTCCAGAAAGCACCATTGAATTACTTTGTATAGAGGAGACCATTTCAAGATAGATTATATTCAGCAGTTGGTTATTTCTGTTATGTGTAAATACAGAAAAACTAATGCTGTCCTCTAATACTGAAGCACAAACATTAATATGCCCACTTTTTGCTGCTGCTTTCAGTGCACTGAGAAATCCAAAGAGCAGTGATAAAGAGTGAGTACAATGCGACGTGGTCAAGGTCACACAGTATACTGTGGTGGTGCCATTGAAACCAGATTTCCAGCTAACCACTGTGGCAATTGCCCTCCTATGTAACTCTTTTCATGTACATTATTCCAAACTTCATGAACTGTTTGTATCAATACAGCACATAAAGACTTTAGGGGAGACTGATGGAGGTGAAGGCACACTCATGGCAGTTAAGAAGAAAAAGGTACATTAAGAGACTCACGCGTACATAATAGGGGAATGGTGGTGCTCCTATACTTAGGGTTGAGCAAGATGTTTAATGTTAGACCCCTAACTTTGTACCTTAATAACTGCCCCATTCAACAGAATTCCATGAAATGTCGCAGGCATGGCTTAACGAGCAAGGTCTCTTGATTTGACAAGCTTCATTATGGTCAGATGTCTACATTATGAGATCCAGATAGTGCAAAAAGTGGGAAAAAATTGGGGGGTTATGGCCATTTTTTGCTCTCACCTAGAGTCCAGATGGTTTGAAATTTTTGTTCCAAAATTTTTAGTGTACAAGGTGCTTGCCCTAAACATGCTTTTTTGGGGGGTTCTGAAAAAAAAAGAATCCGTTCCCAAGTTATGAGGATTTGGCATTTCAGTTCTGAGCGTGCTCAGTTTGGGTCTTTTAATTTTAAGTCCTATGTTAAAGAAGAATTTTCGGCTCATGAAAAAAGATCTCTTTTCATGAGCCGAGATTATTTTTTTTTGTGAGCCAAAATTCTTCTTTCATATGGCACCATCTTGTTTCTCATTGTTTTTATTTATTTATTTATATATTTTGTTACTGGGTAAGGTACTCTGATCCCAGGGACCATGTTCAGGCACAACCCAGGCCATTTAGATGGCACATCCGTACAACAATACAAGAAGAAAAAAACACAGTTTCTGCAGTCACAGTACAGGAAGAATCACAAGTTGAAAACACATGCAGTGAAATATAGTTACACTGACAGACATGGATGAGTCAATTATACTCTGATTCTATAGGTATCCAGTGAGGATGGTGACTAAATATGAGTGACTGTCAAAACGGGGACTCATATTCAGCGCTTTCCTCATGGGCTACCCTACGGGAAAGCAAGCATAGGGAAGGATGACCAGAAGGAGGGGATAGCAAGGGAAAGAGGAGGGATAGGAAAGAGGGTTTGTGAGGGAGTAGTGTACCTGCTGCAGCCGAGCTAGCCATGTGGTGAGGGTGGCTAGCTACAGCACATACTGTTTTAGGGGATGGGTCCGGGGAAGAATTTTGCCGCTGGCCACAGCTACATTTTTTTTTTGCTGTTGTTGGAATCCGGAGTGTCGCCCTCTCCCTGACATGCACCCCCCCCCCGGAGTTGAGAAACCTTTAGCAGCAGGGTGCTGGGAGCAAAGCCCTCCAATACACACTCAGACTCCTTGCTGGATGTCTTTTCACCAGCATGTGTATATCGCCGACTGGCTTTTCAGCGATATACACTTGCCATAATAACGACTGCTAATTTGTGATCGCTATTATGATACGGAACCTATTCTATGGACAATACAATATGTTTAGTATTAGACAAAAAAGTTAAAATCCCATAAAAATTATATATTTTCAAAAAACAAACACCTGAACCTAGGTAAACTGAACCCATTTAGCTAGATTCTGGTGTTAGTTTTTTGAAACTATGCCTGGAAACATTGTTTCTATGCTCCCAAAAATTGTGGGTGCTCAGTTTAGCAAGAGGAGCTGTTCAGCCCTGTTCTCAGTATGAGAACAGTGGGAATTTCTTGAATTGTGAAGCCACAGCTGTAGTCATGCTATCGACTTCAGTTGGAGCAGTGAGCTGTCTATCCCTTGATCTCAATCTTGCGCCTTTCTTCTCTCTCTCTCTCTCTCTCTCTCTAGTTTCTGTCTATCGTGTATCCATTTGGCTCTCTGTCTGTTTGTCACTCTGTCTATGTCTCTGTTAATTAACTATTTCTTAGCCGGCCAGGTGGCATAGAGGGCTGAGGCACTGGCGCCTTACCTCGATCCACGCCAATGACCCAGGTTCGGGAACGGACTCGGGACACCGGAGGCTGGCAGGGGAAGGAGAGGATTGAGCATCCATGAGACTGCTCTCCTCTCCTGGGGTGGGTAATGGGTTGAAGTCACACTGTGGCAGCCCCTGGTGGAGACCAGGAGCACAACAGACGCAAGTAGGGGATGCACCAGAAAAGTGGAAATACTGCCCTACTTTAAGCTGGATGGCGGCTGCCTGTCTCTCTGGTGCCATTCATGTCCCTGCCAAGTCCTTCATCCCAGCAGCACCCCAGGGCCACGTGTAGCACTGGCTTGCCCCCCTGGGCTGGCGCATTGCCCATCAGAGGAGGAGGACCCATCCAGAGAAGGGTTACTCTGGGTTACCATGGGTTGGCTACTATATGGGACCAGAGGATTGAAGGGAAGATGGACCAGAGCAAGCATTGTCAAGCCTGAAGGAAAGGCTGAAGTGGAGCATGTAGGGAGGAGGTCAAAAGATAATGCAAACATATATATATATATATTTCTTAAGCAGAACCTACCCTGGTACTGCTTGTTTCTCCCCCCTCATCTCCAGGTCACCCACCTTCCCTTCCCAAAGTTTATTTTAATTTAATATATATGATAAATGATCCAGGGTGCCAGACCTTGGTATGACCCCCCCAGGTTGGCCACTCACCTTTTCTGTAGGTATGATTGGTGCCACCGGGTTCCCTACCCCCAAAGCTGCTTAAGATCTTCCCAACATTAAGGTGCCTAATCCCCTGTGTCTGACTGTGTCCCCTGAAAGAAAGAAAAGTGTCCCTCATAGATCTTTTTCTTTTTGTTTTGCTTTTCCTGTAAAAAAATAAAATGGATCCTCACCGATCTAACCCCCTCCCACACACACACACACACACACACACCACCCAACCTTCAACTCAGTACCCACCACCTAACACCCCCTTACACATCCTCACTCACCTGAACATATCCCACAATGTAGATGTACTCTCTGGTCGAAGACACACCTTGCTGCTGGAGCCAATGACTGCAATATGAGAAAATAGGGTAAGTCCAGTTTAATGTATTTCAATGGGGGTTGAACTTTTATTCCAAACTTTGTCATTTTTAAACCAACATATTCAACAAGGCCTTTTTGGGGCCCCACCTCATGAACAAGGGCAATAAAAATTTCAGATATTTCCCAAATAGTGATGTTTGTGATCGCTGAGTTAAATCATATTTTGGGCTGGATTTGGAAATTTTCTCCATCCCTGTTCTTGAAGTGGGGTCATATGAAGGCAATGTTCAAAATTTGGGTTAAAAATATTAAGAAACAACAAAGTTAAGATAAATTGAGATTTGTTGATGCTCACTTGTAACTTCAGCAATTTTCAATATTTTTACCCCAAATTTTCCAAATAGCCATTTTTTTTTCATACCACCTCAGAAACAAATCCTGGCAGAAATGTGGTTTCACACTTGTGGCACAAAATCACCTTTCAGGCAGGATTTGAAAATGTTAACCTACTGGGATTGTGAGGTGTTGTCTTAAAAAGGCTAGGTGAAAGATTTGGGGTAAAAATATTAAAAAACAACAAAGTTATAAGCTTACATTAAAATGTTTCTATGCTCTCTCATATCTGTGGTAATTTTCAATATTTTGACCACAAATTTTCAATGCCGTCATTTTTTCACACTACTTCGTGAATGTGATAGCTGTCATTTTTCAAATCCTGGACAAACTGTGTTTCCCACCTGTGGCACAAAAGTATGCTTTGGTGGGGATTTGACACTTTTCACCTACTAGACTCATGAGGTCAGGTAGTAAGAAGACACTACTGAAAAGCTGGTGTAAAAATATGGTAAAATGACAAAGCTGTGAGCAAACATTGAAATATTTCAACATTCACTCATAACTTCGCTGATTTTCAATATTTTTATTCCAAACTTTGAACATAGCCATTTTTTTTATCACCACCTTATAAATGTGGCCAGCGTAATTTTTTTTTTTTTAATCCTGGAAAAGATATGTTTTCACAGATGTGTTGCAAAATGATGTTTCAGCCAATATGCTATAAATGCCACATGCCATGTTTATAAGGGGAGTCATAAAATGGCTATCTTAAAAATCAGTGGACACATTTTTTTTTAAATATATATGTTATTAAGAAAAATTGTGTGTAGTGCCAGACTTTACCCTAGCAGAAACACAGAAACATAGAAGCTGATGGCAGATTCTTTTTTTGTTGCATTGCTTACACTGTAGACCCTTCCAGGTCTATGGCACTTTCTCTTTCACCCCCTTACCTATCCTTTATGATTCCCTTGTCAGTGTGGCAATGTTATTGCCAATGGCAATTACAGTGCCAGCATTTTGCCAACACCATCTGTGACAATGAACCTGACCACCCCACAACATGAGTGACATACAGACATGAGGAAAAAGTAAAACAAATGCTCAATGAACACCTGAATACCCCCATCACATGCCACAATATCCCACAGCACAAAACATGTATAATTTGAGTATTTGAGGGGGCTGTGCCCCCCATGCCCCCACACATCCCCAACTTAATTTAACCAACTCTGCAGTCACACCACAAACCACAGTTGCTAGGGGGGTAGTAAGTTTGATCAGTGGCACAGAGTTTCAGGCAGCAAAGAATGACAGGAGGCTTAGATGCTGCATACTTATTCACTAAGCAACCCTGCGCCCAAATCATTTCTCATCAAATCCACCCAGATGTCCAAAACACAAGATACACTAAAGCCTAGGTTGCACTAGTGCCCCCCAACAACTAGCAGTTGCAGTGATGAAGGTGGCAAAATTAAGTCGCCGTCCTAACAGTATACTCCCCTTGTGCTTATTTATGGCTTTCTTGAATCCCACCATTGTTTTCTCCCCACAACCACTGCTCGAAGACTGTTCCAGGCATCCACCACCCTTTCTGTGAAGAGCTACTGTATTTTGTCACATCTCTCATAAACCTACCCTCTCCAGCTTTATATAATGGCCCCTTGTTCTGGAGCACCCCTTCATCTGAAAAGTACCTCCCACTTGCACCTTATTCACCCCCATGAGCTATTTAAAGGTATTGATCATTTCCCTCTCCCCCTCCTCCAGAGTGTACATGTTTAATTCTTTTAGTTTCTCCTCATATGACATTTGATGTGGACCCTGTGCCATCTTGGTAGCCCTCCTTTGGACAGCTTCCATCTTGTCTATGCCCTTCCTGAGATATGGCCTCCAAAACTGGACACAGTACTCCTGGTGGGGTCTTACTAAAAAGCTATATAGTGGTAATACCACTTCCTTCTTCCTGCTGGTAGTACCCCTACTTATACATCCCAGCATCCCACTAGCTCTCCCAATCACTTTGTCACATTGTCTGGCTACCTTCAGGTCATCCAATATGATTACCCCAAGGTCTCTTTTCTGCTTGGTCACTGCTAGTATCTCCCTTCCCATTTTGGACTGCACACCTGGGTTTCTGTGACCCAAGTACATTGTTTTGTACTTTTTTGCTTTAAACCTTAGCTGCCAAACTTTCCATCCTTTGCACCCCCTCCAGTGTGTCCACCCTGTTGCAGATCTTGGTGTCTTCTGCAAAGAGGCAGACTTTTCCTTCCAGTTCCCCTGCTATGTCACCAATGAAGACATTAAAGAGGCTGGGAACCATTATCAACTGCTGCATACCACGCTGGTCACTCTCCCTTCCCCTCCTCAGAGTAAACTCCATTTATCACCAACCTCTTCCTCCTATCCCCTAACCAGTTTCTTATCCAGGTTACCACCTTATTGCCCACCCCATGCTACCCAACTTGTTTATCAGCCTCCTATGTGGGACAGTATCAAAGGCCTTCCTGAAGTCCAAGTAGGCCACATCCACCACCACCCCGATCCAACACCGGTTGTCCAGTCAAAAACATCTATCAAATTTGTTTGGCTTGACTTCCCCTCCATAAAGTCATGCTGCCTCAGATCATGCAGTCCACTGGATCCCAGGTGTTCCATGATTCTTTCCTTTAATAGTGTTTCCATCAATTTCTCTACTACAGATGTCAGTCTGACAGACCTGTACTTCCCACCTCCTTCATGCTACCACTTTTGTGAAGTGGGAGTACGTCTACCTTGCTCCAGTCCTCTGGGACCACGACAGTCTCCAGTAAACTGTTACTGTCTGTCAGAGGTGCAGCTATCACCTCCCTGAGTTCCTTTAATACTCTTGAATGCACCTCATCTGGTCCCATGGCTTTGTCCACCCTCGGATTAGCAAAAGCTTTCCTGACCCTCTCCTCCGAAAAGGGACTGGTGTCCATTTCCCTCCTCCTCCAATCTCTGGGTGCTTATTTGTGGTCCCTCCCTTTCCCTCTCAACTGTGAATACTGAGCAGAAATATTTGTTTAAGAGATTTGCCTTTTCTTGGCCCTCCTCAGTATAGCCCCCGCCTCTTTTATTAACCATGCAATCCCTCCCTTGGTCTTCCTTTTCTCACTGATATACATGAAAAAATGTATTTTCCTCCTTTGATACTGTCTGGGCTATTCATTCATCAGCGTGCACTTTTCCAATCATTACCCCAGATACACTTCTCTGTCCTCCTCTCTCTGGGTCTCCTTATACCTTCTGAATGCCATTGTTTTTGCTTTTTACCTTTTCTGCCACTTCTCTCAAGAACCATAATGCCCCCTCCCTTCTGCATTTGCTAATTTGCCTGTTGTACAGGTTTGTAACCTTTACTATTCTGTCTTTAATTCTGGCCCATTTTCCCTTCACCCCCCCCACCACCACACACACACACCAGGTCTTCTCAGCTGCATTCCCCCATCTTTGTAAAATCAGCCCTTCTGAAATCCAGGACCCTCACCCTTGTGTGGATGGATTCAGCTGTTGTTCTTATGTTTAATCATACTGTGTGACAGTCACTGGTCCCCAGATGACTGCCCACTCTGACATCCTCCACACTGTCCATGTTCATAAGTGCCAGATCCAGTATTGCCCCACCCCAGGTGGGTTCACTGACCTGCTGCCTGAGGAATGCCCCCTGCAGGGAGTCCAAGATGTCTCAGCTCCTAGCTTATGCTGCAGCTGGAAGACTCCACTCTACATCTGGCATATTAAAGCCCACTAGCAATATCACCTTCCCCTTCTTAGCAATTTTGTCTATGTCTTTCAACATCTGTTTCTCTATGTCCTCTACTTGTGTCAGAGGCCTATACACCACTCCCATATGAATGGTGGCTCCATTTCCAGATGTGAGCTTGACACGCAACCCCTTGATCCCCCCATCTTCTCTGTACCTCCATTGCATTGATGTTTTCCTTAACATTAAGCACCACTCCTTTCCTTCCTACCCTGTCCCTTCTAAACATTGCGTAACCAAGTATGACCATTTCCCAATCATGGTTGTTTGTGCACCATGTTCAGGTGATGGCCACCATATCCAAGCCTGCCTCTGCCATGGTGGCCTGCACGTCTGGGATCTTATTTCCCAGACTTCTAGCAATTGCACACATGGCTGTCCAGAATTTGTTAGTCCTACTCTTGTCCCTTCTCATTTTGTTTAGTTGTTCCTCCTTCTTCTAATTTACATACTGCCTGCTTCTCTTCCCTCCTTCCTCCTGATCCCTTGCTCCCTTGGTTGTTCTTCATTTTTGTGGGAATTCTTTCCCCAGAAATTCTCTACCCTTCATCACAGCCTGAGTGGGGCAGTTTCTTCCACTCCTTTGCCTTCTGGCACCCCCTTGGCTAGTTTAAATGTCCATTAAAGTAACACTTAAACCATCTACTGAGGACTACCACTCCCTTCCTTGATGGATGGTGGCCATCCCCCAGGTACAAGCTCTGATCCCTCCAGGTGGAGCCCCAGTCCTCGATGTAGCCATATCCCATCTCTCTGCACCATTCATTCAACCATGAGTTGAAGGCATTACTATGGATCTCCCTCTCCTTCCCCCTGTTGTAGACAGATAGCACTTCCATAAAGGCTACAGTGCATGCTACCTGCCTAAGATCCTTCCCCAGCTCCCTAAACTACTCCTGTACTGCCTGTGTCCCTTTCAGAGCTAGGTCATTCATCCCCTGGTGGAAAATGACATCCAGCTCCCCTTCCTTCCTATAGCCCTCGGAATCCACTGGGTATGCTTTCCATCCCTTCACGTTGATGCACAAAGTAGGCACTTAACCTCCCTCTCTGCCCTCTTTATATTCCCCAACTCTATCCTTCTGACTACAGTGTCCCCCACTAGATGTTGCTTTCTCCTTCTCTGGGACTCTCCTTCCCCCCTCCTGGGGACTCCATTTGGGCATTCTCCCACATCCTCTCCATCTACCACTTCAGGTGCCCCTTCATGGCAGTCCCGCCCTGCCAGAATGGCATAGGAGTTTCTTAGTGGCACTGGATGAGGAGGGTGTCTGTACCCACTCCCCCCCAGCCTTCCCCGTCCCATCATCTCTGCCCTCCTTGAGCCTACTTTAGTCCAACTGCTCCTTCTAAGTGGCAAATTTTGATGTATGGGTGGCTGGCTAGGTGGTCCCTGGGTGGGAGATGTGGTCCACTGAATCATTGTCAACATGACACTGAGTCTAGCAGCATTCTCCTGACTCTATGCCAGCACCACTTGGAGTCTTGACACATGTTCCCTCCACCCAGAGAGGTGCACACATATGAGACAGTACTCCTGCCTCCAGAAGTTCTCCTTGTAGAATGCTGTCCCACTACCATTGCATTGTACCACTCCCCACATGTTCTCTTCCCTGTTCTTCTACTCCTTCCTTTTTTGTGTCCCAGACCCCGTATGGCTATCCCACTACCACCCAGTAACCATATGCCCTTAAACTCTGAAGCTCACTAATACCTAGCAGGCTTTTTACGGCAAGTCCCTTCACCCTACTATATCTAGCAACTATTTAACAGTAGGCCCCTGACCCCTGAATCACCCTAGCACCTAGCAACAGTTTACCTAAAATCCTTATTACCCAGATACATATCAGTTAAGAACAAACACCGCCATACTAATGACAAGGAAAAACAACAGCAAGCCTATAAGCCCATTGACATGCTTAGATGGCCCCCAAGTACAGATAGTGCTTTGTGATCCCATGCCAGGAAAATGAGTTAAGGGACAAGCTCAGTGATCCAGCTGAATGGCAAAAAAGTGGGGGGATGACACTGTTCTCTGACACCCCTCCCTAGCCAAGGAAGGAAAGGTGCATGGTTGCCCTCATAGGCTTGGGTACCATATAATGAAGACAACTCTTCTTTTGGCATAAGGCCCTGCAGCTGTGCATCTGTGAGTTGCATAGGGCCCCATGCATTGGCTGTGAGATGGACTCTTTGCTCTGTGCATCTGTATCTGCAGCCACATGATAACACAGAGCCCATAGGGCCCTGTGCTTTGACAGCCAACCAGACAGTCACATGAATTCTTGACATCCACCACTGCAAGGAAGTGCAGGACCAACAGTACTCTTCACTTCTGTAAGTGGATGGAATCTTCCCTTGGCACATGGTCCGGAGACCCCTGTGTGTCTGCATCTGTTCATGCAGGACCCAAATGGACCCGCATAAATGAGGATACAATTCAACTCTTTCACTCTCAAAAAAAAAACAGGAAATTTTTTGCAAAAAAAACTGTGTTAATGCACCAGTTAGGGTTCAACTTATTGCAACAAAAGTTGGAAAATGTGGTGTTATGGATTCCAACCTTAACTCCCCACACCCCAAAGCAGAAAAAGATAACACCACATCAGCAAACACAGACAGCCTTAGAAACATAGACTCTGATGGCAGATAAGGACCGCTTGGTCCACCTAGTCTTCCCATTTCACTACCTAGAGGATAAGCTGTAGATCCAATTTAACCAACAGCCTATTTCTTCCTACCCCGCACAAAAATTGCCTTATGTCTGTCCCATGCATTCTTGAATTCTCCCACAGTTTTAGACCCCACAACCTCCTCAGGAAGGCAGTTCCATGAGTCCACCACCCTCTCTGTGAAAAAATACTTCCTCATATTGCCCTGAGCCATCCCATTCTATCTTTAAATTGTGTCCCCTTGTTCTGCACATTTCTTTTCTGAAAGATGCTACCCTCTTGGACTTTGCTGATTCCACTGAGGTACTTAAATGTTTCTATCATGTCCCCCTCACCCTCCTTTCCTCAAGGGTATACATATTAAGCTCCTTTAGTCTCTCCCTCGTATGGCTTCTCTTGCAGATCCTGCACCATTTTAGTTGCCCTCCTCTGAACTGCCTCCATCCTATGTCCTTGTGGAGATGGGTTTCCAGAACTGAACGCTTTACTCCAGATGGGGTCTCACCAACTGTCTGTGCAGGGGGATAACAACTTCCTGTTTTCTGCTGGCGATGCCTCTCCCTATACATCCCAGTATCCCCCCAGCCCTCCCTACCACCTTCTCACATTGCTTGCCAACCTTAAGGTCATCTGATATGATTACCTCCAGGTCACTTTCCATTTTTGTTGTTGTTACTACCTCCCCATTGTGTAATCTTCCCTGGGTTTTGTTTCCCAGGTGCATTATTTTGCACTTTGAATTGAATCCAGCTGCTATACTTCTGACCATTCCTCCAACCTGCCAAGTCCCTTTCATCCTTTCCACACCTCCTTGGGTATCAACCTGTTGCAGATCTTTGTGTCATCTGCAAAGAGGCATTCTTTTCCTTCAGTCCCTCTGCAATGTCACTTATAAAGACATTAAAAAGGACCAGACCCAGTACTGAACCCTGCGGTACCCCACTAATAACCCCTCTTTCTTCAGAGTGGACTCCATTTACAATTACCTTCTGTGTCCTGTAGTCCAGCCAATGTTTTACCCAGGCTACCACCCTGGGACCTACTTCCAGGCTGGTTAATTTGACTATTAATCTTTTGTGTGGGACTATGTCAAATGCCTTGCTAAAGTCTAGGCAGGCCATGTCCACAGCCCCTCCCTGATCTACTACTTTGGTCACCCAGTCAAAGAAATCAATTAGATTTGTCTGACATGACCTTCCCACTGTGAACCCATGCTGCCTTGGGTCCTGTGCCCCACTGGCCTCTAAGTACTCAACAATTATTTCCTTCAGAAGTGATTCCATCACTTTCCCTACCACAGAGGTCAAACTGACAGGTCTATAGTTTCCTGCCTCTGTCTTGGTCCCACTTTTGTGAAGGGGGAATCACATCTGCTTTCCTCCAGTCCTCAGGTACCACACCATCCTCCCATGATTTGTTAAAAAGGGTAGCCAGTGGTGTCACTAGTTCTCTGCTTAATTCTTTTAGAATTCTGGGGTGAATTTCATCTGGCCCCATTGCTTTGTCTACCTTCAGTTTTAAGAGTTCTTTCAGAACACTTTCTTCTTTGAAAGGACTGGGATCGACCCCCCCCTCTCCAGAGTGCTTCTGTTAATTGGATTAGGCACCTCCCCACCTCCTCTTTTGTGAGTACTGAACAGAAGTGTTCATTCAGTATCCCTGCTTTTTCACTGTCCCTCTCTGCCTACCCACTGTCCATTCTATTTAGTCTCACTGTCCCTCCCTTTGTCTTTCTACACTCTCCCTGATATACCTATAAAAGGGTTTTATCCCACTTCTTAAATGAGTTAGCTATCTTTTCCATCATCAGTTAAGACAAGCAACATACAGCTGTTTCCAGATTACACAAATGTAGTAGCATTGATGTGCCACCTTTATGGATTTGTATCTTTGGTTGCATAAGCACAGGCTGTTTGGGGGCCGGTGCTTATGCAGTCACACTTGTGTGTGTATGAGTACTATGTGGATGAGTATGTGTGGCTGTGTAAGTGCAGGGCCAATGGAGGCCTGCCCTTCTGCAGACAGAAGGCATCATGGGGCCTGTGCCTCTGCAGCCAGAGGTGCAGTGGTACCAGCCAGGATATAACCCAGTAATGTTGTGGAGTATCACAAAAATGCTGCAGTATGCCATAGCGAACACTGTGATTCAATGGCAATTAAGCTCTCCATTACTGCAGTATTTTGTGACATGATAGTTACTGCAGGTCACTGCATTACATCATAGCTGACTCTGCTGTACTCATGCACACTGTACAAAGGACTTCACTAGATAGCATGATCCATTAGTGCATGTTTTTCTATATGCATCTGCATAACTGAAAAACTGCTACCCCTTAAACAACTTCTAGATCTGCTGCTGAAACCATTATACCCACATTACAATAGTAGTTCTCTCTGCATTACTGGAGGCCACACATGAGCCTGCCCATCTGAAACTAGAAATCAGTGCGTGTACATTACACCCATGGCTGAAAAGGCACATGCTAAGGCTGGGTAAAATTAGCAAATTCCAATTTTGCAGAATTGACATTTTCTGAAATTCTTTAATTGGTCATAACTTAGTCTTATATCTAGAGATCTGAAATTTGGCATGCGTACTGTTTGGCTGAGTCCCTAATAGGTGTTCAAGCTGCATGACATTTTGATGAGGGGAGGGAAGTTATAAGGGCTCAAATTCTGACAATTCATTAATCATGTGAATATTTCTTGAAATGTTTAGAGATGCTTTAATTAGTCATTGCTTAGTCAGTCAGAGCTATATATCTGCAATTTGGCATGCATGTTGTATGGCAGAGACCCTATATGGCTTCTGAGCTGCATAATGTTATGATGAGATGTGGAGAAATTATAGGGGCTCAAAGTCTGGCAATTCAGCAATTATTTGATTAGTTCATTAAATGTTTTGAAATTCTTTAATTGGTCAGAACTTGGTCAGTCTTACAGCTAGCGATCTGCAGTCTGGCAGGCCGTTAGTTAGATGGAGGTCTTAAAAGGCTTCCAAGTTGCATGACATGGGGGACATGTTGCCCAGTTAACATCTGGCATATTCAGGGGACCTGAATATGCCAGATGTTAACTGGGCGACATGGACTGCAGCCACATCCAAGAGCAGGGTCATTCTCGATGCCCTACAGGGGACATGCCTTAGACAGCTAGTGGTGGAACCCACTCTAGAGGGAGAAATATTAGACCTGGTACTCTCAAATGGAGAGAGGATCACAAATTTAGAAGTCAGTAGACATCTGGGAACAAGCGACCACTGCACAGTGTGCTTCACAATAAACACAACCATGGAGACAAGCCATACAAAGACAAGGATACTGGCCTTTAGAAGGGCTGACTTTGGCATAATGGGTGAATACCTGAGGAATGCATTAGCAAATGGCCAGAAAGGAGGGGTGGAAGAACAATGGAGAAAAATCAAAACTGCCATCAAGGAGGCAACAAGACTTTGTGTGAAACAAATAAAGAAAACAAAGCGGAATAAAAAACCACTATGGTTCTCAAAAGAGGTGTCAGGGAAGGTTAAGGAGAAAAAGGCTGCATTCAAAAAGTATGAGGAATCACAGACGAAGCACGACAGGGAACTATATCAATTAAAGCAGAAAGAAGTGGGGAAGGTAGTCAGAAAAGCAAAGGCCCAAACCAAGGAAAAGATAGCCAACTCAGTTAAGAAGGGGGATAAAACCTTTTATAGGTACATTAGGAAGCATAGAAAGGTTAAGGGAGGGATAGTGAAGATTAATAAAGGAGAGGGGAGGTAGGCAGAGGGAGACAGTGAAAAGGCAGAGATACTGAATGAATACTTTTGCTCAGCATTCACAAAAGAAGAAGAGGAAGAGTTACCTAAACCAAACAGTAGAAGCACTCTGGATAGTGGGGTCGATGCCAGTCCATTTACAGAAGAAAGAGTACTGAAAGAACTCCTAAAACTCAAGGTGGAAAAAGCAATGGGGCCTGATG
This sequence comes from Neoceratodus forsteri, assembly GCA_016271365.2. NCBI lineage: Eukaryota > Metazoa > Chordata > Ceratodontiformes > Ceratodontidae > Neoceratodus > Neoceratodus forsteri. The sequence goes on from CM028129.1 coordinate 397,125,290, forward strand.
GGATTCACTGTAGAATCCTAAAAGAGCTAAGGGAGGACCTAGTGACACCACTAACCACACTTTTTAACAAATCATGGGGAGATGGGGTGGCACCTGAGGACTGGAGGAGGGCAGATGTGATTCCCCTTCACAAAAGTGGGAGCAAGGCAGAAGCAGGAAACTACAGACCTGTTAGTTTGACCTCAGTGGTGGGTAAAATGATGGAATCACTTCTGAAAGAAAGAACTGTTGAGTACCTAGAGGCCAGCGGGGCACAAGACCCAAAGCAGCATGGATTCACAGCAGGAAGGTCATGTCAGATGAATCTAATTGATTTCTTTGACTGGGTGACCAAAGTAATAGACCAGGGAGGGGCTGTGGATATGGCCTACCTAGACTTTAGCAAGGCATTTGACACAGTCCCGCATAAAAGATTAATAATCAAGTTAGCCAGCCTGGGAGTGGGTCCCAGGGTGGTAGCCTGGGTAGCAAACTGGCTGCACAACAGGACACAGAAGGTAATAGTGAATGGAACACATTCTGAAGAAAGGGGGGGTTACTAGTGGAGTACCTCAGGACTCAGTACTGGTCCAGTCCTCTTTAACGTCTTTATAGGTGACATTGCAGAGGATCTGGAAGGAAAGGTCTTTGCAGATGACACAAAGATCTGTAACAGAGTTGATACACAAGGGGGGGTAGAAAGGATGAGAAGGGACTTGGCAAGGTTGCAGGAATGGTCAGACATATGGCAACTTAGATTCAATGCAAAGAAGTGCAAAGTAATGCACCTGGGAAATAAAAATCAAGGAGAAGAGTACACAATAGCAGGGGAGGTACTAATGACAACAATAATGGAAAGGGATCTGGGTGTAGTAATATCAGATGACCCAAAGGTGGGTAAGCAATGTGAGAAGTCAGTAAGGAGAGCCAGGGGGATACTGGGATGCATAGGGAGGAGCATCACAAGTAGAAAAAGGGAAGTGGTTATCCCTCTATACAGACAGTTGGTGAGACCCCATCTGGAGTACTACGTGCAGTTTTGGAGACCTCATCTATGCAAGGACATAGACAGGATGGAAGCAGTCCAGAGGAGGGCAACTAAAATGGTGCAGGGTCTACATCAGAAACCACATGAAGAGAAACTGAGAGAGCTTAATATGTATACCCTTGATGAAAGAAGGGACAGGGGGAACTTGATAGAAACTTTTAAGTACCTCAAGGGAATCAACAAAGTCCAGGAGGGTAGCATCTTTCAGAAAAAGAGATGTGCAAGAACAAGGGGCACAATTTAAAGTTAGAGGGGGGACGGCTCAGGGGTAATGTGAGGAAATTCTTTTTCATGGAGAGAGTGGTGGACGCATGGAACCACCTTCCTGGAGAGGTTGTGGGGTCTAAAACAGTGGAGGAATTCAAACATGCATGGGACAGACATAAGGCAATTATAGTGGGGGGTTGCAGGAAGTAGGCTGTTGGTTAATTAGAATCTGTAGCTTATCCAATAGGCAGGGAAATGGGCAGACTGGGTGGGCTAAGTGGTCCTTATCTGCCATCAAGGTCTATGTTTCTATGTTTCTATGACATTTCAATGAAGAGTGGGGAAATTATAGGGGCTCAAGTTTTGGTAAATAATCAATCGTGATATTTCGAGAAATGTTTTGAAATTCTTTAATTTGTCATAAATCTGTAAGTCTTATAGCTAGCGATCTGACTGTTGTCATGCATACTGTTTAGAGGAGACCCTATAAGGTGTTGAAGCTGCATGACATTTTGATGAAAGGAGGGAAGTTACAGGTGATCAAATTCTGGCAACGTATTAATCTTGTGAACATTTCTTGAAATTATTAGAAATGATTTAATTGACCATATCTTGGTTTGTAATAGAGCTATAGATCTGCACTTTGGCATGCATGCTGTACGGCAGAGACCCTAAAAGGTTCCAAGTTTCATAATGTTCTGATGAGGAGTGGGGATATTATAGGAGCTCAAATTCTGGCAATTCAGCAATCATTTGAAAAGTTCATGAAATGTTTTAAAATTCTTTAATTGGTCGTAACTTGATCAGTCTTACAGCTAGAGATTTGCGATCTAGCAGGCATCTAGTTAGGCAGAGGTCCTAAAAGGCTTCCATGTTACATGGCATTTCAATGAAGAGTGGAGAAATTGTAGGGGCTCAAGTTTTGGTACTGCATTAATCATGAAATTTCATGAAATGTTTTGACATTCTTAAATTTGTCATAACTCTGTCAGTCTTATAGCTAGAGATCTGACTGCTGGCATGCATACTGTTTGGCAGAGACCCTAAAATGTGCTGATGTTGCATGACATTTTGATGAGAGGAGGGAAGTTTTAGGGGCTCAAATTCTGGCAATGCATTAATTATGTGAACATTTCTTGAAATGTTTAGAAATTCTTTAATTGGCCATAGCTTGGTCAGTCTTAGAGCTATAGATCTACAACTTGGCAGGTGTGCTGTATGGTAGATATGCTAAAAGGATTCCTAGTTGCATGATGTTGTGATGAGGGGTGAGAAATTTATAGGGGTTTAATATCTGGCAATTCTCTAATCATTTGAAAAGTTCATGAAATGTTTTGAAATCCTTTAATTGTTCATAACTTGGTGAGTCTTACATTTATAGATCTGTAACTAGCAGGCATACAGTTAGACAGAGGTCCTAAAAGGCTTCCAATTTGCATTACATTTCAATGAAGAGTGGAGAAATTATTGGGGCTCAAATGTTGGCAATTCATTAATCATGTGAAATTTCATGAAATGTTTTGAAATTAAGTAATTTGCCATAACTCTGTCAGTCTTATAGCTAGAGAGCTGACTGTTGGCATACATAGTGTTTGAAGGGGATCCTAAAATGATGCCATGATTCATGACATTTGGAAGAGGGTGGAGAAGTTATAGGGGTTCAAAATCTTCTGATTTATTAATCATGTGAAACTTTCTCAAAATATTTCTATGCTTACAAGTTAGTCACCTATGGAGCCAGATGACTGAAATTTGATATACCGTTTTCTTGGAAAAGCCTTAGAAACTGCTAAATAGAGAGGTAACTGGTTATGTAAATTGTACATTACATGAGTTCAAAATTTCACAATTTTATTTTCTGTTAAATTGTTTTAAAATATTCAAAAATATATGAATGTGTATAGCTCCACTGCTGTTGCAGGTATACACTCAAGATTTGGCATGAATACTCAATGCAAATATGTCAATGAATCTAATTAAGCTGGATAAATGTGGCTTAGTAGGTTAAAATGTATTGTGGATGCTTTAGAAATTACTAATTGGAAAAATGTGCTCAAAAATTCATGGATACATAATAGGTAATGCCACTAGAATTCCACTTGTGGAATTTAACTTTCAGAAATCACTTATCACTGAATTACCTTACCTGCACTGGCATTATAACCCTGCAATACTCCTCCAACAGTCCAGGGATAGTGATGCCTAGCATAATGCTCCATCATGACTGCAGATATCTAGATACTTCTGTCACAATGGCCTAAACACAACTAGTTGTAAGGGTTGGTGTCACTAGGTGCCACTATTTTCAAATAGTAAAAATATACTTTGTTATCTACTGGGTTGTTAAAGAGTCATCAGGTGGCATTTTAAAGAAACCTGCTGCACATATATATGCTTCCACAAGTCATTAAGTCAGTGACCTCAAGTGACTAGCTGACATATTGCAAGAAGACATGTTGGTGCACAGTGATGTCTATGACTAGTCTTCATGGTTAATGACTCAAAGTAGTGACCTAATACTATACTTTTATTATGGAACCTTCTATGACTGCTACCTTTTTGCACTTTTCCATCATTTACCTTCCTGTACAATGGCAACTGAAATGTACAATTGAAAAAATTGTATGGACATGAATTCAACAGAAGTATCACAACATTTCAAAATTTCACAAAAGCGCAAGAAATTCAAGTTTAATTACTGATTTTATTTTGCCATCTTTGGCTGCTTATAACTTGACCAGCCTTTGTGCAAGAGATTACACAGCTGACACACACAGCCTCTTTTTTTCTCTCAGACAGCAGCTCATCTGTTAGGGATATACCCTAATCATAGGGATATACACATTGATGAGGTGGAACTCAACCATCATTCAGTTGGCAAACAGATTTTTCTCCAAAGTTTTTTCCCTTCTGACATCCCCCTGTGAGGGCAGTGCCTCTGTCAACCTCACACAGTCACAGCTTCCACTGCAGCAGGAGCAACCTCCCTGCCCAGCAACAGAGTCACTGTTTTGGTAGAACCCACTGCCAACCCTCCCCAACTGATATGCACTGTCGAGTGGCAGCTGTCTCAACCATGGCCTGCCTCCCAAGGTAACTTCCCGTATTCACTTCTGAACCTGGGTTGTCAGCATGTCAGCATAATGTTCTGCTGCAGGGCCATGCGGTGGCCTCAGAGTCTAATGTTCAGGGTCAATGAACTGAACAAAATTGGTGATATTCTGTTTTCTAGTTTTAAAGTTATAAGGGCTTAAAATTCTGCAATTTACATAATAGCAAAATTTAATTTTTAAATTTCCAAAAGTGTGGAGACTGATAACTCAGTCAATATTAAGGACAGAGATTGCAGACTTTATAAACATCTGCATGGGCCTTCAATCAATCAATCAATCAATCAAACGTTATTTAACCAGGCAGTTACATCATTGAGCAAGCTCATTTGCAAGATGGTCCTGGGCACAGAGGACAAATTCATTTACAGTATTAAACATCATTTCATAACACAGCAGACAATGAAACAGACTATTTTTAAGCACAAGAACATTAGGTAACTGGAGCAAGACTTAAATAATGAGGGCTATATTCATATACAGGCAATTCATCATATATGGGTTAGGAGACAGTGGAGGACAGAGGGAGGAGACGATGGCAAAGACACAGTGGAAGACAGAGAGAGGAGAGGAGAGGAGGGCGAAGACAGATGAGGGGAATGGGGGGAGTAGCTCTGCTAGGGTAGAGGTCCCCAGGTGGGGTGCCACGGGGAAGAAGGAAGTGAGCTAGGAAGTGGGGGTAGTTACACTAAAAAGGAATGCTTTCCAACAGGGGGAATAAGAATGTCAGGGAAGTCCAGGAGCTAGAGGAATATTCAGTCCATATGTCAGTGATTACCTGAAATAATTGCACACAGTCTTCAGCCATCAGTTAAGCAGCTGCCTAAATATATAGGGGCTAGGCAGAAGGGAAGGTTTTTTTTTTATACTTCTTTTATTTAGGTCATATTCAGAAGTTTTTACATAACATTCAATTACATTTGTCCACACTTTCAGGTTGCATAGAACTTAGTTATTGCATTATATTATTTATGACATATACCTGTTCTTTATGTTCATTCTAAATTGGTCTAGGCAATATTGCCTTACAAACTAAGCAAAGCTTATATATCTAAAACTGATTTTTATATAAAAAAAGATAAATTACGGGTTGAAGACAGACATTGGGCACAAAAAAAGACTTAATTAGGTACAATACTTCTTTAGTGACATTAAATGTTATATTTATATTTCATTACCTAGTCCTAGTAGGAGAGGGATTCTAGGGGGTCAGTCCCACAAGCTAAGGTACCTTGTTTGGAGTGAGTGTTCCCTTTTATTTTTTATTTTTAAAAGGCAAGTACCAACCCCTCAAACTCCTGTTTTAACTCTTTTCTTGGCTTATTTCCCATCTAGTCCAACGTGTAATAAAAGTTTACATGTTATTGTTAAGAGCATGTGACATTTGTTCATTATGGTGTATATTCTGGATTATAGATTTCCAGTCTCCTGCCATGGGTGAAATATTTTGGAGCCATTTTTTGGTGATTGCCTTGTATGCTGCCCCTAGTAATATAGCCCACAAATATAAAGTATGTTTGTCAGTCATTCCTTCCGGAGGTATGCCTAACATTAGGTTAATCTCAGACATGGGATTGTGACAGCCAAGTATATTTACTATATGGCCTGAAATCTCAGTCCAGAAGGTGCCTATTTTCGGGCAATCATAAAATATATGTTTATATGTAGCCTTGTTTTCCCTACATAGCCTCCAACAATTTTCCAGTTTTCCCAGGTTTCTCCAAGCCAGAATTGTAGGCACTAACAAAAATCTTCCCCTAACCTTCCATATGAATTCTCTCCACAGTGGGGAGGAGGTGGTTGACCATGCGCTTTTCCATACATTAGGCCAGTCTATAGGACTAATTGCTTGTTTAAATTCTTTTTTCCAGCTTACTTTGACTGAATCCATGCAGTGCCTGTTTAACCAAATTAAAAATTTATAAATTATTGAAATGGCCTTTTCCTCCGAGGGAAAGGACTATATCTGTGAAAATGGGGGTTGGTCCACATAAGTCTGAGATTCTCTCTCTCTTATTCTAAGTTGTGTTGTTATATAATTTCTCATTTGGTAAAAGAACATTCTGTCTTTCTCCATCCAGGCAAATCTCTCCTGAGCTTCATCAAAAGTTAAGACTGTGTCCCTTTTCATAATTTGCCAGGGGGGTACCACACCTCTTTTTAACTGAGTATTATACTAAGACCCTCCTACTGATGTATCAATTTGTTTATTAACTATGAACCATTGGTATTTCCAAAAATGATTTAATATCTGTTTATTCTTAGTTCCCCTCTGCCAACTGTCCAATATGGTAGATGTTGCTTTGGATATGTTACATAGGGTTCATTTTAACAGGGGGGGGAGAACCACAGGTAGAGGGTAGGGAGTTTCTCTTGCCAGGTCTATTTGTTTCCAGGCTGCTTGGTACGCATAGGTACCCCATAACAGTGCCAAATGCATTTGAGCCGCGGCCCAGTAGTCGGCTAGAGAGGGAAATGCTATTCTTCCCATTGTCTTGGGGAGCAAGAGTTTCTTGATATTAAGTCGTGGTTTCTTGTGGTTCCATTGAAAGGTGACAAAGGATTTCTGCCATGATAATATTTCCTTTGGGTGAATAGTGCAGGGGACACATTGGAACAGGTATAGGAGACGGGGCAATGCATTCATCTTAAGAGATATAGTATGGGTATAAAAGGAGGTTGGAAGAAGATTCCATCTTCTCATGTCACCTTGTAACATTTTGACCAGGGGAATATAATTTAACTTGAATAGTTGGGATAGATCCCTGAGGATTTGTATTCTCAGGTGTCTCAGCTGGGAACCATTCTATTTTATAAGGAATTGTTCCTGCAGTGTAGGTGAGGGTTCGTAGTTTACCTTTAGTGCCTCTGTCTTATTTATATTCAAGGTGTAACCCGATAACTGGGAAAAAATGTGAATATTCTGAATGACTGCTGGCATGGAACTTTCTGGACTGGTTAAATACAGTAGGAGATCATCGGCAAACAACGCCAACTAATGCTCCATCTTAGAAAAAGTGATTCCTTGGATATCGGGGGATTGCCATAGAAATTGAGCCAGGGGTTCTATGTAATATGAGAATAGGAGTGGGGATAGGGGGTAGCCTTGCCTTGTTCCCCTGTGAAGGGAAAATCGTTCCGTTAGATGGCCTTTTGAACGGATGTAACCAACAGAGCTTCTGCAAAATCAAAATATGGTTTCTATAAACTGGTCTGGGAATCCGAAGCGGACAAGGACCTCCCTTAGAAATCTCCATGATACCATATCACATGCTTTTTCAGCATCTAGTCACAAAAGGAGGGCTGGTATGTTCTGGGATTGAGAGTGTTCCAATAGGTATACCATACGTCTTACATTATCTTGGGCCTGACGCCCTGGAATAAATCCACATTGGGCCATATGAATTTTACTGGGAGAAAATTGTAAGTCTCCTGGCTGAAATGTTTGTTAGGATTTTGTAGTCCGTATTTAATATGGATATGGGTCTATATGATGCACATAAGGTATGGTCCTTGCCCGGCTTTGGAATAACCAAAATTATGGCCTCATTCCATAAGGGGAGGACATTACCCTCTTTAGAAGTAACATATGCAAATATTCTGCTCAGTAAAGGGGTTAAAGTTTTGGAAAATGATTTATAAAATTCCCCTTTGAGTCCATCGGACCCCGGGCATTTCCCCATTTTTAAGTTACCTATTGTTGCCATAATCTCTTTTGGTGCTATCGGGGAGGTCAGTTGGGAGCTCTGCTGCATGGAGAGAGTTGGGAGGTTTAACAAATCTAAAAAAAATTTAATTTCCTGATTTGATACAGTCTTTGGGTGTATATAGCTGTGAATAATAGTTAAGAAATGCCCCAGCTATTCCTTGGATCGTGTTATGGAATTTGCCAGTTTGTGGGTGTCTAATTCTCAATATATTCGATTTGGCCCTCTGTATTCTTAACTGATGCGCTATTAATTTAAGAGAGAGGGGGCCCCCATCGTAATACTTGTGCCTTAGGTACATTAAATTCTGTTCTATTGAGTAGTCCAATATTTTGTTAAGTTCACTCTTTAAGTAAGCTAATTCTTTAGTTCTAGTCTTTATCATTTTGATAGCCTGTAAGTCCTCCAACTCTTTTATCTTGCTTTCTAAGGATTTGTGCTGTGCTTCCCTAAGTTTTTTTCTTATTAGCTGATATACTAATCAATTTGCCTCTTATAATTGCTTTGATCGTGTCCCATAAAATAGATATGGAGGTGTCAGGTCTATCATTTTGTTCCAATGTCTGAGTTACTGTTTCCTCAATAGATTTCAAAACCTGGTCATCTCTTAACAGAGAGAGATTTAATCTCCAGAAAGTGGTTTTCTTAATCACTTGGGGGTGAAAATGGCAAAAAATCGTGGCACGATCTGATAGTACGTAGTCACCTGACCAGATCTTTGTTATGTCTCCCATTTGTCCTTTAGGGGTTAAAAGGAAATCTATACAAGAGTATACCTCATGGGCCTGCGAATAATAGGTATGTCTGGGGGATGAGCCATGCAAATATCCCCAGATATCTTGGTAGCCTAGTTCTTGGAGTAATTTCTTCACCTTATTAGTGATCTTTTTCCTTCTGCCTTGAGTAGCTTGAGTGGTGTAGTTCTCCGGTATATTTAAGTTTAGATCTCCCCAGCATATCGTTTGCCCTTCTGCCCATTCTGCTAATTTAGAAGAAAAGGAACTGTATGCCTCATATTCTGAGGTGGGAGGTATATATATAGATGCAAAGGTTACCAATCGACCGTCCAGTAGACCTTTAACCATGGCGTATCTCCCCTCTTTATCAATTAGTTTATCTTTAATTTCGAATTGTGTCCCTCGTTTCACCAGTATTACTGTTCCCCTTCTCCTTCTCCCTTTATAGGAAGAGGCCACGACATGAGAGAAACCAAACCTTTCAAACTTTTTGTGTTCAGACTGAGAGAGGTGTGTTTCTTGTAGCAGGATAACACTTGCCCCCGGTCTCTTCATGCTTTGGATAATTTTACTTCTTTTAATGGGGTTTGTGATGCCATGCACATTGTATGTGCATACAGTATAGGACATTCCATTATTCATAATTGTATCTAGGTTGCCTTCCTGTTATCCAGTTATCTGGTGTGGTCTCCATCAGGTCACGCCCCCTCCCCAAAGCGCCCTTCACTCAATTTTGTGCTCCAATGATTCTTTCTGTCTGCTTCATATACCCAACAAATAAGAAAATGTTTGGCTCAGCCAACATGTCTTAACACAACTTACAACAACTTGTTTAACTTGAACAAATGCTTCAAAGGTAGGGGCTGTTACCCAAACTAGCCCTTTGTTCTATCTCAATGAAGAGAAGAACACGGAGGATTGCTGGTGCTTCCATTACTGGAAGACCTCCTGCCGGGCACCCATTAATGCTGTGCTCTTAAATTATTTGGGGAGATATATATATCTCCTCCCAATGGGAGCAGGGTGAGATATAGGGATTTCCTAGGGCAAAAGCATTGCACAATCCCGTTATGCCTGAACCCAGTCCACCAATCCAAGTTTGCAGGTATCTTCACTACAAAAATTACAGAGTAATACAGACCCATTGATTAGGCTCTATGGTATTACCATTGGGATTTGAACTGAAGAGGGGACTCCCCAAAGCGTAACCCCCCCTTCACGCAGCATCTTTCTTCCTGTTAAGTGTGGTTGTCCCTTTTAAACTGCATATCCTTTCCCCAGCACCACACTTCTAATAGAATGCCATGCCAGGTGAATACTTGTCAGTAAACTATGAGAGTGGGGAGAGAACTAAATTTTGAACCAGACGTGAAATCGCCTAAACTGGATTTAAGCATACTTTTCAAATATTGTGAGAAGCAAGCAAAGCAATCGAGAGAAAAGAGGGGGACCCCTTAAAAGCATGAAAGGAGTCAAAAGCCAAATAAGACCCCATTTAGATCTGGTTACTTTATGCTCATTAGATGTAAACAGTCCCCTTAAATAACGCTCTACTCGCTTCTTTAGTTCCATTTGTCTCTGTCTCTGAGCCACTTCACTATATTTTGAAACAATCCCTGAGTCAGTCCAGGCATGGTTTCATTTCATTTTCCCTGTCCCCCCCTCCTTCCCACACCAGTTCATGGAGTCAAACAGATAATGCAGCACTTATCTCTTGCAAGATCACTTCCACAAGATGAGAGGCTCAAAAGGAATTATGCCAAGGCCATCAGGCATTTGGATATGATATCAGATATGCTTCACCCAGTTGAAGTAGGCTTATCTACCCTGTCCCCATGCTCATCCATGATGGCCTGCAATCTGCGTAGTGCTTCTCCGTGTAACCATATTTTGGTCCCCATCTTCTTCCTGTTCTGGGTGTGCTGCCAACTAGAGTCACTCTTCCCATTATTCTGGTTCCGGTTCTCGATTATCTGGATTTTTCTTTCCCTCAAGGCCTTTCTTGCTTCTTCCACAGTAGAGTACACCTTCGTACCATCCTCCCAAAAGATCCGAAGTCTGGCTGGTTAAGGCGTATGAAAACGAATCGCTTTCTCTCACAAAGACTTAAGAATTGGAAGATATTTAAGCCTTTGTTGCTGGACTTCTTGTGGATAGTCATGGTCCATAAATAGTCTATGGGACAAGTATTTTATGTCTTTTTTATCCCATGCATGTCTCAAAATCTCCTCTTTATCACTGAAGGAACTCAGTTTGAACACTATAGATCGTGGTCTAGCCGTGGGGTCCATGGGCTTGGTTTGGAGCAATCTATGAGCTCTTTCTATGTGGAAGGAGAAGGTGTTAGGCAGGTCTAATACATCCTTGAGTAAATTCTCAATGAACGGTGCCATAGGAGTTGTTTCCATTCCTTCTGGTAAGCCATATATGCAAAGGTTATCTCGCCGAGAGCGCCCTTCCAGGTCCAAACATTTAGACCTCAGCTCCTCCAACTGTTGCACCAGGGCCTGCACTATCTCCGTTAGTTGGGTGGTAGATTCTTCACTTTGAGTTACTCACTCCTCTATTGTGCCTATATGAGATTCGAGGGTGGATAACTGCTTTAAACTCTTGTTTATTTTCTGTTCTTGATTCGCATATTTCATTTAGTAGAGTTTCAAATCTTGATTGGGAGAGCTGCTCAGATTCCCCATCTGTGTCATAGCCAGCCGTGTGGGAGCTCGCTGGGGAGATGGACCTGCTAGGGGGGTCCTCCTGCAATCGGGTTCCATCCATACTTTTCCCTTTGCCTCTTTCTCGATTTCTGCCTCTGTAATTCTCAAATTGCTTCCCTCCTGTATTTCTTGACATCTTAAAATTAATTTGTTGGTTTATGGAGGTAGGATTGGTAGACTGTGTAATGAGCTTCTAACCCTAGGCTCCTAGCTGCTCCGTGACGTCACCGGAAGTCCCTGCAGAAGAGAAAGTTTAAGTGCTTTTTGAGTGTTGTTCAAAAGTGATGGTAGGACAGAGCTGATGGCAGTTGTGCAATGATGTGTCCTCATCCATGGTAGCTTGAGGAGGACAAAGGAGGGGGTCCGTAGGCTGTACGCACCTTTAGTCCATTCGAACAGGTTGCAGATATACGGTGGGAGTTTGTTAGAAATAGCCCTGAGGAGCCACATGAGGGCATTTATTTGCCTCCTCATGAAGAGGGATGGCCAATCAATTGCCTGGTATAACAGGCAGTGGTGAGTCCACAGGAGCATGTCACGTATGAATCTCAAAGTGCAATGGCAGAGTGTGTCAAGCTTCTGGAAGTCATACTGGGGGCAGTGACTGTAGAGAAAGTCAGTTAGTCAAGCAAGGGTAGAAAGGTTGTTTGAACCAGCCACTTTCTAGCTTCGAGAGTGAGTAGATGTATTTTGCAGTAAAATATACCAAGGTGCTGTCTTAGTTTTTTTTGTTAACTCACTTAGGTGTACAATGAAACTGAATTTATTATCCAACCAGACTCCCAGATATTTGTATTTTTTCACTGTTTCTAGAGGTTCACCAAAGAGGGTGATAATCTGGGAGTTACCAGGTGTCTCCATATTGTAGGAGGAGTACAGGGAGATAATCATGGCTTTGGTTTTTTTGGCATTGAGCAAGAGCTTCAGGCTCAGCAGGTTATGTTGGAGGATGATAAAGTCCTGCTGTAACTCCTTGTAAGCAAGATCTAGAGAGGGGTTGGTTGTACAGAGGACTGTGTCATCCATGAAAAGGTGACCATTTCTTGTGAGTATGCCAGAATCTATGTGGTTAATATAAAGTGTGAAAAGGATAGGCCCCAAGTTAGAACATTGTGGGATGCCTCAGAGCTAAGCTCTTAGTGGGGCGTTCCCCTTTGCTTTAATTTGTTGTCTTCTGTTTGTGAGGTAGCAGTGGAACCACTTTACTGCAGCAGGGGTGAGATTAATACTACCCAGAGTATCAAGCAGTATGGCATGATCAACCATGTCAAAGGCTTTGCTAAGGTCAAGAAAAACTGTGTGGATGTGCTGTTTGTTATCCAGGGCTTTTAACCAGTCATTAGACACTTTGGCTAGAGCCGACATGGTGCTATGCTCAGGTCTGAACCCCGACTGGGCTGGGTTAAGGATATTTGCACAGTCCAAATACTTTCTCAGTTGTGAGTTGACAATTTTTTCTAGTAGCTTTGATAGTACAGGAAGAAGCAAGATTGATCTGTAATTATTCAAGTCCATAGTGTCTCCCGACTTGAACAAAGGGATAATATGAACAATTTTCCAACTGAGCTGTAGCTCCCCTTGGGTAAGTGAGCTATTAAATAAATAAGCAGTCGGTACTGTCAGATGATAATAGCCTGCTTTTAGAAAGAAGGGTTCTAATGAGTCAGCATCAGCACTCTTTTTGGTATCTAGTGAGAGAAGAAGATCCTCCACCTGTTTAAAGGACACTGGCTGGAAATTAAAGGGATGGTGGCTGATACGGGGGACAGAAATAGGGCTAGCACCTACATTGGCAGCACTTGGGGCACTCAGTTTATTAACAGGTGAGGTATCAAATGCGAGGCCTGCAGTAGCAAAGTGGTTGTTGAGCTGGTCAAGGATCTCAGACCTATCTGTGTAGGAGTTATTGTTCACTGCAATTTGGGGTGGAATTGGGGTGGCAGGGGAGTGTCCTTCGACCTCTCTTAAGATTTGCCAAAACTTGGCAGAGCAGTTTTTGTTTTTCTCAAGGGCAGACTGAAAGAAATGTGATTCTTCTGTGCGGATTAGTTTGGTGCAGGCATTCCTGGCTACCCGAAAGGAGAGCCAGTCTGAGTCAGACTGCGACTTCCTTGCCCTTTTCCATAGTGTGTCTCTGGACCACAGGGCCCTCTTCAGGGACAGGCTGAACCAATCAGGTATCTGTTTCCTAGATTTAACCTTTCTTAAAGGTGCGTGTTTATTGATTACCCTTAGTAACAGATCCTGGAAGATACAGAAAGCTTCAGACACAGAAGGTGCGAGATAGAAGTCCTGCCACTTAATATTCCCAAGATCTGTCAGAAAGGCAGGGAGACAGAAGTGTTTTAGGCTGCATTTTAGCTTGAAGGTAGAGGTGGAAGGTAGGTGTGGAGAACACCTGACACAGGAGACAGTGCAGTGGTCACGCAGGTCATTATGGAAGACCCCTGTATGGGAGATATTATGTGACTTGTTGACAAGCATAAGCTCCAGCAAGGAGCTTTGATCAGGTTTTTTTCTTATTAGGTTGGGTAACCTCAGGGGTAATCTGAGTTAGCCCATGCTCATCGCAGAAATCCTTGAGCCTGTTGGCACAGGCATCATTCCAACTAAGATTAAGGTTCCCCATTATGATGCATTCAGTAGTCACTTTCTCCAAGAGGGAGTGTAGGTGAGGTAGTATACACAGGTCAGCAGCAGGTGGCCTATAGCATGCAGTTACCAGTAGGGCTACTCCAGAAGATAAGGTTAACCTGAGGGCAAGACACTTGAATTCTTTGAGGATTGATGTACAGGCAATATCAGAGGTTAGGAATCTGTTCTCAATACATATGGCAACACCACCACCTCTGGTCAACCTGTCTCAACTGTGTAGGTTGTAGCCAGGGATGTTCAGCATTTTGTTGGGGACATGATTCTTAAGCCAGGTTTCTGAGAACATTGCTACATCAGGCATTGTGTGTAGCACCCATGCTTGGACCATGTCAAATTTATTGACTAGGCTGCATACATTCATATGCAGGAAGCTCAGGCCCTTTAAGTGCGGGAGCTCCCCTGGAGCAGCTAAAAGGTGGGGGGGCTGGGTTTAGTTCCACACTACCTGCACAGAGCAACCCATAGGATTAATAGTTTCCTGAGACATCTTACAAGGAATCTCAGGAAGGGTTTGTTAGGTTGCTTAGCATGGGCATTGCCTGGGGCAGCAGAACAAGAGTTGAAGGGGCAATGAAAGGTGGTCAAAGCAAATATTGCTACCCTAATGGAGAAGATAAGGGGTGTCTGCTTAAGGGGTGTAGAGCAGTAAGGGATGTGAAACTTTCTGATTGTGTGGAGATTAATGCCTCTGGAAGGAGTTAGCTGAGGAGCAAACACTGCCAGACTTGATTCCTGGCATGTAAGAGAGTTCAGGAAGGTTGTTTCTTTCAGAATGCCTGTATTAGACTCCAATGTTAGATGGAGGATGCAGCCAAGGATGAAAAGGTAATAGCTTGGCAGAAGACACCAGGAGAAGGACTGCTGTGTGACTGAACTTCTCTGCTGGGACTATATTGCCCTCCTTCCTTCCCCTCCACCCCCCCCCACCCAAAGCTAGTTCTATTTTTATAGGCACAGGTTTTGACTGACAACAGGAACATCCTGTTAGGGGCAGGAAGTGAGTGATCACAGAACCACCAAGGACCCACCATCCTAGAAGGGCAAGAGTAGCTCTCTGGCCCTCTAGCTGCTGGAGGTCTGCCTCTGAACAAGTAAGTGGTCTACTGAGAAATATAGAATATTCTTGTCTCAGAACAGGACAATCAGGAGCTTAAAGGCACACAGGCAGAAAGTAAGGAGAGAGAAAAAAACAGAGGAAAGAGTAAGGATTGAAACAGTTAAGGGCCAGAAATAAGACATGATTGGAGTGGAGCAGTGCAGTGGCTGTGGAGCAGCAGTCTTCCGGAGATGTTCTGAGGATGCTGTGTTGTCCCATCTGCAGGCACCTCTCTGGACTGAGGGAGGAGGTTGCTCATCTCCAGGCTGAGTTGGCCAGGATTTGTGGGACCTCCTCTTCCATCCAGGGACCACCAGTGCCACTGCCGCTGCCTCAGAGGTTGCCAAGAAAGAGGAGAGGTTGGACCACAGGGCCCAGGCAGGGTGAGGGTGGTGGAACCGAGGCATCCTCCAGTTGTACCTCTCCACAATTCCCATGCCATTCTGGCAAAGTGTGGTTCTCTATGGAGGCACCCACAGTGGAGACCAAGGAGGATGTTGGGAACTCTCCAAAGGAGACCCACAGGAGGGTGGCAGGGGACCCTGCAGGGAAGGAAACAACTCCTGGTGGGGGACTCATTGTTAGGAAGGTAGAACTGGGCAAGGAAGGGAGGAGGAGGCAGGTGCCTGCCTGGCACCATGGCTTGAGGACAGGGAGCGAACTCGATTGCCAGAGCAGCTGCACAGGGAGGGAGTTGATGTCATTGTCCACCCAGGGCAAATGACCTGGCTAAGAAAGGGATTACAGAAGTGCAGGAAGAGTTTGTGGAATTGGGAGGGCCTTAGTCAAGTAGCATGCACGGTAACCTTCTCGGAGGTGCTACCCATCTATGGCATAGGAGAGGCTAGGGTGTTCCATACCATGGATTCAATCAGTGGTTGAAAACTGGTGTGGAGCTCAGGGATTTGGCTTCATTGGGGACTGGGGTCCACCTGGAGTGATGCAAGCCTATACTGGCATGATGGGCTGCATCTGTCAGGAAGGGGAACCAGGATCCTAGGTGATAGGTTTAAATGCTTCATTGGTAAGCTTTTAAACTAGCCAAGGGGGGAGGCACTGGAAAGGAGCAGGAAAATCCTAGCCCCCCCAAACAATCATGGTAGTAAGTGTGGCAAACACCAACATGGAGGTGTCGATAGGGAGAAGGGCTGGGGTAAATGGTAAAAGTGACAAAGGCAAGAAGGTCAGGATGGGGCAAAAGGTGGTAAGGCCATCAGGAAATGGAGGGTAATGAGTACCAATGCTCAGTAGTCTGGGCAACAAGCCCCTGAGCTGGTGGCCTTAATGGAAGAGGGATGCCTGATATCGTAGCAGTCACAGAAACATGGTACAAAGAAAACCATGACTGGGATGTTAACATACCAGGGTACATAACCTACAGGAGAGACAGGCAGGGGAGAAGAGGGGAGGAGTAGCTCTATGTAAAGGAAGGGATAAAAGCAACTGAACAAAAAGAGTAAACAGGAGGAGGAGGCACTGTGGGTCACCTGGAGACTGGAAAGGGCACCACAATTCTGCACAGGGTTGTGTACAGACCCCCATGTCAGGGGAATGAATTGACAAGGATATGATGGAAGGCATTCTTAGAATGGCAGAGAAAGGGGAGATACTGTTGATGGGAGACCTGAATATGCCAGATGTTAACTGGAGCACATTTGCTGCAGCCACATCCAAGAGCAGGGCCATTCTTGATGCCCTACAGGTGGCAGGCATTAGACAGCTAGTTTCAGAACCCATTCGTGAGGGAGCAATCTTAGACCTTGAGCTCTGAAACGGGGGCAGTGAGAGGATCTCAGATCTAGAAGTGGGTTGTCATCTGGGGACAAGTGACCATCAAACAGTGTGGCTCATGTTAAACTTAGCTACAGAGTCAAGCCATACAAAAGTGAGGGTACTGGACTTTAGGAGGGCTGACTTTGGAAAGATGGCAGAGTGCCTCAGAAAAGCACTAGCAAACAGGCTAGAGGGAGGTGTGGAGCAACAATGGGGAACTATCAAACTGCCATCACAGAGGCAACAAGCCTTTGTGTGAAGCAAATAAACAAATCAAAATGAAAGAAAAAGCCACTATGGTTCTCAAGAGAGGTGGCTGTGAAAGTCAGGAAGAAAAGATAGCATTCTGGAAGTATAAGGAAACACAGAAGGAGCAGGACAGAGAGCTGTACCAGTTAAGGCAGAAAGAAGCAGGAGGGAAGTCAGAATAGCAAAAGCCCAAACTGAGGAAAAGATAGCCAACTCAGTTAAGAAGGGGATAAACCTTTATAGGTACATCAGCGAGCGAGAAAGACAAAGGGAGGGATAGTGAGGCTGAATAGAATAAATGGTGGGTGGGCAGAGGGGACAGTGAAAAGCAGGAATACTGGAACGAATATTTCTGCTCAGTATTCACAAAAGAGGAGGGGAAGTGCCTAATCCAATTAACAGAAGCACTCTTGATAGGGGGTCAATCCCAGTCCTTTCACAGAAGAAAGGGTTCTGCAAGAACTCCTAAAACTGAAGGTGGACAAAGCAATGGTCCTGATGGAATTCACCCCAGAATTCTAAAAGAATTATGAAGGAACTAGTGAAACCACTGGCTACTCTTTTAATAAATCATGGGAGGATGGTGGTACCCAAGAACTGGAGGAAGGCAGATGTGATTCCCTTCACAAAAGTGGGACCAAGACAGAGGCAGGAAACTCAGACCTGTCAGTCTGACCTCTGTGGTAGGGAAAATGATGGAGTCACTTTGAAGGAAAGAATAGTTGAGTACCTAGAGGTCAGTGGAGCACAGGATCCAGGGCAGCATGGGTTCACAGCAGGAAGGTCATGTCAGATGAATCTAATAGATTTCTTTGACTGGGTGACCAAAGTAGTAGACCAGGGCGGGGCTGTGGACATGGCCTGCCTAGACTTTAGCAAGGCATTTGACACAGTCCCACACAAAAGATTATTAGTCAAATTAACCAGCCTGGGAGTGGGTCCCAGGGTGGTAGCCTGGGTAAAACATTGGCTGGACAACAGGACACAGAAGGTAATTGTAAATGGAGTCCACTCTGAAGAAAGGGCGGTTACTAGTGGGGTACCGCAGGGTTCAGTATTGGGTCCAATCCTTTTTAATGTCTTCATCAGTGACATTGCAGAGGGACTGGAAGGAAAAGTATGCCTTTTGCAGATGACACAAAGATCTGCAACAGGGTTGATACACAAGGAGGCGTGGAAAGGATGAAAAGGGACTTGGCAAGGTTGGAGGAATGGTCAGACGTATGGCAGCTAGGATTCAATGCAAAAAGTGAAATAATGCACCTGGGAAACAAGAACCCAGGGGAAGAATACACAGGGTGGGGAGGTAGTAACAACAACAAAACAGGAAAGGGACCTGGGGTAATCATATCACATGACCTTAAGGTTAGCAAGCAATGTGAGAAGGCAGTAGGGAGGGGCGGGGTATACTGGGATGTATAGGAGAGGCATCAGCAGCAGAAAACAGGAGTTGTTATCCCTCTGTACAGACAGTTGGTGAGACCCCATCTGGAATACTGTGTTCTAGTTCTGAGACCCCATCTCTGCAAGGACATAGACAGGATAGAGGCAGTCCAGAGGAGGGCACTAAAATGGTGCAGGGTCTGCAAGAGAAGCCGTATGAGGAGAGACTAAAGGAGCTTAATATGTATACGCTTGAGGAAAGAAGGGAGAGGGGGGACATGATAGAAACTTTCAAGTACCTCAAGGGAATCAACAAAGTCCAAGAGGGTAGCATCTTTCAGAAAAAGAGACTTGCAAGAACAAGGGGACACAATTTAAAGATAGAAGGAGGGCGGTTATGGGGCAATGTGAGGAAGTATTATTTCACAGAGAGGGTAGTGGATGCATGGAACAGCCTTCCTGAGGAAGTTGTTGGGTCAAAAACTGTAGGAGAATTCAAGAATGCATGGGACAGACATAAGGCAATTCTTGTGGGGTGCAGGAAGATATAGGCTGTTGGTTAACTAGGATCTGCGGCCTATCCTGTAGTTAGGGAAATGGGCAGACTAGATGGGCCTAGCGGTCCTTATCTGCCGTCAAAGTCTATGTTTCTATGTTTCTAAGCTATGAATGCCACCTTGGGAGTGCTGAGTAGCAGAGGAGAGGTGACACCTTATAGGAGTTCTTGGGTGACTGACAGCAACCCTGTAAAGGTGAAGAAGCCTGGGGCAGGCCAAGGACTATAGAAACATAGAAACATCAACTTTGATGGCAGATAAGGACCGCTTGGCCAACCTAATCTGCCCATTTCCCTACCTAGAGGATAAGCTGCAGCTCCTATTTAACCAACAGCCTATTTCTTCCTACCCCCCCCCACAAAAATTGCCTCATGTCTGTCCCATGCATTCTTGAATTGTCCCACAGTTTTAGGCTGCACAACCTCCTCAGGAAGGCTGTTCCATGCTTCCACCACCCTCTCTGTGAAAAAATACTTCCTCACACTGCCCCTGAACCATCCCTCCTCTGTCTTCAAATTGTGTCCCCTTGTTCTTGCACATCTCTTTTTCTGAAAGATGCGACTCTCATGGACTTTGCTGATTCCACTGAGGTACTTAAATGTTTCTATCATGCCCCCCTTTCCTCAAGGGTATACATATTAAGCTCCTTTAGTCTCTCCTTGTATGGCTTCTCTTGCAGATCATGCACCATTTTAGTTGCCCTCCTCTGAACTGCCTCCAACCTGTCTATGTCCTTGCAGAGATGGGGTCTCCAGAACTGGATGCAGTACTCCAGATGGGGTCTCACCAACTGTCTGTACAGGGGGATAACAACTTCCTGTTTTCTGCTGGTGATGCCTCTCCCTATACATCCCAGTATCCCCCCAGCCCTCCCTACCACCTTCTCACATTGCTTGCCAACCTTCAGGTCATCTGATATGATTAACCCCAGGTCCCTTTCCATTTTTATGTTTCCTTGCACGCATGTGCAAGAAACATAGTGCCATCATCCGAGTTTTCCAGAGGTGTGTCAGCCTCTTCCAATTCAGTCAGTGTGTTTGCAGGCATGGTCACAGCACGCCAATCACTGCTCCAGCTGTCTATGACAGCTGAAAATGCAGTGGCATACAGTTGAAAGGGAGTGCTCCACTTCAGTGAGCAGAGCTCCCCCCAGCACACACGCACGCATATTGCGTGTTGACACGCGCTCCCCCCCATGCACATACTGTTTAGCCGACAGGGTGCCCAATGCCCCGTTGGCTCCACACCACCCCTCCAAAAAAAGCTTTCCTGGTGCCACGCTGGGAGCCCACCCCAGCATGACACTCATCTGTATGGTCGACGGGGTGCCCAATCCCCGTTGGCTCCAGCCCCAAACAGCCTTACAGCTGCCATGCTGGGATCCCATCCCAGGATGGCACAGCCTGTATGGCTGACAAGGGTGCCTAATCCTGGCCAGCTTCAGCTCCCCAAACAGCCTTTCCTGCTGCCATGCTGGGAGCCCACCCTAGTGTGGCAAACGTCCCTGTCATCTGAATAAAAAAAACCTGTAAATTAAAAATGGTCCCTCACAGTCTTCCTACCCCACCCGCACCCACCCACTGTGCACCCTGCCTCCCCATACCCCCCTTCACCCCATACTTACCTCCAGAGTCTGGTGCGATGATCTTTGGTGGACCGGGAACATGTCTGCACTCTTCAAAGCCAACCGCAAACTGAGGAAATGCCGGTAAGCTGTATAATGTAATAGCTAGGATTTTTTCAACTTTGCTGCATATCTTGGGCATTTTTTGGAATTTTTGCACCAAATTTTCAACATTGGGTTTTTGGGACCCCTTCTCATGAATGCTGTCACTGTCATGGTGTAACTCGGGCCCAAAGGGTGATTTTGCAGCCACTGCGTGAAATCATCTTTCCAGAATGATTAATGAAATGACACTGCCAATGTTCATAAGGTGGGCTCTCAAAAAGCCTATTTTGAAAATTTGGTGGAAAAATTCCTAAAAATGACTGTTTTTTGAGCGTGCATTGCGCAGTTCCTATGCACGCTCCGTAAGTTCGCAAATTTTGAATATTTTCACTCCAGATTTTCAACATTGCCATTTTACCACACCTCCTTATGAGCAGTACAGTTGTCATTTTTAACATCTCGCCCACAACGTGTTTCTGCCCATGTAGCGCACAAAGGCGCAGTCGGTGTGCGAAATCAATGTATGGGACACGTTAAGAAAATCACAGTGACACTGGTCATGAGCAGAGGTGTTAAAATGGCTATGTTGAAAATTTGGTGAAAAAATTCCCAAAAATGACTGTTTTAGGAGCGCACGTTGCGCAGTTCCTACACACTGGCAAGTTTGCGAATTTGTAATATTTGCACACCAGATTTTCAACAGTGCCATTTACCACACTTCCATATGAGCAGTACAGCTACCATTTTTCACATCTCGCCTAAAATGTGTTTCCGCATTATGTCTCACAATGGTACAGTCGGTGAGGAAACCAATGTTTGGGACAGATTAAGAAAATCACAGTGACGCTTGGTCATGAGCAGAGATCTTAAAATGGCTATGTTGAAAATTTGGTGACAAAACTCCATAAAATGACTGTGTTATGAGTGAGCATTGCGCAGTTTCCACGCACCCTCTTAAGTTCATGAATTTGGAATGTTTTCAGTCCAGATTTTCTCCAGTGGCATTTTTCCATGCCTCCTTATGAACAGTACAGCTGTCATTTTCCACAACATGGCTGAAATGTGTTTTCACACTTTCAGCACAGAACTACGTGGTCACTGTGGGAAATCATTGTTTGGGATAGATAAAGAAAATCACACTGACACTGTTCATGATTGAAGGTCCCAAAATGCCTGTGTTAACAATCTACTGTAAAAAATCCCCAAACTAGTTACATTACAGGTGTGCATTGCACAGTTTCTTTTCTACGCATGCTCATGACTTCACCAGTTTTTTTAAGATTTTCACAGCAGATTTTCAACATTGCCACTAGCCTAGGGGGTGTATACAACAATGTTATAAGTTATATTATGACCAATCCAGTCCTTGAGCTATGCTCCACTCCTATGTATGATGACCTGTATATATCTGTTAGTTGAACTAGCTAGTCTAGAGTGTATAGTCTGAAATGTGCTTACTACTATATGTTTCCCCTAGCATCAAATGATGTATTTCCCACATGTTTGTTTACTGTGACAAAAAATTGTACTCTCTTTGCCATGTCTCCTTGACTGTTGTTCCTCATGTTGTATTCTCCCAGGTTGTTCCTGAAAATAGGCATAATACTTGTCTAGTGTACTTACCCAGTAAACAAAAGCTAAATAAATAAATAATTTTTACACCTCCCCATGAACAGTACCGCTGTCATTTTTCACATCCTGTTTGGAATGTGTTTTGCACCTGTGGTGCCAAATGCCATAGTCGCTGTGCAAAAGCAGTTTTCGCCAACAAACTGATATTGCCACTGTTCATGAGGTGGGGTCACAAAAAACATGTTGAAAATCTGGAGTGAAAATACCAACGAATGCCTGAGGCGTTAGGTTTCTGACCATGATGCCCAACCCTGTAGAGAATGACAGGCATCAGGGGTGTGACTTGGGATTCTTGCCTGTCATGCTCATACCATTCCACCCCCACCCACACCCTGCAGCCAGTGAGAGGCATCAGAGTGTGCCTCAGACTCTTTGGCCCCAAATTTCACCCCATTCTCCTATACCGCACCCATCTCACCATATTTCCAGATGGGAATGGGTGCGCATATGGCCAAAGACCGCAGCACACCGTGACACTTGTCAGTGTCTGCAGGGTAGGTGTGATGAAATGGCATGGTCATTATGCCTGATGACCCAAAGGCACACCCCAATGCCTGTCACTCTCTGCAGGGTGGTGGTGGGGTTGGCTTCAGTTCTATACTTCACTGCCATTCCTATTATGCAGCTCTGTAACTTCTACACTACCAATGCCAATGCCAGCAAGCAAACATTCGGCACTGACAAATGCTTGTTGCAGTTGTTACTACCTCCCCCTCTATTGTGTAATCTTCCCCTGGGTTTCTGTTTCCCAGATGCATTTTTTTGCAATTCTTTGCATTGAATCTAAGCTGCCCTACTTCTGACCATTCCTCCAACCTTGCCAAGTCCCTTCTCATCCATTCCATGCCTCCTTGTGCATCAACCCCATTGCAAATCTTTGTGTCATCTGCAAAGAGGCATATTTTTCCTTCCAGTCCCTCTGCAATGTCACTTATAAAGACATTAAAAAGGACTGGACCCAGTACTGAACCCTGCATACCCCAGTAGTAACCCCTTTTTCTTCAGAGTGGACTCCATTTACAATTACCTTCTGTGTCCTGTTGTCCAGCCAATGTTTTACCCAGGCTACCACCCTGGGAACCACTCCCAAGCTGAATAATTTGACTATTAATCTTTTGTGTGGGACTGTGTCAAATGCCTTGCTAAAGTCTAGGTAGGCCATGTCCACAGCCCCCCCCCCCCCATAGGGCCAAGTGTTAAGAGAATGATTTGGTAAAATGTGTTAATAGAACAGCTGAACAGGCAAAACAAAGCCAGTGAAGGTTATAAACCAGTAAACATAGTGCAGTATAGGAAAGAAAAGGCCTTGGTAGAGTCCTTGTAGTAACTGTGGTGCAGGTGAGACAGAGACTTTTTGAATTAGACAGACATAACTGAAATCAGACTTTTAGTGACATTTTGCAAAATTCCCTCAGAAATTTTGCAAAATTTCACTGAAGTGAAACCATAATTGTGCCAGAATTTCAACAGTGGACTATAAATGTTGCCCAGCTCTAGTGCAGATCCCTCATCGGACTGAAATTCTGCAGAGAGAATTAGTATTGTAATTGCACTGCAGAGGTTCACCAGTCTAGGTTAAAGGTCTTGGATTTCAGAAGGATGGACTTCAGGAGAATGGGGGAAATAGTGGAGAGGGCATTGCAGGGGTGGGGAAGTTGATGGAGGTGGAGGCAAAGTGGGGGAAGATCAAGGAAGCTATTGTAGGGGCCACTGACATCTGTGCCAAGAGAGAATAAAAATAAGAGGAGGAGAAAACTTCTGTGGTATATGATGGTAGTAGCAAAAAAGGTAAGGACAAAAAGGAAAGCCTTTAGGAGGTTCAAGACAACTCAGATGGAAGCGGACTGGGTAAAATACCAGGTGAGCCAGAGAGAAGCTGGGGTAGAGGTAAGGAGGGCAAAGGCACAGACAGAGGAGCAAATAGCAAGAGGGGTCAAAAAAGGGGATAAGACTTTCTTTCGATATGTAAATGAAAAAAGGAAGACTAGGTAGGGTATTCTCCAGTTAAGAACAAAAGAGGGGGTGGCACTACAAGGAGACAGAGAAAAGGCAGACCTACTAAACACCTACTTTTGTTCAGTGTTCAAGAGGAAGGAAGAAGGAGAAGAAGGCAGCAGAGCAGGTAATGAAATGGCTGGTGAAGGGGGTGGAGAGGAGGTTGTTTCTCGTGGAGGAAATATTGGAAGAACTGGGCTATGTGAAGGTGGACAGGGCAATGGGGCCAGATGGGGTGCACCCAAGGGTGTTAAGGGAGCTAAAGGAGGTATTGGTGGTACCCTTGACTGCACTCATCAATTGGTCCCTGAAAAAGGGGGTGGTGCCTGAGGACTAGAGGCAGACAAATGTAGTCCCGTGAGCTTGACATCAGTGGTAGGCAAGCTCATGGAGAAGCTAGTAAAAGGCAGGATCACCAGCTACCTGGAGACAAACAGCCTGATGAATCCAAGACAACATGGTTTTACTAGGGGCAGATCCTGTCAAACAAATTTGATAGAGTTATTTGATGGGGTCACCAAGGAAATAGATCAAGATAGAGTGGTAGATGTAGCTTATTTGGATTTCAGAAAGGCGTTTGACTCAGTGCCTCAAGGTAAGCTGCTGTGTAAAAGGACAGGACTGGGGATGGGCAGAGGGTAGTCAACTGGGTGGGAAACTGGCTGGGGAAAAGGAGGCAGAGGGTCATAATAAATGGGGTGTCATCCAGGGAAGGCAAGGTCATGAGTGGGGTCCCCCAGGGATCAGTGCTGGGACCCCTACTGTTCAATATATTCATAGGGGACATCGAGGAGGGCCTTGAGGAGGGTGTGCGTATGTTTGCAGATGATATCAAAATCTACAATAGGGTAGACATGGAGGAAGAGGTGGAACAAATGCAGAGAGACTTGGGGAGACTTGAGGCATGGTCAAAAAGGTGGCAGCTTGAATTCAATACAAAAAAATGTAAAATTATGCATCTGGGCTACAGAAATCAGAAGGCAGGATACCATATGGAGGGCAGAGAGCTGGAGGAGATGAGGCATGAAAGGGACCTGGGCATCATTATATCCAGGGACCTGAAGGTGGAAGGGCAGTGCGGGAGGGCAGTGGCCAGGGGGAGTGGAATCCTGGGATGCATCAGAAGGGGGATCACCAGTAGGAATAGGGAGGTCATAGTACCCTTGTACACCCATTTGGTTAGACCACACTTGGAGTACGGAATCCAGTTCTGGAGGTCATACCTCAGGAAGGATGTGGGGAGGATGGAGAGGGTTCAGAGGAGAGCGACAAAAATGGTAAAAGGGTTAAGCCACCTATCCTATGAAGAATGGTTGAGAGATTTGAACTTGTGCTCCCTGGAGCAGAGGAGGGAAAGGGGGGACATGATCGAGACCTTCAAGTACCTTAAGGGTATAAACAGGGTACCGGGGGGAGCATCTTCAAGATGAAAGGAAGTCAGAGGACGAGGAGACATGGCCTGCAGGTGGAGGGAGGACAGTTCAGGGGTAACATTAGAAAATACTATTACTCAGACAGAGTGGTAGAAAAGTGGAACAGACTCCCAGAAGCAGTCGTTGGAGAGGAAACAGTGGAGGGATTCAAAAGGGCATGGGACAATCACATGGGAGTGTTAAGGGGGGGAGGCACAGGTCCAAGCAGATAACTGGGCAAAGGGGCAGACTTGGTGGGCCAGTTTGGTCCTTTTCTGCCTTCACACTTCTATGAATCTATGAATCTATGAATGCTGTTATCATGGATGTTGTGGTGCCTGAACTTCTGCAGCCAGGGGTCATTGTGCACGTCTTACACCTTTGGTAGCAGAAGAGCAGGCCCATCAAGTGTGTGTATGTGTTACAGTGTGCATGAGTACCTGAAGCTGCAGAAGGGCATGCCCCCATAGGGCAGTGCCCTTCTGCAGACTAAAGAACTCTTGTAATTGGGCTATGTTGGATTTGTATCTATTGCTGCAGGGGACTGTATTTCTGCATACAGAAGCAGTGTTGTGATTTGAAAATGGTGGTTTTGAATCTGCAGCAACAAGTGAGTGTGTAAGGCTTGCAGTGCGTATGCCACTGATACAAATCCATGAAGGTAGCACACCAGTGATACTGCCTTTGTGATATCTGGAAACAGTTCATGTTGTTGGTCTTATCTGATAATGGCCGTCTGTGGTTGCTTGTACTGATTTGGGGGGGTTGGGGAGTTAGGGTTGTAAACCCTAAAGCCAAATTTCCATACATATATATATATATGTATATATATATCATAGTATACTATCATTTAATAATTGCTAAAGCAGATCTAAGTAACCTTTTGTGCCATAGTAGTAAAGTGTGCTCAATTGCCATTTAAAGCGGTATTGCCTAGATAATAGAGGCTGGAACAGGCAGCTGTGAAGGAGGACGGCACAATTAGCAGACTTAGGGTTTGAGTCCTGTAACCTCCACTAGCATATTGTGTGACCCTAAACAAGTTATTTAACCTCCGTGTGCTCCTAGGAAGTACCTGAAAACGTCCTCGACTGGTTGTGAGTTTCCCGCCAGAAATAAAATAAATAAATAAATTAAAACAAAATCACCATGTAAATTCCATGCCTATAGGATGCAAGTTTGCTTAAATTTAAACATTTGCAACTTGGAAGCTTTATTAAGAAAGACTAGGAACGTTTTCCATTAGGTGAAAGCTCGACTCCCCTTGGGAACCCCAAGACAGTCATTT